>JAUALY010000004.1:44477500-47312724 GCA_030819805.1 Penstemon newberryi var. newberryi | reverse complement strand
AAAGTTTAAGTTTCAAGTTTAAGTTTAAAGTTTTTAAGTTTAAAGTTTAAGTTTAAGTTAAGTTTAAGTTTAAAGTTAAAAGTTTAAAGTTTAGTTAAGTTTAAAGTTTAAAGTTTAAAGTTAAGTTTAAAGTTTAAAGTTTTAAAGTTTAAGTTTAAAGTTTAAAGTTTAAAGTTTAAAGTTTAAAGTTTAAAGTTTTAAAGTTTAAAGTTTAAAGTTTAAGTTAAGTTTAAAGTTTAAAGTTTAAAGTTTAAGTTTAAAGTTTAAAGTTTAAAGTTTAAAGTTTAAAGTTTAAGTTTAAAGTTTAAAGTTTAAAGTTTAAAGTTTAAAGTTTAAGTTTTAAAGTTTAAAGTTTAAAGTTTAAAGTTAAAGTTTAAAGTTTAAAGTTTAAAGTTTAAAGTTTAAAGTTTAAAGTTAAGTTTAAAGTTTTAAAGTTTAAAGTTTAAAGTTTAAAGTTTAAAGTTTAAATTTTAAAGTTTAAAGTTTAAAGTTAAATTTAAGTTTAAAGTTTAAGTTTAAATTTTAAAGTTTAAGTTTAAAGTTTAAAGTTTAAAGTTTAAATTTAAAGTTTAAAGTTTAAAGTTTTAAAGTTTAAAGTTAAAGTTTAAAGTTAAAGTTTAAAGTTTAAAGTTTAAAGTTTAAATTTAAAGTTTAAAGTTTAAAGTTTAAATTTTAAATTTAAAGTTATAAAGTTTAAAGTTTAAATTTTAAATTTAAATATTAAAGTTATTAAAGTTTAAATTTAACATTAAATTTAAAGTTACTATTATAAATTAAAGTTAAATTAATTCAGTATAAAGTTAAAAGTATTAAAATTAAATTTAAAGTTTAAAGTTAAAATTTTAAATTAAATTATAAGTTTAAAATTTTAAACTTATAACGATAATTTAATTAATAAATAATTAAAACTTATACATTTAAATTTTAAAGTACTTAAAAGTAAAACTATTACCAGTTAAATTAATAAATTTAACATTAACATATAAACTTACCTAATTAAACCTATACCTAAACTTAACTTAACCTAAACCTAAACCTAAACTATTCTTCCTAAACCCTAAACCTAATCTAAACCTAATCTAAACTTAAACTTAACATATAACATTATAAAGTATAATTATCAAACATAAACCTATAAACTAAACACGATTAAATTATAAAGTATCAATTAAATAACGATAAACCTAAACCCTAAACCCTAAACCCTAAACCCTAAACCCTAAACCCTAAACCCAAACCCCAAACCCAAACCAAACCCTAACCCTAAAACCCTAAACCCTAAACCCTAACCCTAAACCCTAAACCCTATAACCCTATAACCCTAAACCCTATAACCCTAAACCCTAAACCCTAACCCTAAACCCTAAACCCTAAACCCTAAACCTAAACCCTAAACCCTAACCCTAAACCCTAAAACCCTAAACCCTAACCTAAAACCCTAAACCCTAAACCCTAAACCCTAAACCCTAAACCTAAACCCTAAACCCTAAACCCTAAACCCTAAACCCTAAACCCTAAACCCTAAACCCTAAACCCTAAACCCTAACCCTAAACCCTAAACCCTAAACCCTAAACCCTCTAACCCTAAACCCTCTAACCCTAAACCCTATAACCCTAAACCCTAAACCCTTAACCTAAAACGTAAACCCTAAACCCTAAACCTACCTAACCCTAACCCTACACCCTACCCCTAAACCCTAAACCCTAAAACGTGAGTAAACCCTAACCCTTAAACCCTAAAAGCCTAAGCCTAAACCCAACCCTAACCCTGACTAAAACCCTAAAAAAACTAAACCCTAACCTTAAAAAAATACAAAATACAAGATTTATCTCAAGGTGCACACAAACACTCCAAAATGAGTCACAATGTGATTCTAGGGAAGTTGTTCACTGAAGGGTTATATAAATACAACAATGTATATAGTTGCACCCCTCAACTGTTAATGACACAAAAGTGCTCTTTTTTCAGTCAAGTTCAAAATACAAGATTGTTCCCAAGGTGCACACAAGCACTCCAAAATGAGTCATAATTTGATTCTAGGGAGTTTGTGCACTCATGGGATATATAAATACAACAATATAGTTGACACACCTCAATTGATAACCTTCTAAAAAAAAAATTGGGGGAAACTCTTCAGCTTTTTCTCTAGGCTCAGAATCTTTGTTTGCTTCATCTTTCAATTGCATTTGATAAAACTCCCTTGTTCGAAGATCATTCTGCAAAAGATCCAGTCGTAACAGAAACGAGAACTTTTTATAAGAAGCAATATAAATATAGAGATGAAATAGATAACAATTGCTTTCAGACTTCTTGAAAATGATAATACAACACAATCATATTGAAATGCTTTCGGAGTAAGAAGGTAACTTTTATTAGTTCCTTTGCAATGCTTTCAAGGTGACCGGAGTCTATGCTTTGTTCTTGCCTGAGAGACAACAATTATGAGTAATCTTCGATAGCTCCATCTGTAGTTACATCTCTTGCTTCATCTAACTTTATGTTGCTTTTTTCTCCTTCAAATGAAGACATATCTGGACCAACCAAGTATATAATTTTTTTAAAATTTCATTCATACAAGCTAATCCAGTAACCTGATGGATATATTTTAAACAGAGATTAATGATATTCTAGAGGCCAAAAAGAAAGAAGAAAGATCAGGTATTCAGAGATTACAATTTGGTCATGTGCATTAGAACCATCTCAAATTCGCTAGCAGGCATACACACTTCAAATGATCCAGATCCTTTTCCTATAGCCAAAAGCAATTTTCCTGGTGATTGTGTGGGTATGGTGCATAATCAATCGTCCTAACCTTATTATATGAATAATCACCAACTTTTTTGATTAACTTCTTTTGAAAGAAGAAGTATACTAAAATTTAGCATGAAATACTAACCTCCTTTAACAAAGTAAAATAAAGCATGGCAGACTTCTGAAGGATTTTAGCACGCTGAACTTAGGTTTCCACATTATTATATGCTAAATGAATTTCATGAGATGAGGCTAAGTCATAATTTCTCGGTGTCTGAACCAATAAAAAAATATGTAAAACATCATCAAATAACAAAGAATCAATAAAATACCTAAATGGCATTATTGAGTTTATACAACACTTGGAAACAATTTTAATCTCATGTTCCCACACTAACAAGGAGAGCAGAAAAACATTCAAATTCAAGTGACAACAAAAGAAATACCATGTGAGCTTATCTAAGAGAAGAATTTTTATTCTGCATGATCCTTCGAAAGTTGGAGAAAATTTGCGACAACGGCAGAATCTCATAAGAGCGTAGCATAATCATTTGAGAGATTATAGCTACGTTTATCAGAAATGATCCCTATTTCACAGGCTGCCAAGTGGTCTTTACAATCCTTCTTTAATAGCATTTTTAGGAGCCATTCAATATTATACCTTAAGTTAATTTAATTTGATGAAAGGGAAAGAAAATTATCCGAACAATTGCAATATGTCTACTTAAATATGTCTACACAAGCCAAGGAGGGAAGTGAATCTTGATATATGTACCATTCAAGGGAAATGGGATTTTGTTGGGATTGTAAGCATGAATGAAATAAATCAGAAGTAAAGCATATCTACCATGCAAGTTTAAGTCCCATATCTGGTAACTCATGTATACAAGGATCAATACAAACACAACAGCATCAAAAAAATGAAAATTCTGACGAGGTATAGAAAACTAACCCTATAGCACATGAAACACAGTACTGCATCTTCAAGTACAGCTTAGGAAGGTTGTACACTAAAATTAAGTACAAGGAACGGATTAGATCAACCATCTATCTCTTCATAATGGAATTTTAACAGGGAACGATGACATGACAGATAACAACCAATTGATGTCACAGAAAAGCTTACTCTCAAGAGCAGTAGCTTCATGAACATTTCTTACAGCAGGTTGCTCAACTATATTCCTCACCAAAAACCTCTTGATTTCCTTATCCTATCAAAAAATTCAATGTAAAAACCATCCAATTAATTCAAAAACAATAATTACACAACACCATCATTTCATTCTCACATGCCAAAAATCTTGCTTTCACCACAGTAAGGGTTCCATATACTGGCCAATTATTCAATACTAATTTAGCAGAAAATAACTGCTCCAAATTTGTTCTATAATAGTACTAAAATAGCAGTGTCCAGGGGACATCATGTCATAAGAATCAAACATCAAACATTCTATTTTCATCTTTTTTGATTTCATGTATTTATCCACGGAAAATACGAACAAATTTTAAAGAAATCAGATTTTCCAATTAATCAAGATACACAACGAGAATCGTATTCATACGATTTTGCACTTATGGACAAATATAATCTCTTTTGTTATTCTAAGCGGTTATTCTATTTTAGGTAATGAAGAATATGAATAAAACCGAAAGACCCGTTAACTATTAACGAGCTAATAGAACGAATCACACTTTTACCACTAAACTATACCCGCTACAATACAATTATTATAAGGAATCTTCACTCGTAGAGTCGTTATTCATATAACTAGAATTGCGATAACTAGAAAGTTACAGTCTTATCTATTCTGATAAGAAAGCGCTCTTAGTTCAGCTAGGTAGAACGTGGGTCTCCAAAACCCGATGTCATAGGTTCAAATCCTACAGAGTGTGCTTTTTTCCTTGTAGATCAAATTAGACTGAAATGGATTCAGTCACTTGCACAACAATTAGAATTTGACCTCCTTTGGATTAAAGAAAGGCGGAGGCCAATCAAAAAAAGAAATGTTAATTAATCAAAGGTCCAACTGATCACCACGACTGTATTGTAAATATGCAGTTACCAATAATCCAATCAAAGTAATAGGAATTAGCCCTAAGACGATTCCAAATAGAAAAACTTCAATCATTTCAATTTTTTGAGCAGGAGAAAAAAAAAGAGGTAATTCTATACCTAAATATTAATCCGAATTGACATGAATCTCAATGACCAAGAATTTACAATTAATGCGGTAAGTACCTATAGAATACACAGAATCTCACAGAAGGATTTCCTTTCTGAATTCTTTCTTTCAAATAAATAGAGCTGAAGCTATAGTTAAAGCCACTAGTAGAAAACCAAAATAACTAGTTATAGTAAGCATGAAGGGGCTAAATGAAATATGGTGTTTTTATACATATGTTTCTAAAGCATTTACCTAAGTTTACATTTTTGTAACTACTAATTCATCCGCTAAGATATTCCCGAAAAGTCGAAAACTAAGTGATAAGGGCTTTGTGAAATCTTCTAAGATGTTTTTGATATACCATCGTTGGTTGATTGGATTTGCTCTCTAGGTGTGAGGCCGCTGAATGCTCTAGGGTTCTAGAGTGAAAGTTGAAATATCAGATTGTGAGTTTAGGGTTTAGTTTAGGCTTAGGGTTTAGGGTTTAGCAGTTTAACTTTCATTACTAGAAATATATTTTTAGTTATTACTTTCCATGAACAAATTAACAAAAACTGAGAAGTAACAAAATGTCCTACGCAAGAAGAACATAAATGAAGGTACAGGTACATATTTTATTATCATGAAGATACTTGCGGAATCCGTAAAATTGGCAAACAAACAGATTAGGCAAACAATTGTCCAAAGTCATAACATAAGCATCACAAGAATGAAATTCTCTGAAGAGTGAGCTCTGTGAAACATGCTTTGACCCTAACCATACAGCCATTAGTCTTCATCATCATCTGCAATAAAAAGATCCAAAAAGTATTATATAAAGGAAATACATGGATGAATCGAGGTATGCAAAAATGGTAAGGCCATGTCAATCTAAACAAAAGCAATTTGAACAATGAAAAACTTAAAATATTGAGCTAAAGCAAGGCAACTAAGGAGGGGAGAACTGAGAGGCAACTAACCCCCCAACGCCCCCTCAACAAAAAGGAAGATCAAAATTCATGCATTCAGATTGTACTTCAAATGGTAACAAAACAAACAACTTTTTATCAAAAGAATAGTAGTATTATCGCAACAAAAGCCTAATGCCTTATAAAGCACTCAAATTTATAACCAAAAGGGAACATAATTACAGAGGTTTGCAAAGTCCATCACCGATTCAACAAGTAAAAGAGTTCACATCAAGTTAAGCATGAAAGCAAAACAAATTATTGTTTTACAACATGTACATGCCCCTTAATGTTGATTAAGTGAAAATATCCACTGCCTAAAATACAAATTGTTCTCAGCAATTAGCAACCATTGCCAACATCAACCTTTACTAACATACATATGCAACCTCCAACAATTCACTTTCAATTTGATCACTTGCTCTGTTTATTGTTATACTTCAGACACCTGACTTTTGTTGATGTCTTGTGAAAAACTGGCAACTCATCAATTTTTCCTTTGAAAACCACGGTTGCCACATTTTGCTAACATATGTTAGGAAGTGGACGACGTAAGTAAATTTTGCAACTGAGTGGCCAAATAACACTACTTACAAAGCATTTCCGGAGCAATTAACCTTGAAGACTAGGACAATGGCATATGAAATATCCTTTTTTTCTTAATTTTAAAATTGATTGACGGACTCACGGACCAAATAAAATATCAAATAGATCTATTTAGGTATGTTTGAGTAGAAACCCCAATTCACTCATGAGAATATTATTTATTATCTCTAGGATTGGATAAATCTTTAAATCAAGAAGACCTTATGCGGCTTTTAGATATTGAGCTTCACTTATGCTACAAAAAAAAATTTATGATGAGTCCATACCGAAGTAGCGGCGTTCATTGGCTTGCTTTGCCTTGATAAGTAATTTGTCCAGGTCCTCCTGAGCCTTGACTTCCCACTTCACCATCTGGTTAGCGAAAACAGCTCCCAACCCCATTCCCAACACATGCTCCCACGGATCTGAAAATTTCCTATTATTATTATTATAGGTATGAATTCGAAAAATAGAATTGAAAGAGAGGGGTGGGGAGGTGGGGAAGGGATTTTCTGCTTACGGCGCATGTAGGGGAGCTTCCGTAAGGCGTTAGAGTACATCTGGGTCCCTAATCCCAGAAGAGCTCCTACCATTGTCGCGCTTACCGGCATCTCCACTCTCTCTCTTTCTGTCGATTTCAGAGTAACAACTAACTGAAGTCTTTCCCACAAAATGCGACTTTTTGTTTAGATTAGATAAACAGTTGCCCCATATAGATGTCTTATAATACGAATCTCACAATTCACCAACACGAGTTGAAACAAAATACTTATCACTCAGTTCCTTAACATTATAATGAATATTCCGCCTTACAGGAGGTAAATTTCTAAAACTCTAACACAGAAAATCATAATACCAAATCACCTACGCAAAAATGTCAAACAGTATTTCGAAATTAAAAATACATCACACTAAACTAGTTCATAACCTCAGCATGTTTCGCATTTTTACACATCATACCAATCATGAAATAAGCTGAATCAGGAGACGATATAAATGAAACAATGGCGTACACAAACTAGGGTTTAGACTTACGGCGGAGGCTAGTTTGACGGCTGCAGGGAATGGGAAACCTCTGGCACTTCTTTTTGGAGAAGAGGAAGAATAGGGTATCTTAGGAAATATAGAACCCTAGGGCCGAAATCTAATTCTTCCATTGGGCAGGTTTCTGCCCAAATCCAGGTTTCGGCCCAACTCTACAACCGATTGAGATTGTGGAAGTACAGTATGTATTTTGTTTTTAGATTTTAGAGTGTGTGATTTGTATTTGTTCATGGGTATTAAGGTAGTACCACAAATATTTAATGGGGTTAGATTTGTCACTTTAAACTTTTGTTCAAGATTGAAAATATTTATCTTATGACAATGTAAGGGCGAGTTTAAATTATATATTGAAAAAATAATTCTAAAATAATTGATTTTATAGAAATTACCTTTTGTCATATATGGCGGATGGTATCTCACACGATATATAAGTTTTAATATTTATAAGATATTACAAACATTACAAATAACACTCAAAAGCAAAATTGGAACATTTTAGGGATAAGGGGTTAACTGTAAAAATGTAATAAACTTGGAGTGGTTTTTATAATACCCAATACGTTAAGAAATTTTTGTAATTAGATGTTACTTGAGGGGTATCCGTAATTTACCCTTCATAGTAATATATAGGACCGTTAATTGAGTCGGGCCTACCCGAAGTCGGATGGCTCGAGCTGATTAAAATTGGCTCGAACCCAAATATTTGTGAGTCGGACCGAGTTTGAGCCATTATATTAAACCCGATTAATTTATGAGCTCAGCTTGAGTTAATTATTTGTATTGCAGGTATAGTTACCAATTAATTTTTTAATTTGAAACAAGTAAACTTTACAAAAAATCATAATATAAACTCACATATATGTTATTATATCAATCACGTACTAGAGGCCAAAACCTAAAGGCATATAAAAAAAAAGGACAAAAAAGATACTTCCTCCGTCCCAATTATTTTTATCCCTTGGTACAGTTGACCAGTCAACTTGACTAAATTTATAAAACTTATAATAAATAATTTAATTAATATATTCCACTAATAAGTTAATAATATCATATGACACCATATATATTTATATTTAAAATGTTTAATACTCCACAAATGTGAATAATTTAATATGATAAGTCACTTAAAAGATTGAAAAGTTTGACCCGGGTACTATAGCAAAGGGAGCAAAATATTTGGGATGGAGGGAGTAAAAGTTAACACAGAAGGTCAATAAATTGGAGTCTTGAGACTTTAAAACTCTACTGCTTGTTCAAATAGATCAAACGTATCTTAAAAAATGTGGACACACAACTCGATATTTCAGTTAAAATATTATTTAATGATATATACTCGTGTATTAAGTAATAGTAGTTTATTCATATGTGTTTCAGTAATCTAAATAGTTTATACGTCAAGCTATTTTTGCCTATATTAACAAATCCGATATAAACCCGAAACCCGAAAAATTACATGGACCGAATATGAGCATATAGCTATGAAACCCGACAATATTTAATTCGAACTATTTAAAACTCGGCTCATAAGGTCCAATTGACAGTCCTAGTAATATACTAATAATGCTAGTACTAATATTAATGAATGGGCTGGCCAGCCTAAGGTTCGGTCCATATTCTTGTGAGTCCCGACAGTGTACAACTTATACGGCCCGTGACCCATCAACTACCATATAGATAGCATTACATACACTTCTACATAATTAATTAGTTAATTAATTATTAGTCAAATTAAAAAAGAAAAAGCTAATTAGTTCAATAATAATGCTCGATCGTTAGAACATAGATTGGTCTATTGGAAGGGACTAATCAATACAAAGTAGCGGACTCAGGTTCAAATTCCCGTTGAGAGAGGTACCCACTTAATGTGCCCAACCCGCCTCGAAAGGAATTAAACCCTTGAGAAACAAAAAAAAAATACAATGTATAAGACAACTTCAACTAAAAAAATATAGATTGATTGATTATTATTATTATTTTTATTAATTCTTCAATTATTTGGATGATGATGAATTAATGTCGGTCCAATCCAGTCATAAAATTATTCCTCCAGAGTCAACTAAATTTCTTTTCGGTCCTAGTACTTCTGCCCCACACGTACAATACAATAAGCTTTATTTTTCCTCTTTTCTTTTTTGGAGGGAGCCAGTCCAACTTCATAACTCTGGTCTGGATTGTTTTCTCTCATGTGGTGACTTAATTAAGTAAAATCCAAAGCACACATGTACATCATGTTTGGGGCTATTAATATATACAAATTTAACTTGAATAAAATTTGCATTCGCTTCAATTAATTAGAATATGATATATATGAAATTGATTTGATTAATTTTAATCCTTAATTGACAATTAAAATATTTAATGTGATAATAAAAATTATTGATGAAATATTAAATACTCCATGAAACTAGACCTGTTCGATTCATTGAAGTTCTAAAATTGACAATTGATATATATTTTATAATACAAGTGACATTAACAGTTTTATCGAGACAAAAATTTATATTTCAGCCATAATCTCAATTTTATATCTTAATTAGTTCTCAATTAACAAAATAAACAATGGTTTTTTTTATGAAAACATCATATAAATATTTCAAAGCAAATGACTACTTGTATTGGTGAATGATCTTTTCTAAGTTGGAACTTTGAGTAATTAAGAAAGTCTACACGTAGAGATTTGGAGGATGAAGTTTCGAAATCCGACCAAATTAAAATTCGATTGTTTTAAAAAAAACTAATTACAGCTAGCTTTTGGAAATCTGGCAGGCCCTAATATGCCCAGCTTGGGAAAGAATAAAGAGAATCAATTGGGGAATAAATATGAGAATTAAAATTTCAAAGCATTCAATCATGAGATTTAATTTGAAATAGCTAATTAAAAGGAGTTGTTGAACAAATATATACTGTAGTTCCAAAGTGGAGTTAGTTCCAGAAACAGAAAATCAACAAATTCACACAATCACAGCACAAGAACTTTCAATTTACTTTAGATGATGATAATAGTTACAAGAGGGATGAAATGAAAAAGCCCGGTTCGAGGCGTGCAACGCACTCCCTTTAGAATAGAATTCACCGATGCTCTGGTGCAAACTCAATCGACGTCTATTCCCAATATACAACGAACCTTCAGGTCTCCTTGACGTTCACTCGAACAAGAGAATCCCACGAACTCGAATAACCCACAACAATCACCTCAGTTTATTTATATAAACTCGGATAAAATTAAGTGTGTATTTTCTAATATGGTGGAAGATATGTTAAGAGATTAATGGCATAATTTAGACTGAATAATAATGTATAAATTTCAGATCAATTCTTGTGTAAGAAGGAAGAATCTGTTAGGAAAATTTATTTCCTAATCCTAATTGGACTATTTAATCAATTATGGTAGCTATTCTAAAGATATTGGACTAATATTATGTGGTCTAATAAGGTAATGACTCCAATAAAAATGTGGACTAATATAGTAACTCCTATACGAATGTGGACTAAATAATGGGTAGATACCTATTTAGGAGAGTTCTAGGGAATTATGGGAACCCTAATTCTCTTCCTATATAAAGAACGCAAGGGTTATGGTCCCCAACACACTAAATCAATATACTATTCTCTTCTCCCCATCAAGAAGACGATCTTAAGAAAATAAGGCGATTTGGTTGAGGAAGACCTCGTACCCGATCGATCCAATTCATACTAGTGATCGATTCCATAAATTCCGCATCAGACTAATCGCTCACTATGGATACTGGTACGTATTTAATTTATTACATATATAACTCTTAATGATTTAGTATGAGATAGATCTATGGGGATAAATTCCAACAAGTGGTATCAGAGCCACTCTCATGCTGTATCATGAGGGTTCAATTTCGGATTTAATTTCATGTATCATTGAATCTATGGAATTTTAATAATTACGTTTCTTTAAACACGAAACAAGTAATTGAAAGTGAATTAAAATTCCATGAATTGAAGAAAAGGAAAAATTATTTCCTTAAAATCAATAGGTTAAAGAAAATAAAGATCAAGTCTATGTACGTGCTTCTGTGTGTATGTAATGTGCTCAGGGGTTGACTTGTTGAATACATGAATCTGTCATGTTTATATAATAATAAACAAATTGAATTGATTATGGCTTAAGCTTACTATTTGTTTTATATGTAAAATGGATTAAGTAAATAAAGTTAACCGAATTTTTGAGTTTATTTATGTGGTTTTGGGATCAATTGAAGCTTGCATTCGTAGATTTAATTTTTCGATCTTTTATGTTTTCTCTATTAATCTTCGTTGGTTGTTATATCTTGGAGAAAGCATAACTATTGTGATGGTATTTGTTTCATGTTGAATCTATAGATTTGTCTCGGATCTTTTATAAATAATCAAATTGATTTTTTTTTTATGGCCACGTTACTGGACTCGGATTGCTCGTATGAACTGATATGGTTATTGAATACTGCATGTTTTAGCATACTGTGGCACTTGATTACCGTATATGAATTTCTTTCATTAGCACAATATTGATGGATAATAATTAATCTATGTTAAGAAAAGCTTAAATAATTGTAAAGGTTGCTATGTGCTTATGTACTGCCATGTGCCATAAGGAAATAATTTTGTCTAAGCCTTGATATGAAAATAATTTTGGACATATTTAAGTTATGGGCCCACCACTCTTCATATATAAGTATAAATATTGATCCTTATCATGAAATCAATTTGCTTGGATTGATGTACTGCTGATGAACTTTTCGGCCAACTGATTTTTAGAAAATTAAATTATGGATATTGTCTGGTCATTTACGAGTTCTTGATTTCAATTGTGATTAATTATAACAAGCTAGAAGTTTAGAAACCCATGAGTTGTATACACGAGTTCTCAGATTCATGAATATGATGTGCATGAAAGTTTGATTTTGAGGTAGTTAAGATTCTAAATCAGTGATTTGAAACCATAAATTTTTTGGGTTTCTGTGGATCGAAAGTTTTATTTTGGGTTTTGTTTCATAATTTCTGCATTTTTTATTGTAAGAAATTATGATTATTATTGGTTATCTGATGTTTCATGCTTTGAATATCTGGATTCTGAATCGCCGAAGTTGGTTTTCTCGATCTTTTTCTTTTTTGTTCCAATTCGATTTTTATGAGATCCAATTTGCATTCGATTCTTCTGGGTCGGGTGACCCGAATTTGGAGCAAATTTTTTGTTTTGGGTCGGTTAAAGTAACAAATGTCCGACTCATATTCTATTTGGTTTTGGATCTAAATCTATTTAATTTGGAGTTTTGGATTGGATCTGGGTCGAATTTGTACCTATTATGTGTCTGATCTTAACTTGGATCATATTCTGGCTTAAAGTCAATCCTGGACTTGTTCAGGACTGTATAAGGAACTGGCTATGTTAAGGGATTTTTTGGCTGCATATTTCTAATATTGTGCATTGTTTATTTATATGAGAATATTTATGAAAATAGCATGTTCTATTAAAGCCGTTTTCAATTATTTTCATATCAATATTAATTATTTATGCGAGTCATAGTCGGCCCAAAGGAAGGCTATGATTTGGCCAAATAATAATATTGGTGTCCATTATTTATGTGAACAATAATCATCCAAAAGGAAGATCATTGTTTTACCAAATAATAGACTTTCTTCATTAAAATTAGTATATTTATTGTTCATGTGATCAACAATCGGCCCAAAGGAAGATTGTTAATTGACTGAATAATAAACGTACTTGCGGTAATAAATCTGTGATAATTATCAAGTTTCCATGTAAGTAATAATCGGCCCAAAGGAAGGTTATTGTTTGACTGGATTTATTATCAATATTTGATTACTGCGTTAGGAGTACCACTTGCAAATTCACGTTTCTGCCCAAAGGCTAAACGTTAATGTTGTGTTAGGTATCCTTAGATGGATTACCTATATGAAAATTTTATGAATGTCATTTTTTTTTTACGACATGCATGTTTATGTAAGAGTGTTTTTCTCTGTACAGTTGCTTTTACTACTGCCACAAATGTTTCTGCTCAAATCAGCAATATCCCAATGCTGAACGGGACTAACTACAAACTTTGGAAAAATACCGTAGAAATTGTTCTCGGTTGTATGGACTTGGATCAAGCACTACGAGAGGACCGACCCATTTCTACTTCGGAAGACCTCAATGAGGTCAAAATAGAAAAATGGGATCGATCCAACAGGATGTGTTTGATGATCATGAAGCGTTCCATTCCGGAAGCGTTTAGGGGCTCTGTTACTGAGGACAAGAGCGCTAAGAAGTTCCTTGAGGAAATTGAGCAATATTTTGCCAAAAATGAAAAGTCTGAGGCGAGATACTTTTAGGGAAACTCGTCTCAATGAAATATAAAAGTAAAGGGAACATAAGGGAGTACATTATGGAGATATCTAATCTCGCATCAAAACTAAAGTCACTAAAGTTAGAGTTGTCTGATGACTTACTCATGCACTTGGTTTTGATTTCTCTTCCAACACACTTTGGGCAATTCAAAGTGAGTTATAACACTCAAAAGGACAAATGGTCCCTAAATGAGCTTATATCTCACTGTGTGCAAGAAGAAGAAAGACAACAACGAGATAAGATTGAAAGTGCTCACTTAGCCTCAACTTTTCAGAACAAGAAAATGAAGAAAGTTGATGTTACTGCTAAATGATCTTCTCTGCAGAAGAAACTAAAGAAGCAGGATAAAAGCATTACCTGCTACTTTTGCGAGAAGTTGGGACACAAGAAGAGTGAGTGTCCCAAGTATGCCAAGTACGTCATCTGGCGTGCAAATAGGGGGTTGATTGTCGAACCGATCGCCGAGTGATGCTGAAAGATTCATCTTTGTGGGCGATGACAAGAAAGTTAAAATAAAAGTTTGAAGTTTTTATTAATCTGGATTATAATTCAAAACTGAATATTATTTGAATTTTTATGAGACATTTTGGACTGTCTTTTAGACGAAAATTTATTTTTTCTATTTTGAGAAATCAAATTTATTTCGGAAACAATAAAGTTAGTCTCTTTCAAAATTCAAATTTTATTGATTCTAGTTTTTCTGTTCTATTGATAATCTTTATATGTTTGAAACTAGTTCCTAAAAGAGATATTGCAAAGAAAATCACTAGTTTCAAAAAATGAAAATTAAGTGAGAATTTTGTCACCTTATGACACAAGCATTTGGTTTACACCTTTTCAGAAAATTTATAGGCTTTTGTTAGATATGATTCTTAGTCCCCTAGTTTGACAGATTTTTTAATTTTGTCACCTTAAGAATGCAGTATACATCATTAACTGTGACATATCAAAAGCATTGTCCAACTAAGGCATGGTCTTATAGACTATATAAAAGAAACTTGGACTAAGGATGGTTAGCTGTTAATTTGTTGGTAAAATTAAGTGCTCTCAAAGCTACAAGTTTTAAGATCCCACATAAAGATCATTTATCAAACGGGAAATGTGATTTTCCTTGAGGATATTGAGTTTGGGGGGGAAGGAATTATAAGGAATGTTGTCTTTGAAGTAGAATATGTCATTGACAATGATTGGGTCTTTATACCTATTATTGTTCGAGACTCAGTCTCGACTCAAGAGAATGATAACCAGGCTGAAGTCTAATCCTGAAATTCCACTAGAACAAGACAACAATGAGGTACCTGTAAAACAAACTCAACAACCTCAAGAATTGTTATTAAGGAGATCCCCTTACAAGACTTGTCTTTTAGGTTTCTCGTCAATAGGATCACAATTTCATTAAGTCACCATCTCTTAAAGGTTTTGAGGTGAATTTCATTGATAATTATGCATATATCAAGTTCAGTGGGAGTAAATATATATTTCTTGTGGTGTTAATGAGACAAGTGAAATCTCAAACAATGCCCCAATAAAGATCCTTAAAGAAAAGATATACATAAGTTTCCTTCTGCATTGGCAATGGGGAATGTATGCTCAAGTTTGCACTCAATTCAAACATTTATCATGAGAATTTTGGGTTGATACTTGAGTGATTCAAGCATGGAAATAAAAGTAGAGAACTAAGGCTTACATTTTCACATTTAGGAGATCAAATCTTTTAGAGATTATATGATACTCCAATTATCTATATCCTATTAGTATATATGTTACGTCATGCGATCAATTGATCGGCCCAAAGGAAGATCTTTGATTGGCTGAATAACACGTGTACATTTGGTGATAAATATGTGACAACTTTTAAGTCATTATCCATGTAGATAGTACGTCGGCCCAAAGAAAGGCTACTATCCTGCTGGACATATTGTCAGTATTTGATCACTGCATAAGGATCACCATTTACACTTGATATTTATGTCGAAAGACTAATATCGATGTTGTTCTAGGTGTTTTGTGACTTAGTGTCAAATAAAGTTTCAGAGTTTTCAAATGTCAATAGAGCATATAAGTACAAAATTTTGGTTAAAGACCCATTCACCAAAGGTTGGCCGCCTAAGGTGATTTCGTGAGGATGCAACTCTTATGGACATTATCAGACTTTATGATATGTCTGTTTAGTGGGAGTTATTTTTTCTTTAATGCTTTTGACATGTTTATGGTTATTTTCTGTACAGACTTAAGTTGTATGGTATGAATAGATTTCATGATTGATTACTCTGAAAGTAAAGTAAATGACTTTCTATTGCGGTATTACATATGGTTAAGAAAGTACGTAAAGAAGGACCAGTTGGAAATAGGCATGTATAAGACCACTTTACATGTAATTTTCATGCTACTCATCCACATTTGATCTATGTCATTAAGTATATTAGTATGGTGATCATCGGGGTTTAGTCACGACTATACTGTAATAAAAACCACGGTAGTTCCATTACGAATATATGAGATGGACCAGATTGTTTAAGTAAGTCTAACGACAAATAGCATACGGATGCGCGCTTAAAGAAAATTTGTAACATAATTGATTCAAGATTAATAAATAGCCCAAGTGGGAGATTGTTAGGAAAATTTATTTCCTAATCCTAATTGGACTATTTAATCAATTATGGTAGCTATTATAAAGATATTGGACTAATATTATGTGGTCTAATAAGGTAATGACTCCAATAAAAATGTGGACTAATATAGTAACTCCTATACGAATGTGGACTAAATAATGGGTAGATACCTATTTAGGAGAGTTCTAGGGAATTATGGGAACCCTAATTCTCTTCCTATATAAAGAACGCAAGGGTTATGGTCCCCAACACACTAAATCAATATACTATTCTCTTCTCCCCATCAAGAAGACGATCTTAAGAAAATAAGGCGATTTGGTTGAGGAAGACCTCGTACCCGATCGATCCAATTCATACTAGTGATCGATTCCATAAATTCCGCATCAGACTAATCGCTCACTATGGATACTGGTACGTATTTAATTTATTACATATATAACTCTTAATGATTTAGTATGAGATAGATCTATGAGGATAAATTCCAACAGAATCCTTTTGGGCTTTTTATAGAGGGATACACAACGATTTGGAATAGGCCCCATTCATGATGTTCAACAATTTTGAACTGAAGAGATGCAATGTTTCACAAAGAAGAATAGATGAATGTGCCTCTCTGTTCCGTCTCCTAATTTCAAAAATAGAATAAGTTTTTATCCCGTGTGACAAGGTATACACAATATATAAAAATATTCAATATGTATACATACATAATTTTACATATTTTGAATCATAATTCAACAATCCCCCACATGATTCAAAACAAGAAAAAGACTAAGGCGACTTCTACTATGTAATGGGTGAAAGTGTCTTGCCGACTTGAACTTTCCCTTAGTATTGACAATTATTCATTCGTAGAAACCATAGTGAACATAGGTCTTGTACTAGGATTCTGTTACAAATTTCAACAAGTCATACACATAGTATGAGCAATATCAAGTTCTAAAGGGGTAGCACAATTACGGACGTGCGCTAGTATCTTGGTTTAGTGAATGCTCTAGAGATAAGTCCCAATCTCATAGGTTGCGGCCCCACAACCACATTCTTATAGGTGAGTTCTTCAAGGGTAATCTGCAACTAAATACCCTACTAATACGTTATGAACTCATTAGGAGTATATACTCGTCCTCGTTTGTTGCAGTACAACACTAGTTATTTCATGAGATGGATTCTAAAATTTTAAGTTATAGTGTTGTCCAATCACTTAAATAGTTTGTTTATTACCCATTGAACCTTCGTATTGGGATCTCCAATTAGTAAGGTTGGGTTGCCACTATTGGTGATTTCAATTTATGGACTTCAATCCCATCCCCTTTGCAAATTCTCTAACTTGCAATTTTGAAAGTCCTTTAGTTAAAGGATCAACAATGTTCTTTTCGGACCGAATATAGTCTAAAGAAATGATTCCTTTATTAATGAGATACTTTATTGTTTTTTGTCTTAGACGCAAGTGTCTCTTTTGCTCATTACAATTCTTTTGCTTAGACTTCGAGATAGCTGCTTGATTATCGCAATGAACAGATATAGCCGGTATAGGCTATTCCCCTAAAGGAATGTCTGAAAACAATTCTTTAAGTCGCTCTGCATGTTGGCCAGTTGCATCGAGTGCTATCATCTCGAATTCCATGGATGACCGAGATATACATGTTTGCTTGGAAGATTTCCAAGACACAACCGCACCACCAAGTGTAAACACATACCCAGTGGTAGATTTAGATTCGCCAGAATCACAAACTCAACTTGCATCACTGTATCTTTCTAGTACAATGGGATAACCAGAATGTATTCCGTAATAAAGTGCATTTTAAATATCTTAACACTCTTTCTAAAGCACTCGAATTACTAGTATCGGGGTTACTAGTGTATCAACTAAGTCTCCCAACAGCTTGTGCTATATCCGGTCTAGTAGAATTAGAAAGATACATTACAGTTCCAATAATTTGAGAATATTTTTATTGAGCAACCAAATCACCACTATTTTTGTTAAGTTTGATAGAAGGGTCATAGAGAACACTCACAGGCTTACAATCGAATTTATCAAATTTCTTTAGAATTTTTTTCTATATAGTGTGATTGTGTTATTGTGATTCCTTACCAAGAATCACATCAGCCTCTCCTAAATCCTTCATATCAAAATTATTACGCAAGAAAGACTTGGTTTCCTTTACAATACTTATGTTAGTGCCAAAGATTAAGATATCATCTACATAAAGGCATAAGATCACACAATTTGAGTTCGTAGCTAATTACGCGGGATATATGAGTTGCAAAATATCCTTGAAGAGCTCACCTATGCGAGTGTGATGTGGGTCCGCAATCTATGAGATTTGGACTTATCTCTAGAGCACTCGTGAAACAAGATACTAGCGCACGGTCGTAATTGTGCTACCCCGATAGAACTTGAGAAAATTTGTACTACGTGTTTGCTTGTTGAGTTTCAAATGGGTCCTAGTTCAAGACCTAGTTCACTATGGATTCCTACAATCGGATACTAGCCAAACTAAGTGAAAGTTCAAGTCCACAATATGCTATCACCTATTAAATAGTAAAAGGTTGCCTTCTAGATATTATGTTATTTTTGAATCATGTGGGGGATTGTTAGTTATTTAACTAACTAGAATAATGAATAATGATGTAGTAGTCTCCTGGATTCTGAATTCAATTTCTCAAGAAATTCATTCCAGTATTATGTATACCAATTCTGCCAAAGCCATATGGGATGAACTCAAGACTAGATTTCAACACTCAAATGGCCCAAGTGATTTATTTAAGAATTTTTTTCATTCAGTTGCTTCCTTATATTACTTTTGAGTAGTACACTCATATTGCGTATGGAACAATCTAGAGTATCTAGGACATTTATAGTTTCTAGTACAATCTATAATTTCGAGATTTATTAACTCTTACATATCTTAGATACCTAGGTATACTTGAGAGTTGAGATTCTTCTAGATTCCTCTACCTTGTGATTCTTTTAACTACATGTAGGACTTTTTAGATACTTAGGCAAAATATTTCACATTTCAACAGAGTAATTTGCATCCAATGTTTGCCCTAATCTTTAAAAAACTCCCATTGTTTCAGATATTACAAGAACCTCTCTTCATACCATTTATGGCATCAACTAGTAATGGGTGTTATTTTTCACAAGCCACTTTTGGGCTTGTTGGGTTAGTTGTTCCTTTATGTAATTGACATTGTCCCGAGATTTAAGGGACCTCTTTTCTTTTTGTTGGGGTTAAATAAATTGTGCATTATTTCCGAAATAGTAGGGGCAGTCTTTGTAATCTAATAAACCCGAGGAGCCCGACCGTTTATCCTTTTTCTTAAAAGTAAGCCACATTGAAATAGAATAACATTACAAGAATTGAGAAAAAAAATCCATATCCATTACAAAACACTTAAAACGGGAGCAAATTTGAGGGTTGGGTCATTTCAGCAATATTGCTTTGTATCTATTATTCTTTCTTATTTTCCAACATGCTTAGTTGTTCTTGTCCAAAACATATTTTATATTTCGGAATTTATGCAATTTTTAATTTGTTGTCAAGAAAGTAAACTGACTTGTAAAAGTCAATTTACATTTAAGTTTGGACTTTCAAATTTAAAAGTTCAACCTTAAAAATTTCTAGGCTCTTTATTTTTAATTTAAAATTTTCTAAGCTCTTAAATTTTAGAAGCTATCTTAGAGCACCATTTTTTTATGTAATTATAATTGTTTTTATAATATGACTTAGAAAGGTTCTTTTCGAATTTCTATAATAAATTCGATTGGTCAATCCAATTTTCATTTCGTACATTTTGACGTGTTTCATTTATAGTTTTCGGCCCATTAGCGCAATATTGGGCTTATACTCCATTGGCTGCGGGCCCATTACAGCTTTTTTCTGTTAATTGTTTGCGGAAGTATATGATAATTTTGTTCAATTAAAAAAGTTCAATTCTCTGTTTCAGGATTCGAAGTCTTTGACGTTTATATGAGTTGGAAAATAAGTCATAGAAACAATGAGTTGTCACGTACCATAATTCTGCAAAGACAAAATTTGAAAGCAAAAATTCAAAAAAGTCATGCTATCAAAATCATTCAGGTATAAAGTTTTTGCCTTTTTTTTTCAAGAAAATTACATTAACTATATTTAATCACACATTTATCCATGCTTTGTTAGATCGAAGATGGAAATATCATTGATTGCATAGACATCTACAATCAATTAGCTTTTGATCATCTATACTATTATAAAGATAAATTATGTCATGATATAGCAATTTTTGTATATTCTTAATTTGCCTTGACACGTAAATTAACTTAAATATGTAACTTTTAATTTCTTCATTAATCCCATTATATTCTTTAAATAAAATTTAAATTTTACTTTTTTTCACAAATAAATTCTTATTTTTTGTGCTTAGAAAATTTAATGAACGAGGAAGCACGTGCTGAAAATGATACTACTATTAAAAAAAAATGTCATGTCAAGTGACACAATTTTTGTAACAGCAACAATCCAAACAGGTCCATTTACACTGAACTCATGAATCGTATGCATGGATCTTGGTTCAGTGCTACCCTCTATGATCTAGATCCAAGTTTCTTTCATTGGAAAAAGATACTAACAAATCTGAATCAGAAAAACATTATTCAGAAAAATACAAGGTAAACATACGAGTTATCTCCTTACATACATATATATGTAAAAATTACAGGGTAGAAACGCCAGTAAACTATAGTTGTGGTACAAAAAATGCAATAATCCCAGCAAAATATCAACACAATAATTCAAACCATGACCATATTAAATCAATAATTTTATTACTAATGACCTATAGAAAAGAGAAAACTGCACAGGGTAAGTTGCTCAAATATAGCATTCATTTGGCGCAATCTTGTACCATTAAATGTACAGGCTGCTGGTTCAAAGGAAACAGGGTGCTTTGATCTCCCTCGTCCTGGATTTGTTCAAAAAAACACGTTCCTTTGCACACAGCCGGGGGCAATCTAAACATAACTTGTAACAGCAACAATCCAAACAGGTCCATTTACACTGAACTCATGAATCGTATGCATGGATCTTGGTTCAGTGCTACCCTCTATGATCTAGATCCAAGTTTCTTTCTTTCATTGGAAAAAGATACTAATAAATCTGAATCAAAAAAACATTATTCAGAAAAAAACAAGGTAAACATACGAGTTATCTCCTTACATATATATAAAGTAAGTACTGCCACAAATTACAAAGTACACAAAAATCCAATAAACAGAGCAGCAACAAGCAAGCAAGCAAGCAAACAAACAAGCAGTGGTGATTAAACCTAGACACGGAATTTAAATTTAATGTAAATGTAACAAACAGTACTAAAAAGAGCTAGTAACATATATGTATATTCAAAGCTCATCATCGTGAGCCCTAGTTTTGGTCCGTCCGGCAACAATATCATCATCCTTAATCTCCCTCGACTTCTCCTTAGCAGCTTCAACATTCGAAGCCACGGTATCCTTAGCCGACTCATAAGTCTGTCCAGCCTTTGATTTAGCAGCCTCATACCCTTGTTTTGGTTTTTCCTTTGCCCAACTCAATTGTTCCTCACTCTCCTCTGCTTTCCTCGAAGCCTTCTTGCTCATATCGCAGGCCGCGTCCTTTGCTTTCTCTGCTACCTTTTCCTCTGCTTCCCCTGTCTTCTCATAAGCTTCCTCTGACTTCTCAAAAGCCTTCCTCTTTGCCTCTTCGATAGTCTCAAAAGCCTCGTCTGAAGCTGTGTTCTTCATATCCCCAGCCTTGTCTTTAGCGTACTCTGTTGCTACTGATGCTCTGTCTTTAGCATACTGACCAGCTCCGGAGGCCTTTTCTTTAGTGTATTCTCCCGCTCCGGTCACCTTGTCTTTAATGTACTGTCCAGCTTCGGCGGCTTTTTCCGTAGCGTACTGCCCTGCTCCTGCGGCCTTGTCCGTGGCGTATTGTCCTACTCCTGCCGGATATGCATTGCCATATATATAATCTCAATCGCAATAAATTAATGTACATAAAAATATATTGAAATTAATTTTCTATCACATATCCGTTGCGCAACTTATATATATAGAACATTTTTCTCTACTTGTTGTTTGATTTCCCCTCTTCTTTTTTCAATTTTTCCATTTACAGTATATATAAATTATTTGTGTCTATATCTAGATTAGATATGTAGGGCCAATCCAAGACAAATTGGAATATAATTGCATTGTTAAATTGAGATCCTTTGGATTAAAGAAAGGAGGCGGCCTAAAAAAAGTAAAAATGTTTGTTAATCAAAAGCACTTTGATCATTTCATACATGGAGATACACCAGCTAACAAGAATATGTTCAATTTACTATTTATAAATTTGACACAAAGGTATCATCATGAGAAACGAGGGGTAAAGAATTAATTACCAGAAGCGGAATCTGTGATTTTATCTTTAGTTTTTTTGGCGGCATCGTACTCATGACCAGGAGTGGTTTCATGATCAGTCTTAAGTCCGATTTTCTCCTTGGCCCATTCGGTCCAAGATTCGGAACCATCTTGATTTTTAGGTTCCGCCTCCGCCTTTGCCGCCTTTGCCTCATCCTCTTCCAAGTGACCGAAACTACTATCTTTTTCGGTGCCAAAAACGCACCTAATATTTGGTAGCACCAACAGCATCGCCACCATCACAGCCGCAAGTACAAAACAGTACTTATTCCTCAAACCCATTATACAGTAATTGCAGTTGCAAGTACAAATACAAATACTACTATCGCTGCTACAAGGAAAAACAACCACTTATATTGCATGCAAATAGATCGATAGACAGACTTATATATGTATCACTTAATTAATTTGCTCCTAGCTTGAATATAATCCTCGCTATAAAACTCAGTTTAGCAATCAGTAATTTATGTAATGTTTGTGTACAAGATTAGATTATTTTCATTTCAATGAACCTGCAACATCTTTCTTTTATATATATATATATATATATATTTCTACTGTATTTGGTAAAGCCAGGGGTGGCATTGGGAAATTACATGAGGGATTAATTAAGCTGGAGAGGACGAGTGGCAGTAGATAATACCAAACGTGGCGGAGTTACATGCATCTTGACTTCCACGTGTAACTCATGTCGGCAATAAAATTCTCTTACCATCCTATCCTACTTTTTCTACACTACCATAATTTTTTTGACAGCACATTACTATTCTAATAAACAGCCTTACAAAATTCTCTTCCCATTCTAATTAAATTGATGCAAACAAGTTTCACGGGACTTAAAGTACAACACTGATATAATGAACGGACGAAAAAATTAGGATAGAATGGTAAGAGAATTTTATAAGACTGTTAATTATAATAGTACACTACTAGAAAAACTCGGTCGGAAATACAAGATTCCGACCGAAATTCCTATTGCAAAGATCGGTTGTAAAAAATCGCGAAATTCTGATCGGCTCAATATCTGGTCAAAATTTTGACCGATTTTAAATTGGTCGAAATATAATTCTCACCGATTTAAAATCGGTTAGAATTTTTGAAAAAAAAAATTTATTTTTATTTAATCCGATAGTTCCCTACTAAAAGCCCTAAAATATAATTCAACCCCACATTAATGCCCTAATTACATTTTCAAGCACACTCAACAATTTCAAACACACTATAATTAATAACGAGGGAAAAACACTTTTGATACCAAACTTTAGTTTAAAAAATACATTTGATACCATGATTCATACCCTCTTGACACATTTAGTTTTCCTGATAAATTTTCGGACGTAATTCAGCACGTTCGCATTAAGTTAACAATGGTGGGCCTTTAAAACCCGTGCATGTTTCCCTCCCATTGTCAACTTAACGAGCACGTGAGCGGCACGTGCTGAATTCATTTGAATATTGGCGTCAAAACTGATGTGTCAAGAGACTGTGAATCATGGTATGAAATGTGTTTTTTCGAAAAGTTTGATACAAAATGTGTTTTTTGGACTAAAGTTTGATATCAAAAGTGTTTTTCCCTCAATCAATAACAAAATCAAACAATTTCAAACACACTATAATAACAAAATCTAGATCTTTCTACCAACAACTTTTACAATCAAAATCTAACAATTTATTATACTAATTTCAGACACACTATACCAACAAAATCTAACAATTTCTTCAAACCAAATCTAACAATTTCTACAACCAAAATCTAATAATTTCTACTAATTTCAAACACACTATGATAACAAATTAAATCTAACAATTTCTACTAACACAATTTAAATTTATATTAATTTCAAACACACTATGATAACAAATTAAATCTAACAATTTCTACTAACACAATTTAAATTTATATTAATTTCAAACACACTCAACAAATTGACAAAAACATGATGGTGGTAAAATACAAGTAATATCTACAACAAAAACATGATTTTGATATATAAAATGCCAAATTGAAATAGTATATATATACCTCTAGATCTTGAAATGAAGAAGAAGAATGGTGATGCTACGGTGGTGGTGGTGGTGGTGCTACGTACTGCGGTTGTGGTGGTGGTGCTACGTACGACGGCGGCGGTGGTGGTAGCCTTATCCTTGTGTGGCCGGAAGTGAGGTGGTGGTGGTGGCCGTGTTCGGAGGATGAAGAGAATAGTTGGAAGTGATATGGTGGTGGTGGTCGTGCGCGGAAGAGGAAGAGGAGGAGAGAAATGGAAGAATTTTTGCACTTGAATTAATGGAAGAAATGAGCTCCTGTCGGTCGTATATTGAAGAATTCCGACCGATCTCGAATCGATCAGAATAAATAACAAAATTCAGAATTTTGAACTTTTTATTTTTTTTTAATTTCAAAAATCCAGGCCGATTTCAAAATTGGTTGGAATTTTTAGTCAATATTCCGATCGATCTCCGATCGTTCGGAATAAATAGCAAAATTCCCACCGATTTTGAAATCGGTGGGAATTTTGAACTTGTTAACTTTTTTTTATTTCAAAAATTCCGACCAATTTTGAAATCGGTCGGAATTTTAAGTCAATATTCGGACCGATCTCATATCGGTCAGAATAAATAGCAAAATTCCCACCGATTTTTAAATCGCTGAGTGAGTTCTTCTTAATTTTTTAAATCGCTGTGTAAATATACAGGACATAGAAGCAGTGCAAGTGAGTTCTTCTTAATTTTTTAATGGGATTTGGAAGGAAATAACTTTTTATTACTATTGGAAGATGACGTAAAATAATGGAGATTATATTTAACGAGAATGGACTAAAATATCCTCCCATCGGGGAGTCAAATGGACGAAAAAAAAAGTAGGACGCAACGTGAAGCAAAAATATGATTTTGATATTATTAAATATTTTTTAGGGTGTAAAGTGCAAAGTGAGCTTATTTTCAAGAGGCAAATTATGATTAAGCCCTTTAATTCGAACTGATTCAGTTGAGTAAAAATACTTAATCCTCCAAAGACTTGATTGATTTTATCATAATTAAAATATTCAAGATTCGAAATATTAAATATAATATGGATTCATTTAATTTGTTAAGAATTCGATTATTAAAAGATAGAGCAAAACAAAAAAACACCCCCTATGCTTTGTCTAACTCCCAAAAACCTCCCTGTGTTATTTTAACTCCCAAAACCGCATCTCCCCCCCCCCCTCCCCCGTGTTTAATTTTAAATACCACACTCGACCCAATCAGTATATACTTATAATTTTATTTTTGACTTTTGGTGGAATGACAAGATTACCCCTGTGTTTGTTTTTTTTTTTAAATTTATTTATTCTTTTTGAAAAATTAAGTATATACTACTTGGGTTGAGTGTTGTATTTAAAATCAAACACAGGGGGGTTTTGGGGATTTAAACATGAGAATTTTTTGGGAGTTAGACAAAGCATAGGGGGTATTTTTGTCTTTCGATGTCAGGGGTAAAATTGTCATATCAAAAGCAAAATGTGAACAAATACTTACAATTTTGGCGTTTAAAACACACTCTCTTTTTTGGGGGTGTATTTGGCACTTATTTGAGATCACAGGGGTTTTTTTGGGAATTAAAATAAAATAGTGAAATTTTTGAGAGTTAGACAAAGCATAAGGGGTGTTTTTGGTATTTTGCTCTTAAAAGATAAATAGATTATGTATATTCATGATATATTATTTATATGAATAATATTAGTACATTAATAATATGTTATTGTTCGTATCACATAATGAGTTAATTGTAATTTATTATGCCTCAATTCTCACCTAAAACACCAATTAATGTAATTTTTCTCGACAGATATGAAAAATATTTTGAAGAAGGTGATTGAAAATATTTAGGATTAGTCTTTCGATGTTGGAGCGCCGGCTCGCATAATCAAGAAAATTTGAAATCGTAACCCGATAAATGTTTAGATGCCTTGTTAATAGATGAAATATTGATAAGAATTGAAAATTAGATATTTTGTCAGATCCAAGTTTTTATACAAAGGGTAGACTGTTTGATGGATACAGACATTGTTAGAGGTTCAAAATTTCGAACCCAGGCTAGAAAGTAACAGATACATATAATATTGAACATTTTATCGGATCCGATTTCTTTTATCCATGATATACTAGATGCAGATGGGTTAGAAATATTGAATGCCGACTAGATGCAAATATTTTGAAAATCCGATTGGGATGAGAATTTGACTAAATCTACAACTGGAAAAAGACATGGATATGGAACTGGACTGAGCCACATTCGACAGGGTTGACTACCTACTAAATTTATCAATTTAGGGAGGTCGAGCCCAATCAAAATCAAACTATCAGACTGCCCCAACATTGCTTATCAATAAATGACGACGATATCCATCAAATCTAAAACAACATAATGCACAGAAAGACGAACTACCATCCTCACATCAAGGGGTAAAACAGAAACATAACGAGAAGTCCCTACTGAATAATATAAAACTAAAAAGAGTGCTCTGAAAATGTCCACTTCGGAGACGAATGATTATAGTACCAAAATCAAGTGCTGCTTTCTTCATGTGGTTCATTACTAGCCAAAACAGGAGTTTGAGGTCCCTCAAGTATAGTCACCTTGCTGTTCAAAGAACAAAACGAATAAAATAATAACATTGTTAATCGTCCCATAACAACACCATGTTTTCTTTTTCAAAAGAAAATAAATATATTGTTAAAAGTAGTGAAATTTATAAAAACAATGTGCATTAAATTAACAAACACCGCAGCAAACTTGAACCAACAAGTAGGTGTGATGTCAATCAAGCAACTCGAGTTCGGCGATGGAAACTTGTTTGAACATTATTTGTTATATAGAACAAACCAAATTAAAACAACGTTACTCATCTGATAACTTTAGTCAAACTCGACTCCATTAGCTGAAAATTGACAAAATGTATCTAAAAATATGCTACTCAAACTTGACTAGTGTGTGGTTCCGTAAAGCTCGTTCAAAGTTGGGATGTTTAACAGTCTCAAGCTTATTAATATCTAATTTTTGACTCATCTCAACTCATTTCTACACCCCTAACAAACAATGACTTTAACATATGTTGTGTATTGTTCTAAGAAGATGGACGATGAAGTAAGATCAAATAAAAAGATCAGCAGCATGATATCACTGAATAGTCAAAAACTTTATGCATGATGAAGTAAAAGTATACAAAAAAAAAAAAAAAAAAAAAAAAGATAAGCTGCAGGCATATGAAAATGTAAAACATCAACCAACCCTTTATGTCATAGAATTAAGAAGATAAACTTACCCGCATGTTTTCTTATTGTGGCCCAGGCCCTTGCACTTACTACACTGGAGCTGGCGTTTAATGAAATCCACAGGTTCAACCGATTTCAACTTTGGTCGGCCAGGTGTGCGTTTAGTTGGTGGGGGAGTTACAATAGTTGCTTCTTGCAGTTCATTGCTCTCTGGTTTCTCCACATTTGGTATGGGATTGATCGACTCTTTATATGTCAAGTGATAACTGGCAGTCATGAAGAATCTAGAACAATAATCATAAGTACTTCTACCAAGGCAGTCGATAACAGCAATAGCATGGCGGCATGGCAATCCAGTGAGCTGCCATCCTTTGCAAGTACAGTCCCAGTGATCAATGTCAACTGTATCAAGAGATTCACCTCGCACCTCAAATGTGCTGCCATGTGAGAGCAGTACTTGAAATGATCTCGATTTTGACGTCTCATTCTGAAGCCTATCCTCCATAAAAGGTGTCAGCCTCGTAACCCACTGAGCTGACTCAAGTCGTCGCCTATAAAACAATTCCATAATTTTGCCACGCAACACATCAACCATCTGAGTTATAGGCAATTCATCCACCTCAGATACCCAACTGTAGAATTGCTGGCCAAAGTTGGACGTCATATGGTTATATCTAGCCCCACCAAAAAATGCATTGGCCCAGTGGTCTGGCTCACTGTTGACAACCCAATTATAAGCTTCAGTCGAGATAGCCTTTATATTCTCAACGCACCTTTCGAACTCATCAAGTTTTGGTGCATAGGCAGCAGCATAGAAATCTTGAACCATGAGACGTCTAGCATCATGGGAAAATTGTCCTTTCAGATCATTATTAAGCTTCTCAGCAAGATAGCGTAGACAGTAACCAAGATAACACTCTTTACCAAATATTTCAATTAATGACGATTTAATGCCTTTCTGGAAATCAGAAACAAAAGTGATTTGCTCAGATGTTGAGAGAGCAGATTTCAGTTGTGACAAAAACCAATGCCAGTTATCCTCGGTTTCTTCATCCACCACAGCAAATGCTACAGGAAAAAAATCATCATTTCCATCTGCAGCTGTTGCAGCTAACAAAGTCCCTTGATATTTCGAGTAAAGCAGAGAGCTATCAAGGAAAAGAAGAGGACGACACTGGTGAAAACCAGATATTGAGGCATGAAATGACACAAAAAGTCTACGGAAGCTTGAATCTTCTTTAGTACTGAAAGTAGCCAGACTACCTGGATTAGTCTCCATTATCTTCTCACAAAAGAAGGGTAACTGAGAGTATGCGTCTTTATAAGACCCCTGAAGCTGCTCTCGTGCAACCTCCTTGGCACGGCGTGCCTGAGTATAGTTCAACTGAATGCCATAGTCACGCTTTATGTCATTTGCTATATCCTTTGGTCTATAATTTGGAGAAACTTTTAATCTTTCCTTTATATAACTTCCAATCCATCCTTTAGTGGCCCTGTAACCTGCTTTTACAGTTGCTCCTTCACAAGTGTGCTCCGGATTCATTTTCTTTATGCATACTAACTGAGTGGTAGCTAGCTTAGATGCATATATGCGCCAAGGACAGTCTTCTGTTTTGCACTTGGCAGTGACACGGTGGCTATCATTTTTCTTGTATTTGTAGGTGAACCCGTGGGCAATGGAATATTTATGCAGAGCTTCACGGAACTCAGTAAAAGTATTAAATCTTTGGTCCACACCTGTGATGATATTCTCCCACTGTGATGCAGCTCTACGGTGCTTCTCTTCATTGCTTAAAGGACCCACACCAAGTGGTGTATCTTCCAAAGGCCCATCCAAAACAATTGCATCATCAATTTGCATAACATCCATAGGAACATCAGCAGGATTTGCTGCCTCAGACGCTATTGTCCTGCTTGACCTGCAGAATTAAGCAAACATGAAATTTCAACAGAAGTTAACAGGAAAGGGCTTTCACCTTTAAACCACATATCCAAATCTGGGTTGAGTTCATGATACTACTGCAGAAAACATAGTATCACAAGGGCGTAATGAAATAAGTGGTTTTTAGTTCCATTTAATGACCCAACACAAGTGAAAAATGAAATAAAGTTAGTGTGTGAGTTACGTTGCTTTTGCTTCAACATGGAGAATGTTTGGACATGTCCGTATTTAAAAGTCGGACGAGCTGTGACTCTTTTCATGAGACTCCACATACAAAACAATTATTAATAGAGATCTTTATCCCCTTTTTCCATAACAATAATAAACATGAACAAAAAGAACTTGCCAGAACTTGCTATGGTTGCAGAAACAAAACAAAGTGAGAGATTGAAAATATAGGAATTGAGCAAAAGAGATAACGGAAATACCTACTGGCAGGCATATTAGAGACATTTCGAGCGGCAGCTTGTTCAACAGTTACAAAGACCTCAACTTGATCCGAGTCCTTGAAGAAGTTAACCATGCGCTTGAGATCCTTATCCTTAGAAATGGTAATCAAGGTCTTTCGGTTCCCAGGGAGAAAATACTTGAGTGCCATGCCATTGACACTACACTGAAAAGTTTCAGCAATTTCGTGCTTGAAATCTTTCAATTCGGTCTTCTGGTCGAGGTCCAGAGCAAATGCTTCCCCACCAGTATAAGATAAAGACCCATCGTCTTTATTGGTAACAAATACCCCTCCAGATTGGCATATGGCTATGATTTTCTTGGTGGCCATCATGAGGAGGAGGACAAAGTATACTACTAATAGTTGAATCAATCAATCAAATACACAGCCCACGCCACGAAGAGAGAAATCGCATCAACAAAAACACCTACATTTAGCCAGTTAAGTCAAAGTACGAAAATTGGAAACAATATCAAAGAGAGAGAACAGAACCCACACAACAACAAAAATTAAGCCAGAGGAGGACAAATCCCCAAATAGAATATACTCAAACAACCAAAAAAAAATAAAAAGACCTAGAGACAAAGATGATATGAATTCACCAAATTCGCTCGCACAAATGCAAATTAAAATAATCAAAAGCTGTATTACCTTTTTATCGTTAATATAGAGAGAGGAGAAACAGTAACTTGGGGCTGGGGTGGTCGAATTAAGCTTAGCCTTGCTTGTTGAGGAGCTTGTGCAGTATATTCTCTGTCGATTCAGAGAAAGTATAGAGGAGGAGAAAGGACCCGCTGCTCGCTTTGGGCCTCTTGGGCTCTACCTAATATTTTTTCTTTTTTAATAAATACTTTTGAGTAGGCTGTCAATGATTTGGACCGGATCAGGGTTGACTTAGATTCGATCCATCTTCATTGAATTGGATTTAAGTCGGATTCAAATTTGATTTGAATCTAAATTTTTTCTAGTCCATCTAAATTATTTTCTTGGATTCCATTTGTGTGATGATACCTTCTCTTGGATTTAAATAGTTGTTGTAAAATTGTTATTTATAACATAAGAGAATTTAATGATGGTCCAAAAAAACCTTAAAGTTGAAGATTTTATTAAATTGCTTAGATATGTGCATACTAGAAAATGCACGTCGTAAGATCAACGGTAATAACTGTTATGCTCTTTAAACAAATTAGGTATTTTTAAAATTTTAAACTTTTAATTTCTAGACCTTGATCTATTATCAAATTCTAGAACTTTGGGGACTATTAATATACCAAATATTGTACCATTCTATCTAGCACCAGACCTGTGGAATCAAGACATAAACAAGAATAATCGAAGACCACATCTATCGACATATACCTCATCGATAGCTATCATCGAGAACAAAAGTCGACCTTTCGCACATGTCCAGTCGATAACTTGGACCAAATCGACATGCAGACCCCGTGTACCCACCAGAAAGACTCTATTACCCTAAATGGGCAGGGTAATTACCAAAAACTTTAATGATATGCGCATTATTACTCAGGTTGACCCGACCCGATCCACGGTTAGATTCAACTACTATAAATAATCTCATTAATACCATTCTCAAGTACGCATTAATTACTACATCTATTGTTACCCTGCTTAGTTTGTCTTATCGATCTAAACTGACTTAGGCATCGGAGGGTCATCGTTGGATCACCCCCCGACACGCCCTAAAGAGTTTTTTTTTAGTACAAGCTTAGGTTCCTCATCATAAAGTGCATGCCCTAATGAAATTTTTTGAGTACAAGCTTAGTTTCCCCATCATAAAGTGGAGTCCGGATTGATCTGAACGTCTTGGACTTCATATTAACGAAGGTTGTTGACAGCTGGCACTCATCCCATGACTTGGACCTATGCCGAGAATACCCTTCATCGTAAGAAATGGGGTTTGAATAATGTAGTAGACTTTTCAAATTAGAATTTTATGAACAATAGTTTATGTACATCAACTAAATCGTCAAGATTCACATAATTAGCTTATCATAATCGAAGTAAATAATGGTAGCAGTAAACAAAGAGTATATGATGTTTCTGCAGAAATTAATCACCCATAAATTAAACAAAACTCTTTCTAATCCAATTGGAATGCAATTCTATGTACCCCACAACAACTACTTTCTGAGAAAAAGAATGTAACTTGCAAACCTATTGCCCTTTTTATGTCTCGAAAAATCGTAGCTCAATCATGAACTCTCTTTGTTCTAGGGAATACCAAGCCACAGCTTTTGCTGAACCAAGAACCTGCAAGGCGTATTCAACGGCGAATACCGGATCCTTCACATCAAAATACCAGTCTTTCTTCTGATCAAGTCTCAGTCCGGCATCTATTCTGAAACTTAAAGGTCCAGCAATCTGCATTTTACAAAGTACAAAAACAAGCATGGCCCCGCCCCTTGTTTATTAGTATTTCAAGTTTAAACATAAGCCAATTCATTCAGAGGTTAATTTAAAGATAAAAGAATACTACCTGCTGCTGATACGAAAGACTGGCAGAGGGACAAATTGTTTGAACTGCTTCTAAGCTTGGTACTTTAGAATTGTAAAGGTCAAATGCCATACGCGAGGCACCAAGTAGGAATTTTGACCCGGAAAGAATATCTAGGCGTGCGTGAAAGCGAGTGAGGTCAAGAAAAAGCTTTTGGAAACTTCCATGCTGAGCAGTTAAAGATACAGATGCAAATAGATCAGCTAAGGCGGCAGAATTCGCTCCTTGGGCTCGAAACCCAAATGACTCGTCTTCTGCTTGGGCTCTCGATGAATTTTCTCCTAGAGATGCAGCTATTACAGTACCTAGAGTGATAATTATATATCATCAATTAACAACAGTTTGAAATGTAGGATGCGAAAATAATAGACAAAAACGGTTACAAATCTCTATCAAATAAGCACGAGCAATGCATGGTAAAAATGATACAGTGTTCAGTTTATTCAAATCTTTAAACTTGCATAACAGTCCAAGTGCCACATTACAACTGTGCAGGCCCGCACTCCATAGCCAGAAGAGTAATTGTGGCCATACTGAAACCTAACCATCCCCTCCCTCCCAATCAATTGCCTCTAATGAGAGTCGAATTTGGCGCTGATACCTATTACAGGACCAAGTTGATAGCAACAGTTAAATTTCAAACTTGCACAATAGCCTTAACACCAAGTTTGGACTGTGCAGACCCACATCTTAAGCCTCCTCCTCCACGAGGGAAATGGTTGGTTTACCAACTTGCCATACCCAGACAAATTAAAAAAGATAAGCACTTAGTGCAAAAAGTTGTAAACCCCATTTACCTAACATATATAGCCCACATCAAGGGCTAGCACAGGCAAGTATGCACATGTTTTTATTATGAAGTCGATCATTTAAATGCATATACAAATCCTTGCTTCCAAGGAAAACCTAACTACTAAAACACAAGATTTTATACATAATTTCTTTTCAACCAAAAATCATGAACAATATGGACCTAAGGATTACTTCAATACCAGTATGCAAATCAGAACGACAAAGCTGCTCTTACCTAGTATTGTTGATGCCGAAATATGAGGATTGGAGATAAACATATCATATGGTTGGACCAACTTTGTCTTTGGTGCCTCACTTCTCCATATGTCAAAATTTTTCTTGAAAGAAAACGCAAATTTGGCACAGAGACCCGGAAGTAAACAACCAGGTGTTGTGCTTATAGGCTTTCTTCTTCCATCACATTGTTTAGGAGAACCTGATGTATGGTTGATGCAGAAATGACAGCTGGTACCCGAATCAGAATCAACTGATGCAAGATCCATAGCCATTATCAATGGAACATCCCAGTAATTCCCATTCTGATCCATAAAAAGCCCTGGTGAAGCTGCCTCCACAGTGAGATTATGTTGCGGAAACTGCAAGATAAAAGTCTTCATTGTTTCACAATGATAAAAAAAATTGGCATGATTAGAGAGAAAGATAAAGCTTTCACCAGAATCATCAAAACACGCTTGCCTTGTGATGAAGTATTGCCTTCTTCCTAGGAGTTTTATTATAACCATTTGCCTCTAAGCAAAGTAGCACCGTATCCTCTGGTGTTAACAACCATTCTGAATAGAAATTGAGGGCATATAAAGCTTGGTCCGATAGGTGTCTCCAAATACTATGAAAAGACGACACATCCGACTCTTGCCTGAATCCATTCTTTCTTATAGAAGTCACAAACTTTTGCACATTAAATTGTCCAAGCAAGGTTGAAAACCTGTACGAAAATAATTTCCCTTTTTTTTTTTCAATCACCATAAAGAAACATGAGGCTATAAATTCTTCTACATTTGTTTAGTTCATTAAAATTTAAGAATTTAACAATTGACACCCATTTGGAAAATGAACTTCACTAATCTTTCTAGTAAATGCAAATAGGCTGCAAGGAAACTCTAATTTGAAATGATTATTTAAATGTTACTCCCTCCATTCCATTTTAATTGTCGTTTTAGGCTTTTGCAAGGTATTAAGAAAGTCATTAATTAACCTAAATTTTAGGAAAAAGTTAGAGCCATACCTAAAATACAACTTTTCTCCCCAGATTCTTATCTTTCTCCTTCAATTAAAGATGTTGTATTGAAATCCTAAAGCTAAAATTAATATGGAACATAAAAAAATCTTTAAAGCAACAATTAAAATGGAATGGAGGGAGTAGTAATTAATTACCAGGTATCTCGAGCAAAAGAGGGAAGAGGTAAAGTGAGGACGCGCTGAAGAGAGAGACCAGTGCCATCGGAAAATGAGGGGACGAAGGGCATCGCCATGAAACGCTGGAAGAAATCAATCTGTTTGGGCCGAGCTAACCTCGGCCCTCGACTCAAACCCAACGGAAGAATCTTGCCGTCGTCCGTCACCGGCCGCGCCACCCCGTCCACCGTCACCGGCGTCGACACGTCCACCTCCCAAAACCCGCCATCCATCGCCCATCTCAGCTTCTTCATTCCTCCTTAATTAATTCCTATGGAGAAAATCAGTGGGACAAGAGAACTTCGGAGTACTACTGCTTAAAATTGAAAATCAAAATGGGAGCCAGTACTCACTAGGAAGGAATTCACATGTTTTCTTTTATTTTTAATGGATTAAGTTTGGCTAGCGTTATTGCTAGAGAAAAGATTGATGTGTTGATTTTTTGTAGTTTCCTAATTTGTTCCTTTTATCAAAAGCATTACAATTTAATTTTGTTAGTTTCTATAACATTCCTATTTAAGGTTAGAGCTGGAAGAGTAAATTTTTTTACTTGCTTAATTTGTGATAAAATTTTATTTTTGACGCCCTAAAGTAGTTGCATTTTAAAATTGACCTTTTATTGTGGTACCTCGACAATAATCATTCTTTATTATGTCAACATCATCAATTTCAGTTCTTATCGCCAGAAAATTTTAATTATCACCAAAAATCATCAATATATGTCTTAATTGACCGAAAAATTAATTTTTTTTTGTAAAAAATCACCAATTTATATCTAATTTGACCCAAAAAATTAATTTTAGCCAAAAATATCATTTGTCGAGTGACACTTAAAAATTAAAAATTTTATATTATGACTCCACAATTTGTAAGACCAAGCCATGTCATAGGTCAAATATGACATAAATTGATTTTTTTGGCGATGATTAAAAAAAATCGGTGATAAGGATTGAAATTGATGATGTTGACACAATAAATGATGATTATTGTCGAGGTACCACAATAAAATGCCAATTTTAAAATGCAGCCATGTTAGAGGGCCAAAAATGAAATTTTGCCCTAAATTTGTCAAACAAGCACATTTTGTTCCTACGTTTTCTTATGAAAAACTCTCAACTATTGTTCACTTCTCTTTATCACTTTCTACATCAAAGATTCGTCACAAGTCACAACGGCTTACTTCTCTCTTCAATCTCCCCATTGTTCAGAAGTTCGTGGCTTAAACATATTTTTTTCTTCAACTTTCCCATTTTCATTCTGAACAGAACTAGACTTTTGCCCATTTCCAACTCCACCTCCTGTAACTGGACTATAATTATCCACAATGTATATTTCTGCTGATTTGTAATAATGTACATGAACCCTATAAATTGTTTAATAGTCCGTAGAAATTAACAACAGAAGTTATAATAATACAAATCAATTTTGAATATAAATAAATCAAAACATAATGGACCAATTACAAAAGAACATGGTGCAATTGGTTGACGGAAGAAACTTGTTTTTTTTTTATATATTACTTTTGATTGTCTAAAATTTTTCAATTTAATTGATTCAGATTGAATTTCTTTTAAACTGAACCAAAAGTGACGATATATTAATAAGATTTTCATCTTATTTTTTGGGAAAATAAATTCAAATTGTGGAATAGAGAAAATCAAACATAATACAGAAAGTTCGTAGAGTTGGTGCCTCAATGTTGCTGGAAAAAATGCTACGGAAGAATGGAAATTGAGTTGAGATTAATGGGTCAGTCAAGTTTTTAATGACTCAAGGACAAATTGGGCAATTACAAAAAGTTGCTCTGGAAGCAACGATTATTGCTCTCTAAATATACCACTAGCCATTAAGTTTGGTTTTGTGTGATGTTGTTTGCTTGAAAAAGTGTGTGTGTGTTTGTGTGCGTATACATATGTAACGAGTATTAAATAAGTTAATTGGGTTGGAATATTAACATATAGTATTATAATGAAATAACATATTCCGTCCTTTTTATAGCACGATATTTGCAGTTTCGTCCCCTAAACATTTTTTAGTACTTGAGTCCATCACTTTTAGTGTTTCACCTAAGGATTTTCCAGCAATGACACGATGGAGCCGATGTCATGTGCCTTGCATATGAGGGCATTTTTGTAAACTTTTAAAAAAATTAAGAGACAACAAAGGGAAAATATATTTGTTTTTTTTTTTTTTTAAATGTAGTAACCACACTAACTAAAAATTAAATAGAAAATAGGAAATCGATGTAAACGTAAATCACCTGCAACCGGGTCAAAAACTTTGTATGATTTTTTCACACAAGTGCACCTACCGAACAAATAATAAAGAGTAACTTAAAAGTATCCAATCCACATGAATCTATTGCTAATATCTAACTAAGGTATATTAATGGGATTGTTGTTAAATTCTCCTAATTTAATTTTAAAGGTAAACCAAGGAGAACTTAAGACATATTGATTAAATGAGTGGATCTAGTGTTACACTTCACTACGTTAGTTTATCGACATTCAATTCTTGCTAATTGATGATCTACTTATTAAAACCCTAGGATTCAAGTCTATTCATAAGCATATTCTAAACTGTTGATAAATTCAACCCTAAATTAAAGTCACCTCATTCTTGAGTGATTCAATTAAGACAAAGCATGAACAATTAAGACTAGTTTTAGGCATGCAGATTACGAGTATATTCCTACCCAAGGGTCAACTCCACGACTCAATTCTATGCCTATGATCCTTAATTAATAAAAACTCAATAGAATATAATGAAATCGAAAGAAGATATATAAACCCTAAACTGAAAGAAAAATAGAATTTTAAGATGAAAACAATTGAGGTGGACCTACATGAAGTCTGACTTTTTGAGCCTATTAAGTTTGAGATAGACTGAGTTTGAGTCAATTTATTAGGCCCGGTGAGTTTGTGAGCCGTGTTTGAGCTTAATGTTGCTCAACCGAATAAAATCCGACTACAATAACATGCATACATAATTTTTTGATGGTATATTTCTTTTGAATTTTGTAGATATGATAAATTACATACTTAATATACTTTTCTTCTTCAAATAAAGTCCGATAATAACTTCTACCACAATATGGTGAGAAGTTCATTGAACCTTATCATTTAGAGGAAGCATAAGCCATAGCAAGGTTTTCGTTGGCAAATCTGCAGAAGGAAGTTGTCAAAACCTGCAAAGCAAACCCGCGAATGCGTGTTCAACCATCAAGGGGCTGAGTTATAAGGGACACAGACCCTCTGTTGGATGAATTTAGTAGCTCAACAGCAACAGTCGAGTGCCAGATCAGTTGACTCAAAGAGTTCATAAGAATTGATTTGATGATGGGTTTTGATGATAACAAAACAGCTATGTCAGAAGACAACAAATACCAAGTCATCATCCAAGCTATATAAATAGCTAAGTAATGGAAGGTTCGTGTTTATATACTCAAACAGACGAGTGCTTGAGAAAGCAACGTATCGTGCTCAGCTAACGGGTATTGAGAAAGCAAGTATCATACTCAGAGTTTGAAGTTGTTGATCAGCGTAGTTTGACTGATCAACTAAGTAAAGAAGCTACCAGCTAAGTAAAGATGAAGAAAGCAGAATGCAGACTTCATCATATAATCTTAGTAAAATCAGCTATGTCAACAGCTAAGTATCAAACATTCAAGTGATTTATTAGTAGAGTGTTTGATCAACTGAGTGTTTGCATAAGAGGCCTGGAACATGAGTTAAGTCGTCTATGACAACAGACATAAGATTGCAACCTCGGTCAACAGGGTTCATTAAATGCGATTGACAGATCATCACGTGTACAGTGTCTGAATAGTGACAGAGCCGGAAGCTGCAAATAAAGCCGTTGAAAGCAGGTAGAAAGAGATAAGGACAATTCGAGAATTGTGGGATCTTTCAACGACGACTTATAGCATAAAAAACCATTGCCCAGGGTTGTGTACGTACCACCTTGAATATATTTTTGTATTTAAACTGATTTTTATTATCTGCAAAAAATTGGTTAAAACTGTGAACTCCTTTGGAGAAAATTTTAATTTTTCCACTGGCGCAAAATATTACAAAACTGACTTAAATCCTTTGAAATTTTTTCGAGGGTTTTATACTTATCCTATGAACATTTTTTTTTTGTTTTTATAAGATTTTAAGTATCCGTAAAAAAATGGCCAAAACTGTAAGCTTCCCCTGAGGAATTCAATTTTTCCACATGCTCAAAATATCAGAAAACCGACTTATAACATAAGAAAAACATTGCCCAGGGCTATGTACTCACCACTTTGAATATATTTTTGCATTTAAACTGATTGGTATTATCCGCAAATAATTGGTTAAAACTTTGAATTTACCCCTTGGAGAAAATTTCAATTTTTTCACTGGCTCAAAATATTACAAAACTGACTTGAATCATACGAAAAATTTTCGAGGGTTTTGTACTTACACCTATGAACAATTTTTTGTTTTTATAAGATTTTAAGCATGCTTAAAAAAGTGGCCAAAACTGTGATCTAACCCCTTCAAGGAATTCAATTTTTTCACGGGCTCAAAATATTAGAAAATCGAATTATAACATAAGAAAAACTTTTCTCAGGGCTGTGTACATACTACTTTGAATATATTTTTGTATTTAAACTGGTTGTTATTATCAGCAAATAATTGGTTAAAACTGTGAATTTACCCCTTGGAGAAAATTTCAATTTTTCCACTGGCTCAAAATATTACAAAACCGACTTGAATCATACGAAAAATTGTCGAGGGTTTTGTACTCACCCCTATGAACAATTTTTTATTTTTATAAGATTTTAAGTATACTTAAAAAATTGGCCAAAGCTGTGATCTAACCCCTTAGAGGAATTCACTTTTTTCACGGGCTCAAAATATCAGAAAACCGAATTATAACATAAGAAAAACTTTGCCCAGGGCTGTATACATACTACTTTGAATATATTTTTGTATTTTAACTGATTGTTATTATCCGCAAATAATTGGTTAAAATTGTGAATTTACCCCATGGAGAAAATTTCAATTTTTCCACTGGCTCAAAATATTACAAAACTGACTTGAATCATACGAAAAATTGTCGAGGGTTTTGTACTTACCCCTATGAACAATATTTTGTTTTTAAAATTTTTTAAGTATCCTTAAAAAATTGGCCAAAGCTGTGATCTAACCCCTTCGAGGAATTCACTTTTTTCACGGGCTCAAAATATCAGAAAATCGAATTATAACATAAGAAAAACATTACTCAATGCTGTGTACATACCACTTTGAATATATTTTTGTATTTAAATTGATTTTTAGTATCCTTAAAAAATTGATTAAAAATGTGAACTTACCCTGGAGAAAATTTCAATTTTTTCACGGCGCAAAATAATAGAAAACTGACTTAAATCATACGAAAAATTGTCGAGGGTTTAGTACTTACCCCTATGAACAATTTTGTTTTGTTTTTATAAGATTTTAAGTATCCGTAAAAAATTGACCAAAAATATGAGCTTACCCCTTCGATGAATTCAATTTTTCCGCGGGCTCAAAATATCAGAAACCGACTTATAACATAAGAAAAACAATGCCCAAGGCCGTATATGTATCATTATGAATATATTTATGTATTTAAAGTGATTTTTAGTATCCGCAAAAAATAGGTTAAAGTTGTGAACTTACCCCTTCCACTGGCTCAAAATATTACAAAATTGACTTGAATCATACGAAAAATTGTCGAGGGTTTTGTACTTATCCATATGAACAATTTTTTTTGTTTTTACAAGATTTAAAGTATTCGTAAAAAAAATGGGCCAAAACTGTAAGATTACCCCTTCGAGGAATTCAATTTTTCCACGGGCTAAAAATGTCAGAAAACCGACTTATAACCTAAGAAAAACATTGCCCTGGGCTATGTACGTACCACTTTGAATATATTTATGTATTTAAATTGATTTTTTTGCGGATAAAACTGTGAAATTACCTCTTGGAGAAAATTTCAATTTTTCCACTGACTCAAAATATTACAAAACTGACTTGAATCATACCAAAATTGTCGAGGGTTTTGTACTTACTCCTATGAACAATTTTTTTGTTTTTATAAGATTTTAAATATCCGTAAAAAATTGGCCAAAATTGTGAGCTTACCCCTTCGAGGAATTCAATTTTTCCATGTGCTCAAAATATCAGAAAACTGACTTATAACATAATAAAAACATTCCCTAGGGCTGTGTAAGTAACACTTTGATTATATATTTTTGTATTTAAACTTACTTTTAATATCTGCAAAAAATTGGATAAAACTATGAACTTATTTTTCCATTGGCTCAAAATATTACAAAACTGACTTGGAACATACCAAAAATTGTCGAGGGTTTTGTACTTAGCCCTATGAACATTTTTTTTGTTTTTATAAGATTTTAAGTATCTATACAAAATTGGCCAAAACTGAGAGTTTACCCTTCCGAGGAATTCAATTTTTCCACGGTCTCAAAATATCAGAAAGCCTAATTATAACATAAGAAAAATATTGTCCAGGGCTGTGTACGTACCACTTTGAATATATTTTTGTATTTAAATTGATTTTTAGAATCCGCAAAAAAATTGTTAAAACTTTGAACATACCCCTTGGAAAAAATTTCAATTTTTCCACTGGATAAAAATAATTAGAAAACTAACTTGAATCATACGAAAAATTATCAAGGGTTTCTCCTTACCCTTATGAATAATTTTTTTTTTGTTCTTATAAGAATTTAAGTATCCGTAAAATATTGGTCAAAACTATGAGTTCACACCTTCGAGGAATTAAATTTTTCCACGGGCTAAAAATATCAGAAAATCGAATTATAACATAAGAAAAACATTGCCCGAGGCTGTATAAGTACCAATTTGAGTATATTTTTGTATTAAAACTGATTTTTAGTATCCGCAAACAAATGGTTAAAACAGTGAACTACCCCATGGAGAAAATTTCAATTTTTCCACTGGCTCAAAATATTACAAAACCGACTTGAATCATACGAAAAATTGTCGAGGGTTTTGTACTCACCCCTATGAACAATTTTTTGTTTTTTATAAGATTTTAAGTACACTTAAAAAATTGGCCAAAGCTATGATCTAACCCCTTCGAGGAACTCAATTTTTTCACGGGCGCAAAATATCAGAAAACCGAATTATAACATAAGAAAAACTTTGCCCAGGGCTGTGTACATACTACTTTGAATATATTTTAGTATTTAAACTGATTGTTATTTCCACAAATAATTGGTTAAAATTGTGAATTTACCCCTTGGAGAAAATTTCAATTTTTCCACTGGCTCAAAATATTACAAAACTGACTTGAATCATACGAAAAATTGTCGAGGGTTTTGTACTTACCCCTATGAACAATATTTTGTTTTCAAAAGATTTTAAGTATCCTTAAAAAATTGGCCAAAGCTGTGATCTAACCCTTTCGAGGAATTCACTTTTTCCACGGGTGCAAAATATTAGAAAACCGAATTATAACATAAGAAAAACATTACCCAATGATGTGTACGTACCACTTTGAATATATTTTTGTATTTAAATTGATTTTTAGTATCCTTAAAAAATTGGTTAAAACTGTGAACTTACCCTGGAGAAAATTTCAATTTTTGCACGGCGCAAAATAATAGAAAACTGACTTAAATCATACGAAACATTGTCAAGGGTTTAGTACTTACCCTTATGAACAATTTTTTTTTGTTTTTATAAGATTTTAAGTATCCGTAAAAAGTTGACCAAAAATATGAGCTTACCCCTTCGATGAATTCAATTTTTCCACGGGCTCAAATATCAGAAACCGACTTATAACATAAGAAAAACAATACCCATGGCCGTATGTATCACTATGAATATTTATATATTTAAACTAATTTTTAGTATCCGCAAAAAATAGGTTAAAGCTGTGAACTTACCCCTTCCACTAGCTCAAAATACTACAAGATTTAAAGTATTCGTAAAAAAATGGGCCAAAACTGTGAGATTACCCCTTCGAGGAATTCAATTTTCCATGGGATAAAAATGTCAGAAAACCGACTTATAACCTAAGAAAAGCATTGCCCTGGGTTGTGTACATACCACTTTGAATATATTTATGTATTTAAACTGATTTTTTTGCGAATAAAACTGTGAAATTACCTCTTGGAGAAAATTTCAATTTTTCCGCTGGCTCAAAATATTACAAAACTGACTTGAATCAGACAAAAAATTGTCGAGTTTTGTACTTACTCCTATGAACAATTTTTTTATTTTTATAAGATTTTAAATATCCGTTAAAAATTGGCCAAAACTGTGAGCTTACCCCTTCGAGGAGTTCAATTTTTCCATGGGCTCAAAATATCAGAAAATCGACTTATACCATAAGAAAAACATTGCCTAGGGCTGTGTATGTAACACTTTGATTATATATTTTTGTATTTAAACTTATTTTTAATATCTGCGAAAAATTGGATAAAACTATGAACTTATTTTTCCATTGGCTCAAAATATTACAAAACTGACTTGGAACATACCAAAAATTGTCTAGGGTTTTGTACTTAGCCCTATTAACATTTTTATAAGATTTTAAGTATCTATAAAAAATTGGCCAAAACTGTGAGTTTACCCTTCCGAGGAATTCAATTTTCCACGGCCTCAAAATATCAGAAAACCTAATTATAACATAAGAAAAATATTGTCCAGGGCTGTGTACGTACCACTTTGAATATATTTTTTTATTTAAATTGATTTTTAGAATCAACAAAAAAATTGTTAAAACTTTGAACATACCCCTTGGAAAAAATTTCAATTTTTCCACTGGATAAAAATAATTAGAAAACTAACTTGAATCATACGAAAAATTATCAAGGGTTTCTCCTTACCCCTATGAACAAGTATTTTTTTTTGTTTTTATAAGATTTTAAGTATCCGTAAAATATTGGCCAAAACTATGAGTTCACACCTTCGAGAAATTAAATTTTTCCACGGGCTCAAAATATCAGAAAATCGAATTATAACATACGAAAAACATTGCCCAAGGCTGTATAAGTACCACTTTGAGTATATTTTTGTATTTAAACTGATTTTTAGTATCCGCAAAAAAATGGTTAAAACAGTGAACTACCCCATGGAAAAAATTTTTAATTTTTCCACTGGCTCAAAATATTACAAAACTAACTTGAATCATACAAAATTTTTTCGAGGGTTCTGTACTTAACCCTATGAACAAATTTTTTCATTTTTATAATTTTATGTATCGTTAATAAATTGGCCAAAACTGTGAGCATACCCCTTCGAGGAATTCAATTTTTCCACGGGCTCAAAAATATCAGAAAGCCTACTTATAAAATAAGAAAAACATTGTCCAGGGCTGTGTACGTACAACTTTGAATATATTTTGGTATTTAAACTGATTGTTATTATCCGCAAATAATTGGTTAAAGCAGTTAATTTACCCCTTGGGGAAAATTTCAATTTTTCCACTGGCTCAAAATATTACAAAACTGACTTGAATCATACAAAAAATTGTTGAGGGCTTTGTACTTACCCCTATGAACAATTTTTTGTTTTTAAAAGATTTTAAGTATCCTTAAAAAATTGGCCAAAGCTGTGATCTAACCGCTTCGATGAATTCACTTTTTTCACGGGCTCAAAATATCAGAAAAACGAATTATACCATAAGAAAAACATTACCCAATGCTGTGTACGTACCACTTTGAATATATTTTTGTATTTAAATTGATTTTAGTATCCTTAAAAAATTGGTTAAAATTGTGAACTTACCCTGGAGAAAATTTCAATTTTTTCACGGAGCAAAATAATAGAAAATTGACTTAAATCATACGAAAAATTGTCGAGGGTTTCGTACTTACCCCTATGAACATTTTTTTTTTGTTTTTATATGATTTTAAGTATCCGTAAAAAATTGCCAAAAACTATGAGCTTACCGCTTCAAGAAATTCAAATTTTCCACGGGCTCAAAATATCAGAAACTTACTTATAACATAAGAAAAACAATACCCAAGGCAATGTATGTATCACTATGAATATATTTATGTATTTAAACTGATTTTAGTATCCGCAAAAAATAGGTTATAGCTGTGAACTTACCCTTCAACTGGCTCAAAATATTACAAAATTGACTTGAATCATACAAAAAATTGTCTGGTTTTGTACTTATCCATATGAACAATTTTTTTTTGTTTTTACAAGATATAAAGTATCCGTAAAAAAATGGGCCAAAACTATGAGTTTACCCCTTCGAGGAATTCAATTTTTCCACGGGCTAAAAATGTCAGAAAATCGACTTATAACCTGAGAAAAACATTGCCCTGGGCTGTGTACGTACCGCTTTGGATATATTTATGTATTTAAACTGATTTTTTTGCGGATAAAACTGTGAACTTACCTCTTGGAGAAAATTTCAATTTTTCCACTGGCTCATTACAAAACTGACTTGAATCACTCCAAAAATTGTCGAGGTGTTGGTCCCAAGTGGTCAGATGAGGTCTAGAGGGGGGGGGGGGGGGGGGGTGTGAATAGACCTCTTTAAAAATCTACTTTTTAAAAATTCTCTAACTTTTCTGTCAGCAGACTAAGCTGATCGAGAATCGTAAGCAGAATAAGCTGATCTCGCACAAAGCTTTGAACAGCAGAGTTGACCACTCTTCTGATTTTACTTAGCTGATTTTATCAAAATCAGAGTTTTAAAATAAACTAACTTGCAGCGGATTTATCAAGTGTTTTTCACAAGTAGTTTTCTTTAACTTTGAAATAGTTTTATCCCCAGTTTTAAACAAACTCCTTTTAAAACTTTTTCAAACAGTTAACCTTTAAATGTTTTAAGTATGCTGTTTTTAAATATGCAGAATTTTAAGCAAGCAAAAACACAAAGGATTTTTATAGTGGTTATATGGATGGAAATCCTTTAGTCCACTCTTCCAAGTCACGTAGATCTTGGGTTATACTATAGTCACAAAGATTACAGTATACTCTGCTTGCGCCAAACAACAAATGAACTGGCCACAAGTTCGTAGTAGGAAATCACAAAGAAATTCCTAACGTCTGAAGTAATATCGCTCACTAAGATTGATATCTACTTCTCACAACACAATCCTAACAAAATCACTTAGATTTTTAAGTATATTCTGGTTTCTCTCTTTTTTGCTTCGTCAACAGATGACTAGGCTGATGAGTGCTTTGTTCTTGAGTTTGAGACTTAGAAGAATTCTGCTTCAGATTTTTGCTCTCAATGCGTGTTGTCTCTGTGTTGTTCTTCTTCTTCAACTCACGAACTAAGCTATTTATACTAAGGATTTGAAAATCTGCCCGTTGAGAGATCGCCAGTTGTCAAATCCTCGAGTACTGGTCCTTTTCTGCAGAACGGCTGTTGCGACTGAACACTGTACACTCTGCTGTACTTTCTGTCGCTTCGCATTAAATGCGCATTAAATGCACCAAGCTGATACGAGGTTTCTCTTCAATCATTTGTCATAAATACCCTTCCTCTTCAGCATTTATTACACCAAGTGCATTTATTACCGTTGCAATAACTTCTGATCCACTTCCACTCTGCTGATCGAAGTCACTCGTCTGATGAGTACTCGGCTGATCCCAAACTTGAACTAATCTGATTTGAGTCGGCTGATAGTCCACCAGTCTGATTACTTCTTCAGCAACAGATCAGTAGTCTTCTGGACCATATTTGACTTGTCTGAAATACTTCTTCCTTGGTCAAATATTTTCTATGGTTTGTACTAAGCTTCCACTTAGCTGATGACTTTGGAAATCATCAAAACCTCCCTTCACTTCAAAGTCTTCATCTTCATCCAACACGAGGGTTTTGTACTTACTCCTATGAACAATTGTTTTGTTTTTATAAGATTTTAAATATCCGTAAAAAATTGACCAAAACTGTGAGCTTACCCATTCGAGGAATTCAATTTTTCCATGCCTCAAAATATCAGAAAACCGACTTATAACATATGAAAAACATTGCCTAGGGCTGTGTATGTACTACTTTGATTATATATTTTTGTATTTAAACTTATTTTTAATATATGCAAAAAATTGGATAAAACTATTAACTTATTTTTCCATTGGCTCAAAATATTACAAAACTGACTTGAATCATACCAAAAATTGTCGAGGGTTTTGTACCTAGCCCTATGAACATTTTTTTATGTTTTTATAAGATTTTAAGTATCTATAAAAAATTGGCCAAAACTGTGAGTTTACCCTTTCGAGGAATTCAATTTTTCCACGATCTCAAAATATTAGAAACCTAATTATAACATAAGAAAAACATTGCCCAGGGCTGTGTACGTGATTTTTAGAATCCGCAAAAAAATTGTGAAAACTTTGAACATACCCCTTGGAAAAAATTTCAATTTTTCCACTGGATAAAAATAATTAGAAAACTGACTTGAATCATACGAAAAATTGTCAAGGGTTTCTCCTTACCCGTATGAACAATTTTTTTTTTGTTTTTATAAGATTTTAAGTATCCGTAGAAAATTGGCCAAAACTATGAGTTCACACCTTCGAGGAATTAAATTTTTCCACGGGCTCAAAATATTAGAAAATTTAATTATAACATAAGAAAACATTGCCCAAGGTTGTATAAGTACTACTTTGAGTATATTTTTTAAACTGATCTTTAGTATCCGCAAAAAATTGCTAAAACAGTGAACTACCCCATGGAGAAAATTTCAATTTTTCTACTGGCTCAAAATATTACAAAACTAACTTGAATCATACGAAATTTTTTCGAGGGTTCTTTACTTAACCCTATGAACAATTTTTTTCGTTTTTATAATTTTTATGTATCGTTAATAAATTGGCCAAAACTATGAGCTTACTCCTTCGAGGAATTCAATTTTTCCACGGGCTTAAAAATATCAGAAAGCTTACTTATAACATAAGAAAAACATTGTCTAGGGCTGTGTACGTAAGACTTTGAATATATTTTTGGATTTAAATTGATTTTTAGATTCAGAAAAAAATTTGTTAAAACTGTGAACATACCCCTAGGAGAAAATTTCAAATTTTTCACTGGCTCAAAATATTAGAAAACTGACTTGAATCATGCGGAAAAATATTGAGGGTTTGTCTTTACCCATATGAGTTTTTTTTAATTGTTTTTACTAGAATTTAAGTAAACGTAAAAAAATGGCTTAAAATGTGAGCTCACCCTTTCGAGGAATTCAATTTTTCCACGGACTTAAAATACCAGAAAACCGAATTATAACATAAGAAAAACATTGCACAAGGCTGTGTACCACATTGAATATATTTTTGTATTTTAATTGATTTTTAGTATCCGCAAAAAATTGTTAAAATTGTGTACCCTTGGAGAAAATTTCAATTTTTCTGTTGGCTCAAAATTTTATCATACGAAAAATTGTCGAGGTTTTATACTTACCACTATGAACATTTACTTTTTGTTTATAAGATTTTAAGTATACGTAAAAAAATGACCAAAACTGTGAGCTTACCCCTTCGAGGAATTAAAATTTTCCACCGGTTCAAAATATGAGAAAACCGACAAATAAAATAAGAAAAACATTGCCCATGGCTGTGTACGTACCACTTTGAATATATTTTTGTATTTAAATTGATTTTTGCTATCCGCAAAGAATTTGCTAAAACTGTGAACTTACCCATTGAAGAAAATTTTAATTCTTCCACTGGCTCAAAATATGATCATACGAAAAATTGTCGAAGGTTTTGTACTTACCCTTATGAACAATTTTTTTTTTGTTTTTATAAGATTTCAAGTATCCGTAAAAACTTGGCCAAAACTGTGAGCTTTCCCCTTTGAGGAATTCAATTTTTTCATGGGCTCAAAATATCAGAAAACAAATTATAATATAATAAAAACATTGCCCAGGGCTATGTATGTACAACTTTGAATATATTTTTGTATTTAAATTGATATTTTGTATCCGCAAAAAATTGATTAAAACTATGAACTAACCCCTTGGATAAAATTTAAATTTTTTCGTTGGCTCAAAATATTACGAAACTGACATGAATTATACGAAAAATTGTTGAGGGTTTTGTACTTATCCCTATGAACAATTTTTTTTTTATATAAGTCTTATGTATCGCTAATAAATTGCCAAAAACTATGAGCTTACCCATTCGAGGAATTCAACTATTCCACGGGCTCAAAATATCAGAAAACTGACTTATAACATAAGAAATACATTGTCCAGGGCAGTGTACGTACCACTTTGAATATATTTTTGTATTTAAACAGAATTTTAGTATCCGCAAAAAATTGATTAAACTTGTGAACTACACCATGGAGAAAATTTCAATTTTTCCAATGTCTCAAAATATTACAAAACTGACTTGAATCATACGCAAAATTCTCGAGGGTTTTGTACTTACCCCTATGAACATTTTATTATGTTTTTATAAGATTTTAACTATCCGAAAAAAATTTGTTAAAAATTGGTTAAAACTGTGAACTTGCCACTTGGAGAAAAATTCAATTTTTTCACTGGCTCAAAATATTATCATACAAAAAATAGTCGAGGGTTGTGTACGTACCCCTATGAACAATTTTTTTTTGTTTTTATTAGATTTTAGATATCCGTAGAAACTTGGCCAAAACTGTGAGCTTATTCCTTCAAGGAATTCAATTTTTTCATGGGCTCAAAATATCATAAAACCAAATTATAACATATGAAAAACATTGCCAGTACTATGTACGTACCACATTGAATATATTTTTGTATTTAAATTGATTTTTAGTATCCGCAAAAAAGTGATTAAAACTGTGAACTTACCCCTTGGAGAAAATTTCAATTTTTCTACTGGCTCAAAATTTTATCATATGAAAAATTGTCGAGGGTTTTGTACTTACCCCTATGAACAAATTTTTTTTTGTTTTTATAAGATTTTAAGTATCCGTAAAAACATGGCCAAAACTGTGAGCTCACCCCTTCGAAGAATTCAATTTTTCCACGGGCTCAAAATATCAGAAAATCGACTTATAACATAAGAAAAACATTGCACATGGCTGTGTACGTACCATTTTAGATATATTTTTGTATTTAAACTTATTTTTAATATCCGCAAAAAATTAAATAAAACTATGAACTGCCTAATGGAGAAAATTTCAATATTTTCCCTGGCTCAAAAACGAAAAATTGTCGAAGGTTTTGTACTTACCCTTATGAACAATTTATTTTTGTTTTTATAAGATTTGAAGTATCCGGAAAAACTTGGCCAAAACTGTGAGCTTACCCCTTCGAGGAATTCAATTTTTTCATGGGTTAAAAATATAAGAAACCAAATTATAACATAAGAAAAACATTGCCCAGGGCTATGTATGTACCACTATGAATATATTTTTGTATTTAAACTGAATTTTAGTAGCAGCAAATACTTTGTTAAACTTGTGAAATACCCATGGAGAAGATTTCAATTTTTTCACTGGCTCAAAATATTACAAAACTGATTTGAATCATACGAAAAATTGTCGAGGGTTTTTGTACTTACTCCTATGATTTTTTTTATAAGATTTTAAGTATCCGTAGAAAATTGGCCAAAACTGTGTGCTTTCCCCTAAATTTCAATTTTTCCACTGGCTAAAAATATTACAAAACTGACTTGAATCATACGGAAAATTGTCGAGGGTTTTGTACTTAGCCTTATGAATTTTTTTTTTATGATTTTAAGTATCTATTAAAAATTGGCTAAAACCGTGAGCTTACCCCTCCGAGGAATTCAATTTTTCCATGGGCTCAAAATATCAGAAAACTGAATTGTACTATAAGGAAAACATTGTTCAGGGTTGTGTACGTACGACTTTGAAAATTTTTTTGTATTTAAATTGATTTTTAGATTCCGCAAAAAAATGGTTAAAATTGTGAACCCTTGGAGAAATTTTCAATTTTTCTACTGGCTTTATCATACGAAAAATTGTCGAGGGTTTTGTACTTACCACTGTGAACATTTATTTTTTTGTTTTTATAAGTTTTATTTATCGTTAATAAATTGGCCAAAACTGTGAGTTTATCTCTTCGAGGAATTCAATTTTTCCACGGGCTCAAAGTATCAGAAAACCGACTTATAACGTAAGAAATACATTGTCCATGTCAGTGTACATACCACTTTGAATATATTTTTGTATTTAAACTGAATTTTAGTATCCACAAAATAATTGGTTAAACTTGTGAACTACCCCATGGAGAAAATTTGAATTTTTCCACTGGCTAAAAATATTAATAAACTGACTTGAATCATACGAAAAAATATCGAGGGTTTTTCCTTACCCCTCTGAATGTTTTTTATATTTTTTATAAGATTTTAAGTAACCGTAAAAAATTAGGCAAAACTGTGAGCTCACCCCTTCGAGGAATTCAATTCTTCCACGGACTCAAAATACCAAAAAAGCAAATTATAACATAAGAAAACATTGCACAAGTCTGTGTACGTACCACATTGAATATATTTTTGTATTTAAATTTATTTTTAGTATCCGCAAAGAATTTGTTAAAACTGTGAACTTACCCATTGGAGAAAATTCCAATTCTTCCACTGGCTCAAAATATTATCATATGAAAAATTACCCTTATGAACATTTTTTTTTTGTTTTATAAGATTTTAAGTATCCGTAAAAACTTGGCCAAAACTGTGAGCTCATCCCTTCGAGGAATTCAAAATTTCCACGGGCTCAAAATATCAGAAAATCGACTTATAACATAAGAAAAACATTGCCAGGGCTATGTATGTAGCACATTGAATATATTTTTGTATTTAAATTGATTTTATGTATCCTCAAAAAATTGGTTAAAACTTTCAACTAACCCCTTGGATAAAATTTCAAATTTTCCATTGCTCAAACTATTACAAAACTGACTTGAATCATACGAAAAATTGTCGAGGGTTTTGTACTTATCCGTATGAACAATTTTTTTTTGTTTTTATATATTTTATGTATCGTTAATAAATTGGCGAAAACTGTGAGCTTATCTCTTCGAGGAATTCAATTTTTCCACGGGCTCAAAGTATCAGAAAACCGACTTATAACATAAGAAATACATTGTCCAGGGCAGTGTACGTACAACTTTGAATATATTTTTGTATTTAAACTGAATTTTAGTATCCGCAAAATAATTGGTTAAACTTGTGAACTACCCCATGGAGAAAATTTGAATTTTTCCACTGGCTCAAAATATTAACAAACTGACTTGAATCATACGAAAAAATATCGAGGGTTTGTCCTTAACCCTCTGAATTTTTTTTATTTTTTTTATAAGATTTTAAGTAACCGTAAAAAATTAGGCAAAACTGTGAGCTCACCCCTTCGAGGAATTCAATTCTTCCACGGACTTAAAATACCAGAAAAGCGAATTATAACATAAGAAAAACATTGCACAAGTCTGTGTACGTACCACATTGAATATATTTTTGTAATTAAATTGATTTTTAGAATCCACAAAGAATTTGTTAAAACTGTGAACTTACCCATTGTAGAAAATTTCAATTCTTCCACTGGCTCAAAATACTATCATATTAAAAATTGTCGAAGGTTTTGTACTTACCCTTATGAACATTTTTTGTTTTGTTTTCATAAGATTTTAAGTATCCGTAAAATCTTGGCTAAAACTGTGAGCTTACCCTTTCAATGAATTGAATTTTTTCACGGGCTCAAAATATAAGAAACTAAATTATAACATGAGAAAAACATTGCCCAGGGCTATGTATGTACCACTTTGAATATATTTTTGTATTTAAATTTATTTTTAGTATCATCAAAAAATTAGTTAAAACTGTGAACTAACCCCTTGGATAAAATTTCAATTTTTCCATTGGCTCAAAATATTACAAAACTGACTTGAACCATACGAAAAATATCGAGGGTTTGTCCTTACCCCTTTGAATTTTTATTTTATTATTTTTATAAGATTTTAAGTATCCGTAAAAACTTGGCCAAAACTGTGAGCTCATCCCATCGAGGAATTCAAATTTTCCACGGGCTCAAAATATCAGAAGATCGACTTATAACATAAGAAAAACATTGCCCAGGGCTGTGTACGTACCACTTTGAATATATTTTTTCATTTAAAATTATGTTTAATATCCGCAAAAAATTGGATAAACCTATGAACTACCCAATTGAGAAAATTTCAATTTTTTCCGTGGCTCACAATATTATCATACGAAAAATTTTCGAAGGTTTTCTACTTACCCTTATGAACGTTTTTTTTTTTGTTTTTATAAGGTTTTATGTATCCGTAAAAACTTGGCCAAAACTGTGAGCTCATCCCTTCGAGGAATTCAAATTTTCCACGGGCTAAAAATATCAGAAAATCGACTTATTATATAAGAAAAACATTGCCAAGGGCTATGTATGTACCACTTTGAATATATTTTTGTATTTAAATTGATTTTGTGTATCCTCAAAAAATTGTTTAAAACTTTGAACTAACCCCTTGGATAAAATTTCAAATTTTCCATTGCTCAAACTATTACAAAACTGACTTGAATCATACGAAAAATTGTCGAGGGTTTTGTACTTATCCCTATGAACATTTTTTTTTTGTTTTTATAAGTTTTATGTATCGTTAATAAATTGGCCAAAACTGTGAGCTTATCTCTTCGAGGAATTCAATTTTTTTATACGGGCTCAAAGTATCAGAAAACCGACTTATAACATAAAAAATACATTGTCCAGGGCAGTGTACATACCACTTTGAATATATTTTTGTATTTAAACTGAAATTTAGTATCCGCAAAATAATTTGTTTTACTTGTGAACTACCCCATGGAGAAAATTTGAATTTTTCCACTGGTTCAAAATATTAATTAACTGACTTGAATCATATGAAAATATATCGAGGGTTTGTCCATAGCCCTCTGAATTTTTTTTAATAAGATTTTAAGTAACCGTAAAAAATTAGGCAAAACTGTAAGCTCACCCCTTCGAGGAATTCAATTCTTCCACGGACTCAAAATATCAGAAAAGCGAATTATACATAAGAAAAACATTTCTCAAGTCTGTGTACGTACCACATTGAATATATTTCTGTATTTAAATTTATTTTTAGTATCCACAAAGAATTTGTTAAAACTGTGAACTTACCCATTGGAGAAAATTTCAATTCTTCCACTGGCTCAAAATATTATCATATGAAAAATTGTCGAAGGTTTTGTACTTACCCTTATGAACATTTTTTTTTTTTGTTTTTATAAGATTTTAAGTAACCGTAAAAACTTGGCCAAAACTGTGAGCTTACCCCTTCGAGGAATTCAAATTTTTCATGGGCTCAAAATATCAGAAACCAAATTATATCATAAGATTAACACTGCCCAAAGCCATGTATGTACCACTTTGAATATATTTTTGTATTTTAATTGATTTTTAGTATCCGCAAAAATTTAGTTAAAACTGTGAACTATTGGATAAAATTTCAATTTTTACATTGGCTCAAAATATTACAAAACAGACTTGAATCATAAGAAAAAAATATCGAGGGTTCATCCTTCCCCCTTTGAATTTTTTTTATTGTTTTTATAAGATTTTAAGTAACCGTAAAAAAATGGTCAAAACTGTGAGCTCACCCCTTCGAGGAATTCAATTTTCCACGGACTCAAAATACCAGAAAACTGAATTATAACATAAGAAAACAATTGCACAAGGTTGTGTACGTGCCACATTGAATATATTTTTGTATTTAAATTGATTTTTAGTATTCGTAGAAAAATGGTTAAAATTTTGAACCCTTGGAGAAAATTTCAATTTTTCTACTGGCTCAAAATTTTATCATACGAAAATTGGTATTGTACTTACCACTATGAACATTTATTTTTTGTTTTTATATGATTTTAAGTATACGTAAAAAAATGATCAAAACTGTGTGGTTACCCCTTCGAGGAATTCAATTTTTCCACTGGTTCAAAATATCAGAAAACTGACTTATAAAATAAGAAAAACATTGCCCATGGCTGTGTACTAACCACTTTGAATATATTTTTGTATTTAAATTGATTTTTAATATCGGCAAATAATTTGTTAAAACTGTGAACTTATCCATTGGAGATTCCACTGGCTCAAAATATTATCATATGAAAAATTGTCGAAGGATTTGTACTTACACTGATGAACATTTTTTTTTTGTTCTTATAAGATTTTAAGTATCCGTAAAAACTTGGCCAAAACTGTGAGCTCACCCCTTCGAGGAATTCAATTTTTCCACGGGCTCAAAATATCAGAAAATATACTTATAACATAAGAAAAACATTGCCCAGGGCTGTGTACGTACCATTTTGAATATATTTTTTATTTAAAATTATTTTTAATATCCGCAAAAAATTGGATAAAACAATGAACTACCCAATGGAGAAAATTTCAATTTTTTACCTGGCTCAAAATATTATCATACGAAAAATTGTCGAAGGTTTTGTACTTACCCTTATGAACATTTTTTTTGGTTTTATAAGATTTTAAGTATCCGTAAAAACATGGCTAAAACTGTGAGCTTACCCTTTTGAGGAATTCAATTTTTTCACGGGCTCAAAATATAAGAAACCAAATTATAACATAAGAAAAAAATTGCCCAGGGGTATGTATGTACCACTTTTAATATATTTTTGTATTTTAAATTTATTTTTAGTATCCGCAAAAAATTGGTTAAAACTGTGAACTAACCCCTTGGATAAAATTTCAATTTTTCCATTGGCTCAAATTATTACAAAACTGACTTAAATCATACGAAAAATTGTCGAGGGTTTTGTACTTATCCCTATGAACAATTTTTTTTGTTTTTATAAGTTTTATGTATCATTAATAAATTGGCCAAAACTGTGAGATTACCTCTTCGAGTAATTCAGTTTTTCCACGGGCTAAAAATATCAGAAAACCGACTTATAACATAAGAAATACATTGTCCAGAGCAGTGTACGTACCACTTTGAATATATTTTTGTATTTAAACTGAATTTTAGTATCCGCAAAATAATTTGTTAAACTTGTGAACTACCCCATGGAGAAAATTTGAGTTTTTCGACTGGCTTAAAATATTAATAAACTGATTTGAATCATACGAAAAAATATCGAGGGTTTTTCCTTACTCCTATGAATTTTTTTAATTTTTTTTATAAAATTTTAATTAACGTAAAAAATTGGCCAAAACTATGAGCTCACCCCTTCGAGGAATTCAATTTTTCCACGTATTCAAAATACTAGAAAACCGAATTATAACATAAGAAAAATATTGCACAAGTCTGTTTACGTATCACATTGAATATAGTTTTGTATTTAAATTGATTTTTAGTATCCTGCAAAAAAATGATTAAAATTGTGAACGCTTGGAGAAAGTTTCAATTTTTCTATTGGCTCAAAATTTTATCATACGAAATATTGTCGAGGGTTTTGTACTTAATACTATGAACATTTATTTTTTGTTTTTATAAGATTTTAAGTACACGTAAAAAAATGACCAAAACTGTGAGCTTACCGCTTCGAGGAATTCAATTTTTCCACGGTTTCAAAATAACAGAAAACCGACTTATAAAATAAGAAAAACATTGCCCATGGCTGTTTCCGTACCACTTTGAATATATTTTTGTATTTAAATTGATTTTTAATATCCGAAAAGAATTTGTTAAAAATGTGAACTTACCCATTGGAGAAAATTTCAATTCTTCCACTAGCTCAAAATATTATCATATGAAAAATTGTCGAAGGTTTTGTACTTACCCTTATAAACATTTTTTTTTTGTTTTTATAAGATTTTAAGTATCCGTAAAAACTTGGCCAAACTGTGAGCTCATCCCTTCGAGGAATTCATATTTTCCACGGGCTCAAAATATCAGAAAATCGACTTATAACATAAGAAAAACATTGCCCAATGCTGTGTACAAACCACTTTGAAAATATTTTTTAACAGCCGCAAAAAATTGGATAAAACTATGAACTACCCAATGGAGAAAATTTCAATTTTTTCCCAGGCTCAAAATATTATCATACGAAAAATTGTCGAAGGTTTTGTATTTACCCTTGTGAACATTTTTTTTATTTTATAAGATTTTAAGTATCCATAAAAACTTGGCCAAAACTATGAGCTCATCCCATCGAGGAATTGAAATTTTCCACGGCCTCAAAATATCAGACAATTGCCCAGGGTTTTACGTACCACTTTGAATATATTTTTTTATTTAAAATTATTTTTGATATCCACAAAAAATTGAATAAAACTATGAACTACCCAATGGAGAAATTTCAATTTTTTACCTGGCTCAAAATATTATCATACGAAAATTTTTCGAAAGTTTTGTACTTACCCTTATGAACATTTTTTTTGTTTTCATAAGATTTTAAGTATCCGTAAAAACTTGGCTAAAACTGTGAGCTTACCCTTTCGATGAATTCAATTTTTTCACGGGCTCAAAATATAAGAAACTAAATTATTACATAAGAAAAACATTGCCCATGGCTGTGTACGTACCACTTTGAATATATTTTTGTATTTAAATTGATTTTTTGTATCGGCAAAGAATTTGTTAAAACTGTGAAGTTACCCATTAGAGAAAATTTAAATTCTTCCATTGGCTCAAAATATTATCATATGAAAAATTGTTTTGTACTTACTATTGTGAACATTTTTTTTTATTTTATAAGATTTTAAGTATCCGTAAAAACTTGGCCAAAACTGTGAGCTCATCCCTTCGAGGAATTCAAATTTTCCACGGGCTCAAAATATCGAAAATCGACTTATTACATAAGAAAAGCATAGCCCAGGGCTGTGTACGCACCACTTTGAATATATTTTTTTGTTTAAAATTATTTTTAATATCCGCAAAATATTGGATAAAACTAAGAACTACCAATGGAGAAAATTTCAATTTTTTACCTGGCTCAAAATATTATCATACGAAATTTTTTCGAAAGTTTTGTACTTACCCTTATGAACATTTTTTTTTTGTTTTCATAAGATTTTAAGTATCCGTAAAAACTTGGCTAAAACTGTGAGCTTACCCTTTAGATGAATTCAATTTTTTCACGGGCTCAAAATATAAGAAACTAAATTATAATATAAGAAAAACATTGCCCATGGCTGTGTACGTACCTGATAACGCCGTGAAAACGTCGTTATTACCTATCTCTTTAAGCCCAAAACATCTTGTTTTGATCTGAGTTTCTGTTTGTTCCGCGTGTTTTCGTGTCTTTTATGCTTTTGGCCCCTTCGTTTGGCCTTTGTTCGGTTTTTGTGTTTTTGTTCGTGTTTTGATCGCTTTCTCCGTGGTTTGTAGGTATTGACATCTTAGAGTGATTCGGAGTTGCGTATCAATGATGCGAGTCGTTCTACCCACCCCGCGAGTCAAGCTTGAGCTTCAAAGGAAATAAAACCCGAAGCAAATTTTACAAGAATGAAGATAGCTACTCACTCAAGCATGTACAACTTTATCATGGCCGATCCAAATAAGCTGAATTTTGGATATGTTATAGATGAGTGAGTTAGATACACTACGGACTTTACGGATCCGCATTTGGAGTTCGGAATCAAAAGATATGCTGCTCGGAAGGAAGTGCGGCAGAGCAGGAAACCTACGGCCTGTTTCTCGCGGCCGCGAGGTTCAGTCTCGCGGCCGCGAGACCCCTGCTACCAGCAGATATTTTCTGCGGGAAAGGCAGGGGGTTTTTTGTACAATCCCCCTTTGATCCCACTTGTATTTTTAGACATTTTGGGGACTTTTTGGTCTTGTTTTCCCTAGGTTAAGAGGGTCAAGAGGAGCTCACAATATCTAACACACATACCTTGCCTCCCTTTTCCTCTCAAGCCTCCATCAACTCTCTCTTTACTTTTTCTTTCTTTTTCTTGTATTTGAAGACTCCACCAAGGGGGTGAGTTAATCACCACCCTTGGGGAGTGATTAGGTGGTGATTAATGGGAGGAGAATCCATCTCTCGACTTTATTCCGATTAGGTGATATCTTTCTATTTCCTAGTTGTCTATGATTAGGATATGAATGTTGTTACTTTCTATTTGGAACAAAGGTTGTGGATTTGAATTCTTTGGATTTATATATATTTATGTTATTGTTTGATTAAATGATGTTATGATGATTAGTATGGTGCTTATATGTGTTCGTTAATCCGATTCCGTGCTTATCGTTTATCTTATGGTTTGACAACCTTTGAGATGAGATTTATTGATTCTTGATTGCTAGACATAGTGATTTTGAGGATTTGATTATGAATTTGGATTGTGATTCGATTTTAGGATAGACATATACCTATGTCGTTTCATATTCGTTTAAGGTTTGAGTTTAATGCATCGATTAGATTTTAATCCATTTAGACATAAATTGGATTAGTTTAACTCGATAGGTTTGTATGCAACTCGGAAGATACATACGAACGTCCTTGAATCCTTGAGTAGCAACACAAGCATAATATATTAATTGTCGAGTAATTGTTATCGTTTGATTAATTATGTTTGGATGTTGGGCTATGTTGAATTGTTGGATTTATTGTTTTATCGCACTTTTGGCCAATGATTGTGGTAGATTATTGTTTAAGTACTTTGATTTGCCGTAATCATGTAATCGGACTTAATTCTACCTTGAATGCATCCTAGACATAGGACTTTGAAGGTTAGGCGAGTGACGATTTGTGGATTTCTACCTAGGATAGGCATATACCTAGTGTGGTCCGTGTTTGTATAATGAGTTCGTACGTGAATGCATCAAATAACTTAGATTCTCTTTATTCGGGGATTTGGGTTAGTCTTAGGTCCCGGGTGACAGCGGTACGCCTTTGATCCCTCTGAGAGCATCGAGTGACAACGGTGTTTGTGATTGATCCGGAGATGGAGAGTTTGGGTAGATTGGTAGAGTTAAGTGAGACCGACAGGGAGACTTAACTAATTTAGAACTCACAAACAACAACTAAACCTATGATTGTTTGCATAGTTAACCTAACAACTGCATAATTTATCTGCTTTAATTGATTGCTTATAAATCCTCCTTACCGCATAATTAACTCCCCAATTTACTCGCTTTCGTAGTTAGTTTACTTTACTGCTCGTAGTTAAATAAAATCACCCTTATCATATATTTGGGTTCGATAATTTTGTGTCAAGCGTTCATAACTGAAATAAGCCGTCGATTGATTCGTTTATTCCCACCTTTTACCCATTCGTGGGGATTCGATACTCGGTATGTACTTACCGTTTTATATTACTTGTAACGACCGTATACTTGCGTAGTTTGCGTATTAGTATTTGGAACGCAACAGTACCACTTTGAATATATTTTTGTATTTAAATTGATTTTTTGTATCGGCAAAGAATTTGTTAAAACTGTGAACTTACCCATTAGAGAAAATTTAAATTCTTCCATTGGCTCAAAATATTATCATATGAAAAATTGTTTTGTACTTACTATTGTGAACATTTTTTTTTATTTTATAAGATTTTAAGTATCCGTAAAAACTTGGCCAAAACTGTGAGCTCATCCCTTCGAGGAATTCAAATTTTCCACGGGCTCAAAATATCGGAAAATCGACTTATTACATAAGAAAAGCATAGCCCAGGGCTGTGTACGCACCACTTTGAATAAATTTTTTTGTTTAAAATTATTTTTAATATCCGCAAAATATTGGATAAAACTAAGAACTACCAATGGAGAAAATTTCAATTTTTTACCTGGCTCAAAATATTATCATACGAAAATTTTTCGAAAGTTTTGTACTTACCCTTATGAACATTTTTTTTTGTTTTCATAAGATTTTAAGTATCCGTAAAAACTTGGCTAAAACTGTGAGCTTACCCTTTCGATGAATTCAATTTTTTCACGGGCTCAAAATATAAGAAACTAAATTATAATATAAGAAAAACATTGCCCATGGCTGTGTAGGTACCACTTTGAATATATTTTTGTATTTAAATTGATTTTTTGTATCGGCAAAGAATTTGTTAAAACTGTGAACTTACCCATTAGAGAAAATTTAAATTCTTCCATTGGCTCAAAATATTATCATATGAAAAATTGTTTTGTACTTACTATTGTGAACATTTTTTTTTATTTTATAAGATTTTAAGTATCCGTAAAAACTTGGCCAAAACTGTGAGCTCATCCCTTCGAGGAATTCAAATTTTCCACGGGCTCAAAATATCGGAAAATCGACTTATTACATAAGAAAAGCATAGCCCAGGGCTGTGTACGCACCACTTTGAATGTATTTTTTTGTTTAAAATTATTTTTAATATCCGCAAAATATTGGATAAAACTAAGAACTACCAATGGAGAAAATTTCAATTGTTTACCCGGCTCAAAATATTATCATACGAAAAATTGTCGAAAGTTTTGTACTTACCCTTATGAACATTTTTTTTTGTTTTCATATGATTTTAAGTATCCGTAAAATCTTGGCTAAGACTGTGAGCTTACCCTTTCGATGAATTAAATTTTTCACGGACTCAAAATATAAGAAACTAAATTATAACATGAGAAAAACATTGCCCAGGGCTATGTATGTACCACTTTGAATATATTTTTGTATTTAAATTTATTTTTAGTATCTACAAAAATTTGGTTAAAACTGTGAACTAACCCCTTGGATAAAATTTCAATTTTTCCATTGGCTCAAAATATTACAAAACTGACTAGAATCAATACGAAAAATTGTCAAGGGTTTTTTTACTTATCCCTGTGAACAATTTTTTTTTTTGGTTTTATAAGTTTTATGAATAGTTAATAAATTGGCCAAAACTGTGAGCTTAACTCTTCGAGGAATTAAATTTTTCCTCGGGTTCAAAATATCATAAAATCCACTTATAACATAAGAAATACATTGTCCAGGGCAGTGTACGTACCACTTTGAATATATTTTTGTATTTAAACTGAATTTTAGTATCCGCAAAATAATTGGTTAAACTTGTGAACAACCCAATGGAGAATATTTTAATTTTTCCATTGGCTCAAAATACTAACAAACTAACTTGAATCATACGAAAAAATATCGAGGGTTTGTCCTGACTCATATGAATATTTTTTAATTTTTTAATAAGATTTTAAGTAACCGTAAAAAAATGGGCAAAATTATGAGCTTATCTCTTCGAGAAATTCCATTTATCCACGGACTCAAAATACCAGAAAACTGAACTGTAACATAAGAAAAACATTGCACAAGTCTGTGTTCGTACCACATTGAATTTATTTTTGTATCTAAATTAATTTTTAGTATCCGCAAAAAAAATGTTAAAATTATGAACCCTTGGAGAAAATTTAAATTTTTCTACTGGCTAAAAATTTTACCATACGAAAAATTGTCGAGGGTTTTTTACTTACCACTATGAACATTTATATTTTGTTTTTATAAGGTTTTAAGTATACGTAAAAAAATGACCAAAACTGTGAGCTTACCCCTTCGAGGAATTCAATTTTTCCACGGGCTCAAAATATCAGAAAAATGACTTATAACATAAGAAAAACATTGTCCGGGGTTGTGTACGTACCATTTTTAATATATTTTTGTATTTAAAATTAATTTTAATATCCACAAAAAATTGGATAAAACTATGAACTACCCAATGGAGAAAATTTAAATTTTTTACCTGGCTAAAAATATTATCATATGAAAAATTGTCGAAGGTTTTGTACTTACCCTTATGAACATTTTTTTTTGATTTTGTAAGATTTTAAGTATCCGTAAAAACCTGGCTAAAACTGTGAGCTTACCCTTTCAAGGAATTCAATTTTTTCACGGGCTCAAAATATTAGAAACCAAATTATAACATAAGAAAAACCTTGCCCAGGGCTATGTATGTACCACTTTGAATATATTTTTGTATTTAAATTTATTTTTAGTATCAGCAAAAGTTTGGTTAAAACTGTGAACTAACCCCTTGGATAAAATTTCAATTTTTCCATTGGCTCAAATTATTACAAAACTGACTTGAATCATTCGAATAATTGTCGAGGGTTTTGTACTTATCCCTATGAACAATTTTTTTTTTGTTTTTATATGTTTTATCTATCGTTGATAAATTGGTCAAAACTGTGAGCTTACCTCTTCGAGGAATTCAATTTTTCCACGGGCTCAAAATATTAGAAATCGACTTATAACATAAGAAATACATTGTCCAGGGCAGTGTACGTACCACTTTGAATATATTTTTGTATTTAAACTGAATTTTAGTATCCGCAAAATAATTGGTTAAACTTGTGAACTAACCTATGGAGAAAATTTTTCCACTAGCTCAAAATATTAATAAACTGACTTGAATCATACGAAAAAATATCGAGGGTTTGTCCTTAAACCTATGAATATTTTTTATTTTTTTTATAAAATTTTAAGTAACGTAAAAAATTTGCCAAAACTGTGAGCTCACCCCATCGAGGAATTCAATTTTTCCACGGATTCAAAATACCAGAAAACCGAATTATAACATAAGAAAAACATTGCACAAGTCAGTGTACGTACCAAATTGAATATATTTTTGTATTTAAATTGATTTTTAGTATCCGCAAAAAACTGGTTAAAATTGTGAACCCTTGGAGAAAATTTCAATTTTTCTACAGGCTCAAAATTTTATCATACGAAAAATTGTCGAGGGTTTTGCACTTACCACTATGAACATTTATTTTATGTTTTTATAAGATTTTAAGTATACGTAAAATAATGACCAAAACTTTGAGCTTACCTCCTTGAGGAATTATATTTTTCAGCGGTTTCAAAATAACAGAAAACCGACTTATAAAATAAGAAAAACATTGCCCATGGCTTTGTACGTACCACTTTGAATATATTTTTGTATTTAAATTGATTTTTAATATCGGCAAATAATTTGTTAAAACTGTGAACTTATCCATTGGAGAAAATTTCAATTCTTCCACTGGCTCAAAATAATATCATAAGAAAAAATTTCGAAGGTTTTGTACTTACACTTATGAACATTTTTTTTGTTCTTATAAGATTTAAGTATCCGTAAAAACTTGGCCAAAACTGTGAGCTCACCCGTTCGAGGATTTCAATTTTTCCACGGGCTCAAAATATCATAAAATGGACTTATAACATAAGAAAAACATTGCTCGGGGTTGTGTACATACCACTTTGAATATATTTTTTATTTAAAATTATTTTTAATATCCGCAAAAAATTGGATAAAACTATGAACTACCAAATGGAGAAAATTTAAATTTTTTACCCGGCTCAAAATATTGTGATACGAAAAATTGTCGAAGGTTTTGTACTTACCCTTATGAACATTTTTTTTTGATTTTATAAGATTTTAAGTATCCGTAAAAACTTGGCTAAAACTGTGAGATTACCCTTTCGAGGAATTCAATTTTTTCACGGGCTCAAAATATAAGAAACCAAATTATAACATAAGAAAAACATTGCCCAGGGCTATGTATGTACCACTTTGAATATATTTTTGTATTTAAATTTATTTTTAGTATATGGAAAAATTTGGTTAAAACTGTGAACTAACCCCTTGGATAAAATTTCAATTTTTCCATTGGCTCAAATTATAACAAAACTGACTTGAATCATACGAAAAATTGTCGAGGGTTTCGTATTTATCCCTATGAACAATTTTTTTTTGTTTTTATACGTTTTATCTATCGTTGATAAATTGACCAAAACTTTGAGCTTAGCTCTTCGAGGAATTCAATTTTTCCACGTGGTCAAAATATCAGAAAACCGACTTATAACATAAGAAATACATTGTCCAGGGCAGTGTACGTACCACTCTGAATATATTTTTGTATTTAAACTAAATTTTAGTATCCGCAAAATAATTGGTTAAACTTGTGAACTACCCCATGGAGAAAAATTTTCCACTGGCTCAAAATATTATTAAACTGACTTGAATCATACGAAAAAATATCGAGGGTTTGTCCTTAAACCTATGAATATTTTTTATTTTTTTTATAAAATTTTAAGTAACGTAAAAAATTTGCCAAAACTGTGAGCTCATCCCATCGAGGAATTCAATTTTTCCACGGATTCAAAATACCAAAAAACCGAATTATAACATAAGAAAAACATTGCACAAGTCTGTGTACGTACAACATTTAATATATTTTTGTATTTAAATTGATTTTTAGTATCCGCAAAAAAATGGTTAAAATTGTGAACCCTTGGAGAAAATTTAAATTTTTCTACTGGCTCAAAAATTTATCATACAAAAAATTGTCGAGGGTTTTGTACTTACCACTATGAACATTTATTTTCTGTTTTAATAAGATTTTAAGTATGCGTAAAAAAATGACCAAAACTGTGAGCTTACCCCTTTGAGGAATTCAATTTTTCCGCGGTTTCAAAATAAAAGAAAACCTACTTATAAAATAAGAAAAACATTGCCCATGGCTGTGTACGTACCAGTTTGAATATATTTTTGTATTTAAATTGATTTTTAATATCGGCAAATAATTTGTTAAAACTGTGAACTTACCCATTGGAGAAAATTTCAATTCTCCCACTGGCTCAAAATAATATCATAAGAAAAATTGTCGAAGGTTTTGTACTTACCCTTATGAATTTTTTTTTGTTTTTATAAGATTTTAAGTAACCGTAAAAACTTGGCAAAAACTGTGAGCTTACCCCTTCGAGGAATTCAATTTTTTAACGGGATCAAAATATAAGAAACAAAATTAAAACACAAGAAAAACATTGCTCAGGGCTATGTATGTACCACTTTGAAAATATTTTTGTATTTAAATTTATTTTTAGTATCAACAAAAAATTGGTTAAAATTGTGCACTAACCCCTTGGAAAAAATTTCAATTTTTCCATTGTCTCAAAATATTACAAAACTGACTAGAATCAATACGAAAAATTTTCGAGGGTTTTTTACTTATCCCTATGAACAATTTTTTATTTTGTTTTTATAAGTTTTATGTATCGTTAATAAATTGGCCAAAACTGTGAGATTAACTCTTCGAGGAATTAAATTTTTCCTCGGGCTCAAAATATCATAAAACCGACTTAGAACATAAGAAATACATTGTCCAGGGCAGTGTACGTACCACTTTGAATATAATTTTGTATTTAAACTGAATTTTAGTATCCGCAAAATAATTGGTTAAACTTGTTAACAACCCCATGGAGAATATTTTAATTTTTCCATTGGATCAAAATACTAATAAACTGACTTGAATCATACGAAAAAATATTGAGGGTTTGTCCTGACTCCTATGAATTTTTTTTATTTTTTTAATAATATTTTAAGTAACCGTAAAAAATGGGCAAAATTATGAGCTTACCCCTTCGAGAAATTCCATTTATCCACGGACTCAAAATACCAGAAAACTGAATTGTAACATAAGAAAAACATTGCACAAGTCTGTGTTCGTACCACATTGAATTTATTTTTGTATCTAAATTGATTTTTAGTATCCGCAAAAAAAATGTTAAAATTATGAACCCTTGGAGAAAATTAAAATTTTTCTAATGGCTCAAAATTTTACCATACGAAAAATTGTCGAGGGTTTTTTACTTACCACTATGAACATTTATTTTTTGTTTTTATAAGATTTTAAGTATACGTAAAAAAATGACCAAAACTGTGAGCTTACCCCTTTGATGAATTCAATTTTTACACTGTTTCAAAATATAAGATAACCGACCTATAAAATAAGAAAAACATTGCCCATGGCTGTGTACGTACCACTCTGAATATATTTTTGTATTTAAATTTATTTTTAATATCCGCAAAGAATTTGTTAAAACTGTGAACTTACCCATTGGAGAAAATTTCAATTCTTCCACTGGCTAAAAATATTATCATATGAAAAATTGTCGAAGGTTTTGTACTTACCCTTATGAATATTTTTTTTTTGTTTTTATAAGATTTTAAGTATGCGTAAAAACTTGGCCAAAACTGTGAGCTCATCCCTTCGAGGAATTCAAATTTTCCACGGGCTCAAAATATCAGAAAATCGACTTATAGCATAAGAAAAACATTGCCCAGGGCTGTGTACGTACCACTTTGAATATATTTTTTCATTTAAAATTATTTTTAATATCCGCAAAAAATTGGATAAAACTATGAACTACCCAAATGAGAAAATTTCAATTTTTTCCCTGGCTGAAAATATTATCATAAGAAAGATTGTCGAAGGTTTTGTACTTACCCTTATGAACATTTTTTTTTGTTTTTCTAAGATTTGAAGTATCCGTAAAAACTTGGCCAAAACTGTGAGCTCATCCCTTCGAGGAATTCAAATTTTCCATTGTCTCAAAATATCAGAAAATCAACTTATAACATAAGAAAAACATTGCCCAGGTGTTGGATGAAGATGAAGATCTTGAAGTGAATGGAGGTTTTGATGATTTCCAAAGTCATCAGCTAAGTGGAAGCTTAGTACAAACCTTAGAAAATATTTGACCATGGAAGAAGCATTTCAGACTAGTCAAATATGGTCCAGAAGACTACTGATCTGTTGCTGAAGAAGTAATCAGACTGGTGGATTATCAGCCGACTCAAATCAGATTAGTTCAAGTTTGGGATCAGCCGAGTACACATCAGACGAGTGACTTCGATCAGCAGAGTGGAAGTGGATCAGAAGTTATTGCAACGGTAATAAATGCACTTGGAGTAATAAATGCTGAAGAGGAAGGGTATTTATGACAAATGATTGAAGAGAAACCTCGTATCAGCTTGGTGCATTTAATGCGAAGCGACAGAAAGTACAGCAGAGTGTACAGTGTTCAGTCGCAGCAGCCGTTTCTGCAAAAAGGACCAGTACTCGAGGATTTGACAGCTGTCGATCTCTCAACGGGCAGATTTTCAAATCTCCAAGTATAAATAGTTCAGTTCGTGAGTTGAAGAAGGATATACAACACACTTTGAGAGCAAAAATCTGAAGCAGAATTCTTCTAAGTCTCAAACTCAAGAACAGAACACTCATCAGCCGAGTCATTTGTTGGCGAAGCAAAATAGAGAGAAAACAGAAAATACTTGTAAAATCTGAGTGATTTTGTTAGGACTGTGTTGTGAGAAGTAGATATCAATCTTAGTGAGCGATATTACTTCAGAGGTTAGGAATTTCTTTGTGATTTCCTACTACGAACTTGTGGCCAGTTCATTTGTTGTTTGGCGCAAGCAGAGTGTACTGTAATCTTTGTGACTATAGTATAACCCCAGATCTAAGTGACTTGGAAGAGTGGACTAAAGGATTTCTATCTATATAACCACTATAAAAATCCTTTGTGTTTTTAACTTGCATTATTTTCTGCATATTTGAAAGAACAGTTTTTTAAACACTTAAAAGGTTAACTGCTGAAAAGTTTTAAAGGAGTTTGTTAAAAACTGGGGACAAAACTAATTCTAAGTTAAGAAAACAACTTGTGAAAAACACTTGATAAATCCGCTGCAAGTTAGTTTATTTTAAACTCTGATTTTGATTAAATCAGCTGAGTGAAATCAGAAGAGTGGTCAACTCTGCTGCTCAAAGCTTTGTGCTAGATCAGCTTAGTCTGCTTACTGTTCTCGATCAGCTTAGTCTGCTGAACAGAAAAGTTAGAAGTTTTAAAAAGGTAAATTTTGAAGAGGTCTATTCACCCCCCCCCTCTAGACCTCATCTGACCACTTGGGACCAACAAGTGGTATCAGAGCAGGTGGTTCATCTGAATCATCTGACTGATCAACGAGCTTGATCCTTAAGTGTTTTTCAAAGGTTTTCAAAAGTTTTCAAAAGAGCATCTTTTTGAAAAACAAAACTTTTTGAAAAATGGATTGTATTAGCCTTGTTCCCCATATAGGCGGTATGAGCTTTGAGGACTGGAAGATCCGCATGGAAATCTTCCTTGCTGCTTATAATGACAATATGTACACGTGCATAACACAAGGTCCTATAAGAGTTACCAAGACAATCAAAATTGATGGCGTGGATACGATCGTTGATAAAGAACGATCAGATATGTCACCTGATGAAATCAAGTTGAAGAATCTTGACAAAGTCGGAATCTTCATCATGACAAAGGCCTTGGATAATGAAAGGTTTGAGAAGGTCAAACACTGCAAAACATCTAAAGAGATGTGAGACAAAGTCCGTGACATGAGTGAAGGGAATGACTCTATTAAAGAACACAACTTGAGTGTTGCCCTGGACAAGTTTGAGAACTTCAAGATGAAACCTGGAGAAACCATTGACCAGATGGATACAAGGTTTACAAAGGTGTTGAACAATGTTCTAAAGCTGGGAAAGACGTTTACTGTTAAGGAGATCACCGTCAAAGTCTTAAAGGCGCTACCACCAAAGTTCAACATGAAGATCACAGCAATGGAAGAATCAAGAGATCTGGGGAAGATCTCACTGACTGAGCTGTTTTCTGTACTCAAGGCGTATGAGTATAAAATGCCACATAGAAGAGACCTCAACTTCTGGCCCCACTGCTGCCCTGGTCGCTGCAGAAAGAACTAGAAGATCAGCAGGGAAAACTAGAGAAGTGGACTCATCTGATGAGGCCCCTGTACTTAGAAAAAAGGAGTACACTGCTGGTGATATGGCTTTGTTATTGAACGGGTTCAAAAAGTTCTACAAAAGAAAAATGAAGAACAAATATAACAATGCTTCTACTTCTAAACCTACCTCTAACTCTCATGACATTAAGGATGATTATAAATCCAAAATGATGTGCTATAATTGCAGGAAATTGGGACATTTCATCAAGGACTGCCCATATCCTAAAGCGGAGAAGTACACGGAGGAGGAAAAGAAACAAAGAAAGGAGAGAAGATAGAAGAGATACCAGAAAAGCAAAGTGTTGTTGGCTGAAGCTGAAAAGATGGCAGCCATCTACTCATCTAACACAGAATCAGGCACGTCAAGTGATGACTCTGTTTTCGACGAGACACCTGCACTGCTCTGTCTCATGGCAAAGGAATCTGATGATTCTGACAATGAGGTAAATCTCTCTGAAAGTGAGCTTGAACTATTTAGCTCATTTGAGCAAATGATGAACAACAAAGTAGATGTTGTAAATGAGCTTGCTAAGCTTAAGGACGAGATGATTCTGCTGAAAAAGCAAAATGCTAAACTGAAACTTAAGGTTGAAAAACCTGAAGAATCAGCCATGTATAAAAAGCTTTCGCATGAATATGAATCTCTGAAAGCAGAATGTGAAGTCTACAAGGGACAAATCATGGAACTCGAAGCTACAATAACCTTATATAATAAGTCGTCTGTTCCTAAGTCGTCTGTTGTGCAAATAGAGAAACCTATTGAACAGAGCACTCCCTTAGTAAAAGAAAGTTTAGAACTGAACAAAGCTGAAAAGTTTATATCTGCTGATAATAGTAATATTGTCTTGTATGTTCAGACTGCTAAACCTGCTTCACCTGAGATTGAGAAAAAGGAGATAAAAACTCCTAAGGCAAAAAAGGGTAAAAAGCCTGAAAATGAAAAACAGACTGGTAAAACCAAACAGCAGAGTAGTCCAAAGAAGTCTGCTGATAAGAGTAAAACCAATCAGACTAGTAAACCTAAGTCGTCTGTTAAAGAGCAAGTTAAGAGCAGACCTAAGAAGCAAAGAAACTATAACTATGATGCTTGGTATGGAAATGAGTCTCATTATGTGCAACCTGCTTACTCACCTTATTATGCTGCACCTCATTATCCACCGTATTATGCTGCATATCCTGCTCATCAACCAATGCATGCTTACCCTGCTTATCATGCATCTTATCCTGCTTATGAGCCTTATCATCATCACAATGATTATCAACATAAAATGCCTGCTGACTATGATGAAAATGAAGTTGCTCATGCTCCTGCTAAAACTCTGAAGCCTAAGAAGCCTAAGACTTCAACATCTTGGGTTGTCAAATGTGATACTAATCCACCAGGACCCTCACAATAAAGGGTACCTAAAACATTTTTATTTTGTTTTGTAGGTTAGGATTAGGAGTAGGAGTAAAGTAGTGAAGAAATGGTACTTGGACAGTGGATGTTCAAGGCACATGTGTGGAGACATACATGAACTGGCAGATGCTGTTGCTGTGAATGGTCCAAGAGTTACTTTTGGAGACAGCAAAGAAGGCAAGGTTGTAGCTGTTGGAAAACTTATCAAAGGAAACATAGAGATATCTGACGTCTCATATGTAAATGGCCTGAAGTACAATCTACTGAGCATAAGTCAATTTTGTGACAAGGGATTTTCCGTCATGTTTTCATCAGATAAGTGCTATGTTGAACAAGTTGGAACAAAGAAGGTTATTTTATCTGGAAGAAGACAGGGAAACATCTATGTAGTCGACTGGAATTCTGTGGACAAGAATTCTAATGTTTGTTTGGTGGCTTCTACACCAAGTGAAATCAGTTGGCTTTGGCACAAAAGAATGAATCATTTGAATTTCAAGACCATAAACAGATTGATAAAGAATGATCTGGTAGAAGGAATTCCAAAGACAGTCATGAGCAAAGACAAGCTTTGTGACGCATGTCAGAAGGGTAAACAAGTGAAGTCATCTTTCAAAAGCAAGAAGCACCAATCTTCAACCAGAATTTTGGAGCTGTTACATATGGATTTGTTTGGCCCTATTGATCCAATCAGCAATGGTGGAAAGAAATACTGCCTAGCTGTTGTGGATGATTTTTCAAGATTTACTTGGGTGATTTTCATGAAGAAGAAAAGTGAAACCAAGGAACATCTTACTAATCTGATGGAACTGATCCAGAATGAGAAGAGTCAAAGAATATTGAAGATCAGATCAGATAGAGGGACTGAGTTTACAAACTCTACTGTTGAAGAGTATTGTAATTCCAGAGGAATCAGTCATGAGTACTCTACTGCCAGAACCCCTCAACAAAATGGAGTTGCTAAAAGGAGAAACAGAACTCTAAAAGAAGCTACCAGGACAATGATAGCTGAAGCAAAGCTGCCCCAAAGATTCTGGGCAGAAGCTACAAATACAGCATGTTATACACAGAACAGATGTATGATCAACAAAAGTCAAAACAAGACACCTTATGAGCTATGGAACAACAGAAAGCCTAATTTACATTATCTTAGGATTTTTTGTTGTAAATGTTATGTTTTGAACAATGGGAAAAATCACCTTACTGCATTTGCAGAAAAGGCTGATGAAGCTGTTTTTGTAGGTCACTCTACTGTCAGTAAAGCTTATAGGGTGTTTAATAAAAGAACTTTGCTTGTAGAAGAATCTATTCATGTAGTATTTGATGAACCAAGCCAATCCTCTGAAAAGAATCAAAGTGCAAATCCAGAGATATCTGCTGACTTTCAGAAATTGTGTGTGGAAAGAAAAGAAGATTATGTACCCATCACACTACCTGATTTAACTCAAGCTGGAAACTCAAGTGCTGTTCAAAATCAGTCCGCTGATTGTCTAACAGAGGAGTTGCGAACAGCTGACAGACCAGAGACTGTTCAACAGACTACAACTGTTCAACAGACTACTACTGAGACTCCAACAGTAGTGTTGCAAGATCAATCAAGAGGACAACATCAAGATTTGCAACCTGATCTCAGATGGCTCAGAGATCACCCACCTGAGTTAGTGATTGGTGATCCTTTGGATAGAGTGAGAACTAGAAGGTCTACTGCAAATGAAACAATGTTTGTAAGTTTTCTTTCACAAATTGAGCCTAAGTTGATTGATGAAGCTCTCAGTGATTCTCACTGGATTGAAGCAATGCAAGAAGAGTTGAATCAATTTGAAAGGAATGAAGTCTGGTACTTAGTTCCCAGACCTACTCATCAAAGAGTAATTGGCACTAAGTGGGTATTCAGAAATAAAATGAATGAAGATGGTATGGTTACCAGAAACAAAGCAAGACTAGTTGCCAAAGGTACTGCCAAGAAGAAGGCATCGATTTTGATGAGACATTCGCACCAGTTGCAAGGCTTGAAGCAATCAGATTGTTCCTAGCCTATGCTGCTTATAAGAACTTCATTGTCTATCAGATGGATGTGAAGTCTGCTTTTCTCAATGGAGAATTGCAAGAAGAAGTGTATGTTGAACAACCTCCTGGCTTTGAAGTTTATCAACAAGGAGACAAGGTATATCGTCTGAGGAAAGCTCTCTATGGACTGAAACAAGCTCCAAGAGCATGGTATGATACTTTATCTGACTTTCTTTTAATTAAAGGATTTCGCAAAGGTAAAGTAGATAAAACCTTGTTCACTATAGAATGGGATAATCATATATTGTTAGTTCAAATATATATGGACGATATTATTTTTGGTTCAACTAACAAACAGATGTGTGAAAGATTCTCTAAGCTGATGCAAAATAAGTTTGAAATGAGCATGATGGGAGAATTGAATTACTTTCTTGGATTACAAGTTAAACAGTCACCTGATGGTATTTTTATTAATCAAGCAAAGTACACAAAAGATCTGTTCAAGAAATTTGGTATGGAAACTAGTTCATCTGTGAATGTTCCTATGTCTACTGGACTTCGTCTGGACAAGGATGAAGGTGGCAAGTCAGTTGACATCACCAAATACAGAGGCATAATTGGGTCACTGTTATACTTAACAGCTAGCAGACCTGATATTATGTATTCTGTTGGGGTTTGTGCGAGATTTCAATCAGATCCTAAGGAATCTCATCTCTTAGCTGCTAAAAGGATATTAAAGTATCTCAAAGGCACACCAGATTTGGGATTGTGGTACCCAAGGGAGTCAGGATTTGAACTTATTGGATATTCAGATTCTGACCTTGCTGGCTGCAAAATTGATAGGAAGAGTACTACAGGTGCTTGTCAATTTTTAGGCAGTCATCTGATCTCATGGATGAGTAAGAAACAGACTTCAGTGTCCATATCTACTGCTGAAGCTGAATACATTGCTGCTGGAGCATGTTGTGCACAAATACTTTGGTTGAAGCATCAACTAGAAGACTATAATCTGAAGATCAGTGGAATCCCTATCTACTGTGATAATACAAGTGCAATCTCACTTACTCAAAATACTACTAGTCATTCCAGGACTAAGCACGTTGAGATCAAACATCACTTCATCAGAGACCATGTTGAAAAATGAAATGTTATTATTGAATATGTTCAGACAGACAATCAGATTGCTGACATTTTCACCAAACCACTGAATGAAGCAAGATTTTCCACTCTAAGAGCGGAATTGGGTTTGTTAAAATTGGATTCATAAGCTGAGGGGGAACATATCAGAAGACTGGGTTCAACAGCTGACTAATCTGATATTAACAAGTACTGTACTTCAAGAAGACTAACTCTCAACAGACTAGTTGACTGATGAATTCTTGAATTCAGGGGGAACGTGTAAGACTAGCGGTACCCTTGTTTTAAAGATGAAATCTTCAATGACAGTAGTTGAAGTTGTTTTAATCAGAAGATTTGTTCTTAATTCTTGAAGATTTGAAGATTAATTATCTTGCTGGATTGACAAACAGCAAAGGAAGATCACTAGATATTGTCTTTCACTAGTGATGTATTGTATCAGACAAGTCGTCTATCAGATACGTATTTTACTCATCTGTTTTTATTTATGTCAGCTTATATTAAGTGTTGTACTAAAAACGTTTTATCAAAAACACGCTTTTATAAGTAACAGACAAGTGGCGTTTCAAATTCCCGCCTGTCTAACATATTAAATGCTATTTTGAAATCCGCGTATCTCGATCGCACGATCTGCTTTTACAGTAACTGATCTGACGGTTACCACTTTTCACGGAAACCGACAAAAACTAACATCTATAAATCCAGATCCGATCAGCTTACTACATTTTTACGCACCCTAAAAAATTTCAAAAGCATTCAGAGCATTTTTGCATTCATTCAACTGCAAATCTACTCTCGTTTTTCTTCAATCTCTTTCAGGAAAATGGGTTCCAAGGTAAATGCAAAAGAAGCTGCGGCTGAAGGTATGTTCTTGAACTACCTGACCTATCATGCGACTGGCACGCCATTGATGAAGGAAATTCTGGAGAAATTCAAGGCAGCCACGCTGGTTAACTTCATGGAGGCCCATGAAGACATGATTTTCAAGGACGAGTACGGTTCAAAAGACGAGGTTAACTTTGAAAAGTTGGAAATCACTGCCAAAATTGGGGATAAAGCTATCTGTGTTACCCCCAAGTTGCTGAATGAGATGTACGGACTCTCTCTTGAAGGGTCTACTGATATCGCAAACTTAGCTGAACCGCTCGAGTCAGATTTCTGGAATTTGGCTTCGAAGAAAAATCAAGTGATGTCTGGCGGCATCAAGAAAAATCAGCTGAAGGATGAGTTTCAGCGAATGGCAGATTTGGTTGCCAAGGTCCTTGAGAATTGCACATTCTCATTGGATAGTGTACCAATGAAGAGATTTCACACGATGATAGCCATCTTCTATGGCTTGAAAGTGAATTGGGCAAACTTCATTTGGTATGTGCTTGCTGATCACAAAGTACGTGGTCTGACTCTACACAGGATCTTCCTTAGTCATCTGTTAGTAAACTTGAGATGTACTGTGACTAATGGAAAAGAAATTCATAAGGCGAAGGAATTAAAGATCTATGATAAAGTAAAATCGAAAGAGCCTGCTGCTGTGCCTGAGAAGAAGCAACAGAAGAGAAAGGCTACTGAGCCTAAGGTGCCTACTGATAAAGGCAAGAAGAGCAAAACAGCTGTTCAAACAGCAAAGCCTGCTGTTGAAGCCAGAACAGTTGTGCCTAAAAGAAAAGATGTTGCTGATTTGATTGTTGATAAAACAGTCAAGGAAATCAACGAAATGTCAGTTGGGACATCTTCTGACAAGACAATTTCAGCTGAGCTACCAGCTGAAAATGTGGCAAAGAGGACAATGAGTGCTATGAAGGACACTGCCACCTCTACCGTTGCTAATCCACCTTTCACAAAAAGAACTGCCAGAAAGAAGCTGACACTTCTTGATGAAGATACTGAACTTTCTGAGTTAGCCAAAAGAAGTCCTCAATCTGCTGAGAGGCCTGTTGAATCAGTGAAGGAGTCTGCTGAGAAGAAGTCAGCTGATCAAGTGAAACAGATTCCTACACCAACAGCTGAGGTCGCCAAACCTCAAGAGGATCCTGAAGTACAGATCCTCGAGCCAATTGCTGCTGCACCTGTAGCAATTGCATTACCAGAAACAACAGCTGCGGCACCAGTTGTTGAGTCAAGAAATGCCAGAAAGAAGAGAACTGGCAAAGCAAAAGTACCAGCTTATCACAAGAAGAAACGAGAGGAAGCTGAACAGAGAAAACGTGATGAAGCTGAGCTGAAGAGAGCTCTTGAAGCAAGTAAAAGGGACGCTGATGTCAAGAAAATGACAGAAGCTGAGTTGGCTGCCAAGGAAGAAGCAGACTTGGCAAAGGCCATGGAAGAAAGCAAGAAAGATGCTTATGGACCAATGAGGTCTGGAGGCATCGTGATTGGAGAAAAGCCTAAGGAAGGAGACTTCGTGCTACCTAGGGCTGCACCAATCAAAAAGAAAAAGAAGGAAGTAAGAAGAGCAATAGAGATTGTTCAAAGTGATTCTACTGCCTTCAAAAGATTTGAAGCTGAGCTGGAAAGGCTTCACCAGCTGTTTCAATCAAGGACTACTTTTCTCCCTGAAAAGATTAGATACAATCAATGGAGAGAGTATAGATTGAATAAATCTGAGGAGGAGATTCAAGCCTGGAAGGAGTTTGCTACAGAAGGAAGATGGGTCTTAAACTGGTTGCAAACAAATTCTGTTGCCAAGGCTTTGGACTCAGATTTTGTTAGAGACAGACTACATGACTATGCTAGAGTCATTGTAAGTCAGGAAGCGACTGCTATCAAAGATTCAATTCCAAAGAGACCAAGTCCTACTGATAACAGAATTGATAGAGCAGTCAAGATTGCTGTTTACACAACCTTGGAAAAATGGGTTGAGAGATCAAGGTTTGAACCAGGTACATCAAGTACGTCAACTGTTCTGCCTAGTCTACAGCAAATCTGTTATGGCTCTGATATCAGTACTTATCAAGAGAAGCTGAAGATCAAACAGACCACTTCACCCTTTGTACCAGCTGACTTGATACATCAGAAGACTGTTGTGTCTGCTGATGGTACTGAAGTTATTCACATATCTGATGAGCCTGAAGATGAAGAACCACGGAAGGACAAGCAAGCTGTGGAAATTAATCTTGATACATCTGTGACACTGTCTGCTGCTGTCAAAGAGGAAATTCCTTTAGCTTTGGAGTGGAAAGCTGAAGAAAGTCCTGTTCTTCATGATGCCCCTGTTCAACAGGAAGAGGAACCTGCTGAATCATCACAACCTACTCCTACTGCTGACTTGCATTCCTCGCTGATGGAGTCATTGCAGCTGCTGATTGAGAATTCTATGAAGGAGATGGAAATGAGAAATCAGCTGTTCATTAAGCAAATGCAGGAAGAGACTGCAAAAATGGTCAAGGATGCCATTGAAGATTTTCCTCTACCACCAGACAATTCACTTGCAATTACTCAAAGTATCTTGAGCATGCACAGAAGTATTGAAGACGTGAAGGCTGATGTAGGTCACCTCCACACTGCTCTTCAAAGGAATGAAAATGACATTGCAAGGGTCGTTGGGGTCATGAAACAAGTTGGTGAAGCAGAAACTGAGAAGAATGTTGCTTTAATGCAAGAGATTACAAACGTCACCAACAAAGCACAGACTGAACTATCAACACTTCAGTTGAATGTTGACTGTCTGAATGACCAATCTGGTGAGTTAAAGGCTAATCAACTTCGCTTGGAAGAGAATCAACTTCGCATGCAATCTACTCTAAGTCATCACTGTGCTGAACAACAAGTTCTGGATAGAAACATCAAGAAACTTTGTGCTGCTGTCAACATAACTCCTGATCAACTCAACCCTGCTGATGCTGACAAAAAGGGGGAAGAGGAATCAGCTAAGTTAGCTGTTGATGTTGCTGCAACTAGTCAAGTACGAGACCAACGGGCTGCTGCTGGAAAGCCAAAAGAAGAAGAAGTACTTGAAAAGGAAGCTGAAGATGGAGCTGATGATAAAGTAGAGCCCAAGGATGTGGCTAAAACTGACAAGGAGTTAGCTGCCTCTAAGTACTCTGCTGAAGAACAGCTTAATCCAGACGTTAAGTATAAAAGGATTGAAGACATCAGAGCAAGATTTGAAGCTGATGAAAGAAGGGAAAAATTAAAAGGGCTTGCTGATGCTTTCACATCTGGTGAAGAAGATGACAGTAGTGATGAAGTTGAAGAAGAAGTTGAAGAAGAAGATGAAGAAGCTGAGGACTAGACTAGTTAATAGACTAGGTCATCTGCTAAATTTTTGTAACAGCTTACTTCAGTTGTAATCTTTCACTTAAGTCAAATTTTTGCTTGTAACTTGTACTGTAATCTTTAAAGATCAAATCTATAAAAAGTTCAAGCTTCCAACATATTATTTCTATCTCAAAAATTTTTGAGGACTCAACTTTAGTTTAGGTACAGGTACTTAGCTGAAGTTTTGTCATCATCAAAAAGGGGAAAATTGTTGGATGAAGATGAAGATCTTGAAGTGAATGGAGGTTTTGATGATTTCCAAAGTCATCAGCTAAGTGGAAGCTTAGTACAAACCTTAGAAAATATTTGACCAAGGAAGAAGCATTTCAGACTAGTCAAATATGGTCCAGAAGACTACTGATCTGTTGCTGAAGAAGTAATCAGACTGGTGGATTATCAGCCGACTCAAATCAGATTAGTTCAAGTTTGGGATCAGCCGAGTACACATCAGACGAGTGACTTCGATCAGCAGAGTGGAAGTGGATCAGAAGTTATTGCAACGGTAATAAATGCACTTGGAGTAATAAATGCTGAAGAGGAAGGGTATTTATGACAAATGATTGAAGAGAAACCTCGTATCAGCTTGGTGCATTTAATGCGCATTTAATGCGAAGCGACAGAAAGTACAGTAGAGTGTACAGTGTTCAGTCGCAGCAGCCGTTTCTGCAAAAAGGACCAGTACTCGAGGATTTGACAGCTGCCGATCTCTCAACGGGCAGATTTTCAAATCTCCAAGTATAAATAGTTCAGTTCGTGAGTTGAAGAAGGATATACAACACACTTTGAGAGCAAAAATCTGAAGCAGAATTCTTCTAAGTCTCAAACTCAAGAACAGAACACTCATCAGCCGAGTCATTTGTTGGCGAAGCAAAATAGAGAGAAAACAGAAAATACTTGTAAAATCTGAGTGATTTTGTTAGGACTGTGTTGTGAGAAGTAGATATCAATCTTAGTGAGCGATATTACTTCAGAGGTTAGGAATTTCTTTGTGATTTCCTACTACGAACTTGTGGCCAGTTCATTTGTTGTTTGGCGCAAGCAGAGTGTACTGTAATCTTTGTGACTATAGTATAACCCCAGATCTAAGTGACTTGGAAGAGTGGACTAAAGGATTTCTATCCATATAACCACTATAAAAATCCTTTGTGTTTTTAACTTGCATTATTTTCTGCATATTTGAAAGAACAGTTTTTTAAACACTTAAAAGGTTAACTGCTGAAAAGTTTTAAAGGAGTTTGTTAAAAACTGGGGACAAAACTAATTCTAAGTTAAGAAAACAACTTGTGAAAAACACTTGATAAATCCGCTGCAAGTTAGTTTATTTTAAACTCTGATTTTGATTAAATCAGCTGAGTGAAATCAGAAGAGTGGTCAACTCTGCTGCTCAAAGCTTTGTGCTAGATCAGCTTAGTCTGCTTACTATTCTCGATCAGCTTAGTCTGCTGAACAGAAAAGTTAGAAGTTTTAAAAGGTAAATTTTGAAGAGGTCTATTCACCCCCCCCCCCCCCCCCTCTAGACCTCATCTGACCACTTGGGACCAACACCAGGGCTATGTATGTACCACTTTGAATTTATTTTTGTATTTAAATTGATTTTATGTATCCGCAAAAAATTGGTTAAAACTTTGAACTAACCCCTTGGATAAAATTTCAATTTTTCTATTGCTCAAACTATTACAAAACTAACTTGAATCATACGAATAATTGTAGAGGGTTTTGTACTTATCCCTATGAACAATTTTTTTGTTTTTATAAGTTTTTCTGTATCGTTAATAAATTGGTCAAAACTGTGAGCTTATCTCTTCAAGGAATTCAATTTTTCCACGGGATCAAAGTATCAGAAAACCGACCTATAACATAAGAAATACATTGTCCAGGGTAATGTACGTACCTCTTTGAATATATTTTTGTATTTAGACTTAATTTTAGTATCCGCAAAATAACTGGTTAAACTTGTGAACTACCCCATGGAGAAAATTTGAAATTTTTCCGCTGTTTCAAAATAACAGAAAACCGACTTATAAAATAAGAAAAACATTGCCCATGGCTGTGTACGAACCACTCTGAATATATTTTTTTTATTTAAATTGATTTTTAATATCGGCCAAATAATTTGTTAAAACTGTGAACTTATCCATTGGAGAAAATTTCAATTCTTCCACTGGCTCAAAAATAATATCATAAGAAAAATTGTCGAAAGTTTTGTACTTACCCTTATGAATTTTATTTTTGTTTTTATAAGATTTTAAGTAACCGTAAAAACTTGGCAAAAACTGTGAGCTTACCCCTTCGAGGAATTGTATTTTTTCACGGGCTCAAAAAATATCAGAAACCAAATTATAACATAAGAAAAAAACATTGCCCAGGGCCATGTATGTACCACATTGAATATATTTTTGAATTTAAATTGATTTTTAGTATCCGCAAAAAAATTGTTAAAATTTTGAAGCCTTGGAGAAAATTTCAATTTTTCTACTGACCCAAAATTTTATCATACGAAAAATTGTCGAGGGTTTTGTACTTACCACTATGAACATTTTTTTTTATAAGATTTTAATTATACGTAAAAAAATGAACAAAACTGTGAGTTTACCACTTCGAGGAATTCAATTTTTCCACGGTTTCAAAATAATAGAAAACCGACTTATAAAATAAGAAAAACATGGCCCATGGCTGTGTACGTACCACTTTGAATATACTTTTGTATTTAAATTGATTTTTAATATCCGCAAAGAATTTGATAAAACGGTGAACTTACCCATTGGAGAAAATTTCAATTCTTCCACTAGCTCAAAATATTATCATATGAAAAATTGTCGAAGGTTTTGTACTTACCCTTAAGAACATTTTTTTTGTTTTTATAATATTTTAAGTATCCGAAAAAACTTGGCCAAACTGTGAGCTCATCCCTTCGAGGAATTCATATTTTCCACGGGCTCAAAATATCAGAAAATCGACTTATAACATAAGAAAAACATTGCCCATGGCTGTGTACGTACCACATTGAATATATTTTTGTATCTAAATTGATTTTTAGTATCCGCAAAGAATTTGTATAAACTGTGAACTTACCCATTGTAGAAAATTTCCATTCTTCCACTGGCTCAAAATATTATCATATTAAAAATTGTCGAAGGTTTTGTACTTACACTTATGAACATTTATTTTTTTGTTTTTATAAGATTTTAAGTAACTGTAAAAACTTGGCCAAAACTGTGAGCTTACCCCTTCGAGGAATTCAATTTTTTCACGGGCTCAAAATATCAGAAACCAAATTATATCATAAGAAAAACATTGCCCAGGGCCATGTATGTACCACTTTGAATATATTTTTGTGTTTAAATTGATTTTTAGTATCTGCAAAAAATTAGTTAAAACTGTGAACTAACCTATTAGAGAAAATTTCAATTCTTCCACTGGCTCAAAATATTATCATATGAAAAAAATTCGAAGGTTTTGTACTCACACTTATGAACATTTATTTTTTTGTTCTTATAAGATTTTAAGTATCCGTAAAAACTTGGCCAAAACTGTGAGCTCACCCCTTCGAGGATTTCAATTTTTCCACGGGCTCAAAATATAATAAAGTGGACTTATAACATAAGAAAAACATTGCTCGGGGTTGTGTACGTACCACTTTGAATATATTTTTTATTTAAAATTATTTTTAATATCCGCAAAAAATTGGATAAAACTATGAACTACCAAATGGAGAAAATTTAAATTTTTTCCCCGGCTCAAAATATTGTGATACGAAAAATTGTCGAAGGTTTTGTACTTACCCTTATGAACATTTTTTTTTTGATTTTATAAGATTTAAAGTATACGTAAAAACTTGGCTAAAACTATGAGCTTACCCTTTCGAGGAATTCAATTTTTTCATGGGCTCAAAGTATAAGAAACCAAATTATAACATCAGAAAAACATTGCTCAGGTCTATGTATATACCACTTTGAATATATTTTTGTATTTAAATTTATTTTTAGTATCTGGAAAAATTTGGTTAAAACTGTGAACTAACCCCTTGGATAAAATTTCAATTTTTCCATTGGCTCAAATTATTACAAAACTGACTTGAATCATAAGAAAAATTGTCGAGGATTTTGTACTTATCCCTATGAACAATTTTTTTTGTTTTTATACGTTTTATCTATAGTTGATAAATTGGCCAAAACTTTGAGCTTACCTCTTCGAGGAATTCAATTTTTCCACGCGCTCAAAATATCAGAAAACCGACTTATAACATAAGAAATACAATGTCCAGGGCAGTGTACGTACCACTTTGAATATATTTTTGTATTTAAACTAAATTTTAGTATCCCCAAAATAATTGGTTAAACTTGTGAACTACCCCATGGAGAAACATTTTCCACTGGCTCAAAATATTAATAAACTGACTTGAATCATACGAAAAAATATCGAGGGTTTGTCCTTAAACCTATGAATTTTTTTTTATTTTTTTTATAAAATTTTAAGTAACGTAAAAAGTTTGCCAAAACTATGAGCTCACCCCATCGAGGAATTAAATTTTTCCACGGATTCAAAATACCAGAAAACCGAATTATAACATAAGAAAAATATTGCACAAGTCTGTGTACGTACAATATTTAATATATTTTTGTATTTAAATTGATTTTTAGTATCCGCAAAAAAATGGTTAAAATTGTGAACCCTTGGAGAAAATTTAAATTTTTCTACTGGCTCAAAATTTTATCATACGAAAAATTGTCGAGGGTTTTGTACTTACCACTATGAACATTTATTTTCTGTTTTTATAAGATTTTAAGTATGCGTAAAAAAATGACCAAAACTATGAGCTTATCTCTTTGAGGAATTCAATTTTTCCGCGGTTTCAAAATAACAGAAAACCGACTTATAAAATAAGAAAAACATTGCCCATGGTTGTGTACGTACCAGTTTGAATATATTTTTGTATTTAAGTTGATTTTTATTATCGCCAAATAATTTGTTAAAACTGTAAACTTACCCATTGGAGAAAATTTCAATTCTCCCACTGGCTCAAAATAATATCATAAGAAAAATTGTCGAAAGTTTTGTACTTACCCTTATGAATTTTTTTTTTGTTTTTATAATATTTTAAGTAACCGTAAAAACTTGGCAAAAACTGTGAGCTTACCCCTTCTAGGAATTCAATTTTTTCACGGGATCAAAATATAAGAAACAAAATTAAAACAGAAGAAAAACATTGCCCAGGGTTATGTATGTACCACTTTGAAAATATTTTTGTATTTAAATTTATTTTTAGTATCAACAAAAAATTGGTTAAAATAATGAACTAACCCCTTGGAAAAAATTTAAATTTTTCCACTGTCTCAACATATTACAAAACTGACTAGAATCAATACGAAAAATTGTCGAGGGTTTTTTACTTATCCCTATGAACAATTTTTTATTTTGTTTTTATAAGTTTTATGTATCGTTAATAAATTGGCCAAAACTGTGAGATTAACTTTTCGAGGAATTAAATTTTTCCTCGGGCTCAAAATATCATAAAACCGACTTATAACATAAGAAATACATTGTCCAGGGCAGTGTACGTACCACTTTGAATATATTTTTGTACTTAAACTGAATTTTAGTATCCGCAAAATAATTGGTTAAACTTGTGAACAACCCCATGGAGAATATTTTAATTTTTCCATTGGCTCAAAATACTAGTAAACTGACTTGAATCATACGAAAAAATATCGAGGGTTTGTCCTGACTCCTATGAATTTTTTTTATTTTTTTAATAAGATTTTAAGAAACCGTAAAAAAATGGGCAAAATTATGAGCTTACCCCTTCGAGAAATTCCATTTATCCACGGACTCAAAATACCAGAAAACTGAACTGTAACATAAGAATAACATTGCACAAGTCTGTGTTCGTACCACATTGAATTTATTTTTGTATCTAAATTGATTTTTAGTATCCGCAAAAAAAATGTTAAAATTATGAACCCTTGGAGAAAATTTAAATTTTTCTACTGGCTCAAAATTTTACCATACGAAAAATTATCGAGGGTTTTTTACTTACCACTATGAACATTTATTTTTTGTTTTTATAAGATTTTAAGTATACGTAAAAAAATGACCAAAACTGTGAGCTTACCCCTTCGAGGAATTCAATTTTTACACTGTTCCAAAATATAAGAAAACCGGCTTATAAAATAAGAAAAACATTGCCCATGGCTGTGTACGTACCACTCTGAATATATTTTTGTATTTAAATTTATTTTTAATATCCGCAAAGAATTTGTTAAAACTGTGAACTTACCCATTGGAGAAAATTTAAATTCTTCCACTGGCTAAAAATATTCTCGTATTAAAAATTGTCGAAGGTTTTGTACTTACCCTTATGAATATTTTTTTTGTTTTTATAAGATTTTAATTATCCGTAAAAACTTGGCCAAAACTTTGAGCTCATCCCTTCGAGGAATTCAAATTTTCCACGGGCTCAAAATAGCAGAAAATCGAATTATAGCATAAGAAAAACATTGCCCAGGGCTGTGTACGTACCACTTTGAATATATTTTTTCATTAAAAATTATTTTTAATATCCGCAAAAAATTGGATAAAACTATGAACTACCCAATTGAGAAAATTTCAATTTTTTCCCTGGCTCAAAATATTATCATACGAAAGATTGTCGAAGGTTTTGTACTTTTCCTTATGAAATTTTTTTTTTGTTTTTATAAGATTTTAAGTATCCGTAAAAACTTGGCCAAAACTGTGAGCTCATCCCTTCGAGGAATTCAAATTTTCCATGGTCTCAAAATATCAGAAAATCAACTTATAACATAAGAAAAACATTGCCAAGGGCTATGTATGTACCGCTTTGAATATATTTTTGAATTTAAATTGATTTTATGTATCCACAAAAAATTGGTTAAAACTTTGAACTAACCCCTTGGATAAAATTTCAATTTTTCCATTGCTCAAACTATTACAAAACTGACTTGAATCATACGAAAAATTGTAGAGGGTTTGTACTTATCCCTATGAACAATTTTTTGTTTTTATAAGTTTTCTGTATCGTTAATAAATTGGCCAAAACTGTGAGCTTATCTCTTCGAGGAATTCAATTTTTCCACGGGATCAAAGTATCAGAAAACCGACCTATAACATAAGAAATACATTGTCCAGGGCAGTATACGTACCTCTTTGAATATATTTTTGTATTTAAACTTAATTTTAGTATCTGCAAAATAACTGGTTAAACTTGTGAACTACCCCATGGAGAAAATTTGAAATTTTCCACTGGCTCAAAATATTAATAAACTGACTTGAATCATACGAAAAAATATCGAGGGTTTGTCCTTACCCCTCTGAATTTTTTTTATAAGATTTTAAGTAACCGTAAAAAATTAGGCAAAACTGTGAGCTCACCCCTTCGAGGAATTCAATTCTTCCACGGACTCAAAATACCAGAAAAGCGAATTATGACATAAGAAAAACATTGCACAAGTCTGTGTACGTACCACATTGAATATATTTTTGTATTTAAATTGATTTTTAGTATCCGCAAAGAATTTGTATAAACTGTGAACTTACCCATTGGAGATAATTTCCATTCTTCCACTGGCTCAAAATATTATCATATGAAAAATTGTCGAAGGTTTTGTACTTACCTTTATGAACATTTTTTTTTTTTTGATTTTATAAGATTTTAATTAACCGTAAAAACTTGGCGAAAACTGTGAGCTTACCCATTCGAGGAATTCAATTTTTTCACGGGCTCAAAATATCAGAAACCAAATTATATCATAAGAAAAACATTGCCCAGGGCCATGTATGTACCACTTTGAATATATTTTTGTATTTAAATTGATTTTTAATATCCGCAAAAAATTAGTTAAAACTCTGAACTAACCCATTGGAGAAAATTTCAATTCTTCCACTGGCTCAAATTATTATCATAAGAAAAATTGTCGAAAGTTTTGTACTTACACTTATGAAAATATTTTTTTTTTTGGTTTTATAAGATTTTTAAGTAACCGTAAAAACTAGGCCAAAACTATGAGCTTACCCATTCAAGGAATTCAATTTTTTCACGGGCTCAAAATATCAGAAACCAAATTATAACATAAGAAAAAACATTGCCCATGGCTGTGTACGTACCAATTTTAATATATTTTTGTATTTAAATTGATTTTTAGTATCGGCAAAGAATTTGTTAAAACTGTGAACTTACCCATTGGAGAAAATTTAAATTCTTCCATTAGCTCAAAATATTATCATATGAAAAATTGTTTTGTACTTACCCTTGTGAACATTTTTTTTTTATATTTTATAAGATTTTAAGTATCCGTAAAAACTTGGCCAAAACTGTGAGCTCATCCCTTAGAGAAATTCAAATTTTTCACGGCTCAAAAAATCAGAAAATCGACTTATAACAAAAGAAAAACATAGCCCAGGGCTGTGTACGCACCACTTTGAATATTTTTTTTAATTAAAATTACTTTTAATATCCTTAAAAAATTGGATAATACTATGAACTACCCAATGGAGAAAATTTTAATTTTTTAACCGGCTCAAAATATTGTCATACAAAAAATTGTCGAAAGTTTTGTACTTACCCTTATGAACATTTTTTTTTCAATAAGATTTTAAGTATCCGTAAAAACTTGGCTAAAACTGTGAGCTTACCATTTCGATGAATTCAATTTTTTCACGAGCTCTAAATATAAGAAACTAAATTATAACATAAGAAAAACATTGCCCAGGGCTATGTATGTACCATTTTGAATATATTTTTGTATTTAAAGTTATTTTTAGTATCCGCAAAAAATTGGTTAAAACAGTGAACTAACCCCTTGGATAAAATTTCAATTTTTCCATTGGCTCAAAATATTATAAAACTAACTTGAATCATATGAAAAATTGTCGAGGGTTTTGTACTTTTCCCTACGAACAACTTTTTTTGTTTTTGTATTTTTTATCTATCGTTAATAAATTGGCCAAAACTGTGAGCTTATCTCTTCGAGGAATTCAATTTTTCCACGGGCTCAAATTATTAGAAAACCGATTTATAACATAAGAAATACATTGTCCAGGGCAGTGTACGTACCCCATTGAATATATTTTTATATTTAAAGCGAATTTTAGTATCCGCAAAATAATTGGTTAAACTTGTGAACTACCCCATGGAGAAAATTTGAATTTTTCCACTGGCTCAAAATATTAAGAAACTGACTTAAATCATAGATTAAATATTGAGGGTTTGTCCTTACCCCTCTGAATTTTTTTTATTTTTTTTTATAAGATTTAAAGTAACCGTAAAAAATTGAAAAATTGTGAGCTCACCCCTTCGAGGAATTCAATTCTTCCACGGACTCAAAATACTATAAAAGCGAATTATAACATAAGAAAAACATTGCACAAGTCTGTGTATGTACCACATTGAATATATTTTTGTATTTAAATTGATTTTTAGTATCCGCAAAGAATTTGTTAAAACTGTGAACTTACCCATTATAGAAAATTTCAATTCTTCCACTGGCTCAAAATATTATCATATGAAAAAATTTCAAAGGTTTTGTACTTACACTTATGAACATTTTTTTTATATTTTATAAGATTTTAAGTATCCGTAAAAACTTGGCCAAAACTGTGAGCTCACCCCTTCGAGGAATTCAATTTTTCCACATGCTCAAAATATCAGAAAATGGACTTATAACATAAGAAAAACATTGTCCGGGGTTGTGTACGTACCCCTTTGAATATATTTTTTTATTTAAAATTATTTTTAATATCCGCAAAAAATTGGATAAAACTATGAACTACCGAATGGAGAAAATTTAAATTTTTTACCTGGCTCAAAATATTATCATACGAAAAATTGTCGAAAGTTTTGTACTTACCCTTATGAACATTTTTTTTTGTTTTTATAAGATTTTAAGTATCCGTAAAAACTTTGCTAAAACTGTGAGCTTACCCTTTCGAGGAATTCAATTTTTTCACGGGCTCAAAATATAAGGAACCAAATTATAACATAAGAAAAACATTGCCCAGGGCTATGTATGTACCACTTTGAATATATTTTTGTATTTAAATTTATATTTAGTATTCGCAAAAATTTGGTTAAAACAGTGAACTAACCCCGTGGATAAAATTTCAATTTTTCCATTGGCTCAAATTATTACAAAACTGACTTGATTCATACGAAAAATTGTCAAGGGTTTTGTACTTATCCCTATGAACAATTTTTTTTTTGTTTTTATAAGTTTTATGTATCGTTAATAAATTGGCCAAAACCTTGAGCTTACCTCTTCGAGGAATTCAATTTTTCCACGGGCTCAAAATATCAGAAATTCGACTTATAACATAAGAAATACATTGTCCAGGGCAGTGTACGTACGACTTTGAATATAATTTTTGTATTTAAACAGAATTTTAGTATCCGAAAAATAATTGGTAAAACTTGTGAACTACCCCATGGAGAAAATTTGAATTTTTCCACTGGCTCAAAATATTAATAAACTGACTTGAATCATACGAAAAAACATCGAGGGTATGTTCTTAAACCTATGAATTTTTTTTATTTTTTTTAAGAAATTTTAAGTAACGTAAAAAATTGGACAAAATTGTGAACTCACCAAATCGAGGAATTCAATTTTTCCACGGATTCAAAATACCAGAAAATCGAATTATAACATAAGAAAAACATTGCACAAGTCTGTGTACGTACCACATTGAATATATTTTTGCATTTAAAATGATTTTTATTATCCGCAAAAAAATGGTTAAAATTGTGAACCCTTGGAGAAAATTTTAATTTTTCTACTGGCTCAAAATTTTATCATACAAAAAATTGTCGAGGGTTTTGTACATACCACTATGAACATTTATTTTTTGTTTTTATAATTTTTTAAGTATACGTCAAAAATGACCAAAACTGTGAGCTTACCCCTTTGAGGAATTCAATTTTTCCACGGTTTGAAAATAAAAAAAAAATCGACTTATAAAATAAGAAAAACATTGCTCATGGATGTATACGTACCACTTTGAATATATTTTTGTATTTAAATTGATTTTTAATATCCGCAAAGAATTTGTTAAAACTGTGAACTTACCCATTGGAGAAAATTTCAATTCTTCCACTAGCTCAAAATAATATCATATGAAAAATTGTCGAAGGTTTTGTACTTACGCTTTTGAACATTTTTTTTTGTTTTTATAAGATTTTAAGTATCCGTAAAAACTTGGCAAAAACTGTGAGCTTACCCCTTCGAGGAATTCAATTTTTTCACGGGCTCTGCCCAGGGCCATGTATGTACCACATTGAATATAATTTTGTATTTAAATTGATTTTTAGTATTCGCAAAAAAATGGTTAAAATTTTGAACCCTTGGAGAAAATTTCAATTTTTTTTCTGGCTCAAAATTTTATCATACGAAAAATTGTCGAGGGTTTTGTACTTACCACGATGAACATTTATTTTTTATTTTTATAAGATTTTAAGTATACGTAAAATAATGACCAAAACTGTGACCTTACCCCTTCGAGGAATTCAATTTTTCCACGGTTTCAAAATAACAGAAAATCGACTTATAAAATAAGAAAAACATTGCCCATGGTTGTGTACGTACCACTTTGAATATATTTTTGTATTTAAATTGATTATTAACATCCGCAAAGAATTTGTTAAAACTTTGAACTTACCCATTGGACAAAATTTCAATTCTTCCACTGGCTCAAAATATTATCATATGAAAAATTGTCGAAGGTTTTGTACTTACCATTATGAACATTTTTTTTTTGTTTCTGCAAGATTTTAAGTAACCGTAAAAAGTTGGCAAAAATTGTGAGCTTACCCCTTCGAGGAATTCAATTTTTTCACGGGCTCAACATATCAAAAATTAAATTATAACAGAAGAAAAACATTGCCCAGGGCCATGTTTGTGCCACATTGAAAATATTTTTGTATTTAAACTGATTTTTAGTATCAGCAAAAACATGGTTAAAATTTTGAACCCTTTGAGAAAATTTCAATTTTTCTACTGGCTCAAAATTTTATCATACGAATAATTGTCGAGGGTTTTGTACTTACCACTATGAACATTTATTTTTTGTTTTTATAAGATTTTAAGTATTCTTAAAAAAATGACCAAAAGTGTGAGCTTACCCCTTCGAGGAATTCAATTATTCCACGGTTTTAAAATATCAGAAAACCGACTTATAAAATAAGAAAACATTGCCCATGGCTGTGTACGTACCACTTTGAAAATATTTTTGTATTTAAATTGATTTTTAATATCCGCAAAGAATTTGTTAAAACTGTGAACTTACCCATTGGAGAAAATTTCAATTCTTCCACTGTCTCAACATGTTATCATATGAAAAATTATCGAAGGTTTTGTACTTACCGTTATGAACATTTTTTTTTATAAGATTTTAAGTAACAGTAAAAACTTGGCCAAAACTGTGAGCTTACCCATTCGAGGAATTCAACATTTTTACGGGCTCAAAATATCACAAACCAAATTGTAACATAAGAAAAACATTGCCCAGGACCATGTATGTACCACTTTGAATATATTTTTGTATTTAAATTGATTTTTAGTATCCGCAAAAAATTAGTTAAAACTGTGAACCACCCCTTGGATAAAATTTCAATTTTTCCATTGGCTCAAAATATTACAAAACTGACTTGAATCAAACGAAAAATTGTCGAGGGTTTTGTACTTATCCCTATTAACAATTTTTTTTTTGTTTTTATAAGTTTTATGTATCGTTAATAATTTGGCCAAAACTGTGAGCTTACTCCTTCAAGGAATTCAATTTTTCCACGGGCTCAAAATATCAGAAATTCGACTTATAACATAAGAAATACATTGTCCAGGGCAGTGTACGTACGACTTTGAATATAATTTAGTATTTAAATTTATTTTTACAATCCGCAAAATAATTTATTAAACTTGTGAACTACCCCATGGAGAAAATTTGAATTTTTCCACTGGCTCAAAATATTAATAAACTGACTTGAATCATACGAAAAAATATCGAGGCCCTCTGATTTTTTTTATAGTTTTTATAAGATTTTAAGTAACCGTAAAAAATTGGCCAAAATTGTGAGCTCACCCCTTTGAGGAATTCAATTTTTCCACAGTATAACATAAGAATAACATTGGACAAGGTTGTGTACGTACCACATTGAATATATTTTTGTATTTAAATTGATTTTTAGTATCCGCAAAAAAATGGTTAAAATTGTGAACCCTTGGAGAAAATTTCAATTTTTCTATTGGCTCAAAATTTTATCATACAAAAAATTGTCGAGGGTTTTGTACTTACACTATGAACATTTATTTTTATTTTTTATAAGATTTTAAGTATACGTAAAAAAATGATCAAAACTGTGAGCTTACCCTTTCGAGGAATTCAATTTTTCCACGGGTTCAAAATATCAGAAAACCAACTTATAAAATAAGAAAAACATTGCCCATGGCTGTGTACGTACCACTTTAAATATATTTTGTATTTAAATTAATTATTAGTATCGGAAAAGAATTTGTTAAAACTGTGAACTTACCCATTGGAGAAAATTTTAATTCTTCCACTGGCTCAAAATATTATCATATGAAAAATTGTCGAATGTTTTGTACTTACCCTTGTGAACATTTTTTTTTATTTTATAAGATTTTAAGTATCCGTAAAAACTTGCCAAAACTGTGAGGTCATCCCTTCGAGGAATTCAAATTTTCCACGGGCTCAAAATATTAGAAAATCGACTTATAACATAAGAAAAACATTGCCCAGGGTTGTGTACGTACCACTTTGAATATATTCTTTTTATTTAAAATTCTTTTTTAATATCCGCAAAAAATTGGATAAAACTATGCACTACCCAATGGAGAAAATTTGAATTTTTTACATGGCTCAAAATATTATCATACGAAAAATTGTCGAAGGTTTTGTACTTACCCTTATGAAATTTTATTTTTTGTTTTTATAATATTTTAAGTATATGTAAAAACTTGGCTAAAACTGTGAGCTTACCCTTTCGAGGAATTCAATTTTTTCACGGGCTCAAAATATAAGAAACCAAACTATAACATAAGAAAACATTGCCCAAGGCTATGTATGTACCACTTTGAATATATTTTTGTATTTAAACTGATTTTTAATTTCCGCAAAATTTGGTTAAAATTGTGAACTTACCCCTTGGAGAAAATTTTATTTTCCACTGCTCAAAATATTACAAAACTGATTTTAATCTTACGAAAAATTGTCGAGGATTTTATACTTACCCCTATGAACAATTTTTTTTGTTTTTATAATATTTTAAGTATCCATAAAAAATTGGCCAAAATTGTGAGCTTACCCATTCAAGGAATTCAATTTTTCCACGGGCTTAAAATATTAGAAAATCCGACTTATAACATAGGAAAAACATTGTTGAAGGTTGTGTATGTACCACTTTGAATATATTTTGTATTTAAACTGATTTTTAATATCCGCAAAAATTGGTTAAAATTGTGAACTTATCCCTTGGAAAAATTTCATTTTCCACTGCTCAAAATATTACAAAACTGGTTTTAATCATACGAAAAATTGTCGAGGGTTTTGTACTTACCCCTATGAACAATTTCTCTTGTTTTTATAAGATTTTAAGTATATGTAAAAAATTGGCCAAAATTATGAGCTTACCCATTCGAGGAATTCAATTTTTCCACGGGCTCAAAATATTAGAAAATCCGACTTATAACATGAGAAAAACATTGTCGAAGGTTGTGTACGTACCACTTTGAATATATTTTTGTATTTAAACTTATTTTTATTATCCGCAAAAAATTGGTTAAAACTACGAACTTACCCAAACTTCTATTTTTCCACTTTCTAAAAATAATACAAAACTAAATTGAATCATACGAAAAAAATTCGAGGGTTTTTTACTTACCCCTATGAACAATTTTTTTTGTTTTTATAAGATTTTAAGTATCCGTAAAAAATTGACCAAAATTGTGAGCATACCCCTTCGAGGAATTCAACTTATCCACGGGCTCAAAATATCAGAAAATTGATTTATACCATAAGAAAAACATTGCCCAGGGATTTGTGCATACCACTTTGAATATATATTAGTATTTAAACTAATTTTTAGTATCCGCAAAAAATTGGTTAAAACTGTGAACTTACCCCTTGGAGAAAATATCAATTTTTCCAGTGCCTAAAATATTACAAAATTTACTTGAATCATATGAAAAATTGTCAAGGGTTTTCTACTTACCCATATGAACACTTTTTTTTTATATAAGATTTTAAGTATCTGTAAAAAAATTGGCCAAAAATTGTGAGCTTACTCCTTCGAGAAATTCAATTTTTTCATGGGCTCAAAATATCTGAAAACCTACTTATAAGTTATAACATAAGAAAAACATTGTCCATGGTTATGTACGTACCACTTTAAATATATTTTTGTATCTAAACTGATTTTTTGTATCCGCAAAAAAATTGGTTTAAATTGTGACCCTAGGAGAAATTTTTAGTTTTTCCACTAGCTCAAAATATTACAAAACTAACTTTAATCATATGAAAAATTATCGAGGGTTTTGCACTTACCCTTATGAACAATTTTTTTAATTTATAATATTTTAAGTATCCGTAAAAAAATGGCTAAAATTATGAGCTCAACTCTTCGAGGAATTCAATTTTTCCTCAGGCTCAAAATATCATAAAACCGACTTATAACATAAGAAAAATATTGTCCAAGGTTGTGCACGTACCACTTTGAATACATTATCCTACATAAGAAAAACATTGTCCATAGAATTAAACGGTAGTTTCAAAAACACCCACTATGCAAGTAGCTTATCAAAGTGTAATTTTGAAAAACTATTGAAAATTTATGCTAATTCCATGCCATGATTTACGAATTAATACACTAAGGGAAATTTTACAAGACAAGTCTATTTACATAATTTGGCTAACCGCATGCTTACTATAATTTACCCCTGAACTTCGGTAGTATGTAAATTACCTTAATTTCTTTCAAATGGAGAATCTCTCATCCGCCCAAATTACTTCACAAGATTTACTTATCAGCTAATGATTTTGCTCTAACATAATGTACAAATTACATAATGAAATTACTTCATTTCCTACAAGAACAATGAAAAACGGAATCATCATACATGGCGGAAAGATATGTATAATAATTATTCAATATCATCAGGTGATTCATCATGCTGCTTTAGGTGGTCGAATGAGTATGTATCGTGAGCAAGAGACTGCACCAAAATAGTCCAACCATATATATATAAGACACATTATTGAAAAACCAAGCCGCAAACTCATTGAAATTTTATAAACCAATTCAATTGTTAAATTTACGAAATACACAGTAAATATTTAACTTGTATACCTGTTCTTGGGCTCGGAAATACATGAAAGGGGTATAATGGAGAAAGTTAGAAACCCTCGAGGTATAGATATCAGCATACCTGCAGTTTAAAAAAAATATATATATAGTAAGATGGGAAAAAAAATGGTGGAACATTACATAAAAGTAAATCGAAATATTCATATACTTCTCTATTTGCCTCATTAAGTGACTTTTGTCCCATAAGCCTGCACGTGAAAGAAAACCCCACCTGAAATAAGATAAGAGCCATTGTTTCAAATTTAACTACCAAATTTCAAAACAATTGACATATTATTATATTTACCTTCTATTAAAGAGCTCCCCATCTGCTTCCATCAATGGAGCAATCTTATGGTCCAGTCTTTGCATCACAATGAGTAACTTCTGAATACTTTCGGTTAGTTCCTTGTCATCCATATGAGTGGCAGCAAGAGTCTGATGCACAAAAATATCCCTCTCATTAGTGTCCAAATATTTATGTACAAATGAGCCAAAAAAAGGTTACTACTTGGTTCTACAAAATAAATTACAATAAGAATCAAATAAATCTTTTGCTTCTTAACGTAGTACCAACATAGGAGATTTTTCCCACATTTGCATCTCATTTCATAGTGAATAGAAGAGATGAATCATTTCAAGTGAACTAGAGTTAGGGTGCGTGTTTTGCACGTCTCAAGTCAACTTTTATATATAATTTGTGTATATATTAAAACGAAATATAAATCTGAAAGTTGAAAGAAAGATTAAACTAGGTAGTCTTGTTTTACAAGAAAATAGTATTTTTAACTCTAAAATAGCAAATATTAGTTGTGCACAAGGTTAAATGAAATATACAAACATAATTTCGTCTATAAAATAATACCATTTACATTTCTTTGAAGTATTTTCATGAAACTAAAATTTCGGATCTTTGGTAAGTTTCGATCAGTTAAATACTAGAAACTTTTCGAGAAATTTTCGGAAAAAATTAGGAAATCCGAAAAAATTGTAGACCAAACTAACAACTGCCACAATTTTTTGTTTGTTCAGACCATAATACCTGAAACTGATCATAACTTGGTACTTTTCATAAATAACATGGTACTTTTCATCCTCAAAAGTTTCTCCTAGGCACATTAAAAATCTCCTACCCCTGTTTGTATAAGCTTATTTGGCTAGTAAGAAATGAATCTAAGTATAAAAATTTAGCAATGAACTCCCAAAGAATCATTAACAAAATCCATAGAAAAATCCACTTGACTTTACCAATGGATAAAACTAATATGTGCTGGAACATCACTTTAAAGAAGCAAAATAATCAGGGGGTTATTAAAGTGCTCTGAATAAAACCACCAAAGGGTATAGTCAAGCTGAACACAGGCAACCCAGGAAGAGCAGCTGCTGAAGGGGTTATAAGAAATTCAGACGGGGAAGTGATTCTAGCCTTCAACTTGGGTTTGCAGACTGCTAATAACATGGTAGCTGAGCTAAAGGGTCTCCTTAGAGTTCTACAATTGTGATGGGACATAGGATACCATAATTTTTGGATTGAGGTGGATGCATTAAGTGTATTACAATTGTGCTTGGGAGTTGTTACTTGTGGTAGCACAAATCAAGGACCAGTTTTCTAGAATGCACACAAAGATCTCACACATTCAGGGAGGTGTTACATAATATGTATTAGTACTTTCCTTGTATATAGTAGGCTAATTAGAAGGCTGATTAGTTGGCTAACATATAGCTTATTTCCTTAGTAAGCTATCTTGTAATTGTATATATATGTACGATTACCTATGGAATATATCATCAGAAATTATTCCTATTCTCTTCTACATGGTATAAGAGCCTTTTCTGTTCCAAATTTTTTTTGCAAAACCTAGGGTTTTGCTAGGGTTTCTTCGTGGGTTACTATTCCGGTGACCGTCTATTCTCACCTCCACCATAGAAGGGGGTGGAACCTGTTTTCCGGCCGGACAGTTCAGCTCCGGTGACTGGGTGGGCCGCGCGTGAGTCTCACGCGCCGTTTGTTTCCGCTGAACAGTTTTCCACGCGCCGGCGCGTGGTGGAGCGTCGCTGCTTCGTTTACTTTCCGGCCAGTTTCTCCGGCATCACACAGTGATTTCCGGCGCTGTCCAGGTGTTTTTCGGTGCGATTTGTTTTTTGTTGGTTCAGTTTGGTTCTTAAGTTGGTGCACTTTTGTTTGGGCTGTTTTTTTTTGGGTTATTTTGAGGCATTACTTTTTGTTAATATGACTGATAACAAAGCATCAGTGACTGAAATTGTTCCAGCAATGTCTAAAATTACTGAACACAAATTAAATGGCAATAATTATTTGGAATGGAGTAAAACGATTAGGGTATATTTGCGTAATGTTGATAAAGATGACCATCTAGTAGAAGAACCACCTAAGGATGATACTAAAAAGATTTGGATGCGGGATGATGCCCGTTTGTTATTACAAATTCGGAACTCTATTGATAGTGAAGTTGTGAGTCTGATTAATCACTGTGAGTTTGCGAAGGAATTAATGGATTACCTAGATTTCTTGTATTCTGGAAAAGGGAATGTGTCCCGTATTTTCGAAGTATGCAGGGCTTCTATCGTCCCGAGAAGGAAGCTAAATCTCTTACAGCCTATTTCATGGACTTCAAGAAACTTATGAGGAACTAAATATGTTTATGCCATTTAGTACTGATATTCAAGTGCAACAAGCTCAGAGTGAGAAAATGGCCATAATGAGTTTTTTAGGTGGTCTCCCTCCTGAATTTGAGACAGCTAAATCTCAAATTCTCTCTAGTTCCGAGATCACCTCTCTCCAGGAAGTTTTTAGTAGAGTATTGCGTACTGAGAGCACTCCATCTGCTCAGCTGAATAATGTTCTGGTTGCCAAAGGGGGTGCGGATAATGGAATGAGGTACAACAACAACAATAGGGGAGGAGGACAAAAGGTTAATGACAATCGCAACACTAACTCCAGCAGTGTTATTTGCTACTACTGTAATGAGACTGGCCACACAAAGCGATTCTGTAAGAAATTGCAGAACCGGAATCAGAGGGCTCCTACTGCGCCTAGTTCATCTTCTGAGAAAACAATTATGGTGTCGGCCGCTGAGTTTGATAAGTTCTCTCAATTTTGTGAATCACTGAAAGCCCCAGCCCCGGTTACGGCTCTTGCTGAGTCAGGTAAAACATGCCTTATCTCTTCTTCAAACAAATGGGTGATTGATTCAGGGGCCACAAATCATATGACAGGTAATCCAATGACTTTCTCTACTTTCCAATCACATAAAGCTCCCTCTCCTGTTACCATAGCTGATGGGTCAACATATAATATTGTGGGATCTGGTACTGTAAACCCAACCTCATCCATTACCTTATCATCTGTTCTGAGTCTACCCAAACTTGCCTTTAATCTGGTGTCTATCAGTTGACTTACAAAAGATCTTAACTGCTATATCTCATTCTTTCCTGATCATTGCCTTTTTCAGGATCTTATGATGAAGCAGATTATTGGTAAAGGACATGTATCGGATGGTTTGTACATTCTCGATGATTGGGTGCCTCGTACTGTCGCTTGCTCCAGTGTCATCTCTCAGTTTGAAGCACATTGTCGTTTGGGACATCCTTCTCTACCGGTGTTGAAGACGTTGTGTCCTCAGTTTAATACTGTATCTTTGTTAGATTGTGAGTCATGTCATTATGCGAAACATCACCGAAGTTCATTAGGAGCAAGAGTTAATAAACGAGCAGAGTCTGCTTTTGAATTAGTGCACTCTGATGTTTGGGGACCTTGTCCGTTGTGTCGAAAACGGGTTTTCGTTATTTTGTTACATTTGTTGATGATTTTTCTCAAATGACTTGGATTTATTTTATGAAAAATCGATCTGAAGTATTTTCCCATTTTTGTGCTTTTTGTGCTGAAATCAAGAATCAATTTAATGTTTCTGTACGTATATTGAGAAGTGATAATGCTAAAGAATACATGTCAGTTGCGTTCCAGACATACATGACTCAACATGGAATTCTTCACCAGTCCTCTTGTATTTATACGCCTGCTCAGAACGGTGTTGCTGAAAGGAAAAATAGACATCTATTGGAGACGGCTCGAGCTCTCTTGTTCCAAATGAAGGTTCCTAAGCCGTTTTGGGCAGATGCTGTCTCAACAGCCTGTTTCTTGATTAATCGGATGCCTTCAACGGTGCTTAATGGTGATATTCCGTACAATGTTTTGTTTCCGAATAAGTCATTGTTTCCGGTAGAACCACGGGTATTTGGAAGCACATGTTATGTTCGAGATGTTCGACCCTCTGTCACCAAATTGGATCACAAACCCTGAAGTGTGCTTTCTTGGGTTATTCTCGGCTTCAGAAGGGGTATCGATGTTACTCTCCGGATCTCAACAAATACCTGGTATCTACCGATGTCGTATTTCCGGAAACTACTTCATTTTTCTCCTCACCTTCCATTTCCACAAGTGAGGGGAAGGAAGATGAGTGGCTAGTCTACCAACTGACTTATTCAAGTACTCCGGATAAACAAACAGATGATAGTGCTCCTCTTCGCTCTTCTATTGAGCAACCTCTTGCTTCCATAAAGCCACGAATTGATAAAGTTTACTCCAGAAGAGGAAAGACCAATGATACATGTCCTGCACCAAATACTTCGTCATTTGATCCTTCTCCGCCGAATGACCTTGACATTCCCATTGGTCTTCGCAAAGGTACACGTCAATGCACTCTTCCTAAATCTATTTATCCCATGGCTAATTATATTTCTTATGATCACTTATCCCCTGCATCTAGTTCCTTAATTGCTTCTTTAGACTCCATCTCTGTGCCCAAGACAATTAAAGAAGCTTTGGATCATCCTGGGTGGTATAATGCGATGCTTGAGGAGATACATGCCCTGGATGATAATCACACATGGGACTTAGTGGATTTGCCTAAAGGCAAGAAAGCTGTGGGATGTAAGTGGGTCTTTGCAGTCAAGGTCAATCCGGATAGATCTGTAGTAAGACTTAAAGCCAGACTTGTGGCTAAAGGATATGCTCAGACTTATGGGGTAGATTATTCGGATACTTTCTCTCCAGTGGCCAAACTAACCTCTGTTCGCCTATTTATATCTATTGCTGCTTCTAGGGATTGGCCCTTACATCAGTTGGACATCAAAAACGCATTCCTACATGGTGATCTCCATGAAGAGGTGTACATGGAGCAACCACCTGGGTTTGTTGCTCAGAGGGAGTATGGGAAAGTGTGTTACTTAAGAAAATCTTTGTATGGCTTGAAACAAAGTCCTCGTGCTTGGTTTGGGAAGTTTAGTGAGGTGGTACAAGAGTTTGGACTAAAGAAGAGCAAATGTGATCACTCGGTTTTCTATAGACCCTCAGAAGCTGGTATTATTCTTCTCGTTGTCTATGTTGATGATATTGTTATTACGGGTGATGATTATGCAGGTATCTCTTCTCTCAAGTTATTTCTACATACCATGTTTTACATAAAAGATTTGGGTCAGCCGAAATACTTTCTAGGAGTAGAAGTAACCAGAAGCAAAAAAGGGATCTTTTTATCTCAAAGAAAGTATGTACTTGACCTACTCGCACAAACTGGGAAGATGGGAGTCAAGCCATGCAGCACGCCGATGGTTCCCAATTTACATCTTACAAAGGATGATGGTGATCCCTTTGAAGATCCGGAAAGGTATAGGAGATTAGTTGGGAAATTAAACTATCTCACTGTGACTCGTCCTGACATTGCATATGCGGTTAGTAGTGTCAGCCAATTTATGACTGCGCCTACAGTGAAACATTGGGAAGCCTTAGAGCAGATTTTGTGTTACTTGAAAGGAGCTCCTGGTCTTGGCATTTGTATAGTGATCAAAGACACAATCGCATTGAGTGTTTTGCAGATGCTGATTGGGCTGGATCCAAAGTTAATAGACGTTCCACTACAGGGTATTGTGTTTTTGTTGGTGGAAACCTTGTGTCTTGGAGGAGCAAGAAACAGAATGTCGTATCCCGTTCCAGTGCAGAGTCTAAGTACAGAGCGATGGCGCAGGCCACATGTGAAATTTTGTGGATTCATCATCTCTTAGATGAAGTTGGATTGAAGCATTTGATGCCAGCAAAGCTTTGGTGTGACAATCAAGCTGCCCTTCATATAGCCGCAAATCCAGTATACCATGAAAGGACTAAACACATTGAGGTTGATTGTCATTTCATTCGTGAGAAAATTGAGGCAAATCTAATATCTACTGGACATGTGAAGACTGAAGAGCAACTTGGGGATATTTTCACGAAGGCATTAATATACTCCAACTTGAGGGTGAGTGTTACATAATACGTATTAGTACTTTCCTTGTATATAGTAGGCTAATTAGAAGGCTGATTAGTTGGCTAACATATAGATTATTTCCTTAGTAAGCTATCTTGTAATTGTATATATATGTACGATTACCTATGGAATATATCATCAGAAATTATTCCTATTCTCTTCTACAGGAGGGAAATAGTGTTGCAGAGCAACTTGCTAATGAAGCCTGCTGTTGTCAACAGAATGCAATTTTAGAACCACATGAACTCAGTGATATAGTGAGAAGTAAGATGTGACTCACTAGGTCAACCATCCTTTGGGTTTTCTAGATGTGTAAAATAATTGTGAACTATATGCCATGGGAGGTTGGTTTATCCTTAGGTCTGCATGTACACTATCATTTTTATGTTGGTTGTGTAATAAATTCAAAGTGGGAGGATCTAGATTAGCTCACATCTTGACTACTCCGTATCATCTCAGCATTACACGCACACTACTTTGCATGGCGTGCTGCACTTTATTTTATTTTTTTTGCCACTGGGGATCCTTTACAATCTGTGTTTCTCACACACGGTTAAAGCATGATCACCCACATACTTTTAGAATAGTACTCCTCCCTTGGTTGTTAATTCTCAGAGTCTCCCATAATTTGATGCACATTTGGCTTCCCCTTTAGCTTACACTATCACAAATATCAAAGCCTTTTGCAAATTGCATGTTGGGCCTTTCTTTCTTGACCTCCATTACAGATAATGGCATCCTGTTAAGGGCTTAGCCCTTACATTGACATGCCTTTTTGGGCAGAATATCGTTTTGCATATTGATGTCGGCTCTTTATTTTTTTCCCCATTAAGCTCTTGTTCTTTTCTTAATTTCTTTTTTACTGTTTTTCCTTCTTCAATATTCCTTGACCCTTTACTGCATATTTGCATTGCATTCTGGTTTTGTAATCAACTGGCAGATCAGATGGGATGTGATGGAAACTTTTGATCTGATACTCTAATATTATTTATTGCTGATGCTTTGGATACTATTGATGCTAGGATGGTGGACATTCTACTGGACGCTAGGACTTGGAGGTGCGTACGAGTTTTGTATAGCTAGGTCATCCAAAAGCAAATTGCCAGTGGAAAAGCTTGTAAATTCTGCACTAGTTACAATAGATTTTGGACAGACTTTGCTGTCATGCTAGTAAACATAGGAGAAATAGAATAAAAGTTAGATAAGGAATAAAGATAGGATAGAATCATTTGTATTTTAGGTGTTAGAATTAGATATTCATTTTTACATCATATTACTTGCACTCTTGATTTGCAAATCATAAAAGTTTTTGGTTGTTGGTGTTAAAAAAAAAAAAAGGCCTCCATATTGTTTATTAAAATACATATTAGACATCGAAATATACATTTTATTAAATAATCTAAATATTAGTATTTACTAAATATATTAATGTAGGTATTTTATTTAATTAAATATTATCTACTTAAGTATATAAATGTATGTATTTTTAACTACAACTTATTATTTATTTAACTTGTTTTTAAGTTTATGAAGTGTGAACTAGTTTGGTTTTGGCACTCAAATTTGCTTTTTATATGTTATTTGATGATGCATATATTACATTTTTATTGTCTTTAAACTTACTCATTTATGTGTCATAGTTATAGAATTTTATGATTATTATTGATTTATACGCAAAAATCTATGTAAGAGCGCTTCACATTCATAAAGCCAGCACTTCTTACAGCACTTCCCATCGTAGCCACGGGTAACTGCTTCTCGCTTATATATATATATATATATTGTTGCAAACTTAATGCTGGCATTATAAACTATAAGAAACATCTTCAGAACAAACAATACACAAGATTTAAGAATGTCACGTACACACATGGTACAAGAGAGAGAGGGGGTTCTAGTCAAATTACCTGGGCAGGGCGTCCTTTAGTCCGTCTCTGTAGAGCAAGTCGGAGTTGGTTGAAGAGGTCTCCTACGACCTCCTTTTGATTTATAAGCTCTATCAAAGTGGCACGATGACCTTGACTATGAATTAAAGCACCATACTGCAACATAAGGGTCAAAATTGGCAAGCTGTATTGTGACAATAACCAATGCAATGATGCATTTTGTGTGAGTTGAGAGAATACACAGAATGAATGTAATATTTTTAGAAATAAGCCTTCAGAATTGTAAAAATGTAGTAGGCAAATACAGGTAGGCACTGGTCTCATAGAAAAAAAAAATATTTGCTGCCAACATAACGATTCCAGGAGCTAACTGCTGAAATCCAAAAGTAAAAGAACAAATAAAAATAACCATGAGCAGCTTCTTTAGTGCTACTAGCCATAGGAAGGGGGAAGGGTCATTATAAACGACAGTATACAAACCTCTTCTTCTAGTTCTCGACAAATTAATGCTGTACGCCAACGAAGATGAACTTTAGCTTGGCTAACATCTGTATATATATGATCACCAACGTACAGAATTTCATCTCCATGGATGCCAAGTGAATTCTCAACCATCTGAGCACTTCCTCCCGAGTATAATCCTCCTGATGAGACGACAATCAAATTACAAGTTTGACCAATTATATGTAATTCAGGATTAAACCAGATGCATGAGTAATTTGATAAATATAAACATTTTTATCCCTTGCTGGTCATGGAGTGGGGAAAAGGTTCTTGGCCAAATCAATGCTATTAAAAGTATGTGACATTTAGATTCATAAGCGTGTCTAGATTCATTTCAACAAGTTTTAATTGCTTAGTAATTCGGGTCCAGGATTTGTATTCAGTATATGAAGGCCCATCTCTTTGGGCAGGTTGACAAAATTCCTTCACAGTATGCCTTTAAGTTTATTTAAAAGATACAAAGGCTATAAATAAGTTTCTAAAAAGATGTATAAATGCAGGATAAATGACAAAATGCAGCACTTAATTTCAGTTCTACGTGGGCATTGCGTCAATCTAGATAATTCACAATAAAGATGGGCCATCTCAATTTGCCGACACGCATTTAAAGCAACTGACTTGGCAGTTCATGCTGTATATACGAAACTTGTAGATCTATTTTCATGCCTCAGAAAGATTATAAAAAGCAGGGAATTCAGATATCAATAGTTAAGAAAATATTGCAGGGCCAAAACCCTTGGTAACCTGGACAAGCTTTGAAACAAGGGCGCATTAGACCTTCAGCAGTTACCACTTCATACATTGGATGTGACATTTGAAAGAACTCTGGCTTCCTGGCAGAGACAATTACCTGTGGAAACAATCAGACAATGTGGCCATCAAAGAATCACACTTTTACCTCAACAAGGTTGCATTGAGTGCGTGTACCAATAAACACATTTTACGACTCAAATAGATGTTCAAAACCATATCTTAACTAATTCTGCCATACATTTGAAACTTCAATTTTTTAAAGTATGTAATATAAGGCATTCCAAGTTCCATGGAACTGTGTGGTCATAAGCCTAGTGGGATTTTGATATTTATTATTCTAAGAGTTGTAAAGTGGTATTTCAATTATTTCAACAAACTGAACAACTAATATGGTTGGAAAAAAATGTGAGTGAAAATACCTTGAAAGAAATCCTAATAGTCTAATACCAACCATTGTAAAAAGAAAGAAAGAAAGAAAATGCATGTAGAAGACAAGAAGAAAGAAAGAGCTAATGTTCTTAAAAACAGACAACCAGGGTTTTTAATTATCCTCCACATTATATCTTAACTTTCAATTTTAGTTGCTAATGCTGCTGACCTATTCCTCCCTCTTTCGATTTTCTTTTCTGGCTTTATCTTTTGTGGACGTAAATTATTGGAAAACCTCCTTGAGTTCCTCTTGCCATTTTCTACATTTTTGTCATGTATGAAAGAAGCTCATCATTGTTGTAATAGAAGATGCCAAGGTGGTGGTCTTGGTTAAAAATAATCTGTGACTTCACGGGACGTGCACCCAAAATTTGAGGCTCAGAAAATGTATCCTAGATGCTCAGGCATGTGCCCCAGAGATCTAGGTGTGCACTTAGAGAGCAAACACACCATAGAAACTCCTTGCGGCATTTCTTAACCGTGCAAGTATTGCTTTGACAAAGAAAATTAAGACATGAAATAGATTATACTTTTATTTCAGTTATCTCGGTAGGTTGACTCACCATGTCAAATAGGTCTCGCCAGCTCATGTCATTTGGAAGAAACCTATTGAAGGAATGCTGCATCATTTTGTCAGTGTAATGGTAATCTGAGTTTGTTATAAGCAAGAGTCTTTTTCCAGCCTGATATGGAACAGCAAATACAAGTTTTTTGAAAAGTAAAAAAAAAAAGATATATGTCGGAATTCTGATCATAACATATTTATATTAAATGATTCCTAAATTTATTTGTCTAGAGAAAATATGGAAGTACCTCCTTCTGATCCAAAAGTGCCAAAGGTAGCTCCGGATCTGGTTCTACAAAGAGTTCAGGTTTGGACATAATCTCACTCTACGAGTATCCTGTGGTCAGATGATGTTTGGGAAAATCGACAGTGGAAAGTTAAATTAAAAATCTAAAGGATGACTACCTTCAGCTGCCCTTCTACATGTGCCCTGAATAGTGCCTTCCCAACAGCCTGAGTCAATGGAGAAAGTGAAGGCATTGAAATATATCTAACGTTTCCAAGTAAAGCTTTGGGAAAATCCCACTTTGCCCCTAACCTTTGAATGTTTTCTCACTTTTCCCCCTAACCTTTGCGAGTTCCCACTTAACCCCCTCAGCTATTAAAAATGTTCCAGATCACTACCTTTGGACGTTCGCGGGCGGAATTTGCGAGAATATTCTGTTTTTCAGACTCCGCGTGGGTTTAGTCAGGGGCAAGATAGACATTCAAAGGTTTGGGTGGCAAAGTGCGCGCGAAAACTTTCAAAGGTTGGGTGGCAAAGTGCGAAAATGTTCAAAGGTTGGGTGGCAAAGTGCGAAAACATTCAAAGGTTGGGTGGCAAAATGGGAAAACGTTCAAAGCCACATCATTAAAGTTGGACAGAATATTCTGTTAGATTCTAGCTTTTTGCATCTTAAGGTGGCTGCCTGAGTTATTTTTAATAGCTGAGGGGGTTAAGTGGGAACTCGCAAAGGTTAGGGGGCAAAATGGAAAAACGTACAAAGGTTAGGGGGTAAAGTGGGATCTTCCCTAAAGTTTTCAACAAATAACCTTGTAAAGCCCTTTATAATCAAGCGGACCAAGACTTGTGGCTATAACTCCTTCATCCAATCTGTCTACCATCTGAACTGAAAACATATCTATTAGTAGTACAAGAACCACAAGAATCAATGAGAATTGAGTTGCGTAGGTTAAAGGTCAATATATTTTTCAAATTGAGATAAAATCTAGCGTTTGTTGTTAACTTGTTCCAATAAGTCGACAAATATGAAATTCAAAAGATTATGGCCCCATAACGGAATGTATATTTTCCCTAACTCTCTTATTTTCCCCCCATGTGAGCAAAATCATCATATAACAGCTTATTATGTAAATTTTCAAAGCACTTCCAAATAGCACAATCATCAACAGTACACAGTCAACAGTCACAAATAAAAATTCTAAAGGCACAGACCCTGAGACACAAAAGTTTTTCATTTTGTAAGTTAAGTCTTGAGCAGTGACCTTTCATAATGAACTGACTGGTTAACCATGTTCAGGCTATGCATTCAACAAGTCAAGCATCCAGTTCTAAGGCAGGAGGTACAAGGGATTATGTCTTGCGACTTTCTTCCTTGTGAGACTTTATAACGACATATTAAATCTCCATCGAGAACTACCCAAAAGAAAGGGATACACCATTTCACTAATATCATCTTCAGATTCATCAGCTAAACATTCTTTCTACATCTAGATGGATGCGAACAATGTCAATGGATCATATTTTCAGTCAGTCAACAATGCCACAGCCCAAATAAAGTCAAACTTTTTTTAATGCAAGCTACTTCCATAATCCCTATCATTTCTTTCTCTATATGATAGTTGGACATAGTGGTTTATAGAGAGGAATAATAAGTAAGAGGAAAAAAAGAAGGCTATTATTCTGCAAATGTAAAAGAACCAAAAGAACGCATAGATAGAGAGTGAATGAGCTATAATTAGGTGAGTTTTCCAGCAATTTCACAATAGTAAAACTTAATGAAATCCCCAAGTCATCTACCTGCATATAAGCCACCGCCTCTGAAACCGAAAACAATGTATTGAGGAACTCCCACCGGCCCTCCTTTCGCAAATCCACAAGCTCTCTCCCATACACTTCACTTCAGGTCACAAAAGTCAATGGGTACAAGTGAATTATATATCCAGCTTTGTAACAGTACAATACCAAACTGGAAAGGAGGAGATTTAAACTAAACAAAACCCAAACAAATGTTTATACTTTATACTTATTCAAAATATTATATCTTGGAAACAGAACTGTATTGTAATATTTGACTAAATCTCCCTGGCACGACTAGTTAATAGAAAGACGTGTTGCCATTTACTTGGAATATTTAATTAGGAAAAAATCAAAGTTTGAACCGCACCTCACTTTTTGCGTAGACAACATTCTTGTGCCATGCATAGCTCGCTTAATATATCCAAATCGATCTGCTTTAACCAAGTTCCCTTTCTCTTTGTCAATCACCAGACCTCGAATCACCTACAAATGAAAAGTTACTGCAGACTCATCGAAATACAGAGATTTAAATGCTCTCATATCTCATAGAAATACACTATACCAGCTCTGGGTCAAATGCAAGTCCATCAACTGGAAAACCAATACTTTTCAAATTATTCATACAATAATCATAAGCCCTTCCCTCCCAAGCCTGCAAACATAAAAGCCATTTCCTAGTCATGCAAACTTTCCATATGAAGTACCACATGCCGTCACTGCAAACATAAACAACACATTGTGTGTGGAGTAGCTTAACACTTGTATCCATAATTTAAGGTAGACGTCGTTGATGAATGATATTTGGTACAAAATAAACAACAAGTGAAAATGATGACCGCACGGCAAGATCAAAATAAGAAGTGGCTTTTAAAATGTGACCTCCAAATCATATTGAAATACATTTTTAATCTTTGTACGCCTCTATATCACAATCACACAATATTTATAAAGCTGCAGAATGGACAGGAAAGAAGAAGAAAGTGAAAGCCGAACACCAAATAATTATTCTGGCTCTAATACAATAATAGCATAATTATTACCATCACATTATAATGCATCAATGTATAATCCATGTCATAGCCAATAGCACTAATCGAGCGCAAATTTAGTGTTCTGCTACAAAAGATACCACGGGGAGAATATCTTGCAGACAATGGGTCCTGCACAATGTTTTCATGGAATCAATGTAAGGGAAAAAGTAAGACGGGATAGAGAGTACAGGTACAGGTTGATGAAGTTCAACTAAGAATTAAAAATGTAATACTGTAATTGAGCAAGAAAGCACCGGAATGCCCAAGTGATTAAGCAAGTGTTCTGCCTCTTGTGCTTCCATTCTAGCTACTTCCTCAATAGGCCCGTTCAGACCCACCTCTCCATCGTCAATTTCTACCCGGAAAAAAATACATATCGAACGTTCACTACTTAAAATTAAATCGAGGAAATGAACAATAGATGAGACGGTTTTTACCCAAGCTGAGGTTAAGGTCCCCTTTGGTGCTCTGGCCGAGATAGTCAAAGTCGGATTTGCTTGACGGTGTTACGGAGAAGAAGCCGGTGTTCTCCGTGGTGGCGCACATACAAGCCATTTTCATGGCACAAGGAGATTGAGAGAAAGGAAAGGCCAGTAATGAAGTTCGGAGGCCCGAATTTTTTATCCTCCTCCTCCTCCACCCCGATGTTCCATTCCCATAAATTCTCGTGATATTGGCCGCCATTCAAACACTTGAGTCACCAATTACAGAAATTGTCAACTGCAAGTCTTGGAGAAAAGATGGGAATGTGAAGAAAAGCTAGGGCGTGGTTTTTACATAACCGCTTAAACTGCACTTAAGGATCTCCTTCCCGTTAGTGTTTAGTTGTTTACCATTTATTGTCGCACTCTTAATTTAATGTGCAATTACACATGAAAATTTCACCCATTTTTTTCATCTACCATCCAAATTCAATTAATTTGCTTTTTTCATAGGGTTTCATCGACTTTCCCTTGCACAAATTCAATAATGTAGTGTAAAATACATTATTTGATATCAAAATACATCTTAAAATGATAGAAAATTGATGTATTTTGAATTTAAGAGAAACGAACGTATTACACTACATTGATGAGAGGGATGCATCTGCTACGAAAAAATTAAGAGAAACGAATGTGTTCATAAAAGGGACGAATGTGTTACACTACATTGATAAGAGGGACGAATCTACTACGAAAAGTTTTAGAGTGATGCTCATATGGAGGACAAAAAATGCTATTTACTTTTAAAAAAAAAATTAAAAAGTACACATATATAAAAAAAATTGGGACCCTTCTGCACCGGGGCCCAGGCAGTCTCGCCCAAATTGCCTATCTATTGGGTCGGCCTTGGTTTTGCGTTCTTATCTTTATCTTGTCCACTATAGATTCATTATTCTTTAGATTGCATATCTGTTTTTTTGTTCGTAAGTAAGAATTAAGGGTATGTTTAGATGGATTTTGGCTCGATTTTTAAAAAATGGTTTCGGTGAAACTTTTGAAACCCCATTTGGTTAGGTTTTGGATGTTGGGTTTTGTGGTTCTGAAAAAGTTGGAACCCCACTTAGATTGGTTTTAGATGATGGGATTTGGGGAAAAAAAGTAGGTAATATATGTCAAATCAATGTCTTTTTTAGAGAGTTTTGGGGAAAAATTAGATGGTGGGTGTCAAATAAATGTTTTATTGGTTTCAAGAGTTTGGAGATAGATTTGTAAATGTGTTTGTGATGAGTTTCATGGGTTTGGCGAAAATTCATTTGGAAGGATTTTGGCCCGAACTTGCGAGACTGAGCCAAAACCCAGCACATACAGTCTAAAGATTCCTATTGTGTCATGTTGCAATATGTGAGAAAATATCAATATATCTAATAAGCTTTTTATCCATACGATATCTCTTATCCTCGTCTGCACATGACTATTTAAAGAGGCTTTGTGGTGTGAAGTATTTCACCACTTCAACACCTTCTTTACTTCATAATAGGTATCCCTTTATTCCAATAAATCGCGATCCAAGCAAAGGATTTCTTCAGGACTCTGATTTTGATGAAGATCTTGAAATGTTATTAATAGCATCTAAAAATGAGAAAGCATAATATAAAGATTGTTGTGTCCTGGTACTGTGGGGTCTAGATTGATGGAGTGAATATACCGTTCTTTAAACTCTTTAAACATTTTTACATCGAAAACAACTTGATGTGGGAATTATACATGGATAATCTAAGTAACTCAAACAAATATGAGTGGTCTCATAAAATACAGAACGCATGGCCTCGTATAATGAGCGAGGTTGGGAAACATAAAGGGTCGCTTCTCAAGGAACTAGTCGTCCAACACAGTACAATGCGGTAACCAAAGCAAGCTAGACCAACCACCAGCGAGTTGACTCGAAAGACAAAATATGTATATCTTAGGAAGGGCTACCTCGCCACAACAAGAATGCCCCTATTAGGGAATATATGTTAGACTTTATAAAAATATCACAAGATATATATACATACATATATGAACAATTAACTGAATATCATACATGAATGAAATGCGGAATGGATCATCATACCTCCAGCCATTGATATTTGAAAGAAATCCAGTTGCGTATAAAATTCTTCTACACTTTAGCAACCTCCTTTATATGGTGTATTTTAGTGAAGAATGTTGAGTGTAGGGACTTTATACATGGCTCACCGATATATAGTGTATTGCCATCAAAGACACGAAGTAAGTGTAAAGTCTTTTACTTTATGACTCACATTATGCTCAAGTTAGGCCATCTCCAACCCACCCATGGGGTGGGTGGAGATGGCCCAGGGCTTGCACAGCCCAGGGTTGTGCCTTGGGCTTTCAAAAGCCAAGGGCACATCCCTGGTAATGGGACACGCTGTTAGGCCATCTCCAGCCGAACCGGGGAGGCAAGCAACAGCCCCCCCGTCGGCTGGAGACGAGCTCCCCCCGGATGGGCAGGCAAGCATCCGGGGGGAGTTGCTTTCACTGAAAAGACATGAAGCCTAATAAAGAATGAAATCACTTTCACTGAAAAGACACCTACAAATATAAGCATAAAACAGAATACTGTATATAGTATGCAATAATAATACAATTTTTACCTCTATTTTTTTCTACAAAAGTAGATCAAAACTATAAAATAATATGCTGAACATACATAAACATTTGATTGAGATCAATTTAAATAATTAATTAATTATTTGAAAATTTGTGCTGAACATAGCTTTTTTAATTAGTTATTTGAAAAAAAAAACTTCTATATGATTAATTGGTTGAGAGCAACCTAGGCGATTCTGATTTTAGCCGTTATTTCTCTCCATAGGCCCATGATCCAACTTGTTGTAGTGTTTGTTGTGTTTCTTTAATTATGTTTAGTTGTTGGTGTTTTCCTTGAAAATTATGTTTTGTTTTAGTGTGTAATAGTTGTTTTTCTTTTCACTCCAAGTGCATTAATAATAATTGTTGATGTTTTTCTTTAATTATGTTTACTCGTTTTTATTTTTATGAATGCCTTATTATTATTATTATTATTATTATTGTTGTTGTTGTTGTTGTTGTTGTTGTTCTTAAATGAAAGTGGGGAAAGTTTGAGATTGAAATAAATGTTTTGAATTGTTGGTTCGGTTGGAGATGACTGACTTGGCAAGGCAGGCAGGCAAGCAGGCAGGCAGGCAGGCATGAGGGGGCTATTGCCTGTTTCGGCTGGAGATGGCCTTAGCGCGTCCCTTACCAACATGGCACCAGGTGGTGCCACTTGGCGCCACATGGTGCCTTTATATATTTTTTTTAATTTTTTTATTATAAATTAAAAATAATTATTAATGAAAAAAATTAAAGATTGAAAAAATTAACTACGAATTTAACAACACCTTATTTAATTTAATTAACTAGAAATGGAAGATACATTTAATTATAAAAATTGTGTAAGGTTTAATAACAATTTATTTTTGTTTAATTTAATTAACTAGAAATGGAAAATACATTTAATTATAAAAATTGTGTAAGGTTTAATAACAATTTGTTTTAAATTAAAGATATAACATTATTAGTTTTAATTTTTAATACATAAATTTGCCTATGAAAGTAAAATTTAACAACATTATAGTATAATAAAACTCTTATCCATTATTAATTTTGAAATTATATATTTGTCTACAAATGTAAAATTTATTTAACCACATTTAAAATTTTATTTGAAATATTTAAAGTTTATTTAATCTCTAATATAACATAAATGTTAAATGTACAATTGGGACAAAATGATACTAATATTATTTATTTTTAAATATACAAAATGTTAAATCTCTAATATAGCATAAATGCTAAATGTACAAAATGTTAAATCTCTAATATTATTTATTTTTAAATTTATTATTATTATTATAGATAATATAGGTGAGAGTGGGGAAGTTTTTTTTCAAATTAATTGGAGTTAGCCCTGACGGTTGGGGACGGTGCTCAGGGGGGTGCAGATTCACCCGGATGAAGATTGACACCCCTAGGCTGTGAAAAAACCCAGTGGGTTGGAGATGGCCTTAGTGGGCAATAAAATGGGTTAGTGGGATTAAAGTCATTGGTTAGTGGGAAGATCAAAGGACCACTTAATGAAGTTTAATAAAACTTTATAATAAACTTACATTCTCTCACTTGTCCGAATAATGATATCCAAATGCCATAAACACTTATAGAAATAAAATACACGAATCATGGTGATAGGTCCTCTTAGAACGAGTAATAATTTCCATGTATCACTATGCATTTTATTTCTCAAATAGTAGTCCAACATTTCTTAATGAATAAACTTTATGTTTATTCTAGGTCATCTAGATGATTTTCTCAAATGAACTTAATGTGCACCTGAATATGCACTGAAACCTTATACGTACATTTACTTAATGGAACAAAATCCCATTTTTCTTTATGTGATCCTTAAATTTAAATATGTGCATGCCTTTAGTCTAAGGATCAATCACCCATTCAGTATTGTCGTGTTTAATGACCACTGAATTATCCTTAACACATTTCTTAATGTCTAAGTACTTAATGTCGATGAATTAATTCGATTTTTACCTTTGTGATTCTTAGCCATAAAGACTAAATCTGAATCGAAATAGTACGTTCTTTATGGCATAGCACGAAATCCACAATGCTAAGACCCAATATGAAACTACTTAACCATACACCATACGGAGTAGCCTTACAACGGGAAAAATTGGCATATGTAGTGGAAATATCAATCAAGGATACAAACAAAGTTTGAATCTAGATAACCAAATTACTTCCAAATTTACCGCCCGTCTATAGATAAGCATGTAAATTGTGATCACTTAAAGGTACATCACATCTTTATATGCAGCTTTCAGTGGTCTACATCTGGATTGCTTTGATATCGACTCAACATTCTGATCGCAAATGCAATATCAAGCCTTATGGAATGTCTTTGATTTGTTCCCTTTAAATATCATTTAGAACATTAGTTCACATTGAACTTATCGCCCTTCACAAGGAGAGCTACTCTTTTTGAACAATTTGTCATCCGATACATCTCTAAATCTTTATTGATATAGGTTATCCGAGATGGTCCAAAAATGCAAGATGTCTTACCCATATCTTTACATCAAAATTCCTAGAGAGAAATTGTTCACCTCATGTAACATACCCTTAACATTGGTTGTAAGTAAAATGTCATCCATGTACAAAATAAGAAATCATATCTTACTCCCACTAATCTTATGGTATATAAATTACTCCATGAAATTTTATCAAATCTTAATGAAGAAATTACATGGAATTTTAAAGTACCACCAATGGGATGCTTGTTTTAAACCGTATATGGATTTCTTTACAACAAAAATGCTCACCATGTCATTTTTCACATCTATTTGTTGTAACTCATGACATGAAAAATCTCAGGATAAGTCTCGGCTCCAACATTATAATCAGAATCTTGTGGATACAGTACATAATTACTAGGAATAGTTGGCCTCTTAGTTTGAGTTGATCTTCTTGATGTTGTACCAACATCTTTGGGAGATTTTTGGTTCAACTAGATATTCAGAAGTAACTGGTAATTCATGAACCACTTGATCGACTGGAATATTGGAACTTTATTGATTGGAGGTATAACACCAATTTGGACTTAAGAGGTGTTAAATTATAACAAATCTATCACTTAAGGAGGAAGCTCCAGACTAATCAGATTCAGGAACATCGTTCTTTGTTTGATCGCTCCCACTGATCAAGTCATACTCAAGAAGTTTGACGCTTCTTGATTCCACAATCCTAGTATTGCGAGATGAACAATGGAGTTTGTAATCCAAATAGAGGAACTTTTTATAAAATACCAGAACATGCATTTAAAACTTGATGGGATAACTTAACGTTACAAGTCTTGAAAACAGAAATCAAGTTTCTAGAAAAAACATGGAATATAAAATGTTCTTCCCATATTTAAAACAAAACCATAATTTAAAACTAATTTGCATGTTCCAATTGCCTCTGCATGCGATCGCATATGTTGTCAAGATATATGCATTGCTCACTCTCCATTGACTTCATTTGGTTTAGACAAATCTTTCTTGACAAGCCAAGCCTTATATTTGACACAATCCTTCTTCATGTGTCCTTTTTTTTTTTTTACAAAAGAAACACTTAGATTCCTTCTTGATGTCAAGTTGGGCAGGTATCTTATCATTTGTCTTCCCCTGTTGTTTGGCTTGCTCGCTATTTCCTTGTGTTGCCATATATGCACTTTCTCCAAATTCCATTGACAACCTTCCTTCCTCTTGAACACACATGGTCAAAAGTTCATTAATAGATCATTTATCTTTATATGTGTTATAAGAGATTTTGAAAGGTCCATATTGTTGCGGAAGAGAATTCAATATGAAGTGCACAAGGAAAGAATTAGACATCTCAACCTCAAGAGCTTTTAGTTGAGCCGCAATGTCCCGCATCTTCACGATGTGTTCACGCACACCTTTAGTACTGGTGAGCCTCATTGATGATAACTTAGTCATTAGGGTGTTGGCTAAAGTTTTATCTGATGACTCAAATTATTCATCCATAGCCTTTAGTAGCTTCTTAACATTGTCAATCTCTCCAATTGAACCACGTATGTTAGCAAAAATTTTTGTCTTTATGAACATCATACTAAGGCGATTAGATCGCTCCCAACATTCATAAAGCTGAATTTCAGCTTGAGTGCTAGCTTCAGTAAGGTTAGGTGGTTCATTCTTCTGTATAGCGTAATCAATGTCCATCCACCCTACTTGAAGAAGAATACTCTCCATCCAAAATTTATAGTTATCACCATTCAATTCAGGAACTTACATTTGATATCAGCAAAATTAACAGGTAGTGATGCTGCATAAAAATTAAAATTACTTATGTTCAAATTTGAGGTTTAACTTAAAAATTAAATTCATGTTTCACAAATGCAAAACATCGAAGAATTGAATCTAGTGACATAAAAATTGCATGTGGGCTAAACTTTTAATTCGATTAGATTCAACTAAGATTGTATGATGGATCTATCAAATTGTTTACTTGATTCATAATTAATCAATATATCATGAAATCAAGTTGATATTCATCTATATTATTTATGATAAACTACCAAATTATGTTCATTTTTCCTAATCCCTGTGAGTAAATTAGGAAATATAATATGATATTTATCCTAATTAGATGTATAAATATAACAAATAGTTCATGTGGGATAAAAATTCATTATATTTAGTATAACTAATTACAATTAATGTCTTTATTTCTTTATGTGATCATCAACTTAATATATAATTTCATTGAATTGAAGATGTGTGGCTACTCCTCAATCAAATAATATTACATGGATCACTAGACATTAAATCTAAGCCTTATAAGAATTGTTCACTTAATAATTCTCAAACATAAAATATTGCATACTATAAAATATAACAATATGCCAAACATGTAATTTAGCAAAGTTACAAACGTTAAAATTATTCATCTCCACGTAGCATGTATAATTAAACTTGATTTAAACATACTAACTAAACATATTAGAATAATTTGATCTTTATCAAGTGACCACATCAAATGGATTGTAATTTGGCCAAAAAAATTGTTTAAGAACTGTGTGCAATAAACTGAATACACTGTTGGGCTAACATTAAAGATCCAAATTACAAAGCCCAAATAAATTGTTAAAATCCCAAATTGAGTAACCAAATAATTATAAAATAATTAGCCTTATGCCTTTGACAAGAATCAATATTCAAAGCAAAATAAATATGATCATAATTATGTTTTGGATTTCCTCTAGGCACATACGGTAATAGCTTTTCTTATTGCCAAAATAAACATGCACATAAGGAACTTAACTACCCACTAGAATATGAAAGGCCAAAAGTATGTGTTGAATAATATCATTATTACTATCATTTTAGCACATTCCTTATAGACAAAACCGCAACAACCATTCAAATTCTCCTTAATTATGACAGTAGTTCAGTAAAAGAAAAGTATTCAAATTGCTGAGATAAAATTGTCCTTTAGATAATTTAACGTCCAGAAATTAACATGCTCTCACAAAATGAAAGGTAATAAATTGCAAACAATTCATCATAATTATTCAAGAAACCTGATCGAAATCGAATCAGTTCATAATTCGAAAGTCCCTCGCTGCCAGAATTGATAGAAATTCAATATCCTGGTGAGATCTTATTTGTATAATTGGCTAATCACAAACTTTAATAGAAATGAAGAATTCAACTTAATAAAACATCAAGGCAGAGGTATCAACTGTTAGACTTTATAAAAATATCACAGGATATATATACATACATATATGAACAATTAACTGAATAACATACATGAATGAAATGCTATCATCATACCTCCAGCCATTGATATTTGAAAGAATTCCAATTGCGTATAAGATTCTTCGACACTTTAGCAACCTCCTTTAGATGGTGTATTTTAGTGAAAAATATACATGGCTCACCTATATATAGTGTATTGCCATCAAAGACACTACGTAGGTGTAAAGTCTTTTACTTTATGACTCACATTATACTCAAGTTAGTGGGCAATAAAATGGGTTAGTAGGATTAAAATCATTGGTTAGTTGGAAGATCAAATGACCACTTAATGAAGTTTATAACAAAACTTTATAATAAACTTACAATATAGGGTCGATTAAGGAAATTCACCCCCAGTCGTGCTAATCTAGCCCACGAATTAAGGGATTTCCTTGTTGATTGTTGCATATTTTACAAACTCAATTAAACGGAAGTGCATGTATCGAATAAGTATTAAGGAGTAAGTATAAGAATGTCGAACCAGAGGGACTTAACTAAATATCTACCAATTTCAATTCCTAATTTACTTTTAAATCGATTCCAAATTAAAATTGTTTTTGGATTTTTTAACTAAGCTAAATACTTGGATTGAGATCGAATAATGAGAAGAGAAACCCAGAGTTAAAATCCACTATATTAACTATTTATTGCTTAATTGAGATGTTGTAGTTATTTTGATGACAAGAGTGTTATCCGATGTATCAATTATATCCATACGCATCTTTCGATCTAGTATAGGGAGCTAATGCATGCCTTACCCAAATTGACTCTATTCCTAGGTGATTTACAAATAAAACAAAGCAGTAAATACGAACCTCAAGTAACGGGTATAAACATCTTAGGTATATTCCTATCATAAGGGTTGTTTACTATTCAATTCCTATCTAATCCTAATCTCCCTATCCCAAGTTCAAATAGGATATTGAATCTAACAACTAGGTAGCTAATCTAATTGCAAGTATAAAGAGCGAAATTGAGTCAAACATGAGAATTGGCCCTTACTACGGAAAATCCAATAAAAACAATCAACGTAAAATGGTATCATAAAAATCATATGTCTTAAAGAATTAATTCATGGCAAAATAGAGGAAGAAAAACAAATATGTATTCATGTGGTCTTATAGACAAAACGATGAATCGTGATATTTGATGAGTGTATTTTTAGTCTAATATTATTTTATGGTTCAAGTTCAGGTGTCAATTCAAAACACTGCTCCTCGATGTGGGGACAAGTAGGTCAATCAAACTTCTCCTCTTTTGTATAGGGGATCCTAACCTATAATCAAAGAAGACTACGTCAGGTTAATACCGGTGGTGACCGGTGATAACCCTCCGATGCTTAAGTCAGTCTCGAGATATGAGATCAAAGTTGTAGTTATGGTTCGTGGATTGTGCGTACCTTTTTTCTTATTTAAGAGGGGTATTTATAGTAGTAGGTTTCAACTACCGGGTAGGATCATGACTAGACGTATAAGTTCAGATATGGATCCGAACTATTCAATTCGATCCAGCAGTAAATGGATCCGAGATTATTTTATCATATATCGATGTGCAGGTCACTTTAGACTAAGAGATCGATGTGAACGGTCGTTTGTACAAATATCAATATCTCGATATCGAGGCATTTCTCACAGGTGGATTTCTGCTCTTGCCAAGTGTCCTTGATGGTTCTATATTATAATATTTATTTGAGTACCATGTCGGAGGACGAAGACTTGGTACATCAATATTGATCTTCAATATTGTGTTCTTCTTGCTTGGATGATCTTCAAGACTTCTCTCTTTTCTTCTTCAATCTTTCTCCAATTAGATATTTGATGTGCTAGGTGTAGTCTATGAGAAAATATGTTCAAAGATGTGTAGTTTGGTGCCCTAGAGGTCTTTAAACAGATCTACCAAGTTGAGGCCTTGTATGATACTTTAGGCCCAAGTTTTCTATTAAATTCCAGCTGAAAATCGCGTCCACTTATGCCGCACTGTCTTACGAGTAACATAATTTTCAACTCTGAACTTCAAATTGAGATCAGTAAAATTCGTAGCGTAGCTAACTCTATCTCTATAACATGTAACATACTAGAATTTCAGCTTCATTGGATCTTCCTTGAAAGAGTTATGGTCCTTGGAGTGCACAACATTCCTAACAATTTTTTCCTACTTCACTTTTGCACTACTTGACTTTGTTTGGACCAATCCTTCGTCTTTCTTCGCTTCCAATCATATCCGTGGCTACACATTAGCTTAGGCCTATAATATGAACGCAATATATTAGAAAATACCTCAATTTATGCACAAAATAAATAAACCAATGACTCAAACGGACTAAAAGCAAAACTAACTAAATTTGCCTAAGATTCTATCAAAACTCGAATAAAAGCAAACTAATAAGTACATGAAATAGGCTTGATAACATTGCTTTCATAGATTTATCATTGACACAATCTAAATACCTCCAAGGTGTTCTCAAATTACTGTGAGCCTACATTCTCCCTACATTTTGCCATTCTTTCTATTCATTGTGGTGGGCATGTATACTGTGCTTACTATACACTGATTTTCCTTATTCTTGTTAGATTCAAGTGGATTACCTTTTATGATTTGTTATACACTTGATATACGAATTTGTTTCTCAGTATTTGATGGTTGGTCGTTTCATTATATATAGAGATATATAATTACAGGGACCTCCCCTGAGGTTTAGGGTAATTATTGTCCAATCCCCTCGCAATTTCATAATTACATTCACCTCCCCTGACGTTTCGAAAACCTTACATTTTGATGACGTCATCGCCGAATTTTTATTGAACTTCCTATTTTACCCTTGAGGTTAAAGTAGTTATTTTATTGGACAATTATACCCTTGTTATGTTTGGTACATAAGAGGGGTTTCTTTGCAATGTATATGTATAAATATGGGTTCAAATGTTATAAATTTACATGAAACTTATAATTAGTTAATTTGTGTATATGTATTCTTAAAATAAAAATATAGTAACACATCAACGTTTTTTTCCAATTTTTTTCATAATGCTTTTACAATTAAAGTACTAGGTAAAATAAATAAATTATGGTTAATTATAAGAAAAAAACATTGTAGAACATAAATAAAAATGTAAATATATTCAACTTCACATTTAACCCGTAATTTTAATAACTTCAATTTTTTTCCTAATTAAAAGTAGAAGAATAAATGAATGAATTAGGTAAGAATAAATTTAATAGTAGTGTATATGTATTCTTAAAATAAAAATATAAAAACAAATCAATGATTTTTTCCATATTTTTTTCATAATGCTTTTACATTTAAAGTACAAGAAAAAGTAAATAAATTATGGTTAATTATAAGAAAAAAACATTGTAGAACATAAATAAAAAATGTAAATACATTCAACTTTAACATTTAACCCGTAATTTTAATAATTTTAATTTTTTTCATAATTAAAGTACAAGGATAAATTAATGAATTACGTTTAATCATGAGAAGAAAAAAAACGTGAACGGTAATTATTAGACATTATAAAAATGCTCACATGTTTACTAAAGAATTTCTTAAACTTTTAATTAAAGTAGTTATTATAAAATCAATACTTTTTTTACAAAAATTAAAAATACTCGATTTAATAAAATAGTTATTATAAAATCATAAATATTTTTTCAATATTTCTTACTTAAATACAATAATATTAAAATAATATCTTATTAATATCTATATCTATATTATTATTATTTTATTACACATATAAAAGTGTGGGTTGTCCAAGAAAATTTCTTCCCTTTTTTGTGATGACTAATATACCCCTATTTAAATTATATTGTGATATTTAATTTTATGGCAAAAAGGTAAAAGAAAAGAATTCTAGAAGTATAATTAAACAAGAAGTCTCTCCTACATCAACCTTATATAATTATCTTTTAAAGTTTTACAACTCATTAAAATTTAATAGCAAAAATAATAATAATTAAAAAAACTATTACTTTATATTTCTTCGAAAATTTGTTTGGAAAGTTCTTATTAAGAAGTTATCACTTTTTAATTAATCTCAAAAATATAAAAGTATGCCACATTTGTGCTACATATATAAAAAAACTATTTAGTTTACTAAAAAATATATAATTGGCTTAAGCAAAAGAAAAGTCAAAATATATGATAAAAAAGGTATAATCAATGGAAAAATGGGTTATATAGAAAAAAACGAGTTAAAGCACAAAAATGGTGCAATTAATAAAACAAAAAGGTAAACCGACAAAAAATGGTAAAACTGATAAAAAAAATGAATGTCATCGGCTAAACACGATATAACAAAAAAACGAATCAAATCGATAAAATAACAAGAATTAAAAAATGAGTAAATTGGCAAAAAAAAAAGGTAAAATATGTTAAATCAGACTAAAATTGGGATAAACCGGAGAGAATGATTGAACTGATTAACAAATGGGATGAAATCGACTAAAATTGGGTTAAACTAAAAAGAATGGATTGATTGATTAACAAATAGGATAAACCACAAAAAAGAAATGTTAAACTAAGTGAAAAGCATGTAAAATTGATATTTCTTTGGAAAGTTCTTAAGAAATTGTCATTTTTTAAAGAACCTCAAAAACATTAAAGAACCTAGAAATAAAAGGCCACCTTCGGGCTAGGTGAATAAAAAAAAGTTGTATTCAGTTAACTAAAAAACTTATAATTGGCTTAAGCAAAAATAATTCAAAACATAGAATGGTTATAATTAGTGAAAATGGGTAAATTTAGATTAAAACTATATATAAACAAAATGGTAAAACTAATGGGAAAATGGATTAGATAGAAGAAAAATGAGTTAAAGCAAAAAAATGGTGCAATTGATAAAACAACGGGGTAAACCAATAAAAAATGGGTAACTGACAAAAAATGAATGATATTAGCTAAACATGGGATTAAAAAGGGAGGGGGGGATCAAATCGATAAAAGAATAAGAGCAAAAAAATGAATTAAATTGGCAAAAAAAAGGTGAAAAATAGGTTAAATTAACAAAAGAATAGGTATAATCGACTAAAATTGGGTTAAACCGAAGAGAATGGCTCAATTGATTAACAAATGAGATTAAACATAAAAACGGGTAAAATCAGCAAAAGAGCGGGTTAAAATAACAAAAAAATGGTAAATTCAGTGTAAAAGCGGGTGCAATCGATATTACTTTGAACAGTTCTTAATAAATTATCAATTATTAAATTAAAGACCTCAAAAAAAATACACCTTTGTGTTGTATGAATATATAAAGTACAAACTTATAATGGACTCAAGTCAAAAAAGATCAAACATATAACTGGTTAAAACTGGTGAGTACGGGTAAAAATGATTAAAAAAATGGAAAAACAATGAAAAAATGGGTTGGTAAAATTGATAAAACAACGAGAAAAATCAGCAAAACACGGGAGAATCGGTAAAAAATTAATGATATCGGCTAAACACGGAATAACAAAAAATGGGTCGAATCGATAAAAGAATAAGAACAAAAAAAAACGAGTTAAATTAACAGAAATGTGAAATAGTCGAGAAAAATAGGTTAAATCGGCAAAAGAATAATCAAAATCGACTAAACTTTGGTTAAACGGAGAATGAGTGAATTGATTTACAAATGAGATAAATCACAGAAAAATGGATGAAATTGGTGAAAGCACATATAACATAAAAAGAAATGGTAAACTCAATGTAAACAAAATCGACTAAATTTGGGTTAAATCGGAGAATGAGTAATTGATTAATAAATGAGATAAATCACAAAAAAATGGATGAAATTGGTGAAAGAACGGGTTAAAATAAAATAAAATGAAATGGTAAACTCAATGCAAAAACGGGTGAAATTGATGAAAGAACATGTTAAAATAACAAAACAAATGGTAAACTCGGTGAAGAAGCGGGTTAAATCGATAAAAATATGTACTTACTAGACCAAATTGAGGAAAATTGGTAAAAACGAGTTAAATGATTAAAAATGGATTAGGCATGTAATTGCAAATGGATGAACTCAGTAAAAGACGTACAGGTATAACCGATAAAACTGGTGAAATCAATTGAAAAAAAAAAGGGTTAAACATGTGAGAATTGGTTTAGATGGAAAAATTATTTAGATGAAAATATCAAAGTCAAATAATTGATGTTGTTTATTCGTTCAAATGGTAGTTTTAGAATAGTTTAGATGGAAATACAAAGTCAAAGAATTGATATTGTTCATTCCTTCCAATGGTAGTTTTAGAATAATAGTTATGTAGACATGTAGTTTTAGGTTAGAAATATTTAGTAATTATAGTTCGTTTTTTATTTTCAAGTTTTGGTTTTAGGTATTTATGACAAAATTTTAAATTCTTGGTAACAACATAATAATAATTAAAGTGATTTAGTCAAAAAAATTGTGGTGTGTCATTAAGACCATTGTATGATGAAAAATTATTATATGATTCAACTAACTTACGAATTTAGTTAATCACGTGCAACACACGTGCACTTTTCTAGTTTATATAAAAATACTAATATTAATAAATCAATAAACTATTTTAATATAATTTTTTTTTAAAAAAAAAACCCTCACCATCCCTAACCCCCACCCCAACCCAACCCCGCACCCGTCGGTCCCCAACCCCTCACCCGACGTCCCCGACCCCGCAAATCTCCTTCCAGACCACGTCGCCGACCTAGAAGGCCTAGGGTTCGAACCAAGCCGATGACACGGCCTTGGAGGATATTTGCGGGGTTGGGATGGTAGAGGTGGGGTGGGGGGGTTAGGTTTAGAGTCTTTTTTTATGTATAAAATTAATTTTTGCAAGGGTAGTATTGCAATTTTGTGTATCATTGCAAGGGTAATATTATAATTTTGTGTATCATTTCACATCATTTTGTAAGATTTTTCAAATATGGGGGGAGGCGGATGTAATTATGAAATTTGCGAGGATTTTAGAATTTTAGGGTTTTAGGTTTTATGTATAAAATTATGCATATTAATTTCCAAATGTCGATGAATAGAAATCCTATTATATACTCCCTATGTCCCAAATTATTTGTCGTTTTACATGTTTTTACACATATTAAGGTACCTACTTAATAGCCTCAGTTTTAGGGAAAAAATAAATTATATACCTATAATACCCTTATTCTTTATTTATCTCACCATTAGCTATTTACACATTATTCAAGTTTTATACTCACTCTCTTACTTTTCTCTTGCATACCTAAAATATGTGATTAATAGTGTCTTGAAATCCTAAAGTAACAAATAATTTGGGACAAATTTTTTTCTCTAAAACGACAGATAATTTGGAACTGAGGGAGTATCTTGTGTGGTGGTGTGGTCTTAATATGGCTGGCATCTCAAGGAATCTATTATTAATAAAGTTCAAAGATGAGATAAACTTCCACTCTAACCCAAGTTAGTTCTCAGCTCGATCGGATCGGATTCTGCTAATGCTGGATATATATCATGTCCGATCCATTCGGTGGAGGTGATCGAGTTTTTGGCATCTTTAACTGCAGGCGCAGGGGGGATGCAGTTGCCAAAGAATTAGTGGGCAGTACATTATTTAATTCAGAATTATGATCCCTCCACTAATATACAAATAACTTGTGACATTTATCATTATTTACATTACTATAAAGATTCAACATTCAAATGGTTTCATACAAACGCCTAGAAACACAACCTAAACACCAAAATTTATTATACTGTAGTGTTGTTATTTTATTAAGTGATTGTCAAATGAAGTAAGTTGTTAGTGCTTAAATCAATCAAATAATCTAAACGCAGTCAAAATTAGTAGGTAAAAAGGAATGAACACGGAATACATTTGAAGAATCACATGAAGGTTAAAGTTTGCAACACGAGATGCATATGAATAAAGTAAACTTGAATTTAGGAGCTAGCCACTAACATATTTTAATTAATTAAACTTGCTCGGTTTCATCAATTACTTACAAGGGCTAGTTGGAGATTTCTGATGCAATTTTGTCTTTTATAATTTGATGAGACAAACCAATTTGACAATTTCTGAGGCGGTCAAAATTAGGAGAATTAAATTGATTAAAAAAACGCGGAAAATGTTATGATTAATCATGCGGTTGCTTGGTTGTTTCCATATCCGTTTATTTCGTGTGGGCAACAATATATGTGACTCAATATTTTCACAATAATTATATTATACAACTTGCATGTGTTGGGGACCTCCAAATTTATTTAGTGAGTTAATGTTAATTTATTCCATGTGATATTTATAATGTTCAATTTAATCTTTATGATTTGAAAAAGAGTATTTTACTCTCTGTAAAAAAATTAAAAAAATAATTTACCTTCTTCACATGAGAGTGTAATTCACTCGTCGCATGAAAAGTATTTTTGTAATATAGAGGGGTAAAGTGCAACATTGACCATATTTATCATATTAAAGGGGTAAAATGCCATATAAGAGGGGCATTTTTGTCAATTTGTATCTTTTTTAAGTTTAAAATGTCTAGGAGACCATGTAAAACTTTTATAAAATTATAGAAGGGTAAATCACTCTTTTTCTAATCAGATGGGCATAAATTGAACGTTATACATGCATATTATAGGACCCGGATAAATTATCATTAACTTTGTATATATACAGCTTCTCATATCTTACCTACACCATGGTCCATGTAAGAGGGGCATTTATTCTTTCAATTGTTGGGTAGCCACTTGCAAATTTACGAGCCACATAATACTTTTTTATTTTATTTTTCATCTTGGAAAAGAGCATCTAGTAGTAATAGATCAAGAAAATAATGCCCTCGACTATTAATTATAGACAAAGATGGATGACATAGACACATCTTAATTATATCCCACGTTTACTTCATAATATAGTATCACATTTGTGCATCAATTAATAAGAAATAATTCTATCAGCTGTAAGGTAGCCAGTACCACACCCCACAATAAGAATTATTAAAAGAAAAAGAGGGCATCTAATAGTGATAGAAGAAAATGTTGTTGCCAATGTTAATTATAGATGCAAATATTGTTGACATTTCATAATATTTAAATATAGAATATATGTAGACACACATATATACTTATTGAATTGGTGCGTGCGTATATGTAAATATGGTACTAATATGACACACTAAAATGGAACAGGAACATATTGTAATTCTTTATTAAAAATACAGCTCTTTATTAAAAATGCAACCATATGGTATGTGATAATTTATTTCTAAATAAATACTAGAGCTAGAGCAACAAATAAAGTTTATATAAGTAAAATTCTACTCCTATTTTTAATTGAATTTGATCAAAGCCAAATTAATTATATAGCAAGGGGAATATAGTTACTTTTAAAATTGAATATAACTCTTTAGAAAGCACAAACACTACATTTGGTTTACGATTGAATGGAAAATAGTATAGTAAAATAGGGTATAGGTGTTTTGGAAAGTCAATAAAGTGCTAATACCGTTTCAACAGTTTGAAAGAATGAGAAAATTAATTACTATTTGTATTATTATTATTATTATTATTATTATTATTATACTATATATGAGGAAGGAACATTCCTTGCCATTACCTATATATATATATACATACGCGCGCGCACACGCTTCTGCACAACAAAACCATATACTTATATTGGAGAGGAGGAGAAGTATAACGTAAGTATTAAAAATATTATTATGGTTTTGCTGAACGCAAGGAAAGGGGAAAAAGAAGAAGAAGAAGAAGAAATCATAATCGGAGGGGCGGCGAAGAAGGGAATGCGACTCGGTAAGTACGAGTTGGGTCGGACTCTCGGAGAAGGCAATTTTGGAAAAGTCAAATTGGCAAAAAACCTGGAATCGGGTCAATTATTTGCCATCAAAATCCTCCAGAAAAATAGAATCGTCGACCTCAAAATCACCGACCAGGTGCATGCCCTGCCCATATTTTCAATTAGGGATTGGATTGAATTAAATAGGGTTTTATTTTCAAAATTAATGACCTACTTGCTTGATGAATGATGATCAGCTCTCTGTCCATGTTCTAATAATTAATCTTAGTTGTTTTATTCTGATTGGAGGATTACAGATAAAGAGGGAGATTGGCACCTTAAAGCTCCTCAAGCATCCAAACGTCGTCAGATTGTGTGAGGTATGCTTTTGCCTAATTATTAATTGTTTTCTCTTCTCTTTCTGTGTTCTGTTTCTTCTCAAGTTTGAGTGTTTCGAAAGAAATTAAGAAAACAGAATAATCTTTTGGCTTTATTCGGCAAAAACCCTTTCTAAGTTGTTCTTTGCTTGATTTATCTGTTCTCTTAGCATGATGTTTCGTGTTCATTTGAAGTTAATTTGTATAGACATTAAGGAAAGCTAACTAGATAGCCCACCATCATTGACTTTGCTTATAATTAATAAAGTGTGAAATTTTTATACTCTTAATTGTACTGTATTATACTCCATGTTGTTTGTTAATAATTAGTATTAAAGCGTGTCATTTGGGAATTTTTAATCAGCAATTTAGTGATAGTGTAAGGTGATTATGATACTTGGTGGATAAGAACCATGTATAGGGGTGAGTGGTGGGTGAATTGTTAAGGACCCAACAACTTGGATAAAACCATGGGTCCCTGCCCTGATGATTTTTGTTTTTTTGCGTAGCATAATTACCTGCATCAGTAGTTTGAGCTTCACATGGCTACATTAAAAATTGCAATTAACATAGATAGCATTCTCACCCCCAACCGACTTGTGTAAAAAGAGAAAAATATATCTTACCTCAATTGGATTTGCGGTCCACTATTTAATTATGAAAGAACACATTCTTAGATATTTAATTTAGACAAATGAAAAATGTTTAAAATTATTGATCTAGGTTCATATAAATAATAAAAATCAGTGAATATGTAATTTTATTGATCAAAATCGGGTTTCGTCGAGAAATCTGTGGTAACTATGGGTTGGATCTACCATTTAATGTAAAGATAATTTACTTAATTGAGTTTCTTTTATTTACTTGACTCATCTTTTAACCCGCTTAAATTCATGTTTCGCTCATATAAATTTTAACTCAACCGAAGAAAAAACTCAAAAATTTAAGAGTTAAGTGGCTAGACCAACCAACTTGACCATGCTGGCCCCCGTACTTTTTGCCACAAAGAATAGCATTTTTCTTGATTTCAGACCAGTAGGTAGAACCAGAAAATTTTCTTTGTAATCGTCATTCTTTCATGCATTGTAGCATTGGCAAACAAAGAAAATGGCTCAATAATCATTACTCATACATGACAATGATGTTCAATTTGTCGTATATACATTACCTTTCTAGTACTACGATGGATTCTTTTACTAATATAATGAACAAACCAGGTCTTGGCGAGCAAGACCAAAATATATATGGTCCTCGAGTATGTGAATGGTGGTGAACTATTTGATAAAATTGTAAGTACCCTTTTGCATGACCATCAATTTATAGGTGTTTAAACAAAGCTAGCATTTCTTAATCTTTGCATATATATTTATATATTTGACAGGCATCCAAAGGAAAGCTCTCAGAATCTCAAGGCAGGAAGCTCTTCCAACAATTAATTGATGGTGTTTGTTATTGCCACAACAAAGGCGTTTTCCACAGAGATCTCAAAGTAATCACCATTCTATACAATATTTAGTATTGTTAATTCATCTCGAACTACTTAAGTAATGTGTTGTGCTTGTTTCGATGATTATGCAGCTGGAAAATGTGTTGATTGATGCAAATGGAAATATTAAGATAACAGATTTTGGCCTCAGTGCATTGCCTCAGCATTTAAGGGTATGCAGTCCATAAATTCATCAATTTGATTTTTGTAGGGAATGAATAACAAGTTCTTTTTTAAGAAAAAACGGCCTTATGTTCAATTATTTTATCAAGTATCAGGAATATTGAATTCCAAAATTTTCAGCGATCTTCTAAGAATATTTCAGAAATGTGTTCGATTTATGTAGTCTATCTCTGTAATTTGAAAGTGAAATTCATTTTCCTTTCCATTCACTCGGGTTTCTTCTGTTTCATCGATTTTGCTCGAATTTGTTTATATTTCTACATCTCTTTCTTCCTCACTTCCATCTCTTATTCCGTTTTTGAGGTTTCCTTCTTCAATTACTAATCTTTCTCAAATATAGGATGATGGGCTACTGCATACAACTTGTGGAAGTCCAAACTATGTAGCCCCTGAAGTTATCTTAAACAGAGGATATGATGGTGCAACCTCAGATACATGGTCTTGTGGTGTCATTCTATACGTTATTCTCACTGGGTATCTTCCCTTTGATGACCGAAATCTTGCAGTACTCTATCAGAAGGTAGTGATCCCCTTACTTGAGGCACTGAGATTTTTTTTTTCCAATCTTTGATTTTCAAAATTCAAATCAGATTATGAAAGGCGACGCTCAGATGCCAAAATGGCTCTCTCCAGAAGCTAAAAATCTAATAAAGAGGATTCTAGATCCTAATCCTAGTACGAGGATTACAGTGGCGGAGATTAAAGAAAATATTTGGTTCAAACAAGGCTACACTCCCTTAGATCCTACGGAAGAGGAGGACGAAGAAGAAAATTCTTGCACAGATGATGAAGTATCATCTCTTCATGATACAGTATGGCTTTATATAATCTACTCGTGGCTTTTTCACTAGTTTTGTAATGAAATTAATTTGAATTGTCAATCTTTTCTTTAGCCCTCCGATGGAGAAAAGGACCCGGAGTCACCTACTCTAATTAATGCCTTTCAGCTGATTGGAATGTCATCCTCTCTGGATCTTTCTGGGTTCTTTGAGAAAGAGGTAAGAATTACATTAAAGAGATGGCATAAGTTATTTATTACATTTAATAAAGCCAAAATATTTATTTACTTTTTTATTTATCAGGATGTCTCGGAGAGGAAAATTAGATTTACCTCTAATCATTTTCCTAAAGAACTTCTAGAAAAGTTAGAAAATACAGTTTTGCAAATGGGATTTCATGTCCATAAGAAAAATGGAAAGGTTAGTTATATAATTACAAATTCTCCTAGTGTCCCTAATTGTTTGATTGAAATCTAAAGATTTCAAGTGAAAATTGAATATGTACAGTTGAAGGTTATGCAAGGGAACAAAGACCAAAAAGGCCCTGGAAATCTCTCAGTTGCTGCAGAAGTGAGTGATTTCTCATAGTATATAGATGATGGTTTGAATTGTGTTTAATTAACTTTCATGTAACATTAATTTTTTTCTAACATGACAGGTTTTTGAGATAAATCCATCCTTGTATGTGGTTGAGTTGAGAAAAGCTTGTGGTGATCCTATAGTGTACAGGCAGTTGTGTAAGAAACTATCTAGTGAATTGGGTGTATCGCAAAGCCAAGAGAAGCTCCTAGACTCTGAAATTTAAAATTTAAAATTAATTGTGGCATTATTATTTAAGCCAAGGAGATGGTACATTATTAAAACTAGAAAGTTTATGTGTATAATTATGTAACATAAATGAATGAAATTAGATGCCAATGATTATTAAACATGGAATACAACATTTAAACCTACTTAGTTCTGTCTTGAGATTTTTTTTTTTTTTTGGTTACAAAGGACCTAACTACAACAACTAAAAAAAAAAATAGTCTACCGACCCCCTAGAAAAATCTGCAACACTTCATGGGGGGGACTATCCCAAGAGTGGCCTTCTCTCCCAATTGAATGTCCAAGTTTCGCGAGTGCATCAGCACAAGCATTTCCACTTCTCTTCGTATGCACGATCTTGCTTTCCCACGGCATCCCAAGCAATCGACGACAATCTTCAATAACAGCCCCAAGGGGGTGTTGTGAAGTATCTGCATGACGTATAAGTTTAACCACAACTTCCGAGTCCAACTCCAAAATAATACATGGAAGGCGACGTTCCCAAGCCAAGCTAAGACCTTCACGTGCTGCCAAGAGTTCCGCAACAGTAATAGTAACATCACCAAGATTCCTTGAAAATCCCAGGATCCAAACACCTTCATCATCTCTAATAACTCCACCCGCAGCAGCGCTTTTTTTCTCCACGAGTACGCTTCCATCGGTGTTTACTTTGAACCACCCTTTGTCCGGTTTTACCCAATCTGCTTGCACAGTAGTAGTCTTGCTTATCAATTTCTTGCCCGGAAAAGCATGTTCGAAATCCATGACCATCTTTTTTATGGTGAATACAATCTCCCGAGTGTGTTCAACTTTGTTCGCAAAAACTGCACTATTCCTTGACTTCCATATAGCCCACACCGTGGCAGCAAACAACCTGTCCCAACTGATATTAGGATAAATAATATTATTAAAGGACATACCTGTAAGATTGTCATGTAGCCGAGAAGATGGGGGTAAGTTCATGAAACTCAAGAATTGAGTTGGAGTAATAAGGAATTCCCAAATGCGTTTGGCCCATGTGCAATCTCTAAGCGTGTGAATGATAGTCTCCTCGAAACTATGACATCTGGGGCACAAGTCTGAATCTGTAAGTTTCCGTTTCTTCCTTAATGCATTAGTCACAATGCTCTCGTGGGCGCACAACCAAATAAAATGTTGAATTCTATAGGGAGCTTTGATCTTCCAAATCCATTTCCATTTTTTATTACAAATTGTTGAATCCAAATCCTCTCTTTTAATACAATGGTAGGCTGATTTGCAAGAAAATATCCCATTTGAAGTACCCCCCAAATGATTTTGTCCTCTTTATCTCTTTGCCAAGGTATTGGGGTATTATGGATAGCTTCAATTGCCACTGGTGGGAGTTTGGTTTTGACTTTTTCCACAAGCCACTGCCCGTCATTTCCCAATATCTCTGCAACACTCCAATCGGTTTCTTCCCCCCTGATATCGCCTTCCACCAAGTTGCACAATGGGTCCTTAACAGCCCACCTATCGAACCATAAAGAAATTTTTTGACCATTTCCAACCCTCCATTTTATGCCCGCTTGAACAGCTTCCAAGCTCTTCGCTATTCCTTTGAAAGTGGCTGAATCACTTCCTTTCGGTTTATAATTCAGAAAATTCCCATTCTTTATATATTTGTGTCTAAAGGTGGCATCCCACAATTCATTCTCTCCTTTAAGCGTCTTCCAACCAACTTTGGAAAGTAAAGCAATATTCGTCTCCCGTGAAGGTCGAAGACCCAAGCCGCCCTCCATTTTGGGCCTCGTAACCTTCTTCCACCCTACCAAATGGAGCTTCCTATGAGTTGGGTCCGACGCCCAAAGGAAATCCCTGTTCATACGATCAAGTTGTTTGCACGTGGAGCTTGGGAGCCACATAGATTGCATTAAATGGTTAGGCACTGTTGAAGTCACAGATTGGATCAAAGTCGCTCTCCCAGCCATAGAAAGAAGATTTGCTTTCCATGCCGAGAGTTTTCCGGCAATCCTATCAATCACCTCGCGAAAAATTCTTGGAGATACACGCTCATGAATGAGCGGCACACCCAAATATTTCCCCAAATTACTCGTTCGTCTTATACCCAAGATGTTGGATATTTCTCTCTTAATTCGATTCCCTCTCGACTTTGCAAAGAAAACTTTGGACTTTTGGAGGCTAATTTTCAGACCGGAGGCGGAGCAAAAACGGTTGAGCACCTCTCTTATGTTTCTTGCATTTTTACCGGAAGCTTTCGCCATGAGGACAAGATCATCGGCGAAGAATAAGTGGGATATTTTGGGTCCCCCTCTACACGGTGAAATTGGTTGCCATTTTTTACTTGCCACCGTCTCTCCAATAATATAAGAAAGCCTTTCAATACAAAGCACAAAAAGGTAAGGGGATAGCGGATCTCCTTGCCTTAAGCCACAATTTGGAATAAAGCCTTCAAGTGGTTCCCCATTCCAAAGGATACTAGGTTTGGAGCTACGAACACAAAACATAATCAATTTCACCATCGCAGCCGGCAATCCAAAAAATTGCAAAGTTTGTTCCATGAACTCCCAGTTAACCTTGTCGTAGGCTTTCTCCAAATCTAACTTGATGACCATCTCCCCAGTTTTGTTCTTTTTACGCTTCCTTAGAGAGTGGAGGATCTCTTGAATCATGAGAATATTATCCTGCGTGCTTCGACCTGGGATAAAACTGCTTTGTGTAGGACCAATTATTTATTTCTTACCTCCAACTAAGTCAAATAAAGCACATATAATAAAGCACTTTTGAATACATTATATGTGCTTTATTTCTTACCTCCAACTAAGTCAAATTATTCGATACATGGGCAAATTAAATTATTCAGATGCTTGAGGTAAGTTTACCTGATACTACCAAATATATTTTTTTTAAATTATACCAAATACTTTTGAACAAGTTTTATAGTTGAACAATTTTTTAAACTCAGTTTGACTCAATAAACATAAATAGCAAATTAAAATGAAAAAAATATTTAGTTACTTGAATGCGGCTCATGTTCGGTTTGTTTAAAATTCTTTTGAACTTTATTCTTTTAGATTTCAAATTAAATTTAAACATAATCTCGATTTTGATAAAATAAAAAATGAAAATGAAAAACTAATCTTGGACGATACATTTTATGAGTAAAGTCGACTCCTTTGCATAATAAAAAGGAGAAAATTGCATATTTGGTACTATATAATAGGATACTTTGTAATGTTAGTACTACTAGATACGCAAATGCATATTTACTACCACAAATTAAAGTTTGGTTGCAATGTTCATACTTCATATCATCAAGTAATTGGACAAAAATGGAAAAAATTGGCCACGTGCATCGCGCATGGTCATTATCTCGTCTTTTGGAGGAAAAATAATCACGTTTTCCTCGCTTTTGGAGAGAAAATTATCATGTTATTTCATTTTTTGGAGGAAAAATTATAATGTTTCTCTCACGTTTTCATGTGATAATTTTCATTCCAAAAGATAAGATAACAGTCACGTGGCCGATTTCATCCATTTCGGTCCAATTATTAAACGACGGTATGAATATTGCAATCAATATCTAAATTGTGGTACTCAATATGCATTTATGTAACAAGTGATATTAATATTGCAAATTCCTCTATTTTATGGTACGAAATTTATAATTTTTCCTAGTAAAAATATTTGAAGTGTTGATGTGGGGTTTTATTGTATCTAGAATGAGTCGGGTAGACCAAAGGGAATAATGCATTGGTTATTTGGTTACTCTACTTTTGGGATCAGACATGAAATCACAAATGTTATGCCACTTAGTTTGTAATGATCGGTTTAATTTTCTATATGGGGTCAGATTTGGATCCAAACTAGAGATTTTAAATTTGATATAATAGGTTATAATATACTATTTTTTTTTTAATTTAAGTAATGAATGTTTATTCAAATAAGAGATTTTAAATTTAGTATAACATGTTCTTAGAAATGAGGTGAAAATCATGTGGATTTGGGTCGCATGCGGTAGATCCTCTTCAAGAATTGGATATCCTGTGCTTTTAAGTCGAGTCGATTGCGTTAGATTCGCTTCAAGAATTGGATATTTTGTGCTTCCAAGCCTGCAAAACGAAGACTATGCACATGTGGAGCGCCGACAGAGCCTCATTCGATACTTAAATCAACAAAGTGTTGCCGAAAAACTTAATAGAATTTTTTTTTTGATGTTAACTTAAGAGAAATTTTGCATGAAGTAAAAGTAGGTTATGTAGTTGTATATTAGGTTAAAATGGATCATACTCTTGGCATTTTAATACCTGAGTTTGGAGATCTTGTTAGTTAGGAAAGTCCACAATTGGTGGGATTTGTGAATCTACATGCATGGGAAGTTACCTTGGATAACTCCCACGTTCCCTTTAGAGGGGGCATTCTTGATCTTGGCAGATTCTTTGCTGAGATGGAGCTCATGGGTAATGGCCCGGGCTCACTAGATATGAGTACCGCATGATGTTGTCTCGCTAGAAGACAATAGTTCGTTATGTGAGAGACGGCTCGCTAGGGGAGGTAAGCCACCCCTACTCGCATGTTTATTCAAACTGAATCTTTTAGGCTAAGAGTTAGCTCTTCGAATCAGGTTCTGGACCGGTCACTGGAACTTGGATCTTAATTCTATATCACTTAGTGTAGTGAAGTATTTGCTAACTTATGTAGTGAAGATAGCAGTAATTGTTCTTTTATAATGTATGTAAATACCACATTAGCGTTCTCTCATGGGTTGCTTTCAAATGCTTAAACATTTATTTGGATAAGAAATTTTAGTAAAAGTAGTTGAGAACAAAAATTTGATGGTATTTGTATTTTAAGAGAAGAATCTGCTAAAAAGAGGTAGTCTTTGCATATTAAGTGGAAAAAATGTCATCAATTTATTACTTTTGAATTTTAATTTTTTAATTTTTTTTTATTCAGAGAAGCTCATTCGAAAAGTTGGTTTACACTCTATAAATATTTTGGAGCTGAAAAAAGAAAAAGAAAATAATTTTCTTAGATTGTTAAAAACAAAACACAGTTAATGTGGTCAAGTTAATTTCATTTCAAAGGCTTATTTGACATAATGTCACTAAAATTCAAGGTGGTTGGGTTAAGTGATAGTTGCTTGCGATCCCAAAAAACGAAATTCAAGTTTGAATCCTACTGGTCCCATCACGCTGGAAGAACATATACACAATGTATTATTCAGTCTGAGCTGTAAATACACAATTTAGTAAAATAAAAATAAAAAACATGTCACTAAAAAATTAATGAAGTTTAATTTTTGTAAAGAATCTTCGAAAAATGTGAGAGAGACTATACTCCACAAAGCCCCTCTTCAATAGCAATGCAAATGCCAAAGTGAAGATTTAAGTTTGTCCCAAGAAACTCGAATTGTGTTGTCTATCATCGTGCAATTTGGGCGTCTCAATCAAGTTTCTTTTTTTTAATCAAGTTGAACGTTGCATGTTCCTTTGATTTGCATCCTATATCTGTCTTTTATGACGGGATCATCCCCTTGTAATCTCTTTTATTTTTGAAATGAAATGAAATGAAATTCAATTATAAAGAAAATGCCAAAATCAACCTACTTATTTTATTAAATAATTCAAACATTAGGATCTATTTTCCCCTAAAACTTTATATTATTGAAAATACTTAGAATGCTATTTTTTTTAATAACATCTTAGGGGTTGTTTGTTTGGATTTTTCCAAAATTATTTTGTGTTTTGGAAAAGCGAAATAAATATGTTTTCTACTTTCTGAAATAAATTTATCATTTCTCAATTTTCGTAAATTATTCTCCCAAAAGCTAAACAAATAATAATTTGCGTATCAAAAAAAAAAAACCTAAATAAATTCTACATTGATTTGACATTAATATATCTCTTACACAACTTATCTCATACATAAAATACATGATTTGACATAAATTCTTACACATGTTACACCTACAACACAATTCTTCTAAAAAAGAATACACCTATTTTATTTCTCTAACCATTCACTCAAAATCCAAACAAATAACACTATGTAAATAGTATTTTTTTACAAAACTCCACTACTTTCCTAGGACTCATTTGATACTTATGATGAAATTTGAGTACCAATAAAGACATTATGACAAGTTCGGTACCAAATTCCCAATATAGCATGAAGCAAAGTAACACTTCCTCTTCCTTCAAACCCTAGCGACTCTCCTCACACTATCCTCCTAAATTCATTTCACCTTCAAAATAACAAACATAGGACCAAAATTCATAGGCGAACGGAATGACGGTGGCGTCCAGAGGTCTCGTTTCTCGTCTATCGAAGATCATCGGCCCCAAATCAGTCTCGCAATTGAGAACATTGAGCGCTTACGCAGCAGAAATCGATGCTTATGATTTAAATTCATCGAGTTCCAGAATCATAGATTGCAAATCCGGAATAATGTCCCGCGATTCGAAGCGGACGGGTGCAATTGCCGTTAAGTGTGGAATGACGGCGTTGTGGGATAAGTGGGGAGCCAGGGTTCCGATATCTATTCTTTGGTTGGATGATAATATCGTATCTCAAGTCAAAACCCCAGAAAAGGAAGGCATTTGTGCGCTTCAGATTGGATGTGGACAGAAAAAAGAGAAGCATTTGAGGAAGCCTGAAGTGGGACATTTTAGAGCTCAAGGGGTACCAATGAAAAGGAAGCTGAGGGAGTTTCCTGTGACTGAGGATGCTCTTCTTCCTGTTGGAACGTCCATCGGTGTTCGCCATTTTGTCCCGGGACAGTATGTTGATATTACCGGAATTACAAAAGGGAAGGGTTTTCAGGTAGACACTGAATTCTTTTCTTCTGTTTGTGTGTGATGATTAATATTTGTTTTTATATTAACTTCTACTCTGTTATGAGCTGGAAAAAGACTCGGAAATTGGAAGTTTCTCAATGTTTTCAGTTTTTGGTATAAACTAATGATGTTGCTATAAGGCTGCTACTCCAGTATGAGGAAAGAGTTTATGCAAAACTCTAAAACTCGTGGAAAGTATTTATATTCGTACTTCAAATATAATATAAAAAATAGTTTAGAACTCCATTTTTCATGTCTTGCTTACGGATTGAAATTAAGATAGAGAGTTCCATGTTACTTTGGTAAAAGGCTGCAGTCTTGTGGACTGCAACATAACAAAATGCTTTAATTTCTTCTGTTTGTAGGGTGGGATGAAGAGGTGGGGATTTAAAGGCATGCCTGCATCTCATGGTGCATCATTATCACACCGGAGTATTGGTTCTACTGGTCAAAGAGATGCTCCAGGAAAGGTGCGTTTCTTCCTTTTTTAATGAATTTTTGTTATAGTTTTCTACTGAATGCAATGATTGCTAATCCAATTCTGTAGCAGCTAATATGATATCCTAATCCCTCTAACTCTGATTTAGATCCTATTTTCAGCATTTCATTCTTATTGGAAGTGTTTATCTGGAAAATGAAAATTATTGCATTCAAGCAAATATGACAATTCTGTAACATCAGCTCGGCAATAGAAAGTGAAAGTGGGGCCCTGTGAGTCTGTTGGATGATGCTTTTCTTGATTTAGTTAGGAAAATGTTCATCATTCTTGATGGATAGTTGATCTTAGATATGCTTTTGTAAAACTTCCAGATGGAAATTATGTGAGATCTATGTATATACAACAATTGAGGAAAAAGATGGTCAATGGAGAAAATCGGAGAAGTAATGACAGCTTCTATGAATGTAATATGCCTGAATGTGGGGACCAATTTAACAATAAAGTTACTCGGAATCAATACAAACTTTTCGTTTTTTGGCATATTGGAGGACTTTCTGTCTTATGATTGGCTGTAGTTGCATTGTCATTGCGTATTTTGACTTGATATTGTAATATGCGTTATAACAGGTATTTAAAGGCAAGAAGATGCCTGGCCATATGGGTGTTGAGCAAAGAACGGTGAAAAGTGTATGGATTTACAAAATTGACCCTGCAAGGAATTTGATGTGGGTGAAAGGCCAGGTATGGTTTTCTAATTCTTCGATTGCATATTTAAACTCCAAAACTGAGAAGAGGTTTGTTTTTTCTTGAACTCTTGTTGATCGAATGGCTTTTGCAGGTTCCGGGTGCAACAGGAAATTTTGTATTTATAAAAGATGCCGTATATAGGAAGCCAGACATTTCGTTGCTTCCATTTCCTACTTATTTTGCAGAAGAAGATGAGGATCACACGAGATTAGAACCTTTAATAGCTGATATTGGTGATATAGATCCCTTCATGGCAGCAGATTGAGTGATTTGCTAGGTTGCCTTTTGTAACTTTTTTGTTCCTGTTTTCCTTGATGAAAAGTAGTAGTGGAATGGGATTAATTGGTTTTAATGTTGTTCGAGTATTTGATTGCCTATTATGGGTTTCATAGTTGAACAATCCCATGAGAGAGATGGTCGGTTTTGAACTTTTTGGTCTTAACCATACTACACTAGAAAATAATTAGGAGGTATAAGCCAAACTGCCAAAGGAATGTAATTATGTTAATTATTTTTTTTACTAAAGAATACGGGCATCGATTATCATTCTGTATTTTCTTCTTTTGGGTGCAAATTCAATTAATAAAGACATGGAAAACCTCATTTTTGTTTATTTACCAATGTTTTATCCAAGATTACCCAAACCAAGAATTTATGTGCTAGTTATTATTACTGCCATACAGATCACAATTATGAAAACAATGAAAATTTTGATTCATGTGCATAGATTATAATTATAAGATACCTTTCGTGTGGATTTGCAGATTATAAATGAGCATGTATTTAATGAATCTTCAACTCCACAATATTAGACATCACATTGTGTTTCTTTGGGCTTTAATTGTCAAAAAAGTCATATTTAATATTAACATCTTTAGATGATCCTATCATCTTGGAAAATTAATAGTTGCAGAAAATCTGGGAAAATAGACAAAAAAGATGAATATTTCTGTAAATAAAATCTATGCAGATCAAGGTAGTAGGTGGGGATGGCAGTTAGCGTCCATCCTCTCATCCTCACCATTTTATCTCATTCCAACCATTTCTCAGTTTTTGAGTCCAAGGAAGTATGGTACACCAGAGGATTTCAACCATTGATTCCCCTGTATAAATTGACCGGCAGTGTACTGAAGGGCTTCATTCTTGTTGGTTATGACGTGGTACCCTTTCCACTTGACCCGTTTATCAGTCGGTGCACCTGGACCGCGGTTTGCATACTCAGCATAGTATAGAGTATCAAGAGCAAAGTTACCAGCCCATGGCAACCACCCTACTGGCTGGATAAAATCAGCTAGTGTCGATTCCATTATGATTGTCTTTGCGTACATCTTCCATGGCCTTCCTAGATACGTTGGAATTTTGAATCTTACAGGTTCCAGTTTCTGCTCTGGAACAATCCTACAATTCTGAATGACTATTCCAGTGGTTTCACGACTCTGGGTCCGCCCCTGTGCCGTAACTGTGTTCTGTTGGTTGTCCATTGGCTTCCTCACTATGATCAGACAGTTTTGTATAACTACTGCTGCATCTCCAAATATGAAGTCAACGGTACCAGAGATTACACAATTGCGGTAAAACTGGCGATGGGTTTGTGTGTACAATGTGTCTTGATACCCATCCATTCTGCAGTTGTAGAATGCAGACATGTCTGATTGTACTCGTAGAGCCACAGCCTGGTGTCCTTCTGGCCCTGCCGTGTTTCTAAATCCCATCGATTTCGCTATAAATCCATCCCCAATTGCAGCTGCATGCAAATAGGGTATATATGTTAATCAAACGCACACTATATATTCAACTTTCTTTATGATATCAGCTATATATAGATTATTGAGTGAAAGATCTGTAAGCAAAATTACTCACCGAAGGGGGCAGTTTGGAAGGTAGAGACACCCGCAGAATTGCTCTTTTGACCAGTGACGATAGTCTTTCTTGGTCCATCTCCGTACATGTATACATTAACCTGCTTCTTTGTGACAATTACATATTCATCGTAAACTCCAGCCTTAACGTATATAACATACCTCCCTTTCAGGTCTTTCGGATACGCAGCAAGAGCTTCGTTAATAGTTTTGTACTGTCCACTCCCATCTTTCGCAACCACTGCATTAGGTACTGGATGGCTACCACTTTGGCTTGCAAGCAATCTCCTGTCTCCAGCCGGTAACCATGCAGGGAACCCGTCACTCCCAACCTCGTTCCCATCCTCGAGCAACCTCCTAGAACTACTACTACTACTCGGAATGTTAAATGCTTGAAGAATCTGAGATATAGCAGTAACAATGGCTAACGCATTGTCCGTGAGCTGAGTGGCATTGAGCAAGCCATTGTTGATCTTATCCTTGAGTTCGGGCGTGGTGAATCCATCAACGCATGTTTGCTGGTAAGAAATGACAGCGCTCAGCCAGTTCTTGAGCTCTGCTTCCCTATCTGAAATGGTGTGTAAACTACTATCCCCCACCATGGAAAATGAAGCTTGGAGCTCTGCTACTGCGTATTGAAGCAAATCTTTGCAATCTTCTACGGCCATCTTTTGTAAAGAGTCGTTGGCTGCTTTTCCTATCTCCGCAGGCCGCCCCATTGCAGCTTGCAACTCCGTAATGGTTACATTAATGGCTGCTTCTAGAAAGTCCTTTGGGGTCGCGCTCTGGTTATTTACGACCGAGCTCATGCTATCAACGCATGTTTTCTTGTAATCCGTTTGGGAACAAACTGAAGCCACGGCCTTGGAGGTAGAGGACAGTGCCTTGCTGTCCCCATTGTCTCCGTTTGGCTTATCGTGATTAACGCCCACGATTACTCCGATGATTACGCCTACTACTAGGACAACGGAGACTCCTAAGATAATGAACTTGCCTCCTTTCATTTTTTTTTTTTTGGGATGGATGATTGGGAAGGAGGGATATTTATTTATTGTTCTTATAAGCATGCATGGAGGATACTTTAATTAGGGATGGCTTATAATCTTCTTGGTACAAGAATGGATGTCTTTAGTTTAGGTTGTTAGTTTGTTTCATGGTATCTTATGAGAATAGAGGTTGAGAATAATACTATTAATTTTTTTTTTTTTTTTTTTTTTTTTTTTTTTTGAGAGACAAGAATAATACTATTAAATTAGGCAACACTAACATCCCTTCCTTTTTATTTTCTTCTTACTTGAGCACCAGTAAACAATAACTAACTTGGGTCATTTCTCATTCTCTTTAATATTGGATCAGCTCAGCTCAACTTATATAGTATAAAGTTTGATAACCTATCCTATAAGAATAACAAACCTTTGTATTCTAAAACTAAAACAATCAACCAAATTATATATTATAATTATTAATAAACAAGCATTTTGATTTAATAGTATTATACTTATATCAAATTATCAATCACAAAATCATGAAATATACTCAAACATATTCAATAACTATCAAATTACAAAAATAAATAAACTACCAATACTCGTATCAATCTAGAAAAATATTAACATTAGCGATTTGAACCCAATACCTCTTCATCTTGAGACCTCAATTTTTGTATGCCGCTAGACTACGGCCTCATCGACATATATATTATGCTAAAATCGAAGTGAAGTGATAAAAATTATTCAAAATCTGAAATTTCAAACAGCCATAAAAAAAAAGGCTATCTCAATCTGCAAAAACGTCAAAAAAATACATAGATTTTCTTTAATTAATATTTAAAAGAATATGTGTTTTTTTTAGCATTAAAATAAATAAACCCTAGAACCCGGCTGTCTCAACACCGTGTCCACTCAGAGAGTCACGATTCCCAAACCCTATTGACTCGGACTCATTTCTCTCTTCCGATCCACCATACTTTTTGCATTTTCTCACTAAAATTTATTTTGTTCTTGAATTTGAACTCATCTTTTCCAGCTTAATCTCTCAGGTATTCATGGATTTTTGATTTAATTAGTTGTTTAGCTCCATGTTATGTTACTGTTTTGGTAGAATACTAGAATTTGTTATTTTCAATCCCTAGTTTGTTAGAATTGGGTCTTTTTATGTGTATTTTAATATCAACTTATTTTCAGCTCGGAAGAAACTTATGAAATGTGAAGTAATTTTTTTTAAATGTATTTTCACTGTTTACTCTGAGATAAAGCTTTTTGTGATAACATGATTGTATTTCTTTCTGAAATAAATTCGTTACCTAAGAAATGTGTATGCAGAATTTCTTTCTGGTGGAAAACTATTGGTTTGCTAATTTATAACTTTCAAAAAATTGATTTATATATAAAGATAGGCAGTGCACAAATAGTTTCTCCAGTGATCTAAACTACTAGTACTATTGCAATTCACATTGTTGTGAAAATAATTGCAGGTTGACACCTGGAATGGTCTAAAGATGGCATCACTTCGTTCTTCGGGATACGTAGACCCAGGGTGGGAGCATGGTGTCCCTCAAGATGAGAGGAAGAAGAAGGTCAGATGCAATTACTGCGGTAAAGTAGTTAGCGGTGGAATTTACCGATTGAAGCAACATCTTGCACGGCTTTCTGGTGAAGTAACATATTGCGATAAGGCTCCAGAAGATGTGTACCTGAAAATGAGAGAAAATTTAGAGGGATGCCGTGTTGGTAAGAAATCAAAACAAATTGATTTCGATGAACAAACCTATTTGAATTTCAATGCTAATGATGATCTCGAAGAAGAAGAAGAGCATGCTGGATATAGGAACAAAGGTAAGCAGTTATTAAGAGACAAAGGTTTAGTGATAAATATGACTCCACTTCGTTCCTTGGGATATGTTGACCCTGGTTGGGAACATGGTGTTCCTCAGGATGACAGGAAGAAGAAGGTAAAATGCAATTACTGTGAGAAGATAGTGAGTGGCGGTATCAACCGTTTCAAGCAACATCTAGCTAGGATACCTGGTGAAGTTGCTCCTTGCAAGAATGCTCCTGAGGAAGTGTATCTCAAAATAAAAGATAACATGAAATGGCATCGTACTGGTAGGAAGCACAGACGACCTGACACTAAAGAGATTTCTAGCTTTTCTGTGAACTCGGAAAATGAAGAAGAGGAAGAGCAAGAAGAGGAAGCCTCATATCCTATGGGCAATGATAAACTTGTACTTGGTGATAGAAGATATGAAAGAGGATTTAGCAGAACTTTCAAAGGATCGCCTGCTTGTGAAGGTCTGAACCGCTGTCAAAAAGGCCAAGGTTCGATACGAATGTTCTGAAGACGCCCAAAACTCAGATGCAAGCATGTACCAAACCAGTGAAAACAAGTTCCTCCAAAAGGTCCCGAAGAGATGTCATTTCTGCTATTTGCAAATTTTTCTATCATGCAGGAGTGCCTTCTCACGCAGCCAACTCTCCTTATTTTCATAAAATGCTGGAGTTGATTGGTCAATATGGACCCGATTTGGTAGGACCTTCAAGCAATTTACTATCTGGGCGGTTCCTACAAGATGAGATTTTGTCCATAAAAAACCATCTCGCTGACTACAGGTCTTCCTGGATGGTTACGGGGTGTTCTATTTTAGCAGATAGTTGGAAAGATATTCAGGGTAGGACATTGATCAATATTTTGGTTTCTTGCCCTCGTGGAGTATATTTTGTCTGTTCAGTTGATGCCACAGACTTAGTTGAGGATGAGGCCTATCTATATAAATTGCTTGACAAAGTGGTGGAGGAGATGGGAGAGGAAAATGTAGTGCAGGTAAGTTTTTGCTTTATAAAGATCCCTTAGTATTATATTTCTTCTGGCTATATTTGGTTCTTTGATTTTAGTGAAGAAGATGAAATGGAAAACGAAAAGATGGACAAAAATTAAAGCACAATATTCAACAGAAAAAAGAAAAGAAAAACATATTTTCCGTAGCTTTCACTCACCAAAACCCAAGAGCCGAACATAGTCTTTCATATTAGCTTCGGTTCTTAACCAGCTGACTCAGTACTGTAAATGTAGGTAATCACTCAGAATACACCTAGTTATCAGGCTGCTGGGAAGATGCTCGAAGAGAGGAGAACAAACTTACTTTGGACACCTTGTGCTGCCTATTCTATAGATCGAATACTTGAAGAGTTTATGAAACTGAATCAGGTGAGAGACGTCATAGAGAAAGGGCAAAAAATTACAAAATTCATTTACAATAGGATATGGTTATTGAATCTAATGAAAAAAGAATTTACTGTCGGTGAGGAACTTTTGAGGCCGTCAGTCACTAAGTGTGCTTCAACTTTCACAACATTGCAATGTTTGCTTGAACATAGGGTTGGTCTTAGAAGAATGTTCCAGTCGAGTAAATGGATTTCATCTAAGTTTTCAAAATTGGACGAGGGTAAAGAGGTGAAAAACATTGTGCTTGATTCCTCATTTTGGAGGAAGGTACAATTCGTTAGAAGATCAGTTGACCCTATATTGGAAGTGCTTCAAAAGATAAATAGTGATGAGAGCCTATCAATACCATTCATCTACAATGACATGTACAGAGCAAAGCTTGCGATTAAATTCAATCATAATGATGATTCCCGTAAATATGAACCCTTTTGGAGTGTGATTGACAATCATTGGAGTACACCATTTCACCACCCACTCTATCTGGCTGCTTACTTCCTGAATCCATCTTACCGGTATCGTTCAGACTTTCTTATGGTAAGAGAATGATTGTATTTCACTACTTTCCTTTTTAAGGTAACTAGGGTTAATTTTGTTTCTCAAATTTATATGAGCGCTATATTGTAGAATCCTGAAGTTGTGCGTGGCCTGAATGCCTGCATAGTTAGACTGGAGCCAGACGGTGCTAGAAGGATTTTAGCATCTATGCAGGCAGGAATTTCCTAGTATTTTTCTTCAGTTTTTCATTTTTAACGAGATTTTCCTAAACCAATATTTCCATGTATTGTTTCAGATTTCTGACTTTGGCTCTGCAAAAGCTGATTTTGGAACTGACTTGGCAATTAGTACGCGATCAGAGCTTGATCCAGGTATACCATTAAAAGAATCAAACCTGTAGACTATCTTTGGAACTCCACTTAAGTGATGAAAATGAAAATGAATAAAAGCTGTAATGAAAAAACAAAAACGTTTTCCTTGCTTTACTTACCAAAGTTCAAGAACCAAACATAGATATTATATGTGATTTATTCTGATATGAATCTCTTTTTTCTTTAGCTGCATGGTGGCAACAACATGGAATAAATTGTTTGGAGCTTCAGCGAATAGCTGTGCGTATACTCAGTCAAACTTGCTCATCTTTCGGTTGTGAGCATAACTGGAGTATACATGACCAGATATACGGGCAAAGGCACAACAGATTGTCACAAAAAAGATTAAATGAACTTATGTATGTTCACTACAATTTGAGACTTAGGGAACGCCAGATGAGGAAAAGATCTAGCGATAATTCAGTGTCCCTTGACAGTGTTCTTCAAGAAACTTTAATATACGACTGGATTGTAGAGACAGAGAAACAAGCCTTGCAGGAAGATGAGGTATTGCTTCTTATACTAGCATGTCAAAAATTTCTCAATACAGTGTGGGACTTATTTTTATCTTGTTGAATAAATCGTGTTTACTATAGTTTAAGTTACGGTAAATTACACAATCTACCCGTTAGGTGTGGTCAAATTACAGTCATGTTGAGGCATGCAATTCACTACATTTACAATCCTACGGCCTTAACTCCTAAAGGGAATTGATGATGTCATAAAAAAGGAATAGGCTTTCCAAAGCTACCCACAATCAATGTGGTTGACAGAAATACCTATATGACATAAAGTGATAAAACAAACCTTAGGAGGACGTTTTCTCTGTAATTCGACCATACCTCAGGGGTACTTTATGTATTTTATCCTTTTAAATAATAAACTGTAGGAAGGGACAAGAACTTTGTGTGTTCTTTTTGCTATCATTGATTGCTTCAAATATTGCAGGAAATCCTTTATAGTGAAAGGACAAGAACTTTGTGTGTTCTTTTTGCTATCATTAATTGCTTAAAATTTTGCAGGAAATCCTTTATAGTGAAATGGAGCATGGAGATGGATACGAGAATGATTTGGTGGAGTTTGATGAGTCAAGAAAAGGATCATCAGTGGAGATGGTTACGATGGCAGATGTAGTAGAACCATTGGATGATCACACTGATGCAGCAGCTTCAGAGGATGATGGTGAGCAAGATCTCAACTTTCTTGATGATGATATGACTGATTAGTCTCTCATCTGAGACCTGTTATCTAAGTAAAAAATATAGTGTAAAATTCAGTGGTTTTGATTTTTCTTGTTGTACTACACTGTAAGTTCTTTTTGTTTACCACATGTACTCTTGTTTTGGCATCCTCGTTCTATAAAGACCAGTTGAGCTGCTGCACTTTGATATCTTGAAATCTGTGGTAGTGCTGGAATGTACGTATTATATAATAGATGTAAAAAGAATGAAGTTGTCCTTATTCTTCAAGACTTCAATAAATTGCTCAACTTTTCTACAATAATTTACAGAGTTTAAGGTAAATGTTTACTGTTGATTACCGATTCATCTGGTGAGAGGTCAGAGGACCTTCGTTAAAAGATCATCAATTCCTAATGACATGGACATTCTGATTCAAGTGAACAAAGAATAAGTCTATTTATCTCGGGTTCTAAGACCAGCTGTTGTAGCAGTAGACTTGGTTCTTTCAAATTGTTTCTCATGGAAATCAATTCCTAATGACATACTAGGATCGATTCGAAATAAAAACGTTTCTGGTTTTCGATGAAAAAGTATGGAAATCTTGCTCCATGCTTTCTGCAGCTGGTATCTTCAATGACAGGGGCAATGCAATCACAACTTTTTTTCATGATGAAATCTTATTTAACCCCTTGTTATTAGTGACTTTGAATTGACTTATTTTTGTACTCCATGAAAATACCATGGAGGGGTGTGTACATAAGTTTAGAAAAATACAAAGAGAGCATTTTGTAAAGTTTGAAATATAAAAAATAAATATTTCCTAAATAATATTAAAATTGATAAGTTTTTGAATGTTCAATTGATCAATATATTCGTGTTGCTTGAAATATTTTCTTTTTCTTGTTCTTTATTTTTTTATTTTTTTCACTTGTTTGAGTCCGTGAGTTACATTCAAGCAGTTGGTGTTTAAGTAATGCTCTTATTCCCGTTTTTAGGCGCATTTTCAAAAGAAAGCCTGAATTTTCGTTTCATATTTTGTTCTCGAGTGCTTCCTTCATGAAGAAAACAAAAAAGGAATCAGAAAAGAAGGCCAAATAGAATATGGCCACTCATTCAAAGAACAAACTCAGCCTCAAATTCTTCATTCACATCACTCGTATTCACTCCTCATCCATTATCAACTCCAACAAAAAATTGTGGACCAAATGGAACTTACGTCATTAAAGAAACAAATGAACTTTTTAAAGAGGCCACTGTTTTTTCTTCTTAATTTGCATATCATAAACTTGTGACAAATATCAAATGTTATAGAACACTTCTAATGATGATCAAATTGCACTCCATCCACAATCAGAATCGAAATTGTTAAGGAGTGCTATACTATATACAGAATCTCATCATTTTTTAACTCTGGTGTTTCAGCTACACCAGCTGATCTCAAGGTAGAGGTTCTTGCGAATCTCCCAACCGGGACAGATGAAGATAAGCATCTGTGCCTGTAATACAAACAACAACTTGAATAAATTTATATCCTCTCGAAACAATTATAAAGGGAAAATTCCCATTTTTAGACCCAGAGTATTGGATTGAAAGAGGGCAATATGATCAAGGCGCAAAACATTTTAAAAAGATAAAATTGCTGATGGTATAATCAGTGGCACCAAAAATGCAATTTTGCCGATTATAAACAATAATGAATGTGGAATTCCAGAGAAAATAACATACCATATCCTTCCATGGAAATAATTTGCAGATCCCCTCCAAAATATCTAGCATATAAACGGCTTATGGGAAGACCATAACCATAACCAGCCATAGTTGTCGCTGTTTGAACATCAGTCTCCGACTGCTCATCTAGAGGGTTCTTTGCAGTACTATAGAGATATGTAAAAAGTCTAGGAAGACCACTTCTTGGTATTCCACCTCCCTCATCAGAAACCTATTGAAAAATAAGCCATTGAGAATAAATGAATCAGGAAATATACTTGATTCTCAATCAGGGATAATATGGTAAAATAGCATGCCTTAATCGTAACATCCTCAACTCCATCAGCAACTATTATTCGGACAGGAGGAGCAACCTTGTCCGAGTCCACAAATCGCTCTTGCACAGCACGTAATGAATTCTTCACCAATTCGAAAACCATCAAATGCAAGTGTGTTGGTACATACCTGCCATAAATGCATAATACATGAAAAACATAGATGAAGCCAACAACCTACCAAAATTATGGATTCTATAACCTCCCAAAACTTGAAAATGGATAATAAGTTTCCGCCATCGTGAAATAGAAATTGCGACTGAATAACTAACTTACGGGAAGGTAAAGTTAGGGTCTCCATAGATATTAACATCTGGTGCACAGCCATACTCTTTCAAGCAAATGTATCGAGCATCTTCACTAGCATTTCTTGCCACCTCAACTGGAGACATTTTCGTATGTATATACCCTACACAGTTAGGAAGCGGACTCGGATCATGCAAGGCCACATGCTGTCCTGCGATTGCCATAATTTGAATGGAAACAAGAAAAATAGTTTAGCACATCTACATTGGGACTTATTGAACGACAATCTCATCTAATTAAGTTTATAACACAAGAGATTCATTTCATGTTTATTACTTCTAACCTAGCACACCCCCCCCCCCCCCCCCCCACGTGTAGCGGTATTTCATACTCAATCTAACACGTGGAACAATTTTTCATAAATTACATATTGAGTGACCACACATCTAAGAGTTTAAGCTTTGAGGAAGGAGAGTCATCCAATATTTATTACATCTAACGGGATTGAATATGCCGATTAAGAAGCATAACAAAATAACAAATAAGGTCAACAGAACAAGGGACTAACCAATGAGCATGCGAATCCCGATTCTAGACATATAAAACCGATCAAGAAACTGATGAATTTCATCAAGATAATGGTAATCAATTTTAGGATTTAGATCTTTTTTCAGTTGCTGCACTCCCAAAGCCATCATGGGAACCACATTGTTGTGCCTGACTTTTATCAACTTAATCATTTGCGTAAATTCCAGTTCGTTATTGTTATCTTTAATATCTGGAAAGGATCTGAGGTCGCGAAAAGAATCCAGATACCAATCTCTCACCTACCAAAAGATGGAACAGAAAAGTAGCATGCATTAATCACTCATCTCAATTACAGCCAAAGTTAGTGGTCACTTAAACAGACACCGAAATTGAATTAAACATATTAAAGCATGTCTAAAAAGTGTATACTTATCCACGAACACATAGCAACAGCACTGAAGACTCAATAAAGTACCCACAGGAAAAAACAATTAAAAGAAAAATCACAAGCCCAAAAGCTTGGATGGTGAGCCAAAAAAAAATAAAAAAGATTATCCACATAAACAGAATCTAGTCTTCTGAGAATAATACAAAAAAAAATGAAAACCCATTTAATAATCGCTAAAAAGATCCATCTAATACACATGGACAAGGTCTCTGTTTGTCTACACTTCACTCCACAGTGAAACCAGAAAACAGAACCAAGAAAGCAAAATCATCATTGTAAACAGAAAACAAGAAATCAATCAAACATAATTAATTATATAAGAATATCCATTAGGATGATGACCCAGAAATCAAAGATTCAAGAAGTACTAATTAATTTGCAAGATAGAAATGAAGTGGGTACTACCTTGAGAACGGCAGGTTTATGGGACAAACCATAAGGAAGGGAGTCAAGCTCAATAGCACGGCGTGCGATCCGAATAGGAAGCTCTTTATGAAGAAACTGAGAGGAAATGAGAAGATTCCTTGGAGTGGGTCGGGACCCGAACTCCATCATATAACGGAGGCTAACACCAGTTTGTTTCATGGAGCCCCATCTCTGTACTTCTTCCATAAACCCTTTTGAAAAACCCTCCCATGCTTTCTTAACCGCCATTGATTCCTTGATAAAATGATAACAAACTGTATCTATATCTATATCTATCTCTATCTACAGAGTGCAGTCCAAGAAGAAGACGAAGAATAAGGAGGGGTGGGGCGGATTTTACGAAGCATAGTTAGTGGAGGTTTTTTGTCTGCAACTGTAAATTGGGGTTTGATTGTGGCGCTTCATTCATTTGAGCATATCATACTCTTTTCCAATTTTGTATTTTCTTAGATTAGAGATTGGAAGAAAGAAGAAGGCCACTCAGTGTGACATATAGTGTGGGTGGGCTGTGCCTGTGGGCAAGCTTTGCTTTCATTTTCATGTTAAGCCAAGCCCTTCCTTTATTTTTTTCTTTAAATAAATGGAATTTTTAAATAATTATAATTATATAAAATAATTCATTCATAGGACTTAGGAGGAGTTGTAGGGAATCTAATTTCTTAAAGGTGTGAGTGAGTTGGGATAAATGCAAAATATTCCCCCGTCTTATGCTAAACCTGCAAGAAACTATTCTGTGAAATTTTTATTGCGCCAAACTTCCTTGTGTTTTCAAAATCCTGTAAAAAGACACCCAATTTGTAAAAAATAAGTCGTTTTGAATCGGCATATTTCAAGAAACCATTTTTAAAATATTTCAAGTTGATCCCTACAACTTGACGTGGTATATTTTTAAAATTATTTCTTGAAATATGTCGATCCAAAATGACCTATTTTTTACAAATTTGGTGTTTTTTGCAGGATTTTTGAAAATACAAGAAAGTTTGGCGCAATAAAAATTTCACGGAGTAGTTTCTTGCAGGTTTTAGCATAACACAGGGGAGTATCTTGTATTTTCCTCGAGTGAGTTAGGCAGCTCTAATTTGGGGAAAACCCACTAAATTTCAATTCAATACTGCTTTTCTTCCATTTGCCATTTGCAAGTATAGATATGTACAACCTTATATTAGCATGTTTCTAAGTTTAGTCCAAATTTGAAATTAAAATCATTAACGATACATTCATATAAAATGTTTTTTAATTGGCAATATAATACAAACATATTAACTAAATTTTCGAATTTTAGTTTCTCAATAGTAGCTTTCCTAAAGATATAGTGACAAATTCAACTAATTGGCATAAATGATCGTGAATTTATTCTTCGGAATTTTATTTTTTTTGCATTTAAGCAACTTTACATATAATTATATACTATTATTTTATAAAAAGTATGTATTAATTATGCTACTTTTGGTTTATCAAAGATCAATCAATAAATAAATAAGAAACAATATATAACGTACAAAAAAGAAACGTTAATATTTGAAATAATGAATCACAAATTCTTTATATAAAAAAATAAATTATAAAATAATCTAGGCAAGCATTATATAGTTTAAATCACTTGAATTGCATGATTGGGCGGAGAGGGGATTCAACTCTCTAATAACTAACTTCTTCTTCGCATATATTCATTCATCAATTCATCTTAATGCAATTCTCCACTTCCAAAGCTTTTCAACTTTTAGCACAGACTTTACATGATTGGATTGGTTGGATTATATTTTATGGATTGAGTTTTAATTTTGTTTTTTTTTTGCTTACATAAATTCAGAAAAACAAAAAATACTATAAGATGAATTAATATGTATATGAATAAGTTTAAGCACCATACAAACTGACAATAATAAATCAAAAAAATAAATATTAAATTAACACTAATCAATAAAGTTAAATATATTACTTAACATATCTTGAATGTGAAGGCACGATACAAAACTAATATACAATGTGATATAAATAAGTCAGAGATATTTAATTGGATTATACTATTTACAAACATTTTATTTACATTATCATAGAGGAATATTACATATCTATATATATCATAAATAAATTTTAATTGACCCCCTCATAAAAACATATAGGGCTAGATCCGTCCCTAAAGTAACTAATGACAAATGAGACTTTTTTTGCATATATTTTGTGTTAGCTCCCCAAAAAGATGGCACAAAGTGTGGTCGAGCCGTGAGCGAGAAATGAGAAAGTACCACACATAGGTCAAGGCATTGGTCGAAACTTGGTTGGTTGGACCAAGATGGCAAAGTGTTGCGAGGGCGCTTGGCATGGAGGCATATAAAAGTGGGCATACGAGCCAATGGATGTTAGGCAATTACTAATCATGAAGCTTATAATTTCAAGCAGCGGGCACAAGAGCATGAGTCGACAATGGCATGGAAGCTAGCACGATCATGGCACAGAAGCATGCCCATGCACGTCTCGACAACTTATGCGCAAGTGGCACGAGCCCATGTAAAAATGTAGGAAGGTAATGGGAACCATTGGCCAAGTTTTGGCAAACACTTGGCCACATAAGGTAAATATAACGTCGCACGATCGGGTAGCGTGTGCACCAACAAGCGAAAATATTGGCCCTTAGCGGAAAATGTTGGCCCAAAGTTGCAAGTGACATTAGTGCAGGAATTGGCTTCAGTTTGCTTGAAAACCGTCTAACAACGTGTGGGGAATTTGTTGGATAATTATTAGTTATGATACATACTTACAGGACTTCGGAGGAGTTATAGGGGATCTATCAAATTTATAAAGGTGTGAGTTAGGCAACTCTAATTTGGGCTAAAAAAAGCTTAGCAAATGTTTTAACCAATTTCAATTTGTTACTTTGCTTGCATTTTCTGTTTATAAATACAGATATGTACCATTAAGGACCTATTCATTTTTATTTCAAAAAAAAAGTATTAATTTTAGATAAATATATGTTTATTGACTTTATAAATACAAATATAATGATTAAATCTTTATCATAATATATTTCCTATTATGTGTCAATAATCACAAATAAATTCTAACATTGTGTCACTTAAAACCATATAATAAACATACTTAAATAGTTCATACTGAAAACATTTAATTACGAGATATATAGTATGTAATATTACAAGATATATAGTACATAATAACCATATATTGATTGATATATTGTATATCGTACGAATTACAAAATTTATGGTAAAAAAAATAACATTCCTGAGACAACCTTCTTACATATAATTTGATCAGTGTGGCTCGGTCAAATGCATGCACTCAATCGTCAACCCATTGTGTGAGACTGTTGGATCAATGTAGATGTGGCTAACTCAAAGGTACTTGATGATCATAGTTGATAGACCGTCGATGTGGTCACACCAAGATCGACCACATTGGTTCGCACAATCATGCGCTTATTTAATTGTAGAACATACAAGATATTCCAAAATTTGTGTGTTTTTGCCTTGACTAAAACGGATCTTTCCAAACTACACTAGTCCTAAAATCAATTTGTATATACAAATTGCATAAAACATTTATAAATCTATCCTAGATCGAGCATTTCTATATCTCAATCACTCAAGTCAAGAGTTGAATAATGTGACCTCACAAATATTTCCTATTGATATAAAACATATTTAAATTCATAGAAGTTGATACAACAAAATCAAGTGTGATTGATTAGAATAAAATTTCTACCGAAGAACCTAATGTCGATAGTGGTACCAACTCTCAATCAAACATTTTTTTAGACGGTGAATATATTATTACGTTAATAAGTATATCAAAAATATATTATACAAAAATAAATTAATTATAAAAATCATCATTAAATGAAAAAAATATGCACATTAACAAAAATTAAACACATAACATCTTAATCATAGCCAACAGGCTACTGCCACATCGCCTATAAGCATCATGATTGAATAGCAGCCTGTAATCCCATCAATTTTCCCCTTTTCCATAAGAAAGAATATAGTAAAAATAATATAAGTAGAAAATATGAGACATTCTCTTTTTTTCTCTCTCTCTCTCTCCTGTACCAAAGCATTCATGGAGAGAAGAACCCTAAACCATCTCAAATTCAACGATTTTTAATCTCCCTCTCTTTTCTTTTGCAATTCCATCAATCTCTTTTCCAAAATTCGAAATTCCCCAAACAAACCCCTTATCCATCCCCTAAATTGGAAACTCAGGAACCCTCTCTTCCCAATTCCAATTTTTATCGATTTCTGATCAACTGTCATAAAGGGGAAATTCGTAGTGTGACTTTTGGTGAGGATTTTCTTATTGTTGTTCTTATTATAATTTCGAAATAAATAAAAAAGAGGAGGGGGGAAGAGAAGGAGACAAGGATAAAAATGGCGAACCTGAACATGCAAATGAATCCTCAAATGGAGCAGATACACGGCGAGATTCGCGATACCATGCGTGGCCTTGCGTAAACTCCCTCTCTCTCTATATTATTTTATTTGATGTTCGCTATGCTCATGTTTACGTTCAATTTGGATTCAAGGTTTTATGTCTGTGTTGTATTAGGCATTAATTTATTGTTCGGATGCATTTTGGATTGTGTCAATTTTATAGCAGGATGTTTTCCTTTACTGTATGAGTTATGGAATGGAAACATTTGAATTGTTGAAATAATGGTTACTAGAACCAGAGATGGGATGGCTGTGTGTAACGGGTTTAGAAAGACTACTTCTTCACTAAATACTCTCTTAACTTCATGTGTCTTGTTCAATGTAAAACTTATACTATTCATTATAGGTTGACTGTATGATAGAAGCTTAATGATGTGATTGATGCCGATTTGATTTCTCTTATTATCCTCCACTAAACTGTAAACATTATATTTGGTTGAATTTTCTTATTATTTTTTTGGTTTCTATTTGGACACTGGTTTGCTGGAAATATTTGCCTAGATTCCATTCTATTTTGTTTGCCAAATGATTTGCAGAAATATTGCTATTGATGACGTATGATGGACATGTATCTTCTACTACTATCTCTGTGGAGATTTTATGATTACTGCTAATGCAAAGTAGTTTTAGTGTGCGTAGCATAACTTAATCACAACTGGTTTGGATTCTTATTTTAGGAATGGCTTCCAGAAGCTGGATAAAATCAAAGACTCCAGTAGGCAAAGTAAACAGCTGGAGGAACTTACAGTGAAGATGAGGGAGTGTAAAAGGTAAGGTACATTAAGTAATGTGGTTTCTCTTTATAATTATATCAGCTTTTTCTTGGAGTGAACTTTAGGTATCACATGTATATTCAATTAATGATGATAAAGTTTATTTGCGTATAGGTTTATGTTGTTTGTGCTGAATCTTATTTAATGGTGTCAACTTACAGTTATAATGCCTTTTGGACTATCAGAAGTACTGATATTTATTTCAAAATCATTTTAATCTGTTCTTTATTGCCTGTGAAATTTTACTAGGTTGATTAAAGAATTTGATCATGAAATTAAAGATGAGGAAGGTAGAAATCCTCCAGAAGTTAACAAGCAGCTTAATGATGAGAAGCAATCCATGGTAAGTTTGTTGAAAACTTGAAATTCTTATAGATTGGTAGGTGGTCATGTTTCATGCCTGAATCACATCATATTTGTTTATTGCTCACGACATATTTTATTTTCTCTTCCAAAGCATAATCACAGACAAAAAGTGCTCTTTATGTCGAGTCAATATTTTGTTTTCTTTGAAAGCAAAATTAGGATGATTATATTGATACACTCTTTGGATTGCAATTGCACTGTCTCGTTTCCTGTTACCGTGCACCTATTTTAAGACATTGTGACTTGCAAGTCATTAACTCTTGCATGTGACGCTATCCATATTATAGGTTGAATCGCTGGGTGCTAAACTGCTTGGATGGGTAATCAACTTGCATCTGATTGTTACCCATCAGCGTATTGTGGATAATGAAACATAAATTATTTATTTTGTAAATATTTGGTCGCACTAGCCACTAGGTCACCTGTTTGGCTTTTAATATGGCTTGAGTTCATTGAGGATAGGTAAGTGGGCTAGACCTTTTGTATATCTAGGAAAAACTGCACTGTTGCGGATTTTTTCTTACTTTGTTAACTTTCCTTTAATTCTTTTTATTTTTGCAGATCAAAGAATTGAATTCATTTGTAGCCTTGAGGAAAACGTAAGTTCACTATTTCAGTATAATGTTGTTATGATTCACTGATTCCATTCTGTTTCTGTTGAAATCTGGTTGTTTATGATTTGGGTGCCTTTTGTTTTGTATAGTGATAAAGATAGATTAAAACTTAAAACTGGAAGCTTTGCTGTCAAATCTTAAGAGTTTTTAGGAAATTTTTTTTCTGGTGATCACTTGCTACTTGTCGCAAAATGATATGCTAATATCAGTATTCATTTCAATTCTCTCATTTTCTGCTTGTGCTTGTGCTGTCTTGCATTTAATAAGAGATAACAATCCAAAATTAGTTAATTACTTATAGAAGAAAGATATATTGACATATATTGCTTGCATGCACAAACTAACCATGGCAATGTGTATTGATATGATTTTACTTTGATTTTTTTATTTCATTATATGATTTGATAGGAAGCTGGTACACGAATTAGATGACCAGTCAAGATTAATAAGATTTCAGATTGTTGAATAGAACAATTAGAAAAAACATGAGGTTTAGGAGAATTTGTTAGTCATCTAAGAATGTCTTACCCTACTTGTATTTATTTAATAGAGAATGTACCACTACAAAGACTATAATACCCGCTCCCCCTCAAGCTGGAGCATATATATCATATGCTCCTAGCTTTTGACAAATATTTTTTACCCTTGATTCACTTAACGCTTTTGTAATTAGATCAGCCAGTTGATCACTTGATTTGACATGTGAAGTACAAATAGTTTGACCTGAAATCTTTTTTCATTCGAAGTTGCAGTCCACCTTAATATGCTTTCTGCGCTCATGAAAAACATGATTATTAGCAATGTGAGTCACGGCCTCATTACCACATATCAACTCCGTCAAGGTTTTGTTCGATAGTAGTTGTCCCACCCCCCCACCCCCCCCGAACAAAACAAATTCTGGATCAGTTGTTAGCAACTTTATGCATCTTTGCTAAAATGACCTACTATATAAAGTTTATTTTTTACATGGTATGGACACTAGAAAATTCAGGTCAATTTTATAATCAGAGCTGAATTTGTTATAGAATACAAATATCTAATACTCTATAGAATTATTAGAAGAGTGAAGACATATTAGGACTAATCCCAAGTCACTAGATTGCAACACTGACACTTTCTTTCACTAGTTATCTGTCGGAAAATTTCCAGTTTCCTATTGTGCTTCTTTTTAAGTTTATGGGTGAAAGTATTACAGCCTGAATGAATCCATATATACCTCTACTATAAGAGTAGGTAATTAAATAAATTCATGATTTCTGGATATACTTTGCTCCTTCTGGTTTCTATACATGTTCAACTTAACCCAAGAAGTTCAAAAACTGAATATTTTGCTAATGCATGATATTAATTTTATTTTCTATATAATCAGCTCCAAAGAACAAAATATTGGGTACATAATCTTGGAAGTGTTCATCCCATTTCAGTGTAACTATAATTGGTTCCCTTGTTGCTTTATTGTAAATGTGTCCTTTGTCTTCACTTTTTTACTTCTAAACTATTATATCTTATGAGGTGCAGATACATGAGCACTCTTGGAAATAAGAGGGTTGAACTTTTTGATATGGGAACTGGTGCCAGTGAGCCAACAGCTGATGAGAATGTTCTACTGGCATCAGGTGGTATCTCATACCTAGCCCTTTTTTTAATATCTCGATTACATTCTAACATATGCAAATAAGATTTAAACTTTTCTTTCGACCCTCCTTAATAGCTGACAGTTCTGTCCATTTCTTAAATTAATATAGAAATGTCAAATCAGGAGCTCATAAATGCTGGAACACACACAATGGATGAAACTGACCAGGCCATTGAGCGCTCCAAACAGGTAAATTACATTACACGGGGCATTCTAAAAAAGTATTCTTAACTGCACTCTAAACTCATTGTTACTCGTAGGTTGTTCACCAAACTGTTGAAGTGGGAACTCAAACTGCTACTACTTTGAAGGGCCAAGTGAGTGCACCTTAATTGAATCCTTATATAAATTTGCTTTGGGTGTTTCATTTATTAATCGCTTTATGTTTCTGAATACGTACAGACTGATCAAATGGGTCGCATTGTCAATGAACTGGACACAATCCAATTCTCTATCAAAAAGGCATCCCAGCTTGTTAAGGAGATTGGTAGGCAGGTACTTTATTTGGAAACATCATATCCTATCTTAATGTTTTGGAATAAATGATAACTTTGTGAATGTTCAATACAAACTAATACTTCATTTTATCTATATTAATGTCATGTTTATGTATATTCCAGGTGGCTACTGATAAATGCATCATGCTTTTTCTTTTTCTGATTGTATGTGGGGTTATTGCCATAATCGTTGTAAAGGTACTTACTTTCCTTAACCTAAAACCTTTCACAATCGCACCTAATTTTCCGCTTCTTAGTACCTATTCTGATCTCTTCTTGTCAAATTATAATTGATGGTCTGAGTTTTTGTGTATCATTAGATCGTGAATCCCAGCAACAGAAGCATACGGGATATTCCTGGATTAGCTCCTCCTGCTCCCACAACAAGGAGATTGTTGTACGTAAAGCCTGCAACACAATATTTGAAGTAATTTTTCTCAAATTTTTCATTAAGGAAGCTGCTGCATTAGAGAGAATACTGGAGAATGAATTCCATTTGTTAATGTCTTTGTTGATGTTTTGTATTTTTTGTCTGGTTCTTGCTTGAGCTGTGTGCATATTTGTGTGTTTTTCCTTGTGTAAAGCAGTTACGGCTTGTCTGAACATCTACAATGTCATTTCTTCCTTTTTTCTTAATTGATTTGAATATGTAACATTTAGAGAGGATACTGAGTCACTGTCCGGCCGTGTATGTAACTACTAATGTAAGCAATCACATGTTTTCCACATTAATTATTCACTCTCTTGTTTTATGTGTGTAATATGAATATTGTTGTTTATTGTATCTTCTTACGTCATAGACGTTAACCCATTCGAAATGGCATAATGTTTAAAAGTAATTACAATATGACCAACACCCTTACAAAATTTGATTAAATTACTAAAATCTTTAAGTTGGGTATAACGAGAATATCCTTTAAATGTGTATTTGTCCAAAAAAACTAAGTCAAATTCTAAAATTATTTGTACAAAAGAAAAATTATGAGAACATCCTTTAAATGTGTATTTGTACCAAAAACTAAGTCAAATTTATGTTTTTCAATGACATATCGCGAGGGTGTCATTCTGTATGGGCCAAAACAAATTACACGAATATATATGACCTTTTGCCCACTATAATAAAATGCTCAACTGATACGTATATCACAATTTGAACCTCACATTTTCTAGAACTAACAACACTTTCACGAAAATAAAATAAGGGGAGAATTTTGACAAAAATAAAGTCCAAAGTTCTTGATGAGGTTATAAAGGATCAAAAAGTTCTGGGAGAAGTTCAAATCCATTATGAAAGATTGGTCCTTGCTCAGTCTTATCATCAAGACTGTGAAGCCAATTTGTATTCTTCATGTCCTCTTTGAGAAGAATCAGGCCCGAATAGGACTAAAATTGCCCTCATATTTGGTTACATGACGAAATTGCCAGTACAAAAAATTACATGACTTTTTTACCGACAAGCAATAGTTACAGGACCAATTTTAATATTTTTATAAAGAATTATGCTTTTCAATGACATAACGCGAGGATGGACAAAACAAAACTAAGGGTTGATTCTTGTACTTTTTGTAGTTTTCGAATACTCAGGGAGATATATATAATTTGACCAAACTGCGTGGTGTGGTATTCAAACTCACCTAAGCAAATCACTAGTGTATATAGTAGTTTAAAGATAGCCTTTTTTTTTTGGTAATAGCTTAAAGATAGCCTCAATACACAATCATAAGAGATTTTTTCTTTTTCGGTTTTTCAAGGGTTTAATTCATTTCAAGGCGCGTCAATCACATAAAGTGAGAACCTCACCAAACATGGATTCGAAGTTTGGTTCGCTACATTATAGTAACTAGTCCATTGTACTAGACCAATCTCATGTTTGTCATAAGAGAGATACATACAGGTACGATTTTGGGCGGGAAACACCATATTACACCCTGCTAAGTACTAGAAAATACAACTAAATTTGCTTGCATTTACATGTCTCTCAAAACTTTATGTATATCCCAGAGGTTTAAATAATGTATAATCTAAAGAACTCGTCAAAAAATAAATTATTTCTAACAAAACAAAAGAATGCCTTGAAACAGAGGATATATATATATATATATATATATACGAGGATATTTCTACGCATTGCGATAACTTTGCTGTGTCCTTCCAATGTGAGACAGCCTAGACGAAGGAATGAGAGGAGCCTCTTCGTCTATTACATTAGCAGCTCCAGAACTATCGCCGCTCTTTCCACTTTCGTCATCATCATTGCTTATGTCAGGTTTGTATACATCAGATGACTTCTTTTCTAGCTTCCAATCCTATATTCACACAATGATATAACTTTACAACTCCAGCAGATTCAGAAAAGACATCAAACTATCGTACGTCCAAAATAAAATATCACTGACATTGTGAAGAATCAAAGACCTGAACGAACAAAGAATTCTTACTCCTAACTATAGGAAGTTGTGGTTAGAAACAAAGGTATGATCAAATCCCAATGGTTTCTCAAAGAATAGCATAAGTATCAAGCATACATAAGGAAAAGTAGTAGAAGATATTGACAACCAATCTCAAATTTCATATCAATGTTACCTTCGTAATTCTTTCAGGAACACTTTCCGGACTTTGTGTTGAACGAACATCTCTGATCTTCAAATAGTTGTACAAAACGACCCCACATAGTGCTGCAGGAAGTATGAACAGTTCAGTTGAATTAAATTGCAATAGGAAAATAGAACATTTTGACTTCATAGTAATAGATAAAATATTTACCGACGGCATAGCCAATGATATTCAGACCAGTAATTATAGATTCAGGGAAAATGACAGTTGAAAGGGCAATTAAAATCCAATCTTTAAGAACGCCTGCTACACGAACAGTCACTGCTCCTGTTCTACCAATTACTAAGAAAATTGAGAAGTTCAACAACAGTGCGCAAACGGCATTTGAGAAGAAGATCCAGAAATTAAACTGAATTTGAGAGACTTCCATCCCAGGCTTCTCCAGAAAGTACCAAGGGATAAACAAAAACATGAAACTGCACATGAAAATATTCCAAGTATGAAGGGATGTGTAATGATTTGATACCGATCACTCCCTAAGAAAAAAATTAAGGATTTCTATAGCACTAAGGAGATGAAAACACCAAGCATTTTATTTAGAGGGCATAGAGAATCGATTATTAATACAATCTAAGAGGTAAAAGAACCAAGCATTTTTTTCAAGCAGGCTTAAATCTAAGAGATGAAAGAAGGTTAAATTTATATACCTGCATGGAGCTATGTAGTATAAGCTTGTGATAGGATTTAGAGTCAAGCCCTTCTTCTGTAGAAGGACTTGAGTCAAGACCAGTCTCAGAGCTTCTGCAAATATGCCAGTAACCTGGTAAACCGTGCCAATCACATTAAAATGAATTTCCCCATACGAGGAAATGACAACTCCAACACTGACCAGTAACATGTTTAAAAACACGTCCCATCTTAGTTTATCGGTACCACACAAAACAGCCACAACAAACGTTGCCACCGGCACTGTTAAATAAACATTATGTTATTATTAGATTTGAAGAACATCATCACAGCGTTACCATTAATGGAAGTTGTTTCACTTACTAAGGGCTTTGAGCATCTGAATGAAAGCTACAGATATATGCAAGTAAGCAGTGTTACCAAACCTGCAGCAAATTAAGAAATAGTATTGCTGTTGTAAGAAATAGTAAATTAAAATGATTTATGAGTTTATAATATTACAACACTCAAGTCTGTTTAATGTAAGGAATTACACTATTTCAGCAAATTATAGATGATTAAAAATCTTAAACGGAGAATTTGATATAGATCTTTTATGGACACCATAATCTAGGACTACACATTTCCTTTCAACCCTTTCTCTTCATACATATTTCACCGCTGTTGTTGAGCATTTCACAATAGAATAAATTTGTTAGAATGAGTTGTAAAACAGATTTGGAGTGATTTCAGGGATACCTAACATCTCGCTCCCTACAATTGCGGATAACCAAGAGTAGTGTATATACCTAGTTCTCTTCCTAGGATAGATCTTTTGTATAGTGTATATAAGCCTGCTTTCTTGTAAGAAAAACATGAATAATAATTAGTCTTTGTTAATACGGTACCAGAGAATAGATTGTGAACAATGTCAAAGCCCACTACTATTATACCACACGGGGATCCTCTCACTTTTAAGGAGTAACTTATGGATCTTAGTGATTCAGGTAAGAATGGTTGTGCTCTTTTTTACTCCAACCAAATGCTAATGGAGTAACATATCCAGTTGCAGGGCTGAAACACTTTTCCATCCTCTTTTCCATTACCAAGTACCTTATTAGTTAAATCTCTTTCGAATAAATTATTATTTGTGGGCCAAGTTATTGAGGAACTAAATAGTTGATTGCTGATCTATCCGAGTTTCTGTATATTTCAGGATATTATCACCAAGGAGATAATTGGACATGGTACGAAAAAAGGGGGTTTGTACTACATGGATGATACCTGTCCTGGTAGAGCAAATAATGAGTGTCATACTGGTATCAAGGAAGACAGATTTGGCTATTGCCGCCGTCGATTGGGACATCCATCATTTGGTTATTCGAAAATTTATTTCCGGGTTTATTTTACATTAATCAAATTTTAGGTGTGGAACATTTATCCAGGCGAAGAGTGATTGTGTATCCTACCCATGAAGAGCAAAAAAATGCGATTCATTTAGATGTATGGGGCCCAGCACCCATTTCCATTTCTTCTAGCATTAGATGGTTTGAGATATTCGTATATTATTGCACACGCATGACTTGGCTTTCTTTGACCAAAAAAATAGACGTGTTTGAAGTTTTTCTGCCGTTCCGTTGTATGGTAAGGACACAATTTTCTGCTAAACTTAAGATTCTTTGGTTGGATAATGGTAGGGAATACATTAGCTATGTGTTTCAAGAATACAGACACATGGTCTTCATCATGAGACTACGTGTTCTCAAACACCACAAAAAGAATGGTGTTGCAGAGCGAAAAAACAGACAGCCGCAGCCCATCCACCCCAATGCTACTGGACAGATGCAGTTATTACTGCCGTTACTCCAAGTCCTTGCTCATCATACACTATTACCCTCTATTTTAATGCTATGGACACAAATATTCTGTGTGTTGCTTATTTCACCTCCAAAGAAATTAGAGAACAAAACTTTATCCATGTGTTGTTCATTGCATTTTTCTGGGGTATGAAACACATAAGAAAGGATACCAATGTTATGATCCTACTGCCAGACGTCACTATACCACCATGATTGTCACTTTCCTCGAATCAGCAACTTTTTCTCCAGAACATGTTACTCGTGCTTCTCTTCAGGGGGAGATACAAAGTGGAGCAAAATTGAGTTAGGTGGCCAGGCTTTGAAGATATATCAGAATTGAGCTTGGAAATTTATGAGAAGGATAAGTTGGTTGAGAATATTGAAGACCAACCTGTTTCAGTTGGGAATCCTCCAGATGAACCAATAGCAAAGATAGTGGAGCAGGGAAAAGAAACAGAGCAAAACAAGACTAGGACTGTGCAGCCCTCCCCTCATCCTTTAGTACCACACGACCAATCTCCTGAGAATACTCCCCAGGTACAATCTCTAAACTCTTCTCCCAGGAATATCATAGATGACTCTTCTGGCTATGAATTACCTGGCAAGGAGCATTGTGTGAAGCCGTCTAAAAGGTACTCGCCTGAACACGAGGAAAGGTCACCGTATCCAATTGCTCGACTCAGTCTTTTCTGCCCAAACTCTCCATTGATCATGTCCCTAATACAGTGCAAGAACCCTGAACGAACCCAAGTGGACTCAAGCAGCAACTGAAGAAACGATGGCACTACAAAAGAATGATACATGGTACTTGTTTCTTTGCCAAGTGGCATGAAAACAGTGGGATGTAGATAGGTGTTCTCCATCAAACACAATGCAGATGGATCATAGAAAGGTACAAGACGATACTTGTAGCCAAAGGATAAACCCAGACTTAAGGTATAGACAATCAATAGACCTTCTCACCCGTGGCAAAGTTAAGCGAAGTAGCGTTCTGCTCTGTTCGATGTACAAAATGCTTTCCTTCACGGGGACCTCAAGGAAGAAAAATATATATGGATGTTCTACCTGGATTTACTACTTCGTCACAGAATGAGGTTGTAAGCAAGTTACAGAAGGCATTATACGGGGTAAAAGAATCACCTAGAGCATGCTTTGGACGCTTTAGCTTGGCTATGAGGAAATAAGACTTCATACAAAGCAATTCATACCATACCCTACATTGACAACGGAAGGTAAAAACTTTAATTATTTATGTTGATTACATGGTAATTATGAGAAATGACACAGAAGAAATCTCTAGTTTACAGATGCATTTGGCAACTGAATTTGAAATGAAAAATCTTGGAGGTCTGAAGTATTTTTAAGGTATTGAAGTAGCTCGGTCAAGTCAAGGCATATTCATATCACAGAGAAAATATGTAGTTACTATCTGAAGTAGGAATGCTAGAGTGTAGGCCTGCAGATACCCCAATGGTTGGGAAAGCACTTGAACCATGTACCACAAAGAAAGAGAGGTATCAGCGTCTTGTGGGAAAGTTGATCTACTTGTCCCATACAAGAATGGATATTGCATATGTGGTGAGCTTAGCAAGTCGATTCATACATTTTCCTGGTGAAATCATATGAATGCAGTGCTTCAGAATCTACGGTACTTGAAGTCGTCTCCGGCAAGAGGATCATGTTAAAAAAAATCATCTTAAGATCGTTGATTATACATATGCAGACTGGCCTAGGTGTATCGCTGAAAGAAAGTTTACCTCAGGTTATTTCACTTTCTTGGGAGGTAATTTAGTGACTTAGGTAGTAAAAAACAGAAGGTGGTTACACAATCTAGCCCAGAAGGTGAGTTTAGAGGAATTGCTAAAGGATTACGTGACTTCTTTTGTTAAAGAGATTATTAGAAGCAATCGGATACTCATATGATTCTATAATGAATTTTGATTGAGATAATGAAACGGCTATAGAGATTGCACACAATCCAGTTCAACATGATCATACAAAACATGTTGAAGTGGATCATCATTTTATCAAGCAAAAACTTGAGGTCAAGATTGTTCAATCCCCATTTGTAAATTCTGAAGATCAGTTAGCGGATATACTTAGGTAGGTTGTCTCTAGCAAAGTGCACTATAACTCACTAGAGAAGTTGGGCATTGGAGATATCTATGCACTAACTAGAGTGGGAGTGTTAGAATGAGTTGTAAAACAAATTTTGTGGAGTAATTACAGGGATTGGATGGAATACAGAGATTGGTATGATTTCATGGATTGGAGCTATTTCACGGATCACCTAATATCTCGCTCCCTACATTTGCGGATAACCAAGAAAACTGTATAGGTTTAATTCTCTTCCTAGAACAGATCTTTTGTATAGTATAAATGAACCTTCTTCTTGTATAGTGTAAGATGAACATGAATAAGAACTTTTCTTTGTTAATAAGAATGAATTCAATAATTGACCAAACAACCAAGACACATTGAAATTGCTATCCCATAACACATAAAAAACTATTGATTGTGGTTTCTTTAAACAATTCAAATTTTGGCAGCTAAGTAATGTTTCCTTATGAGTTGCCTAGCTCATGAATCTGTTACCAAATATTTTTGAGTTGCAAGCAACCAAGATATAGACAAACCAAGACTGCGAAAGCACACTTCATCATAACAGTCTCGTTTATAAATGTATCAGTGGAGTGTATAATAAAAATAATTAGCATAGCACTATCTAAATTATTAATAGTTTAAGAGTTTGAGTAAGTTTTTAAAGATCTTATTGCACAAGTACAGAACTTAATTCTTGACATGACAATTACTGTCAAAGATAACGGTTAAAGTAATAATTATTAACATGACTGATTTCACAATCACACTACATAAAAAAACTTTGACCGAGCTAAGCCTGAGGAAGAAGAATCCTCATTAGCATAATAGAAATTAGAAATATTAGGTATTTACTTTATGCATGATATTGAACATTTCAGCGAAACTAGATTAAGCTACAATGAAAGTATGACCTCCATGTTATCTAGAAACACAAGCTAGGTGTACTTATATTATTTACATCCAATTGGATTTAGACCTGTAAACTTTTTCAGTTATTTCTTTATGTTTCATGCTCGTGAAGAACTTGGTTGGGAGGTAGAGCTAAGCTTGTGATTCAAAGTTTTGGGAAACTACAACTTCCTCCAGATTGCATTGTTCAACTTCATATTTTTTTCAGTTGCAACATAGAACTCCTATCTACTATAAGCCTTATTATGTGTTCTATTTTGACCTAGAATATTAACTTAGTCACAGTTGAGTGCATACCATAGACTAGATGCGAAGAAGGCACTTATTGGGATCACACAGGTTGCATATCTGCAATTATTCCATTAAACAAAATAAGAAGGAAACAAAGCAATAACAGGAGAACTGGAATTTGAAAAGAAAGAAATTACAATAACTCTAAAGTGGATGAGGTCTCTTACATGCTGAATGTCATTTTAACTGGAGACACAACCTGAAAAAATGGTGAAGATCAGATTAATTGAAATCACTGAGTTTACAGAAGAAGGTTTCTAGCACTACCCAAACAATTACATCGGGAAGAACTTATTCTATGATTCAACATGACATGTCTACTATCTCTCACGATGAGAAACCAAAGTTATGATCTTATCACATTTAATTTTCTTCATTGTTCCCCTTTAACATAATCCTGAATGAAGTCACTACAAATGACTAATTAACAGACTGAAACAATGCCATAGAGTGTATAGTAAATAATATGTGACTCGAATGCTTTTTCTTCACAGTAAATCATCATGAATTTCGAAATGACGGAGACAATAGCATGCATGTGCACTGTGAAACTGTTTAATACAACACATGGATCATGCAAGGAAATATTGTCAAGAGAAGCCAGATAGTTAACATGTGGCAGGGAGCTTTACCTTGAAGACGCGGATAAGGAAAAATGCTACTGCGCCAGAAAATCCCATATGTATCATTGTAAGAGTTATAGGAAATGGAAAGTTGAAGTATTTCGGGGAAAGAACCCACTGCAAAAAAAAAAATCAGTTTCAGCTCATACTAGTAATAAACAATTGAGACAATTAATCAAATCTGAAATGAAAATGCATTATAAGTAACTCAATGATAGCTGAGCAAAGTCTCAATGAAATAATCCGCCAAAGTCATAGTTACACTAAGAATTAGGCTAATCGATTATAAGTTGTAGCAATAATGATGCCAACATTAATCGCACTCAGCATCTTAGATTTGTATCCACTTGATGTGAAGGAATTGTCAAAGAGATGCAAAAGTTAAACAGCATAGATTTGTCTAAGAATTAGACTAATGGATTATAAGTTGTAGCAATAATGATGCCAACATTAATCGCACTCCCCATTAAAAAAAAATAGATAAATTCAGCATAGTAGCATCTTAGATTTGGATCCACTTGACGTGAAGGAATTGTCAACGAGATGCGAAAGTTAAACAGCAAGGATTTGTCAAATTTAATCCATACAATATTACTTTTTAAGAAAAGAGCTGACAATCTATAAATAATGTCAACTTAAATTACCTTGTTGTATAAAATAACTCCAGATGAAAGCGTAATGTAGATCAGAAGGTATAGATATGTCAAGACCAATGATCTATTTATCATTTTTAAGGATATTTTTAACAGCGCTTGAATTTCTATAACAGATCTTCAATTTGCTCTACACTTAGTAGTAGAAGGTGATTCCCTGGCGTGATCAATAAGAAATGTGCATATTTGAACAGAGATCAGAGCGAAGTTCCACGATCATTGCCAACCTTCAGAAATATCATCTATTTGCGTATGATGATACACAACTGAAACGAATTACCAGCCTGTAGTTGCCAGAATACTGCTCACTTCCTACAAACTAAACCCACGGAAATCATGCGAATAAAACTGCAATCTCCTTATGGGAACTGAGACAACAAAGAAACAAAGTTGGGTTAGGAGGACTACCAGAAAACTTCAGAAATGTAGTAGCAGGATGTGAGAGGAAGGACTTCTGCTACACTTTTACTCATCTGTATAAACAATAAATATTACAATTCACAAAAGAGTAGTGATAAAAGACCAGTCATTGCAAGAACCGATCCTCTATAAAAGGAGAGGGAAACCCAATTCAGTACAACAAGTTCAAAGTGTGATCCAGATTCATTCATAAAATGAAGTTACTCATTAAGGCTTCCCCAGAAAGTGTGTGCTTGATACTGTCAGCTCCATGATTATCCTTTCAGACTGCATTGACATTAAGACGTATAACTGCTGATTAATTAGGTAAACTAAGTTAAATCCAATCCCTCCAAATCCAACTGCCCCACCAAATAAGGAAAGGAGAGACAGAGATAGATAGAGGAAGAAAGAAAGAAAGAAAGAAATAAAATATAGTCCCTTTCATATGCTACCAACTGTAGGGCAAGATGAACTTGTATCTAGGAAAATTCAAGCTAGCACAGTTACGGGATGGTTAGAACGAGTAATTTGAAAACCAAATCCCTCATGAATTACTATTCAATTTAATTAAGATTTAGGAGATGGTGTGTGGTAAATCAAGTAAAGGCGAACATGAAAATCTCTAAAAATTAGCAACATTATCTCGCAAATTTAGCAATAATATTACGCAATACATTGCACATATAATGAAGAAATCGCAGGGGAAATAATTCATCAAAAAAAATTGAAAAAAAAAAGCAACAGAAATATTGAATATTTCACCACAAAATAGTATAAGCTATACATAATAATACCATTAAGGAGTGGGGGTTTTGAGTTGTACCTCCTGACTCCTGTACGGATTGGCGAAAACCTTCAATTCAACAAAAAATGGAGAAAAAAAACAGTTCCAATACCATATGAAATGAAACTTGCGAATCAAATATGTGTTATGGCGAGTAAATCGAAGAAGAAAAAAGGAGTGAGATTTGAGAGAATTGCAGAGGAGAGAAGATGAAGTGAAGTACTGGTACTCCTATTAAGTAGTATTGTTTAAACATTAAAAGCCATAATTTATCTAATTAAGTAAATAGTAATTACTATAATAAATAAGACGCGGTAATAATAATTCATGAGTAATTGAGTATGTTTCTGCATTGGTTGGACTATTGGGCCATGGGAATTGGGACCCATACATGGATTGGATTGGATTGAATTTTACACTTCGACCACTCTGTTTATAATAAGGGCCTGGGTGTGGGTCCAAGTTCCAATCCAACTGGCAAATCAGAATATTAAATATTGAAGGGTAAATTACGAATACCCTCACGTATTGGATATTATAAAAATTCCCCTCAGATTTGTCACATTCTTACAATTAATCCCTTGCCCTAAAATATTCCAATTTTGCCCTTGGGTGTTATTTGTATTGTTTGTAATGTCTTATAAATGTTAAAACTTGGGATCTAATTATTATATCTTATTAATTAGAAAAGAGATAATTATATATTTACTACCAGAATAATTGATCAAATTTATAATTGCCCATAAGTTTTAATAAATATTGCAAAAAAAAAAGGGTATTTATATATTTATTAGCAATTTAAATTGTAAAATATTAAATTAAATAGAATTTTAATAATATATTTTATAAATATGAATTGTTTACACATTAGTTAAATGAATTTATTTTTTAAATTAGTAAATTTAATAAATTATATTGTGTTATAAATAAGATATTTTAATTTATTAAAGTTTATATTGTATTATAAATTGAAATATTTATTGAAATTTATGGGAAATTATAAATTATATCAATTATTTTGGTGGTAAAAATATGATTATTATTTTTATATTTACAAGATATAACAATTAACACCCAATTTTTAAAATTTATAACATATTATAAACATTACAAATAACTTCCAAGGGCAAAATTGGAACATTTTAGGGATAAGGGGTTAATTGTAAGAATGTGACAAACCTGAGGGGGATTTTTGTAATACCCAATACGTGAGGGGGATTTTTGTAATTATGCCTTACTTGAGGGGGGTATTTGTCATTTACCCAATATTGAAAGAATTGGATTTTTTTTAGCTTGCTTAAGGTTAATTTTTATTTTTGATACACTATTTTATGTGTTCAATATATTTGGTACCATATTTTAACAAATTATGATATATTTTGTATCGTCGTTAAAAATCACCATAAAGTGGTGACTTAACAGTTAAGTCTTATTCTAAAGTTGATGTCAATACTTATGTTGACTGACAATTTTACCCTATAACATTTCATGCTACCAAAATAACCTCATATTTTTAAATTTACTGACGATTTTAGTCCATATTATTGCCAAATTTCAAAATTTACTCGAATAAGACCACGGGCGGACCATTTTGAGATTTTACTTATAATATTTACATAATTAATTTAATTTTATAAAAAGTATTAATAAATTAATAATCTACTATTTATATAATAGTATTAATCTATTAAATATTTATTAAAATAACAAATTATATAATTAAAAGAATTTTGTATGTCTTTATTCGGCCTACTCAAGTCCAATTCAATTGGACATCTTCGAGGTTCTAACCAATGAGCATGCAAATCCTAAAAAGGCATAGTTGCTCGGTTTCTCCGATAAAAAATGACTTATTTGATCGAAGAATGCATTAGATACTTCCCTTTTTTTTTTTGATAAACCATTAAGTCAACTTGAATAACTTTGTGGAAAAAAAATATATGTCAAAACAAAATAAATATGATTAATCAATAGAAAGTGTAAGATTTTGAATAAGTTAATAATTTAATCTAACATTGAACAGTTTTGGATGATAATTGATCAAAATTTCGATAAGTTTCCATCGAAAATATTGAAAATTTTCGTTTTTGAGTCAATAGACATAAAATATAGATTGGTTAATATTTTAACATGTTTATTTGATTTATAGTTTTTCCAATTATATTTCAAATAAGAAGTTTTGAAAAGTTTTTATATATTCAACTAACCAAAATGTATAATGAGAATGAAATCTTAATCCATGATAGTGATAATTTATTCAAGTTCAATGGATATGCGAAATTGGATTGTTTCCAAGAGTACCTGGGCTGGGTATACTATATATGCACCTCTCTTAATCCAGATAATTAACCTGGCCGGTCCCATTTTATGCATTAGATTAGATTTAATCGTACGACTAATTGAAACAAAAGCCCATGCAGTATATGTATTAAAAAAACAAAAATGTTTTAGATGTTGGGCTGGGCTTGTATCATAACTACTAGTCTACCACTATACTGTCACAATTCTCCCATCTCCCATGTTGAGTAGAAATGCATTTGTTCTCAAAAATAGAAAAAAATAGAAATTCATTTAAGGTTCAAGTAATGTAATTATTCATTTGAAAACCACTCACTGGTGAAATTAATGAAACAAACTGGTTAAATCGGTATAATTAGTAAAAGACATTGATGAAATTAGTGGGAAAATGAGTTAAATTGATGAAATTTGTGGGAAAAAAATTGGTTAAATCGATTAATAACGTGTTAAACTAGTGAATTAATGAAATAAGTGATAAAGTCGGTGAAAGACATGTCAAATCGATGAAAAATTGGTTAAATCATTGAAATTGATGAAATCAATGGCGAAACGGGTCAAATTGGTGAAATTTGTGAAAAATATGGGTTATATTCGAGTTAAACTGGTGAAATTATCGAAAAAAATTTGATAAAGTCTATGAATGATGTGTCAAATTGATTAAATCAGTTGAAATTGAATTAAATCGGTTAAAATAGTGAAAATATCAATGAAATATGTGAAAAATTGGTTAAAAAAAATAGTCACGCCGGTGAAAAACGAGAAGTGGTGAAATTAACGCAAATCTCGATGAAATCAGTGAAAATCGGGTTAAGCCGGTGAACTTGATGATAAATTGAGTTAAACTGATGAAAAAGTGGGTCAACGCGGTGAAAATGGGTCTGACTAGGTCATGGATGTGCTTTTTCTTGTTGTTGTTTCTTTTTTTTTTGGGCGTGGATCGGGTCGAAAATTGAATTACGCTAATTGATATAATATTCGTGTTTTATTAATAAAAGTTTGTTTGAACTCGATTTGTTATGCATATATGCAACTATCTATGAATAAAAATCAAGTAAATATTAATCATAAATCTGTGCTATTTTTCATGACTTAATAAAGTTAATTTTACTCTAATTTACAAAAAAAAAAAAACACTATCTATGAAATTAACTAGACACATACAACATAATATTTTATCGCTAAAAATCGTTTTTTTAGTGGTTACAGAATGTGCTCTAGAAAATAGCTAGTACGTATTTCCTGCAGTGAAGTTGATTGAATTGTTAACAAAAGTGAGGATTCCTTGAGAATTCATGGCGTTATATAGTTGGAATCAAACAAGTCTTAAGTATTGATAAAAATGGTCAATACATACGTCATACAAAACAAATTAATTATTCCGTATGGTTATGTCAATCTTTGTTTTTACCGGAAGTTTCTTCTTAACAACTATGTCAGCATAGGAAAAATTACAATTGAGTCTACATTGTCTATACATTATACACAATGTCAACATAATTAATGTTGGAAGAAGAAAGTTGCCAGTGGTGAGAGTAGGGAATCACAGCCAGCCACAGGATTGAATTATTTTATAATTTCTTCATGGAAAATTTTGTACATTTAAATTGATAGTCTAGTCGATCTAGGTCATGATCTTGAGCAAAATATATATAATTAATTTGCAAGTAGTTTCCACCTCATTTAATTTCATAAAATATCAATCTTACAATAACAAAAAAGAAATGGAGATTCCAACCTGGTTGTATTTCTCATTTTGGGCTCTTATTGGCTTCACTTTCTTGTTTCATGGATTCAACACTTCAAATAAATCGGGTCTGTCAGATTCAGTTTCGCCGGTGGTACTGTCTTTGTTTGGGCATTGTTTGGCTATATCCATCTTTCATTCATCCCATTATGCTCTCTTATCACGTCATTTGCCAAAGTTACCAAATTTGAGAAGATTCTTTTGCAGGTTCTTCTATTGGCATATGGCTTTGTCTACCGGCTTGTTCCATACATATATGTCATTCCGCTTTAACAACAATATGCTTTATACTGTTGCTTTTCTGTATATTGTTGAATTTAAAAAATTCTTTCCTAATATTATTAAATATATGACGTCCCCCATTCTTTTTCTCGTAGCTACTTTTCAAGCGTATGTGATGCTTGAACCAAAAATATCTCTAGATTATGGCAAGCCAAAGCTATTTCCTTTTTTAATTATCTTCATTTCAAATTTCACCTCTTTATTATGGGCTCAAGTTTATTGTGCTGAATCTGAAAAACAAAATCCTTGGTGGTGGACAATGAATAATATTAAGATGAAAAAGTTCATTCATTTTGCAATTATTCATGTCCAAAACCAAAACCAAAACCAAAATCCTAATTGGTGGTGGACAATGAATAATATTAAGATGAAAAAATTCATTCATTTTGCAGTTGGGGCGGCGGGCACAATCCTTTTTCAGTATTCTTTCAAATTAACGTCTTTGGATCATGTGAAGGTGTTCTTTTGCTACACGGTTGTGTGGCTTGCAAACCTTGCTCTGCTTCGTCCTTGTTGTGGTGACTTTGGGATTTTCACTTTTCTACTCGGGAACGTGATTGTGGGTTGCACGGTCAATCAATTCAGTCTTGGTGGTACTACTTGGTTTATTTATGGTGCTTGTGTTTTCCTCTATGGTTTGCGCCTTATACAGGAGTCTCTACCCTTGGTAGATATACAAGGAACACAAGTTATTTTGTTGTGTTTAGGAAAGAGAACCACGCAATCGCAACCTGCAGTTCGTGCTTTGGCCATAGTGTAATCCTTCTTTTTTGTTTGTCACTTGGTTATACTACTTGCTTTGCGCCTTATCACATTCTTGGTAAATAGACAAGGAACAGAAGTTACTGTATTGTAAGATAAATGTAATCTTCATAGTTTTTTCCATTCACATATTAAAGTAGACTGTTGAGCACTCAGCTGTTCTTGATAAGTACTGATCTCTGAGCCAAAGGCAATACGTTGCAAACTTGGTAAAGTGGGCACATCACTGGTTGAACCAGGTTCATATCTTGATCTCTCAGCCCATTTCTCCATAGTTGTGTAGACAACGATCTTAACTGCTCTATCTACTAAGTCATCAGCAGGACTTGGTTTGTTTGGCAATGAATCCTTTATAGCAGTTGCCTCTTCACTTACAATGACTCTAGCAAAGTCATGTAGTCTGTCTCTAACGAAGTCTGAATCCAACGCCTTTGCAACAGAAGTTGTATGCAGCCAACTTAGAACCCAACGTCCTTCATCAGCGAACTCCTTCCATGCTTGGATTTCTTCCTCAGACTTGTTTAACCTATACTCCCTCCATCTGTTGTATCTTATCTTTTCTGGGAGAAATGTGGTCTTTGATTGAAGTAGCTGATTCATCCTCTCCAGCTCAGCTTCAAACTTTCTAAAGACAGCAGAGTCACTTTGAACAATTTCAAGTGCTCTTCTGACAGCCTTCTTTCTTTTGATTGGTTTGGCCCTTGGTAGAACAAATTCTCCTTCCTTGGGTTTGCCAATCACAATGCCTTCAAAATTAAAATAACAAATTATATAATTAAAAGAATGTTGTATGTCTTTATTCAGCCTACTCAAGTCCAATTCAATTGGACATCTTCGAGGTTCTAACCAATGAGCATGCAAATCCCAAAAAGGCATAGTTTCTCGATATCTCCAATAAAAATGACTTATTTGATCTAAGAATGCATTAGATACTTCCCTTTTTTTTTTGATAAATCATTAAGTCAACTTGAATAACTTTGTGGAAAAAAATATATGTCAAAACAAAATAAAGATTAATCAATAGAAAGTGTAAGATTTTGAATAAGTTAATAATTTAATCTAACATTGAACATATTTGGATGATCATTGATCAAAATTTAGATAAGTTTCCATTGAAAATTTTCGTTTTTGAGTCAATCGACATAAAATATAGAGTGGTTTATATTTTAATGTTGCGTTCCAAATACTAATACGCAAACTACGCAAGTATACGGTCGTTACAAGTAATATAAAACGGTAAGTACATACCGAGTATCGAATCTCCACGAATGGGTAAAAGGTGGGAATAAACGAATCAATCGACGGCTTATTTCAGTTATGAACGCTTGACACAAAATTATCAAACCCACATATATGATAAGGGTGATTTTATTTAACTACGAGCGGTAAAGTAAATCTAACTACGAAAGCAAGTAAATTGGGGAGTTAATTATGCGGTAAGGAGGATTTATAAGCAATCAATTAAAGCAGAAAAATCATGCGGTTGTTAGGTTAGCTATGCAAACAATCATAGGTTTAGTTGTTGTTTGTGAGTTCTAAATTAGTTAAGTCTCCCTGTCGGTCTCACTTAACTCTACCAATCTACCCAAACTCTCCATCTCCGGATCAATCACGAACATCGCTGTCATCCGATGCTCTCAGAGGGCTCAAAGGCGTACCGTTGTCACCCGGGACCTAAGACTAACCCAAATCCCCGAATAAAGAGAATCTAAGTTATTTGATGCATTCACGAACGAACTCATTATACAAACACGGACCACACTAGGTATATGCCTATCCTAGGTAGAAATCCACAAATCGTCACTCGCCTAACCTTCAAAGTCCTATGTCTAGGATGCATTCAAGGTAGAATTAAGTCCGATTACATGATTACGGCAAATCAAAGTACTTAAACAATAATCTACTACAATCATTGGCCAAAAGTGCGATAAAACAATAAACCCAACAATTCAACCATAGCCCAACATCAAAACATAACTAATCAAACGATAACAATGACTCGACAATTAATATATTATGCTCGTGTTGCTACTCAAGGATTCAAGGACGTTCGTATGTATCTTCTGAGTTGCATACAAACCTATCGAGTTAAACTAATCCAGTTTATGTCTAAATGGATTAAAATCTAATCGATGCATTAAACTCAAACCTTAAACGAATATGAAACGACATAGGTATATGTCTATCCTAAAATCGAATCACAATCCAAATTCATAATCAAATCCTCAAAATCACTATGTCTAGCAATCAAGAATCAATAACTCTCATCTCAAAGGTTGTCAAACCATAAGATGAACGATAAGCACGGAATCGGATTAACGAACACATATAAGCACCATACTAATCATCAAGACATCATTTAATCAAACAATAACATAAATATATATAAATCCAAAGAATTCAAATCCACAACCTTTGTTCCAAATAGAAAATAACAACATTCATATCCTAATCATAGACAACTAGGAAATAGAAAGATATCACCTAATCGGAATAAAGTCGAGAGATGGTTTCTCCTCCCTTTCATCACCACCCAAGGGTGGTGATTAACTCACCCCCTTGGAGGAGTCTTCAAATACAAGAAAAAGAAAGAAAAAGTAAAGAGAGAGTTGAGGGAGGCTTGAGAGGAAAAGGGAGGCAAGGTATGAGGGAAAGATTATCTATCTAATTTGTGTCTCCTCTTGACCCTCTTAACCTAGGGAAACAAGACCAAAAAGTCCCCAAAAAGGTTATGAAATACAAGTGGGGGAAAAGGGGGAAGATACAAAAAGCCCCCTGTTTTTCCCGCAGAAAATACCTACTGGAACAGGGGTCTCGCGGCCGCGAGACTTAACCTCGCGGCCGCGAGAAACAGGCAGTGAGTTTTTGCACTGCCACACTTCCTTCTGAGCAGCATATCTTTTGATTCCGAACTCCGATTGCGGATCCGTAAAGTCCGTAGCGTAGCTAACTCATTCATCTATGACATATCCAAAATTCAGCTCATTTGGATCAGTCATGAAAAAGTTGTGCATGTTCTAGTGAGAAGCTATCTATATTCTTGTACGATTTGCTTCGGGTTCTCTTTTCTGTGAAGCTCTTTCTGCGCAAAGGCTTGCATCTACGGCCACCGAGTCTTGATTTGTTGGAATTTCACTGAATCATAACCTCTCGGACTTCTCTTTAGCCTTGCAAAATTCTCAAACCTACAAACAGAACAAAAACACGACAAAAAACGACGAAAACAAAAGAAAACACACAAAATCCCAACAAGGGACCAAAAACGTAAAAGAACGCAAAAACAAGCAAAAGCACACAAAACTCGAATCAAAGCAAGATATTTTGGGCTTAAAGAGATAGGTAATAACGACGTTTTCACGGCGTTATCATTTAACATGTTTATTTGATTCATAGTTTTTCCAAATATATTTCAAATAAGAAGTTTTGAAAAGTTTTTATATATTCAACTAACCAAAATGTATAATGAGAATGAAATCTTAATCCATGATAGTGATAATTTATTCAAGTTCAATGGATATGCGAAATTGGATTGTTTCCAAGAGTACCTGGGTATACTATATATGCACCTCTCTTAATCCAGATAATTAACCTGGCCGGTCCCATTTTATGCATTAGATTAGATTTAATCGTACGACTAATTGAAACAAAAGCCCATGCAGTATATTGTATCAAAAAACTAAAATGTTTTAGATGTTGGGCTGGGCTTGTATCATAACTACTAGTCTACTACTATACTGTCACAATTCTCCCATCTCCTATGTTGAGTAGAAATGCATTTAAGGTTCAAGTAATGTAATTATTCATTTGAAAACCACTCACTGGTGAAATTAATGAAACAAACTGGTTAAATCGGTAGAATTAGTAAAAGACATTGATGAAATTAGTGGGAAAATGAGTTAAATCGATGAAATTTGCGGGGAAAAAATTGGTTAAATCGATTAATAACGTGTTAAACTAGTGAATTAATGAAAAAGTGATAAACTCAGTAAAAGACATGTCAAATCGATGAAAAATTGGTTAAATCATTGAAATTGATGAAATCAATGGCAAAACGGGTTAAATTGGTGAAATTTGTGAAAAATATGGGTTAAAATCGAGTTAAACTGGTGAAATTATCAAATTTTTTTGATAAAGTCTATGAATGACGTGTCAAATTGATTAAATCAGTTAAAATTGAATTAAATCGGCTAAAATAGTGAAAATATCAATGAAATATGTGAAAAATTGGTTAAAAAAATTAGTCACGCCGGTGAAAAACAAGAAGTGGTGAAATTAACGCAAATCTCGATGAAATCAGTGAAAATCGGGCCAAGCCGGTGAACTTGATGATAAAATGAGTTAAACTGATGAAAAAGTGGGTCAACGCGGTGAAAATGGGTCTGATTGGGTCATGGATGTGTTTTTTCTTGTTGTTGTTTCTTTTTTTTTTTTTGGGCGTGGATCGGGTCGAAAATTGAATTACGCTAATTGATATAATATTCGTGTTTTATTAATAAAAGTTTGTTTGAACTCGATTTGTTATGCATATATGCAACTAACAACATTAATCATTTCATAACATTTGAATCTAGAGTTGAACTCGATTCCTTAGTCAACCTAATAAAATTAATAATTCGAATTTTATTTCTCAATAAGTTAGTTTGTAGGTCTAGTTGGAATGAGGTTTAAGAATTATTAAAAGAAAAGTATTGTTCAAACTTGATTTAATAAATTAAAAGCTATAATTGAGAATTTCAATTACCTCAAATTGCATATACAAACAATGTATTTTAAATTAGTGGATTTGAAATCATTTGTAGAAAAAAATATTCCAATCGAGTTTGGAAAAAAAAATACAAATGATTTACCCCTCTTCATTTCAAATTCTCCTATCCAAAAATGGACCCTAATGATAGTTAGTTTATGAAATACGTGATTAATTAAAATTCTCATTGAAAATTGAGTTTAATATATGTTCTTATCAGTTTAATATCTAACATATGGATCATTTGTCTCGTACAATATTCATTTTATATTTCAAGAGGAAGGCTCATCAAGACCACTTGATATTTGGACTTTGGTGTTTCGAGCGTCATTCATATGCTGCACTATATCCGACGAGTATACTCTTGAACACGTAAATTGAATCCATTCCCAAAAATCCCTAATTATCATAAATGGTCATCTTTTTAGCCGTTTGTTCTTCTATAGTAGCTAGGAAAATAGAATTACTTTTTCTCTGATTCATATCAATGATCTTATATGATACATACGTAGAAGCATTTGTTGTACCAACAAGTGATTGATCTAGTCAAGTTCATTTTTTTGTTGGGAGAGATTCTCACTTAATGTTTCTGGCAACCCTGTAAAGGAATTAAGTCAGGTCTAAGACCTGAATACCCTTGAAAAACAAAAAAACAAAATTATTGGACTCCCCCATTCGGTCAAATCATTGATGTTAATCGAACTCTATTTCTGATATCACATTTAAAAATTGATGCTACAACTTCATTACGGACCAAAGCTCTTTCTTTAACAATTGATATATTCCAAAGGACATAATCCCAAAAAAAAAAAAAAAGAAGAAGAAGATACATACCAGAGTTAAAGTCGTGAGAAATTGAATAATACAACTCACAATTACCTAAAGGTGACATAATTAAATTATATATATATATGTAGACTTTTTCATTTTATAATATATAAGAATTATAATGTGGACAAATTAATAATCAATGATTAATCAGACAAACCTTGAGTATGGAGCCCTCTAATTAATCAAGGAGGACTAAAGACGACAAACTTATATATAATTAATCAAAGTTAATTGTAATCGTAACCACCAATTGAGAAGATAATTGAAAAGACATGCATGAGACAGGCCCGATTAAATCTAGCCATACAATTAATCTGTCAATAAGTATCAACAAAGATGTTTAACAATAATCATAAGACTAATTATCCTTCACAAATATGATTAAAAATATAGTAGTAATTAATATGATAATTATTTGGAGAAAATTAATGAATGACTTGAAATTGCAAGTAACATCTGGCCGGCCGGCCCAACCACCATTCATTGCTAAATCGCTAACGAAAAAGAAATCGTGTACACGCACGGCTGCTTCCTCAGCTCTTAATTACTAATTCTCCACATATATATATATGTCCAAAAGTCCAGCTATTTAATTAGTGGTTAATTTATTATCATGTAATATATTTTAGGGAAGCTATCAAACTTTTGCCGGTAATATACATATTTTGTCCAACCAATATCCAAATTTTGAAACAACAGAAACCCATTTGGTACTGTTTAGAATTAATTTGGTTCATGCACCAACATTAATTATATTAATTAATCTTTCTAGTATATGCTTGCATGTATATTCTTAAATGAATACTTAATGAGTAGAATGCATGCAATTCCTAATAGACATAAAATTTCATGTGCTATTTTTATTAACAAAAAACTCATGTACATGTTAATATTTTAATTATTAGCAAAGAAAATTCATGTGCGTTATTGTTTTATAAGTTTACTGCATCTATTTGAAAATTAAGGGTTGACCACACAAAGCCTATATATTATTGATGTTTTAAGAGAACAAATGGTCATTACCCATTTCTTTTATTTTACAGAAGGTTACTATCAATTTTTCTAAGTGAACAGTTATGTTCTAAGCCTATATATTGACCAATATACCTCTATATGATTTTTTTATATTTGGAATAAAAAATAGAAATTTCTCTTTTTCCAAATAAAAAAAAAATCATATATAGATATATTGACTTTCTCTTTTTTATTCCAAAAAAAAAATCATATAAAGGTGTATTAGTCAATTCTTGTATAAATCATGAAAAATACTCACACTTAAATCAAGTAAAAGACTTGGAAACTAGCTCGGTTGGAAAAATTTATACGTAAAAAGATAAATTAAGGACATACTCAAGTAATTATTTATACTATTATATAGCTAGCTCGATCAAGTTTATTAATTCTAGCTATATTATTTTTCCAGTGTTAATTAATATACACATACTATGAAATTGTGGGGGATATATGGATAATGATTGATTAATTAACGCTCATTTATTAACTGATAGGTGATTGATTTAACGTTCTACAAGATATTGGTTATTCTTTTCATATATATGTAATGTAAGTAGTGTTAATTATTAGATATTGGTTATTATTATCTGTCGATTTATTCATGCATTCAACTCATCGATATTAATGTTTTAATTAGTCAAATCTGTAAGCATGCTCATTAAATATATAATAGTTAAGTATACAGTATACACTTGCGTCTGATTGATTTGTTGTGAATTAATATCGATTAATTAATTTATATATGAGAGTTGTTGTACTATGGTATAAAAGAGTAATATAATTGTTGTAATTTTAAATACCGGAACCGGAGGGAGTATTATTGTATTTATTTGAGGGGTGTATTTGTGAATTACCTATTGAAAGTTTTTATGACACCTTGCCTTTGGGTTGGCTTTGGTGGGGTAATTATATTCTCATAAACACACACACACACACACACACAGATGAACAGAATGGGAATTATGGGAGGGAGGGAGACTCCATAATTTCAATTATTCCATATATATATATACTCCATCAATTAATGATATATATATCTATCGCATTTATTTATTTAAGCATCTGACAACACTTGTACTACTAATTTTATATGGCATCCAGCCAGATCTCTGTTTCTTAATTTGACTTTCCCAAAATTACTACTTTACTACCATTAATTATGGATTTTTTTAGATATTTGTTTTTCTTGTATTTGTTTGAATTTTCAATAAGATAAAAGGAATAATAAATTTATTTTTTAAGTGAGATTATGGAATTCATATAGCATTATAATTTCTGATAATAACGAAACAAACATGCTCTTAGTCTTTAATATTTGTTGTAAAGTCTGTTCATTTGACCCTTTCAACAATCTGTGTAATTAATTATGTTTACCATTCCTTCATAGTTGATTTCGAAGTACTAAAAATATAATTGACTGTGGACTTTCTCATCTTTTAAACAATAATCTAACAACCTAATAGTAGTACATAGTAATTATACTTCTCATTATGCAGATAAACAGTCACATTCAACTTCAAGAAGTCTTTTTTTTTTTTTTTTTTTTGTGATAATCTAGAAGTCATTTCTTTTAGATATATAAATAAATAAAACTGCAAATACATATAGGATTTATTACCTACTTCTGACAAGTCCATGGCTTGTTATTAGTATCTCACTCACATAATTCCATGTGCTTGGTGTGTGTTGTTTCCCTGCAATTCCCTTCACCTTCAATTCAATACAAGCTTTCTCCAATAAAGTTAAGTTGTTTACTTTGAAAAAGAAAAAGTTCATTTTTTATACTTCATAAAGCAACCCAAAGGTCCCCATTGGACATTATTATACAGACAGAGTGAAAAGCTTCCAATGTGTTTTTACCTTTCACAATGCGTTTGGTTTATTGGAGATCTGGGATTTTGGGTTTGAGCTAAATAGATTTTGCTATACATATCCATTCAAGAACAGGTAAAGTTTGAATCTTCATCCATTTTCTTTTTATTTATATGTTTGAAATAGCAATGCTATGTGACAATTGATTAATGCTATGCCTCTCAATTTCAGTTCCTTTAATAAACTCAAAGAGGGTTTTGATTTTCTGAATTTATTTATTAGCAGATACATATTTGGACATTTGCGAAATGGGTTCCGGTTTGAATTTCGATTTATCAAAGAAAACTCACATATTTCATCTCAAGGTGTGGGTTTTATTAACCATCTTTCTTGGAATATTTATACCACTTGTACTTGTTCTGCTTTGGTGTTGTACTCCACGAAAGAAGTCAAGCACAAGGAGTAGTAGTACACTTCCCCTAACTCAGATTCCAAATGAATCCAGTGAAATCAAAGTAATAAGAGTAGACCATAATTCGGAGAAGTACAATGAAAAAGATTCTAATAAACTTTTAGTGCATTTCAACAATGACAAGGAAAAGAAGAATGAAGATAGCAGTCAACTATATGCTTCTTGTAATTATGTAGAGAAAGATGAAGTTATGGATATGAATCACCTTTCTTCACCTCTAGCGGGTTTACCCGAATTGTCTCACCTTGGTTGGGGTCATTGGTTTACTCTAAGGGATCTTGAAGTTGCGACAAATAAATTCTCAAAGGAAAATATTATTGGAGAGGGTGGATATGGTGTTGTTTTTCGGGGTCGATTGATCAATGGTACCCTTGTTGCAGTAAAAAGGCTCCTAAATAATTTGTAAGTTTATATACATAAATATTCTCTTAAAAAAAGTTTACTGTCATTTATGACCCTTTTGATGTTTTATGTGTAGAGGACAAGCGGAGAAGGAATTTGGGGTTGAAGTAGAGGCTATTGGTCATGTTCGGCATAAAAACTTAGTTCGACTTTTGGGTTATTGTGTTGAAGGAACACATAGGTATCGTTTCGCTATACTTTTTCTTTGTAGCTAGTAAAATTTGCTTAATGTTGTTGATTTTTGGTGACCTTTCAAATACAGTAGATAGAATGTTATTTTCTTGCGATTCAATCGATTGTACTTTTTAACAAGGAACTTGAGTTTCTTCGGTTTTGGTTCTTGGATTTCGGTGAGTAATATGATAAGAAAAAAAATGAAACTTGATTCTCTTATTTTATGTCCACTAAAATACCGAAATCAAACATAGTCTGCCTTGTCAATTTATTTAAATAAAGTAACAAACAAAATCCAGGTTGTTGGTATATGAGTACGTTAACAATGGCAATCTCGAGCAATGGCTCCATGGAGCTATGGCCCATCACGGTCAACTAACATGGGAAGGACGTATGAAGATTCTACTTGGCACTGCTAAGGCGTGAGTCCACATATCAATCTCTATACATGTTACCAAAACCCAAGCTCTATGTATCATATACTAATTAACAGTATGTTTTAATTTGCAGTCTTGCCTACCTGCATGAGGCAATAGAGCCTAAAGTTGTTCATAGAGATATTAAATCGAGCAATATTCTAATTGACGATGACTTCAATGCTAAAGTATCTGATTTTGGCCTTGCTAAGTTGCTTGGTGCTGGAAAGAGTCATATTATAACCAGAGTTATGGGTACCTTTGGGTAAGTAGGAAGGAGTATTTGATATATATTCAATATCAGATTTGAATATATATATATATATATATTTTATATATATGTATACTTTGAAAATTCATTTTTCTTATGTAGATATGTAGCTCCAGAGTATGCAAGCAGTGGATTTCTAAACGAAAAGAGTGATGTTTATAGCTTTGGGGTAGTTCTTTTGGAAGCTATTACTGGCAGAGATCCAGTCGATGACACTCGTCCTGTCCTTGAGGTATTAATGCTTACTACTTATAAAATCCTTAAAGCTACGTTTCGTTTTATTTCCAATTTAATTAGACCTTTGTTAGTGAATAAAAGTAATAGAATTTTCAATATCTGATTTGTGATGCAGAAAAACTTGGTGGACTGGCTCAAAATGATGGTTGCAGCTAGACGTTCAGAGGAAATAGTGGACCCAAATATTGAGACAAGACCATCTACTTCTGCTCTCAAACGAACTCTTTTGACAGCCTTAAGATGTGTTGATCCAAACACGGAACAAAGGCCTACAATGAGTCAAGTTGTGCGTATGCTTGAATCAGAGGAATATCCAATACCTAGAGAGGTCGGTCGGTCGAATATTCCGAATCAAATGTTAAAACTTTTGTGGTTTCCTAACTAAAACATACATTGTGACCCCCCTTAAATAGTATTTGCTTGCTTTCATTTCAGGGTCGTCGAAGAAGGCAAAATAATCATTCAAGCAACCAAACTGGCACTGCCAAGTAATGTGATTATAGGAAACAATACATATACTCAGCTCAGGCAGCAAAAGAATATAATTCAACTTTTATTCTTGGTCTTGGTGTGCTCCAATTCCATATGTGAAGGAAGGCAGTTCATGCTATAATGGATGTCGAAGAAGAAGACAGCATTCACTGATTTGTGCATATGGAAGTTGTTGTTATTAATGGCTTCTTAAGAAAGAGTCTAGCTATTATATATACATACAGTATTTTGTACAGTTATTATTCATCATCCCACCATTGGCCATGTATATGTCGTCATAGAAATTATGTAAAGGTGCATTTGGATTGAGGAATTCAAATAGGAAGAATGATTTCAAATGTTGTGTACTGTAGATAGATACATTTTGAAGAATGACTTGTTCTGGTTTGAAGAATACTGCAAAATGGCCACTTTAATGAAAAAAGAGATTATTAGTATGATTTATATATGTGAATTTGTCATCTCCAAATCCCTTAATCTGAGGAGGTCAAATCCTTCAGTCCAACTAAAGCCTATATTAATATGCATTTATCTCGGACTTCTTGAGTTTCAAAATCCAAAATTTCGAAAGATTTTTTTGTTTAGAAAAAGAAAAATGAAAAACACAAAATTACTTCACATGTTCTTCAAATACCTAACATTTAAAATACATTCAACACCTTTTCATATTTATCAATTCTACATAACTCTAATGAAAATACACCTAAATCTATTTTCACATTTTCAAAAAGCAAGCACATAGAGCAAAATACATCTAAACAATACAGAAACAGATTGAACTGAAATTTTGATATTAACAGGTTTACTCTCCACAACAAAAATACTGAAAAATTGGTTTGGTTCGATTCAGTAATAACTACACCGGTTTCTTTTGAAGCAATTCAAGTAATTTACATACAAATCAAATAACTAAAATAATAGTATCTCCACCAAAGAATATCGACTATTCTACATTGAATCACCAATGAGTACACAATATGGCCGGAGGCACAAAATCTTAGCAAATTACTACTATAAGATAGTTTTCGGATTATTTTATCCATCGGCAGACGACTGAATGAATGTTTGATCGATTCATTCACGTGTTGGTGTTTGGGTAGTAGGAGGTCCAGGTCGAGTATTCAACAGAGGCTGGAGAGCTTTAACTACTATGCTCATGTTTGGTCGGAAATCAGCTTCATATTGCACACACAATGCAGCAACTGCAGCCATCTGTTGTTTAGTTTAACCAAAATCAATTATCATAAAACTTTTCAACTGCATAATAAATGAAAGTTATACTATATTTCAATTCAGTAATATAAATACAAACTAATTTGCAATCATTAAACAATGGTTTACCTTTGCAACTGCTTTTGGAGGGTATTCTCCGTTCAGTCGAGCATCAACACATTGCTTTACCTTATCTTCACTCAGCTTCGGTGTTGCCTGGTTTCAAAGTAAACATGCAATTTTACAAAATTTATTATAGTGTGGGACCAAACCAAAATGAGAAGGACCAAATCTTATGGGACAAAAAGTGCATTTTTGTCCCGTAAAAATATGCCATACCCATGTGACTAGACTCTGCTGTCCCCTTGGTAGTGTATGATCGACTGGTTTACGGCCGGTCAAGAGTTCGAGGAGTACGACACCAAAGCTATAAACATCACTCTTTGAGCTTAGCTGGCCAGTCATAGCATATTCAGGGGCATGATAACCAAAAGTTCCAAGAACACGAGTGGAGTGAAGGCGAGCTGCCATATCAGGGGCTTGATTTGATAAATCAAAGTCCGCAATCTTAGCAATATCATCATCAAACAATAGAACATTGCTCGACTTTATATCTCGATGAATAATATGAGGCTGTGACTTCTCGTGCAAGTATTCTAGTCCTTTTGCAGCACCAACAGCAATCTTGACTCTCTGGGCCCACGACAGTACTGGACCTGGCTGTGCTCCTTTTACACCCTTTCGCCCTTCATTACCAAAATATATTAGGCAATAAGATAGACTTGATTAATATATAATACTACTCCAATAAAGTTCAAATTTCTTACTTACCATGAAGAATGTCATGTAGAGATCCATTTACAGCATACTCGTAAGTCAAGACTCGAAGGCCACCATCCACACAATAACCAAGTAGCCCAACCACATGATCATGCTTTAGTCTTGAAACCATAGAAACCTGCCCCAACCATATACGGAAAAAGAGTATTAAAAAACTTAAACCAAGCCAAGGTTATAAATTTTCGATAAAATTGATAATAATATAAAAATGATGCATATGTTTACTACAATATTCCAACCTGTGACAAAAATTCTTGGTCTGGTTGCTTGCTAGAGTCTAATTTTTTAATTGCTGCAGCTTGTCCATTTCTCAAGATTCCATGGTATACCCTTCCGTAAGATCCTTCACCAATCAGAGACTTTGAACCAAAATTATCTGTAATGTCCTTTAACTCATCTACTGGAACTGAAGGGACAGCTATTGGCTGCATGTTAATAGTCGGCTTCTCCCTTTGAGCTGTGTCAGACGCACGATAGCCAGCAGGGTTGCCTATAGAAAACCTCAAATAAGTTTAATTACAAGAAAAATATAACAACTATCTGATAGTAGTAAGTAAAAGCTCGTATGGAGTAGACAGTTCAGCTCACCTAATGAGTTGGGTGTCATGTAGGGTCCATTATCAGTGGTCTTATGGACGTCATCTTCTCCACAACAACCAAAGCAGCTCATGGTTTGTTGATTCAACTAAAAGTATCTGCCTGCATTTGAACAGGCTTTTACGTGTTTCTTATAGTATTTGATTCCAATATATTCCAAAAAAAAAAAGAACCTCAAGAAGAAATGTGAATCTACCTGTAAATGGACTTATGCAAGTAAGAAATTACACATCACGATCGCCAATTCGATGCATAAAAGTGTAAACAACTAATAAAGTGACTTTAAGCTAGTAGAAATCCATAGGTAAAAGAGCTAAAGGAGAAAAAATGCCCAAGTTACATTTCATTCTTTTTATAATTAAAAGTCTTCATTTTAGATTATACTAATTCAGTCCATCTTGACTGCAATGGAAGGCATAACAATAGAAGACAACTTAGACCATCCAAATATTTTCAAGCTGTACTAATTTTTCAGTAACCTAAAGGGCAACAAACATCAAAGATGTACTAATCAAACTGGTAAATTTGTGAAATTGTGGGTCTTTCAGTATCAAACATAAATAGTCAAAAAACTGAGCAACTATTTATCCACTGGAGGCAATTTATTGAATTGAGAAAGTAGTTACTGAAGCAAACAAAAATTTATGGCACATCACACCACAATAAATCAAACGATATTTACAGTTGGTTTGATTCATCACTTCGTAGCCCTTTTCAAAAGAAACCCAATAAATCCACAGTTCAATTCTTAAAATTTACACAAAAACACAGAGAAAATGAAATTCCGTGGAAAACAAGCATAACTTTTCAACTAAGAAACCAATTTTATCTGTATTTAAAAAGATAACAAGCTTCAACCTTTCACTGTGAATTACCAAATACAGACAAAAAAGGAACCCAGAACAAAAAGACGATCAAAACAGGTAAAGCAAAATCATGTATAACCAATCAGCACAAGAACCCACAATTTGAGCAAGGAAAGAAAGGGAAAAAGACTGACCAAATTTTCAAGAAAGGAATCGACTTTTTCTTGATTTTTGGAATGAAATGTGTAACTGTTGAAGAGGCTTCAGAAATCAGAACTGAAGTCGTTTTTTATTTTTACGTAATTAAAGCAGTTACTGAGTTTCTTTTTTCAGAAATTGAGGAGGGGTAATATAAGATAGGAGGAAAGACCAAAGCGCGTAGATTGGTCGAATCCGTGCAATTATTTCAATTCTTGAAAATTAAAATATCCAAATTTAACATACACAATTAGTAATAATATTGCTATTCTTTTTCATTTTACTACTTCAAACTATTATACATTTATAGCTTGTTTGGTTGTCAGGAAAGTGAAGGAAAATTGTTGGAAAAGGAAAAGGAAAGGAAAGGAAAGGAAAAGGAAAAGAAAGTCATTTTCCTCTACATGTTTGGTTGTGAGGAAAATTATTTTCTTGCAATTGTTTGGTTGTTAAGAAACTTTAGGAACATAATATTTTTAATAAATATTTTTGTTTGATTATGAATTACGTTTTCTTTGTTGATAAAATATTGTATGAATAATCACGATTCATTATATTAACTTTATTATAAATTAATTTGATGCTATTTTATATTTTTTAGTCACCGAATTTTTATCAATCTTCAAAGTTAACAGGGGATTATTGTCAATTTTTAAAGTTAACAGGGGGTTATTGATAATTTTTTTAGGTAAAAAAAAGTGCTTTTGCGTCATTTTTTGGGGGTATAATTGTTATATGACTTGAGAAGGTATTTTTTTGCTAATAATAAATAAGCACAAAGGGACTTTTGGTAAGAAAAAATCACAAATGAGGGATTTTGATAGTTAAACAAAGTATAAGGGGTGTTTTGCAATTTACTGTAAAATTTTCCCAATATTTTCCCAGGATTTCCCCATCAAATTGGTGGGGAAATTTTTTCTTCACAAAATTTTCCTGCAGGAAAGTTAAAGGAAAATAATAACTTCCTTTCCTGTTATCCAAACAACATGTGGGAGAAAAAAAAACTGACTTTCCTTCACTTTCCCTCACTTTCCCGACAACCAAACAATACATTAGAGTTTTGTTAAAATTATCACTAAAGTTGCTCTCCAAGAGCACATGTATAATTTATGTGTTGTTAAAATTTATGGGTTTGGATGGCCAAATACCCATGGCCAAATGCAAAACAATAAATTGTTTGCAATTGTTTGTAGGAACTTTTGTACTTTCCTGCAAAACAATAAATTATTCTGGACAAAATTCAAATGCATACAAATTTGAATTGAAATTTTAAATTCAAATTTTATAATTTGAATATCATTACAAGAAATTTGTCACTATTGACAATTAGCAAAACCTCTTCAACGACATATTAACGATAATTAATATTGTCATAATGATTTAGTGATAATATTTTGATTATTATTTTTGGGGCACCGCTAAATGTCAATAATGAAAATTTTTCTCTAGTTATTGTCACTAATATATATATGAAGTGACAATACCTAATTTATTGTCACTTAACAATTATAAAAATTCCTCAAGTGTGTAATCACAATAAATATTTTATTTTGCCGATGAGTCCTTAGCCAAGTGGTTAGAGATGAGGCTCCATGACCAAGAGGTCCTGTGTTCAACTCTAACTAGTGTGGGCATTTTCGTTAGTTTAATACAAAAATTTAAACGTCAGAATATTTTTTTCAAATAATAAAAATTAATATTTTTTAAAAAACTATTTTTATTATGAAATTAAATCAATTAATATTATAAATATATAATTCTTATTTATATAAAATAATAATTAAAGTAATTTGTTAAAATATAAACTAACTGTAGGAGTGAAATGGTATGGTTGTTAAAAAGTAGTCTCTTAAAATATAAACTAGCTGGTGGAGTACAGAATAAAAAGTGGAAGTGTATAACACTGTTCATTAGTTATAATTTAAGATAAGAGGCTAAAATTTAAGAGAGCTGTTGGAGATGGCCTTACGATGGTTACCATATGGGATAATTACATACATCTCCTTCAAAGTTATGTAAAATTATCGGAATATCTCATGAAGTTTCAATAATTACAAACACCCCATCTATAATTAGTTTTTGTTAAAATAAACAAACGTAATATGCACAAATCTACCTTGATCCTATCTTTAAGCAATATTTTTCCTTATAAGAGATGAATAGTCAAAATACAAATAATATCATCCCAAATGGGTATACCTACTTTTTTTTTTTTAGAGAAGGGTATACCTAATTATAATGGGTCAAACACTTCAAACCATTAATCTTTTAATTAAATTAAAACATAAAATTTAATGACATTCTTGAATAAAAATAAAAATAAAATAATTGATTTTATCTATTATTATACTCAATTATATTTTTCAATAATCATATATTTTACATTAATAAGTTTTTTCTAAATATAAATAATATATATTTGTCATAAAAATTTGCCAAATTCAAGGTCACTTTTAGATATTAAAAGTAAAATAATTATTTCATTAATATTTTGGAGATAACATAACTTTTTCAATTAAAATTTTAATGACAGAGGTCTGTCTGTAAGATAAAACTTAAAGTATGAGAGATTTTTGTAATTTTATCTAACCTCGGGTATTAGATTGAGTCTTTTGGGAAGAAGAAAGAAGTTATTATATTGAGACTACTACTCGGTCATTTGCTCAACTGGAAAAGTAGTCACACTTATTTCTCTTCTCCTTTTAAAAGTTGTCTTGACATTTTCGTTTCTTCTCGACTCAATATATATATATAAATATATTTGTGGGTAAAAATTACATGTGGATGAAAGTATGAACACCTAGCTAGCAATTACCAAATTATATTATCCTCTGTGTTTTCTCTATATATATATATATTCTTGATCAAGTCGATCGGCATAGTTTTAATAAATAAATTGAAATATGTTTTTATATATACTTGTATGGCTCATCAGGTCTAATGTCACATGGGTGTTGGTTAACAAAGGGCAAGACGAATTGAATAAAACTAAAGGCATGCAATAATTAATATATAATTCCAACGCATAATCGTGGGCTTAAGATAAATATCTATTTGTGATAAGGAACAAACAATAATAATTGAATTGTAAGTTCATATATATAGATTTATTTATATTAATTTGACCAGTCTTTGTAATGTCTCTTAAAATCACTTTGACAAATTAAGCATAACATCTCATTTATATTAGTGTGAGCTTTTTTGTCTCTCACGTTTATAGACAAAAAATATAATTTTCATGCTAAAAATATGTGAATTTGCTTGCCTACTTGATCTAATTGGGGGCCCACATTTCTTTAAGTTTGATAAAAAAGCATAAGATACTTTGTTATTTTAATGGTCAACCAATTGGTTGAAGTGTGGAACTGGCTGTCTTATGGAATTAATTCATGTTATCTGTCCCAATCATTGATCCAATCCGCGTTTACTTTTGCCTTTACATATATAAACACGTTATTCATTATTATGTTTATGCAATTGTCTATATTTTTATACTTATATACTTCTTCCCTTACATTATCATTAACTACAGTACCAATGTTATTAAAACCAAATCGGACATCGGTCCGACGGATTCGACCGCGAAACGGAGGCTTGTTCTGTCCAGTTAATCCCTAAAACCAGTAAACTTAAAAGTCAGTTTGTGATTTTGCTTTTTTTTTTTCTTCTTTTTTTGTAATTTTTTTAATATTTAAAAATAAATTGAAAACTTTTGTAGAAGGAGGGATTTGAACACTAACCTCTTGAATAAAACATAACATCCTTACCATTTAAGCTACATCATTTTGTTGAACTTTTAGTATAGAAAATTTGAAACAAAATTTATTTATAAATTAGATTATGTTAATTAAATCAACTTAATATTTTACACATTATCAATGAAAATTAAAGCTAATTTTATTTTTATGACATAACACTACTAGAAAAAGATGAAATTTTAATAAGATATTTCTTATTAAAAGTACTTTTAATAAGATATTTCTTTCCAATTATATTATTTTAGGATAAAGAGTGTCAAAGCTTGAAAGACAAATCGATATATTATGCAAATTTGATTTTGAATATTAGACTTGTATGCATAATCATATTTTAAAATTTATTAATCTCTTAGTTTGTTGTATTGTTAACTTACATTTTTATATTTTTAATCAAATAGATATAATCATATTATATTTACATGAGCTTACTAATTAGTATCATATTACCATTATGATATAAGTTAGATAAATATTATATGGTTTAATTTAAATATATTCTAAGTTTTGCATATTTTTAATCAATTGTAGGATAATTAAATTTTATGCATATTGTATATACCTTAAAACTAAATATATATTATATCATTATGACGTCATTCGGTCCGACCCGTTCGACTAGTAGAATCAGTGGCCAGTCGGCTCACCGGTTCATTGTCCGATCCGGTTCTGAAAACATTGTACAGTACCCGATCAAAGGTAACAATCTTTTAAGTGACTTATCATGTTAAATTATTCACATTTCTGGGGTATTAAATATTTTTAAAAATTATTACTCCCTCTATCCCAAATTATTTGTCGTTTTTACATGTTTTCACACATATTAAGGTACCTACTAAATAGCCTCAGTTTTAGGGAAAAAATAAACTATATACATAAGATACCCTTATTCTTTATTTATCTCACCATTAGCTAGTTACACGTTATTCAAGTTTTACACACTCTCTCTTACTTTTTCTCATAACTAAAATATGTAATTAATAGTGTATTGAAATTCTAAAGTGACAAATAATTTGGAACAAATTTTTTTCTCTAAAACGACAGATAATTTGGGACAGATGGAGTATATATATTGTCATATGATATTATTAAATTATTAGTTAAATATATTAATCAAATTATTTATTATCATTTTTTAAAATTTTATTAAGTTGACTGGTCAACGATACCAATGAATAAAAATTAATGGGATGGAGGAAGTAGTGCTTCTATTATTTATTTTATTCATTATATCATATTTGCTCAATGTTTTGGGCCAGAAAGCCCAAATACAGGTGTAGATTGGGCCGTTTGATAGATTGAATATTTCTTTTTATTGTGTTAGATTTATCCCTAATAAAAAAAACTTAAGTTATATATATTGTCAATGTGAAATAATGCTACTAACCCTAGGAGATATTCTAAAACCGAAATATCGTGCATAAAAAGAAAAAATTGAGGCAGCAGATGGACATGAATAATTGACCTGAAAGTAAAAGCTTCAAAAAGTGTGAAATTTCCTTTGGGTCGAAAATGAAATTGATTCGGCCCATCAACTTGATATTGACATTATCCAACCATGATTAAATATATACTGAAGTATTTGCTTTCCTGGGCATCATCAACCTATGACCTATCCACTGTCCAATAACTTTCTTGGGCCAAAAACTCTTTTCCTAAATTTTAAATTGAATAAGATAACTTTCTGTTTGGATTCATATTGTATTGTTGGCCCATGCACAAATTCTCACTTTATATATATACTAGTATATATTAATATTTTTCTTTTTCTAAGGATTTAATTTCTTTCGAGGTGCGTCGAACATATATTATATGATAACCTCTCCCAACAAAAATTCGATCTTGAACCGTCACTTTCTGGGTATTAATTATTTCCAATTTATAAATCACATGTTGGTATAAATTAATATAACTATGCACAATTGTTAGTGTGATATCTTTTAGCGTAGCTTGGCGAAAATTGATGCTCAAGATCAATATCTTGGTTTCAAATCACACTGAGTATAAATTCAAAAAGATTTATGAATATAATTAATGATATGATGTAATTATATATTTTCACTATAAAAATTCTCGATATATATTCTTTCAAAATCAGCAAAACAAGTTCTGAAACATATTACACAAGCTTGTAATTACAATTTAAAATTAGCACAAAAAGTATGTACAATTCTTTTGGGTGATCGAACACGTGTTAAAGCAAAGCTAAAAGGAAGTGAATAAAATGCATGGGCAATATAACGTATTCAATCTATATATACTTAACAATTTGTTTGTTTTATATCCTGATTTTAGTGCTTTTTATAAGTAAATACATCTTTAGAAGATAAACGACAGGATCTGGTTCATCTTCTTTCTAAACAAACTCTATACAGTATCAATCTGTTTATATATATCATAGTCCGATCCATACCATTGATCACATGACCACACATCATTTTGTTCTTTGGGCGGAGGGGACCGCCGTCTTGTCTTGCCCATATCATACGTACATTAATTAATTTATTCAAACACATGCTATATATATATATATATATACTAGGGGGATTCTTCCGCGCATGGCGCGGTGTCTTGTGCCCACCATTTGTGGTGTTTATCTGATGTTGGAAGAAAATATATATGGAATACCAAGTTATGCTATTTAATAGAATCAAAAGAAAGAGAACAATTTGAAAATAAACTTTTACTGTTGTAGATAATACAATGAAACTATTATTAGTACATGGAGAATAAAACATGGAATATGAAAATAGTTCATCTGTTATACTTTTGACCTTCATGGAATGTATACTTTTGACATATCGTAGATTGTACGACTTTCCAGTCCTCGGCAAGTCAACCTTTTCCAACACCAAATGGTATTTATCATTAACAAATTAAATCTTAACAGAAAAATCATGGACCTCTAATAAAGTGTATAAGTACAAAATGACAATCATGTTCTATCACTATATAATATGTTTTGAAAAAAATCATTTTAGAGCAATAGTCATTGAAGATGACAAATTGCATTTATATGAGAGAAGACTAACACAACCAATAAAATAGCATTTCTAGTTCCATAGGACTTGAACCATATAACTTTTGTTCTTGTACGTTACAAAGTTGTTTTAATCAAATCAAATCAAATCATTGGTCAAAATAACTAGAATTGGAAAAAAAAATAGGAAATATGGGTGACTAATATAGGCCTGTACAATGTATTTGAACATTGTTTTCCATAGAAAGCACATAACAACTCTTTAACACGATAATCTGAATTTCATTTAGCCATATTCTTCTTTCAATCCTTAGCAAGACCAAATTTCTTCCCTTACCTAAATAGTACAAATTGATTCCTTGGAAACGCTCTAATTAGTTACATCACATAAATTCCATTAAGAGGCACAGAAAAATGACATATAACAGGGTTTCAAATCCAAGCAACATGGGAGTACAATACTAACATACCATTAATGACATCACTGCTCTTAAAAGGAAAGTCTTCAGGGTAGCTTCTCTTTCCTTCATCAAATTAGTGATCTTCGACATGGGTAGTTGTTTCGTAGCTTTTATGAATTGTAGAAAAGAAAAAGATAAATATGATCACATTTTTGTTGGATAAACAAGCTCATACCGGTAAAGTTTAATAAACCGTGCTTGTTATAAAGAATTTGTAATAATATGATCATCATGTTGTTGACTTCTTTCTGCTGGAAATCTCATAACAATAAGTGCATCGGGAAATTTTATAGCCTCCAGCAAAAGATATTTATTCTAGCAACTCATGATTTCCATCCTGATCCAACAACTGACTTGAGTGTAACTAAATTTAGAAATTTATGAAACAAACCAAAATAAACATACTCGAGTTTGAGGAATGTGCAGGCCTAAAACATCTAAAGGCAACATTTCTCACAAGAAGTATATAATGAAAAAACCATCAGTCAAATATTAAAATAGTACCCTTCAGAAAACTCATTCTTAAGCATTTCATTTTACAGAAATACAATTATATATAATCTATCGTGCTATGCTTGAAAAGATTAGCTTCTATTAAATTCCTAACTAAGAATATCACTTGAAAAATCCCAAACAATTAGAAAAAAACACCAAAAGGAATTCAAATATTTTAACGACATAGAATGAGATAAACCAGAGAAACCACATCCAAAACATTGAAAGAATTACCAAAATTATCTCCAAGTAGTTGGGCTGATATGTCATATGGAAAAGATCTTAAAGGCTTGATTCCAACTTCAGAAAACTCATCTGCTTCATAAGCATCCACAATTATAGTCACTAGAAGAATGAGAACAATATTTAAGGTAGATATTGAAAGCCATGAACAAATATCATTTTCTCATAGCTAAAGTAATGACATTATGATTAACATTCATTTGCAGAAAATATCAGTAGGTCTAATGTCATCCAACTTTGTTGTAAAAATAACCAAGTTAAATGAACAAAGAAAGCCTTGATCATAGAGAAGAGCGAAGAAACATAAGAAGACACCAATATTCTTTGCAATATGTTCTCCAAATATCAAAGCAAAGAAATTTCTAGGCAAAAACAATTAAGCTACCCCACAATTAAAGATGAGAATTAAAAGTTCCTTGAAATCTTTAAATCAAGCCAAAAAAATCTAAAAAACACAATAAAGGCCAAATAACAAACCTAGTGACAGGACGAAGGGCATGAACTACAACCAACAACATTTTTCATAATCAAGATCAGCGCTAAGCATAAATTAATACATAAGGGATTTTCACATTAATGTAAATGAAAAGAAATACCATTGATAAACTAACAAAGAGTAAAGCTTATGAATTTGATACTATTGGAACCTCTCTATTCTAAACAACACATGTATGTAATAATGAGCTCCATCACGTTCTTATTGATTATATTCAATCCCTTCCTATTATTCCCAATTTTATAAATAATCAATATAATTTACTATAACTAAAATAATTATACTTTACAACATTATAAACCGAAGAAATCAAATATTCAAAAAGCTTTATATCAAAATAAAATAAACCAAGCAAGAACTAAATTTCAAACTCTTTTGGATATACAAAATAAAATTTCAAATTACCTAGAGCGTTGCAGAGTCAGATCACTTGTTGAAAAGTCTCTTTTTATCCCGTCATCTTCATTATCTTCGGAATGCAGCCACTAAAAATTACAAAAGATTTAATCATATACCCAACAACAATTTATTTTGGGAACGGAAATTAAATAAGATTCTACTATTGAAAATTCAATACTGGATAACAGGGATAACAAAACTTCATATCACAAATTATAATGAAAAATCTAAAAATGAAACAGAAAGAGACAAGAACAACGTTCAACGGAGAATCCCATAAAAGGTCGCTGTGAATATAGGGATACATCCCAAAGGAAAATGGATAGAGACTCCAAAGAAAACTCCACCAAAATCAATAAACTAATCAATAAAAATGCATATTGTTTGTGACAACTAAAAGTCAATATCTGAATTTTATAAAACAGACAAAAGAAAGAAATAGTAGACAGATATAGAGAGGCACGTTCATCACTTAGAGGTGAAGAGAAAAGAAAGAAAAGCAAGAACACCGTTGGAAAGAAGAAAAACACCAAATTCCCTTATCGTCTTCTTTCTGAGAAACAACTCATTTTCCACCTCCATTCTTCAAACTCACAACAAAAAAGCCGCCAATAAATAGAACATAAAGGAGCAATAAAAATACAGTCTATCACTACAATTTCAAATGCATGTGCACCATACAATGAAACTAATAACACCTACAATGATTAAAGAAAACAATGTTCAAAGACATCATTAACAAAAATAACTAAAAATAATACCTTCTTTCTTGGCAAAAAAGTACAAGCATTCTCCAATCTTTGGACCCATTTCTTGTCCATACAATCATTTGACTCACCTATTAAAAAGTCAGAAGCAAAAACCGATGAGAACAGAAAATCTAAGCAGATACAAAATAAGGAAGAAAAAAAAATGAAAGAAAAGGAAAACTATGTACCAGTTAAGCACCTATTAGTCTTGAAACTGTCAATTCCGGAGATATCGAGCACTCAAATTAAACATTTTGAAGTACGATCTTGACCGATTGAACTGTTGACCTTATCCACAAGCTTGCAAACTACGAATAATAAGTGTCATTGTCAACAAAATCTTAGTAGGAAACAAAGCAATAAAACAAAAGAAAGAAGTCATATCCCCAAAATCTTACCAATAGTACAATCTTGAATACATAGTTTTGGCCGAGGCATCTCTACTGGCAGGATAAAATCTCCGAAAAAGAACTACAAGATGTAACAAAGAAATATATTACTTTGTTATTATTGAGAACTACACATGGATAATTATTAGAAAAAGAAAGCTACACAGGGAAACCTGCATTTAAACTCTTAATCTCTAGAGTATTACTCAGTTCGATTGAACTTTTAAATTAATAAAACCATATACCAGTAAGACTTGGAAATTATCTTATAAAATGTAGCATTATGTAGACCATTTTTTTACTTCCACTAAGTAAAATAAACCTTGTTATAGAATAATCACCACATCTCTAGCTCACACAAGATATATACTTCTTACCTAATAGGAAGAATAAATCCAAACACTGCATAGACAAAGAAAAACAACAAATATTAGGACAAAATAGTAAGAATGACAAAGCAATAATTTATAAGGTACCTCACCACGGGATCACCTAATCCAAACATAAAATATAAAGAATAAAATACAGTTATATTCCCTTGTTGACAATGCTGAGATTTCAAAGCCCATTCAACAAATAAAACATGTTTATTTTATTAAAAAAGAAAAATATCTAGAATCCAACAAAAAAATAATATTTTGTATTCCTATAAAAATGAATGAACAATACTTGTGAGGGTTTTGGGTTTAACATACCGTAAAGTGTGGAGAAGGAAAAGAGGCGACCCAAACCCTAGAGGACAAAAACTCACACCATATCTTCCTTAGGCATACCTGAAATAATTTAAAAAATAAAAAGGTTAAATCAAAAGAAGATATCCCAGATATTTAAAAATGGAGTCATGGAGAAGGAAGAAGAGATACAAACAAGGGTTCGAAGAGTGCAATTAATCTATACAGTGGATATCAATTTTACATGTATTCACACGTAGATGTCGAGGTTGTGCTTTTGGCGCCTTAGGTTTTGGGGAAAAGGTAGGGAAAGAGAATAAACGAAATCGAACAGTTGAAATCAAATGAAGAGTTTTTTTACTTAATTTAATTAAGTAAATGAAGACGATGTAAAGACTCTTTTCAGAGTTTTGATGGGGAGTAGATGAAATTTTGGTTTGTGAAGATTTATGTTGGGTAGAAAGATATTGGAGGTGATCAGAGAAACTTAATGGTGAAGGAGATGATAATTCTTCTCGTATAAGAATCCTTGCAGGTGAGAGAAACGAAGAAGGTGAGAGAAATACATTAACCGCTCAAGTTAAAGATAAATGTGAAAAAGAAATTAATAAAACGACGTCGTTTTAAAAACGCTGGAGCCGAAAAAAAAATAGAAAACAATGGAGGGGCCCACACATTTTGACGGACCACCGAAATATTGGCCAAAAGAAAAGATAAACTAAAATCCAAACAGGCACACACATGGAAATAAAAGGATGAAACCACACCGTTTCATCAATTAAAGAGGCGAAAAAAAAGGGAAACAAAAATTTGAAACACTGTTCAAACTGGCGATCTCGTATAAGAATCCTTGCAGGTGAGAGAAACGAAGAAGGTGAGAGAAATACATTAACCGCTCAAGTTAAAGATAAATGTGAAAAAGAAATTAATAAAACGACGTCGTTTTAAAAACGCTGGAGCCGAAAAAAAAATAGAAAACAATGGAGGGGCCCACACATTTTGACGGACCACCGAAATATTGGCCAAAAGAAAAGATAAACTAAAATCCAAACAGGCACAAACATGGAAATAAAAGGATGAAACCACACCGTTTCATCAATTAAAGAGGCGAAAAAAAAGGGAAACAAAAATTTGAAACACTGTTCAAACTGCCATCGCCTCTTATAAGATATAAGATATATATTATAAAAATATACTTACATATGTAAATATTAGTAATTAATATGTACCACACAATATCAATTTGGGATTATTGCATTTTTTATGCCATAACTCTAGTCCACTGGCGTTTTTACCCTGTAACTTTTCGGGCTGACACATTTGGTGCCACAACTTCAACACCAGTGGGAATTTTGGTGCAAATTGAGACACAATTTCAAAATTGTCTCAAAATTCCCCCACGTGCAGGCCATGTGACATGAAAAATAGGGATTTTGATAATTCAACGTCTTTTTTATTATAAAAAAAAAGTAAAAATTCAAAACCCTAACTTTTTCTATAAAATTCACCAAACATTCCCTTAGTTGAATTATTACCCACATTCTTCTTCTTCCCCAAATAAAAACATCCAAGTAGTTCTTGGTGGATGAAAATATTTTTTTTAATGAAAAATGTGTTGAATAGCCAAAATCCCTAATTTTCATGTCACATGGCTCGCACATGGGGGAATTTCGGACTAATTTTGAAATTGGGCCTCAATTGGCACCAAATTGCCACTAATGTTGAAGTAGTGGCACTAAATGTGCCAGCCCGAAAAGTTACGGGGTAAAAATACCAGTGATTTATAGTTGTGACACAAAAAATACAATAATTCCATATCAATTTTGGTTATTATTGATATATCTGCAAAATTAATTTTGAACATACATTTGATGGTGAGTGATCATCATAATATATACACGCACATTATTCCTCCTGAGTATACGAGGTGATTAAAAATGAGATGACCGATTCCTTAATTCCTCACATTATTCTCCCAGAAATCAAACCAACAATAATTTTTTTATTTCTAAAAAAAATTACACAAATTCTACGTTAATTTGGCAATTGACATAGAGTAAACATTTCTATTACTCTCTTATAACGAACATAATTTGACACAAAATCTAATACATCTTGCACCTATAATCTAAAATATTTTAGAAAAAACTACTAATACTTTATTTCATAAACCACTATCCCAAAATTCAAACAAATAACATTACCAAAATAGAGAAATTTTCTCAAATCACTCCCGGAGAAGCAAGACACACGTGCCCATGTTTGCTAGTATTTAGTTAAGTTTTTCAATTATTCTCGCATATATAATTATTTCCCTTTTACGTTTTTGAACTCACAACGATTTAATTCTAGCAAAATCATGTTGACTAGATATATAGAAGAAAAAATAAAAATATTCAGCATTGATCATACATTAAGTAGAGTATAATTTATGCGCAAAGTAAGGAACATGTACATATATACATACGTCTAAATGAAGAAAAATAAAAGGCATTTTTGCATTTTAATCAGGAATATTACAATAATCTTAATAAGGAAACAATAAAAATGATATGCGATTAATTATAAATGAAAATAAGCCTAGGAGAAGTTGCTATTATGAGACAGCGTCTTTCTTTTTTGGTTGGGATTTTTCACTAGATTATTCATGTCCTACAAATTAAAGAAAGATAAACCCACGTTCTAAATCTAATGCCCACAACCTTTAACCCCTCACATGCTCACCTGCCTACCATGTTTTTCTTTTTGTACAAAAACAACATTAAAACCTAGTCAATATACGGGGATCTAGTTTAGTAATTTAAATTTGTTTCTGAATAGAGTCTAAAGCAATAATGAATTAGTGGCACTTTAGTTCAAAAAATGGCAATTTCACCATGCACCTATATATATGTATATACATTTTACCATGTCATTGAGTACAATCATATGTTTGAACTAGGAAAGATGGATTCGATTAGACTCTTACGATTGTGTATACCCCAAAGAACTGGATGACACTGTTGTTCATGAGTGTGATTAGGATAGTCGATACACATGAGTGAGTGACTTTCTAGGTTGCGAAGTGCACCGAACACCCGAACCGGAGGTAATTCGTCATGAAAACGCATGTCGCATATCGGAGATGAAGTTACTCTCCTCCTGACAATGGTGCAGTAAAATAAATAGTCCTTAATACTTGAGATGTTAGGGTTTATTTGGTGCACAAGCATTTATACTTTGATGTATTTCCCGGCTGACTGGCTTGTCAACCCAATTGTCTATGTGGATCCACGTTGGGTATGCAAGTTCATAACACTAAGATATGATCCATTGACGTGACTTCATAGGTCAAGAGCTTATTCTATGAAGTCTATAGCTGACAGATTCCGAGTAAGACCTTGGCTAAGGCTGGTGACAACTTCAGATAGGGATCCCCCGATGTTAGTTCCACAAATGAGACTCGTCAGAAGAATATAAAACATAGAATCAAGGTTAATAGGAACGCAAAAAATATGCTTGCCCTAGATGTCGACCGAGAGATCAACTAATGGAAGACTCGTAAAAGTAAAGGTTCACTGAATTAATTCACCAGTGATTGGGCTCTACGGGCTTGAGGCTAGACATCGACCGCGGAGTGCGGGAGAACTTTCAAGTTGACGAGGGTGTTCAATTGGACGGGATGTTCAATTGAATTAAAAGAACAATTAATTGTTTGAATAATTAACTTTAATTAGAACTCAAGACCAATTATGTGGTGAACCTACGAAAACACACACAACACACATAGAACGATAACAAAGAAATGAATAAATGAGTTCAATTGGATCGACCCAGGCGGACAGTGTCTAAATGGTTTTAGGCTGATATATTAAATAAATACAAGGGGAATTTAATTAATTAGGATTGGACTTATAATTTAATTAAATCCAAGTCTATTGTAATTAATATGGCTTGGAGCCAATTAATTAAATATGAAATTGGACAAACCAATTATATATTTAAATTGACCCAATAGTCATGTAATTACGACTAAGCCGAAATTAATTGCAATACTGATCTTGCAAAAACTTTGATTTAGTCAAATTAAATTGAACGCAAATTTAGTTGTGCACTTTAATTAAGGAAGACTTATTCTTTTGGAAAGAGATACTCGTAAAAATGGTTAGGAATTATATGAGACCTACATAATCTGAAATTCCTAAGTCTCATATAAATATAAAATAAGAGAGAGGGCCTAGACTTTCTCTCCAAGAAAATTAGTCTTGTAAAAACACTCTCCCTAAACCCTAACCTACTCGTGGTTGCCCCCACCCATGTGTGGAACCTCGAGTTTTTGCTTCGTTCTCCCAAGCTTTTCACTTTGTCCAAACTGTAATTCTTGACTGTTAGTTTGGATCAAGGTTGATGTGATTGTGTGGTGTGGGGAGCTGTAGAGACGCGACACTTGGATTGTTCAGCCGACTGCCAAGGACGAAAAGTGCAGCGATGCAATTTCACGGATCAAACTTTAAATAGATTTCTATGAGAGAGTCAAAAACTTTTTAAATTTCGTTGAGTTGGTTAACAACTCTAACTTGCTTCCTTACAAAATCCCAACATACTCGCGTTTGAAAAAAAATATATGATATTAAACAGGCTTCTTGGCAATTGTTCTCTAAAATTTCAACCACTTTTATTCGCATCAGCTTTCTTTAATCTATTTCAGGTCTTATCTTTTTACATATAACCGCGATTAGACTTTTATATTTATTCTCGTATATGTCGTTTATATTATTATCACTGAAAATAATAACGATGTTATTTCTAACATCAAATAATTTCTTGCTCAATCTTTCTCCATACAAGACATATTGACAATCTTCAATATTTTTTAGGTATCAAAATATCTCGCTCGAAACAAGAAATTCTTCTATGTCAGCAAATATTTACGGTTGACATCTTGTTTAATTATGATATGACTTGTTGTCAACCATATAATTTTCCTATGGAACAACATCTTCATTTATAACAAGAAGATGACACCCCCCTCATGATCTCTCAATCTATCATAGACTTGTGGGAAGTCTATCCTACATCACTATATTCAAAGTTTTAAAAACTGGATCAGACATCGAACCGGTAGACTTACTGGTTATATATCGAGTTAACCGTTTTAATCACTAGTTCAACTGGTGTGACATCATTGCAAACTAATAATGTAATTTAAGTTTTAATATATGTAATCAACTATTTTTTTTAAAAATTATCTATTTTTTTAATTTTATTTTCATAAACTTAATAATATCTCACCAATTGTTTTTTCTACAAATCTTCAGTTGAGAATGAATGATAGCAACAAAATTACAAATATGATATCAAAGTAATAGTTCAAACTATGATAAACACCATATCAAAAATAATAATTTTATTACTAATCACCTATGGAAAAGATAAAATATTAATGAATTTTGTCACATAAACCTTTATATAAAAAAATAAAAATACTTGAAGTTGAGGAAAAATGAATTTTTTAAATGAAACTGATGCTCAAATATATTTCTATAACATATTATATAAAAGATTTTTGGTTTAATTGTTGATTTTGATTGATTCAAAGTGAAAAATAGATGAAGAGATGTTAGAGTTTTTTTGAAGTCTAAAGGCTGCGGAAGACAAGATAAAATCCATAGTGTATTAAATAAGTGGATCAGTGGTTCAACCGGTTCATTGATTCACCGATTTTTTTCGGTTTGAACTTGTCAGGAACAAAGCTGGTTTTGGAGGTTTGACTGGGCCAGATTGGCAGCCGGTTCCAATCCAACCGATCGAACCGACCGATCCGATCCGATCCGATCCGATTTTTAAAACACTGATTATAACACGACCAAGTGACCAACTATTCAATATGCAGTATTAGTCAATTTATGCATTGTCTTCATTCCACTCATTTTGATGATGTGAACCGAGCCCTTCGTTATCTTAAGAGCATTGTCGGTAAATGTTTACTTCTTTCTGCATTAAGTTATTAATTTGGTAGGATATGCTGACTCTAATTGGGCCGGTTGTCCCATTACTCGTTGATCCACCTCGGGTTATTTCACTATGTTAGGTTTTGATCCTATTTCTTGAAAAACCAAGAAACAACCAACAATCTCTCGTTCTTATGCCTAAATAGAATATTGTTCTCTCATTGCACTTACTTATGTGTTGAAATTGTTTAGATATCTTCTTTCCAAGCTTGGTCTCATCTAGGGGTGTAAACGAGCCGAGTAATATCGAACGACATGTTGTTCAAGGTTGGTTTGAATTTTATCGAGTTTGAAATTCTATGTTTGAGCTTGGTTTGATTTCTTAACGAACCGAGCTCAAACGAGCTTTTATCGAACGAGCTCGAGCCGAGTATCGAATAGCTTGGTATTTTAGATGTGTTTTTTCAATTTTAAGCTTATCGAGTCGAGCTCGAGCCGAGCTTCAAAACTTATCGAACGAGAAATCTTGTTCAAGCTTGTTTGATTTGTTTGACGAACCGAGCTCAAACGGGCTTTAACTGAACAGGCTCGAGCCGAGTATCGAGTAGCTTGGTTTGATTTTCAGCCCTAGTCTCATCCATCCACAACCAATTCCAATCCATTGTGATAGCCAAACAACTTCATATTGTTGAAAATTCGGTATTCAACGAACGAACCAAACATATTGAGATTGATTATCATTTTGTACGAGAATATTCAAGCAAATATTATTGCTCCTTCTTACATGTGTTACTGCAACCAACTGACATACCTTTTTACTAAACCACTTGGAGGTGATGCTCATTGTTGATTACTTTTCAAGTTGGCGCTCTTGACATTTCAATTCCAATTCCAACTAGAGGTGGGTATTGGCCGAATTCAAAGTCCAACTAATTTGGGTAATTTTTTTTTATTTGATGTTTAGAAGGCAAAATAATCAATACAAGTTCAAATTAGTAAAGAATCCTATTACAAGCTATGAATTCTAATTCGTGGTGGGAATTGATCAATTGCTCAATGATGATGTGGTGAGGAAAGCTGACCTCCAACTATACATGAAGATGGTTGAGCTAGGATGAATCTGAGCTGAAATCCGAGCAGGAGCTCCGACCTACCATTTAGTGGTATTATCTCTCTTGTCCCCTCCATTAAATGATGTCGTATTTATAGGGAGAAAATTATTCAAGTTAAATCGTATGACCGTCGACCGGATGTCAGAGATCGTACATTTACTCATCGGAGATGAAGACAAGTGGCGGGGGGATGACCGTTAGATGGGGGGAATTATCCGTACATGAATATTCTAGATTCCTACTATGTTGGGAATATCTCAAGATTGGACGGCCCTCAGAGCCAATTCAATTTAATACTATTTCCTAGATCGTTTGTGATCTATCCTCGTTTGCTTGAGATAACATAGTTGAGGCCAAGCTCGGGCTTATGGTTGAGGTTACTTTTGAGGTCGAGCTTATAGCCTGTGGTTGAGGTTACTTTTGACTTGGTTAAGCTCGAGTTGGTTGAGGTCATTTTTTACCTGGAGCTCGAGTAGGTTGAGGTCGTTTTTGACCTGGAGCTCGAATAGGTTGAGGTCGTTTTTGAGCTAGTTGAGGTCAAACATACATGGAGCTTGGCTTGTGGTTGACCCCAAATATTTTTCAACTCTCCACGTCAACGCCATGCATGTATACTAAGTATGGTATAACACCAACCAATTTTATTTATTATCTTTTTCATTATTTTAGCCAAAGTTGAGTATTTAGCTAGTTGTAAAATCTTAATTTTATCTTTTACAATATTTTAGATAGAGTCGAATTCTTAGTTTTTATTTTGCATATCTAAATTTTGTAATTTGGCATAATCCAATACTTGAGTGGATTTCAAACTCTTAGTCTTTATAACTTTGTAATTTGCCTATTAGTGTAGGGCATACAATTGTTTTCTTATTTTCTTAGTACACTTATTTTTATAATATAAGATTATAGCTATATTATAATAAAATTTATAATCATCCACTTTTATATCTTGTTGAACAAAAAGAGTGATATTGTTTCTCCATGGATCAAGAAGGGATAGGGAATTGAGTGAAAGTCAAAAAGTGCAATTAGATGATAACATTCCTACCTTTGGAGATAACAGTGCAGAGCAGAAGTTTTTCATCTGTGAAAGTATCTTTTATTACTACAAATTTGTAAGAAGTACAATATTTTCGAAGAAGAAAAAGGGTTTTGTACAAGCAATAGTAAATTAAGGATCCCCTCTCTTTTGGGTTTCTGTTTCGTCCCTTATTTTCCTCAAAACTTTTTATCATCAGTTAATACAAAACCGCGTTCAGATTTCTCTCTCATCTAAATCATGTCGAAGAAGCTCTAAATCGCCGGCGATCTTTCAGTGAGTAGTTATACGTCTTCAGATCAATTTACACCTCCGGTTCTATCGGCAAGTTCAGTCTCTTCTTATCATCAAAGTACACTAACCTAGGAAAATTCTTATCTATAAATACTGGGTTTTCATTTTTCTTATCAAGTCTGTTTTTTTGGGGATAGGGTTTGGTAAATTCATTTCTACTACCACTTAACAATTTAATGATTCTCACAATAAATTAAAGTTTCATTTTTTTTTGTTTTTCCTTTTGGCATGTGGGTTACTCTTGTTTGGGTCCACGGATGTGTCGGTGTGCTTTTCTTGGATTTCTGGAGTTGTAGAATTGGTTTTTGTTCTAGTTTACTCTGCCTCTATTGTGTGAAAACAATTCTCCATTTTTAATGGGTTTGTAGAAAAGATACAATCTTTGGCTTTGTTTCTGTCCTTTTCAATTTGGGTTGTGTGTTTAGTTTGTATTTTTCGTAAATGGAGACTAAATTGGGTGGAAAGTTGCATAATTTCTATGGTCCAGTGGTGTCGGATTTGAAAGCCGTGGGGAAAAAGAGTATGGAATGGGATTTGAATGAATGGAGCTGGGATGGTGATATGTTAAGGGCTTCCCCTTTGAATTCTGTGCCTTCAGATTGTAGGAGTAGGCAATTCTTCCCCGTTGGATCAGATACCCCTGTGAACAATGGAGCTTCAAATAGTTTCTCATCAAGATCAGATGAAGCAATATTGGAAAACGAGAGGGAGAAGAGGGATTTAGAGAAACGAAGGAGAATAGTGGAAGTTGAAGATGAACATGTTAATGAAGAGGCAAGATCACTTAATTTGAAGCTAGGCGGACAAGTGTATTCGATTACAGAAAGGGAGCTCGATAAATTGGAAGGACAAAATGGGAAAAAGACTAAAGTTAATGGCTCATCCTCTACTCGTGCAGTTTGTCAAGTAGAGGATTGTAAAGCCGATTTAAGTAATGCTAAAGATTATCACCGAAGGCATAAAGTGTGTGATGTTCATTCTAAGGCTACTCGAGCTTTAGTGGGAAATGTTATGCAAAGATTTTGTCAGCAGTGCAGCAGGTCAATGTCATTTCTTGTTGCTATCTTTTAGTAGTACAATATTGTTATTTCTGAATATAAAACTAATTTTGTTGCTATCTGTAGGTTTCATGTTCTTCAAGAATTTGATGAAGGGAAGCGTAGTTGTCGAAGGCGTCTAGCAGGACACAATAAACGGAGGAGAAAAACACACCCAGAAAACGAAATAAATGCAGCCAATATGAATGATGAGAGGGGTAGTAATTATTTATTAATCAGTTTGCTAAGGATACTCTCCAATATACACTGTAAGTAGTCATCTATCTAGTAGTTGATAGCCATTATATCCCTTCTGTATTACATTCCAGCTTTACATTTGTTGTTTGAAGTAGCGTAATATGATTCAACATTAATTAACAAAACACTTGTTAGTTTCCTTGCTTTGGAGCCATAAATAATCCTTTTGTGAGTTTTGTGTGATATTATGCCTCGGGTGTCTTAATTAAATCACAGCTTCTCCTATGTATTAATTGCAGCAAATAGCTCTGAACAGACAAAAGATCAAGATTTGCTATCTCATCTCCTAAGAAACCTTGCAAGTTTTGCTGGTACAACTAATGAGAGAAATGCTGATGGATCTTTAGCTATATCTCAGGGCCTGCAGAATGTGGGAACCTCTTCCGGAATCGCTATAAAGGTTCTGACCTTGGTCACAAAAGTTTAATTATTCAGAATCCCAATTTTTCATTTTTGTTATTAAATTTCTTATTGCATTTATATCCACAGGACCCTACTCGGACTTTACTTGATAATGCTCAAGGTGGAGTTATTCACAGTGCATCTCCCTCACAATATGTTTCCGAGTTTGCGGAAAAAGCAAGCAACTCAATGAAAGAAAATGGCTCAGTAGGAAGGACAAAACTGAATAATTTCGACTTAAATAGTGTTTACGATGGTTCTCAAGATTGCATGGACGACACTATTGCACCTGAAGATCATGGGAACTTGTCTCCAGTTGGCCCATTAGGGTTATATAAAGATTCTCAAAGGTCCAGCCCACCTCAGAATAGTCGGAGTTCAGGTTCCACACTGAGCCAGTCACCATCCACATCCAGTGGAGAGGCACAGGTTTGAATTGCTATATAATGTTCAATGTTGAGTTTGGCATAATATTTTTTTTTGTTTTAAAATATCATTGAACAATTTTTCGATTGATTTTTTTTTTTTTCAGAACCGGACAGATAGGATTGTTTTTAAACTTTTTGGGAAAGATCCTAGTGATTTCCCCCTTGCCCTTCGGAAACAGGTCTGTCGAAATTGAACATTTTCCTATCCTTTTGATTGTGCATTTATGGTTTGATGAATATATCATTACTTTATTGGATTTTCAGATTCTTGATTGGCTATCAAATAGTCCTACAGATATAGAAGGCTACATCCGACCTGGTTGCGTTGTACTTACAATATATCTACGTATGGATAAATCCACTTGGGATGAGGTAATTTTTATTTACTTCAGCAAAGAGAAAATTCTACTAAAGATATTGTTAAAGTGCATTGATACTATAAGTCTATGTGCATTTAACAAAAATAAGATACTTCTTACTGTTAAAAGTATTGTTGCTTGCAGCTTTACTGTGATCTAAATACAAGTTTGAGGAGGCTTCTTGATTCATCTACTGATTCTATTTGGAGAACAGGATGGATATATACTCGAATAGGGCATCGTGCCACATTCGTGTATAATGGTATATATTATATAACATGTTTCAATTTCACTTCTCAAGAAATGGGAAATTAATATTTCGATGCTAAAGGCTGATAACTTTTGTTATTGCTGCAGGCCAGGTTGTTCTAGACACTCCCTTACCTCTGAAAAACAACCAAAGTTGCAGAATATCAAGTATCAAACCAATTGCTGTTGCTGCCTCAGAAAGTGTTCAGTTTGAAGTCAAGGGGTTCAACTTGTTTCATCCCACTTCAAGGTATTCTTGTTTTAAGAGGCACTACTTGGTTCTGGAGATGGTCGTGTAAAGTCTATGTTTTTTTAAATATGAATTCTTTAATATTTACTTAATTGAATTTCTCTCAGGTTGCAATGCTCACTCGAAGGGAATTATCTAGTTCAAGAAAATTGTGTTGATATGATAGGAGGAGTCAATTCATTTATCGAGCATGATGAGATTCAATCCCTTAGCTTCTCTTTGGTTACGCCAAATATTGTTGGGAGGGGATTCATTGAGGTGATGTTATTTCCATGGGCTTGTTGCATATCATCAAATAGTGTTATTTGCAAAACACCCCTGTGTTTGTTCTAGTTTGCAAATACACCCATATGTTATATCTATTCGTTACTACCCCCTCGTGTTAATAGAAACATGAAAGGATTATATGCTAATTGATGGAACTCTGAGGTGTATTTAGGAGTGTCTTGCAAATAACTCTACCAAATTATATCTTATACTTTTGGTTGACTCACTTTCACTAAATGCTTACTTTGTTTTTTCAATTGATGTACCTTTTATTAGGTTGAAGACCATGGTCTTAGCAGTAGCTTCTTTCCATTCATTGTTGCAGAGAAAGACGTTTGCTTTGAAATCTGTACTCTAGAAAGCACAATCGAACTCGATGAAGCTGCTAATAGAGATACTTATAAACTAGAAGCTAGAAACCAAGCTTTGGACTTTATACACGAACTCGGTTGGCTTCTCCATAAAAATCGCTTAAAATTGTTTAGGATTCCTGGAACTAATAGTGGCATCGATCTTTTCTCTTTCAAACGGTTCAAGTGGCTTATTGAGTTCTCCATTGATCAAGAATGGTGTGCTGTAGTCAACAAGCTTTTACGTATTCTATTTGACGGTACTGTGGATTCTGGACAATATGATTCGATCTTACTTGCAATTTTGGATATTGGCCTTCTTCACAGAGCAGTTCGGAGAAATAGCAGGTCCATGGTTGAATACCTATTAAAGTACAACCCAAACGGAGCTTTGGAACGTAAGGGCTTAAATGATGAGGGCCAGTATTTGTTTAGGCCCGATGCCGTGGGACCTGGTGGATTGACTCCTCTTCATATAGCAGCCAGTTTAGATAGCTGTGAGAATGTTTTGGATGCACTGACCGAAGATCCTGGAATGGTATGCTCTTTTATCTTTGATGTGATTTTGTCTTGTTTAAGGATAATTACACAAAGTATTCTTGAGATTTTGTCAAATTACTGCGATACCTCCTCATGTTTGAGAATTTACGCAAACCACAAAGATATACACCTCTATATTTACACCCCTACCGGTGGTCTAACGGTTTAGCGGAAATTACATATTCCCCACATTTTTATTTTGGAAAAACAAACAAAGTTCGACTGTGTATTACTTCTAGTCCTCCTCGACTATATATTACTTGTTAAGACACCCTTTGCATACCCTTCCTAATAATTATTTTCAAGGTTATATGGGCTTCTATGAAATTGGGTCAAATCTGAAAATGTTGACCGAGGGTATTTCTGGAAACTTAAGTTACTATCTTGATGATCTCATTTGGGCCATTTCCAGCCGAAGGGGGGAGGCTGGAGATGGAAATTTCTGGAGGGCAAGCGGGCAAGAGGGCAACCGGGGGGTCATCTAGGCAGGCAGACAGGCAATGGTTGCCTGCCTGCCTGCCTGCGGGCAGGCGCGGCGGCGCGTCCAGGCCAATGTGGCGGCCACCCTTTATTTATTTTAATTTTTAATTTTAAAAAATAATTTAAAATGTGTGTAAAAAAATTTAAATTATATTAATTATACATATATGTGTGTAAAAAAATTAATTGGTCACTTTTAAAAAATAAAAATAAAACATATATATGTGTGTAAAAATCCTTATACATAATAATTGTTGTTGTTTTCCATTAATTATGTTTAGTTATTTTTTATTTTCTTATTTTTATGAATGCCTTATTTATTATTATTATTATTACTATTATTGTTATTGTTATTGTTATTGTTATTGTTAAGTGGGAGTGGGGAAAGTTTGAGATTGAATTAAATGTTTTGGATTGTTGGATCGGTTGGAGATGACAGATTAGGCAAGGCAGGCAGGCAAGCAGGCAGGCAAGAGGGGGCTATTGCCTGCTTCGGCTGGAGACGGCCTTAGGATTGAACTTCATAGGTTATAAATTTAGCAAATTACATACTTCCAAGGGTGGTTTTTTGTAAATTGCAAAGCATGAGGGAGTCTTGCTGTGATTTGACCATACATTATGGTTAGTTTCTGTAATTTTTTTTTTGTTTCCCAACCTTATCCCTTTCGAGGCACGATGGACGGGAAACTCTCCCAACGGGGTTTAGAACCTGGGTTTGCCAGTTTGTGGGGGCTAGTCCGTTCCTCCGGTACCAATCACCCGTTGGGTGGTAGTTTGTGAAAAATATTCTCTTGTTAATCTTACATTTGTATAAGAATTGGTGCATTTGAGTCAAGATCTTTATTGTCCTAATTTTGTTTCTTTTTTTCAGGTGGGAATCGAAGCATGGAAGAATGCTCGAGACAGCACTGGGTTAACCCCACACGACTATGCATGTTTCCGCGGTCGTTATTCATACATCCATCTAGTCCAGAGAAAACTCAACAAAAAATCCGAAAACACCCACATTGTTCTTGACATTCCAGGTGCATTAGTAGAGCAGAAAACGAAGGCCGTAAAATTTGCTGCCTTTGAGACCGTGGGCAACGTTGGTAGACCTCGACCAACACATTGTGGGCAATGTAAGCAGAAAATGGCTCGTGGGAGCTTCAGAGGTTCTCTGGCCATTTACAGACCAGCAATGCTTTCTATGGTTGCAATTGCTGCTGTTTGTGTGTGTGCTGCTTTGCTATTTAAAACTTCACCTGAGGTTCTTTATTCATTGAGGCCTTTTAGGTGGGAGCTATTGCATTATGGGGCTCAATAGAGATTTGAAATTATTATCAAATATTATTTGTGAAATTAGTTTAGAGATTCTGATATTGTCAGTGTGTATCTTATGATTCATGGTAGATGACATATATATTTACTAACTCATTAGTCTTATTTCCTTGTAATAAAATGACATTAATTGGATTTGATAGTATTCTTTTATTTAAATACTTTGTAAGTAAATTATCTATTGCTTGTGTTTTGACAAATATGTATTGAAATGCTTATTATTGTGACTCAATGATATTGGATGAACATCTCCCACCCATCTAAGTTGTAAACTTGATACCTATTTAGAGTAGTGAATAGTGACTTGGAGTCTCCTTCCCATTTTGTCCCTAAATATTTATATTTTATAATTTTTTTAAAGTATGTCATTGCTTCTAATATTATTTTTTGTAAATTAATGATAAATAGTAAACTGATTATAATTACATGAAACTATAGTATTATTGTTTTTATAGAGTAACTTTTCATGTCTCTCAGTCAACATATTTTCACTAACTATATTTTTTAATAGTTTAATTTAATTTCAATTGGCATTGTTATTTGTAAATTTTCATTAATTTATTTGCATTTGGTTTTGATATAGTTCTTTTTATCTCTAGTAAATGTTATAGTTAATAAATTACTTTTTGAAAAATCTTGATGCATTAGTATATAAAATTTCTTTAATTATATTAAATAAATGATTTGAATTTGTTCTAGTATATTACTTAATAAATAACACAATTTTTAAATACAATTTGATCAAGGAATAGTGTTGGATCGGAGGTTGTGGAATAGTATTCTGGAGATGTTAGACCATTGGAATAAAAGGGTTTATTAAGGGCTTTTTGGACTTTTGACGCTGCGTCATCATCCATTCCACTGAAGAATAGTAACACTCAATTAGCAGAGCAGACGAAAAGCTGAGCTCTAATGGCTGTTGCCTTTCAACTCTTCCTCTCCTCCTCCTTCCTACCTTCTCCTCTTCCCAAAACCGTTCATCCGCGACACCGCAGGCTCCTCATCTCCTCCTCCGCCGCCACTCCGTCGAAGAAAAAGCTCGGGAATGCATTGCGTGACCTCCCCGTTCCCAAATTCTCGAGCAATGATAATAAAAAGAAAAAAACCCCAATTAACAACACAAAAAAGAACAATGCCAAAGCATGGGCTAATACAGTCTCTGAAGCTCTCTCTGAAGCCATTGACAATAAGCAGTGGCTCCCTTCCCTTCAGGTAGTTTTCTCTTTCTATTACTACATTAACCAATTTAGGGTTTACTTCCAATTCAACCTTATTGCTATTCATTTTTGGAGCGCCGGTCGAAATTGGTGTGTCTTTACAGATTTTGTACTATCATTTTTCTTGATTAGACCATGATCCAGGAGTTTAAATTTTCGTAGGTATTTGAAATGCTTAAGAAACAACCATTTTATCAACCAAAAGAAAAAACATATATGAAGCTCCTTATTCTTCTTGGGAGATCCGGACAACCGGGACAAGCCTGCAAGCTGTTTGATGAAATGATTGAACAGGGATTGGAACCAACATCAGAACTCTACACAGCTTTGCTTGCTGCGTGTTGTAAAAGCAATCTAATCGACAAAGCTTTTAAGGTTCTTGAACAAATGAAATCCTTTCCTCTTTGCCAGCCTAATGATTATACTTACAGTATACTTATCAAAGCCTGTGTAGACGCTCATCGTTTTGAACTGGTCGAGTCTCTTTACGAACAAATGGCCGAACAATTAATTACTCCAAACGCTGCTACGCAAAATATCGTTCTAACTGGTTATGGAAAGGCAGGGAAATATGAAGAAATGGAGAAGATTTTTACAGGGATGCTGAATAGTATGGGTAGTCAACCTGATTCGTATACTATGAATTCGATTCTTGGCTTGTTTGGAACTGAGGGTCAGATTGAAATGATGGAAAAATGGTATGAGAAGTTTCAAAATCTCGGAATCAAGCCACAAACTCGAACTTTGAACATTCTTATTGGTGCTTATGGAAAGAAAAGAATGTATGATAAAATGTCATCTGTAATGGAATATATGCGTAAGCTTTCGTTTCCTTGGACAACATCAACGTACAACAATGTAATAGAAGCATTTTCAGATTCTGGCGATGCAATAAACATGGAGTATACGTTTGATCAAATGATTGCTGAAGGAATGAAGCCAGACATGAAGACCTTTTGCTGTCTTATTAGAGGGTATGCTAATTCTGATCTATTTCATAAGGTGATTAGTAGTGTTCAATTAGCAGGAAGATTGGAGATACCCGAAAATACCTCGTTTTTTAATGCGGTAATTTATGCATGTGCAAAGGCAGAGGATTTAGTGGAGATGGAAAGAGTATATAGAAGAATGAAAAGTAAGCTATGCAAAATAGATTCAACTACTTATTGTATAATGATGGATGCATATAGAAAGAAAGGTATGAGTGATAAGGTGTATGATTTGGAGCAAGAAATGCATTCGCGGACTACTAAGGTTTGTAAAGAAGACGGTGAGGATGAAGTAGAGGCTCCATTTGACGTCGATAAAGTTTTGGTGGGGTGAGCGTTCTTGGTGCGACTAGTTTTGGGGAGCTCGACAATGGTTTTGGTGAGTGTTTTCAGTTGATAACGAGTTTGTTGGTGGATAAATCCCCTAAAGGCTCGGTGTTAACTTTGGTGATTAACGCAGTCTTGAGGCATTGACATTACGAAATAAAACATCATGGGTGTTATATTTTTCTTAAAGAAAGAGTTCGAGGACAAATAGCATGGTTGTCCTGTCCTCAAGATCTGGAAAGGGTGTATTCGTAATTTTCAATACTTGAAGGGCTTTCCTCTAGTTTAAACAAAATTCAGGATTGTTCTGTAATTTACTCGGTAATATATTTTCCCCTTTTTGGACGTTCCACAATAAGATATTTTTAAATAACTTTTTTCGAAGATTAGACATTATCGTAAACTCAAGATGACGATATTATTATTAATTCAGAACTTATTGAAATATGAAGATTTATAACTTCTATGTATGAATATTAGCGCAAAGTAAAATAGACCGAAAAATATGAATGCGGACAAAGTAAAAATGAGATTTTAATCTAAACAACTCACAATCACAATTGATTATTTCGGATGTAAGGAGAATTGAATATATATGGAGGGCGATTCTAGCATTGTTATATGGAGCAATTACTAGCGATTCAGGATCGAGGGCAGAGGATGGAGCTATATATATATATATATGTAATTCATGATCAATGACTACATTAAATCTTAAACTTTTTGAAGTCTTTCAATGCTTGTTTTGCTTAGGGAAGAGAATAGAGTTAGATTTTTGACCTCCTTCGGCTGTGAACATTTTTAACAGCTGCTTTGAATCATTAATGAAATTCTTTCTTTTCTATTTCTAAAAAAAAAGGGAAATTGGGATTTTTTCTGAAAAAAATAAAAGAAAATAAAATGATATCTATGTCTCCGAAGAGAATAGGGTCCATGAAATATTTTCAAATGTCGAACCTAAATAAAATAAAACACTACGCAATAGTACAAGACCGCAGCAAATACTATTAATTAAAAAGTAAAATCAGAAAAAAGGTGAATAATTTCGACGTCTCTCCGGCAAAATTTCCTATCAGGCATCTGCTAATCTCAGCTCTCTTTTTAGTATTTTCAATACTATTCTTCTTCTTATTAGCATTATCATGGAGTATTTTTTTATTTCATCGCATGTTTAAACCCTAGATTGTTATTTAATTGCAGGTACCTCCATTCCATGGTTGGAGCAATTAAAATGCCATCATCAATTCCTGTAAATTTACCTAAACATTCTAAATCCAGGATCCTTACTGTTATTTCCTTGGGCAAATTGGCTGCTCAACCTTTTGCTTCCAACAAATTCAAGTGAGTATTTTTTCCTAAAGACATTTGAGATTCTTCTATGTATGATCACAAGCTAAAACTTGTATTATTATTATTATTATTATTATTATTAACTACATAGGAGAATGGTATGGTCTATTAGAAGTGCTGCCGATGGCAGTAGCATAAATTCTCCTCCTCCTCCTCCTCCTCCTACTACAAATGGCGGAAGCGGAACTCGACTTATGAGGGCTTTTCAATCTCTTCAATTCAAGTTAATTGCTAGATTGAAGGAATTAAGAAAAAATCTTCCTGTGAAGTTATTTTCTTTGTTGGTGGGATTCTATTGTGCAACTGCTTTTGCGACTGTGATAGGGCAAACGGGTGATTGGGATGTGTTGTCTGCTGCTTTGGCTGTGGTTGTAGTTGAGGGGATTGGGGCCCTTATGTACAAGGGTTCTCTTCCTTCAGTATTCAACTTGAGGAACTTAATTGTTATCTTTAATTATTGGAAGGCTGGGCTTATACTTGGTCTTTTTTTGGACTCGTTCAAGTATTAGCTAGTGAAATTTTATATCCTAAACCCCGAGCATAGAGAAGAAACTTCACAGAGGAAATGGATAGACCGGTTCTGAGAATAAGAGATTGCCGAGGGCATTCAGGTTTATTTTATTTCTTATACTTAATTTTGATTTTTTATGTGTATTGTCTGGTTTGTTAATTTCTTTAGAGAACATGTATTAATTACAAAGAAACAACCCAACTTCACTCATTGACAACTATTAATTGAACATTCCTTTCCTTTAACTAGTGATGATTCAGAGATAAACCAGGTGCTTTGTTTTCTTTAAACTATGCACATTTCTTTTATAGCTCTGTTGGTGACACTTAATTAGTCTTGCTTGATTAATAAATGCTCTTTACATTTTTAGGTTTTTGAGATGTTGAAGGAGTAGCCACCTTTTCATGAATATCAAATCAATGGACATATATATATATAGCCTTATTCATCTCAGAGGACTCACCTCAGCTCAGCTATTGGCTATTGGTGAAATGTATGAAGAACGAGTGGAACTAAACTCAGAACCTCTACATGGAAATTCTGACGTTTTTATTTATTTTTTATTTTTATCAACACTGTTGAAATATAGTTCCTAGTGGATATGGGGAAAACCGGGAATAAGAAGAGATCGAGAGGATTATAATTGCTAGTTTAGCAGTTTTCACGGTGCTTGTGATGTTATTATAGGTTGTTTTGGAAAGAAAATGATGTCTTCATAAGTTTCTGAAATTGGGCATGATGTTGAAACGGAGGCTCTTTTTTCTTCAATTAAGTTATATTGATTTGTAACCAAATTACCAAAGACAGTTGGTGTTCTTTATGACAGAGATTATGTGCATCTTTTTATATGCTTTTAATTTACAAGTCCAACTTAAAATGGACAAAAAGGAAATTAAAGAGAGATCAACTTTAAGGTTTTCTTATGCAAAACATAGAAACTGAGAGTAGTTGGAGTTTTGCTTTTACTTTTACTTATTCTGCACATATGGTATTAACCCAAAAGTGCACACGAATTTCATACAAAGGACACAAGCTAAAAGTAGGGAAGTGATGTTTTATTGCCCCCTTAAGTATTAATGGAGATTTTGACGCATTATTCACAGATTCATTTTTCAAAAATTGGAGACTGACCAAATATTCAATTCTAGAATTCAAAACTATTTTTAGGGGTTGGACTAATTCAATAAAATCTCCGAGTAAAGCTCCATCAACTGATAAAACTCCTAAACCCAAACATTTTTTTCCTTCCAATAATCTTGGTTAATTCCATGAACATAGGTTGCTGAACTTTTTACATTCATTCTTAAGGATAATAATCTTTGAAAAAAATAAATTATTCATAATAAAGAAATCTCAATCAAGAAACCATAAATGAAGATTAATTTTCCTTAACTAGGTTGATATAGAACATAATATATCCTCGTATTTCCTCCCATTTATAAGCTATTTTTTGCCATCAATGAATGGTGGGAGCAGGTAACATTTGAAACTTCATTTTAGGTAACATTTTAAAACTTTTGACAGTATCAAATTTCCAAATCTTGATTGTTAGTTGTTGAATATCGCAAACTCTCCATCTATATAACAAGTGCTTATGAACACTTACATTTCACAACAACTCAAATTACTTTTAAAAAATGGCTACTAAGAAAGGAGGAACTGCTGCATTCTATTTCTATCTTCTCTGTTCACTTTGCTTCGCTACTACAGGTATCATTCTTTCGATTTCTCTTGAAGGCACAAAACTATGATCTATATATAATTATCTTTAAATTATTTTGTAGGTGTATTGATGACCTTTGCTACTGAATTCGATGTGGGAGCAAGTGTGCATGTTAGACCTCAACACTTGGTGCACAGAACAACTTCACCCGAAGTTCCCAAACCGGTATGTAACACAAATACCCATCAAAGTTTTCATCTTTAAATTCACAATATTTGTTTAAATGATTATTAAATCTTTTAATAAAGGTGATTGGAAATAATACGACGTGGTGTATAGTCAAGCCATCGATTTCGCAAGAGCAGCTTGATGTTATCATTTCATTCTGCTGCACCGAGCCTAAAGTTGACTGTAAGGTGATCCAGCCAGGGGGAATGTGTTATCTCCCTCCAAATAAAATCTCTGATGCATCTGTTGTGATGAATATTTATTACAGCCTCAATGGAAAAAAATCTTTTAACTGTTCCTTTAATGGAACTGGTTTGATTGTTACTCAGGATCCATGTAAGTCAAATTATCTTCAATTTCATATAATTTTTTTTAACAAAATTGTATACAAGTTTATTGATTTTCTTCTTGAATTTACTGCAGCTGTTGGGAAATGCATTTACCAGGTCTGAGAAGTATTTATTTATACTATGTTAGAAAGTTGAATAAAACGTCTGTCTGTATGAAGGTTTCAGTGAGTAATTCTGGGTGATACTGTATTTGTGTAGCTTGTTTCAAAATCTATTGAAATGAGATGATTATACTATTAATTAAATTCTGTATTGGTAGTTTTCAATATTTACAGTGACTTACTCTGTACTGAGGGTATATTTAATCAACCAGTTAATGTTTATGTATGCAAGAGCTAAAAGAAAATGAGAACAAGCTACAAGTAGTGTAATAACAATATTCATTTCATTCAAAAAAGACATGTAGTATATTTAATTAAACAGAGTTTAACAAAATGCCACCAGTTCAACTAAAAAAACTAATTATTGCAAAAAGGAACAATTACTAAATAAACCCAAATTTCAAAAGAGCTAACGTTTATTAAGCTTGAGTTTTCTCCCATTTAAGAGGCTTGATGACTTCCCAAGTGAAATCAGGGTCATCTCTGCCAAAATGACCATAAGCAGCAGTCTTCAAGAACCTGTTACCCGAACCCCTCTTAAGATCCAGATTAATCGAAATCATACCAGGCCTGAAATCAAAACTTTCCTTAACAATCTTGAGAATTTCCTTATCCGGGATCTTTCCAGTTCCGTACGTGTCTACAAACACGGATAACGGATCGGGCACACCAATAGCATACGAAACCTGCACAATGCACCTCCTAGCCAATCCCACAGCAACAATACTCTTTGCAGCTTGCCTAACAATGTAAGCACCACTTCTATCCACCTTAGTTGGATCCTTCCCTGAAAAAGCACCACCTCCATGAGCACCCCAGCCACCATATGTGTCAATAATGATCTTACGACCAGTAAGACCAGCATCTCCGTGAGGCCCACCAATGACAAATCGGCCAGAAGGGTTTAAATGGAAAATAGTCTTTTCATCGAGGTACTTTTCGGGAATAACGGCTTTGATTACGTGTTCTTTAAGATCCGCAGCGATTTCATCGTTTGTAACCGCTTCATCGTGCTGAGTTGAGATCAATACAGTGTGGACACGGATAGGAACCATAGCTCCATTGTCATTGTAGTACTCGACTGTAACTTGGGTTTTACCATCGGGTCTGAGCCAGGGGCAAGTTCTGTTTTTACGGACTTCTGTAAGCTTAGCACCGAGTTTCGTTGCAAGAACATGGCTAAGTGGCATCAATTCAGGGGTCTCATCTGTTGCATAGCCAAACATATGGCCCTGATCACCAGCACCAATCTCTTCGGGTTTCTTGGTGAGATGACCATGGACACCTTGAGCAATATCAGGGCTCTGCTGCTCAATGTTGACAAGGACTCTGCAATTGTCGGCATCGAGACCTACATCATCGGATACGAACCCAATGGAACGGCAAGTGTCACGTACAATTTTCTCGTAGTCTACATTAGCTTTGGTTGTTATTTCACCAAACACCATGACCATGTTAGTCTTCGTGCAGGTCTCACAAGCTACCTTGCTCTCGGGATCCTGAGCAAGGCAGGCATCTAGAACTGCATCAGAGATCTGGTCACAGAGCTTGTCGGGGTGTCCCTCGTTTACTGACTCGGATGTGAACAAGAACGTCTCCATCTCTTTTTTACTTTCTTCAAAGCTGCATATGTATGCCAACAAAAAATTACATAATTCAATCATATGCTTATGATATGCAGAGTGCTGAGATTACTCAGCAAAACAAGTTTACATAAAATTCTAACAATTAGCAACAGACTTAATCACAAATAACATTCATTAATAAACAAAACACGACATACGTCATCGTGACGTCAACAAAAATACATAGCCAATTAAAAAATAGATTAATTCAGTTAGCAACGTTGATGAAGTGCAGAGAGCTGAATTTAATCAGTAAAACAACTATACATACAAGTCTAACAATTAAAAACAGCAATCAACTACCTAAATTCAAAAATAAAAAATCTAATCACAACTAAATTGAGCTACAAAATAAACGTCATTACCGCCAATTTAATTTTTAAACAAAATATTTGAAGTTTACCGAACATAGGGTGCATATATATATACTTATATATATAGATATATGTAGGTGTATCTATAATAAAACAGAACGAACCTTGAAATGAGTAAGCACCGAGGAGAAATACAGAGAGAAATAAGAGTGAAGGTTGGATTGCGGGTGTCAAAATGGCAAATTTATAGAGAAAAAAGGTTGTCCCTTTTGGGCGGGTTTCAGGGTAGATACATTTAAGATCGACGGCTTAGGTTGGGAGTGGAGAATCAAAACAGACCGTTGGGATTGCAGGGAATTTTGTAGGTGAGTACGGTCGCGGGTGATAGCCGGTCAACTCACCAACCCCAGCCGGTAATAATGATATTGAGATCAGCTTAATATACTCTATGCATCATTTTTTTTTTTTATCTCAAAAAAGGAAAATATTTTATTTCTTTTTTATACGTAATCTTCTTTAAATGCCAATGGATTTGATGTATGTAGTTCAATAAAAATGTATCTCTTGTTAAATTAAGTCCAATTACATTATGGCATGTGTCTCAAAATTCGATGTTTTCTCACGGAATAAATATTATATTGTAACATATTGAAAATATTTTGTAAACATTAAAGGCTGTTGATATAGCCATAGCAATTTTCATAATGCCAGAGCAATATTTACGTACTTTTTCCAGTTATGCCCTTGAGATTAAACTTCGCCTGGACATATCGATTTGTGAAACTCCTGGGGGCATGCATGAATAAAAAGAAGAGAGATCGCAGACAACTTTTTCTTAGAATGAGAAGAGAGATCACAGACAACTTTTTCTTAGAATTGTTTGTGGAGAATTAATTAATCCTCATTCCTCAATAAATAATATCTGCGTAATAACTTGAACTTTTAATTGTTGTGCAAACACCAAATGACTACTATGTAATCAATCCATGACCAGAAGCAATTTTATCACAGGTTGCAGAAATTTCATCAGAGAATTATGATGTGGGATTCATATTCCAGCAAATGTTATAATGGAGGTACAAGAAATGTGGTAAGCTCACAGTAGAGGCCAAGTTTTTACGCATACTTAAAATTTTATAAAAATCAAAAAATTGTTCATAGGGGTAAGTACAAAACCCTCGACAATTTTTCGTATGATTCAAGTCAGTTTTGTAATATTTTGAGCCAGTGAAAAAATTGAAATTTTCTCCAAGGGATAAGTTCACAGTTTTAACCAATTTTATGTGGATACTAAAAATTAGTTTAAGTACAAAAATATATTCAAAGTGGTACGTACACATCCCTGAGAAATGTTTTTTTTATGTTATAAGTCGATTTTATGATATTTTGAGCCTTTGGAAAAATTAAATTCCTCAAAGGGGTAAGCTCACAATTTTGGCCAATTTTTTATTGATACTTATAAAAACAAAAAATTGTTCATAAGGGTAAGTACAAAATCCTCGACAATTTTTCATATGATTCAAGTCAGTTTTGCAATATTTTGAGCCAGTGGAAAAATTAAAATTTTCTCCAAGGGGTAAGTTAACAGTTTTAACCAATTTTTTGCGAATACTAAAAATCAGTTTAAGTACAAAAAGATATTCAAATTGGTACGTACACAGCCCTGGGCAATGTTTTCTTATGTTATAAGTCGGTTTTCTGATATTTTGAGCCTGTGGAAAAATTGAATTCCTCGAAGGGTTAAGCTCACAATTTTGGCCAATTTATAACTGATACTTATAAAAACAAAAATTGTTCATAGGGGTAAGTAAAAAAATACTCGACAATTTTTCGTATGATTCAAGTCAGTTTTGTAATATTTTGAGCCAGTGGAAAAATTAATTTTTTTTCCAAGGAGTAAGTTAACAGTTTTAACAATTTTTTGCGGATACTAAAAATCAGTTTAAGTAAAAAAATATATTCAAATTGGTACGTACACAGCCCTGGGCAATATTTTTCTTATGTTATAAGTCGGTTTTCTGATATTTTGAGCCTGTGAAAAAATTGAATTCCTCGAAGGGGTAAGCTCACAATTTTGACCAATTTTTACGGATACTTAAAATCTTATAAAAACAAAAAAAATTGTTCATAGAGGTAAGTAAAAAACCCTTGACAATGTTTCGTATGATTCAAGTCATTTGTGTAATATGTTGAGTCAGTGGAAAAATAGAAATTTTCTCCAAGGGGTAAGTTCGCAGTTTTTAACCAATTTTTTGCGGATACTAAAAATCATTTTAAATACAAAAATAAATTCAAAGTGGTTCGTATACAGCCCTGGGCAATGTTTTTCTTATGTTATAAGACGGTTTTTTGATATTTTTAGCCCTTGGAAAAATTGAATTCCTTGAAGGGGTAAGCTCACATTTTTTGTCAAGTTTTAACGGATACTTAAAATCTTATAAAAACAGAAAAAATGTTCATAGGGGTAAGTAAAAAACCCTCGACAATTTTTTGTATGATTCAAGTCAGTTTTGTAATATTTTGAGCCAATGAAAAAATTGAAATTTTCTCGAAGGGGTAAGTTCACAGTTTTAACCAATTTTTTGCGGATACTAAAAATCAGTTTAAGTACAAAAATATATTCAAAGTGATACGAATACAGCCCTGGGCAATGTTTTTCTTATGTTATAAGTCAGTTTTCTGATATTTTGAGCCCGTGGAAAATATGAATTCCTCGAAGGGGTAATTACAAAACCCTCGACAATTTTTCGTATGATTCAAGACAATTTTGTAATATTTAGAGCCAATGGTAAAATTTAAATTTTCTCCAAGGGGTAAGTTCACAGTTTTAACCAATTTTTTGCGGATACTAAAAATAAGTTTAAGTACATAAATATATTCAAAGTGGTACGTACAAATCCCTTGGCAATGTTTTTCTTATGTTATAAGTCGATTTTCTGATATTTTGAGCACGTGGAAAAATTGAATTCCTCGAAGGGGTAATCTCACAGATTTAGCCAATTTTTTACGGATAATTGGAATGTTATAAAAACAAAAAATTGTTCATAGGGGTAAGTACAAAACCCTCGACAATTTTCCATATGATTGAAGTCAGTTTTGTAATAATTTGAGAAAGTGGAAAAATTGAAATTTTCAGCAAGGGTTTAGTTCACAATTTTAACCAATTTTTTGCGGATACTAAAATCAGTTTAAATACAAAAATATATTCAAAGTGGTACATACACAGTCCTGGGCAATGTTTGTTATAAGTCAGTTTTATGATATTTTGAGCTAGTGAAAAAATTGAATTTCTCGAATGGGTAAGCTCACAATTTTAACGAATTTTTTACTGATACCTATAATATTATAAAAACAAAAAAATGTTCATAGGGGTAAGTTTAAATTTTCTCCAAGGGGTAAGTTCACAGTTTTAACCAATTTTTTGCGGATACTAAAAATCAATTTAAGTAAAAATATATTCAAAGTGGTATGTATAAAGCCCGGGGAAATGATTTTCTTATGTTATAAGTCATTTTTCTTATATTTTGAGCCCATGGAAAAATTGAATTCCTCGAAGGGGTAAGCTCACAGTTTTGGCCAATTTTTTACGGATACTTAAAATATTATAAAAACAAAAATTGTTCATAGGGGTAATTACAAAACCCTCGACAATTTTTCGTATGATTCAAGTCAACTTTGTAATATTTTGAGCCAGTGAAAAAATTAAAATTTTCTCCAAGGGGTAAGTTTGTAGTTTTTAACCAATTTTTTGCGAATACTAAAAATTAGTTTAAATACAAAAATATATTCAAAGTGGTTCGTATACAGCCTTGGGCAATGTTTTTCTTATGTTATAAGTCGATTTTCTGATATTTGAGCCAGTGGAAAAATTGAATTCCTTGAAAGGGTAAGTTCACAGTTTTGGCCAATTTTTTACGGATACTTAAAATCTTATAAAAACCAAAAAATCATTAGTAGGGGTAAGTACAGAACCCTCGACAAAGTTTCGTTTGATTCAAGTCTGTTTTGTAATATCTTGAGCCAATGGAAACATTGAAATTTTCTCCGAGGGGAACAATTTTAACCAATTTTTTGCGGATACTAAAATTCAGTTTATATAAAAAAATATATTCAAAGTGGTACGTACATAGCCCTCAACAATGTTTTTCTTATGTTATAAGTCGGTTTCTAATATTTTGAGCCCGTGAAAAATTTGAATTCATAGAAGGGGCAAGCTCACAACTTTTGCCAATTTTTTACGGATACTTAAAATCTTATAAAAACAAAAAAATTGTTCATAGGGGTAAGTACAAAACACTTGGAATTTTTTCGTATGATTCAAGTTGGTTTTGTAAAATTTTGAGCCAGTGGAGAAATTAAAATTTTCTCCAAGGGGCGCAATTTTAACCAATTTTTCGCTGATACTAATAATCAGTTTAAATATAAAAATAATTTCAATGTGGTAAGTACACAACCCTAGCCAATGTTTTTCTTGTGTTATAAGTCGGTTTTATGATATTTTGAGTACGTGGAAAAATTGAATTCTTCGAAGGGGTAAGCTCACAGTTTTGGCCAATTTTTTACGGATGCTTAAAATCTTATAAAAACCAAAAAATTGTTCATAGGGGTAAGTACAAAATCCTCGACAATTTTTCGTATAATTCAAGTTAATTTTGTAATATTTTGAGCGAGTAGAAAAATTGAAATTTTTCCAAGTGGTAAGTCCACAGTTTTAACCAATTTTTTTGGATACTTAAAATCAGTTTAAATACAAAAATATATTCAAAGTGGTACGTACACATCCCTTGTCAATGTTTTTCTTATGTTATAAGTTGGTTTTCTGATATTTTGAGCCCGTGAAAAAATTGAATTCCTAGAAGGGGTAAGCTCAAAGTTTTGGCCAATTTTTTTACGGATAATTGAAATCTTAAAAAAACAAAAAAAAAATTGTTCATAAGGGTAAGTATAAACCCCTCGACAATTTTCCATATGATTAAAGTCAGTTTTGTAATAATTTGAGAAAGTGGAAAAATTGAAAATTCTCCAAAGGGTTAGTTCACAATTTTAACCAATTTTTTGAGGATACTAAAAATCAATTTAAATAAAATAATATATTCAAAGTGGTACATACACAGACCTGGGCAATGTTTGTTACAAGTCGGTTTTATGATATTTTGAGCCTGTGGAAAAATTAAATTCCTCGAAGGGGTAAGCTCATAGTTTTGGATAATTTTTTACGTATACTTACAATATTATAAAAACAAAAAGAATGTTCATTGGGGTAAGTACAAAACCCTCGATAATTTTTCATAGGATTCAAGTATGTTTTGTAATATTTTGGGCCAGTGGAAAAATTTAAATTTTCTGCAAGGAGAAAGTTCACAGTTTTAACCTATATTTTGCGGATACTAAAAATTAGTTTAAGTAAAAATATATTCAAAGTGGCATGTACAAAGCCCCGGGAAATATTTTTCTTATGTTATAAATAGGTCTTCTTATATTTTGAGCCCGTGGAAAAATTGAATTCCTCGAAGGGGTAAGCTCACAGTTTTGGCAATTTTTTTACAGATACTTGTAATATTATAAAAACAAAAAAATGTTCATGGGGGTAAGTACAAAACCCTCGACAATTTTTCGTAAGACTCAAGTATGTTTGTAATATTTTGAGCCAGTGGAAAAATTTAAATTTTCTCCAAGGAGAAAGTTCACAGTTTTAACCAATATTTTGCGGATACTAAAAATTAGTTTAAGTAATAATATATACAAAGTGGTATGAACAAAGCCCGGGGAAATGTTTTTCTTATGTAATAAGTCGGTTTTCTGATATTTTGAGCCCGTGGAAAAATTGAATTCCTCGAAGGGGTAAGCTCACAATTTTGGCCAATTTTTTACGGATACTTAAAATATTATAAACACAACAAATTGTTCACAGGGGTAAGTACAAAACCCTAAACAATTTTTTGTATGATTCAAGTCATTTTTGTAATATGTTGAGTCAGTGGAAAAATTGAAATTTTCTCAAAGGGATAAGTTCGCAGTTTTTAACCAATTTTTTGCGGATACTAAAAATCATTTTAAATACAAAAATAAATTCGAAGTGGTTCGTACACAGCCCTGGGCAATGTTATTCTGATGTTATAAGTCGGTTTTCTGATATTTTGAGCCCGTGGAAAAATTGAATTCCTCCAAGGAGTAAGCTCACAGTTTTGGCCAATTATTTACGGATACTTGAAATCTTGTAAAAACAAAAAATGTTTCGTAAGGGTAAGTTCAAAACCCTCGATAATTTTTTGTATAATTCAAGTCAGTTTTGTAATATTTTGAGCGAGTAGGAAAATTGAAATTTTCTCCATGGGGTAAGTCCACAGTTTTAACCAATTTTTTTGGATAGTAAAAATCAGTTTAAATACAAAGTGGTATGCAAACATCCCCCTTGGTAATGTTTTTCTTATGTTATAAATCGATTTTTCTGATATTTTAAGCCCTTGGAAAAATTGAATTTCTCGAAGGGGTAAGCTCACAGTTTTGCCAATTTTTTACGGATACATAAAATCTTATAAAAACCAATTTTTTTTTCATTGGGGTAAGTACAAAATCCTTGACTTTTTTTCGTATAGTTCAAGTTAGTTTATTTTGAGGGAGTAGGAAAATTGAATTTTTTTTCCAATGGGTAAGTCCACAGTTTTAACCAATTTTTTTGGATACTTAAAATTAGTTTAAATAAAAAAATATATTCAAAGTGGTACGTACACAGCCCTTGGCAATGTGTTTCTTATGTTATAAGTCGGTTTTCTGATATTTTGTGCCCGTGGAAAAATTGAATTCCTAGAAGGGGTAAGCTCACAGTTTTGGCCAATTTTTTACGGATAATTGAAATCTTAGAAAAACAAAAAAAATTGTTCGTAAGGGTAAGTACAAACCCCTCGACAATTTTCCATATGATTAAAGTCAGTTTTGTAATAATTTGAGATAGTGGAAAAATTCAAATTTTCTCCAAGGGGTTAATTCACAATTTTAACCAATTTTTTGCGGATAGTAAAAATCAGTTTAAATAAAAAAATATATTCAAAGTGGTACATACACAGCCCTAGGCAATGTTTGTTATAAGTCGGTTTTATGATATTTTGAGCATGGCTAAAAATTGAATTCCTCGAACGGGTAAGCTCACTGTTTTGGTAAATTTTTTACGGTTACTTATAATATTATAAAAACAAAAAAATTGTTCATAGGGGTAAGTACAAAACCCTCGATAATTTTTCGTATGATTCAAGTATGTTTTGTAATATTTTGAGCCAGTGAAAAAATATAAATTTTCTGTAAGGAGAAAGTTCACAGTTAAAACCTATATTTTGCGGATACTAAAAATTAGTTTAAGTAAAAATATATTCAAAGTGGTATGTACAAAACCCGAGGGAATATTTTTCTTATGTTAAAAATAGGTTTTCTGATATTTTGAGCCCGTGGAAAAATTGAATTCCTCGCAGTGTAAGCTCATAGTTTTGGCAAATTTTTTACAAATATTTATAATATTATAAAAACAAAAAAATGTTCATAGGGGTAAGTACAAAACCCTCGACAATTTTTCGTATGATTCAATTATGTTTTGTAATATTTTGAGCCAGTGGAAAAATTTAAATTTTCTCCAATGAGAAAGTTCACAGTTTTAACCAATATTTTGCGGATACTAAAAATCAATTTAAGTAAAAATATATTCAAAGTGGTATGTACAAAGCCCGGGGAAATGTTTTTCTTATGTAATAAGTCGGTTTTCTGATATTTGAGCCCGTGGAAAAATTGAATTCCTCGAAGAGGTAAGCTCACAGTTTTGGCCAATTTTTACGGGTACTTAACATATTATGAACAAAACAAATTGTTCATAGAGGTAAGTACAAAACCCTCAACAATTTTTTGTATGATTCAAGTCATTTTTGTAATATGTTGAGTCAGTGGAAAAATTTAAATTTTCTCCAAGGGGTAAGTTCGCAGTTTTTAACCAATTTTTTGCGAATACTAAAAATCATTTTAAATACAAAAATATATTAAAAGTGGTTCGTACACAGCCCTGTCCAATGTTTTATGTATGTTATAAGTCGGTTTTCTGATATTTTGAGCACGTGGAAAAATTGAATTCATCAGAGGGGTAAGCTCATAGTTTTGGCCAATTTTTTACGGATACTTAAAATATTATAAAAACCAAAAGTTTTCCGTAGGGGTAAGTACAAAACCCTCGACAATTTTCCGTATGATTCAAGTTGGCTTTGTAAAATTTTGAGCCAGTGGAGAAATTGAAATTTTCTCATAGGGGCACAATTTTAATCATTTTTTGTGGATACTAAAAATCAGTTTAAATACAAAAATATATTTAAAGTGGTACGTACAAAGCCCTAGGCCATGTTTTTCTTATGTTATAATTCGGTTTTCTGATATTTTGAGCCCGTTGAAAAATTGAATTCCTCGAAGGAGTAAGCTCACAATTTTTGCCAATTTTTTACGGATACTTGAAATCTTGTAAAATCAAAAAACCGTTCATAGAGGTTAGTTCAAAACCCTCGAAATTTTTTCGTATGATTAAAGTCAGATTTGTAATATTTTTTGCCAATGGAAAAATTGAAATTTTCTCCAAGGGGTAAGTTTACAGTTTTAGCAAATTTTTTTAGCATATTAAAATCAGTTTAAATACAAAAATATATTCAAAGTGGTACGTACACAAAATGGGCAATATTTTTCTTATGTTATAAGTCGTTTTCTGATATTTTTAACCCGTGGAAAAATTGGATTCCCCGAAGGGGTAAGCTCACATTTTACCAATTTTTTTTCCGATAGTAAAAATCTTCGAAAAACCATAAAAATTATTCATAGTGGTAAGTACAAAACCCACGACAATTTTTTGTATGATTCAAGTCAGTTTTGTAATATTTTGAGCCAGTGGGAAAATTGAAATTTTGTCCAAGGGGTAAGTTCACAGTTTTAAACAATTTTTTGTGGATACTAAAAATCAGTTTAAATACAAAAATATATTCAAATTATACGTACACAGCCATGGTTAATGTTTTTCTTATGTTATAAGTCATTTTATGATATTTTGTTCGCGTGGAAAAATTGAATTCCTCGAAGGAGTAACCTCACAGTTTTGCCAATTTTTTTACAGATACTTGAAATCTTGTAAAAACAAAAAATTGTTCATAGAGGTAAGTTCAAAACCCTCGACAATTTTTTGTATAATTCAAGTAAGTTTTGTAATATTTTGAGCGAGTAGGAAAATTGAAATTTTCTCCAAGGGGTAAGTCCACAGTTTTCACCAATTTTTTGGATACTAAAAATCAGTTTAAATACGAAAATATATTCAAAGGGGTATCTACACAGCCCTTGGCAATGCTTTTCTTATGTTATGAGTCGGTTTTTCTTATATTTTGATCCCGTGAAAAAAATTGAATTCCTAGAAGGTGTAAGCTCAAAGTTTTGTATGATTCAAGTAAGTTTTGTAATATTTTGAGCGAGTAGGGAAAATTGAAATTTTCTCCAAGGGTAAGTCCACAGTTTTCACCAATTTTTTGGATACTAAAAATCAATTTAAATACGAAAATATATTAAAAGTGGTACCTACACAGCCCTTGGCAATGCTTTTCTTATGTTATGAGTCGGTTTTTCTTATATTTTGATCCCGTGAAAAAAATTGAATTCCTAGAAGGGGTAATCTCAAAGTTTTGGTTTTTTACGGATAACTGAAATATTATAAAAACAAAAAAAAAATTGTTCATAGCGGTAAGTACAAAACCCTCGACAGTTTTCCGTATGATTAAAGTCAGTTTTGTAATAGTTTGAGAAAGTGAAAAAATTGAAATTTTCTTCAAGGGGTTAGTTCACGATTTTTACCAATTTTTTGAGGATATTAAAAATCAGTTTAAATAGAAAAATATATTCAAAGTGGTACATACACAGCCCAGGGCAATGTTTGTTATAAGTCGGTTTTATGATATTTTGAGCTAGTGGAAAAATTCAATTCCTCGAAGGGGTAAGCTCACAGTTTTGGCCAATTTTTTAAGGATACTTATAATATTATAAAAACAAAAAAAAATGGTCATAGGGGTAAGTACAAAACCCTGGACAATTTTCCGTATGATTCGAGTATGTTTTGTAATATTTTGAGCTAGTGGAAAAATTTAAATTTTCTCCAAGGAGAAAGTTCACAATTTTAACCAATATTTTGCGGATACTAAAAATCAGTTTAAGTAAAAATATATTCAAAATGGTATGTACAAAGCCCGTGGAAATGTTTTTCTTATGTTATAAGCCGGTTTTTTGATATTTTGAGCCCGTGGAAAAATTTAATTCCTCGAAGGGGTAAGCTCACAGTTTTGGCCAATTTTTTTACGGATATTTAAAATATTATAAAAACAAAAAATTGTTCACAGGGGTAAATACAAAACCCTCAACATTTTTTTTTTAAGATTCAAGTCAGTTTTGCAATACTTTGAGTCAATGGAAAAATTTTAATTTTCTCCAAGGGGTAAGTTCGCAGTTTTAACAAATTTTTGCAAATACTAAAAATATATTCAAAGTGGTACGTACACAACAATGGACAATATTTTTCTTATGTTATAAGTCATTTTCTGATATTTTGAACCCGTGGAAAAATTGAATTCCCCGAAGGGGTAAGCTCACATTTTGCCAAATTTTTTATCGATAGTAAAAATCTTCGAAAAACAATAAAAATAATTCATAGTGGTAAGTACAAAACCCACGACAATTTTTTGTCTGATTCAAGTCAGTTTTGTAATATTTTGAGCCAATGGGAAAATTGAAATTTTGTCCAAGGGGTAAGTTCACAGTTTTAACCAATTTGTTGTGGATACTAAAAATCAGTTTAAATACAAAAATATATTCAAATTATACGTACACAGCCATGGGTAATGTTTTCTTATGTTATAAGTCATTTTATGATATTTTGAGCGCGTGGAAAAATTGAATTCCTCGAAGGAGTAACCTCACAGTTTTGCCAATTTTTTTACAGATACTTAAAATCTTGTAAAAACAAAAAATTGTTCATAGAGGTAAGTTCAAAACCCTCGACAATTTTTTGTATGATTCGAGTAAGTTTTGTAATATTTTGAGCCAGTGGAAAAATTAAAATTTTCTCCAAGGGGTTCACCGTTTTAACAAATTTTTTGCGTAATACTAAAAATCCGTATAAATACAAAAATATATTCATAATGGTATGTACATATCCCTGGGCAATGTTTTTCTTATTTTATATGTCGGTTTTCTGATATTTTGAGTCCGTGGAAAAATTGATTTCCACGAAGGGCACACAGTTTTGGCCAATTTTTAAATAATACTTAAAATCTTATAAAATCAAAAAAAATTGTTCATAAGGGTAAGTACAAAAACCCTCGCTAATTTTTCGTATGACTAAAGTCAGTTTACTAATATTTTGAGCCAGTGGAAAAATTTAAATTTTCTCAAAGGGGTAAGTTCACCGTTTTAACCAATTTTTTGCAGATACTCAAAATAAGTTTAAATTAAAAAATATATTCCAAATGGTATGAACCCAACCCTGGGCAATATTTTTCTTATGTTATAAATCGGTTTTCTGATATTTTAAGCCCTAGGAAAAATTGAATTCCTCGAAGGGGTAAGCTTATAGTTTTTGCTATTTTTTTACGTATACTTAAAATCTTATAAAAACAAAAACAAATGTTCATGGGGATAAGTACAAAACCCTAAAAAAAATTCGGATGATTCAAGTGAGTTTTGTAATATTTTTAGCCAGTGGAAAAATTGAAATTTTCTTCAATCACAGTTTTAACTAATTTTTTGCGGATACTAAAAATCAGTTTAAGTACAAAAATATATTCAAAGTGGTATGTACACAGCCCTGGGCAATGTTTTTCTTATGTTATAAGATAGTATTCTGATATTTTGAGCCCGTGGAAAAATTGAATTCCTCGAAGGGGTAAGCTCACAGTTTTGGCCAATTTTTTATGGATACTTAAAATCTTATAAAAACATAAGAAAAAGTGTTCATAGTGGTAAGTACAAAACCCTCGACAATTTTTCGTATGATTCAATTCAGTTTTGTAATATTTTGGCCAGTGGAAAAATTAAAATTTTCTCCAGGGGGTAAGTTCAACGTTTTAATCAATTTAAATTCAAAAATATATTCAAAATGGTACGTACACTGCACTGGGCAATGTTTTTCTTATGTTATAAGTCGATTTTCTGAGATTTTTAGTCCGTGGAAAAATTGAATTCCTAGAAGGGGTTAGCTCACGGTTTTGGCCAATTTTTTTACTGATACTTAAAATCTTATACAAACAAAAATAACTGTTCATAGGGGTAAGTACAAAACACTCGACAATTTTTCGTATAATTCAAGTCATTTTTGTAATATTTTAAGCCAGTGGAAAAATTGAAATTTCCTCCCAATGGTAAGTTCACAGTTTTAACCAATTTTTTGCGGATACTAAAAATCAAATTAAATACAAAAATATACTCAAAGTGGTACATACCCTGGGCAATGTTTTTCTTATGTTATAATTCGGTTTTCTGATATTTTGAGCCCGTGGAAAAATTAAATTCCTCGAAGGGGTAAACTCACAGTTTTGGCCAATGTTTTACGGATACATAAAATCTTATAAAAACAACAAAAAAATTGTTTATTGGGGTAAGTACAAAACCCTCGAATTTTTTTCATACGATTCAAGTCAGTTTTGTAATATTTTGAACCTGTAGAAAAATTGAAATTTTCTTCAAGGGGTAAGTTCACAGTTTTGACAAAATTTTGCAGATACTAAAAATCAGTTTAAATACAAAAATATATTCAAAATGGTATGTACACAGCCCTGGGCAATGTTTTTCTTATGTGATAAGAAGGTATTCTGATATTTTGAGCCCTTGAAAAAATTGAATTCCTCGAAGGGGAAATCTCACAGTTTTGTCCTATTTTTTACAGATACTGAAAATCTTATAAAAAAAAATTGTTCGTAGGGGTACGTACAAAAGTCTCGACAATTTTTCGTCTGATTCAATTCAATTTTTTAATATTTTGAGCTAGTGGAAAAACTGAAAATTTCTCCAAGGGGTAAGTTCACCGTTTTAATCATTTTAAATACAAAAATATATTCAAAATAGTACGTACACAACACTGGGCAATGTTTTTTGTATGTTTAAGTCGGTTTTCTGATATTTTTAGTCCGTCGAAAATTGGAATCCCTCGAAGGGGTTTGCTCACAGTTTTGTCCAATTTTATATGGATACTTAAAATCTCATAAAAACAAAAAAAATTGTTCATCGGTGTAAGTACAAAACCCTCCATAATTTTTCATATGATTCAATTCAGCTTTGTAATATTTTTAGCCAGTGGAAAAATTGAAATTTTCTCCAAGGTGTAAGTTCACAGTTTTAACCAATTTTTTGAGGATACTAAAAATATATTTAAATACAAAAATATATTCAAAGTGGTACGTACACAGCCCTTGGCAATGTTTTAATATATTGAGCTCGTGAAAAATTTGAATTCCTCGAAGGGATAAGCTCACAGTTTTGGCCAATTTTATACGGATACTTAAAATCTTATAAAAAAAAATTGTTCATTGGGGTAAGTACAAAACCCTCAACAATATTTCATATGATTCAAGTCAATTTTGTAATATTTTGAGCCAGTAGAAAAATTAAAATTTCTCCAACGGGTAATTTCACCGTTTAACCAATATTTTGCGGATACTAAATATCATTTTATATACAAAAACATATTCATAATGGTATATACACAGCCCTGGGCAATGTTTTTCTTATGTTATAAGTCGATTTTCTGATATTTTGAGCCCGTGGAAAAATTGAAATCCTCGAAATGGTAAGCACACTGTTTTGGCCAATTTCTTACTGACTCTTAAAATCTTATAAAAACAAAAAAATTGTTCATAGGGGTAAGTACAAAACCCTCGACAATCTTTCGTATGATTCAAGTGAGTTTACTAATATTTTGAGCCAGTGAAAAAATTGAAATTTTCTCAACGGGGTAAGTTCACCGTTTTAACCAATTTTTTCCGGATACTAAAAATAAGTTTAAATACTAAAATATATTCAAAATGGTGTGTACACAACCCTGGGCAATGTTTTTCTTATGTTATAAGTCGGTTTTTTGATATTTTCAGCCCTTGGAAAAATTGAATTACTCGAAGGGGTAAGCTCAAAGTCTTGGCTATTTTTTTACGTATACTTAAAATCTTATAAAAAGAAAAGAATATTTCATAGGGCTAAGTACAAAAACCTCGACAATTTTTCGTATGATTCAAGTCATTTTTGTAATATTTTAAACCAGTGGAAAAATTGAAATTTTCTCCCATGGGTAAGGTCACAGTTTTAACCAATTTTTTTCGTATACTAAAAATCAATTTAAATACAAAAATATATTCAAAGTGGAACGTACACAGCCCTGGGCAATGTTTTTTCTTATGTTATAAGATGGTTTTATGATATTTTTTGCCAGTGGAAAAATTGAATACCTCGAAGGTGTAAGCTCACAATTTTTTACGGAGACTTAAAATCTTATAAAAACAACAAAAAAATTGTTCATAGGGGTAAGTACAAAAGCCTCGACAATTTTTCGTATTAATCAATTCAGTTTTGTAATATTTTGAGCCAATGGAAAAACTGAAATTTTCTCCAAGGTGTAAGTTCACCGTTTTAATCAGTTTAAATACAAAAGTGTATTCAAATGGTACGTACACAACACTAGGCAATGTTTTTCTTATGTTATAAATCGGTTTTCTGATATTTTTAGTTTGTCGAAAAATTGAATTCCTCGAAGGTGTAAGCTCACAATTTTTTACTGATACTTAAAATCTTATAAAAAAAAAAAAAAATTGTTCATAGGGCTAAGTACAAAACCCTCAACAATTTTTCATATGATTCAAGTCATTTTTGTAATATTTTAAACCAGTGGAAAAATTGAAATTTTCTCCCAATGGTAAGTTCTCAGTTTTAACCATTTTTTTTGCGGATACTAAAAATCAATTTAAATACAAAAATATATTCAAAGTCGTATGTACACAGCACTGGGCAATGTTTTTCTTATGTTATGAGATGGTTTTCTGATTTTTTTAGTCCGTGGAAAAATTGAATTCCTCGAAGGGGTAACTCACAGTTTTGACTAATTTTTTTACTGATACTTAAAATCCAAAAAAAAACAAAAAAATTGTTCATTTGGGTAAGTACGAAACCCTCCATAATTTTTGTATGATTCAATGCAGTTTTGTAATATTTTTAAGCAAGTGGAAAAATTGAAATCTTCTCCCAAGGGTAAGTTCACAGTTTTAACTAATTTTTTGCGGATACTAAAAATAAATTTAAATACAATATTCAAAGTGGTACGTACACAGCCCTGGGCAATGTTCTTCTTATTTTATAAGAAGGTTTTCTAATATTTTGAGCCCGTGGAAAAATTGAATTCCTCGAAGGGGTATGCTCACAGTTTTGGCCAATTTATACGGATACTTAAAATCTTATAAAAATCGAAAAAATTGTTCATTGGGGTAAATCCAAAGCCTTCGACAATATGTCGTATGATTCAAGTCAGTTTTGTAATATTTTGAGCCAGTAGAAAAATTAAAATTTTCTCCAAGGGGTAAATTCACCGTTTTAATCAGTTTAAATACAAAAATATATTCAAAATGGTACGTACACTGCACTGGGCAATGTTTTTCTTATGTTATAAGTCGGTTTTCTGATATTTTTAGTCCGTGGAAAAATTGAATTCCTCGAAGGGGTAAGCTCATGGTTTTGGCCAATTTTTTACTGATACATAAAATCTTATAAAAACAAAAATAATTGTTCATAGGGGTAAGTACAAAACACTCGGCAATTTTTCGTATAATTCAAGTCAGTTTTGTAATATTTTAAGCAAGTGGAAAAACTGAAATTTTCTCCCTATGGTAAGTTCACAGTTTTAACCAATTATTTGCGGATACTAAAAATCAAATTAAATACAAAATATATTCAAAGTGGTACGTACACAGCCCTGGGCAATGTTTTTCGTATGTTATAATTTAATTTTCTGATATTTTGAGCCCGTGGAAAAATTAAATTCCTCGAAGGGGTAAGCTCACATTTTTTGCCAATTTTTCATGGATATTTAAAATCTTATAAAAACAAAAAAAAATTATTCATAGGGTTGAGTACAAAACCCTCCATAATTTTTCGTATGATTCAATGACGTTTTGTAATATTTTGAGCCAGTGGAAAAATTGAAATTTTATCCAAGGAGTAAGTTCGCAGTTTTAAACAATTTTTTGAGGATACAAAAAATCAATTTAAATACAAAAATATATTCAAAGTGGTACGTACACAGCCCTGGGAAATGTTTTTCTTATTTTATAAGAAGGTTTTCGGATATTTTGAGCCCGTGGAAAAATTGAATTCCTCGAATGGGTAAGCTCACAATTTTGGTCAATTTTATACGGATACTGAAAATTTTATTTGAACAAAACGTTCGACAATATTTTGTATGATTCATGTGAATTTTGTAATATTTTGAGCCGGTGGAAAAATTAAAATTTTCTCCATGGGGTAAGTTCACCGTTTTGACCAATTTTTTGTATATACTAAAAATCATTTTAAATACAAAATTATATTCGCAATGGTATGTACACAACCCTGGACAATGTTTTTCTTATGTTATAAGTCGATTTTCTGATATTTTGAGCCCGTGGAAAAATTGAATTCCTCGAAGGAGTAAGCACAAAGTTATGGCCAAGTTTTTATTAATATTTAAAATCTTATAAAAAAATGTTCATAGGGGTAAGTACAAAACCCTCGACAATTTTTCATAAGATTCAAGTCAGTTTACTAATATTTTCAGCCAGTGGAAAAATTGAAATTTTCTCAAATGGGTAAGTTCACCGTTTTAACCAATTTTTTGCGGATACTAAAAATCAGTTTAAATAAAAAAAAATATATTCAAAATGGTATTTACACAACCATGGGCAATGTTTTTCTTATGTTATAAATCAGTTTTCTGATATTTTCAGCCTTTGGAAAAATTGAATTCCTCGAAGGGGTAAGCTCACATTTTTGTCTATTTTTCTAAGGATACTTAAAATCTTATAAAAACAAAAAGAAAATTGTTCATGGGGGTAAGTACAAAACCCTCGACAATTTTTATTCAATTCAGTTTTGTAATATTTTGTCTAATGGAAAAATTAAAATTTTCTCCAAGGGGTAAGTTCACCGTTTTAATCAGTTTAAATACAAAAATATATTCAAAATGGTACGTACACTGCACTGGGCAATGTTTTTCTTATGTTATTAGTCGGTTTTCTGATATTTTTAGTCAGTGGAAAAATTGAATTCCTCGAAGGGGTAAGCTCACGATTTTGGCCAATTTTTTACTGATACTAAAAATCTTATAAAAACAAAAATAATTGTTCATAGGGTTAAGTACAAACTACTCGACAAATTTTTCGTATTATTCAAGACATTTTTGTAATATTTTAAGCCAGTTGAAAAATTGAAATTTTCTCCCAATGGTAAGTTTACAGTTTTAACCAATTTTTTGCGGATATTAAAAATCAAATTAAATACAAAAATATATTCAAAGTGGTACGTACACAGCCCGGAACAATGTTTTTCTTATGTTATAATTCGGTTTTCAAATATTTTGAGCCTGTGGAAAAATTAAATTCCTCGAAAGGGTAAGCTAACATTTTTGGCCAATTTTTCACGGAATATTAAAATCTTATAAAAACAAAAAAAAAATATTAATAGGGGTAAGTACAAAACCCTCCATAATTTTTCGTATGATTCAATGTCGTTTTGTAATATTTTGAGCCAGTGGAAAAATTAAAATTTTATCCAAGGAGTAAGTTCGCAGTTTTAAACAATTTTTTGAGGATACAAAAATCAATTTAAATACAAAAATATATTCAAATTAGTACGTACATAGCCCTGGGAAATGTTTTTCTTATTTTATAAGAAGGTTTTCGGATATTTTGAGCCCGTGGAAAAATTGAATTCCTGGAAGGGGTAAGCTCCCAATTTTGGTCAATTTTATACGGATACTTAAAATCTTATTTGAACAAAATCTTCGACAATATTTTGTATGATTCATGTCAGTTTTGTAATATTTTGAGCTGGTGGAAAAATTAAAATTTTCTCCAAGGGATAAGTTCACCGTTTTAACCAATTTTTTGCGAATACTAAAAATCAGTTTAAATACAAAAATATATTCAAAATGGTATGTACACAACCCTGGGCAATGTTTTTCTTATGTTATAAGTCGATTTTCTGATATTTTGAGCCCGTGGAAAAATTGAATTCCTCGAAGTGGTAAGCACACAATCTTAGCTATTTTTTTACGGATACTTAAAATCTTATAAAAACAAAAAAATTGTTCACAGGGGTAAGTACAAAACCCTCGACAATTTTTCGTATGATTCATGTCAGTTTACTAATATTTTGAGCCAGTGTAAAAATTGAAATTTTCTCAAATGGGTGAGTTTACCGTTTTAACCATTTTTTTTGCGGATACTAAAAATAAGTTTAAATGCTAAAATATATTCAAAATTGTATGTACACAACCCTGGACAATGTTTTTCTTATGTTATAAGTCGGTTTTCTGATATTTTTAGTCCGTCGAAAAATTGAATTCCTCGAAGGGGTAAACTCACGGTTTTCGCCATTTTTTTACTGATACTTAAAATCTTATAAAAACAAAATAATTGTTCATAGGGCTAACTACAAAACCCTCTACAATTTTTCGTATGATTCAAGTCATTTTTGTAATAATTTAAACCAGTGGAAAAATTGAAATTTTATCCGAAGGGTAAGTTCACAGTTTTAACTAATTTTTTGAGGATACTAAAAATCAATTTAAATACAAAAATATATTCAAATGGTACGTACACAGCCCTGGGCAATGGTTTTCTTATGTTATAAGACGGTTTCCTGATATTTTTAGCCCGTGGAAAAATTGAATTCCTCGAAGGCCTAAGCTCAGAGTTTTGGCCAATTTTTTACGGATACTTAAAATCTTATAAAAACAACAAAAAATTGTTCATAAGGGTATGTACAAACCCTCGACAATTTTTCTCCAAGGGGTAAGTTCACCGCTTTAATCAGTTTAAATACAAAAATACATTCAAAATGGTACGTACACAACATTGTGAAATGTTTTTCCTATGTTATAAGATAGTATTCTGATTTTTTTAGTACGTGGAAAAATTTAATTCCTCGAAGGGGTAAGCTCACGGTTTTGGCCAATTTTATTTACTGATACTTAAAATCTTATATAAACAAAAATATTGTTCATAAGGGTAAGTAAAAAACCCTCCATAATTTTTCGCATGATTCAATGCAATTTTGTAATATTTTAAGCCAGTGGAAAAATTGAAATCTTCTCCCAAGGGTAAGTTCACAGTTTTAACTATTTTTTTGCGTATACTAAAAATAAATTTAAATACAAAAATATATTCAAAGTGGTACGTACACAGCCTTCGAAAATTTTTCCTATTCAAAGTGGTACGTACACAACCCTCCAAAAATATATTCCTGGGAAATGTTTTTCTTATTTTATAAAAAGGTTTTCTGATATTTTGAGCCCGTGGAATAATTGAATTCCTCGAAGGGGTATGCTAACAATTTTTGCCTATATTATACGGATACCTAAAATCTTATAAAAACAAAAAAAAATTCATTGGTGTAAATACAAAGCCTTCGACAATATTTCGTATGATTCAAGTCAGTTTTGTAATATTTTGAGCCAGTGGAAAAATTAAAATTTTTCCAAGGGGTAAGTTCACCGTTTTAATCAATTTTTTGCATATACTAAAAATCAGTATAAATATAAAAATATATTCATAATGGTTTGTACACAGCCCTGGGCAATGTTTTCTTATGTTATATTTCGATTTTCTGATATTTTGAGCTCGTGGAAAAATTTAATTCCACGAAGGGGTAAGCACACAGTATTGGCCAATTTTTACTTATACTTAAAATGTTATAAAAACAAAAAAAAAGTTGTTTGCAGGGCTAAGTACAAAAACCCTCGATTATTTTTCGTATGATTAAAGTCAGTTTTCTAATATTTTGAGCCAGTGAAAAAATTGAAATTTTCTAAAATGAGAAAGTTCATCCTTTTAACCAATTTTTTGCGGATACTCAAAATCAGTTTAAATATATTAATATATTCAAAATTGTATGAACACAACCATGGGCAATGTTTTTCTTATAAATCGGTTTTCTGATATTTTGAGCCCCAAGAAAAATTGAATTCCTCGAATGGGTAAGCTCATAGTTTTGGCTATTTTTTTATGTATACTTAAAATCTTATAAAAAAAAAAAAAATTGTTCATGGGGATAAGTACAAAACCCTCAAAAAAAATTCGTATGATTCAAGTCAGTTTTGTAATATTTTGAGCCAGTGGAAAAATTGAAATTTTCTCCAATCACGGTTTTAACCAATTTTTTATGGATACTAAAAATCAGTTTTAAGTACAAAAATATATTCAAAGTGGTATGTTCACAGCCCTGGGCAATGTTTTTCTTACGTTATAAGATAGTATTATGATATTTTGAGCCCGTGGAAAAATTGAATTCCTCGAAGGGGTAAGCTCACAGTTTTGGCCAATTTTTTACGGATACTAAAAATATTATTAAAAAAAAGTGTTCATAGGGGTAAGTACAAAACCCTCGACAATTTTTCGTAGGATTCTATTCAGTTTTGTAATATTTTGGGCCAGTGAAAAAACTGAAGTTTTCTCCAAGGGGTAAGTTCACCGTTTTAATCAGTTTAAATAAAAAATATATTCAAAATGGTACGTACACAGCACAGGGCAATGTTTTTCTTATGTTATAAGTCGGTTTTCTGATATTTTTAGTCCGTTGAAAAATTGAATTCCTCGAAGGGGTATGCTCACAGTTTTGGCCAATTTTATACGGATACTTAAAATCTCATAAAAACAAAAAAAAATTGTTCATAGGGGTAAGTACAAAACCCTCCATTATTTTTCGTATGATTCAATTCAGCTTTGTAATATTTTGACCCAGTGGAAAAATTGAAATTTTCTCCAAGGTGTAAGTTCACAGTTTTAACCAATTTTTTGAGGATACTAAAAATATATTTAAATACAAAAATATATTCAAAGTGGGTACGTACATAGCCCTTGGCAATGTTTTTCTTATTTTATAAGAAGGTTTTAATATATTGAGCTCGTGGAAAATTTGAATTCCTCGAAGGGGTAAGCTCACAGTTTTGGCCCATTTTATACGGAAACTTAAAAACTTATAAAAAAAAAATTTGTTCATTGGGGTAATTACAAAACCCTCAACAATATTTCGTATGATTCAAGTCAATTTTGTAATATTTTGAGCCAGTAGAAAAATTAAAATTTCTCCAAAGGGTAAATTCACCGTTTTAACCAATTTTTTGCGGATACTAAAAATAAGTTTAAATTCTAAAATATATTCAAAATGGTATGTACACAAACCTGGGCAATGTTTTTCTTATGTTATAAGTCGATTTTCTGATATTTTCAGCCCTTGGAAAAATTGAATTCCTCGAAGGTAAGCTCACAGTCTTGGCTATTTTTTTACGGATACTTAAAATCTTATAAAAACAAAAAAAAATTGTGCATGGGAGTATGTACAAAACCCTTGACAATTTTTCGTATGATACAAGTCAGTTTTGTAATATTTTTAGCCAGTTGAAATTTTAAAATTTTCTCCCAGGGTAACGTTCACAGTTTTAACCAATTTTTTGTGGATACTAAAAATCAGTTTAAGTACAAAAATATATTCAAAGAGGTATGTAGACAGCCCTGGGCAATGTTTTTCTTATGTTATAAGTCGGTTTCTGATATTTTGAGCCCTAGGAAAAATTGAATTCCTCGAAGGGGTAAGCTCACGGTTTTGGCCAATTTTTTAGTGATACTTAAAATCTTATAAAAACAAAAACAATTGTTCATAGGGTTAAGTAAAAAACCCTCGACAATTTTTCATATGATTCAAGTCATTTTTGTAATATTTTAAACCAGTGGAAAAATTGAAATTTTCTCCCAAGGGTAAGTTCACAGTTTTAACCAATTTTTTGCGGATACTAAAAATAAATATAAATACAAAAATATATTCAAAGTGGTACGTACACAGCCCTTGGCAATGTTTTTCTTATTTCATAAGAAGGTTTTAATATTTTGAGCTCGTGGAACAATTGAATTCCTCGAAGGGGTAAGCTCACAGTTTTGGCCAATTTTATACGGATACTTAAAATCTTATAAAAACAAAAACAAAATGTTCATTGGGGTAAGTACAAAACCCTCAACAATATTTCATATGATTCAAGTCAATTTTGTAATATTTTGAACCCGTAGAAAAATTAAAATTTTCTCCAAGGTTTCAAGAATCAGTCCATGAAATTTTAATGAATTTGAAAGAAATTGTATTGAAAAGTAAGTTCACTGTTTTAATCAATTTTTTGCGGATACTAAATATTATTTTATATACAAAATATATTCATAATGGTATGTACATAGCCCTGGGCAATGTTTTTCTTATGTTATAAATTGATTTTCTGATATTTTGAGCCCGTGGAAAAATTGAATTCCTCTAAGTGGTAAGCACATTGTTTGGCCAATTTCTTACAAACTCTTAAAATCTTATAAAAACAAAAAAAAATGTTCATAGGGGTAAGTACAAAACCCTCGACAATCTTTCATATGATTCAAGTCAGTTTTCTCAATGGGGTAAGTTCATCGTTTTAACCAATTTTTTGCGGATACTAAAAATAAGTTTAAATGCTAAAATAAAATATATTCAAAATGGTATGTACACAACCCTGGGAAATGTTTTTTTTTATGTTATAAGCTGGTTTTCTGATATTTTGAGCCCTTGGAAAATTGAATTCCTCGAAGGGGTAAGCTCACAGTCTTGGCTATTTTTTTACGGATACTTAAAATCTTATAAAAACAAAAAAAAAATTGTTCATGGGAGTAAGTACAAAACCCTTGACAATTTTTCGTATGATTTAAGTCAGTATTGTAATATTTTGAGCCTTTTGAAAATTTAAAATTTTCTCCAAGGGATAAGTTCACAGTTTTAACCAATTTTTTGTGGATACTAAAAATCAGTTTAAGTGCAAAAATATTTTCAAAGTGGTATGAAGATAGCCCTAGGCAATGTTTTTCTTATGTTGTAAGTCGGTTCTCTGATATTTTTAGTCCGTCGAAAAATTGAATTCCTTGAAGGGGTAAGCTCACGGTTTTGGCCAATTTTTTACTGACACTTAAAATCTTATAAAAACAAAAGAATTGTTCATAGGGCTAATTAAAAAACCCTCGATAATTTTTCGTATATTCAAGTAATTTTTGTAATATTTTAAACCAGTGGAAAAATTGAAATTTTCTCCCATGGGTAAATTCACAGTTTTAACTAATTTTTTGCTTATACTAAAAATCAATTTAAATACAAAAATATATTCAAATTGGTACATACATAGCCCTGGGCAATGTCTTTCTTTTGTTATAAGACGATTTTCTGATATATTTAGCCCGTGGAAAAATTGAATTCCTCGAAGGGGTTTGTGGCCAATTTTTACTGATACTTAAAATTTTATAAAAACAAAAAAAATTGTTCGTAGGGGTAAGTACAAAAACCCTCGATAATTTTTCGTATGATTAAAGTCAGTTTACTAATATTTTGAGCTAGTGGAAAAATTGAAATTTTCTAAAATGGGAAAGTTCATCCTTTTAACCAATTTTTTGCGGATACTCAAAATCAGTTTAAATATATTAATATATTCAAAATTGTATGAACACAACCATGGGCAATGTTTTTCTTATAAATCGGTTTTCTGATATTTTGAGCCCTAAGAAAAATTGAATTCCTCGAATGGGTAAGCTCATAGTTTTGGCTATTTTTTTATGTATACTTAAAATCTTATAAAAACAAAAAAAAATTGTTCATGGGGATAAGTACAAAACCCTCAAAAAAAATTCGTATGATTCAAGTCAGTTTTGTAATATTTTGAGCCAGTGGAAAAATTGAAATTTTCTCCAATCACGGTTTTAACCAATTTTTTATGGATACTAAAAATCAGTTTAAATAAAAAAATATATTCAAAATGGTATGAACACAACCCTGGGCAATGTTTTTCTTATGTTATAAATCAGTTTTCTGATATTTTGAGCCAGAGGAAAAACTGAATTCTTCGAAGGGGTAAGCTTATAGTTTTGGCTATTTTTTTACGGATACTTAAAATCTTATAAAAACAACAAAAAGTTGTTCATAGGGGCAAGTACAAAACCCTCGACAATTTTTTGTATAATTCAATTCAGTTTTGGAATATTTTGAGCCAGTGGAAAAACTGAAATTTTCTCCAAGGGGTAAGTTCACCGTTTTAATCAGTTTAAATACAAAAATATATTTAAATGGTAAGTACACAGCACTGGGCAATGTTTTTCTTATGTTATAAGTCGATTTTCTGATATTTTCAGTTCGTCGAAAATTTGAATTCCTCGAAGAGGTAAGCTCACGGTTTTGGCCAATTTTTTACTGATACTTAAAATCTTATAAAAATAAAAGAATTGTTCATGGGGCTAAGTACAAAACCCTCGACAATTTTTCATATGATTCAAGTCATTTTTGTAATTTTTTAAACCAGTGGAAAAATGGAAATTTTCTTCCATGGGTAAGTTCATAGTTTTAACTAATTTTTTGCGGACACTAAAAATCAATTTAAATACAAAAATATATTCAAAGTGGTACGTACACGGTATTGGGCAATGTTTTTCTTATGTTATAAGACGGTTTTCTGATATTTTTAGCACGTGGAAAAATTGAATTCCACGAAGGGGTAAGCACACAGTTTTTGCCAATTTTTTACTGATACTTAAAATCTTATAAAAAAAATTGTTCATAGGGGTAAGTACAAAAACCCTCGATAATTTTTCATATGATTAAAGTCAGTTTACTAATATTTTGAGCCAGTGGAAAAATTGAAATTTTCTCAAAGGGGTAAGTTCGCCGTTTTAACCAATTTTTTGCGGATACTCAAAATCAGTTTAAATACAAAAATATATTCAAAATGGTATGAACACAACCCTGAGCAATGTTTTTCTTATGTTATAAATCGGTTTTCTGAAATTTTGAGCCCTAGGAAAAATTGAATTCCTCGAATGGGTAACCTCATAGTTTTTGCTATTTTTTTACGTATACTTAAAATCTTATAAAAACAAAAAAAAAATTGTTCATGGGGATAAGTACAAAACCCTAAAAAAAATCCGTATGATTCAAGTCAGTTTTGTAATATTTTAAACCAGTTGAAAAATTGAAATTTTCTCCAATCACAGTTTTAACCAATTTTTTGCGGATTCTAAAAATCAGTTTAAGTTCAATAATATATTCAAAGTGGTATGTACACAGTCCTGGGCAATGTTTTTCTTATGTTATAAGATAGTATTCCGAAATTTTGAGCCCGTGAAAAAATTGAATTCCTCGAAGGGGTAAGCTCACAGTTTTGGCCAATTTTTTACGGATACTTAAAATCTTATAAAAACAAAAGAAAAAATGTTCATAGGGGTAAGTACAAAACCCTCGACAACTTTTCGTATGATTCAATTAAATTTTGTAATATTTTAGCCACTAGAAAAATTAAAATTTTCTCCAAGGGGGTAAGTTCACCGTTTTAATCAGTTTGAATACAAAATTATATTCAAAATGGTACGTACACTGCACTGGGCAATGTTTTTCTTATGTTATATGTCAGCTTTCTGGTATTTTTAGTCCGTGGAAATTGAATTCCTCTAAGGGGTAAGCTCACGATTTTGGCCAATTTTCGTATGATTCAAGTCAGTTTTGTAATATTTTAAGCTAGTGGAAAAATTGAAATTTTCTCCCAATGGTAGGTTCACAGTTTTAACCATTTTTTTGCGGATACTAAAAATCAAATTAAATACAAAAATATATTCAAAGTGGTACATAGACAGCCCTGGGCAATGTTTTTCTTATGTTATAATTCGATTTTCTGATATTTTGAACCCGTGAAAAAATTAAATTCTTCGAATGAGTAAGCTCACATTTTTGGCCAATTTTTCACGGATAATTAAAATCTTATAAAAACAAAAACATTATTCATAGGGGTGAGTACAAAACCCTCCATAATTTTTCGTATGATTCAATGACGTTTTATAATATTTTAAGCCAGTGGAAAAATTAAAATTTTATCCAAGGAGTAAGTTCACAGTTTTAAACAATTTTTTGAGAATACAAAAAATCAATTTAAATACAAAAATATATTCAAAGTGGTACGTACACAGCTCTGGTGTTGGATGAAGATGAAGACTTTGAAGTGAAGGGAGGTTTTGATGATTTCCAAAGTCATCAGCTAAGTATGGAAGCTTAGTACAAACCTCAGAAGATATTTGACCAAGGAAGAATTATTTCAGACTAGTCAAATATGGTCCAGAAGACTACTGATCTGTTGCTGAAGAAAGGAATCAGACTGATGGACTATCAGTCGACTCAAATCAGATTAGTTCAAGTTTGGGATCAGCCGAGTATACATCAGACGAGTGATTTCGATCAGCAGAGTGGAAGTGGATCAGAAGTTAGTGCAACGGTAATAAATGCACTTGGAGTAATAAATGCTGAAGAGGAAGGGTATTTATGACAAATGATTGAAGAGAAACCTCGTATCAGCTTGGTGCATTTAATGCGGACTGACAGCAAGTACAACAGAGTGTACAGTGTTCAGTCGCAGGTAGCCGTTTCTGCAGAAAGGACCAGTACTCGATGATTTGGACACCTGTCGATCTCTCAACAGGCAGATTTTCAAATCTCAAGTATAAATAGTTCAGTTCGTGAGTTGAAGAAGAAGATACAACACATTTTGAGAGCAAAAATCTGAAGCAGAATTCTTCTAAGTCTCAAACTCAAGAACAGAACACTCATCAGCCGAGTCATTTGTTGACGAAGCAGAATAGAGAGAAAACAGAATATACACATAAATCTGAGTGATTTTGTTAGAATCGTGTTGTGAGAAGTAGATATCCATCTTAGTGAGCGATATTACTTCAGAGAATATGAGTTTCTTTGTGATTTCCTATTACGCACTTGTGGCCGTTTCATTTGTTGATAGGCGCAAGCATTGTATACTGTAATATGTGTGACTATAGTATAACCCAAGATCTAAGTGACTTGGAAGAGTGGACTAAAGGATTTCTATCCATATAACCACTATAAAAATCCTTTGTGTTATACTTGCATTATTTTCTGCATATTTCAAAGAGCATACTTTAACACAAAAAGTTAACTGATTGAAAAGGTTTAAAAAGGAGTTTATAAAACTGGGGATAAAACTTTTTCTAAGTTAAGAAAACTACTTGTGAAAAACACTAGAAATATCCGCTGCAAGTTAGATATTTTAAAACTCTGATTTTGATAAAATCAGCTGAGTGAAATCAGAAGAGTGGTCAACTCTGCTGTTCAAAGCTTTGTGCGAGATCAGCATAGTCAACTTACGATTATTGATCAGCTTAGTCTGCTGACAGAAAAGTTAGAGAATTTTAAAAGATAAATTTGGAAGAGGTCTATTCACCCCCCCCCCCCCCCCCCCCCCTCTCTAGACCTCATCTGACCACTTGGGACCAACATCTGGCAATGTTTTTCTTATTTTATAAGAAGGTTTTCGGATATTTTGAGCCCGTGGAAAAATTGAATTCCTCGAAGGCGTAAGTTCACAATTTTGGTCAATTTTATACGGATACTTAAAATCTTATATGAACAAAACCTTCGACAATATTTTGTATGATTCAAGTCAGTTTTGTAATATTTTGAGCCGGTGGAAAAATTAAAATTTTCTCCAAGGGGTAAAGTTCACCGTTTTAACCAATTTTATGCATATACTAAAAATCATTTTAAATACAAAAATATATTCATAATGGTATGTACACAGCCCTGGGCAATGTTTTTCTTATGTTATAAGTCGGTTTTCTGATATTTTGAGCTCGTGGAAAAATTAAATTCCTCGAAGGGGTAAGCACAAAGTTTTGGCCAAGTTTTTACTAATACTTAAAATCTTATAAAAACAAAAAAAAAATGTTGATATGGGTAAGTACAAAAATCTCGACAATTATTCGTATGACTCAAGTCAGTTTACTAATATTTTGAGCCAGTGGAAAAATTGAAATTTTCTCAAATGGGTAAGTTCACCGTTTTAACCAATTTTTTGCGGATACTAAAAATTAGTTTAAATACAAAAATATATTCAAAATGGTATGTACACAGCCCTGGGCAATGTTTTTCTTATGTTATAAGTCAGTTTTCTGATATTTTGAGCATTTGGAAAAATTGATTTCCTTGAAGGGGTAAGCTCACAGTTTTGGCTATATTTTTAAGGATACTTAAAATCTTATAAAAACAAAAAAAAAAATTGTTCATGGGGGTAAGTACAAAACGATCGACAATTTTTCGTATGATTCAATTAAGTTTTGTAATATTTTGGCGAGTGGAAAAATTAAAATTTTCTCCAAGGAGTAAGTCCACCGTTTTTATCAGTTTAAATACAAAAATATTTTCAAAATGGTACGTACACTGCACTGGGCAATGTTTTTCTTATGTTATTAGTCGGTGTTCTGATATTTTTAGTCCGTGGAAAAATTGAATTCCTCGAAGGGGTAAGCTCACGGTTTTGGCCAATTTTTTACTGATACTTAAAATCTTATAAAATCAAAATAATTGTTCATTGGGGTAAGTACAAAACACTCGACAAATTTTTCGTATAATTCAAGTCAGTTTTGTAATATTTTAAGCCAGTGGAAAAATTTAAATTCTCTCCCAATGGTAAGTTCACAGTTTTAACCAATTTTTTGCGGATACTAAAAATCGAATTAAATACAAAAATATATTCAAAGTGGTACGTACACAGCCCTCGGCAATGATTTTCTTATGTTATAATTCGGTTTTGTGATATTTTGAGCCCGGTGGAAAAATTAAATCCTCGAAGGGATAAGTTCACAGCTTTGGCCATTTTTTTACGGATGCTTAAAATCTTATAAAAACAACAAAAACTTTGTTCATAGAGGTAAGTACAAAACCCTCGACAATTTTTCGTATGATTCAAGTTAGTTTTGTAATATTTTGAGCCAGTAGAAAAATTGAATTTTCTCCAAGGGGTAAGTTCACAGTTTTGACAAAAAAATTTAGGATACTAAAAATCAGTTTAAATACAAAAATATATTCAAAATGGTATGTACACAGCCCTGGGCAATGTTTTTCTTATGTTATAAGTCAGTTTTCTGATATTTTGAGCCTTTGGAAAAATTGAATTCTTCGAAGGGGTAAGCTCACAGTTTTGGCTATATTTTTAAGGATACTTAAAATCTTATAAAAACAAAAAAAAATTGTTCATGGGGGTAAGTACAAAACCCTCGACAATTTTTCGTATGATTCAATTCAGTTTTTTAATATTTTGGCCAGTGGAAAAATTAAAATTTTCTCCAAGGGGTAAGTTCACCGTTTTAATCATTCTAAAAACAAAAATATTTTCAAAATGGTACGTACACTGCACTGGGCAATGTTTTTATTATGTTATTAGTCGATTTTCTGATATTTTTAGTCCGTGGAAAAATTGAATTCCTCGAAGGGGTAAACTCACGATTTTGGCCAATTTTTTACTGATACTTAAAATCTTATAAAAACAAAAATAATTGTTCATATGAGTAAGTACAAAACACTCGACAAATTTTTCGTATAATTCAAGTCAGTTTTGTAATATTTGAAGCCAGTGGAAAAATTTAAATTTTCTCCCAATGGTAAGTTCACAGTTTTAACCAATTTTTTGCGGATACCAAAAATCAAATTAAATACAAAAATATATTCAAAGTGGTACGTACACAACCCTGGGTAATGTTTTTCTTATGTTATAATTCGGTTTTCTGATATTTTGAGCCCGTGAAAAAATTAAATTCCTCGAAGGGGTAAGCTCACATTTTTGGCCAATTTTTCATGGATTATTAAAATCTTATAAGAACAAAAAAATTGTTCATAGGGGTAAGTACAAAACCCTCGACAATTTTTCGTATGATTCAAGTCAGTTTACTAATATTTTGAGCCAGTGGAATAATTGAAATTTTCTCAAAGGGGTAAGTTTACCGTTTTAACCATTTTTTTGCGGATACTAAAAATAAGGTTAAATATTAAAATATATTCAAAATGGTATGTACACAACCCTGGGCAATGTTTTTCTTATGTTATAAGTCGGTTTTCTGATATTTTGAGCCCGTGGAAAAATTTAATTCCTCGAAGTGGTAAGCACACAGTTTTGGCCAATTTTTTACTGACTCTTAAAATCTTATAAAAACAAAAAAATTGTTCATATGGGTAATTACAAAACCCTCGACAATTTTTCGTATGATTCAAGTTACTTTACTAACATTTTGAGCCAGTGGAAAAATTGAAATTTTCTCAAAGGGTTGTTCACCGTTTTAACCAATTTTTTGCGGATACTAAAAATCAGTTTAAATACAAAAATATATTCAAAATGGTATGTACACAACCCTAGGCAATGTTTTTCTTATGTTATAAGTCAGTTTTTTTATATTTTGAGCCCGTGGAAAAATTGAATTCCTCGAAGTGGTAAGCACACAGTCTTGGCTATATTTTACGGATACTTAAAATCTTATAAAAACAAAAAAATTGTTCATAGGGGTAAGTACAAAACCCTCGACGAGTTTTCGTATGATTCAAGTTAGTTTACTAATATTTTGAGCCAGTGAAAAAATTAAAATTTTCTCAAAGGGGTAAGTTCACCGTTTTAACCATTTTTTTGCGGATACTAAAAATAAGTTTAAATACTAAAATATATTCAAAATGGTATGTACACAACCCTGGACAATGTTTTTCTTATGTTATAAGTCGGTTTTCTGATATTTTGAGCCCGTGGAAAAATTGTATTCTCGATGGAATAAGCACACAGTTTTGGCCAATTTTTTACTGATACTTTAAATCTTATAAAAATAAAAAAATTGTTCATAGGTGTAAGTACAAAACCCACGACAATTTTTCGTATGATTCAAGTCAGTGTACTAATATTTTGAGCCAGTGGAAAATTTGAAATTTTCTCAAAGGGTTAAGTTCACCGTTTTAACCATTTTTTTGCGGATAATAAATATAAGTTTAAATACAAAAATATATTCAAATGGTATGTACACAACCCTGGGCAATGTTTTTCTTATGTTATAAGTCGGTTTTCTGATATTTTGAGCCATTGGAAAAATTGAATTCCTCGAAGGAGTAAGCTCACAGTTTTGGCCAATTTTTTTACGGATACTTAAAATCTTATTAAAAAAAATTGTTTATAGGGGTAAATACAAAACCCTCAATAATTTTTCGTATGATTCAAGTCAGCTTTATAATGTTTTGAGCCAGTAGAAAAATTGTAATTTTCTCTAAGAGGTAAGTTCACAGTTTTAACCATTTTTTTGCAAATACTAAAAAACTTTTTAAATACAAAAATATATTCAAAGTGGTACTTACAAAGCCCTGAGCTTTGTTTTTCTTATGTTATAAGTCGGTTTTCTGATATTTTGGGCCCGTGGAATAATTTAATTCCTCGAAAAAAACAAGGACCCTGAAATATGGGTAACCGGTAAACCCATTTTTTCTTAAGCCACTCAGACGTGGCTGTTTGTTCACAAAACTGTCAGATATGCATTTTCCTAAAAAAAATATGTTCTGAAAAAATCTAAACAAAATCTACTTTAATATGACATAAAGTAACATATTTTCTAGTCTAACTATCTCAAATATGACATAACAAATTTGATTTTAGATAAATTAATATATCTCATACACTACCTTTCTTTACATAATCTCTAAAAAAGACTACAACTCTCTTGTTAGACTTATTGTTTATTTTATCGAATAAAAGACAAAAACACCCCCTATGCTTTGTCTAACTTCCAAAAATCCTCCTGTGTTATTTTAACTCCCAAAAATCCCTCTGTGTTTGGTTTTAAATACCACACTCGACCAAAGTAGTATATACTTATAATTTTATTTTTGACTTTTGGTGGAATGACAAGATTACCCCTATGTGTTTGTTTTTTTTAAAATTTCTTTATTCTTTTTGGAAAAATTAAGTATATACTACTTGGGTCGAGTGTGGTATTTAAAATCAAATACAGGGGGTTTTGGGGATTTAAAATGACACATGGGGGTTTTCTTGAAAGTTAGACAAAGCATAGCGGGTGTTTTTGTCTTTCGATGTCAGGGGTAAAATTGTCATATCAAAAGAAAAATGTGAACAAATACTTACAATTTTGGCGTATGAAACACACTCTCTTTTTTGGGGGTGTATTTGACACTTATTTGAGATCATAGGGGGTTTTTTAGGAATTAAAATAATATAGGGAATTATTTTGAATTAGACAAAGAATAGGGGTATTTTTGTCTTTTGCTCTTATTTTATTTTTTAAAATTCAAATAACCAATTTTCTTCAAATACGCGAAATATCGACTACAAGTTTTATATGGACCATAATGTAAATTTGCAAAATATGTGGTAATGGGCCTATCTTTACTTTAAACATGAGGTCCTACCTACAAAATACTACATTAATATATTGGCCCGGAACCAGAACATAAACAAAAAGTAAAAGTACATCTGGGTAAATTTTCAGCAAAAGCAAAGGTAGTTTCGATTAGAGGAAGATGAACAGTAATGGAGGCGTCGAAATAGCAAATCAAAGTATGAATGAATTGAGTATTAAAGAACAAGAGTCAGATGAAAGCGTTCAAGTCACCTGCTTCTCAGAAGTCTCCGACGATGTTACCCTCCACTTTCAGATTATTCGTCTTCACAAACAGGTCAGTCAAATGAAATTATTTTCCCCTTTTTCCATGTTCGCTATAGTTCTAAGAATAACTATTATCAGTTTATTTTGTCAATTTTCATTTTTTTTTTTGTGCTTGTCAATTAGTGGGTTATGTATCATATTGATTGGTCTTACGTATTGTGCATTGTTTACTAGTATTAGGTATTGTTTTCTGAATTGATGAACTGCTGATTTGAGGTTTCTAAGCTGTAGTTTATTCTAATCAGAATCAGTTTAGCAAAGACATATTCCGCTCGTAGTAAGGGTTCAAAGTGTACAGAAACATTAGTAACATTCTTGTAGGGGCATTAAGTTCAAACATTTCCTTCCTGAGTTATAAAGTCATTTTTTCTTTTCAAATCAGCTTGAATTTTGGTACATTCTGTTCACTCAGATTTATGCATGGATTGGTTGCAATTCTGCCAAGTTTGGTCATTTATATGCGGCTGCACCTACTCGACCTGTAAGTTTCTTTTGTCAGTCAATTCAATGGATATAATATCAGTTCAATTTTATGCAGAGGAAAAACCATTGAGAGTTCAGAATTACTAGTATATTATTCTATTGTTAGTGAAGTGCTTGGTGCTATTGTAATCTAGTGTTGGGAGCAATCTATCACGTTCTGACTATTTGGCATCATTAACAGAGCAATAGTGTTAGTGTGACTTCTCTGATTGGTGGGGATTCTGATAACACCGGACTGGGTATCGCACGTCGATTAGGTATTCTTTATTTAATTAAATGTAATACTACTATAAGGCTATATCCTCTACTTGCTTGGGCTAATTTGTAACTTTAATCTCAGTTCTAAAGACTGGTCTTAATATTGTTCTTGCTTGTAGCATTCCAAAGAATAGCCCCATGCTTGAGGTTAGATCTCTCTCTCTCTCACACACACACATGCGCGCATATCCTAATGTTTCACCTGCCTTTCTGGTTTCTGGTGTTCAGGCAAAAGCTGAGAAAAAGCTCATGGAAAAGCTAATTAGTCTAGGTTACACAATGCGAAAAATCTGAAGGACTATCTTCATATAGGATATATGTATTATTTGCCTTGATAGTTGTTTTCTCATTAATGCACAAAGTAGAAAGAACTCTTCCATTCTTGGCTTCCTTATTGTTTCATTATAATGAGTATACAGTTGTATCAGTGGAGGATTCTAGTCATCATTGTACATACATATAAACAATATGTATGATTTTTCTTTACAGATTTGTGCGATATATATACACTGTTAAGTACAAATTATCATGCCACAGTTTTCATAGAGCATTAGTCACCCCATGTACAGTGACTTCTGCTTCCACAAGGCATATGTTTTTCACCAGCAAACCGACAGTTGCCAGGTTAAAATAGCCATGCGAGACAAATCTTGGCCATCCACAAGTTGCGTTTGATGCACTGAACCAATAATTAGCTGCACAAATAGGCAAGAAGTTAAGTTTGTGGCAGAATTATGGGTTAATTTTGCACTTGGAAGAGGAATGGTATTTTACCTTTCCCAAAGTAATGGTTACGATTAAGTTGGTCTAATATCCGTAATGTAAATTCAGCATATATTTTAGATGCAGGTGGAAGGTTTTGAGGTTCAGCTAAAGTCAGATACATAGATATATAGCTACCAGTGCCACTTCCTTTTCCCATAGAATAGAGCTGTATTTTCCTACAGCAATTTCATAGAAAATAAGTTAGATTTAGGCCAGGCAATGAGTGGGTCTCACCCTACCCAGACCCTTAAAATACCCAGTGGGTATGGACCCAGACCCTGTTGAGCTAGTCTGGGTCGGGTCTTGATCCACTTGAACTGGTCGATCAAACACAAAATGGGTCGACCGGCAGAATGCTGAAGAAGTAAGAAACATTTACCACTTATGATCAGCAGCATTGAATGGTTTGGAATCTACACATTCTTCAGTTAAGCTAGAGAAATTCTCGATTCTCCAAGTGTTCTTATAGCTAATTGCATCCTTTATCATAGCTAAAGACTCTCCTTTCCCAGTGTGTTTTTCTTGACAGACGTAAACCTCTGCCCCATAAACGCATGTGTCATTGACCAGGTATCCATTGGCAGAATCATTGAAGGCAATTTGAGGTATGAACTTATCGAACCCCGATTCAAGCTTCATTCCGTGAAAGCGTCTTCCTTTTTCTGCTGTATCTATAGGAAACAAAAACGTATTAAACCATTGATTTAGCATACAATAGAGAAGTGAAAACACATGATTGATAGCTTACCTTGAAGAGTTAAGTAAATGTCTCTGTTCTGATCAAGGAGAAACAATCGAAAAACTACTCTGATCTCCCAACCTGGAGGAAGTGAATTCCCTTCAGCAATTACTAGGTACATAGAGATATGATCAGTTATTCCTTTGCTTTTGTTTCCATTTGGGTGAAGAACTAACTTCCTGCAAATAAAAAACATTACGATTTATAAACCGGTTCCATTCTTTGGCCGTAAAAAATTAATTTAGGATCCATCCACTTCATACCACTTGTAGCCTCCAGCCTGGAAATCACTCGAAGTATACTTGTCTATGTTGTTCTTTGTGAGTTGGGAAAATGACTTAATTGTTACTATATAATGATTTGGTGGTGTGTCTGAACTTGATCTTGAAACTCCTCCTGTTTGTAAAGGGAAAATGGAAAGTTAAAATAAGAAAAAGAAACGAGAGAGACAGAAAAAACCAAGTCGCATACCGTCTTGGTCAAGAAACGAAAGATCTCCCATTGGAATAAGGAAATAAATTTGGAAGATGGAGTTGGGATTGGTGTCTTGTGAATGATATAAATCTCTAATTGTGGGATTGAGTTTTTAAGGATGAAAACTTATGCTTTGCTTGATTGCGGTTTGTTCCAGTGAACAAGCTAGCATCCATTTGGTATTCTGGCTTGTGAGGATGTATTCAGGATTCTTGCAGCCAGGCCCAGGTAACATAAATCCATTAAACTGGTATGAATTATAATTAATTATATATTATAGGTAGTATTGAAAGTAAAGATAACCCAAGATTAATAAACAACACAAGTTGATTAACTTGTACATTAGTTCCAGTTACATAGAAAAGAGAGAATTTGCATAAGCATCCCTTAATTTGTTGTGACCAACAGACAATCTTGAAATTTGGTATAAGAAATTTTCTGCCTGATTCATAATAGAAATATTTTGTTGATGATTAACATTGAAAAAGCCTAATAATGTTGGGGATCGATATATGTGGCTTGCACAGTAGATCTAATAGTTGGATCGGAGTCGATGCCTGATTGTTAGACTATTTGCTGTGGGATTGATTGAACCAATAAACCGAAAAAGTCACATTAAATTAATTAATTAAATGGGTATACAGTAGTATTATATAGGCAAAAGATTACTACAGGAGATCAGGTCCTTTAAAATGAACCTATAAATATATTTAATGCACTTTTGTGTATTTAAAAATATTGAATACTACTCCATTATTATAGAACCACTGGACTGGAAAGGTGCACTAGCTAGTAAGGAATTAAGTGGTTGATCATGTTCATGTGTGGATCGGAATTCTTTTTTTTTTTTCTTTTTTTGGTACACTCTCACACACAAACCAATAGATTTGTAAGTTGCAAAAAAGTAAAAGCAAAAACTGATGGATGTTGCTGTCGACGGTGAAATCAACCCGAAGTGATGTGTAACAAATTTATTAAAGTTGTTAAAGATGTTTATTTCATCAAAACGTGTACCAAACTCATGAGGAAGTTTTTCCTCCATCAAATGATTTAAACCTTTACCTGTCAGTTAAAGCAATTAATTATTGTTGGTTTACATTTTTAAGAGATCGATTTAAAGAGGATAAGATGCATGTCGACGTACTAATGGGGCCATGATATATATATACATATATATATATATATATATAGCTAGGTCCCTTGAAAGCACCACATGATTTCACTTGAAAAACGAGACCGACACACACATAATTTGTCTTGTTGGGGTGTCCTAAGTCGAACAAGAGAACTATCAAGTAATCATTTCAACGTACACTCGAAACTAGGGGAGATATTTATATACTTAGTATGACCCGATCGAATTGGCTAGGTCAACAAGAGACACAAATCCTTGGAGTGTTTGGTACTAGCTAGTAAGTAGGGTTGTGAATGGCATCATCATCCATAACCATATCCGTCTTGACTACATCGAAGCGAATTACGTAGACCGTAGGGCAAATGTCTTATCAACTGAGATCTGCGTGGACGAGTTAGTTTGTTCATCGGGGTCTAGACGGCGACAAGACCTTGGTCTACTTCGAAATGTAGTATTGGTCCGTGTGGTAGAGTGGAGACGAGACTATAGTCTAGCTAGGTGAAAGGATCGAACAGGTTTCCGATGTCTACGTGGCGAACCGACATTGATCCAGGTGGAAGAACCTATATTTGATATATCGGTCCCACCTCACATAAGAAACAAACTAAGAAATATATATGTATTGACCTCCTAATTAATAGTATAAAAAATTATTTCCATGCTTACTGTGACTTCTTTATCAGGAAAGTTGCATTATACTTTTATGCTTAATTTATACTACTATATAAGAAACTGATCACAAACATCCATTAAATACATGTTTTCCTCTGAAAGAATAAAGATACACTTTTTCTATACAAAAAATAGATCTTTCTCTCTTATGAAAAAATTCTTGCAAATTTAAATAGTTTTAGTAAATATTATAATTTGATGAATTCTGTTCAGACTCCTCCTATTCCTACACACCAATACCCTCAAGCAATTCAACTTAAGCTTTATCAGGCTTTTATATTCTCAATTCCTATTCTCTTCTCCATCATTCTTTTTCTTTTGTTTTACTTGTTCTACCTCAAGAGAACAGCTAATTCCACCATAACTTCGCCTATTCTTCCAAGATCAACCATTAATGATTCTAGCATCACAAGGGTAAGCTTGTACTTTAACCTTCTTTGTGCTACTTTACTCTGTTTTGAAATATCAAGTTAAACTGAGGTGAAATGCAAGATAATCCACTGTATTATTGTGTTAAATGTTTATTGCATAAAATCCCCTTGTGCTATTGATTATTATGCATACAAACTAGGTTGCCAAAATTTGTACGGATATGAGAGGTTTCTTGCTGAATATTTGATATATAGTACATGGGGATTTCGTGTTAAATATTTAAAAATACAAGGAGATTGTATGCAATAAGCATTTCACGGGATAATATCACGCATAACACACATGGGAGTTTCTTGCATTTAAAGTACACTATATGGGATTCTAATATGATTCTAGCTAGCTAGCTTCTTTCCTTCGTTTATTATATTGTGCAGCCTTCTGATTCGGATTTGAAGACGGAGCTTAAGAACAAGATGTACGCAGTTTTGTTTGATGACTATATGAAAGCAAGAGATTCACTGTAAGTTTTTCCGATCCATTAGTACTTGAATTAAAATCTTTGAATTACTCCTGTAGCTATATATTTGAGATGGATCATCAATCATTTTCGCATGTATAATGTACTTGTGCATTAGATAAGGCTGTTGGGCCATGGAAATTAAGTGGACGATTCATATTGATTTTGTTGGGAATCTAATTTTTTTTTATTTTTTTTTTTCTATTGAAAGCCTGAAGCTTCAGACAAGGACATATATATGCTTAAAAGTAAAAACCACTAATTAAGATTTACTAGATCTTTTCTTCATTGATTGTCTAAAATTGAAATATCCCACGTGATGTAAACAAAAAGAGCTCAAGTTCTGTAGACATATATATATATATATATATGTACGTTACTTTAATTTGATTGATCATCATGAGAATCTAATACTAGCTGCTGCATGTCCCAAAATTTCACAATTATTTAGTAGAACAAAGTAATGGTAAAGGAGCACTAGCTACAAGGCTACAATATTAACCTCACAAATATATATATATATATAGAATTGAAGTATAGGAACCCAAAATGATATGTTGCCTATTCAATTTGAACAAAAGAATATATATATACTATACGCAATGTTTAAAAAATCGGACCGGATATTGAACCGATAGCTTTATTGATTACTGGTTAGATCGGTTTAACTGTTTTAAACACCGGTTTAACTGTTTTAAACACCGGTTCAACCGGTGTGATGTCATTATGAAGTAATAATTTAATTTTTATTTTAATGTATGTAATCAACTATTTAAAAAAATTCTTATCCATTTTTCAAGTTTATTTTCATAAAATAAATGTTATGTCACAAATTCTTTTTCCTACAAATCTTGAGTTGAGAATGAATGATAGTATCAAAATTACAAGTATGATAACATGATATCAAAGCAATATTTCAAACTATGATAAATATGGAAAAGAGAAAATATTGATGAATTTTGTAACCTAAACCTTTATATTTTGATAACTTATTGTATAAAAGATTTTAGGTTTCTTGTTGATTTTGTTTGATTCAAATTGAAAAATAGAAGAAGGTTATGATAATATTTTGAAGTCTAAAGGTTGCTGAAGAAAAGTAAAAGTTCGTAAAGTAAACTTTGTTTTCGTTAAGAAGTGGACCAGTGGTTCAACCGGCTCACTAGTTCATCGATTTTATCGGTTTTTGGCCCACTTTTTTCAATTCGAATTGATCGGGAACAAAACTGGTTTAATTTTTTAGGATTCACGGGACCGAATTAGCAGTCGGTTATTGATTAAACCGATTGAACCGATCGATCCGATCTGGTTTTTAAAACACTGACTATGCGTGTAACATCTTCATGATCCCCTTTAATTTCCTTTTGAAATGATTTGTGCTAGCTAGTCTACTCTAGTGACGTTGTGACTAGACGCTAGATCCATTCTCAAGTCTAGGGACCCTTTTTGTAAATATATTTGTGATAGGTATTTTATTTGAAAGAAACTTTTAGAATTAATATTTATTAAAATATTACAATTAAACATAAAGATCGATTAAATGAATATATGATCAAGCTATATAATAAAAAGACATGTATGTTAAAACAAAATTAAAATATTAACATGCATGCATATGTACTACTGCAGGTGCTGTGTTTGTTTAGGAGAATTTGAGATGAAAGAAGAGTTGGTACAAGTGCCATTATGCAAACACATATTCCACATAGACTGCATTAGCTACTGGCTCCATAACAATTCAACTTGTCCTCTTTGTAGAGCTCCTGTTGCCAGCCCCGGCCCGTTTCAAATTCAATTATCGATCCCACCGGCCAACTCGACACCGGAAATTAATACTATTGAATTCGAATCCAACCACCATCAACTGCACTGCATAGGATCGACGTCAAGTGGCGGTGGCAGCACATCATCATCATGTTGATATATACTAACTCTACTATAGCTAGGTGTATATCGGTGTATGTATGTACGTATGTAAGGTCTGCTCCTTTTTAACAAAGTTGTATTTTATTTAGTTTCGAAGTTTGTATGGTGAGTGATCTCAAAAATGGTTAGATGTGCCCGAAAGCTGGTATAGATTCGATACTCGACTTTAGTTCGTAAGTACGATCGAAAAAAGATTGAGCTCGATAATTAATTTTACTTATAAATTAGCTTAAACAACATTTTTCATTATATTACTATTAAAGTTCGGTTCAAAAGATCAAACACAATTTCAACTCAATATAATAAATTTAAATCAAGCTTAAACATGCGTTGTCCGATACTAATTAATCAATCCTTTTAAACTTTCAAATATGCAAATATGAAATAAAACCTATTTATCTATTAGACTGTGTATTTACAGCTCGGATCGAGGAGTGCAAAGGATATAGGTCCTCCCCAGTCCCCAGTGTGGTGTGTTTACCTATTTTTTTTTTTTTATTTCCCAAGGGTTTAATCCATTTCGAGACGGGTTTGGCACATTAAGTGAGTACCTCTCCCAACAGAAATTCGAACATGAATCATATACTTTGTATTGACTAGTCCCTTCCACTAGACCAATCACATATTGGTGGTGTGTTTACCTATTAAATATCTATAGGAAAAGGTTTACAAAATTTCTAAGTTTAATACTATTAAATTATTGTTGACCTTTGGAAATTTTAGCAAGGCTGAGGGGCAAATGTACAATATTCCCCGAACCAGCTAGTAAGTAGTAAGAGTACATGATTAACTGGTAATGCCAGAAAAAAATCTAAATCCGGATTATTTCTCCTAATCAACAATTGATCCCAAATTACTAGAATTTAATCGGAAATGACGGCGGGGAATGCTCCGGCCACCGGCAGCCACTCGCAGGCGTACGGCGAAGCATGGTACTGGGACAATCGCTACACACACGATCCATCCACTTTCGATTGGTACCAAAAGTACCCGTCCCTCGCCCCTCTCCTCCGCCTCTACATTCCTTTCCCCCACCATCCAATCCTCGTCGTCGGCAGCGGCAATTCAGGTATTTCACTTCTCTATTGTATTTCATTGCTTTCCTCCATTTATTTTGAGGTTTTAATGTGAGAAATTGATCAATTAGAATTCTGATTGTAACTGATTCAAAAAAAAAAAATTCTGAGAGTTGAAAGTGTGCTTAATTTCTGTTACTCTTAAGTATTGAATTTGAACTCAGTACATCTTTGTAAATCATGCGAGCTCCCACTCCTTGCATTTTTATTTTGATCTGGTTTTATCTAATTTATTAATCCTTTCTGTACATGACTTAAGTGGTATTTCCAACATGAAAAAATTTCTAACCTATACCTAGTTTGACCAGACCCAACCACCAATAATATTGCTAAGTGTATTTGCACATTATTCTCCAATATTACTTTCCTATTAGAGTTGCTAATTTAAGTTTAATGGCTTTGAACCATATAAGCACTAGGGGTGCACATGGTTTTTAAAACCGTCCCGGACCGTCCCGTACCGTACCGAACCGTATCGAATGTTAGGTTTTTTTTTCTCAAAACCGAAGGTCTTGGTATGGATGAAAACCGTATCGAGAATTTTGGTATGTTTTTGGTTTTAGACTTCTCATACCGTAAAAAACCGTACCGTACCGAAATTGAGAAGAAACATGAATTAACTATTCATTTTTTGATATTTACATCTAAATTTTATAAATTTTTACTTTTCAATTTATAATTCAAATATTATCGAGCACTATATTGTTTATAATTTATATTATAGTCCATCATAGTTTATTGTTACTACATTGTTCGCGTTCAATTAAAAAAAGATATGTTCGAATTTAGCATAAATTAAACTTGTTATATGTTGAAAACTTAAAATGCAAAAATTTTAGACAACAAATACCAAATTGTAATTGTCTTCACATAATAAAAACAATGATCAAATAATTAACCAAATAATCTATTCAATTAGGTCGAATTATAGCGTCAAATTTGTGAACATTTTCTTTTCCAATGCTTTATTTAATGTAAAAAAATAGTTTGTAAGATATTATAACATACATTTCTATATAATTATCAACTATGTAATCGACTATGTAAGAAAAATTGCATGAAAAAAGTTTGTTTGAAAAAACCGCAAAACCGTACCGTACCGTACCGGAACCGCCGAAAACCGAGTTTGTTGGTATGGTTCATAAAACTTTAGTTTGGTTTTGATTTTTTTAAAACCGCACTAATTGGTACGGTACAAATTTTGTTAAAAAAACCGCAAAACCGTACCATGTGCACCCCTAATAAGCACACAAGTACTGTACATTTTTTGTGCATTTCCATGAATCAAAACTTGAATGTTATGTGTCTGGGTAAGAGGTTAAGAGTGTATGCTTACTCGTACAATGAAACAGATGGTATCTTCACTGCTTTAATAGTTTTATTTAAGTATAAATAAGAGTGAAACCTCAATTGATATAACTGAACTAACAAAACTAAACATCATTTACTTGCAAATAGAGTAACATATACAAAAATTAAAAATAGCATTTATCAACTAAAGGAAGCTTGAAGTGTTCCTTTATCTTTTTTTTTTTTTTTTAATTTCGTTGGCCTTTATTAACATTTCTTCATTGAGTTTGAGCTTGCTTGCACCAGATATAAGGGCTTGTAGAAATAATAATAATAATAATAATAATAATAATAATAAACAATATTAAAGGGGCAAACTATACATTTATTTAAGAAGTCATCAATTTTATCTTAGCAAATAAGGCATAACCATCCTATTTTGTGCCTCCGATCTAACACAGAGCAACACTAAATATTCTCAGTGAAGCCTGTCTTTCTTTCTTCACAGTTCCTATACCTGATTACACTTACTCTTTCTGCAGCCTTTAGTGAAGGTATGGCTGATGATGGATACAATGAGGTTGTCAATATTGATATCTCCTCAGTGGTGATTGAAACAATGCAGAAGAAGTATTCCAATCGCCCTCAGCTAAAATGTATCTTTTGTGGAGTAGATGAATATTAGCAGTTAGATTTTCCCTGCATATGATAGGTATTGAATTAATTTGTAGGGGTAAGGCCATAAGTGAAAAGGTTTGCATTCATGATTGTGCTAGTAATCAATTTTTTTTTGGGGGGAGAAAGAATAAAAGAATTGACCACTCAATCATTAATTCTGTGTCGCTCATGCCTTCTGAATTTTAGAGTTCAGGCAACGTGTCCTTAATATGTAAGCAGATATGAAAATGGATGTCCGAGATATGAGCGCTTTTGACACAAATTCCTTTGACGCTGTTATTGATAAAGGTAATTTTTTTGGCACTGTGTTCCACTGATGTTATATCACCACAGTTGCTGATGCTTTTCATTATATTCTTCTAGGGACACTGGACTCTCTTTTGGTGAGTTATTTATCCAAGTTAGATGTGCCTTAACAGAAGGATAAGTGATAATAGTTCACAAATTTCTCTTTCACCATGCAGTGTGGACACAATGCACGGCAAAATGCTGCTAAGATGCTTGAGGAAGTCTATAGGTACACTGAACTTAAATTATTTTAGCATCTTTTAGTTCTCTTAATGTTGTTTTATCCTTTTACTCTGTCCACAAGTTGAAGCAGTTTATGACACACTATAGGGTACTCAAGGATAAAGGAGTGTATATTCTGGTACAAATTCACATCCTCCCAGAGTACTTTCCTCTTGTTAATTTTATTTTAGATTATTTTCGCTACTGAGCATCGCGGATTTTCGGTTTTTCGTTACTACTACACAGATGAAGTTTCTTGTGCTTTGTCTCTACTCCCTAACTAGGTGTCCATGTTTACAGATTACATATGGATCACCCGTTTATCGACTTTCCTTATTGAAAGATTCCCGCTCATGGACAGTTAAGCTGCATGTGATAGGTCTGCTAAAATTTGTTAGTGTCATATTATACGTGTCATGAAAATTTGTTTGAAGCAGTTGCATATGCTCTCTAGATGAAAGTTCAGTATGAGTTCACATTTATTGCAAGCATACTGTCTGTTAGGGCAAGAACGTTCAGTGATGCAATATTTCACTTTACTTTGATGCCTATCCCACAAATTTGTTGAATATATAAAACAACATGAAGAAAAATAAATAAAATTATAAATCAATACGGCAAGAAAATTTCCATGGCTGAGCTGGTAATCAAATGAGTAGGAAATATGAATTGATTACTTCAACTCGTATGGTAGCAACTATAGAATGATATTGAAAATACTTAAGTCATTACAGATAAGATTGTATGATTTTGAATTTGTTTGGTAATAGAGTGTAAAGCAGATTAGTGGCAAATTAGTGAAATGATGCATAATTCACCACCTAAATCCTTTATTTAATCATAGTGATTATATTATCATATGGTTGGACCTCATATAATTTCATTTTTGTTAGTACCTAAAAGTAGTGGGTCATCACTTGTTTACAGGTCGGCCTACTTCATTTATCAACGCTACTAAACAAGAGATAAATGTTGATAAGGCATCGAATCTCACTTAATCTTTTGATTACACTTCTTCTGATGATTTAGTTTAGAAGGAAAATGAGAACTCAAAATAGTCATATTTGTTCAAGTCATGTGATGTTAATCTTTACCTATTCCTTGGGTGTCCTAATTTCGAGCATGATTTGAACTAGAATAGTCTCTCTTACAACGTTCCTTTGAATCGTCAAACGCAGACAAAGTTCCACCAGGAAATAGTTCAGATCATCATCAGACCAGAGATCTGACCTCTCCCATTCCGATAGATACAAATGGAGGCTGCCCAGAAACTGTCCTAGGAAAGAACTCTGATCTTCATTACATTTATGTATGTGTAAAGGTTAGTATTATCAACCAATACCTGTTGGTCAGAATGCTCATCTTACTATTTCTTTCGACGGAGGTTTTCCGCTTGTATGACCTTTTAACTTTTGCCCAGTTGCTGATCTATCAAAGAAAAAGACAAATTATGTTGTTTTCTTCTTCTTTTTTGGCCTTTATAATTTCACCTGAGCTAGTAGTAGTAGTACCTTGGTACCTACTATATGTTTAATTTAAAATTTATCTTCTTATTTTCAGGATAACTCTTGAAAGAGTAAACCATGACGACTCTGCAGTTGGATAATTAACCCTGGAAGTAGCTGATAGATAATTTATTCCTAAATAATTCTTCCATTGTTTGAATTTCGTATGGAACGTTGAATTATAGTGGAGAAACTTTAATCAAGTCATCAAATGTATACATGTGAATAACTTGGATACTTCTATTTATAAATTTATTACTATTTTTAAAGAAGAAACATGACAAACACCTTGCATTTTCACTCTCAGTATTTTTATATATATAGGATTATAAAGCAACCGCGCCGCATAATAATTTTGATATTCATGAAACAAATATGTTGGTTCAAATTTGATGCTGAGGCAAGAGCTGCCTTACTTGCGGTGGAATTTGCAAAGGAACGTAATTGGAGCAAAGTGATTGTAGAAGGGGATTCGAGTGTTGTGGTCACTGCCGTAGGGTGTTCTTCGGAATCAAGAGCAAATTATGGAGTTATTATCGAGGACATTAAACACATTGCATCATCGTTTGAGTCTTTTCTATCCAACATTTGCGAAGAGAAGGAAATAGATTGGCACATGAAATAGCTCAACTCTCTGGTGTTGATAGTTTTGCTTTGAATGTTCTTCATGTTTTGATCCAAAATATTGTACTCTCTAATTTGAGTAATAAATGAAAGTTTTCTCTTACCCAAAAAAAAAATATATTGATGTAGTGATATTTATCAAAACTATAAGTGCTTTTCCTGTCTTGCAAAATTAAATCAGTAATTTAGATGCATTTGAACTCGGTTTTTGAGAGTGTTATTCAATTGTAGAATTAAATTAAATGTTTTAGATCTGTTATTTTAATGATTTGAATACTATGTAAAATGATTTAAAAATAAAATTAGGATAAGAAGATAGTCCCTTCAATTCAACGTAATGACAAAAAGAAAGCAACTGATAGCCACGTCAGATATTATCAATTTCCACTACTATTAAATTAAAGTCCTATAATTAAATAAAATACTACTGCTAAATATTATTATCCCCAAATCTATTTATGTACACTGGTCAGTCTGGTGTGGGCACAGATTTGATTTTGACTTTAGCTTCATCTCTTATGGAGAAAATACATACCCTACTCATATCCACCCTGCAATCCCTACAGTAACAACCCAAATCCCAACAGCATATTCATCATAAACGTGCCTACTTTTAAGTTTAGAGCTAAAGTAACCATTTTTCTCTTTTCACTTTAATATAACCTTTTTGTATTTAAAATAAATATCTCTTAATTTTCTTTGCCTTAACAGAACAGAACACTGCAATTTCTTCAATTGTCTGTTAAATTAAATACATATATTCATTTTAGTCTCACTCCTACTTCAAGAAGAAGTAATCACAGTTAACAGCTGCAGTGATGAGAATTTAGAAGTTTTTATGGCGGAGATTTCTCGTTACTTTCCTGATCAAACGTTAGGTTTGTTTTTGTTTTCTTTTTTCCCCTTGATTGAGATAATTATAGATTTTTGTGAGTTATAGGCCATGCTCGAGATAGGAATTCAAGTGTTTGTGTTAGAACTATGTGCTCAAAAACGTGTATCTTAATTTATGAAAATACGACCTACAACATTTATTTATTGAATTATCTTTTAGGAAGAAAGTTGAATATTTACATTTTTAACAGATATTAGACAATTACTTCAAGAGGCATCACACCGCTGGTTTCGACCCCCTGAAATATGTGAAATTCTGAGCAATCACACAAAGTACTATGTCAATCCGGAGTCTCCGGTTAGGCCTCCAGGTTGAAGCTATTTTCACTTGTTGTATTGATATATATGTAGACCTATGTATTTATTTAATGTCCCTCCATGGTTTCTCCATTTGTTCTTATTTATTGGACACTTGTATGAGATCAGATGGTACAATTTTAGAACGACAATTATTCGTCTATTTTCAGCTGGCTCGTTGTACCTCTTTGATCGGAAAGTACTGCGGTTTTTTCGTAAAGATGGTTATAATTGGAGGAAGAAAAAGGATGGGAAAACTGTCAAGGAAGCTCATGAAAAGCTGAAGGTTTGCTATCCATTCTTTTATTTGTATGTTCAGTTTTTGTAATTGTTTAGGAATGTAAGTTGAAGTTTTCAAAGTATTTCCCCTCACTCATGGGATACTAATTTGAGTCATATCTGAGAGGTAGGCTTGTGTTCTGGATGGTGAAATATATAATTGTAACTGTAAATTTGCTTTCTTGCCACTCATACGAAGATGTGTGTGGCAATCTATTTAAAAACGAGATGTGTGTGGCAATCTATTTAAAAACGAGATGTGTGTGGCAATCTATTTATAAACGAGATGTGTGTGGCAATCTATTTAAAAACGAGATGTGTGTGGCAATCTATTTAAAAACGAGATGTGTGTGGCAATCTATTTAAAAAAGTCCAAATACCACATATTTTCCTGTATCTATGGAGTCACAGCTTATCAAAACTATCTTTTAAATTTCCTCTCTTTGACATTCAAAAAGTGCAACTGCAGCAGTAGTGAAGATACTATAAGAAAAAAGTTAATTTAAGTTCACTGTATATATTCTTCTTAGGATGGTACTGGACATGAAGTCAGGAACTCTGCTGAGCATCCATTGAGCATGAAATTAACTTCTAGACTGCTATACAAAGATCTATCTTGATTATATTAGCTTTCAACTTTTTTCAGGTGGGTGGTGTTGATGTTCTTCATTGTTACTATGCTCATGGAGAGGAAAATGAAAAATTTCAGAGGAGAATTTATTGGATGCTTGATACGTGAGTTGAAACACTTTCTTCTTAATTGTCTTTAGATTCATTTTCAGCATTTACATACTTCATACTTGAGCGCAAAATGTGCTCGATCTGTTTTCTCGTGAACATTATACTTCCACAGAAAATAATTGTTGTAGTGATATAATCTGTTTATGCTTCAGGCAGTTCGAGCACATTGTCCTTGTGCATTACAGAGAAGTAAATGAGGTAAATTCCTGCTAATTAAAGTACCACCTTGAGCTGTTTCTTCTACTTTTGAAGCCAATAAGGGTTTCTAGGATACCAGATTTTCTGTTTCAGCTAGCTTGGACATCTGAGATTGCAACTCTCGCTTCCGCTTTCTTTTTTTAATAGTCCCATGCATTCCTGCTTCTATGTTTCTGACATGCTCTATATATATATATGTGTGTGTGTGTGTGTGTTGGGAGGGGGGGGGGGGGGGGGGGGGTATGCTAGTTATCTCTCAATTATCTTTGTAATGTCGGTCAGATAGTTTGCAGCCTCTAAAATGTACCACAGAATAATGGTAATTGAGTTCAATAGCTTGTGAAACAAACATGACTGACTTTTTTTTTCTTTTAGCATGATTCTTGGTATTCATTGGCTTAAGCGTTTGAATGGAACTGTGACTCATGTAGGACGAGGAATTTGGAATGTAATATGGGTGTTATGTGATTTTTAAGTGCAGCGACTGTAGAGGGGAAGTATGAAGAGGTAGCACAAGCTTGTTTTATAGCAATAGTAATTGATCGTTGATGTTTCCAGGTCAATCTATTCACTCGTCTAGATAATATTTTTCCTTGTTCACTAATAAATCGACTAATTAAACTCATGTTTCTATAATCAATTCGATCCCCTGATTGAATCGGGGGCAAACGCTTACGAAAAGATCTCTTGGATTTAAGAAAAGGTTGAATCTATATTTGCTTTTATTGACTTTCAGATGTTGCCTACAAGATGTATTATGCTAATTCCTTAATGCTTAATCCATGAGTACGAATAAGGGTGTTCGCTATAATACTCTATACTGAAATCCCTCAACGGAACAGTTGCTTATACTGGGTAATACATCTCATTCAGGGGCCGAAAATAGGCTCGCATTTCCTAACTGCTGCAGACCCTGGATCACAGCTTGGAAGTCCTAAAACTAGTTCTGAGTCTTGGTCTGAACAATCTTCCTCTCCGTTTCAAGCATCGTTTGCATCTAATCACAATACAGTTTACTGCAACGATCATGGGTTGCCTTCAGAATTTGGTGATAGGGACTCTGGTGTTCTGGGAGCTGCCTCCGTAATTCATCCAATTCAAGGCTCTGTAGCTGATGACACTTTGTTACCTATGAATGATGCAGCAGGTGGTCTTATGTATTCCTTTTATCATGCTTAATTCACCATAAAATTATGGACATCTTGGTAGATACTTTTTGTTTTCCTTTCTATTGCTTTCAAGTAGACACAAATAATGATGGCTATCTGGATTCACTGACTCCCTCTTCATCAAACTTACATAACACATCGTCTAAATTCAGGATTTGATGGGTTACGGAAGGATAATGTTGTTTCAGGGATGAATGATGGTAGTCATGTTCCAGCAACTTCATCTTTTTGGGCAGATGTTCATGGCTCAAGCAAAGCTCTTAGTGATGTACAAAATCAGAAGCTTCACTTTAATCAGTTAAATAGAGCGGATTTCTTATCACAGAAGCTAGTGGATGCAACATTGGAAGTTGATAAAGTTCTGCAAAATGTTTCAAGTGGTAAAGATGGGTTGTTTATTCACACTCAGGGTGTGGTTCAGGTTTGTTTGAATTCTTATTCCAATTGAGTTTGTTATGGTTATTGAACTACCCTCTCCTATTGCCTTCTCATCACTTCTGTGTATACATAACTCCCCTCCTTGCAAACCCCTACAATACCACCTTCAAAACAAAACTAATGGACTTTTAATGAAGTATTTCTTTCTAATAGCATCTTTATCTTTGAGTCGTATAGTTCATGCCTTAATTTAATAGATTTTCCTTTTCCCTTTTGTTGTATGAGTTGGGTTAGAAGTAATTAAGACTTACACTACGAAATAATAAGAATCTATGAGGCTAGCACCATATACTAATCAGAAAATTTTCTTTCTTTGGTCTGTGTTTTCGGTTCCCTCATGTTGAATGTTCTCATCTGTTACTAGGTTCTTGACTCTCCAAATGCTGCACCAGAAAGCAGTTCCCTGGTAGCTGGGCTAGCTGTTAATGAAGCTGGAGAGCTAAAAAAACTAGATAGCTTTGGCAGATGGATGGACAGAGAGATTGGAGGAGACTGTGATGAATCCTTAATGGCTTCTGATTCCACCAATTACTTGAATACACTCGATATTGCAATTGATGATAGAGAAGTCTCAAGTCTATCACGTCATATTCAGCTTGATACTGATTCTTTGGAATCTTCTCTATCTCAACAAAAACGTTTCAGTATTTCCGACTTTGCACCCGATTGGGCCTATCCTGGAGTTGAAACAAATGTAATGATCTGTCTGAAGCACATCCATATTTTAACTTCCAAAATCACCTGAAGGCTTTATTATGCTATATTGCTGCTGATGTTGGCCCATCTTTTCGTATCTTTATGCAGGTTTTAGTTACGGGTGCTTTTCTTGGGGACAAGAAAGTTTCAGATGGCCATAAATGGTGTTGTATGTTTGGTGAAATCGAAGTTTCTTGTGAAGTTGTGTCTGACTATATGATTCGATGTCAAGTTCCTTGTCATGCTCCTGGGCGTGTCCCATTCTATGTGACTTGCGGCAACAGATTATCATGCAGCGAGATGTTTGAGTTTGAGTACTGCAAAAATCTATTGAAGATGCCACCTCCTCTTGCTATTGATAGTGACCCAGAAGAATTGTCTGTGCAAATACGACTTGCAAAAATGTTATGTTTAGGTCTGGACAGGAAATGGTTGTATTGCTCTGCTGTAGAGTGTGAAAAATGTAACCTGAAGAGCATAGTAGGCACCTTGCTAGGTGGCGTTGGGGAGGGTTGGGCAGAACTTGAGGATGAGCTGATTGAAGCTAATAGCAGCAACTTTAAGGATACAGTGATACAGAATCTTCTGAAGAATAAACTATACGAGTGGTTAGTATGTAAAGCACATGAAGGGAATAAAGGGCCACATGTTTTGGATGATGATGGCCAAGGGATTATTCACTTGGCAGCTTCTCTTGGTTACATATGGGCTTTTGGTCCTATAATTGCTTCTGGTGTTAGTCCTAATTTTAGAGATAAGCGAGGAAGGACATCTCTTCATTGGGCTTCATACTATGAGAGGTAGTCAAAGCTGTATTAACACCTTTTGTATCAGAATTCATTTGGTCATAGGTTTTTTTTTTTTAAATCCTTCCATATGCATTATGATTGAAGTTAGTACTTTTGTCCTAAATTTTCCATGCCTATCTCAGAGAAGAAGCTGTTATTACACTCATCAAACTGGGTGCAGCTGCTGGTGCTGTGGATGACCCAAGACCAGAATTTCCGGGAGGCCAAACAGCAGCTGATTTGGCTTCAGCTAGAGGCCATAGGGGAATTGCTGCATACTTGGCTGAAGCTGTTGGCAATTATGTACGTAAGGCATGAAACATTAATGGATCGACATTAACATGCATTAATTGCTCAATAAGTAAATTCAGTTTAGAGATACCTGATTCCATCGGAAAAGACATCAGTGCGGAAAATGTATGGAATCTTTGGTTTCTCTCTCTTGCCACAGCTTCGAGTTTCAATGAATGCGGTTAAACTATGAGGGAATTTAAGTGCTCTAAAAAGTGTGTAGAGAGAGGACCAGTTTTCTCATTATATAGATGTAGAACCCTAATCAGGTGATTTACTCTTCTTGCTTCATTAGTTGATGATATTAACATTTTAAATAATTATAAGGTTCAGTTGCCAGATATTGTAGTTGAGCCTTATTATCAATCTTGTGTAAAATACATTTCCATCAAAAAAAAAATCTAAATTTACTATAGGAGTAAGAGGATTGAACTTCAAATAATATTTGCCAATAGGGGTTTCCTGCGCTAAGATACTTTTATAGGCTGTTCATATATATTTTGGGATGACTTGTTTAAGTTTATTGTATATATATTAGTTTGTCAGAGATTGATCTTATTGAATGATCAACTCATCTAAAAGCTGAAGGACCTTTTTTTGGTTTGAGCTCTAATATCATATTGAATGATCAACTCATCTAAAAGTTTAAGCTGTTAGAGAGAGTAATCATTTAATATATATCATTTAACAGATCTATTCATCAAGTTCGATAATATTCTTCAAATTGAAACAGTCTGAAATACTGATTGGACCAGAATAATATGGAGGCATTTTCTTTTTCTACTTTATATGGTTTGAAGTCACCTTTTATCAGCTAGTCCTTTTTAAGTTTTGAAAATTGATATGCCTTTGCTTCTTTGCAGTTGAATCATGATGAGAGCAGTTGATCTGCAGAGAGATTGATTCTTGTTTTGGTTTGAGATGGGAATTCACTGTATTTTATGTAACTTATAGTTTAACATGTTATAAACGTGAAATAGAAGATGAAATTCTAAATTGATGTCGCTCTTATGTAAAGGTTACTTCCATCAGAATAGGCTTGTGCAAAGATGGTATTTGTATCAAAAAAATCATACAGTTTTGATGTAAATTGATCTTATGAGGTTGTCATCTAAGTCACTGATTCGCACAGCTGAATTTTGATCAACAAAACTTGCATTACAATTACACAGAACTAACAGCAGCAAAACAGGCAAATATGAAAGCAAGTTTTAATGCATTCCAAAATTCAAAATCAATCAATGGGCGGCTAATGGACCAAAAATTAAGCCGCATGGGGCTTTTTTGCCATTTCTCTATGGATTGATACAAGCTTTCAGAAAGAAACACCACAATCACTTCACAACAACCAATTTATCCCAACTTCTGTTGTTCATATCTACAAGTTTGTGTCCTCCGAGCTACAAATGAATCTAATTACGGCTTCTGCTTCCTGGAATAAGATATATAATCCAGTGATTCACAACACTAACATAAAATTACAACAGAATTTCATCAACTAAGAAAACTCACCTCATGTTTGTTTCATTACCGCACATAGTTTGTTTGTTAGCATCAGATCGACGATATTGAGCAGATTGATTATTGATTCTTGAAAGCATTCTCTGTGAATGAAGCAATCTCTCATTAAGATCCGAGTCTAATGGCCTCAACAAGCTATTAGTTTGTGGTTGATTACGACAGGGTTGAGAGTCTTGAATCTTGAATAGTTTTTTCACCATGTCATCAAGTTCCACAACCTTCTTCTGTAGGTTAGATTTGTCCTTCTACAGAGACATAAATAGTGAATTTGAAACAAATGTATTTGGTTTCAATTTGACATATTCACACAAATATGATTCTTGTAGTAAGATACAATAGTATAAGACTTACCTTGAGCATATCGTTTTGTGCCATTAACAATTGATCTCGCTCTTGTAATTGTTCCAGAATAATCTGAGTGGTGAGTTGCTCTTCTTTGTTGTTATTAATTTCAGAAATGCATCTGCAAAACAAGGTATAAGAGCTTGCCCTCCAATTGCATCCAATTGATTTGGGAAAAATTTATGGAAATCACCTTTCTCTTTCTTCAAGTAAATCATCAATTTGACTCCTCAGGTTGACAATCTCTTGCTCCTAGTGACAGGAAATATATGTAAGCCATGAAGCTAAATCATGCAAATCACAAAAACAAAATACTGTAAAGATGTACCTTTGCGACAAACTCTTCTCTCTGTTGTTGAGCCTCCTCAATTAGCTTTTGAAGTTGATGCTGGTCAATTATATTCTACAGAAAATCATAAGATATTTTGCAAATTAGAAAGAAAATCTGCAACTATAATTTCATATATGTAAGCCTGAGCTTACAGCATAATTCGAGATGTCCAATTTGACACTGAGTAAATCACGTATCACGTCGTGTGTCATGCTTTCTGTGGTGGCCAATCTGGTTTTCAAAATGCACACCTGATTCAATGTGGTAGGGTGTACACTATGTTAATGGGAAATATAACAGGATAAGATGTAAAGTACAATATTTTAAAGAAGAGCGGGGGACCAACACGAATACTTGACTTCTAAGACTATAGTAGTACCAGAAATCATTTAAGCAGATGTGAGATAACATCAGGAATTTTTTTAAAAAAAAAAACTACCAAAAAGAAGAAATAATGATGATAAAAATGTGAACAAAAAGTCATATTTGCAACAAAACTGTTAATTATCACCTAAGAAATTTAATTTAGTTATGAAAAGTGAGCAGGGACAAATAATTACGAGGGAACCGTTAATCTTCTCGTCAAAACTATATATGATATTGCCAAATGCTCTATGATATTAGGATGAGAAACTACACAAGAAATTTGATTGTTGAAAAAGTTCACTTGCCTCTTTATGCCTACTGGCAGCCAGTGCTTCTAACTCTTCTATACGTAGTCTGGCGATCGACAATTCCTGATCCCTCTCCTGATTCATCTGCTGGACTAGACCAGCTATGCATCTGAATGGTGAACTAGAACCCCTTGTCCTTGATGAATTTTTTTCACCTCTATCTAAGGTTGGTGCAGCAGACACATTTGTAAAATCTGTTTTAACTTCGTGATACAATGCTTCCAAGTTCTTGTACTGTCACATAAAATAGTATAAAGAAGAATCATTATTGTACAAACATCAGGTAACAACTAAATGAAATGTTAATTTCCCCCCACATGTATGAGATTGATAATTAGATCACGAACATTTTACTCCCCCGGGAGATCATAGACTGAACTTTTGATTTTTCTACTCTAGTTTTCTTTTGAACAAACATTCAACCTTGACTTGAAAATAGGCGCTGAAGAAAATTTGGAAACTGAAATACGGGTGATGTATGTAAATCCAGAAGTTGGAGCAGCAACTTTTGGGTTTCATAACAAGCCAGCCATTGAGCAAAATGTTGTTACGAGATCAACTTAAAAAGAAAAAACAAGAAGAAAAAAAATATTGTAAACCAGAAACAGGTTTAATTTTGCGGGTTCTCTCCCCAAGAGCATTCTGAACGAACTAGCATTGCAGCTCTGATTTCTTTACCTTATGTTTATACTGTGATGCCTGTGCTTCAGCATGCAATAAAATTTCAGAGATATAATCTTTGAATAGTTTGATCTGCATGTGTCAAACAATCAAATTAGGAAGGAGTCCCGTATAAAACTTTGCTAATTATAAAGGATGGTAACTAGACCTCCTTATATTGTGTAGCATTCTCCTCTTCAAGGAATCTTATTCGGCCATGCGCCTCACTAATTTCCTCACATTTATTTTGCAATTTCCTGTAACATAATAATTTTAAGACACATGGTTGTGAAGGTCATATCAAATAATATGCGAAAAAAAGCAATGATTTCTTACCTGAAAAGCTGATCTTCAGGTAGTGATGTTTTTGAGTACTCCGAAGTCATACTTTCAGTAAGATCCTCAACACTTAATAATCTGTGTCTAAGTGCTTGAACTTCCAACTCCATTGAATCCCTTCTTAGACGGTGTTCTTTTACCTCCTCCTCCATTTCATTCACCTTAAGCCGAGAAAAAAATGTAGTTTATTTTATAAGTAACCAATATGATGACATCAAAAGTTTGTAACAAGTTGAAGTATCAATAAGGGGCGGACACTTTATCCTACCAAATAGAAATATTGTATCATGCTCAACAATTAATATGAACTCTTTGCTTAAAAATAGAGTATAAAGGAGCTTACTTTCTTCTCCATTACGTTTATGGTGCACTCAAGCTCTTCTACACAATGTTCTAAAATCTTGACCTCCTCTTCCTTTTGCTCAGCATAAATTTTACTGGCCTCTAACTCCTAGAGATGTCAAGTTGAGTTCAGGAGAAGTAAATTGTATAAACTTTTACAATCTAAAGAAACTTTAACAGAAGATACCTGGCGGGCTTCCACAGCTATAGCTTGGTTCTCATCAGCTAAAGCACATGCCATATCAAGTTTATCCTGGAAAGAGGTAAGCTTTTCAACAAGTTGGTCTCTTTCTGCAGTCGCCCTTGTTAAAGCATCCTCAATATCATCCACTGAAGGAATGACCTGTTTCTCTGATAATGAAGATACACGAATAATTTCTTTCTCTAAACTTTTGATAGCTTCCTTGTGCTCTCCCAGTAGCTGCTCAACCTCTGAGTTTTTCAGATAGAGATCCTTCAGAAGAGACTTCAACTCAACATTTTGATCCAACAAAATATTTATTTTCCCTTTTGCCTGATCTAATTCAGAGTTTGAGTTGAGTAATGCACGCTCAGCTTCGGTTAAGTGGCCTTCAAGGTTTTTATTCTGAACAAGCACATCATCAAGTTGAACTGTTTTAATCTGTAGCTCATGCTGAACTTTGCTCAAAGCAAGAATTAACTTTTCAAGTTCATCCTTGAAGTCCTTCCTGTGGGAAGCTAATTCTTGCAACAAACTGAAATCAAAAAGTAACCCTTTCAATAAAATATCTTTTCGCTCCAGCTCTTTTACTAGTTCAGAGCTTTTCTTATCAAAGTTTATATGGACCACATCCAACTCTTTAAATTCCCTTATCGACTCATAATCAGTCTGATCTCCTTCATTTTCAAATCTCATAGCATGAAAGGCAAAGGTATCATTCCCATTTACATGAACTAGATCAGAGCCACCTGTAATTAGACAGTGCTCTTGAAGTGCATGTCTATTAGAATTTGAAATGGTATTCACCCTTCTGATTTTGTGGAAGTTCTCTCCAATTTGGCATTGTAAAACAAATATGCTAATATCATTCTGCATTGCCTTGCACACTAAGTCTTCCAAGGATGATTTCAAGCTACAAGAGGACGCTGTTTCAAACAATTCCTCCACACCTGTTTGCATTTGAAGATAACATTCTCTAAGAAAAGACAATATTTTAGCTACTTCTCTTGAGCTAAAATCGATCTGGTCCTGTAGTACTTCTTTCTCTCCATCTTTCAGAAGAATACAGGATTTTAGATGTTTTATCTCCTCACTCAAGCTTGCTTTATCTGCCATCAGTTCCTCCCCAGCTTGTTTCCACATTGCTATTAGCTTGTTGGCATCTTCATTGACCTTGAGCATTGACTTTAACGTGTAATCAGCCTCCTCTATGGTTGCAGAAGCCTCCTCAAACTTGGTGAAGAAGCTAATGGGAAGACCACATTTCTCGTCTACAGCCAACTGCATGTAACATAATTTTGTGCAAGTACAGTAACAATCGTAAAAGATCAAAGCAATCACATGGCCTTTTTATAAATAAATTGGAAGAGAAACATTATATTTTCCAGTATCAATGCAAGAAATCTTTTTATTGTCTTACCTCTCTTAGATTTTTAATTCCTTCTTCAACTCTTTGACTGGTCAGTTGATCATGTCTATCTCTGCCTTCCTCTTTGAGATTCTCTGAAGCAAGTGGATCAGAAAATGATCTATCATCAGCCCCACAACTCTGATTTATTTCCCCAGCACAAAATTCCATCAAGTGATCAGTTAACTTGACAAAGGCAGCATACGCTTTCTTGAATTCCTTCATGAAAAGCAAATCTGCTCTGTTACGGCTCAAATTTGACCCTTTGTCACAGTTTAGGTCCAGTGTTTGTTCAGTTAATTTCTCGGTGGATTTATATATGTCACTTGAAGACTTTTCATCATTATCTACACTTTCAACTGAAGAATCAGAGCATGAACTTAAACAGTCACTGGTCCATCCATCTTCAGTTATGGAACCTTTGGCTGAATCTAGGAAGCAATTCATCTTCATGACATTGTAAAACCATGCAGCCGTGGTCTTTAATCTCTTATTTACATCAACAAGTTCATCCCTGATTTCTTGTGGCACCTGCAGCTGACTTTCGTGCTTAAGTGGAGGGTGTGATGAAATTGTATTGTTGGAAAATAGAAAGCCTCCTTGCTTTCTTTTTAACTCACCAAAGTCCTTCCTCATTTCACTGAAGTCTCTTAAAAGATCTTTTATCAATTCCTTGTATAGAGAAATTGTATCATGAATGTCAGATTTCAGGGCAGCCCAATTTGTTTCTGCATCACAGCAAGATCGATTAACAACATTTTCAATCTCTGAGAGAATCAGCATTGCCAATTGGGCTTGAACGTCAACATCTGTAGTTGCATAAGAATTTGTGTGAGCTAGTAACAGATTTCCTTCAGCAGTGCCTTTATTAGTGTTTGTGGAATGAACATACATCCTATTTTCCACCAACAAAGCATCAGCATTTTCATGTTCCATTATCTGGCCCTTCTCTGAGATGAGTTTATTTTCTAGAAAGTCTTTCACTTCAGTTGAATTTCTAGACAACTGGATTTCCTCTCTGCATGAAGATTTTTCTAGCTGCTGAAGTTCAGTCAGCGCTATTGTTGCACCCTTCAAGGTGTATAATTTATGTTCCATTTGCATCACCGTCTTTTGTGCATCTTCCAAACTCTTTTGTAGTAGGAGTATAGTTTCTTCCTTTTCGATACATAATTTAGCAGCCTTCTCAACATTTTCACTAATCCAATAATTTACATTTGGAAATGAAGAAGAAATGCTTTTTATTTGGCAAGAGGCATCTCCAAGGGATCTAGAACCATCTATGAGGAACGTGGTAAGCTCCAGAGTTGCTCTTTCCCACTCAGCAGAGAACCTTTTTAATTCATCCTCCTTAACTGCCAAATTGTTTTTAAGACTTAAATTCTGCTCAGCCAAGGAGCACAAGTTTACCTGAAATTCTGATTGAAGTCTGTCGATCTCTTCCTGTAAATGTATGATTGTTTTGGTAGTTTCCAACTCAACTTCATGGCGAACTAATTCAGTCTGATGATCTTGAGACAGCCGTGTCGCATGATCTTCTATATATTGTCTGTTAATTATTTCTGCCTCCTTGAGATCACAAGACAATTTGTCCAGCTTAGCTCGTAAAGCCATGCTGCTAGGGCCTTCACTCACTTCTATATTCCACGTTGGATCCTGATTTCTTGAACTCACTTGTTTTCTTTCATAGTCTCCCTGCCTGTTATCATCTTTGCTCTGTGGAGTTTCCTTATCGTCCAGCATTTTCATCAGTCGCTGATTCTCAGTCTCGGCGAATTGTATATCTTCCATCTTGTGATCATTTTTGTCCCAAATAACTTCATCGCCTGGGAGATTGCTAGATGTTGCTTCATCTAAGGAATCACTTTTTGGTAATCCATTCTCAATCTGCAAATAATAGAAATTAGTATGGGAATTGCATCAGAAAATGAATTGCACAAAATATTAATGTTTCCTCAGCAGCTCGGCTATGGAGACAAGAAGACTAATAATAATATGCAGTTTATGTACTTCTGCATTCAGCTCACAATATTCCTCATGTGTTTCACTAGTTAATAAATTGTGTCCAAATACATTTATTTCCACGAGAAATTATAGTTAGAAATGTAGAAGTGAACTCAGCAAGGGCTTGTAACTTGTTCTTACTGAGTTGGAAGTATCTTGGTCACATTTCATCCCATTTGCCAGACGGTCTCGTAACTCATCTACTTCCCTGTGAAGCATAATATGCACAAAAATGAAATATTAAATATTAATGAATAAACAGAAGTACTCAGGACCAGCTAACATTGCACCAACTTGATTCTGCTGTGCATGAATACCAATTTCACGAAAAAGTAAACAGAACAAATTAGGATCCTAATACATGATAAGCCTTCGTATGTCAACCAAAAAAAAAAGAGTGACAGAGTGTGAAAGGGAGTATATTCACCTGATTAATGAGGAATTCATGTCCTTGCATCGTTCCAACTCTTTTGCAATCTCAAATTCCTGTACCTTTTAGGGAATAAATAAACAGATTGGCAGATTATAGTACTGAAATTATAAATAGACATGCAGGCTACATAGTTAACCTGTTTTATTTTCATTGGAGAGACCTGATGGTGTGCATTGCTATTCTCAACTTCAAGTAATTCCAAAAGCTTAATATATGTAGGAAAATGAAAATAAGAATGTCAGCATGGGTTCAGCAGATTTCTGTTTCAAATGATTCTACAACTTCAGTGTACCTGACTGCGTAAGTCTGATATTTCAGCAAGCAAGGTTTCTCTCTCTCCTTGTCCATAGAAATCTTGATACCTGTGAACAATGGAAAGGAGGGAGGTTTCAAAGGTAAAATCAGATCCAAACAGAGCATTAGAGATGTGTTCATGACTTTACAATCTGATTTGCTCTAGCAGTTTGATATTCTCCGATGCAAATTGGATTACTTCTGGATTTCTATCAATCTTTGCTTGAAGCAACAGATTTTCCTCTCTTAAAGCATTGTTTTCATCCAGGTAAAACTTATCAGCAGAGATTGATCCATCAGAAAGTAATTCAAAGCGTTTTATCTTTTCCTCACGGAATCTGAGCATCATTTTAGAACGTTGAGCTTCTTCTTCTCGTTGGTGAGACTGCAACAGATTTACACTGTTTTATCTCAAAACACCACTACAATTCAGACATAGATTTTCAAGAATATGGCATTGCACATACCAGACGATTCAAATGCTCAATTTCTGCTTTCAGTCTTCTGACTTCAGTCTCGGCCAATTTCTCTCGCCGGAGGGCACCACACAAGGTAGCTTTGAGGTATTTTGTCTGTCGTTAACAATTTAATTTATAAAGCTTTACAACCCTCACTTTGAAGGGATAAGTTCAGTTACTAATTAAAGATTACCTTTACAACTTCTTTCTGAGTCTTATGCTCATCATACATATTAATTCGTTTGGATGACTCATTCCCCACCGGAATGTAACCTAAGCAAGATTGTCCTGGACTGGGGGGGAAATCGTGAAGTTTTATTGAGTCGTGCATATTCTTCATGAGGAAGGACAACTGGCCCTGCTTAAATAAATGATATAGTGACAAGCTCGCCAGTGTAAGAAATTACATGTATAAACTGATGTCATATTTCCGACCTTTAATTGTTGGATTTGCTGCTGCAATATAATGACATCCCCTGAAGCATCTTCATTAATTTTAGCCTGAAGATAACTGAAGAAATTAATAAAAGACAAAAGAACCGAAATATCCATGGGAAGGTTTAGTTCTGAGCTGTATACGTTATTCTGAATAAGCTTGGCACGTTGTGCAAACTTCAAAGTGCTTAAAGTCTCATTCGCTGAGCTGCAAATCAAAATTTAAAATGTACTAAGTGAATACTTTTCCTCAAAATCCCATCAAGTTATCACTTCAAGCTTACTAAAATTTAATTGTACCTAGTAGATGGGTTGACATTTGCAATAATTGTTGTTTTGGAATTACCACCAAGAGAATCCTGCATTATAGAGGTTTATATAACTACAAAACCTTCAATTTGAGACAAGCTGAATGAAAAAAAATCACTGATCATCTACTGCTTAAAAGGTAAAAGTAATTTATTACCGAAAATTTATCTATCTAACCTGAAGAAGAAATGTTAACCTAGAGTCTCTGTAAGGTATATGCCGATGTTTCCCTTGTGCTAAATCCACCAGAGACATGATTACCAATCTAAAGTCATTAAATGAGCAGAAGATTCAGGATATGGTACTAATTCAAGATTTTCTAGTCAGTAGATGTTCAAAAATTGAATGTGCATCATACAGCTTGTCAAAATTCACGTGTATAGTAAAAGTAAATAAGAAGATATAGTAATCTAACTGAAACTACAAGTCTATAACATGCAAATGCGCCACAAAAAGATGTGCTGGATTGTTAGCAAATGAAATAAACATGTAGCGGTGATACTTTAGCCCGTTCATATGCAAAAATGAAGAAGTCAGTGCGTAAGTAGAAACCTATTACCCCAGAGTTGATAGAGACTTGTTAATATTTGCAGCTTCCTTCAAACGATCTCCTTCTGCCCCAGAGCTCTTCTGCCTATCAAAATCAAAATATTATACCGATGTACCATCTACCAGGTCGAGATTACTGTACATAACACCAGCATTTACCTCTCAGAACCAGCTAGGTCTACTAAATTCAATCTTCCAAACCTAAGGTGGGCCATGGAATCCTTCTCCCAACGGCTTTCAACGATGCAAGTGAAGACACTATGAGATCTGCTGCTCTCGCTGTTCATATAAGTTGCAGCTATCTTCCTATTGGCAGCCCCCTGTGAAAGATGCAGTCAGACCAAGCAAGTTTACATGGAATCAAAAGTTATAGATCAAAAATATTTAACTATGCACCACCTGTTGCAAAAGTTTGAGAACATCATTAACTGTTCGAACGCTGTGCTCGGTAAGGTTTTCAACATATACCCCTTTCTTCAAGTCTTCTCTGAGCTATTATTTACCAAAAGGACAGAATAAAAGCATCAGTTATTCTCTTGAAGAAAGTTCCTAGGTTGGTTATCATTTAGGTCAAACATAAATCAACTCACCTGTAGATTAGTTGATGAAGGCTCAAGAAGGTCTGTTATGTGCTCATTGTATATCTCCAGGAAAGAACACTTGCAGCTGTATGCCAGTCTTTCATGCTTCCTGCTCTTTTCTACCTTAAAGATGGTAATAAGAATCAGGATTAACTAAAGACAAGAATCTAAGATTAACTTAAGAAGCAAACACCATCACTCTCAACCTCTGCGATCCTTGTGAATAGATACTCAAAAATGCGAGGAGTAATGCCACAATCATCACTGAGTTTTCCATCCATCTTATCGATTTCACCCATCATAGTATATGTCTTTCCACTACCTGTCTGCACTAAGTTATCCAGGATAATTCATTCAAAACTAACAGATGAATATGATTAATAACAAACTGCCTCAATCACACACACCTGTCCATAAGCAAACATGCAGCTGTTGTACCCAGACATGCAATTGTCCACCATGGGTAATCCAGCAACCCTGAAAAGCTTCTCCTACACAAAGCTCAAACATCTCAAAAGTCAAAATCATATCCTTACAAGACCAGATGCCTGAGCTACACTATATTGAATTTCCAATTGTAAACCTATAAATCCGATCATACTTATACTACGTCATCAACTAAACAAATTCAGTTTTCTCACTTGAAATAACAACAATCAAACTTTTCCTTAAATAACAGCTTTTTATCTCAAAAATACTAAATACACATATTTGTGTTATGTTCGCAAAATTAAATAATTAGCAAATGGGCACCTGTGATGTCGTTTCACAAGCTATGTGGTCAAATGTGAATCTGGTTTCAGGGTGGCCTAGCCAAATCACCGTGTGTGCACTCTCTTGCCTCAAGCATCTCCCATACCCTTGAGACACCATTTCAGTCTCACTCAACGGTCTGATTCGAATCAGAACCTATGTATAAAAGCAAAAACAATTGATCAAAAAAAAATGTCGTATAGATTGCTTGTCAAACAACATGAAATTAACCTGCACATTGTGGTCTTTCCAAAATAAGGGATCCTCTTCAAGCTCAAAACATGGAACATCAGCTACTACTTGTTGAGGAATCGAGACAGAAATCCCTCTAGAAACCCTAGGCAAAATCCCTAATCTTCCTAACCCCTTAGCAATTTGAAAGGGCGACCTCATGAGACTAGTAGAACCCTCGTTGAAAACTCTAGCTCCACTCCTAATTGGAGCTGAATTGGGTTCCGAATAAGCTGATTTGCCTCTATTATAAACCCTAGAACTAGGAGTTCTCGTAAATGAAGAAGTCAGCTGGGTTGAAGACTGGGGTTTCTCTTTAGTATCATGGTGAAATTGTTGGTTAGGAGTTTTGGATTGGAACTGGGATGGGTCCGGAATCGAATTCAGCGGAGATCTTGATGGAATCAATGGGATTTGATTCAATGGGCTCTCAAATTCGTTTTCATTTGCTAGGGATTGCGATGGCTTTCGAGTGGAACAACTGTCTTTCGACATGGCTAGAGCTCCGATTTCTGAGGAGAGAAAATGTAATAAATAAATCTCTTCAATTAAGGGGTTATTATTATACTAATCTTAAAGCTGAAGATGTTTTTGGGTTATTATGGATAATGAGAAGGATTTCATGCTGATAAACTCCATTGAAAAATGGAGGAGAAAGACAGTGGGTTGGATTTGATTTTATTATTATAATAATGATAAAAGCCCGCCTCAAATTCAAATTTCAATTAGCTTGTGGTTCCCCAATAGTCTGTAAATTTACGAATCGACCCCACCACCGATACAAAATTACAAACACTAGAATGATAGATGGACTATTATATAGTAAAATATTGTACCAAAAAAGCATGGACTATAATAATATTGTAAGGATTTCTTTGTACTTTAGTTTGAATTTCTTACTAAACGAAAGATAAAATATTGATTATATAACGAAATTTAGCAAAATCAAAGATTCTAATTAAAATTCTGATTCTAATTAATAGAATATCAGTATTTATTTATTTTCACATAATTCCCATCTCCCTTTAATTCTCCGTTTTCATCATGTTAAAAAATTATGTGAAAATCAATCACTAGCTAACGTAAATTTGCTCTGCAAGAGTTTTGGAATTCCAACAAGAAGCTAATTGGGTAAGGCTATCTGTATCAAATGACCCGTAACCCATATATATATGTATTTGCCTTAATTTCTTCCTTAGACACGTACGTATTGCATTAGCATTTGAAAATGAGTTTGAAACTCATGCATAGGCGCTAGCTTGGCTTCAATCAAGCAATATGAATTTGCATTTTGTACATTTTTTTGGTCAATTATGAACTTAACCAACATTCTAATTGCACGTCAAAGGTGAAATATACTAATTCCCTAAGATAACAATATTAATTAATGATACCTTCGTTTATCCCCGCAATCATTCCATTTACTTACTGATCATGGAATCATAAAAAATGTGCTATTTAGGCACAATTAATTAAACTAAAATAATATTACCAATTTGGTAATTCCCGTTTGTGGGAAATGAATTTGAATTTGTTAATGGGACCCAAAATTTATTTTGACAGTTAATGGGACCCAAAATAATCTTAAAGAATGAATGGCCCATATATAAACAACTACAAATATCACTCATAAGCATTTGAAAAATGGACGAAATAAACAAAGGACCATCATTTCTTTCTTGGGTTAATGCCAAATTACCCCACCTGATGTGACTAATGTTCAATATAAATGATTGAAAAAGAGAACTTTTCCTCGTATAAAAATTTTAAAGTAGCAATTTACTTCCTTCCAATGGAGAATGTAACAGACTTGCCGAAAGTGAGAGTGAGTGTGCAAAGTTTTGCGGGAAAAGACAAAAAGGGGTAACACGTCACATTTATCACATCACATGAAAGTAAAATGTCTCATTTTATCATAATACAGGGGATAAAGTAATTTTGAGGAAAAAATGGGATAAAGTGTCATAACACATAGGTTAAATTGCCAATAATAAGTACCACATTTATAATAACACGGGGCATTGTGAAACTTTTATAAGAAGGGTAATTTTGTTTTAAAATTTAAAAATGACATGGAGGCATTGTGAAACTTTTATAAGATTATAGAGGGGTAAAATATTTTTTTTTCAAATTACAGGGGGTAAATGATTATTAACTCTTTCTTTCTTACTTTAAATATTCGTAGGAGATTCAGGAAAAAACACACATGCTCAAAGAGAAGAAAGAGGTTTTAACTTTTAATCCATGAAGTTGAAACTACAATTAAATTGCCCAAATGGCCCTTGTTTGTCCATTCAAAAGAATTAATTGTCACATTAATGGAAATTGACTTGTAAATAAACATAAACAATAATAATAAGTCAAGAGCTCATAATCAAACTGAAGAAAAGAAATGCTCCTCCTATTATTATCAATAAAGGTGCGGCGGCGTCTGTATCACTCATACCACTCCCTGCACCTGAAAATAAACCAGCCAGAATTTGAGTAAGGTAAAAATAATTAATTAGTTGAGTAATGAGTTACCGTTGTTACCGCAGTCTCTTGTGGCATTAGAGGAGGAGGAGCAAATGCAAAGGAAGGCTTCAGTCTCAACATCGAAACCACAACTTCCCCCAGATTTCACACACTGCACACACCCCAAATCAGGAACACTATAACCTAATTTCATCCCATACAACCAATCCAACGGCGCTACACCCCTCAATCCATCCACATTATACACACTCGTGTAATGCGTACAATCCAATATATTCATGCTCATAAACTTCACCGTTCCGTAAGTCGTGAAACAGCACGCCGGCGTCGTGTTTGAGAGAATATGAAAAAGCTTGAATGAGCTGCACCCTCCGTACAGCTCGTCGCACGAGTGCCCGGAGAAGTTGAAACAGAGGGATTTGTAATGGTTCAGTACAGGGGAGTCGATTGAGCAGTTCATTAGGGCGAACACGGTGTCCGGCGACGGCGGAATGGTGGCGGATTGGATGTCCGTCATGATGAAGTCGTGGTGAGGTTGGAGGATGGAGCAGGTAGACATGGAGGGGTCGAATATGACTACGGTTTTCTTTTCGTAGTCGATGTTTTGGATTTTGTAGCTACCGGAAGGGGTGAGGAAGAAGAGGTCGCTGGCGGAGCAGTTGAGCATGCGGCGGAACTGGGCCGCGCCGCAGCCGTCGTCGATGCCGAAAGGGTAGTTTATGGGAATGTTGTTGCAGAAATTGCGGCAAAGGGAATTAGTTAACAAGAAATTTGAGAGTAAGATTAAGATTGTGATCAACTGGGAGTTGAAAATAATCAACGTTGAGGAATGAGGAGGAGGGAATGGGATCATCGTATTGTATTTGTATTTGTGTGTTATTCTTTTTATCTTTTTAGTTTTGAGACACTAGCTCTGAAATGGTTCTTCTCTTCTTGATCGCATGAGAAAAGGTTCATTTCTTTTTGACAAAATAGAAAAGCTTATAATATATATGTATATACTAATAATTTGGGAATCTGTGACACTTTTTGATGAACTGTTGTTGGAAAATTTGAGAAAATGAAAAAGAAGGCTGCAGGCAAAATGATGTACAAAGCACCGCAAATTGCTCAAATTTTAGGTTGCTTTATTGACTATGGAAGAACCCAAGAAATGGTGGCCTAATATCAATCAATATATGATCCCCTAATATCTGTTCGTTCTCTAGCTAGGAATTAATTGTTATATCCAATCATTATTGCATATTAAGAATAATATTTAAGTCTCTTAATTACAAACTGAATTTCGAGTGTCTCATCTTTTTTTAGATTTTTAGATCAAAAGGTGAATTATATTGAAATAGAATCGGTCATTACAATGTTCATAATGAGATCCTTTTTTTATGTCATCAATCAATGTAACCATGAGAACATCTGCAGGATCCAAAATTCTATCAATCATAACTTTGCTATCCCCTTCCAAAATCACATTCCACCAACCGCGCGAATTCAGTAAACAGTCAAGCCGAGCCCAACCAATGCATTTGCAGCTGTATGGAGAATGTCGTTGAGAAGGTAGAGGAACGTTTTTGGGCAGACGGTTGATTGCGTTAATCGAGTTGAAACGGTGCAAATAATCCTTGGCAAAAACTGAAATATTACGACTTTTGTTTTGTGTTATTAGAGGAATATATGGCAAAATTGTATATTAATTAGCCCTATAGGATCAGAACATTTTTATCAAAAAAAAAAACAGAACACTTTTGTTTTCCTGCTTTAAAAAATTATTCTTTGGCTCCAGTCTTATCTCTTATGCGTTTTTAGTTCAGTCATAATAAATTATCAACATGGAAAAAAAAATCATCCAATTTTTGCACTTTTGATTCCAACATAAAAGTGTCTCGATTTTGCAATTTTGATCCTAAATTAAGTTGGAAAGGAGACTTTTTAATATTAGAACCAAATAAACAATTTTGTAAAACATAGGAGACTAAGTGTGAATGGTTCAGTCATATTATGAATTAAAACCATAAAAATAAACGCCAATGAACTCCAACAGTTCTCGTGGCCGGTTATAAAAACAAAATTTATCACTTTTGTCAAGCAAAGATATTTACAACTAATTTTGTGGTTCGAGTCTGATGGGCTTTCAAGACAAAATCACAAAACAGCAACAAAATGGAGTGTAAACATCATTATTATGTTTTGACAAAAAAAAAAAAATTCATTTTTATTTGTCGTTTTACGAGTTCAATGTAAAATTGTGATTATTTGATTAAAATGGTGTTTTGGGGTTTTTGCTTAAAAAAAATGACTATGTATTACATTTCTTAATCCGTGTGCAATCCTCCAAAACGACAAATTTCAAAAAAACAAACGGAGGTAGTAGTTATTATTACTAGTAAAATAAGTGAAAGAATGCCTTCAATTATTACCATAATTAATATAAAACTTGTTACAGAGAGTGCCATAATAGAGTACCAAATTTTCACCTAAGATCTCTTCATTACATTCCTCACACATTGCAAAACTCGAACAAACTCTACAAACAACGAAAAATCTAAACCCAAATCACTATTACTATCACCAACTGTAGCACCAGTATATGGATTTTGACATACCACTAAATCAAATCCACTAAATTTCTTAATTAAATTTTCAACTTTCTTACCTGACACCTTGTGAATGCTCTCAATCTGAATCAACTCTCCAGTCTGTCTTGTATTCTCCCACCAATTCTTCACAATTTTGCGTTTTTTCTCGCAAGGCTCCACAGAAACAACGCCTTTCAAACGAATCCCAAGTCGGTGTAAAGCAATTTCAACCCCTCCAATTCCGGTAAACAACGACAGCACGGTCAATCCTCCATGAGACAAGGCATGTTTCTTTAAGACAGAAAGATGGTATGCCAATGTGTCTGTCTGAAACGAGAGTTTAAGTGATTGAAGTCTTTCTGACAAGCTAAATCCAGCAACTCGAGTGTGATGCAATGGATAACCCATTATGCGCTCTACATTTTCAATATCTATTGGAGCCAACTTGTACCTACCAACCCAAACGAGATTCAATGAATCACATTGCTGGAAAACTTTTCTTTGTTGTTCACTTGATAGAATCCCTTTGGATTCAGACAACATTCTTCCTAGGCTGTCACAAAGATGAGATATTCCGCTCGTTTCAGAATTGACGCAGCTAAATTGTTTCCTCGTATCCCATGATGGCCACCATTTTCGTGTATGCGGTAAAGCTTCTGAAATAGTCACTGGTCCCTTTGGAGAAACGTGTGATCTATCTTCAGTGGAGAGGTTATGTACGTAGCCTTCCCTCCTGCTCAAGGCCGAGTACAACTTAGCATTGACAAATTCAGGCGAAGAAATCAAAAAGTGAGATACTTTGGCCCAAGAGTCGTGAGATAAATCTGTGACGTTTCCATATAAAAAATAAGGGGGTTTTGTTGACATGCTAGTAACACTCTTGCTAGGGGTGAAAGACATTGTTGGCTTTCTATCTTCTTCTAAACTTAATAAACGCTCAAGCTGTCTCTGAGTGGCCGGCACCCGATTACTAGTAGAGGTGGAGTTTCGTCTCCCTGTTGCTTCTAACCGCATTCGGCCAACAAATTGACTAGAGTCTTCCTCAAATTCTACCTTTGGTTTCTTCCAGTTGTTGAGTTCATCTGTGTATTCTACTTTTGGCCTCTTGCCTTTTAATTTTTCGAGCAAGTCGGAAATCCCATCTTGTGGTACAGGAGCTGAACTGCATTCCTCGGTTTTTACAGTAAAATAATCGAAGGGTTCATTATTTGAACAGTTTCCCATCTTCCTGTTCAAAGGCCTACCACTGGATTGAGCGCTTGAGCGGCCAGAAATTGAGGAATGCTGCAAAACACCAAAAATAAGTAAATATGTTAATATTACATATACAGTAGATACATATAGGTGGCTTGAAATACAAGAGCTTGTACAAATGATGAGCAATAATGACATAGACCTTAACAACATTAGGGCCAGTTTCACCAAGTTGAACTGCAACAATTGAATCAGCAAGCTCTGGCAGAGGTACTTCTGAACCTGAAAGACGAGCACAAGAAATTGAAATGTTAACTAAGATAGCATATATGATTGTTGACTCGCAAATAATATGAATTATAGAGCACAAAATTTTGACAGTGCCTTTGGAATCTTGAGGAACAGAAAATCTAAAAATGCAATTTGGTGTGACGGACAGTAAGATCCTAGTCAGAGGGGTTAAATGGAATTGTCAAATACACCAAAGTTTTGCATTTGAAAAAAATAAAAACATTAGGAGACAGCTACTGGAAATTAACCACATGTACTATATATGTATCTATAAATGCAAAGTCAATGATTTCTAGTGATAGTAGTTATCAAAGAAGTATATTTTATAAGTATCCTACTAGAAAACATATATAAAATATCTAAATAATTTTTTTATATATGCCTTCACTTCTTTCTTAAATTGACAACTTTCTGCTTGCTCCCAATAATGGATACCCAACAGAAACATCTGAGAACAAATAAATTGTACACTGGGGAGTTAAATATGCATATTTAAGACAGCTTTAAAAAGTAAAATTTACAGCCTGTATAGTATGTAGGTCACTATTTCAAATAAATGCATCTGTGGAGATTACCTTAATTGCTGTGGGAGTCACAAATCAACATAGAGGAAATAATAAAAAACAAGCACAAGACTTGGCCATATAATAAACATACTCATAAAACTCTCTTCCCTTTATTACATTTTTCTTGTCCATGGATTTGGTAAATTAAATACTTAAAATTTGCATAATCTACTCACCGCAGCTTTCAAAAGCTGCTGAAATTTCCTGTTCAGAAAAGCCCATTTCAAGCAGTCGAAGTGTCTTCTCCATAATACCAAACAAGGTCTCATTGTTGCAGTCCTGAGAAGTTGCAATTGAGATTAGACATGACGGCACGTAATATATAACATAACACACTCAATAGGAATAAAAATCCATCTTCGGTTCCTCTATATTTTCTTTTATTCTTGGTTAGAATGTGCAACTCTGACCAATCTCTTTCCATCCACGAAGATGATTGCACACTAATATAAATGTGAGCTACAAAAGTAGATATACATATTATCTAGAGCGTCAGAGCCTTAAAAATATGTGTTATACTACCATATCACAGGTTAAGAATTTGAAGTGTACATCAAGGAGTAGCTTACATTATACATGGGCTTCAAAACCATTTTAGAAAAAGGAAGTTTCTACAACTCAAGCTTTACAAAGCGTACTTCACATGTTCAATCACTCCCTAAAAGGTCTTGCTTCCTTTTCGGACATTAATCCCATTGATGAAAACATGTTATTACATTATGATTTTAACTTGTCGGTACATAATAGGCTTTAACAAAATAAAAATTCCTTGTTGTCCGTACATTATTAGTTTCTGTTTAGGCCGTCTGCGTTCTGATAAATTAACATCTAAGATCAAGAACTTTGAGCTTAAGTATGCAGACCAAATCAGGAAATGCTATTCAATATGGTTGGTTTTCTTTCAAAGTAGTAAACTAGAGCATTGTTCTTCATTTCATATTGTTTTACGTCAATTCAATGTATTCATATATGCTTTGTGTTCTTCCTTCTACAAAGACATAACTTCCTAAATGGTATATAACTCAGATGGTCAATTTTATCACAGCTAACAGTTTTCTTGGTGTCATAGGAACTACTGCCCTAAAATAAACAATTATACTTTCAATTGAAAATTTACTTTCACTTGTCAAAAGTGTAAACACTATATGACACAGAATTATTAAGAAAGTAAATTCTGGTATTTTGTGGTTGGATAAAACATATATAAAGATGAAAGTATCAATATAAATAACCATATTTTTTGTACAAAAATGACGGTTTACAGTTGTGTTTAATCAGAATAGTTGACATGTATTTACGCTATTAGAAGTCAGAAGTCAGCAAATCAATCAAACATGACAAAAAGAAATAAGTCATCAAAGACCTTTTTATTTTCTTCATCTCCAGAAATTTGATGTTCTGCATCCTTTTCATATTTTTTTGTCATCCGTGCAGCAAAGATGACGTCCATCAATTGACCTACAGAAGCATCTTTGCCTGATGCAACATCAGGATCACAACAATTTTGAAAACAGTATTAGGAGAAGCACAGTAATAAGTGAAAAAGACAGTTGGTAAATAAAAAGAGAACAAATTGGCTATAGCATTTCATCAGAAGACAAAACTAAGTAATAAGTCGTCAAACTTATTAAGTGATTGATTTAAGAGGAGATACAGTCGTTTTCCACACATAGTAAACCTAATGTTTCAGCCAAGAGTTCCACATACACAAATATGAATGCTTGTTGGAGGACAGATTAGCATCATTAAGCATAAGCCTTTTTTTAAAAAGCAAAAAACTATTGTAGAGGGTGGTCTAATGCACATGTCATTAAGTGCAATATACAGTAACCATTCTTCACAAGTTTGGAAACTGAATGCAGGAATTTTCACAAACCCAGTCTATCCAATGCAAAGCCAACTTCATCCAAAGAGAAATTCATTTTCAACAGTGACGCCATTTTCTCGTCACTTACTCCATCACTAACATCAGGTTCCTGTAAAACCCAAAAATCAGTGTACAAAAGTAAGTAAATCAGAGAATCCTAAGGATATGAATTGATGAATGCAATGTAAATTAAGAGTTCATTTCATCCTCCGAATATATCTACCCCAGAAAATTCTGGTCATAAGTAAAAGGGAAAAATGAAGTAGTAGAAGCGGAGTTCAAATAATATATGCACACATTTTGTTTAAATGCTTAGTGCAAAATATTAATAACAGATACGAATCCAGCATAGAGCCAACTAGCCAAGACCAACTTGATTAGTTGACAATAAAAAAATTGTAATACCTCTTTTATAGGAAAATCTCTTCCACCATAGGCATTATTAATCCCATTCCCACCAAGCAAACTATCAAGAGAGTCGGATGACTCTGATTTATTAGGAGCCTGGTAGATCATAGAACAGGTCAAGAAACAGCCGCCACAACATAAAATAGACAGCATAAGTAAGAAGAGAGATTTATCCCAGCTAAGGCCATAAGTCAACAAAAATTATACTCTAGGAGCTAGGAGCTAGGAGCAGCTAGAAAAGATTGAAATACACAAAATTTTGTATGAGACTGAACATGTAGATCCATCGGATAAAGATAAAATGGAGAAGAGAGAAACAAGAAGATATGATAACATGACATAAATCCTTTAAAATAACACAGAAAATGCATAGGGTAAATATAGAATTCCGTATATCTTGAATAATGATTACCAAAAGAAAGGGTAGAAGAAAATGACAAATGCTGTGTTATGAGACTATAAAACAAACAATATGCAGCCTTTCTTGAGTGAAGGTTAGTGCTCAGATACACATAAAAGACTTTTCAAACAGGCAGCTAAAAGGAAGAGTACCTCTCTTGTGTGAAGGTTAGTAGCAGCTAAATCATCATTGTTGTCACCGAACAAATCATCGTCAAAAAGTTCTGTTTTTGGTGCTTGAAACACCTGCTAAATATAAAAAAGCACACATAAAGACAAATTTACACTATAACTTCACCGGCAGAGCATAATCTAACATAACAACTAATTATAAGGTTTATTCAACAGCTCAGCCTGTGAGGATGATAAAATCATCAGTAGTTTGGTTTCCACATAGCTATCTATTCAATACATAGAAGATAAAAACACGACAGGTAGGTTCCTTGGGTACCATCAACAGTTTCCTAAGAATATCAATCCGTGTTCATCATGCAACCATCCCATAATTGCTAAATTTTACTTTATTTTGGCTAGAAGAACAGAAAAGTTCCATAATTACAAAAATTTAGCAGCATGAAGCTTTCACTATGTCATTTACATGGTGAATGGAAGATTTATTATCATATTTCGACCAAACCACATAAACTGGAAAATACAAATGGTTTTCATTACTTACAGAATATGCAGAGAGAGTCTCTAATAACAACTCAGCATTGTCTTCACCTACAATCGAAATGTAATGTTAATTATCTGATACTTCACCTACAAAGATAAGTGCTCTAGAAATTGTTGAAGCTGGGCTGAGAATTTCTTCCCTTGGGATAACATGGCAATACAAATATATAATTAATGGCCAAGGAAAGTTGTAATTTTGTCCACAAAATAAGCTAAACGTACCATTTTCTGCAATAGCTTTGTCGACATCATATGGTGGGAATCCCATCGCTATGAACGATGATCTTAAGTTGGTCCCAGATGAGCTCCCCACATTTTCCTACAAAAAAAATGTGTGCAGTCAAACATCAGAATAAAAAATGCTTTAAACTACTCCTCATTACAAGACAAGTCGTTTTGGGCTACCATGGACATGTTGCCTTTCATAGGCTATCATAAAAATATCTATGGAATTATTTATTACCAGCCTTATAAAATTAAAAAATTGCTTCAGAATAGCAACTGAGAAAACCATACCGTCCTGTGCCCCGAATCATAATCCAAACCCTCATCCTTTGGTATGACTCCAACATCATTTTCAGATACAAAAGAATCTTCATCGTCTGAAATATCAACTACCTCACACTACAAACAGGAAAAGTTATTCTCATCAAATAAACACATGTAAGAAACACCTCAAGAATCAAAATTACTCACTATCCTTTCATCAACCAGAAGAAGCTCAAACTTTGGCATTCACGAATGCTTACCATATCAATTTTGTTACTAGCTCAAACCCTGCAAATTATGAAAAAGGTTAAAAAAGAAAAAGGGAAATGGAGGCAAATAATCATGTAATTGGGAAAAAAATGCATTAATTGAGTAGGAAACACACGAGAAACGCATGAAATTTGAAGCGAGGAAAAGGAACAAGTTTGAATCGACCAGCATTGTTTAATTGGTGCATGCAAATAATTAAAAACCTAATTTAACAGGACAGTTAAGAGAATTGACTATTGAATTAGCACATTACTCACGTAGGTAAAAGATGCGTTTACACGGCGGAGCGTGCAGCACCCGCGCCGAATGCCTGAAAGTTTTGAAGTATTGTGTAGTCAGAACTGGAAAAAAGTGTATTTGATTTGTTTTGACTCTCACTGAACAAATAAAATACTCCAGCTTTATTTCATTGACGACCTTGGAATCCGTTAAATATTTCAATTTAGCCCCTATACTTTGTCATTTTTCAATTTCTTCTTCTGCAAATTTACTTTCAAAATGTTATGGACATATTTATATTGAAATTATTTTGGTGTTTTTGACAAACAGGTTTTTGTTTCCATAACATAAAAAGGCTAATCAAACAAGCTATTCTCAATTTTCATAAACAATCTTCTCTTGGAAATTTATCTCTTATTGAGTTATTTCTTAAAAACTCTAAACAAATTCTACTTTAATTTGACATAAAGTAATGTATTTCTTACTCAACTTCGTTTATATAATAATTTTGATTCGACATAAAGATACGTATCTACTTCTATTCTATTCATAATTTTTTTTATAAAAAAACTCTCAATTATCTAAAAGTTAAACTCACTATTATTTTCATTTGAAACCCCAAACAAATAATGTTTCAGATAAATAAAAGTTGCTTACATCTCAAAAAATTTCTCCTATCTCTAAAATCACTCTCACAAAATATGTCCTAATTTTTTCTAATTATTGACATTAACTAAACTTTGTTACGGTAAATGTTATTGGCGTTATTTTTCTAAAAAAAATGTTATTGGCTTTATAACATTTTACGGTATAGTAAATTTGACCTACAACATTATCATATTATCTTTTTTCTTTGAAAAAATCATCACAAACTAAAAGACTTGAATACTTAACGACCACGTACATGTAATATTCTGAGGAATGTTTAAGGGCAAATAAAATTGTGGATCTGAAATTTTATTATAAAAAGATAAGTGTTAAAACTTGTCCATATTAAAAACATGGGAAACATATATATGGAACAGTTAGAAGTTTTTGTAATTGGAATTATTGATGTTTGTTGAATTTTATCCATTGCTGTGATTTGAGAAAATGTTAGTAATACTTAAGGATGTCAAAAGTCGAATTAATTTAAAATCAATGTTCAAATTAAATAAACTTTCAAACTCATATGATCATCCAATACTTACCTCATCTACAAGACCACAACGGGTCAAATAATGATTGAGCTTAGCTTAACGAGACTAAACTTTATCTTTTTATTGTCCATTGAACTTGAACTAAGATCAATCCTTGACGATTTGAAATATATATTTATATGATCCAACTTAGTCCACAAAAGATACGTAATGGGAGGGAGAGATTGAAAGAAAGTTTTTCCTCCTAGTTAGACGAAAGAGCCCACGCCATAAGATTATGGGCTGGGCTGGGCTGGGCTGGGCTGGGACATCAATTTACAGCCTTGTGTATATTTCTGAAAAAAATGGACAAAAGTTTCCAAGAATAGATAGGTTTGAAGGACCTCTGCCTTAAGGTTTTGCACTCAATGAAATCAGAAAATTAATAATTGGGCTTCAGGTGCTTTATTTGGGTTTTATAAAAAAAAAATAAGACATTACTTTTTATTTTGTTATTTTAAGAAGTTTCTGAAAACAAGCACCAATGTTATTTAGGTCACAAAATATTCCTTTCTTTTTTAAAAGAAAATCATCATTATTCTATATTCAAATCACCTATGGATTCCACATCTAGCAATTCATATTTAAAAATCTCTTCCAAAGCAAATCAGCTCACATTTGTTTCTGAAAAACAAAAAATCATTACTCACAACGAGTTCAAACACATTACACACACCAATTCTCTATAAAAATTTATATTACTTGTGTTTTTTCTGAAAAATAATCTCCAAAAATTCATACTTTTTTTATGATTAGGTAGCACAAGTTATCACCTTATGTGAAAGCAAGTGCATTAATAATCATCATATCCAGGTCTACATTAATCAATCAAATCCAGAGTTCATTCAACAAATTCCAGTAGTTCATGATGCCAACTACAGCAAAGTTTCCGAACTTTTTCAAGTGAAAGGAAGATGAGAATCAAAACTCAGCAGAATAATTTACCCCAACGAAAGCAAAAGGAAAATTGTACAAACGATTATACTCCTCTGCACTTGTTATTAAATCTCAAGCAAAGATAACTCAAAATCAAGAACTGGTCTTGCTGAATTTTCTCCCAGACAAGTTCTCAGATTCGTATAGCATGTGGTTGATGAGTCCCCTTGCAGCACTATCACATGTAAAGTAACGTCTTCTAAGTATTTTAGCATTAAATCTTACACCACAAATATAATATTAGCAGCAAAATGGAACTCACTCGTCTTTTAATTTCTGGATTTTCTCAGGATCAGTTTCGTGCATGTGCCTTCTGAACTGCTGCCTAACCATACCAACCAAAATCTCTGTATTGTATTTCTGCATTGATGTAGATAAAAGAATCATCTTAGTTCCTATTCATTCATTGTGTGAATTAATGCCAAAGAAACTCGATCCTTCAATCACCAAAGCAAAGGAAGAGTACGGATGTTCAAGATGCTTTTCATTCAGGACACCTACATATACTTTATAACAAAATTTAAACAGGAGTCATGGATATTTCTCATTTTCTCCAACATTGTCTCTTCCAGCAAAATTACTATGTCAAATGAATTCAGGAGCAATTCTCAACAAAACAACAACTTCAAAGAACTGAGCATTCTAGCACCCAGTTCAATCCGGACTAGAATAATCTCCCATCAACAAAGAGTGTGGCTGAGTGGGGTTATAAAGATCTCTTATTTTAACTTTTAAGAAAACATTTCAGTGCTCTCTGAAAAACCAAACAATCTTGTCTCCTTAGAACTCAAAGTTACGGAGGTATGAGCCTATATAACAGATGCTGTTCAAGTAAGTTTTTTTATTTTAAAAAATTGGGTTATCATAAAAGTTTTCTCTCCATTTTCGAACATCTTATATCTAGAAAAAACTTATACAATTGATTTTACTTAAAGTAATTTACTCTGTTCATACTCACATAACAACTTTGAGTTGACATAAGTAAACATATCTCTTACCCTACTTCTCTTCTTTCCATAATCTCAAAAATTATACATACTATTCATTTCATCTCTATAAATCCAAACAAACTAGTTTTTCTAAACACATGAAACTGAGAACATCTCAAAAAAAAAATTCTAAAATCACTCTTGGAAAAGGCGAAACAAACAGGGTCTAAGCATTAGATGTTCTATATATTCATTCTAATTATTCACAAAATAAACTAGAAAAACCCATAGCAATATAGCAAAATGCACATAATGATAGGTAGAGAGCAGTCATTTTTAGTTGGTTTGAATTTCAGTTAATATTCTTTGGGGAAAAAAATCCATCTTTTGCCATAGATCTTTTCGGAAAACCTAGAGTGTCAAGTTTTGCATAAGACTAGTATTACATTTCTGATTTCACAAAGCAAATCAAACAGTAATAAAATCATTTTATATGAAATTGAAACAAGTAAAAGATACCTTGGAACCAATATATTTAGCTCGCCGAAGACATTCTCGATAGAGCTGTAAAGTAAAAGGGTATACAGATATTAAGCTAATTGCATAGCATAAGAGATCAAAATTCAAAGTTTTAAATAGCCCCAACTCGTAAAACCCTAAAATTATATAAAAAATAAACAAGGTAGATTAATTGAATACCCTGATTGCATTGTTGGCGAGCTCAGGAGGCAGTGCTGTTTGCAGAGACGGCATTTTCGCTCAGAGGAAAATGTGAATAAAACAAATTTAATTAAACTATCTAATTCTTTCTTTCTCTGTAGGTGGTGGTTGGGGTGGCGTGGGGGGAGTGGTAATTATATTAAATCTTGGTTTAATAAGAAAGATTAGCCCAAATAAGAAAGCCCAATAATTTAGTGAGTTATTTGAGAAATGGTTTAGTCCAGTAATCTTTTCTGAGAATGGTCTCAATTCAAATCTCTTTTTTTTTTCCCCAATTTCGAGTTATTATCTCATATTTTCAAACCCATCAATTATTATTTTATTAATATGAAACCATTATTATAAGATAACCAAAGAAAAAGGAAGGAAAGGAAGAGAAGAGGCAAAATTTTGCAGCAACAAGTTCACACATTATAAACGAACCAAAACCAAATATCAATGGGCGTTTAATCTCTAGAGTATATGTGACAAAAAAAAAATATTATCACATAATACATAATACGTTCGACATTCCTCGAAAGAAATTCAATCACAACTTAAACTTCAACACTTGAAAAAATGAATGAACATACAATGAACTATAACACAACTCAACAAATAAATGATTTCTCAGGAAAATAAGGTTGTGCGGGATAATATAATTCCTTAAACAAATTATAAGATACACTATTTATAACTCATACAGTATATTTTCAATACTAATTTTTTTTTTATCCCATCAATTGTTTATTACTTGCAGAACTTTGCCTTCTTATTATCCTATAGACTTCAATTGCATCAAATCAGCTAAATCATCAGTTCCAACGTTTTCCAATCAAAATCCTTTAACAAATGCCTTAACCCCTATTGTACCCTCATATTTGAGGAATTGTTTAAATACATAAATAATACTCCTATTAAAAAGGATGAAAATAAATGGAAAATTTGAGACAGTTTGGGTGATGATTATACGACGAAATATGTTCAATTTCATTACCAAATACAATTAAAGTATGAACGATGATTAGAGGACGTACAATGATACAATTGAAAGTTATTGAAGAAGCAAAGCGAACTGGAAATAATGGAAGGAAGTGAACGGGAAAATAATTAAAGCAAGCGTGGCAAAATTCAACCTTTTATTAATTACAAATTTAAGCTGACGAAGAAAAAATTAATTACAAATATACATCTCGAACTTAGGCCTTATATGGAAAAGTTATAGCCTAATTTTGCAATAGCAGATCTCGCAAAACTTAACCAAAACCCTTTTAAATAGTATTTGAACGGAACTTTAATGAGATTCAAGCCAAACCCCTTAAAAATCAAGGCTCAAACCTGTAAAAAACGATAAGTCGACTCTATGACCTATTTTTTCTTTTTTACCTAGAAGAAGATGATACATTCCCAAATTGTAAAATTCAATCTAAATAAAGTTTCAACTTTTTTAAAATCATATAACCCACAAACTCAATCCGAATAAATTTCAAGCATTTCACCAAAATTACCGAAAGTACTTTTTCAAAATAAAAATCCAAGCAAAACGAAATCATAACTCTTCCATACAGAGCCTCAACCATTCGAGAGACCCGACTACTTACAAATGAGATGTTCACTAAAACTAAATAGAGTGAAATGAAAAGTTAATAGAACCCCTTCACATAAGCAAAAGCATAATCAAACATTTATCATCGACCATCTTTGTGTAACAAGAACGTTAGTCAAATTACATAAAATGTCAAGATACTAATCAAAAAATTAGTCATCAAATGTTATAGGACAAATAATGTAATTTACCCATCAAATAACAAAGGAGATAATTATAAAACTTCATCTTTACTTTTACTTTTGGTTTTTTTTTCTTTTCTTTTCTTTTTTCCTTTCAACATCGATTCTGTAATTATGAAGCCAAAAACAAGAAAGAGTACATGGTGATAAATAATACTCCATGAGCCAAACCTCAGCCTAAGTCCCCCCAAACAAAAAAAGACAATTAGTATCCAACACAACCAGTGACAACTCAGTGTTCCAGTGAGTAAAAAGGAGATGAATTTGAGTCCCCACGGAAAAGTACTACCAAAGTATATGGCAAAACAATAGAACACCACCAAGAACTTACTCGCAAACAAAGAACCTTAAAACTCATCCAAATTTACCCCAATGCATCATCAAAAAACCTCTTTTGTAGACAAAAAAACTCAAAAAACCCGTCTAATCGCCCCGAAGTTTAAGCGGAATTGTTCCAACAGTAACAAAAGTAGACGGGTCAGTGCTATTAACTTTGACCGGCATAGACCCAATCGTAACAACATTAACCAAACCACTATTTGCAGCACTAGCAGGCAATGGAGACTCGGTTTCTGGCTTTTCCGGATGTATAGTCAATGAACCAATTTTTAACCCATCCACCAAGTCTGGCTCCACAGAGGAGTTTGCTTCGTTGGTTTTGTTCTGAATACTCCAGTTGGTGTCATGTTCTGTAGCATTTACATCTCCAATAGAAGGAAAATCGTGAAGAGACTGAAGCTTGCGAGGAGGATCTATTAGAGGAACAAGATATGGATTTTCGTAACTCTTTATCAGTATACGGGCTCTCTCTTCCTGCATGATTCGCTGCCTATTTTCATAGTACATGAAGTCGTCAAGCAAGGATGTCTTTGATGTATAGTTTTTGAATATTTGCAGCATCTCCAAACCTTTCCTGTAGGATATCTGGAAATAAACAGTTAAAAATAATTTAGGCAAGTGGTACAGCTTACACATGAAATGATATAAAAATAAAAACCCCATGTCCTTGCAACTGATAAGATACACTTAATATTCTTAAAATCAAGACATTCACTCTTGATATTACAGAATATATGAAATACAAGAATACTAGCCAAGTAAAGAAAGAGAGATCATGATTTTATGTACATTGTCCAATGACCAGTGCACAAGTGAAGAACATAATGCTAAATTCAAGATGAATGAGTTTCAACAAAAAAATTAGACCAACAGATCTTCTGCCAACCAAAAAAAAAAATGTTATTAAAAACCGAAGTACCAAACCATTTCAGCACCAATTTATCTTATAAACAACATAACTACATGCCGTGCAGTCCTAGTGAACATAAACCAAAGCAACAGATACTCAATAACAAGCCAAAACAAACGAGGCAGGAATATTACAAATCTGTTAAGTTTAGTGATCAAATGAATAGGGAATCAAGGGACACTGACAAACAGTACACAATATTAACAAACAAAGCAATTTAATAAATTAATGCATTTTTGTTTAACAAGCAAAGTTACGAGAGATAATTCATATATTTCCACAACTGCTTCTGAAGATACCATTGAAAATCATTAAGCCAGTCACCAGACGAGAACAAAATCAAAATAATATATATGTTCCAAAGCAAGGATGACAACTTTGAACAAGATATGCAAAGTCAGCGCAGGAACAGGGGGACCAAAGACATCACACCAAGAAAAGAAGTGTAATGATACCTCTTGTGTGTCTCTGCTGTTAGTCACTGGCTTGTGCTCGTTATTCTCTAGTATAATGTGCCTAAAATTGGGGTTTGGCAAATCCTTTACAAAGTGCCACTTCACGGGAAAACTACCACTCCATTTGTCTTGCTGCCAGAAATCCATATCTTTGTCGAAGTCCACAGGGCCAGTCATCTCTGCGACACCACAGAACTGGCCACTAGCATTAACCTATAATTCAGATATAAAAAGAACCATTCAGTAAAAAAGAATGAGGGGGCACATCATGCTTCCTATAATCTTAACACAAAACCACAAACTACAACTACATTTCAGCTTCCTAACAAAAAACATTAATGCCGGTTACTTACAGAAAAGAAGAGGAATATAGGGCATCCTCTAGAATCTTCAGCACCTATTCTCTGGGCATCCTCATATGCAGCATTAAGCTTCTTATTTCCATTAGGTGTAGATGACCACACATTATACTTTATGCTCTTGTGCACATCATCCTCACTGTAAGATTTGATCACAAAGAACTTAGAGTTTCTATAATCAATGGGAAAATCAACAGCATTATACTGATCCATAGAGATAATGATGTTTCCTTGCACATCAGGGTTTCCGGCTCTTGTTGTACGTGCTTTAACCACCAACTGATTTTTTGATTTGTTCATTCTAGGACCCCGATTCTGCTCGCCCAGTGCATCAGGACTGACTTTTACATCATCGAGAACTCTCCCAAGGAGTAACTTGGGTCTGACCTTATGGGCTGAAGACCGAGCATGATCGCTTGATTCAAAACCAGACAATCCATTCCCAGGAGGAAAAGCAGTCTCTAATTGACTACTACCTGATGACAACTTCTCACTTGAACCATATTCTGTGCATTGAGGACCTCTAGCCTAAAAGAAAAGATTTCAACAATAGTTAGCACATTGAATATCAAAATAATAACATAAAAACATGGCAGGATAGGTAAGTTAACTTAAAAAAGTTCATTACAATAAAACTTATGTTTAATCTTGTAAAAGAGTCTCACCCGAACAACCTGAGATGAAGCTTGACTCGGAAAACTACCAGAATTACTACTTGGCAGAGTCTGCTTGCCAGATCCAGTTCCTTCAGATACCCTTGCAAAGGAATTTCTTCGACTAGAAGCATTCCCTACTGCAGGTTGTGAAGAATTAGGGAAATTTGAAGGAATATTGTGCTTTGCAACGTGACCATTAATTTGATTAACAGATGATCCATTGTCAGCGAATGAGTCTGCTCCTATCCCATTTGCAATAGAATCAGGTCTAGGTTGAAGAACCATGGGCACATATGCAGAGGATGTAACAGGGTTCTCATACGAGGGAAGAGCATAGTATTGTTGAGGGGTTATAAATGAGCCATCCACTCCCATCATAGCACCAGGAATATAGGGATTGTATGGATTATATGGTGACTGTGCATATCCATAGCCAGGTGTATAATAAACGTAAGGCAGAGTTTCATTTGCAGCACCCTGTGAAAAAGAAGCACATTCAACATATCTTAAAACTGCTGTAGAACACAATTCTAGAATCCGGAAGAAAGGGACTTACGGTATACTGAATATCTTGACCATCCAAACCAAAAATCCTATGGTGGTCTTCCCAGTCACCAGTTGGTTCAAATCCTACCAAAGAGGATAAAGCATGCCGGTTTAGTCAACTTCCCAGAGATCATTATTTTCAATTCACCCAATGTGGAAATATAATAAGAATGACAACCAGAACTCCATAAATAAAAGATGGATTACAGAATTTAGTACCTGTACAGATATATCCATAGCTAGATGCAGTAGGATAATACAAGCCCTGATCGACAAAGAACTCCGGGGTTCCATCATTATACATGGCTTCAAATTGATCTAATTGACCAGCAAACTGTGGGTTTGACTCGGTACCTTGTATCTGGGAAATCAAAGTTCCTCATAATTAAAACCCAAAAAAAAAACCCAAAGAAACAAGACAAAACCTTCCATTCAACAGATCCATTCCTTATGGGGGAGAAAAACAGAACAATAACATTTAAAAAGGAAGATTACAGTATCCAGCTATCACAAGAAAATTACCAGATACATATCAGCAAGTCCTTGATCAGGAATGTTGTACACTTCCATCCCAGGACTTGCCACCCCTACAGAAACAAACAATAATATTTGAGATAAATGTATTTAAAGCTCATGAGAACACTGTAACCAAGACCAATCCTCAGTCATAGAGTTGTCATATTTATCATACTACACATCTAACGAGATGATACCAAGTAACTCAAAAAGGAGGAATTCTTTCTATAAGGAACAAAATTAATCACACAATTAGTTAACAACAACCCATCAAAATCAGTGATCGAGGCTGGACAAAGCTTCATGGATTAAAAAACAATGAAATGTGTGTAATAATTGCGTTTGTATATTAAGAATATTTTCGTTTCTATAGTTAAAAAATGTATTCCTCCATCTTTACACTGTTATTATTTTGATAAAAAGATAGCTTATTATTTTTCATTTTGGATGCAAAATATACAGTGGCAATTAAATTAGGTTTATGGGCAGGGAAATAGAGTTAAAACCCAAGGAAAAAGTAATAACAAATTCAAATTAGATAGAATCTATAACCTGATATAAAATAACTTTTGAGGGCTCAAAGTCTCGACCTCCCTAATATTGATTGAGAGACAAAACCTGCAATCTCAAATAAATTCTCTCGATCGAGGAAACATTGCAAGAGAAGCATCCCTATAAACCCACCACCCAAACCACGACTATATATTATTAAAAAAAAGGACTAATTGAGCGTCGAGATGACTTAAATTCACAGCTCCACCACCAAAAAATTCGACAAAAAAAGTTCTCACCTCTATCAATTCGCAACCCAAATCAACCCTTTAAACTCATTCAAACCCTAAAGAAAGTTATTGGATACTTTAATTGCAACCAAGTGTTAACTTCAAAAAAATAATGAGTACTTGAATAAAAACAATAAAAAATCGAAAATCACGCACACAAAAAAGGCAATACATATAAAAAATGAAATAAAGTACCTAAAGAGAGACAGGGAAGAGCAGATTCAAGCCATGGTTGACGGAGAAAGCAACTGGAAGATAAAATCTGAGAGTGGCTGAATGAAATTCTCGAATTCCTGCAACATCAGTGGACTGCGTTTTCGATTATTGATAAATATTTTTCTCATTTGAATAGAATTTATTCCATAGTAGACGCGGTGAAGAAAGAATAGAAAACCCTATGAGAGAGAAAATAAAAGGCGGTCGAAAGCGAAGAAAGGAAAGCTTGAAAAAATGAAATGATAAACAAAATAATTTTTATTTATATATTGTAGAAATAATTATACTTCAAGTTGTGCTGGCAGAAGCTGCACTACACGGAGCGTTTGGTTGTACGTTGATGCTTGTACCAGCGGATCTAAATTACGAAAAAGACCTTTTGTTTGAAATTTTGGATATTGTGAAAAGACAAAATAAATTACTCGGAGGTTTTTGGTATCTTTGTTTTTTGAATTTTTCTATGAAAAAAGACTAAAGATATTTTCAATTACATTAACATTATAGAATAAGTTAGTCGAAGATTTCGATGAAGACGCCTGAAAAATTATACATGTTAAATACTATTATTGTTAAACTTAATTTCGAATTAATTTTAAAAGATAAATAGTATTTATACTATGAACTTTTCACATTTTATAGTAATTTATCAATGTAATTAATCAACATTTGCAACACAAAGTCAATCAAATTTTATTTAATAGTAAAATGAAGAGATATTAAAAAAAAGAAATCACGAGATCACACATGAAAATGAGATTGAATGTTAACATAAAGCCTTGGTTATTCCTACTAGCTCAACAAGTTAGAAGTTTGAAGTGAAAATGAGTTTTGGTCACTCAGGAAGACAAGAACATGGACAAAATCAAGTTAAGTATAGATTATTTTTCAAATTGTTCTTAAGCTTAAGTAGAAAGATTGTTTAGTTTTTTCTCTTTCATTTATAGCCCAAGTTAAAGAAAACTGACACTTAAGGTTAATATTTTGCCTACTATGTAATAAGATGATGACTAGACTGGAAGTTAACGTGAATATGAATTCAAGCATTTCTAAAACTGGAAACGAAATACAATTTTCTCATTTTACTAAACAAAAATAAATAACATGCTTTTTTGGTTGAGTAGAGACTTTTCTTGGAACAACAAATGCGAAAATGAGTGGAAAAATAGTTTCCTAATTGCATGTGGGAAAAATCAAAACTAGGTGAATTAACGACTTCAAAGATTGAAATACTAATAATTTATCTACAACTATTAACTAATATTAGACTGATTCAAGCTAATATTTAAGTATCACTCAATAATAGAAGATGCGATCAAACAAATAAATCTATTAATTACTATTAAACTAAGTTGAGAATCCAAGATATACTTGAAATTATAGTTACGTGTCTCATTGCACGTTTGTAGACATTAACTAGTTCAACTCAAATGAAATGGCACAAATTGATGCCCAATAGCCATATAAAGAACATCGGTATAAAAGAACTTAAAGATTAAATTAAAAACTAATTCCAATAGGATAAAGATTTGAGTTTCCTCCTATATAGTAATATAGATAATCACCCAAACAAAGAACAAGAAGAAGAATCAAATAAATTGTGAAAAGAAGCATAAGCTTTCACTCTTTTTGGGGTTCTAAAGAATCAATCTTTCTTGACATGTTCCAAGGGAAGAAATTCTATTCCATTGTGAGTGTTCTTTGTTTGTAGGCAAAGCTTAAATAAAATCAGAACATCTTCCCCTCAATTCCAGTTGTTGCCAACACAAAAGATATTCAACAGTATAAAGTAAATATAGTTCCACAAAAACAAGAATACAAAGAAACACTTGCTCACAGAGCTCATCATTCTCGAGTTTTGTTCCTTGAAAAAATAGTGTTATCACGTTGTTTGGTTCTTGAATTTCAGTGAATAAAATGATTTCAAAAAATGAGAAAATAATGAAACTCAATGTTCTATTATTATTTATTGATGCAAGGATTTTACTCACTAAAATCTACGAACCAACCAAACATGGACGTAAATGACAAACAAAAACTTAGCAACAAAGCAATGGAACAACATTGAAAGAACTTCCCATTAAGTTGAAGGGTTTAGATAGTCGCCAACAAATAATGCATGCTCGAATAAGTAGGTCTGGCCAATTACATCTAAAAGAGAGTAAAAAAATTATGAGAAACACATATTCACCAATGTGAGAGAAAGTTTAGTGTTCACTGTAGACCGTTTTAAAGCACAACCAAAATAGCTAACATTTTCATTGGAAAAATGGATTAAAATTAACCACTACCTGAATTGGAATTGCCGCTCTACGGTTCCAATGCAGGATTGGTCGGGTCAGCTCCAGCCTCCAGGTGACCAGGATCCACATTTTTTACCAGCTGTTCTGGCTCAGCTCCAGATGGTCCATTGCCTCTGGTGCCTGGAGACATTACAGGATAAGTGGTAGCTTCAACATTTGGTGCTGAAACATCCATTTGATCAAATTTCGATTTGCGTGGTTTTCTCTCATATCTCTCATAACTTCGGCTGCGGCTCCTTCTTGGGGTGCGGCTGCGGCTCCTCCTCGGTGTGCGGCTGCGGCTCCTACTCCTTGGACTACGGCTGCGAGACCAACTTCGGCTCCTGCTACGGCTTCTGCTATAACTCCTACCTCTACTACGGCTCCTGCTCGTGCTTCTGCTTCGGTTAATATCCCATGTCCGAACTCTATCAGGGCTTGGGCTGAAACTCCTGTCTCTTCTGCTATCAAACCTTCCACGCCCCCGGCCTCTATCACGTCCTCGCACATTTAAGTTGTTGAAACGGTCATTTGGTACACGACCACCCCTGTCCCAACCATCCCGAGCACCTGAAGGACCACCAAAACCACCATCCCTACCACCACCACGACCACCAAATCCGCCATCCCTACCACCACCACGACTACCAAAGCCCCCATCCCTCATCCCACCGCGACCACCAAAGCCGCCATCTCTCATCCCGCCACGACCGTCAAAGCCGCCATCCCTCATTCCCACACGGCCGTCAAAGCCGCCACCACGGCCGCCAAATCCACCGTCTCTCATCCCTCCACGGCCACCAAAGCCCCCATCTCTCATTCCTTCACGACCGCCAGAATCCCAACGTCCACCACCACCACTACCACCAGTCGAATCATAACGGTTCATAGGACCTCGATCTTTTCCGAAACTGGGCCCACCACGTAAAGCTATATCTCTTATCTCAGGAGGCACAATTTGGTTGGCGCCCTCCAAAAGTTTAACGAGATCCGGAGCATGTTTCCAATCTTGATCTGAGAAGAAAGTGTATGCAATACCCGTCGCACCAGCTCTTCCAGTTCTCCCAATGCGGTGAACATAGTCCTCAATCCCAGTTGGAAAGTCATAATTGACAACCACCCTGTGAGATTATAATCAAAATAGTGTAACTAGCAGAGAAGTTAAGTAGCATAGAGGACGTATCAAAATGTTATAGAAATATGGAATGGGTATAATAAAATGCAATGGAGAGAGAACCTAAATTATTTCAAGGCTGAGAACAATTAGGTCGAAAAGAAGCAAATGTAAAGTTATTGACCTTATGTCTCTTATATCGAGCCCACGAGCAGCAACATCAGTAGCAACTAAAATTGGGGACTTCCCACTTCGGAATTGGTTTAAAACCCAGTCTCTCTCACCTTGAGACTTGTCTCCATGAATTGCAGCAGCACCAAAGTTGCGCCCTAGACTACGTGTCAGATGGTCACACAACTTTTTAGTGGAACAAAAAATAATGATTTTTGAACCACGTTCTTGGGATCTAAGAATTTGTTCCAATCGCCTCTGCTTCTCCATTTCAGGAACTACTTCAACATACTGCAGAAGAGTAATTTCGTGAATGGAAATGGAAATTACAACAGGAAAGAGTTGCTGTAAAATATAAAACACAAGCTAAGCTCCAAAAATAATGTATACATGCACAACTCACACTCAAACATCAAGTACAGAGCTTCAAATTCTAATTACATAGATAAAAGTATACATAAACTTCTAATTGACAAGGGAATGCAACTGGTTCTATCAGATGTGGCTATTAACATACGACAGCTCCATTTTAGTACCATATTTCAGTAATTTAATAAAAACTGGCTCACAACATTACTTCATGAATGCAATTTTATCACAACTATAGTCATAGGGCAGGGGCTGCAATACCAAACACAGATAGCACCATACTCAAATTTGAAACCTTAATGCATGAGATATTCCTGAAAAGATAATATAGATATGTATATAAATTTCCTTTAGTCCAGTAAAGGTCCACTGTGCACAAGCTGGGCAGCAAATCCTAACTACAATATTAACAAGTATAATTCTTCACAAAAGTATAAAGATGTGGCTTACACCTGTAACTCTGTATTTATTCCCAAATCACAACCCTTATAGCGAAGCATTAATCTGTTAAAATATTACATAGAGGACAGTAGGAACCCCAGTAATTCCCCTAACTTTATTTCTTAAGCATGTAAAAAACATATTTTAGAATTCAGTTTTTTGACCAGATGACAAGACAAAATTGTTCTATGTTACCTGGGTAATAGACTTATTTGCAGCCAGTTCATCAACACTGCCAATGTTGACTTGTGCAGGATTGACCAGCAGATCACCCGCTATTTTTCTGACTTCCTTGGGCCACGTTGCAGTGTACATAAGAGTTTGCCTTCTTGGAGGTATCTCATTAACAATCTTACGGATCTGAGGCTCAAATCCCATGTCTAACATCCTGTCAGCCTCATCAAGAACAAGAAGAGAGACCTGCCTGAAGTCAATCCTTCTCATTTCAAGTATATCATTGAGGCGGCCAGGAGTTGCCACAACAATATCTGCTCCTCGCTCTAGTTCTTTCAATTGAGGGCCCTTTGGTGCACCACCGTACAAACACTGGGATATAAAGGAACAAGTCAGTGATCTCATCCAAACACATAAAATGATAACTAAATAAAGAATAAGAAAAAGATTGGTTTGCTACCGTGCAAGAGACCCTAGATGATCGGCCAAACTTAATTGCTTCATCCTGGATTTGGGTTGCAAGTTCCCTTGTGGGAGCCAAAACCAACACGGTTGGGCCATTCAGAGGATTATTCCGCCTTCGACTGAGATGAATAAAAGCTGGCATCAAATATCCTAGCGTTTTTCCAGAACCTGTCTTTGCAATTGCAACTATGTCTCTGTTCTGTAAGGCAATAGGCCACGTTTGAGCCTGAATTGGTGTGGGGGCAGAGAAACCAGCCATATGTATCTGCAACAAAATCGAGCAAAATATAAATCCCTACAGATTCCTTGCTAAGTCAGTCCAGACAACTCTCGGGGTAATATAAAACTTGGAGGCTAAGCTAAGTGTTAGATATTTTGAAAAGAAAGGAAAAATGAAACCAAAAAGTATGATTGCTCAAAAAACTCATGGGTGTGGTTGCTTACTGAAGCAACTCGACGAAAAAAGGGAGCAATTAAAAGAGAAGAGACGGAGCCCATAAGCTAGAAATCTCAGTCACATATATAGTGTGAATTGGATGAAGCACCCTTCTAGAAGTAGTGCCAAAGGAAGGCTCCAATAATCCATTTTGCAGCCTCAAAAACTCAGAATAGTTGTAGCATACATATGAGCATAGCAGTGCAGCGTACGACATGTGCTCCTCCTCCGGAGCAGATATCGCACCTGCGACAAGTTAAAACTGATAAGCTAAAAGCAAGGAATTTTTTGAATGAAACATAAAAAGGGACAAAAGACAGACTTCAAATTTCAACATGGCTTTGAAAGTAGATTCAGATTAGATTCAGACACTTACCTCCTGTAGTATTGCTGGTGGAAACCCGGTGGCTTCAAATGTCATAAATGGAGCAGGAATATTTTCACCCTGAATTATTTGAATCTAGTATCAGTCAAGTAGCAAGTTCTGTTTGATTGAATGATTTAGTACATCAAAGAAAAAATGAAAGAATTATAACTATAGTACAGTTTCTTGGAAACCCCCGCTTAGTAACATTACTAATGAATAAAAACGTTTTAACAATGCATAACTTGAAAAATCATAGGTGTATTTCCTTCAAAGGGTTTTGGTTGACCTCCAAACGCCAATAATCTAGCAGATAGAGGCGAGCCACATTCAGATTACCACACAAACACATGAATATAGCTCAGAACTAGTAAGTATATCAACCATTCATTTCAAACTTAAATAATATGGTTTGACTTGGAGGATACGGATCAAGCAGTAGTTGAAAGGCTGAAGTATTCTTAGTCATATCCCTTGACATGTGACATAAAATAATGATATACTTGTTATTAATATAACCTCACAATTAATGTTCCATATTAAAACTGGTCAGAAAAAGGAAATTTGGTGCAACATAGATATATCGCAGTCAATATATGAAACCTCACCATTTTCCAGTCAATGATGTTCATTCGAGACTGAGCAGAACACATCAGTCAAAATCAAAACCTTAATAATTCATTTACGTGTAAATCTATTCCTATCATAACAGGCAAAACAACCTTTTTCTTTAAGTTTAATAAATTTCTATAGACAGTTTTCAGATTTTCTTCGTATAATAATAGGTTACCATTGCCAATGTTACCTAGATAATTTGATTTATTACAGCTTTCATTTCCCGAATCAACTAACGATGGTCTTAGAGCCATAGAAAACTTCCTACAAACTGATGATTATAAGATTTTGAGATTTAATTATTTTTTACCAAAAAAAAATTCCTGGTCCAATCTCTTATCTGGAAACCCTACATCATCTGAGAGAATATATATCTCCTTCATGCCAAAAGGAAGACTCGTTTGACATGTTCAAAGTTAAAAAATAATTACTCTTGAAGCTAATATTTAGCATAAAATTTCAAGAAATCATACAATGCTTGATCTCAATGTAAATATGGACTTTGCTTCTCTTGCTTAATAAAAGGCAAGTGATAAGAAACATACTGTGGCTGTTACTTCATGCTTTTGACAATAAACTTCGGCTGCTGACAGATGAAGAGAATCTGAAGGCCCCATCATGGATGAAGGAGGCCTCACAAAAGTATTGCTTGGAAATGGAGGGGCCCCGGATGCATGACCATAGAGGCCATGCAACGGAGGACCTCCAGGACCACTCGATCTCCCCGGCAGACTTGTGACATTCTGAGATGGGAAATCACCAATTCTCATTTCCTGATAAGCAGAAGTATATTTAGAAATATCCAACTTAGTACCTTTGTATGAAAGAAAAAAATTGAAAATTTAGAAGGATTGTGTTAATCAGCCAATAATTTGGCAATACTATATGGGCTTCTTGCTCATTCAAAATGGTACACCCTCATGTTAAATCATCATTTTTTAGTATCCTTCCTCCTATGTTACTATAAGGAGAGAGTAATGCTGTGGCTAAACTAAGAACTTACTGGCTGATTTCTGGTCATGGGTAAAGGTGCAAGCTTGGGTAGCTGAGGAGGTATAGAATTTACATCCTTGGTGTTATAGTAATATTCATTCCCACCCCTTCCATGATTGTTTTCTTCATACGCCATCTTTGATCCAACAGGCGTCAAGTTCTCCTGCGGGACACGCAACATCCCAGGGCCCACTTGATTTTGAAACCTGGAACCATGTTGTGAATGTGTTAAGTCTGCCTCAGTTTGCTGCACATGAATCGAAGGGTTGTTCTGTTGCATATTGACACCATATTGCGAAGTTTGACTGGGCTGGGGGTTCATCTTTCCCATAGGCAAGTTTTGCAGAGATGATGTCCCAGCTTGCTGAACTTGGGCTGGTGGAAACCCAGTTGGCTTTCCTTGTTGTTGGGCTGGTGAAAATCCAGCTTGCTTTCCTGGATGAAAATCAATGTCATCTCTTTGAACAGGTCCCATTTTGTGCTCCTGTTGGTGTTGCCCCTGCATTAAATGCTGAGACTGTTGCGAAGAATTATGCTGCCCTTGTGGAGGCATATTCTGTTGATGCACCATATATTGTGCCGGTTGAGGAGAGAACTGGAAACCCAGTGGATTTCCCATCTGTGCACCTGGATACACTTGTCCGTGTGGACCATGTGGAAATGGCTGCATCTGCTGGTAAGGTGCTTGGGCCCCTGGCTGCAGAGGAATTTGCTGCATTGCATGTGGAAGTCCCTGTTGCCCTGGCTGCATAGACATTTGGCCCGACTGAGATGGCACTTGTTGACCAGGCTGTTGCATCATGTGTGGCCTAACTTGTTCCGATGCTAAGTGACCCTGATGCATAGCAGGTCCCAAGTGTGACCCCTGCAGTTGCCCAGGAGGTGCTACTTGCTGTTGAGCAGCCTGTGGTGTTAGCTGTGTTTGTTGCTGAAACGAAGAGCTCATATGTTGCCCTTGTGGCAGTTGGTTTTGCTGGCTTTGGACACTTTCTGGTTGCGATGATCTGGCTGCTGGTATAGGATTCATCTTGGGTGTTGTCGCAGCAGGTGGTGGGCCAGGTGGCAAAGGTGGTGGCAAAGCTGATGGTTTTTCATACTGGGTAACATTTGTTTCGGGATTCCAATAATACATAAGACCTGTACTTCCATCAATCAATCCTTTCCAAGGTTGAGGTAAAGTTGGATCATCTGGAGCATATCTAGGCCCAAGAGAACTTGGTGATGACTCAGCAGCCGCCATTCCAATCCAATCGGAACACACTACAACAATAAAGTAAAATTAAACTTTGATGATAGAAAAAAAATATATATAATGAACTCAGAAAACAATCAAAAGTACTGTATCAAAAATACATAATATCCTTATATTTTAGTTCAGCAATAACAAGTAAAAAGAGGAATAAACAGTAACCTATCAGTTAAACTTCTGCAATATCTCAACTGAGTAAACAAGATAATTCCCCTGTTATTTTAATTTAGTTAGTGGTGCAATAAGCCCAGTTTTAACATAAACTTTTTCAAAATCAGACACACCTAATTAAATACAAAAAAAAAAAAAATCAATCTGAGCCTTCCATTTTAGCGTAATGCGTAAGTCGGGCCAATAAAATATTCTCTAAAAATTTAACCAAATATTTCTTCTCTAGTTCAAAGGCATCATCTATTTACATATACACAAACAAGAGGTGGTCGCATCTCGATATTACCTACTTTCAAAGGAAAATTCGATTCAAGGAAACACATAGAAGAAGTAGTCGCGTCGCCATAATTACCAACTCGAAACCTTAGAACTTGAAAATTGAATTGTTCATGGAAACAACAAACTTTCTAGTTTAAGCTTTAGCAATATAATCATAACATTCATTTTCGAATATATATGGGGTGAGGTAGAACAGACCTTGAGCTTGAGAATACTTCTACAGCTACAATTCCAATCTTCACGCTGAGAGAGGATGAATAACAGTGTAATGGAATGAATTTTATGTTAGGGTTCAGGATGGGTGACAATTGGGTGCGTGCTGAGACACGGTAATAAGAGTAGAACCTAGTCATATACTTATAACAAAAAATAATGAAATTTAAAAATTATTTTCTTGTTTATTTTATCTCTTTTTTTTTTTATAACTCATGACTCATATCATCTGCAAACTTATAAGAATTAGTAGTATATATATATATATAAGAGAAAGTTTCAATTTGCCCCCTAACTTAGAGACAAGTTGCATTTTTCTCTTATATTTAACTTTTTTGCATAGTTCACCCTAAATTTATATTAATATTGCAGTTTTCTCGAGCGTTTTTTTTTTTTTTTTTTTTCCGGCCAAAATAAATCAAATGAGAGGCACATACCACTATGGAGGCTATTTACACAATACAGAATCAGAGGGGAAAGTGCAACACTAAAGTTTAGGGATAAGTACACATTGGATGTAATTTCAGGGGGTGGAGTGCAATTCGAGAGTAATTTTAGAGAAAAAGTGTAAGTTCAAGAATAAAGTGCAACTAAGATGAAAGTCTCAATTTTTGCAATCAAATATATTTCATAGTGCATAAAAACATTGGTTTCTTTAACCACATATAGTTGTGCTGAGTTAGTACTAGAATATAAGAAAAAAAAATTAATACAAACTCAACAAATGTAAAACAAATACAAATACAAAAAAAAAAAAAAACTACAATATTAACTTGATTTATTTATAAAATGCTTATATAGATCAAATACGCTCCAAATTTGTTACTTTTTTTTTTTTTTTTCAATTTCCACTAATAATACTGAAGAAGCAAAATAATGCTTACACCTAGAACATCGCACATTGTTGAGTTGCACTTTTTCCCCATAACTTGCACCTCGGAACGGATTTCCTATCACATATTGGTGTTACACATTTGTGTCATATGTGATTGACATGTGTCTCCCTCATTAAAGGATGTATGTACCACATAACATAAACTAACACTTAATAGATTTAAAAACATAAGGTAATTAAATTAGATTGTAAATTAAGCAAGGAAGGAGATGGCATAAAAATAGAAAAGGAAACAAAATTCCTGCGTTTTTCTTTTATGGTAGATCATACTATGGCTCTTTCTTCTCCACCCTTCTTATATGAATGTTCAAGTGCTTGTGTCTCGATAGTATTATGTGAAGGTATTGCAAATATATTCTCATACCCACAGGTTGGTTTATGATCGTGCAATGCAAATATATTCTCATACATTTTCTACGAAAACTTAAATTTTGAATTATAATTAGAAGAATTCACAAATTCGCACAACATGATTTCATCCATGGGGAAAAACAGCCTCGTCAATTGTAGGCCTCATGATAGCATACAAAATGTTCGAGAATTATCATAAGTTTTTTTATGATAAAACTTTGGTTGAGATTTTGTTTCCTTTTTTTTGCCATCTCCTTTCTTGTTTAATTTACAACATATTTTAATTATCTTTACCTTTAAAATCTATTAAGTGTGGGTATATGTTATTCGATACATAACAACTTTTAAAAGGGAGACACATGTCAATCATTCATTGTTGTGACACAAAGGTGTGAGACTGATGTGTGATAAGAAATCCATTCCGCTTACACCTTCGTTGCACACCCCCCCCCCCCCCCCCCAAATTTATACATTTATTGAACTTTCCCCCAATTCTAGATGACAAAAATATCCTCTACATTGGCATGTGTCTCTTACACGATCTAATAAGCCGGAAAAATGCTTGAAAAAGAGTTTCAAGTGCAAAACTATAACATTTATGTAAATTTAGGGTGAACGGCCCAAGATTTTCAAAACCACTATTAGTAATTAATTATTATTTGACAATGTAATTAATACTTTACTTTTACATGAAATACATAATTATGTAATATATTAACCTAGAACAACAAATTTAATGTATCCAACTCTTGTTGTAGCACATTACAGCAGATCAAAAAAGAGAAATTCAAATTGGATGACGCACCATAACAAACAAGCCTTTGATCACGAGTGATTCATATACATTCAAAACAGCAACTGCAGTACTTGAATATTGATGGCAATAAAACACACTTATATAAATCAAGAAAACATTACGTACATGATCTGATCATCACACATATTAGGGAGACAAATACCAAAAAGGGATGAATCCTCATCAAACCTATACAGTGTTCTTCTAGCTACCTAAAACTCCTACTATATATATATATGAATATGACGAAGGCTCTTCTCAGCAGCCAGGCAAGGGATTCTCGCCTAGCGATTCAGGCATCCCGTCTTGCAAACAATCAATGGGAGGTATAGTCAATGTCTCCTGCACCCCATATGCGTTCCAGCAGAAAGGATCATCAACTAATACGCCCTCGTAAGGCAAAAGTTCGACTTCCGACATTGTAATATTGGTACAAGCAATCGTGTCACTACAGGCAAAGTGTATTGGAGGGCTTCTAACATCATATGTACCCTTTATGTTTCTATAAGTTACGTCAGTTAGGTGAACGGCAGAGGTCTCGTTTCTGCAGGCTTTCGTTAAGCAATAGTATTGGTCGATTATTACACAGTTTCGTACATTTTCCACCTGAATGTTCTCAAAGGTTAAACTGGACACTGAGCCTGTTCCGCCTTGCCATGTCTTGATCCTGAGGCCGTTGTCCGAGTCTTTTATGACTGCGTTGCGTACTGTTATGTTGGAAACACATGCACGGGAATTGTGCACCCCGAGGCTCCCTATGCTGCAATTAAAGAATTTTATGAGCCTTGCTAACCAACCAATTTCTTAAGAAAATTTATTTCAGGAAGTTATAAAGGCAAACAAACCTGATCCCATGACTAGGCCCACAAGTAACAGCTTCAATATCAACATCTGAACAACCTGTTCCAATTGATATGCAATCATCCCCTGTTTCACAATTCATATATACTTGTTCATTAACAAATAAAACTAGAAAATAAAAATATATATCCAATTGAGTTCTTTTCTGCTCACCATTTGCAATCACAGAGTTGTATATCCCAACAGATTTTGTATTCTCAATGTGAATTCCATCTGTATTAGGGCTCAATTTGGGCGACGAAATCGACAACTTATCGATCAAAACTCCTTCACAACCATCGAATTTCATGTGAAATTGAGGGCTGTTTTGTATTCTCAAACCAGTCACGACCAAATTAGAACTCATGAAAAATCGAATCATCTGTAAAGAAAAAAGGAAGGTTTAATTTAGCTTTTGAATTTGGGAAAAACCAAAATCATATGTAAAGATTTGAAGGGAGACTCACCGCAGGGCTGTCACATGGTCCTGGTAGTGTTGATCCATTTGGGCCCTGAAATTGACATTTCATTCATTACATAGATAGATTAGATTACAAAAATATACTCTAATTAATACTGGTATTCATTCGGTACAAACTATAAAGTTGTGAAAAAATCAATAAATTATTATTTTACCTTGTGTGGTTTGCATGGAAGGTCCCACCACTTTTGTCCATTGCCTTCAATAGTACCAGTGCCAGTAAAAGTCATACTATCCATCCGATAAAACACAATCCACTGCTTATTACTGTCCGATTTGGGCCAGCATTCCGGCCCATCAGGCTGCATTAGAACCCCATCAATCTGGAAAACAAGCCCAGGCTCACACGGCCCAGAAAAGATAGTCGAAGTAATGGTGAAAACCAGGTCCGAAGGGGCCAGAACGACACCGTTCTCAACCTGACACGCAGCTTTCCAAGCATCTCTGAACGCAGCAGTGTCATCGGTGGCTCCATCTCCAACCGCACCGAAATCGGTCACGTCGAAAATGCAGCTGCTTGTGTTTCCTGGCTGGGGCCCGTAACTCGGGTCGGATGGAATCGGGCTTTCCTCTGTGCTAGCTGTAGGTACATTAGCAGCAGCTGGAGGAGGAGGGGGAATTTGATTACTCTTGTGATAATGGTACCTCGAATCCACATTTTGTAATAACAGAAATACTAATAGCAGTAGTAAGGTTTCCATTGGATGGAGGGCAGGCTCTGTTCTGTTTTGTGGAATTGTAGAGGTTAGAAGAATTTATTTATACTACCCAGTAGTCAGTACTCACTAAAAAGTGTTGCTGCAAAACACAAGGCAAAAAGTAATTCGAACAATAAATGGACACGTGTCGAGTTTAGGGTGATTGGTGCATCATTATTTTTTTTTGGTATTTTGTGGAATATAATTTTAAAGATCGATCTTGCTATAACAAATTCTATTTATTTTGTAAGATTTAATGATCTGTTGTTTGTTACTAGTATTTCAGAATGTGACATATACAATACAATATAATACTATTGGGGAAGAGCAAGAACCTGTGAGCTGCTGTTGCTGCTTTGATTGAGGACCTGATAATATTCTTGAATAATGTGTCCTGTCCTGACCTGACCAAGATCTAATTCTCAGGTTCTCTTTAAAGACTTTTAACTCACTACATGTTGGTTTAACTGTTACATGGTCCTTTTGTCTTGCTTTTCTTCATAATGTTGTTTGATTTGAATTTTTTTAGATGCAATAACTAGTATGTATACCCTTTCAACAAAGATTGTCTTTATTTCGTGGATGAGTCATTCCACTGGCAGCATTTTAATCCCATATAAATTATGTTAATTACTAATTATAGTTATATATGATCCATATATCGTAGTAATCCAGGACCTATAAATTAATGAATCAAGATGGATCATGAATGATTTAGATGACAATTTCTTTGGAGTTACTGGTTTAGCTATGTCAAAATCAAATATTCAAGCATGCGATATATATATATATATATATCGATGTTTATATTTTACATGAAATAAGGAACAAGGCATATTCTGCCTGTATCTGCAAGTATTCATGTATGTATATGATAAAGCAGACAAGACGGCAAAAACTTGTTTATCTATCATTTTTGCATCTACCAATACTTAATAATGTATCATAAAATCACATTCCGGCCTTTAGGTGATATAAGTGTATATGTTATTCACCATTGATTTCGTATATATATGTCACAATTTTAACAACTTTTGTTCAACAAGAATTAATTTTCACCAATTTTCACCATGAACAATTAAATGGGTAGACAAACTTAACATTAGCATTGACGCACTGCAGTGTCTTTTTTCTATAATACAAATTGAATGGGATACAAATGAATTGTCGTACGTATGTGGAGGAGGTCTAGTTGATGACGAAGTTGAGACCCCCCTTGACCAAGAGGTCATGTATTTGAATCTCATTTGAACTGTGAGTTTTTTTATAATCATGTTAGTGATCGTTTTTATATTTGATAGTTGAATATTATTTGTATTTTACCAGTGATCAAATAAATTTATTGATTTAATAATGTAATTAATCATCGTTTCTTTAAAAAAAATTGATTGGCATCTTTCTCTAGGCTTCGATGTCGATCTTCTTTACAAATAGTACTATTCCAACATAATATTAAAATCTGACATATGTGGATGTTTGTGAAGGTGTACAAACAAAACTTATGAAATAATTGAAATTGAAAGCTTTGATTATATATCAAAATATAAAATTGAATGATGCAATTTTGCTAGATTATTGTACGTGAAGTTTGTTGTAAAAGCAAAAGAGTCTCGTGACTCTTTCTTGTTGGCTAGCTACTTGTGGCCATGAAAGTAGGAAGGCATGCAGTGGGTGCAAGACAAATATTTAAACCACTCACGGGGTACTTCAATCAAATACTCTTATTACTTAATTAATTAGAAAGTTTTATTTCATCCGATCGTAATTATTTAAAATCAAACATTATAAAATAATTTTGTGATTGAGTAATATTTTTACGGACAACAATCAATCATAAAATACTTTACATGTATTCAAATGGCACTACAAGAAGATCATTTATTTAGTAACAAAATATTAAATGACAATTAATGTTGTCATTCTCTGTATATAATTAATATGAATTAATATTTATTTTGTTACAATAACAATTAGTGCAACGGTGACAATTACTGATACCATTTAAGCGATAACCTAGTGATAACAATAAATATTTATACAATGATTTAGTGTGTGAGTTTGTTTATTTGTCACTTTTATTATATCACTGAATGTCAATGCAATTCTTTTAAAATTATGTCATTCATATGTTTATGAATTTTTTTTAATGGCCATATTCAAGTTATTGTGGGATTGGTCGAATTAGACAACTTTATCATGAATATTTACTCCACAACATGTCAATGGCTTCCTTTTTGCTAAACCCTTTATCTGACTGGTATGTTTCGGTTTGAATATTATTGATAAGAGTTTGTTTAAGTTGAATTTGTTATACGGAATAAATAGTATTTGACCATTACGTATCTTTTATGGGATTTATTTAAACTTGATTTGAATTTGACTCAATTATTTAAAAATGGAAAAAAAATGAAAAAATATTATACTAATTGAGCTCAACTTGTGCGACCCGATTAAACTCTTTCGAGCTCAATTCATTTTGATAAATTAAGTTCAAATACAAATTCAGGTATAATAATAAAATTAGATTAAATTTAAATAATATGATGTTCAGAACAACACGACCCATTCACACCTATGAACTCAAAATTATATCATGAATTTCTCTAAGGATGCAAATATTGTCTTAACCTGTCACGTGTATGCATGCGCGCGGTCACGAGAAAATGAAAGGCACAAACACTAATTAATTTGTTCCTGATGTGAGACCTGATGTTGCATTTTTCTCTACCTATTTTTCCATTTATTTATAAAATTTATGTCATATTGGTATTACCATACCATATATATATATATATATATATATATATTTGTTAAGTGATATATATTAAATGATTCCTCTCTCTAAAAGCTTAAGCTTTTAGATGAGTTGGTCATTCAATATGGTATCAGAGCTCAGGTCCAAAGAGGTCCTGTGTTCGAATCCCTCCGCCACCCATTTCTAAATTCCACGTGTTAGGCTTGAGTAAATGAATACCGCCTATACGTGAGGGGGCGTGTTAAGTGATATATATTAAATGATTCCTCTCTCTAAAAGCTTAAGCTTTTAGATGAGTTGGTCATTCAATAATATTTCCTCGATAGACATGATTATTACATATCTTTTACTCCCTCCGTTTCATAATATCTGTCGCTTTGAAAAGTTTTTCTTGTGCCATATTATCTGTCACTTTAAATTTCCAATAAAGCATTAATTACTCTTTTTCCATTTTTGCCCTTTATGCTCATAAATTTTCTCAAACATTAGTGGAGGATAATTAATTAAAAGGGTATCTTAGTCTTTTTCATTTTTTTCCTCTTAGAATTTAGCTATATTTAATGATTTTATTAATTTGTGTGCATACATGTGAAAAGACAGATATTTTGAAACGGAGGGAGTATTGAGTATGAGGACTGTTATTTTCATTTAGTGTGATATATATATATATATATTCTGACCGGCAAAATTGCTTTTTTGTTACTACAAATTAATAAGAATGATTTGTAGTTTTGGTATTTAATCATATCTAGTTGTACATTCCATAAAATAATTAACACACAATTTATACCACCGTAAATTATTCGATCGAAACATTAATGAACTTGACATTTTAGAGGGCCAACTAATCTAATCACTCCTTTAGCATACGGAAAAACGTCTTAATTAAGAGCACATAAATATATATTGCACAATTATATAGCAACGGAAGTGACTGTAAATTGTATGTATTAATGTATATATAATCCACACATTGTGTACGCCGCGTGCATTTAAAGTAACATTCCTCTTAATTATTTCAAACTCATTAAATTCATGTGTACATAAGCACAAACCATTGGTTTGTATTGATTGACCAGCCATTTTGAGCCACGTGTGGCCATGCTTTGATGTGGCTCATGTCCTAACATGCACAAAGTATTCACATGCTTCTGCCAATATTCAATGCAATCTATATTAATTGCTTTTTCTCTTTGTTGAGAATAACACAGAATATATATAAATAAAAAGTGTACAAATCGAATTTGATTTGTAAAGCGCAAGGGGCAGAGTTCATCAACTTGACTAATCACGGGTTGTTCATATTAAATGTCACTGTGTCACGGATAATCACTATGTAAATAATAGATTAATGAGTTAAACAGGGTGTAAAAGTATTATTTTGGTTCTTTTAAATGTCATTCTTAATCTGCAGCATTTAGATATAGTTAGGCATATAAATGACAAAATTTGGACATATCTTTGGCCTAACGTTTGTTATTTGGATTCAAGTAAGTTTGATTAATTTTGGAACTTAAATAATGGTGGATTTTTACAAAGTTACAAAAATGAGTAACTTATGGTGACAAAGTTTGTGCAGTAGAAACAAACGGAATAAAATTATTTTATGCAAAATTTTAATCTCAACATGAGATTAAGATCAAAATCTCATCCTAGTGTGTTTATACATGCACTACTTATGATGAAGGTTTGTCTCCCGTGTTCTTCTCTATTATCAGTTGTTGATACGTGTTAAATCAATTATTTTTGTAGAGTTTGAAAAGGAAAAAGTAGATGATGAATGCCAAATCAATGAAATATCTTTTTTATAGAATTAAAAAAAAAAAAAAAAAGTTGGTGATATATTCAAAGATATCATTCAAATTTTTAGTTGTGTTTCACTTGGCCACACCATATCCAAAAGGTCACTCCAATGGTAGGGGGCAGGGTCAGGGCTCTGAAGCCTTGTGGCTGCCCCTGCCCCTGCCTGTTCGTCTCCAATGGCAGAACTCCGAACCCCAATTACTTTTAATTTAATTTCTTCCTCACTCTCACAATTATAATAATAATTTAATTTTAATTTTAATAATAATAATAATAATAATAACGATAATGATAGAAACAATAATAATAACTATTGTAATAATACAATTAAATTAATAATTATATAATAATAATATTTAAATATTATAATTAAAGAGAGTTGATAATAATAAAATTAAAATTGATTCAAGAGAGGAAATACAACAAACAAGAATAAAATACAACAAAGAAATTAAAATAAAATGTTTTAAAAGATATTATTAATTTTAAATATTAATTACAATTTTAAATATTTTAAATTACAATTCCAATTCATTCTAATTCTAATTACAATTCTAACAAAATTTTGAATTTAAATATTTTAATTACAATTCTAAAGAATTATTAATGATTTAATTCAGTTCTAAAAATTTAATTTAGGAGGAAATTTTAATTTTATTCTAATTAAATCATTAATAATTTATTAATATTTTATTCTAATTAACAAATATACTAACAAATTTTATTACATAGTTGTAATCAATTTTAACAAATTTAATTCATGAAAAGAAATTGTATAAGTAAAGAATTAAAGAAATAAACAAAAACCAATCATGTGGCGCCAACTTATAGAGGGGCTCGTGCTTGCTTGCGCCATTATTCAATTTTCATTAGATTCAGCTATACAATTAAATCTAATATAATTAATCAATATATTTTATAATTAACTAATTCTGAATTAATTAATTAAATATCATCTAATTAATTCGGAGTTTCTATTTGGGAAACAATTTCTAGCAACGTGAATGAATTCGTTCTAATTTCTTAAGTTCAAATGTAAATTATTGGGAGCCGTGGTTGAGGATCTATTGACATGCAACTTCAATCTCTAATAGATCGAATAATTTATCAAACTCTTTAATATAATTAATTCGATCTAGTAATTCCAATTGACTCCACTAAAGACATGGAATTGAACTATGGTCATTACAATATATTTTACTCAAAATAACAAGATAGTCCATTGACATAATCCCAACATGCAATTTGATCTTCCAGTAATTGATTCTTAACTAGAGCGTTCTATTGTTCAGTTCCAGAACTAACACTCAAAAGAACTAATGAACATTTTGATTTATGAATTTATTCATAAATCAGAGCGCTCTATTGTTCAGTTCCAGAACTAACACTTAAGGGAATGAATATTTCAGCTTCTCCCAATAAGGGTTGTGTAACGCCCCAAAAATTTCGGACCCTTTTGATTGGATTTTTAACCCAATTTCATGTGCCACGTTTTATTCTTGAAGTTAAGCATTAATTTGAACTAAAATATACAATTTAATTAAACCTTGTGATCTTTTGAACTTTGAAATAATCCAAAATATAAAAGTTACTTTAAAATTAGATTAAGACCTTTTTGAAATTTTTCGGGTTTGGATACAAAAATTTTATTGTAAGGGGTAAAGTGTAAGTTTTTAAAACTTTAGGGGGGCAAAGTGCAAATTCACCCCTGACTCTTGTAGGCTGCTAATAGCAATAATTTCTCTCCTAGGACAGCCTAAGGGCTGCTAAAGCATGGTCTTGGGTGGAAGAATTGATCTACCCAATGTATACATGCATTGGTGAAATTAAAAGTTTAAGCATGATATCTCCATCTCTTCCCAATGTGTATATACTTGTCATATACACTTAAGATCAGATTTTTATCCTCTCAATTATCTGATTTACATACACATTATATAGTATAAAGAAAATAAGAAAGAGAAAAGAGACAACACACTAGAAAGATACAATTTTCGGATTTACACAACCCAGTCTCGGTTTTTCAACCATTCCGTCTTCGTTCATCGTTGGATCATGCCCAAATTTAGCGTGAAGGTCCTACACACATGGGGCTACATATTTATCGTTCGGATCGTCGTTTTCATATCTCGAAGTTAATCGGCAGACGTTTGATATTGGTGAAAAATAAGGATTTGAGGGCTTTTGTTATGAACCACCACCGGAGCCACCACCACTGCCACCGGAGCCTCCACCACTACCTTTGGAGGTCTTGCAATGAAGAGAGCTTCATCCCCTTTGTTGCTTTGGGTAAAGATTTGCCTATGCTTGTGTTCTTCAATCTTTGTGATTTTACTTTCTTTTCTTTAAAGTATATATTGAAGAAGTTTAATTTATCCTTGTAGCTTTTGTGATAAGTTGTTGAGTTTATATTTAATATTAGATATTTAATGACTTTGATGTGGTTTTGTTTAGATATTGCTTATATGTTTGGATCTTGATTTATTTTTGTAAGAAAGTTAATGTTTTTAATTTTCGAAACTTTAAGGGGGTATTTTTGAAAGGTTTTAAAAGTTTAAGGGTTAGGGCTGCGATTTTTTTTTGGGAGTAAAAGTGGACTGAAAATCTCTGTTTTGTTTGATATTTGGTTTGAGTTTACTTAAAAATTATTAGTTTTAAAGTTGCTCCGAGTTTATTTGCAAAAAGGGAGTTTTTGAAACTTTTGGGGTTATTTTTGTAAATCTGAAAATAAGGGGGCAAAGGTACTGTTTTGTCGCTGCTTTTACATAGTTACTTTTTCAAACTTTTGATTAATTGATTTGAAGTAGTGCTTAGGTCACTTGTGTTTTAAAATAGAAAATTTGTAAAATTTTGCGAAGAAAATTTATAATTAAAGAACTTTTTGTTTCTCATAGTTAGTTTGTGAAAAGTTATTAAAACTTATTTTTAGTCTCAGTTTTATATTGAAAATATGTTTGATTATTTTTAAATATTGCTTAGATGCTTGGATCTTGAATTATTTTTCAAGAAAGTTGATTTTATTAAGTTTTTGAAAACTATGAGGGTATTTTTGAAAAGTTTTAACCTTGTGGAATTTTTAAAGATTTGATTTTTGAAGTAACAAGATACTTAATATTCTGTTTTTATTTGATTTTCGATATGGTTTTAGTTAAAAATCCTTTGATTTAAAGTTTGTTCCAAAGTTTCGCAAAAATGGATGTTTTTAAAAGTTTAGGGGCTGTTTTGTAAATATGAAAAATGAAGGGAAAATTTTCTTGTTTTGGCGCTGTTTTATGTAATTAGTATTTTGAATTTTGAAAACAATTACTCTTAAGTGGAGTTGATGTCGTAAGTTTTAAGCACTTTTGTGTGATGTGTTAGTTTAGCAAATCATTTGTAGGATTTTCATTAGTTATGTTTAAGTAAGGTTGTTAGATAAATTCTAAGTCGTATAGTACTTGCTCAGGTTTCGGATACGCTTCATTTTTGGAGTTTAGTCGCTATACTAAGCGACAAAGGTGAGCGTTGTGTGTTGAATTTGTAGTCGGTCCGATGTGCTAGTAGATCGAGTCAAAACACTTACTTATGCTATTAATAATCAAAGCATGTGTTATATTCCAATTTTTCTTGCATGTTGTCATGAATATATTTTACGAAATTATCATGATACCCAAAATTTCATTTGATAAGTTATTAAATGTTGATAATATGTTAAATATGTTTGATATGTTATGTTTTCGTTTGTTTCCGATTATGTGTGGGCCCCTTTTGATTGGTATATGGACCCAATGCCAACCTGGACGGCAAGGGCCGGCAGGATTGTCACGGTTACCCATAGGCCTGGCCTTACAATCCAAGTGGGGAGAAACACTTGGGGAGTAAGGACGAACTTAGGCAAAGACACGTCGATGCATATTAGATAGTAAGGTCGCTCCTTACTTGGTGTGTTTGGATGGACATCAGACTAAGGATGGAGGGTAAGTGGAGGACGGCATCAGTAATTCTTGATTATGTGAATTCCGTGTTTCTTCCGTCTTGAATATATGCTTAATTTGCTTGATAACATGCTTACGTTATATAATATGTTGCATCCACACATCATACCATGCAAATTCACATCACAGCCTCACTAAGTTGGACGATCAACTTATGCGTTCCATGTTTCACTCTTTTCAATTCCAGGTGTCCTGGAAAGTAATAGTCGTGTTGCGGTTAGGTCATCACGGTTGCGGTCCCACCCTAGTATTTGGGAGAGTAGTTATATTTTATTGTCGATTTTGGTTCTTTCTCGATTTTGTTTAAAACCTTACTCAGAATATTTGAATCGTTAAAGTTGATTATATTTTCATAAAAGAGACAAGATTTTCATAAATTGCTTAATTATCTCTCTCGGTTGATTTGTTCAAATCTTTTGATATGTTGTGATCATATGTTTCCGCTTTAAACCTCTACTATGAAAAATTGATTTTATTTCTTTTTCGTCAAAAAAACTTAGTAATGTTCTTGTTTTGTTTTAAACCGCTTCCGCTTTAAAACTTTTGATTTATCGTTTCTGTTTAAGAAAAAAAGTTTCGATATTTTAACTCTTTTTCAAAATAATAATTAAAAAAAAAGACAGTATTTTAACATTTTTCTTAAATAAAAATTTGACTGATTGTTATTCGACGGACCCGCGGAGCCGGGCCGTCACAGGTTGGATTCTATATCTGTAGAACACATTCCCAACCATTTATCTCAACGGATCTTCAAGACATAAGTTTTAGGCTCGACATGGTTACGGGCCATTACGTATGAGTCTTTTGGCTTGTTAACATAAACAGGAGTTATGCCTACTCATGATTTAAATCAATTCGCATATGATCATCGGTTGACATGTTCTAGAATATATTAATATCAACAGTATCTTATTTATGATTATAGATCATGTCTGGTCCAGTCCTATGTAATCGAATTTACACAAAGTACCTCCTCCTTCGATGTCTCTACATCAGTAATCCCAATATTACTACATTATTAGTGTTATGTGGACCGTAGTAGTAGTGTTTAGTTAAAGATCACAACTTTAACTCACTACAGACTTTTTAGTCTATTAACTATAACTTTAATCCTCTATCATAACATGTATACTTAAGTTATAATCTCTTTAATAGACTTTGAATTTTCTGATGTTCATAATATGCAATACATGCATGATCGAAACAATTATATGAAAAATAAATTTTGAATTTATTTATTCAATTAAAAAATATACAAATACACATTTTAAGAGCAATATGTCTAATACTTACTTGTTACAAATTAATAAAACTTTAAAATCTTGTTTCCCCATCTATAACATCCATTTTGAAATCTTACACATATTTAAAACTGGATTATTAAATTCCGCTAACAAACTACATATTCTCTGTTCATCTTAATCAATTACTACTCACTTCCAATTTTCTTTTCACCATCGACATAACACTTTTATTTGGTGGGTTAATTGGCCGAATAGTTTGAGCTTTAAAAATTGAAAGAAAAACATATACTCCAAATTTTTCTAGTTAAAAAAGAAAGTCCCAAACCAAAGCTCCCAAGCAAATAATTATTATGTCTTTATGATTTGTCTATCAATTTGAATTTGTTTATCTTTATAATTATGTATGTTTATCTTTCCATTATGAGTTGCTAAATCTAGTCATTAGGTTTACTGAACTATGTATTGAATTAATGATTAAAATTGTTAATTGCATTGAGAGTTGTTTCACTGTTCATGTATAATAACAGTCTACCCATTAGGACGGGATCTAGGTCATGAATAACCCTAGGTATTGATAACACTTAGGGAAACGTGAAAATAATTGAGTGAATAGTATTAATAGATATTAGTAACACTTAGGATTATTTGTATCTATTAGGTTAGAGCCGATGACAACATGTTTCGTGATTGATAATCGATAATGGATGCAGTCGATGTGAGTGGAATTGATCACCCACAAGGTAATATTATAATTCCAGGATAGTAACCTAAGTCAATAATTTAATCACATTGAAGTAAAACTCAGCTACTCATCTATGCTCTTGGTTAGTTACATAATCAAATCAATCAAACAACGTTCTTTGCTTAGTTTAATTTAATCAATCATTGCATGCTTTAGTTTAGTTAATCGTTAAATCAATTGCTCTCGCATATTTAGCTTAGTAAATTGCTTCCAATCAATCATCTCTTTTACTTGTTCAATTGCAATACTGGTGCATTAATTCGAGGTGACATAATTATAGGAATAATAATTGGTGAATCTTTTAGTCAAATCCCCGTGGGTACAATATTCGATCTTACGATCATTTTATTACTTGTCGACACATGGACTTGTATTAATTATCTTAACGTAACTACGGAGACAACAATAAGTTGTGGAAAATATAAGTTATTATATGTCAAATAAAGCTAGAGTCTAGCATCAATTCTTATACGCCTTACACCTGCAATCTATGTATACCTTATTTTTCAAACCACTCTCCTAAAACCCAAACAAATAATATTACACAAATCGAAATTAGTTCACAAACCTTCATTATTTTCCCAAACTACTCTCCAAATTGCGAGTTGATTTTATTTCTTTTTCGTCAAAAAAACTTAGTAATGTTCTTGTTTTGTTTTAAACCGCTTCCGCTTTAAAACTTTTGATTTATCGTTTCTGTTTAAGAAAAAGAGTTTCGATATTTTAACTCTTTTTCAAAATAATAATTAAAAAAAAAAAGACAGTATTTTAACATTTTTCTTAAATAAAAGTTTGACTGATTGTTATTCGACGGACCCGCGGAGCCGGGCCGTCACAGGTTGGATTCTATATCTGTAGAACACATTCCCAACCATTTATCTCAACGGATCTTCAAGACATAAGTTTTAGGCTCGACATGGTTACGGGCCATTACGTATGAGTCTTTTGACTTGTTAACATAAACAGGAGTTATGCCTACTCATGATTTAAATCAATTCGCATATGATCATCGGTTGACATGTTCTAGAATATATTAATATCAACAGTATCTTATTTATGATTATAGATCATGTCTGGTCCAGTCCTATGTAATCGAATTTACACAAAGTACCTCCTCCTTCGATGTCTCTACATCAGTAATCCCAATATTACTACATTATTAGTGTTATGTGGACCGTAGTAGTAGTGTTTAGTTAAAGATCACAACTTTAACTCACTACAGACTTTTTAGCCTATTAACTATAACTTTAATCCTCTATCATAACATGTATACTTAAGTTATAATCTCTTTAATAGACTTTGAATTTTCTGATGTTCATAATATGCAATACATGCATGATCGAAACGATTATATGAAAAATAAATTTTGAATTTATTTATTCAATTAAAAAATATACAAATACACATTTTAAGAGCAATATGTCTAATACTTACTTGTTACAAATTAATAAAACTTTAAAATCTTGTTTCCCCATCTATAACATCCATTTTGAAATCTTACACATATTTAAAACTGGATTATTAAATTCCGCTAACAAACTACATATTCTCTGTTCATCTTAATCAATTACTACTCACTCCCAATTTTCTTTTCACCATCGACATAACACTTTTATTTGGTGGGTTAATTGGCCGAATAGTTTGAGCTTTAAAAATTGAAAGAAAAACATATACTCCAAATTTTTCTAGTTAAAAAAGAAAGTCCCAAACCAAAGCTCCCAAGCAAATAATTATTATGTCTTTATGATTTGTCTATCAATTTGAATTTGTTTATCTTTATAATTATGTATGTTTATCTTTCCATTATGAGTTGCTAAATCTAGTCATTAGGTTTACTGAACTATGTATTGAATTAATGATTAAAATTGTTAATTGCATTGAGAGTTGTTTCACTGTTCATGTATAATAACAGTCTACCCATTAGGACGGGATCTAGGTCATGAATAACCCTAGGTATTGATAACACTTAGGGAAACGTGAAAATAATTGAGTGAATAGTATTAATAGATATTAATAACACTTAGGATTATTTGTATCTATTAGGTTAGAGCCGATGACGACATGTTTCGTGATTGATAATCGATAATGGATGCAGTCGATGTGAGTGGAATTGATCACCCACAAGGTAATATTATAATTCCAGGATAGTAACCTAAGTCAATAATTTAATCACATTGAAGTAAAACTCAGCTACTCATCTATGCTCTTGGTTAGTTACATAATCAAATCAATCAAACAACGTTCTTTGCTTAGTTTAATTTAATCAATCATTGCATGCTTTAGTTTAGTTAATCGTTAAATCAATTGCTCTCGCATATTTAGCTTAGTAAATTGCTTCCAATCAATCATCTCTTTTACTTGTTCAATTGCAATACTGGTGCATTAATTCGAGGTGACATAATTATAGGAATAATAATTGGTGAATCTTTTAGTCAAATCCCCGTGGGTACAATATTCGATCTTACGATCATTTTATTACTTGTCGACACATGGACTTGTATTAATTATCTTAACGTAACTACGGAGACAACAATAAGATGTGGAAAATATAAGTTATTATATGTCAAATAAAGCTAGAGTCTAGCATCAATTCTTATACGCCTTACACCTGCAATCTATGTATACCTTATTTTTCAAACCACTCTCCTAAAACCCAAACAAATAATATTACACAAATCGAAATTAGTTCACAAACCTTCATTATTTTCCCAAACTACTCTCCAAATTGCGAGACAAAAGGGCCCAACAAATTGGACAGAGTGTTAGAGAAAATTAAAATATTTATGCACATTTGATAAAAATGAAAATTCAAGTATTTGTTAAGAAACATCACTTGACAAATATGCAGGGCAAAAATATAACAACATTCCATGAAATATATATGCATGATACCATTTGACGGAATGGATACGTTTAATTTATTAACAAAAATGAAGAATACGTTTTAAAATCAAGAAATTTAGTAATATTCTACAAGAATGTTTGGAGAAATATGAAACTTAAATTGATTGAATTGCACTTAACTATTGTCTTCCGAAAACAAAGAGATCTAAAAGTATTCTTCAATTGTGAAGAGGCTTCTACAACCAAGACTCCAACTAGAAAATTACAGGCTTTATTAATTCCTACTAATAAACTACTAATTTTATTTACTCAACTAGTAAACTATTATATTTATTTAGTTCGATTGGAACATTACTTTTTAACTCTTTCAAATTATTTTATCTTTTCTACGTGTATATATGATGTGACATAACTTCAACTAAGTTAATTACAAACAATATCATTATGAAATTCATGTTGAATCGAATATTACCCCCTCTTCTTGTCCTATATCAGATAGGTTGTCATATTTTTTTTCATGGGTCATCCTCTCGTTGACTCGTCAATGCTAATTTATAAAAAAACAAATATACACTGATCAAATAAAAAATTTACGGAGATCTCACTAAGATAAAACATAATTCCCAAAACTACCCCACATATTAGGTATTACGAAAATAATCATGAGGTTGATCACAATCTTACAATAGATCACTTACACCTTTAACTCTGACAACATTTGAAATATTCCAAAGAATATTCCAGGAAAAGTTCCATTTTCGTGCCTAAAGGATTATTTATAATGTGTTATAAAATTGTAAAATTTGGGGCCTTTTAGTAACATCTCATAAAATTATAAAACTGATAATTATAAATTTACGTCCAAAAATCTGATAAAATTTTATAATCGCCTATAAAATTTCAATTGTTATTAATTAACTTAACCAATATTATTATAATAATCATATACTGGGGTGGATCCATGAATTTTAGACAGGTGGGGCTAAAGTATATTCCAAAAAAAAAAAAAATCAATCAAACAATCAAACTTAAATTCATTCACGATAACATATATGAAGACATACCAAAAAGAGGAGGTGAAGTTTGACAAAAAGTGAGCCCTATAAGTTATTTTGTTACATATGATACCCCGTTATGACGAGAAAACCGTAGTATAAAGAAAATTAAATATCGTATACTTTTTAAAATTACCAATATTTTTTTATTCAACTAAGTACATTGAATAAAGAAAAAATAAAATCGAACTATAAAAACAATGATAGTTCATATTGTTTTTATAGTTTTTATTATGGAAAAAATCTAAAAAACACATATATCGAAATATTATTAAGAAGAAAAAAAATAGTAAAAACACATAAGACATTGACATATTTTTTAGAAGGATTTTTTTTTTACATAAACTATTGAAAATATTATTAAGAAATTATTTTTGAAAGAAAAGATAAAATATTGAAAATAATATTGAGAAGGACAAAAAATTAAAAGAACACCAAAAAAGGTCCATTGTGGGATTTGAACTCCAAACCTCATGTTATTTCTTTCACACTATCACACTATCACCAATAGTGTGAAAGAACACCAATATTGAAAATAATATTGAGAAGGACAAAAAATTAAAAGAACACCAAAAAAGGTCCATTGTGGGATTTAAACTCCAAACCTCATGTTATTTCTTTTACACTATCACCAATTAGCCATTACAATTTTTATGAAAGAACTTAATCAGTACAAAATAATAGTCCAGAAAATTTGAGGGGGATCTATAGCCCCCCCTTGCCCCTCTCTAGATCCGCCTATGATCATATACACACCTAAATAGGAAAATAAAGTTTTAAATAACAAACATGTAAAAGACTGATCAACTTAATTTAATAATGTAATAATTTATTATTTTTAATTTTGTTTTGTAAACTGTTATAGTATAGAGAAAAAATTGTTTACACTTTCTAATAATAGTAATAATATTACTTTCATACTTAATAATTTAATTTCATAGTGAACTGTTATAGTATAGAGAAAAAATTGTTTACACTTTCTAATAATAGTAATAATATTACTTTCATACTTAATAATTTAATTTCATAGTGAACTGTTATAGTATAGAGAAAAAATTGTTTACACTTTCTAATAATAGTAATAATATTACTTTCATACTTAATAATTTAATTTCATAGTGATATATTAAATAATATTCCAATATAATATTTATAAATACAAAAAATTTATTTACATATATAATAATATAACTTAACTTATTATACAATATCAATAAATTAAATTAAATTTTAATATAAATAAAATATATACAAATTTAAATACCCCACCCCACCCCCTCCCCTCCTTCCCCACACCCCCTATCACATCTTTCATTTCCCCTAACCTCGATACTCCTTCCCATCCCCCAAGCTACGTAGGCTGTCGACACTGCTTATGATGACGACCCCAGACTGTCGGCCTGGAACGAAGATTTCAGACCTACGATGGTTTGGAATTCTTCATCTCTGCCCACAACATCACCTTCCACCACGTCGGCACCACCACCCACAACAGCTAGACCAAGCTCCGAGTTCACGATTGGGACCCTTCATCTATTATCACTATACATTTCCATGAATTCTGCGACCCTTCACCCAATCCAAACATAACCATTAAATTCCATTCACATGTTATCTCATTTTTTAATGCAACTAAAAAACCCGATAATCCATTTACAAATTCATAAACAAACTTTCAGATAGTTGTAGTTGTCATTTATGATGCTTTAATGTCTTACGTTGTCCAGGACATTGTTAAGGTACCAAATGCCGAGCTCTATTGTTTTCGCGTTGTCAATTTTTTTTTACTGGGGTCATTATATAGCTAATGAACAAAATACTCTCAGACAATTTCAAGTACAACTATAAATTCGAGTATGACTAACTCAAACTAAAAAATGTTTGGTGTTTGCATTATTAGAAACATTATCAAATATTTAATCATTCATTACTCATCCGATTCATTTAGATTTCATCTCTCAAAATTATGGACCCTTTTGTATGTAATCTTTAATCATTTTTAGTGGAGTTCATTAATTTAAACATATAACAAAATCACACATTAATTATATCTATACACTAAACTAGAGTATTAACAATGCACACAAGTTCACTGGGGTCATTGCACCCTAGTGAACTACATGTAGCTACGCCCATGGTTTTCGGTCATCTGCATGCCTGGAATATTCGATACACAGGCCGACGATGGCTTGGGGCATCCTTGGATGGGGTGTGGGGTTGGGGGAAGGGAAGTGTGAGGGGTGATTTTTTTTTTTGGAAAAATGAAATTCGTTTCTCTACTTTTAATAAAATTGCAGGGGTATAACGGGAAGTTCACATAGTATTACATTAGAATTTCTAACATTTTATTAAATTGAGGGGAATTTTTGTAATTTTCAACACAAGGGAGAATTTGGTAAATAAATCTTACTTAAGGGGTTATTTTTAATTTAACCTAGCATTTAAGCACAAATTTCAATGGATTTAGGATCAAATTAATTTTTTTTGAGTACAAATTACATCATATTACATTAATATCATCAAATCATAAATCTTTTAATGTACAACCAAATTACAAATATCAAATAACTAGTATTAAAATTTGAAAGAAAACCCACATTAAGTAAAAATTAAAGCAAAGACCTCATTTGCATGATCAAATTAATTTAACTAAACACGCTAGAGTTTGAGCCAAGAAAGACCCACAAACCATATTGATTTGGGCCGTGGTTCATACGCGGCTGTTACGCCAGCCCAAATAATCCTGAAATTCGCATTTTATTATATTTCCAAAAAGAACCGGCTCTATTCTTACAAGTCACAGCACCTGGAGACCCCACCACCGTTTACACCCCATACAATCTTCTCTATTTCTTCACATTTCAAATCAATCGATTCAGTATTCATTTTTACACGTCAATGGCTGTTTTTCAGCACCGATCATTAGTTTCTATTGAATTTTAATTTTGAAACCTGTCGATTGACCGATCAGAGGTTTGACATTTCACCATGTTCGAGGCACATGTAAGTTTATTTTTAGTATGATTTTTCAATTTGTTTTAGTTTTGGGCTGTTTCCGATTGGAAAGTAGTGGGACTTTATTTAGTTAAGGCTTTCTTCACGTTAGAAAGCGAGAATGAAGGGTCATTAGTTTTGATATTGTTGTTTTAGTGGAAAATAAGTTAATTAGGGTTGGTTTGACGTTCATTGTAATGGGGGCCAGAATCCAGATAATAATGCCGAAGATTAACTGAAGATTACCAGAAAAGAACTGTCTGGGAGCAAACATAAGAAATTGTATTATATATTACATTATGCACATTGATTAAATGCATATTGCTGAATTAATTATCTCGCAGCTTTGTATTTTGAAAGGAGTGTAGGCATAATTTAGTCTTAGTATAGTATAAGAAAGATTTTTGTAGTAACTAATTTTAGAATCAGCACCTCTCACACTTTTGTCATCGTAGAGTCTCTGTCTCTTGGCATTTATTCCAATTATAAAGTGACTACATTGAAGAAGTGAAAAGATCGGAGAAAGAGATAAAAACTGAGATGAGGGCTTTTAGAAAGTAAAGAAGCATCTCTGTATTTGGGAATAGAAAAAGTGTTTTTCCCCTTTGACAAACGTTATGTATTTTCCCTGCATGATAAGTTGCCTCTACTGATTTTTTCGACTTGTTACTTTATTTCCTCGGGGACGTGGATCATCAGACTTATAACTACCAATACTTCAAAGCTTTTGAGTTCTTGCTACTTGTGATATTCTCCAAGTTTCTTCTAATTTGTGGTTATCAACGGAGAAGTTTCTTTAAGTGATTCTTCAAATTTTAATAATTAAGCATTTTGTGGTTAATTTCTTGTAGGTCTTGCATTTGCTTCGGAGATATTTGGGTGAGTATGTCCATGGGCTGTCAGCAGAGGCCTTGAGGATCAGTGTGTGGAAAGGTTTGCATCTGCTTTGTTGTATTTTTCTCTATATGATTTATCAATTTGTTGTAGCTTTCTGTATTAGTTCTGATGGTTGTACTAAATTATACAACTGTTTGAGATTTGATACTTAGACTTGAAGATTTTTTTTATGAAATTAGGATATACGTAAAACAATTTTCTGTCATTTTCTTAAAATATGTATCGTCCATGTCCATCTCATGGGACAACTTCGTGATTCCCAGCATCCCCTTTATTTCTGTAAGATAAATGGAAAGAGTTGCATTGCTTATATTTTGCATTTGCAGCAGTGTGGGCTTGAGGTTAAATTCCTTATTTCTCTTCTTTCTTTGAAAAGGAAAGGAAATATTTTTCCGTTCAAAAGGTGGAAGTGTTTGTGAAATTCGAATTTGACTGCATATCATAACAGAAGGTTATTGAATTGGACTACCTATTTGAATTTCGTGCAAAAGCATTGTTTCTGATAAGAGACTTCTTCTGAGTGGTCTATCTGAACATTAATGGAGTTTAATATCTTGCAGTTTGTCTCCACTTTCCTTTTCCCCTGCATAGTTGCATAGAATTATATTCTGAGGCACTCATTATGATTATTTTGTCCAATTAATAAGCATGGAGATTGCCATGTGATTTCTTGGATTAAATGATAACATACTGGAAGAAAATAGAGTGTAAACTGGTTCGTGTTTATATGAAACGAACAGGCATTCATCATTGGTTTCAGCACATAGATTCGTAATGTGATGACAGTTGAGAGGATCAATAGGACCCAAATGGAGCGAGAACATACATTGGTAATGTGATGACAGTTGGGAGGATCAATGGAACTGGTGAAACAGAAGGAAGCTGGTAGAGAGGAGGTGTGGAGACTGGAGAGTGTGATATTTAACAAAGGAGAAAATGTGGATTTGAAGGTTAGTAAGATTGAGGGCAAAGTTATGATACCTTAGACAGTATTTGTGTCTTGTCCAAAAGTGTAAGGATTATAGATTCTAGTGGGTTTCCTAATATTTGAGAAAGCCAAGGGAATTGAAAACGTAAGTTGATGCATTAAATGAATAGGTGTATCAATAACAATAGGAATGGAGACATTGTCGAATCAATGAGATTAGAGGTGAAGTTGAACTGAGAAGTTCGAGTATGAGAATTTTGATGAAATACATGGGAGCTTAAGGAATAAAGTCAAACGAGTTTCAGAGAGTTGAAAGATCTCTGGAAATGCTGTTTCAGTACTATCTGTTACCTTCATATGCTTTGAAATTGTTGCCTGCTATGTAATACTTATCTTTTCTGCTTAGTTAATTCCTTGGTTCAGGGAACTATATTTCCAAGATGCCTTAATATACTCTTGCGTTTTTCTTTGCTTTTTTACCTTTGTAAGGCTGAGATGTAATATTTGTTTTGGTATATTCATTTGTGTTCTCTAGGTGATGTGGTTCTGAAAGATTTGAAACTAAAAGCAGAGGCATTGAATGCTCTGAAGCTTCCTGTTACAGTCAAAGCTGGTTTCCTTGGAACTATAACCTTGAAGGTAACATTGTGCATTTTGCTTGGCCTTAGCTATTTGTCGATACTGGGGATATAGTAACCAAATAACACATTTAAGCCCCTTATCAAAATATTTATAGGGAGTATTGCAGTTCCTTCCTGTGGAAGCAGATCCAGAAAACCAGGGCAACTCGAAAACAATTTTATTTATTTATCTTTTTGCATGGGAAGTCGCTAATGAGAGTTATAGAAATATTCGACTACACTTTTGTTTTGGTTGAATGACTAAAAGGGTTGAACTATTGACACATTAATTTTTTAGTCTAATCAATTTCAAAGGGTGTCTTCATGATTCAATTTTTGAGATCTTTTTTGCTTTCTTTAGTAACTTTTTAAGGTAAGGTGAAGGGCAACATAATCATTTAATGGAAAACATGGGCCCTGTTTGTCTCGCATTTCGGAGAGTAGTTTCAGAAATAAATTGAGATTTCTGAAAATGTCTCGGTTTTCGTAATGTTGTTTGTTTGGATTTTGTGAAATAAATTTTTGTTGGTTATTTTATAAAGATTATAGAAAGAAGAGAAATAGTGTAAGAGATGTGTTGCTTAATGTCAAATCATGTTTGTTATGTAAGACAAGTTGTGTAAAAGATAGGTTACCTTAACAAATAAAACTAGAGTTTGTGTAGGTCTTTTTAGAGATAAGAGAATTCTTTAAGATGATATTTGTTTGTGAAAATTGAGAGAGGATAAGTTTATTTCCGAAATCGAAAAATGTTGTTTGTTTGGCTTTTCAGGGAGAACCAGAATGCTCTTTGAAAAGCGAGACAATAGGCCCATGATTTTCCTAACTGAAACTAACAACAATGGGTGTCTTTGTAGTCTATACTATTTAAAAATGAAGTCCTGCCACTCCCAGAAAGCAGAAAGTGCTAGTCATGACACTATAAAACCAATTTTTTAATGTGACAGCAATGGCCCGACATCCCAATACACACTAAAAGATTCAGGGGGCTAACTGGAATACTATTTAAAAGTCCCTCCAGACTCTCAAAGTGATAGTTATGATACCATAAAAAGTTGATAAATTCTCTGTAGTGTTGCTTAAGTCTTGCTTCTTACTCGCAACATAACTAACCTTATAGGTTTTATGTCCTTATTTCTTGCATGTTGCTTAATTGCAGCCTTGGGGCTTCCAAAACTTTTGTCAATATGTTCTGTAGACTTCATATATTCTACTGTTGGTGGAAATGTCTTCTTGGAAACATTTAATATAGTTGTATTTATGATCGACCGTCAATGGCATTTTTGTTCAAAGGTGACAGTGAATGCTGAATGACATAAAAAGTTATGTATAAGGAAACATTTAGAACTGAATTACTCAACTGTCTTATACATTTACAATGATTGTATTATCTATGAATTCATCACCGCACAATTATATATCTCGAGAATACTACTTTTGTAGCATTTTCAAACATAGCTTGTCAATTGAGCAGAGTCGTCCACTAGCTCACTTATCCACTCATTCATTTAGCTGAGCTTACTTAAAATTTTAGTGAGGTCGAGTTTGATCGCTCAATTTAATCTCTTTTAACTTGTGAGCAGAGTTCTAGTCGAATATGGCTCGCCTGCAATATGCTCATTTTGTATAAATTTTAAAATATATTAAAGTTAATTTAGTATTTTCTACCTTTAATTTAAATGATTCTTAATGAGAGTATCTTGTAGGAGTACTAATTCTTTTATGTATTTTAATATGTGCTTTATCTTCTTTACTAAAGAATTTTTATTACTTGAACTATCCAAAGGTTGTAAAAGTATATATATGGAGTATGACCATTAGTATTTCTTTTGGTATGAACTGAGTCTGAGTGTCATCAATCCCAATGGTATTTGCTTGAGCTGACCTTAAACTCAATGCAAAAACCCAATTCATGGCCATACTGGTAACTGATGCGCTGGAATACATTTACACCTGTTTGTGGTTCTACTTTTTATTCTTCACATTGTCATTTCCATCTACTGTTATCCAAAAATGTCAAGTTACTAATGACCAGAAGAGTTATTTGAACTTTGGTTCATGCATAACATTCAATCCCATGTCCAGACTTAATTGTTGATGAAGAATAATGGAACAATTCCTTTATGTTTATAAAGATAGAAGACATGATTCAGGGATGGAATCAAAATCATACTTCAATTCAAGCATTATGTCTCCAGTACCATGTCATTTTATTTTAAGAATAATTGATCTTTTGATTTTGGAAAAAAAATTTCTTTACAATATATCGATTGGTGAAATAATATTACCCCTACCCTACAACCCCCCCCCCCCCCCCCCCCCCCCCCCTTCTTTCTCTCCAATATCTCTTCCATCTACCCAAAAAAAAATAACGAAAAAGGATTTAGAAATAGTAATACTAAGGTCACAGATCTGCTTCTTTACTAGGTTGTTCTTCATGATTGTTTCAACCAGAAATATATTGAATACTAGTATGTTTCCTTTTGTAATCAAAGTGTAATGATTATTTACTGGACTTTTTGTTTTGATCAAAAGGTGCCTTGGAAAGGTCTTGGCAAGGAGCCAGTTATTGTTCTAATTGATCAAGTGTTTATTCTTGCCAATTCTGCACCTGAAGATAGGTCTCTGAAGGTTAGAATTATTTCATTTTCAATTTTTTTTCCTAAAAAAAATGCAACGCACATCTCATCTCCAATTCATTCTAAAGTTGGAATGCTCTAATGCAATGTAATTTTTTCTCTGTAAGGAAGAAGATCGGAAAAAGCTTTTTGAGGCCAAACTACAACAAATTGATGTAAGTATTTCTTTAAATATCTCAATCTTTGTGGCCTTGACTATGGTGTGTTTCATATAAAAACGATTGATCAGAACCAAAAATTTGGACTATTTGAATTGTAAAATGATAGGTTGCTAAACATTTCTTTTCTAACTTTCACTTTATGACTGACAGTTGGGTGGTGGATGACCTCGCTGATTATTTGTTACTCTTATCTTTTCTGTCTTTTGCTTCACAAAGTTCTGTACCTTAGTAATTCTTTTAGTTGATCTTGTAAACCATTTTTTACTTGGCAGATTCAATTCCTAAATACTTCACGTTTTTTCCCGAACAATTCCCTCTTCTTGTGAATCCATATACATGGATTCTTCCTTATAAAATCAAAGTGTTAAGAAACGTCATTCTTTGAAAGCATTACCTCGTACAAGTGTTATGTCTTGGATAAGTAGTGAATCAGGTGCATGTATTTCTCCAATGCGTTTCACCACCTGCTTATATGGATTATTACGTTAGATTTCATTTTAATGCAACTTTTGACAATCTGTTAAATTTTCTGTCTATGCAAAGCGGATTTCTTTTAAAAATCTAAGAACTGCCATTAAGATATTGTACGAAATTGTTTTGGTTGTGAAAAAGGAGCCGACCTGGAGCAAAAAGGAACCCAGAATTTCCCCCTTCATGTTTCTTTTTCTGAAGCCATTCAATGTTTACATGACATTTTTTTGCTCATTTTCTCCTTGATCATAGTAAGTATTACTTTTTTCAAATTTGTCATCTCTATCTGTTATTAATGCTGTATGTTTGGTCATGCAGGAAATAGAATCAGCAACCCTTGAGGCGATATCTAGATCAAAGCCGGGAAATGTATGACTGATAATTTGATCTGTCATAACAAATGTTTCTAGAAAATACAGACATGTTGTGGTCTGGTTATTGGATTTTTTTATTTTTTTATTTTAATAAATGGTTTATGTTCACTGCCGTCTCTGAGTTGCATTAAATCAGTATCCAGTAATGTATATTTCTCCTAAGTAGTAAACCCAAAGTTTTGAAGCCATTCTTGCGGCAATATGTGTTGTTTTTCTTCTGTAGGAGGTTAGAAAATGTTTTATCTCCTGTAGGAGTGGGAAAAATGGGTATTGATGAAGTTGATTTATTTTTAACAATGTTTTCATTGATGATTTTTCTCTGGTTTTGTTTACCTTTCTGCCTTCGTCTCCCTTCTTTGTGAGACTTTAGATTCCACCCCCTTGTCTGCTAAATTCTTAAGAACCATGACACAATGTCTAGTATTTTTGTGTTGCATTATTTATTTGTAGCATATCAAAGTTTTTGAACTGGCGAGGTTCTGCTCTATTTTCTTCTTGATGTCTTGATAGCTAGCTCTCTGTTGCGTTCTATTATTATAAATTTAAGTTGCTTTATCCATTTTTTTACTTATATCTGTTAGAAGCCTATTCTGTTAATTTTTTTGATCAATTTGTCATTCTTTTGCAGCCACCTGGGGGAAATTCTTGGCTGGGTTCATTAATTGCAACTATTATTGGGAATCTTAAGATTTCAATTAGCAATGTTCACATTAGATATGAAGATTCAGTGAGGTTGGTTTTTCATTTGGAGATAATGGAATTCTTACTACGAGCTTCATTGATTACTATATATGATTGTTGCTATCCTTTTCTTAATCTTTTATATTTTATTGTTTGCTGATGTAATGAACCTCTAATATCCGTGTCATCACTTATAGGCTTTTGCTACTACATGACTTTCATGTTCTATTTTACAGCAATCCGGGACATCCTTTTTCGTGTGGTGTTACCCTAGCAAAGCTTGCTGCTGTTACGATGGATGAACAGGGCAATGAAACTTTTGACACAAGTGGTGCTTTAGATAAATTGCGCAAGGTGTGCCTCATGTTCCTTCTGATGGTTGCCTCTTTTGAATTTGTTTTTGCATAAAAGTTAATATATTTTACCTTTAGAGTGGTATTCACAGGTAATATTAGATGAGAAGTATTCACTACTCAGTGAATGTCCCTGTGAAATTACAATATGTCTCTTTATTTTAGGCTTTTTGAATTGTTATACGACATTGAAGCACGCACGAGGTTCCATTATTTAACTGTGTAAGAAAATGCTCTGTGCTGAGCTGATTGCTTTTTTGCCAATGTTTTGCGCTTTTGTAGTCATTGCAACTTGAAAGGCTTGCGATGTACCATGACTCCGATCGTGATCCCTGGAAGTTGGACAAGAGATGGGAGGATCTTAGCCCTAAGGAATGGATTGAGGTACATTCTCACTAAGAAGATATTCAGGGTTTTGTCCTCTCTGATTACTCTGTCCCTTTGTTTTGACATAGTGATCGCCTATTTCTTGGACTTCTCTGATTTTGTATCTCATTATGTTCATTTGCTTCTCTATCTATTTTTACTTAGATCTTTGAAGATGGCATTAATGAATCTACAAAAGTCAACACTTTGGTTTCTCCATGGGCTCGAGACCGTAACTACTTAGTTTCACCAATTAATGGAGTTCTTAAGTACCATCGTCTTGGGAACCAGGAGAGAAGTGACCCAAGTGTTCCTTCTGAGAAGGCTTCCCTTGTCATCAATGAAGTTTCCTTGACAATTACAGAGGTATGAATCTTGACCTAAAGTTTTCGCTGATATTCTGCATGAAACTTACATATATATATATGTGTGTGTATGCACCTGCAAAAGATAATGTGTTTTGACCACTCAACAAACGTCTCGATCATTTCGGTCCATATACTTGTCAGCATGGAGCATATTCTGTTTTCACTGAATAAGAAATAAAAATGGTTTAACATTTTTCTTGCTGGTGGTTGTATTTACTAAAATCTTGTATTTCGTTCACCATTAGGTGTTCATTACTTATGAACCAGCTTTTATTCTTTTCTCTCGCCAGTACTAGGTTGGTTGTATAAATAAAAACAATATTTTTCTTTAGACATTTTGAACAACTTAGTTGAAAATGTTGTCTGTTTGAAGATGGAGCAAGCATTTACATGACCTGCTTTTTAATTTCAGGCTCAGTATCATGACTGGATTAGACTTATGGAGGTCATATCTAGATATAGAACTCATGTCGAGGTTTCTCATTTAAGACCTACGGTGCCAGTTTCTGGGGCTGCCACCTTATGGTGGCGTTATGCTGCTCAAGCTGGGCTGCAGCAGAAGAAGATGTGGTAATTTTTATGCATACATGCAGTAAATTGTAAAGTGTGTTTTGTGATGAAAATTCAGCATCAAAACTGAAAAAATGCAGTGCTTATGAGTTCCAGTTCCTCGGGTTCACTTAAGAGGAATTACATAAAATTACTAGACCCATGTATAATCACTCCGAAATTTTAAGGGACTACTTTGACTTATTTGAATTGGGAACTAGACTTGAGAAATTTAAGGGCCTGTTTGTTTTGCTTTTCTGAGAGTGATTTTAGAGATTTAGAGAATTTTTAAGATGTTCTCGGTTTTTGTATATCTGGAAAAAAGTTGTTTGTTTGGATTTTTAGAGATGAAATAAATAGTAGGTTTAATTTTTTAGAAAATGAGTAGGTTTCTTAGAGATTATGGAAAGAAAAGAAGATATATATTTTTTAAGAGAAGTTTGTTTTTGAAAATTGAGAGATAACTTAATTATAAGCTAATTTTTGAAAGAAAAAACACTTGTTCGTTTGGCTTTTCAGAGAGCACTAAAATGCATTCTGAAAAGCTAAACAAACATGCCCTGAATGATTAATAGACATAGTTATGCACGCATACTCACACGTGACACTAAGATACATATAACTTCTTTATGCTCTATATCAATAGGATATGGAGTATAAAAACTACACTAATGTGTAGTAATATTTTGCATATTCATAAAACAATAGAACTTGGGTTATTATATTCATATTTTTATTACCAGGAATACATTTAAATAGAGTAATATTTTTATATGTAACTGATCGAAGATTTGTTATTAGTATCTGAGTCGAAAATTCTGTCAACTAAGGCACTCTTTGGGTGTATTTTGGCCCATTTATTACATGTTTTCAGAGTTTTGGAGCGAGATAAACATTGAAACATGGTTTTGATAAAAAAATGTAATATTTTGGGGAAACATGTGAGGCCATTTGATGTTGAAAATGTGAAAATAGGTTTGGATGTGTTTTCAATGTTGGGTGTTTTGAGGAAAATGCGGGAATGTTGTCTTGTGTATCTAGGAACATGTGGCACCATGTGTTTTCTAATGGAAAGGATTAGTTTTGATGTTTTGGATTTTGAAAACTTGAAAATTCGCAACGGCCAAGCTAAAATACATCCTCAAATTCAGTATCATCAATAGCCACTATATACTAACTAAATTAATGTAGGAACTTTTCAATTTCATCCTATGTTAACTATCATATTACATGCGAATAGAGATATCTTCATTTACATTTTCATTTGATCTGATGGTATTTTTTTCACTCTTATGTTATCCTTAAACTAACTTATTTGTTTATCCCGGCAGTTACCGATTTTCTTGGGACCAAATCCAGCATCTATGTCGTCTTCGTAAACGATATGTGCAGTTATATGGTGATACATTGCAACAATTATCTGTTGATAATTCTGAATTGAGAGATATTGAAAGAGACCTTGATCCCAAAATTATTCTTTTGTGGAGGTATGTGCCAGAAGTTTCCCATTTCTGTAGCTTTTACAATGTGAAATAGTTTAGAAGTATGAAAATAAAGGACAGAGTTTTATATGTTTTCCCCTGCTTACCTATTCATTATATTAACTATTGATATTGTAGAAATCATTGATTTTTCATATATACAGAAAAGGATTTACATCGATATATATACAAGAATAAGAACAGAACAAAAGGAAACTAAATCACTCTAATCTAGTAAATGATACAAATCTCAGCAAATCCCTAAGAATCTGGTGAGAATTACTGATTTCCACAGATATTATCAGAAAAGACGTGTTCATTTAGAACATACTCCTTTGTTCTTTGCGCAACCTTTCTGGCCTTTTCTTATGGTTATATCATGTAGTAGTTAGTGCTAGTTTTGCAGATTAAGTCATTAAGATGCTGAGAGTTCTGAACTTTTGGTTAAGTTTCCTTGGCTGGTTTCCGTTGTATTAATGCGCTCCTTTATATAATAGTTATCATCAGCTGGACTGACGATATGTGATTCCTGATCATTATTTAGGTTTCTTGCCCATGCGAAGATTGAATCAGTGAAATCGAAAGAAGCAGCTGAACAGAGGATGCTTAGAAAACGAAGCTGGTTTTCCTTAAGATGGTTTGTATGATTTAGTTAATCATTTTCTTTTTGTAGAAATATTACTCAATTCATTTAATTACTTTCTTGAGTTGCCAGAGGTTTTCCTTGACTTCTTCCTATTGACTTTAAATCTTTGGTGATTGACCAACTTACTGTAATCTTGTTAGCAGCACAGTAGCTGTGACATTTAAATGCATCACATCCTTTGAAAACAGTTCTTTGGACTGCATGTATTCTTTTATTATAGATTGTCTTTTGTCATGCAGGCGAAGCACTTCTGAGGATGACTCTGCAATGGACTCTTCAGGTGTATCCGGGTCAGTTGAAGAGAGATTGACTAAAGAAGAATTTGAAGCAGTCAATAAACTGCTAAGCTACCAGCCAGATGAGGATTTGGTTCAGATTGGGAAGGACATGCAGAACATGATACACTACATGATAATTGTATCTATAAGTAAAGCAGCTGCCAGGATCGTCAATATTAATAATACTGAGATTGTTTGTGGTAGATTTGAAAATCTTCATGTTTCTACTAAGTTTAGACATAGGAGCATCCACTGCGATGTAGCGTTGCAATATTATGGATTGTCTGCACCTGAAGGCTCTCTTGCGCAGGTTTGTCTTCTAGTAGTGTCGTCCTAAGTGGTTTTGAGAAATCTGGAAAGGTTTTCTCATTTTCGCTTATATCAATAAAGCACAATGTGGTTTACTCTTAATGACATGTAAAAATATTCATTTCGAGTATATTTGGATAACGGAGTTCAGTCTTTTCGTTCTAAAAATCCAGACCTTGAATTTCAAGTATTTATTTTAAATCAAGTCGCTCATATTCAGTTTTGTTGGCATCATAAATTGGTCACTTGGGTGACTTATTTGGCTTTTGGTTTCACAGAGTGTCTCCAGTGAGCGGAAGGTGAATGCTTTGCAAGCTAGTTTTGTGCATACTCCAGCAGGAGAAAATGTCGATTGGAGACTTTCAGCAACAATTTCTCCTTGTCATGTCACGGTAATTAGCTAAATTTCTTGTATTTTATAAATGCCGGGGCATCCATTGATTTCGCTTATCTCTATCCTACTTTGTGATATTCATGTGATGTTGAAAGAAACTTTAAAGTTTCTTCTGGTATCATTTTTAGTGATTTTCGCTTTAATGGATAGTTGCATCGGAATGTAACATTGGCTCAATCCCTATTCATTTTTCGATATGCTACAAATTGATTGATGCTCTAAATTGTGTTGACCAAGATGGCTAAGATGGTGATTTGCTTGGGTTTTTATTGTGTCAGAATGGAACTTTACCCAATCTTTTAAATGACACATTTTGCTTTTTGGGGATGTGGGCATCGGCTTATTGATGCTGAATATGTGTTAAAGGACAAGGCAACCATGGTATTTATTGTGCTGAAAGATTTAGATAAAATTTGATAATGTTTTTCAAATCTTTTCTTTTTCTTGATAAAGCTACTAAAATTTTATTATCTATTTATTTTCCGTTTAATCAAATTCAATTGGTTCCTTTACAATCTGTTAGAGATAGATGATCTCCGTTGTCCATGATTCTTGTGTCTTTCAGCATAATATTGGATGTTCTACCGTACGAAGCTTTCCTACCCTTATTCCTTCTTGCAAATCATCCCTAAGCTCTTATTGGAGATTTGAAAAAATTCCTTTCTAGGAGGTGCTAATATTTGTTACTTGTGTGATGTGAAGACATTAATTTCTCTTTGCCCATAAAAATGGAATTGATAATCTTATTTTTATTTGAGGTCTTATAATCCTATCCCAAGTTCCCTCCCTTATCTCTATTTTGTTATGGCCGAATGATACAGGTGTTCATGGAGAGTTATGACCGCTTCTTAGATTTTGTGAAGAGAAGTACTGCTGTTAGTCCTACGGTTGCACTTGAAACTGCAAATGCTTTGCAGGTAATACCATCTATAAATTCACAAGAACTTGGTTTGCTAATGAAAGCCTATGCATTAGTAAATTGATTACTCCATGTATTACGTTTTGCTGGTTGAAACTAATCTTTCAGCCGTTAATGCAATGAACAGCATAAAATTGAAAAGGTCACTCGGAGGGCTCAGGAACAATTTCAAATGGTCTTGGAAGAGCAGAGCAGGTTAACTTTCCATATCTGTTAAATGGATTAATCACTTGTGTTATTTTTGTTGCTTTTTTTCTAAAGCTCCTATATAAGCTTTTTGACTAAACTTGTTACCTTTCTAAGCTTTTTAGAAATTTCTGGCTATTTACTCTGGTTCTATGAAACAAAATGTATTTACAGAAAATATTTTGTGCTCTTGGTATAAAAGAAAATGTATTTTTAGAATAGATTTATGCAGTTAAGATATGGTAAATATCCATCATGCATGCTTCAATTATATTGCGTGGTAGGACTTCAACACAGCCGATGGATTATTACATTATACCGGATTTGCTGTACATGCTGGTACAGTTACATTAAACCGCAGACATGTTCATACCGCCAAAAATCCCTCTGTGCAATGAAGTGAATTATTTACCAGGAATCAGAGTTTAATGAAATTTAAAGCTGTTGAAAAACAAAGTTTCGAGCATTGAGGCGTGTACAATAACTAGGTTGGGAAGGGTGCGTGCATAATATTTAGTTCTAAGACACTTTGGTTTTAAGAAATTATACAAAACCAAGAGACAACTATTATTTTTTGTCTATGGATATGGTAATAAATTGCCAAGTCAATAAACAAGCTGACCACTTATTAATGGAGATCCTTGCAAAACTGTTTGCATATCAATGAAGATAGGTTAAGTTGATGTGATTTATTAGTATCTAGATATTTCTTTTGTTTTTGTACATCCCCTCCCATTGCCAAGTGGATAAACAAAAACTGACTACTTGTTAATGGAAATCTTTGGAACCATAGTTATTAAAGGCGAGCAAGGCGCTCACTTTTGTGCCAGGCGAGGCGAGCCCTTCTCACCTTGCCTTGCCTTGCCTTGCTTTGCTTCGTCGCCGTCCAAAAAGTGACCCAAAGACGTTGCTTTTCGGTTTGGAAATTGAAATAAATTTGAATGTCGGAGGCAGCAATGGCGAATTTGCAGAATAATTAGGTCATAACGTCTTTCTTTCTCCTTACCTTTTCCTTTTTTTTTTTTTTTTAAAAACCTTTCCTTTTTTTTATTATTTTTCCTCGTAAAGTGAAGGCATGGCCCCACCACTTTATTTTACATTAACGTGTTGACACACTATATAGTTTAAATTGTTTGCCTCTTTCTTTTATGATTTTGTGCTTTTATAATAATTATGCATATTTTGAATTTTTACTTCATATTTTTCATTGTTTGTCACTATTTAATACACTTATTTATTTGGATAAATAGTTAAATAAATTTTATTTAACTATATTAAAATAATAAATGTAGGCATTTTATTCAACTAAATATTAGTATTTACTTAATTACATTAATATACTTATTTTGTCTTACTATATGTTTTTACTTCTATAAATTATTGTATGAGTTTTATATTACATTTTAACTACATATTTATTTACTTAAATACAGATATATATGCTAGCTTTTCTTTTTAACTACATATTATTTACTTAAATATATCAATATATATGAAAATATGAACTTAAATATATTAATATACACATTTTATCTAACTACATATTATTACTAAAGAATCTGTACACAAGCGCTTTATGCCTAAAAAGCCCTCGCTTTGTGCCTCGCCTTGCCTCTCCTCGCCTCGCCTCGCCTTGTAGACAGGTGAAGCCTTGTCACTTCGTCTCGCCTAACGCCTCTAACAACCATGCTTGGAACTGTTTGGATATCAATTAAGATAGGTTAAGTTGATGTGATTTAATCGTCTCTAGATACTACTTTTGTTTTTGTACATTACGTCCCATGTCCTAGAATTTTTTGTCAAATTATACTTGATTTTTCTGCAACAATCTTTTGATAGTATAAGTTAAGGAATCCCTTGCCAACTGGGAAGAGTCTCTAATGAATTTATTCACGATTCGTTGTGATAGTTCATTTCATAAAACCTGGGGCATTAGGGCCTCATGATGATATCAAATTTATAAAATCATAAGTACTTTTGTTATGACCCAAAACTCAAATGGTAGGAAAAGTGAAGGATAATAAAAGTTGGACATCTAGCATTAAGTTATTTATTGTAATCTTTTCCTTTGGATGCCTTCTTTAGATGGCTGGAATAATATTTTATATAGTATTCTTTTGATTGAACGAAAAATTGTTGGCTTTTCCATTTGCGTTGAATTCTAAATAGCCATACTAGATCACACTCATTCTTAATTTTGATGGCTTTCATGTCCTTCAGTTTGATCTGCACCTTTGGAGGTGACTCCAGCCTTTTCTTTCTAACTATTTATACATTTAAATCGTATGATAGCCTATTGGCAAGGCTGAGGCCCCAGGACCTAGAGGTCCTGGGTTCAATTCCCACTAGTGTGGGTTTTTTCTGATTTTATATTAGTATTGTTGTTAGTTATTATTTGTACTTTGTTGTTGATTCTGATGTAATGATAATGTAATGATGTATATACCATCTAAAAAAAACCATATGGTAAGTGAGCAAAGAAATGTAATCATCAGGAGAATTGTCCTAGAAAAGAGAGCGCACAAAACAATACTAATATATCATCTCCATATAAAAGTTTAGCGTTCCTCTTCCACAAGATCTAAATATGACATAATGGTGACACATTTTAAATCCTAGCTAAGAATTTCTCTCTTGCATAATTTTAAGTTGAATCTTTTATTCTTAAAATTCGTTCTGCTTGCATTTTTGATGAAGAGGTTTTAATCAAATTCTTAATTAGTCGTATGACTGAAGTATGTTTCTCATTTGAATACTTATCAATTTACCCACTGCACCTCAAGATTATTATTCCTTATGTACCACTTCTACGGATACCTTGCAATCCCCTGCTTTATTTTCTTTATATCTTTTTGAAGTTGCTGATGCATAAGATACACGATTTCTATGGGGAGGCAATCTTAATCATTTTTAGAAGAAATTGTGATAGCTTAAGATTGCTTGGCCTCTAGGAGTCTTACTATTTTATTCTTGGTATCATCAGATTTGCTCTCGACATTGATCTTGATGCTCCAAAAGTTAGAGTTCCTTTAAGATCTTGTACTGCCACTGAAAGTGACAGCCATCTTCTATTAGATTTTGGTCATTTTACTTTGCAAACCAAGGTATGTTTATATCTGTTCAGTTATTTTGCATTTGTTCATATGCCATGTTATATACACTTAACTTCTGCCTTCACAACAGGAGGATGGGCAGCTCCATGAACATGGCCATAATTTGTACTCTCGTTTTTATATATCTGGAAGGGACATTGCGGCGTTTTTTACAGACTGTGGCTCTGAGAGTCGGTCTTTCACTTGGGGCTCCAACCTTCCTATTTCTGATGCTGATAACTTCTATTCTCTTATTGATAGGTGTGGAATGGCTGTAATTGTTGATCAGGTATTTTTAATAAAGTGGTCTCATCTAATTATCTAAATGATTTGCGTCTTCAAAATTATATTATTAATATATCATTTGATTGACTGCTAAGATTAAGGTACCTCATCCAAATCATCCATCAACGCGCTTATCTTTCCAAATTCCAAGCCTTGGCATACACTTCTCGCCTGCCAGATATTTCAGACTCAATGAATTGTTGAACATACTCAATGGTGCAATGCCTAATGCTGATCAGCAGACTGTAGAAAAATCCCAAAATGGTCTTGTACCCTGGTGTCCTCCAGATCTGGCAACTACTGCTAGAATTCTAGTTTGGAAGGTATGATAATACGTTAAAGATGTCATTCTATGCATCTTAGTTTCCTGTGCAGTAACACAGTTCATCATATTATCTTGATGCAGGGAATTGGCTATTCAGTTGCTGCATGGCAACCCTGTTTTCTTGCTTTATCTGGATTATACCTCTATGTGTTGGAGTCTGAAACGGCCCAAAGCTATCAACGCTGCTCAAGGTCTACTATTTTATTTTCTTGTTAAGTATCAATATGTACTTCCTTCTCCTTGGGAGATATAGAGCACATCTAGAATTCAATAAATTTTGGTTTGATTTCTGTGTATATAAATTCATAAAATGTTTGGCTGAATAAAAACCTCTGAAACTGCAGCATGGCTGGTAAACAAGTATGTGATGTTCCTCCTTCGAACATTGGTGGTTCACCTTTTTGTATTGCTGTGAGCACTAGAGGCATGGATGTCCAAAAGGTAGGTGATATTGTAATCCTCTGAGATTTTTGTTAATATTCTAAATCATCGGTTTTCATGCATAACTTGTGCCTAATTTTCATCTTACGATTCAAAATAGCTTCAGAATAACATGTGCCTTATTATTGATCTTTTGGGATTGTCTGGTGCGAAAAAAACATGGGTATGAGTATTTTAAAAGGCCTTTGTGCAAATTCGTATGCGTGCATTACCGTCCTTAGTTGATGAGAATGAGGTGAAGAATCAGAGGTGATATAGCAGAGATGAAGATTCTCAACGAATGGAATATGGCAAACTTGAAGAACATTTGGATTAGTTGGCAACTTGGCATTATATCTAATTTTGCAAACAGAACCTCTTGTTAATGAATTGTGATCATGATAAGTTTTCTTTTTGTGTAAGAAATATATAATGATATATTCATGAAACTTAATGTCGTTACCAATGTGATTTTGATATATGCATATTTTGTTATGGTGTAACTTCCTGGCAAAATGATATCCTCTTTTTCTTATGCAAACAAGGCTCTGGAGTCTTTTAGTACTCTGATAATAGAGTTTTCAAACGAGGAGGAAAAGGCAACTTGGTTGAGGGGACTTGTACAAACTACATATCGAGCTTCTGTAAGATTTGTAACCATTTACTTTTTCTATTATATTCCTCTTCTTTATTAGTGCTCATCATACAGTCGTACTTTTGTCATTTGGATTAAGGCTCCTCCCTCAGTTGATATACTTGGAAAACTAAGAGATGATGAAGTAGGGTTTTCTGAATCTCGGACCAGTAATGCAAATACAGCTGATCTTGTTGTCAATGGAACATTGGTAGAAATGAAGTTGTCATTATATGGAAAGGTTAGAATTTATGGAATTTCTAGATTGGTTGTTTCTGGATTATTTCTGTTTACTTAAGTATGGTTTCTAATTACAAGCATTCTGCACTTGTATTTTAGCTAGAAAGTTGTTTAATTATTATTGTTTCCCTGAACTCTCAGTGTTTCATTATATTAACCCACTGTTGTGTCCTTTTCTTTTCAATCTTTAGTCTGGAGATGAGGAGCACGAGAGCAATGATGAAAAGCTCATCCTTGATGTTCTTGCTGGTGGAGGAAAGGTTTGTTTTGCCAGAAAGCAGTTGATCTGATTATGCTGAATTTAGAATTAGAATACATGAAGCTTAGGCTGCATTCTGAATCTCTTACTGAAAATGTCTATTCTGTCATGTGAAGGGCACTAACTTAAGTCTGAGAGGGATTGAGAATCTTTTGATATCATGTCAGCTGTGATGTTCTTTGGAATAACGCAATGGAACTTTCCACTTGCCTTCTTCAAGAGAATACGCTCTTAATTTGGTTTATAGTTAACAATGATTGATCTTGCTTTATTTTAAGAGAAGGCTTCTTTTACATTGCTTTATAGTTGACTATGAGTAACTGTCCAGTGTTGTCATCATCCTTAGCCGTTGGTAAAGTAGGTTGAATGGTGCTGACTGTTAAACATTTCTCTAAAGCATCAATTGGACTCACTTGTCAGTTATCACGTATACATGAAGGCCTTTAATATAATCTCTTGTGGTTCTCGATTTACGTACCTCTGAGTACCTGCAAGCCTTCAAAATATTATGAAACAATAACGTTAATCATGTTGACACCTTGAAAATTTATTTAAATTATGCGACTTTGTTATTTTGGTTATTCCACTTTCAAAAGCCTCCCTTCTCCATGGAATATATTAGTTTATACATAAACCTAAACTCTGGGAAACTTTCTTGAGTAGAAGCTTCTTCAGGAAATGTGTATGGCGAATGCTAGTTTATTATATAATTAAAGTACTGTATGTTAATTTCATCTGTTTACAATCTTCATTAACAATAACAAGAGGAGCATCTTTTGGTCTATCAACACTTTTTTATGACTGTTGAAATATGTTCAATGCAAATTCAGGTTCATTCTGTATTCATTTCTTCCATTCAGATTTTGAACAAAATTCTTATGAAGTGCCGTTTATTTTTTCTTCCACAACCACTTCGAATACGTGTCTTTTTTGGGTAATTTAGTGATTATACTTCTGAATGTTTGCAGGTGCATGTCTCATGCTGTATGAATGACTTGACAGTAAAAATGAAGCTGCATTCTTTAAAAATTATGGATGAACTTCAGGGTCCTCTATCTTCAAATTCACAGTATTTAGCATGTTCAGTAATCACGGATCACCATTCACTTAGCTCCCCTAATAATTTAGAAGCTCAAGTGGCAGATCTCTTTGTTGTGGCAGTTGAAGAGGATGATATCTTCAAGGATGCCTTGCCAGATTTCATGACTTTGCCTGACTCTGCTGAGACTGGTATCCACGAGAAGGATCTGTCTAGGGGAAAAATTGTTCCTTCTGATGTTTTTTATGAGGCGTTGGGCTCTGATGATTCTGATTTTGTCTCTGTCACATTTTTGACAAGTAATCCTGGTTCCCCAGATTACAATGGTATAGACACACAGGTAAATTCCAAAGGAGAATTATTAGACAAAGATTTAGATTAACTCAATATGTTTTGTTTCTAACTATGCAAAACAACACTTTTCAGATGAGTGTGCGGATGTCGAAGCTGGAATTCTATTGCAACCGACTAACTCTTGTTGCTTTGATCAACTTTGGTTTTGATCTAAGCTCAACAGCATATAGTGGGGTTAGTGTTTCAGATGTAAAAAATCCTGAAGTTGAACCTTCAGCAAAAAAAGACATGACAGAAGATCATGGGCATACATCCATTAAGGGATTACTAGGGCATGGTAAAGGCCGGGTTGTTTTTTATTTGAACATGAATGTTGATAATGTTACCATGTTTCTTAATAAGGAGGATGGTTCTCAACTTGCAATGTTCGTGCAAGAAAGTTTTCTGTTGGATATTAAGGTACTTGAAAAATATATATTCGTCCACTTGAATAATTTATTTAGTTTATCTTCCATTATCCATCATTTTTGCCTTTTGGATTATTTGTCCACTTGAATCATATATATATATTGTGAAATATTTTTGCCTTTTGGATTATTTGTCCACTTGAATCATTTATTTAGTTTATCTTCCATTATCCATCATTTTGTATCTACATAACGGTTAATCATCATTAGTAATTCTCTTTTGGTTAAGGTTCATCCAAGTTCGACCTCTATTGGAGGTACTTTAGGAAACTTCAGGCTGTGTGATCTTTCACTTGGGACTGATAATTGTTGGGGTTGGCTTTGTGATCTACGTAACCAAGAAGCTGAATCCCTGATACAGGTACATAAATAAATTTGTGTTGAACTTTCTTCTTTTATTGTATAGTTTTCCTTTAAGTTAAATATCTTCTTATTTTCCTCTCTCCAGTTTACGTTCAATTCATACAGCATTGAAGATGATGACTATGAAGGATATGATTACAGTTTGAATGGTCGGCTTTCGGCTGTTCGTATTGTTTTCCTTTACAGATTCGTCCAGGAGGTAGTTTTTGGCTATGTTATCTTCCTCAGTCTACACTGTGTGTACAGTGGTCTGTTTCATGTTTCAAACTTCTGACAGTTGTTTGGCTGTCTGTATAAATTAATTTTTGCTGGTCAATTTTCCATCCACATATGTTTCTGATATTGCCTTACTTGAGTAATTGTCACTGCCAATGATGTGGAATTGCTATAATCCAAATCCTTGATTTTGCTACTGGTATCAGGTACCTAGAACATCAAAGTGTATTTAAACACCCGAATCTGCTATTTTATTTTTTTGGAATCTTATGTTTAATTAAACATAATTAATCCCCGATATTAAGATGTCAATAGACTTGCGAGTCTTGATGGAATGTTTGATACGATTCACCTGCCAAAAGAAGAAATAAGAGACCTTTGCCGGCTTATATCCCTTTCACAGCAGTCCATGCAGGCTTTCATGATTAGCTAATTATGCAGTCTTCTTATAGTTTTATAAGCTTTAATGTGCTTTTGGAATAGAATAGTAAGATGAACCATAGCAGAATACTGATTGAGATTGACAACCGGCAAATTGATTTGCCAAAATAGCTTCCTGTAGTCTGTGTTGATAAAATTTCTGTCCGTTATCCATGAGAATATGCCAGGCACTGTCAATTCCATTATTCAAGAGTTGGGACTTACTTTGGCTATGTAAACTTATCAAGATGTAAGCTTTTATAATGTCCAAAATATATCATTATAAGTTTTAAATGATGATTTCTTTGACAGTTTCTAAAATAGTGATACTATATTGAATCTTGCCATTGGAAAGCCAATGGTTGCTCCTGTTGCATGCCTGCTACATAGATCTTAACTAGTCCCCTGTTTAACTGATCCTTTTATTTGTCATTGTACTGGGCAAATCTACTTCAGTTGGCATTTAAGGAAAAAGCAAGCTGGTAATTGTTGATTTAGTTGCGAAGTTTTTCAGAATTTCCTAACATTAGTGAATGATATGATAGACCATAAGAATGCATAGCAAAAGCAATTGCCTTGGCAATACACAATATACTCTGAAGTAAGCTAGATGGCAAGGACCAACCTGAAACTACATACACCTGTTTCTGGAAAAACTTTGACAATTCTTATCCTAAAATAGTGATTTTCTTTCATAATCTCAGAAATCTTGCTGCTTCTGATGTTCTGATGGATCTGGTAAATCTGTGCATGTGTAGATAACGGCTTACTTCATGGAGCTTGCTACTCCGCATACCGAAGAAGCAATAAAACTTGTGGATAAAGTTGGAGGAATAGAATGGCTGATTCAGAAATATGAGGTCGATGGAGCAGCTGCCGTAAAACTGGACCTTTCCTTGGAGACTCCGATTATAGTAGTTCCACGAAATTCTCTGAGCAAAGAGTTAGTTTTTCCAACTGTTTTCATGTTTGTATGTTTCACTTGGTAGCTTCAATTCTATTCTATGAGGAAAACTTGGACGGCAGCTATTTATGGTACTACTTATAATATAAGGACTATTTTGATTGTTGGTGGTTCTTGTCAATTATGTGTTATCATGTAGCTACCATCAAGTTCTACTGTCACTATGATCTACTGTGGTGTATTGTGGCATATATTATATACGTTGAGATTAACTGTTTTTCAACACATTTTAACCGAAGATCAAACTATTCCATGTCGACTAACTTATATTTTACTCCTACTCTTCTATTACTAATTGAAACTTTCTTCTTTTATTATGTCTGTTCTTTGCTGCCTGTTTTTATCAACTGTTCCAATTTTCAAATCTTCTCATAGATGTAAGATGCTCTGTCATGCGTTTGTTTGCTACAGTTCAGCATTTTAAAGCCAGCTAGACATTTGGAACCCCCCCACCCCCCCCCCCCCCAAAAAAAAAAAAAAAGAAAGAAAAAAATCCCTCGGTCGATATGCCTGATCTAGAATTTTTCACTCTCTTTGTGGTTTTTTCTTTAGGTAAATAGCACTTTTCTTCTTTCCTTTAAACATCCAGAATTTGGCCATTTTTTCGCTCAACCCTCCCAACTTGAAAACCTTGGATTAAACAATCTATACTTGCTAAGTACCTTAATTGTTTAATCTCTACATTTGGAGCAAAATTACTTGATTAATATCCTCGATTATTCATTAAAAGTTTGCCTTCCATTTTGTAATCCAATTTGCAAATAGATTCTGTATTATGTCATGAAAAATCAGTATTAGATTGAGAAATTCTACCTTAGATATATAGATTTACTTATACAATTGATACCCTTTTTTTAATAAAATTATACATAATATAATTGCGCATTCTGAATAAGTTTTTCTTTTAATGAATTAATAAGAAAAATAATACAAACATAGATACTAATCAATGTAATTTTAACTTAGTATACGGATATTAAACTAAATAGATAGTTAAGTGGTAAAATTTTGTAAGAAGAGATGGTTTAGTACGAAATTTTTAAGTTGGGATGGCAAGTTGCAAACATAGACAAACTTTGGATGGTTAAGTGCTATTTTCTCTTTTGGTACCAACTTTTGTCATTTATAATTTAATACCGAGCCATAAATATTCATAGGCTTTTGCAGTCTTCCTAAGAGTTTAGGTAATTCAGGCATTTTGCAAAGTCTTGCGAGTTTTAAAGAATGTTAGATTTAATTTCATTTTATTTATAGAATTTTTCTAGTCTGTTTGATTTTTCTTATGACTCCCCAGCTATGGGAATCTAGTAGCATGAGTTTTGATTTGCTATATGTTTTACAGTTTCATGCAACTTGATCTTGGCCATCTTCAGATCACGAATGCATTCAGTTGGCATGGCTGTCCTGAGAATGATACTTCTGCTGTCCATCTTGATGTTCTTGATGCAGAGGTTGTTCTTCCATTCATTGTTTAATAACCGAATCTTTAAACCAGTCCTTGCTCAAATTATATGCGTAAATGCAGATTTTTGGAATCAATATGGCTGTTGGAATTAATGGCTTGATTGGCAAAGCAATGATACGTGAAGGAAAAGAAGTTCATGTTTATGTTAGGCGCAGCTTAAGAGATGTCTTTCGCAAAGTTCCAACGTTTTCCTTGGAAGTCAAAGTAATATTTTCTGTTACAGTTACTTCTCATTCTGCTTCTTGGTCTGCATTCATTTTCCTCAGGTGTAATATTTTTTATAAAAGTATATATTACTAGCTCTTCTTGTTCATACGGTCCTCTTAGTTTCCCTGAACTTTTGCACCAAAACAGGTTTATAAGAGGCTCTTCTTTTGCATCTAGTTCAGATATTCTGTTCAATATTATATTTTTTGGTAATATCGTGTTTAACATCAGACAGTCTATCAGTTACTTAGCCGTAAATGTAATAATGAACTTAGAAGTTTGGCTTCTTATGGAAAGAACTAAAAGTCTGGCTGCTGACGTGTTTCTATTGCTTATTCAAGTATTCATACTACTTAGAGCCAGGATTCTCTTGTATATATCAAGAGCTGGTGTCCTATCAGCTTTACATTTGACCATTGAGAAACCTTGATTCTAAATACCTCTCACATACTTCTGAAAAGTCTGCACGACGGGCACTTTCTCTTCCTATAGACTTTTAAGCAATTTCAGTACATTCTGCTTCTTTTCCTTAGCAACCACATAGCTAATATTTTTTTTTTTTTGATAGGTAAACGCATATATGGTTTGTATTTTCTTGACATGACATCCTTATTGTTGGATAATTAACAATGAACCTCCATTTTGTCTCTTATATCTAAAGGCAGCTTAACAGAAAGGATCTGGGTAACTAAGTAGTTTTGGGGTAATTGAATAGCTCTGCATGTATCTTCTGGAAGCGGAGAGTGTTATTTGATTCAAACTTTAGTAAAAAGAAGGAAGAGGGAGAAAGAGGGGAAAGATGCGTGGGTGGTGAGTTGTTGTTGTTGTTGAAAATACCAGAAGGGGGTAAAATAATATGTTAGTGTGTTAAACCAGTTACCTCTTTGTACTGTAAGGGATCGATAGCATACTAGTGCCCTCTTTTTTGGTCAGGACAACTCCATGGCACCTCATTTAAGCCTCATACAGTTGTCACATTAATAAAAGAATAGAAAGGGGAAAAAGAGAAGTTCACAGACCCCACAACACTTCCCATCCCCTACCCTCTCTGGTGACACCAATATATCTCGGCGACCACATACTACAGACATTCTTTTTCTTCCTGGGAATAAATGGAGAAGAAGTGAGATATGATTTAACAGAACTTTTCCCATTAATTACTCATCAATTCTGGTTTGTTGTCAAATTAGGCTATGAAAGTACTGAGCATTCTGAGATTGCAATCCTATATCTCATATCTGCCTGTTACACTTTCAGACTATCGAGTACACCGAGTGACTTGTCTTCCATTGGCTGGGTCAGGATTGTGATAATGAATTAATTTGTTTTTATTGCTTTGGATTGGAATTTCGTTTTGTGGGTGCTTGTGATGATTGGTGAATCACCAGCGGAGGCAGCGGTACCGGCATTGTTGGCTTATCACCTTTGTCCTTTTGGTTGGCTTAACAATATCTCACTGAAACAACACTTCTCAGGTTGTGCCGTAAGCTATTTTTGTGGGATCAGGGAGAGGCGCCAGGGTGGAGATGTCTAGTGACAGCAGCGGGTGACAGTGGGAAAGGGAAAGGATAGGAGTGTTGGAGATTGGGGATGATGGGTCTCTGTTTATGTTTTTGTTTTAGAGTGTCATTTCTTTCTTACAACTAATGAGGCGACAAGGAGTTCTATGTCTAGAATAGGCTATCCATACATATGCACATATAGATATTTTGTTTGTGCATGTAGTTATATATATGTATAAAACATGTTTTTAATTCTGTTACAATGCATTTTGTTGTAATAGCTAGTCACCTGTATATCATGATATGATATCTTAGTATCATTTTTATACTTATCTATCCAATTTTTCGTGGAACAGGTGGGTTCTTTGCATGCTGTGATGTCAGATAAGGAATACAATGTTATTCTTGATTGTTTCTACATGAATTTGTGTGAGCAACCAAATCTTCCTCCTAGTTTCCGCAGCAGCAAATCCGCTGCAAAAGATACAATAAAATTGCTGGCAGATAAGGTGAACATGAATAGCCAGGTTCTTTTGTCTCGTACTGTTACCATAATGGCTGTTGGAATTGACTATGCACTGCTGGAGCTGTGCTATGGGGCTGATGAAGGATCACCTTTGGCGCATGTAATTGTGAGTATACATGTATACTGTATATTTTGTCTCGTATTTGTTCATGGCTATAAGTTTTTAGATGCATACTCGTATGAGGTGGTGATGGTCACTTAATATGGTATCATAAGGCCAATAAGAGATTTAAGAAGAGGTCCTAGTGTCTAATTTCATGCTATCCATTAATTAAAATGAGTTTCACGTGCCAGACCTTCAGGAAGAGAGGGCGTGCCAGAGAATTTTAGCATTTGGTATATTTACATCTACACCCTTGGGGTTTAGTGAAATTGCAGAGGTTTCAATAATTCGAAACACCTCCCCACTTAAAAAAGCACCACCCCCACTTAAAAAATAAAGCACCTCCCCTACTTTAAGTTCATCTTACAGATACGCCGCCTGTAATTAGTTTCTAACATCAAAAGTGATGTCATTCCAAATTTTTAATAAACTTTTTGTTATACCCTTGATGAATTCTAATCAACTTTGACCTTAAGTGTGAGAAAATAATTTTGAACAAAAATACCCTATTTATAAGCATGGAGGCCACATAGGATATGGGGGTGTTTGTAGACTAAATTTTTTAACTGTAAAGTTATTGTTATTTTGTGGGAATTACATTATAGATATACTAACATGATTTACAAAGATTAATTCAATACTATTCTTATATTTAATTTTGATACAAGTATTTAAATGTTTAAGTTTCAAAAGATATTATGTTGCACAGATTTTAAGATTAAAATTACTTCTATTTTTTAAGAAAATTGAACTACAAAAGAATATATTTAAGTTTTTTCATTTTACCAACAATCTCTTAACTATCACATTTATCAAAATAAATAGTTAATTTGAATTAATAATGATATATTCAAAATTTAAACAGGATTTTTTTGTATTTAAACTAAGCAAGATAAAAAAGAAAAGAATACTTGGATTTATCCGGTAACGCACTCATATGCCCTATCCTAACACCCACCCCAACCCCAGCCAAGCGAGGCTGGCAGTTGCGAGCGCAGTCATCGTTCGCTAGCTTCGGCCTTGTGACTGCCATTGCTAGCTGGACAAGGCAGGAGGCTCATGATGCAGTGGCTTGCAAGCTCAGGGGCTGACCCTTGCCTCGGTCGGCCTTGCCTTGACCCGACTCGTGAATGCCAACCTCTGCTCGAGCCCATCGGCTCTCGAAAACCGGCCATAGCTAGCCCTGGCTCGCGAAGGCCGACCAAGGGATGGGGACAGGTAGGTGGTTGGGGTGTGGGTTGGCGTGATACCTTTCTTTTTAGTTCAGTTTTAATTAAAATATTTATATTTGTAGATATAAACGAGTTGACTCATTAGGACTATTATGGTATTTTCCATTTTAAATTTTGTGTAAACATGGTTTTGTGTTAAGTTTAATGGAGTCTGATAAGGGGGAAAGTCTTTTTTTAATTATTGAATCCTTAAGTGATGTAATTGTAATTTCCCCAAACCTCAGGGAGTGTGGATATTAATATCCCTTAATATTAAATGCACTGTATCAGCTTAATTTTTTTAAGAAGGTGGTCTTTTAGCAATGTCCAATGTAAACTTTTCTGTATGATTTCCTGTTTTGCAGCTTGAAGGTCTCTGGGTGTCATACCGGATGACATCATTATCGGAAGCTGACCTTTACATAACAATCCCTAAGTTCTCAATTTTAGACTTCCGTCCTAGTACAAAACCTGAAATGAGGCTGATGCTTGGCTCATGTACTGATGTTCCAAAGCAGATGTCTCCTGAACGTAATGCTGATTTACCAAATTCAACAATGTTTTTAATGGATGCCAGATGGAGACTGTCATCACAGTCCTTTGTACTTCGTGTGCAGCAGCCTCGTGTTCTTGTTGTTCCAGATTTTCTTTTGGCTGTCTGCGAGTTTTTTGTGCCAGCCTTGGGCACTATTACTGGCAGGGAGGAAATGATGGATCCCAAAAATGATCCAATTTCTAAGAACAACAGTATAGTTCTTTCTGCTCCTCTATACAAACAGATAGAAGACATAGTCCAGTTATCTCCAGGTCGACAACTAGTGGCAGACACTGTTGGGATTGATGAATACATATACGACGGCTGTGGTAATATAATATGTCTCACTGATGAAAAAGAAGTTAAAGAGTTCCATGCGTCGGTAATTCGACCGATCATTATCATTGGGCGGGGTAAGAGGTTGAGGTTTGTAAATGTGAAATTTGAGGTAACATATTAATTTGATCTACTAATTCTGTCTTTCCATTATCAGTTTTGTTACTTATTATTGTATAGGCTTAGGACATTCATTCGGTGAAAACCGAACCGAACCGAACCGAAATTTCGGATAACCGAAATTTCGGTTCTTGATTTTTTAAAACCGAAAACCGAACCGAACATCCTAATTCGGTTTTCGGTTTTAACCGAAAAAGTTCGGTTCGGTTCGGTTTGGTTTCGGTTTAACCGAAATTTTATATTATTTTTATTTTATTAAAAATTATATAATCAAATACTATATCATCTATCATAACAAAATCAAATTAATAGGTAACCATAACACTAAACATTATTAAACATTACATAGAACTAAATAATTAAGTGGTTAACCTTTAACAATCCTCACATGACATAAATTAAACAACTAAAATACATATCATAGGCATAAAATTAAAGAATTTTACAGTCTAACTGCAAAACTAACATTTAACAATCCTCAAATGACATAAATTAAACAAGTAAAATTCATATCCCTAGGCATAAAATTAAAGGATTTTAAAAGTCCATAAAACCGAAAAAAAATTTGAACAAAAAAATTCGGTTTTCGGTTCGGTTCGGTTAACCGAACAAAAATAACCGAACCGAACCGAAAACCGAATTAGGCCAAATCTCAAAACCGAAAACCGAACCGAATAGCTTTGGTTCGGTTCGGTTTTCACCGAACTCATTTCGGTTCGGTTCGGTTCGGTCGGTTATCCGAACCGTGAACAGCCCTAGGACATTTTCTGTTGATGTTGTTTGCCTTCAGCATCTATAGTTAGAATACATTGTTGACAAAAGGGTTTTATAGTTATCTCTTAAAGATTCTTACTATTTAAATACTACCTCTTGTCCCATAGAGAATGTTACATTTGATCTTTTTTGGAAATGAAAAGTCAAATTCGACCCCAATTTTCCAAAGGCACTCTTCCTGTCTATAATAAACAATCCGTAATAAAAGTTGAATCATATATATAAATACATGGTTTACCAGTATAATAAAATCATATGTTAATTAAGTAAATTTTGGTTTTTATATGACCACTTTAAGTGACATCTTTTCCTTAAAATGATGACTACAATATTGCTAGACTGATTTCATTTTCATTCAAATGTAATTGCTTAAGAGTCACTAAAATCGTAAATGCTTCTCTTTTAAGTATAGGAGAGACGATTCTGGGACAAATGTAATATTATAATATTGGACATCCTTTGTGGGATGGAGGGAGTTCGTATTCTTGTGCAACAATGTATTTCTTATTCTTAATGCAAGTGTACTTGTTCTGTGTGCACTTTCAATATCTCAGCTCTTTTCCACTTTTATCCATTCTCACTCCATTGTTGAACGTTTCTCTGTTCTAACTTTCTGACACAAGACTGAACTTAATTTGTGTTATAAAAATCTTTTTTCTCGGCATATTTAGATGCACAATGTTGATAAAACTCTTATTTTCTAATTTTAATGAACTGACCTGGGTTCTTTATTTGCCAATTCTTCAGAATGGCCTGCTTTTGAGGAAATACACATATTTAAGCAATGATAGCTGCTATTCAGTTTCGCAAGAAGATGGCGTTGATATTTCTTTCGTGGACAATAATTCCCTGAATAGAAAGAGTAAAAACGCAGATCCCTTGGAAGAATTGTCAGATGCGGTGGATGCTTCTGGCACAGTTCATTGTCAATCAAGTAAAATGCCAAGTTTCAGTTTTGAAGCTCAGGTTCATTACTCTCTTTGTACTATATTCTTTGATAGCAAATCAGTTGACTTTGTATTCTGTTCACTTGCTTAAACTTACATTAATTGCAGAAAAAATGACTGCATTTTTCCAAACTAACCCCTCTGACTCCCGATAAACAATTTGAAACCTACTGGTTTGCTCTATCCAAGCAGACATGCTCTCAGAAATTACTTGATAATAACTGCTAGTTGTTCGACTTTGCCCATACAAAATGTTAATAGATCCAGATGGATTTTATTCAACACAATCCATGTTAACCTAGTAATTGCCTGTTTCATCAAGTTTGCTTTGTTTGGTACATGATGATGAAGATGGATCGCTCTATTATTGATGAACCTTTCTGTGAACAAAGTCTGTGAGAGCATTTTATAGTTCCTTCAGTTTCTGCTTTTGCCATTTTTCTATAGTGCGTGTCTTAATGGAGTTACTTTTACTACAACCCTTGTATGAACTTGCATGGTTGCACCTCTGTTGCCAGTATACATATAGATCCTAGGGCAGTCCCAGTTTGTAATTGTCACCTTGTGCAGTGCCATTTTCTGTTTTTGTGCATTAAGTCCATGGTTGTTCCTTTATTCTCGAGATGAAGCATTTGCATGGTATTCCCCAAGTTTTTCTCTTCATGCCACCTTGAAGAATGAGTCTTCATGCAAGAAGATTTGTTCATTAAGAGTGAAGACTGGTTTAGAAATGATTAATTCTCATGCTTTTCCTCATGATGATTCTTGGAAGCACTGGACTCTTAATTCCATATTCAGCAATATTTAACAATTTAGAATAATATAATCAAATTTAGAATATCAATAAATATATTCCCTGAAGATTCAATCTATTGGACTTTTGGCATAACTTTGCGACTATCTATTTATATGTCATGTATTGAAGTTGATCTTTTACAGTTTAACCTTTTATTGACATAGCATTACAAGAGAAGAATTCTGTTTTAATAGCTTCATAATTTTGATAGGCTTCGGTCACTATAATTAACCTATATGGAAGTATTCAGTCTATATTTTTGGTTGTGGATGAGAAGCGTTAGATTCTTTTAATGTGGCAATTTGTTTTTGAAGGTTTTTGTCCCCATTTGTAGTCTTATTGGTTCATTTTTTTCTCTTATTAGGTTGTTTCTCCTGAATTTACCTTCTATGACAGCAGTAAGTCTTTCCTAGACGATTCTACACATGGTGAAAAGCTACTTCGTGCTAAAACAGATTTTAGCTTCATGTAAGTCTTAGTTTCTTTTTATATAGCAAATCTTCATCACATTCATTGTAGAGGACTGATAAGGTGGAAATTCCATGTGCAATTCAGGAGTTCTATGATGGTTAAAACTTGATTCGAATGTGCAAATAGAAAATGTTCTTGTACAATATGATCGATTTTGTAATTGAAAATTTGATTTTTGCTATATCCCTTGTGTCTTACTAAGAAGTGTAAAATTTACCTGCATTTGTTCTTGTTTACAGAATGCAGGTGTTTAAATTTCATTTCTTGTATTTTTTATCAACAGGTATGCGGCAAAAGAAGATGATACATGGATAAAGGGCCTTCTCAAGGATCTTACCGTCGAGGCTGGTTCTGGTCTCGTTGTTCTTGATCCAGTGGATATGTCTTGGGGATATACTTCTGTGAAAGATAAAACAAGCATATCACTAATGTCTTCAGATATATATGCTCATCTTTCGCTTAGTGTTATTTCCCTTTTACTTAACCTGCAAAGTCAGGCATCTACAGCACTGCAATTTGGAAATGCTGACCCCCTGTCTCCTTGTACAAATTTTGATCGAATCTGGGTGTCTCCAAAAGGTTGTGGTTGCTATCTCTATTTGATTCTGGGTTTTCTTTGTCTCCTATGAGTTTATTTTCTGCACTAAGTTTCACCGTTCAACCACCGCCATTGTAAAAGAAAAGAGAGAAACAAGAAAGCCACATTTTGTCCACTATTTACTGAAATTCGACTAGAATTAGGTAATTTATTATACGTATTTGCATGCAGAGAATGAGCGTCTCAGCAATATGACATTTTGGAGGCCTCGAGCTCCATCAAACTATGTTATTCTGGGCGATTGTGTAACATCTAGGTAATATGGTACACATATTTTATTACTTCCGGGATTTTTTTTTTTTGGCTCAAAGTGTTGGCATACAAATGTTTTGGAAATTACTGCTGCATCGCTCTTTTTTATCTTTTCTTTTTTATGAATTAAAAACTACACTATATCATTTCATGCTTAAAAGTATACATAGAGTAGGATTTTCCCTAGACTCCCCATAGAGTTCCATTCCATTTACAAAAAAGGATCTGAAAGCTAATTTCTATAATCCAAGACTACTCTAGAAAAGGCCTGCATATACCTCTGCTTGTATGACCTTTATATGTAATTCCATTTCTTTGGTAAATGCGATGGATAATATACGTGGCTGTAAACTCTTGCTGATTCTTTAAGTTTAGGAGGGCAGAGGATAGGCTCCCCAGTTTTTTATCGTATATTGTAGAGTGCAGCTTCATAAACTTTATTCGTAGGTAGCAATAAGAATTGTGCAGTTCTAGTTGAACTTTGAAATTTAATAATGTCACACATCGAATTAGATTTAGGAGCAAAGTTTTATACAATTGTTTTAGCTATTAAACTTTTTCTCAAATCACAATGACCATCTTTGATAGAGGTTGTTGTGAAATGGTAAGCTATGCCAAATTCTGGTTCTGCAAGCCTTTTCGTGGTTTTTTCTGACCTTTTGCTTGTGAAATTAATGTCTCGCTTCACACGCCTTCTTGCATTATCTTATAGCTGTTAGGTCATGCCCACGTCCTTGGTAATGTTGTTAAATGCATTAATTGGTGTCTTTTTATAAATGCTTAGGCCAAATCCTCCTTCACAGTCGGTCCTGGCGGTGAGTAACACATATGGTCGTGTAAGGAAGCCCCTTGGTTTTAAGCTTATTGGTTTATTTTCTAGTATTCAAGGACAAAAGACAGAGGAAGTTCACTCAAACATTGACAGTGACTGTTCTCTTTGGTTACCTGTTGCACCTCCTGGATACTTGGCACTAGGTTGTGTTGCACATGTTGGAAACCAACCACCTCCAAATCACATTGTTCACTGTATTCGTTCTGATCTGGTGACATCAACAGCATTTTTAGAATGTATCCTCAATACTTCTGCTAATCATTCATTTGAATCTGGATTTAGCATCTGGCGTTTGGACAACTGCTTAGGGTCATTTTATGCTCATCAATCTTCTTGTCGTCCTTCTAAGGACTTTTGCTTTGACCTGAATCATCTTCTTCTCTGGAACTCTAACCAGCGTCAATCTACATCAAATGAATCTCTCTGGAATCTGAATACTGAACAGGAAAATGCATACCCTCAGGCAACTAACCAAGGTGCAACTTCATCTGGTTGGGATATTTTAAGATCAATTTCTAAAGCTACTACATGTTACTTGTCAATCCCAAACTTTGAGCGAATCTGGTGGGACAGAGGTGGTGATCTTCGTAGACCATTTTCAATATGGAGGCCTATACTTCGCCCTGGATATGCCATACTGGGTGATTGCATAACTGAAGGGTTAGGTCTTCTTCTTTGTTCTTGTTGATGTACTGTTTATTGCTGTTGTGAATCTTATATATTTACTTATCTTGTTTCTATTATAATTCTTCTACCTCAGTTTGGAACCTCCTCCTTTGGGCATCATTTTCAAGGCTGATGACCCTGAAGTTTCTGCAAGACCTGTCCAATTTACAAAAGTTGCTCATATTGGGAAGAAAGGCCCAGATGAAGCTTTCTTCTGGTATCCCATTGCCCCCCCGGGTTATGCTTCTTTGGGATGTGTTGTGACACGACACGATGAATCACCTTGTTTGGAATCTTTTTGCTGCCCAAGAATGGATTTAGTTAGCCAAGCTAATATAGCTGAGATGCCTATCTCAAGATCATCGAGTTCAAAAGCATCTAATTGCTGGAGTATTTGGAAAGTTGAAAATCAGGTTAAGAACAATTGGAAGTAGAAAGTGATAATATTAACTTGTTTATACTACTCCATTTTGGTAACTCTTATTTCTATGAAATTATTTTCTCCCTTGACCTTTCGCTGTACTTGTTTCTTTAGGCCTGCACATTCCTTGCTCGCTCTGACCTAAAAAAGCCATCGAGCAGATTAGCATTTGCTATTGGTGATGCAGTGAAACCAAAGACAAAGGACAACGTAACAGCTGAGATGAAAATAAGATGCTTCTCTCTGACCATCCTGGACGGCTTTTGCGGAATGGTTTACACCTTACAGAAAACCCCCCTCCCTGCTATGTTCAGTATTTTTTGTACTTAAATTATTTGTTGATCATCTATTTTGTTTTCTTCCCAGATGACTCCACTATTTGATGCAACGATCACTAACATCAAACTAGCAACACATGGTAGACTAGAGGCGATGAATGCTGTCTTAGTTTCTTCATTTGCCGCTTCAACTTTTAACATTAATTTAGAAGCATGGGAGCCACTTGTTGAGCCATTTGATGGCATATTCAAGTAAGAACTTTCGGTTATACTGTATCCATTTGCAAATGCACTTAATAATTTTTCCATTCTTTTTTTGTTTGATTATACCATATCCATTTGCAATTGAAATGCACTTAATTATTTTTCTTATGTCCTTGGAAGGTTGGAAACTTATGATACTGATTTAAAACAACCAGTAAGAGTAGGCAAAAAAATGCGAATTGCTGCCACCAGTATTCTGAATGTAAACCTGAGTGCTGCAAATGTTGATACATTAGCTCAGACCATGGATTCATGGAGAAAACAGAGGGAACTTGAAGAGAAAGCAATGAGATTAATTGAGGTTAATCGAGCTCTTATATCTTACATTTAAAAGCTCTCTTATTGTTGTTTATCCTCTTCTTACTTCTTATTGACGTCCGCAGGAAGCTACTGGTTCTGATGCATCTGACCAGAAATCAACTCATTTGGCGTTGGATGAAGATGATTTTCAGGCCTTGATTGTGGAAAATCAACTTGGGTGTGATATATACTTGAAAAACACTGAGCATAATTTTGATACTGTTAGTTTACTACCTCATGATGATTGTGCGGCTATATGGATTCCACCTCCAAGGTATTCTGACAGATTCAATGTTTCGGATGAATCAAGGGAACCTCGATGCTATGTTGGGATTCAAATAGTTGAAGCAAAGGTTGTATATTATCAACCTTTACGTTTCAAAGATTTTCCAAGCTGTTGTTAATTTTTATTTCGATTTTGTGCAGGGCTTACCTCTTCTTGATGATGGAAATAGTCATCAATTTTTTTGTGCTTTGCGCTTAGTTGTAGAGAATCAGGATGCTAATCCTCAAAAGCTTTTTCCTCAAAGTGCGAGAACAAAATGCATTAAACCTGTAACTAATAAAGTAAATGATTTGGATGAAGGCACAGCAACGTGGAACGAACTCTTCATTTTTGAAGTTCCTCGAAAGGTAGGGAATGCTGGAATCCCACTGCCTAGAAAACTGAATCTCTCTCTCTCTCTCACACACACACACACACACACACTTGCAGCGCACACACCTCTGGAGATCAGTAGCAGGAAGGGAAGTACGTGAGAGTGCGATAGTTGTACTCTTTATCAATAAAAGTTCTTCGGTTATGGTAAAAAAAGAAAAAAGTAACATGAGGTGGGAGAGTCTCACATTCTATTGCACGGGCTAATGATGTTTCTGGGTTTGGGGTTCAGTGATGTGATGTGATATTTGTATGCCTAAATTAGTTTTTGAGGGATTTTATTGTAAGCATTGTGTGGAGTAGTATAACACAATGTTGTTTCTTCTCCATCTGTTGATTTAACTAAATTAGATTATGTTATATAGTTTTCTGAAGAGCTTACCTTTTAGTGATAATGATGATCCTTAATTCATATGGTGTCACTCCCTCACCCAAGTGAAAACATACAAACCATTCTTTGTATTTTGTATTATGCATCCATATCCTGTAATGTGTGTAAGTCATCATCTCACACGGCTCCTAAGTGATAAAAGAAAGAAGAACTCATCTTCTTTCATTTTTTATTACCTTCCTCGCGTATGTATAAGACCGAATCCATTCAATTTCTAAAAAAGATTACTAATCCTTAACTTTTCGAGGAATCCTTCATCAGTGGTTGTGAATGACTGATTAACCATCTGATTTAATTCGTTCTCTATAGCCATGAAATGATCATCTCTGTTGCAGGGAATGGCTAAGATGGAGGTGGAAGTGACGAACCTTGCTGCAAAGGCTGGAAAAGGTATTAGCCCTTTGTTAAATTGCATGGAGAATCTGTTTATTTTTCCAGCTTTGTTCCTAGTTTTTCTCTCGTATGCATGACTGTCTGTAATATAATACTGACGCATTTTCTTGATATTCACGGATGCCTTCTGTACAGATTACTCAATGCTATGATGTTTTGCTTTGCAGAACACTAAGAATTGTCCCAAAATTGGTTGCGGCCAGTTAATATACAGTTGCATTTGAATTGAAAAAGAAACCTGGTTTCATATTTATTCTAGTTTTTTTTAAGTGATTGATTGACGCATATGGGATTTGCGCATTTTTTGCATTGTGGAACTGTTTGCTAAAAATAACATTAGTTACTTTTCAAATTTATAATTATATAAAACAGATAGCTTGGAGTGTTTGCTCTGCATATGCTTGCATGTTCCATTAGACTACATTTGGCAGTATGTAATGATATCATTATTTATTTATCGTCTGGTGATCTAACATCTCATATTTGGTGAAATATTAGGTGAGGTTGTGGGTGCATGCTCTTTTTCCGTTGGACATGGCATGAGCATTTTGAAAAAGGTTGCGTCGGTTAAAATGCTCCATCAAACATCTGATGTTCCAAATTTTGCATCTTACCCACTAAAAAGAAGGGTATGTATAGTTAGTTTGATCATGTATCCCTTTTGTCCCGAATGTTTAAATATTATTGTTTTCTAATATCACAATTATCTTGAGTTCTTTTCAATTTTCTTTTTCAGGGACAACATAGCGATGAAATGCATTCTCGTGGTTGTCTTTTTGTTTCCAGTGCTTATGTTGAGAAGAGCACAGTTACTGACATTCGAAACAACCAGAGAGATGGAAGTGAGTTGGATGGAGATGTAGGATTCTGGGTTTCACTGGGCCCTGGGGGTCCATGGGATGGTTTCCGTTCATTACTTCCTCTTTCAGTGACCACAAGGAAATTGAAGGATGATTTTGTGGCTTTGGAAGTTTCTATGAAAAATGGCAAGAAACATGCGAAATTCAGGGCTCTTGCTATGGTGAATAATGATTCAGATATCAAATTGGATATCTCGACATGCCATATTTCAACCATTAATGATTCAGATGACTGGGCCAGAACCAACCAAAATTTTCTTGACATTACCTTAAATCCTGGTTGCTGTAGAGTCTTACCTTGGAGAAGCATGTTCAAAAATTCTAACCAGTGTCTGCGAATTCGTCCATCGTTTGATCGTTCACAAACTTCCTATGCATGGGGCCGTCCAGTTTCTGTTGAGAATGATTCATTATCTTCTGATCAAGGTGTACTTTCTCGTCAAAATACTTTGAGGCATAATAAGACCCCAATTTCTCCATTGAGGCTAGATCAGTTGGAGAAGAAGGATCTTCTATGGTGTTGCCCTAGCAATAGCGGAAGATTATTTTGGCTCTCCATTGGCACAGATGCATCAATTCTTCGAACAGATCTTAATATTCCTGTATATGATTGGAAAATATCAGCCAGCTCTCCATTGAAGTTGGAGAACAGACTTCCTTGTTCTGCAGATTTCAAGATTTTGGAAAGACTGGGAGACGGTAAATACATAGAACGACAGCAGGGTCTTGTATCATCACGTGGAACCGTACACATATACTCTGCTGACATACGAAACCCGATATATATAATGTTACGTCTTCAGGGAGGTTGGGTTATGGAAAAGGTAAACCCTTCCATTTTGAGTATCCATATGACCATATGCATGCATGTTTGCGCATAAATATACATGGAACCTTCTCTAAAAAAATATAATTTGATATTGCCTCATTTCTTGTCTCTTGGTAAACAGGACCTTGTTCTTATTTTGGATCTGACAAATGGTAATCACGTGTCCTCATTTTCGATGCTTCACCAGCAGAGAAAACGGTACGTAGTGTCTGTAACCTTTAGATATATGTTCTGTGTTTTCTTATTTTGTGTATGAACTACTACTTCTCTTCCTCTTTGCTTGCATACTCTTGGGAATCGATCAAGAATGCTTAATTTTTCTTAATTTAGCTAAGCTTTGATGTGAAGAATGGGGCATATATGGATTTTGTTTCTTAGTAACATAATATATATTCGATTTTTTTTCTTTCTAAAACCGGGCTATTTATCTAATTCTATAAGTCTATAAAGGACACATGATTTATAACTTTGGGTAAAAGTTGACTAGTCACTCATTAACCAGCATGCCTTTGTTAGCTTGTAATGGTTATAATTTCACTTAGTTAATTGAAGGAGAGAAGGTAAAAGGAGCTGCCACGTCCAGATGAGGGCAAGCCTCTCTTTTCATCAGTATTTCTATGCATTCTGTGCAATAAATATTGTAAGCAATGCAGGGTATGTTTTGGCGACTGCACCATGTGTTCCCATGATATATCTGCTTTTGCCATTGATATATTTGAGTTCAACATGCAATAGATAGATTCTGTTGATTGATAGCCGGTCATCTATTTTCAGATTGCAGGCAATGTTTTTATCTTGATTTTAAAATTACACTTGAGTTTAACAAATTCACAGGTGTAGTTCATTTGTTGTGCAACAAAAATCTTCATAAACTGGATCCGGGTAACTGAATGTGCCTCTCAAGATAAGACATGCTCTAATTTGTGCACTCAGTTTGTATTCCAAGATTCACCACTAAATTTGCGTTCAAAATTGAATTCGTGAATCTCTCATTTAAAATTGTGTGCTATGTTACTTTCTGTTGAGAATGCCAATTACATTGCAACAACTGGCATTGATGTGCCCTTCTTCTCACCCCAGAATGCCAACTTCTCGAGGCTTAAGTCACTTGTTTTTATTTAAAAGAAAACAGTCGCATGAAATAAATGATTGACATGATTTGACTTAAAACATTGCACATCTATATACTGCACGTCATTACGCAAATCATATATATATATATATATATACACCCCCCGTATTTTCAAATTTGGTCAATAATAAAAATCATAGTACTGGTATGCAATGTAGTTCTGTAGGAGGGAGTATAGGGGGGGCCTGTTTATTTCGCTTTCCAGAGAGCATTTCCCTGCTCTCTGGAAAGCCAAACAAACGAGTTTTTTTTTTTTCTGAAAGAAACTTATCTTATCTCTCAATTTTAAAAAACAATCCCATGTTAAAAAAATATCTTATATCTATAAAAACCTAAACAAACTCTATTTTGATTTGTTGTAAAGTAATTTATCTCTTACTCTACTTATCACAGATAACAAGTTTGATTTGACATTAAGTAACCTATCTCTTACTCTATTTTTCTTCTTACCATAATCTCGAATAATGAAAGCCTACAACCTTCTAGAAAATAAACCTACTATTTATTTCAACTCTAAAAATCGAACAAACAACTTTAAGTTTGAAAAAAGAAATTTTATGTAATACATAAATATAACAACTCATTCATGTAATAATATAAATCACCATTTTAAATATTATAATATAAAATTATTAAGAATGATGCTCTTAAGAAGCCCTTAAACCCAACTTTTTTGAAATATGACTCTCGTTCACTCCCGCTCTGTGCTCGTTTTTCACTCTGCGAATTAGTTACCTGGATCTGGATCACGTCCATGCCACGAGGATATCAAAATAATGATTTAACTTTGGTTTAATTTATTTGTGTTTCCTTCTGTGCAGGAGGTTACGGGTCAGCATTGAACGTGATTTTGGAGGAACTGCAGCTGCCCCAAAAACATTGAGGTTTTTTATTCCCTACTGGATTAATAATGAGTCCTTCCTATCATTGGCATATAAAGTGGTGGAAATCGAACCACTAGAAAGTGCGGATGTGGATTCTCTTGTTATCTCCAAAGCAGTTAAATCTGCAAAATCAGCTGCAAAATATCCTTCTACATCAGCAGTTGGGAGACAGGTTGATATGAGAAAAAACATTCAAGTATTAGAAGCTATTGAAGATACTAGTCCTATACCCAGTATGCTTTCTCCACAAGACTACGTTGGCCGCGGAGGTGTTTTGCTGTTTTCATCAAGGAATGATGCCTACTTATCCCCAAGGGTGGGCATTTCTGTTGCTATTCGAAATTCTGAAAATTTTAGTCCTGGAGTATCACTTCTTGAACTGGAGAAAAAGGTGATATGGAGATTATCATTTATAGTTTGTAATAAAAATTTTTTTTTTTGGGGAGGGGGGGGCTCCTTTTGGTTTATAATTTTTAACCTTTTACATTCTCTGAATTCCCGTAACCACTTCTCTTCAGCAACGTGTTGATTTAAGGGCATTCAATTCCGATGGAACTTACTACAAGCTTTCAGCTGTGCTGCACATGACCTCAGACAGAACGAAGGTATAAATAATCATCATACACTTAAGATCTACCCAGATGGTGCAACAGGAGTTTTCACTTGTTTATGGGATCTTATATATATATCTTGGATACTTTCTCTGATTGCCTTATTTCCACATCATATAGCTTTTGTTTCCAAATATACTAGCTTACACAATAAATATTTGCAGAAAGGGTACTCAAAAAAACACCTAGTGACCTAGTCAGGGAAACTATAGTGCTGTCCTCTAACAGTCGTTCAGACCTTTGAAACCTCTCTTTTCCTTTTTGATGTTACGAAAGATCTCTTTGATGTTCGTTCAAGTTTATAGTTTTCCTGTTATGTTTGCAGCTTTTAAATATCAGCAAAAATAATGAATTAAAAATCCCATTTGCCATTGTCATCCTGTTTGCATTTATTTACTTATTTACTTTTTTGGAAAAAATAGTCAATAGATGCACGTGTTATGCCGTGTATCAATTTCTGAATGTTTAATGGCAAACAATCAAATCTTAGAGATACCTGAATATTATTTCTCTATAAATATAAAATCAAGGTTTGTGTTTTCGAACTTTTTAAAGAAGTTCTTATTTGAAAATGTGAGTTGTAAAAAGCTAAATATACGAGGAGTAAAACATTTTAAGTAATAAATAATTCATCTAATGTCCTAAAAAAGTATGTGTAGCAAAAAATTTGAGAACTTTTTATAAATTTGTAATTTTAATGAAAGTACTTCTTGAAATTTGATTAAAATAAAACAGTAATATGAATAGCTTAAAAGTGCACAAAACTAGTTCTTTGGGTTGTTTGGTTTTATGTAGACAGTAAAAAAATAGTGTTTCAGTTTGTTCCTTCAATTCACTTGCTTTCTGGAATACAAGTTGTTAGTGTTCACTTAGTAACCTATTAGCTGATAGCAGTAATTGAAATGTTCGGAAGAACTATAAGATCTAGGGATAGAAATTCTGATTTTTCGGTCTTGTTGTAAAAATGATATCTCTTATCTATTTCGCAGTTTTACATGCAAATTTTATGTTATGCAAAACCAATATGTGAATAACATTCCTGTATGTAATTCCAGGTTGTGCATTTTCAGCCACACACAATGTTCATTAACAGAGCTGGTTGTAGCATATGCATGCAACAATGTGACACACAACTACTGGAGTGGCTTCATCCTACTGATCCTCCCAAACATTTTGGATGGCTGTCTGCAAAAGCTGAATTTCTAAAAGTCTGTGTAAATCAACCTCACCTGTGTACACACTCTTCTGTAATGATATGTGACTTACTTTATCCATCTTATATGTCATTATTTAAGTTGCGGATGGACGGGTACCAGTGGAGCACACCATTCTCCATTAGCTCTGAGGGTTTAATGTCTATAAGCTTGAGAAGTGAATCAGGAAGTGATGAAATGCATCTTTCAGTTGAAGTTAGAGGTGGGGCTAAGACCTCTCGCTATGAAGTTATACTACGTCCCAGTTCTTTCTCGAGTCCTTACAGGTGATTGTTGAATCTTATTCTTTATGCAACTGCAGTTTTCCTTTGAATGGATTGAATTCATCTATAATAGAAAAAATATATTAAATGCGTGATAGATTCTTTCATGGAGCAAGGTTTTACTGTCGATGTTTAGGTGAGCACATTTGGTGTGCGGTTATAGTGTGTCAACAATTGAATAACATGTAATTAAGCAGAGACCATTCAATAGTTTATGTTCTACTGATTATCCTGTTTAACATAAATTCTGGATATAGTGTCTCAGTGATTGCTTTCTCCCCTTTTGGGCCGCGCTTATACTCTGTTCCTACTTCCAAACTGCATGTTAGTGACTAGGGAACTTAAAGTGTAATTATATGCATGTCTTACTTGCCTTAGTAATTGATCTACTTTCATTTTAAAATTATCTTTACAAAACTTGGAACACTCGTGCTTCTGAAAAGTTCCATGCATCATGCAGATGTTGCAAATTTCTGGAAAATCTCTTGCTAATTGTTTATGATCTTATAGACTTAGAAATCTTTTATCTGACATTGGTAGCCTAATATGATGGTTTAAACTCTGTCAAAGCTACATATTGATGGTGGTACGTAACTTAAGATATGCTATTTTATATCTGTTGGAGTCGACTTGCACTTTTTTCTTGCTACTCTGCTTCCTAGAATTTCTAATGGGAGCAACTGACAGGATTGAAAATCGCTCTTTCTTTCTACCGATACGATTTCGGCAAGTACATAGCTCCAAGGACTCTTGGAGGTCTCTACTTCCTAATGCTGCTGCTTCTTTTTCATGGGAAGATCTTGGCAGACAGCGATATTTGGAACTACTGGTAGATGGAAACGACTCCACAACATCACAGAAATACGATATTGATGAGATCAAGGATCACCAGCCCATCCAGGTTGTTGGAGGACCTAGAAGGGGTCTTCGAGTCACTATTATTAGGGAAGAGAAAGTAAATGTCGTCAAAATCAGTGATTGGATGCCAGAGAATGATGCCCCAACACTTCTAAACAGAAGTCCTTCTTTACAACAAATATATGAAAGTAAGTCAACATTAGCCTCAGATAGTGAATTTCATCTCATCCTCGAAGTGGCAGAGCTTGGATTGTCCATTGTTGATCATACACCGGAAGAGATATTGTATTTGTCACTCCAAAACTTTCTGCTGTCGTATTCCACTGGACTGGGCTCTGGCATTAGTCGGTAATATTCCTGATCAAAGAATGTCAAAGCCACTCAACAGTTTTGCTATTAAATGATTTTTCAAAGTCGCCTGTTTCGCTCTGTTCTAAATTTGATCATTTGCTGGTTTATATGCTTGATCTTAATCTGGATTTTGTGATTCAGGTTAAAAATAAGAATGGGGGGAATTCAAGTGGATAATCAGTTGCCTTTAACACCAATGCCAGTTCTTTTCCGACCACAAAGAGTTGGCGAGGAGACTGATTATATTATAAAGCTTTCTATCACCCAGCAATCAAGTGGGTCTTTAGATTTATGCATATATCCTTACATGGGTTTGCAAGTGAGTAATGAAGTTTAAATAATTGCATAAATTCTAATTTTCTAATGCTAAGAGAGACTTGTGTAATATTCTGTCAGGGGCCTGAGAATACTGCCTTCTTGATTAACATCCATGAGCCAATCATTTGGCGCCTTCATGGTCTTATCCAGCAAGCCAATATTAGTAGGATATTTGATTCTCAGACCACATCTGTGTCCGTTGATCCCATTATTCAAATTGGGTATGTACTCAGGCCCTTTCTTTTCTTCTTCTTATGAAATTTCAATTAGCTAATCTCATGTATTGATGTATTTTTTTCTTCATTACACCCACAAGTTTATTTAGTTTTTCCTTTATATAATATTCGTTAATCGATGTTTCTCATGAATTTTGCCTTTATGCAAGCTTTAAGTTCCTTACCTATAGTAGTTATTTTTGTTGAATTATGATATCACAATTATACTATAATTACAGAAATAGAAATATGATTTTATTTGTTTATTACACATATTATTGGGACATTCACCATTTATATGTCTTGACTAAGCAACATTTAATTCTGTTATATTTGTGATAATTTGATCTATTTACCTCTGATATGCTTCTTGAACTTGTGCCAAATCAATTTGCAGTGTTCTTAATATCTCAGAAGTTCGTTTCAAAGTTACCATGGCAATGTCCCCTACTCAACGGCCAGTCGGTGTCCTTGGATTTTGGGCAAGCTTAATGACTGCTCTAGGAAATACTGAGAATATGCCAGTAAGCATGATCTCCTTGTGTTTTTCTATTATGTAGACTTGACATAACTGTTGACTTTGGTATTTTATCTTGGGAAAGATTTGAGCTACCACAGCGGAATCGATAAGGAATGCTTAATTCAATTGAAGGATTCGTTAACTTCAGATTTCAAGGGTTTTGATTCCCAAGAATAAATCTGGAAGAGAGATAACTCAAATATTGATTAATGACTTAAAAAATAAGATCTGGCGCAGTATCTATAAGAGAATAAAATCCTGCGCTACCCTAATAAGAAAAAATGACCAAATGCCCTTAGTTAAGGGTTAAACAAACATGATAAAAGTAAAATAAAATACTGCAGAAGACCCTAAAATAAAACTCTTAGATAAAACAAAAATCTATGCTCCTGCATCAGTTACACTTGCCATGAGTTTCTTATTAAGACCTTTACGATGGGTCCTTGGTTGGTTATAAGAAAGAACATATTTACCGTGATCATAGGTTCGTTAAGTGCATTTACTTTATAATTTCAGATATTATGATGGTGCTCCCCCAATAAACTACGGTATCCCTTTCAACTATTTGAGATCCCAAATTGTTTAGAATTAGTGAAGATATTCTTGTAGTTTCATATCTTGGTAATTCCTGATAACTACATGTGAATTGAAGTACCTTTTAGTGTGTGTTTTGAGATCCTTTAAGAATCCTCATTGATTAATAAATAGTGAAGATCTTCTTGTAGTTTCATATCTTGGTGATTCTTGTTAACAAAATGTGAATTGTATGACTGTTGATATGTTCTATTAGGTTCGGATAAATCAGAGATTTCAGGAGAATGTGTCTATGAGGCATAGTGTTCTAATTGGTAATGCTATCTCAAACATCAGAAAGGATCTTCTCTGTCAGCCACTGCAGCTGCTTTCTGGTGTTGATATATTGGGCAATGCAAGTAGTGCACTTGGACATATGAGCAAAGGTGTTGCTGCATTATCAATGGATAAGAAATTCATGCAAAGTCGGCAAAGACAGGTAGGCAATCTTCCTTTCTGGTAAGGACCGTAAGGTATTGTATTTTACCGAGCTTGCATGATGAAATTGAATGACTTTATTTTATCAAACTCTGTCAGCTGTTAGTTTGCTTCTGATATTTACCTATTCACTATGCAAACGTACATAATCTGGTTCTCGTCTTCGATATGTAATATACAGTATAGATTCTCCTACATTATGTGTGACCGAATTATGCATTTCTTTTTGTTTTAAATTATATGATGTCTTTCTTGCAGGAGAACAAAGGTGTTGAAGACTTTGGTGATGTCATTCGAGAGGGGGGTAGCGCCTTTGCGAAAGGCCTATTTCGTGGAGTCACCGGAATTTTAACAAAGCCTCTTGAAGGTGCAAAAGCATCTGGTGTTGAGGGCTTCGTACAGGGTGTTGGGAAGGGATTGATAGGTGCTGCTGCACAACCTGTTAGTGGTGTTTTAGATCTCTTGTCCAAAACTACAGAAGGGGCAAATGCAATGCGAATGAAGATCGCATCTGCTATTGCTTCTGAAGATCAACTCCTTCGCAAGAGGCTACCCCGAGTTATTAGTGGGGATAATTTACTTAGGCCATATGACGAGCACAAAGCACGGGGACAGGTACATTCTTTTGCTACTCTATTCTATTAAATAATTTACTTAGGCCATAGAATATGTATGTTATATTTTTATACCATCCATTACCCTTTAATAAATTCTGCATCAGTCTAAACTGTACTAGTCAAATTTACCCTATGGTATCATGCGAAGCTGAAGGAACCAGATGTAATAATTTACCGTAAAGATTTCAATAATGGAACTCAATTTAATCTGTATGGAACAGCAAAATATATTCAAGAACCCTAGCTACTAGAGAAGGAAACTAAAAACAAATCTCCTAAATTATTGGACACACATACAGAGAAAATAAACTCAGCTATTGTTGGCCTTATTCTAAGTAAAGTTAGCTCTCAAAAGACTACCATTTCATCCTTCAAGAGTTGCTCCTTTCTCCATGTTTATGGCTGATATGTTGTTACCACTAGCCGCCATAGCAGAGCTATCAGTAGTTTGTGGCTCAAGCATTAATCGATTCCTACTTTTACATCGGATTAGAGCCACTACCTCATTAAGACATGGAACCTCTGGCTTCCCAAAAATCTGAATTCTTACTTGATCAAGTTCTGGATTAAGACCAACCGGAAAATCATAACCCCTTTATTCTTTAATAAAGGCATTTGGGACTACTGCATCTTTGGAGCATGTTGTTATTATCACATGATAATGGTCTAATTCCTGGCACAAGGATTTGAGTTGGTTCGCATATTCAGTTACTGTTTTATTCCGTTGTTTTGCCGCCGTGGTTTTGACCTTGACTTCGTACACTTGAGCCGCATCGAAGCTTTGGAAAAAGTCTGCTGAATTGCATGTCATATATCCTTGGCAGTAGCCAAAAACATGCACGTGTTACTTATTTCAGGAGTCAAACGTGGGATCTCCTGGTTTGGATCCTGAACCAGTGATATGGATAATCTTCCCCTTTCCTTTCAATAATGTACGGATGAGTTGAGACCACTTAAGGTAGTTTTTTCCATCTAACCTACAAGCAACCTGAATGTTCTGCGATACTCCGGATTGTTGGGATCGGATCACCCCTTCTGATTGGACACTGGCAGTAGTTCCCCCCGTTTCTGACATCTTGAACGCGCCAAGAAATCATCTGGTATCGGCTAGGGGGGAAACTGAAATGAAGACCAAAAAAAAAAAAATGGGAAGACTCCGAGAAAAGAACCTAAAGCTCTGGTACCATGTAAAGAATTGAATAATGAAACTCAATACTGTATGGTACAACAAAATATAAACAAGAACCCTAGCTACTATAGAAGAAAGCTAAAAACAAACTAAAAAAATGGACACACATACAGAAAGACTTAGCTAATATAGGCGCCTTTTTTCCTTAGAAATCTATAACCAAAAATAAATAAAAGAATTTCCTACTTGCAATTTTTGACATTTACCATAGTCTATAATCAGACTGCGACATCCAAACAGGTTAATGTATTACCACACTTCTCATGTGGAGTGGAAATTGATTTTAGGGCACTCTGAAGGTGACCACGTCAATGACCAGTTGTTTATCATTAACTAAGGGCAAATTGACAAAATTCTGAAAGAAGTTGCCTTTTGGGCTGACATTTTTTTTTTAGGATCAGTCATAGGGACCTGATTTTTCTAATTTGCATGACATGCTTTTTGAGTCCTTGCTTGGCTTCTTAACTGAACCTAGGAACAAATATATTCTGAAGCCTGCCCTTTTTTGTAACTGAGTATTATTTGGTGATTTTGAGCTTCTCTTCCTAAATTACCTAGTTGTGCACGCTATGATACAAAATTGATCTGTAGCAAGAACCTCACGTACTTGTCTTTGCCATGATGAAGGTAATTCTGCAATTAGCAGAATCTGGGTCATTCTTTATTCAGGTTGATCTGTTTAAAGTACGAGGAAAGTTTGCTTTAACGGATGCCTATGAGGACCATTGTGTTCTTCCTAAGGGCAGGATCATTGTGGTTACTCATCGAAGAGTAATACTGCTGCAAGTAAGTTATATTGATTAGACTCTGGGCCTGTTTTTTTGTTTAAAGGAATGAGGTAATCTCTCATTCTATCAAATCTGTGCTGATATTCAAACTCCTTTTTTCTTATATGTTCTCAGCAACCATCCAATCTCATAGCCCAGAAAAAATTCAACCCTGCCAGAGATCCATGTTCAGTGCTCTGGGATGTGGTGTGGGATGACTTAGTGACAATGGAACTAGCTCTTGGAAAGAAAGATCATCCTAGTGCCTTACCTTCACGAGTTATTCTGTATCTACAAAACAGATCATTGGATGCCAAGGATCAAATTCGCATCATAAAGTGTAACCGTGATACGAATCAAGCATTTGAAGTTTACTCTTCGATTGAGCAAGCGAGGTCTACGTATGGTCCGACACAGTCAATGGTACAAATTTGAACTTCCTGATTACTTCTAATGCAAATTACGCATGTTTTGTTCTTATGGTATTTCTCATTCTTAAAATAAGAACTAGTAGAACATTTGATGTTCCACTTATGAAGACAAGATAATATAAAGATCTCAGGCTTCATTTGGATTGAGGAAATTTGATTTGAAGAATGATTTTTGAATCACTTCATCATTTTGGATTTTGGTTAAAAAGATTAGTACAAAATGAATATAGGAATTTGATTCATACAGAACCAACATATCCAAACAAGTTCTTGGCTTTTGTTATTCAATATTTGGTATGATTTGGTCCAAATATCTCAATTGAAGATTAATCATTTTGAATCTGTTCTAGACTTTGGAAGAGGGGTTATACCTATTGTGATTGCTTTAAATTTTGTGCCAGGCCTTGCTGAAGAGGAAAGTGAGAAAACCCTACTCGCCTGCAGTTGATGCTGTAATTCCTAAAGGATCTTACATGATGTCACCTCAACAAATGCCTTCATCGGTATCCCTAAATTCAACTCTTGGAGCAGTGAACAGTGATTGATATGGAGAACACTTCCACATCAACAGGCCCGTGCCCGATCCGAGATGTAACAAAAACTCAAAACTTCACATCAGATATCTTGGCTAACCATCATTGTTGTGCTTTTTCTTCAAGTTGAATCCCTTATGATCTCAAGATAAGTTCATAAATACTACTTTTGGTTAGTTGCCAAAGAAGCTCAAATGACAGATATCAAGAATACAGCAATGGGAGCCTGGGTGAGAAGGGAAGGGTTCGTTCAGAATCTCTCAGTTCTCTTCATACTTTTTGGCTGCAACTTACAGTCTTAATCCAGCATTTCACACTAGAATGTAAGTATACTACTGCACAATATTAAGCGCGTTCCACTTTCGGAGAGAAGCATACGAGAATGTATATGTATATATATTTAGTCCTATATGAAGTCGGAAGCTCTGTCCATCTTTTGTAGATAATTACTCATGAATCAATGTATATATAAGCTTTTCTGAAGGTGAGACTTTGCCAGTATAATGAAGTCCCGAAGTTATTGGTTTGATTCTTTTTTCTTTTGTTTAAGTTACATTATTCACAACTGTTATTTTTGAATTCGTGATTGTGAAGGAGTAAATATTAAACTGCAAGAGCTTTGGTTCAATTTGAAAGCCTATACTACATTTTACTATATAAAATAAACTTAATGAACCATGTAAAGAATATCTATAAGTCATCTTTCTTTTTTATTTTTTTTTTTAAGAAGAAGAAAAGATAACCTAAGTCATGCTATCAATACTCAAGAGCTCTCGAAGCTGTATTGGTGGCTCTTCCATCATCTTTAACTTTCTCTCTGATCCATGTCCTAGCTTGGTGAGGATATCTGCAATTGAATTGGTGGATCTTTTGATATGTGACAGTTGCACTTCACACGGCAACCTAAGGAATCTCTTGCAATCCTTGAAAATATAATGCAATGGGTGATCTCGTGTATCTGTCTTCCTAACCAGCTTGAGGATAGCTTTTGAATCAATCTTAACCATGAAGTACCCAATCCTTCTCTCCCATGCACAAGTCATGCCTTCTTTCAAAGCCAATAATTCAACTTGCATAATAGTACAAGCACCATAATAGTACAAGCACCAACACCCTGCCAGAAACCAATAACCCAATCTCCTTCATCATTTTGAAAGGTGCCTCCTCCCGAGGCCGAATTAAGGTGCGAGATCCAATTCCCATCAATATTGAGTTTATACAATTCTCTCTTTGGACGACTCCAAACTTGGGGAACATGAGATGCGTGTGTACATGTCCTCAAGAAACTCCTATGGAGATCCCTAGCGAGTTGTTTCACTCTAAACATGGTAGCTCGAGACCTTTCTTCTTTCCCTTCGAAAACTCTAAAATTTCTAGCCTTTCCAAATATTCCAGATGGATGCCAGGAGGACCCATGGCCAAAGGTTCCGTGAGAGTACTGAATTCCGCATATTCATCTTGATCTAAAGTAGGGGTAGTTTTTCGTTTTTGCACTAATTGAGTTTGGTCGAACCTAGAACATTCACATGGTAAGTGAAATATGCTGGTTTTAAGATTGAATTCATCTCCTGAGAAAGTGACTAATTATGGTAGAGCAGGGACCAATTACACCACAATCTAGCCAATCATAGTTGGATTTGTTTAAACCAAATGGTTGAGATCTTTGGAAGAGATAGAAAGCGGGTTCGACTTATATCTATTTAGTGTTGTCTCTGACCTTATCCATGAAAAGTCTCCGTTGAATTGGTCTAAAACAATATCACTACAACATAAGGGTTCTTACAACTAACAAACTGCCTTATCCAAAGTATATCCGGAGTTCAAATTCGAACCTGAAAGGCTGCATACAAGCTACTGTAAACACAAACCTAGTTGCGGCATGATAAAGGGACTCTCCAATCAATCAATCAACAACTAAAACCTCACATAGTACACTTCAAGCAAATGACATAGTACAGACTCATTTTTATCTCCACATCCAATGGACAAACATTCATTTTAGCTCTAAGGCTCATAGTGACTTACACCCTTTTTATTTTTATTTTCTATGTTAGGTAGTTTTTATTAGGTTCAATGGATAAACTTTGTAAACGATTTAGCTATGCAGTTCAATAAATTTTTTAGCCTAATTGCTTTATTTTATATTATTGTTTTCAATCACATCGAACCATACCAAACGACAAATATATGTATCTTGTATTGTTTACACTTCACTTATCTTCCGAATAACAATATTATAAATTTATATCGTAAATTTGTTAAGTCATGTAGTCATACAACATAGAGAGTCATCAAAAGGAAAGGTTTGGTACGTAGTTATATCAATCATTTAACTTAGTTTCATATAGGTGCATCACTCAACTATTTAGGCTGTTGGTTTTTGTTGTATGTTGATCGTCAAACATAGTGGCATGTCCGGCACATTTCATGTGGGTCCTCAATAGTCAATTTGGATAGGATCTTCGGATTTTGGATCTAGATCAAGTTAAACTTGATAGATCTTTATATATCTGTGTCTAATGTTCGTATAGAATTTGAACATGGTTACCTTACACAAGGTTACAATAATTGCATTTAGCTTAAGCAGTTGTAACAAGATAACCTATTTTGAGCGAAGTAAAAAATCTCAAATTCTTAAGAGCAATTGGTATTTTGCACCTCACAAATATAGGGCATGTTCTTAACCTCTCACTCTCTGAAAATATATTTTAAGAGATAAAATCTCTGAAAATATGTTCTTTTGACAAACATCTCTAAAAAAATCTTAGAAAAATATGAGACAATTCACTCATTTTTTAAACACCTCAAGAGGTGTTTTTAGAGAAAATTTGATTTTTTTAGAGGATAACACTAAAAAAGAAAAGCAATTCTACCTTTTTTTTTTTTTATTTAAGACAATAATTATGAATCTTCCTTAATTTTCTTCCTCCATTGATGAATCATTTTATCCTTCTCAAATTTCTTCTATTTCTTTCAAATTCGACCCAATCGGGAAACTCACATACATATTTTTTTCGTCAAGTAACGAGGTACAATTCAACACCCAATTCGCTAGGTTTTAACCTTAAATTGTTCTCTGAAAAGTCGAAAAATTGTTGTAAGATGATTAGAACATAATCTTATAAAATTTATCTTCACATCTCAAAAAATGAAAATTCAAGAGAACGTAATCTCAAAACTCATCTCACTTTTGCAAGAGTTCAATCTTATAGAAAAGCTCACAAAAACTCATCTTAAAAAGTGAGAGGCCAAGAGATATGATATGATTCATGTGGTATTTTATCCCATGTTTTAAGATAAATATGACACTTTACCTCCCTGTAATATGATAAATGTGACACTTTACTCTCCTAAGGCCATCTCCAATGGAGAGGGCCAGCCCCGGGGCCCCGGAGCCCCGAGCCAGCCAGGGGGGGGGGGTGTGCAAATCATGGATCCAAATTCACTTCGTCTCTTCAAGACTTGTGCGAGCCCGCGACCTGCGGACACGAATGCAGTCCAATTCTCTAGCTTTCGGACAAGCCCAATTTTTATTATTTAGAACTTATTAAATGCAAAAAATTTATCTATGCTAACAAATTTTTATTATTAATGATTTTAATTTTACAAAAATAAATTTTATTATATTAAATAATTCAATTCAAATTTGGTGACTACATATATTTATTAAATGCTAGTAAATATACTAAATAAATTTTATTAAGAATTTCAATTCTACATATTTAATTTAATTTAATAGGAAAAATTAATTTTATTAATTATTTAAGTTTATTTATATTTTTTTCTATTTTTATTTATTAAAAAACCTATTAAATAAACAATTTAAAAAAAAAAACGGAACCAGTCAGGGGACGCCAAGTGGCGTCCCCTGACTTAATTACGGGCGCGTGCAAACACGCGCCCCTATTTCCCTTCTTCTTCACCACGCGAGCCCAGGGCTGGGCGCAGGGCTCCGCCGAGCCCTGCGCCCAGCCCGTTCCGCCCCTCCAGCCTCCCCGCCCCGCCCCCAGCCCCCACTGGAGACGACTCCTTTCCCGCAGCCCCACCCCGCCCCCAGCCCGGCCATCTCCATTGGAGATGGCCTAAGGGACTTTGTATTTTTGTCCAGTCACTCTCAATTTCAGCGAGCATGTTACATCTTCGTTGGAAGGAGGTAAATTGTTCCTTTAATTTTCAGGGGGTAAAGTGCTTATTTTTAAATTAGGGGGAGTACATTGAATATTATTCATATCACAAGGGGGTAAATTGTCATTAACCTTTTTCATTTGTAACCGAATACTTGAGCAATTTCTGGAGCAAACCAAACAAAACCGACTTATTTATTTTTAATTATTATCAAATAACATATGAAACATATGATTGCCATAGGAAAAAGAAGTAGAAAAATCAACTCAGGATACCGCGCCACAAAATTTAATAATGGGTCCCCGCCGTATTATTTTTAATTAATTTCAATTTCATATCCACTAACGAAATATTTACGCGGATTTATTTATCCAAATCCCACTCCAATTAAGAAACCTAAATCTCCATATAAGGACCTAACCCTATTCTTTTTGCGCACAAAAAGCTCTCGTCGTCTCTATCAAATAATCTACACTCAGAATCAGAAGCTCTTTATTATATTATATTATTTTATTATTTTATCAATCGATTCTTTCCAGCAAGAAAAAACCAATTATGGTGGCAGAAGCGGAGGTTATATGTCAGCAAAATCTCGCCGTTCAGTACCTTTGCGTTCCGTCTTCGACGACGGCGAAATTGGAGGCCGATTTCTTCGACGTTAAGCCAGAGGGTGCTGATACACCGATTAAAACCCCGATCTTTCGTTCCTCTGAATCGGCGGTCTCCATCGAGCTCTCTCGCTCTGAATCGGTATGTATCGTAGTTCATTGATTTTTCACTGTCTTTTTTATTTTTTTTGAAATTCTTGACTTTATGTGATTATACACTGCGTTGAAGAAAAGGTTTGATATGATTTATGACGTTATTGCTGTGTGTTTATCTCTTTGCGTGGTGAAACTAGGGTTTTTTTCCTTCCTATTGTGAATTACATCAAAATTAAGGGTTTTTAACTGTTTTATCTTGTTGAATATCTGTCGTATTCTGGTGCAAAATTTCAATTTGCTTTGTACTGGATTTTTGTTAAAAATGTTTGTTCTTCTTGGTTTTATGAAGAACTGATTTGGATCACAAAATACTCTATTAGTCCTTGATTGAATGTTAAGTTTGTTACTTTAAACTTTGATTTAACATTTGTTATGCTGTTTATATCTTTTTAGACAAAGTCTGAATCGATTAAACAAATTATGCATATTACATTCACAATGACAGTCAGGTTCTCTGGTCTCAATAGTAGTTATGGGATTTTAATTGTGGGACGGATGGAGTAGTGAATTAAACTTAAACACACTCGGAATGTCAATTTTGTTGCCAATATAAACAGTAATCCAGTATCCAGAGTTTTAAAGTTACCACGTGAATAATTTTTAAAAATATTGGATTTAAGCTTCTATTGAATTGATAATTACTGGTTTGATATAACATAGACTGTAGATATTTTGATGATTGTTATGCAATACTTTGAGTAGTTTATGTCTAGATCTTCTATCTTTTGGTTTACTTTATGGTCATGATTATGTACTACGCGTGGACAGACTCTAACAAGTACATTTTTTCCCATCAGGCTCTGAGTTGCTCAACAAGTATTCGGACTACCACTGTATTCAACACTCCATGCAGCAAGTTTTCTTCAAAAATTCACTCGGGTAGCCACACTGATATTGGACCTCGCAGCTCTAATGAGGATCAACACATCAGGATTGATGACCTATCTACCCACTTGGGTGCCCTCTACAGTTGGTCTCAACCAAGTTCTTTTTACGCAGTTTTTGACGGTCATGGTGGCCCTGAAGCAGCAGCTTACGTAAAGAATAATGCTATGAGATTCTTCTTTGAGGACGCTGAATTGCCTCAAGCAAACGATGTTGACGAAAACTTCTTACAAAATTTAGAAAGTTCTCATCGCAGGTCCTTTTTACTGGCTGATCGAGCCTTGGCTGATGAACAAAGTAGTGTCGATTCATGTTGTGGAACTACGGCACTTACCGCTCTAGTTCTTGGAAATCATCTACTAATAGCAAATGCTGGAGACTGTCGTGCAGTTCTTTGTAGGAAAGGAGATGCCATTCAGCTCTCTCAAGATCACAGACCATCTTGTCCTGTGGAACGGAGAAGGGTCGAGGATTTGGGTGGTACAATTGAATATGGATACCTAAATGGTGACCTTGCTGTCACTAGAGCCCTTGGAGACTGGTATATGAAACTCCCATTTGGGTCCGCATCACCTCTTACTGCCGAGCCTGAATTCCAACGAACTTTATTGACTGAAGATGATGAGTTCTTGATACTTGGATGTGATGGAATATGGGATGTTTTGTCTAATCAAGAAGCAGTTCGCCTGGTTCGCAGGGAGCTTAGGCATCACAACGACCCTCAAAGGTGTGCTATGGAGCTAGTCAATCTAGCTTTGAGAAGGGACACATGCGACAACCTCACAGCTATATTTGGAACTACTGGTAGATGGAAACGACTCCACAACATCACAGAAATACGATATTGATGAGATCAAGGATCACCAGCCCATCCAGGTTGTTGGAGGACCTAGAAGGGGTCTTCGAGTCACTATTATTAGGGAAGAGAAAGTAAATGTCGTCAAAATCAGTGATTGGATGCCAGAGAATGATGCCCCAACACTTCTAAACAGAAGTCCTTCTTTACAACAAATATATGAAAGTAAGTCAACATTAGCCTCAGATAGTGAATTTCATCTCATCCTCGAAGTGGCAGAGCTTGGATTGTCCATTGTTGATCATACACCGGAAGAGATATTGTATTTGTCACTCCAAAACTTTCTGCTGTCGTATTCCACTGGACTGGGCTCTGGCATTAGTCGGTAATATTCCTGATCAAAGAATGTCAAAGCCACTCAACAGTTTTGCTATTAAATGATTTTTCAAAGTCGCCTGTTTCGCTCTGTTCTAAATTTGATCATTTGCTGGTTTATATGCTTGATCTTAATCTGGATTTTGTGATTCAGGTTAAAAATAAGAATGGGGGGAATTCAAGTGGATAATCAGTTGCCTTTAACACCAATGCCAGTTCTTTTCCGACCACAAAGAGTTGGCGAGGAGACTGATTATATTATAAAGCTTTCTATCACCCAGCAATCAAGTGGGTCTTTAGATTTATGCATATATCCTTACATGGGTTTGCAAGTGAGTAATGAAGTTTAAATAATTGCATAAATTCTAATTTTCTAATGCTAAGAGAGACTTGTGTAATATTCTGTCAGGGGCCTGAGAATACTGCCTTCTTGATTAACATCCATGAGCCAATCATTTGGCGCCTTCATGGTCTTATCCAGCAAGCCAATATTAGTAGGATATTTGATTCTCAGACCACATCTGTGTCCGTTGATCCCATTATTCAAATTGGGTATGTACTCAGGCCCTTTCTTTTCTTCTTCTTATGAAATTTCAATTAGCTAATCTCATGTATTGATGTATTTTTTTCTTCATTACACCCACAAGTTTATTTAGTTTTTCCTTTATATAATATTCGTTAATCGATGTTTCTCATGAATTTTGCCTTTATGCAAGCTTTAAGTTCCTTACCTATAGTAGTTATTTTTGTTGAATTATGATATCACAATTATACTATAATTACAGAAATAGAAATATGATTTTATTTGTTTATTACACATATTATTGGGACATTCACCATTTATATGTCTTGACTAAGCAACATTTAATTCTGTTATATTTGTGATAATTTGATCTATTTACCTCTGATATGCTTCTTGAACTTGTGCCAAATCAATTTGCAGTGTTCTTAATATCTCAGAAGTTCGTTTCAAAGTTACCATGGCAATGTCCCCTACTCAACGGCCAGTCGGTGTCCTTGGATTTTGGGCAAGCTTAATGACTGCTCTAGGAAATACTGAGAATATGCCAGTAAGCATGATCTCCTTGTGTTTTTCTATTATGTAGACTTGACATAACTGTTGACTTTGGTATTTTATCTTGGGAAAGATTTGAGCTACCACAGCGGAATCGATAAGGAATGCTTAATTCAATTGAAGGATTCGTTAACTTCAGATTTCAAGGGTTTTGATTCCCAAGAATAAATCTGGAAGAGAGATAACTCAAATATTGATTAATGACTTAAAAAATAAGATCTGGCGCAGTATCTATAAGAGAATAAAATCCTGCGCTACCCTAATAAGAAAAAATGACCAAATGCCCTTAGTTAAGGGTTAAACAAACATGATAAAAGTAAAATAAAATACTGCAGAAGACCCTAAAATAAAACTCTTAGATAAAACAAAAATCTATGCTCCTGCATCAGTTACACTTGCCATGAGTTTCTTATTAAGACCTTTACGATGGGTCCTTGGTTGGTTATAAGAAAGAACATATTTACCGTGATCATAGGTTCGTTAAGTGCATTTACTTTATAATTTCAGATATTATGATGGTGCTCCCCCAATAAACTACGGTATCCCTTTCAACTATTTGAGATCCCAAATTGTTTAGAATTAGTGAAGATATTCTTGTAGTTTCATATCTTGGTAATTCCTGATAACTACATGTGAATTGAAGTACCTTTTAGTGTGTGTTTTGAGATCCTTTAAGAATCCTCATTGATTAATAAATAGTGAAGATCTTCTTGTAGTTTCATATCTTGGTGATTCTTGTTAACAAAATGTGAATTGTATGACTGTTGATATGTTCTATTAGGTTCGGATAAATCAGAGATTTCAGGAGAATGTGTCTATGAGGCATAGTGTTCTAATTGGTAATGCTATCTCAAACATCAGAAAGGATCTTCTTTGTCAGCCACTGCAGCTGCTTTCTGGTGTTGATATATTGGGCAATGCAAGTAGTGCACTTGGACATATGAGCAAAGGTGTTGCTGCATTATCAATGGATAAGAAATTCATGCAAAGTCGGCAAAGACAGGTAGGCAATCTTCCTTTCTGGTAAGGACCGTAAGGTATTGTATTTTACCGAGCTTGCATGATGAAATTGAATGACTTTATTTTATCAAACTCTGTCAGCTGTTAGTTTGCTTCTGATATTTACCTATTCACTATGCAAACGTACATAATCTGGTTCTCGTCTTCGATATGTAATATACAGTATAGATTCTCCTACATTATGTGTGACCGAATTATGCATTTCTTTTTGTTTTAAATTATATGATGTCTTTCTTGCAGGAGAACAAAGGTGTTGAAGACTTTGGTGATGTCATTCGAGAGGGGGGTAGCGCCTTTGCGAAAGGCCTATTTCGTGGAGTCACCGGAATTTTAACAAAGCCTCTTGAAGGTGCAAAAGCATCTGGTGTTGAGGGCTTCGTACAGGGTGTTGGGAAGGGATTGATAGGTGCTGCTGCACAACCTGTTAGTGGTGTTTTAGATCTCTTGTCCAAAACTACAGAAGGGGCAAATGCAATGCGAATGAAGATCGCATCTGCTATTGCTTCTGAAGATCAACTCCTTCGCAAGAGGCTACCCCGAGTTATTAGTGGGGATAATTTACTTAGGCCATATGACGAGCACAAAGCACGGGGACAGGTACATTCTTTTGCTACTCTATTCTATTAAATAATTTACTTAGGCCATAGAATATGTATGTTATATTTTTATACCATCCATTACCCTTTAATAAATTCTGCATCAGTCTAAACTGTACTAGTCAAATTTACCCTATGGTATCATGCGAAGCTGAAGGAACCAGATGTAATAATTTACCGTAAAGATTTCAATAATGGAACTCAATTTAATCTGTATGGAACAGCAAAATATATTCAAGAACCCTAGCTACTAGAGAAGGAAACTAAAAACAAATCTCCTAAATTATTGGACACACATACAGAGAAAATAAACTCAGCTATTGTTGGCCTTATTCTAAGTAAAGTTAGCTCTCAAAAGACTACCATTTCATCCTTCAAGAGTTGCTCCTTTCTCCATGTTTATGGCTGATATGTTGTTACCACTAGCCGCCATAGCAGAGCTATCAGTAGTTTGTGGCTCAAGCATTAATCGATTCCTACTTTTACATCGGATTAGAGCCACTACCTCATTAAGACATGGAACCTCTGGCTTCCCAAAAATCTGAATTCTTACTTGATCAAGTTCTGGATTAAGACCAACCGGAAAATCATAACCCCTTTATTCTTTAATAAAGGCATTTGGGACTACTGCATCTTTGGAGCATGTTGTTATTATCACATGATAATGGTCTAATTCCTGGCACAAGGATTTGAGTTGGTTCGCATATTCAGTTACTGTTTTATTCCGTTGTTTTGCCGCCGTGGTTTTGACCTTGACTTCGTACACTTGAGCCGCATCGAAGCTTTGGAAAAAGTCTGCTGAATTGCATGTCATATATCCTTGGCAGTAGCCAAAAACATGCACGTGTTACTTATTTCAGGAGTCAAACGTGGGATCTCCTGGTTTGGATCCTGAACCAGTGATATGGATAATCTTCCCCTTTCCTTTCAATAATGTACGGATGAGTTGAGACCACTTAAGGTAGTTTTTTCCATCTAACCTACAAGCAACCTGAATGTTCTGCGATACTCCGGATTGTTGGGATCGGATCACCCCTTCTGATTGGACACTGGCAGTAGTTCCCCCCGTTTCTGACATCTTGAACGCGCCAAGAAATCATCTGGTATCGGCTAGGGGGGAAACTGAAATGAAGACCAAAAAAAAAAAAATGGGAAGACTCCGAGAAAAGAACCTAAAGCTCTGGTACCATGTAAAGAATTGAATAATGAAACTCAATACTGTATGGTACAACAAAATATAAACAAGAACCCTAGCTACTATAGAAGAAAGCTAAAAACAAACTAAAAAAATGGACACACATACAGAAAGACTTAGCTAATATAGGCGCCTTTTTTCCTTAGAAATCTATAACCAAAAATAAATAAAAGAATTTCCTACTTGCAATTTTTGACATTTACCATAGTCTATAATCAGACTGCGACATCCAAACAGGTTAATGTATTACCACACTTCTCATGTGGAGTGGAAATTGATTTTAGGGCACTCTGAAGGTGACCACGTCAATGACCAGTTGTTTATCATTAACTAAGGGCAAATTGACAAAATTCTGAAAGAAGTTGCCTTTTGGGCTGACATTTTTTTTTTAGGATCAGTCATAGGGACCTGATTTTTCTAATTTGCATGACATGCTTTTTGAGTCCTTGCTTGGCTTCTTAACTGAACCTAGGAACAAATATATTCTGAAGCCTGCCCTTTTTTGTAACTGAGTATTATTTGGTGATTTTGAGCTTCTCTTCCTAAATTACCTAGTTGTGCACGCTATGATACAAAATTGATCTGTAGCAAGAACCTCACGTACTTGTCTTTGCCATGATGAAGGTAATTCTGCAATTAGCAGAATCTGGGTCATTCTTTATTCAGGTTGATCTGTTTAAAGTACGAGGAAAGTTTGCTTTAACGGATGCCTATGAGGACCATTGTGTTCTTCCTAAGGGCAGGATCATTGTGGTTACTCATCGAAGAGTAATACTGCTGCAAGTAAGTTATATTGATTAGACTCTGGGCCTGTTTTTTTGTTTAAAGGAATGAGGTAATCTCTCATTCTATCAAATCTGTGCTGATATTCAAACTCCTTTTTTCTTATATGTTCTCAGCAACCATCCAATCTCATAGCCCAGAAAAAATTCAACCCTGCCAGAGATCCATGTTCAGTGCTCTGGGATGTGGTGTGGGATGACTTAGTGACAATGGAACTAGCTCTTGGAAAGAAAGATCATCCTAGTGCCTTACCTTCACGAGTTATTCTGTATCTACAAAACAGATCATTGGATGCCAAGGATCAAATTCGCATCATAAAGTGTAACCGTGATACGAATCAAGCATTTGAAGTTTACTCTTCGATTGAGCAAGCGAGGTCTACGTATGGTCCGACACAGTCAATGGTACAAATTTGAACTTCCTGATTACTTCTAATGCAAATTACGCATGTTTTGTTCTTATGGTATTTCTCATTCTTAAAATAAGAACTAGTAGAACATTTGATGTTCCACTTATGAAGACAAGATAATATAAAGATCTCAGGCTTCATTTGGATTGAGGAAATTTGATTTGAAGAATGATTTTTGAATCACTTCATCATTTTGGATTTTGGTTAAAAAGATTAGTACAAAATGAATATAGGAATTTGATTCATACAGAACCAACATATCCAAACAAGTTCTTGGCTTTTGTTATTCAATATTTGGTATGATTTGGTCCAAATATCTCAATTGAAGATTAATCATTTTGAATCTGTTCTAGACTTTGGAAGAGGGGTTATACCTATTGTGATTGCTTTAAATTTTGTGCCAGGCCTTGCTGAAGAGGAAAGTGAGAAAACCCTACTCGCCTGCAGTTGATGCTGTAATTCCTAAAGGATCTTACATGATGTCACCTCAACAAATGCCTTCATCGGTATCCCTAAATTCAACTCTTGGAGCAGTGAACAGTGATTGATATGGAGAACACTTCCACATCAACAGGCCCGTGCCCGATCCGAGATGTAACAAAAACTCAAAACTTCACATCAGATATCTTGGCTAACCATCATTGTTGTGCTTTTTCTTCAAGTTGAATCCCTTATGATCTCAAGATAAGTTCATAAATACTACTTTTGGTTAGTTGCCAAAGAAGCTCAAATGACAGATATCAAGAATACAGCAATGGGAGCCTGGGTGAGAAGGGAAGGGTTCGTTCAGAATCTCTCAGTTCTCTTCATACTTTTTGGCTGCAACTTACAGTCTTAATCCAGCATTTCACACTAGAATGTAAGTATACTACTGCACAATATTAAGCGCGTTCCACTTTCGGAGAGAAGCATACGAGAATGTATATGTATATATATTTAGTCCTATATGAAGTCGGAAGCTCTGTCCATCTTTTGTAGATAATTACTCATGAATCAATGTATATATAAGCTTTTCTGAAGGTGAGACTTTGCCAGTATAATGAAGTCCCGAAGTTATTGGTTTGATTCTTTTTTCTTTTGTTTAAGTTACATTATTCACAACTGTTATTTTTGAATTCGTGATTGTGAAGGAGTAAATATTAAACTGCAAGAGCTTTGGTTCAATTTGAAAGCCTATACTACATTTTACTATATAAAATAAACTTAATGAACCATGTAAAGAATATCTATAAGTCATCTTTCTTTTTTATTTTTTTTTTTAAGAAGAAGAAAAGATAACCTAAGTCATGCTATCAATACTCAAGAGCTCTCGAAGCTGTATTGGTGGCTCTTCCATCATCTTTAACTTTCTCTCTGATCCATGTCCTAGCTTGGTGAGGATATCTGCAATTGAATTGGTGGATCTTTTGATATGTGACAGTTGCACTTCACACGGCAACCTAAGGAATCTCTTGCAATCCTTGAAAATATAATGCAATGGGTGATCTCGTGTATCTGTCTTCCTAACCAGCTTGAGGATAGCTTTTGAATCAATCTTAACCATGAAGTACCCAATCCTTCTCTCCCATGCACAAGTCATGCCTTCTTTCAAAGCCAATAATTCAACTTGCATAATAGTACAAGCACCATAATAGTACAAGCACCAACACCCTGCCAGAAACCAATAACCCAATCTCCTTCATCATTTTGAAAGGTGCCTCCTCCCGAGGCCGAATTAAGGTGCGAGATCCAATTCCCATCAATATTGAGTTTATACAATTCTCTCTTTGGACGACTCCAAACTTGGGGAACATGAGATGCGTGTGTACATGTCCTCAAGAAACTCCTATGGAGATCCCTAGCGAGTTGTTTCACTCTAAACATGGTAGCTCGAGACCTTTCTTCTTTCCCTTCGAAAACTCTAAAATTTCTAGCCTTTCCAAATATTCCAGATGGATGCCAGGAGGACCCATGGCCAAAGGTTCCGTGAGAGTACTGAATTCCGCATATTCATCTTGATCTAAAGTAGGGGTAGTTTTTCGTTTTTGCACTAATTGAGTTTGGTCGAACCTAGAACATTCACATGGTAAGTGAAATATGCTGGTTTTAAGATTGAATTCATCTCCTGAGAAAGTGACTAATTATGGTAGAGCAGGGACCAATTACACCACAATCTAGCCAATCATAGTTGGATTTGTTTAAACCAAATGGTTGAGATCTTTGGAAGAGATAGAAAGCGGGTTCGACTTATATCTATTTAGTGTTGTCTCTGACCTTATCCATGAAAAGTCTCCGTTGAATTGGTCTAAAACAATATCACTACAACATAAGGGTTCTTACAACTAACAAACTGCCTTATCCAAAGTATATCCGGAGTTCAAATTCGAACCTGAAAGGCTGCATACAAGCTACTGTAAACACAAACCTAGTTGCGGCATGATAAAGGGACTCTCCAATCAATCAATCAACAACTAAAACCTCACATAGTACACTTCAAGCAAATGACATAGTACAGACTCATTTTTATCTCCACATCCAATGGACAAACATTCATTTTAGCTCTAAGGCTCATAGTGACTTACACCCTTTTTATTTTTATTTTCTATGTTAGGTAGTTTTTATTAGGTTCAATGGATAAACTTTGTAAACGATTTAGCTATGCAGTTCAATAAATTTTTTAGCCTAATTGCTTTATTTTATATTATTGTTTTCAATCACATCGAACCATACCAAACGACAAATATATGTATCTTGTATTGTTTACACTTCACTTATCTTCCGAATAACAATATTATAAATTTATATCGTAAATTTGTTAAGTCATGTAGTCATACAACATAGAGAGTCATCAAAAGGAAAGGTTTGGTACGTAGTTATATCAATCATTTAACTTAGTTTCATATAGGTGCATCACTCAACTATTTAGGCTGTTGGTTTTTGTTGTATGTTGATCGTCAAACATAGTGGCATGTCCGGCACATTTCATGTGGGTCCTCAATAGTCAATTTGGATAGGATCTTCGGATTTTGGATCTAGATCAAGTTAAACTTGATAGATCTTTATATATCTGTGTCTAATGTTCGTATAGAATTTGAACATGGTTACCTTACACAAGGTTACAATAATTGCATTTAGCTTAAGCAGTTGTAACAAGATAACCTATTTTGAGCGAAGTAAAAAATCTCAAATTCTTAAGAGCAATTGGTATTTTGCACCTCACAAATATAGGGCATGTTCTTAACCTCTCACTCTCTGAAAATATATTTTAAGAGATAAAATCTCTGAAAATATGTTCTTTTGACAAACATCTCTAAAAAAATCTTAGAAAAATATGAGACAATTCACTCATTTTTTAAACACCTCAAGAGGTGTTTTTAGAGAAAATTTGATTTTTTTAGAGGATAACACTAAAAAAGAAAAGCAATTCTACCTTTTTTTTTTTTTATTTAAGACAATAATTATGAATCTTCCTTAATTTTCTTCCTCCATTGATGAATCATTTTATCCTTCTCAAATTTCTTCTATTTCTTTCAAATTCGACCCAATCGGGAAACTCACATACATATTTTTTTCGTCAAGTAACGAGGTACAATTCAACACCCAATTCGCTAGGTTTTAACCTTAAATTGTTCTCTGAAAAGTCGAAAAATTGTTGTAAGATGATTAGAACATAATCTTATAAAATTTATCTTCACATCTCAAAAAATGAAAATTCAAGAGAACGTAATCTCAAAACTCATCTCACTTTTGCAAGAGTTCAATCTTATAGAAAAGCTCACAAAAACTCATCTTAAAAAGTGAGAGGCCAAGAGATATGATATGATTCATGTGGTATTTTATCCCATGTTTTAAGATAAATATGACACTTTACCTCCCTGTAATATGATAAATGTGACACTTTACTCTCCTAAGGCCATCTCCAATGGAGAGGGCCAGCCCCGGGGCCCCGGAGCCCCGAGCCAGCCAGGGGGGGGGGGTGTGCAAATCATGGATCCAAATTCACTTCGTCTCTTCAAGACTTGTGCGAGCCCGCGACCTGCGGACACGAATGCAGTCCAATTCTCTAGCTTTCGGACAAGCCCAATTTTTATTATTTAGAACTTATTAAATGCAAAAAATTTATCTATGCTAACAAATTTTTATTATTAATGATTTTAATTTTACAAAAATAAATTTTATTATATTAAATAATTCAATTCAAATTTGGTGACTACATATATTTATTAAATGCTAGTAAATATACTAAATAAATTTTATTAAGAATTTCAATTCTACATATTTAATTTAATTTAATAGGAAAAATTAATTTTATTAATTATTTAAGTTTATTTATATTTTTTTCTATTTTTATTTATTAAAAAACCTATTAAATAAACAATTTAAAAAAAAAAACGGAACCAGTCAGGGGACGCCAAGTGGCGTCCCCTGACTTAATTACGGGCGCGTGCAAACACGCGCCCCTATTTCCCTTCTTCTTCACCACGCGAGCCCAGGGCTGGGCGCAGGGCTCCGCCGAGCCCTGCGCCCAGCCCGTTCCGCCCCTCCAGCCTCCCCGCCCCGCCCCCAGCCCCCACTGGAGACGACTCCTTTCCCGCAGCCCCACCCCGCCCCCAGCCCGGCCATCTCCATTGGAGATGGCCTAAGGGACTTTGTATTTTTGTCCAGTCACTCTCAATTTCAGCGAGCATGTTACATCTTCGTTGGAAGGAGGTAAATTGTTCCTTTAATTTTCAGGGGGTAAAGTGCTTATTTTTAAATTAGGGGGAGTACATTGAATATTATTCATATCACAAGGGGGTAAATTGTCATTAACCTTTTTCATTTGTAACCGAATACTTGAGCAATTTCTGGAGCAAACCAAACAAAACCGACTTATTTATTTTTAATTATTATCAAATAACATATGAAACATATGATTGCCATAGGAAAAAGAAGTAGAAAAATCAACTCAGGATACCGCGCCACAAAATTTAATAATGGGTCCCCGCCGTATTATTTTTAATTAATTTCAATTTCATATCCACTAACGAAATATTTACGCGGATTTATTTATCCAAATCCCACTCCAATTAAGAAACCTAAATCTCCATATAAGGACCTAACCCTATTCTTTTTGCGCACAAAAAGCTCTCGTCGTCTCTATCAAATAATCTACACTCAGAATCAGAAGCTCTTTATTATATTATATTATTTTATTATTTTATCAATCGATTCTTTCCAGCAAGAAAAAACCAATTATGGTGGCAGAAGCGGAGGTTATATGTCAGCAAAATCTCGCCGTTCAGTACCTTTGCGTTCCGTCTTCGACGACGGCGAAATTGGAGGCCGATTTCTTCGACGTTAAGCCAGAGGGTGCTGATACACCGATTAAAACCCCGATCTTTCGTTCCTCTGAATCGGCGGTCTCCATCGAGCTCTCTCGCTCTGAATCGGTATGTATCGTAGTTCATTGATTTTTCACTGTCTTTTTTATTTTTTTTGAAATTCTTGACTTTATGTGATTATACACTGCGTTGAAGAAAAGGTTTGATATGATTTATGACGTTATTGCTGTGTGTTTATCTCTTTGCGTGGTGAAACTAGGGTTTTTTTCCTTCCTATTGTGAATTACATCAAAATTAAGGGTTTTTAACTGTTTTATCTTGTTGAATATCTGTCGTATTCTGGTGCAAAATTTCAATTTGCTTTGTACTGGATTTTTGTTAAAAATGTTTGTTCTTCTTGGTTTTATGAAGAACTGATTTGGATCACAAAATACTCTATTAGTCCTTGATTGAATGTTAAGTTTGTTACTTTAAACTTTGATTTAACATTTGTTATGCTGTTTATATCTTTTTAGACAAAGTCTGAATCGATTAAACAAATTATGCATATTACATTCACAATGACAGTCAGGTTCTCTGGTCTCAATAGTAGTTATGGGATTTTAATTGTGGGACGGATGGAGTAGTGAATTAAACTTAAACACACTCGGAATGTCAATTTTGTTGCCAATATAAACAGTAATCCAGTATCCAGAGTTTTAAAGTTACCACGTGAATAATTTTTAAAAATATTGGATTTAAGCTTCTATTGAATTGATAATTACTGGTTTGATATAACATAGACTGTAGATATTTTGATGATTGTTATGCAATACTTTGAGTAGTTTATGTCTAGATCTTCTATCTTTTGGTTTACTTTATGGTCATGATTATGTACTACGCGTGGACAGACTCTAACAAGTACATTTTTTCCCATCAGGCTCTGAGTTGCTCAACAAGTATTCGGACTACCACTGTATTCAACACTCCATGCAGCAAGTTTTCTTCAAAAATTCACTCGGGTAGCCACACTGATATTGGACCTCGCAGCTCTAATGAGGATCAACACATCAGGATTGATGACCTATCTACCCACTTGGGTGCCCTCTACAGTTGGTCTCAACCAAGTTCTTTTTACGCAGTTTTTGACGGTCATGGTGGCCCTGAAGCAGCAGCTTACGTAAAGAATAATGCTATGAGATTCTTCTTTGAGGACGCTGAATTGCCTCAAGCAAACGATGTTGACGAAAACTTCTTACAAAATTTAGAAAGTTCTCATCGCAGGTCCTTTTTACTGGCTGATCGAGCCTTGGCTGATGAACAAAGTAGTGTCGATTCATGTTGTGGAACTACGGCACTTACCGCTCTAGTTCTTGGAAATCATCTACTAATAGCAAATGCTGGAGACTGTCGTGCAGTTCTTTGTAGGAAAGGAGATGCCATTCAGCTCTCTCAAGATCACAGACCATCTTGTCCTGTGGAACGGAGAAGGGTCGAGGATTTGGGTGGTACAATTGAATATGGATACCTAAATGGTGACCTTGCTGTCACTAGAGCCCTTGGAGACTGGTATATGAAACTCCCATTTGGGTCCGCATCACCTCTTACTGCCGAGCCTGAATTCCAACGAACTTTATTGACTGAAGATGATGAGTTCTTGATACTTGGATGTGATGGAATATGGGATGTTTTGTCTAATCAAGAAGCAGTTCGCCTGGTTCGCAGGGAGCTTAGGCATCACAACGACCCTCAAAGGTGTGCTATGGAGCTAGTCAATCTAGCTTTGAGAAGGGACACATGCGACAACCTCACAGCTATAGTCATTTGCTTTTCTTCCCCTGAGAGACAAGATTCGGTTGCTTCTCAGAGACCAAGATTGAGATTTTGCATGTCCGAGGAGGCACGGAACAAGTTACGGAGCTTACTAGAAGCCAATTAAATTTAGAATTATAGATACATTATTATTCTTGGCTTGAACAAAGCTACGTAAGCTAGCAATATTCTTTGTATAGATTGTTTATTGCCATCTGTTTTGAGGTTGCTTCAGATGCAATTTGAGAAAGAGCAACCACTAGTTTTCAAGTTTTAGACTAGAGATTATTAATTTTTGGCGGCTTCATTCAGATTATTCTGCAGAAAATGATTGTTTGTAGTATTCATTCAGATGTACTTTTACCAGATTAACCAATTTATGTTTTTCCCAAGTGCTTTTTGTCTTGCATTCTGTGTCTTATTTCCGTTCTTCTATCTGTTGGTTTCTTCCTACATGTTGATAACATTTCAGTGATGGAGAATCTTTAAAATGCAAATCATCTCATCAGCCATATGTTGAACCAAGAATAGAATATAGGGTGATTGAGGCTACAACTGTACTGGTCTGCAGGAATTATTTATCCTTATATTATCTAAATTCTGAATGAATTCTACTTGTTTATATTATCATTATGTCACGAGGGCCACAAACAATTGGATTTGGTTTTCATTCGCGGTTGTATTTAATATAGTTTTTTTATTTTATTTATTTATTTTTCTTAAAAAAAAGGAAGGAAATACATAGTTAGGATGACATTATGAAGTTGATGAGTTGTATAATAAAGAAAACTTTGCATTGGTGCAACCATGGATTTATATTTTGTTTCTTTATAATAATAAAACAGTCGAGATTTTTTTGGAAATATCTAAAAAAAAAATGTTAATCTAATACTATGTTGTTGTAGTAACAATTACCACATTTTCGTTTTTTAGTACATTTCAGTTTTAAAACTTAAAAAAAAAACAACAAAATTGTGTTCTTAGTGGAATTTTAATTTCAATCACTTGTGCTCGTACTAGGTGGTATTTTTATAAAATTCTCAAGGAAAGATTAATTATTGGCAAATTTTTTTTTTTCGAGCGAGATTAATTATTAGCAAATTCGAAAATGGATATATGTCCTTTTTTTCATAACACTTTCTTCCAAACATTCCTAATTATTGCCTATTGGTATCATTATCAAGATTTTTGATCAATGTATACAAATTGGCCACGTTCTCTTTGTACGTTCAAGATTGACTGCCACTCAATCCATCCTACGGTTGTAATTGGAGTTCAAAATCGACCTGCACATAAATGACGGGCACGATTATTTCGAACAAAAATACTAGCTCCCTTTCATTTTATTAATAAACTTGATAAATAAATCTCAAAGAATTCACAAGCTACAAGTTCAGAAATAGCTTCAAAAGGCAAATCGAATTTTGAAAAGTTCCTTTTATTATTCTTATTACTATTTATTATTGAAGAAGAATAAGAAGAGAAAGCATAAAAAATGGCGATGGCGAGTATCGCTCGGCGAAAAGCGACGTCCGTGTTTTCATCATCGTCGAAGTATTCGTGGATTGTTAGCAGCAGGGGATTCGCTTCGGGATCTGATGAAAACGACGTTGTTGTGATTGGCGGCGGCCCTGGGGGTTATGTGGCCGCCATTAAGGCCGCGCAGCTTGGCCTCAAGACCACGTGCATCGAGAAACGTGGGGCCCTCGGAGGCACGTGCCTCAACGTCGGCTGTATTCCTTCAAAGGTGCTGTTTGTGCACCTTATTTTAGATCTGTTTCAATTATTTGCGTTGCCTTTTAGTTTAATTATTGATTGAGGAAATGAATTTTGTGAGTGCAAAAATTATAAATTAACTAAGCCTGGTTAACCATCCAATTGTCTGATGATTGTCACGAACTCTTAGAAGTTTTTGATTGTGACGCAATATATTCTTGATATATCCTAAACCTTCAAATGGTTGGTAAATATGAATGGTGTTTAGAGTTTGTCGGGTTATCAAACATTGCTTTTGAAGTATGTCGACAGGTCTTGTTATACAATTGAGCTGTTGTAACCTATGTTTTGGATCCATGGAACATGCAACAAAAACCAGGCACAAGTATGGCAGTTCTTTTAATTGTAAACAAGCAATATTGGGTTAGTAGTACCTAATATCTCATCTAAAATAGATTATGTAGTAGGTTACGATTTTTCAATTTTCTTGCTTAGTTTGTAACTAGAGTATTTAAAAAAAATTAAAACAGTAATGAGTAATCTAAGTTCTAATCATCCTCTCTGGTCTGTTGGTAGTGTTGGTAGTGTTGATGTACCTTAGAAAAGTAGTTTTACTTCCTTTTTGAGAAAAAAACTGTGGTCTAGTCTTCCTCCGGATATGCTCATGTTTATTCCTTAGCAGTTTATGTATCCGATGAGATTTTGAATTGAATTTGTAGCATCCAGTCATTAATCTTTTAAGCTGTACTCAGTTGTCTACAATTTTCATGTACCTTGTCCAGGCATTGCTTCATTCCTCACATATGTACCATGAAGCAAAGCATTCATTTGCTAGTCATGGTGTCAAGGTTGCTTCTGTTGAAATCGATGTACCAGGCATGATGGCCCAAAAAGATAAAGCTGTGGGTAATTTGACTAAGGGTATTGAGGGTCTATTGAAGAAAAACAAAGTAACATATGTGAAGGGATATGGCAAGTTCCTTTCCCCTTCTGAAGTTTCTGTTGATACTATAGATGGTGGTAACACTGTTGTGAAAGGGAAGAATATTATAATTGCTACTGGTTCTGATGTCAAAAGTCTCCCGGGTATAACCATTGATGAAGAGAGAATTGTATCATCTACTGGGGCTTTAGCATTGAAAGAAGTCCCTAAGAAACTCATTGTTATAGGGGCTGGCTATATTGGTCTTGAAATGGGCTCAGTTTGGGGTCGGCTAGGATCAGAAGTTACTGTTGTTGAGTTTGCCCCAGACATTGTTCCAACCATGGATGCTGAAATCCGAAAACAATTTCAACGTTCCCTTGAGAAGCAAAAGATGAAATTTATGCTTAAAACTAAAGTTGTCTCTGTCGACACCACAGGAAATGGCGTGAAGCTGACCCTTGAACCAGCAGCTGGTGGTGATCAAACCACTCTTGAAGCCGATGTTGTACTTGTTTCTGCAGGTAGAGTTCCATTTACATCTGGGCTCCAATTGGAAAATATCGGAGTTGAAACCGACAAAGCTGGCCGAATCTTAGTAAATGAAAGATTTTCCACAAACGTACAAGGGGTATATGCCATTGGTGATGTCATTCCTGGCCCAATGCTGGCTCACAAGGCTGAAGAGGATGGTGTTGCTTGTGTGGAGTATATCTCAGGCAAAGAAGGCCACGTGGACTATAATTTGGTACCTGGAGTTGTTTACACACACCCAGAGGTGGCATCTGTTGGGAGAACCGAAGAACAAGTGAAAACGCTTGGAGTTGAATATCGTGTAGGCAAGTTTCCTTTATTGGCTAACAGTAGGGCCAAGGCAATTGATGATGCAGAGGGATTAGTGAAAATACTTGCTGAGAAGGAGACTGACAAGATTTTGGGTGTCCATATCATGGCACCAAATGCTGGTGAGCTCATTCATGAGGCTGTTTTGGCATTGCACTATGGAGCATCGAGTGAAGACATTGCTCGCACGTGTCATGCGCATCCAACTATGAGTGAGGCATTGAAGGAAGCTGCAATGGCCACTTATGACAAGGCTATTCATATTTAGAAAGGTAACTTATAATCTTGTCGTTTTTGTTTCGGTTAATATTGGGAGTTTCGAACAGAATCTAGCACAAGTTCTTTGCATTTCCTCACATTCATCAAGTGGTTGAACAAATATTTGCTCTTCTTTCTTCCTCCTCTCGTAGAACTGTACTCGACTTGAATGCTTCCACTACTACATCACCATGTGAGCAATAACATCATGAGCAGTGTACATTGGGCTTATATGCAACTGAAGATTTGTAATTTTTACATTTATGAGCATTATACTTCTCTTCCCTTTCCTGTAACTTGGTGCGGATTTTAATTTGAATTCGAATCAGCTCTTATCCACTTGACCCGTTTACTATAAGACCCAATGAAAAGATTGAATAGATCTTGTTAGATTATAAACCTTTATTTTTTATTTTTTTTATTGAGATCTCGTCACTCGTCATATTATTAATCAATCATATATAATAGGAGCAAAAGACAAAAACACCCCCTATGCTTTGTCTAACTCCCCAAACCCCCTGTATTATTTTAACTTCCAAAAATCCCCCTGTGATCTCAAATAAGTGCCAAATACATCCCCAAAAAAAATAGTGTGTTTCAAACGCCAAAATTGCAAGTATTTGTTCACATTTTACTTTTGATATGACAATTTTACCCCTGACATCGAAAGACAAAAACACCACCTATGTATTGCCTAACTTCCAAAAAATCCCCCATGTGTCATTTTAAATTCCCAAAACCCCCTGTGTTTGATTTTAAATATTACACTCGATCCAAGTAGTATATACTTAATTTTTCAAAAATAACTAATAAATTAAAAAAAAAAAACATATTACGGTAATCTTGACATTCCACCAAAAGTCAAAAATAAAATTATAAGTATATACTACTTGAGTCGAGTGTGGTATTTAAAACCAAATTTAAAATAACACAGGGAGATTTTCGGAAGTTAGACAAAACATATGGGGTAATAGTAATAACTATTTATATATATAAGTGACAGTAGTGATCTTATGGACAATCTAACGAGATACTAGTTAATACTCTGATTCAAATAACAGTATAATTCTTTTCTTCTTTATATACCTTATCAACAACATTGTTTTCTAAGGAATTAGATACATACTTTTGAGAAGGTCGTTAATACGAGAGGGACAGATCTTTTTAGATTGGAGCACATAGGAAATAAAGAAATATTGAGCTCATGGGCAGATTTAAATGGTTATGTAAAGTAAAAAAACACTAAATTTGATTCCGTTATGATATTTGGACATGGAAGTTAATTTGGGAAGATCCAATACGAATTCGAAACATGAACAACCCAATTAACAATCACAACAATGATTAGATGGCATTGGCTTCAAAATAGTTTAATTTAATAAAGATATGGAAGTGAACAATCTCCTAGTACCGGTAAAGGACGATATGAATCACAAGATTCATAATGATTTCCCCTCCAATTCACAACTTTAAGACATCAAACAAAATCTATCTAGAGATTTCCATTTCCAGCACCAAAAAAGCGAAATAAGTAAATTGACATGGCTTAGGTTATGAGAAAAGTAGCAGAGGCCTGGGAGGATATTTTATACTGAGGCTGCAGCATATACATAGAACACTACATTGTCTTTTTATAAATTATAAAAATGTATTCATGTAATAAGTTGGATGTGCTAGAATTTGTTAGATTTCTCCATATGGAATGAACTAAGTTCACTTATATGGTTTGTGTCTAGCTCAACCTCAAAAGCTAGCTTAAGAGGTGAGAATTACCCAAGACCTTAGGGCATTTCCATTAATGGGTGGGAGAGTCCATGGGGTAAGGGGAAGAAAAATGAAAAAAAATGAGTAGAGGGGAGGGGGGCGGCGGTTGATCCACCGCCCCACCCGCCTCTGAAATGGGCGCGTATAGTCATAGTAAGGTCTTTTTCAATGCAATAAAGTTCAGTAGTGTCTATTTTTCTTTGATATAAGGGGTATTTTCCATGGGTTTGCCTTGGTATCATGTTCATACCGTTGTATTGAATGATCCCAGCCTGTTAATTTCCGTTCATATAATGCATACAACTCTGGTTGCTGGTTGGGCGGGCTCGATGGCTCTGTATGAATTAGCAGTTTATGATCTCTCTGACTCTGTACTTGATCCAATGTGGAGACATGGCATGTTCGTTATACCCTTCATGACTGGAATAGTAGTAATTAGTGAAATAAAAAGACTTGTACAAACCATTGAAGTAACTCGATCCCCAACGGTCCAAAGCTGAAAATCGTTGGAATATTCTTTTTGTTTGATAATTTCTTTGGAATATTCTGAACCATTCATGAACATCACAACAAAAATGATTAAAACATTTATAGCTCCTACATAAATAAGGAGCTGCGCGGCAGCTACAAAATACGGGTTCAATTGAATAGATATAAAAAAAAGAACCAATCCCAATGAAAAGGCCGAATAAATTGTATTTTGCAATAATACTACTCTCAAACTTCCTAATGTAAGACCCGATCCCAAAAAGACTAAAAGAAAATCATGTATTGGTCCAGGTTGCCAACACATTGTTCTTTTTTTTTTAGTTTTCTTTTTGTTAAATTATAGGGAGATTTATATAAAATGGTTTTTTTTTTTTTTTTTTAAATCTTCATCTTCATCTTAATCTTATTTCTTAAACAATTGGTACTTTTATTTAATAAACTTAACGTTAATTTAATTTTATTACTTGTAATATTGTAACTTTTATGTAATAAACTAAACGTTAATTTATTTTATTGTTCGGAATTTAATAACATTGTAAAAAAATAATAATTTGTCTATTATGGTAAAAAAAAATTAGATTTAAGTTTAATTTAAGAAACCTAACATTAATTTAATTTTGTTACTTGTAACATTGTAACTTTAAGGACAATGTTAAATTTATTAATTGTTATTATTATTTAGCTCTATTATTATTTTTATTAAGTGAGAGTGGAAAAATATGAGAATTGGAATTAATAAGAAATATAATTAAAAATAATTTATGGAATTTTTTTATTATTAATGTCAATGTTTAATTTACTATTATTATAATTATTAATTATTTATTTATTTATTTATTATTATTATTATTATTATTATTAAAATATCATTTTTGTTAAGTGAGAGTGGGGAAGTATGAAAATTTAAATTAAATAGAATGAGAATATTGAATCCTTGACGATGAATATGAAAAGAGGAATAAGGGGAAAGGGAGTCTGAGGGGAAGGAGTCCATGATCACTGAAGATGGCCTTAAGGTGGACTTAACTATGATTTTCCCACATTCAGTATAATTTCAACGTAGAAAAAGTTTCTTGAGGGTTTGATTATTGTAAATTCTAAAAATCTCTTAGATTGTATACATCGATCACCTTGTATGGAATTTCTACGAATAAGTAAGTCAAATCTCATCCTAGCAAAGCAAAATATGAGGTCAATAGGACTTAAATCATCTCTACTAACTACTAAGAGGTCACCTAGACTTGGACTTGAGACGTAGAGAATACCATTATAGCAGATTGAACCAGGTGCTCGCACGGAAGTAACGCAAATAAACTCAAGTGCATATATCTAATAGTAATATAGCGATCTAGAATCCGATATCGTACCTACATGGAATTCTCAAGATTTTAACTCAGGTTAGATCATATTATTGTTAAACAGGTTCCTAAACTAACATATTGCTCAAATAATCGGGGAATTGCTTTAATTAACTCTGAATGCAAATGAAAGTGATTATTAACTAACTAAAATAAACTAATGGCTAAGAGTGAAGTGTAGATCAGTGATTGGAAACATTAAGGCACATGAGTTCACTTTTAATGATTAAATTACTAACTTGAGTTTTATGCACTTAATTTCATTTATGTAATCGATGATTGTAATAATGTTTTATCCTGTCAGGCAAATGAAACTACCCTAAGGCGACTCGAATAAAACACTCCAGAATAACGCACGCGATCCGCTTACAATATTCTGGGAGAAAGAAGTAAGGACTGAAGCCTAACCTCTAAGGGTATGGTGATCGTAAAATTATTCCATCCGGAGCCAACACAACGTTCTGAGGAGAGCCAACAAAAAATAATTAAGAAACTGAAGTCAACACAAGAATCACTAACAGGTAGTAGCACCAAAGCAACACAAATCGAAAAATAAGTAGGCTCTGTATGAATTTATGGCCCAGGCTTATGATACATAGCACTAAAAAGATCCAGAGTGCAGTCAAATCAGAACACAAACAATCTTATATGGATATTGATCTTACAAGTTATACTAAAAGTACACGTCTGACTTTATTGATAATGGAAAATAAAACTTCCATTAAGAGACTAGAAAAAGGGTATTATCATAAAGCTGCAGATTCAGAGGTGGACCTTTGAGGGCTTGTAATCAACTACCAGGACTTTCTCAAGTTGAGGCAGTAATTTGTTTGCATATTCAACGTGATCCGGATGAGAAACATATTCCGCAATGCCTTCCGTGCTCTCAAATGTTGACTCAAAAACATGAGTAAAACCTTGATGCAAGTTTTCGACACTCACGTCCTTACCCCTGTCATAACACAAACCAGACAGGATTATTAGACTCTGTAGCCAGGCCAAAACAAAAATCAAAAGGGAAATAGTATAGAAAACTTAAAACTAGCTGAAGATGACACATTGTTCATAGGGAAAGTTGAACTTATGTCCCACGGGACTAGACCTTCAGCACTTTTAGTCCCTCACTTTATAAAGTTGCACTTTTGGTCCCAAATTTTCGGATATTTTGTACTTTTGGTCCAATATCCCCATTTCCATCCAACCTAGGGAGCTTGGGACCAAAAGTGCAAAATACAGACTAGAGACTATTCTGTGGGATCAAAAGAGAAAAATTGAATGGGAAGGGAGCAATAGGACCAAAAATGCAAAACATATTCACAAATTGGGACCAAAAGTGCAATTTTGTTAAACATGGGAACAAAAGTGCTGAGTGTGCAGTATAGTTGGACTACAAAGTAATACAAACTTATCCTAGGACCATTCAGGGGATACAAAGTATTTAGTAAGCAGCAATATCTCTATAATAATCAACAGAGGATACATCAAACTTCTCATTTTTCAAAATTTTCTGTTTATTAGTATTATTTTTTATCAATAGATAACTTTAGCCAAAACTTCAAGATCTTAAATTACAGTTTATTTAATTTCTAAGGCAATTTACAGCAAATAACACAGATCACTGAGATTTCATTGGTTTTAGTGTGTATGTGTGTGTGTGGGTTAGAGAGAGGAATTGAGCAAGGTGTTACCATCTGAAAGCCTTCATTGATGGTACGAGATTAACGAGATTAGCATATTGCTTTATGTATTCATCAATCTGTTCTTCAGATAAATCTTCTTTGAATTTTGCAAGCAGAATGTGTTTCACTTCTCCCTTGCCTGCCTCCATTTTCTTGTAAGCTTTGTTCTCCCTTGTCTTCAGATATAATAAAATATATTATTTGTATATTATTATAATTGAAAAGTTGAAAAACAGTCAAATATAATCATTTGCTAAAACGTATGGTTGGAATTTGGAACAGAGAGAAAAAGTAATTTACTAAACCTTACCTTTTTTTTTTCCCGTATAGCCCATATTTTAGAATGGGCCTAATAATAAGTTTATGGCCCAATATAAGAATAGGCTTTTTTTGTCTATAAACCCTATCCCATATTTCTTATACTCCGATTATCACCCAAAATATCGAAGTTGCGTTCTCTTTACCCGGATCTTCATCTCCACCACTCTGCAGATCGAATTCAATCGTGCTTCTCCGTTGATATTTACATCAATCATGTCAGAATCGGTTCATACGCTTCCACCGACAGGTCTGTGACCTTTTCTCCTTTTTATTTTATTTTATTTTTAATCTTTTGGACATGCCCAATCCTTTCACAACACGTTTCCGAGTGCTAAATATCTGTTATTCGACTTTCTGAATTTTTTAGATATCGAAGAAGACATCAGAGCACTGCAACTTGATTCTTCTGGTGTGATATACTTGTTTTTCTTCTTCTTTATTTATTCCTGTTAGCATGTATTATTTGATAAGTAGTTAAGTGAGTACTAGTTTGAATCTTTGAGTTAATTTGATTTTTTTTCTGTTTGTTTATTTTAGTATTTTATTGATGATTATGTTACCGTTTTTTTGACCTATTTAATGCTAAGTATCATGATGTGTTGAGAATTGGTGGATGTGAATTTTTATTTTATGGTAGCAGAAGATACTGTGATGGCTAATACAGAAGATGTGAAGCCTGATGTTGATGTAAATCCTGAAAAAGCGGATGGAGGTTGGTGGAATTTTTAGTACATGATTTGTTAATGGTTTAAAAACAGCCTTTCTCTAGCTATGATAAACTTTTCTTATCTGTGTTATTGTTATTGTCGTATTTGATGTCTTCATATTTATGTTTCTGCTTGTTAATGTTTTCCGAATGCTAGCAAAAGACGAGGTGACGGTTGACAGTGAAGATAGGACGCCTCATTTGGTTGTAAATTCTGATAAAAAAGGTGTAGGTAGGTAAAGTCACACATGATGTTTAATTCTTGCCTTTTCCTGCTACAAAGTATTGTTGTTGTTATTAGTTTTCTCTTCTTGTTAAATTGTTCTGGTTCCCATGTTTGTTGAATACTAGCAGAAGTTACCATATTTGTTAACACATAAGTTAGGAAAGTTGTTAACTCTATTTTTCATTTATGCAAAATTATTTTCTCTCTCTCTCCCTCTCCCTCTCCCTTTAGTATTCTTTTCACTTTTACACTACAGTAACTTTGTTCAGCCTTAATTTCTTGTTCCACATGCAATAAATTGCTCTTTTCCTCTTTTCTGTGTTGATGTACCAGCTTCCCATGATATCATGCACAAAGTTGGGAAAACTCAGTTGATATATATATATATTTATTTATATATATATATTTATATATAGTTCTAATAGAGAAGGATTTATTTTTGTCCTTGTATCGTGTTCGATACGTATTTATTGAATATGCTGGTTCACATAATCTCCATCACAGGTTGAATTCCACAAACTTTGGCTCTATAAAGTGTTACTTCATTCCCTTATTGATAAGGATGTCATGAAACTCCACAAATCAGACCTTATATTCTAACCACTATTCTCTTTACCAATGTAATTGGAAATATTTGAGATGCGCATGCACTTGTGAACTGTTTATATCACCAGGCAATAATTGCTTCAGAAAGTTCCATCTTTTCATTCTGTTTTTTGGTTTACTTTAAGTTTTAGTCAATGATATTGTGCCTTATTTTCCATGTAGATTGGTTCCAGATTGTTTGCCATTCATTCCTTTTTTCTCTTAAAAACTTGAGATTATGTTTTTGTTTATTTATTCAGCAGAAAAGGAAAGTCTTCCTCCTCAGGATGTTGAAGAAAAAGAAGATGACAACACAAAGCGACATTTGAACGTTGTATTCATCGGTCATGTTGGTAGGGAAATTCCTTAACTTCTTAATCCTTATAGTCCCTTCATCATCAATTGACGAAATGTCCTCTAGTTTATGTGGAGATTAGATGTCAAGAGAATTTTTATGTTTCTTTTACTCTACTTTCAAATTAATGGTTAAAGATAAGTCAGTCAAATTTATGTAAGAGCACAATTGGAAAAAAATCATTAATACAAGGGTACAATTGGAAAATATTTCATTTATATAAGGCCACATCACATCAAAGTGATCATGGATGTCCCGTAAGGGTACATAAACATTTCGATGTGGATGGAGATTTTTTATAGCTCATCTTAATATGTATAATTGGCCATAATCAAGATTTGTATGGTACTGGTTTAAGCTTGCCCATGTGAGATGTTACATATTATATCAATTCCTTCTCTTGTGTTTCATTTGGTAAACATAATCCTTTCATTACTTCCTTCTCTCCCTTAAGAGTATAATAAATAAAAAAGGAAAATACATGAGAGAAGAAAACTGAATGTATAAGTCTGTTTTTCATTCTTCTGGAAACTGGTAATAACATGGCCCAGTTCCTTATCAAGATTTATTTTTACATTGTCTGTAGATGCTGGAAAGTCCACAATTGGAGGGCAAATTTTGTTTCTTAGTGGTCAAGTCGATGACCGCACTATCCAAAAATACGAGAAAGAAGCTAAAGAAAAAAGTAGAGAGAGTTGGTGAGTACTTCCTTGTGAGATAATTAAACTAATACATTTGTTTTACTTGAGCTTGAAACTACTGTATCTTTAGTTTTAGTTATTCAATGAAAAATATTGCTGCTCATCATGCGGCGTGACAAGACGCGGGGTTTCTTATTAGGAAACTTACTAGCGCACTGCTGCATGATTAATATTTGAGTTCATTTTATCTGTTTTGTGGTCCTTATTGGAATTACTTTCAATATTATTTTTATAATAAAGCTGTGATGAACTGCATGTACTGTGGGGCTGTCATCATGAAACAGCACACTTCATTCTAAATTCCTGCTAGAGCATAATATTTTTTTATGGATAGAAAACATGCTTTGATGTACCAAATTTCTTCCGGCTAATTTCAAGTGATGATTTCTACTTTCTGTGGTTGCTTGGATCTGGGTATGGTCACAAGAAAGGTGCAGAATTATTGGATTCGAACGTGTCACGCATTTGGTGCCTGTCGAGTTGCTTTAGCTCCCTGCTATAACTCGTATTTTTTAGTATTTACCTAGCTTTGCAGTTTAATTCATGCAACTTCCAGTCTAGATTGGAAATTGCATTCTGTTTTCTCCCAATTGAACACATAGATTGTCCTGAAATAACCGTGATCTAGCATAGAAGCTACTTATCGTTTTGTCAAAAACTAGGTACATGGCTTATATCATGGATACAAATGAAGAAGAGAGGGCTAAGGTACTCATCTACTCATTTATTTTGGCTTGCTATTGTAGTTAAATGTTCTGTTTTTTTTTTTCTTTAGATGCCTTTTGAGTGTGTATACCGAGTGGATTGTGTATGAAAATTTGTTTATCACAGGGAAAAACAGTTGAAGTAGGAAGAGCGCACTTTGAAACAGATACTACCCGATTTACAATATTGGATGCCCCGGTAACTACTAATTCGTTTTGCATATTTTTTCTAGTGAAGCTTGATATTATCCTCACTAATTTTGCATGGTGAAGACATCACCTTATTTGTAATTTGTTTGAATTACGACTTATACAGGTAATTAAGTATTGCATCACATAATATGTTTTTATGAATTGATTTTAATTTGAGAGCAAGAAACCGCTGTTTAATTCTGTCAAAGTGTGCATCTGGTTTTTCTTTAGAACGAATAACTTGGCCCTGTCTATTTCCTTATGCATAGATCTATCCATCGGTCCATCTACCTCTATCTATCATTGGGTCATTAATACGAGAGTACAATAATTATATATCCTTAAATCACGCTTGCTCAAACACTCCCCCAATTCTTCATGTTTTTTTGAAACATTAATCTAGGTATCTAGGAAATATGAAGGGAAAGCTTGTATAAAATAGTAATAGGATAAATATTAAATTTATAAAGCCTTTGTCAATTCTTTTTCATATTGCTCAATTACATTAAGAGAGTCCGCTACTAAAATTAATATGTCCGGTTGGCAACTTCTTGGTTCATAGGAACTGTAAGTTCACATGGTTTGTTAAATATGGAAGACTTATTACTGAAGTTGGGTTTAATGGGCACACGTTGGTCTTGGTACTCAAGTTCTATGTTTGTGCTGCTCTATCTCTGTCGCACTTCCCTCAACTATCTCTCGTCTTTTCTACTCCACTTTTAGTTGCTCATCTGTTGAAATTTCTCTAATTTTCTCCATGAGAACATTTCGCCTGCGGGTCTTGAAATTTCATTTTCCCTAGCTTAATGCTTTAGGATACATATGTTTGTATTGGCGTTGAATTTCCCGTTCCTTGCGAAGGCTAGAATTTAGTATACCACATTGGAAACAAATGTTTAATGCAACTTTTATAAATGATTGGTGCACAATCTCCCTTTTGTAAATTATTTTGTTTTCTTATTGTAGAGTCTTGAATTCCTTGTTCTGAATCTCCCCTTTGTAAATTATTTTGTTTTCTTATTGTAGAGTCTTGAATTCCTTGTTCTGTAAGTGAGCTATATAAATTGCTCACTGTTTTGAATTGATACTATACAATTTAATCAATTTCTTTTCAGTTTTTACGTAATAGATTTTATGGCATGTGCTTAGAATGCGCATGAGTTTTTCGGTTACCCTTCTATTTTCGTCTGATTGGTTGACCCATTCATTTTAACTTCTTATTTATCAGGGTCACAAAAGCTACGTACCAAATATGATCAGTGGAGCCTCTCAGGCAGATATAGGTGTACTAGTAAGTAGTGTTATGATGCATGATTCAGAAGTTGTCTATTAAGTTAGAGTTGATTTTATTCTGTGTTATTATGCTTAGGTTATTTCTGCTCGGAAGGGAGAATTTGAGACTGGTTATGAGAGAGGTGGACAGACACGAGAGCATGTTCAGCTAGCAAAGACTTTGGGAGTCTCTAAGCTGTTAGTTGTCGTAAACAAAATGGATGATCCTACTGTAAATTGGTCAAAAGAAAGGTGCTTTTAAATGAAATATGTCAGAAGTTTGCTCATCTTGGATTTCACTTTTAAGAAAAGATAGTGATTTCATTTTTTCATTATCTTGGTCCTGTCTTACCGTTGCAGATATGATGAGATTGAATCGAAAATGGTTTCGTTTCTTAAGTCATCAGGTTATAATGTGAAAAAAGGTAACTCTGCTCCGAGCTCTCATTTACATGTAAATGTTGTTGTTTTTTGTATCTTTTTATTTCTCACTTAGATTATCTCATTTTATAAACCTTTATTTTGTTTGTTATATTCAATAAGGGTTTGATCCTAGAAAAATGTCAGTTCATATATAGCAGTGTTAGTAATTTAATTTGTCTTGTACCGTAGTCAAATATGCATGTATTTTATTTCTGTGTCTTGCGCATGACTTTGTTGATATATATCTGGTTCTACCATGTTCCTTTATAAGCTATAAGTAGTTAGTAATTTGTTGATGTTGATTGTTCAATCTGTGATCTCTTTGGTGGGATATAATATGGAAGAGTGGTAGTTTTTGCATTTGGTAGTAGCTGCTAATGCACAGGACATATAACCTTGGTGGAGTTTTTTGTTTAGTTTTCCTTTGTTCCCCAATCTGTTATATATTTTTTTCACAGTTTTCTTCAAAACTATCATTTTGGTATATGCTACTCCTGTCCCATAATTTTTGCTCCTGTTTCCTCTTTTTGGGATGTTTAACACAAGATTCACTTTCCTATTTTTTTCTCTCAAAACTGCATTCATACAAAAAGAAACGATTAGAGACCAATAATTCTCCACCACTACTTTTTGAGGGAATAAATGTAAAGGTACCCAAAGGTTCCATTTTTTTTCTTTTGAAGGAAAATTATAACTAAAACTACGTGCCAAAGATAAATGGAGCAATAATGTCGGGAAGGAGGGATGTTTAATGGAGATTGAGCAGTTGATGTTTATTAGTTTACTCTTATATCCTCATATATGTGCCCCTTTGCATTCAGTAAAAGCGGTTGGTATTGATTCTGTTTTTTCTTATTTTACAATGATAGCTAAAGTAGGTTCGGTGTTCATCAGGACATACCAACACATCATATGGAAATCGTTTTGGTCTTTAGCACTGCTGCCTCCTAAATTTATCCACAAAATAAACGTGTTTGCCTACATAAATCATAAGTAGTTTCTCAGGTCGCCTTACAAAATTCTAGGCCATTATGATACTTACAGTCGTCTCATTTTTGCAGTTTTTTCATTCTTTACTTGTGTGCCTTTGTATCGAGTGTAAATGATACTAAACCCCTTCGACATTTTGGCTCTTGATTTCAGTCTGATAGGTTTTGGATGAGCTTTTATTCATACCTATGCAGATAGGTTGAACATGTTTAACTTGGAAATCCAAAATAAAACGACGAGCTTTACATATTCTTTTTTTGCCTTTATATCTGATGATAAATTTAAAGAAATTTATGTTCTTTAGTATATATGATGCTCATTCTTGTTCTTGTGTTTTTTTTTTTGGTGGGTATATTTTTCCAGACGTTCAGTTTCTTCCAATATCTGGTCTTTTGGGGATCAACATGAAAACCAGATTGCCTAGAAGTTTATGTTCATGGTATAGCGGTCCATCCCTTTTTGAAGCTCTCGACGCTATTGAAATTCCATTACGTGACCCAAATGGCCCATTCAGGTATAGTAGAAACTTTATTAACTTTGCCTTTGTCTTCTAATTTGGTCACCACGCATGATGCATAGTCTATCCAAAAGACATGTGTATGTCAGGTTCCATATTATGCAACAAACCCTAAATAGCATGAATGTTCTGATTTTGGGTGGTCTTATATCAAATTATAGTATATTATTACCTATTTTGATACGCATTACTAATGATCTAGCGTGTCATCAACTAGCAATCATTTCATCATTTGGTGAATTGAATTCTGTGGTTTCTGGAAATCAGATGAAATGTATTCTTTTCCGCTAATCACAACGATTTTCTCTTTAAACTGGAACTCTTTTTTCCTTAATTTGATAAGTACAAAAGTTTAGATTATGTCCTTTTCTTTTGAATTTATGTGCATATCATGATATATTCCTGGGTGACATAATTTATTTTCTATTTTATGAAGAATGCCTATTATCGACAAGTTTAAGGACATGGGGACTGTTGTGATGGGCAAAATTGAATCTGGGAGTATCCGTGAAGGTGATAATCTGGTGATAATGCCAAACAAGGTGCTTTTTTCTTCTTGTTACTCTAATAAAACAAGTTTATGAGTTTTTGATTTGTTTATAAAAAAATAAGTCATTGGTATTAGTTCTCTCACTCGGCAAGCTTTTCAGGTCCAGGTGAAAGTTCTTGCAATCTTCATCGATGACGATAAAGTGAGCCGTGCGGGACCTGGTGAAAATTTGCGAGTCAGGGTTTCTGGGATCGAGGAAGAAGATATCTTATCTGGTTTTGTTCTATGTAGCGTTGGTAAGAGTTTTTTCCTTTTTGTGATTGTGTCCTGTGAAAGCTTGTTCCTTGCATACACATGAAATTCCAATTTTAGATTGTTAGTGATCCTTGGGTATTTGCTTCAATTTACTGTCACTTGAAAGCCAAAGAAACCTTTTGAAAGTACTGATTTTTTGATAGCTGTGACCTTTAAAATGGAAATTTTGTACCTACTATAAATCAAATTGAGCTGAAGGATAAAAATGCCAAAATATCTGGTGATTAAGTTTCAGTGATCTTTGAAATATTCTTTTTGGGGTGCTTAATCTATTATTGAATGTGGTCTTTATTCCATAGTCGTTTAGATTAAAGATATATTAGTACACACATATACATTATATATATATATACACACACAGAGCATGCACATATGAGAAAGTTGGACGACTTACTCAAAAGGTGGTAATTTTTCTATGATGGTGGTGAGTTTTTAGGGGTGGGGGTGGGGGTGTGGGTGGTTTGAGGTGCATAGCAACACTATTAGGTGCTTTAGAGTTGTATAAACTGTGTGGTTTCTTGGAGTCCTAAATGTATTAGTTAGAGTTAGTGGTCATCCTATGTCTGGGATTTAGTGAAAGAATTGTCACCATGTATCCGACTCTACATGCATGTGAATAAACGAAAACAGCCAATATCAAGAGGTGTGGAAAATATACTTTTATTGCTCAAGCACCAATATGGGATTATTCAGCAAATAATCCGTTGTTGTGGGTGATTACTTAAAGTTTTCTTGTATGATGTAAGATATCAGTTTCGTTACTTCTGGTGTTGGAGTAGGGCTTAAAATTTGTTGTGGTTTAATGAACTGTATTTTTTGGTTTAGGTTAGATTTGATATAAGAAAAAAATTGCCATCTTGAAAGAAAAAAGTTCTTACTCGTGAAAAGATACCTTTGTACTCTGCTAGATTAGATTTAATATGACAAACTACTGTATGCAAAGATTTGCTTTCTTTTCACTGTGTTTCCTATTGAACTGAATTTCTTTTTAGTTATACTTCTTTGATTACTATTCATTTGCAGTTATGATTGTTCCTATTCACAGTAGCCGTTAGAACTATTATTGCAACCTTTTAGTCGTTAAATCTTCACCTAATATAGGTTTCTGCATTACTGTATATTTCTCAAATTTTAGGGTTTTAATATTTTATTTTTGGTTTACTAAGTCAAAGTTATTATGCTTTCTTTTCACTGTGTTTCCTATTGAACTGAATTTCTTTTTAGTTATACTTCTTTGATTACTATTCATTTGCAGTTATGATTGTTCCTATTCACAGTAGCCGTTAGAACTATTATTGCAACCTTTTAGTCGTTAAATCTTCACCTAATATAGGTTTCTGCATTACTGTATATTTCTCAAATTTTAGGGTTTTAATATTTTTTTTTGGTTTACTAAGTCAAAGTTATTATATGTGCAGCAAAACCAATATCTGCTGTTTCTGAGTTTGTTGCCCATTTGCAGATTCTGGAACTGCTCGACAACGTATGTTTTTTACCTCCTTTTGGTTATTTTTTTATCCATGTTTTGACCACTTGTGCACATATTCTTGTAAATGCTAAATAAGTTTTCAAACATCTCAGGCAATTTTTTGTGCCGGGTATAAAGCTGTTTTGCACGTCCACTCAGTTATGGAGGAATGTGAGATTGTTGATTTGATGACGCAAATTGATCCAAAGACCCGAAAACCTATGAAAAAGAAGCCTCTCTTTGTTAAGAAAGGCGCACTGGTTGTATGCCGAGTTCAGGTCAGCTAATAATGCATTTAGTATTTAAAACTGTTTCTAGGTTAAGCGAACATGGTTTACTCAACTATTTATTATATTTAGAAAAATTCACATATTTTGCACCTAGAATTAATACTTGCACTTGGTCCCCTGGTCAACATTTTGTAGGATAGTTAGGGGTTTAAAGCATAAGTTTTATAATTATGTAAATGAACATTCTAAATATATCCAAACACCATATATTATATTAAATTTAACCAAAACCTTAAAAATTGAACATTTTGTATCATTTAATTGGTAATTTAACTTACTAGGAAAATTGTGCATTACCTCATAAAGGTCAGATATTTGCACAAGATTTCCAAAAGTTACTGATGCCTTAGAATTACATTTATGCCCTTTAAAACTTATTTAGATCTTTACCAGGGGCAAAGCGCCAACTGCTTTACAAATTTCAGAGGGTTTGGTGAGAAAACTGTATTTTTAGGTGGTTAAGTGTGAAATTAGTAACTTTTAGGTGACAAAATGTTTTAAGTTTTATAAATAGTTGATCACTTCTGAAAACGACTTGGTTCACTTTCTTCTGGTCAAACTTATCAGTATTTCCATGAGGTGGAGAATTGATGGGATGCTCTAGATAAAATATAGTTTCAATACCTTGAGGTGCAAATTAAAACATTCATGTTTTCAAGTTGTGCTCTTCAGGTGAATAACATGATCTGCATTGAGAAATTTTCGGATTTCCCACAGCTGGGACGATTCACTCTTCGTACTGAAGGTTAAAATAATATTTAGCATAAAATAATATTCATTGATTTCTATTTATCTCAGAAATATCACTGAGATTTCTACTTTTGACAGGGAAAACTGTTGCCGTGGGAAAAGTAACTGGTCTCCAAGATAATGAGTAATCAAGTTTTTCTTGAGAAGTGAGCATTATTTTCCTAGTTTCGATATCAAATTATAGTCTCCTATATGGCCTTGAGATGGTTTGTGGTGCCAATAGCTCCAAGAATTGCATTTTTCTGAATTAAGGCATTAAAGAGTTTTCAACTTTTCCTTAAACCATTTGGGAAGAAAGTTACATTTGTTAGTACCATAACCCTCAACAATTCTGATCCCGCACTTTACAATATTGCACTTTTGTTCCCAAATTTTAAGATGTTTTTCACTTTTGATCCCATCCCCTCTTTTCCATCAAATTTGGGACCAAAAATGCAAAACATTTTAAACAGACACTATGCTATGTGACAAAAAATGCAAAATATTTTAACTTGAGACCAAGTGTGCAATTATAGAAAAATGTAATTTGCCCCTATTTGTTATATCTGAACACTTTATAGTGGATAACTAAGGATATAATCTTTGGCACTTTAAAGTTGACCTTGCTTCTAAGCTTAAACATTTTTTTGGTCAGGGTACCTAGATCACATCTTTCTCTATTCTGTTTTACTGATAAGAACTTAATGTTTATACGTTTTAAAAAAGGCATGTGAGGTCTTGCTTCTTATGACCAACTGTTTTGTCTGTTTCTGTTGTGTCTATAGGCACTTGCACATAGTGAGCAAATTTTCAGACTCTTACGAATTTATGAAATTGAGTTATCTATATTTGTTTTTACGTTGTTTGTTAGTCACGAGTAATTTGGGAGACCGTATGCAATGGCTGATGCAAGTTCAATATGTAGATAGCTATTGATTAACCTTTTTTTTTTTTTTTGGCAGAAGGGTGGTTAACTACGAAGTTTTCTACTACTCAGAGCGACAACACAAAGGCAGTTTGCTTCTTTGCCATTGAATGAACTGGAGTCATGGTTTTGTTCTCTTGCCTTTTGAGGGTAGTTTTGCTACTAATTTTGTAGCCATCTGGGATTGATGGCATCGTTGAATTTTCCAGAATGGGTGCAAATATGACTTTGAGTGTATCTTCCCAATCTGAGTTGTAAAAGAGGTTATATGGGGTTTGGTATATACCTGAATATTGATTTGTGATATATAGGTGGTCATTCTAGCAGCATATCAATTTGCAGTTGACAAATAGAAGAATAATACTATTGTGTTCTTTTGGGTAATGAACTTGCATTAAGTTTGTTAATGTTTAAACTCGAAAGAAAATGTGTGCTCAATCTTCGTCCCCACAAGTTTGGTATTTACATTAGACTTAACAAAAGGAATTTGGGATTACTTTTTTCACAAGGTCTGAAAGATATTAGTCTATAGTTTTATTTTTTTTCTCACAAACCGAGGTCACTAAGCTATAATTATTTAATGTCATTTTAGTAAGGCAGGCTATTATGATGATATCAGTTTGTACATAATTCATTGGAGTGTACAATCTTCAAGTCCAAAATCTCATACCAAAATGGGCCAAAAAGGAATAGTAAAGTGGGATCCTGAATTGTCAAATACTGCTAACATGTAATTTGAAGGGGAAAAAAAAATGGTTCAATTTTCGTTTGTCGATGTCCCTGTGTTTTATGTGAAAAATGAAGTGATTCAATTTTGGTAATGTTTATATACACATAAAAAAGGTAGTATTTTATGGATAGCTTTAGAAGGGATATGCAAATTCAAGGATCAAAGATAAGTAAGTACTCCTGACTAATTGATCTTTAAAGCACACCATCACTCTTTTCCGAACCATACTGCGGTTGGATTAACTTATGATTTCATCATGATGAAAATCTCCAATTTGGATAAAAAAGTTCTTTGATATACGTATACTTAACTTATAGTTATTTAATCGCATATGATTCCTCTTTTTATATCTAAAAAAAAGTATTTTTTACATAAAAAATGCAAAATAATATTTTGTAATTGGATGATGCTTTTAAGAGGGCGACCAATTAATTACATTACTAGAATTTATGCAAAATATAATTTTTATTTTGTTATGTAAGTCGAGGTGGGTACTTGAGTATTCAATACATCATCATTTGGGCCGACATTCTTTTTATTTCACACGAAACGGGCCAATAGGGTTTTCTATAGTTAGATTATCCTAAAGCCCACATACAAGCAAGCCCATGTTTCAAGTGGGCCCCACTCTCCTCACCTTATCTACCCCAAAATTTTCATTTGGTTTCTCTGTCCGAAAATCCTGATAACCAAAGCCAAACCCAACAGGGAAGAAAACACACTGATCTCTCCTCCACTGTGTGGTGTGTGTCAAAAACAAACGCAGACGCAGATAAATATTATATGGCAGCTTTAGCACAACAATTTGGTGGGTTAAAGTGCCCACCAATTTCAATCACAAAGAACAACAAATTATCCAATTCCAAGAATCAGTACCACCCCAGAAAACGAAGCGTGATTTCAGCAGCAGCTTTGGCTATAGCAAATGCAGAAACAAGAGAAAGAATGAAGCTAAAAGAGATGTTTGAAGATGCTTATGAGAGGTGTCGTACAACCCCCATGGAAAATGTCGCTTTCACAATTGACGACTTTCATGATGCCCTTGAAAAGTACGACTTCAACTCTGAAATTGGCACCAAGGTCAGTTTTCTAATTCTTAATAATAATGTTTGCGTTTTTGGAATGAGGCAATATATGTTAGGTTTTTGTTTTCCTGAATCTTTTGAATTTAAAAATGAGGTAGGTGTAAAAGCTATGCATTGGTGTCTCTTTGGGTGTGTGAAATATGTGGCTATGCAAGCAAATATTTGTCTTTTGTTTAATGAGATTGAATAAAGTCTTATAGCATTTGGGTGTTGTTTGTCTTAGTTGATTCTGATGAAAGTTAGGGGTATTTAGGATATTGATTGTTTATTTATTATTCCAGGTTAAGGGAACTGTTTTCAATACAGATGCAAATGGTGCATTAGTTGACATTACAGCAAAATCATCAGCCTACTTGCCTGTAAGAGAGGCATCTATCCATAACCTCAAGCATGTGGCAGAGGCTGGGATAGTTCCTGGTTTACGTGAGGAATTTGTAATTATTGGTGAAAATGAGGCTGATGATAGTTTGATCTTGAGCTTACGTTCGATTCAATATGATCTCGCATGGGAACGGTGTAGATTACTTCAAGCTGAAGATGTTGTTCTCAAGGGCAAGGTAGGTAATTCCCACTATAATCTATGAGTATGTTGACATTACATTATGAAAGTTCATTTGCAGTCTCTTTGTAAATATCAGATACGCAAGTATTAGCATTTAGGATATGATGCACTTCCATGGACAATTTAATGTAACCAATGTTTTCTTTCCAATTTTTCTATTAATGTGTATTTTTTTTTAAAAAAAATTATGCAGGTTGTGGGTGCAAACAAAGGTGGAGTGGTGGCCATTGTTGAAGGTCTTCGTGGTTTTGTTCCATTTTCACAAATCTCAACGGTTAATTCCTTACTCTGATATTCACATTCGATGGTGATTATCGAATGATCACCTCTTTTAAGAGCTTAGTATTTACTATTTTTAACACGCCCTTTCGCGATATTATTTTACTCAAGTCTAACATGTGTACGCTTTTTTTTTTTTTTTTTTTTTTTTTTTTGTAAATGGGTAGCAGAGAGATCCAAACACAATAATCTTGGCTCTGATACGACATTGAATAACCACCTCATTTAATGATTATACAGGAGACATTTAATATTATTACTTCTAACATGAATCTTTTGAGGCCTTGAGTTCTTTACCCGATTCTTACCCTTGCTCTTACCACTTCATCATGATAATTAAATTCATTATGTCCCAATTATTCTCATCACCTCTGATTGTATCTAAATACTTATTAAAATTTCCGTTAAATTCTTATCAGAAATCACCTGCCGAGGAGCTTCTTGATAAAGAAATTCCTCTCAAGTTTGTGGAAGTTGACGAGGAACAATCGAGGCTAGTCCTCAGTAACCGCAAGGCCATGGCTGATAGTCAAGCACAGCTTGGAATTGGATCTGTAGTGATAGGCACTGTTCAGAGTTTGAAACCTTATGGTGCTTTCATTGACATCGGTGGAATTAATGGTCTATTGCATGTGAGCCAAATCAGTCACGATCGTGTTTCAGATATAGCTACAGTCCTACAGCCTGGTGACACTTTGAAGGTAAAAGTTTCTTTCAATAATTTTTGTTAAAGAATTTGAGAATTTATGTGATAAATCTTGTTGTAGGTTATGATACTTAGCCATGATCGTGAGAGAGGAAGAGTGAGCCTTTCTACGAAGAAGTTAGAGCCTACGCCTGGTGACATGATTCGTAATCCAAAGTTGGTCTTTGAGAAGGTAAGCATTTTATTAAAAATATATTTAGAAAAACTCGAGGGAGGCATGTTTATAAATTTTGGGACTTGTTTCTTACAGGCAGAGGAAATGGCTCAGACATTCAGGCAAAGAATTGCTCAAGCGGAAGCTATGGCTCGTGCTGATATGCTAAGATTCCAGCCTGAGGTATATATTTCCATAATCATTGAACAACAAAAGAAAATAGGACGAGTAAAGATTTTGTAATGTTATGCCTATGGTGTCTTTGCTCAACTCTAATATCTTTTTTGTTTTTTTCAAATTATTGCAGAGTGGATTGACATTGAGTTCTGAAGGGATATTAGGACCTCTGACTTCAGACCTTCCGGCAGAAGGTTTAGATTTAAGTGATACCCCACCAGCCGAAGATTAAGATTGATTGAATGTTTAATGAAATTGCATTTCTTCACCCATTTTCTATATTTCTAACAAACGACTTTTCTCAAACTCTTGTAATTATTGCATTATTTATTTCAGTTGGTGCTTTTGGTACTCACATTCTGTTTTCATTAGGCCTGTCAATGGGTTGAACTTGGACCGGATCCGGATCCAACTCCGACTAGCATGCATCACTAAAAAGATAAGTAAATCTGAAGCTTTGACATTAACAATTAAGAGCCAAAAAAGCATTTCATTCAAGCATATATTGATGTACCATTATTTTTACAAAATTCACTCGAACATGCAAGGGGAAATTAAACTGTGAGACAAAATTCCACGCATGAATGGGGAATTAAGAATGGTTCAAGTGAATCAGTTGTTGAAGAATATAAAGCCTCACTTCTACTCGTTTTAAACTAGTTTTTTTTCTTTCAATTCAAAAAAATAAGAATAACTTATTAGATTCTCTAATGTCAACTTTTTGGATTATTAGATGGAGTTAATGCTTTAAACAGTGACAAATATTTTATTTCTACTTTAGTTTTGTAATATTTTGATTCAAGCCAGTTTTATAATATTTCGAGACAGTGGAAAAATTTAAATATTTTTCAAGGGGGTAAAGTTCACAGTTTTGACCAATTTTTTGCGGATACTTAAAATCAGTTTAAATACAAAAATATATTCAATGTGGTACGTACACAACCCTGGACAAAGTTTTTCTTATGTTATAAGTCGGTTTTCAAATATTTTGAGCCAATTGAAAAATTGAATTCCTCGAAGGGGTAAGCTCACAGTTTTGGCCAATTTTTTACGGATACTTAAAATCTTATAAACAAAAAAAAAAAAAAAATTGTTCATAGGGGAAAGTACAAAACCCTATACAATTTTTCGTCTGATTCAAATCAGTTTTGTAATATTTTGAGCCAGTGGAAAGATTGAAATTTTCTCCAAGGGGTAAGTTCACAGTTTTAATCAATTTTTTGCGGATACTAAAAATCAGTTTAAATACAAAAATATATTCAAAGTGGTACGTACACAACCCTGGGCAATGTTTTTCTTATGTTATAAGTCGGTTTTTCGATATTTTGAGCCCGTGGAAAATTGAATTCCTCGAAGGGGTAAACTCACAGTTTTGGCCAATTTTTTACGGATACTTAAAATCTTATAAAAATAAAAAATTGTTCGTAGGGGTAAATACAAAACCCTCGACAATTTTTCGTGTGATTCAAGTCAGTTTTGTAATATTTTGAGTAAGTTGAAAAATTGAAATTTTCTAAAAGAGGCACAATTTTAACTAATTTTTTGTGGATACTAGAAATCAGTTTAAATACAAAAATATATTCAATGTGGTACGTACACAACCCTGGACAAAGTTTTTCTTATGTTATAAGTCGGTTTTTTGATATTTTGAGCCCGTGGAAAAATTGAATTACTCGAAGAGGTAAGCTCACAGTTTTGGCCAATTTTTTACGGATACTTGAAATCTTACAAAAACAAAAAAATTGTTCATAGGGGTAAGTACAAAACCCTCGAGAATTATTCGTATGATTCAAGTCAGTTTTGTAATATTTTGAGTAAGTTGAAAAATTGAAATTTTCTAAAAGAGGCACAATTTTAACTAATTTTTTGTGGATACTAGAAATCTGTTTAAATACAAAAATATATTCAATGTGGTACGTACACAACCCTGGACAAGGTTTTTCTTATGTTATAAGTCGGTTTTTTGATATTTTGAGCCCGTGGAAAAATTGAATTACTCGAAGAGGTAAGCTCACAGTTTTGGCCAATTTTTTACGGATACTTGAAATCTTACAAAAACAAAAAAATTGTTCATAGGGGTAAGTACAAAACCCTCGAGAATTATTCGTATGATTCAAGTCAGTTTTGTAATTTTTTGAGCTAGTTGAAAAATTGAAATTTTCCCCAAGGGGTAAGTTCACAGTTTTAACCATTTTTTTAGGATACTAAAAATCAGCTTAAATACAAAAATATATTCAAAGTGGTACGTAAACAGCCCCGGGCAATATTTTTCTTATGTTATAAGTCGGTTTTCTGATATTGGAGCCCGTGGAAAAATAAAATTCCTCAAAGGGGTAAGCTCACAGTTTTGGCAAATTTTTTACGGATACTTAAAATCTGGTAAAAACAAAAAAAAATTGTTCATTGGGTTAAATACAAAAACCTCGACAATTTTCCGTATGATTCAAGTCAGTTTTTTTAATATTTGTGTCCAGTGGAAAAATTGAAATTTTCTCCGAGGGGTAAGTTCACAGTTTTAACCATTTTTTGGGGGATACTAAAATTTAGTTTAAATACAAAAATATGTTTAAAGTGGTATGTACACAACCCTGGGCAATGTTTTTTTTATGTTATAAATCGATTTGAAGATATTTTGAGCCCGTGGAAAAATTGAATTCCTCGAATGGGTAAGCTCACAATTTTGGCCAATTTTTTACGGATACTTAAAATATTATAAAAGCAAAAAAATTGTTCATAGGGTTAAGTAAAAAACCCTCGACAATTTTTCTTATGATTCAAGCCAGTTTTGTAATATTTTTGAGCTGGTGAAAAAATTCAAATTTTCTCCGAGAGTCACCATTTTAACCAATTTTTTGCGGGTACTAGAAATCTGTTTAAATACAAAAATATGTACAAAATGGTACGTACAAAGCCCTGGACAATGTTTTTCTTATGGTATAAGTCGGTTTTATGATATTTTGAGCAAGCTTACAGTTTTTGCCATTTTTGTATTGGTTCTGAAAATCTTATAAAAACAAATAATTTTTTATTGGGTTAACAACAAAACCCTCGACAATTTTTCGTATGATTCAAGCCAGTTTTGTAATTTTTGAGCCAATGGAAAAATTGAAATTTTCATCAAGAGGCACAATTTTAACCAATTTTTTGCGGATACTAGAAATCAGTTTAAATACAAAAATATATTCAATGTGGGACGTACACAACCCTGGACAATATTTTTTTTTATGTTATAAGTCGGTTTTCTAATATTTTGAGCCCATGGAAAAACTGAATTCCTCGAACGGGTAAGCTCACAGTTTTGGCCAATTTTTTACGGATACTTAAAATCTTATAAAAAAAAAAATTGTTCATAGGGGTACGTAAAAATCCCTCGACAATTTTTCGTATGATTCAAGCCAGTTTTGTAATTTTTTTAGCCAATGGAAAAATCTAAATTTACTCCAAGGGGTTAGTTCACAGTTTTAACCAATTTTTTGCGGATATTAGAAATCAGTTTAAATACAAAAATATATAAAAAGTGGTACATACACAGCCCTGGGCAATGTTTTTCTTATGGTATAAGCCGGTTTAATGACATATTGAGCACGTGGGAAAATTGAATTGTTCGAAGGGATAAGCTCACAATTTTTGCCCTTTTTTATGGGTACTTATAATCTTATAAAAACAAATAATTGTTCACTGGGGTAACTACAAAACCCTCGACAATTTTTCGTATGATTCAAGCCAGTTTTGTAATTTTTGAGGCAGTGGAAAAATTGAAATTTTCATCAAGGAGCACAATTTTAACCAATTTTTTGCGGATACTAGAAATAAGTTTAAATACAAAAATATATTCAATGTGGTACGTACACAACTCTGGACAATGTTTTTCTTATGTTATAATTCGGTTTTCTAATATTTTAAGCTCATGAAAAAACTGAATTCCTCGAAGGGGTAAGCTCACAGTTTTGGCCAATTTCTTACGGATGCTTAAAATCTTGTAAAAACAAAAAAAAATTGTTCATAGGGGTAAATACAAAATCCTCGACAATTTTTCGTATGATTCAAACCAGTTTTGTAATATTTTAAGCTAGTGGAAAAATTGAATTTTTCTCCAAGGTGTTATGTTCACAATTTTAACCAATTTTTTGCAGAAAAAAGAAATCAATTTAAATATAAAAATATGTACAAAATGGTACGTACAAAGCCCTGGACAATGTTTTTCTTATGGTATAAGTCGGTTTTATGATATTTTGAGCAAGCTCACAGTTATTGCCATTTTTGTATTGGTTCTTAAAATCTTATAAAAACAAATAATTTTTTATTGGGTTAACTACAAAACCATCGACAATTTTTCGTATGATTCAAGCCAGTTTTGTAATTTTTGAGCCAATGGAAAAATTGAAATTTTCATCAAGAGGCACAATTTTAACCAATTTTTTGCGGATACTAGAAATCAGTTTAAATACAAAAATATATTCAATGTGGGACGTACACAACCCTGTACAATATTTTTTTTATGTTATAAGTCGGTTTTCTAATATTTTGAGCCCATGGAAAAACTGAATTCCTCGAACGGGTAAGCTCACAGTTTTGGCCAATTTTTTACGGATACTTAAAATCTTATAAAAAAAAAAATTGTTCATAGGGGTACGTAAAAATCCCTCGACAATTTTTCGTATGATTCAAGCCAGTTTTGTAATTTTTTTAGCCAATGGAAAAATCTAAATTTTCTCCAAGGGGTTAGTTCACAGTTTTAACCAATTTTTTGCGGATATTAGAAATCAGTTTAAATACAAAATTATATAAAAAGTGGTACATACACAGCCCTGGGCAATGTTTTTCTTATGGTATAAGCCGGTTTAATGATATATTGAGCACGTGGGAAAATTGAATTGTTCGAAGGGATAAGCTCACAATTTTTGCCCTTTTTTATGGGTACTTATAATCTTATAAAAACAAATAATTGTTCACTGGGGTAACTACAAAACCCTCGACAATTTTTCGTATGATTCAAGCCAGTTTTGTAATTTTTGAGGCAGTGGAAAAATTGAAATTTTCATCAAGGAGCACAATTTTAACCAATTTTTTGCGGATACTAGAAATAAGTTTAAATACAAAAATATATTCAATGTGGTACGTACACAACTCTGGACAATGTTTTTCTTATGTTATAATTCGGTTTTCTAATATTTTAAGCTCATGAAAAAACTGAATTCCTCGAAGGGGTAAGCTCACAGTTTTGGCCAATTTCTTACGGATGCTTAAAATCTTGTAAAAACAAAAAAAAATTGTTCATAGGGGTAAATACAAAATCCTCGACAATTTTTCGTATGATTCAAACCAGTTTTGTAATATTTTAAGCTAGTGGAAAAATTGAATTTTTCTCCAAGGTGTTATGTTCACAATTTTAACCAATTTTTTGCAGAAAAAAGAAATCAATTTAAATATAAAAATATGTACAAAATGGTACGTACAAAGCCCTGGACAATGTTTTTCTTATGGTATAAGTCGGTTTTATGATATTTTGAGCAAGCTCACAGTTTTTGCCATTTTTGTATTGGTTCTTAAAATCTTATAAAAACAAATAATTTTTTATTGGGTTAACTACAAAACCATCGACAATTTTTCGTATGATTCAAGCCAGTTTTGTAATTTTTGAGCCAATGGAAAAATTGAAATTTTCATCAAGAGGCACAATTTTAACCAATTTTTTGCGGATACTAGAAATCAGTTTAAATACAAAAATATATTCAATGTGGGACGTACACAACCCTGTACAATATTTTTTTTATGTTATAAGTCGGTTTTCTAATATTTTGAGCCCATGGAAAAACTGAATTCCTCGAAGGGGTAAGCTCACAATTTTGGCCAATTTTTTACTGATACTTAAAATCTTATAAAAAAAAATTGTTCATAGGGGTACGTAAAATCCCTCGACAATTTTTCGTATGATTCAAGCCAGTTTTGTAATTTTTTTAGCCAATGGAAAAATCTAAATTTTCTCCAAGGGGTTAGTTCACAGTTTTAACCAATTTTTTGCGGATATTAGAAATCAGTTTAAATACAAAAATATATAAAAAGTGGTACGTACACAGCCCTGGGCAATGTTTTTCTTATGGTATAAGCCGGTTTAATGATATATTGAGCACGTGGAAAAATTGAATTACTCGAAGGGATAAGCTCACAGTTTTTGCCCTTTTTTGTGGGTACTTATAATCTTATAAAAACAAATAATTGTTCACTGGGGTAACTACAAAACCCTCGACAATTTTTCGTATGATTCAAGCCAGTTTTGTAATTTTTGAGGTAGTGGAAAAATTGAAATTTTCATCAAGGAGCACAATTTTAACCAATTTTTTGCGGATACTAGAAATAAGTTTAAATACAAAAATATATTCAATGTGGTACGTACACAACTCTGGACAATGTTTTTCTTATGTTATAATTCGGTTTTCTAATATTTTAAGCTCATGAAAAAACTGAATTCCTCGAAGGGGTAAGCTCATAGTTTTGGCCAATTTTTTACGGATACTTAAAATCTGGTAAAAACAAAAAAAATTGTTAATAGGGATAAATACAAAATCCTCGACAATTTTTCGTATGATTCAAGTCAGTTTTGTAATATTTTGAGCCATTGTAAAAATTGAAATTTTCTCCAAGGGGTTAGTCCATTGTTTTAACCAATTTTTTGCGAATACTAGAAATCAGTTTAAATACAAAAATATATACAAAGTGGTACATACACAACCCTGTGCAATGTTTTTCTTATGGTATAAGTCGGTTTTATGATATTTTGAGCATGTGGAAAAATTGAATTCCTCGAAGGGGTAAGCTCACAATTTTTGCCAATTTTTTACGGGTACTTAAAATCTTATAAAACAAAAAATTGTTCATAGGGGTAAGTTCAAAACCCTCGACAATTTTCCGTATGATTCAAGCCAGTTTTGTAATATTCGAGCCAGTGGCAAAATTCAAATTATCATCGAAAGGCACAATTTTAACCAATTTTTTGCGAATACTAGAAATCAGTTTAAATACAAAAACATATTCAATGTGGTACGTAAACAACCTTGGAGAATGTTTTTCTTATGTTACGTAAAATTGAATTTCTCGAAGGGGTAAGCTCACAGTTTTGGCCAACTTTTTACGGATAATTAAAATCTTATAAAAGTAAAAATATTGTTCATAGGGGTAAGTACAATACCCTCTATAATTTTTCGTATGATTCAAGTCGGTTTTGTAATATTTTGAGCCAGTGGAAAAATTGAATTTTTTTCCAAGGGGTAAGTTCACCGGTTTAATCCATTTTTTGCGGATACTAAAAATCAGTTTAAATACCAAAATATTTTTTAGGTGGTACGTACACAGCCCTGGGCAATGTTTTTCTTATGTTATAAGTCGGTTTTTTGATATTTTGAGCCTGTGGAAAATTGAATTCCTCGAAGAGATAAGCTTACAGTTTTGGCCAATTTTTTACGGATACTTGAAATCTTACAAAAACAATAAAATTGTTCATAGGGGTAAGTACAAAACCCTCGACAATTATTCGTATGATTCAAGTCAGTTTTGTAATTTTTTGAGCTAGTTGAAAAATTGAAATTTTCCCCAAGGGGTAAAGTTCACAGTTTTAACCATTTTTTTGAGGATACTAAAAATCAGCTTAAATACAAAATATATTCAAAGTGGTACGTACACAACCCCGGACAATGTTTTCCTTATGTTATAAGTCGGTTTTCTAATATTTTGAGCCCGTGGAAAAATAAAATTCCACAAAGGGGTAAGCTCACAGTTTTGGCAAATTTTTTACGGATACTTCAAATCTGGTAAAAACAAAAAAAATTGTTAATAGGGATAAATACAAAATCCTCGACAATTTTTCGTATGATTCAAGTCAGTTTTGTAATATTTTGAGCCTTTGTAAAAATTGAAATTTTCTCCAAGGGGTTAGTCCATTGTTTTAACCAATTTTTTGCGAATACTAGAAATCAGTTTAAATACAAAAATATATACAAAATAGAACCCCCTTCTAGAATACAAAAAAGATCTAGGAGATTTAACCAAACTAATAGTAGTTTTAGTAATTCAAATGTTAAACAATCAACACATTCAAAACATAGGCATAAGAAATCCTCTAAATCTAAATCTCAAAATAAAGATAAAAAGAATATAGAATGTTGGTTTTGTAAGAAACCTGGTCATACAGAAAGCCAATGTTGGCTTAAAAAGAAAAAGAAAGTTAGAGAAATAAAAGACTCCATTAATAATTTGTTAAAAGAATCAGATGAAGAATCTGATATTATAGAAAATGAATCAAACACACCCAACAATGATAGTGATAGTGAACCACAAAAAGACATTTGTGGAAGTTGTCAACAAAGTATTAATGTTATAACAAAAGATAAAAAAAGAAGCTATTTTTGATTTAATAGAACAAATTCCTGATAATGAATTAAGAAGAGATTATTTTAGTAAACTTAAGGATTTAATTTTAGAAGAAGATAATTCAAAATCTAAACAAATTCATATTAAAGAACATTTTAGTTTAAATAAATTATTTGATAAATATCCTTCTCAAAGTATATTTAAACAAATTACTACTAAGGATTTACAAACAGAAATTAATATGTTAAAAAAACAAGTTAATCAAATGGAAAAAGAACTGTTTTCTTTAAAAGAACTCACTACTTCTCTCTCTCCCAATTATCCTTGTAATATCTGCAGTACAATTCAAGTCTCCTTCAAGAAAATCATTGTAAGAATTTAAATTTCAAATAAAAGTTTTATTTTATTCATATGCATAGAGTTCTTCGTCCTCATTACAATTCTGTTGGATCTCCAGATTTTATAAACTCAGAATATTTAAAATATAAAGAACTTTGCAAACAATATCCGGAAAAATCAATTCTTTGGAATTGGTGTAATGATTTGAAAGATTATTATTACGAAATTCCTTTAAAGACTTCTCCAAGGGGTTAGTCCATTGTTTTAACCAATTTTTTGCGAATACTAGAAATCAGTTTAAATACAAAAATATATACAAAGTGGTACATACACAACCCTGTGCAATGTTTTTCTTATGGTATAAGTCGGTTTTATGATATTTTGAGCATGTGGAAAAATTGAATTCCTCGAAGGGGTAAGCTCACAATTTTTGCCAATTTTTTACGGGTACTTAAAATCTTATAAAACAAAAAATTGTTCATAGGGGTAAGTTCAAAACCCTCGACAATTTTCCGTATGATTCAAGCCAGTTTTGTAATATTCGAGCCAGTGGCAAAATTCAAATTATCATCGAAAGGCACAATTTTAACCAATTTTTTGCGAATACTAGAAATCAGTTTAAATACAAAAACATATTCAATGTGGTACGTAAACAACCTTGGAGAATGTTTTTCTTATGTTACGTAAAATTGAATTTCTCGAAGGGGTAAGCTCACAGTTTTGGCCAACTTTTTACGGATAATTAAAATCTTATAAAAGTAAAAATATTGTTCATAGGGGTAAGTACAATACCCTCTATAATTTTTCGTATGATTCAAGTCGGTTTTGTAATATTTTGAGCCAGTGGAAAAATTGAATTTTTTTCCAAGGGGTAAGTTCACCGGTTTAATCCATTTTTTGCGGATACTAAAAATCAGTTTAAATACCAAAATATTTTTTAGGTGGTACGTACACAGCCCTGGGCAATGTTTTTCTTATGTTATAAGTCGGTTTTTTGATATTTTGAGCCTGTGGAAAATTGAATTCCTCGAAGAGATAAGCTTACAGTTTTGGCCAATTTTTTACGGATACTAAAAATCAGTTTAAATAAAAAAATATATTCAAAGTGGTATTTACACAACCCTGGGTAATGTTTTTTTTCTGTTATAAATCGATTTTGAGATATTTTGAGCCCGTGGAAAAATTGAATTCCTCGAATGGGTAAGCTCACAATTTTGGCCAACTTTTTACGGATACTTAAAATATTATAAAAACAAAAAAACTGTTCATAGGGTTAAGTAAAAAATCCTCGACAATTTTTCGTATGATTCAAGGAAAAATTCAAATTTTCTCCGAGGGTCACCATTTGAACCAATTTTTTGCGGGTACTAGAAATCTGTTTAAATACAAAAATATATTCAATGTCGTACGTACACAGCCCAGGACAATGTTTTTCTTATGTTATAAGCCGGTTTTCTGATATTCTGAGCCCGTGGAAAATATGAATTCCTCCAAGGGGTAAGCTCACAGTTTTGGCCAATTTTTAACGGATACTTAAAATCTTGTAAAAATAAAAAAAACTGTACATAGGGGTAAATACAATTCCCGACAATTTTTCGTGTGATTCAAGTCAGTTTTGTAATATTTGAGCCAGTGGAAAAATTAAAATTTTCTCCAACGGGTTAGTTCACAGTTTTAACCATTTTTTTTCGGATACTAAAAATCAGTTTAAATGCAAAAATATATTCAAAGTGGTATGTACCCAACCATGGGCAATGTTTTTCTTATGTTATAAGTCGGTTTTCTGATATTCTGAGCCCGTCGAAAAATTGAATTCATCGAAGGGGTAAGCTCAGAGTTTTGGCCAATTTCTTACGGATACTTAAAATCTTGTAAAAACAAAAAAAAAATTGTTCATAGGGGTAAATACAAAATCCTCGACAATTTTTCGTATGATTCAAATTAGTTTTGTAATATTTTGAGCCAGTGGAAAAATTGAAATTCTCTTCAAGGTGTTAGTTCACAATTTTAACCAATTTTTTGCGGATAAAAGAAATCAGTTTAAATACAAAAATATGTGCAAAATGGTACGTACACAGCCCTGGGCAATGTTTTTCTTACGGTATAAGTCGGTTTTATGATATTTTGAGCAAGCTCACAGTTTTTGCCATTGTTTTATTGGTACTTAAAATCTTATAAAAACAAATAATTTTTTATTGGGTTAACTACAAAACCCTCGACAATTTTTCGTATGATTCAAGCCAGTTTTGTAATTTTTGAGCCAATGGAAAATTGAAATTTTCATCAAGAGTCACAATTTTAACAATTTTATGCGGATACTAGAAATCAGTTTAAATACAAAAATATATACAAAGTGGTACGTACACAACCCTGGGCAATTTTTTTTTATGTTATAATTCGGTTTTCTAATATTTTAAGCCCATGGAAAAACTGAATTCCTCGAAGGGGTAAGCTCACAGTTTTGGCCAATTTTTTACGGATACTTAAAATCTAATAAAAAAAAAAAAATTGTTCTTAGGGATAAGTACAAGACCCTCAATAATTTTTCGTATGATTCAAGTAAGTTTTGTAATATTTTGAGCCAGTGGAAAAATTGAAATTTTCTCCAAGGGGTAAGTTCACAGTTTTAACCAATTTTTTGCGGATACTAAAAATCAGTTTAAATAGAAAAATATATTCAAAGCGGTACGTACACATCCCTGGGTAATGTTTTTCTTATGTTATAAGTCGCTTTTCTTATATTTTGAGCTCGTGAAAAAAATAAATTCCTCGAAGAAGCAAGCTTCTAGTTTTTGCCAATTTTTTACGGATATTTAAAATCTTACATAATAAAAAACATTGTTTATAGGGGTACGTAGAAAACCCTCGACAATTATTCGTATGATTCAGGTGAGTTTTGTAATATTTTGAGCCAGTGGAAAAATTAAAATTTTCTCCAAGGGGTAAGTTCAGAGTTTTAACCAATTTTTTGCGTATACTAAAATTAAATTTAAATACGAAAATATATTCAATGTGGTATGTACACATCACTGGGTAGTGTTTTTCTTATGTTATAAGCCGTTTTTCTTATATTTATTCCTTGAAGGGGTAAACTCAAAGTTTTGGCCAATTTTTTACGGATACATAAAATCTTATAAAAACAAAAAAAAATTGTTCATAGGGGTAAGTACAATACCCTAAATTTTTTTTCATATGATTCAAGTCAATTTTGCAATATTTTGAACCAGTGGAAAAATTGAAATTTCTTAAAGGGGTAAGTTCACAGCTTTAACAATTTTTTTGCGGATACTAAAAATTAGTTTAAATACAAAAATATATTCAAAGTGTTACATACACAACCCTGGGAAATGTTTTTCTTATGTTATAAGTCAGTTTTCAGATATTTTCAGCCAATGGAAGAATGGAATTCTTCGAATGGGTAACAGTTTTGGCCAATTTTTTAAGGATACTTAAAATCTTATAAGAATAAAAATATTATTCATAGGGATAAGTGCAAGACCCTCAACAATTTTTCTTATGATTCAAGTCAGGTTTGTAATATTTTGAGCCAGTGGAAAATTTTAAATTTTCTCCAAGGGGTAAGTTCACAGTTTTAACCAATTTTTTGCGGAAAATTAGTTCAAATACAAAAATATATTCAAAGTGGTACATACACAGCCCTGAGCAATATTTTTCTTATATTATAATTTGGTTTTTTGATATTTTGAGACCGTGGAAAAATTGAATTCCTCAAAGGGGTAAGCTCACAGTTTTGGCCTATTTTTTACGGACACTTAAAATATTATAAAAACAAAAAATTTGTTCATAGAGGTAAGTACAATACCCTCAACAAATTTTTCATATGATTCAAGTCAGTTTTGCAATATTTTGAGCCAGTGGAAAAATTGAAATTTTCTTAAAGGGGAAAATTCACAGTTTTAACCATTTTTTTTGCGGATACTAAAAATTAGTTTAAATAAAAAAATATACTCAAAATGGTATGTACACAACCCTAGGCAATGTTTTTCTTATGTTATAAGTCAATTTTCAGATATTTTCAGCCAATGGAAGAATAGAATTCTTCGAATGGGTAAACTCACAGTTTTGGCCAATTTTTTACGGATACTTAAAATCTTATAAAAATAATAAAATTCATAGGGATAAGTAAAAGACCCCAACAATTTTTTCGTATGATTCAACTCAGTTTTGTAATATTTTGAGCCAGTGGGAAAATTGAAATTTTCTCCAAGGGGTTAGTTCACAGTTTTAACCAATTTTTTGCGGATTCTAAAAATAAGTTTAAATACAAAAATATATTCAAAGTGGTATGTACACAGCCCTGGGTAATGCTTTTCTTTAGTTATAAGTCGGTTTTCTGATATTTGTAGCCCGTGAAAAAATTAAATTCCTCGAAGAGGCAAGCTCACAGTTTTGGCCAATTTTTTACGGATATTTAAAATCTTACAAAATCAAAAAAGTTGTTCATCGGGGTAAGTACAAAACCCTCGACAATTATTTGTATGATTAAGGTCAGTTTTGTAATATTTTTAGCCAGTGGAAAAAATAATTTTTTTTTCCAAGGGGTAAGTTCACGGTTTTAACCAATTTTTTGCAGATACTAAAAATCAGTTTAAATACGCAAATATATTCATTGTGGTACGTACACATCACTGGGCAATGTTTTTCTTAGATTATAAGCAGGTTTTCTGATATTTATTCCTCGAAGGGGTAAGCTCAAAGTTTTGGACAATTTTTTACGGATACTTAAAATCTTATAAAAACAAAAAAATTGTTCATAGGGGTAAGTACAAAACCATCGACAATTTTTCGTATGATTCAAGTCAGTTATGTAATATTTTGAGCCAGTGGAAAAATTGAAATTCTCTCCAAGGGGTTAAGATCACTATTTTAACCAATTTTTTGTGGATACTAAAAATCAGTTTAAATACAAAAATATGTCCAATGTGGTATGTACACAACCCTGGGTAATGTTTTTCTTATGTTATATGTCGATTTTATGATATTTTGAGACGGTGGAAAAATTGAATTCCTCGAAGTGGTAAGCTCACAGTTTTGGCCAATTTTTTACGGGTACTTAAAATCTTATAAAAACAAAAAAATTGTTCATAGGGGTAAGTAAAAAACCCTCAACAATTTTTCGTATGATTCAAGTCAGTTTTGTAATATTTTGAGCTAGTGGAAAAATTGAAATTCTCTCCAAATGGTTAGTTCACAGTTTTAACCAATTTTTTTCGGATACTAAAAATCGGTTTAAATACAAAAATATATTCAAAGTGGTATATACACCGCCCTGGGTAATGTTTTTCTTATGTTGTATGTCGGTTTTCAGATATTTTGAGCCCGTGGAAAAATTGAATTCCTCGAAGGAGTAAGCTCACATGTTTTGCTAATTTTTTACGGATACTTTATATCTTATAAAAATAGAAATAAAAATTGGTCATAGGGGTAAGTACAAAACCCTCAATTTTCCGTATGATTCAATTCAGTTTTGTAATTTTTTGAGCCAGTGGAAAAATTGAAATTTTCACCAAGGGGTTAGTTCACAGTTTTAAACAATTTTTTGAGGATACTTAAAATCGGTTTAAATACAAAAATATATTCAAAGTGGTACGTACACCGCTCTGGGTAATGTTTTTGTTATGTTATTAGTCCGTTTTCGGATATTTTGAGCCCGTCAAAAAATTAAATTCTTCGAAGAGGCAAGCTCACAGTTTTGGCCAAATTTTTACGGATATTTAAAATCTTACAAAATCAAAAAAAAAATGTTCATAGGAGTATGTACAAAACCCTCGACAATTATTCATATGATTCGGGTCAGTTTTGTAATATTTTGAGCCCCAGGAAAAATTAAAATTTTCTTCAAGGGGTAAGTTCACAGTTTTAACAAAATTTTTGCGGATACTAAAATTCAGTTTAAATACGAAAATATATTCAATGTGGTACGTGCACAACACTGGGCAATGTTTATCTTATGTTATATTATTACTCGAAGGGGTAAGCTCAAAGTTTTGGCCAATTTTTTATGGATACTTAAAATCTCATAAAAACAAAAAAATTGTTCGTATGGGTAAGTACAAAACCCTCGACAATTTTTCATATGATTCAAGTCAGATTTGTAATATTTTGAGCCTGTGGAAAAATTGAAATTCTCTCCCATGGGTTAGTTCACAGTTTTAACCAATATTTTGCGGATACTAAAAATCAGTTTAATTACAAAAATATATTCAAAGTGGTACGTGCACAACCCTGGGTATTGTTTTTCTTATGTTATATTTTGGTTTTCTGATATTTTGAGCCCGTGGAAAAATTGAATTCCTCGAAGGGGTAAGCTCACATGTTTGGCCAATTTTGTACGGATACTTTAAATCTTATAAAAATAAAAATAAAATTGTTCATAAGAGTAAGTCCAAATCCCTCAATTTTACGAATGATTCAAGTCGGTTTTGTATTATTTTGAGCCAGTGAAAAAATTGAAATTTTCTCCAATGGCTTAGTTCACAGTTTTAACAAATTTTTTGCGGGTACTCGAAATCAGTTTAAATACAAAAATATATTCAAAGTGGTACGTACACAGCCCTGGGAAATATTTTTCTTATATTATAATTTGGTTTTACGATATTTTGAGCCCGTGGAAAAAATAAATTCCTCGAAAGGGTAAGCTCACAATTTTGGCGTATTTTTTATAGAGACTTAAAATATTATAAAAACAAAAAAATTGTTCATAGGGGTAAATGCAATACCCTCAACAATTTTTCATATGATTCAAGTCAGGTTTGCAATATTTTAAGCAAGTGGAAAAATTGAAATTTTCTTAAAGGGTTAATTTCACAGTTTTAACCATTTTTTTTGCGGATACTAAAAATTAGTTTAAATACAAAAATATATTCAAAGTTGTACGTACACAACTCTGGGCAATGTTTTTCTTATAGTATAAGTGGGTTTTCAAATATTTTCGCCAATGGAAAAATTGAATTCCTCGAACGGGTAAGCTCACAGTTTTGTCCAATTTTTTACGGATACTTAAAATATTATAAAAATAGAAAAAAATTGTTCATAGGGATAAGTACAAGACCCTCAACAATTTTTCGTATTATTCAAGTCAGTTTTGTAATATTTTGAGCCAGTGGAAAAATTGAAATTTTCTCCAAGGGGTAAGTTCACAGTTTTAACCAATTTTTTGCGGATACTAAAAATCAGTTTAAATACAAAAATATATTCAAAGTGGTATGTAGACAGCCCTGGGCAATATTTTTCTTATATTATAATTTGGTTTTCTAATATTTTGAGCCCTTGGATAATTTGAATTCTCGAAGTGGTAAGCTCAGAATTTTGGCATATTTTTTACTGATACATAAAATCTTATAAAAACAAAAAAAATATTGTTCATAGTAATTAGTACAAAACCCTCGACAATTTTTCGTATGATTCAAGTCAGTTTTGTAATATTTTGAGCCAGTGGCAAAAATTGAAATTCTCCCCAAGGGGTTAGTTCACAGTTTTAACCGATTTTTTGCGGATACTAAAAATCAGTTTAAATACAAAAATATATTCAAAGTGGTACGTACACAACCCTAGGTAATGTTTTTCTTATGTTATAAGTCGGTTTTATGATATTTTGAGCCTGTGAAAAAATTAAATTCCACAAAGACGCAAGCTCACAGTTTTTGCCAATTTTTTACGGATATTTAAAATCTTACAAAATCAAAAAAATTGTTCATAGGGGTAAGTACAAAACCATCGACAATTATTCGTATGATTCAGGTCAGTTTTGTAATATTTTGAGCTAGTGGAAAAATTAAAATTTTCTCCAAGGGGTAAGTTCACAGTTTTAACCAATTTTTTGCGGATACTAAAAATCAGTTTAAATACGAAAATATATTCAATGTGGTACGTACACAACACTGGGCAATGTTTTTCTTATGTTATAAGCCGATTTTCTGATATTTATTACTCGAAGGGGTAAGCTTAAAGTTTTGGCCAATTTTTTACGGATACTTAAAATCTCATAAAAACAAAAAAATTGTCCATAGGGGTAAGTACAAAACCCTCGACAATTTTTCTTATGATTCAAGTCAGATTTGTAATATTTTGAGCCTGTGGAAAAATTGAAATTCTCTCCCATGGGTTAGTTCACAGTTTTAACCAATTTTTTGTGGATACTAAAAATCAGTTTAAATACAAAAATATATTCAAAGTGGTACATGCACAACCTTGGGTAATGTTTTTCTTATGTTATATGTCAGTTTTCTGATATTTGAGCCCGTGAAAAAATTGAATTCCTCGAAGATGTAAGCTCACAGGTTTGGCCAATTTTTTACGGATACTTTAAATCTTATAAAAATAAAAATAAAATTGTTCATAAGAGTAAGTACAAATCCCTCACTTTTACGTATGATTCAAGTCAATTTAACCATTTTTTTTGCGGATACTAAAAATTAGTTTAAATACAAAAATATATTCAAAGTGATACGTATAAAACCTTGGGCAATGTTTTTTCATATTATAAGTCGGTTTTCAGATATTTTCGAGAGTGGAAAAATTGAATTCCTCGAATGGGTAAGCTCACAGTTTCGGTCAATTTTTTACGGATACTTAAAATATTATAAAAAAAAAAATTGTTCATAGGGATAAGTACAAGACCCTCAACAATTTTTCGTATGATTCAAGTCAGTTTTGTAATATTTTGCGCCAATGGAAAAATTGAAATTTTCTCCAAGGGGTAAGTTCACAGTTTTAACCAATTTTTTGCGGATACTACAAATCAGTTTAATACAAAAATATATTGAAAGTGATACGTAGACAGCCTTGGGCAATATTTTTCTTATATTATAATTTGGTTTTCTAATATTTTGAGCCTTTGGATAATTTGAGTTCCTCGAAGGGGTAAGGTCATAGTTTTGGCCTATTTTTCACGGATACATAAAATCTTATAAAAATAAAAAAAATTGTTCATAGGGGTTAGTACAAAACCCTCGACAATTTTTCGTATGATTCAAGTCAGTTTTGCAATATTTTAAGCCAGTGAAAAAATTGAAATTTTCTTAAAGGGTTAAGTTCACAGTTTTAACCATTTTTTTTGCGGATACTAAAAATTAGTTTAAATACAAAAATATATTCAAAGTGGTACGTACACAACCCTGGGCAATGTTTTTCTTATATTATATGTCGGTTTTAAGATATTTTCGCCAGTGGAAAATTTGAATTTCTCGAATGGGTAAGCTCACAATTTTGGTCAATTTTTTACGGATACTTAAAATATTATTAACAAATCAAAAATAAAAATTGTTCATAGGGATAAGTACAAGACCCTCAACAATTTTTCGTATGATTCAAGTCAGTTTTGTAATAATTTGAGTCAGTGGAAAAATTGAAATTTTCTCCAAGGGGTAAGTTCACAGTTTTAACCAATTTTTTGCGGATACTAAAAATCTGTTTAAATAAAAAAATATATTCAAAGTGGTACGTAGACGGCCCTGGGCAATATTTTTCTTATATTATAATTTGGTTGTCTAATATCTTGAGCCCTTGGATAATTTGAATTCCTCGAACGGATAAGCTCACAGTTTTGGCCTATTTTTTACGGATACTTAAAATCTTATAAAAACAAAAAAAATTGTTCATAGGGGTTAGTACAAAACCCTCGACAATTTTTCGTATAATTCAGGTCAGTTTTGTAATATTTTGAGCTAGTGAAAAAAATTAAAATTCTCTCCTAGGGGTTAGTTCACAGTTTTAACCAATTTTTTGCGAATACTTCAGTTTAAATACAAAAATATATTCAAAGTGGTACGTACACAGCCCTAGGTAATTTTTTCTTATGTTATAAGTCGGTTTTCTGATATTTTGATCCTGTGAAAAAATTAAATTCCATGAAGAGGCAAGCTCACAGTTTTTGCCAATTTTTTACGGATATTTAAAATCTTACAAAATTAAAAAAATTGTTCATAGGGGTAAGTAAAAAACCCTCGACAATTATTCGTATGATTCAGGTCAGTTTTGTAATATTTTGAGCCAGTGGAAAAATTAAAATTTTCTCCAAGGGGTAAGTTCACAGTTTTAACCAATTTTTTGCGGATACTAAAAATCAGTTTAAATACGGAAATATATTCAATGTGGTACGTACACATCACTGGGCAATGCTTTTCTTATGTTATAAGCCGGTTTTCTGATATTTATTACTCGAAGGGGTAAGCTCAAAGTTTTAGCCAATTTTTTGTGGATACATAAAATCTTATAAAAACAAAAAAATTGTTCATAGGGGTATGTACAAAACCCTCGACAATTTTTCGTATGATTCAAGTCAGATTTGTTATACTTTGAGCCTGTGGAAAAATTGAAATTCTCTCCCATAGGTTAGTTCACAGTTTTAACCAATTTTTTGCGGATACTAAAAATCAGTTTAAATACAAAAATATATTTAATGTGGTACGTACATGACCCTGGCCAATATTTTTCTTATATTATAATTTGGTTTTCTGATATTTTGAGCCCGTGGAAAAATTGAATTCCTCGAAGGGGTAAGCTCACAGTTTTGGCCTATTTTTTACGGACACGTAAAATATTATAAAAACAAAAAAATTGTTCATATGGGTAAGTACAATACCATCAACAATTTTTCATATGATTCAAGTAAGTTTTGCAATATTTTGAGCCAGTGGAAAAATTGAAATTTTCTTAAAGGGTTAAGTTCACAGTTTTAACCATTTTTTTTGCGGATGCTAAAAATTATTTTAAATACAAAATTATATTCAAAGTGGTACGTACACAACCCTGGGTAATGTTTTTCTTATATTATAAGTCGTTTTTCAGATATTTTAAGCCAATAGAAAAATTGAATTCCTCGAATAGGTAAGCTCACAGTTTTGGCCAATTCTTTACGGATACTTAAAATCTTATAAAAATAAAAATAAAATTGTCCATAGGGATAAGTACAAGACCATCAACAATTTTCGTATGATTCAAGTCAGTTTTGTAATATTTTGAGCCAGTGAAAAATTGAAATTTTCTCCAAGGGGTAAGTTCACAGTTTTAACCAATTTTTTGCGGATACTAAAAATCAGTTTAAATAAAAAAATATATTCAAAGTGGTACGTAGACGGCCCTGGCCAATATTTTTCTTATATTTTAATTTGGTTGTCTAATATTTTGAGCCCTTGGATAATTTGAATTCCTCGAAGGGATAAGCTCACAGTTTTGGCCTATTTTTTACGGATACTTAAAATCTTATAAAAACAAAAAAAATTGTTCATAGGGGTTAGTACAAAACCCTCGACAATTTTTCGTATAATTCAAGTCAGTTTTGTAATATTTTGAGCCAGTGAAAAAATTGAAATTCTCTCAAAGGGGTTAGTTCAAAGTTTTAACCAATTTTTTGCGGATATTAAAAATCAGTTTAAATATAAAAATATATTCAAAGTGGTACGTACACAGCCCTAGGTAATGTTTTTCTAATCTTATAAGTCGGTTTTCTAATATTTTGATCATGTGAAAAAATTAAATTCCACGAAGAGGCAAGCTCACAGTTTTTGCCAATTTTTTACGGATATTTAAAATCTTACAAAATCAAAAAAATTGTTCATAGGGGTAAGTACAAAACCCTCGACAATTATTCGTATGATTCAGGTCAGTTTTGTAATATTTTTAGCCAGTGGAAAAATTAAAATTTTCTCCAAGGGGTAAGTTCACAGTTTTAACCAATTTTTTGCGGATACTAAAAATCAGTTTAAATACGGAAATATATTCAATGTGGTACGTACACATCACTGGGCAATATTTTTCTTATGTTATAAGCCGGTTTTATGATATTTATTACTCGAAGGGGTAAGCTCAAAGTTTTAGCCAATTTTTTATGGATACTTAAAATCTTATAAAAACAAAAAAATTGTTCATAGGGGTAAGTACAAAACCCTCGACAATTTTTCGTATGATTCAAGTCAGATTTGTAATACTTTGAGCCTGTGGAAAAATTGAAATTCTCTCCCATGGTTAGTTCACAGTTTTAACCAATTTTTTGCGGATACTAAAAATCAGTTTAAATACAAAAATATATTTAATGTGGTACGTACATGACCCTGGCCAATATTTTTCTTATATTATAATTTGGTTTTCTGATATTTTGAGCCCGTGGAAAAATTGAATTCCTCGAAGGGGTAAGCTCACAGTTTCGGCCTATTTTTTACGGACACATAAAATATTATAAAAACAAAAAAATTGTTCATATGGGTAAGTACAATACCGTCAACAATTTTTCATATGATTCAAGTCAGTTTTGCTATATTTTGAGCCAGTGAAAAAATTGAAATTTTCTTAAAGGGTTAAGTTCACAGTTTTAACCATTTTTTTGTGGATGTTAAAAATTATTTTAAATACAAAATTATATTCAAAGTGGTACGTACACAACCCTGGGTAATGTTTTTCTTATATTATAAGTCGGTTTTCAGATATTTTCAGCCAATAGAAAAATTGAATTCCTCGAATAGGTAAGCTCACAGTTTTGGCCAATTTTTTACGGATACTTAAAATCTTATAAAAAAAAAATATTGTTCATAGGGATAAGTACAATACCATCAACAATTTTTCGTATGATTCAAGTTAGTTTTATAATATTTTGAGCCAGTGAAAAAATTGAAATTTTCTCCAAGGAGTAAGTTCACAGTTTTAACCAATTTTTTGCAGATACTAAAATATCAGTTTAAATACAAAAATATATTCAAAGTGGACGTACACAGCCCTGGGTAATGTTTTTCTTATGTTATAAATCAGTTTTCTGATATTTTGAGCCCGTGAAAAAATTAAATTCCTCGAAGAGGAAGCTCACAGTTTTGGCCAATTTTTTATGGATATTTAAAATCTTACAAAATCAAAAAAATTGTTCATAGGGGTAAGTACAAAACCCTCGACAATTATTTGTATGATTCAGGTCAGTTTTGTAATATTTTGAGCCAGTGGAAAAATTAAAATTTTCTCCAAGGGGTAAGTTCACAGTTTTAACCAATTTTTTGCGGATACTAAAAATCAGTTTAAATACGAATATATATTCAATGTGGTACGTACACAACATTGGGCAATGATTTTCTTATCTTATAAGCCGGTTTTCTGATATTTATTCCTTGAAGGGGTAAGCTCAAAGTTTTGGCCAATTTTTTACGGATACTTAAAATCTTATAAAAATAAAAAAAATTGTTCATAGGGGGTAAGTTCAAAACCCTCGATAATTTTTCTTATGATTCAATTCAGTTTTGTTATATTTTGATACAGTGGAAAAATTGGAATTCTCTCCAAGGGAAGTTCACAGGTTTAACCAATTTTTTGCGAATACTAAAAATCAGTTTAAATACAAAAATATATACAAGTGGTACGTACACAACCCTGGGTAATATTTTTCTTATGTTATATGTCGGTTTTCTGATATTTTGAGCCCGTGGAAAAATTGAATTCCTCGAAGGGGTAAACTCACAGGTTGGGCCAATTTTTGACGGATACTTTAAATCTTATAAAAATAAAAATAAAAATTGTTCATAGGGGTAAGTACAAAACTCTCAATTTTTTGTATGATTTAAGTCAGTTTTGTAATATATTGAGCCAGTGGAACAATTGAAATTTTCTCCAAGAGGTTAGTTCACAGTTTTAACTAATTTTTTGCTGATACTAAAAATCAGTTTAATTACAAAAATATATTCAAAGTGGTACGTACACAGCCCTGGACAATGTTTTTCATATATTATAAGTCGATTTTATGATATTTTGAGCCCATGAAAAAATTGAATACCTCGAAGGGATAAGCTCACAGTTTTGGCCAATTTTTTACGGATACTTAAAATCTTACAAAAATAAAAATAAAAAAATTGTTCATGGGGGTAAGTACAAAATCCTCGACAATTTTTTGTTTGGTTCAAGTCAGTTTTGGAATATTTGAGCCAGTGGAAAAATTGAAATTTTCTCCAAGGGGGTAAGTTCACAGTTTTAACCAATTTTTTTATGATACTAAAAATCTGTTTAAATATAAAACTATATTCAAAGTGGTACGTACACAGCCATGGTCAATGTTTATCTTATGTTATAAGTCGAATTTCTTATATTTTGAGCTCGCGGAAAAATTGAAGTCCTCGAAGGAGTAAGCTCATTGTTTTGGCCAAATTTTTATGGATATTTAAAATTTTATAAAAACAAAAAAATTGTTCGTATAATTTAAATCAGAATCTCTAATCAGATAAATATTATAATAAATCGGATTGAATTCAGATTATAATCAGTTCCATTGACATACGGAAAAAAAAAAAGGAAAAAAAATTATGCACCGACTGCACATATTTTGAATTCAACTTGCAAATGTTTATGTAATGTTATCTGTGTATAGTATTCAAAATCTTCTCTGAGTAACATCAAATATTTTTGAAGAATATTTTTTTTAATTTTAACTCGTACTAGAAGTTATATTGCTATATTTTATTTTTGGTCAAGAATATTTTGTGTAAATATTATATGAACAAAGAAGGGGTTTGCTAATAAAAATTAGACATGTATGATGTATTTACCAAACGAACACCGGAGTAAATAACCCTAATTTATAAGCTAGAATGCAATAAGCAGACAGTCTAAATGATGTAGTAAGGGGCTTTCTTGTCCGACAATTCAAAAACATAATTTATGGCAAGAGAGGTACAAACAAATATAATTGGAGTCAAAGAAAAGATATTAAAATGAAGGAAAAATTACATGTAAACTGGCATAGGTACACGATCACAACTGTAAATCAATACAAGGCAAACTTTATCTCAAATCCAAACCTATTTGATACAAAATTCCTCATTTCATCATGCCAAAGCTTCATGTGTTAGATGTGCAAAACTATTTGTACTATTAATGACAAAGCAATTTACATGATCGATCATCGAACTTCTTGCTTAAGATGAAAGAGCTATCAGCATAAACCTCATTCGTTTACTTATTACCATTGATCAATCAATCAATCAATCTCAGTTCTCCAGTAAGAAGTATTAACTCTTTGCTTTGTTCGTCTTCTTACTTTTCTTCTGCTTTTGCTTCAGCTGAGTAAGGCCTGCTGCTGAAACCTTCACATTCCCTACTATAGCAGCAACAAGCTCAGGATCCGTGCAAGCCTTCATTAGTTCCTTCTCTCTAGTTGTTGACTCCGGCATGTGACTAAACAAATTCATTGCCGTCTTAGCCGCTGCAAATAAATTAAGAAATGATTTGGATAAGCTTTACAACACTAACGAAAACGACACACAAATTGGTTCTTGGATTTTGGATTTAGTAGATAAAATGATAATGAAGGAAAAATTGCACTTTTAGTCCCACAGATCTAGACCCTAAACACTCTTGGTTCTACACTTCACAAAATTGCACTTCTAGTCCCAAATTTTTAAAATGTTTTGCACTTTTGACCTCTTGCCTTATCTTCATCCAATTTGAGACTTGAGTGGAAACTGAGATAGACCTATGGAAACAAAAGTGCCAAACAGGGAATTTCCAATATAGGACCAAAAGTGTAAATTTTTTTAGAATAAAGATCAAAAGTACAATTTTGTAAAGTACGAGACAAAAGGGTCTATATTGTGGGACTAGAGCAATTTCACCAAAAGAAAATAAAACCTGATGTTTTATCCTTTGATACAAAAACATAGAAGTATTTCTTAGTGCTCTACTCACTAAACTTCAAGATCCAAACATAGCACTAAAGTTCCTTCATTGTATACAAAGGGAATGGTCAAATTTGCTACAGTGAAAAGGCAATAAAAAGTTATGATCATGAATTATGACCAAGAAAATAAAATGGCAAGGACCAATATATTCATACACGAGAAAGCTTCGCATATAGTTTTTACCTTTTCCTTTCTTCAAAGAGCCGGGAATTATCTTGACACGATATTTATATGACTGTAGAGCATTGTAAGGACCGCAGACAGGTAGTGCATACAATAAGACATCATTTGGCAGTGGATTTCCAGTCAAATAGTCCACATCGTTTAGTTTCTCTTTCTCTTCTTCACCAATCTCATGGATGTCATCTTCCTCCATCGTAACTTTGTCCATATCACTGGCATGTTTATCTACATGACCATCTGCTTTGGTCCGAGCACTCTCATCGGGATGTTCTGGACAATCTCGGGATGTATGACCTGCCTTCTTACATTTGTAACATATCTTTACAGCATCCACAAGAACTGCACATGAAGGAGGGTGGTGGTGGTGGTGGTGGTGGTGAATATATGCATTTCAATGCCATCATCATAGAACAAATGAATATATTGCATTTCAAAGATTGAGTCCAATAGATTGTTATACTATATGAAAATCCAGTGAAACATAGAAAAATTTATTAACAAATGCATACAATGCTCAGCCAAATTGGATGATTCAGTTTTTGTTAAAAAATTAATGAAAAAACTTTAACCAAGTAGTCCAGATAAGTGCAAGTTAGTTTAGGCAGGTATTCTACCAAAGATTTAGAATTCTACACACTAAAGCATTTGTTCCAGAAATGGAACAGATAAGTTACTGTATCGGTGCATCAGATCATGGACTATAGCTCCATGGCTTGACCTCTTGTACAAATCTTATTATTATGTAACAACCTCGACATACTTTATTTTGTTTATCCACTTTCGAATCTTATCTTGAGCAGCTCCAAGAGGCTTGCATACTAACTTTGTTTGGCAACACAACAAACAATTTAGCTTTCAGAATCGAGGCCCGCAGGGGGGGGGGGGGGGGGAGCTAGCAGAATATCAACTAAAAACATTTCAACATCAATATTAGTTTCACCGGGTAACCATGTCATTTGGAGAGTGAATGAAAGAAACATTTCATTATCTGTATGTTGAACGAAAATTATACCGCTAGCTAGCTTGACTTCATTTTCTTCGGTGGCCTTTTCATTTTCAGACTTGTTAATATCCTTCTTCGATTTGCCAGCAGCCTGCACAGTAATTCTAATGTCAAATATGAAGCACCACAATAGTATTAGTCTTTTGTATTGTAAAGGCTTCCCCAAACAGCAGCTAGCATTTTAATAGTAGGACAACTTCCAGTTCTTTTGGAAGAGATGTACTATAGTTTCTTCATATATCTGGTGTGACCAGAACTCGATTCTCAGGAAGACATGAGCAATTACACTACTATTCTGACATGTATACAAAAGACAAAAGGTTATAAGAAAAGGAGATAGATTGAGATCTGGAGAACCTATTGTGGAAACAAAATGAAAGTAATCATTTAGTTCCATAATCAACTCGGGTTTAAGAGGTAAGTAGCAATACTTACAGCCAACAGAGCAATTCTAATGTTGCGCTCCTCCTCATCTTGGTCAGCATACTTTTCCTTTATCTTCTTCAATTTAGCTCTCTGTCCACGGCTAACTTTTCCACTACTTGGCTTTGAACTTTTTATTTCATCTGGCTGGCTTACAGTGTCGGAATATTCTTCTGCTTCTTTATCCTCTTCAGCACGTCCACCAGAAGCACCATCTTTGTGGCCTTTCTTGAGCTTTCTTCTTTCAGCTTTTGAAATATATGGTTTCTCTCTCTGCACTGGCTTTGTTACTTTATGATCATGTTCCTCCACTGTTTCCTTTTGAGAAGCTTGGAGACCATATTTCTTAACAGCAGTGGTAGCAGATCCAAGCTCAAGTGCTTTGTCAATTAAATCTTCTAGATTTGGGTTAACAGCAGCAGAAGCTTGTCCAGAAGCATCAAATACTTTATCACTATCAACATAATTCATCGAAGTAATTTCCTCACATAAGTCATCTGAATTTGTAGTTATTTGAGAAGCATTTAAGCCGTTGGAGGAAGCCACTGAAGAGAAGTCATTTCCTGTTGGTTCTTTTGACAAATCTTCGAGGCCTGATTGCTCTAACATGACTTTTTGATCTGATATTTCCATCTCAGAATCAGAACCGGAGTCTGATATTTCTTTGAAATGTTCACTTTGTTCAGCGTCATTTATTCCTTCCTCTTCACCTCTTACCCTCCTTTCATTCAGATGAGATCCCAAAGAACTCTCATCCAAGCGAAATAAAATTCCAAAACCCATAATAAGAGGATGTGGTGGAAGAAAATTCTTCTTACCACGGATCATGAAACTTCCAACTGTAAGATATTCTCCGGTGGGAGCTGTTTTACTCACCTGGTTAGGGTACACCCACCAAGCACTAGTCACAATCTTCGAGTCCCAAGCCTGGCTATGGCAGACCTACATAACAATGGAGGTAGTTAATTTAATTTATTCTCAGATGGTAAAAACATAATCCAGATATTGGAAAGAACACAGGAAACCCACTGTGAAACATCCTGCTTGGTTTAAAGTGAGAGGAGGTACAGGGCTTTCGGGCTTGTGATTCTTGATCACAGTACTCGAAGCACCATGGAGTTCTGCATGAACATACCTGTTTTATGATAATTATCAGCTCTAGCACATCACTGTTTCTTTTTTTTTTTTTTTTTTTGTATTATTAAAAGGGAGGTGAGAGAAATAACAGGAAGACCAATAATTGAGGAGAAAGGCACTTAGCTAAAGAGTGTTTGCACAGCCAAATATTGGAGAAGCTCGTTCTTTGAGAGACATAATATCATTTTAGGAAGTATTTTATACCGATAATTCAGCAGTAAACCTCTTAAAACATGGGGAGACTTTATCTTAAACTTTCTGAAACTTTATAACTGATAGAAAAAGGTTACTTACAGATCTCCTTTGGACATGTAACGCTTGACTATCATCTCATTTTGTTGAGCATCTCGTCCACTGATAACCAGATAATTTTCGCTGCTGATAAACCAATTGAATTTTTCAAACCAGTGAACTTTACGGATATGTGAAATTGTGGCAACAGCTTTTTCCTGCAGAGTATATGGAGAATACGGTGCACTTCAGAAAGATTACAAATCAACCTTGCAAGAGAGATCAGCTAGGTACATACATCTAGAATAAGTAGGCCACAAATCACGACCTAGTTTTGTTAATTTATTTATTTATACTTTTACCATACTTCAGAATGAGATCTGTAAAGCATACTTCTTGGAATATTCAAGTTGTCATTTGCCGGTCTCACCGAAGAAAAAGTAGAAACTTTTTGCATGAGTTATATTATCACCGAAACAATTAGACAAAAGAATAAGTAACTAATTTCAGCTACCTGTGAAAGTTGCTTGCGTGTTTTTCTCTCAGCAGCTTTGAAAGCTTTCTCATGCGCTGTAATAGTTTTCTCCTGTTTGCTCTCTTGTTTCTTCTTCATTTCGTAATACCGGCGAGCATTAGCATGTGCTGAAAGTGCAAGGTCAACTTCAACCTAAAAAAAACACCAGAAACGGAGGATATTAAGCATTAATTCCATTTACACTAATATTCTTCATTTTCCCCAGGTACAAAAAATAATAATAATATTAGAAGGAAGGATTATCTAATCAGCTTCTGACAACTATATGTCGAACAACGCTGCTATTTTTTTACTGTGATTGTTATAAATCCTGAGTAAAGATGATAAACAACACCATGTACAAATGATTTTACTAAATTAGGTTATGCTTCACTAATATGAAACACAACACGTCCAAACTTTTCATGAAATACCTTGTCCACTGGTTGAGTCTTTTCATCATCATCCATCTCATCAAGATTGTTGCTCAGGAGCAGCGTTATGCAATTTCTTTCAAGATGAAGCTTGTCGATGAGGCCAGCTACAGGGTTTCCAGATTTCTTCTCCTCCTTCACCATACGACCCAAATCAACCCAGCTCATACCATTTGCAAGAGCTACACGTACTGCTAAGATTGCAGCATCTACATCTTCTAAGTTATATTCTATTAGTTCTGCCATCGTTACACACTGTTCAACTTCTCTCTTCAGTGCATGCACACGGCTTTCCTGTAACATAAAGTAAACCTTTTAATTCTGGAAGGGGTGTTTGATACTTAGTGATAGAATGGCAAACGATTATTGCTTTCAAATTCAAAACCCTATCCAACTTCTAAGCAGCCATGTCGTATTTTTTTTTGTGTGTTGGGGGGAGGGGAGGGGGGGGGGGAAGTAAATATGAAGCAATTCTCCTGTTCACGCATCTCGGAAGCGTTTCATATGTTAGTATATCAGAAAAAATATAAGCTTTGTTGTGTTCCACGGAAACTTATTTTTATGTGGACCTGATCAATTTTGATTTTGTCGAGTTTTTGTATAGCAGAATTTTCTTTCGACTTTTGCAGTTGTTCAGAACGCTGGCTTTCAATTTTACTGTAGAATTCATCCAATGCTGCATCAAACGTCTCGAACTCAATGGAATCTCTTGATTTGAACTGGTTCAGCAACAGTGGGCAGAACTCATCATAGATCTGCAGAGGAGGAAAATCAAAACCAAAATATAACATGCACAAGTAAATAAATACATATACCTTTCAAAGGTAGACAAAAAAATATTAAGGAGAATGATAACAAAGATAACCTTCTCTGAAGTTCCTTTCTCGTATATAGCATCATGCTTTTTCCCTGAATTTACTTGCTGCATCAGGATGTATCCCTCTGGTACTTTCTCACCAGAAATAACGTCTGCTAGCCAGTCCTCAAACCTTGTTACGGCCTCACCCAGAACCTGGATGGTATTATCGTCCAATTTGAAGTCCTTGCTAACTTTTGTACTTGGAAGCAGACCAGCATCCAATATAATATGTTCTGATAATGCTGGCCCATAACCCAATGCTTCCCCAAGAACAACCTTCAGAGTTGCCTGCTTGGCACGGGCACTATCAGTAGACTTCACATTCTTCATACTGCCTTGCTTCCCTATGTGGGCATTGGAACTATCATTTCCATGTTCACTATTAATTAGATGCTCATCTTTTTTGCCCTCCACCGAAGATTTTAAGGCTGCCAACATTTTATCTCTGGTGGTACGCTCAAAGACTCGAGATAGTTCAACTGGATAACGATGACGTGACATGATTGCAATTCCCTTATCGTCATCCCTGTTATTGGTTAGAGATACTGTGTCAAAATTATCGACACCCCATTTGCAGCCATATTGCAACGTGCCAAAAATCAGAGTACAAACAGTTTGCAGCTAGTGTTGAATACTCAAGGCAAATGAATTTAACTAAACCCTATCAGATGAGGCTAATGAACAACACAAACAGAAAAAACATTGGAATCACTAACCTGTGTGACCGCAGGAGAGTCAAGACAGTGAACTCAGAATCTGTGAGAATAATATTGCCTTGGGCATAAAGCTCCAAAATCACATAGTGCGCATTAGCTCCTACTCCAAATTGAAAGAGTACTATCTGAAAACAAAACATATTCAAACATAATCCTTCAAAACTATGACAACTCACAATTAATGAAATCCAGAAAAGTGAGCAAAACATACCCTATCATACCCAAGTTGCCGAACATCCTCAAGCCTTCTAGTTCTTATGTGTTTCCTCAATTTCAACGTAAACCCTGACGGAGTATTGCTTTTGTCCCTGTGAAAAGCAACAATACCCCCAAATGAGTACATACACATTCTTTTCTCATATTTGCTTCTTTTATGAAGTGTCAACACCTCAACAATATTATAGCTTCCTCTATTAGAAGCATATCTAGAAACTATTATCTTCACTTCTTTAACAAAAACAGTTATTACACCAAACTAACAAACATTTTCTCTTTCAACTTCTAGTGTAAAAGTTCTTCTTGCTAAATTGCATTTATCACTGTTTTAAGTTACATTTAAAAACCATAATACTGTTGATGAAGTAAAGATACACTTGATTTTAATCACTTTATGTAAAGTTTATTTTTTCCTTAGCTTTTTTTCAGAACTGAACGGCATATCCACAATTGAAACTAAAAGAAGTACAACATTTAGGCATTTCAAATACTCGAAAGTGCTTGAAGCGATCACATTGCGACTGAATTCTACTTGCCTTGGTTCAGGGCACCAGGATTTTACATGCATAAATATACAAAGATGAATATAAGACAGTTTGCAAGTCTTTTACCGCATATAAGCCGTGGTATGCAATCTGACACCACTCTCCATCAACAGCATAACCTTCTCACTCTCCCCCGACTCCGTCATTCCACTACTATTCATCAGCTTAAACACATACGTCTACAGCAAATTTTCACACGCGTGTTAGTCAATACACACACTGACACACACATATATCTAAAATGTACTCTTTAATACTTTTTTTTTTTTAATGAATATACTCTTTAATACTCAAAAAAATAAAAACATCAAAATCGCAAAATTTACTATATATATGCATACCTTTGGAGAGAGATCGTATACATTGGAGCAACGCATGCCGATTAATTGGCGGAGGAACTTCACCTCCGCCGCTACATCAGCAGTGTTCATCCGCACCTTCACCATTTTTTTTCCTTGTGTGGAGTATTTTTCTTCCTGGACTGTTTATATTCAATTACAACTACAATATCTTCCGAGAAATTAGGGTTTGAGAGTAGAATGAATTATCTGAAGCAAAAATTCAATTCGGTGTATGACTGTATATACTTTTGGTAAGAACCAATCTCTTGAGGCATGTTTGTCTCTTGTTTCTGAAAGTGGTTCGTATTGTTGTTGTTTGGATTTTTCGAGATAAATCATGAAATAAATAGTAGGTTTAAATTTTAGAAATGACTAGGTGTTTTTAACGTATATGAAAAGAAAAGAAATAATGCAGGAGTTGGATTATTTTAGGTCAAATTATATTTTTTATGTGAGATGAATAATCTTAAGAAAGAGATTATGTCAAATCAATGTAAACTTTATTGAGATTTTTATAAAGATAAGAAAACAAATGATAATGAGTTTATTTTTGAAAATTAAGAGAGAATAAATTTAGTAATGAAGAAAAAAAATGATTATATTGTTTGACTTTGAAAAAAGCACTAAAATACTCAGAGACAAACAGGTCCTTGACTTGGTTCTCCCAAAAAAAAAAAAAAAAAAAACAGGTCCTTAACTTTCTTTCACTTAATTCAACCCCCAATGGTTCAAAGCCAAGTAAGTTGCAGCTGAATCGAACTATTGCCCGACCTTATACTAGCCCTCAAACAAGGAAATACCCAAAGTAATAATAGTCCTCTTTAATATTTGTTCGACTTTTATTGTTCGTAATCCAGCTTTGCTTGGTTAGAATTTGAACTCTTTCAGCTTTTTTGTCATGCAGTTGTGTGGCGACATAACACTCAACACGGATCCATAAATTTAGATGAAAGAAATGGCAAAAAAAAAAAAATGGAGAAACGGGTTATATCAAAGATTGCAATAAGCAAGGAAAGAATGCTCGATCATTCTTGCCCTAAAAGATATGATGAGTACAACTTAAGGTAATTGAAATATGATCAATTATAAAAAATGACATAACCACACTATAAATTCAAATACACATTGCCAGCGTCCTGCTCAAGTGTAGCTACACAAAGATAATATACATTATAGAGACACCCCCCCTCCCCCTCCCAAAACACCCCCAGCATATGTATAAACTCCAGCAGATGCAGTTTGTGCTATTATCTACATGGTCTCCGTCCCTTAAACTTTTCAATTTGTTGACTCTCGAATCACCACCAGCAACCATCTATAGTATGGGCTCTTCATCGTACTCTTAGTGTAATCAAGTCAAGATGTTGGTTTCCTCTGAATGCCTCAAAATGAGGTCGAAAATTCAAGTTACTTTAACTGAAGTGATCTTTTGCTGGACAGTGATTGGCCGTTTTCAACTTAAATCAAAACCAGCATCGGAATTTATGGCGTATAATAGCTTTTGCTCCATTTGCTGCTTGCTGTATCAAAATAATACCAATCTCAGTTACCTCATTAGCAATGAACTGGAAACCTGGACATAACCAATCTGGAAATATGGCTCACACGCATATTATATGCAATGTTGTATTTTGAGTTCCACAGGACAGAACCTTTGGTCTTAATCTTTTAAAATGTTTTGCACTTAGGTCCTATCTCCCCAATTTTCCATCCCTTTTTTTGCACTTTTGCTCTCATAGAATTTATGTTTTGCACTTTTGATCCCATATGGCCAAATTGGCAAATTGGATGAGAAAGGGGGAAATGGACCAACAGTGCAAAATATTGGGAATAAAAATGCAATTTTAAAGAATGAGCGAGTGGAAGTGTTGAGAGTTCAATCTTTTGGAGCTAAAAATGCAATTTCACTATATTATATGTGTGTGTGTCATTTTCTAAAATAGCAGTAATAATTTTTAGAGATGGCTAAATTAGTATGTACCTTCGGTAAGGAGGAAGTTTCAAGAGATTCATGCATGTGGCTGATGTTGGTAAGCGGTCAAGAGTTTCTTCAGATGCATTACCTGCAGTTCTGATGGATAAAGGACAAAAACTGTATAATTCTGAAAGCTAAATACATAATACATAGAATATTACGGTAGGTTAAGAATCACAGGATTGTTACCTCTGTATGCAGAAAGTAGGCTCCAAGTATTGAAATCCAAGCAAAGGCCCACGTGAGCATCCAGTGGCAAATCTGAGAGCAGCAGGTCAAATTTCAGTCAAGACTCAAGAGTCAATGTACTTCAACATAAATTTCTTACATAAAGGTGAGGTTAAATTCAGGGTTTTGGATAGAATTTAGAGGTGAAAGATTAGAGAAGGCAATATTTGTTCGGTTAGCAATATAAAACAGAATAATATGTATTTAAAACTGATATTTTTTAGATAGTTAACAGTTTGAACTGAGCCTTCCTTACGGCAAAAGCTGTTGAAAAGAAAACTAATTGTAACATATGATCCACATTTTATTTGGTCCAAGAATTTCAAATCCTAAATTAATAAATCAAAGTTTTAGATCCAAATTAAAGATCAAACACATACTCGAGATACTTGAATTACAAGTAGAGTATGCCCCATAAAATGAGAGAAAAAATGATTGCATTTTAGGCAGCAGTAGAAACAAGCAAGTGTTGCAACATAAAGCTTTCATGCTATGAGGATACTTATATAGTTAAAAATGTCTTGCCACCTTCTTAAACAAGAGAAGAATTTACCAAAGATGAAAGAAGAAAAACAAGCAACAGAAAAAATGAATAAATAAAATTAAAAGAAATGTGAGTAGACATGTTTTGAATTAAAAAGCACAAGATTCACAAATCAAGCAAATTGTTCAACTACACCAGAAGCCGCATGCAATATAGTTTATTTTTTGTGGCTTCTGCTGCATGCAGCATACTCACTATGCACCTTTAGCAGAATCCCAGATGTTAAATTGTACTTGAAAACAGATAAAATACGATAAAGACATACTTCAAAAAATTTCTCTGATTTGGCAAGCTAAGGTTCTGGATAACTTCCCAAAACATTTCAATCACATAGTGATCCTGCTAAACAAGATGCTTGTTAGCCATACAGATGAAGATAAGATACTTGAAGAAAGCACCATAAAACAACTATATAAAGACCATGACACTAGAAAATTATTTCAAGTTGTTGACAGGCCAAGTTTAAAGCAAATGTTAGACATAACAACCAACCTTGAAGTGAAAATTATCTCGTCAAATTTCTGTGCATGAGTTGCGGTTCAGCATGAAATTTTAGGTCATGGTGGTGATGGCTATTAAGCCTATTATAGTAAGGTTACGTCACAGAGATAGAAAAGAACATAAAATAATTATTTTTCTTTCTTCTTATATAATCAATAAAACTGAATTTCCTGGGATCTAAATAGGCAGACCCATGCGTAAACAGGTACCAAAAATAATTACACAGAAGCTGACTCAAATATCAAACCAAAGTTAAAACTTAAGAAACATCGAGAACATTAAATGATCTATAATATGAAGTGAAGCTGAGAATTATCATCTCACTTCATTAAGGTTAGGGTCATAGTTGCTTGGTTCAGTTATCTTTTCTACGACAAACTTTTCGAAACTATTAATTTGAGTCATTGCAATTCAAACTCTTATAAGTGGAATTGTCATACTTTGTTTCTTTGTTGAAATCCTTTTTCAAGGGCCATTACATTTCTAATATATAACTACCCATACAAAAATCCAAGAAACCATTCCCTAAATTTATCACTATTAAGGTTTGATTACACGCAAAATTGTTGTCAATAGAGATATCAATTTAAACTTCACTAAGAAAATGAAAGGGCCTCCTTGAGGTACCAAGAACAGAAACTGAGGAACGGGTAGGAATTGTTATCAGTAGTGGAGAGAAGTATACACAACACAGCATCAACAAAGAGAAAGCTCTAAAGCAATGCTGGTAGGAACTGTTGTCAGTAGTAGAGAAGAAAGGAAAAAAACAATTAACTTGAGCAAAAAAGAACTCACCTTGTGATAGCCACCTGCATAATGTGTATGAGCACGAAGATCATCAACATCTATACCATCCACTGATCCAGATATTAGAAGCTGGGAAAAATACGATAAGATGAAATACTCAGAGATGACATATCACTTCTACTAAGAGAATTCGCAGTGAATAAATCATATATTCATAGTCATATCATAGAACTCCGAGTGATGAAGTATAGTAAAGATGAACACATCCAACCGGTGCAAAGCAGGAAATACAATACTCAGCAACCAATTCATCCAAAAATGTAATGCATCTTTCAAAATCCAAAACTTACAAGAACTACAGACCCATGAGCGGAAAGAATATGAAAGTAAATACACATAGAACCAGAGACATACAGTGAATGAAGACCAAAAAGAAACAATTAACTTGATAAGTTATGGAAACAGTCCATTGTTTACTTCCAGTTCAACTTACTAATTTTATTAAAATCAAGAAAAAAAACAGTTCATGCATATTTACAGAAACTTGATATAAGTTCCCCTTGAATTTTCCTACAGCAGTATATCAGAAAACTTGAACCTACTACCAAGTTGGTGCTATTCAAATAATTTTAAATCGACATCATTGTAACATCAGTATTTACTCTTTAATTTTCTTTTTCCTGAGTCAATTTATACATAAATAGCTTAATCACACTTTGCACCTTGGAAATAAGATAGTTTGCCACCCTGCACACAAGACAAAAATAAATAGCAGTTTGCACCCTGAAAACTTGTTTATTGCTTCACTTTGCACCCTCGTTTTTTTGACCAAAACACTCGCCATTTGAAAAATATCAGCTCTCACTATTTCCTTAATCTCTCAAGAATAAAATGCATTACATTTGGAGGGAAACCATGCATTTTACTGTTGGGAGATGGAGATAAATAATAAGAATTGTTATTTGTGCGGAAGAGATGAAAATACCCTTCAATCGGCGAGTGTTTTGGTTGGGAAAATGAGGGTGCAAAGTGAAGCGAGAAATAAGTTTCCAGGGTGCCAACTGCTATTATTTTTTCCTGGGGTGCCAAGTGCCAAACCACCCTATTTTCAGGGGGCAAAGTGTGATTAAGTCATCGACATATATATATACACATAGCTGATCAAAATAATAGGTGAGAGACCAGCTCCATGGTCCCATGTGACCTAGCTCTTACCAATTAAAAATAGAAAAAGGCAGAGATAATATTGTATTTTAAATTAGCCAAGCATGTCGAGCAGTAAATGTTCATGTAACAGAATTTCCTTCATCATTCATATCCCGAACAACATATGCCAGCCATCTAAAAGAACTTAAACAAAATTCAGCCAACACCTGCTCACTTCATCAAGTCTGTTCTAGTCTCATTAGAGAAATTTCCATCACCATTTAGATTTTCTTCTATAACATACAAAATCTAGGGCCTGTTTGTCTCGCTTTTCTAGAGTGGTTTGGGACAATTTCTCAATTTTCGTAATGTTGTTTGTTTGGCTTTCGGGAGAGTGGTTTGGGAAATAAGGTAAGTGTAGCTTTTTTCGGAAGGGTTCAGGTTGTAGGTGTAAGATGTGTAAGACATTTATGTCAAAACATGTTATGTGAGATAAGTTTTGAAAGAGATAGGTTACTTCATGTCAAATCAAAGTAGAGTTTGCATAGGTATTTTTTTCAGAGATAAGAAAGTTGTTGTTTGTTTGGCTTTTGCAGTGTAGTTTGGGAAAATTGAGAGAGGTTTAATTTATTTCAGAAAGTAGAAAACGTGTTCGTCTTGCTTTTCCCGAACACAAAATTATTTTCGGAAAAATGAGACAAAAGGGCCCCTATTGTTTTCAAGAATTAATCCGTTTTAAGATTAAATGAGAATTATGGCACTGTCATATCACAATAATCTAGAAGTCAAGTACCAAAGTAACTGGTCGGTACTTTTAGTGAAGGACAAGCATTTTTACTGGCCAAAAATTGACATATAAGTAGTAGTTAATGTTACACAAGAAGAACAATGGTGACTACACTGATAAAATATGAAATAACTTTCGTTCTACAACAGTTCCGAACACAAGATTGTACTTTACATCTACGACAAGACCCTCTTCCCACAAAATATTTTTCCTTATTTTAACCCAGTGCTAGCATAATTAGAGTTTTTTACTATCTTACAGCAAATAAGGGGGACACCTGACACATGTTTATTATCCAGATACATTAAACCAGTTGAGTCATAACAATGTTCACATGTCCACCAAGGACAAATATTAAGCATTTAAACACTCAATAGGTCTACGTCACTACATGTATCAACTATCAACATCAAGGAGTTCACATTTAGAGTCCAGTTTTTCTGGTAACTCCCCAAATAAAGCACTGTGTCCACTATTGACTATCTATAACATTATTAAGCAGAAAAAGGAGTACATTCTATTAATACTAGAGACGAAAAGTTCAAAGCAAAAACCATAACACCCTAATAATAGAGCCTCAACTCTCAAGTACCTGAAGTTCATGCTCATTAAACATATCAATCCAATCTTTTTGAATTAGCTGTTGAAACCCCCTCAAAAAATGTGAACTTTGTTGACGTATCTGCACAAAAGTGACGAATTGAAATGTCAAGATTTTGGCAAAACTTGCAACAGTTATCGATAATTTTGATGATCAACTTTTTGAGGTCACTGCTGTTTTGGTATTTAATAGTAGAATTTATTTTTGGGGTGGTTGAGGGTGGGGTATTTGAAAAATAAAACGTCCAAATTCGTAAAGGTTTTTAAACCTGAAAGTTCAATCTGTGGTTGGCAACCAGATGAATAAATGTAATGACATTCTCATTTGTGACTCGTATGCTTTTTCCTCCTGGAAGCAGCTCTTCTTCTGTTTGATCCCCATATTCGTTGTTAGCAATAACAAAATACAATTCTAACTCGGAAATGTCACCCTCGTAATGCTGCAAGCCATCTCAAAGAAAGCCACAAAACAAGGTCAGACATCAATTAGATATAATATTAAATAGAGTGCAAAAATTGGCGTATAAGATAAATGACATTTCTTAGAAGACAGGAATCACCTTCTCCTCATAGCTCGTAGCTTAAGGTTTTCAAATGGGTTGTGTACTCTATTCCATTGTAAATAAATATTTCATAGGTTATAATTAGTCCTCGACTTCTAACTACTATATAGTCAGTAACTGTCATCAAATCTTGCAAGAGAACTGACTTTTGTTTATCTATTATCATTCTAATAAGCTGATCTTCAGTGTAAACCCCATGTTCATACCTTCAGTAACCCATGAGCATCCTACGTGAAACATTTAGAAGCAGTGTTTATGAATCTCAAATAATTAGCATCCTCTAGACTATTCGGTAACCTACCATCACTTCGTACTCCAAGAAAAGATAAATCGATATTTCATCAATTTTACCAGAATTTTAAACAAAAAGTCCACTTCTGCACTTCAGTAACACAAACATGTAAGCCAGCAACCTATCTCCCATAATCTTGTTATAATAGATGTAACCCTTTGGCATGCTTTCACAATTTTACATAATGGCCTCCATTATCTTATAGTAATCCATATGTTTCACAATATGGATTTTACTTTTCATAAAAAAAAAAAATGGAATCCAAAGGATATTAATTTTCCATTTCTAATGACTTTCCAATTTTAGAAAGTTCTTACAGGAGCTACTACATAAAGGTAAAAATTAAGTAAATTAAAGAGAATTAACCTTCAGGAAAATCAGATGGCGATACAGTTCTTGATCCAAGGAGGGTAAGTCATTCAAGTAATTATACCTAAGCAATAATAAAATGCAAAACATCTTCATTTCTTGAAGTTTCTAATGAAACGTAAAACAGAAAGATAACTGAACAAAAGATAGAGATTCCACTTTTAGAGAATGGAATACAAATTAATAGTACAAGGGGAAAAAAAGAACATAAGCACAACGTTAGAGGCTAACATTTTGTAATATCCATCAACAACCAAATGTTTAATCATAATGTTCATTTATTGAATTGTTGATAATCCTGGTTATAGTTACATATTTCATCTTTTCCACATTGATAATCAAAGACAGGTAGAGTTCAATAAAGGCCACAAATTACAAATTTTATCGGCTGAAAATAATCCATCCTCGAGAAAGTATCATCATTTTCACACAAACAGCGTTAAAACCTGGGCACTAATTTCGGTAACCCATATTTATAGACCCAGGGATGCAACATACATACAATTGAAATTACATAGAATACCATATTACTAAGTTACTTCAAAATTTTACGAGGAATTTCAGATACAAGGCAAGAGAAAAACACAGAGCCTCAAGGTAATTGCAATGTCAAACCTTCAATGATAACTTTCATATGGTTTCCTTTAGCTTTATATTATCTCAAACTTCGTTCAGGAACAAGTTGTGTTAATATAAAGTCAAAGACTTACGCCATTTAGAGCTCAGACTTTAGCTACAAAACATATACAGCAAGGGATCACCAAAATAATGACGTAGGCAGCAGCAGAACACTTACTTTTGCTTCAGTTTGCTTAGGAAAAATGTTGCAAATGGTATATCAACCAAAATCCCCTCAAACATTGCCTACATAGATTAGTTGATTGTTACTATAGAGATTGAAGATTGTGCAAATGCCACATATAATAATTCATCAAGATAACTGAGTGTATAGATATCATGCAAATGTGACATGAAATTCCATAATTTTAGTTTAATAACTAAAAAGAGAGTCGCAAACGTCCAACTTTTAATGGAAAGTTTTCCGGCTGCAATATGGACACTTTAGATTTAGTGAATAGCTATATAAATTCAGGTAAAACACACTTTTGATTATGGAATATCACAAGATTCATGGTAAGAAATTTCCAATGTATGATTGACTTCATAACAAAATAAATAAGTCGGAGAAAGTAGTAGAGAGAAATATTCAAAAAATATTGAACATGGTATGGAAATCAAAGGTCTAATACCTTACCTTAGCAAGAACAGTCCCAAGAAAGTGAAAATACTGAAGGTGCTGTTCATGCACTAGTCCAGATGCAGGATTGGGATAGAGGAGGTGATCTGAAGTTTCCTAAAAATTGTAAAGCAAGTCAAATATGATATAGAGATTACATGACATCATAAAATAACCAGTTTTCAGTACAAATCACAAAAAAATTTGTAGCAAGTAATTCCACAAAAGAAATGCATCACAACTCGCTGATTTAATAAAGGCAAGGGGTGAGCTTTGGTGCTGTCTACATTCATTACTAACAATACAGTTTCTTAGCTGACAATATTTGGCAGAGTAGAGCAAGGCTGATGATTTATATCAGGATTTCATATCCCGACAAAGCAGACTAGAAGAATCTATGCAGCTGACCTTAACAACATGGTTGATGCTTCGATGAATTGTATTTGTTGCCAAATTTGTCTGGAAATATCTGGCCATAATGTTTTCTCAGGAAGTTTGTTTTAGTTCACGAGGTTCCACATTCTCAAGTGCATGTCTTTGAATCATTGCCGGAAATTTGGACAGCTGCGGAGTGTGGTTCAATTCAATATAACCTAGTTGAATTTCAGCCATTTATTTGCTGAAATCGTGTACTTAATACTCACAAGAACTCTAGATCTAACGTTCTTTTCTTTTGCTAAATTTTCGTTCAAAAGTCAAATCATATACTGCATTTAATTTGTTGGCAAGCAAGCAGCTAATAGATGAAATGTATCCCATGTGAATGATTGTTTTATTAAATGAAAAACCTTTATTGCTGCTCAAAATAATTAGGAGGCATCTATTTTTTATTAGCGTGATAAATACACATCTATCTACATGAAGCAAATCATGAACGTTAGCATTGTTTGCTGAAGAGCAGATCATCAATCCGGAATCCTTTGACATAAATTGCCACGTAGCAGACCTAAACTAGCACACGATTATTACTAATTCACCACCTCAGTTCCTGGAGCATGATAAAAACTTTATCCTCATAAGCTCTAGTCCTTTTCCACATAACCTCATGTACTGAAGACAGGTGACTCTCTCAAATCCTGTGTCTAAAAGTTAGTACAGTTTAAGCTGTTTGTTTTATCTTAATAGCACATAGCATGGTAAGTTCAAGCAATAGACAGGTTAATATGCAGAACATATCAGAGTATAGAAAATAGGTGGGGGAAAAAAGTCTCAATCATTATGCATGACTACAACCTTAAATAGTCCATACTGAATATCAAATGCAGCTCGAGTAATATTTTCCATGAAATCCTTGAAAATTCCTCCACCATCAATACCAGCCTCCTCGACTCCAAATTCATTAACAAAAGTTATACGGATCTGGACACGTCAAAACAGACAACAAGAAAATTTTAGCTACAAAAGAAGATAGTATTTTTCATCAAATTAAAGGACAATAAAAATCACAAATTTCCGAAAGAAAGCGAGAACATGTGTGCGCGTGTAATTGCGGAGAGAGAGAGAGAGAGAGAAAGAGAGATTCACCACTCCTCGAAGATCCTCTTCAGCCAATGCATTTAATTGACTAAAAGCATCTTCCAAAATACGATCTCTTCTTATTTTGAATCTGTTCCTCGTGAAAATAGCATGAGCATTGTTTCTTTCTCTCATGGTTGCTAGTTGTGACTGCAAAGTTCAATTTCATAATACACTAACGGATATAGGAAACCAGAGTACCTATAATCTTTAGATGCATATGGTCCATATACTGTGCATCGGACATAGAGATTAAGATACAGCGAAGCAACTTATGAAATAAAAAAGGCGTGTAATCACTCACATTAAATATTTTAGCTCTGATAGTAAATGGGACCAAGAATGGAGCTTGTTTTAGTATATCGTTAGCTTTTGTATTCTCTGTCAATGCCTGGGAAAGGTTACAAATTAGAATGGTCAGTTGCTATTTCAGCACTCTTCCTGAAATAAAACATTGCAAACAGAACTATTACCTGAGACATAAAAACATCATTGGCACCATCAGCATTGAAGTCGCTCGGAGAGGTAAATTCTCGTCTATTATTCCAGTCTTGCAGCTACAGATAGTTTCTACATCAGATAGATTATCATAGAGCATAAAATACCTACCTGAAACTGGGACAGCGGATACAACTGGACAAAATATTATACTTGGACAAGAACACATTTACAAATTTAAAACATCGAGTGACTAATGTACCTGAGACAGGAGCTCAGAAGCAACAGCACAAACCCTGTGCTGAAGAAATTCTACAGGATGCTTCTTCATAGCATAAGCACCATCTGCAGACTTTGAGAAATTAGGTGTTGCCACGGGATTCAGCCAAAGGATCTGCCATAGCGCCTAGACAAAGAGCAAATCCATGAATTAAAACCGCATCCTATGGAGAACTTTATCATCTATTCAATTAAATTATCAAAGCACCAGAAAAACACCCAAAGGTCCCAAATTATAAGCATTTGCAACTGAAATTGATCCAGAAGGTGTTGCAACAAGGTGATTTTCTACGGATGTTTGCCAGTTAGTCTAGCAGAGTGTGAAGGCGTGAAAATATAAATCATATGAATCATATAAAGTATGATTTACCTGTCTTAAGATTATTATTAAGCTTCTGATATCCACCAGCGACAGTGGCTTCTCTTGTTCATAGAACTCCTCATTGTCAACAATTGTTAGCATGTGCCTGGTCCAGAAAAGACATATAAAGCTGTTACTCAACTTTAATCACGAGTCAGCAACACAGGGCATAGCATGTACAAGATCAGAATGGTATAGATAGATTGACACCAAGAATATTTACTTGTATACAGGACAAAAAACAGCAAGGGGTAATAGGACCCCAGGCGCATCAGCAGGCAGATAAGCTGATTGCTCAGCCAAGGATGACCACATTTGATTCTCATGGCATCTCCTCATAAAGTTCCAAAGAACAGGAACCAGTTCAGTCCTATATGCTAGTACTGTCATAATTCGCTCGAGGGGCAAAATGTTGAAAGTCACATGCAGCAAAGCACAAGCTGATCCAACAGCAGACATCTCTTTATCATCAGGTCTGCTTTTATGTGAACCACTTGCAGGTGAGATCCCGCCCAACAGCACATTTGTCTGCTCAAGAAAAGCACAAAAATACTTTGCCACTTAGATTAAAGATGGAAGCATCTTATTTTATTGGAGAACACACAAAATGTGGCAACAGAATATAAGGTTGGATACCAAGTGTAGAAGAAAGCGCGAGTCCAGTGCACCCAAAATATCTCGTTCCAAATCCCTATTTAAAACTATTTTTGATAGTTCATCATCAACAAGCATTTCATCATCGCCCAATGTGGAATCTGAAGTAGATTGCATAAAAAAATAAACAAAATAGGTTACAGTAGAACTTGTTAATTTTAACAGTACGTAAATGAAGAGCTTATTATCAGATAAAAATTCCAAGCAAATTCTATAACCTTTGCCCCCTTGATTTGATGTTTGGACTGGAGGAAGTGCTTGCAATAGAAACGTTGCGACAGTTGCAAAATCTATGGCCTGATGAGACAAAGATCATATGAAATCAATTGCATAAGAGAACCCTAACGTTAATAAACATAACTAATAACATGGTGGATTTCAAAAAGAAGACACAAGCAATCATCTTTGAGCATCAGCATGAACTAAAATTAAGGATGGTAAACAAAACCTCTATGCACATTGACAAGTTGTCAGCAATGATATATGAAAAAGGTTAAATCATGTAACAGAGGGGGTACCAACTCATTAGTTCTTTTGTTGGTCATAAAAGAGAAGGCATTTCCTTCAGGGTTCCATCCAACTCCCTCATACCTTTTTTGGCATGCCTATCAGAAACCTTTTTCTCAGCTTTATGATTACCACCACAAGTTCATAGAACAAAAATCATGTAGTATAAGACAATTTTTCACTGTGATTGAAAGAAATAATTCAATGGCATTAAGCCTTTCTCCAAGAAAAGCAAAAGTTGAATGAAGTAGTCTCGAATAGAATCATGCATATTAACTCCATTTGCTTAAAATCCTCTTATGAACTTTATCATTCCTCTGAAATATGTAACGCATGTGAGACACTCTATAAAATAAATGCACAGTGTAATATGCAAATCCAGAATATTCAGTTGCAACTGAGTTAAGAAAAAAGGTGGTTTATTATTTCAGTGCGCATCGAGTTTGCCAAAGCTCATATGGCCCTATTGATTAATAAACTATCAATAAATAGGAACATAAAAGTTTTCAATGTTGAGGGAAACAAATAATGAACTTAATATCTATTAGTTCACTTTTACAGGTAAAGGAATGAATTTTTTGAACTTATTTTACGATAGAAAGTTTATAATAGCGATGATTAATTGCTAACATTAGCAAGCACCGAGCAACATATATGAACCATAAGGTATTTATTGTATGGAAAAAGTAGACAGAGTGTTCCTTTACCCAAGCAAATGAACCAGGCTGAGCGACAGTTATCACAGCAGCTTCCAGAAGATTTCCTAGAAGGCATGCATAACTAGGAAAGTCACTTGATACATCAGCAGGAAGAACATAAGTCTGATCTTTCACACATAATGCCATCTGATGGACATAATGTTGGCTCAACTCAGCTGTAGCAAAAATCTGGACATGGAATAAAATTAGCGTGATAGTCATATTATACGAATATAGGAAACGTCATCGAAGTATGACTAACAGACACTATAGTATTGGGGTTCGCAATCATATAAAGTCACTACAAAAAACTACACAGCTAGGTTGGACAAGGTTGGATCTAAAATATATGTTATAGCAGTTAAGTAGAACATATTCACCTAGGATTAGACTGTATGTTTCGTTCTAAAATACCCATATAAAGAAAATAAAAATCAATTATAGGATATAATGACAGTCCAGACTACCTCTTTCAGGTGTGGGAAGAACCGCCACAAGAAAGGAATTGTAAGAATCTGGGATGAGAACCTCCATCGAGGATCACTATTTGAACAAGTGCATGATTCTTGGCCCACATGAGAAACGATAATAGCAACAACACGCTCCAATGAAGATATAATTGCAGTAGAACCTTGAAAACTTTTCTACAAAAATTAATGCACGGTGTTTTGTTATCAATAACAAGATATAAACTAACAAAAAATAAATTAAACAAAACAATAACTAACAAATGAAATTAAAAAAAAAAAAAGGAAAAGCAAGTTCATATGCAGATAAATCAGAATGTTAAGACATCAAGAACTACACCAACTGATATCCCTCTCCACGAAGTCACTCACTCAAGTGCATAGATAAATTTCACACTGCTCATGCACCCAGAGGTAAGACACCAAGTAGAGCAGGAGTAGGAAAACACAATCTAAACCTACGGGAAATGAATGAAGAAAAACTTTATAGTAAAGAGTAAAATTAACTTCTACTTGGCAACAAAATAGTTCTGAAAACAAGTACCATAAATGTAACTTATTTGCCTAATGTTGCATAATTTCATGAAAAACAATATTCTCAAACAATTCAAGCAGAATACTCTTTATCTTTACAGAGAAGAACCTCAGATTTCAAAATTGTCAACAAGGTGAGTTTTCACTGCAGTTCCCCTCTGCAGCAGCAGTAAGAACAAACTCTTCTTAGGCCTCTTAAATGCCACCTTACAATCAAAAGCATTACTTGGATACATACAAAGGTCACCATTACTTTCAGTTTACCCAGGATTCTGAACTTTGCTATATCAATCACAAAACAATGCAAAACGAAAATAATGACAAACAAAAAGAAAGTTCACGATTAAATAATGACAAACAATACAATCAAAATATGATTTTCCTGTAGCACAAGATGGACCATTAAACATATTCAGCCACAGAAAGGAGTCTATGATTTGCAGGTAATAAATAGACAACAAAAAGAAAGTTCACGATTCTCATGTCTGAGTTGAGTACCTGCCCCAACAGGATTATTTCTCTAAACATGAAGTATATATTTTTTTGCAACAAATAGTCAACCAAGTTGCGAGCCCAAGGAAGCCTTTTATCAATCAGCAACATAATTGCCTCCAGTAAGACGTTTGCTGATCCATTGGACTTCTCAGGTCCCGAAAATAGTTGATCTTTCAACTGATTCCTGTGATAACCAAAAGGAGAAGGATAATAACTGAAACAACAGCTTGAAGTTGCACAAAATAGAGCTTTACTTTGATTCATCGCAAAAATGCTAACAGTAAAATATATGTTACAGCAATAGAATATGTTTTGCAGAAACAATTTGATTCATGGGGTTAGGTTTCGCGAAAACCGTAAGAAAGGAAATATTCATGTTTTCTCCATAGTCAAATTAGTTTTCCTTGTAAAAACCACATAAACAAAAGAAGGGTAATGGAAAAAAAAAAAACTCCATAATAAACTTGAGGATTTGGGAGGCCATCAGATCATGTAAGATTATAACGAATAAATGTGAAGTGTGCTATCAAAGGAGCTAAAATGTCCCTTAGCAACAGACCTATTTTCATGGATCGCCCGAATGCAAGCATAAGCAAAATTCTTAACCCTGTACTCCACCAGACCGCGCTTGGATGAGTAGTCTGGGCCTGCTAAGAGGCTCACTACATCCCCTGCTTCAAAATTGAACAATATAATAAGGTAAGCAACTAATAATAAAATGGGAAGCATCAAATAAAAGAAGATGAAGAGCATATACCCATACTTGATAGTTCACACACAAATGCATCCAAAAAATAACTTTTTCAGCTGACTCACCACAACAACCAAAAGCAAACAAATAACCATCAACAAAGAAGCAAAAAAAAAAAGACATTGTGTAAGCAAAATTGGATATTACAAGGAGTAATCATGCATTAAGTGATTAAACAGTCAATTACCAAAACAACTTGCGAACAATGCTTGTATATTTTAGAGGAGACAAATATAAGCAAAAAAGTATAATAAGAACATGAACCAGCCGCAGGCTTAACAGAAAAATAAATGTATCATTAGGTAGGGCTGGATATATTTAACTTAAAGTAATTAAAGCCTGTGGTTATTTCTTTGCTTTTGGTTGCTGTACAATGTGAAATTCTGCCTGCAAATGGGTCCATGTACTTAGAATGAATACTACCAATCGTCTGCAAATATTAAAATCACCATATTATCTAAAATCTATAACTTATTATAGAAAGACCATATTCATCAATAATCTTAGACAGACAACTATCAACCAGGATTTGATGCCATCTTACTTTCTCATACGAACAAAAAAATTAAAATGGGAAGAATTTCACATGCTCCAAGTCTTTTACAGAAATAATTCACTAAAATTGCTCCAAATACAGAAACAATTATTATATCCTAACATCAGCGAGATACATTAAAATTTCACTTAATTTTACAAAGTTCTAATACATCTTAGAAGAGATGTTGGCAAGGTATCACTTCTCGTAAAAATGTCCTAAGGTTTATATCACACTGATACAGTCGAAGTGTGACGCCTAGTTAGAAATTCCCAGCATTAGCTCAAGAATTTTAAACCCTTCACCCTCCAATAAAGTGCAACAGGCAAAAAGAAGGTTGTAAACGAATCAATATAACGGTGACAACAATTTAGCACATCAATTATGTTATATCTGTATTGTAAACAACGTTAGTAGGACTTGAAACAAGTAACCAGGAAACACACCATTATAGGAGACAAATTCGCGTAACATTCTGCATGTCTCCACAAGGATAGAAAAATCGGCAACATATCTTGGGTTAAAGAAGAAAAGAAGCTGGCGGAGAAAATCTGATTCTGGACCGAAACACTGCCTGAATATGGACATAATAAGGTGAAGTTATGAGACAAACACATTTTGAACCACATGAACAAATCAAGAGATATTATAGTATTAGATGATACTACGACTGGACAAAAAAATATAAAGCAAAACAATGATAGGTTGAACTGCATAGAGAAATAAATGTGGATCGAATTGCAAACCTGTTAACATCTTGACAGTCCTGCCCATAAGTCAAGAAAAACTTCTCACGCACTTTGCAGCGTTCAGTCTCCACCACCTTTCTTCCTCTGAAGCATTTCTGTAACTTGTAATTAGTCAAGTTCCATAGGCGAGGTCCAACTTTTTAAGATAATGAATTGAAATATTCATCCATTTGAGAAAAAGAAACATACCATAGAGAGATTAAAAGGTATACAGTTATCTTAAATAATATTGTTTCTGAGTTACACCTTTGTCTCTTGCTCGTTGAAATTTAGTATAATCCCAGAAATAAATTATGAATGCTATAAGACAACTATGGTAGTCCTACTTTGTAACCCAAGAATAATAAAAAAGACATCCTCATTTGTTTTATTAGTTCACCTTTCGTGATCCATATGAAAGAAGCTATTGGGAAGTTACTTGGATAGATAGGCGATGATAACTTCTTATGCGGTGATGAAATATTTAGATATTAACTATATTTAAAATTTTATTCTGGTGCAATTTTTGTGGATAGGATAATTCAACCAAAATGCAAGTCACTTAAAAAAAAAGAAACAGCGTTATCTCAAATCTCACTCCTACATGTTTTTTTCTCTATAAGCCCCATAAACAACTCATTCACAGCATTGATATCTCATCTAATACAACCTAACAAAACCCTATGCTCTTCATACAGGAAACAGCAACAAAAATTGGTTAATCATGCACTATCTTATTAAGACGAAACTAAAAATGAAAAGGAAGTAAATACATTAAGTAGGGAAACTTTATGGATCTAGAATGCAGCAGCTTTAGCGAATTCTGACTCCTTATATACATTACAACCTGAACAAAGGTTTACATTAACATCTCAGAAGATCCTAAATAGTGCTTTCCCAGAAGTGCAAGACTTAAAAGAAGTAATCAAGTACAAAACCCAATTGCAACACATAGATGGTGAACATGTGGAAAATATTACTTGAAGTATAACAAAAATAGACATCAACTGACCTGTTCCTGTTCCTGTTCCTGTCCCTTCTAACTCACATTCCTAGTGGCGTAAATGTTTAAAATATAGCTCACTAATAGTACTCTACATAAGCAAAACTTAATAAACCTAAAATTCAACCTAATCTAAAAAGTTTTTCATTCCACCATTTTTCTATTTTCAGCCCCCAATAACTTGCTAAACCCTATCTATAACAATTAGTTTTCCATTTTTCTCATAAAAGTCTCCTCTAACTCACTGCATTTGTCACGTAATCCAAATACTCAACTCGATCAACCAAAAAGAAAAACGAAATCGAAAACAAAACATACAATAAACAATTTTCCTTAAAAAATCAAAATAACACCGACCTGAATATTGAGAGCAGCAGTGTTCTGCTGACGCAACCACAGGCGCTGATTTCGTTCCAATCGCGCTTGTTCCAGAAGCTTCTTCCGGTCTCTCTCTTTGGAGCTCCGACCTCCTAAATCCACCCGTTTTCTCGTTGATGAATCCCCCGAGAAAAACATATCCTCCTTTCCTTTGTTTCGACACCCTAATTTTGAGAATAATTAGCTAAGAATTTACTCTGTGTCTAACTAATAAAGTTATTAAATTAAAAAAGTGAGTTTTACATAGTATTATGTTGACTGCAATTCAGGTTTTTCTCATTTGACGTGTTGAAATTGGAAGGTACAACTTCCTCAGCACGAGATACAAGCTTCAGATCTTGGAGCCCAAGCAAACACATTTGGTGTTTGTTGGGCCTGGGCTTAAAAGGGAATTTTACATTTGGGCCTTTGTTTCCTCTCCATGATTAAACTGGCATGGCCGTTGAAGTGTAATACAGTATCTATTTAGGCCCAACAAACTAATAGTACAATTTTGTTATTCGGCTCAATATTTTAGGAAAATTGTGTGGACTTAATTTCTTGGATAGTAACTACAAAATAGCAGACTTATGTTCGAATCCTTATTGGGAGAGGTATCCACTTAATGTGACAAATCCGTCTCGAAAGAAATTAAACTCTTGGAAAACCAAAAAAAAAAAAAATAATAATATCAAACCTAGCTAATCAGCAGTTGACTGGACATTTAGACCTAAAATCGTAAACATTTTATTTGTCATAGAAAGATAATTATTTCCGATGTTTTCTAACATACCTAATATAATAGAACAAAAAAAAAGTTAGAAATCAGAAATAAGACATGAGTCAAATGAAAACCTCTCAAGGGTTATTCACATAGATCAAGATTCAAGATATATAATAGCCACGCTCATTAAATCATGAATAGTCACTAATCCGGATGTACTTAAATATCCTATTTTATATTTTGTATAATTATATGTAATTAGACAAAAGATATTTATTACAAAGAGTAAGTATGTGTACTGTGAATATGATCAAGTATAAGCTAGAAAAATATGTGAGAGAAAATTCCATGATATTAGTTTTTCATTTGATTACTGAGTATGTAAAAACCTTATAAGAGTGAAAACATGACTGAATGTTCGACAAAACTCTCATAATTTATTAATGAAGTCAATTCCACAAATTTTTTATTAACTTTCATATTGTCACTTCTTCTTTTTTTTTATATTTTTTTTTTAAAAATAATATTGTAACTTCTTTACCACTCCATGTTTCCCTCCAATACAATTAATAAGAATTTATTTGAGCTCGAATTATTGTACAAATCAACTTTAATAAAATTTATTATTTGATAACGATAGAAATTCAATTTGAACCCGACTCAAAATGTCCGAAAAGGCAAACCATATGTAAAAGTCTCAAACCAGTTGCTCAAATTGACAGTTATTTAACTAGATTAAAATGCATCTAAATTAATGTTTATAACAATCAAATCAAATTCAAACACTTTACCAATTAAAAACTCGAATAATATGTTGTTTGAGTTAGTGTGACTTCATCTAATTAATAGAGTAGTTAATTTAATTGCCCCTAGCCCTTGGACTAGACTTTTGAGTCCACCAAGGGAGACAAGTTGGACAATTTTATAACAATTAGATAAATTCATGAAAAATGTAACCAATATGGAAGCATCTATAATGGCGGTGGATATGAGTCCACTTATTGAATTAATGTCAAAAATTGCAATTAGGTATTTTTTTTTTTTTTTTTTTGCAAAGAACAAAAATATATAAGCACAAATAATTTAGAATTCAGTTTTCTCTTATTTCTAAATTCAAAGATACCCCATGTATATGGTGTATTTTTTAGTGTATGACTTTCAAAAGCTAACAAACTTCTCAAGCCGTCTTGGGATAAGTTAACAAGTTGCACAAAAATTGTTGTTGGTCTTGACATTGTTGTTTTACTCTTAAAAATAATTAATGGATTAATTGTAGACAAATAATGTGGTTCTCTTGCATTAAGACTCAACTTGCTTAGTTTTTTGAAAAAATTGTTGCTCAGTCAACTAATTAGTACATGTTAGTGTTACTATTCACATTTGGTTGGGTTGGAATTATCTAAAATAGTAAATGTTGGAATTGAACCTCGTTAAGTTAACAATGAAATAAATAAATAAAGTACACCTTGCAACGATGATCTTTATATTAGAAAAGAATTTAATTTTACACGAACAAGATCCCAACTCTTTCGACCTTACTTATTTTAGATCTGTTAACTTTTTTTAGTTAATTTGAGTTACTCTTAACTTGATTTAACTCAACCGGATCTATATATATCTAATTCTTACAAAATAAATATAGTAGCTAGATACTTTGTCATTGAAGTGGAGCATGTCTTAATTTTTTTCCTTTTAATGTTCGAAGCTTCCTTTGTTGACAAGAGAAGACACGTGTGGTCAACTACATGGTGTCTTTGACTTTATAGACTTGCATAGGTTTTGAAAAACTGAGGTCCAAACAAATCAAACAAACGTAAGACAATAATGTCTTAAAGCCAAAAATTATTTCATTTTTTATGTGGTTTGGATGGTGTTTGGCTTTAATCTTTCTACTATAAAGATTTCCAAGTATAAACGTGCAGAAACTTATTTTAAGCTTCAAATTACACCAAACCATATATTTTAAGTAGTAATTTAATACATACTTTTCTAGATTTTCAAAAGCCCAATTAAGTGGTGTATAGGGATTAATTAATTAAATATATGAGACCAAATGCAATTATGAATCAGCTTAAGGCTATGGTGTTGGGACTTTTACCAACAGATTGTCTCACTCGTGAAGAAAAGCTTCTTTTTATGTTGTTGAGTTCATACTTGACATGTTAAGCTTATTTTGTACACCTTGCATCATTAATTTTTGTACCATTTCATGGAAAATTAAGGATTGCAACTTTGAAAATAAAGAGAAATTAATTATGGGACAACATTTAGCAAGAAGTAGCAGACAAATTTGCTTTATTTTTTTACAACTCGGACCCTCCATCCTCCCTTTTGATGATGGGATTAATTCTTGAAAAGTAGTAGTGCACAAGCGTAATACATATATGATTAATAAAAATCGCACAATTCATAATAAAATTTACTCCACAAATTAACCTATTAGAAAAGATTGATTATATAGAATTGTACGAGCTAAAGAGAAATGCAAATCACTGAATATATAAGTCAATCAACATCTGTTTTGCGAATGTTGGAAGAGTATTTATAAGGAGGTCAAGAACGTGAAGAACCCTCTTGTCCTATATTATGAAAAGTCAAAGAAACCTTTGTACTACATATTTGACAAATTACGAATAAATTAAAGATAAAATAGTTTTTTCAGTGGGAGGATGCAATAAATAATGTTATTATTAATTTATTATGTATTATCTTTTTAGATGAATGACTAAAATACTTCTAATATACAAAATTAACCTCGTGGTGAGGTCTTGAGTTTGAGTTTCAATAGACGTGTACACTTGTTTTATTTTATATTATATGATTAAATTATTGTAATTAATTCATCTTTTACGTATTATATATGCCATTATTGTCGTATATACAGACGTTAGTGCTTGCTTCACTTCAAAGAAAAAAATAAAATAAAGAACAATAAAATTCCACGTAATTTAAGTAAGCTGTCAAATGAAAAAGAATGACACTGACTATACTAATTAACAATATATTAATATATCATAATTAAGCTAGCAATTACATGCGTAATACCGCATAAGCTGACAAATGCAAGAAAAGCAATTACCAATTAATTCCAGCTTACGAATACTAATAATCGAACATGACTTGTAGTCTTGCTCTAAGGTCAAAATCCTAATCCCTTAGTAAACCATATAATACTAAACTGATCAAGTTTTTTGTTCTTAATCTTTTAGGACTATATACCCAAAATAAAACTATCTATTTTAAAAATATTTATATCATATTAATTTAATGTTTATTTACGTACGTCATCATTAATTAATTATGATCAACATCACTCCTATTCACCATTCGTTATAATTTGCATGCTAGAACTAAAATAGACAGTTTTATTCAGTTAACGTAATGTAATTATATATTTCATTGTTTTACTAAAATAACAACATGTATATATAAAAAAATCTAAATAGAGTTCAACTTTCATTTGAAATTTACATGTCAAATACAAAGAGAGAGAAAAATCATAGTTATTAGGGTACTAAATAAGGTTCCTTTGAATCTGGACTTTATACCTTTTTTTTCCTGAATCTGGAATTTTTCTTGTTTCTTCTGGATAGATCAATTCTTATATCCATCAACATCGCAATCTGTTGCTTTTCTTTGAACTGTAGTTAAATTTCCATTATCATAAACCTTTGTCATCGAAAATTAAACCCATCTAAATTTAATCCTCATATCAATGAAATTTTAATTCATCAATACATCCATGGTCTTTTGCACTTTGCCCCCTGAAACAAGGGAAATAGGCACTTTGCACCCCCAAAATAGGAACAATTCCCCACTTTGCATGCCCTCTCTTATTTTCCGGCAAAGTTGAACACCAGAGTCAAAAAACCTAGGGGCAAAATAGGTAATTCATTCTTGGATCTTTGACACTTTGCACCTCCGAAACACGAGAAATTGGCACTTTGCACCCCCGAAACAGAATTAACACATAGGACCCTCGAATTAAGAACAACTCATCAGCTTGCACTCCCAAAACATAATAAATGGGCACTTTGCGCCCCCGAAACAAAAAATTAACACTTAGCACCCTAAAATTAAGAAAAACTCAGTAACCATCACGTACATGTTCTTTGATAATCATCTGATTAATTTGACGACTTAAGATCAAATTCATGAAGCAAAGAATGAATGTAAGATGAGTGCGTTCATGGTCCCCTCCATCCTCATGTTCCAAATGTCACAAAAACCAGGTATTGGCTACATGCATCAAGTCAAAATCAACTTAAATTAATTGATGTAAAAAGTGTATTACATTCAAAACGCAACTATTGATTAGTTGATCATTGTCAAGTAGGTTTTCGTATCTTACTCTTAAGATCTTCCTTGTTAATCTGGAACTACAAAGCCACTCATTGGGTTGACCAGCTATATATATATATATATACATGTGCTTATTTAATTTTTATATATATATGCGAAAACGGATACGTATTTCATAATCAAACTTATAGGTGAATAATTTAGATGCTACCAAATGTATACTAAATTTTTCACGTAAATATATCTTTTGGGATTCATGATCTAATTAATAGACTTTAATTTTAATTCATCATTCATATTAGTAACAAATTAGTACTAATTTATTTGTTAATTTTGACATTGAACATGCCTACACCTAAAGATGTTGTGAATGAAACCTCAAAGTTTAGATCGACACCTTTTCCTTCAAAAGTTAACCTACCTCATAGAGAAACGGGTCTTGTTCGTGACTGTCAACACCAAAAAATATTCAAACCCCCTCAATGCCAACGCACCAACACGTGGAATTAATTGTGACAACCTAATGTGATATATATGTGATTTAGATTATGGTCAAAGGGTCCCAAAAGCAAAATTGACCAATCATTTCAAATCATGGTTATCAAATAAAAACTGTCAATGAGGCCGTAGCGTACTTAATCAAGCAAAGTTGAGGTCCCAAATCACTAGGTCGTGAGTTCAACTTTTCACTAATGTGAGTTTTTCTTTAGTTTAATACAAATATTTTGTTGTGGTTTATTATTAGTAATTCTTTGTACTTGAACAATTATTAAAATAATTTCTGATGTAATATAATGATTGATATATGATTGATGATTAATGTACTCTAAAAGGAAAGTAAATCTGACAACTCGTTTATAAGGCATTTTATTTAATTTTGAGCTATTTTTAGATTGTGTACAATATTACATCAATCACTATATTAGGAAATTTATTTCACTAATATTAAATTACAAAGATAACCTAATAACAAAGACATTAAAGTGGAGAAATAACCACACTTGAAAATTGAACTCATGACCTATTAAACCTGAATTCGAACTGCGAAGAACTAATCACTTCTACTCAGGGCATCTCCAACTGAATGCCCTCTTCACCCCTCTCATGCCCTCCCTCTCCTCACTCCCTTCCTCACCCCCCTTGCCTTTCATCTCCAACTGAAGGCAATCACTTTCCATTTAATTCTATTTCACAACTTTTCTCACTCTTACTTAATAATAATAATGATAATAATTTTTATTAGGTACACAATAATAATAATTAAGTCATTCATAATAATAAGAAAATCAACAATGACATAATTAACGGAAAATAACAACGATTATTATTATTAAGATGTATTTTAAAATTAAGTTGTGATGAATAAATTCTAATTAAGTCGTATTTTTTATATACATACTAGATATTTCGTATTTTCAAATTTAAGATTTGAAAATTAAAACTAACAATGTTTAAACTACAATATTATTAAACTAAATTTTTAATTATGGTTTATTTGTATGAATTTTAGGAATGTAGACAAATTTTAAATTTCAAAATTTGAACTAATCACGTTACTAAATCTTAAAATATTATTAAATCTTACATAAAATTTAAAATACAATGCTATTAAATCTTTCACAATATTTAAAAATAAAATTTATCATTTTTTTGTTAAATTTTTTTTAACACAATTTTTACAAATTTTTTACACAATTAATACATATAATACATAAATCTAGAAAAAGCCAACCATTGACTGGACGGGTGTGTGCTTCCATGGGCATGGTGGATCATCCAACCCCCACCCCCACCCCCTTTCCCAATCCCCCGCCCGCTCCCCCGCTTCCCCCACTTGTTGGACACCATTTTCGACTGCCCCTCCTCCCCTCGATCCCCTTCCTCTCATGCCCGGCCGGTTCCATTGGAGTTTGTATTAGTCCATGTTTTTATTAGTTCGTTAAATAGCTTGAAGTTAGTTGTGGCCCATATATGACTTGTTTCTAAATTGACATGTGTTATAGTAAATGGTATTAAAATAACACAAAATTGGTGTATAAAATTCCTTTCCCCTAAGAAAAGAAAAATTATTGAGTTGTAGTTTGAACCCTCTGCTCGAGAAAACACTCAAACTAAAACTTTTGATGGTCAACTGAAAAGTGATTACATATAATGTAATATGGTGTGATTAATTTAGTTATTATCACATTTTGTATAATACATGCATATGGTTCATATTAAATCTTATAGTATTATAAATTTCGTCACAAATGACATTAATTTTGTTATGAATTCTTATTTCTTAAAATAAAAAGTAATAATTTAGTTATAAATATTCAGTCACAAACATTGTTGAAAATTTAGTGACGGTTTTGTGATAGACTACAAATTAAGTTGTCTCAAATTCATAATAGATACCATCACTGAATTATATATATTTTGTCTATTTTTCTCTATATATGTTAAAACTCACATAGTTATCTTTTAGATATTTGGATCTCGAAAGACTAAGAATAGTCATGCGAACTATAAATTATATATTGAATTGTGAATTAATTATGTGAGGACTGAACTAGATTTAAACTAAATTTTCCATGTCATCAACTTTAATTTTCCAAGTGAATCCACATGAAGCTCCTAGCTATATATGACTATTGGTTATATATTATAGTTAAATAATAATATTTAATTATACGATCTAGCTAACTTGAATTAATTAAAGCCATGATGGTCAATAATTGTAATTTATTAATTTATAGATATATTATGGAACATATTGCTAAATTTAGAGATTATCATATAAAAGACATTAATTCATCGTATAGACTTTTAAATTATCAAACTCAAAGAAACTAAACGGCGATTTCAATTAATTTGAGACATTAAACAAATAAACGGCGATTTCTTAATATCTTCAAATAATAGGTCTTGTTGCAGAGGTTTAGTCCAACAAATAAACATTATTTGATTTACGAATAAAAATGTAACATTAAACAGGTTCTTAATATCTTCAAATAATAGGTCTTGTTGCAGAGGTTTAGTCCAACAAATAAACTTAATTAAAGGAGAAGAATAACAACATAGTTACGCCTGCTCTAGATAACTGTCAAGAAATTAAAAAGGGAGCATTATTGTACATTGTTATTAATCTCAACAAGCAAAGTTAATTTTCTAATTAGTCTTTATTAAAAATAATTAAATAATTAGTGCGCGTGCGCTAAAGCGATATAATGAGAGAATAACGGTGTGTGCTGTTGCTTTTGGCGACTTTATTTTCATACTTTGCTGCACGAAGAACACCATAATTAAGTTAATATCATATATACTATTGTATATAAGAAATTATTTGCAAACTAGTTCATACATGCACGTGAGAAGAATATTATTTTTCATGAAAAGAAGATCCATAAAAATTTCAAAGTACTTAGGATGTGGGGTTGTGAAATTATATTTCATGAATATAAGCAAGCATTATTTCAGTTTTTTCTTGGGGTATTCACATTGTAATTATTATATGCATGCACCATTCCGACAAAAGAATAGAAAAAAAGGAAAAGGAAAAGAATGGTAGGTTCTTAGTCGATGAAGTCGTAATCTAATGGTAAATTGATACCCAAGATCAAGATGTCCAGTATTTGATTTTCATTTAATTTGTATCGGTATTTTTTTTTTAGTTTATTACTAATATTCTTTGTAATTTGGCATTAATTTGAGATTTTTTGACGTAATCATTGCTTCTAGAAAATACAAAAGTCGACTCTCATATGTTTAGATATTAGACTTTTGACTATTTGTTTTTTTGAAGTGAAAAACTTATATGTTTGGTAATTATTCATAAGATTTACTATTTGAGTATGAATGATTCGTGCATGTACATGCTTAAGTTTCCATCACATAGACATGCCCCACAACTTATGGATGTATATACACAATTGTACACAACTCCAGCCACTAGAAATTTCTGTAGACCTAAATATGGTAAGATATAATAAAGATGACAGCCTATATTTGGGTCAAAGACGTTTCCAAGGAGAATAAAATGAAGTATAATTATTAAATTAAAATTATCTCTTAATCAATTGCATCTATTAAAGAGTTTATTCGATACATACTCTAAAGAATGTACAAAAAGTGAATGTTTATCAAACAATTCAACGTTCAAACTAAAGTTTACATAGTTATATTCATAATTTGGTCCTCAAGGGATCGAAGTTTAATTAATTGAGACAATTGCTTCTTCCTTTAATATTTAAATATTATTAATTAGTAGATTATGTATAAGTTTTAAATGAGACTTGATCCGAGTTAATTGAGCAAGCATAATCAACTTCAAATATTACACAACATTCTTGTTCAAGATATATAAGTATAATTAGCATCATGTCAAGCTCAAATCCAGTTTTTTATTTGATATAAACATGCAATACATCTAAGCTTATAGGAGTAATAGAAAACAATTAACTACAAGTAGAAGCATCAAATAAATTAAAATAGATCTAGTGGAAGGGACTAATCACTATAAAGTAGCGGACTCATGTTCGAATCACTGTTGGAAAAGGTTCTCATTTCATGTGTCTGACGCACCTCGAAAAGAATTAAACCTTTGAAAAAAAAAAAAAAAAAAAAAAAATTCAATTAAATCGAAATCAATCACTTTGACAGTTGTAATCGATAAAGTGTTTCACATATTTGAGATCTACAGTACAAGTTATTCTTCATACAAGTTTCAATGAAATTATCTACAAACCACCTCATTTTGAGTAGAAATTTGACACAGAAAATTTAGATAAAATAGTGATGATGTACACGTCCACAGAGAAAGGTCAAATCTCATAGCCCAAAAGCCCAGAAAATCCGGGCAATCTTTTTGACAAAAAAAAAAAAAAAAAAGACCACGAAATTAACAAATGGTGTCGCACTCGAGGAATCAAAATTCTAAACTACTATTCTATATATCTATCTTTTTCAATTTTCTAGTATTAATTTCCCATAAAGCTATATTTCATCTTTACCATATTATTCCTTGGACTAGACTAGTTACTTTTAACTATCGTGTACAGTCGCTGAATATATTACAAATTATTATAAATAGGGCTTTACTCTTTGTATTTTGTAATCAAGTTTTCATTCTTTAATTCAAGTTTAATTTTTACTGCAGATTCCTCTTCTCTCTTTTCTCATATCTGTTTTCTTACGCCATTAATGTCCAATTTTAATTCTTCACACCTTGACCTGTCCGAGATATATTTCTTGATTGTTTTTCTAACTAATTATTTTAAGAATTTTAGTGAGTTAATTAATGAGTAGTACCTCACTTTATATTTTATTACTTAAATATATATATATAACTTAATGAAATTAAATAATAAAAGTTACAAGGAAAAATTAATTTGAAACCACATAATGTTGCATTGCTACATATTTTTGGTACCCAGTCCATGACTAGTCCTAGCAAGATCCAACCTGCATTTAGTTATCGAGCTACCTTTAATCATTTAAAACGAAAATCAAACTTGAATAGTTTTTTATTTTATTTTATGTATTTGATTATTTTAATTTCAGGTCATCTGAATTCAAACCAAGAGTTCAAAAAATATATCATGATAAATCTTAATCAAATTTTATTTGACACGTATAATCAATCAAATCCAAGCGATCTTTATCAACTGGATTTTCTAATATTAGTTTGATTTCAAGAATATCTAGAAAGTTTTTGGTTTAGTGGAAGATATCAATCCTCACAATATGGCAAACCAAGTTCAAATTTCTGTTAGGACAAGTTCCCATTTAATATGTTTGACACTTCTCGAAAAGAATTAAGTCATGTCTAAAATTTTAATACCCTTGAAAAACCACGAAAAAAAAAAGTATAATTCTCAAAATAGGCACTATAATTGGCCCATATTTAATTGGCAAATCATCAGCCGCCCCCTCACCTTATAATTAAAATTAAAATTCTAAATTACTGGCCTATATATTTTATGACAAATACAAAGAAGACAAAATAAACACAAAAAAGAAAAAGGACAAATGACTTACATTAAATGAATCAAGCTAAATAGTAATCTGGTGGCTATTTTCGATCATAATTTATTTCTTTTTCCAATAATACGTTGAAAGTTTATATCAATCAGGGTCTTGAGATTAGACAAAGTGGCAAAATCAAGCCATGTAGCTTGGAACTTGGAAGAATTAAACCCACAACAACATAATAATTAATATAGGTGTAGCTTAGCCATTTTAATGGTTCACACCGTTCTAGATGTCACTATAATACAGTAGATATTGGAAAAAAATTGTTATAGGGTAGCTCAATAATGATATAATTAGAAAAAATAAAGAAAAATATGTATTTTATAATCGACTTGCACATGCATAATTAAATTTTCAATCAAACTGAATCAAACATTTCCAAATTAACATGGTATTTGTTTCATAAAACATAAAAACTAACTCAGTTCTAAATTTCTAATAATGACATATAAATTTGTGCATTAGTCCGTAATTTAATTCTCTATTATATTTTTAGAATTTTCTTAAATTGAATTCCAAAAAGAAATCGTCAATTTGATTGATTTTCATGACAATAAAATCGTGCTAAGTGTCAAATATATTTGTTCAAATCAATCAACTTCTATTTTGACAAATTAAATTGAATATCAATTAAATCATGATACGAATTCAAGATGAATATGTTGTAGCTTGGCTGATTAGATACAATGATCTACCGCGCTGGCACCTAAACCAACCAAAGCAACCACGACAAAAATTGATTTGGGGGTTGGTTGTCTTACGATTGGCTTGATATTGAACTGGAAGGCGATTGTAAGCTAATTGTAGACGTTGTCAAAGACCCATTCGGATCCATGTCTCTAAGAATCAACGGTCCTAGGGTGCATCATGTTTTGGGGAATGTAATAAATTAGCACGTGCTCTAACTAAGTTGGGTCTGTCTAAAATGAGATTTTGAGGGATGGGGAGCACATGAGATATCATTTATCTTGGTGACACATGCCCATTAGAATTTAACTTTAAAAAATTTATTTTCTTAAAGACAAATTTATCCTTTTTAATGAGTGAATTCAAAAACATTATTTCTGTTTTGTTTAACTATAAAAAAAAAACTATATTATTTTTATTAGCAACAAAACCTTGTACTTTTTTTATTAACAAAGAAAACCCCTCTAAAGTCTAAATGACAATTTTACCCCACCAAACAATGCAAAAACATCCCTATTACCTAAAAGATTACCAATAACATCTGATAACTTTAAAAAATGGGAATACACCCCCTCCTCCCCCCCCCCCCCCCCCACCTCCCTTTTTTTTTTTTTTTTTTTTTTGAAAAAATTGACAAAATTCTCCATACGATTTATGAATCCCATATCAAAAAGTTGACAAAAATCTTATCCCCCACAGTTACATGTTTTGGCACTTTACCACCCATATGTACAAAATAAACACTTTACCCCCTCAAAAAAAAATTAGTTGCACTTTACCCCCTCAAATGATTTTATGCAATTTTTGTTTGACGGAAAATGTACATGTGCCCCTCACATGAATTTTCAAAGGGTAAATTAGTCATCACTTCTTACTTGTCCAAATACTTGACTCATGTCTTATGAACAAAAAATCTAAAGTTAAGTAGAAAAAAATGTATTTGTAAAGAGAGAGGGAAAAATGCGCGTCAGTGAAATATTTGGGCGAAAAATCGATGGTAGAACTAATTTACCCTTAAAATACACAAGTGAGACGCATATCTGTGTTTTTTGGTGATCGGAATTGACTTAAAATCATTTGAGGGAAAAATTGCAACTGATTTTATACGTTCTTATTTTATACTTTGGGTGGTAAAGTTCAAAATATGTAACTTTGAGAGGGGGTGTAAAGTGCATTTTTCCCTAAAAATATTTCAAATGATCTTATAATGATGGTCTTAATTGTTAATTCGTATAAAAATTTGATTACTTGAGAGATTTTTTTTTTGGGAAAGAGATGAAATTAATTAGAGATAAGGGAGAAATTTTTAAACATATTAATTAAAGGGTTAGTATGTAATTTAACATATGTTTATTTTTTTTAAATGTCCGATGCCACATCATCATTGGACATTTTGACAAAAAATTGTGGTTCAGATTTGTTGTTGACTTTTTTTAGTGGTTGAGATGGGACATCTCATGTACACATATGTTCCATAAAATCTTATTATAGAAAGGCCCAACTAAGTTTGGCCTCTCCCAAACTCTTTCGGGAGATGTTTTACCTTCTTCAATTACGAATATATATTGTGTGCTCCGGTAATTACTTTGTTTCCTCCAAAAAAAAATCCAAGATGGGGTGTCATAGCTAATCAAAAGCATACTTATCTTCTATGAATGAGAGAGCCAACTAAGTCTCGACATTTCATTTACTAATTTCATGATGGACTCTTCCCTGTGAAGTAAACACTTTATTTTTTTGAAGAAGCACATTCAAATAAGAGCCAAAATTCTCTCTATCTGGGTCATCATCTTCACGACGTCCTTAGCCAAGTTCAAGATGTTCGTTAAAGAAGATTGAAGTGTTCACTAAGAAATTCAAATCTTTCGTCATGAACATTCAAATCAAGCCACATTTGATTCACGATTAAATTGTGAAGCCCTTAAATTAGCGTTATCTACGATCAACACCACTTTGAAAAGATCTAACTCTATCGAGATTGAAATATTCAAGACGGAATTTAAATTGTTCGTCGTGCATATTCGAATTCATATTATACTTTTAGTCGGGATTAAGTGATGTTGCCCCCAAATTAACATTTGTCAAATATCAAAGTCATTTGGAGAAGATAAAATCCATCTTTTAGATATTAAATTCTCAAGTTTAAATATTGTTAGTTTTGAAGGATGGAATCAAAGGATTCATTAGAAATTGAATTCTAATTTTGTTTCAAATCAAGAACATTTGTATGATTGTATCTCTACATTTATATTTTTTTTAGAAAACATTCATCATTAATCTTTACATCAGAAATTATTTCAATAATTGACCAGGTACAAAGACTTAGAGATAATAAATCACTACCAAACACTAGTATTAAACTAGAGGAAAACCAACATTAATGAGAGTTGAACCCATAACTTCTTGTTCTGGGACCTCAACTTTACCAGTGATTTGTACATTTACAATTATTGTCTAGGATTGAAAATGTTATTGCTATACTCTCAACATAACTAAATATTTGGAAACTTTACATACATTCAGTTGAGTGAATGAATTAAGTCTCCAGAATATAATATGTGGCTATTCCAATAATAAGTTTAGGTGAAACTCGCTTAGAATAGTTTCTTTCATTTCCCTTGTTCTTTCTTTCTGACCAAAAAAAAAAGGAGAACAATTAAAACAGAGCTAAATAGGGTACGAAAAAAGAGTAATCAGCTCGGAAGAAAATGATTTTTTTTTTGTGTCCCTGAACACTTTTGGTTTGGTTTTCTAGCTTTACTTTTCACCCTTTAGTCTCCTTTTGGAAAGTAAGGAATAAAATAAAAATTAATTTGTTTTGTGGAATCCATCTTTCCAGTTTCTTTCCACATTATCTATAGTTCTTCTTCTTAATTACTAGTCTCTCTTTCCACGACATAGTTTTTGGTCCCTTTCCCGGGGAGCAATGTTCTACCGGTAAGTTAAAGGACGTAAATTACTTGTTAGAATATAATGTGTCATATGATCACGAATTCATAAAAGTTAAGGAGTGTAACTTACTTTCCGGAATATAAAATTTCTTATTATTATTGGCTTAAAATGTATTTACAATTTGGCCTACCTTATGACATTTTTTTGTGTTTACAGGGGGTTTATTGCCATTTACAGGGGTTATTGTCAAATCTTTTTAGTTAATAATCGGGTTTTCATATTTTATTCCAAAGAAAAACAACATATATATATCTCTTCCCCTGTAAATCATGAAGAATTATCGCACTTAAAATAAGTAAAATATATTACGGTCTCAGAGGGGTAAATTTCTTTGGCATGTTAACACATGTTTTTTTTACTAATAAAAATAACGTAGGATATTTCTTGCCAATTAAATATAATACAAGGGTGTTTTACATTTCAGTACTCTATATAATCTCCTTTTTTTCAATGGATAGCAGGACTAAAAAAATAAAATAGGGTTTAAAGAAATTAACCTAACTAAAATTCACTATTTATCAGTTGGAACCATTGAATAATTTCTACTGGAAAAAAATGTAAAATGTGGTCCCATAATTTATAGTTGCTGACGAATTTTTCCTTTAAGTTTTTGAGCTGACAATTTTGCCCCATAAGTCACAAAACTAAAGCACATTTCGGACATTTTCGGCCTTATTGAGAGAGTGAGCTTCAATTTTGGGCTTCTGTATTCAAATTTTGATTTGGGCTTTTAGGATTCTATCACGATTTTAGGACAAAAACTTAATATTTCTTTCTTGCACATCCTAGTCGCATGAGATAAAAAAATTCTATTATTTCAAATAGCGATTTTGGAACAAATTAAAATAAAAATTCTTCTTTTCCCCCCAAGAATTCTACTTGCGATTTTGAAAGATAAGTATTTATAAAAGAAAAAATTTGCTCTTCTTAATCGGTCCTCAATTTTTTCTACTCTTACTAATCACGATTTCTGAAAAAAAATTAAAATTAGAACTTTTATTTTTGTCTAAAAATTTTAATTGCAATTTATAATATTATTTAATGATCTTTCTAATCGCGAATAAGAATAGCAAAAGAAAAAAGTACCCCATAGTCGCGATTAGAAAGAGGAATATTTTTTGTTCCAAAATCGTGATTCGTTATAAGAATAGAAAAAAGAAATTGTCCCAAAATTGCAACTAAAAACAACAGAATTTTTAATTTAAAAAATAAAATCGTTCCTAACCACAATTAGGTTGAACACACACAAAAAAAAATGTCCCAAAGTCACGAATAGGAAAACCAAGAAATAGGAAAACCAAGAAAAAAATACTAAGTTTTGAATGGGCCATGTGCGCGACAGGCGGCAGCACATGACCCATATTAATTTTTTCCCTCTTTTTAAATATAAACAAACATGATCAAATTCTTCAATTCACCTTCATAAGCTCGAGAGTGAATCTCACTCTCTCAATTGGGTCGAAAATGTCCCAAATTTACTCTCATTTTATGACTTATGGAGTAAAATTACCAGCACGAAAACTTATGGAGCTTACTTGCTAGCGATTATAAAGTTATGTCACCAATTTTATTCTTTTCCCACTAGACAGGAAATAATTTTGTGTAGAGCGATAATTGGAATTGTGCTATAAAAATAAAAAACGAAGAATAGCAATCAAATTACATTTTTTTAATAACAAAAACTTCATAAAATTAAGACGAAAAGTTTAGCCAATTTACAAGGAGGTAACCCACACAAAAAAAAGTAGTAGGTATATTACAAGGACTAAAACGCTCGTTCCATTTCAAACTGAAAGTCCAAATGTCAAAATTATGGGCAACACAATTTGTATTTCTGGATAGGAAAATATATGGCTTGAGATTATATAATATTACTTAAAAGGTTATAACTTTATTTTATTTTTATAAGTATATAAAAAAAGCGAAGTTATAAATGTTACCTTAACTTTTATTGCATGAAATCATATTGTCCCCCAGCGCACAAATAAATGACAATAACAAAGACAAAAAAAGAAAGGTGTTCCCTATAACACAGGTTTATGGGAGACAAACGCATATTATAATATTGAGATTAATTAGTGTATATTCGTTCAAGTGCATGCATTTGTATTTTAGTAAATATATTATAATTAACCAGATATTTTATATTTACAAAAAACACGTGATCTACATGCCATTAGGCATTGGATATCCATTTCCTATAATATAGAAAGTACATGCACATGCACAGGGCCGGCCTGAGTGTAAGTCGGCGTATGCGGTCGCTTAGGGACCGATGTATGAGGCCTTTAAAAAAAATTATATTATATTTACATCTATTTTTTTTTAATAAATATAATTCTCACAAAAAAATAGATAACTTAAATGTAACAAAACAATTAAACATCAATTCAATTTCACAATTTGTTACAAAAAACAAATTAATCAGAAAATGTAAAATCTCAAATCTCATCCGTTTTTCCTTTTCCCCTTTGGTTTCTCTCGATCAGTTTTTCAATTTCAACCTTGAATATTTATGTGATTGGAATTCATGAATTAATGGAGATATGAAGGTTTGGATAAATTGGATGATGAGATTTTGTTCGACTTAAAGAATTTAAAATATATTGTCGACGAGATTTTAATTAAGTACTTTTTGTATCAAGCTTGAAAAGTATTTGAAGCGTGACAATTATGATATATATAGATGCGATGGACTTATCTTTTGAATTGAGTCTTGAGATGTAATATACCAAAGGAACAAAAAAGACCAATTGAGGAGATTTCACTTTTCATACCAAATTCGCCACATACGAATTCTTTACAAACGATACAAAAGTGATTCTTCCGTTAGTTTTTGTTGAAGGAATTAAACCATGGAGATTGAAGCCTAGGTCCAAAGGAGTAATATGACTCAAACAGTTCTGAAAAATGTGGAGAAACAAGGTCGTGATCGCGATTTGAAATTATGAGGAAAAGGGTTTGGAGGTTTAGTTTTCAAATGCAAAAATTGAATGATTCACTTAACATAATATGAAATTTATTATACGTATGTGTTCGCGCTGAAAAGACGAACAAAACAACTCTCCTACTTTCCGCGAACAACTACCAGAGGACCGTGGCCATGCGTGAGGAAGGAGACATGGGTCACGCAAAATTGCCAAAAGGCAGGAGTCAATCCACAAAATCGCCAATGTTTAATCATTTTATTATAAAAAAATATCAATAGTTTAAATTTTTATGACCACGTGATAATTTCATCAACAAAACTAACGAAAATATCACTTCGTAACGCCTGTCGGGAAATTTATACGTTTTTTGCAAGTTTAATATGAAAAATGAAATATGTCTAAATCTAAATATGAAAAATGATTTTTTGTCGAATTTGTTGAACCCTCAAACGAGAAATAAAATGTACAGAGGCCCGAAAGTGACCTAGAAAAAGGCAAGGTGGGGCCCAAAAAATACCCTTAGCTAAAAGATCCAAAATGCCAGGAAAAATACAAAGCAGAAAGACAATAAAAGGAAGAGTAAAGCTTACACTCAGGCTAAAAGCGACTATGCAAGGCCCAACAAAGTAAGAAAATGGCCTCCACCGGTGACGGAGCTGGACGGGTTTTATTGGGGGCAAAACAATTTTAGGCAATGCATCAAATAAAGATAATAATAAGAAAATAATATTATAAATAAAATTAAAGATCATATTATTTTTACAATATTAATAAAGATTTTTGTTGAAGCGATACACTAAAAAAAGAAAATAATTAGAATAAAAGCTAAAAGAATGATAAATATTGAAATTAAGAGAGAAAGAAAAATTAGAAGAAAGACATAAATATTTATTAAGAAAAAGAAAAAAAATAAAAGAATGCATAAATATATATATAGGGATAACAAAAGAAAGATTAAAAGAGAGCGTGCCAGGCAAGATTCGAACCATGATCTCACTTGGTATTTAAAGCAAATATTCTTGGGGGAGGCGACCGCCCCCCAGTCTAGCTTTAGCTCCGCCACAGGCCTCCACACCGGCAAAAAGACCATGCAAGGCCGACAATAAACACCTATCAGCTAAATTTTCATTGCAACTTTCATATCAAACCAATTTTTTCTCCGAAGTTAATGGCAATTTACCCCTTATGAAATGCATATTGTTCAATTTACTCCCAATTTACTCCTCTGTAAAAAAATTAAAGAAGCAATTTACCACTTTCAGTCGGAGAGTGTAACTCACTTGCCGAAATTGATAGTGGCTAAAATGTGTTTTGTAACGTAGCGGAGTAAATTGCTACATTTATCATAACACAATAGGGTAAACTGCCACATTATCCTAACAAATGGGGTAAAGTGCCTATATAAAAATATCAGGGAGGCGGTGTGAAACTTTTATAAAATTATAGGGGGTAAAGTGCTCTTTTTCAAATCACATGGAGGTAAATTGAACATTATGCATTTCATAGGGGGTATATTGTCATTAACTCTGGAGAAAAAATGAGCTTGGTATGCAAGTTGCAATGAAAACCTATTATGTAGTATCGAATTTGCATTTTAGTGTACAATGGTACCAAAGTTGCAAGGTGATCTATCATGTGGTACCAAAAAAGCAAATTTCCCGATATGATATTGTTATTTTCGTAGTGTACATGTTTATATAGGCCCTATTTCGAAGAATTTTGGCTTGGTTTCGTGGGTCTCGATTTAAAAAAAAATGGTTTGGGTAGTTTCGGTGGAACCTTTGAAACCTCATTTGGTTAGATTTTAGATGTTTTGGGTTTTGTGGTTTTTAAAATGTTGAAACCTCACTCGAATTGAGTTTGGATGTTTTGGGTTTTGTGGTTTTCAAAATGTTGAAAACTCACTTGAATTGAATTTGAATATTGGAATTTTGAGGAAAAAAGTAGATGGAATGTGTAAAATAATTGTCTATTTTTATAGATTTTGGTGGGGGAGGGGGCAAGTAGGTGGTATGTATATATCAAATCAAAATTTTATAAATTTCAAGAGTTCAGGGGTGGGTTTGTGAATTGATTTGTGCTGAGTTTCATTAATTTTGTCAAAGTTCATTTAAGTTCTGACCCAATTCTTAACATTTATGGTTCATTATGGACCTATTATTTAATTATAACTAGGTTCCATTACAAAATAATTACCCAATTAACTTGTGCAGCTTGAACATAATTCAAATGAAAATGTATAAATACAATTTAATTAGTTAGTTGATAAGATTATTCAAATAACTTAATCAGTATCATAAAAATAAAATTTAAAATTTTATAGTTTCTAAAAGTTTTCAAAGAATTAAAAAGATAATTTGATCAAACTATTAGTTAAACAGTTTGATTTTCTACTGTTACATATTGGACATTCAATTTGGAATAGGTATATATTAATGTTTAATTGCGTCCTTTAATTGACTGATCGACTAACTAATTAATTTTTTTGAAATAAGCATCCTTATTAATTTCTAAAATAAGTGATGACGAGACTCTTCACGAGAAAAGTTTTCTATTTTCGACTCGAGAAATCAACACCATAATAACAAAAAGAAGAATTTAATAGTTGAAATGTCAAATAAACATGTTTTCCATACTAATGTTTATTTGGCGTTTCCCAAAATTATTTCGTGTTTGGGAAATGCCAAACAAACATGTTTTCTACATTCTGAAATAATTTTTTCACTTCTCAATTTTTTCAAACTAATCTCTCAAAAGCCGAACAAACAACAATTTTCTTATCTCTAAACAAAACATATACAAACTCTACTTTGATTTGACATAAAGTAACATATCTCTTACACAATTTATCTCACATAACAAACATGATTTGACATAAAGTTTTACACATCTTACACCTACAACCCAACTCTTCCAAAAAAATCTACACATACTTTTTTTTTTGTTTCCCAAGGGTTTAATCCCTTTCGAGACAGGTTTGGCACATTAAGTGGGTACCTCTCCCAACAGGGATTCGAACCTGAGTCCGCTACTTTGTAGTGACTAGTCCCTTCCACTAGACCAACACCAACCACCTGTTGGTATCTACACCTCCTTTATTTCTCAAACAACTCTTTAAAAACTCAAACAAACAACATTATGCAAATTGAGATTATTTCACAAACTTCCACTATTATCCCAAACTACTTTCCCAAACACCAAACAAACAGGCCCTTAAATGGGAAAAAATCCATGCATTTTTATGTCTTATTCGTATCCAAACTTTAAAGGATGTAGTATTTATTAAACTCCCACGAATGTGAGTATTTTATCTAGTTTAATACTAGTATTTGTAATTAGTTAACTTTTATACCGATGTAATAAATTCAATTCGATATAGTGTTTGATGTAACGATGTGATCACCATATCAAAAGAAATAACTATGACATATAGGCACCAGCTACAAGCTGTAACAATTAATCATTCTAGAAATTCTGTGTTTATTATCTTTAATTTATTTCCTTTACCTTATCTGCCTATTAATTTCAAATTTGGTTATTGTTATAAGATATATCTCGACCGAAAACAAAAGGGGAAAAACACTTTTGATACCAAACTTTAATTTAAAATACACATTTTATACCAAGCTTTTCGAAAAATATATTTCATTCCATGATTTATACCCTCTTGATACATTTAGTTTTGCCGTCAATTTTCGGACGGAATTCAGCACGTATAGCTCACGTGCCCGTTAAGTTAACAATGATGGATCTTTAAAATTCGTGCTTGTTTTCCCTGCCATTGTCAACTTAACAAGCACGTGCCGAATTTCATCCGAAAATTGAAGACAAAATTGAATGTGTCAAGAGGGTATGAATCATGGTATGAAATGTATTTTTTCGAAAAACTTGGTACGAAATATATTTTTTGAACTAAAATTTGGTATTAAAAGAGTTCTTCCCTCGGAAACAAAATGTCTTCTAGCCGCACTACAAGGACTAATTACAATTTTCAAATATTTTATATATTCACATAAAATTAATATTGATTTGTATTGAATGGTGTATGTTTACTATTTTTTTTTGGTTTTCCACATCATGCCTTAATATGAGACTTTGTTCAATATAGTAATATATAAATATATGTAAATTAACATGTGGAGAGTAGGGCTGTCAATGGGTCGGATTCTGGTCGGACCAGTCTTGTCCAGATATGACTCCATTTATATCGTATCGAATTAGGTCGTATTCGGATCTTGTTTGGATTGTGCTCGGATCTATATTTTTTGAATCCAATGGATCTTGGTCGGATCTGGCCGGATATCAGATCTTTTTCTGATCTAATAAAATTTTCATTTGAAAAATTAGATTAATATTTTTTCCAAAAACAAGTTGATTAACTTTACAATTTTATTTAATCTTAGCTCACATCTTCAAACTTCCTTTACTAATATTCATATTTTTAAATGAAAATATTGATTTAAATAAATTTATAAATGAGTTATAAATTACTATCTTCTTGAATTGACTGTGAAATATTGTTAATGATACTTACTTTTATAAAACATTATATATATATATCATTCTTTTTTATTTTTTATCGGATACGGATCTCTAACAGATCGGTTCGACCTAATTCCATATTCTTTCCATGTGTTTCGGATTACGGATCTTTATAATTGGATCAGGTCCCTCGAATCTTTAATCGGACAATCATCCTAATAAATCGAATCGAATTCGGACGGATCTGGATTAAAATCGCCCCATTGACAGCCCTAGTGGAGAGTCAATGGAGAACACATGATTAAAATTTTGATCTGATAATTAAATTTTCTATTACTTAATAAATTTAGTTTAATAGTTAAACTAATCAAATTAACAAAAAGTGATATGTTGATTATAATAATTATGTCCAAGAACTTATTGAGGATAGAATTGTGACATTTAATTCTTCTATTTGAAATCTAAAAAGCATGCAACTCATGAATAGAATAGGGTACGTAGCTGATAAAATAGCCAAAATTAATATACAGTTATTATATTAAACAATCGCAGTAAAATGGAGGGCATCGGCTACATTAATTTATTATGTTAATTAATGTGGTTTACTTGCACACTTATACCCTAGCTAATTGATATGAACACTACAGATTTACCCTATACTTCAAGCAAAATCAACAACTAGAGTATATTAATTAATACATGCATATATTACTTATGAGATAATTGCATTTTTTATTGCATTTTAGGTCAATTCTCACTTTTGGTACACCGCTTTATGTGTCCAACACATTTGGTACAACGCTTTAACAAATTGTGACACATTTGGTACATCTGTTAAAAGATGTCATTAAATGGTGACGTGGCAGTTAAGTCTAAATTCAAAATTGATGTCATTACTTATGTTGACTGATAATTTTACCCCATAACATTTCAGACTACCAAAAAAGCTCCACATCTCCAAATTTAGAGACGATTTTAGTCTACATTGTTGCCAAATTTCAATATTGACTCGAATAAGACCACGTGCAGATCAATTTGAAAATTTTACTTATTTTATTTAAATAACTAATTTGATTTATAAATAATATTAATAAATTAAATAATACTTTAACATAAATATAAAAGAAAAAAGAAAACATATTATTTTCAAATATAATATTTATATAATAGTATTATTCTATTTAATATTTATTAAATAATAAATTATACAATTAAAAAATATTTAATATTTATTATAATAATAAATAATAAATAATTATAATCTAAAAAAACTAAACCCCACCCCTTCCCCCACCATTTCCCAGGCCGGCGGCGGCATCGGATCGGAGAATCCAGGTCGAAATAGTTTTTTTTTAAATTACATTTATTTATTATTTTAATAAATATTAAATAATTTTTAATTATGTAATTTATTATTTTAATAAATATTAAATAGATTAATACTATTATATAAATCTTATATTTGAAAATAATATGTTTTCTTATTTTTTTTATATTTATGCTAAAGTATTATTTAATTTATTAATATTGTTTATAAATCAAATTAGTTATTTAAATAAAATAAGTAAATTTTCAAATTGGTTTGCACGTGATCTTATTCGCGTCAATTTTGAAATTTGACAACAATGTAGACTAAAATCGTCACTAAATTTGGAGATGTGGGGCTTTTTTGGCAGCCTGTAATGTTATGAGATAAAATTATCAGTCAGTCAACATAAGTAACGGCATCAACTTTGCAATTAGACTTAACTGTCACGTCACCATTTAAAGGCAATTTTTAACGGTTGTACCAAATGTGTCACAATTTGTTAAAGCGTTGTACCAAATATGTTGGACTTATAAAGCGGTATACCAATTGTGGGAATTGACCTAAAAAGCAGTATCAAAAATACAATTATCTCTATTACTTATATAGCTATGACATTAATATATTATATCCTCATAATATATATGGAAGACTGTTTTACATTTAATTGATAGATAATTAAAGCCAAAAAACACCCTCGATCAGTACTGTCCTGTAGGCATGAGTAGTAGAACTTGTTAGGTGAAATGTATATAAAATATTTATCATTAAATTTATCATAATTGAATTTTTAATCGAAAGCCTTCAAAAACTGTTGAATTTTAAAAAAAAAAAAATTTGAAATTAATCACCAAAGTTTCTGGAAATACATTTTTCAAATTTTAAAATTGGTTCCCATGAGAAATCTCTAAACAAATCCATTCTGATTCTTTTCTAAAATAATCTATAGCGTAATTTAAATTTAATTAAAACTAATAATTAAGTACATGCATTCTCTATTGTGGAAATTGAGCAACACTAGGACGAAGACGAAGAAGTGACATAGTCAAAAGTTCCATTGCAACTTGATAGTAGAAAGAAATAAATTAAATCCACACACAAAATGAAAAGAAGAGAGAATTAGCAAAGTCAAAGCGTCAAACTTTCAAGCCCTCACTCGCTAACAATAATAATATTATAACAGTTACAAAACTCAAAACTATTAATTGTGTGCTTAATATTTAAATACATTTAAAATCACTAATTAGATATAATATTTAATTTGAAGTAAAAAAAAAAACAAGTCCCAATTACGGCTCTTCTGCCACTTCACATTCCCATCTTCTATATAAAGCCCCACCTTCTCTATTAGTAATAAGCCCAATTAAGTACACCACCTTCTCTTTCTCTCTCTCTCTATATCTATCTATACATCAAAATTGTAATCCATACATCAATCTTTTCCCAAACCGTCAATCAATCAATCAAACTCTTTTTTTTCTTTTTCTTTGAAAAGAGAAAACAAATTAAAATGGAACAAAACCATCATGTTAAACTAGTGTCATCAAGAAATTACAACAAAAAGGGAAATAGTACTACCCAATCAATTAATGAAGAAGAAGAAGAAATGGATCTAAGAAGAGGGCCATGGACTATTGAAGAAGACTTCACACTTATCAATTACATAGCCCATCATGGTGAAGGCCGTTGGAATTCTCTTGCTCGTTGTGCTGGTACGTTAATTAATTCAAATCAATCACTTGTTTCTTTTTTTTTGTGATTGACTCAAATCAAACCCAACTTCAGTTCATCGTTGTACATATCCAATCAAAAAAGCTTGGATGATAATTTTCGGTCTGTTCCAGCTCGACTCGATAAGTCAATTTTTTTGTAAAGATCGTTCAAGCGCAATTCATTAAGAAATCAAATCAATGATCGATTATTAGTCCCTCAATGTGATCGATAAGAAAAACCCTTTTTTTTTTTTTTTTTTTTTTGAAACGGATAATTAATTATTATACATTATAATGATTGAAATTGAATTTTCTTTTAATTTCTTCTTTTTTTCCTGGTGCAGGTTTAAAAAGAACCGGAAAGAGCTGCAGATTGAGATGGTTGAATTACTTACGCCCGGATGTCCGACGTGGCGATATTACACTGGAAGAACAACTATTGATTCTGGAACTCCATTCGCGTTGGGGTAACAGGTGGTCCAAGATCGCACAACATTTGCCCGGAAGAACGGATAACGAAATAAAGAACTACTGGAGAACCAGAGTTCAAAAACATGCCAAACAACTCAAATGTGACGTCAACAGCAAACAATTTAAAGACACCATGCGTTACATATGGATGCCAAGGTTAGTTGAACGAATCCAAGCCGCCTCCGCCGCCGCAACCTCCGCCGTTGGCGGCGGCGCTACTTGCACCACCACCACCAACTACATAAATAACCAAATGGGTACATCTCAATTTGTCCTGCCGCAGTCCAATTTCGGTGGTGGAGTTAGCAGTTACACGCCGGAAAACTCCAGCGCCGCCGCGGCATCCTCGGAATCCTTTGGGACTCCGGTTTCGGAGATTACGGAGTGTAATTACAATAATTATCATCAAGTTAATCAGGGGAATAATAATAATAATAATAATAATCAAGATTATTATTATTATAATCAGGGGAATAATAATCAATTAGATTGTTTAAATTTGGATTTTTTGGAGCAAAATTGGAGTCAGTGGATGGACGGTGGAGATGTGTCGGAGAATTTTGATGACGTGTGGTTCTTACAGCAGCAGCAACTCAACAACAATGTTTAAAACAAGGGGGGACATTTGAATAAATTGAAAAATAGTAATTTGTATTAATAGCCTAGCTATAGCTAGAAATTAAATATATAGAGTGGTTTTAATTATTTCATGGAATTTGTGGACAGGGACAGGTTTTTATTTATTTTTGCTATTTTCATGTTTATATTTTTATGAAGTTTTTGGTTTGTGGAGGGTAAAAGAAATTGTAATTTGAACAGGGTTTTGATATTAATATATCATTCTTTGGAATTCTATACAGAATCTAAATTAGTCGTTAGATATATACGTTCTTTTTCTTATACTACATATTATTGCATATTTGCATTATAATTTACTCTCTTAATTTATGTTATTATTATTATTCATTTCTTGAAAAAAAATTGGATCTCAAAGTATTATAATTGAATTAATTAATTTACTACCACGTACATATTCACAACAAATAACTAAATTAATTAGAACAAAAGAATTAAATATGTATGTATGCATGTATTTAGGTATATAGCATGTATTTAGGTATATACGCATGTATGAATTAAATATGTTGCAGATGTTCATAATTAATTCCACTAACTTAATTAATTAGATGTCTTAGTCATTAGTTATTTTATTACTATTATTGAGTTGTGGAATTTTCGAAACACAGCTATTGGGGCCTGAACCGGATAAAGTCCCCATCAATTTAGTTCTAGATTAAGGCAAAAAGTAATTAAGCAATGATTTAAGGACATGAAATATTCTCAATTATATTTTTTTTAAGATCACGAATTAGTGTTAATTATATTATCATGTTATTCTAATGCCACGTGAGTGGCTTACAAGGTTACACACTACCTTTAATCCTTCCATTATCCCTTAATCTCCAATTAATTATCAAAATTAATTATTATTGGTTTTCAAGCTTGCCTAGTACAATTGTACGGACAATGCAATTGGCTCTTGATCGGAGGCATATAAGGCCATCTCCAATGGAGAGGGCTAGCCCCGGGGCTCCGGAGCCCCGGGGCAGCCCTGCCCCCTCCCCCCCCCCCCCCCCCCCCCCCCGAGCCCTGCCTGGTCGTCTCCAATGGTAGGGCTCCGGAATGGAATTAATTCCATTTTCTTCCTTTGTCCACTCTCACCTATAATTCTGATTTTAATTTTGTTTTTAATATTAATATTAATAATAGTAATAATTATTAGTACTGGTAATTAAATTATTAATTATATTAAAATATTAAAATTAAAGAGAGTAAATAATTAAGTAAATTAAAATTAATACATAATACGAAATACAACAAAAAAGTAAGGAAATACAAGAAAATCGGATTAAATAAACGACAAACACACGAAAATATAACATTTTACTGATTTCTCCTCTGAAACCAGTCGGTTCCTTCATTCGATGAATCCCCAAATAAGAAACCAACCGTAGACTTCAAAAAGACTTAATAGCCCATGTTTACGCAAAATACGGTTAAGCATGAATGTAATTGTTTGAATTTACTTTTCTTGTCTATTTTAATATATATTTAAATATTTAATTAGATTAAGTATTAATCTAAATTATGTGTATAAGTGTTTAATTTTATTTTTAACTAATTCCGTATTTTTAAAAAAATATAGCCACCACCAATATTGTAGTTAAATGATTAAATTTTTAATTACAATAAAAGATATTAAAATAAAATGGGCTATTTATTTATGAATCATTTGTCCATAAATAAATTTAATTACAATTCTAATAAATTATTAATGATTTTAATTTTTAAAAAAATAATTTTATATATTAAATAATCAAATTAAAAATTGGTGACTACATATATTTATTAAATGCTAGTAAATATACAATAAATATACTTAATAAATTTTATTAAATATTTAAATTCTACATATTTAATTTAATAGGGAAAATTAATTTTATTAATTATTTAAGTATATATATATTTTTTCTATTTTTATTTATTAAAAAACCAATTAAATAATCAAATTTTAAAAAAAAAACAAAAAAAAAACGCCGCCCCGCCCCGAGCCCAGCCCCCACTGGAGACGACTCCCTCCCTGCAGCCCCACCCCGCCCCCAACCCGGCCATCTCCATTGGAGATGGCCTAACTAGATAATTTCATTTTATCTTTAGAAATTTTTTTGTTAGTTTGAGTAAGGATGTGTGGGTACGAATTTCACTTAATGTATGAGTCTTTCTCTATTTTAATACTAGTTGTTTAAATAAATTTTTCATTGTGTTTGTCAGTTGAGGATTATTATGTTTTACTAGCTACTGGTCAAATAGAAATTTTCAATAAACTGATTTGATTTTATGTTGTTGGATTGAACACTATTATTTAAACTAGTTATACAAATTGTGATAACTCGAATTTTCATGATATCATTTGACTAATTATGCTTTGCGCATAGAATTGTATTATTTTCATATATATGCCTTATATATGTTCCAATTTTTCGACGTTCTAAAAAAGTTCTCATTTTAAAATATTGTTTTTTTTCTTAACACAATTGCCTCATATAAAAGAACGATGTAATATCAATAAGTCTGAACTAATATTTCTTAAATAAAAATAAAAAATTACTTATAGTTTTCACCGTAAATAATTTCATAACAAAGCGTTCACTCAAATAACACTTTAAAAATTTCTCAAAATTAGAGAATTAGACCTCACTTTCACAAATCCTATTCTCAAGATTTGATTTATGTACAATATATAAATTGTCCTACAAAGTGGAATATTGTTGACAATTCATACACTAATAACACTTCGAATTAACGTCGCAATAATGTATACTACATGAAAATCTTTTCATTTAATGCCATAGCCGTCCTTACACCAAAAAAATGGAAATTCAAATGTTGACAAAATATTAGTATTTCATTTTCACTAAAGATTTGATTGGGAAATGAGAGATTCACCATTTCATTTTCTTTTAATTTTTTTTAATAAAGATAAAGGGCCTGTTTGTTTGGCGTTTCCCAGATTTTTTTCTTGTTTGGGAAATACCAAACAAACATGTTTTCTATTTTCCGAAATAAATTTTCCATCCATTAATTTTCTAAAACTACTCTCTCAAAAGCCAAACAAACAACAATTTTCTTATCTCTAAACAAACCTATACAAACTCTACTTTGATTTGACATAAAGTAATATATCTCTTACACAATTTATCTCACATAACAAACATGATTTGACATAAAGTCTTACACATCTTACACCTACAACTCAACTCTTCCAAAAAAACCTACATCTACTTTATTTCTCAAACCACTCTTTTAAAGCCCAAACAAACAATATTACGCAAATCGATATTATTTCACAAATTTCCACTACTCTCCCAAACTACTTTCCAAAACGCCAAACAAATACGCCCAAAACTTTTAAGGGGTCTTTAAGAAATGGTAGAAAATTGGACGGAATACACACAAAATAAGGTCAAAGAAATGTAAACGTGATGAAATGGTACAAAAAGATAGATACATACACTTATATTTATAGAGAGAGAAATGACGAAAGAAGAGCATGGCGGCGGGGAATCTTTGTAGGACGCGTGACTTATAGAGAAGTTACCAAAAGTGGTCCCAGTGGGAAAGGGTGTTAAGGAGCTTCCACGTGTGATTCTACTTTTTCTTATGTTTAGAATAAAATTTAAGTTTTTCATTTTTTATAATTTAATCAAATTTAAGTTTAGGCTTCCTAGACGGAAGCACTTATAAATATAGACGCAATCCTTGAAATAATAGAGCTGACGTGTTTGAGGTCTATTAGTTAATCGTAACAAATATCAATAAGTGATCGGTTGTGTCGTGTGTGGAGGAACTAGACTCCAAAGTCCCCCAAAGTGTCCAACTCAAGATCGAATTCGTTGAGAAAAACTCTAACATAAATTATTATACGCGATTTTCATGAAATTAAAACTATTGAAAAACAATAAAAAAAATTAAAATATATAATAAGTCAAATTAAAAACATACTACTTATTGATATGTCTAGAAATTTGGTACAAAATCAATGAAAATATTTAGATATTCTTTTTAAATGATTTTCGATTCATAATGATTATTTATCATAGAAGTCAGGGACTGAATTGATGGAAATGCTATGATAGTAAACGGATGAAAATATCCCCAATAATACGCACGTGCATGTTATGTGAATTCGGTGCCGCCGTTGACCATCTGAAAATGTTCAAAGTGAAACAAATAATCGATATGAGAATTAATGTGGAAGAAAAAATACAAAAAAAATAACTCTGTAAAAAGTTAATGATACGGAACTAGCTTTATTCGTACTTTTTCACCCTTAATCTAAATTAGTGCAAAAGAAATAACATAAGATGACTTCTATAGATGGAAAATTGAAAAAAGAACAAACAAGGAAAGACTACCGAGCAAGGAAGTGAACTACCTCCGAAGACTTAATTTAGCTTCACTTTTACAGTCAAATTATGTTAGAATCCAAATCATAAAAAAACTACCTCCAAATTATTTCTCAATTGCCATTTGTTATTTTCCATTTTGATGAATTACTGCCACTTGTTATTACCAATCATGAAATAGGTAAAACGTACAAGTACACGAAAGGAATGTACTATGTCTTTTTTTTTAAATCTATCTAAAAATATACTGCCCAGATAGTGTTAATATCAATTTACCCCATGTGGTATATATATGATGCTTAATTTATTTTTTTGTGATTTAAAAAATAACACTTTATCCCTTTGTAAAAATTTTAAAAAAGTAATGTAGACCCTTCAATCAGAAAGAGTAACTCATTCGCTAGTAAAATGCAACATTTATCATAATAAATGAGTAAAATGTATTATTTATCATAACACATGAATAAAGTGTCAAATATAAAAGGGATAATTTTGTCAAAAAAACCTTTTTTTTAAAGTTTAAAAACGTCAAAAAGTCGACTGTGTAAAATTTTTAAATAGTTAATTATTTTCAAATTATGTGGAGATAAATTAAAATTTATATTATCATAACTCCTGCCAATCAAGGTAATGTACAACTGGTTTCCATTATAATTTTGAAGGTTTGATTTTTCTTTTACCCGCATTCAGTTTCATTTATTTTCTTCTCAAGAAAAATGGATCATTTTCAGTGACATCATTAATCTGTATCGAAGACTCTTGAACAGTGCAAGCCCACGATTAAAATTTATCATTTGAGTAGGCCCATGAACTGTATTTCGGGCCCACTTGAGGTGACCACACAGAAACATGAAAAGTGGTTTGTTTGAAATTTCAATCAGTCAAATCTCGAACTTATAGATGGTAACTATACTATGAAATAAATAAAAGTGTCCTCCGAATATTTTGAAGGGACCCTAACTAACAAGAACATTCATCCAATTGCGATGTATTTGTTAATTTGTGATGAAAATTTTAACATAATTAAGAGTGGTTTATATTTATCAAAGGGACATATCCAATAATTTGATGAATAAGTGCTTTAAAGTGATAAAAAGCAAATAGGTGGGGGAAGTGATTTATTAACATTGAATTGTATGGTCTATTTTCTTTTATATATTGATCCGTTATCATGTCAATTAAACAATTCTCTGTTTAACAAATTAATCTAAAATTCATGTGACAAAAAGGTTGACACACCAATTTGTGTATAGAATTGTAAATCAAATCATGTTATTACAAACTTGATTTCAGTTTAATTTGTAAAAACTCAATTAGTTGTTCCATATAGATTAAACTTTAGAAAATAATAATTACATAATAACATTTGAATCTAGAAGCGCTCGAGCTAGACTTAATAACTAAAAAATAAACAAAAATAAAATGTTGAAGTTAATCTACCTTACAAAATAATTGTGCATGAATGACACATTGCAATATTGAAAAAACTACTAAAAGTAATATAAATATGACAATTCATATTAAACTATGCGCACATGTATATATAATTACAATTCAGTGACATTTTTGGTGTAAGTATTATCGTTATCCCTTACATAAATCAGTAATTATTAATAGTGACAACTTAAAAAATTTATTATTAAATATGTGGAATGAAAATACAATTTTGAGTTCGAGAATGACCGAAAAGTCAAGGTGAAGCTGAAAACAGCTCGGGACCCTCATACTTTCCATCAATCAATAGGCTAAATTGAACAACCCCCCCCCCCCCCCCCCCCCAAAAAAAAAAAAAAAAAAGATATTTAATCAGGCCGAAAATCAAGTCCCTTGAGCAAACTAGTGGAATCAGTTGAAAAGAAATGAGAAAATATCCCACGAATCCAACCAACAACTTATGGCCTGGGATATACCCAGCACGATAACAAAATTTTAACCCAACCCTCACTCATGGAATCCGACTCAAGCATCGAATCGGCTCAAGTTAGTGGAATATATTTATGAAAGATTTTGTGGAATAATTTAGTAAAATTATTCACTTAACATATACTCCTATTTGATAACATAATTATTCAATTAGTATTTGAAAAAAACTGATTCGGGTGATTTCTGTGAACTGCTTCAAATTTTATTTGAATTGAGTTTTATATTTTGAGAAAATTGAAACTCAATTTGGATTGAGTATTAATGTTGGTAAAATAAGTGGTAAGTGTCAAATCAATGTTTTCATAGAGAAAAATATAGGTGGTATATGTCAAATCATTTTATTTTATAAGTTTGAGGTTTATTTTGAATATACAAGTTGAAACATGAATTTCGCGAAACTTGTAGTAAGACTTCGCTTAGAATAATTTTGACTTTGTTTCATGAAACCGCAATACAGAGCCAAAACCTAATCAAATATGGCATTCGGTCTTGCATAAATGTCTATAAATTGTGCTTGGAATTAGTTGAAACATGAATTTCGCGAAACCTGTAATAAGACTTTGCTTAGAATATTTTGACTCAGTTTCGCTAAACCGCGAGAAGAGGCAAAACTAATCAAATATGACATTCGGTCTTGCTTAAATGTCCATAAATTGTGCTTGGAATTATTATCCTTTTCAAGGTATTAAATGTCACGATCAAATATATCAATCTTGAATATGAACTAGTCACAAACTTTTTATCTCACATCAATCAAAAACCCATTCGAGGAAGGTCTATTAAGCGCACATATAATTTCAGGTGCTCTTAACTTTCCTTTGCACTTTAAGACAATTCCTAGTTGATTAATTAGCTCTATCGACAAAAACATCATTTTCTTCCTCATGCGATATTTTGCTTTGCGTGAAGGTAATGTGATGAAAATGAGGTTTGAAATTGTATTGTAATTATGCTTTTCAAACGCTCTAAGCCACAAGGTCTATTCTATAGGGATATTAATTAAGAGGCCAGGTTTGTGTCGTGTCGTCATTTGTTTATTTGTAGAGAGTATTTTGCCTAGGCGTAACAAATATAGGTATAGCTATTGATGACATTCTTTTATAAGGAATAATTTGTTTGCAGCATAATTGATATTTCCTTCGTTTAGAAGTACACTTGATATGATTAAATGAGGGGTACGTTTTCGTGATGGAATTGAAGGTTGGAAAGTCTTTACTCCATTTATGGAAGGAGTATACACGATTGGTTTCATATCATTTGTTTGTTGAGTTTGAAATATATTGCGATTGTACATGACCTCCATCACTTATTTTTTATGAAATGAGATCAAATGATTCTTAGTCATCCGAACATAAGTTGAACTTTAAGTTTGACAGGCGTTTAGTAATTTGTGTAACTAATGGAGTTTAGGTTGAACCTAATTTCAAACCACATCAACTAATATGTTTTCTAGTTTAATTTGTTTATGTGTAACGAATCGTCCGTACACGAGTTTTTATTAAAAAAATATATTAAACCTTTATATATTCTGAATTGTTTGATTTGATTTAAACAATAAATAAAAGGGACCTCGTACGAGTCCCAGTGTCCTAAATATGAATCGAGCTTGAGCATATTGATAGTTTTACAAAATATTTGTCATTTTCATCTTAAATAGTCTAGATTCTAGACTGAGTATCAAATGTGACAATTACTAAAAATTGTAAATAATAAAAAAACTAACAAAGACTAGTAAATAAACTAGAGAATTACCCATATTAATCGAAGTTGAACCCAATACCTCTTGTTCCTTGGTAGTAGTGTTTTTTTCTATTAGTGCAAGAATGTTCTATTTTCCTATTAGGTTAGCAAAGTTCCAAATACATATACTGACAATTTGCTAAATTATATATTTAGAAGATTCTTTAGTTGACTTCAAATTCCATGAAAATTAGTCTTCAAAATCTAGTACACTACCAATATTAACAACTTGTTAATTAAATTAATGTCAAAGGCTGTTTTATAATACATCTTTTTATAAAGAAAATCATTGTCGTCCTCTAGAACTAGACTAATTAATATATGCATTACAATTTTGTTTTAACAAGAAAAGGTCAAAGGCTAAAAAACAACACTGCTGATTAAATTACACAGAGATTAGTCAACAGTTTAACTCAATTAGTGGATGGTTCAACCGCAATTATCTAGCTACTTAATTATATATACATAGGCCTATTTTTTTAATTCCTAGATTTAATTATATCATTCGACTCGATATAATTAACCGACGCGGTAGTTGTACAAACTTGATTTTGACATTACAAAATAAAATAATAAAATATTATCCGGATTAATTAGCAGCCAAATCCTTGACTGCATCTGTAATTATATATTACTAGTATAATATTAAGTTTAGGAAAACAGGGGTCAAGACATGATTATTAATTAAAGCTTAATCACATTATTTTTATTGAACTTATTTTGGATTAGTGGGATTTAGTTGGTGGGGTGAGGTCTCAACATGGAGTATAATGGTATCACTGCTTACGTAAGTTACTTACTCTGTATTCAGCGTCAAGATATTTGACTCGAAATATGCTAAAAATTCTTGAATTGAAGTACATTTATTATTATTTAAATTTACTTTTGAATAATGGATGAAATAATACTTTACCAGAAGTTTGTTTTACTATATTCATCTATTCATCAAGTAAGGCCATCTCCAGCCGAAGGAGGAGTCAGGCATAAAGTGGGTCATCGGCTGGAGATGAAAAATTTCCGGAGGGCATCCTGTATATATTTTTTTTAATTTTTAATTTTAAAAATAATTTATAATGTATTTAAAAAAATTATATTATATTAATTATACATATATGTGTGTAAAAAAATTAATTGGTCACTTTTTTTTAAAAAGAAAAAACAATTATATGTGTGTGTAAAAATCCTTAAAAATTTTGTGAATGCCTTATAACTTTTGTGTAAAAATTCTTAAAAACTTGTATAAAAAAATAGTCAATTTTATGTAATTGGTGACTTTTTTAAAATAAATTAAAATATTTATGTGTGTGTGTGTAAATAAAATTGGGTGTATTTTGATAAACTACGACTTAGTTTTAAAAAAATATTGTTATATAAATTTTTTATTATTTTTATGAATGCCTTATTTATTATTATTATTATTATTATTATTATTATTATTATTATTATTATTATTATTATTATTGTTATTATTATTATTATTATTATTATTATTGTTATTGTTAATTAAGAGTGGGGAAAGTTTGAAATTGAATTAAATATTTTGAATTATTGGCTCGGTTGGAGATGACAGACTAGGCAAAACAGACAGGCACTGCTTCGGCGGGAGATGGCCTAAAGGCCAAAGATAAATATTTGTTTTTTATATATATGGTTTGGTCAAAGACTAATAAGGAAAAGGGCCTCAAATAAGTTTTTCATTTTTTCTAATATATTGAGAAAATAAATTAAAATTTAGGCCACAAATGGTGATTCAATTGGTCACCGTGCATCAGCAATTATTAGAGAACTTTGTAAGTTAATCAACCATCATTGAAAATTTAAAATGATTTACTTGTTAAAACATGAACATTTTAATTTATTTCTTTTTAATTGGCTATATTTTGAAGAAAACTTTTTATAAGAAACCAAAAATTATTGGGCTTTTCGGAAATGAAACAAGATCTAACCAATTAGAAACGGAAACAGAATATAAATGGAACAATATCTTTTTATTTGGACTTTGAAACCAAATAATATCTTTTGTTTAAGTTCCTTTTCTTTTCTTTTTTGGTTGTGATTTGTCCTTTTGTAGATTATTCCCGTGTAACAAAATGGACACAGGCCCATGGAGTAAATTTTCTTCTTTCTTGGAAAACCAATTAATTTGGGTTTATTAATTAGTCTTCGAATAATATATATGGGCTTTACCTAACACTACCCCATTCCCATTGTTTGGGCTTAATAAGAAAACCTTACAGTGTTTCACGTGGGGCTGTCAATGGGTTGGATTTGGGTCAGGACCAGACTCGACCCATATCCGACTCCATTTATGTCGGTTTGGACTTTGGTCGGATTCGGATTCTACTCAGATCTGAATTTCTTGGCTCCAATGAATTTTAATCGGATTCGATTGGATATTCGATTTCTTTTGGATCTAATATATTTTTCACTTTTAAAAAGTACACTAGTATTATTTTTCTAAAAATAGTTTGTTAACTTTATGATTTTATTTAATACAACTCACTTGTTCAAACTTTATTTACTAATACTCCAAATTAATATATATATATATATATATAAAAGAGATCAATAAAATTACGTTATTGGATAACTCTTGGAGGACGATTAAATATAAGATAACACTTGTTTTATTTTGTGATTGGATGAGTAAGATTAGCCTAGATTTAAATAAAAATAAATTATACAGATAGAGTTGGATGTTGAGAATGGACTAAGCATCAATGTTTTAAAAATTGGACCAGACATCTAATCGACCACCCTACTGGTTAGATCGGTTTAATCTTTTAACCACTGGTTCAACCGGTGTGACGTCATTACGAAGTAATAGTTTAATTTAAGTTTTAATGTATGTAATCAACTAGTTTAAAAAAAAAATCTTATCCTTTTACTTCCATAAACTAAATGTATGTAATCAACTATTAAAAAAGAAATCTTATCCATTTTTTCAAGTTTATTTCCATAAACTAAATGTTATCTCATGGCCAATTATTTTTCCTACAAATCTTGATTTGAGAATGAGTGATAGCAACAAAATTTCAAGTATGATAATATGATATCAAGGCAATAATTCAAATTATGATAAACACCATATCAAAAATAATAATTTTATTACTAATCACCCATGGAAAACATAAAATATTGATGAATTTTGTCACCAAAATCAATACTTGAAGTTCGGGGGAAAAAATACTTTTCTAATGAAAATAATGCTCAAATATAAAAGATTTTTTGTTTCTTGTTGATTTTGTTTGATTCAAAGTGAAATATAGAAAAAGAGAGGTGAAAGTATTTTGAAGTTTAAAGGCCGTGGAAAAGAAATAAAAGTTCGTTGCGTAAACTTTTTCTTTTTATAAATGGACCAATTGTTCAGTCGATTTATTTACTGGTTAATTGGATTTACTGGTTTTTGGTCCGTTTTCTTGGGTTCGAACTGATCAGGAATAAAGCTGGTTTGGATGGTTGATCGGACCGGATTGACAACCGATCACCGGTCAAACCGATCGAACCGGCCGATCTTGTCCGGTTTTTAAAACACTGCTAAGCACAACTCGATCTTGGAATTCCATTGTTTTCTTATTAAATAGAACCCTAACGACAGACTCTATCAATGTTTTTAATCAATTTTCTTATAGAATTTAATTGTTTTTGAATTTTGAAGGAAATATTAACTTCACACGAACCTCAATCAAATAAAACACAAGTTTGGAGAGCGTTGAGCTAAATTTGAATCTCAAAAGCTCTCAAATGACAAATATCATTCAAATGACTTTGGGATGTTAGTATACATAACTAATCAAATTCAGACAAGATTTTATCAATCTAACTCCAATAAAAACTTGAACACATGTAATTAGATTAATTATCATCACTACTCAAATTAACTTCACTTAAGAAACATTGATTACAAAAACTAAAAAAGGAGTAAAAACTCGCTAAAAACACTAAAGCCATTAATCTAATAGGGATATATAATCACACCAAAATTCCCCATTAGGGGCTAGCTAGAAGCAAAAGACCGATATGCCCCTCCATTAGTCTCTATTCTCGTCATCAGGTTGCAATTTAAAAAGATTAAGACGACTGTACCCTAATCTTTTCATGTATGTAGCTTTCTTGTATTCAGCCCAAGTGAAGCTCCTATATAGAGGGGGATTATCTAGTGTGGCGAGTCCAGGGAGACAACTTATTGTTTCTTCCAATGGGGGGGCAGCAAAGTATGCCATTGAGGTTCTTGATTTGTATGAGTTCACCATTGCTCTGTGTCTCACACTCAAAAACCTACCATTTGTCATAACCTTCAAAAATAGAAAAAGCATGAAAAGGGTATAAGAGGTAATTAACAAGAATTTGAAATATAGTTATGGATTTACTCTCTTAAATAAAATAAAGTTGGAACGAATTTGACCCCGGGGCAAATTTCTTGACCAATCTTGAAGCTCCTCTAAAATCCACATAGGATTGGTAAATAAATATTAAAAATTAATGAAAAAAAAAAAGAAAAAGAAAAAGGGTCCCCCACCCACAGTACACGTACTGACTACTGATATACTGACTGATATTACGTTTCAGTTTCAGACATTCAGTTCAGTTTTCTTTCCAGCATATCTATCTATCAGTCAATTGAAAAACTAAATAATTAAATGCTTCTACTGACCTGTAACACGTCACCCACATTTACACAGAAAGCTGACTCGGGGTAGGGACTGACTGGGACCCACACCCCATCCTCGAGTGAGATTTGGAGACCACCTACGCCGTTGGATCTGAGGAGGGTCAAGATCTGAGGGTCGGTATGCTCCCCAAAACCAATCTTGCCAGCATCGGACGGTGGGTAGTGATTGAGCCTGAGGAGTGAGTCACTCTCAACGTCCCTGATTAGGCCACTCAGTACTGCTGCTGCAGAGGATTGTAGGCCCTCTGTTATCAGATCTAATATTTCACATGCTAACTTCTTTACTGCTTCTACATAACCACTAACTGCAACCCTGTCATCATTGTCGTACGTTTTAGCAAATTTTTATATATTTTTTCAAATATTTTTAATTTAATTAAATTAAATGTATTTAGTATGCATCTCATTTCCGATAGATAGATTAATTAATTATTCTTATGATTATGAGAGTAACGTGTACATAATTCACGCATGCATGCATTAAGTACTAGTATTAATTACACTCGTTTTATGATTATATATATTTTGAATACATGGAATTCACTAAGATGTTCCCTACATATATACTAATGCATGTAATGAAATTAATCTCTTGACAGGCTTAGGTGCATGTAATTACTCAAATTAATGCTTTTTTGGGGACAAAATTAAATTAAACTAGCTAGAAACAAGAGGATATATATAGGTAATTAATTAATTGTGCAAAGTATTAAGGGGGTTATGCTTATTTTGGTAAAAACAGTGACATAGATTTGCCCCATATCTGGGATGTGTCTATTTATATATTTTAAATTAAAAATTTTAATAGAATTTTGTATGATTTGATTGGTCCTTACTTTAGAATATATATATAAATCAGTTCTGTCACACTGATTCTAATCTTCACTTTTGTGTATATATATATATCTATCTATTCTTCTGTATTCATTAATTATTTCTTCACGGGGCTCATTTACGCTGACTGACTGGTCATGATGCAGCGTGACAGCTATGCCTATGTACCATTACAACAATCTGGCATTCCACCATTTCATTAATTTTTTTTTACTTTATGGGTCAAATATTGTACATTTTAATTAATTAATTAATTTGTTCACTATAATACTCCCATATTTATAACTGATTGTTTTATTGTATTATTTTATATATCTATATCCTATGATTTATTTTATGTAAATCATTTCATCCCATATGCTATTTTATGAATATATAGGGATGATCTTGCCCCCTTACGCATTTATATTGACCCTCAAACTTAATTTTAGTTGTGTAAACTATGCTTTCCGACGAAAAAAAGCAAAGTAATAAGATGTTTTCACTAAGACTGGAAGTCGTACCATGAGTCAAAAAATATTCATATCCATTACGATCCTTAAAAATATTGATGAATAGTCAAAACTCATTTTTCTTGTAGTGAATTTAATTTACCAGTAGTTCTAATTAACATATAAATGTAAAATAACTTATATGCCTTCAATAAATGAGAGGCTTGACAAAAATGAATCAAACACTACATGATGACTTGATTTTTAAGTGAAAAGGTCTTAGGTGGATTCCCAAATAAGGATCGACCATAGTTGAGACAAGCTAAACAATCTTATGCTGTCACTTTCTCTTCAAGAATTTTCATTCAAATTTATATAAGTAAAAGTACAATCTCTTCTAGGACAACAACTTCAGACCAAATTGACAACTATTTCTTCCCCGCACAATAGTACTTGGAACAACCTGTCTTTCTTACTACAAAGCCCTACCTAGGTATAGCTAGACGGACCACCCGCCGCGTGATATTCTTGGTAGATTAGTTGAGGTGCGCTAACAATGGTATAAAACCGAAGAAGGAGCGAAAATGGATCCAAACATGGTCCATGAGTTACCAAAAACGGATCAATTTAAGAGCAATGCACCCTTTATGTGTGATCAATGAAACTATGGGCATAAATACTAAAAGTTAATGTCTTTTAAAATGAAGACAAGACTACAAGTAATAGCATGTATTGCACGACCCCTAATATTAAATGCAATCTATCTACTCTAGGAAACCATATCTTATAACGGCAAAAGATAATTTGCTCCATCTTGGTTCATTTATAAATTGGGAATTAATGATCATTAATTATGTTGTAAATACAAAATTTTAAATTTTATAATACTAGAGAATTTTAATAGTACAACAATAGTGAAAAGGGATTATTTTAAGATTTTCTAATAACTACCAAAAGTATTGACAATTAAGTTGTCAAGAGTGACACAAGCTATTAAGTTAGTAATCAATAACCATTTAATGGATAATATGGTGACGATTAAAATTGTCACTTTACATCTATCATGAATTATGAATAGTGACAATTGAATAATAATTAATTTCACTAGTGTATTTGTGAAACATATTACTCCCTCCTTTTTTTTTTTATTTGTCGCTTTGGCAAAATTTTCTTGTTTACTTTTATTTGTCGCTTTAGGATTTCAATGTAAAATTAATGTTATATTACCAATTTTACCCTTCTTAATAATACTTGTCATTAATACTAATTAATGCTAAGTTTATTTGATTAAAAGGATATTTTGGATTTTTTGCTTAAAAAAGGTGACTATTTATGATATTTCTTAATTCGTGTGCCATCCTCCAAAGCGACAAATAAAAAAAAAATTGGAGGGAGTATTGTGGTAAAAATTAACTTCCTATCACTTAGTAATATATATATGCAATCATTGTCACTTAATATTTGCCTCAACTACAAACCATTCATTTTCATGCATTTGTTGGGTTACCTACACAAGCTCATTAACACTGGATACACAAATCAATTCCGTCTATATGCATAGACACTTTCCAACACAAAGTATACTATAAAATTCATTTTGCAAATATATAACATACATAATGTGTCTGATGGTACTTCAAAATAAATAAGATTAGATCTGTGACATAATTATCTTTAAATAAGAAAAACACACAACAAATGTATCAATTATAGAAACAATATATACATAAAAGCAATAACATTAGCACATACATATAACCAAACGTACACACAAATAACAAATTCATACGTAATCATATAATTTAAAATAATAAAAAAAAAAAAAGCTAACGTATCAAATACGTATGTATTAATAAAAAAATATTATAAAGTAAAATGATTAATTGCAGTTAAGTACCTGAACTTATTTGGATGAGTAGAAATAAATTCCAAGTTTTGAGAAATGAAGAGAGGATTTGAATGAAGAAGAAGGTATTCGACTTCTCCCATATCACCTTTCAACCCTATATTCTTACACCCATAACCGAATGGATTAGCGGGTCCCGCCCGTTGCTTCTCGGACCCGGGTTTGGAAAAAAACTCGTGGGTTTCTTCTTCCATGAGAGAAATAATCTGCTGCGGCACACCATGGTTGATTACTTTGAAGAAACCAAAGTCTTCACAAGCTTTTAAAATGAGTTTTGATGATTTTGAACGATCACAAGAAAGGTCTATTATGGGGAGTTCAATGTCATCTCTTATTTTCTCTATTTTGAAAGGATTTGGAGAGGCTAAAACCATTTCTTTTTCTTTTTATTTTTTTATGAAATTTAGTAAATATGGTGGAGAAATGATTATTAATGAAGGTGAAGGTTGAGAATTAATTGAGGTGAGTTTGAAAAGAAAGGTGGGATAATTGGAAGATATAAATAGAGGGAGGACAGAGAGAGTGCCCAGCTAGAGAGAAAAACTAAATAATTAATTATGGAAGCTAGGGATGAAGAATAATTTAACTAATATACTTATATGGCTTTGGCTAAAATTTATTAATCTCTGAGTTTGTTGTATTTTTAACTTACACTTTTAAAATTTTATAAAGAAATATAATCATATTATATTTTTATGAGCTTACAAATTAGTATCACATTACCGTTATGATATAAGTTAGATAATTATTATATGATTTAATTTAAATATAATCTAAGATTTTGTATATTCGAAATCAATTGTAGGATAATGTTTAAAATTTTATGCATATTACATATACTTTAAAATTAAATATTTATTATATCATTATGACGTCATTCGGTCCGATCAGCGGTCCGATCGATTCGACCAAGAAAACCAGTGGCCAGTTGGCTCACCGATTCACTATCCAGTCCGGTTTTGAAAACATTGCTTATAAGGTGAATTTATCATACAACACTAAAAATGAAGTATGAAAGTGTCATAGATGATCTTGTGCAGTGTTTCGGTTATGGATTTTCTTGTCTTTAATTTTTAGTTTATCACTTGTCTCTAGGGCTGCATCTTAATTCTTCGGTAGAGATAATTGGATGGTCTTGTTTGGATGCATGTTAGTCCGAATTTATTTGATTTAGATGAAGAATATTTTTATTAGATACATATTTTGGAGATTCTTTTAAATTGAAACTTGTAAGAAGCAATTGAAAAATGATTTGATGTTTATTTTTAAGTTAGAATCTTTTGAATATAAAATGACGTTAATTTAATGGTACGTTGAGTTTGAATTTATGTCTTTAGTTTGGATGAACTTTGGATGTTGAAGTTTTGAGGAAAAAACTAAATATATGTCAAATCATGTCTTTGTCTATTAATTAAATGAAAATTGAGTACATGTAAAGATTTTAAATTATTAAGAGTATATATTAGTTTTTCATTTTTCTTTATTGGACATCATATCATAGTTTTCGATTTTTTTTTCTTTTGACATCAAGATCTTTACACGTAATTTACTTTAGTGATTACTTGTTCCATAGTTTGACTTTAACTTATACCTTATATCTCAACTTGACTTAATTATTTGAGTTAAATTTATTAAATTAATAAAGGATTATTTCTAAGTTTAAAATTATATTCTTACTTTTATAGCATATTGAGGGAGAAAGTAATGAGAATAACCTCCCAATAATTTATGGGCTGACATTACACACATGTAGGACCTTTTCTTTTAATTATAGGCATCAACCAGAATTTCACACAATAGAATCCTCATCACCAATAATATAATTGGTGCAAAATTGTTACCACATAATTTTTTTTAGAAAAAGGGCTAGATAGGAATCGTTTGTTAGTAGTATTAGGTGAGATAAGGTATATTATCTATCTTTTATCTCTTAGTATTTGATACCAATGATAAATAAAGTTGATATGTCCACGAACAAAAATTACCATCAACTTTACGTACTGACACAAATAAAACTATCACATATTCAACTAACAGCTGATTGGTATAGTGGAAGGAACTAGTCACTACAAAGTAGCAAATTCAGGTTCGAATCCCTATTGGGAGAGGTTCCCACTTAATGTGTCCGACGCGCCTCGAAAGGGATTAAACTATTGGGAAACCAAAAAAAAAAAAAATTGGTCATAATTTAATTTAACTTCGAAGGAAAAACAATTTTGATACCAAATTTTAGTCCATAAAACACATTTGATACCAAGCTTTTTGAAAAAATACATTTCATACCATGATTCACACCATCTTGACATATTTACTTTTGCCGTCAATTTTCGGATACCAAATGTATTTTTTGGACTAAAATTTGGTATCAAAAGTATTTTTCCCTCATTTAACTTCTATGACCTAACAAAATTCGGGTGTGAATATATTGCCTGGTTTTACTAATTTTACGCGCGTTAGTTTTATATTTAATTTGCTACCAGAATGTTACCTTATTTGTGACACAAATTAATAAAATTTCACAATTATTCTACATATAATAAACGAATTTAAATTACAAATCACCCATCAAAAAAATCATTTGAAGGTACAATTTTAATCTAATACTCTTTTTCTTACATTTAATGATAGAAAACCATACTACTTTTTTTGTTCATTTCAATTTTCATATTTTTTATTCACTGAAATTAAGAATCAACCATAACAAGTATTCTTGAAAAACATTCGCATCATTTATCGGTTCACACGTGACTATCTCCTTGCCAAAATTAAAAATAAACAAAAATGGAAAAAAATAGCAAAAATATTATCTAGAACTTCAGGATGGTCCTTAGTCTATAGTCCCAACTATCTAACAATTGTTGTTCATACCATAGTTTCCAAATGGGGACATATCCAAATTTGTTAGTCTATTTTATCTGTCCACATCTTTCAATTGGCTCATTAAATGAAAATCATTCCTCATGTATAATTATTCCTAAGTGCACAATTATTGTGAATTTTTAATTAATGAATGGTGGAAATTTACTTGGTGATCAAAGTTGCTATTCATGGTACCCAAGTGTCACATTATGTTGAGATGATATTTAATGTAATGCCCCATATTTCTCTTATAATGCGGCAGTTGGTAAACATTACATGCCCACAAGTCATACTAGCCATAAATGCCTAGTACAAGCACAGCTTGCAGCCTAAAATCGATCCCTAACCATTCGTGTACATGCATGGGTCCATATTCATTTGTAAAATAATAATAATTATATTATATATATATATATATATATGTGACTATTGGAGGTTTTAGGGTGTATTAATTTTTTAGGCTTATAATTTTCTTAACAAAAAATTTAGTTAGATATATATTTTAGGACAATTGACAATTAACCCCCCAAAAGTTTGCACTTAACCACCAAGACCTGAAATATAACAAGTGTACCCCCTGAAAGTGTTAAATCTGTTACACTTAACCCCGCTTGGAATTTTTGGTGGATTCCGGTGAAAAACCCACCGAAAAATCATCACATGCCGCGCAAGCCTATTTTTAAAAGGATAAATTGACATTTCGTGTTTTCCAACTTACAACATAGAGTAAGTCAATTTTTTTTTCATCTATATCCTTCTCAAAACTATTTCAAAAAAGAAAAATTAGGTTCCATTCCTGGTGTACAATTCAAATTTATGAAACGGAACTCCTACATATTGGAGAGGGGCAAATATGATACTAAGACGAAAAATGAGTTGGAAATTGAGAAAGGGGAGAAACAAAATCTCCGAACAGCTTCACACACCAGAGTATGGTATTTAGTTTCTGCCTCTTTTTAACATTACCATCTCAATAATTATGGTTATATGGTCAGTAAAGTGGTACTTGGATACAAAATGTGACAATTTTCGGATGGATTTTCCACCGTAAATTTTAAGGGGGTTAAGTGTAACATATTTAAGACTTTTAGAGGTTACACTTGTTTTATTTCAGGTTTAGGTAGTTGAGTGTAAAAATTAAGAACTTATGGGGTTAAGTGTCAATTGTCCTATATTTTAAGAGGTACTCATCTAAGTTGAACGAGATTTTAATAGCATCAAGTTAGTCTTCCAAATGTAAGGATCGTGTAATATAAAGTTATTCAATGAATCTAGTGAAGTTTATATTAAAATTAAAGGAGATATGATTACGATATTTATTGGCTCCATCTTATGTAAGATGTTTGATTTCATCATAAAACTCAATAATCTAGATTCTATGATTGTGATCACTCTTCCTCTGGCATGCATAGGTTGCATTTAATGCAATCCTATTATTTGTTGGAAATCCCATTTAATGATGAGGTTAATCATTCCAATTAATTCCATTATTAGAGATATGCCTAATCTAATACTCCATATACTAAGCGATAGCTAGCTAGGTAAGATTGAAAATCAACCCAATATATATACTCAATAGTCGACTCGAGCTCGTTTAGTAAAAACTCGTTTGAGATATTTATTATGTATATTACACAAGTTTGAACAATATTTTTCGTTTAATATTAATTTTAAAGCTCGCTAGCTCGAGCTAGACACAATACACTAAAAAATGACAAAATTTATGTGAAACAATCAAGCGACTCGATCTCGATTTATTTAACAATTTATGTGAATCATCGAAATGCCACTCTTAATAGTTGATAAACTAAAGTTAATATTCTTGATATATGATTTGATGATTCAGTCTTAATAAAACGAATGGACAAGGATGTATGTAGGATGTAACTTGATAATCTGTAATTTTAAAGGACTTAGGTCTTCAAATTTTTTGTCTTGCTTTTTATAGAGCATTTCAATGCTTTTTGAAAAGCCAAACAATCAACCTTTTTTTTCTTTTTAAAAATAAACTTATTAACTCTCAATTTTAAAAATTAATTCATCTTAAAATAAATTATCTTATCTTTAAAAAAAATCTACACAAATTTTACTATGATTTGACATAAGTCTAACATAACAAATGTGATATGTTACACTATTTCTCTTCTTAATTTCTTAAAAACTATAATCATGTCTAAAATTTATATATATTATTTATTTATTTTCAAAAAAATCGAACAAACACTATTATGAAAATTGAATTTTTCTTTTTAAATCACAATTTATTTTTGAAAACTCTTTCCGAAAAGTGAGACAAACAAGCACATAATGTGTAGAGTGAACTCTAAATCATACTATCATATACCACCATGAAATGAATGCATCATTATTTAACCAACCGACTAATTCCAATATATATCTGTAAAACGGAAGAAAAAATATGTATAGGAGAGTATATGAGATGATAGCCAATGACATAGTCAATCCGGCTAGTCGCTAAAGAAAGTACATTTACAATCTTACAACTAAGTTCCATCACTAATCAAAGAGATAATGACAATTATACTTGTCAAAATAAAATTTATTAGGATTATAATTAGGTTTAAGACTAAGAATATTAATGCTTTGTCAATAATGCGTGTTTGTGATTTAACCGTGTAAACAGTAAAATACTTTCACGAGAGTTCCACTGTTGAGAATGTTAATATAATACCTTCTATATCATTTTACTTTTGCTACTATTTTTTTTCAATTTTTTTTAATGTCTAAAAATAAATTCTTTTTTTTTTTTTAAATGGACTTATTTTTTTGACATCATTAACTTTCAGCCACTACTTTTAAGGACATAAATGTAAAAATACATAAAAAATATTTTTTCAACTCTTACATAATACTCCAGGCTGAAAGTAAAAGTAGCAAAAAAAAAAAAGGGAGACGAAGGACTTGAAGTTTAGATATTCGACCGAGTCCGACCAAAATCCATCAGAGTCAACATAATTTAGATCCGATCTTATCCGGGTCCGATATAAATGGAGCCGCATATGGATCGACCCTGATCCGATCCGAATTCGACCCATTGATAGCCCTAATTCTATAGATAGATATTTTGATATATATATAAATATAAATAACTATAATTATTTATTTACGTACAAAAATTAAATAACAAAAGTCATGAATTTCTTTGAAAATATTTAATTATCGATTGAAGGATATTAATAAGTACTGTGGTATCTTATTGGATTGCTGAAGCCCATTCATGGTTATTCATTTCATAATGGATTACTAGCTGGCTTTCTAAGGCAGTATGGGCCGTGTTGCATGTTCAAAGCGTATGGACCATATTTGGCATGTAAAAGCCCACTATTTTGTTCTGTACTAAATAATTCCATCTGGGCCAAATGAACGAATACTATTTGTAAGACCTTTGAAAAATCAATAGAGCCCATAGATGTTAAGATAATTTTTTTTTCACTGAAGATGATACTCAAAATCGAGTAGCTTCATACTTTTATAAATATTTTTTAAATAAATTTTAGTTTATTTTGAGTCGAACAAATATCAAAGTTGAGCAGGTTGAAATGAATTTCATTTTATCCTTTTTCGTTTACCAAATCAAATTGAATTGAATTGAATTGAATTGAATTTCGAACTTTATCAAAAACTATTAAATACAATAAAAGTGCTTGCATATCGTTATGGTTGTGAATTGGTTGAATAAACAGATGAAATAAAATGTGTGATGAGATAGATAGATCACCTTTTTAAATTAAGGTCTTGAGAGTAATGATTTTTGTGTGAAAGTCCAAATGAAGTGGCCATGTTACTATGTTACCAAAAGATGAAATATAGCCTGCCTAACATGGACCCAAATGCTGCCTACAACCCTATGAGCCAAATCATTACTTACACTCATATTCCTTTTTTCATTTTTTTATCCTATAGTATTTTATTCTTTATATATCATAAATACATTACATAGGAATTATGGTCATTTAAATTACTCAATAAACACATTTGTAAGAGTCCTACCCAAGACTCGAGTTCTACATGGGCCCTTCTCGGGTCCGGTCCGTGATATTTGTAATTTATCTATCTTTATTATATTCAATTGTGAAAAATAAGATATATTTTAGTTGATCAATCCAAGAAATATACCTTAAATTTAAGACGTTGAAATAAATTTAACATACGTAGATTCATACGATGCATAAAATTCAAATAAGAGAGAGAGAGAGATATCAAGAAATTGCTTTCTCAAAACAATGTAATCTCATTATCCATAACTAAAGATTGATTACATCTAAAGTTTAATATTTATTTTATTTGATCAAATACTTATTATTTTCTACTTTTTATAGGATCATTCATGAACCACGTTAATTGTCACTGTTCAAAATCTACTATGTAACGATCTACTATATATCTTTCGACAACAAGAATCTCGACCTTTATTTTTAGCTAAAACAAAAACCTCTTAGTCATACCTCTTAAAATTCCTCCAATTTTAGTTTATAACATGCAAAGATTAAGAAATGGTCTAAATTCTATCTAATTTCCATTTCAAAGACAAGTACAGGATCGGTTATATATATATAGCTTCAGAACTATTAGGTTTCAGAACATATTAATGTAATTATTCATTCACTTATATAAAAGTTTATCCGAGCTTCCACCTATATGTTTTTTTTAAATATATATATATATTCATTTTGTCGATCTACTAAACTATTGAAAAAAAAGCTGTTTAACTATAATATGCTCCTATTTAAAGTTTACCACAGATTTTGAGCTAAATCAAAGTAGAATTTCAGACAAATTAATATTGTGGCAAGAATAGAGTATTTACTCATTAATTTGACTATATTTTGTTAAGAAAATGGGTGATTATTTTTTTAACAAATTAAGAAAATGGGTAACATGATATCCCTTATTGCCAAAAGTTCATTGAATATTGAATCCAAGCAAATTAATTGCTAACTTTCACTGCCAATTAAGTTGGCGACACCATTATTATGTGGCTGAAAATTCTCACTTGACTTTCCATTGAAAATACCTGTAACTAATTTCATAGCATATGATCTAATCATGGCTCCCGATCAATTTCGCCTTAATTTTAGAGATTTGTCATTATAGTAAGTTGTTGAATATCCCCAAAAACATGATATCCATATATGATTTGGAAAACATGGTCAAAATTCCTTTATATTATTTTATTGCATGGAATTCTTTTGTGTTTTACAAAATGTTACACACTCTCTCTTTCGTCGTTAAATGATTAATTATATATGTTATTTTTTTCCAGATTATATTCTATTTTACCCTTTCATACTAAATCTATTCACATATATATTAAATTAATTTCATTTTATATATAATATTAATAATTAAATAATATTTTTATAAAATTAACCATACTTAATATTATAAAATACTCCCTCCATTTCAAAATACATGCCGTTTTAGTAAAAATAAAATATTTCAAAATACATGTCATTTTAGAATTTCAAGAGAGACTTAAATTCTCTTTTGACATTTTTATCCTTTCTCATTAATGATAATATGAGAAGTTACATATCTTTTTATTGGGTAGTTTTGGACTATAAGACTTTAATTTTTCTAAAATTTAGGTAATTAATAGACTCCTTAATCCTTGTTGAACAACCTAAATGACATGTAAAACGACAAATAAAAATTAAAACGGAGGGAGTAATAATTTATAAAATTTAATTAAAAATAATATAAATCTTTATTCCATACCCCCTTTCCCCACCCCGTTACCCCTCATCTAGTGGAACCTAGGCCGCCGACGGTCTAGGTCGTCGGTGGTTGGGGGCTGGGGTGCGGGAAAAGAAAGTCTTTTTATTTAGATTTAGAGTATTTTGGTAATTTTATAGTTTCAATTGAATTTCGGTCTCACAAAACGCGAATGAGACGCACTCTCCGTTACTTTGGAAGGAAAATGGATTATGTGCAACATTTTGTAAATTACAAGAGGATATAAAAATAATACAGGAGCATTTTGGCAAATTTTTCAAAACACAAGTGAGTGTAATGTTTTTTTCCCGGCTTTTTAAGGGTAGGGTTAAAACAAATAAACTAACTGAGTTTCAATTTTCATTCGATCAGTATTCAAATTTAATACATTTATCCTGGATAGTTTATGAAAATTGGTTCTATATATTAACAAAAAAATAATTGTACATCTATATACTATAAATTAAAGCTTTTTTTTAATTAGTGATACAAATTACATAATTACATCAATATCATCAAATCAAAATTTTATTTGAATACAACCAAATTACAAAGAAAATTAACAACTAACCACTTATATTAAACTAGAAGAAAACTCAGTGTAGTGAGAATTGAACCCATACCAACAGCCAAAGCAATTCCTTCGATTCGTAAATTGATATTAGGTGTAAAATTTCATTCGAGCTCTATTGATTTAAAAAAAAAAAAAATTCAAATTAACAGATTTCAACTGAAAATCATATAAAATTATATGTTTTTTTTGTTGAAATTGGTAATTGTGATTAATAACAAAAACCATAATCACATGTGGATGGATGGCTCGATTACTCTGAAACTCTAAGCTGTATTTTCAAAAAATGCTCAGAAAAACTATCCCAGTCGAAATCACGTTTTATCCCAGTCGTTCATTAACTATTGATCCTGTTTTTATGGAATGAATATCTTGTCTTTTTCTTTCCCTTTTTATTTGGTCCAAAATTGAAATGCTTCTTTCAGTTTTGGCATTTCTCATTTCATTTATATATTCCAAATTATTATGTTATTAACATATCAAGAACAGGGAAATATCTTGTATTTATCCTTTCAAAAGGACGTATAATCAAAAGGGCCATCAAATAAATTGAATAATCACATATTACAGACCTAATGTGTGTGTGTATATATATATATATATTAAAACTCAAGAATACAAAAATAAGAATTTTCATTTGGTAATTAGTTAACCATTAGACCAACTAAAACAATTCAAAAAAATACGTGTTGCTTGCTTGATTTAAATCTATCTTTATAGGAGTGAATTGATTATTGAAATTATAGCAATCACTACTTCAAGTTCTTAAATAAGAGCGAATATCAAATTAACTCCTTGTGATAAATAAAAAGGCAAAATACCTTCCTGTGTTTTTATAAAATAAGCACACTGTCTCCCTCTTGATTTTTACATTTGTACAAGGGAGTAAAATTCTCATTATACAATGTCACAGAGAGTTAAAGTGTTCATTTACGCATATCATAGAGAGGTAAATTGTCTATTTACGCATACTACAGATAGGTAAAGTGAAGTGAATATTATGTTATCAATGTAAGGTTAAATTGATCATTTTTTACTTGAAATGAAGTCTTAGTCACATTATAAAGTGTGTGTAACACCTTTACTATAAATTGCTTATTATTTCATATCACATGGAAGTAAATTGTCATTTCACATGGAGTGAGCTCGCCAAAAACCCCTTAAATAGTAGTAATGAAATAAACTTATTCTGATTGTCTCCAATAAAAGAAGTAATTAAAGAGTCCATGCAAATACAGTAAATAGTACTGAACAAACAGTAATTACACAAAAATGTGTAAACAATTTTTTTTTTAAATAAATAAAATTCTCACAGACAGAAGCCGAAGTTCTCTCTCAATGTAAATTAGAAAAAGTTGTTTCCACGGATCAAAAAGCTGAGGAGAAGTGTTTGTTTTTTAGCCCATGAGAGGATTTGCAAAATACCAAGGAGTGGGTGGGTTGGGGGGTGGGGGGTGGGGGAGGTTGGTTGAAACATGAAAGGTGAAGTTGGATTCAATAATACAGTGTATAAATTAATTGTACATGAAAGAAGTCACGAGAAAAAGAAAAAAGCGCTCTTTCAAAAGATCTCTGCAGAAAAAATTATTCGATCTCATGCTATAGGGCCTGTTTGTTTGGCGTTTGGGAAAGTAGTTTGGGAGAGTAGTGGAGGTTTGTGAAATAATCTCGATTTGCGTAATGTTGTTTGTTTGGGTTTTGAGAGAGTGGTTTGAGAAATAAAGTAGGTGTAGGTTTTTTTGGAAAAGTTGGGTTGTAGATGTAAGATGTGTAGACTTTATGTCAAATCATGTTTGTTATGTGAGATAAATTGTATAAGAGATAGGTTACTTTATGTCAAATCAAAGTAGAGTTTGTATAGGTTTTGTTTAGAGATAAGAAAATTGTTGTTTGTTTGGCTTTTGAGAGAGTAGTTTGAGAAAATTAATGGATGAAAAATTTATTTCGGAAAATAGAAAACTTGTTTGTTTGGCATTTCCCAAACACGAAAAAATTCTGGGAAACGCCAAACAAACAGGCCCATAACTTTTCATCCCAACAACATATAAAACAACGAAACTTAATTAATAGGGTCTGAAATCCACAGCATGTCCATATCTGGCTATCTACTCTATCAATATTAAATACTCATGGCCCTACCACAAAAATTAATATAAATTAAAAGAGATTAAATATATTTAATTTATAATTATTTTGAGTGCCCTTTTACATATCTAACATAATTGAAGTAAAAAAGAAAAATTGAGTTACTTATCTTACTTGAATGTCTAAATTTGAATAGCTCAGGAGGGATAGACAAGGAAGGAGAACGTGAGTTGGGCGGGAACGAAGAAAGAAAAGGGATATTTCCAACATCAGAAAATTCTGGTGTGGTATCCAAAATAAAATAAAAAAGAGGGAAAGATTGTAAGATACAGGGTCTTACAAGGTCAAGAAAAGGTCTTACAAGGTCAAGAAGAGACGAAAAAAAGAGAAAAACAAAAGGCAACAAGTCAAAAAATGAAAAAAAAAAAAAATTGATAGCAGAAAAGCTCGGATAGGATAGCACCCGTTTAAGATGAACAAGTAGCATCGTCCATTATATTATCTTCAAGAAAGATTTTCTCTTCTTGATGTTGATCAAGACTTTGTCCCTTTTCAAATCCATGGTTCTTAAAGCCTGCACAAATGAGTTTATTATGGATAAGGTAATCATGATATCAATAAACTTTTTAGTATAAATTAAAAGAAAATGGGCAAAATGTGAAAAGAAATGGAATTATGGTAAGTTAATTTGTGCAACTTTAATTTGCAAGAAATGGTCATATATGCATTTTATAAAAACTTCTAAATTTGAAAACCAATAAATTATATTTATTTAACAAATGCTAAGTTTTCTTTTCCTATTTACATACCTTGATGTGGTGGAAAATTGAATGTTGGTTTGTGATTTTCAAATTTTTCTCTCTCTTCCATGAAAAAGGAAAGAGGAATGAAATTAAGGAGAATGTGAGTGAAAAGGAATGAAGAAAGTGAGGAAGAGAATGGGCTTTTTATGGACAGCCAGTGGGCTTTTCTGATGGACCTGACAATGACAGCTCCAAAGGCCCGAAAAGAATGTAAGAGAAAAACACAACGTCGTCATTATTTACTGCCCGCCTAACTGACCGTCCTGCCCTGACCTGACCTGCCGACCGCAGTAACAAAAAAATGAACCTTTTCTTTTTACTTTTTTTATACTCCATATAAGAACAAAATTAAGATAGCTATAAAACTAATTTGGATGAAATTATATATATGCTACTTATTAACTATGCAAAAGATGTTGATATATGCCGCAAGAGTCCAAGACCAATATATTTTAGGTCCGATTATTATTAGTGTTTGTGTTTTTAATAGTTAATAATTGAGTATGTAGACTCTGTACGTAGTTAATTTTTCCTTGTTATTTGATGGTAATTAATTTGAAAGAATTTGATGTAATATTTATTGACATATGCTTAAAAAAATATGAAAGTGATAATTTTGGCAAAGTGAAAAAAATTCAACTAGTAATGCTTATTAATTCCATGAAAAACTGAGTAAAACTGTAAAAAAACAATAGAACGATTTTGTGAAATTATGTTTACTGTATAATTGGGTAATAGTTCTATTTTAATAATTTGTCTAGGGTCCTTGTTTAGAGTTTGTGGAGTATTAAATAATTAAAAACTTGGGGAAAGAAATTAAATAAACATAAGATTATAAAATCTAGGTCTAGGTAAGAGTAATTGATCTTAATTTACACAATGTTGGAGATATTTAATTAATGTGTTCACTTGTTTCTAGTGTATAGTTCTGAGTTCACACATAAAATTTTGAGTTTGTGAAGGAATTAAGGGTGTGGGAAATGGCACCTCGTGGGAACCATTTCCATATCACGGTTTTCTAAGAGTGAAACTTTAATATTAATATGTATACTTGTAGAATAATAATGTTAATTAATTTCACTTATAGATCTTACAAATTAATGCTAATTAAGTTTTTTTCCCATGAGAAAACATGGAATTTTTGTAAGTTATAACATGGTTTGTTTCTTTATACTACAATGTCTAGTATATGAATTAACTAACTTATAAATACGAGAGGGTTATAGATATAAAATTAATAAAGTCTCAAATTGCCATCAATTTTCATTTGGACACACTAGATCATATGATTATATATTGATAATTCAATAACATAAAACCTTATTTGAAAAAGTGGTTGTGGAAAAAGAATATGAACACTAATAATTATATATAGGTAAAAATGCACATGCATCTGATTAGGGTTTGTTGACTGGCTTGAATTTTGAATTTTTGTGAGCCATATATATGTATATAAGTAAAATTAAATTGAGGGCCAAATCGATCTTCACTCCCATTCCCATGTCCTTTTCACTCCCCCTATTTAAGGCTCTTATTTACTACACACTTACACCCTCTAGTCCTTTGCTCCTTCATATTAATATTTCGTATGTTTTGTCTTTGTCGACATTGTATTTAATATCAAAGCGTACGTACTTATTCAATGTACAAAATTAATTTGGTTTAAATTGTTTGCAATGATAAATTTTGAGATTGTTTGCATGTTGAGTTCTAGTGACTTTAGGCCGGTATTGATTGAGTCTGATTGTTCATATAATTATATTGGTCAATTCGTACATTGTTAATTAATATGTGCATGTCGATAAAAATTAGTTAGCCGACGTTCTTGCCGTCTTCACTATTTAATATTCATATAAGTATAATACTCCCTTCGTTCTATTATTTTTACTAGTTCCATTAACTATAGTACTCGGTCAAACTTTTCAATCTTGTAAGTGACTTATCATGTTAAATTTTCATATTTGTGGTGTATTAAACTTTTTAAATATTAATATATATGGTGTCATATGATATTACAACTTATTAGTGAAATATATTAATCAAATTATTTATTATAATTTTTATAAATTTAATCAAGTTGGCTGGTCAACTGTACCAAAGGATAAAAAAAAATGGGATGGAGGAAATATTTAACAACGGTCACAAATATTTGATTAGGGCATGAAAGGCTACAAATGGTATGTGAAATTGACTAAGTTAAATATGGATTACTTTGAAAGCCTCTTCTCATTGGCTTTTATTTTTTTATTTTTTTATTTTTTAATCTCTCATGAGTGTCTTATTTCAATTATATATACATGCTAACACATATTCCATTACGATCATCTAGATTAATAATATGGCATGTCAGCAAGAATCGGCCGAAATAATAAAATCCACACCCATTCTCAATACAACAAAACATTCAATAGATTCTGTGAAAATCAATTAGATTGTGACAAAAATTTGAATTTGAATTTGAATTTGAGGTTACACTATAAGAACCATGATTTTGAATAAGTCGAGTTCGATTGATCTTTAATATAGTTGAATACATGTTAACATTTAATTTGACATTATTATATATATATATATATATATTGTCTTTTTTCTCTTATCTAGTGAGCCTCGAACTTAGTTCCACAAAGCTTAAGTTAATTCGTATAATGAATATTGTGTAAATTTAACTAAGACAAGAATCCATCTGACTTTGATCAAATAATTTGATTTATTTGTTTTCGATGTCTTGAAATGAAGACTAAACACTCTATTTAGTAGGAGAATGTGACTTTCAATCTAAAAGACCTATAACATATATCACATACCAAAGGGTATGGATATCAGTTGTCTCCATCAAGTGTTTGAAACCTCAATTTAGTAATTTTAAAGGTGCAACCATTGCTTATCTTGATTGCCCTTCTCTATGATATATTAATGCGTATTTAATTTTTGGCACTTATAATGTGTCTCTTTAATCTTATCTCCATTTGGGAGGACAATATTTCAAAAATTGAGTCGGGTTTTAGTCTTGTCTTTGCTTCCAATGTTAGGTATATTTTATTTTCATTAGAGAGTTATGCCTTGTTTATAACATAAATATTAGGTTTCACACTTTTTCATTCTCTTGTATTTTTCTAAAGAAATAAAAATGTACGTACCGATTGATTACACAACATATTCACATGATTAATAATTCAATATTATTGTATATATGTTACCATATATTTTTTTTTTTTTTGGTTTTCTAAGGGTTTAATCCCTTTCGAGGCGGGTTAGGCACATTAAGTGGGTACCTCTCCCAACGGGGATTCGAACCTGAGTCCGCTACTTTGTAGTGACTAGTCTCTTTCACTAAATCAATCACCTGTTGGTATATATGTTACCACATTGATAGACTGATAGTATTATAATTGGACCTTGTGTATTAATTCAAAGTCGACTTGGATCCAATTCGGTTGATTCAAACAATATATCTTGTTTGTTTGAGTTTAGCCAAAATTAAAAATGCAATAAAAATTTTATTTTTTGATCCATCTCACCTTCGACTCAATTTATATCCGCTACCATGGTCAGTGCAAAATTAATAAGACAAAATACCATTAAAGTATTTGTAAACAAGTTAAACAAATCGAATCATAGCTAACATCTGATATGTGAAAATAATTAAATTGTGATTTGATGTGGACAAAATACCATTAAAGTATTTGATACCCGTGCGATTTATGGTCCTAATAACAATTGCTTATGTTTTTCTTAGTGAAATAACCATGTACATCGTTACATTGGAATATCGATCGATTATACTAAGTAATTTCAATTAAAGCAATTAACAAGTAGTAAGGCTAGAGTAAAACTAGCTAGACAAATACTCATATTTATTTTTGGTACCTTTCAAATTTTAGAGCTTCAGCTTTTTTGTCACCAACACAATGCCCATCGGCCTAAAAGCCTTTTTCTTTTTCTTTTTCTTAAACTTGTTTTCTTGAAATAATGCCAATTAAGTGGAATGGCTCCAAAATTTTATTGAACTTATTTAGCAGAGAGAATATGTAAATGTTCATATTTACCTGTATGAAAGCCCGGCCCAAACGAGTCAGGAATGGCAGTAAATGAGACACAAATAAATTAAATGCTCCCAATTGATGATTTTGGATCCAAATAATTTAAGTCGAAAATGATGTATCAGTGCAGTTGACTCTTATATGATGAACAGTTATTTTCAAAGCCCAGAATTTTCTGAACAAGTAATCATTACACTTATACTCTGTTTATTCAGTGATTGGGGTTGTGCACATTTGAATCAAACTGGACCACATTTATAATTTATTCTCATTCTCCCTCTTTTTTCATAAAAATAAATTTATCTAACTAGGAGAAAAATAGAGTAATTTACACTTGCTAGATAAGCAATAGAAAAATATTTGAGTGTAGTTTACTAAACAATGAGCATATTATATCAATATATGAAAAATATAATTTATAATTTTTTGGATTCAAACTTAAATTGATAAACTGAAAAATGATAAAATATACATAAAACAATTCAGCTCGATTCGTTTAACAATCAAACTAAACCCAAATACAATCTTAAGCTAGATGAGAATAATATTAAATTAGACTTGAATGTACAGTTCTTGTTCTACTATACTGATCAACTTGTTTACATTATAACATGATTTATCAAAATTAAAATTTATTAAGCAACAATTTTGTAGTACATCAATAAGAAAAAACCTTCAAAAGAAGGCTTTGACAAAATACCTAGGTTCCTAACATTAGATGAACGCATACGGCATACCGAATCTCTCATGGATTCTTATCAATAATTTAGAGAAAAGTTGATAATAAGGAGATAATTGTATTTTTGGTACTGCGTTTTAGGTTAATTCCCATTTTTGGTACACCGCTTTATGTATTCAACACAATCGGTACATCGCTTTAACAAATTGTGACACATTTGGTACATTCGTTAAACATTGTCGTTAAATGGTGACGTGGCATTTAAGTCTAATTGCAAAGTTGATGTCATTACAAGTAATGACATCAACTTTGCAATTAGACTTAACTGCCACGTCACCATTTAACGACAATGTTTAACGAATGTACCAAATGTGTCACAATTAGTTAAAGCAATGTGTCAAATATGTTGGACACATAAAGCAGTGTATAAAAAATGAGAATTAATTAACCTAAAGCGCAGTACCAAAAGTGCAATGCTCTCTGATAATAAGTATGAAAATCAACTAGTTTGTAATATTTAAAATATGATATTATATTGTGTAATAATTGTAACGATAATTAAAATTATATTCTATAATTATTGACAATCATAATTCAGTTATAGTTGATAAAATTTATTTAATTATAGTTGTAAGTCGACAGCAGTGATGATCAATGAGTTGGCATGCGGACATCAGTTTCACAAACTGAATGGATACCAGCACCAGCACCAGCACCAGCACCATCATATATTATAGTGATAGCATAACGCGGCCCATGGATGATGGCGTAACACCACCCATGTACCTAGTGGATAATTTATCTAATGCTTTATAATGTATTAATGATTTTGTTAATTAGTTCGCTCTGATGATATAATTAAGTAGAGGAGGAAGGACGACTACTACTACTACTACTGCTTCTCATCATAACAACATAGAAACAATAATTAATATTATTAATTGCATGATGAGGATGGGGATACCTTGATGCTTATTTTATTTTATTTTATTTTTTGGATGGCTTAAAGTTAGACGGCGTTGTTGATGGATGTTCTTCGATTAATTCATTTATTTTTCTATTTTACCTTAATATTTAAAGTTATTTACATTTCTCTTTAATAAAATTTACTTTTCACTTTCTTGTATCAATTCCAAAAAATAATTTCTATTTTTTATAATTAAAAATATTATACACATAGGAACGCGTGCCCAAGATGACCAGTAATATAAAATATAATCGACAATTATATAGGTGAATAGCGGGACGTATTAATCATAAGATTATAATTGCTACAATTGGGTTAATGTTTGGAAACTTAACAGGCCTAGACGATTTGTTAGTGTTTGGCCCATTTAGCGAAAGTTTTGAGCCAAAATCGACCCAAATAGGCCCGTTAAATTTCCAAGTATTGTACCAGTATTTTTCGGATATCGGCCTCATAATCGTCATTTTTAAATATCTTTTATAGAAAAAGAAAAAAAAAAAAAAAAGTGAAAAAGGTAGATTTTGACTTGTAAGTTTTGTAGCTATTGGGGTCTTGCTTTTCTTTTGGGTTAGCTTTCTTCGCACTATTTCATAACAGGGCTTCACTGTGAGCCAACCCAACTTTAAAAGCCAAACTTATTTCACAATGGACTATTTTTTTAGCCTTAAAGACCCTCACGCTCAGATTTTCCTAAGCCCAACAAACATTTCGTTATTTATTCATAGAAAATAATATTTAATATAATATTAATCATAGACAATTAATATTGAGAATTCTTTTAAATAGTTTATTTGTTGTGGGAAAGTCTATAAGATGATATGTCTATAAGATGATATGGTACACCCAAGAAAAGAAAAATCTAACCCTTTATGCACAAGTTTTGCGGAAACATATATGGTTAGGATTTATCGAAGTTTGTGTACAAGTCTTATGGAAACTTATGTTTCAACTTATATATTCAAACATAATAAAACTCAAGGGTCTGTCTAAAATGAGATTTTGAGGGATGGGGAGTACATGAGATATCATTTATCTTGGTGACACATGTCCTCTTAGAATTTAACTTTAAATAATTTATTTTCTTAAAGACAAATTTATCCTTTTTAATGAGTGAATTCAAACATATAATTCGACACATACTTTATACAACCTACTTTTCTCTATAAAACACATATAACTTACTTTTTTGACTCCAAACCTAACCTTTCAAACTCAATCAAAATGATGTTTCAAATTTTTCAAACTACAAAACCCGACATCCAAACTCAATTTTGTATTTAAACTTATTACCCCTTCGAAGAATTCAATTTTTCCATGTACTAAAAGTATCATAAAATCAACTTATAAGATAAGAAAAACATTGCCCAGGGCTGTGTACGTATCACTTTGGATATATTTTTGCATTTAAACTAATTTTTAGTATCCGCGAAAAATTGGTTAAAACTGTGAACTTACCCCTTGGAGAAAATTTCAAATTTTCCACTAGCTCAAAAAATTGGTTAAAACTATGAACATACCCCTTGGAGAAAATTTCAAATTTTCCACTAGCTCCAAAAATTGGTTAAAACTGTGAACTTACCTCTTTGAGAAATGTCATTTTTTCCACTAGCTCAAAATAATACAAAATTGACTTGAAATATACGAAAAAATATTGAGGGTTTTGTACTTACCCCTATGAACAATTTTTGTGTTTTTATAAGATTTTAAATATCCGTAAAAAATTGGTCAAAATTGTGAGTTTACCCTTTCGAATAATTCAATTTTACCATGTGCTCAAAATATCATAAAACCGATTTATAACATAAGAAAAACGTTGCCCAGGACTGTGTACATACCACTTTGAATATATTTTAGTATTTAAAGTGATTTTTAGTATTCGCAAAAAAATGGTTAAAACTGTGAACTTACCCCTTGGAGAAAATTTCGATTTTTCCACTGGCTCAAGATGTTACAAAACTTGCTTGTATCAGACGAAAAATTTTAGAGGGTTTTGTTATCACCATTATGATTTTTTTTTGTTTTTATAAGATTTAATGTATTTGTAAAAAATTGGCCAAAACTGTGAGTAACCCAATGAGGAATTCAATTTTTCCAAGGGCTCAAAATATCAGAAAACATACTTATAAAATAAGAAAAACATTGCCCAGGTTTTGTACGTACCAATTTGAATATATTTTTTTATTTAAATTGATTTTTAGTATTCGCAAAAAATTGGTTAAAACTGTGAACTTACCCCTTTGAGAAAATTTCAATTTTTCCACTAGCTCAAAATATTACAAAACTGACTTGAATCATACGAAAAATTGTCGAGGGTTATGTACTTACCCCTATGAATCTTTTTTTTATTTTTATAAGATTTTAAGTATCTGTAAAAAATTTGCCAAAATTGTGAGCTTGCCCCTACGAGGAATTCAATTTTTTCACGTGCTCAAAATATTATAAGACTGACTTACAACATAAGAAAAACATTGACCAAGGCTGTGTACGTACCACTTTGAATATATTTTTGTATTTAAACTTATTTTTAGTATCCGCAAAAATATGGTTTAAATTGTGAACTTACCCCTTGGAGAAAATTTCTATTTTTCAACTAGCTCAAAATATTACAAAACTGACTTGAATTATACGAAAATTTGTCGAGGGTTTTTTACTTACCCCTATGAACAATTTTATTGCTTTTATAAGATTTTAAGTTTCCGTAAAATATTAGCCAAAACTGTGAACTTACCCCTTTGAAGAATTAAATTTTTCAATGGGCTCAAAATATCATAAAAAGGACTTATAACATAAGAAAAACATTGCCAGGGCTTTGTACGTACCACTTTAAATAGATTTTTGTATTTAAACCGATTTTTAGTATCCGCAAAAAAATGGTTAAAATAGTGAACTTACCCCTTGGAGAAAATTTCAATTTTTCCACTTGCTCAAAATAATAAAAAACTGACCGGAAATATACGAAAAAATGATGAGGGTTTTGTACTTACCCCTGAACAATTTTTTTGTTTTTATAAAATTTTAAGTATCCGTAAAAAATTAGACAAAACTGTGAGTTTACCCTTTAGAAGAATTCAATTTTTCCATGGGCTCAAAATATCATAAAGCTGACATATAACATAAGAAAAACTTGCCCAGGACTATGTACATACCACTTTGAATATATTTTAGCATTTAAACTGATTTTTAGTATTCGCAAAAAAATGGTTAAAACGGTGAACTTACCCCTTGGAAAAAATTTCTATTTTTCCATTGGCTCAAGATATTACAAAACTTGCTTGAATCATACGGAAAATTGTTGAGGGTTTTGTACTTACCCCTATGAACATTTTTTTTGTTTTTATAAGATTTTAAGTATATGTAAAAAAAATTCCAAATTGTGAGCTACCCCTTCTAGGAATTCAATTTTTTCACAGGGACAAAATATCAGAAAACTGAATTATAACATAGGAAAAACATTGGTCAGGGCTGTGTACGTACCATTTTGAATATTTTTTTTTTTTAAACTGCTTTTTAGTATCCACAAAAAAATGGTTAAAACTGTGAACTTAACCCTTTGAGAAAGTTTCAATTTTTCCACTAACTAAAAATATTACAAAACTGACTTGAATTGTATGAAAAAAATTCGAGGGTTTTGTACTTATCCCTATGAACAATTTTTTTTACTTTTATAAGGTTCTAAGTATCCATAAAAAATTGGCCAAAATTGTGAGCTTACCCCATCGAAGAATTAAATTTTTCTGTGGGCTCAAAATATCATAAAACCGGTTTATAACATAAAAAAACATTGCCCAGGACTATGTACATACCACTTTGAATATGTTTAAGTATTTAAACTGATTTTTAGTATTCGCAAAAAAATGGTTGAAACTGTGAACTTACCCCTTGGAGAAAATTTCGATTTTTCTACTTGCTCAAGATATTACAAAACTTGCTTGAATCATACGGCAAATTGTCGATGGTTTTGTACTTAACCCTTTAAACAATTTTTTAATTTTTATAAGATTTTAAGTATATGTAAAAATAATTCAAAATTGTGAGCTTACCCTTTCTAGTATTTTAATTTTTCCATAGGCTCAAATATCATAAAACTGAATTATAGCATAAGAAAAACATTGGCCAGGGCTGTTTACGTACCATTTTGAATATATTTTGGTATTTAAACTGATTTTTAGTATCCGCAAAAAATTGGTTAAAACTGTGAATTTACCCCATAGAGAAAATTTCGATTTTTCCACTAACTCAAAATATTAAAAAACTGACTTGAATCATATGAAAAATTGTCGAGGGTTTTGAACTTACCTATGAACAATTATTTTTTATAAGATTTTAAATATCCGTAAAAAATTGTCCAAAATTGTGAGCTTACCCTTTCGAGGAATTCAATTTTTACACAGGCTCAAAATATCAGAGAACCGACTTATAACATAAGAAAAACATTGCCCAGAGTTGTGTACGTTCTAGTTTGATTATATTTTTGTATTTAAACATATTATTAGTATTCGCAAAAAAAAAATGGTTTAAATTGTGAACTTACCCTTTGGAGAAACTTTAAACTTTTCCACTATCCCAAAATATTACAAAACTAACTTAAATCATACGAAATTTTTTCAAGGGGTTTGTACTTACGCCTATGAACAATTTTTTGATTTTATAAAAATTTAAGTATAAGTAAAAAATTGGACAAACTGTGAGCTTGCCCCTTTGAGGAATTCAATTTTTTCACCGGCTCAAAATATCATAATACCGACTTATAACATAAGAAAAACATTGCCCAGGGTTTTATACGAACCACTTTGAATATATCTTTTATTTAAATTGATTTTTCGTATTCGCAAAAAATTGGTTAAACCTGTGAACTTAACCATTGGAGAAAATTTCAATATTTCCACTGGCTCAAAATATTACAAAACTGACTTGAATCGTACGGAAAATTGTCGAAAGTTTTGTAGTTATCACTATGAACAATTTATTTATTTTTATAAGATTTTAAGTATCCGTAAAAAATTTGCCAAAATAAATATCAGAAAACCGACCAATAACTTAAGGAAAACATCTCCCAGGGATATGTATGTACCACTGTGAATATATTTTTGTATTTAAACTGAATTTTAGTATCCCCGAAAATTGGTCAAAACTGGGAACTTCTTGGGGAAGATTTCAATTTTTTCACTCTCTAAAAATATTACAAATCTGACTTGAATCATATGATAAATTGTCGAGGGTTTGGTACTTACCCCTATGAACAATTTTTTTTTCGTTTTTATAAGATATTAAGTATCCAAAAAAAAATTGGCAAAAACTATTCCACGGGCTCAAAATATCAGAAAACCAACTTATAACTTAAGAAAAACAATGCCCAGGGTTGTGTACGTAGCAATTTGAATATATTTTTGTATTTCAACTTATTTTTAGTATTCGAAAAAAAAATGATTAAAATTGTGAACTTACCCCTTGGAGAAAATTTCAATTTTTCAACTGAATCAAAATATTACAAAACATGCTTGAATCATACGAAAAATTGTTGAGGGTTTTGTGCTTACCTCTATAAACAATTTTATTTTGTTTATATAAGATTTTAAGTATACGTAAAAAATTGGACAAACTTTGATCTTACCCCTTCAAAGAATTTAATTTTTCCACGGTCTCAAAATATCATAAGACCAACTTATAACATAAGAAAAACTTTGCCCAGGGATGGGTACGTACCACTTTGAATATATTTTTGTATTTTAATTGATTTTTAGTATCCGCAAAAAATTGGTTAAAACTGTGAACTTACCTCTTGGAGGAAATTTCAATTTTTCCACTGACTCAAAATATTACAAAACTGACTTGAATCATATGAAAAAAATTCGAGGGTTTTGTACTTCCCCCTCTGTACAATTTTTTTGTTTCTATAAAATTTTAAGTATCCGTAAAAAATTGGCCAAAATTGTGAGCTTATCCCTTCGAGGAATTCAATTTTTCCACAGGCTCAAAATATAAGAAACCCAACTTATAACATAAGAAAAACATTGTCCAGGGCTCTGTACGTACCACTTTGAATTATGTACTTACCTCTATGAATTTTTTTTTTTTTTTATAAGATTTTAAGTATCCGAAAAAAATTGGCCAAAATTGTGAGCTTACCCCATCGAAGAATTAAATTTTTCCATGGGCTCAAAATACCATAAAACCGAGTTATAATATAAGAAAAACATTGTCCAGGGCTGTGAACATACCACTTTGAATATATTTTAGTATCTAAACTAATTTTAAGTATACGCAAAAAAAATGGTTAAAATTGTGAACTTACCCCTTGGAGAAAATTTTGATTTTTCCACTGTCTCAAAATATCACAAAACTTGCTTGAATCATACGAAAAATTGACGAGGGTTTTGTACTTACCCCTATGAACAATTTTTTTTTTATATAATAGGATTTTATGTATACGTAAAAAATTGGCCAAACTGTGAGCTTACCCCTTCGAGGAATTTAATTTTTTCACAGGCTCAAAATATTAGAAAACCAACTTATAACATAAGAAAAACATTGTACATGCTTGTGTACGTACCACTTTGAATATATTTTTGTATTTAAATTGTTTTTTAGTATCAGCAAAAAATTGGTTAAAAATGTGAACTTATACCTTGGAGGAAATTTCAATTTTTCCTCTGGCTCAAAATATTACAAAACTGACTTGAATCATACGAAAAATATTTGAGGGTTTTGTACTTACCCCTATGAACAATTTTTTTTTTTTTTATAAGATTTTAAGTATCCGTAAAAATTGGCCATAATTGTGAGTTTACCCCTTCGAGAAATTCAATTTTTCCACGGGTTCAAATTATCAGAAAACTGACTTATAACATTAGGGGTGGGCATTCGGTATCGGGTTTCGGGAACCCTCCCGTCCCGGTCGGGATTTTGTAGTTTGGGACGGGAAGTATGATTGATTTTCGGGTTTCGGGAAACCCGAAAACCCGACAAACTAAATCGGGACGGTATTCGGGAAATATTTCACACCCGATTGGGAAAACCGAATCCCGAATTTCTTATCATACAAAATAAATTACCCCTTTCAATCAATCTCTTACTCCCAAACTCATGCCCCATCACCTACCCCATGGTCTTGAAATTAACAATTCATGACCATAAAGAAAAATATAATGCTATGAAGGAGCAAAATAAAGAAAAGTGTGATATTTCTACCATATAGGAGTTTAAAATTATTATTTTCGGGAAGCCCGGATCCCGATCCCGAAAACCCGATATTTATTGGGAAACCGAGATACCGGGACCAAGTCAATTCAAATGGAATTCGGGTAGTAAAAATCAAAACCCGAATCCCAAAAATCCCGTCCCGAAATCCCGAAATCCCGTCCCGATCCCACCCCTATATAACATAAGAAAAACATAGTCCAAGGTTGTGTACGTACCACTTTGAATATATTTTGGTATTTAAACTGATTTTGAGTATCCGCAAAAAAATGGTTAAAATTGTGAACTTACCCTTGAAGAAAATATCAATTTTTTCACTGGCTCAAAATATTATAAAACTGACTTGAATCATTCGAAAAATTGTCGAGGGTTTGTACTTACCCCTATGTACAATTTTTTTGTTTTTATAAGATTTTAAGTATCCGTAAAAAATTGGCCAAAATTGTGAGCTTATCGTTTCGAAGAATTCAATTTTTCCATGGGCTCATATTTTTTCTTCCCAAAACATAAAATTTCAAAAAAAAATAAAAAAATTCGGGTCACGAAAATCGAGCCTTGAAAATGACGTCTCAAAATCAGCAAAATCATTGCCCGAAAAACAAAACAAATGTCTTTTTCTTTAATTTTCAAAAATTTTCAAAAATTTTCCTAGGGATTTTTGAAAAATATTTCTTAACATTTTTCAATTTTTCTTTTTAATAATTACATGATTGAAGTATATCCTATACACAAAATTTTGATCAATACACTTTTTTAATTTTTATTTTAACAATGGTAGCGCTGCACTGAATAAACCGAGACGTATTTGTATATATGTGATACCACTTGCTCCTAAAATTGTACACCACATTTTCAAATGGCACTCCAAACAGAGAGCAAAATCTAATACTTCTCTAAAGTTTCAGAGGTGGACACGTGTCAACCTGTTGTCACTTAAATTATCTACACCAGTCGCAAATCTCACGGGATTTTTCTAGACTCTATATTCACTGAAAATGACACTGGTTACCTTATTGGTAACGGCGACGAAACTCGCCGGCGTTTTAGCCTCCGTCACGGTCGCCGCCAATGCTTTCTCATTCTCTCGCTTCAAACGGAAGAACTTAACGCCGTTTAAATCCCCCATTGACGAGTCTGCTGCCATTCTAGCTGAGTTCAATATCAATCCTACCTCAGGTAATTATCTCTCTCAATTCTTATATTTTGAAGATTGGATTGTATTTCCCCTTTTCTTTTTATAATAATCAATGTATTTTACCAGTTAGCATGGATTTATAAGCTAGTTTGGTTGCATAAATAGAATTTTTGTCAAATTAAATTATAAATTGAAGAGATAAACAATTACTACAATATATGCGAATAATTTGGGGACTTGAAAGAAATAGTTATTAAAATCAAATTATGGATTAAATCTTTTGATAGGAAATACTCAGTCAGTATGAGTTATTAATACTTTCTTTTGTGATTTTGTATAGAAGGGGAGAAAGGGTTCTTCTTTGGATTAGCTACAGCACCAGCTCATGTTGAGGACAGACTCAATGATGCATGGCTTAAGTTTGCGGAAGAAAGCCCTTGCGACCAACCCGAGTCACAAAAAGGCACTGAACCTGTGGATGCAATTATGGATTCAGCTGCAGGGGACGGTGGCTCACAGCAAGCTAAAATGCCGGATAAATCATCCAATAAAAGCATCAAGAGGAGAAAGCAACTTAATATAGCCATGGAAGCCAAAATTAGAGGATTTGAAATATATGAAGAAATTGAAGAACTCGACTCGGGTGAAGAATGTCATCATAGTGTTGCCAGTTGGCATAATGTTCCACACCCGTAAGCCGCAATATATAGTTATCGTTTAAGATTTTAACAGTACAAAAACTATATGCTACGTCAATTTTGGTTGAACCTTAAAATAAAAAAAGTTTTAACCAAGATGTTTGATAAGAATTTTTCTTGGGCTATGTTTGGTTTGTTGAATTTCATGAGTAAAACTCGAAGGAAAATGTTGATACAGCATTTGAGTTTCATTTTTTTTCTCACCATTTTACTAACTGAATGGCCTTATAAAATTGTCGATATATTCTATGTAGAAATGTGAAGATTTAATATTTTTCCAGGGAGGAGAGGTTGAGATTTTGGTCTGATCCCGATACAGAACTGAAATTGGCTAAAGATACTGGGGTGCAAGTTTTTCGAATGGGCATAGATTGGACAAGGATCATGCCTGAGGAGCCAGTGAATGGTAGTAAAGACACCGTAAGTATAGCATTCATAATTGGCTGAGTTATTAGATATTTTAGAATTTGAATTTTGACGGTACAAACATTATGCATGTGTGATAAAAATACATATCTTTATCGAAGTATTTTCTTTAGGTCAACTTTGCAGCATTGGAGCGATACAAATGGATTATTAACAGAGTTCACTTTTATGGGATGAAAGTAATGTTGACGTTGTTCCATCATTCTTTGCCACCATGGGCAGCAGAGTATGGAGGGTGGAAACTCGAAAAGACTGTGGATCATTTTATGGAATTTACCAGGTTAACCTTTGTTCAGTCATGAAGTTAAATCTTTTTTATATAATTAGTGTATTAATTGTTATATGTCCTTTTAATCACAACAGAGATTTCTCGTTAATTTAATAAGCTGTGATTACAATGTTTGTCTTGTTATGAACACATTAATGTGCTATTCTTCTTTGCAGGGTTGTTGTTGATTGTGTATCGGATCTCGTGGACTATTGGGTGACCTTTAATGAACCTCATGTCTTTTGCATGCTTACATACTGTGCTGGTTCTTGGCCTGGTGGTAACCCTGACATGCTTGAGGTTGCCACTTCTGCTCTACCTACTGGTGTTTTCAACCAAGCCATGAATTGGATAGCACTTGCACACTCAAAGGCTTATGATTATATTCACGAGAAAAGGTTATTTCACGTTTTACTATGCGTTGTGCTTACCTTTTTTTCGGTGATCTAGGTGTGAATCATTGATAAAGAGGTTTAAATCTTATAATATTATATTGGAATATATAGGTTCAGTTCAAGATCTTGATTCTATATAGAAATTCGCATAATTGCAATATTTGTCCACTTACTCTCAAGCCGGGACAAATAGTCCATTATCTTTTGAACTCAGCTCGTTGTTCTGATTCTTTTTTCAGATTTGATCATTTATCTTTCAAGCTCAACATGTTTGGTATTTTATCTTTTGGGTAGAACACATTCAGTCATTTACCCGAACTCCTCTATATTTAGGTCAAACAACTTTATTTTCAAACTTAACAAATTGAGTTCAATGGATCAAATTTCAGTGAATTTGTAGGTTAAACTTGAGTTTTATGCGATTACTGTTAATAATTTTTGTTTATAAATCAAAATAAAAATGACTAAAAGTGATGATTAAAGGACTAAGTTCCTTAATGTTAGAACTGTGTCCGTTCGGAAGTTGAGGACCATTTTTGTCATAAATTGATAGTTAGTGGACTTAAAGCGTAATTTTGCCATTAAAAACTATCTAGTCTGATTTTTTTATTTTGCTTCAGCACAATCTCAAGTACGATTGTTGGCATAGCGCACCATGTCTCCTTTATGCGACCATACGGGCTTTTCGACATAGCTGCTGTGTCAATAGCTAATTCATTGACACTTTTTCCGTTCATGGATAGTATTTCAGACAAGATGGACTATATTGGAATAAATTACTATGGACAGGTTTGTAATATACTAAACTAGCAGAAATTGGTCTATTAATGTTAGCATTTCATTTTGATTAAATATTGATTTTTTTGTTATTTGGACAGGAAGTAGTTTGCGGCGCTGGACTGAAGTTAGTAAAAACCGATGAATATAGTGAATCGGGACGTGGGGTTTATCCCGATGGCTTGTACCGTGTGCTACTACATTTTCATGAAAGGTACAAACAATTAGGTGTACCATTTATCATTGCCGAGAATGGTATATCCGATGAGACCGATTTGATCAGACGGCCGTATATATTGGAACATTTATTGGCAACTTATTCCGCAATGCGTATGGTAAAATCTCGATTTTTTTTTAATACAATTTTTCCATTTAATTTTTTCCACGTGCTGACATGGACGCTCGTTTTAGGGTGTACCGGTTCTTGGATACCTCTTTTGGACCATATCGGATAACTGGGAATGGGCTGACGGATATGGTCCGAAATTTGGATTGGTAGCAGTTGATCGTTCGAATAATCTTGCTCGGATTCCACGACCATCATATCATTTGTTTTCAAAAGTAATGATTGTTAATTGTTGTTTCTTTCGGTACATTAAGTATATACTTTGATTCTTGAAGTTATTTTGATGCGAGCTAAATGCAATAACAAACATGTGTCGACATTTTATTAGTTCACTACACCCATTTGAAATACCTTCAAAAGTCAATAGGATTGTCAATTTTTTTAGGGAACAAAGGGCTACTGTCAATTTTCACATTTAACAGGGGGATTATTGTCAAATTTTTAGGTGAATAGGGGTGTTTTTGCATTTTTATGGTGGCGGTATAATTGTTATTTTTTCCTGCAAAATGTGTACTCCGGCTTGGGTGGGAGTTTTTTGCCAAGAAAATATAACATAAGGGGATTTTGCTGACAAAAATATTACAGCTTTTTTTCTTTTTTTTTTTTTTTTTTTTCTTTTCGCCAATTAAGCGAAGCATAGGGGATATTTTTGCATCTCACTCTTTTGATGCTGATTGCAGGTTGTGAAGTCAGGTAAAATAACACGGTTAGATAGGTTACGTGCATGGAATGAACTTCAAACGGCTGCTAAAGAGAAAAAAACGAGGCCATTTTATCGAGCAGTGAACAAGCACGGTTTCATGTATGCAGGTAAGGCTAATGCTTGGCCCTGGCTTTTAAGTTCTGCTCTTATTATCTCTTTTTCTTAATCAAATGTAAATATCCAGTGATATGGTGAACAGGTGAAATTACAGTATGACTCCTCATGTTTAGGAAACTATAATATCATAAAGATATGCAACTCACTAAATTTACAATCCTATCATTAAAAATCACGATTTAGCTGAAAGTACATAGTTAGGTTCAGTTAAAAATGTATAAATACCTCATTTGTATTGCTAATGTTTATTACTTTTAAACCCCTCCAACTATACATTACTTGCACATTATTTTCGAAGATACTCTTGAATGAGAAAACCCAGTCACCCTCCATGGTTTGTTTTATGTTACACGAGTATTTCAGTACTTCCTTGAGAAAATTGGGTCAAAACCTGAAAATATTGATCGAGTGTATTTTGTGAAATTCAACTTAATGTTTCTTATGACGCCATCTATCTCCATTAGGACTTGACAACATAGGGATTTAACGACATAGGTTTGTAAATGGATTGAGTTGCATACTTCAGAGGTTGTTTGTGTAATTTCCCATACCTGAGGGGATCTTGCTGTAATTTGTGTTATTACCCTTCTATCAAAGTAGTTTTCTAAAGCTAAAGAAAAGCATTCTTGCTTTTGTCCACTCGGTTTTGATGCTTATGGGAAGTGAAATTTGGACATTTTCTTCACAATATCTTTTCAACAGGAGGACTTGACAAACCAATATCGCGACCTTTTATCGAACGAGACTGGCGATTTGGACATTATAAAATGGAAGGCCTGCAGGATCCATTGAGCCGTTTGTCACGATTTGTGCTCCAGCCTTTCAACCTTATAAAGAAACCAAAATCGGAGAAAGATTCCGAGGATTTGGTTCTTGAGCCTCTTGAATTAAACATGTGATTACACCAATTGTGATCTTTAATATTTGCTAGCACTATGTATTATTTGTAGGCTGTAAATCTTAGGGATGTAATTGTATCTACAATACAACTCAAAGAAAAACCAGATATTATACTGTCTGGGTTTTTGCCATTTTCTATCAGTGGAAACTTTTCATTTTGAAAAAATGTTTTTTTACACCAACAGGAAAGGAATTGGCAAACTTGCATTCTAAGTTCCTCAAGAATGGATTTCCAGCATTTTTCATCCCTTACTTTACAAAATTGCATTTTGGTTTCAATTTTTTAAAATGTTTACACTGATTTCTTCTTTTTCATCTAATTTGGGACCAAGTGTGTGGGAATCGAACAATTATATGAAATCAAAAGTGCTTGATATAACTTCTTTTATGAGTCCAACATTTTAGATAATCAGGCCTATTGTATTCTTGTAAAGTATGTCATCTTTGATTACATTTATTTAGAATGACAATATTCCAATATTTGTAAACATAACATATAAATAATAAATGAACAATATTTTCTTTAATACTATATTTTTCAAAAATTAGAATAAGTAATGATTCAATTCATAATTAATTTAATATTTCAATTATTAATGAAAATAAATAATGAAACTAATTAATGAATGATTTTATTAAATAAAGATTAAGTAATTTAATTACAATAAAAAAGACAAAATTTATTTAGTAAACCATAATTAATTTAAAACTGATTGTAAAGAAATGAAAAGAAATTAAATTAATAACTAATCTTATAACCATAATTTAATTAATTATAAATAACATTAACTAAAAAAGTTGAAAGAAAACAAAACGAAACACTAGTATTTTACGTTAAAACTTAAATGACAGGACTGACTGAAAAAAGAAAAAAGAAATTGAATTAATTATTCATAATTCAATTTTGTGTTTTTTATTTTCCAAACTTCGTGCTGTAAAAAACAAGGAATATTGTATTAAGACAACACCAGCCTCATTTTTTAGGGGATGTCCGTTGCTTTTTCATAAAACACGAGGTAGGAGATGCTCTAATTAATTTGTAGGTGGGAGACAGAAAAGTATAATATCTAAGTACCTATGCTCAATGCTCATGACTGAGAATTAAACCCGATGAAAGGAGAGCAAAATAGGCTGAAAAGCCAAGAACAATCAATCTTGTTTATCATTATCATCACCACTTTATTTAATTAATTTTACCCCTGTAATTTTATAAAAGTTTTCTGACATTTTTATATATGATATTTTACTCCATGTGTTATGATAATGTGGCAGTTTACTCTCATGTGTTACGATAAATTTGGCCGTTTATCCACTGTCTTATGATAAATATGACAATTTACTCATATGTTACAACTTACATGTCCACTCTCAATTTCGGCAAGTGCATTACACTCTCCGACTGAATGAGATAAATTGCTTCTTTAAATTTTTACGAGATAAAATACTATTTTTCAAATTATGGGGAGTAAATTAAACATTATTCATTTCAGGCCATCTCCAAGAGCACATATATAAGTTAAATTGTAAGAGTTTTGTTAAAATTATCACTAAAGTTGCTCTCCAAGAGCACATGTATAATTTATGTGTTGTTAAAATTTATGGGTTTGGATGGCCAAATACCCATGGCCAAATGCAAATTGTTATTTGCAATTGTTGTAGGAACTTTTGTACTTTCCTGCAAAACAATAAATTATTCTGGACAAAATTCAAATGCATACAAATTTGAATTGAAATTTTAAATTCAAATTTTATAATTTGAATATCACTACAAGAAATTTGTCACGATTGACAATTAGTGAAACCTCTTCAACGACATATTAACGATAATTAATATTGTCATAATGATTTAGTGATGATATTTTGATTATTATTTTTGGGGCACCGCTAAATGTCAATAATAAAAAAAATTCTCTAGTTATTGTCACTAATATATATATGAAGTGACAATATCTAATTTATTGTCACTTAACAATTATAAAAATTCCTCAAGTGTGTAATCACAATAAATATTTTATTTTGCCGATGAGTCCTTAGCCAAGTGGTTAGAGATGAGGCTCAATGACCAAGAGGTCCTGAGTTCAACTCTCACTAATGTGGATATTTTTGTTAGTTTAATACAAAAATTTAAACGTCGGAATATTTTTTTCAAATAATAAAAATTAATATTTTTTTAAAAAACTATTTTTTATTATGAAATTAAATCAATTAGTATTATAAATATATCATTATTATTTATATAAAATAATAAATAAAGTAATTTGTTAAAATATAAACTAGCTGTTGGAGTGAAATGGTATGGTTGTTAAAAAGTAGTCTCTTAAAATATAAACTAGTTGTTGGAGTGCAGAGTAAAAAGTGGAAGTATATAACACTATTAATTAGTTATAATTTAAGATAAGAGGCTGAAATTTAAGAGAGCTGTTGGAGATGGCCAAACAGAGCTTTTATGTAAATTGGCATTAGCTCTTAATTAATTATGTATTCTTGTCTAGAATATATAATGTCAGAAGACAAACAAGTACCATTCATCACGGGAGGCTCATGGTTCAACATAAATTAATACTTTAAAACAACTGCAGCCTGCAGCTCTGTTTGGATTTGGGTATAAGAAACTGTAATTGGTTTTCCTATTATTGAGACTAACATGTTCAACATGAAATAGATAACAAAATTAAATTCATTTTCAAGATCATTATACAATTTTGAGGTGAGTTAGACTCAAACAATTGAAATGTATTTAACTCAATTCATGTAAAATATAATAAATATTGGAAGTAAACTCAAAATAAGGTAATTAGTTCACAATCTTAGTTTAAAGCACCATAAAGATATTTCAAGAGAAATTATACGACTATTAATAGTATTCAATGATATTTTTTCTATTATTATAATATTTTATAATACTATTTTTACTTATGATAGTGACATTTAAGATTAGATACATTTTTTTTTGGTAAAATAAGATTAGATACATTGTTACAAGTAACATGTGAAATAATATCTTTCACATATTAAATGACTTTTTCTCATTCCGGCTCATATCACATTTTTAAATAAAGAAAGCCTTAATAATATACTTTGATTTGTTTCCCAAACACTACCTTAATAATAATAATATACTTTACTTTTTTCCCGAATTAAAAATACAGCCTTGGATTCTTGGACTACTAAACGTCACCTCTATCCTCTTACATGAGATTCAATATCATATCTGAACAAAAAACACATATATATACACGAAGTAAAAGCATGGAATCCAAAACTATACTAGTTCAAAATAAATTGTTTGTATTTATAATTGTTGCATTAAATACATGTAGTAGCATTAATGGAGAGTACAAGGAATATGAATATGACAGAGTAATTAATCTACCGGGTCAACCAAAAACAAGCCCAAATATTTCACAGTTTTCAGGGTACATAACAGCTAATGAAGATCATGGGAGGGCCCTTTTTTATTGGTTCTTTGAAGCTCAATCTCAACCAATCAAAAAGCCCCTTCTTCTCTGGCTCAATGGAGGTATTCTATTCTATTTCATTGAATAATAAATTATACTATATTTTATGTTTTTCTTTCTTTTTTTGAAGGGCCTGGTTGTTCATCAATTGGGTATGGAGCAGCAGTGGAGTTGGGTCCTCTTAGAGTTGGGAAAAATGGTGATTTTCTTGAATTCAACCAGCACTCTTGGAATAAAGGTCTCTCCCTTTTTTATTTGTTATTAAAAAGATTCAAGAACCAAAGATAGGCCTAACATTGCAAGAAAATTTTAGTTATGGAATTATGATAGTATTCAAGCATTTATCTTGCAGAAGCAAATTTGCTGTTTCTGGAATCTCCAATTGGAGTTGGATTCTCATATACAAATACATCTTCTGATTTGACCAAAATAAATGATGGATTTGTGGGTAATAATTCTATGTCCTTTAACTTTCTACTAAAAAAAATCATATTTTTATTAATTAATTACTTCTTTGTTTTTTCTCAGCTGAGGATTCATACACCTTTTTGGTGAATTGGCTGAAAAGATTCCCACAATTCAAGAATCATGAATTTTACATTTCAGGAGAGAGTTATGCAGGTTTATTAATATATAGCTTCAACTAGCCTATTTTCTGTGAAAAAACTAGGCCAAAATGCATTTTAGTCCCTTGTAAAATACATCCTGTTAAAAATATATTGATGTGTCGCCCTCATACTCCAAAAAACAAAGCGCATTACCCCTTATACATACTCGGGTCAATAAAGGGAAATGTGCTTTGTTTTTAAGAACATAAGTGGGTTAAACGCCAATTTATCTTTTCTAGTGACTTAAATGCCACAAACGTACTTCACAAGTGATAAAATGCAATTTGGCTTAAAAAAACTACTTTAAATTTCTCTGTTTTTCCCTAGCCTCACATAAAAAGTGTTTTTTTTTATTTGTCATTTATAGGTCATTATGTGCCTCAACTTGCTGAAATTGTGTATGAAAGAAACAAGAACAAAAAGAAATATCCATATATAAATCTCAAAGGTTTCATAGTATGTTCAAGAAACTCTTATCCATTCATCCTAGGATGAAATTAATTAAATCTAGTGTCTAAAACTAAACTATTTTTTTTTTTTTTATATAATTTCGAGGTTGGCAATCCTGAAACAAATGACTACTTTGATTACAAAGGATTACTGGAATATGCATGGAGTCATTCTGTAATATCAGATCAAGACTACAGTGTAGCCAAACGAGTATGTAATTTCAAGCACGAAGATTGGTCTAGTGAATGTAATAGTGCCATGAATGTAGTCTTTAATACTTACAAAGATATCGACATATACAATATATATGCCCCCTCGTGTAACCTCAACGCTACCACATCAATGGCCGATACTAAGGTACTTCTTCCTAGAATGAGATCGATCTGAAGTAGATTTTCACAAATTCTAGTAGTATTATGCAATAACGCATTTTAGTCTGGCTTTTGGTCCCAAAACTTTAAAATGTTTTGCAATTTTTCAAAAGAGTGCAGGGAATGTGGGACTAAAAGTGCAATTTTCCAATCACAAAGCAAGTGCATATATTCCACTTTCTTTGTGAATGTTATGTGTCCGAGTCGCTAGAATTACCCGTCTGAAGCTATTAGTATTCATGATCTTCAATTCTTAACAGGCACAAAATTATGGATTTGGTAGAATGAAACGAATCCTGGGGGGCTACGACCCCTGCTATTCTAAATATGCTGAAAAGTATTTCAATAGGATAGATGTTCAAAAGGCGTTCCATGTAAACTCAAGAGGGCTCGGGAAGAGTATGAAATGGACAGTTTGCAAGTAAGCTAGCTAGCTTTCATGTTATTTAATTTCCTTTTATGAAAAGAATATATTCGGTCTCTTCTTATTCTTGTACGTATTTTCGATCATTGCAGTGATTCTGTGTTTAGGACATACAATTACACGGTGTTTTCGGTCTTACCTATATATAGGAAACTAATCAAAGGAGGGTTGAAGATTTGGATGTATAGGTACTAGTTGTATTTTGACTTGAACTTTAGCATGGCTAAAAAAAATGATTAATTATAATTTTATTTTTAAAAAAAAAAAATTCAGTGGAGATGCAGATGGTAGAGTGCCTGTAATAGGTTCAAGATACTGCATTGAAGCTCTTGCATTGCCTCTCAAGACTCCATGGACTTCTTGGTTCCACAAGCATCAGGTCAGCTGGTGCATCGTTAATTTAATTTAATGCACTTCTTTAATTGCAAGTACCCTCATCTTAGGAATCAGAATTTTAGGAGTGTGAGGGTATTTTAGTCTTTTCCTTGTTTCATTTCAAAATAACGATTGTCACAAGAATTGAAAACAATACTAGTTTCATCATGTAGTAGTTAGTATATATATGTTTTGATGTTTGTTGAATGTGTTGAGCAATGCATCATAAAGGCATAATATATTTGCAGGTAGCAGGGAGGATAGTGGAATATGAAGGCTTAACTTTTGTTACAGTGAGAGGGGCAGGTCATCTAGTGCCCCTAAACAAACCTACTCAATCGCTGGCTCTACTTCATTCTTACTTGTCCGGTCAACATCTCCCTACTACTCGCAGATGATCCAGTCCAGCCCTCCGATCGATCCATCGATCCGGTCTAAATAAATTAATGACACCAATATAATATTTGAGGATCAAATTAAATTTGGATTCAAGGATCAAGAATATATAAGTTCTAATTATATATAAATGGAAAATAAATATTTTTTACTATTTATTTATTCTCTACGTAATTAATTGTTTCTAAACATTTTTTTTAAATGATTACTTAAACATGCATGTAGGCTGTAGCATCATTCAATAAGTTGAAATAGTATTTAATTGAAACATAACAACAACTTGCTTTTAAGTCGGCAAACTAACAACTTTCTCTTAATCTCTCTCTCTCGTCTTACTAAATTAAGAATAACTATTTAAAATGGTTGGCGAGTTGTTGCTTCCAGAGCAAATAATTTGAATTTTCTAAATTACCCCCATTTGTAAAGGGATTTAATGTTCCCACCAAACCTTCATCTGTGGAATTTCTCTCTCTCTCTCTCTCTCTCTCTCTCTACTCTGTAACCAAGTGTTCAGCCATCAGAATTGCAGTGTGAGTAGAAGAAGATGAGATGCTGTCAAACACATGAAGAAAATTATGACCGAAATTGAACCAGTTATAACATGTTTAATTAAGATGAGAAAGAAAGAGGCATTTTGTTTTGTTTTTACTTGCAACTTCTTATTAGTTTTGAGACGAGATGGAGAATTAATTAAATAAGGGTAGGATAGTCTATAAAAGAAATATGCTCTGGAAGCAACAATGATAGCTCTGGTATTATCGCCAACCATTTTTAAAAAATAAATAAAAAGGCCTCATCCATCCTTACAATTCTCATGATTTACTTAAACCCCAAAACATACATATAAAACTTGCTCTGTATTTTGCTACTGCACAAATCAAATACAGTACCATACAGTCACCACCTTTCCCCTCCCGCCATTGAATGCCTGCCACCTTTCACTTTCTCTATCTAGGGCTCGTACATTTCATCAATGGCGCTCAAGTTATTCCACAAAGGCGACAAAATTGAAGTAGGCAAGGGGATTAGCGCCGACGCCGTTATATGGTACCCCGCCACCGTCATCCGATCATCCTCCACACAACTGCATGTCAAATACGAAACGTTAATCGAGAAGGACACAGATATCGTCACTGTTGATGTCGTCAGACCGGCGCAACCGCCGGAGCTTCACAGGTATTTTAAGGTTGGGGAAGAGATGGAGGGCTTTTGTAAGGAGAAGAAGGGATGGAGGAAAGGTAGAGTTGTGGATATATTAGAGAATTCTCAGTATTCGGTTTCGTTTGAGGGTAGGGAGTATGGTGATATTGTGGAAGTGGAAAATTGGAGGTTGAGAACTGTTAGGGTGTGGGATGGAGGTGGCGGTGGTGAGTGGGTTCCGCCTTTTTGCCTTCAACAAATACCGCAGGTGCATGTTCTGTTCTGAATGTTTGTTTTATTTGTTTAATTCTTATTTACAATGTATTTGAACGAATGTGTAATACTGATGTTATGTATAATACTGATGTTATTGTGCAGTATAAAGATTGGTATGGAGGTTTGTGGATGATCAAACTTGTTCACTTGTTGAGTAGAATTGATTTATGTTAATTGGTTGGAGGATAGTTCATTTTGTGCAATGTAACAAGGATTATGTTGAAAATGGTTAAGGAATGCATTCTTTTCCCTCTTATATTGTCAAATAAATGATTTGACAGAAAATTCTTTCAAGTATAATATCTGTGTATGTGGGCGGGGTGTGGGGGAGGGGAAGGGAGGGGAGGTGTCCAAGTATTTCTTCCAGTTGATTGTAATAATTTTTGGTATAATTGGGGTAATAGTTATAAAAAAAGTTGTTATGATGAACTACGATACATATGCAGATGAACCAGACTTTGGGTTATCTCTGTATTGTGCTGGGCTATTCCATGTTATTGTGAAGTGGTGAGTGAATGTAGAAGCACCACTTTGATGCCAATCATCCTTTGCTATTTATAATTTGAGTTGATAATTTTCTTACAATTTGTTGTCATAATGGTGTCAGTTTTCTTTACTTTCGTGTATGTTTGATTTTAAGAAATTTTGAAATTGCAGAAGCCATCTGAGGCAAAAATGAAATCAAGGGGTTTGATACTAAAGATAAAGTGTAGTGGAAAATCATCTCAGGCAAAATTTACTGAAGGGATGTTGGTGGAGGTCAAAAGCGATGAAGATGGATTCCGAGGTTCTTGGTTTACTGCAGTTATTGTTGAACCACTTAGAAATAACAAGTTTTTAGTGGAGTATCGGACTTTGAGAACCGAAGATAAGACCGAATTTCTGAGAGAAGAAGTAGATATTTCGTGCATTAGACCTTCTCCCCCTATTATTCAAGGAATTCAACCTTTTGACTACCTACAAAGGGTTGATGCTTGGTATAATGATGGTTGGTGGGAAGGTCACATTGTCGATGTTATCAATGGTTGCAAGTACATGATTCACTTCATAAACTCAGATAAGATGGTGTTCGAACATTGTAAGTTAAGGCCGCATCAAGATTGGATTGACGGTAAGTGGTGTATGGCCTCTAAGGTATGTTGTTTTTGCTCTCTTACTTGCATTCGATATCTTTACCTTAACTTAATTAATACGGAGTAGTAAAGTTGTGTTTTAATCCCAAAGGACACGACACACTGCATTTTCAGTCCCTTATTTTACAAAGTTGCACTTTATGTCTCATATTTTAACGTGTTTCAATTTTTGGTCCTATCATTCCCTTTCTATCCAACTTGGGACCAAATCTCAGAACAGACACATTCCTAGGGACCGGAAATGTTTTAGGACTGAAAGTGCAGAATATAGACTATTCTATGAGATAAAATAGATGGAAAAGGGGGCGATAGGACCAAAAGTTCAAAACATTTTTGAAAATTGGGATCAAAAGTGCTGGAGGTCCAATACCATGGAACTGAAAATACAATTTTGCTCTTAATTTATTTAAACCTATTATTACAGGTGAATTTGAATGATGAGAACTTGAAATGCAATGATGTTACATTGAAGAGGAAATATAGTGCGAGTGCATCAGAGCCAACGTTCAGAGATGGGATGATGGTAGAGGTCAAAAGTGATGAAGAAGGATACCAGGGTTCTTGGTACAGTGCTGTGATTCTTAGCTCCTTAGGCAGTGATGATTTTTTGGTGGAGTACCAGACACTGAAAACAGACGACGAGTCCGAGCAACTAAGAGAAAAGGCACTTGCTTCCAACATTAGGCCTTGTCCTCCTAAACTTGTAAGGATTGAACGTTTTAAAAAGCTTGAGGAAGTTGATGCATGGTATAACGATGGATGGTGGGTTGGCGTTGTTTCCAAAGTTCTTGACGGCTTAAAATATGGAGTATATTTTTGGAATTCTAATGAAGAACTTATATTTGAACATTATAATCTGAGGCCTCGTCAAGAATGGATAGGTGGGAAATGGATTGTCGCATTGAGGGTATGACTTCTACAAACTTCTCTTCGAAATAAATTTGAGACCAGTTTGGTCTAGGGGTGTGCACAGATCGGTTAAACAGCCGAACTGAACAAATTATGTTCGGTTTGGTTCATTTTTTTTAGCCATTAACCCGACTAACCAAAAACAGTTATACTTATTTAGATACTTTTCTTATTTATATGTATATACATTTTTCCTTATTTTTTGAATTTGAATTTGTGTAGAAGTTAAGTGTATGAAAAACAATTTTTTTTTCCTATTCTTTTTGCAAAATACAGTCAAACTGTAACTGGAGCCAAACCAAAATAATGCGGTTAAAACCGAAAATGAACCGGGCTATTCTGTTAGGTTCTTGGGTTTGGAAAATGGCTAACCACAAATTTCGATTCGTTTCTGTTTGAGCCGAACGAACACCCCTAGTTTGCTCCCTTCACTTCTTGAATCCATGACAATGGTCATTTTTGCTCTAGGAAAATACAAACACACACACACGCACTCACATATTTCCCTTGTAATATATTTGCAGCCATAAAATTCTCTTGCAATATTCTCTTCACTTTGATTTTTTATAATGCAGGAAAAACCAAAGTCGGCAGTGAAGACCAGGCTAGTAAATTGTAAAGAGAAGAATGGTGGATTAGGATTAGGACCAATTTTTACGAACGGGATGTATGTTGAGGTAAAGAGTGATGAAGAAGGTTATATAGGTTCTTGGTACCCAGCTACTATTGTGAAACCATTGGGAAATAAAAAGTATTTGGTAGAATACCAGACCCTGCAAACGGAAGATGAAACTGAACTGCACAAAGAAGAAGCTGATTCTATATGCATAAGGCCTTGCCCTCCTTTAGTCCAACGTAATGACGAGTATAAGCCATTTGAAGAAGTTGATGCTTGGTGCAATGATGGGTGGTGGGTTGGTCAAATCAGCAAAGTCCTCCACTGCAAAACGTACACAGTTTATTTCAATTACACAAATGAGATAGTTGAGTTTAATCATTCTGATTTGAGGCCTCATCAAGATTGGATAAATGGACATTGGGTATTAGCTAAAAGGGTACGTACTTTTCTCGGGATATATTCTTGATCGTATAACAGATTTATGTGCCTAATACTATCTAGGCTTCATCAATTTATTTTTGTATTGGTATTTGATATTGTATTAAGTCCCATGGGATTGAGCCCTCAACTTTTTTGATCCCACACTTTATAAAATTGAACTTCTGGTCCCAATATTGTAGAATACTATGTATTTTTGGTCCTATTGGCCATTTTTCCATCCAGATTTTGCACTTTCTAACTAAGTTGGAAAGGTGGCGATAGTACAATTAAGTGCAGAATATTTTAAAAATTAGGACATTAAGTGTTGAGGGGCGGTCTAGTTCTATGGGACTAAAAATGCAGTTTGCGATACTCAAGGTTGGTTAAACATAGACCTAATTATATGTTACTTCTTTTGCAGGGTGGGAAATCAAGATCGTAAAAGAATTGAAAGATACCGGTATATAGCACTTATCTTAACAATTTCACACTGCAGAAGTTGCTCTAATGGACCAACTATGCTATATATGTGTTTGAAACAAATAGATACTTACTTATTTTGGATGTGAGTATATATCTCCTAACTGTAGAGATTTCTGGAGCTGAAGTGATTAGTATTTAATTTCCTTGCAGTCATCTACATCTTAATATGCTTTTGCTGAAGTGAATATAGATCACTTGACCTGTGTAGTCTCTCTCTATACTTATGAACCGATAATCTATTACTTAATCACGCTTAATTATTTAATGTTTCATTGCTGTGTGGACAATATTCAGATCTTGGCTTGTGAATATAGACATGTTGTGTTTGATACACAAGTGTCCAGGGGGAAGGATTGGACGTCAGCATTTGTGGTCCAGTATTTTACAAAAATGTAATTTTGGTGCTAATTTTTCTCTATAATTTGCACTTTTGATTCGATATAGGACGAAAAGTTGGGAGCAAAAGTGTGTAATAAAGACTCTTTGTGGGGACCAAAAGTGCAAAAATTGGAAAACCGCCAATTGCTGAGAAGGGACTAAAAATACAATGTTGCCTTGTAGAGAGGTTTAGACAAGCTGTAGTCTTGTGAGATGCAAATGATCTCTTTTATATCTGAGAATTGACGTGGATATTATATTACTGTTGGGTAGGCACAAATTTTCCTATTCTTTTGAAATGTGAGTGACCAGTCATAAGCAAATAAAATACAGTGATTAATAGTTTTATAAAAGCAGTTTTTCCTTGATATGGACTGGAGTACTGCTACTTTTTTTTAACATTGTAGAATCTTCAATTCAAATATTTGTTTATTTCATGTGCATTAATGATCATAGCATTCTGCTGGTATATGAAATGTTAATTTCATAACATGTAATTAAAAGATATACTTACGACTGACAAGGAGATGCTTGGTTTGGGAGATGGGATTAATACTACTGACTGTATATATTAGATTAATTTGGTAGATTAGAATAGTTTGTAATGTTTGGTAGAAAAATAATTTTTTGTATGATTGATTAGAAAACTTATATACATTTACCATTAAATGTTTTTTCAATATTTTTCTTCTTTTATTTTTAAAAATTTGTTATAAAAATTGTTGGGTGTTATTTGGCTGCCACTCAGTGAAGAGAGAGAGAGATCAAATCAGATAATGGGTTTAGCTCAAATTGCTTATACCAAATAATGTGTCCATCTGGATTAAAATACCAAATTAATAGCGACCAACTCCCCTAATTATTTGTCTTTTTATTCTTCATCTATCAAATAATGTTTTTATATTTATGTATGTCTATCCCAATTAGCCAAATGTACCATATATATATTATTATTGCTTTTCTTTAACCAGAGTAAGGTGACGTTGAAAAATTATTGGACTGAAGATGATGACTGACAAATTGTATATGGCCCTTGTGATTTGTTATGCACAGCCAAGTCAAATTTGATATTTAATGTTTGGTCCTTACTGGTTGAGTTATATTAGTAAAGTTTGTGTGCTAATTTAATTTGAGATTTGCATAACTTGCATATGAAATGCTATTGTGGATTATAAGAGCGTCACCACCACATGTGAGTGCAAAAGGCGATTTATATCATATTCTGTCCAAAATTTACAAAAGGATCAAAGGGTAGATGCAAAATGCCCACCTACCCTATCTGAGTCTAAATTTGGGAACTCGTTTTTTTTTTTAAATTTAAAACTAAATAAATATTTGTCTCTTTATTTTTAAATTATCAAGATTTTTTCAACTACTATAATTAAAATAAATTTTGCAAAATCATATTTAAGCGTAACTTATTTTTCAAATTTTATCCCATAATTCTAGTTTTGAAATTAACAATTTATTATTTTTGTGTATACATGTCTATAATTAAGCATTATCGTCAAATTCACAAATATTTTGAATTTTATTTATTTTTAATATAGTAAATTACTTAAGATTGCATTTTCAGATAGGTTTTATTTTTAAGTTAATTAAATAAATTTAATTTAAATTGATTTTAAAAATGGGCTCCCATTTTTTATGTCTTGGAGTAAGAGACTTATACAGAGAGTGCAAAACACTGCAGCAGATTACATATATGATTTTGGTCCATTTCTTTGTACATTATTGGTGCTGCTCAAAAAATTAAAATAGTGGTATTTTATAGTTATTGCCGAAAATGAAAGGTGAAATTGGATTTATATACATTCTTTTGCGATTTTGTCCCACAATAATGAGGAAATCCAATTTTAATTGATTTCTTGTATTACTTAAGGTTGTCAATGAGTCGGATTAGACTCAACCCAGACCCAGCTTCAATTTATGTTGGATTGGACTCGGTTCAGATTCGGGTCTTACTCAAAAATTAAATTCTCGAGCCAAACGGGTCTTGTTCGGAATTCGGATATCAAATCTTTTTCAGATTTAATAACATCTTTTGTTTCAAAATTTACACCTGTATTTTTTTCCTAAAACAAGTTTGTTAACTTTACTATTTTATTTAATTTAACTTACATGTTCAAACTTTGTTGCCTATTCATGTTTTAGTAGAAAATATGCATAAAAATGAAATTAAGAATAAATTATTGACTACTATCTTCTTAAACTGATGATAAAATATTGTTAATGTTGACTACTGTCTTCTTAAACTAATGGTAAAATATTAATGTAACTTGTTTTAATAAATCATTATATATATATAATATTTTTTTATTATTTGTCGAAGACAAATCTTCAATAGATCGGATCGAAGTAGGTCTATGTTCGTTCCAACTACTTCAAATTACGAATTTTTATAATCAAATAAGATCCATCAAATTTACCTTAATCCCAATAATCGAAACAGATTCGGATTTAAATCCTCTTGCAAGTTGCAACAAACAAAAAAATAAAAATAAAAGGACCAATTCTCTCTCGTGGACTTCTTGACCATTCCAAGTGGGCCCTTAGTCCAGCAATTAATTTGTTCAAAAGCCCAAACCCGTTTCTTAATGCTTAATTGCAACCGTTTATCGCGAAACGGAATGTTCTCTCTCTACAGCCATTTCCCAGAATATTTTCGCTTTTAGATCGTTTACCAAACAAAACTCTCTTCTAGGAAATCTTGAATGATTTTAATTCACTGGGTAAGTTTTTCTTCGATTTCTTCTGAATTACTTTCTGATTTCTGGAAATTACATGATGAATTCTTTCAAATCAAAAGGTGGGTTTTTCCCAGATGAAGTTGTGGTCGAGATTCTTGCAAGATTGCCCATTAAATCCCTATTTAGAACTAAATGCGTGTGTAAATTATGGTACAAATTAGTTTCTGAAAAATACTTCACCAAGCTTTACAATGAGATTTCTATTAAAAATCCCATGGTTCTTGTAGAAATCACAGAACCCTCTTCTGATTTAAGATCAAGACTAATCCTTGTTGATAATCTAAGGGGTGTCTCTGAATGTTCATTGGATTTTATCAAAGATAGAGTTAAGATTAGAGCATCTTGTAATGGATTATTATGTTGTTCTAGCATTCCTGATAAAAATGTTTATTACATTTGCAATCCAATGACTAAAGAGTACAAATTGCTTCCGAAAAGTCGAGAAAGGCCCGTTACTCGATTTTACCCGGATGACGAAGCTACCCTTGTTGGATTGGCTTGTAATGTGTTTACACATAAGTACAACGTTGTGTTGGCGGGGTACCATCGGTCGTTTGGACATAGGCCCGAACGGACTTTTGTATGTAAGGTTTTTGATTCGGATTCGAATAAGTGGAGAAAGTTTGTTACTTTACAAGATGATCGATTTACACATATGAATCGGAGCCAAGTTGTGTTTATTAATAGTGCATTGCATTGGTTGACCGCGAGTTGCTCTTGTGTGCTTGTTCTTGATTTGAATTTTGAGACTTGGAGGAAAATACTGTTGCCTAATGAAGTGGGGTCGGGTAGTGGAAACCGTATATATTTGTTGGAGTCGGAGGGGCGATTGTCCGTGATTCAGATTTCAGATGTTTGGATGAGTATTTGGGTAATGGAAGATTATGAAAATGAAGTATGGAACATGGTAGATAGAGTGAGTCTTCGGTGTATTAGGGGAATGGTACCGGGTATTTTTCCTATAAGCCAAAGGGGTGAATTTGTTTTCTTGGCTACACATAAACAAGTTTTGGTTTATCAACGTAAGAATCGAGTTTGGATGGAAATGTATTCGGTGAGTAGTGGTGCTTCATTGCCACTGTGGTTTTCGGCCCATGCCTTTAGAAGCACCATGTTTTCGTGCTAGTAAAGGTTTGTTTTTTTATTAATTGAAGTTTAATAATGATGTACATAAAGTTTGGATTGCAAGTGTTGTTGGTTTTTTAAGTTTTGGAGATTTGAAATGTCTCTGTAATATGTATATAGTTGGTGACCTTGTTTTGTGAAATATAAAGTAGTAGGTTTTGAGCATCTTTTGTTGCTTCATCATCTTTTTTCTTTTTTTTCTTTCTCTTTTATTATAAGTATAAAAAAAAAAAAAAAAAAGTGTATAATAATCTAATCTAGCACGAACATGGTGATTACATTGTTGTGTACCGGAATGTCGGAAGATATGTAAGAGAATGTCATATTTGATATATCCATGAACTTGGAAATCTTTTGTTATAAATTAGGCTTTATTTGGGTTAAGAGATTGTATTCGATGAAGGAAAAGGATTCAGAAGTTCAAAAATGATCCAAACAACTGTTATAGGCTATAATATTTAAGGTACAAGTATATGTCAATTAGTACTTCATAAAATTATTTTTTTAGCCACTACAAATAATATACTACAGAATTGTAATAATTAAACAATTTATATACAAACAAACTTATAATTCAACATAAATGTCATTATTGCCCTTACAAGCTATTTCCTATAAAAGATTGATAAGAAATAAATGTAATATAAGGAAAGTGAGAGGACTTTATGGTCATTTGGCATATTATACAAAAACTACAATATATATTATTTGCTCCAAGGAAGAGATAATTATAAGCTCAAAATAATTTTCACAAATATACTACAAAATAGGTTGTAAGAGATATAAAAATTACTATAGGGGCTTATAAACTTTACAAAAAATATATTATATATTAATGATTAATAAAAATTATAATATATATATATTATATTATTTTTTTCTTTCCACTAGTATTGTAATTTGAAATAGTTTCCGTATTACGGTATCTCCTTTTTCCTAATATATAGTAATTAAAGGGGAAAAATTATGATTTTGTGATATTATCAGGATTTAATTATATTTATTCAAATCTGGTATGTTATTGTAATTTTGTCAATTATTAAATAGCGAACGCTATAATTCAGCTGTTATTTAAATAAAATTTCATTTTCGAAAAAAAATCAAATTCGAATGAGAACCCAAAATCATTTGTCGTAATATTTGAAATTACTAAAATGACATAAAATAATTACTACAAAGACTATTAATAAATAAATTAGAAAAAACACTCATGCACTAGTGGGAATGGAATGAAGGAGCTCCAGTCTAAACCTATATATTTTGAAGTACTACTTTAATGCATTTTTAAAATATTAAAATTAGATTTAAAAAACTGGAATCCCAGGAAAAAGGGAAATAAGGAATAAAACAAAATACCAAAAAAAATGAAGTAAAGAACAAACAAGAAGCATTCGTTCGTGGCCGTGTTTAGGTTTGTGGACTTGCATTTCCCCCTTTTTCCTCCAATCACAAATCACAAAACACAAAAGACACACACACAGCTTATGCTTTGATTCTATACTACTCAAAGGTATGTTCGTTTCTTCCGTTTCTATCTTTATTGTGATTTTTTCCTGTATTCCTATTTGATTATGCTTCCCTTTTCGTCTATATTTTTATAAATTTATTTTTACCATTGGGTTTCCGAGTTCGTAATTCTTGACCCAGATGGATTTTACGCCCCCTGTCTTTCTTTTTTTTTTTGTTGAATTGCCTATGTGGAGATGTTTTTCCTTGATTAAGCACAATATTAATGGAGTTTTTTGGGAATAGAAAGTAAGAAAATGTTTTTTGGTGCAGGTGTTTGTAGTGGGGGTGAGGACAAAACTAATAAGTGAGTTAGTTATTTTACGGCTAAGCAAGAAACCCCAACTCATCCGTGTAGAGAAGAGAAAGTGTTTGTTTTAATGTCTCTGAGGATAAAAGCGGTTGTAGATAAGTTTGTTCAGGAGCTAAAGGAGGCTCTAGATGCAGACATACAAGATCGAATTATGAAGGAAAGAGAGATGCAAAGTTACATCGAGGAGCGCGAACGTGAGGTTGCCGAGCGTGAAGCCGCCTGGAAGGCTGAGCTCTCTCGCCGTGAGGTACTCGATTCACCCTTTTGTTTTTGTGAAATTGAAATCAGCTAAATATTAGAAACTTTTTGGGAATTTTTCGAGAAATATTTGAAAAAATTATAAAATCAAAGAAGAAATATGTTGAAGTAGAAACTGCTCTATATTTTCATTTGGATTGACTCAAATCGAGAAACTTTTCAGTGTTTTTGATGGAAACATATCGAAAATTTGATTCATGTTTAAAAGTTGTAGGTTATCACTTTTGTATCGGTCTATTTATTTATTTATCAACCGTACCAAACAAGAGATATTGATAAAAGAGTTAACTTGCATTATGTTTGCTATCACGTTCTAAACATAAAAAGTAAAAAGGACTTTTGAGATATTTGCCTTGCTAGAGATTTTGATTGGCGCCAACTCATTGCATTTGACTCTTTCTTTCATGTATGAGGCATAAACTTTTATCTACTAGTAAATTTTCCGTTTCAAGACTATGGTGTATCCAAATCGTGTACATTAGTTACTTCACTTTATCGAAGATTTTGATTTCTAATTCCCAGAACTTAGTTATCTTTTATGACTTTCATGTTTATCCATCTATTATGTGTAAGTATTAACTGTGAGCTAGTGTTCTCTTCTCGTTTTATTTCTTGGTCATGAACTCATATTTTTTGTCTTGTATATCTGTGTACAAGCGGCGAATGTTTTGATAAGGTATAGATAAGGTATATACCTGTTTATATTTCTCTAGGTGTATATCTGTGTGTGTACAAGTGGTCATGTATATCTAACGATAAATATGTTTATATGGGTTGTTTAGCTGCCAATGTCCTATCCTGATCTGAAGTTTTTTGTGTGTCGTTTTTCTTTATTGTCTTAATACTCAGGCAGAGATTGCTAGACAAGAAACAAGGTTAAAGATTGAAAGAGAAAATCTTGAGAAAGAGAAAAGTGTTCTTATGGGAACTGCATCAAATCAAGACAATCAAGATGGTGCTCTTGAAATTACCGTAAGTGGTGAGAAATATCGATGCCTGAGGTTTGCAAAAGCCAAGAAATGACTATGAAATGGCAACTTCATACTTAGTTTTCATTGATTTTTGAAATCAATTGGCTCTTCAAGTCTCGTTTATGCAAGTTACGAATCCGACTCAGAAATTAAATGAAGAACTTATGCTAAGGTCAAAAGTTTTTCACAGTTACAGGTGACAGCGCATTTGTATATAGATTTCAGTTGAATTCTTTGTTTAGTTCAGTGTTATAGGCCAAGAAGTATTCAAAATTGTGTTTCTTCTTTGTATTTGACATTTGGTCTCCAAGAAATGGATTCTCAGAAAGAGAATGAATTCTGTTAATTCAATTAGTCTATACATATAGGTTATGCATAAGGTTTATACAGTCTTTTTGTACAAAAAAAGAGATGAAAAGAAAAGGGAGTATTGAGCAAATGATGAGATAACTTTCAAAGGGAGAGAATGAAGCTTTCAATTTTCAACTAGTTAATTTGTTATTTTATTAGATATATAAAGAAACATAATTTTTAAGCACATTTACTATGATAATAAACACACTAGTATTGTATCCTAAACAATTTATTCACCTTATTGTCATCTCTCTTGCCACAATATATAGCACATTTTGTAATAATAAATTATTTTAGCATTTTTATAGCCATCTTGACCGTAAAGGTGTAAATCACTTGGATGATCTATAAACTACGCCACTTTATAGCCCATAAATTAAACTTCGTTATAATATTAAATTTTCCAAGTATAAATTGGTTTCGTTTGATTTGGCTTGAAAATTTGTTTAAATGATCTCATTAAAACAATTAAAATAATATATGGGTTGATTTGGATGTTGAGGTTTGAAAGGAAAAAGTAAATGATAAATATAAAAACAATATTTGTATAGAAAAAAACGAGTGATAGATGTCAAATCAATGCCTTTAATATGTTTGATAATTATTAGGTTAGTATTTATAATTTGAAACATGAGTTTGACGCGTCCTATAAGCTAGGGGCAGATGTATTTTCACACTCTTCATCAGATCTTAAAAAGAAATATGTTTTGTTCCTTTTTTTTTTTTTTTACCAAGAATATTCAGGTTTAAGACACGACTTAATTAATTTCAAGGCATGTCAAACAAATTAAATAAGAATCTTCCCAATAAAGATGTATCATGTTACGAGGAGTAGATCGCTTTGTCCTTTTCAACGAACTTCAACACTCATTTTACACCTCAATTAATTTTATTGAATCGTACAAACAATAGGTAGCAACATCACAAAAGTCACAAGGTACGAAATTATTAACACCAAACACCCTTGAAAACAAATTTGGGTTAAAAGATAAGCCCAAGGTGGTAGAAAAGATATTATTGCATATTAGATGGGGGATAAAGTGGAATTTATCCATACTTTAGGGGAGCAAAAAGGAAAGCCCACAAAAAGTCTATGCACTGTTTGGAGTTTTCGAACAATCTTTTGTTGATTTGCTGCTACTGTTCGTGTTCTTCGTTCTCCGCAGGCCCCACCAAGCAAACCAAGGGAATCAAAAGGAAATAGAGAAGGAGAAAGAGAGCATATGTATATATTTACCTACTGGTCTTCATCGGTTGCGAATCTTTTCAATTTTAATTGTAATTTTTTCGGATTGTTTTGCCTTTTGCCATTTTATTTTCACTGAATTTTTGCTGGGTCACTGACAAGTTGAAATATTTCATCATCGTTTTTGGCTGGTAAGTTCCTTTATCCTTTATTTTTTCAATTATTTGTTGGCTGGCTCTCTGTTGTTTATGTGTGATTTTGTTCAATTTTTCTATGTAATTACATGTTTATATTAAGATTTAGACATCTGGTTTTTCTATTTGTGTTGTTTTCTTCCTTAGAATTTGCATCTTTTGGGTTTTTAAGGTTAATAAGAAGAACCCAGAGTTTGAGGTGGAATTAGGGCTTTGTTAACTGAGGACACATATTGGATTTTTTTCTTTTGCCCTGTTAATTCTGTTTTTGAATTTTGCCAATATTTAAATATGAACACTATTTTCTTTTTTTGGTGATGTGAAAATATGTACACTAATAAATTGATTGAATCTAAATGTACAAGGCGATGAGTCCGATGACTATACCTGCTTGTTTCAGTATTTCATAATCTGTTTATTTAAGCATTACTACCAAATATTCCTTATTGGTTTAGGAAAATTCTCAGTATTTATATTCTCATTATTAGCTTTAGCAACTCTTTTTGCTTGATATTCCACTAATATACCAATTGATTCTAACTTTCTAAGTTATGCAAAGCATTGGTGTAATCGTAAAAAGTTAAATCTTGAAGTGGTTCATTAGAAAAATTGTCTATTTTGAATGAAATCTTGGGAAAATGTGAATAGGCCAATACCTTTTTTTTTTTTTTGTGGTACAAGTATAAGCCTATACTTCTGTATAAGTTAATAGTACTACTTTTTTTGGATCAGTAATATACTTCTCTTTGATTACTCTTCAATCCTATAAATAGTGTAACTCAGTTATCCCTTTTTGTTACAGGTTTTCTCTGATAACACCATTAGCAATGAGCTAACTGAATATCAACCTTCATAAACTCAGAACATTGTATCTAATGGCTAGAAAGAAAACCGAACAAAAGAAAGGGTTGGATCAGAACTTACCAAACCACAAGAAAGGAGTTTCAGTTCATAGCCCTGAACCTTTAGCTTCCGAAGATAGAAGCAATACAAATGAAAAATCCGCTTTTCTGAGTGAAGACCTTCCTAATGGAAGCCATTCAACGTCTTCCACAAAGGGCATTAATGACATTAGTCATGTTCAAGATGGGAAAAACAGTAAGAAAAAATCCAAGAAATCTCAAAAGAAAGAGAGACAAGATACACAAGAGACGGTTTCAAACCAAAGAGGGCCTTGTAATGATAATACAGAAGTAGGCAAGAATGATACTCCTACAGCTGAAGCTCCAAATGTAAGAGATGAAAGTGAAATGTTCCCAAACGATACTCACAATACAGATAATATGAATAGTTTTCGTAACTTACCTCATGGTGGACATGTGGAGTACCCTGAAACTATGATTTTTAGATTCATAAGGACTGTGTCTATATCTATAGAAAGAGCATCTGCTGAATGGGTAGAGAGGCAAAAACCAACTTTTGTTAGCTTAAAAGCTAGTACAATGAAGGCTCGTGATCATGTCCTAATGAAGGTTCAGCTTGCAAAACCAATCTTCTTTAAGTGGCTTATGCATATTGGGAGTATAGTGCTTCTTTTATTTATGGTTTGGTTGGATTGTACTTTAAGGGGCGTTGATTCTTTTCTGAGAATGGGGACGACATCTTTTTTTTCGATTGTTTGGTGTAGTGCTCTTTCAGTAATTGCAATGATTGGATTCAGCAAGTTTATCATAATACTGGTAAGCCATTGTCCTTCTTTTCTTTCTAAGAAGTTCCAAATTTAAGTGATAGTTATTTTTATTTTGTGGGTGATGTAGGTTTTAGCTGCTGCAGTAGGACTGTTTCTTGGTTTCAGTCTTGCACTTTTATTAACTTGCATTACTGGAGCAGTTCTTCTATGGTTTTACGGGAGCTTTTGGACTACACTCCTTATTATCTTCCTCGGAGGTGACCATTTTATGATAAGTTTAGCGTTTTTTATTATCTTTATCATTAGAATTCGTTTGGTAGCAACAATAGTTTACTGATGAGATTATTAATTAAGTTATCATAAATGAGATAATATCATTCTGGGCTTGTTTGGTAGTAGTGTTTAAAGCAGTGGTTGGTGAAAATTGTTAAATTGAGGCACCACTTGCAAGGATGGTTAAAATTGCTAAGTTCTCCACTTTAATTTGTTGCTAGGCCATAATGGTTATATTGTGTCAGGGTTTAGAGCTTGTTATGTAGCAACTATAGGATAATGTTGAGAATATCAATTAAGTTATTAGAAATGAGATAATGTAATTATGGATTTGTTTGGTAGGATAATGGTGAGGATATCAATTTTGTTATTATAAATGTGATAATGTAATTATTGGTCACTTGTTTGGTAGAAGTGTCTAAGCATAGATTAGTGACAAATCAGTAAAATGAGGCAACACTTGTAAGGATAGTTAGGATAAGGGGAAATCACCACTTCAGTTTGTTCCTAGGCCATAATGATTACATTACATGGTTGGACCTGTGATACTTATATGTGTTTGTGTTTTGTGTACTGGTCGACCTGCTTTATTTATCAATCCTCGAAAACAAGAGATAAAGTCTTAAAAAAAAGAGTTAACCTACCAAACGAGTTCTTAAAATTTTGTTTGAAAAGTAAAGATTATGAGCAATATTTACTCTAATATTTTCCGGCACGATAAAAATGCAGGATTGGCCTTCATGCTGAGACATGACAGAATTGCACTCTTTATTATGAGTGCCTATTCCATATATTCTGCGTGGAATTATGTTGGATGGTTTGGCTTAGTTTTGGGCTTGAACTTATCATTTATTTCAAGTGATGTTTTGCTATTTTTCTTGAGGAATGTGATAAACGAGCAAAGAGGGCCCAATAGCTCTCCAGAACAAGAACAACCCTTTTTCCGTAATGAAACTGTAAATGGTTCATCCACTGAAACTGGTGTGCCTGGTCCACCATCTGATCGAAACCCAGGAGTACCGTCAACTAGCGGTTCTGATTCTGATATTACATCTGAGGATGAAATTGTCAGATTGTTGAACTGTACTGATCATTATGCAGCAATGGGATTGTCCCGATTCGAAAATATAGATGTCTCGGTTATCAAGAGGGAATATAGAAAAAAGGTGAATATAGCTTTTGAGATAATAGAAATATTATTGAATTAAATGGTTTTTTAATGGCTACGTTATTGTTTTTGGTTCTCAGGCTATGCTTGTTCATCCTGATAAAAATATGGGCAATGAAAAGGCTGCTGAAGCTTTCCAGAAACTTCAGAGTGCTTATGAGGTAGTTTCTCTTTATCTTTTTTAATTATAATGGGATTTTTAAATTATGTAAAAATCAGTCCTCATAAAGCGATGGGATTTGTTTGCTTAGGTTTTGTTGGATTCATTCAAGAGAAAAGAGTATGACGACGAGTTGAGAAGGGAAGAGCTCCTGAATTATTTCCGTAAATTCCAGAATTCTTCGCATGAGGTTTGAACTTTCTACCCTATTCCACTTTTCAAGGTAGAAATTCCACCAGATGTTCTTTTGTTTACACTTTGCTTTGCTGAAGTATTTTGATGTTATCAAGGCACAATGAGAATCCCCAAGATTATATATTTTACACATCTTTTCATGCGTTTTGTTGAGTAATAAATATTAAACATCTCTCCTCTGTTAACAGTTTAAAACTTTTAGATGGTAAGACCAAAAAGAGGTCTTTTGTTCGAACCTCTCTGTCATCCATTTATAAAGCGTGTTGGGGTTGAGGAAAAAATATACCGTTACACATGAGGGGCATCTTAAATAATAAAATATCAAGTATCTGTCCTCTATGATAGTTTAAACTCAGAGTTTTGGAGTGATAATAACAATCAAACTAAATATTAGATTATGAAAATGTGTTTTCAGAATGTGTTTATTGTTGGGTAGTTGAAGAACTGTGGGACCAAAGTTTTTTAATAAAACGTAGTAATAATACTGGAAATCCAAAACTTCAAAATACTACGTTTTATTAAAACGTAGTAATAAAGTGCATCCAAACAAGGCCTATGGCTCTGTTGTTGAGGGTGGCTCCATGCAAAGATATTTGATATTATTGTGGTTCATTTAAATTTTGTATTTCACTTTACTTAAATGGACATAGCACTATAAGTTTACTACCATGCTTAACTTTCATTGTTTTCTTTACAGAGTAAAGGACACATGAATGCTGGTGTTGACGATCCAACGGGAGAGTCCAGAAGAATAGCATGCAGGAAGTGTGGCTTCCTTCACGTGTGGCTTTATACCAAGAAACTAAAATCGAAAGCAAGATGGTGCCAGGTTCTTTCACACTCTTGTACTTCGATAAATTTAGATTCATACCAAAAAAAAAAACTAACCGAACATGTTATATTTAGTTTGACTTTCTTTTTTAAATTTTTTTATTTTAGATACACTTAGTCGAGATTCTAATTTTGGTACTATTTGATATGTTAAAGGAATGTAAAGATTTTCATCCTGCTAAAGATGGGGATGGATGGGTTGAGCAAACTTCCCAACCCTTCTTCTTTGGAATACTCCAGAAGGTACGTAGAAAGAGGAGTCAACATTAGGGGTGTGCGCAATTTCGTTAACCGTCCAAACCGGAATGCTAACCGAAAAACGAAATTTGCTAAATGAACCGGTTTTTTATACCGGTTTGGTTTGGCTGGTTAACCGAACCATGCACAACCCTAGTAAGTTTCACAATATCTTGATTAAATTAATTGCTACCAACCCTTTTGGTAATATTTCAGGTTGAAGCTCCCTCAGCATATATTTGTGCTGATGGCAAGGTATATGATGCAACCGAGTGGTACATTTGTCAGGTAACGTTTCTATACATGTTACTAAATGAGTTATACCTATATGTTAGCAGACGAGTTCTTATGGTATGGAGAAGGTTTTTTATTCCATCTTGCATTTGCATTTTTCTCGGCATTATTGCAGGGAATGAGGTGTCCTGCCAATAGTCACAAACCTGCGTTTCACGTAAACACTAATGTTGTCTCGAAGAACAGCCACACAAAAGGAACTAGTTCCGGACAAAGAGGTAATGGGATTCCAACACCTAATATGGAAGAAACAATGACAGAAGAGGAATTCTTTGAGTGGTTACAAAATGCTGCGCAAAGTGGAGCTTTTGAAAATTTTGCTGGCGAGAGCCCTCCCGGGTTCAACTCTAAGAGTGGTGGTAGCAATAGTAGTAGTGCGGGTAGCAAGAGAAGGAAAAAGGGGAAGAAGCAATGGTGAGCATGTGTACCCACAAATGGAAAAAATACTTGGTACTTATGTAAACCAAATTAATATAGTTATTGAACTTAATGACAAGGGTTATTTGATCAATACTAATTGTATATTGAGAAAGTAAGATTCTTGTCCTAGCATCAAATTAAATGAATTGTATAGCATTTGGCTCATAATCCTTCTTTATTGTTTCATCAAAAAAATAAAAATCCTTCTTTATTGTTAGATCTTATGTTATGAAGGGAGGAATAACATGATGTGGGAAAAAATGTTTAAATGGACAGAGCGACTCAACTTACCTTGTACTCTAAATATGCATGCTTCATTGGAATGCTTTGAGTTTCAATCATAAGACATTGTATTAATTACACTTATTTTATAATTTATTATTTGGGTATCAAATACAACTAGATTATGTTTCTTTTTTGGATTTTAGTGAGTAAAACCTCCCAAAAAAAATATTTTTGTTACATCAAATGAAAAACATATTGTACTTCACGTTTTAATTATTTTCATACTTTTTGAACTTGAAAAAATTATCCTAGTATTCGGTCATTACATTCTTGACCTGATATAGTGAAACTTAGATGCAGATAAACCAGATATTATACTTATTTCAATTTTTTTTTTTTATAATAAATCAAAATACCACTAAAATTTATTCTTAAGCATTTTCTCCAATTATTTTTGAAAATTTCTAATTCTCTTCTTTTAAGCAAGAACTCTCTCTAAATTGTAAATACCGTTTACATTACAGCCCCAATACATCCATTAAAATTACCATAACACCCCTTCTTCCCTTTCTAAATCCTAAAGCTCATAAACACAGTTCTCTATGACTCTATCTACTGCGCAAGAGGAAAAAGAAAGATTAAAGGATTCCATGGCACTAAATTCTCCTAAATTCACATTAAACCAAAAAAATTGTTTCTGGGTATCAGCAGATATACAGAAATATCCTTCTTCTGCTTCTTCATTTTCTTTCCTGCCATTTTTTTCACAGAGGTTAAGGCTCGGGAGCAACTCAACAATAATGGCGGCAGCCAAGAAACAAAATAATAAGAATCTAAATAGAAGGAAAAAAGATGATAATCATAGCTTTGTTTCAAGGCCTGATGAAGCTACAGGACCTTTTCCTGAAGCTGTACTCCTTAAAGAGGTAATCTTTTTTTATGCATTTTTTGTTTAGATTTGAAATTGGGTTCTTTAAATTCTTGTGTATGCTCTTCCAGAAATCATTTTATATGCTGTTTCTTATGTTTATGTTTTGCTTTTTAATTGGGTTTTTTTGCTTTTAATGATGTGTAGGTGAGTTTGGTAGTATTTGTGATAAAAAGAGGTGATTTTTTCCAATGGGTTTTTGGGTATGAGTGTGGTTTTTTTTTATCTGCACCAATAACCAATTGATAGAATGGGAAGTGTTTATCAATCATATAAAATATTATGAGAGAAAGGATTCTTGCTTTTGTTCTTTAAGCATTTTTATAACTATGAATACATTTAGGTTTAAGATTATTAAAAATGTATTCATAGTTAAAAATAATTAAAGTATTATGGTTCCTGTTTTTCGCGAAGTGGATAATTTCTGAGAGGTTTTGGTTTGTTTCAACAGAAAAAGGTTGAGGAAGATGGTAGGCTTATGCCGGAGTTTGCAGATGTAGAAGAGCGTGAGTTCTTCTCATCATCTTTTTGTCTTTATATTTCTCGTTTGCCTTTGTTTTTGCTGTATATCTGTTTAGTTAAGAAGAAATTGATACATGGTAAATTGGAATTGAAGCAATGAGATTAAATTTTGATTTGCAGGTGAACTCTTTGAGGCTCTGAATCTGCAGCTTGAAAGTGATATGGATGTAGATCAAAGTAAGAACACACCCCCTAGTCTTTCTTAGTTTCGTAAATAAGCAACAATTATTGTCTTGATTTACATTTATAATTTCCCCTTTTTGGACAGTGCGGCACTATGAAGTGGTGTATCTAATTCATGAGAATTACAAGGAAGAGGTTGAGAAAGTTAATACAAAAGTTCAAGGTGAAACCTCACAAGATTAGGACGTTGTTTCATTACATCTCGCAAATTTATCTTCTTCTTGTTCAAATTCAATAACTAATTTTCATCTTTTCTTTACAGAATTCTTGAAGGAAAAGAAGGGAAAGATATGGAGATTTAGCGACTGGGGTATGCGTAGACTTGCTTACAAAATTCAAAAAGCAAAGAATGCCCACTATATCTTAATGAATTTCGAGCTTGAAGCCAAATGGATTAATGAGTTCAAGAACATTCTAGACAAAGATGAGAGAATCATCCGACATCTTGTAATGAAGAAAGACGAGGCTGAGACACAAGATTGCCCTCCACCTCCCGAGTTCCATTCTTTACGCGGTGAGGTGGATGGTGATGATGATGATATAGACGAGGACTATGATGACGAAGAATGGGATGAAGACGAGGGTGACGTGGAGGAGGAAAATGACGGAATTATCCTTGTGGATGATAGAGAAATGAGTAGTAGTTCAGGGAGAAAGTAAGGTAAAACCTCAAATAGTAGGATGGATATATAGTTTCTTGTTTATGAATTAATTCACTGGCAAGTTGGAATTGGTTGAGTCTAATTGAGAAACTATCTTCATATTCAGTGTGTTGAAATGTAACTGAATTTTCCAATTTTGTGAAAGTACAGCACTTAATTACCAAAGAACAAGCATTGGATATATTATGATACATTTTCACATCTTTGAGAAAAGAAAACCACCAAAATAAAGAAAACTCTAGACGGATAAGAACAATTGTTGAACCTACCAATAGGTGTAAATGAGTTAAATAGAATCGAATATTACACTGCTCAAATAGAAAATTTCTTATATATTTACTTGGAGACAATGTTTGAATTTGGTTTTATTTTTGAATGAATTAAACTATGATAAGTATTGATTGAGTGGAATATGAGTCGAGTTAAGTTAGAGTAGCTTAATTTTTTATATACTTTGTTATTCTTGTGCTCGAATCGAAATCTATGAAAAAAAAAAATGAAATGAGATGAGTCCCAAATAATCTTTTTAAGATTAGCTGAAACTTGACATTCAACTTTAAATAGAAGAAGTATTCGTGTTGACGATTTTCATCTAACTTGACCTAAAATACTTTAGGTAGACCTTTCCAATGTATTTTATGCCATTTTAGTTTATAAATTTAAATCTTGAAGAAAATGCATGAAAATGGAAACATATAGCTTCTTACACTATTTTTAAAGGTCAAGTTTGTTACAAATATGTAAATGATATGACATCACAATAAGGAAGATATCGGTTGCTTTCAAAGATGAATGCTATAAAAATTAAAAATATGTTCAACAATGTTTATTTATTTTTTGTTTCTGAATAATGGGTTCAACAATTTAGTGCAAGTATAAATGTGCACTGTTTTCTGATGGAGCAATTTTATTTTTTTTAGAATATTCATCATAAATCATTTAAAAAATTGTCCAGTACAAAGAATAAACAAAAACTAGAAACTAGTAATATTAAAATTAAATTAATGTTTAAAAAAATTATAAGTTAATTAACATTAACTAAAAAACAGAAGAAATTGTCCAGCCCCAATGTGAGGTTCACCCACCGCCCCACCCACTTGGGTGGTGGTTGACCACCGCCCAACCCACCTCTCCACTCCCTCCCCTCTGCTCAAAAAACTTCATTTTTTCTCCCCCTCCCCCGTGGACTCCCCCTCCCCATGATCAATGGAGATGCCCTAAGATACCAACATCTGAGCGAAGAAGGGTAAATCATATATTAAGAGACCATCAATTAATGTAATTCCTAATTTCATATACATATATGGTCACCATTTTATTTAAATTTCAACTATTTATATGTTTCACGTAACTATTTATGTACTTGGCTTAAAATTCAAAAAATTCCTAGTAATAGTATATGGATTATTTTATACGTAACAATTTAAATTTGAACAAACCTTTATTATTAGATGCTTTTAGAAGTTGGTAAGTTGATTTCAGTCGAATGGATAAACTACATTATATATGTGACAAAAATATGTAATAATACTAAGCTATTACGTTTTAAAAGTGTTTGGTTCAATTAATGTTTATATACACTCGATTAAAACAAATAAATTAAACCCAAACACAAAATTAAAAACGATAATAAAAAATAAAAATAAAAACAATAGTTTCTCATGTCTTCTCTATCAAGTTTAAAGTCTAAAGCCCACTATAAATATGCATAGAAGAATGATAATTGATACATAATCACACAAACACAATACTAGAAACAGAAACCAAAGAAAGCCACATAATGGCATTTTCCACTCCGGCCGCCGTACTAATCACCGTCCTCCTCCTTTTCCGTTGCGGCTCCTCCAGACCGGAGAGTGGCAACTCGAAAGGCTTGCCAAAATCCGACGTGGATCTTTTGGAATTCCCTTTGAATTTGGAGTACTTGGAAGCTGAGTTCTTCTCATGGGCTGCTTTGGGCCGTGGCCTGGACAGCCTTGCGCCCAATCTTGCAATGGGCGGCCCATCACCAATAGGAGTTCAAAAGGCTAATCTGAGCCCAGAAATTAGAGACATCATTACACAATTTGCTCTCCAAGAATTTGGTCACTTGAGGTTTTCCTTCATCATCTAAATTTATAAAAAAGTTTTTTCAAATTATTAATATTTGTCATGAATGATTTCCAGGGCAATTCAAAGAACGGTCCCTGGATTTCCAAGACCTTTAATGGATCTAAGCAAGACTTCATTTGCAAGTATAATGAACAATGCATTTGGGGAAGCACTGGTTCCTGAATTTGATCCATACGCCAATGACATAAATTATGTTATTGCATCTTACGTTCTTCCTTATGTTGGTCTCACCGGTTATGTAGGTGCAACTCCAAAACTCCATAGCCCCATAGCAAAAATGGTACATTCATATCATAAATTCCAGTTTTTAAGACCCAGAATTTGTTTTAATTTTTCCTAATGAATTAATTAATTAATTTCAGCTTGTGGGTGGGCTTTTGGGCGTGGAATCGGGCCAAGATGCTGTCTTCAGAACTTTACTCTATCAACGTGTTTTCATGAAAGTTTGGCCCTACAATTACACCGTTGCAGAATTCACGGACAAAATTTCCAACCTTAGAAATAATCTTGGAATGAATGGAGTCAAAGATGAAGGATTGATTGTTACGCCTGAACAAGGTGCAGAAGGAATAATTTCAGGGAATATTCTTGCTGGCAATAACGATTCATTGTCATACCCACGAACACCAGAGGAAATACTTAGAATCGTGTATGGTACTGGAAATGAAAGCGTGCCTGGTTTGTTTTACCCTAAAGGTGCTAATGGTGAAATAGCTAAATCGTATTTGTCGCATTAAATATTGCAGAAAGATAAGTGTCCATTGCAAGTATATATATATATTCAATATATGCAATACTAGTATACAGTTTTTGAAAGATGAATGTTCTGCCTAAAAGAAATTTGAATTATTTGCTTCTATCTTTATATCATCTTTCTTAACTTCATTAACATTATGGGAGATGAATCCATAAACTTTAAAATCCACAATTCATTCTTAAAAAATTCACCTTTGTAATTAAATTGTTTTATATTCAAGTCCAACGACTACATCAAAATTAAGCAGTCAGATTGATTGGGGTCGAGACTAGATCCTTTTACGAACTTGACTGAATTTCAAATTTTTTTTTTATTAAACAAAATCTCATTTTTCAGAATTCTCATCACTATCTTTCTATACAACAAGTTTGTTAACGCTACATTTTCATTCAACTTAACTTATATCTTCATTTTTTTTCCATCTTTAAATAGTTTATTATGTAGTTAATACAAATAACTTACAATCAAAACCGATTAGGTAAAAATGTAATATAAGAAAGTGAGACTACTTTATGGTAGGTCAGCAAGATTTACAATATTATATACTCTAATCCATGGCAGAGATAATTATAAGCTTTTGACATACACAATCATGCTACAAAACATGTTATAAGAGATTAAAAAAATTATCGTATTTGCTTATAACCTCTACAAAACATATTTAAGATAGATTGACCTAAATTGATATTTGCTCTTCGTATTTGGAATTAAAATTCCTCATAATCATATTAGACTTATCATATTTCTACTCAAATAAAAGTTCTAATAAATTGGGTTGAATTCGTACCCAACTCTAATTCAAATAGGCTCCATAATCAAATTAACAACTGTAATTACTTCTTACTACTATTATCCAATTGGGCTTGGTTCATTTGGGCCTAACAGAATCCGGGTCATTCCAAATTCGATTTATCAAGAGGTTGACCCATATATCCAAGCAAGGAGTCTTTTACAAAGAGGAAAATTTCTTAACTCAGCTGAACGATCTCTCTTTGTGGATATCCAGCTAAACTTCAAGGTATTTGCTCTACCCTTATAGATACAGATTCTTATACGTATATATCCCACATCAGTATTTCTGCTCAAATTATTTCGTGAAGTTTGATGTATGATCTTAAAAGTTGTTTCCTTTTTGCACAGATCTGTTCAATTTCTAGATTCTTGTCTTTTTGTATGAATTGTGTGTAATTGCATGTATTTATTGGTGTATATTACGCAAATCACTTAAAAATTGGAACTTTTATTGTGGGCTGGTCGAAAATTGCTTGATTGTATATGGAAAAATTATAGCTACACAAAAATTCATAGCCCTAACTAAAATTATCCCATCCCATGTATGTATGTATATTTGAGTAGATAAAACTCACTTTTTATGTGGATGAATATATTTATTTCATTGCTTTCTTTGGGTTTTTATTACTCCATATTTCAATATAGAAGTGTTCTTGAATAGGATGTATAGAGATATGTGGTTTATGAAATGTAATTTTTTTGGTATTGAAATTATAGACCTAGTAATGGGATCGTTTTAGCTTAATTTTTTTTGTGTGGATTTTCTTATGAATTGTGTTTGTGGCTTGTCGTAAACATATTTTACTCAAAATCTTTTGTTTTCCTAACATCAGAAGTCTTGTTAAATCGGAAGAAGAGAAAGCCATGGCCATCCGTGAAGATTCAAGTGCGCAATTAAAGAAATCGAGCGATTCCTTGGATGAGATACCGACTTTCAATGCTGAAAATTTGCAAAACAATGCAAGAATAATTAATTATAGGTTTGCTCATTACCTACACTTACTCATTTTATTGAATTTTCCTAGTACAATTTCAGTTTTATACTGGTTCTTGAGTTTTAGTGAGCAAAACATGAAGGAAAGACAATACTGGTTCTTGAGTTTTAGTGAGTAAAACACGAAGGAAAGTGTCTTTCCAGCTTCAAATTATAGAATATTGGGCCTTATTTATTATTTATTTTCATTTTCCTCGCTAATATTCAAGTACCAATTAATTACGAGCTTTTACCTTGATGACGTTCGTATGTATATTAAGTAACTTACTCTATCTCATTTTGTTTTTGTTTATGTTTACTAAATAAAACATCTAATGGATAATAAAACTCCTCCTTAAAGGCGTGCTAAAACAATTTGATTTTCTCTTTTTTATTTTCAGCCGTACATTTATGTCCATCATAGGTGGAGTCATAGCTGGAATTTTAGGATTTACTAGCTTGACGGGATTTATCTTCTATTTCATCGTAATGGCAATTACTACGGTGGGACTTGCTGCAAAGGCCGGATTTTCGATCCACTCTTACTTTGATAGTTGGAACCGGGTTATACTTGATGGCATTCTCGGCGGGCTTTTGTCGTTTGTGCTATTCTGGACATTTGCCTATGACCTTGTCCATATTTTCTGAAGAGTTGTTTGTTTCAGAGGCTGCCTACAAGCAACTATGCAATGTACTTTTGAATTGAAGCACAATATCAAATGAAGAACACTTAGGTTTGATTCATGTGCATTTATGATCAAAGATCTTTAAGTTACTTGATGGGAAACATTATTTTTCTTGGTCTTATTTATATCAAGTTGTTGGTAAGTGTGTAAACGAGTTGATATATGAAGATGAGCATAACACATTGTTCCAACTTGGTTTGAATCACTAATCGAATTTGATATTGTATTTTATATACTGGAGTATTTTTCTTTTAAATTGAAATGAGATTGAACAATTTTAGATTTGAGTCAAATTTTTAAAATCTTTTATAAGATAAATGTTCAAATTTTGAATGATCATTTTTTATCGTTTTTGCTCGTGAAGCATGTTAGAGAACAACTTTAAGATAGACTATTTGTTTGGGTCGTTTTTGCCCCTATAGATGGGCATTCGTGTATTTGGTAAACTCAACCAAATGAACAAGAACGAGTTATATTGATCGAATTTAAATTGAATTCGAGTAATTTAATTTGATTTTTAACCTTAATTGGTTTTGCTAGAAAAGTTCTGAGTTATTTTCCCATGAAAGAAGGCTTCAGAACAAAAAAGAGATTATTCTACATTGTCATTGCAGAACACATCCTTTACGAGACGATTTGTTTCAGTCATTTTGCCCCAGAGTGGTGGGCATTCAAGTATGTGAAGAATTTAAACTTCACAATCTGAAACTTGCTTACATGGTAAAATAAGTAGCTTTGACTATATATTTTCAGAACTTCACACCTGCAAATTTGAAGCATATTAGTTCGGATCGATCAGATTCAACCCTTTTCGGACCTGGCCCAAATAGAACCAAATCCATTTTGACCCGTCCGAATTTCATTTATCAATACCCAAAGCAAGCACCATAGAACTTGACAGACCAATTGATATAACTGAAGTACAAGTAAAAATGTGAAAAACTTACCATCATTTGAGGAACTTTGAGAATACCAAATGCCAAGAGGTATAAAATGCTTGCAATCACAACAGCTGCAGCCAAATTATGTCCAAGGCGCTTATTGTCTTTGCTTGGCACAAATGTCGATTTCAATGTGTTTGTCAGTTGAAAAAGCCTATAAGAAACCTGCAAGGTTCAAGAAATTGAAAACAAGGAGGTATACGAGCATTATTCACTTGACGATTTAATGGAAAAAAATGCATCTTTAGTCTACATGACTGAACCCTTTCTGGCTCTACATTCTATAAAAGTTGCACTTTAGGTCCTATCACCTGACTATTCTATGAGATCAAAAGTGCAAAAATAGGATGAACACTTTTTTAAAAATGGAGCCAAAAGTGCAATTTTGTAAAATACAGGACCGGAAGTTGAGAGGATCTAATCTTGTGTGATTATAAATGCAATTCTGGTACATTTTAATACAATGAAACAATTAATTGAATAAGAGAAAGGTAACTGAGATAATCTACCGCAACGTATATGGAAGTAGTGAGCATGAAGTTTAACAATGGGTAATTAGGAATCAAAGAAAGCAATAGTTTTGGCTGACCATCTGGCACACCAGACCTGCATACAACCAGCAAGAATTAACATCTCATAAATCATATTAATATTAATAATCTAAGGATCATATTGTGGACTGAAAGTTAGAAATCATAATCAACAATCAACTTTGTGATTTTATGAAATGACAATGGATGTATTAGCAATTCATCATAAAATAAAACGAATTAGCAAATTATGTTACTCATTCCGTAGTAAAGTAACAACCATGTTCAGAGGCTGCAACATTAATTGGATTTCCTATTCAAATTTTGTGCTTTTGTCATATAAAGTTAAGTTCATATAACAAGCTTCAAGCTGAGAACTTCAGAATCTACTCGACTGAAAAATGAATTTTGGTAATTTATGCTACATCTATGCATTCTTCTCTCAGATGTGAGATGATTTGTTAAATTAATATATCGTGGACCAATAAGTTACGTACCTTAACCATATATGTATTTGAGAGATGTAAGTCTCCAAAGTGATCTTTCCAAGCCATCTGTTTATCAAAAAAATATGTCTGGTTAATTGATAATAGTAAACAAACTGTTCTTCAATGGGTTCAAATTCTTCATTAAAGGATAAACTTTACTAGTCGATGGATACTTACGCAAAAAGTGTCAATGTGTAGCAGCGAAAATGCTGGGTGACATTTCGAAGGGATATGTAAACACTGATAAAGCAGAAGAGGAAAAGAAATCTTCGTCAAAGCTGAGTTCATAGAGCACACACAACAATAGAGATATTAAGATGCTAGAAAATGAGCATACGTTATTGGAATCCACGACGTGTAAGGATGATATTTGTTGTATGTAATCTTCGGAAGCTTGTATACGAACTCCACCCACAGATAGCCAATCTATAATCACAAAATCATTTACATTGGCCACAACTTGATAGGTAAAAAAGTAAAAAGATTGAATCATACTGTCAAGGAAAGTATGACAACAATTGTTTTGATCGATATCCTGCGCTTTACTTCAGCTTCCTCCAACTTTTCCATCCATCTCTCAACCTGAAAAACCATTCTAATTCTTAAACTAGCAAGAAATCAAAAAGTACGAGAGTAGACAAATATTAACAACCCTGTATCTGAACCAAAAATTCAAAGTAGAGTACAACCATGCACGATGGCTTACCGTTGGATGGAAATAAGCATATATCATCCCAATTATCCAAATATATCGATCAAGGCCGGAGCGGAAATGCCACTCACGCAAGAGTGGAAATTTAACTTTTGAAGCTGGGTCGGTGTATCCTGAATAAATCAGTGTTTATATTTGAGATTTTGAGGCATGAATATACACCAAGGGGTTGAAAAAGCAGTCAAACAAGTCACTAACCAAGCAGGAAAGTAAAAGGGCTCCAGAAAATATCAAATACCCCAGGGACTTCCCACATCAGAATTACCACTAAAAAGCAGGCTACAATTTTTGCAGCAATAACAATCCCCCGCTCGTTATACTTGTTGAAAATACCAAGAGCCCCATACACCATGAGAGTGAAAAGGGTGTGCATGGGGCATATGTAGTATAGCATGTAATCGTTATTAAGCACAATGCAGCAGAACAAGACCAAGAAATTGAGTCGCCACATCATCTATCAATCAAAATTAATATTTCATTAGCATAATACAAATAACATAAAAACTTATATAACGTTGTGATAAGAAAATTTTACCTGAATAAACCTAGCAACGCCAAAATCCTTGCGGATGTAATAATATGAGAAATTCCCAAATCCTGTCATCCACACATACGCAGCAATAAAGACTCTAATGGCATTGTAGATTTCTGTTGCAGCGAAGTAATGATACATAAGAAATAAGACCTGTAGATTAAGAAAGATTGTTGAGACATCTTATTCCAGCCGAAAAGGTTATGAAGGAGCTTGGTAAAAGTAAATGGACAGTTAAATTTGTTCAGATCTTTCCCCAAAACCCAAGGAGTATTGATTCTTTTGGACCCGATATTGAATAAATTATGCCGCTCTATACAATGGCTCCTAGGTTCGCAGAATGGGTTCCCCAATAAAATTGAAATAAAAAACCATTTCCTTTTTGATATCTTCATATTGTTGTCAGGGAGCTTAACTATTATCTATTTAACTGACATCGTATTCATACAGAACGAACAACTACTGTCATGACCTCCAAAGTAACAGAATGAGCTCTGGCATATACATCAAGAATCATCATTTTATAATCTATAGCTCTGCCACTTGAACTACTACATAAATATAAAGACAAAGGACTTCAAATACTTTAGGGACCAAGGATGTCAAAGTAGAGATGATTAGGGTGACAGTTGCTAGCTCAAGGTTGGAATTGAGAGACAAACTGCTGAATTTCTCAATCTGTTCATTTGCTGTACAGACAAAAGGAATTGGTGTCTTCAAAAATTAAAATGTTATTAGAAACTTAATCTTCTGCAACCCTTCTCCAGACCCAAAACTTAAAGTGTCAAGATATATATATATATATATATTCAAACTTTAATGCAGAACACATTAAGTAACCAAAAAAATATTAGATCAAATCATACACGACCCATCAGAAATTACCTGCATCCAACCTTTCCACTCCTCTGTTTGATGCCTGTTTAGATACATTATTGACTTCCCAGAGAAATGTGACTTTTCATTATGTATCTTGAAAGAAGTAATAGCCGAAACTATGATGAGAAGGAAGTACAGGAACAAGAAAAGATCCCGGTTATAACTCTGCCAAGACAAGTAACAATTATGTTGAAAATATGTTATTATCAGCAATGGAGCAATATAAAGCAGATGATGATAATTCAACCGTTATAAGTTATTTTTACAGAATATCACTTAAATCACTAAGCATACAATCTTAAGTTTTCCATATTCCTAATACATCCCAAATACACCAGGTCAATGGGGAAAAAGGATCAAACTGGAACTGCAGAAGCATAATATAAGTTTGTCTACTTGTTTCACACGAGGGCTGAATACTTAAAGAAATGTAACGTTGGGAATGGGCTTATCTTTCAATTCTCAGACACAACAGTCGTCACAGACATCAAGGTTATTCAGATCGGTAATAATTCCTTTGCTTGGGAAATCACTAATATGTAGATAAAATGTGAACGTTCAGAACCACGCATGAATGTAGGCTCTGGAAAAAAAAAAAAAAAACTTTCAACCAAAAGACAAAATCTACGCCACAACATGTCAAGTTGTCAACACTGCTGATAAATCAAATCACATCATCATATCTGCATACATTCACTTGTCAGTTTGTCAAGCATCTTTCTTTTACTTTGATTTACAAAGCAAAGTTTGTGTATATTCAAATATAGACTGCAGTGTTTGATGATATGGTGCCTACAGCTGTATCATTGTCCTCCATAAATGACATATAGAGTTCCTTGACCTCAGTAAATAGCTAAGTGCTCGTGGTCCTACTCTTTTTTTAGAGCCTAAAACAAAGTTGATAAAACAAAGTTCAGGGAACACTTCTTGAAGATTTTTTTCTATATCACTATCGTCTTGCAAGCCACATATTCATGGTTCTTCCGACTGTGCACATAATCAAGCACAAAAATACTAATTAATATGCATATTTTTAGTTTCAATTCTTCCTTCTTACCTTTAACATATGATATGTATATTTTTACATCATTATGCATCACCATTTTTATAAAAAAGAATTGTCAAGTAACAGCTGCAGAAGTGCATAAACAACAATCAAATAATCAGATTTCAACCTTTTTTGAGTCACCAAAAAGATTTGTGCGATCGCATATATAAAAGTAGATCAAAAGGGCGCCAAACTCTGATCTGCGCGAGTGAGTCGAAGAGGATTAGTAAACAAAGGAAGCAAAAGAATTAAATCGGCAGAAGATTAAACTGAAACAGTTTGAACATACATGGCCCTTAAAGTCAATCTATTTTCAAGCAAGAATGACTCATCCAATGTAAGAAACCTGGTAAGACGGTGAATTTAAGCACATTTTATAATTTATCATACAAATCCCACTAGTTTAATCTCAGTTTTCCACAAACCTGGTAACATGAGAGGTCACAGATGAATTTCGAACTCTAGGAGAGGCAGACTGAAGGCCACCCCCTTCCAAAAGAACAGCTCTGTCCTCTTCTTTAACTGCTCCGGTCAACTCAACCAAATTGACATCAGAATTCCTCCCACTTATGCGCCAAATATTTAGAGGAGAATATTCAAAATATCAGTCACTATAAGGAAGTGTATATGACTATAATATGTGCCATCTTCTACCCTAGTTTTTGAAACAATTTGAATCACTCAAGAGCACAGATACTCAGTAAAACCAGTGAACAAGTCATGTGTCTATAAATTCAAAAGGTTCGCTAATGATGTCATAACTATAGGAGCAGACAAGATCCTATTATGCATTACAATTCAGTAAGAGCATCTGTCTTGTTATCTCAGAAACAATGTCAAGCACAGATTATTAGACAAAACCATAACATTCCAAGACTCATCCTGAATATAGTACTGCATTATAAATTCAAACGAAAGTGCTGAGAACAGAGTGCTTCAACTTACTGCTTCGGCAACGATGAATTCTTGCTATACTCCAAATATTCCGAAAATAACCAAGCTGCAAATACCGGTACTATTCCAAGAAAAAATGACACCTGCAGTCATAAGAATAAATAAATAAAGATCATCAAGCTTACATCACACAATAGTCATTCAGTCGAGAATCTACTTTCACAGTTAAAATTTGCAACAAATTGCAAAAAAGTGAATAACTGGAAATTTGAGTGCAGATTTCCTATAGTCAAACCAAAGTTACTCTCACATCGAGCAGAAATCTCTCCAAGAAGATTAACCACAATACAAGTTGTGATTGATCAAGTTATGCCAAAATCAATCTTCATAAATGGCTGTTAGAATGCCACCCAAATACTACTAGAAAACTTACTACTATTGCAATTACATCTAATACTGTCAAAATAAGCTCAAATTTTGCAGAAATTCGAAGAACCGACAGACCTGACCAGGAGTTAAAGGTCCATAGATCAACATTTTCTCCGATTTAAGCTCACAGTGAATTAAGGAACATGTGAAACGGAACAATGGAGAATTTCGTACGTATTTATGTATGTATACAAACGCGGGAATAAAAGATAGATTTTGAAGATAAAAAAACACAGATCTGAGTGAAAAAACTGATATACTATGAAAGTGGCGGTGGGGTTAAGTTGAGAGAGGATTTAGCAAAAAAGAAAAGAAAAAAAAAAAGAGAGGTGACTACTATCCAAAAATCAAATTGAATTATTGGATATTTAATTCGAGCTCATTTCAACTCGATTTCTCATGCATATAAAAAAAAAAAAAACTTTTTTTTATTTGATACCCAGGTAATTTAAAAAATATATATAAGTCATTAAATGCTCACTTAAACTCGCTTAATACTTGTTAGATCACCTAAGAAATCAAAAGCTCAAAATAATTACAAACTCATTTATGTCCCTAGATATGATATCCTATATTTTATGCGATCAGAGATGCGGGATTTTTGTATTTACAGCTCACACTAAATGTGATTATTTTGCCATAAAGAATGATTGTGAAATAATGCAATTTTTGGAAAATATAGTTTTGTATTAACTATTAATACGTTTCAATAAAGAAATAGAAACATCAAGATATTGATGGATTAGAAACTTAATGTACTACTGTAAAATTTTCCTTCTCAAAAAATTTATCTTTTAATTTGAAGTGATTGTTTTAGTAGATGCTGAAAAAATAATGTTTGTAAATTTATAATTTGGAAAGTAGTATTTTTATTTTTTGGTTTCCCAAAGATTTAATATCTTTCGAGGCGTGTTGTACTCATTGAGTAGAAACTTCTTCCAGTAGAGATTCGAATATGAGTTCGCTAATTGTAGTGACCAGTACATTACACTAGACTAACCACATATTTGTTGAAAAGTAATATTTGATTATTAGTAACGCCACATTACGAATTCACATGAGGAATGTTTAAAAAGGTTGATTTTGACTTATCAAGAAAATATTATAAGAATTAATAGGAGAGATTACTATATAACAGCAGCAGTAAATAAATGAAGAATTTTTATTACTGCAGGTAGTTGGGAAATCACTAGATACAATTTTCCTTTAAAGAAAATTTATTTATTTATTGTTTGTCATAATTATTTTTGAAATTCCTATATAGAGGAATTAATTAACGTTGGCCCACATTTTATGGGGCCATGATGTGATGTAAGTATGATGTTGGCGATGTTACCACTATACAATGCACGAATGTATTCTTCTTACATGCGTTTAAGTTTATATTTTTATTTTTTGAAAAAAAATATATCTTGTCAATGCTAGTTCATAATAAGGATACGTGTCATTAGAAGAATAAGCCCGTTCATTGTACAGTGTGTAACATCTAAATTTTCCTCATACTATAGGATACACATCGAAATAGGTATTAGAATACATATATTTTTAATTATAGGAAGGACAAGGTATTAATTTATCTATTTATACAATTTTGTATTGTTGATGGCAGTATTTATGCTGTGAATTTGTGGCTTCACACTAATAAATTTAATACCGCATCATAAATTATGTTAAAGGCTTAAAGCATTATTATTGTGTATATAAACTGTTTCTTCAATTGAGTTATTTCAAGTTTGTTGATGTATGCATAGAGAATGATTGCATTCATGTTATCTTTTTTATCCTTAATATATGGATTGAATCGATTGGAATGCTCGAGGTTTAATTGAAGAAATTCGAAAGTTTTGAGATCATTAGTCTAAATGAAAGTTTTGATTGTCGTCTCGAGGTATAAATTTTGCAGCTCATAATCTTGCGGCTTGGGCCATTGATTTTAGTTGGGTGGACCATTTTTGTTGTATTCTTTTTCGTTCTCTCTCTGTTGAGGTATTTTGTGATGAGGGGTCCCCAATTTTTGAGTTTAGTGTTTCAAAGGAGAAAAAAAAACTGTTTCCAAACAATTTTTTACGATACAAGTTTATTAGCTTTATGCTTTCACGGGTTAAATTTTGATAATACAAGATAATATGGATGCAGTAATAATTAGCAGAACAATTAGGCGAGTCAAATTGAATTTGTACGGAAAGAAGATAAATTGAATTGTAACCTTGATTCAAATCAGAGCTAAACATATTCAGGACAAGTTTTTCCATTTTTTTTTTTTTTGATAATTAACACTAGCTATTGTCTGAAAAAGCCCTTTACTTTATTATTAAAGGCGAAAATATAAATTTTGACTTACAGAGACTGAATACTTTGCCATTTTATTTCCATAATTTAAGAAATATTATCGCACATTTCATTTCTTCATCTAATTTGTGATCAAAAGTGCAAAACAAAAATAATCTTCTGGAATAAAAGTGCAAACACATGCAATCTTGTGTGATAGGCCCAAAATAGCAAAATAGAACCGTCCGTAGAAACCAAGGTGCAAAATTATGAAAAAGAAAGGCGAACTTTCCAATTTTTACATGTTAGGACAAAAATGTTACTCTCAAAAGTACATACCTAAAAATGTGTTAATAGATATCATATGTAGGTTTTGTCTTCAGCATCTCAGATTTGATTATTCGACTCTAAAACCTAAATTGATCTCTTCCAAAGCACATAGGGCACGCGAGAATCTCTTCAAGAATGTTTTAATCTTCATGAAACGATTCTAATAATCCCGATTAAACTAGTCAATTACATTCACCTCATCTTAAAAGCAAAATAACTTGATTGCAAAGTAGTCCTCTTAATCATCATAAAGCAACAATAAGCTAACAAACATATAAGATACCCACTACCATTTTACTGAAATATATCAAAGGTACAAACATACTAACCTAGCCAGCCTCGCAATTAAACCATTACATCATTAGCAGAAAACTAAATCAAGTGTTCAAACAGTCCTAACAAATTATATTTTCGTTCATTTCAAAGATAAAAATTACTCTAATCATTGATAAAGTGAGGTTACTATGGAACGAAACCCTACCAGTACTACCGTTTGGATGGTCTCACATCATCTGCTCCATCATCGCTATCGTCTGTATCGTCTTTGCCTACTCGTTTCCTCTTGGGTGGGGCCTCGACTTTTCCACTAACATCTTCATCATCGTCATCTTCTTCATCCCCCTCTTCAAAATCCTCCTCGCCATTCTCTTGTGGTTCAAAATCGCTAGCATCTTCTTCGTCTTCAGCTTGACCGACTGGTCTAACTAGGTATTCTGTACCCAGATCTTCCTGCATTATGAATCACAAAGAAATCAGAGAGGGCAACAGTAGTAATTACCCAGGTATTAAAAAGGAAAAAAAATACTCCCAAGTAAACTACTCAATGGGCCATTCATTGAAGATCTTCAATTCTGGCATTGAAAATTACAAGTGATGCAGTAACTAAAGAATTTAATAACCAGAAATTTGGAAAGCTAAATGCAAAGGATAATTCTTAGTACAAATAAAAGCATGTTTTTTCTTAAATTATCAAAACAACTCTAAGTTCATTCATTCGCAACTAGAGTACATGAAATCCAAGTGTTAAGTGGATTTGCTAATTTATAACTCATCATGTAATCAAATCTAAATACAGGAATACCAATAGGTGTTTGATCTAATGCCCCCACAAACACATGTTCGAATAGAGGTGCCAACATAATGTTTTCGACAGTGACTCAACAGGAAAGCCAGATCTAACATGGTACCCAATGGCAAACAAAAGAAAAAATCTAAATTCAAACCATATTTCGCAAGACCAATGGATTTCAGATCTATAATTTTTAATGATTATTAATAAATCCACAACGATGTATATTCAAAATCAATCCCCCTTCAAATAACAAAAAGTCAATAACTTACATAATAAATTATTTTTTGATGAGTAAATGATTAAAAAGAAAAAATTAATATGTTTTAAAACACCAGATCTAGTTAGGTTCACCTAAAATTTCACCCAAAAAACAACATATATCTGTATAGCAACACTATTTCAATAAGTAAAAGACCTAAAACCAACTAAAAATTCAACAATCATTTACCCTTCTATCAAAAATCCTTCTGTTTAATATTAGCTCATGGTACCAAAATTTTAAAATTCAACCGCAAATTCAAAATAAACCAAAAAAAAAAGATCTACCAGCACTAGTTCAACGGAAATATCACATAAACTACACTAGAAAGCACAAAATATTAAGAAGCAAGAGCAACACAGACTCACACATGGATATATGCATAAGTGGTATTAAGTATTACCTCTTCCTCTTCTTCGCTTTCGTCATCCTCGTCGTCGTCGTCGTCATCATCGTCGTCGTCGTCCCCTTCATCATCTTCATTCTCTCCATCTTCATCCTCATCATCGTCAGCGTCAGCCGCAGCCACCGGTGCGTTACCGCCGCCGCTATTCAGCACTTCATCATCATCCTCCTCTTCACCTTCCGCCTCCTCATCACCGCTCTCAAATTCGTCGTCATCTTCACCGTCAATTTCCTGCTCGAACTTTTCCTCATCTTCAATCACCACCATTTTTATGAAAACTTTGAAGTTTACTTTAATTTTTATTTTATTTTATTTTTTTTGAAAATTTTTTGAAGAAAAAAGAAGGGAAAGAAAGAGGGGATAGACGTGAGGTGTGTTTTCTGGGAGGAGTGGGACTGAGGGAGTGCAAAGCAAGGGTTTGATCGGGACCGTTGAATTGGAAGTAGACAGGGATCGATGACGTGGTGACTAATCGGACGGTGAGAAAAGGGTCCAGGGTTTCTATTGTGTTTCACAATGCGGCGCTCTAAATTTCGTTTTTCTTGGGATTTCGTGTGTCACGTAATTCGCGTGTGAGGGAATCTAGGGTTGAGAATTCTTATTCGAGTGTTGATTTATAGTTTTTCTAATACATAAAAGATTTTATCGTTTTCGTTAAAAATCTTAAAACATGTTCAATTTTTAAAATAATTGAAAATATATTAAGGTATAATCTTGAAAAAAACTGTTTATTTTGAGGTCCTTATTTTTTATGATTAAAATAATTTTAAGATTTAATTGATCGAAACACATACTATAAATGAGACTCTGTCATAGTTTCTTTTGAATTTTTCATGGATTGTGTTACATTAACAATTATTATTTGCCAAATTTATTGATTTGAAAAAGAAAATGTCATAAAAATCCAATACTTACTCTAGAATCTAGCCTAAGAAAATTATTTAAATGGGGTTGTTGAAGCTACAAACAATTAATTTGACTATCAAAGTAACAGTTTCAAAGCCCAATTGTAACCAATATAGCCTTCAAGGGGAAGTTGAAGACAATTAAACAGTTAAACATTTCTGAACTTAAGTCATGATTGGCCCAATAGCTATAAAATCCTCGAGTTCATAACCCATGCTATATATGTTATACATGGTTTCCGATAGGGATGTCAATGGGCAGATTTTGATTCGGATCCGTCCGAGTTCGATCCGATTATTAGGATAATTGTCCGATTATATATTTGATGGACTTGATTCGATTATAAAGATCCGTAATCCAAAACACATGGCGCGAATATGGATATAGGTCGATCCAATCCGTTAAAGATTTGTGTCTGACTATAAATAATAAAAAGAATAATATATATACATAATGTTATATATAAATAAGTACCATTAGTAAAATTTCTCTATCAGGATCCAATACGTTATAAATGGAGCCAAATCTGGATGAGTCTCATATAGACCAGAATTCGACCCATTGACAACCCTAGTTTTCCGATATAGCTGCAAATGGAGCGGATTTTAATTCGACTGTAGTCCGATCATTATCCGATTTAATAAATATTTATCCGTCTAAAGAGTCAGTGGTTCTTATTCGATTCGAAATTTAAGTAATCCAAAAATATATGGAATAAATATGAAACTAGGTGCATTCGATTCGTTAAAGAATCAACCTCGGTAAGAATTAAAAATTATATATATATATATATATATATATATATATATATAGAGAGAGAGAGAGAGAGAGAGAGAGATGGTTTCATTTCGGTAAATGACCTTAATATTGTTTTATCGACACTTTAACACTACATGAGCTGATATTTCACTTGTAAACGGTGGGAGCACTTCTCGATCTTTATTGTGATTTTTAAAGTGTTTGACCCCAATTATAAACATTACTTTTGGTCAATTGTGATTTCCATGGTGTTTAACCTCCAATATAATAATCACTTTTGGAGTATCCATAAGCTAAAAATCAACTTATTTTAGAAGATCCTAAAGTGTTAATTTTGCAAAAGCAATTATTCTATAATTAATTTTTATTATCATCAATTATTGTCAAAATCTATTTTAATAAAATTAATTCTCCTATAATTGTTTTTCGAACCTCTAGGCCAAACTCACCCTTAGAGGCCGTTTGACTGATATTTTCACGATTCAAAACCCACCGCTAAAAGTTATGTGTTTGGCCCAAGAAAGTTACGGTAGATTTTGCTTCACTCACCGTGAAAAAGCCAAGATAGCAAAAGTAGCCTATGTGCTGCTTTTGTCCAACGTGGAGAACAAAATATGAGAAAAGCCAATAATGCCAATTACTCAATATAATCCTTAGGTAGTTTTTACAATTGGGTTTTGAATCTTTTTTAATTCAATTTATAATTTATTTTATCAAACTTATCATGTCTATTATGTAATCGGGTTTTTACTATTTTATTTATTTTTTCGTACTAGTTTGATTATCTTATTATACTTTTAAATTTTTAGATAGTTAAAGAATAATATTGAATTTTATTCTTTAGCTTACATATAAGGTTAGTTTCATAAATTACATGACATCTACATTATCAGAATCAATTTTGGAAAAAGTGAAACCAAACGCTAAATCAGTTCTAGGAAAGATAATTATCTTAAAATTACTTATACTATAAGCGTTAATTCTCAGAATTATAAGCGTTATTTGGAAGGGTATTGGCTCAGATTTGCGGGTCTCAGTTTCAAAAAAAAAAGTTTGTGTGGTTTCGGTGAAATATTTGAAATCCCATTTTGTTAGGTTTCGGATGTTGAATTTTGTGGTATTTAAAAAGATGAAACCTCACTTGGATTAGGTTTGAAAGTTGGGGTTTGAGGAAAAAAATAGATGGTAGTTACCAAATCAATATTCTTTCCATAGAGTTTGAAATGATAATTTTATTTTTATTTTTTCAATTATCATTGTTTTAGACCGTAAATACATTATTACATTTGTAACTCTATTAGAATCTATTTCAATTACTATAGCATTAAACTAAATAATTATCCATATTAATGAAAGTCAAACTCATGTTCTCAATTAGTTTTGTCATCGGACTAAGCCTCCTCATCTAATTAATACTCAACTATGGAAACAATAAAGTCTACTAATTGCATTTTTCTTTCGTATGCTGTTGAAATTAATTTTGAAATAAAATTTTTGATTTTATTTTTTAGTTATAATGATTTGGTTTAAACTAGGATGATTGATGTACCCTTAATTTTTTTTTTTTAAAGGTAGGTGTCTTGGAACTCCTCGGCTTCTAGACCATTGATTGGCCAATACAAGCCCAGGATCGAGTTAAACTTGAAACCTAGCCCTAGCCCAATATTAAGATTAAGCCACTACGTGAATTGGGCCAGGGTCGGGTCTAATATTCACACCCAACAAACATTGGAGCCCTTGACTTAAAAAAATAGTCAAATTAAACTGCACACTCTCGGTTTATTCCTCCGCATAACGTTTCTCACTATTCGTCGTCAAACACCAGTCCCCACCGTCCTTCCGCCGTGCCCGCGGGCTAGAGTTGTACGTCACATCGTATTAGAATAAGTTGGAAGTCTGTTCAAATTCCACAGGTTCAGTATTTGTTCATGATAAATTTTTATTTGAGCACTTTTAGAGTTTGAATCCTATTACATTTCCCCTGTTCATTGTCGTTGTTTAGTTGTATTTTTGTATGTCTCTTTGCTGAATTGCTCGTTGTTGAAACTTTCTATTGAATATCTCTAGGCGGCTAGGCTTAGATTGAATGTCTTAGATTACAGCATGGTCAAAGGAAGTAATTGCAAAACTTTGCTACACTTTTGTGGTGTCTGTTAATAAAAGTCTTATTGGTTTACTGATGCATATGCTTCTGAGTTTGAACATTCATCGGATTTTCGCTTTCATCTTATTTAGCCTACGAAGCATTAACACATCAATGATCAATCAGGGCCGGCTCTATAGCTAGGCAATTTAGTCAATCGCTTAGGGCCCCGACTATAGAGGGCCTCAAAAAATTATTTTGTAAATGTAAATGCATCTCAAATTTTTTTTATTTGATATTTTTTTGTCAAATAAGATGTACCAATGCATGCAAAAAGCTTGGATAATTTTCAAATAAAGACTTGCCCTATTTATATAACTACATTATCGAACAGACGGTGGGAATCAACTTGATTCTAGTGGCTAAAACTGATGCTCTAGAGACTTTTCTTATATACTTATCTTACTGATGTTCTAGAGACTTTTCTTATTTACTTATCTAACTGATGCTCTAGAGACTTTTCTTATATATACTTATTTAGAATGTTTTACTCCATAATATAGAACTATGTATGTGCAAAAAGGATGTTAAAGATATTTTTATGCATAATATACTGGATCATACTTAATTGATCAATTTATGTTGAGGCAAAGATTAACATTAATGCGTCATGTACTGGTTCGGATGTGTTGGACAATGATCGGAGCGTGCCATTAAAATAGATTTAACCTATCAAATTAACTTTTCGATTAACAATACACATTCTATTGAAATTCTCCTTGTGTTTGTTAGGTAAGCTCTGTTGAGCTAATTTATGTAAAAGTGATTAGTTCATATTATTGGTGTCAAATGATAAAGATTGCTCCCTTTTTTATTTTTTTTTATTTGTCGTTTTAGGAATCCAATGTAGAATTACATTTTTTATACCAAATTTACTTTCTTATTAATGGTATTATTATTTGATTAAAAGGATGTTTTGAGACTTCTACTTTAAAAAATTGACTATTTATTACATTTCTTAATCATTGTGCAATCCTCCAAGCGAATAAAAAAAAAACGGAGAGAGTATATGCTAATTGTAAGTATAAATATTTTTGTTTTATTGTATTTTAGTATTTTGGGAAAAAATATGTAACTTAGATTCAACTAGTTTGAATCAAGCTACAATTTTTAATATTAATTTATTACAAAGAAAACTCAAACTACATACATGTCTTGGGTTTTTTGGTAGCGGACTGAACCGTTTGATAATCAAATCAAATAGTTCGATTTGACATACTGTACAAAGTTTAAAACTACCGCGTCAGACTTGATACCGAAAACTGATACGGATAAGTTATATTGAATGCACACCCCCTAAGATTATGGTTGTGCACTATCCGGTAAATCATATCGAAACCGAAGTTTCGAGTTCGATACATACCTTATTTGGTTCGATTTATAATATGAGCTCCATTACCGTATGATTATAAGTTTTGATTTTCAGTATTCGGTATTATTTTTGTTCGATTTATAGTATGAGCTCCATTACCATATGATTATAAGTTTTGATTTTCGGTATTCGGTATTCCTGGTTTACCCCAACCGGTATACCCATTTTTTTTAATCCCAATTACTACGAATCCAAGCTTCACTTTAATCTTCTCACTTCTTCTACTGACTGCCCTGGAGCAAAACCCAAATCTTCTTCTTCTTCAATTCAAAATCCCACCGCGCCGCCGCACCACCCACCCCCATCGCGCCTCCAGCATCTCTCTGTGGGCCCAGATTTGTAATATACGGAGGTACAGTCCAAATTCTAAATTGCTAATTTTGTTCTTTTTCTGATTTTCTCTTAATAAATTGGATTCTAATTGTATTTAAAACCCAAAAGTTGATTGATGCTAAAGTAATTTTTGGAGAGGGGACTGAGGCTAGGGGGTCTCTGATGTATTCTTTATAATTTCTATTCAACTTCATTGTTGGTCAGAGTGGTAGGAAGCATATTATTATTTACATATGTATTCAAGACAAATTATTTTTGATTCAATAATTTTTCGGTTTTTTTGTACCGAATCAAATCGAACCTCACTGAATGGTAATTTAGCGAACCAACCCGAATTTTTCGGTTTACCGAACCAGGCCGTATAACGAAATTTGGTACGGTTCGGTTCGGTTTACCGTTTGCACACACCTATTAACTAAGATAGTAGCTTGAGCAGAAATATTCTACTTTCATATTTTATCAATTTATTATTCTGACAAGTAAAAAATTATATTTGTTAACTTACATTTGTTATATAACAATATTCATGATACTTGAATTTTCAATATATATATATATATACATACACGATACTTGTAGTATTTGCTTTTGTCAAGAGAGTTTAAGAATGAAATGTCATAAAATGATATTACGATTGAATCTAAAAAATATCAGCTAATTTGTAAAAGAGGGCCCCCAATTTTAAACATCGCCTAGGGCCCCATAATATGTCAGACCGGCCCTGGCTCTTGAAATGAAGAGTACAATCAAACAGTCTTTTATTCAGTTATTTCTTTGCTGAACAATATACACTGCTGTTATAATGCAGGTAATTATATAATGCATCATTTGGCCTCAAAGGTTTCGAGGAGGGCAATTTATTTCGCAGCATATCGACGTGGGTATGCTTCATGTTGTACGGTCACAAAACATTATTTTTCTGACATGTCAACTCTGCAAAGAACACAACAGATTGCAGTTTCTCCTCGGGACTCTTTCGGATTCTGCAGGTCTTTGAGCTTTGCAAGTGGTTTCACACCTCTGCAGCCAAAGACTATGGAATCAATTATGGATGTTGAGAGGGCAAAGACCAAGTCACCTGAAGAACTTGCTGACATTTGGGATGATGTAAATTTCGTTTGAACCATTACTGCTCACCAAACTTATTCTTTTCCTCATCATTTCTGTAATGCATTCAGCATCTTGATCTACTAATGACTAAAGTTTAGGTTTCCTGTATGTTCATATGCTTGATGGGATTGCACATAGGAGCTTTAAAAGCTCAACTGCAAAAGGATAAACCTTTATGTTTTAAATTGCATGATAAGAATCCGAAGCTTGCGGATGTTTAACATTGCTTATGTTTTCTGTATAATATTTAACAGTTGTTAATATTATGGCATCTCATTCTGTTGTATAGATGATAACGTCCAAATTAAACACTTGCATATTTTTGTTTGGCTTTATAGTACTATTTTTTTTTTTTTATTTATCCCTTCAAACTGAAGTCATTAGAGAGACTCCCTCTCCATGTGCACCTCTGTTAAGTAGTTTGACTGTGTTAAAGTTTCCTTTTCTCAGTATCATTTGGGAAGGGGCCATATTGGTCTATCTATGAAAGCAAAGTTGTACCATCTCTTGAAACAGAGAACTGCAGATTGGTAATTCTCTAACTTAATCTTGCTTTTTCACGATGTGTGCCTCTTAAAAGTTCATGTTCATTGCCCCCATTTTTCGCAGCCGTTATTTTGTAATTCCAGTGTGGAAAGGAAGTGGCTATACAACAATGTTCTTGCAAGGTTAGAATTTTGTTAGTTTCTGTTACTATATTCATGTGTGAGAATTAATGGAGTACTTGCTGAATGCTACATGATTGAATTTTGGTCTTAACTTATGGAGGAAAAAAATGGCAAGAGGGCATCTTAGAAAATAGAAACCTTTGAATAACACAACCTCAATTGATTTTATTTGCTTATTTATTCATCAAACTTGTTGTAGTACAGTCCAGATGCCCCACATGATTTTCACCGGTCTTGAAGACTACAAAGCAAGAGGGACCCAAGCATCTCCATACTTAACTGCTTCGTACTACACAGAATTTGCAGACACCAAGGACTTGGTGCTTATTCGTGGAGATGTTGTGTTCACTAGCAAGCTAAGTGACAAAGAGGCAACATTTCTTCTGGAGACTGCACAATCCTTTTACTTGAATGATGTCAGGTACAAGCTAGTCGAGCGTTTCAACAAACAAACTAGCGAATTTGAGTTCAAAGATGTTTTGCAAGCATTGGAGATGCCTATATTGTAATCCAACCAATAGAATAGTGATAATCTGAAGAAATTGAGGTGAAAGATGAATAATCCCTCCAACATTGTGAATCTATGTCCGTGATTTTTTCATCCAATCTTCTCTTGTTTTGGTTTTTAGCTGGAGTTTTGGAACAAAAATAGTTCCTTGTAGTTGTCTGTTGGTAAATCACAGATTGATTATTTTTTGAACTTTTTTGTATTGAATCCACGAAATAAATGAAATACAAGAGTTTTCCGGGTTCATTTTCCTGACAATTTTGTTGCATTGATGTTCAATCGCATGAAAAAGTTTAATAATCGCATGAAAAAGTGTAATAAATTTACTTAGTTCGACCAAACAGGATTTGTGTAAGAATTTCCTTTTACAAGAGCCTCTTCTTTCTTTGTTTCATTTTCACCTCGCTTTAAAAGAGAAGTGAAACAAGTCCAATATTTAGTGAATCTATGCAATATTAAAACTAAAACTAGCAAACTGATTCTTAACAATTTTGTAAAATCAATTGAGCTGATTAAATCATATATGATTTGTTTTTAGTAAAATATTTGATGGATTTTGGTAGGGGCAGGGGCTACGGTGCAGGGGAAGAGGATTTTGGTAGCTTTGTTTTAGCCATCAATGAACACAGGAACAATTTTTTTTTTTATTTTCACCAGAATATGCATGCATGACTTGGGTCAGAACTGCGTTGATACTTACTACTGTTATGGTTAACTATGTATTAGAGCAAATTTGACTTGGGAAGATATTGTATTTTTTTCAATTTTTACTTATTTAACTATTAGCTAAACAAGAAAATGGATATGGAGGGATCCATTATCAATTTTTTTCCCCTTTATCAGTGAAGAGAGCCTTAACTATTGGAGTGCGTCAAGCGAATAAGTCTTTGCCTGACACCGTGATCCAACCTAACAACAACATTTGCCACCAAAGTTAGTATTTAACATCAAGTCGAACCATCCAAGGTCTTTTCGAAAAGCTTCTTAGGGTGTACATGGATGGGTTTTGGCCCACTCTTGCGGGTTTCGCGAGACCGAGTCAAAATCCTTTCAAATGAGTTTTAGTCAAACCGATAAAATAATAAAAAAAAAAATTCGGAAACTCACACCCAAACTATTCAAACCTATAAAATATTGATTTGACACATGCCACCTATTTTTCCCCTGAACCCAAACATCTAAATCCAATCAAAGTCGAGTTTCAACTTATTCAAACCACAAAACCCAACAATCAAAACCCATCCAATGAGATCTCAAAAGTTTCATCAAAATCATCCAAACCATTTTTTTTAACCGAGAAACGCAAAATCGAATCAAAACCCATTCAAATAGACCCTTAGAGTCCTCGAGAACATAGTCCGAAGGATGATCAGTCATATCAACCTTTATAAAGTTAATTGAAGATTATTACCCTAATAAATATTTATTTGGTGGATCCTACTCCAGGTAATAATAAGTCATTCTAATTCCATTACTTTCCTAATAATTAAAAAAAGAATCATTACCTTGACAACATGTGTTGTGACCCATGTGTTCGCCTGATTTTGGTTCGACCCAACACAATTCAACTTATAATTTTTTTTTTTTTTTTTTTTTTTTTTTTTGTTAACCCAGGTTTAGTCCTGGACCACCCATCACTGGCCCCTCAGCAATGTGCAGAAGTAAATCGCGGGATGTGCCTAAGTTGGTCAGGGTTTATTCACTCTTTATACTCCTGGCCCCCAAGGGACTTATATTTTTTTATTATTGATGAGTTGAGTTGTGTTTGACTTTATTTAACATTTTAATGGGTCAAAATGGGAGAAGTAAAGAGAACATACTTTTTTTTATATATATAAATTTGTGAAAATTTTAATTACAATATTAAGTATATTTGAATTTTTAAATAAATATTAAAAAATAATAAAAATCACCTAAGATAAAGTAAGATAATATTTTTAATTCAAATTTTAAAAAGAACATATTATATTGCAACGCACAAGATCAAGATTGGAGCAATCCTGAATCCATACTCAAACAATCCCGGCTCTTCAAAGTGTCCGACTAATTCACGGGTAATGAACATTTATTTACAAAAAGTCAGTCCGACTTGGACAGTCGGTCTATTTTGTTTCTATTGCAACGGCTGCAAAAATAATAATATAGTTAATTCATTTTTTGAACTATGGCTTTGTTTTTCGAATCTGCATTCGACCTCAACAAAGTGAGTTTGACCTAGCAATTCGAAAAGCAAATATAGCAGAATTAATTTTACTAAAATGAATTTTTATAATAATTAATTATAAAATAATTACTTTTGCAAAAATAACACTTTAGCAACTTTTAAAATAAGTTGATTTTTTACTTCTCGAGATCTCAATAGTGATTATGATCTTGGGGGCCAAACACCATGAAAATCACGATTGAGCAGAAGTAATTTTTATAATCAGGGCTAAACACTTCAAAAATCACAATAGAGATCTAAACGTGATTTTAAAAGCTTCAACCGTTGGGCCAAACTCATAGGATAAAAACTAGTAATATATGTGACAATATAAACATAAACTTAGATTGTGTTAACGTAAAAGCTCATTGAGCAAGGTTCAATTAAAATAAAAGGAAACTCAAGCACAATCTCAAGTTTCATGAAAAAATCAAACCACACAATGTATTATTCGACTCCACCCAATGTATTAATACAACCGGATTACGAAGTACATCATTAGAATCACTAAGAGAGCATGGATCAAACCACGAGTTTACCTGAGGTCTTAATGCATTGTTCTTCTCTCTTCCTAATGTTTCGGTCACATAATAAATAGAACGCTTGGGCTTTAACAGTTCAAACCACATACCGGTAAGTGACATAACGTCCAGCAGTCTCACTTGGTCGGATAATTTTAACAACTTGTCCACGTTTTAGTCCATAGTATCTGGCAATCGGGTCCGTTATTTGAATACGAGGTAGCTGTTCCAACAAAGATTATATAAGAAAATTGGCAATAGAGCTCAATGTATTATCATACTCAATACATCACATGCTATAGTAATCTCGTTTGGTAGCAAAGATTAGGTCTTTTACCAATTGTTATCTCTTGTTTGGTAGCATTGGTAAATAAAGCGGGTTAGCCCAGAAAGAAGTGATAATCCACACTAACACAAGTTGAAATATCACAATTTAATCTCCATGGATCATCAACAAATTTGGATGGAGAATTTTACTAATTTGCCACTAATATATGTTCATACAAACATGGTATGTAGGAGACATACGAGGCCAGAGCCGTGCAAGGACGTGATAGCAAGTAAACAACAAGGTTCTCTCTTAATTAGGATGTGCTACCAAAGAAATTCAAAAATTATATTATCTTATCTGTAATGCCAGTATTTACATTTCCCCATTACTCTATAGTTCCAACCAAACGAATTCAAAATCTTAAATATATTAACACCCTATATAGTAATCATACACAAACCTGTGTTTCTTTCACGGTGTATCTTTCCAGTAAAGTCTTCTTTTCTTCAGGAGTAAGCAGCTGATGCTCTGGAACAAGAACATGCTCTTTTATGTTGATTAACAACTCAGCCTCCTATATAATTGCAGTAATTAGCCTTCAATATCAATGACGTCTACTTATAAGTAAACGATAACTTACACCAATTTCACTTGTGCTAAAAAAATTATACTTCAGGTAGAAAATAAAGAATTTTATTACACACAACTCATATAATTGCTTGAAACGTGGAAACACTTTATTGGGTTCTTCAACTATTTCTGGAACAGTTGGAAGGTTAGGTACGGCAGGTGTAACTATGTTCTGATTTATTGTAAGAACTTATCTTACAAGACACATGTGAATCGTGTGTGTGTATTTTCCCAAAAAATGGTAAGCAATGAGCTAGGGGTAACTGTGCAAATAAGTTCTATATTTGAGGGGACTGAGGTGCTTCTTTTCCCTAAGAATAATATCCTATTAAGATGACATCTTTGTCATATAGAAACAGAAAGATATCTCAATATTTGAAGAAAAAGTATGCAAAACACAAAAAATGAGAGCCTAAACAATAACCTGGAACACTTCCAAATGAAACTTTGTGGTTATTTCACTTATGCAGGTCCTAGCAAACGGAGTTAAATTCTGCTGAACAACTAGAATTGCACGATGAACACCCTCTTCTTTCATGCGTTTAGTGTAAGTGTGTATTGTCTTCACACCAACCTTGGGATCATCCGGAAAGAACACATATATCTGATAACAAACCGACAAAGAAAGACAAGCGAGTAATTAGGTTGCATAAATTGTTTCAAAACATTTTAAATTTATACTCATTTGGCTAAGCAACTCTATTGCATAAAATAATTTCATTGGCTAATTAAACTGCAATAGCCATAAACCACTAGTGAAATTCTCATAGTATAAACAAATAAAAACCATAAGAAATTTAAGGAAAGGACCTGGTCAGAGCTGTTGCTTCGCAAACCTTTGATAATAACAAGGTCCTCCCGCTTCATATTCTCCCCATACTTCTGAAGGAACTGACTCTTTGACATTTCGATTTCAAAATCTCCCACCATGTAATCCCTATCCCTCAGTATCTGCATTACTGTTTTCCGGATTCTGTGGAGCCGCGAAATTTCCTCCTCGGACATAACCATCTTTGCACTGCCTGTAGGCATATATTATTAAAAAAAAATGCAAGAATATAAAATTAATATTTCCTACTTCAGTTAGTATCACCAAATGCAACACACACACACACACACATTTTCTTTTATTTCACAGTAATAATCAACAGTAAAATGGATTAGAGCAGTCAATAACCTTATAATCCTTTCTTTATATTCCTTTAATGTGGTTCCAGTTACCTAAATATTTAGCCTTTTTGTAATACAAAGTATTTTAACGGTCTTATTCAGAGTAAGACCTTTAATGTTTGTAAACTCAACGGTCTTACTCTGAATAACTCAGGCATGTACATTTGCAAATATTAATACAATAAAGCAAAAAAATAAAAAGAGAAAAAAATCTGCAGTTGCGACCACATGCATACATATTCCTGGAGACAGAATAATTTGGAAAAAACGAAATCAAATTAGAGTAAAGAACATCATCAAAGCTTAGGTGATATTGTTTTAACCCGTAACAGATATTCCTGCGATTACCACAAGCATACTAGAATCCGTTTTTTTCTTTTTAAAGATTTATGTTGTGGTGTTGTTATTAGAAATATCTGCAAATGGACATGCCATCAGAGCTTACATATTAACCCGTAAAGCCATTGATTGATCACAGGGCCGGTCTGACATATTATAGGGCCCTAGGCGATGTTTAAAATTGGGGGCCCTCTTTTACAAATTAGCTGATATTTTTTAGATTCAATCGTAATATCTTTTTATGACATTTCATTCTTAAACTCTCTTAACAAAAGCAAATACTACAAGTATCGTGTATATATATATGTTGAAAATTCAAGTATCATGAATATTGTTATATAACAAATGTAAGTTAACAAATATAATTTTTTACTTGTCAAAATAATAAATAGATAAAATATGAAAGTAGAATATTTCTGCTCAAGCTACTATCTTAGATAATAGGTGGGGCTGTGCAAACGGTAAACCGAACCAAATTTTGTTATACGGCATGGTTCGGTAAACCGAAAAATTTGGTTTGGTTCGCTAAATTACCATTCTGTAGGTTCGATTTGATTCAGTACAAAAAAACCGAAAAATTATTGAATCAAAAATAATTTGTCTTGAATACATACGTAATAATAATATGCTTCCTACCACTCTAACCAACAATGAAGTTGAATAGAAATTATAAAGAATAAATCAGAGACCCCCTAGCCTCAGTCCCCTCTCCAAAAATCCAAAAATTACTTTAGCATCAATCAACATTTGGGTTTTAAATACAATTAGAATCCAATTTATTAAGAGAAAAACAGAAAAAGAACAAAATTGGCAATTTAGAATTTGGACTGTACCTCCGTAAATTACAAATCTGGGCCGAGAGAGAGATGGTGGAGGCGCGATGGGGGTGGGTGGTGCGGCGGCGCGGTGGGATTTTGAATTGAAGAAGAAGAAGATTTGGGTTTTGCTCCAGGGCAGTCCGTAGAAGAAGTGAGAAGATTAAAGTGAAGCTTGGATTGGTAGGAATTGGGATTAAAAAAAATGAGTATGCCTGTTCGGATAAACCAGTAATACCGAATACCGAAAATCAAAACTTATAATCATACGGTAATATAGCTCATACGAGCCAAAATAAGGTATGCACAACCTTAATTTTAGGGGTGTGCATTCAATATAACTTACTTACCAATTTTCGGTATCTAGTCTGATGCGATAGTTTTAAAATTTGTACAATATGTTAAATCGAACTATTTGGTTATAGTCCGCTACCAAAAAACCCAAGACAGGTATATAGTTTGAGTTTTCTTTGTAATAAATTAATATTAAAAATTGTAGCTTGATTCAAATTAGTTGAATCTAAGTTACATATTTTCTTTTTTCCAAAATACTAAGATAAAACAAAAATATTTGTACTTACAATTAGCATATACTCTCCCCGGTTTTTTTTTTATTTGCTTGGAGGATTGCACAAGGATTAAGAAATATAATAAATAGTCAATTTTTTAAAGTAGAAGTCTCAAAACACCCTTTTAATAAAATTATAATACCATTGATAAGAAAGTAAAATTGGTATAAAAAATTTAATTCTACACTGAAATCCTAAAACGACAAATAAAATAAAAAAAGGAGGGAGCACTCTTTATCATTTGACACCAATAATATGAACTAATCACTTTTACATAAATTAGCTCAACAAACACAAGGATAATTTCAATAAAATGTGTATTGTTAATCGAAAAGTTAATTTCATAGGTTAAATAATTGTATGGCATCTCCGATCATTGTCCAATGCATCCGAACCATACATGACGCGTCAATGTTAATATTTGCCTCAACATAAATTGATCAATTAAGTATGATCCAATATATTATGCATAAAAATATTTATGACATTCTTTTTGCATATACATAGTTACATAAATTGATCAATTAAGTATGATCCAATATATTATGCATAAAAATATCTATGACATTCTTTTTGCATATACATAGTTCTATATTATGGAGTAAAACATTCTAAATAAGTATACAAGAGATGTTTGGGTTTTCAAAGCATTTTTTTTCAATTTTGCCCCTTCCTCTCTTTGGAGTTGGGAAACTCAATTGTCACCGCTCACTAATAAAAAATTAAAAAGTAGCCATTATTATAAAGGGTATTTGAGATATTTTACCATCAAAAAGTATGTAATGATTATGTTTCTTAATCATTGTGAAAACAATAAATATGTCAATTAATATGAAACGAAGGGAGTAACTCGATTGACTAGTATTGCAACGATTGAAACTATGTTGTATCTAATTGGTTTTAATAATATAATTTATTAGTTTAATAAATATTAAATAGATTGATACTATTATATAAATCTTATATTTAAAAAGAATATTTTTTATTTTTTTATATTTATATTAAAGTATTATTTAATTTATTAATATTGTTTATAAATCAAATATAGATTGCACGCGGTCTTATTCGAGTCGATTTTTAAATTTGACAACAATATAGACTAAAATCGTCACTAAATTTGGAGATGTGGAGCTTTTTTGGTAGCCTGAAATGTTATGGAGTGAAATTATCAGTTAACATAAATAATGACATCAACATTGCAATTAGACTTAACTGCCACGTCACCATTTAACGGCAATTTTTAACGGTTGTACCAAATGTATCATAATTTATTAATGCGATGTACTAAAGGTGTTGAACACATAAAACGGTATGCCAAAAGTGAAAATTAACTTAAAGTTCAATATAAAAAATGCAATTCTCTCCTTTATACATATATGAATGCCTTCCATTACATCAATTCTAATCAAACCATAACGAGCATTTAACTACCTCCAATCTCTCAAGGCAAAATTATCTTCAATTCAAGCACGAAAAAACAAGGATTATTATCAATGAAAGAGATAAATGAAATAATACACACCTGTTCAAGTAAAACTAAAGAAACGAATGAAATATTTTATACATCATTTGTACTTTTGACAAGTCTAATGTTCACTATTTGTCTTGTGCTATTAAGGGTTCGGACTCCAAGGTTTCATGTCAAATCAGTTATATTTGATAAATTTGATGTTGTCGATTTAAATACAAATCCATCTTTAAATATTAGAATGATTGTCGAATTGGGGGATCAAAAATACAAATTCTAGCCCTTTTAGATATCAAAGTAGCACAATCAAATTCTTTTTATCGCGGGACTAGAGTTGGACAGGCTATCGTGCCTAGAGCACGTGCCAGAGCCCGATCAACTAGGAGATTCATTGTCACGTCAATTTGTCATCGAATGACGAGCCAAATGAGGTGTTGTTGAGTGAGTTTAGGACTCATGCTATACTTCCATTGACGAGTCAATCAATACTGAGAGGACGGGTATCGAGGAAAAATAAGTATTCGATCATGAATTGCACCATGAAAATTGATATCTCTTCCAAAAAGTTATCTCTTGCTGATGATCTTAATGTTTTATTTATGTTACTCATTTTACTAAAACTATTGTAATATGGCATTACTTCATTTATCTGTGTCTCATTCTTTGATTTTTCTTTTGAGATAGCTAGTCAACTGGCCATGCATTTTATTTTTCATTAGATTCAAGCAAATTATGATAGCACCTTTTTCTTGATAGACTCTAAAGTTCGTTTTGATAATAGAATATATATAACTTTTTTTTTTTTGTTATTTGTGTAAAATTTATGCAAACTCAATCCCAAGCTTAATTAACAGCATGCTTCCGTTAATCTTCATCAAGAACAGGCCAGCCCGTTTAATATGTATAAAGGAGAACTTCATATATTGGACGGACCAATCCTGAATTATACCCAGACAGCCGAAAATAGGACAGCTAACAGGCAGTTGTGATCCAGTCCTAATTCACATTTATACTTGTTTTGTGATTATTTGTGACTAAGTTTGATCGAACCTGGGTTGAACTAGATTTCAATTATTTATACAACTTTATATTAAGAAGATTTAAGAATCAAGTTTAGTTCAACTTCAAGTACAACCCCAAGTGATTCTTTAACAGGTCTTCAAGTACCAATACCAAAGAAAACCATTTAAGTACTGTATTAAATTAAAAGGCCTCCATGATTTATTACCGCCAAAGTCTTGTTTAATCACACTTATTTCAGAAAATAAAACATTAACAATATTAAATAAACCAGCAACTTAAAATACCTAAAATATCCTTTCCGAGCAACCTAGTTCCGAGCTTTTCAGCCGAACCTAACATTAAACTTCTTAGCTTGGCTTGGCTTGGCTTGGCTTGGCTCATCTAGAATGTGGCAGCTAAAATTTGATGATGGCTGCACCACTCGATGGCTTGGATGCAAAAATGTACATGCCAAGATCATTCTTTTTTATCACCCCCTTGTCGATTCTTGATTGGAAATATTGCTCCTGATATTAAAAAAAAAAATTATTTAAATCCCGAGTATGAAATCATGGTGATTTTCTGAAAATATACAGAGATATACTAACCTTCAAGTTAAGGATAAACTGTGGAACAACGTTTTCCTTTACCAAAGCAACAGCACAGCCACCCCATCCAGCTCCAGTAAGCCTTGCCCCAAGGGCACCATTGTTTCTACAAGTCTTTACCAGCTCTTCTAATTCAGGACAGCTGATTACAGAAGTAATATGAGGGGTTAGGAAATAAAAGAAATTTTTCCATTTATAGGGACATAATGAGATTTTTATTAATTTATAGGGGCAACAAATTCTCGATATATAGGGAATAACAAGATTTTTTAAATTTATAGGGAAATATCACAAATATCTCCAAATCATAGGGAAACGACGGGTATAGGAAATAACAAGAACTTCTCAATTTGTGGGGAAATAATAAGAAAATTTTCCATTTATAGTGAAAATAATAAGAATGTTTTTTATTACTGACCAACTAAAGTTTCGGAAATCCACAATTGATAAAACATAAGGTGGACCTTGTACCTGCACTCATACAACACGCTGCAGCTATAGTGGCTTTCGTTCATTAGGTTGCCAAGCTTCTTCAGAATGTCTTCCTCGCTAAAATAAGAAATCCTCAAAAGTTAAATCTTCATCTTAAAGATTTTAAACTTTAAAGTCAATTCCAATTTCATCTTCTTTTTTTCCTTTCTGATTTTCCAAGAGTCTTCAGGTTTGATTTAATCCCTTTAAAGGGACACATAAGTGGGCACCTCTTCTAGCAGGAACTCAAACCTAGGTTCGCTACCTTTGGCTTAGATGAAAAATATGAAGGAGTTAATCATTTTAACGCACCTTGACTTTGATGCAACGGTATCTTTGAAAGCATATACACGTTTGGCTTCAGAATAGACATGGGAGGCTCTCTGGAAACATATTTTTTAGAACAAAATTATAAAGAAAAGTCCTCGTGGATGATAAATCAAATTGTTCGTTTTAACCATAAGAGTATTTAGGAAATGAAAATATAGCATCTCAAGCAACGGTCATCTTTGCAAATTCACCTGGTGTAGTTTAAAATGCTTGGCAACTTTCAGCACGTCCAAGGAGGACGGAGAATTGGCAAATATAGCTTCCAGCTTCTCATTGGTGATTTTCTCAATATCATCAGCAGTATATGGTTCTTCTTTCAAAAATTCCTGTAAGGAGATAAATAATCTTCAAAAAATCATGCTCAAGTGCCAAAATGTCCACAAAATACTTATATGTTAAAGTAAGGCAATGACGTAAATTGCAATAACCACTCAAAATTAGCATTTTGGAAACTTTAAAAAGAGAGATGAATGGCACCTTAACAGCAAGAACTGGATCAGAAGATCCACGTGTACCCGCAAATGATACACACAATCCTTCAACATCTGAAAGTGTCTTGATTTTTGTTATTGCCTCCTTAGGCTTCGTTCCAAGCTTTATGGCCAATAAAATCTACAAAAACCAACAATTAGTTAATGCAAAGTGTTGAAAACAATAGATAACTAGATTTCCCTTCTCTGTCAGCTTAAGTTTTTGTCAGACTTGAGTAAAAACATATTGCTACACGTGAGGCTGCAGGCTAGAAATAGTAAGTATTAAATATATTTTCTCTCTAATAGTTGAAAGTTTTACGCGTTTTATACAGGTAGGAGGAAAAGAGTGCAAGAATCCAATTTAACACAAAAAATGGAGGAAGTTAAGAAAACAACTTGAGTTGATTATTACTAAAGACCGGAAAAGAATATAAACCGACTTTAACAAGCGTATAATGTATGAAGAGTATGCAATACGATGTGCTCAAATTATTCCAAGAATCGGGAACCAAAAGTGAAAACAAGAAACTCACGGAAGCTAAACGGCATTCAACAACCCTGTTGTTGTAATTAGTAGCAGCAGTAACTGCTTTCTGAGATTCAGCCAATGAATGGGCTATAACAAATGTCCCACCAGCTGGGAGCTGCACCTCAGTACCACGGATAGGGTTAAAATCAATGAGTGCTGCGAATCCAGATTGAGCCATCACTGAGATAGCCTGTTCAATGAAACAATAAATTATCTTGTTATGGGCAATAGAGAGAAATTCACAACAAAAGGAAACAAATTTAACCGAGGTTCAAAGAATATTGCATTTTTTTCTATATTTTTATTTTAAAAATAAAAGGATATGTTGAGCTTGAATGGGAATGTCAATAATCACTCCTAAAATTCCTTGTATGTTTTTGTAAGGGTATGTTTAGTAATTGAAATTTAGTTAGAAAAATGAAAATGAACAAACGAGAAAGTTCAATGTTCTATCCTTTGATGCAACAAAAACATTACATAACCTAAGAGTACTCATTGATACATAAATAATTATGAGAAATTTGTTAAATTACCTGGTCCATTCCACCAGATTGGGTGCCAATATGTCTTTCACATTCACAGGTAAGTTGAGCAAGTTCTTTCTGAAAAGTAAATTAAAAAAGATAAGAGTAAACAATGAAAACAAGGAAATTATTTATAAACCAATTAGTTTCTATTCCCTAAAAATGTAAATTTTTTGTGTAATACATTGCCTTGGATCCGATTAATTCGAGGATAATGCAAAATTAACAAAAATATGAGCATACCTTTGGAAAGTTTGTCCCCAGAGCTGCCATAATCGCAATTGTGGAAGAGCAAACAAAAGCAGCAGAGCTCGATAAACCAGATCCTGCATGAGAAAAAATACAAATCAAATTTCGATTTCGAGCAATAAATTTCTTTATTTATCAGATTGGATGAGTAAATACCAGTCGGAACAATGCCATCAACAACAACCTCCAGTCCAACTGTTTTACCAGTGTCTATCCCCTTTGATTTGGCATATTCATAGAAACCTTTGTACCTGCATGGTGAAAATCATGAAAAAAATATTAAGATAGGAGAGTTAATATTTTGTGTATGTCGAGGAACAATTTAAACTTGTCATATATATATGTTCAGAAAAGCAAATTCAGTAAGTATTTAAGGCTTCTTACCCACAAATAAAATAATGACCCCATCTGTGATTTTTCAAATCAATTTCCTGCAAAAGGAAACATTCCTCATTTCAAGTAGCTATAATAGATATATAAAAGAATAAGAGATGAAAAAATGCATGTTCATCTATGTACAATATGGGGTCTATGAACTTTATGCGTATATATGATACTACTAATTGGCAAAACTTTATTTGAGTTAATTTAAACACCAGACATTGGGAGAGCATTAATTACACATAATACATGCCAAGATTGCAACTTTTCGCGGAAACCACAAATATATCGAAAAAAGACTCCCAATTCAACTATCACAAGTAAAAAAGAGGATCCCAATTTAAGCCTACAAAATGTACAAGAAGAAATTAAAAAAACAACAAGAAAACACAAACACACGCATGTCCCATTTTTTTTTTTTTTTACTACAATGCTTGAATAAAAAATCTCTCCATCGATTCAACAAACTCGAAAAAGCATACTTGCAAGACATATAAAGATACATATTTTTCACCTGATCAGGATCAGCAGGGTAAGTACATAAAGTATACTTGTCACTATTCACATTTGCGATCTTAAGCAATTTCTGCCCATCTCCAGCTTCGGATTTCCGTATAGCCACAATTGTATCTTGCCTAATAGCCATAGGCAACACCGAATAGCCTTCATAATCTATGTGCTCCCCAATCAGATTCACCCTTCCTATAAAAAAAATAAAAAATAAAAAATTAAAATAACAGAAACCAAATTCACAACACACAATAGTCCAAATCAAATCACAAAGTAGGTGTTTAAATTTTACAAAAGAAAACGCTCAGAAAAAAAAGTTTTTATTGCGTCAGCCTTCAAGTTACATAAGATAGGGTAAATCCGGATAAAAGATCAATCTTTACAATTACAACTCAAATACAAGGGAAATACACTGACTAATTTCTATCATAAAATTACCTAGAGATAGATGATCAATTTCAAGGGCGAATCAAAATACGTATAAAAATGGAGAACTAACTGTCAGTGATCAAATCTCATTAAAAAACCAATCCGCAATCCAAAACAAATAAAGTAATACAAACACATAATTTTGACGTGGAACCTGGAGATCGAGCGTAGATATCAGGAGAGTGACCAAAGAATTCAACGAATTTGGATTTCAGTTTGTTGAATCGGAGCTCCGCTTCTTCGAGCTGCGATCCGGTTCCATAAACTGGTTCAAGAGAATCAAAAATAGGTACGGGAAGCTCTTCGTGTTTCGCCATTGATGATACTCAGAGAGAGAGAAGAAGAAGAAGAAGAAGTTTAAGAAGTAGTGAATGAATTTTGGAGTTTTGTGGGGTTGGTTTGTTGAGATTAAAAAGACGGAAAGATTATGGATAAAGTTGGGGGAGGAGGGAGGATTATGATTTATCATTGTTTATGATGATGAAATGTGGGAGACTCTTAAAAGTATTGGGCCATAATAATACTTATATTTTACTTTGCCTCAAATTTGATTTTTTACTTTTTTTTTTTTTCCAAAAAAAAGAGGAAATTAATATTCAATTTTATATTATAATACGTAAAAAATAATTCACTAAAATCCATTATTATCTACTTTCAAATTTAAATAAAGCTTGCGGTTCGTCTCGTTGTAATTCATAAGTACCATTCAGTATATTGTTATGTTTACAATCGACCATTGATGTTAAAATTAAGAATAGTTATTCCGCGATAATTGATTTCATAATTTAATTTTTATAATAATTAATTATAATAGAAGATTAATCGATTGTGTAGTAATTGAATTTGTATACATGTCAAAAGTTGAAATTTGTAGCTAATAATAATAATATTATTATTTTACTAATTATCTTTGTTTCAAACTCTTTAAACTTGTTTTTCATATATTTTTATGTTAGAAGATTATTCCACTTGCATTATGCCTTTTTGTTTTTCATATATTTTTATGTTAGAAATATGGAGTAATAGTTTCATAGTGCTGTATCAATTACTATCAATGTTGTTCATGTCCAGTAATGAATAATTTTAGTTAATAGTACTTGGTGGTTACAAAAGCATTTTGTTCTAGTACTCAAGAATTTTAGTTAATAGTACTTGGTGGTTACAAAAGCAGCCTAAATTTCTAATGTATTTTAACATTTTGGGTAAATTACGAATACCCCCCTCAGGTAAGCCCTAATTACAAAAATTACCCTCACGTATTGGATATTACAAAAATCCTCCTCAGGTTTTGCCCCTAAAATATTCCAATTTTGCCCTTGGGTGTTATTTGTATTGTTTGTAATGTCTTATAAATGTTAAAACTTGGGATCTAATTATTATATCTTATTAATTAGAAAAGAGATAATTATATATTTACTACCAAAACAATTGATAAAATTTATAATTGCCCATAAGTTTTAATAAATATTGCAAAAAAAAGGGTATTTACATATTTATTAGCAATTTAAATTGTAAAATATTAAATTAAATAGAATTTTAATAATATATTTTATAAATATGAATTGTTTACACATTAGTTAAATGAATTTATTTTTTAAATTAGTAAATTTAATAAATTATATTGTATTATAAATAAGATATTTTAATTTATTAAAGTTTATATTGTATTATAAATTGAAATATTTATTGAAATTTATGGGAAATTATAAATTATATCAATTATTTTGGTGGTAAATATATGATTATTATTTTTATATTTACAAGATAAAACAATTAATACCCAATTTTTAAAATTTATAACATATTATAAACATTACAAATAACTTCCAAGGGCAAAATTGGAACATTTTAGGAACAAGGGTTAATTGTAAGAATGTGACAAACCTGAGGGGGATTTTAGTAATACCCAATACGTGAGGGGGTTTTTTATAATTAGGCCTTACCTGAGGGGGGTATTCGTAATTTACCCTAACATTTTATACTCTAGAAAATAGAGTGTCATATTTTAAGTCTGAAAAAAATAGCTTATCGGACATAAAGTAATTATTACGGCATCACAAATTTCTACCATTGTTTTTCTACAAAATATATGCATAATTTTTTATTTCTTAAAATTTGCAATGGTGATTCTTCATTATTTTCAAAGATTGGGAAAAAAAATGGAATATATTGCTTGCACAAACCACCAAAAATGAGGATGACCTCCCCAATTCTTGTTTGTTTAATTCGTCCTTTTCTGTAAACGAATCATAAGAATGAGACTTATATTTTATTTATTTATTTTTGTAGTGAAAAATAATTTGGGCATATTTTTCAAGTTCAATTATAATCCCTTTCGAGGCGTGCCGGATACATTAAGTGAGAACCTCTTTTAATGAAAATGTCCTTAATTTATTAGTTTCATTGAAGAAAATTTGGGGGGGGGGGGGGGGGGGGGTTGTTCTAAAAAAATATTAATTTCCTTTTTTATACTAGTTTGTGTAGACTTTGAGAACGTTGGACCTTTTATCAGTAATTGAAAGATCTGCATTTTCATAGATTTGATGCTTATTAAAAGTGTAATTTCCCCTTTTTCTTGGTATTGATCACACAATCGACAATCAATTTCAAAACTCAAGTAACTACTATAGATCAAAATTTTCATCTTTTCCGTTGAAAACATAAAAAAAATTATATTTTGAATCAACCGAAACGAAATTAAAATGTATTTCCGAAACTTTATATTAGCCTTTGAACTTTCTCTTTTTCTTAATTTATGAACTTTTTTATAGTTCATTTAGTAATTAGTTATTATTAAATCCAATTTTTAAAAGGATTCATGCAGAATTATCCTTGTCCTAATCTAGAGACGATTGAGACCCTAAGGCTTCTTACATCCTTAAAATTACAGAAGAGAGATTGTTTTCTTTCTTACTGATATCATAATATCCAGGGAGAGTTGGTTGCAACATACCCTAATCATCGAATGAGGTCAAAAGGAAATCTATAAAAACTCGCCACCATCAAGAAAAGGGCTTGGACGAATTCAACCCATGAATATGAGGTTTATATAAACTAATTGATCACTTCATCCGCAACTCCCATTCCTTGTTTTCATGCATGGAACAATGCACTGACTTAAGCATCAAAGTGGTCTCATTTGAGCTGCATCCATCAAACTTTCACCATGTTTAGCATATTGCACCAGTTTGCAAGGGAGAAGAACAACTTTAATTGATCGTGGATGACATGCTTGGTGTCGAAAACACACCCGACATAAAAATTTCTACTTCAAAGATGAAAATTTATAGTTTTGTAACTCTGTTCATTTGAATATGTAAATATTTTTTTGGATCATATATAATAATTAATTATGTTTAATCTATAAAGGATCCTTAAAAATTAGATCCAATTCAAATCCATCTCATTCACAACAATATTAAGTACTTCATTTAAAAACTTAGATAATTTTGATTTCTGTACCCCAATCAAATATACTTACAAAATTAATATTTTTTTTTTTATCAAATTGAAGAAAAACTAGATCCATATACAGGCCTAGTAGTCACTTTTGATCAAGAAATTAATCATATAAAATATTAACTAATGAACTTTGATTATAACATGCACTAGATCCAATAACCCCTCATGTGCCCTAATCTTATAATAACCTGCCATTAACTTTGTCAGTTTTAAAATCATACAAACATAGACACATAGTGCAGTGAATATTCCGAGGACTCACGGGGCAAAAACTTTGTGACCAAAACACTTTATAATCTTAACATTTATTCTTGTCTTTTCACTTTATAATGCAGGTGTCCGAGACCTCTACCTTTCACATAATCACCAAAACACTTTACCCAAAAGTTGTTCATACTTTATGGAATAAAGTAAAAAGATACAACAAGATGTTGAAAGAATAAATATTCAAATTTGATTTAGTAGTTGTATTTATGAATTTGGGAACTGAATTTAATCTTCATTAAAACGAGTTGAACTTTATTCTAAAAATCTATTATTAAACAATAAATGTGGTTTAATTTTGATTTGTTTTGTATAATTAATTATGCACAGTTACCTATCAATCACGATCGAGTTGATATAGAATAAATTAATTTTATTTTATTTCGCCCTCAGTTGCAGCCTCATATCACACATATTGTCCTTAGTCGAAAGTTATTTTTTCTTTTTCTTTTTATCTAGTTTGACCGAGTTCACTAAATTGTACTATATTTATATGTATTTTTATTTGTTATTATTCTTATATAGGAGTATTAACTAATTAATTAGGTTTTTCATGGATCTGAGCTGCCTCATATCTAGTAAAACTCTAAGCATATATATATATATATATATATTTTATTATAATTAGCATATAATATAGATTGATTTAGCATATAATATAGTTACAATATTGTTGCGTATGAATCCGTAAATCTTGGAATACGATTTGGACTAATAATTTGATAACCTTACATGAAAATAACAGACTTATAACTTTGGGCCTAGAAGACGTGTGCTTCCACATATTTTACACCTTAACATGGGTTTTATAACAATTTTTTTGCAGCGGTTTTTCGGCCCAAACAGTAATAGTTTTTGAACAATCATAATTTATTTTCTTTTTCTATTTTTTTTATTCTCACGATTCATCATTTTGATGATATTGATTATCATAGATCTTCCTGATATTTCCTCTAACTTTGGTTAATTCTAGCCCATCATTTCTTTTCGTTTCTTTTTCAAATCCATTTTTTAGTAGAAAACCATCAAAAGAAAGTATAATAAAATCAAGAGGGAACCCTATCATAATAAATAAATAAACAAAAGCATGGAGGGAAAGAAACGGCGACAAAATTAGACCCTCGATTGTGAATTTGAACTTCCATTACGACCAATGGACCTAAAATCTTCGAATCATGTCGTGAATGAAGATATTGAAATTAGTATAGCTATCTTGAAAGAGTTTTTGTTGAATTTTGTTACGATTAGGTTTTGTTTGAAAGTTTTCAGTGAAACTTGATTCGAAGAAGAGTTTTAATGGAATATTGAGATAATAAATAATGAAAGTATTCTCATTCCAAAGCAAGCAATGAAAGCATTCACATCCTCCATAGATAGTGATTTTGAAATTTAAGATCATTTGAATTGAAATTTAGTTGTTGATTTTTGGGGGATAAAATTTGTGATATTTGTCAAATCATTAATTTCATAAATGATAAAAATAGATGATATGTGCTAAATCAATACTCTAGGAATTTCAATTGGATTGAAACATACCTTGAATCAAAACTTGAAAATTGTATCAACAACTTTGAAAACTCAATCTCGAATAGAGTATGGCCCAATTTGAGTAAATCCACACTGGGGCATATCATTTTCATAGCAAGCCTTAGAATCCGGATCTACTCATTTGAACATTTTTTTACAATGAGCTAATAACAAAAATACCCCCTATAATTTGTTTAATTTAAAAAAAAATTCCCTTGTTATTTAACTCCAAAAAAACCCCACGTGTTTGGTTTTAAATACCACAATCAACCAAAGTAGAATTTTCTTTTTAATTTTTGGCAGAATGACAAGATTACCCCCATGTTTTTTTTAAAAATTTATTTATTCATTTTGAAAACCTAGGTATATACTACTTGGATTGAGTGTGATATTTAAAACCAAACACATGAGTGTTTTGGGGATTTAAAATGACACATGGATTTTTTTAGGGATAGACAAATCATAGGGATGTTTTTGTCTTTCAATATCAAGGATAAAATTGTCATATCAAAAGCAAAATATGAACAAATATTTACAGTTTTAGCGTTTGAATCACACTCTATTTTTTGAGGGTGTATTTGATATTTAATTGAGATTACAGAAAATTTTCTGGAAGTTAAAATAACACAAAGAATTTTTTAGAAGTTATACAAAGGTGTTTTTGTCTTTTGTTCTTTTACAATCTTAGGATCCAGACCCGACTATAAGTGGAACCCGTGAAATATGTGTACCATCATAGGATCCAGACCCGACTCAGTGGAATCTAATCGCGTTACTCACGAGTCCAAACATATGCGGCAGATGAAATAAATATCCCTTGTATGATAGTTCCTTGAATAACCATTTGTTTCTTCTTTCCGGCAGTACAATAAATTTCTCCCGCACTCTCCAACCTCAATTTTATTACATACTCCGTGATAATTGCGGTTAGGTTTATTTTCTTTCCAATTTTGTGCAATTTTCTCAAATTGAATTAGGGTTTTTGCTGCCATATGGATAATTTCGATAGGCATAGAGGCGGTGATAGGTACAGCAACAGCAGTGAAGAAGCTCATCATTATACTTCTAGCAATACTCGTGGCTTACACTCCTCTCGTTTTTCTGACGGCGTCGTGGCGGGAGGCGGAGGTGGAGGTCCTCCTGTAAACCACCACCGCCAGGAGAATTACCGGGGTGGCGACGGAGTTGTAGGAGGGGAACGTCATAATAGTCCACTCAATTACAGGAGCGGCGGCGGCGGTGGTGGTGGTGGGAGGGAACACCACAGGCCATTTGATAGTCCTCCCCGCTACCCTCCGCAGCCCAGTGGTGGTGATGGCGGGGGAGGATTAAGGCCATTTGGTAATGGAGTGAGAGGATTTGGGCCTGTGGGTGGTGCTGGGGCTGATGGAAGAGGGTTTGGGCCGATGGGTGGTGCAGGTGGAAGAGGATTTGGGCCAATGGGTGGTGGCCGTGATGGTGGAGGGTTTCGGCCTATGGGTGGTGCAGGTGGAGGAGGGTTTCGACCAATGAGTGGTGGCGATGGTGGAGTTTTTCGACCAACAGGTGGTGGTGGTGGTGATGGTGGAGGGTTTGGTTCAGAGAATTACCACATGCCGCATCCTGCCCCTCTCGCAGGGCAAAAGCGAGGAAACCCTTTTTCTGGTAGAGAGAGGTCTCCAGGTACTTATTGAGTTTTATGTTTAAATTAACTATCTGTCCTTTTTTTTTTAATGTTTTCATGAGTTCAGTTTATATTATAGTGGATAGAGGTAAACTACCGTTGCTTTTGTGTAGAGTTGTAAGTTGAACCTAGTTGACTAAAGCTTCATATCAACACTTTTGATTGTTTTTCTGTGCTGTTATGTATTGACTGCCAAATGGGTTGTTTATATTACATTGTATTGAGATAGTGGCGATAATATTGCTTTGGTCAACAAAATTTATATTGCTTAGATAATTTTATCAATATATTTAGATAATAGTGCTAATATTCATATACTCCAATCCGCTCATCATTTGGTTTTACCTGGTTATTGTATGAAATAAATATATAGGATGATAATTTGGACTAGCTGATGATACTTTCTGTCGAAATAATTGTGGTATATTTAGTGACCCTAGTTACCTGCGTCAACTGGTTTATAAGTCGATATAAAAACATTAAAATGGGTAATTTATAAATGGTGGGAACATAATAGTAATTCCTGCATAGGAAAACTTGAAAAAGCTGTAAGTAGATCAAATATCCTGAGAGGATACATTCTACATCCCGACTTCCATCTTCTCTTAGCCTTCTGAATTTGTTTCACACTCTTTTGTTCATTTTCGCCTTCCTGTACCTGATGATATCTTGTTTCATGATTGTGTTGCAATATTTTTGAGTGTTTGAGGCTCTGGCTCGATAATTTTGAACCTACTTCGCTCCCTATTCGACATATTACTAGTTTCATTCATTTCTAATACATCGTTCTACGTTCAGTCGAAAGTTAATAATTATATAATGAGCGTTTGTCTCTGTTTTTTTTTTAATTTCTTAAAAAAAAATTTAGACAGATTTGATGGAGCTGGTTTTGCCAAGCTTTTTGTTGGATCTGTTCCGAGGACAGCCACTGAAGAAGATGTAAGTTGTATTAATGAATCATGATGTCTTGACTATGCATGATTTGAAACAAAGCATTAGCAATGTATTTTTAGAGTTTGTGCTTTCCTTATGATTTTGTCCTTTGTTCCTGTTCCATAGCAAATCTGCACAACCTTGTATGATTTGAAACAAAGCATTAGCAATTCTGATCTCTGAAGAAGATGTAAGTTGTATTAATGAATCATGACGTCCTGACTATGCATGATTTGAAACAAAGCATTAGCACTGTTTTTTAGAGTTTGTGCTTTCCTTATGATTTTGTCCTTTGTTCCTGTTTCATAGCAATCATGCACAACCTTGTATGATTAGTTTATATGACATTTAAATTTTCTATTTTTATATATGGACGAGTCAGAATAATATCTTGTTTTTTTGATAGTCAGTTCAAAGCATTTTCAAGGCTTTCATCACAGGAAGAGAGCAAGCATGTTAATTAATGCCCTTTTCATTTTGATTTGACTGTATGATGTAACACCGCAATCCCACATTGGTTGTGGGAAAATTTTTTGATTAGTTGATAAGAAATTTGGTTCATTCCTACTTGTCAACATGGACTTAAGCATTTTGGGCTAGTTGACTAGAGTCTGACAATGTTGATAGGGCCAGGAGTGGATCAGAGTCTTTACAATTTGACTGTATGAGAGGTTTAGTCATTTGTTATTATGTGTCTAGCTTGTGCAAATGAACGCATATCCAAGAAACATGGGAAGCTGTTTTAACTGTAATTCACTTAATTTCAGTAATTTTTTATAATCTGAATTCTGTGGATCTTTTGGGGAAACTTTTCCTGTGAGTTAATTTTGGCCACTTGATCACAGATTCGACCTTTGTTTGATAAACAAGGACGTGTTATGGAGGTTGCTTTAATCAAGGATAAGAGGACTGGTCAACAACAAGGTATGGGCGTATCCTCTATCTTGCACACCTACAGTTTTTATGTAATGTCTTTTCAGGTCGGTTGAGGTGATGAAGCAAGAAGCTTTTGTAACCTTATGTTTCTCGTCAGTCATTTATTCAAACCTATGTTTCCTGTTCGTTCTCCGTCGTCCAAGAAGAAGAGTAGATCAAAAGCAATTTAAATTCAATCCATGTATATTAATCCAGGGAGGGATTATTTTTTTAATTTTTGTACCTCTCTAGTTCTGGAATAGCTTTAGATAGGTTATGTTTTTCTATTTGCTGAGCTATCTGAAAAATCGGTCTGTTGTATAGTGTGGAAAAACAATACAATGGTAATTTTCTCAGCAATGGGCACCAAAGTTCCTCATTCCTATGTTTTGGTAGCTTTCCCTCTTGGATGTATACGATTGGTTGTAGGATTACCCATAAATTGGCTTATTTTTTAGTTCAAACTCCTTTCTCTTGTTCATCTTAAGATCGATGTGATTAGAGTTCAATAGTTTATGGGGTTACTTATGTTTGCTATTACCTTCTCTGTTAAGATATGCAACTTTGGACTTTAGTTTCTTGTGTTTTGCTTAATGTAAATCAATTTGTGGAGACGTAACCGTTTTGCCTTTGGGGTCATTGTGATATAACTTATTTTGCAAAACATCTTGCATTGTATTCTGATACATCACTTGTTCTTTTTTGGGTGTTTGAGCAATTTATCTCTTTCTCTAATATGTTTTGGCATTGAGCTGTCCAATGACATGTTTTATTGTTATGATTGGAAAATTACTATATGTAGTATGGTTGCGCTGGACATGTGAATTTACTATTTGTGGCAACATTTCTCTTAGTATTTTATATCTGAATTTTGTTTTGAACATAGTCAAGTAATGGTGATCAGATTATTTTCTGATGAAGTTACTACATTGTTTTGTTGTTGGGATAGGAAATTTGTGCGCTGAGTTCTATGACTATTTTATAATTCACGAGAACAGTTTTTTCCCCTTCTCTCGCTCTCTAGTGATGTCTCATTATTCTAATTGAAGTCAGGATTGTAATTGGTATTGACTCATTTACATTAATTTACATTTTAACGTTGATTGTATTTCCTTTAAATGATACTTCTTGTGATTGTTTAACTTGATGATGGAGACTCCATATTAATTAGTTTTAGCTTTTGATAAGCATTGAAGCTTCAGTTTTGGCACCAGATACTAATTCCATGCTGGATTCTCTACCAAAACAGTTCTTGTTAGTGCATTTTTTACCATAACCATGCCCTAAATTGTGTTAGTAGTCCTGCAATTTTGTGGACTGCTGATTGGATGTGATATGAGCTGTAGTGATGTGACAATGAATAAATTATCTGTGACGAACCTTAGATTGTTGAGATGGGAACTTCAAATGATCCTACATTCAGTTTTTCATATTCTTCTCATTATGTTACCGAAGTAGTGTTGGTAAGAGATTTAACCGTGAATTTGGTACATGCACGAATTCTTGGAAAATTTGTTATGATGCCATGGTAATTTTTTTTGAAATGAGAAGCCAAATGATCAGCTGATATCAATATTCTTGGATCTATCGTACTACACAGTTCATCAAATTAGTTATTAAGTGTCTTGAATTTTATTTTAATCTTCCATCATGCTACAAGTGTTTGTATGATTGGCGACCTAACTAAGGAGTTTTATGTGTGGCACTTTGTAGTTCTATTAACATTTGTTATGCACTTGAAATGTTCTCATGTATGGAAGTGGAGCAATGGTGAAACTTTTGGTTGGATGTATGTTGCTGTGAATTTCACTTTGCCAATATAATGGTTTTTGTATGGTGATGTTGCATTTGCAAGATCAAATAGTTTGAAATTCCATTTTAGACAGCTGTGGAAAGATAATTTATTCTCCTCTTTCTTTTTGGTTGAATGTTGACTCTAATTTTTTCACTGCCCTTCGTCTTGTGCTGCCAGAGCTGTGTTTAAGCAGCCGGTTGGTTGTATACACAGAAGTTGGCATATTCCATAGATGAGATTTTTTGTTGTGGTATAGTGCATTGTTACGTAGAACTTAGGTTAAGATTTGGTGCAATTTTTGGAATGTACAAAGCTACTAATTCAGTGGACTGATCTGGGAAATAGTCGTTCTGTTTCATCAGGGAAAATTGTTTATCTTGTTATGTTTGAGCACTTAATGATAGCGGATCAATATCCAACTTATTCTGGGTAGTTATTTAATGTTCTAAATTACTTTTGGTCAAGGATGTTATTTTATACAGGGAATCAATCTTCTGGGCTACTTCTTGAGATAATATTTTTGTTGAATGGATTGTCTCATTATAATCATTTTCTTCGACGTAATTTGTTGTTTTGGAGTATGTGGATATGTTGTTGGTAAAGTGTAAGGCCTTAGTTGCCCTTTTTATCTTTTTGGCATTCTGGACGATTCTGCTTAGACGGTGAATGGATTTCCTTTATGCTATGTACTCTTTATTGTTGTTTACTTTTTGTTTGTTGGAGATTGGTTATGATCGACTACGCCTGGTATCATTAGTTTTTGTCCATTTCGTCTCTTCCAACTGTTTGCATTATTTTAGCCGATGTACTTGTAAATGAAGCTGATGTATGAAAGACCGAGCTTGAGTGTAAATGGAATGCTATTATTATACTGCAATGTGAATAGTGGATAATTTAACTATTTTTTGGTTGGAATACCTTTTTATCTTGTTCATAGGATGTATGATTTGATGTAAATGGAGACATAGTTTGTGTTCAGAGGTTTAGATTATTCTTGTGTTTGATTAGGTGTCCGCTTATCTGATTATATGGGATTAGCTAAGATCAAAAGAAAGATACATATACTTCTATATACATATTGTGCAAGTGATGACATTCCATATTAACGTATGTCACAGACATTATTTGCTCTGCATGTTTTGGCATTAGTGGTATGGTAATTGAGGTTAATTTGATGGAATGTTGCATTATGCAATTCTTGGTTGCAATCATACTCTTATGGTAAACAATTGTACTCTATGTTAATGCTCGCAAATACATTAACGATCTCGAGACTCTTACTGTGAGGCTAGACAAGAAGTTAACTTTTTGTGATTGTTGAATCCCAGAATGTTTGATATTACAGTTACTCATTAGTTGTTGACGAATCAATAGTTTAATATTCTTGTAAAGTTGGTCTCTTTAGTTTCTGTGATGTCTTAGGCAATGGTTGTTTCATATTGTTCTTATTTTATGGTTTTTCATTTGGTCTTTAGTTACGGAAAAAATGTACTGGTTGCTGCTGAAATGCCTTTTCCTTGGAGGCCATTATGGATATTGCATCTGCAATATTCTCATGTGTGATAGTTCTCATAAAGTGAGTTTGTAATGGTGTGATGTTTCATGTCTCAATCCATGATCTTTATGCATCTGTGCATACGTGAAAGCATATAATTCACTTGAGCTAATCGTTGACCTAATTTGAGCTTTGAAGTAACTATGTCTGAGTTTTATATCAGGCTGAAGGTAGAAAATCTTGATAAAATCTAGTCACCAACTTTTGGTTTGTGCAGGATGCTGTTTCATTAAATATGCTTCTTCTGAAGAGGCTGATAGAGCCATTAGAGAGCTGCATAACCAATATACTTTACCTGGGGTATATCGTTTCTGCCAGTTTTTTTGGTCCTGATTAGTTGGTTCCTGTTTTCCTTATTCTGTATTTGTTTTTGTATTTTACAGGGAATGGGTCCTATCCAAGTCAGATATGCTGATGGAGAGAGAGAACGTCTTGGTAATTTATCACGATCATTTTCCTCTGCTACATTATTGTAGATATATTCATGCTCAAAAAACTTGTTTTCTTGTTTATCTTCTGATCCTCAACTCTCTGCTAAAAGTTTAATGGAACACCTGCTATTTGTTTATTTAGTTGTTTCTAACAGTCCTTTTTTTTTGGATCTATTTCCTATTCTTTTTTCGTTATTGCAGGTGCAACTGAGTACAAGTTATTTGTTGGTTCATTGAACAAACAAGCTACTGAGAAGGAAGTTGAAGAAGTAAGTTCTGTTGCTCATATCCAGAGCTAGCTTTTCTCTTGTTTGTTCATAGGATAACTTTGTATTTTTCTTTTAACTCTGACAAAAGAATGGCTTATTTCCAAGGGATTTGGAATTTGGAATCCCATTCTCACTTTTCTTTGGTTAACAAGGAGGCCGTAAGAGAGAGTGTGGTTGGTTGGTTGAGTGGGATTCTGTTAAAGAGTGGTGGTTGTTGAGCACTCCAGTCTATTTTTTATCATGAAACTAATTATAGACAATTTCTTTGTTTTGTTTTCATTCACGTGGCTCAGGGACTCAGGGTTGAGTTTCATTTAGTATTATGTTAATTTTTAGCTTCAGTTGGTCAATTGAACTTTAATTGAAGGAACCATCACAATAACTGTCACTATTGATTTTCCTTTGCCAGATTTTTTTGCCTTATGGAAAAGTGGAAGATGTCTATCTTATGCGCGATGAAATGAAACAGAGCCGAGGTATGTCCCCTCACTATTGACTGAGGTTGTGTTTAACTGAATGTTGTCAAGTTAGCCACCTATTGGATGTCATTATGATTTCTTCTCTTCAATTAGAGAAAGTGACAGAACTCAGGGTCAGAGTTTCAGCAAATAAAAATATTATTTTTCTTATCTAGTAGACATTTTGTGGAGCAGTGCTGGATGGATTGTATGATCTATTCATGGCACGGTCATTTCAATTTAACATTTTTTATTATTTTTCCTAACTCATTACAAAACTGTTTGAAGGATGTGGCTTTGTCAAATACTCTCAGCGAGAGTCTGCACAGGCAGCCATCGATGCTCTTAATGGAGCATACACAATGAGAGTAAGCTTTTTTAAGTTTTTAAGGCGCTCTTTGATCTAGTACCAATATCATGGACAACAAATATATCATCTGTTTTTTGCATCTCAGGGCTGCGATCAGCCACTATCAGTTAGATTTGCTGATCCTAAAAGACCTAGACCTGGAGAGTTAAGGTAGCTTTTGCACATGACTGCTTTTTATTGATCAATTTTTCGTGATTATGTTGCACCTGTTATTACTGAGGCATCCGTGTTCATAGTATTTGATAATTTGATCTGATTTAAGTAAATATTTATATTTATATTTTTTAAGGTGTGCTATTCTGATGTAGTTCTGGCTCCTAATGTCTATCTATATGTTGTATCTAAAGCCAGTACTTCTGTTTTTTGCCCTTTTGTTTTCCCAGAGGTGGTCCAAATTTTGGCAGTCCTGGATTTGGCCCTCGTTTTGCTGCACCTGGAATCAGGTATCTACTTATGTTTTAACCTGCTTTCACTTTTACCCTTTTTTTTTCCCAATAATTTCAAAAAATTGTTCATCTTATTATGCATTTTGGCAGGCCAGCACCAGACCTTGGGCAGCCACTTCGCGGGCCCATTCCTCCTAATTCCTGGCCTCCAGTGAGCCCACAAAGCCTAGGACCACCTTCTAATTTTGCCATCCATGGTTTTAATAATCAGTTGCCTGCCAGATCTGGGGATATGGCTGCCTCTTCCACTCACGTAAGAGCATTAGCAAACTTTCTCCATTGAACATTTTTGTATGAAAACTTTTCTTCATTTTCATGTGGCTTGCATGAATGTGCAATCTTTTTCAAATGCGCAAGTTATACTCCTAATTCAATTACTTCCAGATGTTTTCTGCTCTAAGAACTTGATCATGTAAAAAATAGTAGTCTTTAGAGGTTTGAGTTTTTTTGCATATTACCCCTTCGTTACCTGAATTGGTAAAACCCTCCTCTGAGAATTAGTAAACGACCGTTGAGTTTCAAGATGAGCTCACTTCACCACTCCCTATCCAGTGGTCATTTTGACTTATCTTTCACAAAAAGTAGCTAACATTGACTTGGATCCACGCACATAAAACATTGAGTTGCAGTGCGGCTTTATATGCAGCTCCCCTTTTGGTGATCAGCCCGTCAACTTCCCATCTTACATACATACATACATGCATGCATGCATACATACTACATACATATGTTGGTGATTCTCTTTTTCATGTTTGGGGAGGGGGGTGGACTATTTGCTGCGTAAGGGCAGTGATGCTAGTGGCTTTAACTAGATCTTGCCTTGGGGGCGATGCAAGCAGTAAAACGGTTAGGAGATGGGAGTTGGCTGTTAGTGGTGACCGATCAGTGCGATGGCAGTGATGCCAGACTGGCGCTGTGTTACTGTGCATTGGTGGTGAGGGAGGGGTCAAGGTAATATCCAAATATTTATAGTCCCAGTAATATCCAAATCCTAGCTCGACTCCCTACTAAGAAAGGTATGAGTTGGGAGGGGCAACTTGATTCTGATTTCGGTGTTGGCAGTGGTGATTGGATGGCGATGTTGGTGGCGGCAACAAAATGTGTCAGAAGATCTGATTGGTGGCAGTGGTGCTTGGACTTGGGCTTATTGTTCGGGACAGGGGGCACGCACACGGGGAGGGTTGGAGGAAACCTTGGGCCACTGATGGAAGGCATGGTGAAGTGCAAAGAAGGGTGCGAAGTGAAAACAAATAGAATGCGAGAGTATAAATGTCAATTCCAAGGCTTGAACAATATTGTACTTGCATAATAAGCATATGTTAGTTTCTTTCTTGTCAGAAGCTCATTCTTTTTAATAACTACACAAAGTTTCTGCCAATAATCAACACAAGGAGCTTTTTGCAAACTAGACTGCAAAAAGCTCTTCAAGCTTTTGACCAAAATAATTCATTATAGTTGCTGCATATTATGACATGTGAGTGGCATGTTGTTCTTTAGGTGTTAGTGACATATTTCAACTCGGGTGTTTATTGGCTTTTTGAAATCATGTATAGCGTATGGCTTTATTAAACTCTCTGACAACTCTCAGGGTCTCAGTGAAGGCCTTCATGGCAATTCTGACTGTTCACTTCCTGGAACTACAGTTTCTTCTGCTTCTATATCACAGGTTTTATTGAATGTTTTTTTAACTTGACTGGTATTTTATCCATCATATCCTAAAAACTGATTTCATGTCCTTGTTGAATCTCAATTCAGAATTATAACCAATCTTTGCAACAAGGTCCATCATTTGGCTCAAAAATGTCACCTTCACAGAAACCACTTCAGTCGCCGCAGCCTCCAAAATCAGCTTCTTTCTCAAACATGCAAAATTTGCGTGGACCACATATGCAACCTGGTCAAATGCCGATGCCTTATAGTGCAGGTCAAAATTCTTACAGTCAGGCTCCACCCTCGCAGCAGTTGCTGGGACTGAATGGGCAGTCACCTGTTCCCCAACCTCAAGTGCTGCATAATGCAACATCTGCTTCAGGACAAGCACCTGGGATGGCCAATGAACAGAAACCACCTGTCCAGCAACTTCAACCTCCTCGTCAATCACCCTCACATTTGGCTCAAATGCTTTCACAACAGAAACAATCCCTACAGGCTACATTTCAGTCATCACAGCAAGCCTTCAATCAACTCCAACAGCAGCTGCAGCAGCTACAACCATCAAATCATAATTTAACAGCTCATCAAGGTCCACAGACTACTAAACAGCAGGTATTAATGGTTTTAAATATGAGAGTCGGTTGGGTACTTTGTCTCAGAAAGACAACATTTGCATGGTATTTTATCGAGAATTTTGGATCTTGGGGTCACAAGTTGGGGCACATGATACTGAATTTGACATTTGCAATTTTAGACCGTGTATTTTACTCTAGTTAGGGTAATGTAATACTATATATACGTAGTATCTTGGATAAGTCAGATGTTCTCATGAATATGTGTGTGTGTGTGTGTGTGTTTGTATAGCTTCCAAGATATTTTTGTGGTTAAACAATAATTCTGTGCAAGACTTGTGTGTGTGTGTGTGTGTGTGTGTGTTTATATAGCTTCCAATATATTTTTGTGGTTTAAAAATAATTCTGTACAAGACTTGGCTTTATCAGTAGGCAAAATTGTTATTTTAGTTCCATAAAATTGAACACTCGACACTTTTAGTCCCGCGCTTTAGAAATAGCACTTTTGGTCCCTAACTTCTCTTAAAATATTGCACATTTCATCCTGTCTCCCCTTCCCATCCATTTTGCATATTTGGTCCTATATGAAAATGAGGACAATCTGTGCTTGGCACTTTTGGTTCCACAAAACTGTATTTGTCTCTGTTTTGCAGTTTTGGTCCCAAATTGGATGGAAAGAGGGTGAAAAGGACTAAATGTGCACCAAAAAAAAAGTTTGGACCAAATCCTGGGTGTCCAGTAATTAAAAAATGCGATTAAGGATAATTGTACTTCCTGTGTTGATATTCCATTACCTCTATAATCTACTGTTGTATTGGATGCTTATCTGTTGGTTTGGTCCTTCAGGCTCTTTGGGCTGCACAGCCAGTTACAGGTACTCCTGGAGTCCAGTCAGCAGGAGTATTAGCTCCTACTTCTGCTTCACCCACAACCCCAGCTGTGACTCTGGCTATGGCCACAGTTTGGTCAGAACATACGTCTCCCGATGGGTACAAATACTACTACAACAGCTCGACTGGCGAAAGCAAGGTAAATGGCTCATCATCTATATATATAGCTTATTTGCAAAGTTATGTCTTTTCCTTCTCACTTGGCTAATTTCAGTGGGAGAAACCTGAAGAGTTGAAAGCATATGAGCAGCAGCAGCAACAAAAAATGCCATCTAATCAATATCCTCAAGTGCAGCCTCAGCTACAAGGACTTTCAACACAGCATGCTCCTCAGATGCAAGTACAGCTTCAAGGTCAGCATCAAGCACAGCTCCTAAACCAGACCAGGGCAGTGCAGCAGGCTTCTCAACCATCTTCGGTCAGTTTGTGTTATGTACTGATCCTCGAGTTTTGCAATTTTGATGGGTGATTTTCTTACCCTGTGCTCAATATTGCAGTATCGGGCTCCTGGATTCTCAGCTAAACAAGGTGGCGCTAAGGTACATTTATCAGTTGCCTAATCTACTCACCCTGTTTATTGGCAAACATATTAAGCGGCAAAATGCGTAGTTCCACAGGATTGAATAGAACCCCCGCCTCAACTTTTGGTCCCTCATCTTACTAAATTGCACTTTTGGTCCTAATTTTTGGGAATGTTTATCACTTTTAAGTCCTATCACCTTTTCATTCATTATTTTTGCATCTCTGGTCCCATTGAATAGTCTTTCTTTTGCACATCTGGTCCCATGGGACCTTTTTTGGCGTATTTCGACCCAAATTGGATGCAAAGGGGATGATAGAGGATCAAAAGTGCAACTTTATAAAATACGGGACAAAATTGCTTAGGGTGCAGTCCTCTGGGCCTGATAATGCAATTTTACTTTATCAAAACTAAAACTGATTATCCCTTTGAATTTTGGAGTATCAGGACCTTGGCTACACACAGATACCTGCAGGCGCTGCTCCAGTAAATGATCCAGCTCGTTATCAGCAGGTTTAAGTTGAAAAAGTTGCACCCTTATACCATAAATTGCTTTTCATGTTATATAGTTTACTTATCTACCCTTTCATAGGGACTCAAGGCGTCTCAGGAATGGATGTGGAAGAATAAGCCTTCAGGTTTGTTCTAATATTTGTCTCTCTCGAATCTTGGCAATATAAATCGAAAGAATCTTATAGTGATTTTGTATCTTTTGTCGATTGGCAGGCTACATCTACATAGTAACTGTCATTCTTTATATTTTATTTGTTGCTCATAATAGAATAAAAAACAACTTTATTCTGTTTATAATCTTTTACCAAATGTGTTTTTCCTTTTCTTCCCTTCCCCCCAAATTTTGGTTTACCTGCAAACACATGCTGTTTGTATACACTAACTCCTATTGTGTCTTCAGGAAACTGATACAGATTTACATTCAGCAAGCGAGTGCTGCATTGGTTAGATGCTAAGATATCATTTTTTGGACCAGAGTAGTTGCATGCGGGAAAATAACGACTTAAGATCCTAAACAGAAGTAGAAATTCTGTCGGAGCTTTACACTTCCGAGCAGTGTGGGTTCTGGGGTGCTGCCTCAGTTGAAGAATGCTTACGAGCCTGTAAACTTGTACTTGTATGTTTTTTTTCAGTTAGATTTTTTTGTATCGTCGAAGATTATTATGAACCATTGCTGTAGTATTATTGCATTATGATCTCAGTTTTGATTTACTCGTCTTTGATGAGTTCAAATATTTTCAGTTTAGCAGTAATTGTTCTTCATGTATGAGTGATGCTTGATATCATGAGTAGACAGAGGTAGTATAGATTTTCTGGACTGTAATTGTTGCTAGTTAAAAACTAGTTTGTGTTATTATCTGCATGCATATGTTATGTTATACTCAGTGCTTTAACCATAGATGGAAGATGACTTGATGTCTTTCACTAGTTGCATTTCGAATTCGTGTGCCCTAATTTGTTTTAATCATAGTAACAAAATAATCTCAAATAATATGAACCTTACAAATTGAAAAGGCATATTAATTTGTTGATGATACATATTGAAAAGGCTTAAAGATTCATGCCTAAAAGTTAGAACATTACAAGGGGAAACCTGTTTTACATTTCAACAATAAAGCATCCCAACATGCTTCCTAAATTTACTCTAGCATAATTTCATGAGTTGAATCCATTAGCAACCCTACAATTCCTTCTAATTTCACCACTCTCTCCATTTCCTGGACCCAAACTACCCATTTTCACCATTGCCTTCTTAAAATCCTCATAAAATAATCCCACGTCATCCACATAAGATTCAACGATCTCACGTGTCTCTTCACTTCCGCTGAGTAGCACCTGATCCGACCCTAGCAAACCTTCTCCGGCAAGTAAATTAACATAGTACTGATTATCGAACGTGGACGGGGTCATATGATCAAGATCGGCTAACGTTGTATTAGAATCAGACTGTGAACATAGTTGTTGTAGTGATTGTAAGAATTCCAAGTTAATGTCTGGGCTGTTTGAATTGTTGTTGTTCATACGAGCGCTAAATGTCGAGCATCGAGCTTTTCCCATTGTGTGTGCCCCTGATTTTGCATAGAGAATGAGCATTTTGATTAATTTGTTAAGTGTTTTTTCAAAGATGTGAATGAGGTTAAATTCAATTACCAGAAAGAGCAACCAAATCTTGGAGTGACAAGCCAAGAGTTTGAAATTTGGATAGTAATGTGGATACATCAGAATTTGGGCCGGGTATATTGTTGTTGGCTGCTGTTTTGCTTGCACTTAAGCTGTCCCTTCGGCCCATTTGAACTTCCCAACCAGGCCCACCTGACTAAAAAAAAAAACCCGAATTCTAATTATTAATTTTCACCCCAAATTAAGAGAGTATAAATAATAGATACATACATACCAGAAGAACAGAATCTCTAGCTGCAATAGCAAGAATATCAGCACAAGACACTGTTTGTGGACAAACATATTCAAGATCAGCTTTGATTGCATCTATCACTTCAAATCCTCTCAATGAATTCAAATTTGGTGCTGCACTTTTCTCTCCAACTAAATTTTGTGTATCATCAAGCAACACTGATGCATCACAACCCTGAAAATATACCATAATTCATTTTAAATCCCTTTACTACTTGGGCAGAATTGCATTGTCAACACTTCTGGTCTGGTCCCGTACTTTATAAAACATCACTTTAGTCCCATTCTTTTAAATATTTTCACCATCACTTTACATAGGGAAACTTGCATTGTTAGTCCCACATATTTGAACTATTCGAACATTTGGACTAGCTCATGCTTTCAAAATTGCAATTTTGATCCCATTTTTACAAAAAAATCCCTTCTGGTTGCACACTTTATAAAATTGTACTTTTAGTCCTATTTCTTTTGAAAAAGAATTTTTTATATTTTTAATCCCAAAGAATAGCATCTTTAGTACTTTCTGTCTCACTAGCACTTTTGGTCCCAATTATATGGAAAGGAGGCGACAGACAAATATAATGAAAAGAGTGCTGGAAAAAAGTGTTCTATGGGACTAAACATGCAACTCCCCCTTTACTTATATATAAAATCCAATAGGTTAAATAGAAAAAAATACTTTACATTAACAAAGCAGTCATGAAAATGGAGCCGAAGCAAAGATGCAGCCATTCTCGGATCATCCAAAACCGCCTTTTCGACCCATGAAAATATAATAGGTTCTACTTCAGGACAGCTGTTGTAATAGAAACCAAAGCTTAGTACAATGGTAGCTCCATCGATGCACGCTTCGCTTGACGTCGTTTTGTTTGTTATATTAGCAAATGCTACTGAAAAATTGATTAAAATGATCAAGTACAAAGTTGCTAAGTACTTGGTCATTTTTTTTTTTCCTTTTAGGCACTTAATTTTGACTCTTTTGTATGTATTTTCACCTATTTTGTGGTAAGTTTTTGAGGATGGTAAGAGTGAAATATTTTACTGTTTATATAGAAGCAATTGGTTTGTACTTTTGGGACTTAATTTGGATATATGGTGAAAATTTGGTAAGGAGGAGACATGGTCAAATTGAGAAAAGGTCAGTCTGTATGATGATGAGCAAATGTAACAAACTGTTTACCTAATGCCATGTGCTTTGTAAATTCCATTTACTAATTAGTATTTTTCTTCTATTTCTCAATCTGGCTAGTAATACAAAGATTTATTTCATTTCTCATTAATGCCTTTTCCTTCCATTTTAATTAACATAACATATTTTGCACATAACATAGTTTTTTGACATGGGTGTCGCGCATTTCCATAAATTCTCTAGATCACTTGAACACTTTACAAGCCCAGAAATGATCAGGTATAAAATTGATTTTTATTGACAAAATATTAAGAAATAATATTAAACTTGTCATTTTTAACTTACATTAAGTGCCAAAAATTAAATATTAGTAATTCACCAAAAGTGACAACTTTTAAATATTCTTTTGTCCCTTTGTCACTTCATGTAATGAAAATAAATGTTAGTCCATCGCGAATCGTGATCATAAAATGGAAAGACAAATATTAGGTTCCTCCACTCTCAATTTTAGAAAAAGAAAATGTACAATCAACTTATTTAAAATTATTAATAAAAGAAAGCTGATTTCAAATTAATTTACTATGGGCTTGGCCTTTACGTTATGCTGCTTGTAGTGGGCTAATGAAGTTAAAAGACATCAACTTGGGTATCATGCGGACCAATTTTTTTTAAAACAAACTTAGAAGCCCATTAAATTCATTCTTTTTATAATTAAAGTTTAGATTTTTTTCTGTTTAACTTGTATGTTTCCCGGAAGCATGCACCTTTAAAACTTGATAATTTAATTACTATAGAAAATGAAGTTGGAAAAATTTATAATTTACATGTCAGAAAATTTTAAATCAACTATATATGAATTTATAACATCTTATGAACAATATATCAATTTGTATAAAAGCATATATGTTTCTTTTTCTCCTTAGTCCTAATTAAGTGTACAAAAGCGTACGACAGCCATAATGGGTAAGCATACCAAAAAATGTCTGGACAGGAGAAGGGACCTGGCCTCTATATATATGGATAAAGGCTTTACATAATCTACCCATTACATAATTAGGTCAAACTATGGGTCTACGTACACTGATTGTCAATCACATTAACTTAAGAGATATTGAGCTATAGGAAGTGATTACAAATAAACCGAAAATATTCTCACTCAATGGACCAATTAACTAATTAATTTTATTAGTCATGGCAATTAGCAGTAGCCCATAAAATACCAACAATATTACCATATATAATTGAGTGTGTTCTTTCTGTAAGCCATATATATTAAAAGAGATCTTCTTTTGACTGTAAGGAAAAGTATTGCCTTTAGCTTATCAACTCATTTTTCTTTTTGTTGTTATTAAATACAATATATTATTAGTCATGAAATTTTGATTTCCAGCTATGATGAATATAATCCTCCTGTTTCTTGGCAGAGAATATTGTTCTTGAGGGGTACAAATATTATTCATGTCTCTTTACAGTTTGAAATTTTTGTTCATTCTGATTCCTTTTGCGTATATGGTTGTCACCTCATATTTCCAATATAATCTTTAATTTGATTGCATATTGAAATTAGCAGCTTCTATAATTACTATTTTGGGAAGTTTTACGGCTGTTTATTAAAAATGAATATTAGAATCATGATATTTTTGGTGAAATTAACGATTAAAGTATCTAATTTTCCTAAATCTAGGATGATCGATCAATACGATTATATGTTTCCCCTGGCCTCAAGCAAAAGCATATTTAATGATATTATTACGTAGTTAATTACTGCTTGTTGATTTCTTGGCCATGAAATGGAAATTTAAATGCAAATAATTAAGAAGCTAATTACTTATACTAGGTTGGTCCCATATTTAGGCAATTGTCTATGTACATAATTAAGGTGAAATTGTAACATTTACATAAGTACTAAATTTTGATAAAATTAGCTAGTGATAAACTTATTTCTTAAAATAACAACCTATATATATATATATATATAATACTGGTTATAATATATTAATTTTGAGGAAATACATTTACACACATCTTGTGATTGTAATAGCTAATATGACTCTTTCGTGTTTTTCTACTATACTTATATATATATCTTTGGCATATATATATATATATATATATATATATATATATATATATATATATATATATAATACCTTGTACCTTGTACTATGAAATATATAGTAGCCATACATAGTTGAGAGTACTCAATGAAGCATATATTGAAATACTATTGATCAATCACTAGAAATAATCACATTCGAGTGGTCGAGAAACCTTCTTTACAATTGGATTTGAATAACAATATATATGACTACACCTCGAGCTTAGATTTTAGTGAGAAAAAAGTGATAGAGAAAAAATGAATTATAATATTCTATTATTTATGCATAGCACTCTTTTAACTTTTTACTTATTGAAATTCAAATACCATGTGCAGTCTATTGTCAAAAAAAGGAAAAAAAGGAATAAACTCTGCGGCCATGGGCTCTCTACATCAAAATCCACTCCGATTTCACATCGAATCATAAGAATGATCAAAGCTATTAAGAATATCAAATAAGGCAACATTTTGTGCTACAATTCAGCAGTAAATTAATGAAGCTTTGCTATCCATGGAAAATAAACATAAAACTAAATTCAACTTAATTATATATACATTCAATGAATCTTAAAATATCCTTCATAATTACTCAAATGAAATTAATACTAGTAGCTAGTCAATTAATGACCATTCTTGCACAATTGCTCATGCACAAACTTTTTCAACAGAATGTACAGATTTCACATTCCAAAAATCGATCTCACATCATTTAATTCATAGTTATAATTACTCGATCCATTTCCAAGAACCTTAAGGTCTCTATACAAGAACAAGTCCCCATACTTATTCTCACAATTACAGATCAAGATAACTCAATCTTTAATTAATTAACCAAGGGCAAAAAAGAATTAAATTAGAATTTAAGTAGAAAAGCTCCAAACAACAACATGCTCAATGAAGAAACCCTAACCCCAAATACACAAAAAATTACTATATATATGCATACTGTTGAAAGAAAAACAACATTGTACTTGCACGCACGAGAATTTAGATGCTACACAACGTACAAAGCACGAGTGCATGACATATGTTCAGATTTGTTTTTGATTTTACTATATATTGAATAATCTACCTTTGTTATGGTAGTTAACAAAACTGGGCACATGTCATTAGAAGAATATCTTCGTGCATTGTACAAGTGTTACACATTATAAAAAAATATAAAGAAGAGGAAAGTAAGAGAAAATTAAATCAATGCAAAAAAGGAGAAAAAATATCCAATATTCTCTGTCACTATGAATGGATAAAAGTTAAGTACAATAAATAACAAAAGAACATAAATGACTAGAGATCTAGCTAGTTTCTCCATAAGCTAAATATTAGCTATATAGTAATTATACATGATAATATATTTATATATAGATAAGTCTAAAATACTAATTAATTACCTATTAAATGGGTTTATATCTAAACAGAACCCAAAACCTCGCATTGATATTAGTCAGTATATTATGATGAAAATAAAACATACCAACTAATAATTAATTAATAAAACTATCTAGCTAGGCATGTAATAATTAATTGATTAAAATAAAAATAAAAACCCTTAAACCATTCTCTTCTACTCCTCTGGATCCTTTAACATCTGAGATGGCAGAATATCTTGAAGAAGACCTTGGTCTCTAGACAAATTAATAGAAGCAGAGGGGCAAAATGATCTTTGTTGAAATGAAGGTGGAAATGTTGGATTAGTAGTACTTGTGCCAATTAGAGTCATTGGTTGCGTTAAATTACGAAAGTAGGGTTGTTGTTGTTGTTGATGATGATGGATTGTCTGTTGTGTTTGTTGTTGATAATGAAGCATTTGTGGAATGCTCATAAAATGTGATGCACCACCGCCACCAATACTACTACCAACTCCGCCACCTAAAGTGGAAGTTTCCGGGGGGAGCATACCGAAGCTGCCACGTGGCGTAATGGGACAAGGATGTATGTGTGTACCTTCATAGGTTGTGACAACAATGGATGGATCCTCAGAAGATCTTTCAACTCTTTTTTTCACACCACATGCTGTACTAGTGCAACGATAGTAGCTCCTACACAAACAAGAAAATTAATTCTTAAAGTTGATCTCACCCATCCCTTCAAATCTTTATAAAATGAAATGTGATATATAAATTAAATATGTACATATATTTGTTTATGTATATGCTTTACGAGTACTTCATGTACAATCACTTATCCGAAAACCAATTGGTATTATTAGTAAATGTGCATACTCTAGCCTTATAATGTATTTATGCGTGTAAGTGTCCAAGCCATTCGACTGTGACTTGACCCACACTCAGGTTGAAAACCCTGACCAACATCTAGCTATAGCCTTATAATGTATTTATGCGCGCAAGTGTCCAAACCATTCGACTGTAACTTGACCCACACTCGGATTTTCATCACGGAACAATTGCTGTGAAAACCCTGAACCTGACCAACATTTGTATACATATATATATATATATCTCTAGGTGTGTGTGTGTGTGTGTGAATCTATATATATATATATATATACCTTGGAAAGGGGCTGTTTTTGACAGCTTTTTGGCCGTACTTTCTCCATCTATAACCATCATCCAAGTGATCAATGTCACTCTTTGTCATGAAGGCAAATCTGGGTTCTCTTTGCCTTTTTTGGTTCTTCTTTTTGGGTTTCAACCTAAACCAACAAAAAATAAATAAAAAAAGAATATTAGAAGACAAGAAAAATAATTATATGATGCATCAAATCCATAGGGATTTTGTTTACAGTAATCAGATCATTTGTCTACAGAAACTCCATTAATTAATTAAGTACTCCAAGATCTACAAATATCTTTCATAAGATTTTCCTATAATTATGATAATCTTATCCATGGTCCAAACCATAGAGAATAGTCTTCATATAATTAAAAAATAAAAAAAAAAATTTGGTATGGCCCTTATCTTAGTAACAAAGTTTTATTTTCTCGAATTCTTTTTTCAGTCAGTTAAATATATATATATTAGAATTTTTTTAGTAATTTTCACTCTATTTTTTTTTTGTTTTCCAATGATTTAATCCCTTTCGATTCGTTTCAATAGATTCAGAAGCTAGCTACAGCTTTTCTCCAACAAAAGAAATGAGTTGAAACATTTCCGTGTTTTCGATGAAAAACGTGTGTAGAAATTTTAATTCTATGTATAACCCATAATTAAAAAAAAAGGAAAATTAAAAAACTTACTGTTTCTTAGTCTTGTCTTGATTTCCTTCTTCTTCTTCTTCTTCTTCTTCTTCTTCTTCATCTTCTCCATTTTTTTTGTGATGATCATCATTATTATTATTAATTGCAGCTGCAGCCTCAGTTGAAGATGAAGACATAGATTCGGAATTGGGTGTATTGACCACCTCAGAATATTCCGGCACGGTGGTTGACACCGGGGAAGGAGCCAAGGCGGCGGCCGGAGTAGTAGTGATATTTTGTAAGAAATCATCAAAAGGGTTACTTATAATGTTAAAATCATCAACAATATTTAACATATTGTCTATAAATCCCAAACTAGTACTGCTTTTTTGATGATCATCAGCTTCTGCTTCTTGACATGGTAAGTTGAATAAGGCGCTGTTTGGCATGGAAAAGCTGCAGCTTTCTTGATTCATCATCATCATCGTCATCATTTGATTGTTTGAGAATGTTGATGAATTCTCTGTTGTTCTTGAGTCTTTCTTCTTCTTCTCCTCCTCCATGGATTTTTTCTTTCTTTTTTTGTTTAAAAGCATAGATTCTTCATTTTATAGAGAGAGAGAGAGAGAGAAATTTTGTGTTTGGTTTTTGGGGTTTTGAAGTGTGAAGAGGGACTTTTCTTTTTAAGTGCTTTTTAATTTGTTTATTTTTTCATTTGGTTGGCCCCGCCTTGTTTTGTTTTTATTTCTTTCTCTATGGGACCAATTAATTATTTTTTTCTATTTTAATTTCTTCTAAATTTTAACCATTTTCTTAATTAATGATGATTAAGATTGCTTAAGTATATATTTTTGGTGGACTTAGGTTCTAGCTAGGCTAAAAACTACTTATACATATATATATATATACATCCAACTATATATTATATTAAAGTGCTAGTCTTTTCAATCTATTAGTAGTTAATTTGTGACCTTAATTGAGACGCGTAATTCATATTAAGTATTTCAAACTTTTGTTATTATTGATGTCTTACTAAATTACTGCCCACTACGATTAGCCCGTCGGGACTATATTAGTAATTAATCTAATAGGATAATTAGGCCAACATATAAATTAAAGAGTACTATATATAAATCTATCTTCATCCATATTAAAGAGTAAACTTAATATATTTTCACACACTTTAAAAATTATCATGTTTAATCATAACTATAATTAAATTCTTTCATAGAAATTCAAAATCTATGCAAGTACTATAAATCTTCATCCATATTAGCTTATTGTTTAATTTGATAATATATGATTTATTATCGTGCACAAGTAAATTGATTTACCTAATAATTCGTCATAAAAGAATATGTGCATGGTGACTCCAAGAAGTCTTGTACATGTTTGATTACATGAAACTCAATTTTTATAATCGTTAGATTATTAAGAGTAATTGATTAGTGGATATCTAATTTTATGTATATGATCAGTTGGAATTTTATTTGTGCATCTCCAGACTTGAATATTCAACATGCCAATTAGAATATGTTACTCTCGGATTTAATTTAAGCAATAGTGATACATTAAATAAAAATTATTATTTTGGCCTAGATAAAATAATACGAAGTGACTATTGATTTTGATCAAGACGCGTGGTACGATTATAAACCACATGGTATTTCACTTTTCTGTAATTAATTTATTGATTAAGATAAAACCTTGATTAGCTTGGCTAAATTTTCTGGATTATAAAATTCCACACGATGTGGGTGCGGTGTGGGGTGGGGTGGGGGAGGATGAGTTGACCGGGAAATACCGGTGGGCAGTTGGTACGGACACTTAAACCGGACGGGAATAGATGGGGGACTGTTGCCTGTTGGGCATTAAATGTTTCGAACCGACCCTAAAAGTGGTCCGCTAAATAGTCCACGTTTTCATACGATGTTGGTTGACCGGCAACCGGTTGAGTGTGAATCCGGTTCCGGTTCCACGTGAGTTGTAAGAGGGAAAAAAGACTTGGCTCGTGATTCTTCGAATTTGTCTTTTAACCCTTTTCAACTTTAACTGAAATTTCATGAAAAGGAATGTATCTCATAATGAGCTCCTTATCTTTTTGCATTCTTTTAAATTTGCCTTACTTATCCTATTAGGCCATTTTTCTTCTTCTTATTTTTAGCTAGTTAATTAATGTAATGACTACAAATGATAACCTTGTTGTAAAATACATATGTAACATGTTGTTTTTCATTTGTTGGCTTTGACATGGTTGGGGTTTAGATTTGAAAATTTTAGTCCCGATGAGATTTGATTTCACAAAACTATTTGGTAATTTGCTATATATATATAATTGACTAACACTTAAAAAGAGATAATTATCAATCACATGTGCAGAACTTAATATGGTAGAATTTTCTTCAAAATTATCACTTTTTTTTTTTATTGACAATTAAATAGTTTAAGACTAGATAATGTGTGAGGAATACAAACCACAAATAGGATTTTCGCTATATTTTTATGGAACTATTGATGAAGTTGGGATTACACGTTTAATTGATGATTTGATTAAAGGCTAATCATATTAATAAAACATATATTTCTCTATCATTTTTGGTGATGTTTCCTAAAGTTAAGTTTTCCTCTTTAGATGATCAATGGGAAGGGGCATAGGCCCCTCACCTTTTTGAGCTATAATAGTTGCATGGTCTACACCATGATTAAGTGAACTTATTGTGATAATATTATGGTAACTAAAGTGATGTTGTGATAGATTCTATTCATTAGCAAAGGGTCCCAAATTTGGTAGTTGCAACCATATCAAATGGTTTATGATGTGTTCCATGATAAATAAATTAAATTCATGAGCGTCAAAAAAAGTGTTTAATTATGAATGAAATCTTCTGCTTGTTTCTCAAAGAAAAAAAATTATGATTTATAATGACAATTAATTAATGTGACAATCAATTGTTGTACAAAATATTTTTTTTAAGATACAAATTACATCATTACATGCATCAATCATAATTCATAAATCTATTCGAATACAACCAAATTACAAAGAAAATAACTATCAATCAACTAGTATTAAACTAAAGAACACTCTCATTAATGAGTATTAAACCCATGACATCTTATTAGTCCTAGAGCCTCAACTCTATCAACGGGCTACAACCTCATTTCTGTACAAAAAATTTCATATGACTTCTTTTAACAAACTGCATGTATAGATGATAATCGCATATATAATTCATTGGATAAAATACAATTCAACCCCTTAAAGTATGAGGGTGGTACAAATTATCCCCCTAACGTATCACTTGCATGTACACTTACCCCTCTCTGTTATAGTTTTGGACTTTTGATTTCAAAACTACCCCTGCACCTTTTATAACCAGTAAATAGTTTATTTATTTATTATTTATTCTTCCATCCACCAAACAAAATTATGTCTTAGTTTCTTCATTTTTTTGTTTCCTTCCGTTTCTTGCGCGGTCTCAATTTTTTTCTTTAGTTCCATCTCATTTTTGTCTTTATTTCCGTTTCAATTAGTTTTCCTTATTTTTTGTTTCAAATTGTTTATTTATTTCTATCTCAATTTTTTCTTTATATTTTGTCTCCGATTTTATTTGGTGATAATTATATCATTTATTTTCATTACAAATTATTATTCCTTATTCCAAATGTTGACTAATTCTCCTTTAAATTCTTACTCGCAAGACACATACTCATACTATTGATATTGATTTGTGTTGGTATTGAATCTTATTCTGATTGGTAATAGATGTAAAAAGAAGTTAGAGCAATTATATATAGATTGAGGAATTGATGATACAAACTTGTGTTGAGTTCAAATTTTTCGAGTAAGAATTTGAAGGAGAATTACTCATACTTTTTACATATAATTGCCCAAATTCACAATATTTTAGTTTGTTTATATATAGAGATTGATGTATCAACACCCCCAAAGTGGCGACTCAAATTCACTATATTAAAATAGAGTTTGTTTATATATAGAGATTGATGTAAAAAGTATTAGTTTTTTTGGATAATGATTAAACTCTTGGGAAACAAACAAAAAAAAAAAGTTGACATAAAATAATAAAATATCTCTTACCATAATTCACTCACGCAACGTATTTAATTTGACGTAAAATAGCATATCTCTTATATTATTTATCTTCATTTCATAATCAAAAAAAAAATACACATAACTTTCTAAAAATTATAATTACTAATAATTTCATTTCTAAAACTAGTCTTAGAAAATTGAAACAAACAGAGTTTAAATTTTACATTGAAATAAACAAAGAAAGTTGGATAGACTGACATAAAAAATAGGGGTAGTGTAGTGTGAATTCACATAATCATTTGATGGGCACAAAAATGAGTGGAAATTTATGGAAACGAGAGGAATTACCGCGTTTTGGAGAAGCGTGTGAAATAAGAAATAACACGTGTGTATGTTATATGGAGTGCACATGCTGACCCAATTTCCGCGTCACCAACTCAGTAGCTCTTAAATATACTATCAAAATTTATTTTAACCCTCATTTTTCAATATTTATTATGGTCATTTTTAAAGTCTTTAACGTCAATTATAAAAAATATTTTTGATCAATCGTTATTTTTATGATATTTAACCCTCATTGTCATGATAATAACTTTAATTTTCAGATCTCCAACAATAAAAAAAAAAACATCAACTTATTTTTCATAAGCTACTAATTAAAGTAGAGCTAATATTATATAAGAGCAATGTGGTTGATGGTTTCACAATTAGTATTAATTAGTATCACAATTTGTATTAGTGGGTAGGGGCCTGTCACTTGGACATGAAATTAAGGATATATCCAACAGTTGACCGGTTCTTCTGTTCTTTCTCAATAACTCATGCGGCCAAAACTTGGTGACAATTTATTTTAATTTCTTGACAATATATGGATTTTTGGCACTTTGCACTCTAACTTAAAAGTTTTAGCACTTTACACCCTAGTGTGTTAATTAGTTATTTTATCTTTACATCGACGACATTCATGAGTTTTTCTTAAGAAAAATATATTAGGGTGCAAAATGTCTTACAAATTATATTTTTAGGTTGCAGAGTGCCAAAAAATTTAAATCGGGTTGAAAAATGCTAATATTTTATAATTTTAGGGTGCAAAAAGCCAATATTCTATATTTTCAGGATGTAGAATCTATATTTCCAGGGTGTGAAGTGCCAAAAAAAATTAAAAATGACTATTCTACCCTTCTACCAATTAATTTTCTCACCAAAGCACACACTAGGGTGCCAATTGCCAAATAAATTATATTTTCACGGTGCAAAATGCCAAAACTTTTAAGTCAGGATGCAAAATGCCAAAATCCTATAATTCCAGGGTGCAAATGCCAAAAACCCCACAATATATTGTTACATAATTTTTTTTTTTGGGTGCGTAATCAATGAAATTCTTAATGCCCATAACATTTAACGTCTTGAATCATTCTATTTTATATTTTATTACATATGTTTTTATCTATTAGAGTACGTACTTGAATCAATTATAACAGCAACCAATATACATATAAATAAAAGGAATATTCAAAATTAAATTGTTATTTATACAATTCGAGTTCAAATGAATTTATAGATCAAATTCAAACAAAATATTGAGTAACTTAATTATTTTAATTCTGCACTTACTCAAAACTTAAAAATTGAAAATATTACGGATGACAATTTATATATACTCTTGTAACTTATACTATTTTACATGTGATATCTCATCATATATATATGTGCATTTATTTCTAGTACCCTTCTTGCAACATCATGCAATGATGAAATTAGTAGTTTCATGTGTCCAATATATATCTATATATGTTATTATTGCACACAAAAGTTGTATACTTACGTAAGAGTACAAACTCACTTTTTGGAGAAAAAACCACCCTTGTGTGTCATCAATACATCCAAAAGAAAAGTAATTAATTAAACATTAATATCTGACCTTCATTCCTAACCCAAAAGAGCTTGAAACTGTTATAAGTAAATTAATTCTTGATTTGGTAGGCCTAGTAATATTAAAATATAGGATATTCTGGACTCGTTCTGATTCAATCTATTATTCTTCTATTTGATTTAAGTCAAAATTAATTATTAGAGTCAAATTTAAATTTCAGAGTCAATTAACAAATTAAGCATACCGACACAATAGATCGATCCAACCTGAACATGCCTAAAACCATTCTTACTTATATTATATATATATGTCTTTCTATACAATATTGGATTTCTGAAAAGCGTAGGATCGGGCATGCATGAGGATTCTTTGGACAAATAAAATGTGTTCGGTTGCATTTGTAATATTGAAATTAATGTTATATATTTCCTAATGAACTGATATAATGTTGGAGTTAATTATTTGAATTTTAAATACTTGAAATTCAGATTTTGTTACCCAAAAAAAACATTCATTACTACAATTATTATAAATTCTATTTTTTCTTTAATTAGTCATTATAAATTTTCTTTCTACTTTAATACAAGTTCAATTTGATGATTTATTTGTACATTTTTTCCCAACATAGAGATTGATGTTAAAGACTTTGGACAATATTCGACCAAATATTGCTGGTGAATTAATGAGAGAAGGTCATGGTAGATATTGTGTCACCATTTTTTGTATCCCTTTCGGAGTTGACAATATACATTCATCTACTCTAGAATGTCAACACAATGTAGTTGTCATTACTTTTATGTTGTTCATTTTGACCAAGTAAAAATAATATAATTATGCGACTCAATTTTTTTTTGTTTAAATTTCTTTCAGGTCTTTCGACCAAAGTCATTGTCGGGATTATTCTATGTATACTAAGATGCAAGATGCACGGTAATAAATATGAATATGTACGTGGAAACAAAAATATGTTTTTTCTAAAAATATTTAAGAGAAACCAGCTAGTCTTTTATTAATAATTGTATTGCACGAAAATCAAACTAGTTTCCACCTAATACAATTTTTAAAGGAGTTAATAGCAAATTACATCCACATGTTATTCATAAAGACAATTTACAGTCCCGTGATAAATTATAATGGCAAAATATCCCTCACTGGGGGTAAAATGTTCATTAGATAAAATCACAAGGGGTAAGTGCCCATTATAACATTTTACATGGGGTAAAGTGTCCATTATGACATTTTTTATAGGGGTAAATTGCATATTATGACATTGGGCCGGGAGGGGGGGGGGGGGGGGGGTGGTTGAGCGGGGGATAAAGTGACTGAAATATGATATCAATGGAGAGTTATATTGGTCTTTTTTTTTTTGCATCAAAAGTCTTACTCTCAATTTTGAGCGATTGAGCAATATCTCATCGAGCCAGGAAGTAAAACATTTATCATTATTTACATAGAGTTAGATTGTCCATGAGATATTTTATAGGGGCTACCATGCAAAACCCCCCTTTTTAAAGTATATTATATTAAACTTTTGGATAATTTCAAATTTTTATACACCTTTTGTGTCTTCTTCTCTACGAAAATTACAATTAATTGTTTATACGGTGCAAAATAGGTCACAGGCACGGCTGACTCTGACCCATTCAACTTTTTTGATTTTTGAATTTTGTATTTTGAAGTTTTAAGTGATTTTTGCATTTCCGCTTTTGGAACCTAAAAAACATTTTACCAACAATTTGACTTGTTCACTTTTTCCTTTTTTTTTTCTTCTAAATAATTTGACTGCTTTTTTACTTCATACTCAAGCAATGAGTTATTCGAGAAGGACAGAAATGCATCGATCTTCTTATTAATTATGACCTACGTTTGTACGCTATCTTACTTAAGTTACGTATATTAATTTAATTTGTAATCAATCTGAATTGTATTTTCTACATTCCCTGAAGTTAAGAATTTAAGAGTTTGTAGTTCATTTATTTAATTTAATTGTTTCAATTAGGCGTTTTAAGGATATTTATAGTGATATATATATATATATATTTATGTATTCATACATATTGGTAGCTGGTAGCAATTAGCCCTTCGCTCCATCAATTTTAATTTTTATGTGAATTTTCTTTTCGATTCATTAACTTCACTTTATCCATTTTTTAAGCAAGCCAATAAACTGGATAAAGTAAAGTTAATGAATCGAAAAGAAAATTCACATAGAAATGAGGGGGGTTAGTTGTTGAGTTTTTCTTAATTTGAGGTGCTAAATGCTAATTTTGTGTTTAGGGGGCTCAAAGTGTTCATTTCTCGTGTTTCGGGGGTGCAAGTTGCTGACTTGTTATTAATTCGAGAGTGTTAAGTGTTAATTCTATCTCAGGGATGCAAAATGTCAAAAGATCCAAAAATAAATTACCTATTTTGTTCCTAGATTTTTTGAGGAAAATAAAAGAGGGTGCAAAGTGCTGAATTGTTCATATTTCGGCGGTGCAAAGTGCTAAATCTATGTTTCAAGTGTGCAAAATGTTTATTTTCCATATTTTGGGGGTGCAAAGTACAAAAAACCCAAATTTTGTTGTTGCCACTATAATTTTTAGCATCGAAAATAATAAAACACATAATAATAGTAATAAGTTGAAACGCCTACATTTGAACACATTTATCAATCGATGAGGCCGTAGCCTAGGGGTAAGTTCTGATCAATTTTCAATAGTACGGGTTTTTCTCTAATTTTATTATTAGTAGTGTTGTTAGTTTTTTTGTTGTACTCTAATATTATTGTATTGATCATTGATGTAATGATGATGTATTGTTCGATGGATTCGAATGTAATAATGATATATTTATCATCTAAAAGAAACACATTTATCAATGTAAAATTGTGCAATTTTTATAAGTACGAGAAATTTATAAGAGTGCAATAAGTATATAACACGCCACACTTCATGTATATATGTTCTTAATGAAGTTGAAGATTTTCATTTTATTTCCCTATTTTCCGACAATAAATCATGTTTATAATGAACAGTTGAAGTATATTTATGAAAAGAAAAATAATATGAACTTATGAGGAGAATGTAGTACAATATCTAATTATCACACACTTAATATTTTAGGGGAAAATAGAATTTTGAGTTTTGTAGTTAAATAATTAAAATGATGTTTTAGTGTGACGAAATTGCACCAGTAAATTACAATGACTAATTAAATAACTAATAGCTAATTAAAAAGATTAATATGAAATTAAGAAAATACTCACACTTCTAGTGAAATTCAAAATCAAGATCTTAAAGTCTTAAAATCATGATTTTTTATCACTGAATTACGGTCTTATCGATAAAAAAATAAAATGAAAATAAGACATCCATTATGATAATTAAGAAATTAGTACATTACCAAAGTATATCAATAACCGAAGCAACAAATAAATGATACTCCCTTGTATATAGAGGGCCAAAGTCAAATTCATGAAAAATATTTTTATGAACTAGTAGATTTAATCGTCCCAATATTGTGTTTCATAAATTAACTACATATGGCACGTATTTCTAAATATTTCCTGAAAACTTCTAAAACTTCTAAAAAACTTATATACTTAATTTACCGAAAAATACATGAACCTATAGAATAGAGTGGTCCTTTGATCTCCTTTGTATGGTTAATATTTGTGCAACAAGAAATGACCACACACATGAGATGTCAACTATTTTCACATGGGTTCATCCATCTTCATGTACCCGCACATATTCACATTGGTTAGTGTTCATTTATGCCAACGGCCTGGGTTTGCCGGTCCCAAGCCATCAACGGCCTGGATTTGTCGGTTTCAGGCCATCGATAGTCTGGAACCGACAACCTGGGTGCATCTTGAGGGGTGGGGCTGGGGGGTGGGGTGGGGTGGAGTTGGTTATGGCGGGGGAGGCTGGGGTGGGTGGTTGAAGGGGTTAGGATATTTTTAATTTTTTTAATTATAATAATAATATTTTAAATTTATTAATATTTGTATAATTTTTATGAGACTTTTCTTTCAGATTTTTTTATAAAATATTATTTAATTTATATATATTTATATATAAAATGTAATTAGTTAATTTTTTTTTGAAATTCTAGAAAATGTAATTAGTTTAATAAATATTAAAATTAATGTTTATGTTCTTTTATAAGACTTATAATAATGATATAAAATTTATTAAATCGAATTAATAATATTTATATAATTTTAAAAAGTTTTTTTTTAAAGATTTTATATGAAAAATTATTTAATTTATATATACTATATATATAATTTAATTAGTTTAAAAGATTTTTATTTGAATTTTTTAAAAATCTAATTAGTTTAATAGATATTAAAATAATTTTTTTTCTATATTTTTATGAGATTTATTATAATTATATATAAATTTATTGATAATATTTTTCCACGTACTCAAAATATTAGAAACCAACTTATAACATAAGAAAACATTGCATAGGGCTGTGTACGTACCACTTTAAATACTTATATTTTTTGTATTTAAACTGATTTTTAGTATCCGCAAAAAATTGGTTAAAATTGTACCAATGTTTTAAAAACCGGACCGAACATCGAACCGGTAGCCTTACTGGTTGGATCGGTTTAATCGTTTTAACCACTGGTTCAACCAGTGTGACGTCATTACAAAATAATAATTTAATTTAGGTTTTAATGTATGTAATCAACCATTTAAAAAATCAATTCTTATAAAAAAAATTTCAAGTTATTTTCATAATTTAAATACTATCTCACAAATCCCAACTAGTAAACAACAAATCATAACAATAATTTTGTTACTAATCACCTATGAAAAAGAGAAAATATTAGACAAATTTTGTCACCTAAATTCTTTTATGATAAAACATGCAAATACTTGAAATTGGGGAAGAAAAAATGTATAAAAAATCCCTATTTTTTCTTCTTCTTCTGTTATAAGTGAATCAGTGGTTCAATCGGTTTACTGTTTCAATCGGTTCAATTGGGCAGGAAGATGACTGATTTTGAAGGGTTAACCGGACCGGATTAGCAGTCGGTTACCGGTTAAAGCGGCCGAACATGCCAGTCCGGTCCGGTTTTTAAAACACTGATTGTGCCCCTTGGAGAAAATTTCAATTTTTCAACTGGCTCAAAATATTACAAAATTGACTTGAATCATACGAAAAATTGTCGAGGGTTTTGTACTTACCCCTATGAACAATTTTTTTTTTTTTTGTTTTTATAAGATTTTAAGTATCCATAAAAAATTGGCCAAAATTGTTAGCTAACCCCTTCGAGGACTTCAATTTTTCCACGGGCTCAAAATATCAGTAAACCGACTTATAACATAAGAAAAATATTTCCTAGGGTTGTGTACGTACCACTTTGAATATATTTTTGTATTTATATTTTTAGTATTCGCAAATACTACAAAACTGAATTGAATCATACGAAAAATTGTCGAGGGTTTTGTACTTACCCTTATGAACATTAATTTTTGTTTTCATAAGATTTTAAGTATCTGTAAAAAAAACCACTTTGAGGAATTCAATTTTTACACGGGCTCAAAATATTAGAAAACCCACTTATAAGAAAAACATTGTTCAGGGTTGTGTACGTACCACTTTGAATATATTTTTGTATTTAGACTGATTTTTAGTATCCGCAAAATGGTTCAAACATTGAACTTACCCTTGGAGAAAATTTCAATTTTTCCACCGGATCAAAATATTACAAAACTGACTTGAATCATACGAAAAATTGTCGAGGCTTTTGTACTTACCCCTATGAACAATTTTTTTTTTTGTTTTTATAAGATTTTAAGTATCCATAAAAAATTGGCCAAAATTGTTAGCTAACCCCTTCGAGGACTTCAATTTTTCCACGGGCTCAAAATATCAGTAAACCGACGAGGGTTTTGTACTTACTCCTATGAACAATTTTTTTTGTTTTTATAAGATTTCGAGTATCCGCAAAAAATTGACCAAAGCTGTGAGCTTACCCCTTCGAGGAATTCAATTTTTCCATGGGCTCAAAATATCATAAAACCGACTTATAACATCAAAAAAACATTGTTGAGGGCTGTGTACGTACAATTTGATGTATTTAAACTGATTTTTAGTATACGCAAAAAATTGGTTAAAATTGTGCCCATTGGATAAAATTTCAATTTTTCCACTCTGTCAAAATATTACAAAATTGACTTGAATCATGCGAAAATAATTCGAGGGTTTTGTACTTACCCCTATGAACAATTTTTTATATTTTATAAGATTTCAAGTATCCGAAAAATTGGCCAAAAATGTGAGCTTACTCCTTCGAGGAATTCAATTTTTCCACGGGCTCAATATATCATAAAACCGACTTATAACATAAGAAAATAATTTCCGAGGATTGTGTATGTACGACTTTGAATATATATTTTTGTATTTAAACTGATTTTTAGTATCCACAAAAAAATTGTTAAAATTGTGCCTCTTCGAGAAAATTTCAATTTTTTCATCGTCTCAAAATATTACAAAACTGACTTTGAGTAATACGAAAAATTGTCGAGGGTTTTGTACTTACCCCTACGAACAATTTTTTTCTTTTCATAAGATTTTAAGTATTCGTAAAAAATAGCAAAAAATATGAGCTTACCCTTCGAGGAATTCAATTTTTCCACAGGCACAAAATATCATAAAAACGACTTATAACATAAGAAAAACATTTCCCAGGGCTGTGTAAGTACCACTTTGAATATATTTTTGTATTTAAACTGATTTTTAGTATCCGCAGAAAATTGGTTCAAACTGTGAACTTACCCCTTGGAGAAAATTTCAATTTTTTTACTGGCTCAAAATATTAAAAAACTAAATTGAATCCTACGAAAATTTGTCGAGGATTCTGTACGTACCCCTGTGAACATTTTTTTTTTTGTTTTTATAAGATTTTAAGTCTCCGTAAGAAATTGGCAAAGATTGTGAGCTTACCCCTTCGAGGAATTAAATTTTTCTACGGGTTCAAAATATCAGAAAAGGACTTATAACATAAGAAAACCATTGTTCTGGGCTGTGTATGAACCACTTTGAATATATTTTTGTATTTAGACTGATTTTTAGTATCCGCAAAAAATTGGTTAAAACTGTGAACTTACCCATTTGAGAAAATTTCAATTTTACCACTGACAGAAAATATTACAAAATTGACTTGAATCATACGGATTTTTTTCTGAGGGTTTTGTACTTACCCCTATGAACAATTTTTTTTTTGTTTTTATAAGATTTTAAGTATCTTTAAAAAATTGGCCAAAACTGTGAGCTAACCCCTTCGAGGAATTCAATTTCCCATGGTCTCCAAATATTAGAAAACCCACTTATAACATAAGAAAAACATTGTCCAGGGCTGTGTACGTACCACATTGAATATATTTTTGTATTTAAACTGATTTTTAGTATCCGCAAAAAATTTGTTAAAACTGTGAACATACCCATTGGAGAAAATTTCAAACTTTCTACTAGCTAAAAATATTACAAAACAGACTTGAATCATGTGAAAAATTGTCGAGGGTTTTGTCTTACCCCTATGAATTATTTTTTTTTATAAAATTTCAAATATCCATAAAAAATAAGCAAAAAATGTGAGCTTACCCCTTCGAGAAATTCAATTTTTCCACGGGCTCAAAATATTAGAAAATCGACTAATACCATAAGAAAAATATTGCATAGGGCTGTTGATAACGCCGTGAAAACGCCGTTATTATCTATCTCTTTAAGCCCGAAATATCTTGTTTTGATCCGAGTTTCTGTTTGTCTTTGCTTGTTTTCATGTCTTTTGTGCTTTTGGTCCCTTTGTTCGACCTTTGTTCGTTTTTCGTGTTTTGTTCGTGTTTTAATTGAGTTTATCGGTGGTTTGCAGGATTCGACACCTTGAAGCAATTTCGGGAGTGTTTACTGCGTGGAGTGCAAGTCGCTTTCAACCGAGGGGAGGCCTAACACAAAAGAAAGAGCAAGAATGGAGAATTTAGGCATCTGCCTCACCTCGCCGCCGCGAGTTGGTGGCAGAGAGTTGTGCAAACTCTCTGCCTCAACCTCGCGGCCGCGAGGTCCTGCCCAACTGAAGGCTCGCGGCCGCGAGACCTGCTCTGTTTTCTGCGCGGATTGGAGGGGCTTTTTGTACATATCCCCTTTTCCCCCACTTGTATTTCATAACCTTCTTGGGGACTTTTTAGTCTTGTTTTCTAGGTTAAGAGGGTCAAGAGGAGCTCATAATTCACACACACACATACCTTGCCTCCATTTTTCTCTCAAGCTTCCCTAAACTCTCTCTTTACTTTTTCTTTCTTTTTCTTGTATTTGAAGACTCCACCAAGGGGGTGAGTTAATCACCACCCTTGGGGAGTGATTAGGTGGTGATTAAAGGGAGGAGAATCCATCTCTCGACTTTATTCCGATTAGGTGATATCTTTCTATTTCCTAGTTGTCTATGATTAGGATATGAATGTTGTTATTTTCTATTTGGAACAAAGGTTGTGGATTTGAATTCTTTGGATTTATATATATTTATGTTATTGTTTGATTAAATGATGTCTTGATGATTAGTATGGTGCTTATATGTGTTCGTTAATCCGATTCCGTGCTTATCGTTCATCTTATGGTTTGACAACCTTTGAGATGAGAGTTATTGATTCTTGATTGCTAGACATAGTGATTTTGAGGATTTGATTATGAATTTGGATTGTGATTCGATTTTAGGATAGACATATACCTATGTCGTTTCATATTCGTTTAAGGTTTGAGTTTAATGCATCGATTAGATTTTAATCCATTTAGACATAAATTGGATTAGTTTAACTCGATAGGTTTGTATGCAACTCGGAAGATTCATACGAACGTCCTTGAATCCTTGAGTAGCAACACGAGCATAATATATTAATTGTCGAGTCATTGTTATCGTTTGATTAATTATGTTTTGATGTTGGGCTATGTTTGAATTGTTGGATTTATTGTTTTATCGCACTTTTGGCCAATGATTGTAGTAGATTATTGTTTAAGTACTTTGATTTGCCGTAATCATATAATCGGACTTAATTCTACCTTGAATGCATCCTAGACATAGGACTTTGAAGGTTAGGCGAGTGACGATTTGTGGATTTCGACCTAGGATAGGCATATACCTAGTGTGGTCCGTGTTTGTATAATGAGTTCGTTCGTGAATGCATCAAATAACTTAGATTCTCTTTATTCGGGGATTTGGGTTAGTCTTAGGTCCTGGGTGACAGCGGTACGCCTTTGAGCCCTCTGAGAGCATCGAGTGACAACGATGTTTGTGATTGATCCGGAGATGGAGAGTTTGGGTAGATTGGTAGAGTTAAGTGAGACCGACAGGGAGACTTAACTAATTTAGAACTCACAAACAACAACTAAACCTATGATTGTTTGCATAGTTAACCTAACAACCGCATAATTTATCTGCTTTAATTGATTGATTATAAATCCTCCTTACCGTATAATTAACTCCCCAATTTACTTGCTTTCGTAGTTAGATTTACTTTACCGCTCGTAGTTAAATAAAATCACCCTTATCATATATTTGGGTTCGATAATTTTGTGTCAAGCGTTCATAACTGAAATAAACCGTCGATTGATTCGTTTATTCCCACCTTTTACCCATTCGTGGGGATTCGATACTCGGTATGTACTTACCGTTTTATATTACTTGTAACGACCGTATACTTGCGTAGTTTGCGTATTAGTATTTGGAACGCAACAAGTTTTTGGCGCCGTTGCCGGGGAATGTGGTAACGTGTGGAGTAAATGACGATATTGATGGCTAGTTTTGTGTTTGATAGCTTGATACTTCGTGCTAATCTTGATCTTTTTGTTTCTTTGCGAGGTTCGATCGATTTATTGCGAAGAGCTTAAGGATTTTGATGAGCCTTTGTTTTTTGGGGAATCATGGACGATGGGAGTAGTTTTGGTGACGATCAAACCATCCCTCGTATCAAGTCAAGCTCGTGACTTAAAACAAGCATTATTTCCCTTTTTCATCATCTTGTTTTGTTTTGTTTTGTTTTGTTTTTGTTTGTGTTGTGTTGTAGGTGATAATTGTGCATGATAAAGAAGTAATGGCAAGCATGATTGAGGATTCGAGACGGAAGTTAACCACGGGATGCACGGACTCCATGATCGACAAAAGGGCGTAACCCTTACATTTTTGCATTCCGTTTGGTTTATTTTGCGCTTACAATGCTATATCTATATGTCCGTACTTGATTGGTTTTGATTATCCATGCTTGCTTGGATTGGATAGAGCCGTGCTCGATCATTTACCTTGTTGTTTCTTTGTTTTGTTTTTGTTTTTGTTTGTCTTTTCTCTGTTTGGTTGTCGTGTCGACCTCCCTCCATTTTTCTCAATTCACACAATGGGGACATTGTGCGTTTTAAGTTTGGGGGAGAGAGGTCGCAAGTACTTGCATACATGCTAGGTCGACCCGCCAATTTTTTTGCATATTCTTATTATTATTTGAGTATGCTTCTACAAAATTTGAGCACATTGGCTAAGGCTAGGTTGTATTTGTGGTGGATAAAGAACTTTAGTGATAATAGGATCTAGGACTCCTCTTGCGTAACTTAGATTCTCTCCAAACTTTAGTTTGAAAACTAAGTGAATAGAGAACAAAATGGCCTAAGTTTGGGGGAGTTAACCATTTTCAAGAATGAAAAACCTTTGAACACCTAGCTCTTAAAAGAAATGAGTAGAGAAGTTGCTAAAATGTATGCTCTTCTATGAGAGAAAAGAAAGGCTATGCCTTCAATTGATGAAATTCATGAATCATTTATGTAATTCCTCTATTTCGTTGTAATAGTGCAAGGTTTGTAGTGAAAAGTTCATATGTAATGCACAAAGAAAAGGAATGGTGCTAGTAGCCCACAAAGTCAAATGTTTAGAAGCACAAGCAACCATCAATAGTGCTAGATTTGTATTGTAATATCATTGTAAAAGCACGAAATGCTATATTATCATTGTAAATCAAAAGAAAAGCATTTATGTGAGAAAGATCTAGGGACTAAAATTGTTAATTAGTTCAAGAAAGCAGAAAACACTCTTAAATTACCTACAACTTAGTTTCATGATGTGATTGGAGCATAAGGTTTGAAACCTAAGGTTAAGAGATAGTCTATGTTAACGTGAGAAGCCCATGCAAGTAGAACCGATGATTTTAATCTATTGGGGCGTATTCACCTAAGATAGAATCTAGCCGAAGTCATCACACACACACGTGGAGCTTGTTTAAAGAATAATTTGAAAGTGTTAAGCTTTGGCATTTTGATCTTAAGCATGCACGTTTAGTACTTGTTTTGTTTTCTTTGCTCGAGGACGAGCAAGTGTTTAAGTTTGGGGGTGTTGATAACGCCGTGAAAACGCCGTTATTATCTATCTCTTTAAGCCCGAAATATCTTGTTTTGATCCGAGTTTCTGTTTGTCTTTGCTTGTTTTCGTGTCTTTTGTGCTTTTGGTCCCTTTGTTCGTTTTTCGTGTTTTGTTCGTGTTTTAATTGAGTTTGTCGGTGGTTTGCAGGATTCGACGCCTTGAAGCAATTTCGGGAGCATTTATTGCATGGAGTACAAGTCGCTTTCAACCGCGGGGGGACCTAACGCAAAAGAAAGAACAAGAATCGAGAAGTTAGGCCCTGCCTCACCTCGCCGCCGCGAGGTTATTTCCCGCGGCCGCGAGTTGGTGGCAGAGAGTTGTTCAAACTCTCTGCCTCAACCTCGCGGCCGCGAGCTTTGATCTCGCGGCCGCGAGGTCCTGCCCAACTGAAGGCTCGCAGCCGCGAGCTTAGGTCTCGCGGCCGCGAGACCTGCTCTGTTTTCTGCGCGGATTGGAGGGGCTTTTTGTACATATCCCCTTTTCCCCCACTTGTATTTCACAACCTTTTTGGGGACTTTTTGTTCTTGTTTTCTAGGTTAAGAGGGTCAAGAGGAGCTCATAATTCACACACACACATACCTTGCCTCCCTTTTCCTCTCAAGCTTCCCTAAACTCTCTCTTTACTTTTTCTTTCTTTTTCTTGTATTTGAAGACTCCACCAAGGGGGTGAGTTAATCACCACCCTTGGGGAGTGATTAGGTGGTGATTAAAGGGAGGAGAATCCATCTCTCGACTTTATTCCGATTAGGTGATATCTTTCTATTTCCTAGTTGTCTATGATTAGGATATGAATGTTGTTATTTTCTATTTGGAACAAAGGTTGTGGATTTGAATTCTTTGGATTTATATATATTTATGTTATTGTTTGATTAAATGATGTCTTGATGATTAGTATGGTGCTTATATGTGTTCGTTAATCCGATTCCGTGCTTATCGTTCATCTTATGGTTTGACAACCTTTGAGATGAGAGTTATTGATTCTTGATTGCTAGACATAGTGATTTTGAGGATTTGATTATGAATTTGGATTGTGATTCGATTTTAGGATAGACATATACCTATGTCGTTTCATATTCGTTTAAGGTTTGAGTTTAATGCATCGATTAGATTTTAATCCATTTAGACATAAATTGGATTAGTTTAACTCGATAGGTTTGTATGCAACTCGGAAGATACATACGAACGTCCTTGAATCCTTGAGTAGCAACACGAGCATAATATATTAATTGTCGAGTCATTGTTATCGTTTGATTAATTATGTTTTGATGTTGGGCTATGTTTGAATTGTTGGATTTATTGTTTTATCGCACTTTTGGCCAATGATTGTAGTAGATTATTGTTTAAGTACTTTGATTTGCCGTAATCATATAATCGGACTTAATTCTACCTTGAATGCATCCTAGACATAGGACTTTGAAGGTTAGGCGAGTGACGATTTGTGGATTTCGACCTAGGATAGGCATATACCTAGTGTGGTCCGTGTTTGTATAATGAGTTCGTTCGTGAATGCATCAAATAACTTAGATTCTCTTTATTCAGGGATTTGGGTTAGTCTTAGGTCCCGGGTGACAGCGGTACGCCTTTGAGCCCTCTGAGAGCATCGAGTGACAACGATGTTTGTGATTGATCCGGAGATGGAGAGTTTGGGTAGATTGGTAGAGTTAAGTGAGACCGACAGGGAGACTTAACTAATTTAGAACTCACAAACAACAACTAAACCTATGATTGTTTGCATAGCTAACCTAACAACCGCATGATTTATCTGCTTTAATTGATTGCTTATAAATCCTCCTTACCGCATAATTAACTCCCCAATTTACTTGCTTTCGTAGTTAGATTTACTTTACCGCTCGTAGTTAAATAAAATCACCCTTATCATATATTTGGGTTTGATAATTTTGTGTCAAGCGTTCATAACTGATATAAGCCGTCGATTGATTCTTTATTCCCACCTTTTACCCATTCGTGGGGATTCGATACTCGGTATGTACTTATCGTTTTATATTACTTGTAACGACTGTATACTTGCGTAGTTTGCGTATTAGTATTTGGAGCGCAACAGCTGTGTACGTACAACTTTGAATATATTTTTTTTTATTTAGATTGATTTTTAGCATCCGAAAAAAATTGGTTAAAACTGTGAACATACCCCTTGGAGAAAATTTCAATTTTACCATTTGCTCAAAATATTACAAAACTGACTTGAATCATACGCAAAATTGTCGAGGGTTTTGTACCTACCCTTATCAACAATTTTTTTTGTTTTTATAAAATTTTAAGTATCCTTAACAAATTAGCCAAAACCGCGAGCTAACCCTTTCGAGGAATTCAATTTTTCCACGGCCTCAAAATATAAGTAAACACACTTATAACATAAGAAAAACATTGTTCAGGGCTGTGTACGAACCACATTGAATATGTTTTTGTGTTTAGACGGATTTTTAGTATACGCAAAAAATTGGTTAAAACTGTGAACTTACTCCTTGGAGAAAATTTCAATTTTTCCACTGGCTCAAAATATTACAAAACTGACTTGAATCATACAAAAAATTGTCGAGGGTTTTATACTTACCCCTATGAACGATTTTTTTGTTTTTATATAATTTTAAATATCCGTAAAATATTAGCAAAAAATGTGAGCTTATCCTTTCGAGGAATTCACTTTTTCCACGTGCTCATAATATCAGAAAATCTACTAATAACATAAGAAAAACATTGCAAAGGGCTATGTACGTACCACTATAAATATATTTTTATATTTAAACTGATTATTTATATCCACAAAAAAATGGCTAAAACTGTGAACTTACCACTGGCTAAAAATATTACAAAACAGACTTGAATCATATGAAAATTGTCGAGGGTTTTTTACTTACATCTATAAACAATTTTTTTTGTTTTGTAAGATTTTTATTATACGTAAAAAATTGGCCAAAATTGTGAGCAAACCCCTTTGAGGACTTCAATTTTTCCACGGGCTCAAAATATCAGAAAATCGACTAATAACATAAGAAAAACAATGCAAAGGGTTGTGTACGTAAAACTTTAATTATCTTTTTGTATTTAAACTGATTTTTAGTATCCACAAAATATTGGTTAAAACTGTGAACTTACCCATTGGAGAAAACTTAAATTTTACCACTGGCTGAAAATATTTCAAAACTGACTTAAATCATTCGAAAAATTGTAGAAAAGATTTGAAGTATCCTTAAAAAATTGGTCAAAACTGTGAGCTAACCCCTTCGAGGAATTCAATTTTTCCACGGGCTCAAAATATTAGAAAACCACTTATAACATAAGAAAAACATTTTTCAGGGCTGTGTACAAACCACTTTGAATATGTTTTTCTATTTAGACTGATTTTTAGTATCCGCCAAAAAATTGGTCAAACTATGAACTTACCACTTGGAAAAAATTTCAATTTTTCCACTGGCTCAAAATATTACAAAACTGGCTTGAATCTTATGAAAAATTGTCGAGGGTTTTGTACTTACCCTTATGAACAATATTTTTTGTTTTTATTATAAGAATTTAAGTATCCGTAAAAAATTGGCAAAAATTGTGAGCTAACCACTTAGAGGAATTCAATTTTTACACTGGCTCAAAATATTAGAAAACCCACTTATAACATAAGAAAAGCATTGTTCAGGGTGGTGTACGTACCAATTTGAATATATTTTTGTATTATTTTTAGTATCCTCAAAAAATTGGTTAAAACTTTGAACTGACCCCTTGGAGAAAATTTCAATTTTTCCATTGGCTCAAAATATTACAAAACCAACTTGAATCATACGAAAATTGTCGAGGCTTTTGTACTTTCCTCTATGAACAATTTTTTTTTTTTATGTTTTTATAAGATTTTAAGTATCCATAAATTGGCCAAAACTGTTAACTCTCTCCTTCGAGGACTTCAATTTTTCCATGTGCTCAAAATATCAGTAAACCGACTTATAACATAAGAAAAATATTTCCCAGGTTTTTGTATGTACCACTTTGAATATATCAGTAAACCGACTTAAAATTTTGAACTTACCCCTTGGAGAAAATTTCAATTTTTTCCCACTAGCTCAAAATATTACCAAACTGAATTGAATCATACGAAATATTTTCGAGTGTTTTGTACATACCCCTATGAACAATTTTTTCGTTTTTATAAGATTTCAAGTATCCAAAAAAAATTGGCCAAAACTGTGAGCTTACTCCTTCGAGGAATTCAATTTTTCCACGGGCTCAATATATCATAAAACTGACTTATAACATAAGAAAAATATTTTCGAGGGCTATGTACGTACCACTTTGAATATATATTTTTGTATTTAAACTGATTTTTAGTATCCACAAAAAAAATTGTTAAAATAATGCCTATTCGAGAAAAATTAAAATTTTCCATTGTCTCAAAATATTACATAACTGACTTTGAGTAATACGAAAAATTGTCGAGGCTTTTGGATTTACCCCTATGAACAATTTTTTTCTTTTTATAAGATTTTAAGTATCCGTAAAAAATTAGCAAAAAATGTGAGCTTACCCTTCGAGGAATTCAATTTTTCACGGGCTCAAAATATCATAAAAATGACTTATAACATAAGAAAAAAATTGTTCAGGGCTGTGTACGAACCACTTTGAATATAAGTTTGTATTTAGACTGATTTTTTGTATCAGCAAAAAATTGGTTAAAACTGTGAACTTACCCCTTGGAGAAAATTTCAATTTTACCAATGGCAGAAAATATTACAAAATTGACTTGAATCATAAAAAGGTTTTTTCGAGTGTTTTGTACTTGCCCCTATGAACAATTTTTTTTTTTATAGGATTTTAAGTATCCGTAAAAAATTGGCCAAAACTGTGAGCTAACCCCTTCGAGGAATTCAATTTTTCCACGGGCTCAAAATATTAGAAAACCCACTTATAACTTAAGAAAAACATTGTTCAGGGCTGTATACGAACCACTTTGAATATGTTTTTCTATTTAGATTGATTTTTAGTACCCGCAAAAAATTAATTCAAACTGTGAACTTACCCCTTGGAGAAAATTTCAATTTTTCCACTATCTCAAAATATTACAAAACTGACTTGAATCATACGAAAAATTGTAGAGGGTTTTGTACTTACCTCTATGAACAATTTTTTTGTTTTTATAAAATTTTAAATATCCGTAAATAATTAGCAAAAAATGTGAGCTTCCCCTTCGATGAATTCAATTTTTCCACTGGCCCAAATTATAAGAAAATCTACTAATAACATTAGAAAAACATTGCAAAGGGCTGTGTACCCACCACTTCGAATATATTTTTGTATTTAAACTGATTATTAGTATCCACAAAAAATTGGTTAAAACAATGAAATTACCCATTGGAGAAAATTTCAATTTTTCCATGGCTAAAAATATTACAAAACTGACTTGAATCATATGAAAAATTGTCGAGGGTTTTGTACATACATATATGAACATTTTTTTTTGTTTTTATAAGATTTTTAGTATCCATAAAAATTTGGCCAAAATTGTGAGCAAACCCCTTTGAGGACTACAATTTTTCCACGGGCTCAAAATATCAGCAAATCTACTAATAACATAAGAAAAATATTGCAAAGGGCTGTGTACGTACCACTTTGAATATATTTTTGTATTTAAACTGATTTTTAATATCCGCAAAAAATTTGTTAAATCTGTGAACATACTCATTGGAGAAAATTTCAATTTTTCCACAAGATAAAAATATTACTAAACAGACTTGAATCATATGAAAAATTGTCGATGGTTTTGTCTTACCCCTATGAACAATTTTTTTGTTTTTATAAGATTCTAAATATCCGTAAAAAAATAAAAAAATGTGAGCTTACCTCTTCGAGGAATTAAATTTTTCCACGGGCTCATAATATCAGAATATCGACTAATAACATAAGAAAAACATTGCACAGGGCTATGTACGTACCACTTTGAAACTTGGTTAAACCTGTGAACATACCCCTTGGAGAAAATTTCAATTTTACCACTTGCTCAAAATATTACAGAACTGACTTGAATCATATGAAAAATTGTCGTGGGTTTTGTACTTACCCCTATGAACAATTTTTTTTTTTTTTATAAGATTTTAAGTATCTGTAAAAAATTGGCCAAAACCGTGAGCAAATCCTTTCGAGGAATTCAATTTTTCTGCTCAAAATATAAGTAAACACAATTATAACATAAGAAAAACATTGTTCAGGGCTGTTTACGAACCACTTTATATATGTTTTTGTATTTAGACTGATTTTTATTATACGCAAAAGATTGGTTAAAACTGTGAACTTACCCATTGGAGAAAATTTCAATTGTTTCACTGGCTCAAAATATTTCAAAACATACTTGAATCATACGAAAAATTGTCGAGGGTTTTGTACTTGCTCCTATGAACAATTTTTTTGTTTTTATAAAATTTTAAATATCTATAAAAATTAGCAAAAAATGTGAGCTTACCCCTTCAAGGAATTCAATTTTTTCATGGGCTCAAAATATTAGAAAATCGACTAATAACATAAGAAAAACATTGCAAAAGGCTTTGTACGTACCACTTTGAATATATTTTTGTATTTAAACTGAATTTTAGTATCTGTACAAAAATTTATTAAAACTGTGAACTTTTCCTCCTTGGAGAAAATTAAATTTTTTCCATTGGCTCAAAATATTACAAAACTGACTTGAATCATACGAAAAATTGTCGAGGGTTTTGTACTTTCCCCTATGAACAATTTTTTTTTAAATATCCGTAAAAATAAGCAAAAAATGTGAGCTTATCCCTTCACGAAATTCAATTGTTTCAGGGGCTCAAAATATCATAAAATCTACTAATAACATAAGAAAAACATTGCAAATGGCTGTGTACGTACAACTTTGAATATATTTTTGTGTTTAAACTGATTTTTTGTATCCACAAAAAATTGTTTAAAACTGTTAACTTAAGTATTGGAGAAAATTTCAAACTTTCCACTGCCTAAAAATGTTACAAAACTGACTTGAATCATATGAAAAATTGTCGAGGGTTTTGTACTTACCTCTATGAACAATTTTTTTTATAAGATTTTTATTATCTGTAAAAAATTAGCCAAAATTGTGAGCTTACCTCTTCAAGGAATTCAATTTTTTCACGGGCTCAAAATATCAGAAAATCGACTAATAACATAAGAAAAACATTGCACAGGGCTGTGTACGTACCACTTTGAATACATTTTTGTATTTAAACTGAATTTTAGTGTCCTATAAAAATTGCTAAAAACTTTGAACTAACCCCTTGGAGAAAATTAAAAATTTTCCCTTGGCTCAAAATATTACAAAACTCGCTTGAATCATACGAAAAATTGTCGAGGATTTTTATTTACCCCTATGAACAATTTTTTTTTATTTTTATAAGATTTTAAATATCCATAAAAAATTTGAAAAAATTGTGAGCTTACCCTTTCGAGGAATTCAAAATTTTCAACGGGCTCAAAATATAAAAGACCGACTCATAACATAAGAGAAACATTGTTCAGGGCTTTGTACGAAGCACTTTGAATATGTTTTTGTATTTAGACTGATTTCTAGTATACACAAAAAATATGTTAAAACTGTGAACTTACCCCTTGGAGAAAATTTCAATTTTTTTCACTGGCTCAAAATATTACAAAACTGACTTGAATCATACGAAAAATTGTCGAAGGTTTTGTACTTGCCCCTATTAACAATTTTTTTGTTTTTATAAAATTTTAAATATCCGTAAATATTAGCAAAAAATGTGAGCTTACCCCTTCAAGGAATTCAATTTTTCCACAGACTCATAATATCAGAAAATCGACTAATAACATGAGAAAAACATTGCATAGGGCTTTGTACGTACCACTTTGAATTTATTTTTGTATTTAGACTTATTTTTTGTATCCGCAAAAAATTGGTTAAAACTATGAACCCCTTGGAGAAAATTTCAATTAACTACTGGATCAAAATATTAACAAACTGATTTGAATGATACGAAAAATTGGCCAAAACTGTGTGCTAACCCCTTTGAGGAATTCAATTTTTCCACGGTCTCAAAATATTAGAAAACCCACTTATAACATAAGAAAAACATTGCACATGGTTGCGTATGTACCACTTTGAATATATTTTTGTATTTAGATTGATTTTTAGTATCCAGAAAAAATTGGTTAAAACTGTGAGCATACCCCTTGGAGAAAATTTCAATTTTTCCATTGTCTCAAAATATTACACCTATGAACAATTTTTGTTTGTTTTTATAAGATGTTAAGTATCCGTAAAAATTGGCAAAAACTGTGAGCTAACCCCTTTGAGGAATTCAATTTTTCCACGGGCTCAAAACATTAGAAAATCGACTAATAACATAAGAAAAATATTGCAAAGGGCGGTGTAAGTACCACTTTGAATATATTTTTGTATTTAAACTTATGTTTAGTATCTGGAAAACATTTATTAAAACTGTGACCTTACCCCCTTGGAGAAAATTAAATTTTTCCATTGGCTCAAAATATTACAAAACTAACTTGAATCATATGAAAAATTGTCAAGGGTTTTGTACATACACCTATGAACAATTTTCTTTAATAAGATTTTAAGTATCCGTAAGGAATTGGCAAAAAATGTGAGCTTACCCCTTCGAGGAATTCAATTTTTCCACGTGCACCAAATATTAGAAACCGACTTATAACATAAGAAAAACTTTTCCAGGGTTGTGTACGTACGACTTTGAATATATTTATGAATTTAAACTGATTTTTAGTATACGCAAAAAATTTGTCAAAATTATGAACATACACCTTGGAGAAAATTTCTTTTTTTCCACTGGCTCAAAATATTATAAAACATACTTGAATCATACGAAAAATTGTCGAGGGTTTTGTACTTAACCCTATGAATAATTTTTTTTTGTTTTTATAATATTTTAAGTATTCGTAAAAAATTGGGAAAAACTGTGAGCTAATCCCTTCGAGGAATTCAATTTTTCCATGGGCTCAAAATATCAGAAAACAAACTTATAACATAAGAAAAATATTGCCTAGAGTTGTGTACGTACCACTTTGAATATATTTTTTATTTTAACTTATTTTTAGTATCCGCAAAAATTTGTTAAAACAATGAACTTACCCCTTGGAGAAAATTTCAATTTTTCCACTGGGTCAAATATTACAAAACTGACTTGAATCATACGAAAAATTGTCGAGGGTTTTTTACTTACCCTTATGAATAAATTTTATTTAATAAGATTTTATGTATCTGTAAAAAAATGGGCCGAAATTGTGAGCTTACCCCTTCGAGGAATTCAATTTTTCCACGGGCTAAAATATCAGAAAATCGACTTATAATATAAGAAAAACATTGCCCAGGGCTGTGTACATACCACTATGTTTGTATTTTTGTATTCAAACTTATTTTTAGTATCTGCAAAAAAATGGTTCAAGCTGTGAACTTACCCGTTGGACAAAATTTCAATTTTTCCACTGGCTAAAAATATTATAAAACTAGCTTGAATCATACCAAAAATTGTCGAGGTTTTGTATTTACCCCTATTAACAATTTTTTTGTTTTTAAAAGATTTTCAATATCCGTAAAACATTTGCAAAAACTGTGAGCTTACCACTTCGAGGAATTCAAAATTTTCCACGGGCTCAAAATATCATAAAAATCGACTTAAAAAATAAGAAAAACATTGCCCAGGGCTGTGTACGTACCACTTTGAATATATTTTAGTATTTAAACTGATTTTTAGTATCCGCAAAAAATTGGTTAAAAATTTGAACTTACCCCTTGGAGAAAATTTCAATTTTTTCAAGGGCTCAAAATATTACAAAACGGTCTTGAATCATACGAAAAAAATTTCGAGGGTTTTGTACTTACCCTTATGAACAATTTTTTTATTTTTATAAAATTTTTAAGTATCCGTAAAAAATTGGCAAAAACTGGTGAGCTTACCCCTACGAGGAATTCAATTTTTCCATTGGTTCAAAATATTAGAAATCTACTTATAAAATAAGAAAAACACTGCCCAGGGCTGTGTACTTACTACTTTGAATATATTTTTATATTTAAACTTATATTTATTATCCGCAAAAAAATTGGTTAAAACTGTGAAGTTACCCCTTGGAGAAAATTTCAATTTTTCAACTGGATCAAAATATTAAAAAATTGGCTTGAATCATACGAAATATTGTCGATGGTTTTGAATTTACAGCTATGAATATATTTTTTGCTTTTACAATATTTTAAGTATTCGTAAGAAATTGGGCAAAATTGTGAGCCTACCCCTTCTAGGAATTCAATTTTTCCACGTGCACCAAATATTAGAAACTGGCTTATAACATAAGAAAAACATTTTTCAGGGTTGTGTACGTACCACTTTGAATATATTTATGAATTTAAACTGATTTTTAGTATACGCAAAAAATTGGTCAAAACTATGAACATACCCCTTGGAGAAAATTTCAATTTTTCCATTGGCTCAAAATATTATAAAACATACTTGAATCATACGAAAAATTGTCGAGGGTTTTGTACTTAACCCTATGAACAATTTTTTTTTTTGTTTTTATAATATTTTAAGTATCCGTAAAAAATTGACAAAAACTGTGAGCTAATCCCTTCGAGGAATTCAATTTTTCCACGGGCTCAAATTATCAGAAAACCAACTTATAACATAAGTAGTGCCCAGGGTTGTGTACGTACCACTTAGAATATATTTTTTAATTTAAACTTATTTTTAGTATCAGCAAAAAATTTGTTAAAACAATGAACTTACCCCTTGGAGAAAATTTCAATTTTTCCACTGGCTCAAATTATTACAAAACTGGCTTGAATCATACGAAAAATCGTCGAGGGTTTTGTACCTACCCCTATGAACAATTTTCTTATTTTTATAAGATTTTTAATATCCGTAAAAAGTTGCCCAAAATTGTTAGCTTACCCCTTCGACGAATTCAAATTTTCCACGGGCTCAAAATATTAGAAACCACATAAGAAAAACATTGCCAAGGGTTGTGTACGTACCACTTTTAATATATTTTTTTATTTAAACTGATTTTTAATATCCGCAAAATATATGTTAAAGTTGCCCCTCTGAGAAAATTTCAATTTTTCCACTTGCTCAAAATATTACAAAACTTACTTGAATCATATGAAAAATTGTCGAGGGTTTTGTACTTACACCTATGCACAATTTTTTTTTTTATCAGATTTTAAGTATCCGTAAAAAGTTGGCCAAAACTATGATCTATTCGAGGAATTCAACTTTTCTATGGGCTCAAAATATCATAAAACCGAATTATAACATAAGAAAAACATTTCCTAGGGTTGTGTCCACTTTGAATATATTTTTGAATTTAAACTTATATTTAGTATACGCAAAAAAATTGTTAAAACTTTGAACTTATCTCTTGGAGGAAATTTAAATTTTTCCACTGGCTTAAAATATAAAAAACTGACTTGAATCATACAAATTGTCGAGGGTTTTGTACTTACCCCTATGAACAATTTTATTTTTAAAAGATTTTATCTGTAAAAAATTGGCCAAAACTGTGAGCTAATCCCTTCGAGGATTTCAATTTTTTCACGGGATCAAAATATCAGAAACCGACTTGTAACATAAGAAAAAATTTGCCCAGGGTTGTGTACGTACCACTTTGAATATATTTTTTTATTATTTGAAAAAAAATTAGTTAAAACTGTGAACTTACCCCTTGTAGAATTTCTATTTTTCCCACTGGCTCAAAATAATATAAAACTAACTGAATCATATGAAATTTTTTTGAGGATTTTGTACTAACCCGTATAAATACCTTTTTTTTTTTTTTTTTTTACAAGATTTCAAGTATTCGTAAAAAATTGGCCAAAACTGTGAACTTACTCCTCGAGGAAATCAATTTTTCCAAGGGCTCAAAATATCATAAAACCGACTTATAACATAAGAAAAACATTGCCGAGGGTTGTGTACGTAACACATGTAATATATATTTTTGTATTTAAACTTATTTTTAATATTTTCAAAAAATTGATTAAAATTATGTCCCTTAGAAAAAAATTCAATTTTTCCACTAGCTCAAAATATTACAAAACTTACATGAGTCATTCGAAAAAATTTCCAGGGTTTTGCTTTACCCCTATGAATTTGTTTTTCTTTTTATAAGATTTTAAGTATCCGTAAAACATTAGCAAAATTGTGAGCTTACCCCTTCTAGTATTTCAATTTTTCCACGGGCTCAAAATATTAGAAACTAACTTATAACATAAGAAAAACATTGCCTAGGGCGGTGTACGTACCACTTTGAATATATTTTTGTTTTAAACTGTTTTTTAATTTCTGCAAAAAATAGGTTAAAACTACTAACTTACCCATTCGAAAAAAATTAAAATTTTCCACTGGCTCAAAATATTAAAAAATTGGCTTGAATCATACGAAAAATTGTCGATGGTTTGTATTTACCCCTACGAACATTTTTTTTGTTTTTAAAAGATTTTCAATATTAGTAAAAAATTTGCAAAAACTATGAGCCTACCCCTTCGAGGAATTCAAATTTTCCACGATCTCAAAATATCAAAAAACCGACTTATAACATAAGAAAAACATTGTCCAGGGCTGGGTAAGTACCACTTTGAATATATTTTTTTATTTAAACTTATTTTTATTATCCGCAAAAAAATGGTTAAAACTGTGAACTTACATCTTGGAGAAAATTTTATTTTTTTCACTAGCTCAAATATTACAAAACTGACTCGAATCATACGAAAAATTGTCGAGGGTTTTTTACTTACCCTTATGAACAAATTTTTCTTTTATAAATTTTATGTATCAGCAAAAATTTGGCTGAAATTGTGAGCTTACCCCTTCGAATAATTCATTTTTTCCACGGGCTAAAAATATCAGAAAATGGACATATAACATAAGAAAAACAATGCCCAGGGCTGTGTACGTACCACTTTGAATATATTTTTGTATTTAAACTTATTTTTAGTATCCGCAAAAAATTGGTTAAAACTGTGAACTTACCTCTTGGAGAAAATTTTAATTTTGTCACTAGCTCAAATATTACAAAACTGATTTGAATAATACGAAAAATTGCCGAGGGTTTTTTACTTACCCTTATGAACAAATTTTTTTATTTATTAGAATTTATGTATCCGTAAAAATTCGACCGAAATTGTGAGCTTACCCCTTTGAGGATTTCAATTTTTCCACGTGCTCAAAATATCAGAAAACTGACTTATAACATAAGAAAAACAATGCCCAGGGCTGTGTACGTACCACTTTGAACATATTTTTGTATTTAATCTGATTTTTAGTATCCGCAAAAATTGGTTAAAACAGTGAAGTTACCTCTTGGAGAAAATTTCGATGTTTTCACTACCTCAAAATATTACAAAACTGGCTTGAATCATATGAAAAATTGTCGAGGGTTTTGTACTTACCCCTATGATAAAATATTTTTTGTTTTTATATGATTTTAAGTATCCGTAAAAAATTGGCCAAAACTATTAGCTAACCCCTTCGAGGAATTCAATATTTTCACGGGCTCAAAATATCTGAAAACAGACTTATAACATAGGAAAAATATTGTCCAGGGTTGTGTACGTTCCACTTTGAATATATTTTTTTATTTAAACTGATTTTTAGTATCTTTAAAAAATTGGTTAAAAATATGAACTTATACTTTGTAGAAAATTTCAATTTTTTCCACTGGCTCAAAATATTATAAAACTGACCTGAATCATATGAAAAAAATTCGAGGGTTTTATACTTACCCCTATGAACAATTTTTTTGTTTTTATAAGATTTCAAGTATCCGTAAAAAATTGGCCAAAATTGTGAACTTACCGCTCGAGGAATTCAAATTTTCAAAGGGCTCAAAATATCAAAAAACTCGACTTATAACATAAGAAAAACATTGCCGAGGGCTGTGTACGTACCACTTTGAATAAATATTTTTGTTTTTAAACTTAATTTTAATCTTAAAAAAACTGGTTAAAATTGTGTCCCTAAGAAAAAAAATCAACTTTTTCACTAGCTCAAAATATTACAAAACTGACTTGAGTCATTCGAAAAATTGTCCAGGGTTTCGCTTTACCCCTATGAAATTATTTTTCTTTTATAATTTTTAAGTATTCATAAAAAATTAGCAAAAATGTAAGCTTACCCCTTCGAGGAATTCAATTTTTCCACGGGCTCAAAATATCAGAAAACCGACTTATAACATAAGAAAAACATTGCACAAGGTTGTGGACGTACCACTTGGAATATATTTTTGTTTTTAAACTGATTTTTAATTTCTGCAAAAAATTGGTTAAAACTGCTAACTTACCCATTGGAAAAAATTTAAATCTTTACACTGGCACAAAATTTTACAGAACTGGCTTGAATCATACGAAAAAATGTCGATGGTTTTGTATTTACCCCTATGAACAATTTTTTTGTTTTTAAAAGATATTCAATATCCGTAAGAAATTTGCAAAAACTGTGAGCTTACCACTTCGAGGACTTCAAAATTTTCCACAGACTCAAAATATCAGAAAACCGACTTATAACATAAGAAAAACATTGCCCAGGGTTGTGTATGTACCACTTTGAATATATTTTTGTATTTAAACTGATTTTTAGTATCCACAAAAAATTGGTTAAAACTGTGAATTACCTCTTGGAGAAAATTTTAGTTTTCTCACTAGCTCAAATATTACAAAACTGACTTGAATCAAACGAAAAATTGTCGAGGGTTTTTTACTTACCCTAATGATCAAATTTTTTTATTTATAAGATTTTATGTATCCGTAAAAATTCGGCCTAAATTGTGAGCTTACCCCTTCGAAGAATTCAATTTTTCAACGGGCTCGAAATATAAGAAAATCGACTTATAACATAAGAAAAACAATGCCCAGGGCTGTGTACGTACCACTTTGAATATATTTTTGTATTTAAACTGATTTTTAGTATCGCAAAATTGGTTAAAACTGTGAAGTTACCCATTGGAAAAAATTTCCATTTTTCCACTGGCTCAAAAAATTACAAAACTGGCTTGAATACTACGAAATATTGTCGAGGGATTTGTATCTAACCCTATGAACAACTTTTTTGTTTTTATAAGATTTTCAGTATCCGTAAAAAATTTGCCAAAACTTTGAGCTTACCCCTTCGAAGAATTCAATTTTTCCACGGGCTCAAAATATTAGAAACCGACTTATAACATAAGAAAAACATTGCCTAGGGTTGTGTACGTACCACTTTGAAAATATTTTTGTATTTAAACTGATTTTTAGTATTCGCGAAAAATTGGTTAAAACTGTGAACTTACCCTTAGAGAAATTTCAATTTTTCTACTCGCTCAAAATATTAAAAAACTAGCTAGAATTATTCGAAAATTTGTCGAGGGTTTTGCATTTACCCCTATGAACAATTTTTTTGTTTTTATAAGATTTTCAATATCCGTAAAAAAAATTGTCAAAACTGTGAGCTTACCCCTTCAAGGAATTCCAAATTTTCACGGGCTCAAAGTATCAAAAAATCGATTTAACATAAGAAAAACATTGCCCAGGGCTGTGTACGTACCACTTAGAATATATTTTTGTATTTAAACTGATTTTTAGTATCCGCAAAAAATTGCTTAAAACAATGAACTTACCCCCTTGGAGAAAATTTCAATTTTTCCACTGGCTCAAAATATTACAAAACTTGCTTGAATCATACGAAAAATTGTTGAAGGTTTTGTACTTACCCCTATGAACAATTTTTTTTTATTTTTATAAGATTTTAAGTATCTATAAAAAATTGGCCAAAACGGTGAGATTACTCCTTCGAGGAATTCAATTTTTGCACGGGCTCAAAATATTAGAAACTGACTTATAACATAAGAAAAACATTGCCTAGGGTTGTGTACGTACGACTTTGAATATATTTTTGTATTTAAACTGATTTTTATTATTCGCAAAAAATTGGTTAAAATTGAGCCCCTTGGAGAAAATTTTAATTTATCCACTTGATCAATATATTACAAAACTGACTTGAATCATACGAAAAGTTGTCGGGGGTTTTGTACTTACACCTATGAAAAATTATTTTATTTTTATCAGATTTTATGTATCCGTAAAAAATTGGACAAAAATGTGAGCTTACCCTTTCGAGGAATTCAATTTTTCAACGGGCTCCAAATAGCAGAAAACCGACTTATAACATAAGAAAAACATTGCCTAGGGTTGTGTACGTACCATTTTGAATATATTTTTGTTTTTAAACTTATTTTTAATTTCCGCAAAAAATTGATTAAAACTGCTAACTTACCCATTCGAAAAAATTAAAATTTTTCCACTGGCTCAAAATATTACAAAACTGGTTTGAATTATACGAAAAATTGTCGATGGTTTTGTATTTATCCCTATGAACAATAATTTTGTTTTTAAAAGATTTTCAATATCAGTAAAAAAAAATTGCCAAAACGGTGAGCTAACCCCTTCGAGGAATTCAATTTTTCCACGGGCTCAAAATATCAAAAAACTGACTTATAACATAAGAAAAACATTGCCCAGGGGTGTGTACTTACCACTTTAAATATATATATTTTTTTTTAAACTTATTTTATTTTTCCGCAAAAAATTGGTTAAAATTGCTAACTTACCCATTCGAAAAAATTTAAATGTTTCCACTGGCTCAAAATATTACAAAACTGGCTTGAATCATACGAAAAATTGTCGATCAAAATATTACAAACTGGCTCGAATCATACGAAAAATTGTCGATGATTTTGTATTTTCCCCTATGAACAAAATTTTTGTTATTAAATGTTTTTAAATATCCGCAAAATTTGCAAAAACAGTGAGCTTAACCCTTCGAGGAATTCAATTTTTCCACGGGCTCAATATATCAGAAAATAGACTTATAACATAAGAAAAACATTGCCTAGGGTTGTGTACGTATCACTTTGAATATATTTTTGTATTTAAACTGATTTTTAGTATCCGCAAAAAATTGTTTAAAATTTTGCCCCTTGGAGAAAATTTCAATTTTTCCACTTGCTCATAATATTACAAAACTTACTTGAATCATATGAAAAATTGTCAAGGGTTTTGTACTTACACCTATCAACAATTTTTTGTTTTTATCATATTTTAAGTATCCGTAAAAAATTAGCCAAAAATGTGAGCTTACCCCTTCGAGGAATTCAATTTTTTCTACGGGCTCAAAATATCAGAAAATCGACTTACAACATAAGAAAAACATTGCCCGGGGTTGTGTACGTACCACTTTTAATATATTTTAGTATTTAAACTGATTTTTAGTATATGCAAAAAATTTGTTAAAACTGTGAACTTACCCCTTGGAGAAATTTCAATTGTTCCACTGGCTCAAAATATTACAAAACTGGATAGAATTCTACGAATATTTATCGAGGGTTTTGTACTTACCCCTATGAACAATTTTTTTTTTGTTTTTATAAGATTTTAAGTATCCGTACAAAATTGGGCAAAATTGTGAGCTAACCCCTTCATTGAATTCAATTTTTCCATGGGTTCATAATATTAGAAAACCGACTTATAACATAAGAAAAATATTGCCCAAGGTTGTGTACGTACCACTTTGAATATATTTTTGTATTTAAACTGATTTTTAGTATCTGAAAAAAAGTGGTTAAAACTGTGAACTTACCCCTTGTAGAAATTTCAATTTTTTCCACTGGCTCAAAATATTACAAAACAGACTTGAATCATATGAAAATATTTCGAGGGTTTATACTTACCCCTATAAACAATTTTTTTGTTTTTATAAGATTTCAAGTATCCGTAAAAAATTGGCCAAAACTGTGAACTTAACTCTCGAGGAATTCAATTGTTCCAAGGGCTCAAAATATCAAAAAACCGACTTATAACATAAGAAAAACATTGCAGAGGGTTGTGTACGTACCATATTGAATATATATTTTTTTATTTAAACTTATTTTTAATATCTTCAAAAAAAGGTTAAAATTGTGTCCCTTAGAAAAAAATTCAATTTTTCCACTAACTCAAAATATTACAAAACTGACTTCAGTCATTCGAAAAATTGTCCAGGGTTTTGTTCTTACCCCTATGAATTTTTTTTTCTTTTTATAAGATTTTAAGTATCCGTAAAAAATTAGCAAAAAATGTGAGCTTACCCCTTCGAAAAATTCAATTTTTCCACGGGCTCAAAATATCAGAAAACCGACTTAAAACATAAGAAAAACATTGCCCAAGGCTGTGTACGTACCACTTTGAATATATTTTTGTTTTTAAACTGATTTTTCGTTTCCGCAAAAAATTGGTTAAAACTGTCAACTTACCCATTGGAAAAAATTAAAATTTTCCACTGGCTCAAAATATTACAAAACTGGATGAATCATACGAAATTGTCGATGGTTTTGTATTTTACCCTATGAAAAAAAAAATTGTTTTTAAAATATTTTCAATATCCGTAAAAAATTTGCAAAAACTGTGAGCTTACCCCTTCGAGAAATTCAAAATTTTCCACGGGCTCAAAATATCAGAAAATCGACTTATAACATAAGAAAAACATTGTCCATGGCTCTGTACGTACCACTTTGAATATATTTTTGTATTTAAACTGATTTTTGGTATCCGCAAAAAATTGGTTGAAAATGTGAACTTACCTCTTCGAGAAAATTTTAATTTTTTCACTGGGTCAAATATTACAAAACTGACTCGAATCATACGAAAAATTGTCGAGAGTTTTTTACTTACCCTTATGAATAAATATTTTTTTTATAAGATTTTAAGTATCCGTAAAAAAATTGGCCGAAATTTGTGAGCTTACTCCTTCGAGGAATTCAATTTTTCCACGGGATCAAAATATTAGAAAACTGACTTATAACATAATAAAAACAATGCCCAGGGTTGTGTACGTACTACTTTGAATATATTTTTGTATTTAAACTGATTTTTAGTATCCGCAAATATTGGTTAAAACTGTGAATTTACCCCTTGGAGAAAATTTCAATTTTTCCATTGGCTCAAAATATTACAGAACTGGCTTGAATCATAAGAAAAATTGTAGAGGGTTTTGTATTTACCCCAATGAACAAAATTTTTGTTTTTATAAGGTTTTAAGTATCCGTAAGAAATTAGCCAAAATTGTGAGCTTACCCCTTCGAGGAATTCAATTTTTCCACGGGCTCAAAATATTATAAAACCGACTAGAATCATACGAAAAAATGTCAAGGATTTTGTACTTACTCCTATGAACAATTTTTTTCTTTTTATAAGATTTTAAGTATCCATAAAAAATTTGACAAAAATGTGAGCTTACCCTTTCGAGGAATTAATTTTTTTCACATGCTCAAAATATCAAAAAACCGACTTATAACATAAGAAAAACATTGCTTAGGGCTATGTACGTACCACTTTGAATATTTTTTTTGTATTTAAACTAATTTTTAGTATCCGCAAGAAATTGGTTAAAACTGTGAACTTACCCCTTGGAGAAATTTCAATTTTTTCACTGGCTCAAAATATCACAAAAGTGGCATAAATCATACGAAAAATTGTGGAGGGTTTTGTACTTACCTCCTATGAACATTTTTTTGTTTTTATAAGATTTTTATTATCAGTAAAATATTGGCCAAACTTGTGAGCTTACCCCTTCGAGGAATTCAATTTTTCCACGGGCTCAAAATATCATAAAACTGACTTATAACATAAGAAAAATGTTGCCCAGGGCTGTGTACGTACCACTTTGATTATATTTTTATATTTAAACTGATTTTTAGTATCTGCAAAAAATTGATTAAAACTGTGAACTTTACCCTTGGAGAAATTTCAATTTTTTCAATGGCTCAAAATATTACAAACCTGGCTTGAATATTACGAAAAATTGTCGAGGGTTTTGTACTTACCCCTATGAATAATATTTTTTTTAATAAGATTTTAAATATCCGTAAAAAATTTGTCAATTCTAGTAGTGTATAATTATTCTCCTATAATTAAGAAGCAATATCATCTTGTTGATGTACTGTGTTAGAAATGTGTGTACCACTCTAACAAATTCCTTTTTCTTGTCATTTCAAAGTAGGAAAATAGAATTTTTTTATGATCAAGAACTTCCTATATTTAAAAGAAAAATGATACGAGTAACACATTATAAAAAGTAAATAAAAAGAAAGAGTAAAAGTGAACATGGGTTTGAGATTTCATTTTGTGGGCATATTCATTTTTATCTTTTGCCCTCAGGATACTACTATACCATGATCTAGAGTAGAACTCAAAAGAGGCTTTTTTTTCTTTTTTGAAAGAGGACGCAAAAGGGTTACTACAAATCAAATCAAACAAGCTTTTCGACTGAGATTTGACTTAAGTTTGATTGTTCAGTATATGGTTGATCTCATATTATTTAATACAACGAATCATGTTTTGCACATCATTTATAGATTTGTAACTTTTAAACTAAACTCAAGGCCAAAATGAATAAACTTATATTCTTAAAATTATACAAGAAATCACATTTTGCACATCATTTACAAATAGATAATTTTTAAACTCGACTGGGACCAAATTAATAAACTAAAATATATATAAAAGAATGAAGATGCTCGAATGCCTGACTCGGATAACATCGTTCGATCAAGCTTTATTCTTAACAATCAAATAATTCAAATCCAATATCAAGATCGATAAGCAAATTAATCAAATTAAATTATGTCAATCGACTCGGGCTAATTATACTCTTTACAAACAATCCACTAAAATGAATTCCTATCCTTTTTAATCCTTAATTAAGTATGTGAACTATCCCCTAAGGCCATCTCCAATGGAGAGGGCTAGCCCCGGGGCTCCGGAGCCCCGAGCCAGCCCTGGCCCCCCCCCGAGCCCTGCATGGTCGTCTCCAATGGTAGGGCTCCGGAAATGAATTAATTCCATTTTTTTCCTTTGCCCACTCTCACCTATTAATATTATAGTTTTAATTTTATTTTTAATATTAATATTAATAATACTAATAATTATTTACATCTTGTAATTAAATTATTAATTATATTAAAATATTAAAATTAAAGAGAGTTCGGGTGAATGGGAAATTAATTCCATTTTCTTTCCTTGCCCACTATCATCTATAATTAAAATAAAATTTGATAAATATAAAATTCATTCGGGTTTTTCTGGAATTAGATTCTACTCCGTGAGTAGATTAAAACGGTATATCGTGTGTCCAAATCGGAGTTCGGGTGAATGAGAAATTGACACTCAAAAATCACCTCTTGAAATGGAAGAAAAGAAATGCAATTGGCATTTATCCCACATTGGAAGTGGAGTGAAAAAACTTGAGGTTTATATATGATTTGTCAATGTAGTTGTGTAACTACTTAGCTACAAGAAGTCTCTTCCCTCGCGCGCAGGGGGGGGGGGTGCAAATCATGGATCCAAATTCACTTCGTCTCTTCAAGACTTGTGCGAGCCCGCGACCTGCGGACACGAATGCAGTCCAATTCTCTAGCTTTCGGACAAGCCCAATTTTTATTATTTAGAACTTATTAAATGCAAAAAATTTATCTATGCTAACAAATTTTTATTTTATTATTTAGAACTTATTAAATGCAAAAAATTTATCTATGCTAACAAATTTTTATTATACAAATTTTTTATTTTTAAAAAATAAATTTTATTATATTAAATAATTCAATTCAAATTTGGTGACTACATATATTTATTAAATACTAACACATTTTATTAAATAATTCAATTCTACAAATTTAATTTAATTAGGAGGAACTTTTAATTTTATTAAAAATTACTTTAAATAACAAATTTTATATATATAAACAAAAATTAATAAAACAATTAAAAGAAAAAAGAAAAAAAAAAAAGAGAACAAGTCAGGTGCCGCCACTTGGCGGCACCTGACTTAAAGAGGGGCGCGTGTTTTACACGCGCCCCTCTTCTTCTCCGCCTAGCCCACGCGACCCCGGGGCTGGGCGCAGGGCTCCGCCGAGCCCTGCGCCCAGCCCGTTCCACCCCGCCCGCCGCCCCGCCCCGAGCCCAGCCCCCACTGGAGACGGCTTCCCTCGCGACCCCCGACCCCGCCCCGGCCCCGGCCATCTCCATTGGAGATGGCCTAAGGTCCATTGAATTGCCTTCTTTTGTTTGATTTCTTACATTTCAATTATACGAAGTCCATTATTCTTCTCCTCTTATGGTTAGTGATTCTATACCTGGCTAGATAACTTTTCTCATCATTCATTGCCTGACAGTTACTAAAATAATATATCTTTCAATTATCAATGTTGTCATAAAAAAAATACTCTCAAATTCTATATAACAACCATTTATTCCATCTAACAAATACTTAAGGTTTAAGAGGATACTAAGCAAGATTTTGTGCTTATGTGTAAGATTACATTTATATTAATTAATTTTTTTTAAAAATCTAATTTATCAACTTCACAGGACATTCTTTATTCAAGAGAGACATAGATAGTCAACCTGACTACGTACCTAACTGATCAAAATCTTCAGAATTATTTAATTATGGAGATTCCTGAAAGTGAACTTTTTCCAACTGCCAACACAAAACAATTAGCATTCCCACTCATGAAGTGAAGTTAAATTGATATTTTAATTTTTTTAATTTTGAGATTGTGTTTGAACATTGTTTCATCGTTAAAGAATCGACCAAAGGACTGAAAATCCTTGTGTCAGTGCGAAAATATTATTTGAGTTTGAACTAGTATTAAATTAAATAATTAATTGAGTTCTTTCAACTTAATTATACTTATGAGTGTTCATCGATTGAATTCAAGTCAAAACTTTGAAAAATATGGTTTGATTTTCGGTCCAATAAGAGCTGTAAATAAATTGTGTATTATCAAGAACATTTAGAAGTTATAAAAATCTGTAGGAATATATCTACTATTGTTTCATTGATTTTTGTAAAGTGTATTTCACATTCTGAGAGGTAAGCCCAAGTTCTTTGCTATAAATTAAGGTGTAATATTTCCCTTTAATTGGTAAGAATAATGCAAGGAGGATAAATATTCTCCCTCGATCAAAGTAATATGCCAAATTAAGCCTGACACCAAGCTAGTTGTTGACTTTTGGTACATCATATTAAAATTAAATAATTATTAATGTTTTTTCATATTCTAATCTAATTACCTCTGTTCAGAAACTGCATCAATTAATCAAGTTGATTAAACAACATTTTATAGGACCATTTCATATAATATGCGGCCAACATCACATGCGAGAAATGCTACATAAATCGGAATGAAAGCACAAAAAAGCATTAAGGATAAAAATAAAAGCTTGATTGTATTTCATTATATTGATTAGAGTTTGAATGATTTGAGATTATTGAGTGAAAGATTTCAAACGAACTTTCATTTATGCGAACATATATGGCCTGCAATAAGTTACATGTTACAGATTCTTTCGAAAAAAAAAAAAAAGATAATCGAATTCTAACTGGTTTTTGGTGATTTGAGTTTAACACATATTTTAAAGGATGTTAGTTGATTCTGAATACTAATATATATAAAAAAATAAAAATAAAAAATTAGTGAAACATTGGATATATTATTATATGATTAAATATGTTCAATTTCAAACAAAATATAAATAATGATCAACCATCAAATACAAAAAATTTACTAACAAAATTAATATTGTATTAAATTAAAAAATGGACATTTTATCCAACTTTATTAATACATTTTTATGTCACATATATGATCTATTGTAACTCAAATTTCTGGTAAAAAAAAATACTTTGCCATCAAGCTAATCCTCTAACATAATTAATTTGTAGTTTATCCATAAACAATAATAATACTATATTGAATTGAATTGAATAGTAGGTAGAAAAAGGAAAGAAAAGTGAAGAAAGAAGAAAGACCGAAGATTTGAACTAGAAAGGTTGACTTAGCACCTCTAGAAGTTTGAACACACACCGATGATTGCGGCTATTATTCCTCAAGAAATGCAAATTATTTATTTTTCTAAATAAAAATGGTCTTACACTGTACCGGCACATGATCTTAAGTCAAAGTCAACAGCTTTATGTTCTTCCATATGATAATTAACAATTTTTAGTATTTTTAAATAATTTAAATATATTTCATTTTGAAACTTTAACGCGTCAAACACAGTAGGAGACAAACCCGGGTCTGGACAAAATCAGCCTCGTTTTGCGTGTACGCCTCTCTATAATATAATCTACTACTTTATTTATCAATTATTATTTGGTGGGCCGATCACCTTTTTTTATTTCATCAAAAAATATTTGCATGCAGCCCATACTCTTCTCTTGCCCCCCTCATCTTTCCAGTTGCTTTTTACTTTTATTTTATTCTTACAGACTTTTTATCATCAAATTTCCAGTATGATTGATTGGGATGAAATGAAACCCTCCAAAATATATACCAATGACAACTATTTTGTTAAGTTATGTTGAACTTTTACGTTTCTAATTTAGTGTTTCATCCAAATTATAATGATCCTATAAAGTTTTTTCCCTTGTGCTTTTGATAAATTACAACAGAGGCAATTGAAACATGACGTGGTCCCAGAAATGTGAAGAACCAGTGTATATTTGTATACTAATAATTATAGTTCCATGACCATTTTTGTGTTTGAGTTCACCGTGTATTGGTGTGCAAAAACTATTTTGAATAAATTACATTCGTTTTGTTACATTACATCATTTATACATCGGACACACACATATAATTTCTCAGAATTAACATGATCACTAGATACTACAAATTCATATTAATAACCTCTAAACCGTAGTGAAAACTATTATTGGATATATGGATGCATAAAAAAAAAAGGTTATTTTAAGGATTTAGTTCTTTCATCTGTTATATTGCAAAACCAATGGTCTTGGAATGGGCCACAAATATTCAAATAATAAACAATCTTCAAAGCCCATGTTAAAAACACTAAAAAGTCAAAAATCTATTTCTATTTGTACGGCCCAGCCTATATTTGGGAGCCCTAAACAAAAAAGGAAAAGACGACAAATAATTGTTGAATGAATCTATTATTTAACTTGTTATTTGTAAAATACTCAGGCTAATTCCAATTAAAAATGTCCAATTAATCTAGTCGAAATTTACCTCAAAGCAATCACTAAAATTCGCTTAAGCTCATTTCAATGCACGCATATAATCCTCAAGCTAGGCTGAGTAGTAAACGAGATATAAAAGTATTGGGCGACGAAAATTTGAGTCGATCACAATTTGTTCGATAAATACAAAAACTCATTCAAGCTTTACTTATCATAACAAGGTCAAACATAATTTGCTCGATAAATAAACTTAGGTTTGGACTATTGCTCTCAACTCCATTAATTTTAACGAAGAGTGACGTAAAAATAGATCCATTTACACCTCCAAACAACAACATAGGCCTCCTCAAAATGATTTAAGATAAAGACAAATTGTTATACGGTACCCATAGTATAATAATTCAATAATTAACCAAACATACACTAAGGAATATAATTCATCAACCAAACATAGCTTAAGGAACATTTTGAGTGAAAAGGCAGCCCACCATAAATTCAAACTTGGTTCGCATATGCATCAATACTCGAGACACTGGTAAAGGTAACCGATTCTCGAGGCACATATGAAGCATACAACATTGTTGGGAACCTCAGAAAGTATTCACACTTTAACAAGAAAAGATGATAAAATAATGAGACATACAAAGTGTTATGTCTGCATCTTCTTACTTTTAATTGCTACTGTAAAAAAGTGAGACATTTTTACCCCTCCAGTCCAGGCTATGTCAAGTTTCATGGTATAATTCATCCAGCACACTTCCCACCCTAGCAACTGACACGTGTCATCTCCACTATTTTTCATTTTCATATTTAATCAGCCTTTTCCAGTTAAAAGAGGTTAGAGTCAGACCTGTTCAAATTTTCATTCCATAGATAAGGAGGGTGTATTCAGAAATGGAAATTCAAATTAAGGTCTCTCTATTTGCTACTGAATGAAAAGCAAATATAGAACCTATATGGAATTTCGAATTCGGAATTTTCTCTCCTTATCGGTCTGTGATTGAGATTTTGAACAAGCCTAACTCTTACCCTTGTTAGCTAGGGTTAATTCAAAAAAAAAGTTGTCGAGTCTACTCAACCGCATGTCAAAATCTCAAAGGACAAGAAAAAAGAATATGAAAGGAGGGACGGGACACATGACGGTTGTTGGGGCGGGAAGTGCTTTGGTCTCTCCCGAGCATAAAGGAACCTTCACACGAGAAGAGAATTCATAAACCATGGTAATCACCTAATTAACCTCCACTCCTATTGTTGAGTCTAACATCAATAATACACACTACTAAACTAAAGGTGCCCGGTGTTTTTATTTATTAAGGAAGATTTTTCCTTTTTTTTTATAAGACTAACTCAAGCCAATTCAATGCCTACTAATTCATCATTATATCTTCTGGTGTGAAATTGTGTTTGTCATCACAAGTGTTCTTACCATAGCATGGAAACCTCACTCTCTAAATTCAAGTGACAAATTTCATTATATAAAGCTCATACCTTACAGATCCAGCATCAAACAGGCCAAAATATTATTTCGCTTTGTCTTTAGACAGACTTGTTGAATATACCAAAATCGAGACCAAAAGCACAAATGACAGAATCATAACTAACTTAATAAAGAAAGATAATTGTCTGAAAAAGTAAAAAGCAAGACCTGAGGGAAACTCTATAAAAGATAAATTCAGCCCCCGCAAAAGTCTCATGATTCGGAGGCAGTAGCAGAAGCTTGGCGGAGTCTACGTTGATGTACATCCCAGTTATATACCCGTGCAATAGTTACCTGGCCAAAATGTATTAGCAAAGACTCAAAGGCTAATTAAGTATGAAGTAAAACCTTGAATTTGTTATCATTTTGAATGAGAAAAACTGCATTTTAATGCCACAGAATTGGACTCTCAGCACTTTTACTGTGCTTTACAAAATCGCACTTTTGGTTCCACTTTTTTCATATTTTTTTGCACTTTTGGTCCCAATTTTTTCTATTTTTTTTTTTTGCACTTTTGGTCATTTCTTATTCAATCCAATTTTTGCAGTTTTGGTCCCAACATTGATGGAAAGGGGGCGACAAGACCAAGAGTGCAATTTAGTAAAAAAGGGTACCAAAAGCGATGAGGGTCCAATCTCATGAAACTAAAAACGCAGTTATGCCTCTTGCATGATATGACTTCAATAGCTGGTTAAGGTATTGCTCCTCATTGCTTGTGGAACAAGTGACCAATCACCAATGTGACTTAATATTGAAACTTGTCAACAAATAAAAATGACAAAACTGTATCAAATTAAATTCATCGGATACGACAAGGCATGAGTTTCAGTTGCCCAGAAATATATGAAATTAATATGAAGGCTCGATTACAACTATTTACTTAAAAGGTGCTTAAAGATGATACTGGCAAATTACCTGTGTAATCGTCACTTGATCCCTTAGAAATTGCAGGTCAGCTACAAGAACTTCTAAACTTCCTTTTGCATTCTCCAAATTTTTTTGAAGAAGGGCAGTTGCCTGCGCAAATAAATGTTCAAGAAATCATATTTTGAGGGTAAGTTCTGCAGGGAAGCTCAAGTTAGAGGACTCTCACACAATATGTACCTCTTCACATGAATATTCCAACATAACATTGGCTCCAAGCCATAGACACACAGAATCCGTATCTTCAACACGAGCTCGGGAATAAATGCCTTCTGATACTTCAAAATCAGCAATTGTTGCCTGCAAGTAAAATCAGGGAAAATATTGGCTAAATAATTTGAAATATAAATAGAGTTCTATAATAGATTTGTGATTGTAAGAGGTAACTGAATAGGCACTTGGTCTATATTCTAAAGTCACTTTGTCAATTAGAATACATTTCCCTTAAGATATATGTAGAAATTGAAAATCTGAGATCACAAGTTCTTTAACAGCCTATGAAAATATAATCGCCCGGGCAGGATCTTATATATTTGGAAGTCACCGTTCTCAAATGCAGACTCATCCAATTCACAGAGGAGAAGCTATTTGTATCAAGTTATACAACACGTCAAACAACTTAACGCATAAATAGGTATAGTTAGAAAAAGGTGAAGACAGATTAAAAAAACGAACCTCACCAGTACCCTTCTTAGCTTGCAAAGTTGCAACGATGTCTAAGCACTTCTCAATATCAGGAATTTTGGCCTGTTGCATATCAATACATAAATTGCAGCCAAATTTATACAAAAGAAGATAGAAGTCAGGAAGGGCAAAGTAACTCAATAAGATTGATCTGGATAAATTCCGTTTTGGTTTCTCTACTTAGCAAGATGGCAATAAATTGCATGTTCACATCTGTAACTTAGCACACAGAAATAATAGATTTGTGATTAATAACATTAGAGTAAAAGAACACGCGAAGGTATAAAGTGCATGATTTCAAAATAAAAACAGACAGCTCCTCATATTTAGGATAAGCAAACTAAGTACTAAAGGACCACCAGCATTATCTTCTACTAATTAACAGAAAAAGCTCAAGCCAGAAGTTCAAATGTGATGCATCGTCAGCTAACCATGGGAACATTATGTTATTAAAAATACCCCAATCATATCCATATGTGAAAAAATAGTAGAACAATTCAAACTTCAGTAGAGCAATAGGGAGGAAAGATGCTGCAACAAATTGGGCTTACCTGAAGATCCCTCTGCTGTGCAAGAAGTTTCATCTCCACAACTCTGTACTGCTGAAGCCTGCCAATTATTAATTTAAGAATGTGTTATGGAAACTGAAATTAAATAGGCTAAAATGACAGAAAAAGAAGATATTTCCACACAGAAAAACAAGTGGTATCGGCAAGAGAGAAGTTTAACTTGTTGAAATACTAGAGAGCCCAAGAAACTCATCGACTAACATCCACCATCAGACAGTTCAACTTATCACATTTTTCCTCACACAGAGCTCTGCTGTGTAACTCAAAGGACAGTAAGAGAAAAGCACATTCTATATATTCATTTTCTTCAGCTCAGTACCTTCCATTTCATCAATTTTGTTAGAATAGCCCCTCCCTTTAGTTATTGGAGTAGAACACAAAGCTGGGTAGCAATTCAACAATATACCTATTTCATAACTATAACTTTTCCCTTTCATATTTCTAACAGGATTAATCACATTAGACTTCATTACTCAAAACTACTAATAGCATTCAAAACAACACGACATTCACTTCTGAACTCATAAAGCACAAATTAAATCCAAAAAGAATAAAAAATATACCAAAAGTTTCCATTAAACAAAAAAGGAATTGATCTATTAATCAATAGAAGGTTAAAATCGAGAAAACCTCTCTTGTAGGAACGCGAGGGCGGAGTTTACGTCGAGATTTGATTGGGAGAGGTACGTCTGCACGTCTTCAACAAACGCCGCCGCCGGAATTCCTCTTCTCTCAGTCGAGCTCGATGAAGTGGACATTTCCTCCGCCTATATATATATAAATACCTTTAGATACAGATCAGGTGTTTTTTCTAGTTTTTCTACTGTGTGTGAGTGGGGTTTTTGGTTTTGTTTTCTGATGTCGAAGAAGGGTTGAAGAATAAAAAGAAAAAGTAAGAGTCAAATCAAATTTGTAGACAGTAGCGTTTTTGTTTGGGGAGTGTTTTTTAGCTGAAGTCGTTTGCTTAAAAACACAAGTTTCGAATTTGGGCTTATGGGCTTATTTTGGTAAAAGGTATAGGGTGAGTAATGGATGTCCGACTAGAATTAGATCATGAATTGCAATGAAACACTAGTTTGGAACTACACAATGTCCAAGTTTAATTTGAAGATTTTTATTTAGCATAAAATTATGTTTAAGTTTGATTTGATTATTTAATGAGAGGTCGAACGAACTTTAGTAGAGCCGAGCTAGAATCGAGTTTGAAAAATTATTAAATATAAAAAATTAATGTTAAAGTTTCATTGTACAATATGAGATGGGCTAATGCAAGCTCAATAACGATTATAAAAAATAGAGGCCTAATTAATGAAAATACTTATGATGTAAATCTCATAATATTTTGAAAACATTGCTTGAAAAAGTTCTGAAGTAAATATCTTTCGAACTCTATATTATCTTTCTCTTACTTACATGCAGAAGCCACGTATATTCATATTTCTCTATAAAATCAAATGATATACGTAGGGGTGTTCATACCGCTGAACCAAACTCAACCTGTCCACAATTCGCGAGTTTAAGATTTTTACTAACTATAGATGGTTACGGGTGAATAATTAATTTACTCGAAAGTCGTGATTCGGGTTACGGGTTTCATGTTTAGGAACCCGTTCCCACCCGCAACCCGATTATTTTTGTAGATTGATTTCTCTTTTTTCTTTTATTGTTTTCTCTGGTGCCTCATAATTTCCTTAATTACATCCTTATTTTCCCTTTCTTAAATTCAATTTTTCAGTACCCATTATCAAGGATCCTCTCCGACTAAAGTTTATTGAATAAACAAACTACTTTATTTTGGGAAAGAAATAATTAATTTGGAGGGCACATATTTTTTTTTTTGATCTACTAGACTGTATTTACAGCTCGGACCGAAGAGTGCAAAGGGTATAGGTCCTCCCCAGTGTGATGTCTCCAGTAGGATTCGAACTTGAGTCTCGCCTCTGAGGGTCGCAAGTCACTACCACTTGGCCCAACCACCTTGGGTGGAGGGCACATATTATTTAGAGTTAATATTTAAAATAAGTTATAGTCTTTACTACATACTTTATATATGTTTACTACAAATTTTTTGCTAAGGAGTGAATAAAGATTGAATAATTACCACTTCTCTAAAGAAGATGTAGCTCACATGTAAACTTATTTCTCATACAGTTTTGAAATTTCTTGGATATGGTTTCTTTCGATTTCTTGAAGATACGAACTTTTGATTAGAAAAAATTGTATTTTTATGATATAATGCTCATTTGTGGCTCTTTAGGTATTTCTGTTGAAAAATAGTGAGTTAATGGAGTAACTTGGACATAATTTAAGTGGACCCACTTTGAGAAAAGTGTCAGGTATTGGCGGAATTATAATCTACTACTTGAGTAGATTAAAACGGTATATAGTATGTCGAATTCGGAGTTCGGGTGAATGAGAAATTGACACTCAAATAAGACTCTTTGAAATGGAAAAAAAAAAATGAGATGCACTTATCCCACATTGGAAGTGGAGTAAAAATCTTGAGGTATATATATGATTTGTCAATGTAGTATTGTAACTACTTAGCTACCAAAAGTCTCTTAACTCATGCGTTGTGGGGAGGGGGTGCAAATCATGAATCAAAATTTGCTTCGGACCTTAAAGACTTGTGCATGCCCGCAACATGCGGACACGAATGCAGCCCAATTTTGGGCTCAATTTTTGCATTTTTTTTGGGCCCATTAAAGAGAAAAAATAGAAGACCTTTTGAATTTTGTAACTAAAGGCCTTTTAATTTTTTCAAATTGAAAATTCTCTACTATTCCTATAAATAGCAGCTCCCTTTATTATGTTTTTCACACAGAAAACAATCATCTTCTTCTTCATTTTCGAGTTCAAAGAAGTTTCAATTCGATTAACAAAAGCTTGGTGCAAAGCTTCATTGCTAGAGCCGTTGTATCCAGGGAGACAGACGTTCAAGTAACCTCGAGCACGAACATCCGATGGGTGAGGGAGCGAATTTGTCTTAAGGACACTGTGTTTTCACACAGGCCTCGATTTGGATAATTTTTCGTTAATTATGTTTTAAGTTTCTGTCCAGATTATATTTAGTTTGTACCATTTAAATTATTTATAATTTTCAGTTCTTATTTATATTCAGTTTTCCTATTACATTTGTGTAACAATTTCATTGGATTTGTTTATTCATTTACATTTATGTTTTCATAAATGACTCTTGATATTGATTGGAAGATCATAAATCACTGTGTACGGTGAAGTTGTGCGTTGGAAAACTTTATGATTATGTTAGAAAAAATAAATTCATTTTTCAACAAAATAAAAAGATGTAATTGACGCTGCACTAAAACAAATCAAATCACAATGTTATCAATTCACCCAAACACAATTTAAAAACAGATATAAAATGACTAATTAGAATCTTCAACTGTATACACAATTGAGGCAAAGGAAGATTTAGGAATGAGAATTATGGGCCTAGTTCTGATATGTTGGGTTATGATGTTTCAACTAAGCCCAATTAATTCAATGAACCCCAATTACTTGTTGCCGTGTTGGTAATATGTGGCCCTTTTCCGATGAGCTATAGGTTTTGATATTATTTTAATTTTTTCTTCAAAGTTTAATTTTGTCCAATCTGTGTTATGATATCCTCGAAGAATCTTCTCGTAAATCTCTCCAGAGAAGATATATATATATATATATATTTTCTCTTTTAAATAAAGATAAGATACACGTGTTCTTAAAGAAAAGCTAAAAATCTCATGTGAATTAGCAGGTGCCAGTTAAGCAGGTTTAGTGAAGTTTAGGATTGTTATGATGTGTTGGGTCATAGAAATACAATTTGTTTATCAATCAAATGAATCATGCCAATCGGACCTTTGTGAAGGGGATATCATGTTCGAGTACGCTGTCTATATATTTTATTTATTTGAATCGTAAAGATTTAATTTTGATCCACGTTAACTTTTAATCATCTATGGATTTATTTGAAAGAGTTTTGGTTCGATTTCGCAGGTTTTGATTTGGAGAAAAATTGTTTCGAGGGTTTCGGTGAAACCTTTTTAAACTTCATTTGGATGTTGAGTTTTGTGATTTTGAAAAGATTGAAACTCCACTAGGTTTTAATTTGGATATTGGGTATTATGGTGAAGAAAAAAATGTGTTAGGTGTCAAATCAATGTTTTGTAATTTAATAGAGTTTGGAGGAGAAAATAAGTGGTAGATGTCAAATTAATATTTTATAGGGTTTCAATAGTTTGGGTATGAGTTTGTAAATAAGTTCATGTTGACTTTCACGAGCTTTGTCAAACTCTGTTTAGAAAAATTATGATTCAGTTTCGTGAAATCTGCGAAATCTGTTCAGAACTCAATGAAACACGCCCTGTATGTCCAAGTCATCTCAACAAATAAAAAGGAAAAGTTAGATTAGGGTGAGTTTAGATATACCAGTAGATTATAGCCCAATTTGATACCCATATAAGATTTCCTCGAGTCTATGTAACAAATCAACCCAAATCCAGAAACGCCATTAAGGACCCAAAAAATCCAATCATATATTGACAAACAATTTAGATTTGTCTAATCACAAAGTGCGTCGTGGAATAAACTTGTTTTAGTGCTCGATAATATGCTTTGTTAATATGCTAATATGCAATTTAGCTACCTAATCGTTCCATGACTTAGTGACTAAGATTGTATTTGTATATATGTCCATTTGATTGATGCTTCAGCCCTAAACTTTATGTTGTTCATCGACATTTGTCTATTCTGAAATTTTTAGTGTCCTATAATATTTAAGCAACAACGACTATCCACCACACGTATTCTTATTCTAATTAGTGAAAATTACCGAGACATAAAGGGAAAAAATATTTATGAAACTAAAATAATCTAACGGTTTGATTAAAATGGTCCTTCTCCATTTTTTTATTTTTATTCTTAAATATTTTTTGGGAGTTTGAAGTAGTTAGACAATGATTTCAGAGCTAACTATTGTTTATTAGTCGTGCAGTTAATTTAGGACAACATTATATCTGTTGGAGCCCTCTTGCTGGCCGGCCATTGATCCGCTGCTCTATCTTAATCCCAAGTATTTAATTTCATAATTAAGAAACGCAATCAAGTACTGATACTTTGCGTGACAAAAACTATCTATTAATTTGATGATGGTATTCTCAATAAATTCGTGACGAATATCTAAATTATTTCAGAAGATATTCAAGGGTGAACTCGGAACAAATTAGCTATTAATCTATAGTTAAAAGAAAATTAAAATGGTTTGACAAACTAAAATGGCAATGTTATTTTCCTATTTTTTGGTTAAAAAATTTACAATTGCTAATTGAGATAAAACCATTTTCTTTTTGTTTTGTAGTATTTAACATGTCTCTATATATAAATAGACCATTTCGAAGAATATAAAAAATGAAATATTTATATTGTTTAGAAACTTTGGGCCTGTTTGTTTGGCGTTTCCCAAATTTTTTTCGTGTTTGGGAAATTCCAAACAAACATGTTTTCTATTTTCCGAAATAAATTTTTCATCCATTAATTTTCTCAAACTACTCTCTCAAAAGCTAAACAAACAACAATTTTCTTATCTCTAAACAAAACCTATACAACCTCTACTTTGATTTGACATAAAGTAACATATCTCTTACACAATTTATCTCACATAACAAACATGATTTGACATAAAGTCTTACACATCTTACACCTACAACCCAACTCTTCCAAAAAAACCTACACCTACTTTATTTCTCAAATCACTCTCTCAAAACCCAAACAAACAACATTACGCAAATCGAGATTATTTCACAAACATCCACTACTCTCCCAAACTACTTTCCCAAACACCAAACAAACAGGCCCTTTGGTTTTGTATGTACATAATACAAATTTATCCAATAATTATATCTATTTATTTGTCTATACAAGACCAAATAGTTCAACCACTATGAAATATGAATCATATTATATTAATAAAATTTAGTGTGCACATGCTTACCATTATTGAATTGGATGCTCCATGGAACCCACTTTAATTTCCTTCTTTGTGCTACATTTGCTAAAGTTTCTACCTATTGTGGCTTAAATCACTTTTTGAACTGTCAAACTTAATTTTATATACATTATTTATCAATTTGGGACCCAATTTTGGGCTAAATCCAACACGGCCCATGTGCCTTTGTACTTTTAGATTGATCAAACATCAAAGCACTAGTTGTGGTTTCCAATTAAGAGTTTAATAATGTTCATAAGTTCGATTAGATGTGATGTTTAAATTAATTAATTATTAAGATATATGTCAATTTGTCTGATTAGTGATATGTACACTAATAATTATGCCTCTATGTACTAACTTTTGTGTTCAAGAAGTTTGGTGTTAGATTTTAACATAAGCAACTAATTAACATGAAACCTAATTCAAAATTATGAAATTGAGAAACGACTCTTCAAATATACAGTGAAAATACAAGAGCTTGGCAATGTACGTCCTCCTATAAATTTGAACTAGTTTCTAATTTTTAAAATTTAGGTTTGATAGATTTATCTTTAGTTTCTTTATTGGAGCAATAAATTCAAAACACTTATTAATGTTCTTTATTTTTTGTTGCCCAATATGTAGAGGGACAAGAACGTTGTAGTTAACTGTTAAAGAAATGATTAAAACTTGGCCCCTAAACTAAGCTTGAAACAACACATCGGGCATCATGATAATAATATATCGGTGCAAACCTTATTACTAATTTTGGAAATATATATAAGTAGGATGCCAACTTGACCTAAGTTTCATGAATCAAGAAAAGCATGCCTTGTTTGATAACCTTCTAAGTATATAATTATTAAGTTGAGAAATTTCTACCACAAATCATCAACAACATCAATCCATTCAATTTTCATAATTAGTATTTTTGAATAAAATTATTAAATCAATTATTATACTTAAATTTATAGTTAAGCAAGGTATACAATTGAGATCATGTTTATTATTCCATATTTTGGTTGTTTCACCTTCACAATTAAGACGTCATTTTTTTAGTGAAATGATAATTACATTGTAACATAATATCACAAAGTCAGAAAATCTATTCGATTATAATCGAATTTGTGAAAGAAAAAAAATCAACTACCAAACACTATTATTAAACTAAAAGAAGTATGAATTAAACTCTTGAGCATAAAGTTGTGGAACCTCTTCTTTGTCACTGGGCTACACCTCATTGACTTACATGTCATTATCCTACATCTATAGCTCATATTCACATACTAACACCATTTTAAAGAACTTTCTCAAAGATGATAATTAAATAGGCGGGCTAAATTTGTGTTACTTCAAATCAATTGTGACAAAGTAAAAATTGTGTGTCGGGTCGAGTGATGCAGGTTATGTTTAAAAGTGTCATTTTGATTAAGCTTAATTTGACATTAGTAATTTTTAATTCAATATGTGACATCAAAAAATTAGATTGTTACGAGAAATATTAAATACTTTGTTTCAAAACCTTATCACGATTAAACACTTAATGGTTGTAATGAGATGATCATACTACGCGCATAGTTTGTAATAATGGGTTTCAAAATTAAAATTGGCGATTATAAATTGCAAATTAAATATAAATATCTAGCTTTGAAAGTTTCTTTCTATTTTCTACCCTTCTATTTTGGTTTTTTTTTTCTGATAATTATATTCTCTACTACACCTTTTGGTAACTTTGTAGTATGTCAATTTTTTTCCCTATTTGATTGCAACGTGAACGATTAAAGGTTGCGACACCAGAGTGTCATTACGGCAAAGCCCATATACGGTTACTCACTTTTGAAGAAAAATAACTAACTATACTATAGATGTGGACAGCTAAATAACTGCCCCCTTCATTTTTTCTATACTAATAACAAATTCTATTCACACAGTTAACATTTATAATACACGTGGTATTTGATGAATAATACTCTCAAACAAAATACTCAATCACAAAATATATATATTTGGATTTAGTAGATAGATTCAAACTAAATTTAATCAAGAATTTTAAAAAATTGAAGACATTTTAATGTTCAATTTAAGAAGTAAGGACCTCAATTATGCACCGAGTAAGTCCAACTCCAACGTAGTTCAAATATAAAAATAGGCATATGTGCATATATTTTGTGATTAATCATTTTTCTTCTAAAGAGTGTTATTAATCTTTGATGACTATATGAATAAAAATCACTAGATGAATACATGAATTGAATGCAGTTCATACCAAGTTACAATGTTTTGTTTGCTAGTGAGAAGTATGAAAATTATTTTGTACATCCAATTCATAGAAATGTACGATGTGATCTAGTATCTCATCTTCATTGTGTATCTTTACACAAAAATTGAACTAAGAATATTATTCATATGTAGCACCACACCATCCATGTATAGTGAATACAAAAAACAATCTCTCTTGAGTCTTGACTAGATTAGATCAGGTCTAAGAAATTTTCCTGGTGCTGTGCATTATCAACCACAAGGTCTAGGGATATTTTTCTAGATCTGGTCTAGTTAAGAATTTTACAAGTTATTAGACCTTTGACATAACTTAATTCATTTTTAGGTGCATCAAACACGTAAATTACATGTAGACTTTTCATAAAATTAATTATAACTAGAATTTGCTAAATTGTGGAAACTAATTCATTCTATTCGACCAAACACTCGTTGATGAGAATGATATATTCATCAAACCTTAACAGTAGTAATAAAATCATCAAAATCGAAACACTAAAAAAAAGGAACGCGAAAAGGAGACCAAAATTTTAATATAATTATTGAGGCACATGGGTGCATGTGTGATTTTCTGATGTTGGTGCGCATGAAAGTATTTAGACCGAAATTGAATGTCTTGCCTGTTTGCAAATTAATGTGTGCTGTGTCATTTGTCTGACTTTAGACCCATCTCATGTATGTTTTTATAGTGTGGTCCTTTATACAATTATTTATTTGTAAATCACTCCAACAAAAAAATATCGATTCAGAAGAAAGATATATAGGAGTATAGAATGACAAAAAATTCATCTCAGATAGATTTGTCATTTTCATTGCCCCTCCACATGTTCCTCTGTGTATATGTGGGTTGTGATAAGGTATGTGGCACTAAAAGCTAATTTCCCAACTCACAAATTTCACAATCCAATGCCCTATCATACTTTTTCCCACTTTCATGTATAATTTTTATTTTCTTTTTTCAAAGAATCATTTAATATATATAATGATATCATAATTAATGTAGAATGTTTTTTTGAAAGATGTCTACAAGTGTTTTCTTTAAATTGGGGAGACAATGATAAGTGTACCAAGTGGTTGAACCATTTCCACAAAAGCTTCCAAGTGACAAACTATAGAAAAATTCTTATATAGACTTGGTATATGAATTTTTACATGACCTTTTGGCTAAAAATCCATCGTATCATACATTTTAATTATGTCATGTTAACACAAGGTCCAAAAAAAAATCTAGGTATGATTTTTCTCAAATCACATGCAACTCTATCACTTTCTTTTATCAAAATCTAAAAATAATAGTAGAATATATATACAGTATCGTTAAGATTTAGTTTTATCGAACTCAAATTATTCACAAGTATATTCACTTAACATTTCTTTAACATTTTTGGAAGAATTAAAATAAAACACAGCCGAGTCGGGTTTTTTTTTTTTTTTAATATATAGGTTCCTTAATATAATATGAAAATCAAAAACTCCGAGGGACCCCATTGCAAATTTGAAAAGTATCACCACGTGAATAAAGAAGATTTTGACCTCCATACTTTGCACCTAACCAACATTATCTCCACCCAATTATGGATCCCCAATCCCAAATAATAGAAGTATTCTAAGTACAAAACTATATCACATATTTTTTTCTTGTAAGAGAGAAAACAGAAAACTTAATTCACATTAGGAGTGGTAGAATATCAGAATAATACAAAAATATATATTAAAAAAAAGAAGAGGAAAATTCATATTAGCTAGGAGGAGTTCGGCTTGAGCTGAGTTGACCAGGAGCTGTTGTAGAACTAGAGGAGCCAGATACAGAAAGTAGCTCGGCTAAGGCACTCATAGCTCTAACCTGCAATTTAATTACAAAACCAAATTTAAATATAAATTAACTTTCCCAATATTTAAAAATTTAATCTATATATAATGGATTAAATTATTTTATACGTTTAAAGAAACGTTTATGTTTGATTTATGAATTTTAGTAAGTAAAATGATAGTTAAAATGCAAATGAACAAGAAATAAAGCTTAACATTACATGCAATCATTGTCTAAATGTTTCCAATATTTTCTGTGTTGTCGATTTTTTTTCTAATAAAATGGATTCATATTTCGTCGATCCAGATATATTTTGTTTAGTTAAACTTTAAAAGATTTTAAATAATTTTCCAGAAATCAAAGAAATATTTTAAAATCTAAACTACTTTATATATCTATTTAACTGATTGAAATAGAAATAGGAGTATTTCGGTAGTTTCGATAGAAAAGCGTAAAATTTTTTATACATGTTTTTAAACTGTAATTTAACCAAGTGCAACATATCGTGAAAACAAAATTTAAATTCAAGATATATTCTACAATTGTGTATGTGTGTATACCTGCATTTCGAGGGCGGCTATGTAATCAGTCGCCTCATCCAACACCACCGGCAACGGCTGTTTCCGGCAACCGGGAACCAACCTACCCAAAACTCGCGCCTTCCGCTGAAATGCCGGTAAACACTTCGATTTTAACCGCAGAACACTCACCTTAGATTTCCTCGCCAACCGGCTATTCCCGGTGGTAACTATTGTCATCGCTTTACGCTGTCGTTTTATTATATTGTTCTTCTTCATAAACTTCAACTTGAGTCGATTAGTGAGTATAGCTCGGCTCCACCTCGACCGTCCCTTCGCCGTGACGGCTAATACTCTGTCCGCAGCCTCACGCACTCGCTTCGGAGCCGAAGGCTGAGCCGCCGCAGAACCTCCTCCTCCGCCGCCGCGGAGACGAACTTGTCGCAGCGCGTGGAGTAGTTTTGATGAGTAGATTTGCTGCTGAGCGTCGGATTTCCATTGTACGGAATCATTTTCGAAATTTTCTCCTAGTGTTTGGTGAATTTTTTTCTTCTTCTTTTTCCTTGTATCGGAATTGACAGCCGGATTCGATGACAGCAGTGATGAAGTTGAGTTCTCTCGGTATATTTCCATTTATCGATTTGAAAATCTTAAGCTGCAGATATTCAATTGAATCGATAAATATACAGACAGTGTGATTTACAATCAGAATTAATACTAATTACCAATTAATGATGATTAAACACGCAACAATCTTATAATTCGTGATAATAATTACGGAATGGAAAATTACCTAAAGAAGATTGAGAAATATGTGCACTTCTATTATTTTCCGATTGATTCAGCGGAAAAATTCAGAGTTATGTAAATGATACACATACAAATTAGCGATTCTATATGTATGTATGTATATAGCAAACGGGAAGGGTGATTTGGGGGATTGGGGGAAGAAAATGGTGAATGGGTGGGAGAGGAGGAGGATTTAAAGGGACTAGGGGGTGGGGTGGGGTGGGGTGGGGTGTCATTACAATTTCACATGCCTAGGCCCTCTGTTTTAAATTGAATAAACATGTGCATGTGAAAAGTATAGGTTAAAACAAAATTCAACTATTCAATTAGAGACAAAAAAGAAAGGTGAGATAGATCACTTAAAAACAAATTATTCCCATGTGTTATTCTTAAAATATAATTCACCCCTTGTGATAAACAAAATTACAAGATATCCTCATGTGTTTTGTAAAGTGAGTACATTGACTCAATCTCGATTTTGACATTTTCTGGGGGAAGGGTTATTAAAGTGTTCATTAAACAATATTATAGTGGTAAAATATCATTTACGCATATCACTGGATGTAAAGTGAAGGAAATATGTTGTCAAAGTAAGATTAAGTTGGTCACTTTTCACATCAAAATGAAGTTTCACACGCATTATAGAACGTGTGCACGATATCTCCATGAAAAATGAGGTAAAATGTATACCACGTAGGAATAATATGCCTATTTTCATATCACGGGATAAATATAATTGCCTATATATTAGACATATCAAAGGACACGGGGTAACTTGCCATATCCCCCTTAATTTAACTATTCAAAAAATTGCTTGAAAGTAAATTAAGGTTATTTTGTTTTGGTTTTACATAATTCAATTTTGCTGGTCGACATAAATCACAATTTTAGTAAGAAAACAAAGGGAATTAAATTTGAGCATTATATATATGTGGTGTGCACAATTTGATTAAATGACCAGAACCAGAGAAATTGTGTAACAAAGAAATTGTGTTCGGATTCAGGTTTAAATTCTCTGAATTTTTGGTTTTATCCGATTTTTTGGCCGATTAATCGTATCATAATGAAACCTAATTTTCTAAGTATTCTCAATTGTTTAAATCTTTTTGAAATTCACACTTGAGTTTTTTAACCCTAAATAATTGACTTGTATATTTTCTTGTTTTAAAATATAGTTGTAATAGGTTATTTGAATTTAATGTTAAATTCTTGAAAATAATTTGTTTATAATAATATAAATGATCTTTTAATTGAAAAAAACTATTCATTAAAATTCATTGTTGTGGTATGTTTTGGACAGTTAAATATTAGTATAATTTTTTAGAAAAATTGAGAAATATTTAAAAAAATCAACCATGAAAACATGGTGAAATAAGATTTACTCCACACTTCTATTTTTATTAATTAACAAAAGCTTCTCATTGCTTTCAATATATATCAAAATTTCGATTAATGAATTTTTAAAGGTTTCCTTCGGTCTTGGGGCCATGTGGTGGACATGGCCCACACACACACAGTCGGGCGGGGCCCAATTTCATGTGCGTTTCCTGTTTCCCGTTATTACTATTTGCCTTTTCTTTTAGTACTGTCTTTCTTACAAATATAGCTCACTATTAGATACACTGCAGTGCCTACACAAATGTTAATTGACGGGACAAATTAATATAAATTTAGGATATATTATCTCCATTTATTTGGATGATTCTTTTACCTTTATCACTCCAGTTATAACTGCAAAACAAACTAAATTATTCAAAATTTGACTATAATTTAATAGTTTGTCTTTGTTCATTTTAATATTTATAACAAATAAATATTGATTACATGTATCGTTTGATAATTTTAAAAATATATAATTTCGATTGAACAAGTGTGAAATGATAAAATATGTATAAAAATAATCACCACGAACCTAGATAGTGTTGAATTCTACTAATATTCTAGCCATTGGACCAGGTTCAATTACAATTTCACTCTTAATATGAAATTATATCAACATTAAATAATGTACATATAAACTCAGCTTGACTTAATTTATATGGTAGTAGACTAGTGGTAAAAGTTGAGGCTCCAAAATCAAGATGTCTCGAGTTCGAATGCCACTGTTGTAGGTATTTATCTGATTTAATACTAGTATTGGTAGTTGGTTTTTGTTTGAACTAATTTGATAGTTATCGAATAGTTTTCGATAAATTCTGATATGTTAATTGACGCAATAATGTATTCACTATTTCAGTTAAAATAAAACTCCATTTTGACTTGTTTATTACTCCTTCTGTCCCAAATTATTTGTCGTTTTACATATTTTCACACATATTAAAGTGCCTAATAATTAGCCTCAATTTTAGGGAAAAAATAAATTATATACCTAAAATACCCTTATTTTCTATTTATCTCATGAGCATTAACTATTTATACGTTATTCAAGTTTTACACTCTCTCTCTTAAAGGAAAAATATGAAAATATGTAATTAATATTATATTGAAATCCTAAAGCGACAAATAATTTGGGACAAAAATTTCTCTAAAACGATAGATAATTTGGTGTTAATATCTCAAAGAAATTTTTGTCTATGTAAGCTTATTGTAATATTCCACAGTTCCAACATTTAACATTTACCAAAGATGTAATAAATATTTCTTGATAATATCGTTTTTCCCTTTATTTTCTTAAAGGGGAGTTGTGTTAAGTTAATTCGCACCCGTAAATATAGTTTCCAAACGCCACCGCCGAGAGCTCTCAATCAACTCCCGTCGAGAACTCGATTAAGAGGGACACTGCCACCGCCGCCGTTGAATTCAACCTTCCGTTAATACAGTATGATAGTTGGTGTTAATATCTTTGTGTCATGGAACCATAAACCAATCAAAGGGTTCCTATAATTTATTGACAAAATTATATGACTGCAGGAAATTAACTTCATTGTTTACATTAGCATTTGAATATAATATTATATATGATTATGAATGTCCAATCTTTCTTGGCTGTCAAGTCTGTAATAGTATGAATTAGGGGTTTGGTATTTGTAGCTACATTAATTGCACTTTTTTTTTATTATTTTAAAATTGTCAATAAATTTTTGAAAGCGAGACAGCCTGTTAGTGTCTAATAAAAAAGGTTGATTCTTGTTAATGGCCTAAGCCTTTGCACATTAGCTTTTATTATCATCTAGAACACTATATAATAAAAATTAAAATGTTCGAATAAATATCTAGAGGCTCCAACTTATTTTAAACCATGTTAGGGTCTGTTAGATAAAATCAACAAAAATTATTGAAACACTACAACAAAGCAAAATAGAATGGACGAAGAAAGCTCTCATATTAAATAATTTTTAAGTTGACATTAAATCATTCGATTCGCCTCGTTTACTCTCTTATAAAAAAATCTATAATTTAAAAGATTAAAATTTGACTCCACCCTATATTTATGAAGCAAAACTTTTGAGATAGAAAGAAGTAATTCTGAAATAAATTATTACTATGTACAAGTGTACAACTTCCCAGATGAAAATTGTTCTTTATTCAATAAACGGCATTAAATCAAAAGCCATAAAGGATAGCCAAAAGCCCTGTTATATAGTAGTTGGGAGTTGGGTATCGGGACTCGGACTCTAGCTTAATTTCTGGGAATTGTTTATTTTTTCTTTTAAATTAACAGACTGGGAAGTTTATTCACTACTTTTTGTAGTTTATTGATAATATCTACATAAATATTTGTTTGATTAATATATATGAAGAAAAAAAATACGATTTTATTTCCGGATAAATGCAAAATGTAATTAGTTATTTAATTGATCAAGATGAATATTCCCTCCGTTTTTTTTATTTGTCATTTTGAAGGATTGCACACGAATTAAGTAATGTCATAAATAGACACTTTTTTGAGGCAAAAATATCAAAATATCATTTTAATCTAATAATCTTAGCATTAATTAACATTAATGATAAGAATTAGAAAAAAGGGTAAAATTGATAAAAAAAAAAACATTAATTTTACATTGAAATTCTAAAATGACAAATAAAAGTAACAAATATTTTTTGCCAAAGTGACAAATTAAAAAAACGGAGGGAGTATATGGTACTTACAAATTAAAATTGGATCATCATCTAACTCACTCAGTTCTTTAAGTTTGGTTTTTAGAGACATTTGTGTTCTTGCATCTCCTTTTCAGTTATTCGATATTAAACATGTCTACAGAGAAAGTAATGGAGCAACACACTCATTAAGTAGCTAAATAAGCTTTTTGTAATTTTGTAGATAATGGATATTTTTAACATTATAACAGCCGAACTATGTGATTGATTTTATAATATGGTTTCATTCTTGAAATAAAAAATCTTAAGCTTATTAATTAAGTGATTTGTGGTGTCAGTGTCACAAAGGCCGTTTTGCCAAATATTAGTTCTTTTCTTTTTGGTACTACTTATAAATTATTGATAGGAAATAAATAAATGAATCTGTAGTAATGACATCAAGACGTGTTGTAATATTGTTTTCTTCAATACTTATTTTGTTCCCAACATTCAGTATACACCAGGGTTATACAATTAGCCGGACACAATGAAATATAATGTTTAGTGTATCACTTGTTATATCCAACTTTATAAGGCTTAATATTCCTGGGTGACCAATAGCGAAGTAATATCGTGAGGGAAGGGTGAAAAGAATCCCCATTTGCGGTAGAATTGGCTAGGGAGAAGCAATTGAATAGATATTTATTTTGGAAAGAAATTGTCAGTCCGCGACGAAGAAGATCAACTCAACAACTGACGATTTGTCGTCTACTGGCCCCATTATTGCTGATATTAAAAGGATTTTTCATAGTTTTCCTTGATTTCAAATGGTTTTACCCGTAGGAGTGGTAATAAAGTGGCCCATTCTTTAGCCAAATTGACGTCTTTAGATGAATTAATTGTTTTACCTAATCATATTAGACAAAATATAATTACGAATTTTCTTTAAGTAATATATCTATCATTTTTTCTAAGATGTATATATATATATAGAGAGAGAAATACAATACTATTATCATAGGGTCTATTTGGATAGGTTTTGGCTCGGTTTCTTGAGTCTCGATTTAAAAAAATGGTTTGGATGGTTTCGATGAAACCTTTGAAACCTCATTTTGATGGGTTTTGGTTGTTGGGTTTTGTGGTTTGAATAAGTTGAAACCCCACTTGGGGTTTGGATGTTGGGTTTTAGGGAAAAAAGTAAGTGGTAGGTGTCAAATCAATATCTTTTTTAGTGAGATTTAGAAGAAAAATAGGTAGTAAATGTAAAATCAATATTTTATAGGTTTTAAGAGTTTGAGTGTGAGTTTTTAAATAAATTTTTTATGGTTTTATGAGTTTGACGAAGTCCCATTTAAAAGGGTTTTAACTCGGTCTCGATAAACTCGCGAGACCGGGCCAAAACCCAACCAAATACACCCATAGTATTTTATTTAATTCATATTAGCCCGATATAATTGGATGAACGGGGGAGTTGGTTCCCACGCAAAACTGACACCACACTGGTGTAGGGCCCTCCACAATTTCTTGTTATCGTTCCGTGCAATGATTAATTGAATGAATGATTATTTACAAAAACAACCGGAGTAGATAATACTAAGTTAATTATAATATTTTAGTAATAAATTATAAATAAACAAACGACAATGCATGTGGGTGGGTGCATCTCTGGCACTTTAACCCCTCAACTTTATTTGTAACATTATCAGCGAAATGCTTTGTTTGATAGCTATAATATAGCTTTGTTTTGGTTGACCAATCGATTCACAATTACTACTCAAATATATTAATCTATATATGTAGGACAGTACGTAATCCCTGTTTTTCTTCTTTTTAATTGCTTAGCATAATTTAAATTTTATTCTAATGTTATTGAAATGCTGGCGAAATTGTCACAAAAACAAAAGTTTATAATTAAAAGTTTTAATCCATGATTATGACACAGCCAAATGTCACACATAGTACTCTTCATCATAAACCTAATTTAAATTTTGACCAAAAGCATGGTACCAAGTGTATCCATATACTATAAATTATGTAAGCATTTATTCCAAGCATCATCATAAGCCAGGGCTGATTGCCCCCTACCATGAGACACTATTAAACAATTGAGAAGCATTCAAATGAGAGCTTAATAGAGCAAAAACCTTAATAATGCAGGGTGTGAATTGGAAATTCACCTTTCCATTAGTGAAAAACTTTCATAAGTAAACCTTATTTAATTTGTGGTGGCCACTTATCCCTTTTATTATCATATAGAGAAATAATCCTAACCATTTAATTTGCTTTACCACAAAGCATGATTATAATATTATAATACTCTTATCTTATGGAGTATCAAAAAAGTACAAAAACATATAAATGGTACTTGTCCCTGCATATGATGTTTTAGCTTGAGCAGACAGCATGATTATGAGGAAGATTTCAGAGCATTCTACCTCTCAATCAGTTACAAGTTCATAATAAATTGCTTAAAGGTCCAGCCCAACTAATATAATCTTAAATTAGGAGTCTAGCTAACGTAGACTTAGTAACCATTTTCACTCTTTAATTTCATTTGCTCTAGTTTTGGCTTATAGAGTCTGATTAATACCTATATCATGATCCCAAGGGTAGTTTTGAGACTTCACCTTAATGTTTGCTATATTACTTAGAGATAGAGATGGAGATGGTGTAATAGTGTTTGATCGTGACAATAACCATTTTGTAAAATATGCAATACCCAATAGGGATCAAATTGCTTAAACGTAGTCGAGACAATAATATAGTCCAGATTGTGGAGTCTAATTAACAACTTGTACTGTGTTTTGACTTATTAATAGAGGCAGTGAAATTTTATAAAAGATGTACATAGGGATCAAATTGCTTAAAGGTCCAGACAAACTAATAAAATCTCAAGTTGTAGTCTAGTTTACACTTGATACTACGTTTATAATGGGATCGATCTATGGTAATTCGGAAATTCCATCCTTTAATTTCATTTCCTTGAGCTTTGGCTTATAACAAAAGCAGCATAATGGTATTTTATGACGATCACAACTCTTCTGTAAAGACCTTTCATGATGTAGTCTTATGTCAAAACATACTGTGTGAGCTTATGTACGTGGTCTTGATCGAGTATTTTCTTTATGTTTTGTTGTCCCCCGTAATAAGAATTATGCAATTTTGTTTCCTAAGCGGCTTTTGACATCTAATTCCTAACATGTACTGGGCAAAAGAATTTCCAAAACAGTAGCTAAAACCATTAAAGTTTACTAAATATAATGATCTAATTTTCTTTCTATTAATAAATGGTCACACATCAGTAAACATATTATAGCATGCCAACCGAGTAGATTCGGTACAGCCTGGAGCAATTTGTACTTTTGTGAGTTCATGCTAAGCATAATTGCATATGAATTGATGGATTCCTACACACACATGTAAATGTAATCCTGCTTATCATCTTTTGTAGGAAACAATATTGTTTATAAACTTTGTTTTCAAAGATTTCGAAACCATTTGCAAAGTTGATAGGTTAAACCAAATTCCCTTTTTGGGGGAAGCAAGAGATGATGAAATTAATGGAGTCTAGTCCATCTTCTTAGGCCATCTCCAATGGAGATGGCCGGGCTGGGGGCGGGGTGGGGCTGCGGGAAAGGAGTCGTCTCCAGTGGGGGCTGGGGGCGGGCAGGGCCCTGGGCTCGCGTGGGGAAGAAGACGGGAAATACACGCGCCCCTAATTAAGTCAGGGGACGCCACTTGGCGTCCCCTGACTGGTTCCATTTTTTTTTTGTTTTTTTTTTAAAAATTGTTTATTTAATAGGTTTTTTAATAAATAAAAATAGAAAAAAATATATATAAACTTAAATAATTAATAAAATTAATTTTCCCTATTAAATTAAATTAAATATGTAGAATTTAAATATTTAATAAAATTTATTTAGTATATTTATTGTATATTTACTAGCATTTAATAAATATATGTAGTCACCAATTTTTAATTTGATTATTTAATATAATAAAATTATTTTTTTTAAATTAAAATCATTAATAATTTATTAGAATTGTAATTAAATTTATTTATGGATAAATCATTAATAAATAAATAGCATTTTTTATTTTAATATCTTTTATTGTAATTAAAAATTTAATCATTTAACTACAATATTGGTGGTGGCTATATTTTTTAAAAAATACGGAATTAGTTAAAAATAAAATTAAACACTTATACAAATAATTTAGATTGATACTTAATTTAAATTAAATATTTAAATACATACTAAAATAGACAAGAAAAGTAAATTCAAACAATTACATTCATGCTTAACCGTATTTTTCGTATTATGTATTAATTTTAATTTACTTAATTATTTACTCTCTTTAATTTTAATATTTTAATATAATTAATAATTTAATTACAAGTACTAATAATTATTACTATTATTAATATTAAACAAAATTAAAATCAGAATTATAGGTGAGAGTGGACAAAGGAAGAAAATGGAATTAATTCCATTCCGGAGCCCTACCATTGGAGACGAACAGGCAGGGCTCGGGGGGGGGGGGGGGGGGGGCAGGGCTGGCTCGGGGCTCCGAAGCCCCGGGGCTAGCCCTCTCCATTGGAGATGGCCTTAAAGAATTATTGAAAAGGCACAGGCCCACAGGCTACCTAATTATCACGATTAAGGAAATTTGGTTACATTTAACACAGAAGAAACACAGGTAGCAGAAAATTCTTCAAAGAACATACTTATCTAATTAAAATCTCCTTTTCATCTGTTTGGTAGTGTGTCGGTCAGTGTGTGTGTGTGTGTGGGGTATTGTACTTTAAATCGGCTAGAGTTGAGCTTTACTGGAAAATGTAACATGTATTATCAACATTTGGAATGTCCAATGAAAGTAATAAGACTCAGCTCAACTTGCTCAAGTTCCATCTATAATTAAAGCTTAAACCGAACCAATCAAACTTGAACAACTTTTATCGTTTGATAGTTGAAATTCGATTTGCATTCATCTTGTTAAGTTAAAAAAATTATGAAATATATTTAAAAACATCAAGAAACTAAACCTCATTCTAACTCCTTTTTTTCTTTTTGAAAAAATAAATCAACCTTGATGAAAAAATATTCAAACAAAGATTGACCAATGTGTTGTCCGATTTATCTCGACTCTGTTATATCCATCCCTTGGTCACTTGTAAAATAAAAAAAAATTATTACTTGCTCCTCCAAGGACTGCTAACAAAGTGAGAGCTTAAATGCTTAATCAATCCTTAATAATCCATTTTGATGCTGACTAATATCTTCTTTGAGGTGATTAGAAAAGAATATCAGATTTTGTTGGTACATCTTTTCAGGACCAAAGCACCAAATAATGTAATAGAAGATCCAACAAACAGACATGACAACCACTATTTCTTCAATGGCTTTTAATGCATGCGAAGAGGAGACCTTTTACTGCAATCATAATTGGATAAATTTTAATAGGGAAACCGTTGACTGTTTTTTTATCCTAGTCTTAAATCCACAATCATAGAAATCAAAATAAGTCCTGGCTATTAGGATTTATCCTAGTTATTAGTATAACATAAATTTGAATATAAAGCTCTAAACTATTCAACTGATAGGTGCTACCTAATGGCAAGGATGATTTGAATTCATGACACATATTTAGCATCTACGTTATCATGCCATGACCATTCATTTCTAGCTAAAATGTCATCAAAACATGTAATTACACATATCATTTGCAAGAAGAAATCGAAAGTTTAGTTACCTTTTGTTATGGTTGGCTTTCCCCCAGATTCTGAAACACACATATACTGGAGAAGAGTAAACAAACCACTGTAAGTTGAAGAATACTCCCATATTATCTACTAATCAACTACAAGTATAGCCCATCAAGTTGGTGGAGGTCCGGTGTGAAGGCCCTTTGATCGCAAACTGAAGAACCAGCCCACACTAATAACAAGGATCCACATGACAGAAGTCAGGACAACCATTTTTCCTTTGTTTGATGGAAGTTTATCAAGCCAATCCTTTTCTTCATACACACCCTCACAGAATTCTTCAATGATGACATTTATCAAAGCATCCAAAAGATTTTTTGAACGGCCCAAATCTATGGAATTCATGACTTTAATTCTAGCTTCTCTTAGACGATCTATCACCATCTCTGCCTCAATAAATTCTATATTGTTGAAAGAATCAATAGGAATTTCACATTTGTTTTCTAAGGCATCAAAGCATACACTCTTGTCAAAAGTAATTGTAGATGATGATGATGATGATGGTGTCAGATCTGAGACAGAAATTGTTTTTGATATAGGTGTCTCCACTGGATTTAGGGGAGTAATGAAGTTCTGGAAACCAAAAATAAGTTAAAACTCAGCAATTCGTTTAAAGACGTCAGTGTACTTAAACAACAAGCATCAAACAGATACATACGTGCTGCAACAGAGTGAATATTCTACAATCACGAGGAACTTATCTCCTTATCTAATTATTAAATCAAAAAGAACACAGAACCATTGTTTTGAAATAACCAAAAACTTGCAATATGGCTAGCCTGAAGCTGTGATTTATATACCTTTCCCACTAGCAGCTTGATTTGATGAAGCTATTATATGCAGCAACAGCATCAATACAATCAGAATGCAATGAGAATGTGCAGTTCATACATCAGAAAATAATTCCTAATACTTCCATAAAGCTCAAACTAATCAGAAAAAGTCATTATCTCAGATTTTTTCAATAAATTTGTATCCAAGTTTTGCTCAGAAACTACACAAATCTTAGCTAATAAATCGATAAACTGAAATATAATCACAAATTAGACAAATGAATAGATCAGTAGGAAACCGAACAAAAAATAACTAAGATATAAATCTAATCATACTTGATGATAAAAAATAGAAAAAACCTATTATATAACCTCTAACAAATGCGCAAAATTAGCTAACAGATACTCAAATATGTTGATATTTAATCACAATAAACTAGAGAGTTATCATAAAACCAGTAAGAAATATATAAAAAAAAAAAAGTAGCTAACAGATAAATATATTGATATGTGAATGTGATCGCACAAAGTTAGACAAAGGAAATAAATCGATTAGGAATGCGCAAAAGTTACCTAAAATCGGGGAAAAAAATAACAAATCAAAACTACCTCAGCAGATTCAATGAAAGGATTATCAGAAACTTCCTTTTCCCGTTCTGAAACCGAGGGATTCTTCTCCAGAACAGCCGTAAATTCAGTACTCAAACTCTTCTTCGCGACCTAGCATTGAAATGAGACGAAGTTGAAATTTACTTACCATTGCAGATTTTTACTGATCAGATTTTCTTTGGATTAAATGATACCTTGTGCAGATTTCTCTTCACATCGGAAGTGGAATTAGATCGACGATTTGCAGAAGTATGATCTATTAGTGGTGTTCTCTGTGGAGTCTGAATCGGCAAGTCTCTCATTTTCGAAGTGTGTGTTTCGAGCGGGAATTTTGAATTATGTGAGAAACTTTATCACTTTATATAGGAATTTAAGTCAAGTTAGGGCCCTCATTCAGTTTCATGGGCCGTGACCCAATAGGAACTATTGAATTACAATTTCGAATTGGGCTTATTTCTTGAAGTACATTGAGCCCATTCTAAACCTTTGGATCCAAAATTTGTTTTGAAATAAATAACAAAAAAATCCAAAAATAAAGTAATACTAAACGACATTGTAACCCTTAAAGTTTAAATTAAACTCAACAAGAATATTAAGCTTGATGTGGACCTAATTTTTTTTTTTAAATACTAGTGTATTAAAATAGAAGAAAATTCATATTTGTAGAAATTGAACCCATGACCTCTTAGGTCTAGAACCTCATCCTTAACCCATTTGCTAAGGCGTCATCGGCGTTGGTCGGGTCGATTCATCCCGAAAGTTTTAATACGAACACCTCATTAGTTCGACATGGTCCATAAATATTTGGGTAATATACACAATATTGAACCAACAGGTGATTGGTCTAGTGGAAGGGACTAGTCACTACAAAGTAGCGGACTCAGGTTCGAATCCCTGTTGGGAGAGGTTCCCACTTTATGTGTCTGACGCTCCTCGAAATGGATTAAACCCTTGATAAACAAAAAGAAAATATACACAATATTGAATCGCATGAAATCTCACCTACACATTAGCCATGAAATGGGCCGGGAAATCCTGATCTTTGGTGAAATAAATTAGATCAAAAGCCCAAAGCAGGACCAACCTTTCTAAGCAACCATATTGGGCCTTACTAAAAAAGCTCAGATTTGTCACTCCGGGTCCTGATCTGTCCATTAGTTTGACTTTGATCTGAAACCTTACCCCGATTTTGTTGGATTTTCAAAATCTTTAACCATGTTCAAGTCCACTTGGTGTTCAGATTTCAAAAAAGAAAAAAATTCAGATCCGAAAAAACCTACAAGGTTCAGATCTAACAAGCTTCCTAAAAATAAGTAATCACTCAATTTAGCTCACAAATTCAAATTTTCTTTCGTTGTTACTAAGATTCGATCAATCCCCACATATGTATCAGATAGTATAAATTCCACAACGTATTAAAATTATTTCTTATTGTTATGTGAGGATATGCATAAAATCAAATTTGTGAAAAAAAATATATACTCATGGTCCGTTAGACTGACAATATTGTTTATTTTACAAGCACAAATAAAATATCATGTAAGTGTAATTTTTATTTATTATTGAATCGTAATTAAATCTTTTGCAGGTTGGATCAATCTAGATTTATTCCATGTTTTTGAATTGTAGATTTTTAATCGAATTCAAATTAAATTCATCGTATATATTTTTAACATTCACAATATCAATCAGATTTTATTCAAATTAAAATATACTCCATTAAAAGTACTAGTTATAACTGGTTATCAATCCCAAATTATTTATAAGTTGCTTCACCAAACAAGGATCTTGGACATTTAGAATTTGTCTTTTCTTTGACATCATAACAAATCAAACTTCAATCTCTTACAGAGAAACAAAATCATATAAAACCATACCCAACTTCATGAAACTTTAATTCAAAAGCCACAAATCACATTATTTTTCCCAATCAAATCATACATTTATACATAATATATAAGAACCCCTTCAAAAACCATTATGCAGGAACTTAATCACGATTATCTATGAGCACACTTAAAATCGAATCAATGACACACTTAAAGTAAGTGGCGTGATGATTTATAATTAGATTTGATTTCAAAATCCGATTCGAGGTCATGAGCATTATTTGGAGGAATCTTAGCCCGATCTTCATCGTGGTCAAAGCAATGATAACACGCATTCGGTCCACCCGGAACATTTCGATTAAGTTCACCACCAAGCATCCTCCGGTCCATTTCAATATGTTGAAGTCTTGCATGGCCTCCATGAATGGATCCAATGATCAAGAATGAAGCAAAAAAGAGAATAACAAAAGCCTTCCTCATCATCAAAAACAATTTTGTTTGCTTGAGTTATATATATATACTTCCTTAAGTTATCTTTTGCACGAGATTATGAACTTCTACGTTTGCTATATATATATAGTGATGATGAAATGAATATTAAGAAAAATACAAAATTAAAAATATTACTAACCAATACCTAATAGACGCGTGTTGATTCAGAAGTAATTAGAAGTATGGTGTTAAATTAAAGCACTTTGCTTTTGTTTTATTATTCCACAAATTACTTAATTATATAATTAATGCTAACCGTTCTTTTGGGGGTTTATTATTTGCATTAATTAATCCTCCACTAAACATTATTTTATGTTAATTGATATCTTTTTCTCAACCATCTAATCTCCTTTCTTTTGGGAAATCATATGAAAGGAGAAAGTGGAGGACCTGGAATATATGCTTGAGAAGTACCTGAAGTAATTTTGCTACTTGATGTTTAGTTGGTAACCAATCAACTTAATAAAGATTTTTGAATCATATTAGTTAATTTAATCTCTTTTTTATATAATATTAAAAAAAAAAAACATAGTATATAATAGATTAGGGAAGAGTGCATTTAATGCAACTCAATCATGGCAAACTTGACAATACCAAAAGACTTATACCTTATAGATACATATGGTCTATTTGGATTGGTATTGACTTGATTTTGATTTCAGAAAGAAAAGCTTGTATGATTTTAATGGAACCTTTTATTGGGTTCGGATGCTAGGTTTTGTAATTTTTAAAAAATTGAGATATTATCTTAATGAATTTGTAAAAAAAAATATATGTTTTAAATGTCAAATCAATATTTTTGTGGTCAATGTCAAATATATGTCTTTTACAAGTTAAAGTTCGAGTTTTATTAAGTTATGATTTATAACGAAACTTTTTAACTTTGGAACAAAACCTAGATTAGGAGTGGGTTCGGTTGGGTTTCTTTCAAAAAAAAAAAAAAAAAAAAAAAAACCACAACTCTTTAACCTTGGAACAAAACCATGAGAAAATTTTAAAAATTCAAATTAAATCATTAATACTCCCAAATGCAGACCCTTTACTGTACACGCTTAATTGAAGTATAGTGGAGACATATGTTCGGCAATCTTACAACACTTTCATTAATTATTCATTACTAGTGATTTTGCACCTACTTTTCTCTTGGTTAGTGGTAAAGATACTTGGAAAGTAAGGATAACATATAGAAAGACTATGTTTGGACTTTTTGGGTTTGGTTAAAGCTAAACTTGTAAAATTAATAATATGTCTCTTAATAATTTGAGGGAAAAAAATATGAATCAATTAATGTCACAGGCACCTAGATTACACATTGTATTCTTTGTATGTTAGTGAGATTTATAATATTATATATTTTCAAATTGTAGTACTCCCTAGTAGATATATATATAAGGTTTTTTTTTTAATGTTTAGTTGGATATTAGGCTTTTTTTTTTTCGGCAATAAAAAATGTCTATTGAATAAACCAACATTAAATTATGGTGTATGGTCAAATTTGTACGTCTTACTTTATCTAGTAAAGCTCGAAAGATGTTGCAAAGTTATCAAATAATAATAATTATTTATTAAATTCATTTTGATGATCATGCATAATGATTGAAATTAAACAAATTAACTTAGAGTCGAATATTGAATAACTTTATTTGGTTATATTGTTGAAAAATTAACTCAATTTAGAAGTAGGGGAAAATATTTTTTTCTATCTCTAATAAATACATAATTTTATATTAAAATTGTGAGGCTGTAAAGTAAACTAAAAATACAAAGAAAATATACATAAACCTGCTGAAGGGAAATAAGGTTGCTAGTGGAAGGAAAAATACCTAAACCAATAAGATAGAGTCTGTCAATAGAATTTTTCAAGTGTCAGTCTCATCTTATTTAATATTTGAATCAAATTAGATGAAGACATTGCTTCAACAAAAGAAGCAAAGTACTTGGCTTTCTAGCTAATATGTTTCATGAATTTCATGATTTCATGAAAAACCTGTTGGATGTTTCACATAATCTAAAAGTTGATTAAATATCCTTTTAAATTATTATTTTTGAAATACCACATGACGTATTCGATATGTATCATATGTATATTAAAGGAATATTGTATATTTCGCATATAAATTAAGTAAAATTTTGAAGTATGCGTGTATACATGGATCAAAATTTCGTTTCGAATGTATGTTTCGGTTAGCCAAATATTGAAAAAATTTCGAGACTTTCGAAAACACTAAGGATTTTTTTTTTAAAAAAATTACTAAATTAAAAAAAATAAGAAAATCTCAGGTAAACAAATAGTTTTGGAATTACATCTTGTTTACATTTCGCTTGATTCAAAAATGAAAAATTTTCGATGTTTTTAACGAAAAAGATGAAAATTTTGATCCATGCGTGTATAGTGATTGCGGTCAATGGGACAAATCTTTTTGAAGTTTAAACGAGGCAAATGAATTATAATCGAATGTTAAATGTACAAATTAAACAACAAAATTAATTTAGCTGGGCCCATAGAAATAAAGAGCAAAAAACATGAAGTGATGAAACAAGGAATAAAATTATGGACCCAATGAGTTATAGGGCCCGATTGCCAATTTTGTATATCCCATGTAGGGATGTCAATGGGGTGGATTGAATTCGATAGGAACTCAAACCGATTAACTAGAATATTTATTCGATTAAATATTCGATGAACCTGATCCGATATAAAATATCTGTAATATGAAATAGATGGAGCCTGATTCGATCCGTTAAAAATTCGGATCCGAGAATATTTAATATTTACATTCATAGTATTTTAACCAAAAAAAAATATATATATACCATCATTTTTAAGTTTAACTCCACCAAATTAACAAATAATTTAAAAATGTTTTGAGTAAAATCAAGAGAACCCTAATATATACTACTATTACTTCGTAACTTAAAAGAGAGCTTTTCTCTCCATTCCAGACTAACAGTTTCTTCTTTCTTCAATTATTTCCATTTTCATTTTATAATTTATTTTGGTCCTCAATTGATTACATTTTATCCTTTATATCTTGGTATAAATATTCTAATGAATCTGAGAATTACATGGGAAAGCTCAGTTTGGTGCGTCTGATTTGGCCCAGATTGCCGCAATTGGGCTTTGTAATCGCGCTCAATTTTCAGTTCGGTTCCTCCGATTATTTCACGGGCAGCCCCTGTGTTAATCTGTCAAAATGATGGGCCAGCCCGTTTAATTGACCCAATTACAATCTCTATATAACCCAGATATTAAATAATGTGGCCCAAATTAATAATTTTTGTACCAATTATGCCCTTCTACTTTATCAATATTACTTCAAAATTGCCATCAATTAATCGGGCCTATGTGAATAATTAAACGCGGGACAATTTTTTTTAACTCTCACTCATCTCTCCCGCCCGAACAAGTAAGAAGTTTCAACCCTAAAATTCTTTCTCTCTCTAAGCTCTTTTCTTCAATTGAGCTAAAAATGTTTGTTAATGGAGCTCTAAATTCCATTGTTGGTTGCAAAATTGTGGACTTGAATTTTGTTGCTACCAACCCCATAACCGCGCACTCCTTGAAGTGGTTAGGAGTAATTTTTTAGCACTTTAAAATTTATTTCGGAGGTTATGTTCATAGTGTATGTAGATGCATATTATGTGTTTGATGAAATTGACTACAAACTTTTAGAGACCGTAATTCGTGGTAGAAGGAGTTTATTTCCTTTTTGTTGGAATGGATTTTCTTGTTTGCTATTTTTGTGACATTTGATATTTATGTTGGATTGATTTGTTGTTTTGTCGGATTATTTTGCCTAATTCATTGATTTGCTATTTAAGAGGGGGTTGTTTTTTGTTATTTACATGGGTTTTTTTTTTAATTTTTCCTTAAAATGAATTGGTGTAATGTAGGTATATTTAGCAAATATTTTGTTGTTGATACTTGTACAAAAAAAAAAGACAATTTTTTTGGTCTCATCATATGTTTCTTCAACTTTATATTGATTTTTATAGAGTCCAATATGCATAGATTGGTTAAACTAACCAAAAGTAATATGTGATATTTGAATACAGATCTCGCGTATGGATTCTCGGCGGAAAGATCTATTGCTAAACATGCTCCACCATTTCTTTTGGAGATGTGTGATTCTAATATGTATGCGTTAGACTTTGTTTTTGAGAGTTGGAGATTGTTGAACTTGGATCTATGACTTGAATTGTGTTTTGTGATTAACTTCGACTTAAATTGCATGTAATAGTTGGTCATGCTTATTTATGATATGTAGATCATATTCGGTGTATTTGGGGCAAGTGTTTTCTCGAATTTGCGTGATATTTGATGTAGTAATAGGTGTGGTTCAGTGCTTATATTTGGTGTGGTTTTATGCTTATATTTTGGTGTAGTAAACATGGTTTAAGTAAAATTTACAGGGGTGTTATTGCTATAAAAAAAGGAGGGTTTACATGGTTTAAGGGAAGGGAATATTTTGCTATATTTACAGGTGTGTTTTTGCTATAAAAAATGAGGGTTACATAATAGTTACTGGGGCATAATAGTAAATTCACAATAATTGTATACACCGAATGGATCATTATTTTATCAAGTTGAGCCCATAATTACACCTACTATCCCAATAAAATTGTTGGCATGATTATTGTATTCGCCCAAATTGTCAATTGGGCCAAAAAATAATCAAGGCTACCAAACTTAGCCGAGGCAAAGCATATAACTTTGGTTTAAAAGTGTTTATGGAATTTTTTATTTGAAAAAAAAGAAAAGATTAGCGGATCTGGATATTTTAACTGGATCTCGGATATTCATTGGATCCAACTGAAGTTTTGTATCGAATTCAGCTACAAGAAATAAAAATCGGATTCGGAGTCGGATTGACCCCGATCCGGTCCGAGTCCTATTACAGGCCTAATCCCATGTTTTAGCCCTTTCATGTTTGACCTTTTCTGTTTTTCTTCTTTCCCAGTTATATATAAATAAAGCAATTTCGTTTTGGCGCTAATTATTTAGAAATTCTCTCTCTTCTACCTAGTTTTCGAGTTCCAGAACAGAGCGAATTAAGGGAATTTATTCGATGGAGTCGGGTGCAGGAGAAAGCTCAGCAACCGCAGACGATTACGAGTCGTTGATGTCGACAACTGATGCAGAGCTGCTAAAGCGTTCATGGCGGAACGAGAAGGCTGCGCCGGAGATTCTCAAATTTGATTCCGATTTAGTTTTGAGATCCCGCCAACAGATCCAATTAATGGTACGACTGTTTTTTAATTAATAAGTTTTGATATTTCTTTCATTAATTTGAATAGTTTTCTAAGTTTAAATGCTAGGAAGTAATATCATCTTAAGAGTTGGAACTGCTGGTGGCGATATCATTCTTTTAGGAGCTATGAATTTGAATTTGGGGGATTAAATTGTAAATGGGTTGTAGCTTTTTTATTTTTAGTGTTGTTATTTGTATACATTACAGTATCTTTTAGCGAGCAGCCAAAATGAAGTTTTTGGCAAGTAAAGTATGTTACCCTTATCATATAGTAATTGGTTAGTCAAATTAGATCTGGACAAAATTTCTTCATATTTGTTTAATTTTTGCTTTATTACTGATTTTCTTTTTCGGTAGTTATTAGTTATCAAATTGTTTTGTTCTTACAATAGTTAAAAGGGTTCCAATAAGTCAATGACAATAGTTTAGTATCTGATAAGTTTTGTTGTCAAGAATATATGTTGAAATGTTTCAATTTATGGGCAACAAGCTAGGTTTCTTGTTGACTGTGGAAATTGATGCTTATGAACTTTTTCTTTATGTTTATGCAATCATATGGCACCTCTTCATGAAAATCTCGAACTTAACCAAACCTTGCCTGATGTTATAGACACACTTAATATACTAAGGTCACTCTGCTTTCACCATTTATCCCTCTCACATGTATGATGTAGTTTGAAGTAACAATAATGAAATACCTGAAATAGGGCATAAGAACCGTCTTTCTTAACTTTATTCTATCATAGGGAGGTATTCAAAATAGTTATACCTACAATTTGTGACTGAATGCTTTATAGTATATTGAGTCTGTGTATTTAAAACCTCACTTTAGTAAATATATCAGATGATTGTTATTTAATAAATCTATTATGAGTCTGTGGTCAATTAATTGAATATAAAAGCTGTTTTTTTAAATTGGGAGAATAGCATTTTACCCCCACTGTGAAATGTGAAGAGGCACTTTACCTCTCTCTGGAAAAAAGAGAGGTTAATTTAGCTACCCGAGATTTAAAAAATGTAGCAATTTGCTTCCTATGACTGGTGATTAGTTAACGTGCTTATTTATGAGCGTGATTGTGTGTTTTTTAGTTGTACAAAGACATTTTTACCCTTACACCATGTAAATAAAAGATTAACCATTTCACCCCTTCATTTGTCTTATGTTTTATTTTCTGGTCTGAGAAACAGAAGCTGAAAAGTTATGTTAGTTGCATCCCCTTTCAGTAAAGTTAAGAACCGACTAATGAAACAAACAATTTTCATTATTGAATATTTCATGTCTTGATTAATCTAATGAAGCTTTTGTTACTGCTTGAGTTTTAACAAAACTGGCAACACAGTGGGAGATTTTTACAGTGAATCTTTTTCACATATTATTCAGCTCAAAATTGTGAACTTAGTTAGGACGGAAAAGTGCTTGTTGCATTAGAAAGGCTTACTTAAATAACCCCATGATGCATTTATGCCATAGACAAAGCATTCATTAGTAGTTTGATTAAAATGAATATTCATTACATCATTGCTGCAGTGTTTGAATCATCCTTACTTATGAAATGAAACAAAACAAGTTTGGTAACTCTGTGACGTGCATCAACTTATCAGTTTCTATTGGTACAAAACTATAATTTTTGGGATGATATAAGTTCCTTGCATTTTTTAAGAAAATCTTGTTTGGATCCTTTCCGTGCATGAAGCTAGAGTGTGATGCAGATTTTCTTTTTCCCAAAGTCTATTAGTTGAACTCTTCGGTATTTTTCTACTGAGCCCTGGTCACATCCAAGAAACAAAGCCTTGTGAAAGGCATGTTCAATTAAAGGACAAAAGATAATAAACTGCAAAGTGTACTCATTTAGTTCTAAGTGGAAGAATAGCTAGATTCTCGGTCATCGAAGAATTGCATTTTCTCTTAGAAGACATTCTTATTAGTCAAGAACTTGATGATTGAAGGGAGTAACCGTTGGAATTTAGAATTACATGAAGTCCTCTTCACCCCTGAAGTGGCTCGTGAAATTAAAAAAATCCACACTTCTCCCTCCCTGGAGCCCAAAAAGCTCATATGGACTCCATCCAAGTCTGGAGTCTTCTCTTCTAAATCGGCGTATTTGACTGCCCAAGTCAATAGATTTCGTCGTGATGATCCCAATATCAGCCCCCGATTTAATCGGCTTTGGAATGCGAAGATTCATAATCGGTCCAAATTATTTCTTTGGAAAATTTTACATAATCTTTTGCCTACTAAAGGTCGTTTGAGTTTGTTTTTGCCTGGGGATGATTTTGTTTGCCCGGTGTGTGGATCGGAGGTGGAAACTATTGAACATATTTTCTTGCGGTGTTCGTTTGCGAAAGCAGTTTGGTTCAAATCTAAATGGTCCTTCCGCATTGAACCATTTAGTCATGAACCTTTGGCGGATTTTATTCACTTGCTCCTTAATCCTTGTGGTTCTGCTCGTTCAGAATTTATTATTTTTGCGGCCCTCTCTCTTGAAGAAATATGGTTTAATCGAAACCGCGTCACTCATGGTAAGCCTTCTCCCGATCTTTTGGTTATTGTTGCCTCCATTGAAAGAAGGACTGCGTTCCATGTTTCTGCCCAAGCCAAAATCGCATGCCTCCGTGCCGCCTCGTGCTCTTTTGCTAGATGGATGCTTCCAAAACCAGGGGTCTTCAAGGTTAATTCCGACGCCGCTTTCAAAGACGGTGTTGCGGTGCTTGCTGTTATCATTCGAAACTCAAAAGGTTCGGTTGTTTTCGCTTCCACTTCTAAGCAGCTTTGCTTGAACTCTTTTACGGCGGAGGTTCTCTCGATTAAGTTGGCTTGCTCCATCATTGCCCATTGGAAAATCGTGGAGGTTTGTTTTGATAATGATTGCGTCCAAGCGATTACGGAGATCCAAAACTGTTGGAAAGAGCCGGATTGGGCTGCTAGAGGCTTGATTGAAGAATCAGATGTTTTTGGGCATGTTGGCCTAAATGGAAGTTCCGCTACATCACTCGAGGCTCCAATTTTGCAGCTCATAACCTTGCCGCTTGGGCTGGTGATTTGAGTTGGGAAGATCCTTTTAGTTGTATTCCTTTTTATTTACTTCCTTGTAATGTTTTTTGTGATGGCGGTTACCCCATTGTAGACTTCGTTGTACCGTTCTTTTGAGTTGGTGAAATGAAGTATTATTTATCAAAAAAAAAATGTTTGTAAATGTTGTGGGCTCATGATTCCCAATTTTGGATTAGGTGATTCTCAAATAATGTTAAGTAAAGGTTCACATTAATTTATATATATAAGGAAATCTAAGTATTTACATGTTAGAATGTAGCAGATTTCTGTTAAAGGGGACAATGTGCTAATATTTAAAATACAGAGGGAGCTAAACTGAGAGGTAAAGTGCCTCTTTCATATTCACGGGGGGACAAAATTACCATTCTCCCTTTTGATATTTATTGTGTGTAAGAACTGGTAGTGTGCTATTCCTTAGATGCATATTACTTGTCTTGAATTATTCATCTTTTTTAGATGTGTTAGATAGATAAATTCAATTCCACTGCACTTTAATGAACTATGATCTAATGCTATCCTCACTTACACATTGGCTTTGTGCATTAATAAAGGTGCCATGTTGATTCTCGTTTCTTGTAGGAAGAGATGGTTGAAGAGTTTACTAGAAATGGTGTTGATCCTCTCACAGTGTCCCTTTACCAGATGGACTTGGATAGGACCTTGTTCCTATTGAGATCATATATGCGCACTCGTCTTCAAAAGGTAACCATATAGCTTTACAAAATTGCAGGTTTGGTCCCAATTTTTTAAGATGTATGTCATGTTTGGTAGTCCAAAGTTACTTTATCAGTTGGATATGTAGAATGCTCATAGTCGTTGGGCATACAAGTTAACTTTGAAATAAAATGGTTGTGACATTATTCGGGCTTCGTAAGTAATGAGATGCTTAATATCCCAAAAATATCTCCGTTCACTTATAATCATTATTGTGGCAGATTGAAAAATACGTCTTCCACATAGACAAAACTGCAGAACTATGGAATCGTCTTTCTAAACAAGAACAGAAATTTGCCAAGAGGTGATTCTTTTATTCTCATTTGTTTTGCTTATAAAAGTTCTTGTTTAATAGTTACGGTATGCACAGGTGTGCTGGAGACCTTAAAAATCATCTGGAACAATCTGTACTCTCAAAATTGCCAGATCAGTACCAGTCTTACTTGAGGCAATCTGCTGCTAGTGAAGACGACGACATGGGTGAGCAGCTGACTTTTGCATGATTATGATATTAAAATCTCTTCTTCTTTTCAGCTACATTGACTTCTGTTTCTTCTCAACCAATTATGTGCTTCTTTTACTGTATCCCTTAGAATGCAAATACACCCCATGTTCTTTCTAATTGGCAAATATACCCTTGTGTTATATTATTTTGCTTATATCCCCCATTTTTATACGAGCTAAATGCACAAAATACCCCTTGTGTTTTGTCTAATTGGCCAAAAAAAAACTGTGTTATTTTTGTTGGCAAAACCCCCCCGTGTTCTTTTTTATTAGCAAAAAACCCCATTCGAAATTCCTTCATAAATCAACGCGGAGGTTATTGTCAATTTTTTAAGTGAACAAGGGTTACTGCCAATTTTCAAAGTTAACATGGGGATTATATTTTTTAGGTGAATAGGGGCGTTTCCAAATATTATGGTGGGGGCATAATCATCATTTTTCCTGGAAAATATGTAATCCGACTTGGAAGGGGTTTTTAGCTAATAAAAAATAGCACTGTGGGGGGGGGGGGGGGGGGGTGGAGTTTGCTAATAAAAATAACACGGTGGGGATTTTTTCTAATTATGCGAAGCATTGAGGTTTTTTTGCATTTCGCTCTTTTTATAAATATAGCAATGGATCCCTTTCAGTATCTATAAACTCTGACCTTAAGAACTTATATTTAAATTGAATCCGAATAACTTCTTTAATCATCATATTGCGCGAAACAGTGGATATCCTCTTTTTTTTTTTTTTTGATAAGTCAGTGGATATCCTCTGGTATCAAACTTTATTTCACAAAAGAACCTTTTATTTTGACCCTTAAGATTATGATGTGAAGTTGAAAAAGATTAATTTCTTTGAATGCCCTTTGGAAAATATTTAATTATGAATGTTCTTTGAAAAAGATTAGTTTTATACTGAAGTATATATTTAGTGATATGAAAGGCTAAATCCCTTTCCCAAACGTGTATTAGTTCCAGAGCCAAAGTTGGATGCCTATGTTGTATGCAGAAGCAAGAAATATTTAGGAGCCTTTCAGCTTGATGACGGGTAATTTTACTCTCCGACTATTATTAATTGCTTTGATTAACTGTTTGCTAAAGTTTCTAAATTATAAAAATCACAGAGGAGACGAGCCTGTTACCATTGAAGCTGACGATTTATATGCATTACCATACAAGTCGATAAAGCCACTGGTCGAGACTGGACAAATTGATCTAGTCTGATAGCTTTCTGTGAAAATAAATGTGAAGCTGATTGAAATCGCTGGCTCCTGAAGTTCTTCTGTTCTTGTATCGAACATAATGTGTTAGTGAGTTGTGTATGTAATGGTTGCAAAATCCTGTAGCCTTAAATATCAAATTAAACTTCTACAGATTTTGTTCAGAGTTCAGTAGTTAAAATGTTTGAACTTGAATCGATTTGATTTTTGTAGCCTTGTAAATGAACGGGCATAAACGAGACGTCAAATTCCATTGAATTTTTAGACGAGTACCTTTCACTTTGACTCGTCCTCTGCGACTATACATTTCTTTCTTTTCTAGTTTTTTTTTAATGTATTTTGATCCCGTAGGTTCTAAAAGATCGGATCATGATTCAAGACAGAAAATTCTTGTCTAGACCCGGTCTTTTATAGACCATACACAATCTTATAAATATGTTTAGTGAATGCATTAATTTTATTCATGATCTATGAAAGACCTGGTCTATATAAGAATTTTCCATTCAAGACAGTAAATTTAGTTCAATCCTATTCTATTTGGTAAAACTTTACAATCATAAAATAGAAGCTATTAACCACAATAACCATTAAAAAAATATGGTTACCCACCCACACACCTCCAAATTTACTAAACTGCAACTCCAAATATGGAGTTTTGAATAATGATTTAGAGCTTCATAAAATCACTAATCACTTGTTTTAATTACATTATTGTTCCAAAAAATTCTCCTTTTAATTTTGTTAATTACCCATCATTTAAGTTATTAATCAATTCTATTTTTTTTTCAATTTCATAATAAATGATAGATTGTCTATAAAAACATGAATGTTCGATATAAATATTTTTAACATGTCATATTTTATATTTAATTTTCAAATTGAAAATATATGTTTATAGATGTTAAAATCATAAATAAGAAAATTTAAAAGATGCACAATAATTAACATACAAGAAAATTACATTAAATAATATTTTAAAAAATTACATGAATTTTTTTTTTAGGGAAAACGAACTTTCATTCAAGAACTCAATTCAGCGGTTATAATGTTTTGGATCAAACACGATAAATTTAATACATCAAAAGAATTTTTCAGGAGAATTTTAGCCGTCTCATGAGCTGCTTTATTTCCTTCTCGATGGATATGTTGAGCGCGGAAAAAATTGAAAGACTCTCTGATGAGTTTGATATCGTCAATGATAACTCTATGCTCCACCCAAGAAGCCGCTGCATCGTTTATAGCCCCACTAATAACGCTGCTAAATAACAATTTTTAAGATTTCGCCAATAATATTTAGATGTTTTGATTAATGTATTTTGCATTTTAATTTAGTATAATTTTTTTGTTATATATAGTAAATTATTTGAATTTTATTTAATCGTATTAAATAAATAACTCAAATTCTAATTTTGATGAATGTAGATAAAATTATATTCATGTGATAAATGAATAGTGTTATTTGGAGGTTGTAGAATAGTATTTTGGAGGTTTTGGCCTTTTGGGTGGGAGATGGAATGTGAAAAAGTGAGATCCTAAATTTGAAGAAAATTTCAGTTTGATATCCAATTTAGAGTTTTGGCTAGTGGATGCTTAGATTCCCATTCATGTTCTAGTTCTAGATAGAACGTTGGACCGGTCTCTTGGAGGTCGCATGAGCTCACTTTGATGACATTTTTAAGAAGGTTTTTCATCTTGGATTGATTCCGATTAGTCACGTCCTTAGCGGTTCACTCTCGAACCCATTGTTTGAAGCCCCACTAGTCACGTCCGGTCTTATCTGGAATATATTCCAGGTCCATTTTTATTTTCCGCAACACCAAAGAACAATTACAAACACTCTTATGGCTCCAAATAAACAAATTTCTTGATAATTTTTCTCTATTTCTGAAGTCTAATATATTTTATTATTTTATCTTATGTTCCAAAATTTGGGGGCACAAATGAAATACAAATGCAGGCAGCTGGACACAACGAATAATGTAAAAGCAAATCCACTAAAAAAAAACACAATCAAATTCTAAAATTATCTTCTTTGAATGCTCAAAAAACATATAGACTTGTTCTAAAAAAAAAAGAAAAAAAAAACATAAAGACCCCCCCCCCCCCCCTCGTCAAACCTCAAAGTAATGTTTAGCGAAGTATTAAACAACAATTCATATTACAAACCAAAATGCCAGGCGGTATTCTCTTGCAATTATCACACTTTCCAAATTTATTTTCCCAAGAAACCAAAAATAAGTTTAAAAAAAGAAAACACCAAAAAAAAGTTTAAGAATCCCTTTGAATTTTCATCTTCGTCATTGTCGTCGTCATCGTCATCATCATCAAAATCAAACAGCCAAAATCTTGAGCAAACCTTCAAAAGTAACACCTCCATTTTCATCTCCACCTCCTAATTTAATCATAGCTTTAACATCCTCATCATGGGCCTCAAGCCCAGCCCAATTAAGATAACTCTTCAAATCCTCATGGCCCACTTTTCCATCTCCATCCTTGTCCATAACTCCAAATGCATCTTTCAAAACATCAATTCTTCCATTTTTACCCTTTCTACCATTCAAAATCTTCTCAAATTCATCGTACTCCACGAATCCATCCTTGTTTGAATCGGCGATTGAGATCATCGAACCAATCACGTCTTCTCCGGCGACCTCTAAGCCTGAAAACTCGCCGTAAAATGACGTAAGATCGCGGTAGCTAATCTTTCCGTCGCCGTCTACGTCGAGGACATCGAATGCCGAACGTAGATTTGATTTTGGAATGATTTTTGTCTCATGTTGTGATGAAGAAGTTCCTGTTGGACACATAGTCTTTTTAGGCTATGTGCTAACAAGAAAAATAAGGTTACAAATGAAATTTATGAAGTTATGAGAAGGAGAAGAGGGAATCGTGTCTATTTATAGTAGATTTCATTTACCCTTTACCCCCCAACATAAGTTATGGTCAACAAAATTTGATTTTTTTTTTTATTTTTTTTATTTTGTTCACATGTTGCAATAGAAGTAAATCATTATGGTAAAATTGCTTTGAGCTCCCTCAACTTTGAATGTTTTTTATTCCAATCAAATTAAGTTACTCATAATGGTCCCGAGCTTATTCAGCTCAATTCGTTTAACATTTTAATCAAATTTGTATACAATCTCAAACTGAATACAAAATTCAAAGGAAACTTAAACGATTAATTATTCGACACTATTCGACTAGTTATGCATTACTTAATATTAATTAAACTCATGAAGATCAAGGGAGACAATTACAATGGGTTCAAAATTTAGAGAGGTCAATGTAGTTGCGCCGGACAAATATTTTGTGCCTCGTTTCTTGTTGTGTGGAGTTAGATATTAATAGACCTAGCATCATAAATTGATGTAAATAGAAAAATGGCTACACTCAAGAGTGTAGATATGTTATAAACTCGAACCGAATAACATGTTTTTGTTAGTAAGTTTTGAGTTCATATTTGAGTTTGATGTTCGATTTGATTCGAGTTTAGAAGAATTTTAGAAGATCGAATATTGAGTTAAGCTTCAATATATTGATATCTCTAGTTATATTTTTTAATTTTAAAATTATAAAGTTGAGATAAAATCAAACTTCAAATGTTATAAAAGTCTAATATTATTCAATCTTTTGCATAATAAATTGGGCTTAAATAATTAATATATATATATATATATATATATATATATATATATATATATATATATATATATATATATTGTCTATTTGAGCAAATCTTGAATAATATGATTTGATTACTAAGCTTTTATTATAATATTATATAGATCATACTATCAAATAGTAGTCTATACTATTAAAAATAGACGTCATGTTATTCTGTTGCAATTTTTTGATATTTTTATTTTGCCCACAATTTGAATAAAATTTTCTTTTACTTTCTTCCAATAAAGACATTTTTATATTTGTGCTTAAAAAAATTAATAAAAGGTGAACGTGTGTTGGAAAAATTAAGCACACTAAAATATGCACAGATTATATGATAGTTCATTCTTAGTTGGATGGCGTATGTGATGACGCAAGGAGCAAAGAGGACCCCTCTTAATAGTCACAGATTGACGACAGCCATTCACATCTTTGTTTTGTTTTTGCTTCCGCACCAATATTCTCCCAATTTGATTCTTTATACTTTTTGATGCTCAAAGATTTTCTTATTTACACTTGTTTTGAATTGACACGGTAACACGTCTTAATTTATTTTCTGATTTAATTATAATCATAGTCTGTAATAATTAATAGTACTAAAAAAGTTACTACATACGTTCCAATAGTATGAATTTTTGAAAAAATTTAAATTATTTACCTAAAAGATCCTTAATATACTCCCTCTATTCCACGTTACATGACGTTTAATATTTTTTACAAGGATTAAGAAATCAATTAATACCCTAAATTTTAGGATAATAAGAGTGTAGTTGGACAAAATTACCTTTGAGAAGGAATTAAATTCTTTGTAACTCCCCATAATTCATCCTTCTTTCCCATACATCTTTATTCTCTCTCTTTTTAATGAAGAAGGGTAAAAATGTCAAAATAGCATTTAAGTTTATCTTGAATTCCTAGAGTGACATGTATTGTGGAAAAATAAAATCTTTAAAACGACAATTATTATGAAACGGAGCGAGTAGAACCGAAAAGCACACGAAGCTAGTTAATCCGTGAATGGGCATTTATACAGGCCTTATGTAGGGCTGTCAATGGGCCGGACTCGGACCGGATCAGGGCAGATCCGGATCCGAGTCCAATTTCCATTTCTTCTATCCGGATTCGGATTCGGATCCGAGCGGATCTTGAAAGGTAGCAATCGGATCCGAATTCTGTGGATATCCCGAATCCGCATAAATTACCCGGATCCGTTTAGCATATTTAGCAATAGTTTTTTTTCTTTCATTTTTCTTCAAATCACTTGTAGATTCCACCACAATGAATTAAAAATGTAATATTTTGCTTATTTTCATCAAAACTATTGTTAGAAAATTATAAAAGATAGAATAATATGGACAACTATAAACAATAAAAATTAGAACAAAGGAACAAATAAAAATATGAATAAAAAAGATAAAAATTGGGAAAAAAAAGAGAAAACCCAATAATGGAAGAAAAGAAAAAATTGGACGAAAAAGTAGGGGGAAGATGACAACTACTACATAGATGAATGGCTATGGTTTTGATTTTTCTTATTAAATAACATAAATTAATATGATTTATGCCCAATTAGTTACCAGATCAGTCCAACGACACCTCCCATGCATTTCTTTTTAAGATTGTTTTTAATATAGTAAAATTTTTTAGTGGAACATAAATAGTTTTATTTTTATTTTGGCTTAAATACATAATATATAAACAACATATAGTAATATATATATCGAATACGGATCTGTAACGAACCGGATCAGTCTAAATCCATATTCGCTCCATATAATTCGGATTACGGATCTTCTTAATCGGATCAGGTCCATCGGATCACTAATCGAATAATTATCCTAATAAATCGGACCGGATTCCTCCGGATTGAAATCCTCCCCATTGACAGCCCTAGCCTTATGTTTCATCATTTATCAGAAGAAGAAAAAAAAGAATTATCAGATTCACATACTCCTGGGCTTATACTCGGCCCAATAAAGCCCATTTTAAAACCCTAAATCCCCAAATCCCCACTACTTAAATCAATCCAAAACCCTTCCTTCTCATCACTCAATTCTGTCCATTTTTCTTTCAACAAAAACACTGTAATTGTAAATCTACTCGATCAATTTTTCACGTTGCCTCTTGATTAGAAATCCTCTTCGATTTTTCGCGATTAGGGTTTTTCAATTTTATATACGTACAATCTATTGTATGTATATATTGCAGAGGCAGAAATTTATGCATGAGTGTTGAGTCGCTCCGCTTTAGTTTGCACCAGGCGCAGTGAATAAATCACCTGCAACATCTAAGTTTTTGCCTTAATTTCTCTACGTTTCAATTAATATGTTTATTGTGATATTTAATGCTTTTGGTTTCTTGTGATGTTATTTTTCCTGTGATGGCATGAAATCTTTGAGACCTGATTGTCAATTTGATGACAACTACAAGCATATTCTCTGAGGAAATATTTACATACCCCGAATTGATTTTTGTTTTTTTGATGAATTATTTTGTTGGTTAATTGATGTCGATTTTGTTAAATTATTTAAGAACATGAGATTGATATGATGATCGCACTGGGCTCTGAGCAGTTTATTTAATCTGCTTTTTGATGGATAATGCAGCCTAGAAAGCTAAATCTGATCTTTTATTTATTATTAATCTAAATCTGATGAGTTTTAATTAATTATGATACAGTATAATTTTAGGTTTTTAAATTAGCATACTTTTATATATTATTTAACAATTTTTATAGAGATGGAAGTGATGAATATTTCCCCAGATGATTCGAAGCTGAAATTACTGAGCGCACATTTGTTTTTTCGCCATTTGTAATGGAGAAAATGCAAGCCAGATTTTCTGATCCATCTCAATGAATGTTTAATCCGTTTTATGGCCATGTTTATTCATATTTCATTTTCATATATAAATAAGTAACCATATAAAATGAGCTTAATTATATTGAAGGTAATTCCACTAATTTTATTCTCCTATATTATACTAGATGGTTATATCATTTATTGGTTGTAAACTAATTTGAATCTTGAAATATGTATAAATAAATACACTTGGATTAGTGTTAATATGATTTTAGATTATAAGGAAATGAAAAATAAGAGTCGGTCTAATTTCTGTAATTTTCTTCATCATCAGCTATTTTCATTTTATTTTGTTGAATATTTTTTCTTCTGAAAGACCAAATATGAATAAATATATTTATTCTAAGCCATTATACAAACCTATATGTTCAATTTCTTTCAATTCGGTTCGTTACAACGCCTCCTAATAACACCCCGATTCCCTATAAGAACATCAGAATTAGAAATCTTAACAAAAGCCGAAGAAAAGGCCTTGAAAAAGGCCTCTTGATCTTCACCAAACTTCTTAACATATGGTCCAGTTCTTGAATCCAAAGGCATTTCAGCATCGATGTTTAAGACTCCATGGCCCCTTAATGTACTAACGAAATAGTGATTGTCGAATAATAATGATGTAAGATCATTTGGTATAAAGGTTGTTTTTGATGATCCAAGAGGGCATATAATTCGTAATATGTTCTCGTATCCTAGATTTGTTGCCTTGTTATTTGAATTGTATAAACGGCTTTGAAGATTGGTACAATGTGTGATTCCAAGAGTATGAGCCCCTGCAAATTAAACAGTTGACATTGTAATTATCTTGACTATACATTTGCTCTAAAACAGTTGACATTGCCTAAAATCTTTTCTTTCAAAGTGTATACATGATTGTACCTAAAATGGCGACGGATTCTTCAACGCTCAATCCCTTTTTAAAGAAAAGTTGAAGCATGCCGTCAACTCCAATATCTGCAGAAGGAAGCAAAGCATCAGCCAATTTGAAGTCCGGAGCTTTATTAGAATCCCTTCGACCTAAAGGGACATTGATTCTTGGCCCTCCGGACAAGGCAACCGCTTCTCGTGCAGCCAATACTAGAATGTCCGAACATGAAACCTTTTGGGGACAAATTGCTTCTGCATTGGATTTTATATTGTTTATCAACTCTCTCTTTCGGATACCCAAATTTTTTGGTGAAGCCATTTCAGAGTATTGTGTTCTAATATTGTCTGGATCAAGAAGGATAGAAGCATCACACCCCTGTCCAAAGAATAAAAAGAACAAGGATGATAAGAACATTTAGTATTCTATCAATCTTGTACAATAGTAATATGAAGAAAAAAAATTTAAGTTGTGTGATAGACTTGTTAATGGCTCAATGCTTGGCTGAAAGATAACTTGTTTATACACAAGCAATCTTCTATACTCAATTTGCCCCTTAAATTTTCAGTTCCTCATCTTTTGTTGTTCAGCGTAGTTCAAGTTCTTCTAGGATAAGGAAAAAATTACAGTTCACCCCTTGCTTTTCCGACCATTTTGGACCTAATTCTGTAATTTCAGCCATTTCATACATATACTCTTTAACGGACACCAAACGGCCAATGTTTGTGAATGACAACAATTCAAAATTCTAGTGGTTAAGTTTATACAAAATCAAGATTAGGGTACAATTTAGTGTCAAAAACGCATTTTCCCCCTCAACTTAATTGTTGCAGTTCATCATCTTTGGCTCATCATTGGCGAATTCGTAGGTTCAATTCCTACTGATGGACAAATTCGTCTACGATAGTTGAATACTGACAATCTTGTAACAGAGTATCGCACTTTAGTCCCTCACTTTTCGACCCTTGTGCACTTCACTCTTTGATCTTATTCATATCATACATAACACATTTTCGTTTTCGACCACTTTGCACCTCACGCACTAACTAATATTGATTGCTTCATACGGAATTCCCTAAGACCTCCGCCCGAGTGGCCAAAGATTATGAACGACACCAATTCAAAAAGCCGAATGCGTAGGTAAGTACAGACACAAAACGATAATTAGGAATCGAAGTGCAAATAGTACAAAAGTGAGGGAACAAAGTGAGATTTTTTCAGAACCAAAATGTGTGTGTGTGTGTGAATGGTGATCAAGAGAGACCTCAACTTGGCAATCATGAAAAAGGAGCCTTAGTACTGCAGAAGGTGTAGTAGGATCAATGAGGGAGGCAGACTGAAGCCCGGCCCGAACAATATTTTCGACTTGTGGGCAAGATTGATCATAGAAGTTATAGGACAGGCCCTCTGCTTCAGCCCGAAACTTGAAACACAACAACAAAATCACAGCAAAAATCTCCATATTGATCATATTCATCACTTTAATAATTTTTTTTGTTAATATGAAGAGAGAACATATATATAAATTGTGCATTCATGTAATATAATACATCTTGTATATATATATTTTGGGCTTCATAGATGCATTGATTTTGCTATTGTCAGTATCAACTTAGGTAGTCAACGTCACGGGAGCTGGCCTGTATTGTGGCTTTAAGATCATATATCTAATTAAAGAGTATGTATTTATTCATTTTATATATACTCTAATATTTGGGGTTGGTCATTTTGAGAAGTTGTGGTAATAGGAATTATTTAATTATGGGATAGGGGAATAACGTAACTTGCATTCATTACTTTGATGATATTATTGGAAAAAAAGTAAAAAATATTTAAGAGTGTTGGATTGATTGAGAAGATTAGTTTTGAAAACGAATTTGACTCTAACTCTCTTAAGGCCTATTTTGGATATAGTTTGACCAATATGGGTTCGTTCAAACAGAGTCAAATCACCTTTGAAAATGAGTTTGAACATGTCCTAAGTTTCGGACCATATCGAGGTCTGTCGAAATCTATAAAGTTATCGATACGACACATTTCATCTATTTTTAACATCTATAAATCTATTAATTTGACACATACCACCTAATTTTCTTCTTCAAACCCCATTAATTCAAATCATATCTCAAGTTTTCAAATCCATTAACTATTATTTTATTAATATTTCATCATCTTATCATTATTTTCCATTGAAACCATTGTTGAAATCAAGTTTCAAAGGTTTCGTGGAAAATTCCTAAACTAATTTTTGAGACCAAATTGGAACGGACCCAACCAAATTTTTTTCATGATAGCACAATGGACCTCATAGCGAGTTTTTGATTAACATAAAATTATAAAAATAAATTTTAGTATAATTGATTTTACTAAAACTATAAATATTAAACTTAATTTGTGTAATTTTGGTTGGCAAGAGAAAAAGTAGATTGTGTAGTTTTTTAATTTCCTTATTTTTAGGAAGGCCGTTTGGACAACTCACAGATGATTTTGACTTTATGTTGTCAAATTCTTTCAAATCCATGATTTATGATAAACCTAAAGTAGTTCAATGTTAGGACCAAATTAAAAATAGTGTTACTCAAGCTTCGTGTTATCGTTGCCAAGTGACATGCCAGACAAATCCAAGGCACAATATTCACAATATAATTAGGAGGACATTTAAATTAATACCATAAAATTGTCTAACATATTTAATTTTACTAAAAAAGTCGATTAAATCAAACTCTCTGATCGAGTGGCTTTCAAATTGATCATATGAAAGTTATTATTTGGAACCATACAAAAAGTGACAGTTCATTGGCATAAATACTAAAGCACAACTTTTAGTTCAATGAACATAATTATGAGAGCACCTCACCTTCCATGCAAAAAGTACTAATGAATGCTTCTACCATAAATTCATATATAACATAAGTAAAATAATGATAAAGGATGGTACAATAAACTTATTACAAGGAAAAAAAAAAAGGATGGGTACAATAAATCATGTTCAAAGTATTTCCTACATGCCTATATACACAAAACATGATCTGAGGGATGTTGTCATTTAGAATCATCATTGTTAGTATAGTCAAAATATGTAATATACACATGACATATTAACTATTTTACCAGTTTTTACTTTTTTATTTATGGTTAAAAATAGGATATCTCATATACACATTTGTCCCATGAAATCTCGTTTTAATTAGAAAGACCTGAGTGATAAATTATTCTATACCGAATCACATTTTTTATGTGAGATAAATAGAATCAAATATATGTTACTTTATATCAACTCAAAGTAGAGTTTGTTTATATTTTTTAGAGATGAAATATTATTTTTGAAAATCGAGAGAGAATAAATTTTTTCCTGAAAATAAAAAATAATGTTCGTTTGATTTTTCAAAGAGTACCACCGAAATGCTCTCCGACAAGTCAGACAAACATCCTCATGTTCGAGTATTTTTAAAATGTTAATATTGGTACTTCTTGGAATCTATCACACACAGTGAAGAAAAAATGTCTTATTGTCTCACTTTCCGGAGAGCATTTTGATGTTGTATGAAAAGTCAAACAAACAAACTACCTTTTCGGGAAGAAAAAAAAAACCTAGCCTACAAGTTTATCTCTAAATTTTCACAAATAGTATCATCTTAAAAAAAAAATTCTCTTTATCTCTAAAAAATCTTAAATAAATTTTATTTTAATTTGACATAAAGTAACCTAGGAGTATTTCTTTTATTTCCATACCTCTAAAAAAACTTACAACTTTCTAAAAAGTTAACATGCTACTATTTCATTTCATCTCTAAAAATTAAACAAACAATATTTTTCTAATAAATGAAAACCAATAATATTTCTAAAATCCTCCAAATTTATAAAACTACTCTTAAAGCGAAACAAACAGGAAGTGTTGATAACTTTATTAATAAATTATACAAAGTGAGTTCACGATATATATTATATCTTTACTTGACACTTGCACTTGCAGTTTAATTTTTGTGTAAACCCGTTTTTATGTTTAAGAATTAAAATTTGAATTTAGAATTAATATATTTGTTTAAGCAGTTTTCGGACAGAAAAATGGACTATTGAAATAATAGTAATTTCAATTGTTATGCTTTTTAAAAATTGAAGAGTTAGATAATTATGTCATTTGACCAAGTGGCCTGTGATTCGATATTTTGTGTGTGCAAAATAACAGTGAATAAAGTTTCGTTGGTGAAAATATATAAAATATATAAGAAATATATAAAGAAGGCAAATGTCTTATCACACAATTGATTTAGAAGTATCTTTTATTACATCACATTGAGTAAATAAATAAAATAAGATGGTCCATATTTACCATTAGAAAGCATGCAAAAAACGGGTCGGCCAAAATACACATATATCCTAATACAAGACATGCCAATTCTTGAACATGTTATTTTGTCAAACGAATTAAAGAGGTAGGTTATAATTTGCTGTTGGGGTGTAAATCGAGCACATGCTTTTGATCATTGATAACTTGTCTATCGATTTCTATCACATTTCGCTATCAGAATTAAGTCAGCATGAAATTATCGGGTTTTAGGCATTTTGCACCCTGAAATTAGAGGGCTTTGACACTTTGTATCCTGACTTAATTTTTTTTGACACTTTGTATCCTGACTTAATTTTTTTTGACACTTTGCATCCTGGAAATATAATTTATTTGGCACTTTATACCCTAATGTGTGTTTTGGTGATAAATTTATTGGTAGAAGGGTAGAATAGTCCTTTTCGAATATTTCTTTTGGCACTTTGCACCCTGAAAGTATAGATTTTGGTACTTTGCACCCTTAAAATATAGAATGTAGGTACTTTACACCCTAAAAATATAAAATTTTGCCACTTTTCACCCCGATTAAATTTTTGGCACTCTTAACCCTAGAATATAATGTGTATGGCCTTTTGCACCTTAATGTGTTTTCCTTTGGAAAAAACTCATGAATGTCTAACATTTTCTCTCAGTAAAATTTAGATTAAAAAAAATACATCGTCTTCATTTTATTTTCAAGTATCATTTAGATTATTTACATTATATTTAAAAAACTCTTTTACAAATCTAACATGTTATTATATTGCATGATATTGTTTGTATAAGACTCACATACAATCGATCCTAATTTTTTCTACACGACATACCTACAAATCTAAAAATATTTAGTATTAGAATGTTAAATTTATTAAATTACAAAAAAAGAAAAAAGAATCTTACCTAATCACTAATAGCTAGAAATTGGGTTAAAATAAAAAATGTGCCAAAAATATTAAGTCGAGGTTAAAAATGTCCAAAATTATATTTTTAGGGTGCAAAGTGCTAACATTCTATATTTTTGAGGTATAAAGTGTCAAAATGTATATTTCCATGGTGCAAAGTACCAAAAATACTCGAAAATAACTATTTTACCCTTCCATTAATGAATTTTTCAATCAAAACACACACTAAGGTGCAAAGTGTCAAATAAATTATATTTTTAGGGTGCAAAGTGCAAAAACTTTTAAGTTAGGGTGCAAAATACCAAGATTCTATAATTTTAGGGTGCAAAGTGTCAAAAACCTGAAATGATCACTTATTTCAATCTACGAAATAAACTAACATAAAAGGAAAAAAGGAATTGATAGGCAAAATTTCATTTTTTGCCCTCTAAAGTGGCTGCATTTTAAAATTGGTCATACATTGTGGCACCTCGACAATATATGTGATTTATTGTTTCATCATCATCAATTTTAATCCTTATTGTCGGAAATCATCAATTTATGTCTTATTTGACAGGAAAATATTTTTGTTTGCCAAGAATTATCAATTTATGTCCTATTTGACCAAAATTTAATTTTCACCAAAAATATCATGTGTCGCGTGACACTTAAAAATTGAGAATTTCAGATTCTGACTCCAAAATTTGCAAGTCCAAGTCACGTAATGGATCTATAACTTCAATTTTTGATGAAACACGGTTAAAATCCCTCCAGAAATCGGTTAGACTTCAATAAGGAATTTGTTTTGTGTGTATAGACTAAGCAAATTTAAGGTGTGATTATGAATTTGACCTATTTATTTCTTTATTTATAAAAATAGGCATCTTCAACTTTTCGGGGAACTTTGATCGTTTTTCCATCAAAAATTGAAGTTATAGTCCCATCACGTGACTTTGAATTATATTTTTTTGGTTAGATTGGACATAATTTGATGATTTTCACAAAAAAAAAAAAAAAAAAAAAATCCGGTCAAATAAGACATAAATTGATGATTTTCGATGATAGTTAAAATTTTCCATCGATAAAGACTGAAATTGATGATTTTAGAAAGCCAAAAATAAATTTTGCCGGAATAGATAATAGGTACCCTACTTCACATCATTATTTTATGTAATATAATACTTTTTATATTAAAAAATTGTTTTTGAACAGTTATTATTTTAAGGAAAGAAAGTATATATGATGAACAAATAAATTTAGGAAAAAGGAAACATATATGTCATAAGTTGGTACTAGCTTATTCCCGTGCTACGCACAAAATTACACTAAATTGTAATTTTACGTAATACATTTTTTATAAGATTATTAGTATGAGTTATCTAAACCTCAACTATTAACATTATAAATTTGTCGAACTTAGTTCTTGAGTATAAGTGAAACATTAAGAAAACTGTTCACATATATTTTGATTACATGCAAAACAACATTTTAATATTTAGAAAAGGTGAAAACTTCTTACTTCCAATTCCATCAAATTAGTTTTGCATAAAAGACTTTGCAGAAAAGAAAAAAAAAATTTTGATTTCAAAATCTGAATAATATCTTTCTAAATTATACTCTTGGATTTTCATGTTATACCAAATTTGTATTTAAAATATGACCTTTTTTTTTACTAAATTGTGTATTTACAGCTCGGACCGTAGAGTACATAGGATATAAGTCATACCTAGTGTGATGTCTACTATATGATTCAAACTTGAGCATTTGATATGCTTGTAAGAGATAACTGTAACTTAACTTTGGTTACATATGATTGAATCAACAATAGTTTTGGTTCAACACTTAATAAAATTAGAATTTGTGATCTTAATTTATTAAAATATTATGTTTTGTTGTCCCGCGCTTCATTTGAGACCAACAATGCAAAACTTGAAACATCATATGAGATAAACTTCTATAAATATACTATATTCTGGTATAAGTGCAATATACTTTAAATATTGGGAGGAAAATACAATTTTGTAAAGTATAGGACCAAAAGCTCAAATGTTTTAAAAACTTAAGACTAATATGTAGATTGTAAATTACCTAACTAAAAGTGCTAAGGCCTCTCAATTATGTGTAAATAAGCATGCATTTTGCATACCTACAGGTTATAACGTGCATGACTACACATATCTTTTCTTTTTTATTTCCTTCAAAATGTGATAACATTTTTTTTTTTAATTTACTTCAAAATTCAGAGTAGAAAAAGAAGTGGTGTTGCCGCATCTACATTACTTGCAAGAGGAATGAGAAGAAAAAAATCAACTAAAATTCTAACGACTTTAATAAGGGTCAGATTTAAACATAAAATGCTTATATGAAACAAAAGAAAGGAAAAAAGAAGTAAAAAACAACTATAATTTTTTTGACCAAAATAATTTATGTAAGTGCAAACACACCCGACTTATACCACCGATTTAGTTTATTCTCATATATTATTATTAATTTATTAAATTATCACATAAATAGTTTGCGTAAAAGCTCCTTAGATAGGAATAAATTTTTTGACTTAGGGTCTGTTCATGTGTTGTATATGTAAATTTTTTACAAAAATTATGAATAATTTTTTGGATTTTAAATTTTGTTTGAAAGTAATTTGCACTATTGGTACTGAAATAAAAGTTTCATGTGATATGCTACTGTAATAAAATTTTGTATGTATTTTACCTCACGTGATTAGATTGTCAATAATTTATCTCATCAAAACTTGAGACAACCATGTGGGAGTAAAAGCATCAAATGTAGACTCTATTATGGGATCGACAATGCGCTATATGTGAATAAAAGTGAAAGTGGGTTTTATAAAGTGTGGAAGCAAAATTTCAAATATTTTAACAATTGGGGACCAAAAATATAATTTGTAAAGTATGGGAACTAAAGTGATAAGGGTTCAATCAAGTGGGAATAAACATGAAGTATATATGGCTAATTACCATTGTTTCTTTGATTTACATCTAAATGAGATACCATTTTTTTTTAGCTATGTGCATATAGTAACATTGAGCTTTGACAAAGTAGTTTTGTAATTTCTCGAGTACTGATATACTATTATGATAGAATGGGTAAGGTTATTTGCTTAATCCCTTGATATAATGATCTTTTGAACAAAGTAATTCATATAAGTTTTTGTGCAAACTTAAGAATAGTTGTTGAAAACAATGGTTAAACAAAAAGTAAATGGAGCATATGTACAAAATTTGTTATTTCAAGGCGCCTTATAAGAAAACATCATCATATATATTTATTTGTCACCATCGCCATATCTGATGGCTTTAAATACCAAAAGTCCTAATTTTAACTAATAGTTGAAGTTGGACTTTGAATACATAATGATACTCCAATGTATATCAAGAGGAAAATAAATTAATCTTCCTCAATTATAAACACGTTAAATATTTAAACAAAAATAAGGTCTACGAAAATTAAGAAGAAAATTACACTGATAAAAAAGTATACTAAACAAAAGATATCGAACATAGATAACTAAACCAAAAAATAAGAAATATGATGAATAAAAAGTTGACAGATTAACAAACTCAAACATGGGTGATAGAGAGACGAATGAATAACTTTCATGACTCTTCAACAAAAGAATGTATGATGCAAAAACTTACATATATTTAGTTTTGTACAAAAATGAAAAAGAAAAAAAGAAAGATACATTCAGTATTATGCACAAACGGAAAGAAAATGCCTTTTGTATATCTTCATATACATTAGTGTTCTTCAAAAAGATTAACGAACAGGGCTGCAAACTAAAAAATAGAAAAATGGGGAAAGATACGAATACAAATTAGTTGATATAATGATGAATTAATCCATGAAAAGGAAAAAGAAAGGGCATTTAATAAGCAAAAGAATACCTTCAAATGAGTTGATATCATTCACTTGATACTCAACTGTCAATAACACAACAAAATATACTTACAACGAAAAAGAATGATATAATAATAATAATGAAAAAATAACAAAATAAATAATCAAAACATGTAACTTACTTGATACACTTCTACAATATAGATTATGATGAGAACTCCCAAACATACTAAACTGAAAAGAAAAAAAAAAACAATAAATAAGCAAAAGAATAGCTTCAAATGAGTTGATATCATTCACTTGGTATTCAACTGTCTATAACACAACAAAATATACTTAAAACGAAAAAGAATGATATAATAATAATATTGAAAAAATAACAAAATAAATAATCAAAACATGTAACTTACTTGATATACTTCTACAATATAGATTATGATGAGAACTCCCAAGCATACTAAACTGGAAAAAAAAACATATAATTACAATGAGCTAAAAAACACAAAAGAAAAATAAATTGTATCGTAGATTAGTTATTTGGATATACATTCATGTAAATCAACTTATTAAATAAAAAGATTAAAAAAGAAAATTTGAGAGAAAGAAGAAGACAATTTATTTTACAAATTTTTGAAATGAGTGATGGGTGCATATATATAAATATATTACAATTTTACTTTACCAACTATGAATAGCTATTTTTGGGGGAATGATTTTAGTTGGTCAATCAATTAATTAAGATAGTGAGTAGCTAAATTCATTTTGACGGTTTTACATCTATATTCATAGCTATTTTTGGGGCATGATTTAAGGCATTTGCTTGTATATTGTATTCATTTTAAATTTTGAAAAGATTCCAAACTTAATTATAGATAGGTAATTAACAAATTATTTATTTCCATGACAATAAAAAAAAATTCAAAATTCTAAGAAAAGAGAATTGAGTCAAAGTTACATGATTTGGGTCAAAGACCATTCTCCTATATATATATATATAAGATAAGATAAGATAGGAAGCTAATTAGTATAATTATGAAAGTGGCAATGTAAAAGTAAATAAAAGAAAAAAAGTAAGAGATAATTAATATTTTTATTGTATATAACATAGGTCATGGACGTGAAACCGGGATTGTAATTTCGAATTGCCGTTACACCTACATTAGTTGTTTTGTATAGGAGGAAAAATAAAAGGTTTGAACAATTAAGTTTGTTAGGATTTATAAAATGCTAAACATGTCACATGCAAAATTAGTCTTCATTCTGCTAATTAAATGAGCACGCATTGTTTCCATTTAGTTGGATCGAGTTCATTGAAATTCAGTCACTAATCAATGTAAAAATTGACAATTCAAAGTTGCAACAAATGCAACCCAACTTAGCTTAAAACTCCACACTTTGAAAGTGATAAGAAATAACCCTAATAAATTCAATTTACTTTTGTTGGGCACAAGAATTTCGTAGTGACGAGGGAAAATTTAACCGGAGTGAATAGTTAACGGTACATTAGAATGGAGTATGGTCGATCACCACCCTAAATTTAATGAAATTAGACTTGAGCTCGAGAAAAATCGTTAAACTTGATCTCAACTAAAGTCCCATGAGATACCTAAGTTAAAACCAATTGAGTAGAGTAATCGATCAATATATACTAAGTAATAAAATAGTAATAATAATGCGTACAGCGTACATATCCTTATTAATGAGGTGTTATATATAAGATGGAGATTTATTTGAACTTGGTCGGGTCAATCAGTCGAATTTATTCAGGTCGACCCGCGGGTGAACAGCACACAAAACTTGTAGTGTTTGATATATGCTAGTTCTTAATGTTAGGTGAGGGCATATATATATTATTCCCTGCTCGATCGATCTGTTCATTAACTTACAATTGTTACTACGGAATTGATAACTAAGTCCTAGAAGAGATGAATTGATCACATGGTACTTGAATTAAATTAATTTATAGGTTTCATTTAATTTAATAAATGGTACGAGATATATGATAAATCCTTCCTCTATATATAATAAAAAATATTGCTAGTCAGTAGTCACTCCTTTGTCTTTGTCAGACACAGGAAATGGGTACATACTCTTTGCTGCACCACTACTATCATTTATTTACAGAATTATGGTTGACACAAAAAATATACTTTGTGTAATTTTTGAAAAATATTCTTAAAGATGCCAAATGCTTTAAGAAATGATTGTTAAAAGGGATTTCGGTTTAGACAACTGTCAGTGTCAACCACTTTGAAAATGTCAACTGTAATTCTGGGAAATTAATTTCTTTTATATATATCAATTATTTATATTTTTATTAAAATCAATTCCTTTAAAGTTGATTGAAAACAGTCAAGCCAAACACGCCTCTAGGTTAAATTAAGTATTTTGCTTAACTAACATCCAGAAATTGTTGGAAGGCCTCTTAAAATATATAGGATAGGATTTCTCCCACCATTTTTGACGCATAGAAAATTTCTTCGTACGTGAAAGTTGACATTTTTTAAATATTGTACCCTATGAGAAAAAATGAATATACCGTACCTGCATTCTGTAAAATTAGTTAGAAAAATAAATTTGACATCTGCATTTATTCTTGTCACATTAATCTTCTTCCTAGATTTTGTACACTGCTTCTCGAGGCAAAATGTGATCGATTCACCTCTTCTAACTCAAAAAATCGGAACTAATCATACGATAATTGTCGATGTAAATGGAAACGGAGATTTCAAATCTATTCAAGCTGCCATTGATCATATTCCAAATGGGAATTCTCATTGGATCATTATTCATATCATGAATGGAGTTTATAGGTAATTGCTCTTTTCCGAGACCAAAAAGAATATTGTCCCTTATGTTATACATTGAAAAAATTGCACTTTGCCCCCTTCTTTTTGGTAGTTTACCACTAATTTAGACTGACTTGCCCTTCATTCCTAAATTTTTGACATAAAATTTAATGCAGGGAAAAGGTTAGCATACCGCGAAATAAACCTTATATATTCATGAGAGGGAATGGAAGAGGAAGAACATCCATTGTTTGGTCCCAAAGCTCATTTGATAATTATGAATCTGCAACTTTCAAAGTTGAAGCTCCACATTTTGTTGCCTATGGTATCAGCTTCAAGGTTGAACTTTTTCTTATATATATATCCTTGCAAATATTTTGTGTACAATTTGCAATACACCCCTTATGTTCATTTTAATTGATAAATACACTTTTAATTTATTATGTTAATTAATTAATAACAACTCCTTGTGTCCACAAAATATAGCACATTAATTGCCACATATAGTACTTTATAGTCTTTAATGAAATAATGTAGTGAAATGTCTAACCTTTTATACATATTTCTAGCTATTTTGACATATAAGTTTTCAATCCACAAAAGATGATAAAGGGTAAATGAGTAATTTTCTGGCATATTGAAAAAACACACGGGAGATCATCATATACTCCCAACTAAACTATCATAAGAAGGTACTTAACTAGTTAAAAGAAACACAAGAAATCTATAATATATATTAGCATTTGTTTCAATAAAAGGGCATCTCCATATGATCACATTCTAGAAAGAGAAAAAAAATTATGTTGATTAAATTGATCATGGGAAATGAAATAATTACATTGTATTTGTATGTTTAATCATCATTGGTACATTTTATATATATTCACCATCATATTGAGTAATGAAATTCAATAACATTGCTCACAGAATATAGCTCCTACACACATTGCTCACACTTCAGAAACCAAATCAGTAGCAGCACTTGTGGGAGGGGACAAGGCTGCCTTTTACCATTGTGCATTCTTTAGCAACTATAATACGCTCTTCGACTATAAAGGCAGGCATTACTACGACAATTGCTACATTCAAGGCTCCATCGATTTCATCTTCGGACACGGGCAAGCTATGTTTCATGTAAGCCTTAGTCACTCATATACCAACATGTATGCATGATGAATCTAATCTCAGACTCGTTTACAATAAATAACCAAAAACTTGTTTTGATGTAGATCTTCTTGTATGTATGCAGGACTGTGAGTTATTCGTGATCACAAACTGGAAAGACGAAATCCGAGGGTCGGTCACAGCCCATCACAGGAATAGTCATAATGAAGACACTGGCTTTGTTTTTGTCAAAGGAAAAGTTTATGGGACAAGAGATGATGTGTACTTAGGTAGAGCTAAAGGTGCACATTCTAGAGTCATTTTTGCCAACACATACTTGTCAAGAACTGTCATCCCTCACGGCTGGAGCAATTCGAGCTACACAGGCAGTATAGAGTAAGCAAACTTTGTGTGCATTCATTCAACTATAAGTACTGTTTATGGACCGGTTATGGCTCGGTTTCAGCTCAGTTTGAATAAAAATGCATTTTTAATGTTTGTGATTTGAAACAGGAATTTATTTCAAGCAGAGTATAATTGCCATGGACCTGGATCCGGTTCGAGTAATCGTGCGCCGTGGTCGAAACAACTAAGAGATAAAGAAGCTGCACCTTTTCTTACTATAGATTTCATCAAAGGTGCAGAATGGCTACCGGCATGGTTCTGAAGTGCATCTTTAGATTTAACTTAAATTGATGCCTCTACCTATGCCTTCTAACTATTACTGTGTTCTTAAGTTTTATTTTTTAGTTATACTTTGTGTAAAAAGTGTGACAAAATTTGTTACTGGATATGATTATCAAATCTCATAAATTCCCTGTGTCGATCGTTGTAACAGAATAACATCGTAGATAAAAAAAAAAATATTGTACCCGATTTTTTTCTCATACATAAATAACACGTTACCTATTGATAATTCATCAAATAAACATATTTCTACTTATTTTAAACCAAGAATTGAACTCAAACTAACTTCTAATAACCGATTCAACGAACTGAACTAAAAAAAACTTCGAACTACCAACAAAATGGATACTTCAAGGAACAAGCTCTTCTCAATAGGCGAATAAATCCAAAGATGAAGTATCCAATCAATGGTCCCAATACACCAAGAATCATTCTCTTCCAAATAAATAAATAAATTTCACTATCTTACATTGTGTGAATTGTGTACATCTACAATTCAAATTGTTCAACACTATCTACCCCCAACTATCCTAAAAGGACAACATTCTTGCACTAAAAAACATCGATCTAGGAAGGATAAATGTAATACAACTCACCAAGGAGACTCGTTTTTACAATTGTCCGCGGCAAATTCTACTTTACAATCCATCAATAGTATAATGTCCAGAAACGAGCCCAATCCAAAGTAGACTCGTTTCAATCAGGCCACCCATGCAATTTGCAGTGGGGTTCTGGCTGTATCATCTTCTTGCGAGATTATACAGGAAAGATTGAAAATATAATATCATCGATTCTGTACATCTATCTATGTTTCATTCTGGCTTGAATCTGCAGCAAGCGAACGCCCAGCTTGAATTTGAAGCGCAGTTTGTTTATGCATATCTTTAAGCTTCTCAACTATTTCTTGGAACGAAGGTCGGGATTCTGGTTCACTGAAGTTCAATATAAAAAAAAAATAGATAATTTTCCAAACTAGTTTGAATCTAAATTATGCTATATTCGGAATTAGAGCTTTAATAGACACAAATCGTGGGGAAAAAGAAAAACATGACAAAATACAAACCTATGCCAGCAACTTTCTATTAGAGAAGTCCATTGTGGATCAACATCCTTTGGTATCTCCAGACGTTGGTTCATGAACCCAACTGCACCAATTACCTGAAACAATCTTAAATAAATCGGTCATTCATGCAAGGAAAAAGACATTACTACCCTTCTTGGTTGTGACTGTACCTGCATTGGGTTGAGGTTGTCCCAAGGAATTTTTTGGGTAACAATTTCCCATAGTATCACTCCGTAGCTATATACATCAGCCCTGGTCATTTTTAGACACAAATAAAAATAATTAAATATTATATTGATTGATTAAATTATTTCATTAAAGAAATCAAGCTTAATGCAGATTTAAATGCAAGCCATACTTCTCATTTGAAGGTTCGTTACGAAGAACTTCTGGAGCCATCCACTGAGGCTGCATTACCAAAAATAAGTAGATTATTAATAATCTAAATGTGGCGAACTTCTATTTTTAGTCCCACACAACTAGACATTCAACACTTTTAGCCCCATACTTCCAAAAATAGCTCTTTTGGTCCATATCTTTTTATTATTATCTTTTTTGCACATTTCGTCCTTTCCATCCAATTTTGGACCAAAAGTGCAAAACAAAGATAGTCTTATGGGACCAAAATTAAAAATAAAGATTGTTTTATTAGACCAAAAGTGGGGGGAAATGGATGGAAAGGACGAAATGTGTAAAAAATAGGGGACCAAAGTGCTATTCTTGAAAATGTGGGACTAAAAGTGTCGAATGTTCAGTCTAATGGGACTAGAAATGCCTTTTTGCCATTTTGAGGCTCAATAATGGAACATATTGCATCTATACAAAGAAAAATGTCGCAGGTGGTGGTTAAATACCGTTCCTTTGCCCGTTTTTGTCATCAAATAAGTTTCATGTTTTAGACGGGAGAGACCAAAGTCACCAACCTGTTAAGAGCAAATTAATATTTGAAGTTAATGAAATTTTCTAAAGCACACAAAGCAATATAAAGAAACTGAATTGACACAGAAGAAGTGGTGAAAGCTAACCTTTACAGTCCAATTCTTGTCAACAAGAAGATTTGAAGACTTCAAATCACGGTGAATTATAGGTGGATTGTAATGATGAAGATAATTCATACCACGAGCCTGTACATTAAGACAGTTCAAAACAGCATTTATGATGCAATTGTCTTAGAATTTCCTATTCTCTTTATTAGTCAAAATTTCAAATGAGAAATTCGATGGTACTTACTATATCCAAAGCAATGTGAATACGCCTTCTCCATTCTAATTTTGATGTGTTTCTTTGTAATAACCGGAACAGACTTCCACTGAATAAATTAAAAAGTGTAAATTTTTAAGACATAGAGCTCATATCCAATGGCGTTAACATTATTTATATAGAAGAGGAAGAAAATTAAATGGAATAAAATGTAGGTACCGTGGAAGAAACTCGGTCACAATGCAAAGACGTTGAGGTGAAGTAACTGCACCCATGAACAGGAGAATATTTGGGTGGCGTAGTCTTTTCATAAGTGACACCTTCAAAACCCCAAATAAATTTTTTTTTATCTCTTTGGTAGATTCATATCACAATTACGATGGTGAGTCCAAGAATATTTTCTTTATCATATTCAACACAAAAACCAATTTATCATTAGACAGCACAAATCACAATTACAGCCTTATTATAAGCACAGCTGCAAAGTGCAAACAAGTTGATTTTCAGAAAACTCGTGATTTCACTACAATTACAACAAGAGTAACACAAGAAATAATTTAATAATCTGAAACGCATATTTACCTCCTGTCTGAAGGAAAATATTAGATCGTCCGAGTATTCTTGTCTGGAGAATACCTTGACAGCTACATCCTGGAGAACATAGAGTTCAATTCTATTACATTAGTAGAATGGGGCAGTATATCCACATCTGTAAATCTCTTAAGAGTACAACAAAAAGAAAAGATCCAAAAAGAGGGCATCACCGTTTAGTTCTTTTTCACCATCTCAATTTTGAGGTACAAAAGTACAGAAGCTCTACGTAAAAATACAAGAACCTGAAGAAAGTATGGACTATTCAAGTTGCATACAATGATCTTTTTTTGGGGGGAAAAACCTAATCTTTTGAGGGATTTAAATGGATGAAGACTAAATAAAAAGGCCAAATAAATGGATGAAGACTAAATAACAAGAGCAAACTCTCACATTATATAGTTCAACTTATTTATAGAATTGCTTCCATCGCAATATATGGGGAAATAAAGGACAGATTTTCTAAAAGAAGAGTCAAAGAACTTACTGATCCATACCACAGAGCATGATACACAGTTCCACAAGAACCTGCAAAAATATAATAACAGAAGATGTAAGAGGTAGGTATATATATTTATATATATAAAGATCATTCATGCCTTTAGTTAATATCAAGGGATCCAAGAGCAAGTTTGGAGGAATTGTGCAGTGATTTAGAAACTAAGGATTTCAGGGAGGAAAAATTTAAGAAAAATGAAAATAAACAAACTGTAAAGCTTACTGTTCTATCATTTCATGCAAGATAGACAATTTTCTAAGTATTAAACTCCCTAAAATTCAAGAACCAAACATTTAAAAAAAAAAATCAATCGAGATGCACTGACCTTGGCCAATTTGTACTCCAATAGTCAAGTCCTCCCATAAAATTTCATAGTCGAGGGAATCGCTATCAGTATCGTGAACTTTATTAACAGCACTTCCACAACTACTTGCACTGCTTGTACTATTAACATGGACTGAAGATGACCAATACCCTGAAGCCTCGGTACTAGCAGCCGTCTTTTGCTCGCCCAACTGATCACTACTCTCTTGGTCATTTTGTAACCATGGCCATACAAAATTAGAAGACGACTTAGGTTGTTCTGTTCCTCCTTCACGTTCGTTTCCTCCTCCTCCTCCTTTCCATGGCCAAGGCAATCTTTTCTTACCAATCGACCCAAGGACTTTAGAAATTACGGGCTCAGTACAAGAATTTTCTTTTTGGGTAACGCTAGAGAACACTCCAAATGGAGAAGCATGGTTGTGTGTATCTCCTCTTGGGGTACTAGCTCCACTAGATGCCCCATCCGAGTAATGACTATCGCCACTCCCACCTTCCCAATAATTATCCGCAGGCCTCATTTTCGACTTAACCTTGTTGCTCACTTTAGAAGCCTATTCAAATTTTAAACCAAGTTAGCATATGCTACATAAATAACACATTATTAAATCATACTCATAATAAAACTAGAATACATACAAAATCGGAGATTTTGGAAGAGATTGCTGCTTGTAAAGGCTGAGGATTAAGCCCGAGTTTAACCGGAGAAATTATTCTTCTAGGCTCTGAAATTTCTGATGTTGTTTCTCGAAAAGGTCTTGAATCCGCTGATACGCATATAATTCCGATTAAAGTACCATCATCATCATAGAAAGGGGTATTAGTTGCTATTACTACAAACCTATTCCCTCTCTTATGCCTGACGGGAAATTGGCCAGTCCAACTCTCGCCCAATTTCACTCGATGCACAATGGTATTAGCCACATCAAAGTCTCTAGACTCGCTTAGTAATTCAATTATGTGCTGTCCTAGAGCCTCCAAAGCTGAATATCCATAAAGATTTTCAGCACTTCTATTCCTGCCAAAAATACAAATATACTAGGATTTAATATTGATCATCATTACTATAAGTTAAATGTATTACCTTTAAAATTACATTTTCAACATTTATTTAATAAATATAAACGAACAAACAAACTCATATCCAAAACTACCAATTCAACTAACATATGAACTACTAACAAATTAGAAACTTAGCAGGAAAATAAATAACTACCAAAAAAGTGGAAACTATAGTTTAGTTCAATTAATTAACTAACCAGTAAATTACACGACAATTCAAATCAAATATGTGAACGGCCTGCCCCATTGACTGCAATATATTCAAATACTGCTTATCTGTAAACTTCACCGCCGCAGCTCCGCCGCCGCCTCCCCCGCAGGCGGCGGCGGCACCATCCTTATTATGACTCTCCCTCTGCAACGGTGATGAATGTCGAAATGACGTGGAACCTGCCTTCCACGCCGCCACAACGCCGCCATCTCCGCCACTCGGCCGCCGCCGAGGCGCTCGCTGCGGCGACATGGAGTGGGACCTCTGCTTGGACCTCCGATCAGCCGCCATAATTTCAGCTGTGGATGTGGTCATCAACTTAGACATCTCTTGCTTCAAGTGGGCATGGCTTGATTCTAGTTCTTGAATCTTTTTGAGCAGCTCCTCAGCTGGAGGCGCCGGCGAAGGTGGCGGCGCTGATTTAGTAGTACTGTTCTCCATGGGAATTGAATTTTCTTGAAACCCTTTAAGAATCTAATCTTGAAAATCAAGAAAATCCAACCAATAATGTAACGAAATCAGATTTTCTTGACCATTTTTCTTTTTATTTCTCTCGGCCCTATATGCATACTTGAAGAATGGATCTATGACTAAGATCACTACTGGGTAGTTGGGTTTCCTTTTTAGAAAGGGGTTATTTTCCCCTTTAGTTTTGGTTCTTTTTGTGATATGTTGTTGTGTGTAAAGTTATGGAGTATATGAATCAAAATGGATAAAAATGTGAATGAATTTGGAGAGTTCTAAAAACAACCCTTTTTGGCTTTTTCCTCTTTCCCTCTCACTCAACTTATTAGCTTTGTTTTCTCCATTATTTTTAATTTCTTTTGCTCAATAAAAGAAAATCTTAGGGCCTGTTTGTTTGGCGTTTGGGAAAGTAGTTTGGGAAAGTAGTGGAGGTTTGTGAAATAATCTCGATTTGCGTAATGTTGTTTGTTTGGGTTTTGAGAGAGTGGTTTGAGAAATAAAGTAGGTGTAAGTTTTTTTGGAAGAGTTGGGTTGTATGTGTAAGATGTGTAAGACTTTATGTCAAATCATGTTTGTTATGTGAGATAAATTGTGTAAGAGATAGGTTACTCTATGTCAAATCAAAGTAGAGTTTGTATAGGTTTTGTTTAGAGATAAGAAAATTGTTGTATGTTTGGCTTTTGAGAGAGTAGTTTGAGAAAATTAATGGATGAAAAATTTATTTCGGAAAATAGAACATAAGTTTTTTTAGCATTTCCCAAACACGAAAAAATTCTAGGAAACGCCAAACAAACATGCCCTTAATTTGTATTGTGTAGACAGAAAAATAAAACTATTTTCTCATGTTCACACGCGAGTTAGTGCAATAAATTAAATTCTATTTTGTCTTTATATATATAAATTTCGCATTAAATTCAAGCCAGAAAGCGGTTAGAAAAGAAGAGAAGAGAAGAGAAACATTATTGGAAAGAGGAAACTCTCGGATTATCTTTTCCAGAAAAGTAGGAGTCATAACTCGATAATAAAATGGTCGAAGATCAGTAGCTATCTCTTACGAAAATCGTGTAATAGTATTAAATTTTTCAATTTAAACTCTCTCAACTTTTTGCTTCTGAGTATTTAAAATTAAGCTATAATGATTTTCTTCAAAAACTACACTGTCGCATACGCTCTCACGTAAATAATAACTCAACACCGTTAATTATAAAGTATTACTTTTATAGTTAATTGTTGTTACTTTATCTAAAAAAATAAAAGGCATATCTGTTTTGTAAATCAATACAAAATAAAAATGTTCAAACAAAGGGTTATTCAACAATACGGCATGCTTAACGGGTGAATTATTTGTGAACTAATATAAATATGGAAATAATTAACTTTCACGAGTCAGAGGGGATGGGCTGCAAAAGATAGGTCTCACTCTTATTTATAATTTTTTAGATGTTATACTGATCGAAACGTATAGGTAGATTAATTTCTCCTATACCATGTGTTCAAGTTTCTAATTTTTTTTTTTTAAGAAATCCAATTAAGATACAAGTTACATTTTTCAATTAATTGAGATGTGATTTAAATAGAACACAATCAACTATAGGAAGTGCAGTTTCTAACAAGTCTTACTAGGTCAATGAAATCGATTTAGAATTTGCTTAATTTTTCAATTCCGTATGTACATTGACTGATTTATATGTGACCTAATAAATTGCTTACTAAATTATTTTTCTGCTCACCTCTATACAGTTGTGTTGTGTATATTAAATGACCTCTGTCAAATGAACAACCACTGTCTACAGTGCAAGTATATCGTCTCAAAAAAAAAAAAAAAATACAGTACAAGTATATACTTTTCTTTCTCTATTTTTTTTTTTTTTGAAAAGTCAGATGTCTCTATTCAATACCCATTCATAAAGAAGCAATTTTGCTTCCCATTGAAGAAATTCAGTGGGACTTACCCTTTTTTCTCCCCAATTTTGTGGAAGAGCAACCACACAAACAAATGTTGAATTATTCAAGCCTTTGACCCCCCTTTTTATTTTTTTTTTTTTTTTTCCAGGGAAACCTTTTTTTCATTCTCTTAGCACATCAGGCCATCTCCAATGGAGAGGGCCAGCCCCGGGGCTTCGGAGCCCCGAGCCAGCCCTGCCCCCCCGAGCCCTGTCTGGTCGTCTCCAATGGTAGGGCTCCGGAATGGAATTAATTCAATTTTTTTCCCTTGCCCACTCTCACCTATAATTCTGGTTTTAATTTTGTTTTTAATATTAATATTAATAACCCGTGCAATAACTATTAGTACTTGTAATTAAATTATTAATTATATTAAAATATTAAAATTAAAGAGAGTAAATAATTAAGCATGAATGTAATTGTTTGAATTTACTTTTTTTGTCTATTTTAGTATGTATTTAAATATTTAATTTAGATTAAGTATCAATCTAAATTATTTGTATAAGTGTTTAATTTTATTTTTAACTAATTCCGTATTTTTAAAAAAATATAGCCGCCACCAATATTGTAGTTAAATGATTAAATTTTTAATTACAATAAAAGATATTAAAATAAAATGGGCTATTTATTTATGAATCATTTGTCCATAAATAAATTTAATTACAATTCTAATAAATTATTAATGATTTTAATTTTAAAAAAATTAATTTTATTATATTAAATAATCAAATTAAAAATTGGTGACTACATATATTTATTAAATACTAGTAAATATACAATAAATATACTAAATAAACTTTATTAAATAATTCAATTCTACATATTTAATTTAATTTAGTAGGGAAATTTAATTTAATTAATTATTTAAGTATATATATTAATTTTCCTATTTTTATTTATTAAAGAAACAATTTTTAAAAAAAAAAGAAAAAAGAAAAGGACTATCCAGTCAGGGGACGCCAAGTGGCGTCCCCTGACTTAAGGGGGCGCGTGTTGGCCCTTCCTCACGCGGGAACGGGCTAGGCGCAGGGCTCCGCCGAGCCCTGCGCCCAGCCCGTTCCCGCCCGCATGCCGCCCCGCCCCGGAGCCCTCCTCCACTGGAGACGGCTCCTTCTCCCGACCCCGACCCCGCCCCTGGCCCGGCCATCTCCATTGGAGATGGCCTCAAACCAACCTCTTTTCTTCACTTCGCAAAATAAGATGACAAATAATAGTCATTAATTGGGTCAAATGAAATTGTAATGGATCACTTTTATCAAAACTCTATGGGTTAACTCATTTATAAATAACTTTACTAAAAATGAGTATCACAGTACCCCCCATTCTACTTGGAGTGCATAACCCACATTTGTTTATCTTATCAACACTGGCAATTATGCAAACATAATATACTATTAATAAACTACTATGTCTTCATCCACTAAGAGTCAAGTGAATTGTTTTTCGAGTAAACTCAAGATGGATATATATATGGAGGAAGTTACGAATTTAGAAAACAAAGTCTTACAAAAAAAAAATGATTTTCCAAGGGTTTAAATCCTTTACAGACGCGTCAGACATATTATATGAAAACCTCTCCCAAGTACCAACATGGATTCGAACTTGGGTCGTGACACTTTGAGGGTGCTAGTCACTTCCACTATATCAACCATTTGTTATTCACGTTTCAAATATTGAAATATGCTTAACGTGCAATATCTTATTATCTCGTTTAAAAAATAATGTCATAACTTTTGTTAATTAAATTATCATTTCATTTTACTTGGAGAAAAAGAAAATTGAATTCTCAAAGTACATAATACCTAATATCTTCACCAAACATGTTTAGAAGAAGTTAAAAATGGATGTGAATTATTATTATTATCAAGTTGTAAGTTGATGTTCGCATAGTGATAATAAATGTTTATTATTGAGAGTCAATTTGATAAGATAAGATCATGTAGGATTGATCTAACCAGCTATAATAATTTGCATTATTGCGTAAGGATTGGGCCTAAGTCGACCTTGAGCTGTTTGATTTAATTAAGTATGTTTTACTTATTTAGTGGTTTGCTAAATCTGCTCAAACCTAAATGTAGATGGTATAAATCCAGCCCAATCCAACTTAACTTGAACAAACATTAAAAAAATTCAATCGAATCGGGTGGCTCAGGAAAGGATTTCGGATGTTTTCTCCTAATTTCTAATTCATCAATCTTACTGTGTATTTCCCTGCATTCTAAGCAAAACCCAAAAACAATGCACTCGAAAAAGAACAGCATTATTTATAAATAGCATGGCTGTATAAAACACTCATGGTGCAACAACTCTCTAAAGGAGCAAATTTACAAGATTGTCGATATTTATATAAGCTTTACTCATCATTGAAATACCAACAATGGGAGCTCCAAAAATCCCAAAAATCGGAAAAGTTGATTATTTAGCATTAACCTTTAAGGTCAAAGGCATCATAAGATACACACAACATATTTAAGTATACATACATATCGTTAGAATGAGCAGAACTCTTCACGGCTTCAGTCCCGAAATAGAGAAAATTTGTCAGAAGAGATCATAATTAGATACTCGAAAGCTTGAAGTGATCTCTTTTTAAGGCCCATGGAAAGTGTCAGAGAGGCAACACCAAAATCGCTGCATCAGTTTTTGCAAACAGTAGCTATAGGCTATAGAATATTAGTCGATATCCTTCAAGCATGTGTGTGGCATGGGCAGGTCAAGAATTATAAGGAAATAGCATCTTTCTGATTCTCTGATATATTGTACTTCTCCATTCATAAGCTTTAAAATTTTTATGCACATGCTTAGGGCTAAGCCTTCTTGAGTCGTCCATCGGCTGCTATGGAACATGTCTTGGACAAGTTCAGGAGGAAGACCTTCACCTGGGCACACAATCCTTTACGGGAAAAAATGATAATGTTATATAAGTCAAAGGGAATTTGTACTTGAAAACATACGAGAATCTCAATGAGTAAAATAAATTATATGAAGGAGTTCAAGAACCTTGTTTAGGTATACTTTTTTGGGAAATATTTCCATGGCCTCACATTGCTTATCACAAATGACTATCTATATAAGTTTAATTAGGCATTTTCCAGAGTCGAGGTTCTTGTTGGTTCATAAATTTATCAAATTCCAAATATTAAGCCCATTTACAAATATAAAGGGACAGATAGGAATAATTTTCTATTTGGCACAACGAAGTTGATTCACACAAAGCTATATGTATCAAATGAAAAGTCCCAAGGAAATTCTTATTGTCTCACTTCCTAAGGTTGGGCACATAAACTTATCAAATTGGACTTCCTTAAATATATATATTGATTTTTGATTTATTTGTCAAAAACAAAACAACCCAAATGTTTTATAATTCATACTCATGACTGCATGGACAATTTTGAAAGGTTTAAGAGCACGTAGAAAATGAGGAAGGACTATAAAATTCATAAACGATCCAATTTTATTGAACATAAGTAGAGAGAGATATTTGAACTTCTTCACTCCTAAGAGAGCCAGCATAGGAACAAAACTCCTCATCTAGACTTTAAGCTGATGATATGCATAGAGAACATTTAGTATTTTGCTGTCTTAACACACCTCCTAACATGCAAACATTATTATCTTTTATGGAACTCTATTTTATATACAAAAATATGTCAATAAAGTATTAACTCTATTTTGTGTATAGATGGCGGCAATATTTGAAGTCGGGGAATTTTTGGCATCACTTTGGTAGCATATTATACTAAATGACTACCTCATCTAGAAGCTTAAGCCGATAGAGAGGAGAAATATTAAATATATGATTGTCTATAACAAAACATGAGTACACATATCCACAAACCAAACCAAATAAGGCTAACAAGATCCTGGATGCTAAATTTTGTACTAGAAATGTGAGAATGTTTTTACCTAAATTCAATGTGCATGATGGTTATTCCTTCGGAAATTTGATTGAGACTTGGTCTGAGCTGAATTTCTACCCATCCTTCCGGAGATGGTGCATAGCGCACCATGTTCAGTAAGAAATCAGCTAAAACTTGTTGAATTCTAATTTGATCACCATAGACCACAAGGGTCTTGACTTCCTCTGGTATATCACGGATTAATTGAAGACCTCTTTCTCTAAGCAACAGCATTACTTGGCTAACTACAGCATCAATAATGTTCCCAAGAACAAATTCTGCCTTCTCAAGCTCCAATGAACTACCAGAAAATGAGCTAAAGTTAGTTCATCCTTACAAGAATAAAAATACACGAATATTACCATATTAACAAAAATAAAGATCCATCAGTAACAGGAATGCAAAGAATTACTAGATTAACAAGCTTCGATAATTAACTAATTCATAAAATAAAAGCACTCCAACGTTGGAGTTCTTTTCAGGATTTGTAACAATCATTATCACTTAGGGAAACTGCATTTTATGGATAATCTACTGAAAACTGCAAATTTAGTCTAACAACACTTTTGGTCGTGTATTTTTCAAATTTGCAGTTTGTCTAAAAATATTTTGCACTTTTGATCCTATGCCCCTTTTCTGATCCATATTTTACAACTTTGATCCCACAGAATAGTCTTTGTTTTGCAGGTTTGGTCCCAAATTGGAAGGGAAGGAGGCGATAGGACCAAAAGTGCAAAATATTATAAAAATTAGTACCGAAATTGCAGTTTTATAAAATACAGGACCAAAAGTGCTGAGGGTCCCGTCTTGAGGGATCAAAACTACAATATGGACGATAACTTATCCAAAACAAAAATTACGTTGTTTTAGGCAAAAATGCAGTTTTAGTCCTTTAAATTTTAATGGGTAAAGATTTTGGGAAAGTTTTCTTTTAAGTAAGCAATTTCGATCCTTGAACTTTTCACTGTTTGCAATTTTAGGACAGTTTGGCTGTAATTTTGGTCCTTTTAACTTATTAGCAGTAGCAATTTTAGGGCATTTGACAGCAATTTCAGTTTGTTGCTCCCGAAATTCAAAAAGTTAAAGAACCAAAATTGCGGCTAAATGTCCTAAAATTGCAAACACTAAAAAGTTCAAAGTCAAAAATTGCAGCCAACTGGCCTAGAATTGCAAAAAGTTAAAGGATTGAAATTACTTACCTAAAAAATAAATTGTCCCAAAATCGCTACCCATTAAAAGTTAAAAGGACTGAAAATGCATTTTTGCCTGTCGTTTTATATCTGATCTAAAAGAAATTATCCAGAGATAGTACAGAAGGAATATAATTCCCAGTATAATAGTCAATCAAGACATACCCATCCTCAATGTTTTCCAGATTAACATCCTTTATAATCTTCAACATCTGCTTCTCACAAGCAGCACTAGTCTCAAGAAACTGCTTTTGATCTTCAGTCAAGTTTGTGGTTTCCAAGAGTGAATTAGTGAACCGAATACCACTTAACGGATTTCTTATTTCATGACAAATATAAGCCAACTCTTTCGTCTTTGCAACACCATTCCTTTCTTGTTGCCTCTGGATTCTCAAAGCTTCTTGCAGTTCAGGACTCGCAATCTGTAAGAAACAAAAGGCTCCAATAATCTGACCTTCCATGTTTACCCTCTTGTTTGCTGTCAAAAGAGCTTGCACATATTTCCCAGTTCGGTCGAAAAAGGAAAACGGGAATTTGTCTGTATCCTGGCCATTAAGTGCGTTGTGCAAGACAATCATGAACTTCGTCATTGAATCTGGGCCCTTGATCCGGCAAAAACTTCCAAATATTTCTCCAACTAACATCTTTCCAATTACTTCCCCTCTATTCCAACCAGTGAGCTTTTGCATAGCAGTATTCCACTCAGAACAACATGTGTTTTCATCAAAAGCAAATATGGGTGGAATTAAAGGGTTGGGATTATGCACAATTGCACTGTAAGCACTTTGAATGTTGATGAACTTGTCCATTACCACTTTTTGTCCAGTAACATCTTGGCCAACAAAGCAGACACCCACTATATTGTTTGTGTAGTCCTTGCTAGAGCAAGCATTAACCACCACGTATATCACATTCTTATGTTGTTCAGCGCCAAATGTTCTTAACCTTAATTCAATATTCTTATCTTCCTCACCTGCGGCAATATTCTATAAGATTACATATAAAATGACCAAGAAAAAATAAAGCAACAAACTGGTTAGAGGGTGTCATTTTCTTAAAAATGACAGAACAATACAATTATTAGCCCCACAGAACTGCACACTAAACACTCCTAAACCCTCTCTTAGAAAATAGCACTTTTGATCCAAATTTTTTAAATATTTCATCTTTTCCCCTCCTTTCCATCCAATTTGGGACCAAAATTTAAAACAGTCATATGGGACCAATAAACAAAAAATAGATGGGAAGGGGGAAAAGGCAAATTTGCAAGAAATAATTAAAAGTTGGGACTAAAAGTGCTATTTTAAAGCACGGGACTAAAAGTGTTTGACTGTTTAGTCCTGTGGGACCAAAAACTCAATTTTGCTAATTTTTAGCAGAAGAAACAGAATGTAATGGTTGATGAACATAAAAACAGTGAAGTTTCCACAGAATTAGTATTGAAGAGGAGTACCTCTTAGAGCATGAATCAAAAGCTTGTTAGCAATTTCTTCAGATTCTTTGTGAACAAGGTCATGAATCAAGGACTTTCCCATCGCTTCTTCGACAGATAACCCAGTCAGCTCCGCAACTTTCGTGTTCCAACCATTTATACAGCCTTCAGCATCTACAGCAAATATAGGAGCAGTTGCAGTCTCTATCAACCTAACCATTTCTCTGGCTACAGAACTGAGTTCATCCATCCCTTGTAAATCCAAGTCCCCAACCTGGACTTGTACAACTGCCTTAGACTTGCTTCCATCAGCATCACAGAACGAATCTCTTAAAATTAGCTGCAAGGAGTGAATAGCATCCATTTCCGCATTCTCCCAAGGCAAACTCCGACTCTTGACCACTTCAAGAAACGCCTTGAACGAGGAACGTGGATGCATTCTCTGTCCATCATCTTTATCCTGTGGATGATGCTTTGCACCACCCCATTTCACCTCTTTAGCAGTGTGGGATCGAAACCAGAACAAAAAATCTTTTGTAGTTATATATGCAACGGCCATCCCACACACCGCGTCACCTAGAGTGGTTGCCCCAGGATAACCAGCATCAGCTAAACTATCAGTACTCAAACCAGTCGAGTCCCCATGAAATGCCAATAACCATTCCACAATATCTTTTATCTGTGCTTCACTAGGTGTGATACCCAAAGGGTAATACTTACCCTGGTAGTACAATGCAGCGCCATCACACTTCACAAGGTCCATAATGCTAGGACTCTGTGTAACAATTCCAGAAGGTGAATCTCTAAGCAGCATATCACACAACAGTGTCTGTGTCCTTAACACACGTTTTTCTGACAACTGTGATGCCAACTGTAATTCCATGTTCAGTTGAATCCCAAAAGCTTGCATTAGGAATTCGCAAGCATAACGAAGTGGGAAAGGAATTGATCGAGCAGAAGTGTGATGGCCTACAACCAAGCCCCATAGCCGCATAGAATTTCTTCCCCCAGAATCATTTTCATCATTTCCATTAATGATAACAGACAATGTCAAAGAAGCGGTGGACCCCATGTTTGCCATGTATTGCGCGTGGCAACCATGAGGAGCCCTGAGTGTCGAACCTACCAAACACAAAGGTTGCATCAATGCTTCATCTTGTATGACTCTTACAGGTGTAGCATGACAGTCCACAATCATTCTAACCCTATTCTGTTTAAACAAAAACCTTGAAGCCTGTGGAATATCTGTGGCAGGATAATGCAAACCAATATACGGCTCCAAATCTGGTCTCTTACTCTCAGCCACAACCTCACCGTGTTCATCCTCGTGAAATTTATAAACCATAACCCGATCATAACCCGTTAACTCCCTAACGCTTTTAACAACCGCGTCACACAAAAGCTTAATGTCCCCACCAGGAAGCGACTGCAAATGGGAAATAGCCCTTACCGCGAGTTTCTGTGACTGTACAGCCCCAGCTATCGAAAGAGCAGGATCCTCAGTCCTCGCGGGCTCTAAATCAATCACTATCCCGACATCTACCCTATGCAAAATCGCATAAAAGGGCTTCCCTGAGTTCCTCGAATGAATCCAAACCGGATTCAACAACGTAATTTCCCGCGCTCCAAACGCTCTCTCCAGCAAAACAGAGCTGGAAGGGGTGAAAAGGGTTCTTACATCAATCCCAATTGTCAAGACCTCTTGCTTTTCAAGACTTGGGACAGACTGAGGAGTCAACCCCAGCATTTCTCGGGCGTTTTCGGAATAAGCTATAACACGAAAATTAGACTCATCTACAGCTATCATACAACCAAAGGGCTGAATGTGGCCACCACGCTGTATTTTTGACAAATAAACAGTGATCTGCTGCCCAGAAACAGACTGATTACTAGTCCTAATACTCTGTGAATAATCAAAGGATTTACCAGATTCGCCAGATTGCTCGAAAACAGCATGGAGTCTTGCGTCCGCAGTGTACTGTGCTACAGCCTTGCTCATTGAATCCCTGTTTATGCTAGAATTGTTAATATTGTGATTATCTGTTTGAGTTGCCCTGCTTCCTCCTGGAGTAGTCATTTCTTCAAACACCTTCTCGACAATACTATTCTAGTCGAATTTCAAGCAGGATAAAAAGGGAATATCGGCATTTGTTGCTCTGCTTCCTGAAGTAGGTATTCATCAAACAGTTTGTGATCAGTTAATTTGTACTCTGATACTCATAATTCATAAACCTTGAAAATTGGACTCAAATTCGAAAATTTTGGATAAAATAGATCCTAAGAAGAGATCTGTCATTGAAGATTTTGGGGTTTTGACAAATTGACAAGTGTTTTTAGAGTTGCCTGCTTCTGCTTGTGTGTAGACTGTGGAGAGAGTGTGATTTGATTTTCTTCTATATTGTTTATTTTGAGATATATAATGAAAAATGAACTCAAATTACTACAGAATCAGGAGAGTAACAGTAAATTGGAATATTCTTTTGTGAAACATATTCTCCATTTACAAAATAGAAAAATGATAAATAAAACAAAATTGAATTTGGAATAATTCTTTTTATATATAAAATTAATTACGTAAGTTTATAATGTTTAGATTGTATGGGACTATGTGTAATGTTAATGAATGAATATGTGTGTAGGTGAGTTGGGCCACGTGGGAAAGTATCAGGTTCACAAATTATTAAGGTTTCTTTTTTAGGTTTATATATATTACTTAAAATGAAAAGTGAAAAACAACAAACAATTCCAAATATTTTCAGTTCTAATTTAATAAAAGTAAATTGCATCGTGGAATCTAGACTTAATTCCTGTACTCTTGTGTAGTTGACGTTAACCCAAACTTTCTTTTTCATTTGAAATATACAAATTCTTGAAGACATTCTTAGGTATTTTTTATATATATATAATTACATTAGCAAGTAGTTATTTCAAGGAATATCGACAAAATTTATCCTCTTCTCCAAAAATAGTCGATAAGCTATTAATTTCTTTATTGCATGTTATTTGAAACTGTCAACCATTATAACAAAAAAAAAATATAATATGACTCGTCTCAAATATTGTTTGATTGCAAATATTGACAAGGAAACTACAATAACTTGATTTTTTAATTTAATTACACTAGTAAAGGACTAATGATATGTGCAAATACATTATATTTATCAAATGTTTCTTAAAATAGCACAACGTTTATAAAGACATGTACATAATCAAAGCATGATGTAAGTGTAATTGTGTCTCCTTAAATCCCAAGAAAGGTATAAATGTGATTTCAATTTCTAGGTAACTCATACGATGTAAGAATTGAGTTTAGCGGGAAAAAAATGACAAACTTAAATTCATATATTCATTGCAGGGTTTTTTTTGCAAGTTAATTCCATGTGATATGTCTAATGGGCAATTTACCTCCCTGTGAAATAAAAATAGATAATTTAACTCCATGTGAAATGAAATAATGAACAATTTACCTCCTTGTGATATAAAAATGGGCAATTTACCTTCATGTGAAATGAAATAATGAGCAGTTTAACTCCATGTGATACGAATTAATAAGCAATTTAGAGAGAGGTAATGTGCTTCTTTTATAAAAGCACAGAGAGGTAATTTGCCATTTTTCTTATCATATGGAATTAAATTGCCTATTTAGAATATCACAGAAAGATTATTTAGCCCTTTATTTTTATCACAAGAAGTTAAATTACCTATTTAAAATAACACATAAAATTAACTTGCTATTCACTCATTCATTGTAAGATTTTGCAATTGTAAACCATATCTAAATAGTACCTCAAAAAAGAACAAGTTGTAGGCTAGAAAGAAAAATAAATATTGTAATAAATATGCAGCATGTCGAACTGACACTATTCTGGTTTGGTCAACTGTGCTTATATTGAGACTAAATGTCCCACATTGGTTGAAAACAATAGTTAAGTTCACCTTATAAGGTCTTGGGCAATCCTCACCTTACAAGCTAGCTTTTGAGGTTGAGTTAGGCCCAAGCCATATAAGTGGACTTAGCCCAATCCATGTGGTGAATTCTAATATGGTATCAGAGCCCCAGGTTGAAGTGGGCCACCTCCTTCCGTGATGGGATTATTCTTCACCCACACATTTTCCCCAGATAACAAAGGCCTGGGTTGTCATTCTTCGTCCAGTTAACAAAGTCCTGGACGGTCATTATTCGTGTGTTGGGGCCCACATGTCGCAATCCGCAAGGTTGGGCTTTAATATTTCACGTGTTGGGCTTGTTTCACCCACACATTCAGCCCGCCCACACGTGAAGGGGGAGTATTGAGACTAAATGTCCCACATTGGTTGAAAACAATAGTTAAGTTCACCTTATAAGGTCTTGGGCAATCCTCATCTTACAAGCTAGCTTTTGAGGTTGAGTTAGGCCCAAGCCATATAAGTGGACTTAGCCCAATCCATGTGGTGAATTCTATTAGCTTATAAGTTTTGAGACATGGAAAATAGTAAATCCATTTTTTGTTTTCTTAATCGAGAAATTTCTTATTCAAAGTTTTCAAACCTGCAAAAAAAGGTTTGAATTTGATGAAGTTGCTTTGTCTCATGTTGATTCTCATTTCGTGTACTAATTTGTCATCATTCGACAATGAAAAATATAGATATATATCAGATAATAATTGGTATTTTTTTTGGTCTGGATTTCATCTATTTCGATACGTGTAGTATATATTATATAAGAACATATTTTACTAAATCAATTATTTGTTGGTAAATATCAAATATATTAAAAGTTTTTAAGTTTTGAAAAAAAAAATATTATATAACTCTTCCAAGTCAACCTACATGTTTTTTCGACATCCTATATTCGACAAAATCAATTTTCTATCGTCAAATCATTAGTATTTATATATATTTCATACAGTTATATGTGTTGTGATCTAATTTCAAGATATTTTGAGTTTCATATCTCGATTAAGTAAATAATTAACGTGGATAGCTTATATGCAAACAAGAAGGTAATTTTTTTTTTTTTTTAATTGCCCTTTTTCCAGTTCACGAACAAAAGTTATTTTAGCTCTGAAACTTTTACATTCTACCATTTAATGTTAAAATAGTAGAAAATTAAGGTCAAATAAAACCTAATTGATGCATATATTTTTTCTAAGAAAGAAAAATCAGAGTTTAGAGAATTATTGGAGGGATTATTACTATAAGTAAGGGTACAAACATGAGGTGAGGGGTGGTGTCACTGGTGCGACAGATAAATAATATCTAAATTCCTTTTCAGATCACATTCTTCCCACGTGAAATTTGTACCACATTTGTACTTGACCACATACCATCTTCTCTACTTTTATGATCTTATCTTAAGTTCATTACTCCTGTCCGCCAATGAAATTGGCACTAGCATTGTACTATGATTCCATTTTGTATTTCAATTTCTAGATTTTTATTTTTATTTTTATTTTTATTTTTATATGAGTTAGATAAGACTTAACAATGCATTCATATAGTTAGGCCATCTTCAATCGGGGCAGAAATGCCCCCTTCCCCTCTCCCACTCCCCCTTTATAGTCGTCTTCAATAGTTAAGTGCATATTTATTTTTTTATTTTCCATCATCACTCTCACAATAATAATAAAAATAAAACTAGAGATGTGATAATTAATAATAATAAAATAGAGTTACAATTAACAATAAAGAAACAAAACTTAATTTAAAATATTTATTTATTAAATCATACACAAAATTTAAAAATCAATTTTTTCCATTCTAAGTTTAATTTAATAAAAAAATTCCATTTTTTATATTAATTTAAAAATATTTTATAAGAGAGAAATGATTATTTGAGTTAAAATTATTTATAAGAAAAAAAATTAAATGTAAGAAGGTTTATCATTGAGGTTTTTAAAAAATGTTTTTATTAAGGTTTTCTTTTAAATAATTTAAAAATTATAAAATTAACTAAAATTTAGAATAATTTAATTTAGATTGATTATTTTATGAATAAGAAATAAGAATAACTAGATAAAATCTACTTTTAATTGTTACTACATTTTACAAATAAAAAATTTGCTTACTATATATAAAATAAGAATAAAAAGAAATGAAAAAAAAAATTGAAACAAGCACTTGGCGCCACCTGCTGCCCTGGCAGCAAATGAAAATGAGGGCCCCCTCCCACTTTCCATCCACTCCCCATTCCCCCACTATTGAAGATTATTTCCCCCATACCCCCCCCCCCCCCCCCCCCATTGCCCCCTCCCCTAACTATTATAGATGGCCATTGGAGTTAGGACTCTTGTTCAAAAAAAATGGTTAGGACTCAAAATGCTGAATTAGTTGAAATTAAGCTAGGACAAAACTAATCATTCATAATTACGAAACTCCAATCAATAAACTAAAAATATTAAAATAATAACATCAATGTACAAAATCTCAAAATACTTGAGTTCAACTTATCTTCGAACTCAATTTGTTTACCAATCAAATGAAATTAAAACGTAATCTAAAGCTCAAATAAACAAATCAAACCAATACATAAAAACATCAAAATATATGAAAATATAAACAAAGAAAGACATGAAAGAAAAGCCAATAGACGTCCTTAAACTAGAAGGGACACCAACTACTACGGGCATCTCTAACTTATAAAAGGGAAGGGAAAGGGGAAGGGAACAAATAATAATTAAAAAAAATGTAGGTGTGTGTGTGTGTGTGTGTGTGTGGAGTGAGGGATGAGGGATGAGGTGGAGGGGGGTTGACCAAGGGTTAAGTTATCTTATTTCATATTTTTTTCCTTCTTTTTTTCGTTTATTTTTTTATTTAGGGAAATTAATTAATAAAAATTCTTTTTAAAAAAATTATCTTTAATTTTAAAATACATAAATTTAATTTAATTAATAAAAATAAGTTTAATTATTTTATTAAATTGGAACTTTAATTTAAGAATATGAAATTTTAATTCATAAAAATGTACTTTAAAAAATATTTATTTAATTTAATTTATTATTGTGTGAAATTTAATAACATTGTAAGAAAGGGTTAAGTTTTTGTTTTAATTTATAAATTCATAATTTGTCTACGAGGGGGAAAATTAAATAAATTTTAGTTTAACATTTACATTTTTTAACTTTAATTTAAAGTTATTTTTAAAAGTTATAATTTATCACACAAAACATATAAATATGGAATCGATAATTGTTGCATTATCGTGAACCCAACAAAATCATGAATTATTATTGCCATTATTATTATTTTTTGCGTGTTATTAATAATATTATTATTATGTAAGCATTTTTAATTTTGTTTTTATTTTTATTATTATTATTATTATTATTATTATTATTATTATTATTATTATTATTAAGTGAATTATTAAGTGAGAATAGGCAAGATAATTGAGTTGGATTAAATGGAGGTGAAAGATTTATAGTTTGATACATTGGAGATAACAAAAAAGGGAAAGGGGATGGTGAGGGATGAAAATTTACATTGGAGATGACATAACTACAACAACTAGGAGAAGGTTGGGGGAAATTACAGTGAACCCCCTCCACCCCTCAATTTGTCCTATTTGCATCGACCTTCTCGACTTTGTAAAATTTATGAAGACCAGGGAGGTGGATGCAAATAATTAAATTCAAGGAGGTGACCACAATTTACTCGAGAGACTTTTCCTTGCCATAACGGTTCAAGTCCTAGTCCTATTAATATTCATGCTCAAAGTCGAATCTTAAATATAAAGAAGACGGGGCTTCTCTCCATCGAAATAAATAAGATTCTCGCGGATAAAACACATTCAAGAGTTACCAATGAAAGAAAGTCATTAAAGAAAACACCAACATAAACAAGTCGAAAAAGAAGTTAGCCAAAACTACCTATCAAGAATTCTTTTTAATCGATGCTAAAAATGCATTATAGGTTATTTCTTCTTGAAACTACAACACAAGAACTCTTCATGAAGGCGAGTAACTCTTGATTGCAAAGAGTACTCAGCAACCAAGTTCTGTCGTGGTAACAAAGGTTAAAACTTACAAAAGAAGTACTCAAATCTCCTTTTTTATCATTACAAATACCAAAATTAACTGAAAAATGAGACAACAAATGGACAGAATAAACAGATTCAACAAGAATGGGCACATTTTAAGATAGGCAGAATTTTGCCTTTTTTTACCCGCAATTTCACTTGGTGTAAAGAACATCTTCCCATGGGTGACGGTAGAGTGGCTGTTTCAGTCTCTTCTGGTCGAATGTGTGCCTGAATTTCGAAAAAAAAAATGCACCAGTTAGACATGGAAAATGTTCTAGTATACTTGTGTATTTTATACATAAGTGTTATTAAGTCTTTTCTCTTTTATTTATATTATAACCTAGTTATTTCAGTTTCCTTCTTAAATTTCATTTCCTATCATCTTTGCATTCTCTTGTGAAACTCTAGACTCTATTTCCATCTCATTTATAATATGGCTTTTACTTCATCATCAAGATAAATCTGATTTATCAAAATGTATGCGAAAAAATTGAGGAAGCTATGTGTTAACAAAGAATTCTTCAGTGCTACCAAGATAGGTTTTTGAAGTAAAAGTTGTATAATGCATAAGGATTAAGGATAGTTTAGTCCTATTTATGTACCTAGGAATCTAGGTTACTTTCATCTTCTATCGTTTCATCTTCGTCTTAGACTCGAGTTTTATCTCATTAATATTATGGATTCAGTTCATCTGCATTCTTCTGATTAAAAAAAAAGTACACAACAAATTGAGGAAACTAAGCATAACAAATAATTCTTCCGGGCACCTCGTATGGTACATAATGACCCTAATTGGCTGACACGTGGCCAATTATTTACACTAAAAGCTACATATTGACCACGTGTCAGCCAATGAGGACCATTGGTGGTGGAGGGGGGGAGGGGGTGGGTGGGGGGTGAAGGTAGCACAAAATTATTCGTTAACAAAGCTGAAAATGATTAATTGAATAATTAACATTAAACTTACCCAATGAGACCAATGGAACGAGCTAGCACAAAGAGGCCATTCAAGTAACCAATGCCAACAATCTCATCAATTTCTTGCTTGGTGAACATGCCACTGCCGGCAAGAAGATCCAAGAATAGGGACCCAATGGCACCATCGACATTGAGAACTAAGTTGTTTGATTTTGAAAGAGTATAGGCTTCAACTTCAACAGCGTATTCCATGTATTTCACAGATGGAAAATTAGCGCGTGAAAACTCTTGTAGTAATTCTACTCTTTTATCTCTGTTGTCACCCCTCTTGATTCTTTTTCAATTAAGAAACAAATGAGATTCATCAGATTAAGTTTTGGATCCACAAATAAATGAAATGATTACAAGTAACAAGCCAGAAAGATTTTAGCAAAAAGAAACAAGCCAGAAAGAATTCCAAACAAGCACTTCAGTACCATCTTAATAAATTATGGTGTTGTAGTGACAATATCATGAAATTCCACATACCGGAAGAAAAGCATAACTAATTTTCATAAGAAAAATCATTCTTTCACCTGTCCCAAAGGTTCGGTCCATGGATAAGTTGGGTACTTTTCTAGAGCCCCAATTCTAGAAAGTTCCAAAATTTTGTGTAATTTTTTTACATACATACATATATATGTTAAGCAAAGTTGTTTATCCATTATGATAGATTTACCCCATTTTGTAGGATAACTTGCTTTGTGATTGGATGGGTTTGGCCAGGTTAAGTCTGGATTATAATATTTCCATGTACACCCCAAAGAGTAGAATCGAGCCCCCATTTACAACAATATCCAAAGTCCCCTACTTTATACCAAACAAACACACCGGATAATTCTAGCCGGGTTTGGCAGATCACAAAACATTAACATGGTAAATGCAATATATTTCCTTTGTGGTTAGATAACACCCCTAGAAGAGTGATTTATCAAATTTTAAGTGAAATACATGCCTTGTGAGTGTATCAGTTTGACCAAGATAGGTATGATTAGAATTTTCCGAAACACACCCCTCAAGAAAGAGAAGAAAATGAGTCAACAATTGAATGAATCTAATACCTGTGCCCAATACCAGGAACACGAATGCCCTTCTTTTTCATGCTTTCTACAAATTCATAAGGTGTAAGACCCTGGAAAACAAAGGACATGAAGCCAATTAAAATCCAAGAAACAAAAGAAAAGCTAATTACTAATGATCACAAATATTGCCACTCACCCTATCATAAGCATCCTTGAAGTATCGAGCAGCGTCATCAATAGCCCCACCAAATCGTGGACCAATTGTTAACAAACCTGAATGTTTACATTACTCAGAATCACAAAACCTCAAAATCCCCATACCTTAATTGATTCAAAGACAACTATCACACTTTTTTTCTTCAACAAGAAAATGTATACAACTAATGTTAAGTCAGAGAAGGATTTGGATATGTAATCTACCTGAAACAAGACTAGAGACAAGGTCTTTTCCGGCCCTAGCCGTTACAATGGTGTTGTGAGCACCAGATACACAAGGACCGTGGTCAGCACACAACATGATGCAAATCTGGCAAGACAATAGCAACATTAATAATAACATTGGTGCAACTCCAAACATAAAATAAAAACTGGGAAATAGAATTGTAACTTAAACTCGAAACTGGAAAATTCTAAACCAGACTTAGTTTTGCTAGACTCATCCAATTACAAAACAAGTGTATTGCACTTGTCATGTGATAGGTCACTCTCCGAGAAATGTTAAATGTTATCAAATGGCAAGTGAGTTGCACTTTCCATGTAAATGTTTTGAATTCGGCTGAATCAAATCTGGGCTATAATTACTCCTCAAAACAAGTGTATTGCACTTGTCATGTGATAGGTCACTCTCCTAGAAATGTTAAATGTTATCAAATAGTAAGTAAGTTGCACTTTCCATGTAAATGTTTTGAATTCGGCTGAATCAAATCTGGGCTATAATTATTCCTCAAAAGATAGTGTCGATCAAAAATATAGAAAGGTGAACATCAAATTGATAGAACACAAAGATAAGGAAAATACCTCAATAAAACGAGTGCAATAACGAGGAAGGCTTCGTTTGAACCACAATAAAGAAATGACATCACCCACACCTAATCCTTGTTCAACTATGGAGGACATTGGGACTCCGGCATAGGTTGGCTCTTCGCCTGTCGATGTGAAGTCAAGATTAAGCATTTTAAATCCCTGTTAATATATTATTTTTCATGCAATAATGGATAATAAACAAGTGACCTTCATACCCCGATCATCTGAAATTGTGGAAATAATATGTGTTGGAGCACGAACTTTTCCACTCTTGATTGCTGAATTAAGATCTTCCGGTATTTGCGGGGGTGTTATCTCCTTCACAGGTGTAGTTTTACCCTCCTCAACCTAATAAAAGGAACAAATACTTCATCAATCTGAACAACTGAAGTAATTTTAGCTCACAGGGGGTTCAACTGAGCCTGAATCATTTAATAGTAAGTGTAATACACTTGATTTGTGATTGGATAACAACCCTATGAGAGTGAAGGCATATGCAAATACCCTTGATTTATGACTGTGTGGGTTTGGTCAAACCGGTATTACACTAGAAATACTTCGGGTGGAAGTGGAAGGGATGGGTTGGGGGGGGGGGGGGTGTTCTACTATCGAAATTTGAAGCTCACCAATTTGTCGAATGTTTCTTTGATTGCACCTTCAAATGCTTCATATGATGTGGGAACAACAGCTCCTGCTTCTCTAAGTGCTTCATTCTTGGCCTGTGCAGACTCTAACTCACCACCACTCTTGGCTCCCTATGTAACGAAACCAAATTTATTTTTTAGCAAAAATATCAGATATTTGTAAATCAAAATATACTAAGAGATATTTTCTCACCGCATGGCCAAATTGTACTTCCGACTTGAAGAGCCTAGCACAAGTTCCACTGACCCAAGCAACCACAGGCTTGTTAATTTTCCCTTGTTTAAGTGCCTCGACTAGGGAATATTCATCGCGTCCACCAAGTTCTCCGAGAACTACCATCATTTTAATCTGTTCAAATCAGAAAATTAAAATTAAGATAAAACCATAAGCACCACTTTCCAATGTCTTTCAGAAAAAGAATAACAAAAGAATCCACAATAAACACAACAATATTAACATATGAAAAATTAACGTACCTGAGGGATATTGTTAAAACGCAGGACATGATCAGTGAGTGTCGATCCGGGAAACACATCTCCTCCAATTGCGATGCCTATATAAGCCACGATAGAAATTAGATTCACATTTCAACCTCACAAAAAAAGAATTGAAATTACAACAAGGACCAACCTTCATAGATTCCATCTGTGACCCTAGCAATAGAATTGTATAATTCATTAGACATACCACCCTGTAATTGAAGAACAAAATTATTAGGGGATATATCGAAACCTGCTTAATATTTAGTACCAAAAAAAAAGTTTGGCCACCATAACATCACTTTGCTAGAATCAGCCAATAGTAAAGCTTAATTACTACATTGTGAAATGTATTATAGTACTATAAACCAATAGATGCATCTATAGGTAAAAGCTAGGTCCAGAAATTAAACTGACCTAAGATAAGAGCATAGCATTGCTCCAATTTTGTATCTCCTACTTAATTTTTTGGATGTTCTTATAAGGAATTTGTTTTTCAAAACTACCCTCTCATATAAACTCACATAAAGTACCCTCTCAGTTTTTTTACTCGTATTTCATTTTGAGGTGTCCTTGTATGGATACCCTCATATAAACTCACATAAAGTAATGATTTGACATTCTCAATTTGAGGGCACATACGTAAAGATATATGAAAATTTCCGTCTCGTTTAACTCTTGACTAAAACTCTCTGCCTAACTGCCTAACCAAAAGGGAGCATAAATTATAAGATAACTTAAAGAGAATAAGAGGCTTTGAGACGATGACATACAGATTTGGAGACGAAGCCAACAGATCCAGGCCTGTACAACTTGCATTGAATGATATTGTCAATTGTTCCAGCAGTATCACCAATCTTAAAAGCTCCAGCCTGGATACCTCCAACAGTAGCGGGGCCAATAACAACCTGAAAAGTATGCAATTAGTAAGAAAACAAATACTTGGAAGCAGTGCCGGCCCAAGTGTTAGGCAACTTGGGCCGGCGCCTAGGGCCCCCGATGTGGAGGGGCCCCAAAATTAGTGGCCCGCCATATAATTATTATTTATACATAAGTAATGTTATTTCATTACCAAAGTTCAAGCTAGCACATTTGGTAGGTATTGTGTTGTTTTCTTTCAACCTTATGCCACGGGTTCGAAACTCCACTCAGACATTTCACTTTTTTATTATATCTTTCTGCCTTTTTTCTTTCTCATTGAGAAGATGATTAATACATTTTAATCTATAAACTATTAACGTAATTCATCCAAAAAAAAAAACCTATATAGATGATTAACATATTAATATATTAACGTTTAATATATATTAATAAGTATTTTTTCTCGGTTATTTTATGCTTTTTTTTAACAAATTCTTTCTCCCGGTTTCAAGGATTTTTTTACAAAACAAACATTTTATGTTATGATTTTCACTAAAAACAAATTTTATAACATAGTCGAAAACGAATTTTGTTTTAGATTACAAGCTTCTATTTATTTTTTAAAAAAGAATTGTTGATTCTTTTAGCACGGGCTCGCTCATAGACCATTTGTACTGATCAACAAATCATTGTCGATATAATTTAAATGATACTATTTTTTTAAGATATTTATATTTTATCGTTTGTGGAACAATTATTACTTTATTATGACTTTTGCTGTCATTTATTATTACTTGTTATATATAACTATCTTAATGAGGAAAAATTTAAAATTTAACGACGGACACTCGTTGTGGAATTATATTTAATTAGTACATATACTTGTAAAAATTCTTTTGCTAAAAGAGTATTTTTAAAATTAAAAATTATAAAAATATATTCACGAGTAATTCAATGAAAAAAGTTTTAAGTGAATTTGTCATTTAATTTTGTACCTGGAATAATGTCAATAATTAGTAAGTATTTTTGCATTTTAAGAAAAATTAAGTATATTTTTTTATAACATAGGGCCCCGATTTTATAATTCGCCTAGGGCCCCCGAATATCTAGGACCGGCCCTGCTTGGAAGTACTATAAAAAGGGAAAAATATGTTATATAGAACCACACCATTTCATCAAGCAATAATTCATTATATATTTACTGTAGAAATGAAAAATTAAGAGGACATATTTCATTTTACCACCTGTGGAATATGTTTTTGACATTTAACCCCTTGAAAAAAAAAATCCTTTAACCCCCTTATTCTATAAAAACCAAAAGCTCTTTATGCACCTACGAAAATGGTCAATGATCTTTTGTTTTTGAAAAGCGTAAGGGAGTTTAATGCAAATTTGTTTTCCACAGGGAATAAGGGCCACAAATGTATTTCACAGGGGGGCTAAATGCATTAAGGCCCAAATAAAGAAGAAGCTATCACAGTAACTACCTTATTGTTTGCCCTCGCATAAGCAATCAATTGCTTGGTATCGGACTCGGGGACACCTTCAGCTATAATGGCCACAACTCGGATGGTTGGCTGCTTGAGCGCAGCCATAGATGAAGCAGCAGCACTAAAAATCAAAGTATTGGTCAAGCCATAAAAAGAAGCAATGTATATTGCATTTGGGATTTTTCTTGATTAAACAAAACCAACCTTCTATATGATGCAAAGTTAATGAAAACATCAGCTGTAGGATGTGCGGCACATGCAGCTTCAATGCTGTGACATCATAGGAAAAGAAAAAAAGTGAGTGAAGTTATAGGATTTAACTCATATAATCATCACCACCATCAATCATTCATATATGTATTTATACAACTAATGGTTCTAAAGGTTTTCTTTTATGCATAAAAAATAACAGTAAAGCCACAAGCCAACGTTTGATATTTTCCATAACTCGGTATTTGAGTTTATCCATAGCATGAACAACTTGTACAATGTACATGAAGTGAACCTACATGCCCAAAAAATTCTGGAAACTCAAGTAGCATAAGAGCCACAATAGAACAACCGCCTTTCAGTTTTTTTTACCTCTTACTAGTGTCCATATAGCTTGGTACGTAAAAGAGGTATGTGCTTCAAGTTTATTTTCCTTTGGTTAACCCATCAACATAATGGATCAACTACTGTAGAGAACCCAGATATTTCCACATTCAATCAACCGAAGCTGAATAAATCGAACTAATTGAGTCCGTAAATATATGATAAAGTCCAAGGCTTTGTTCGACTGAAACATTTCATGACGCATTCTACCACAATAATTTTACTTAAAAATCAATACACCTTTGTGTGGTACTTAGATTTTAGGGAGTAAAACACTAAGGGAAATATTTGTTATACAAAGGATAAAACATTGAGCACTAATTTTTGTTCAATTTCATTTTCTCACTAAAATCAAAGAAATGCGAGAAAGAAACATTATGCCTTACTAGCACTAAATCCAAACTGAATATTTGAACAAATATAAGGAAAAGAAACCCACGCGGAGTGGACGGGAATTGCAATTTCCTCTTGACCAAAAAATAGTTTTTGAAATCCCTCAGAACCAGGATTTATAATTCCAGCAACAGAAGGTGTCTCCCTCCCTGCATAATAAAACAAGGAACACGAGTTACAATTAATGAATTTTTGTTTTTTTTTGAAAGAATTAATCATCCCAATAAGCAGTTCTGTGCAAGAAGTCACATGAATACAGATGTTGCACTATACTTACCACATAGGAAGTCGAAATCAAGCATCCGCTGAATCGGAAGTTGCTTGAAGTTGTAGAATAGTGCTTGAGTTGTTTTCGAGAAAAGCTGTCCAGTCGCCATGGCGTCACCTGAAACAGTTATGTATGTTTATATATAGACAAATTAGCATATAGCCTCCTAAACATAGTATTTATTACATCAATATAAACTAAAGCTCCAAGAATTTTTCACCACATGATTCATAAAGTAAACTGAATATTTGTCATTGTTCCATTGCCGATTTAAAATCTAATTCTATTTAACTTGCATATCTCAATTCCAAATTCCATACACTTTGCATATCCAAAGAAAATCACAATAAATTGCTGAGAATACAACCAAATTTCGACATTATTAGTCATACAAGAATCTATACACCTTAGTACAATCAAAATTTTCCAAATCAATTTCGACATTCATCACTCTGAATCCTCCCTTAACTCACTCCTAAATAAACTTTTATAGTTCATTCACATTACTATTTATGCAACTTAAATCATCAAACTTAATCACTCAATTGCAATGTAACAGCAAAAATCACATAAAAAATTAGATCAAACAAAAAAAAATTGAAAAAAATCAATTTGATGCATATTATATAATATGATCCACTGTATACTCCACTAAACAGTTACCCCTAACCAAATTAAAATGCACGTACCAAAATTTGACCGTTAGAGGCAGAGAGATCTGCTAATCAACGATATTTAAACTAAAATCCAGCTCCAAATAAACAAAAGAGGAAAAAATAAGAATTAAAAGTAGAACAAATCATGGCATGTTTTCCCTCGTAAACATCGAAAAAAGAGATCCGAGAATTTGGTGTTCTTTCCCAATAACAGACACAGAGAGGAATCATAGATCACAACTGAAATGACTAATAAACAGATCCAAGCGTCAAGAACTGGTATCAAAGACGAGGGTAGAATTGGCAGTTCAAAAGAATGAAAACTTACCTACCCTTTTTCAGTGGCAACGGGAAAGTGTTGTATTGTGAATTAGGAGAAGAGTAGGGGGGAAGGGAATTGGATTTATATATGTGGGGGTGAGCCAGTATTAGTTAGAAAAATGGTGATGATAATATTTAATTCTTTTTTTGGGGGAAAATACAACAAACTCCGAGATACTCAATTGTGTCATGCGAAATCTATCAGAAATAATCCTGTGAAATTTTATTACATATAACCCCTTGTACTTTAAAAACTCAACATGAAATCTCCATTTTATAAACATTAAGTTGTTTTGGATCGACATACTTCAAGAAATCATTTCTAAAATATTTTATGTTGGTCCCTACAATTTCACGTGAAATATTTTAAAATTACTTTGTTGAAAAAAGTAGGTTTGAAATGACCTATTTTGTATATGTTGGGGAATTCGTATTGAGCATTTAAAAGTACAGGGGTCTATGTAGTAAAAAAATTCACGTGGTAATTTCGTTTAGATTTTACATAATACAGGAGAGTATCTGTCATTTTCCTCCCATTTTTTGTCTTAATGTGAATAAGGAAAGTTCACGGGGTGAAATTAGGGAACTGGTTTTTGTTAATTCTTTTTTATGTGGTAAATTCATGGTGAATCAATTTATAGGTTATTTGCAACTAACATTCATTCGTGTAATTGTCCGAATTAGCAAATACACTACATAATAATGTATTAATTACCAAATTGCAAAAACGACCCTTATATATCAAGGGACTAGGTGCTAAATTTGTTTATGAACACAAGAGTGTATCAGATAACTAATTATGCAATTAATAAGTACATGAATTTATTTGTTATTTAACACGAATACAAAGTTTTGTTTGCAAATAACCCTTGTTTCATATCATTGTGGGTTGTGCATGTATCCTATACCTTTTTAGTCTCGATTTTTCTTTTATATAGTTTCACAAATAGTTTTAGATAATAAAGTTAAAAAACACAAAAAAAATAGGTACTTTTGTAATTTCGCTCTAAAACATAGTTGTGGGAAATTAACAGTGCTCACAATTAGGGCTGAAAATCAAACCAAGCTACTCGATACTCTGCTCGAGCTCGTTCGATAAAAGCTCGTTTGAGCTCGGTCGTCAAACAAATCAAACAAGCTTGAACAAGATTTCTCGTTCGATAACTTTTGAAGCTCGACTCGATAAGCTTAAAATTGAAAAAAAACATGTAAAATACCAAGCTACTAGATACTCTGCTCGAGCTCGTTCGATAAAAGCTCGTTTGAGCTCGGTTCGTTAAGAAATCAAACCAAGCTCAAACATAAAATTTCAAGTTCGATAAAATTCAAATCAAGCTTGAACAACGTGTCGTTCGATACTGCTCGGCTCGTTTACACCCCTACTCACAATAATATTTTATTTTAGAAGATTTTGCGTATAGAATACATAGCATGATTATGAGGAAAAAATTGTTTCAGTCTTTTATGGCTAGCTTGACGGGAGGACACATATTATAATGTTGAGGGTTTTGGTCAATTTAAAATAAAAACTAGATTTTGGATCAGTTTCAACTAATGAAGTTTGAATATAGGTTTAGTAAAATCCATGTTTTAATTTATATATTCAAATATAATACTTTTTAAACTTATAAAAAATATTTATTTGACACATTGGTATCCATTACATACTTTTTCTCTATTAAAACATTGTCTTGATGCTTAAGTATAAATATATGCCTACATAATTTTTTGAAATCAAAACCAAGCGAAATCGAACAAAATTTGATTCAAAACCGATTCAAATGTAGGCTAATATTTACTAGTTTATTGCAAAATAAAATACGTATTTTTGGTGAAGTGGCATTAGTCATTAGGCAGTTAGGTCACAAGTTATTGGTTTGGTCTTTTTATCACACGCAGTGAGTGTGTTTGGTGTGTATTTTTAATATTATAGCTGTCGACTTTTTACTAATAAGATGGAAAGCTTGACACAGAGGGGAAGTTAGGGGCCAACCGGCCAAGGTGGTTGGTGGATCTAATATATGGTGGCTTGACTTAAGAAATGGGAAACCAATGTCCCATTTAGACATATTTTAAAATTATCCAAAAAAATAATAATCAATTTTATGTTGTAGTATTTTCTAAAAGTTTATGTGGGATCAATTGACATTTAGTAGGTTTTCAAATTTATTTGTATTATTCCTCAATACAAAATGTATTTGTATTACTTTTATATTGAGTTTTTAAATAACACATATGCGGTATTACGTTGATTTGCCATCAATCCATTTTTTTATTTTAATTCTTATTTTTGTCAAAAAAGTAAACGAGAAAAAGCTATTCAATTAAAGCATGCAAAGTCTTTTCAACAATTTACGATAGACTTTACAAATCGTCTATAGAAAAAAAAATGATATCATGAGATTCATATATAAAACTTGTTGTGAACTATTTCAATTTTTGCCAATCAAATTAAAATTATCGCTCATTTTATTAGCTTTCGTTATTAATATGGAGGGTTTTGACAATATTTTGTCAGGGTTTTTTGCAAGTTAACTCTCTGTGATATGTCTAATAGGCAATTTATCTCCCTGTGAAATAAAAATAGGCAATTTAACTCCCTGTGGAATGAAATAATGATCAATTTACCTCCTTGTGATATAAAAATAGGCAATTTACCTCCCTGTGAAATGAAATAACGAGCAATTTAACTCCTTGTGATATGAATTAATAAGCAATTTAGAGGGAGGCAATGTGCTTCTTTTATAAAAATACGGGGAGGTATTTTGTCATTTTTCTTATCACAGGGAGTTAAATTGTCTATTTAGGATATGACAGGGAGGTATTTTGCCCTTTTATTTATCACAGGGAGTTAAATTGTCTATTTAGAATAACACAGGGAGTTAATTTGCTATTCACTCTATTTTGTCATGCCTAGAAGCTGTGAAATGTATTTACATATATTTATATATAATATAAAAAAAAAAAGTGTAATGCATTACACAATTGATAATCGAAAGAGGGTATAATTAATACATAGCTGAGAAAATCAAAATTGATGAAGGTGATCTATAGTTTTTGTTTAGGGTATAACGGTCCTTTCAGTTCCTAATTCTTAACTACTTTTTGATTGAGTGGGACTTGGCTTAAGATTAGGCTAAAAACCATTAAAACATAATTCTTCGTGTCTAATTTTCCAAGTATTTTTATGAAGAATCTAATTTTCCATGTACCTAGCCAATGGTTGGGATGATCTGTTTGACCGGTTGAAAGAGATTATTCAATTTTTTTTAGAGGCAGATATTATTTAATTTTGACCACAAATATACTGCCTAAATTACACATTTATTTTTTAATTATTTTCTGGATAGGAAACAAACTTATGCATTAAATGTAACCGAGTCAAAAGAGTCAATTACAAAAATTTGAAGATCACCTAAAAAATCACAACGGGGAGGGAAGACAAAACTAAGGTCATCTCCAACCAGCAATTAGAAGAGGGAGGGGAAGGCATAAATGGTTCCTGTCGAGGGGGGAGGGGGGGAGGGAGGAGAGGCTAGGGAAGGTTCCCCCGGCTCTACCCCGTGGGGGATCACACCGGTGTGACCGCCTTCCCTTTTTATTTTTTTCATTTTCTTTCTTTAATATATTTATGGTAAATTGAGAAGTATTTATGGTTAAATCTTGATACGTATTTATGTGTTACTTTTGTATTTATGGTAAATTAAGAAGTTAATTTTTTTTTGGTTAACTAAGAAGAATCAAGAAGGAAAAGCAAAGCCGTCCATGATTGGAGATGTCCTAAGTGATCATCCCAATTGACATATTTTTCCCATTTAATAAGGTTGTGGGCAGCTTTGCTTTTCAAGTTGGAGGTGGGTCTCTCTTTGATTTTCCAATTCGGCCATTTTTTACAGTGTCGCGAGAAAGATGAGCATCGACATGGCTTGACCACTCAATGACTCAAAAGACTAAATTACACATTTTACTTTAACTAAGTCAACTACATTACTGCATATTTTAATGTTAATAATATTAATGTTATGGCTGCAATTAAGCTGGTTTATATATGCAGCCCAAAATATTATATTGTTCATATATGCAGCCCAAAATATTATATTGTTTATATATGCAGCCCAAAATTTAAATTTCACCTACGCCCCAATAATGGTTGGGCCAACCCTTTTTGTTCGCATCAATTTTGGATTTACCAAGACTGTCAACTACAAATTGAGTGTGTCTAGGAGATGTAGATGTTAATTAATCTTTTTTTTCCAAATTATCCCCCCCTCCCTCCCAAAAAAATAGTTTATTTTTCAACATTTTTTTGATTCTATAACATTTTACCCCTAGTTATAATCACATTATTCACTTATGTACCCATAACTTTTTTTTTTTTTGGGTACAATTATGTACCCATAACTAATTGAACATGGATGGGTATTTTTATTCAGGGCTGAGCATTCGGTAAAAACCGAACCGAATCGGACCGAACTTCGGTATTTTTTAAGTTCGGTACTTTTCAGACCGCGGACCGTTTGCAAAACCAAGATTTTCCGTTCGATAAAAAACCTAACGGTCCGGTTCGGTTAAAAAAACCGAAAGTTCAATTTTTTTTTAAATCAAAAAATTTAATTTATTGCACAACATACAAAAAAAATTATCTTACAACACACAAAACATACAAAAAGCCCCCCTTCTATTTATTGCACAACATTCAATATATCACCTAAGTTCATACAAATCATTCAAACATAAAAGTCTCAAACATAAAATAATCTTAATCAAATACAAAGAGGTAAATTAATTTTTAAAAATAATCTTAAGTTTATACAAACCATTCAAACAGAAAAGTTATAAATCTCCAAAGGGGTAATTGGAAAACACTAAATTTAAAAATAAAATAAAATAAAATAAAATCGGTACAATCGGTTCGGTTCGGTAAATCGACCGGTATTATCGAGAATCGACCGCTCCCAATAATCAGTTCTCGAACAAGAACCGTTTACCGAACCGAAATTTCGGTTCCGGTTCGGTTCGATCGGTTTGTACAGAACCGTGCTCAGCCCTATTTTTATTTAACCATTATAGGCTTTACATATATAAGCTCGATAGTCTGATGGTATTCTAGTCATTTTAAATGGGGTCAACGAAAATACATGTGTATGATGCAATAAACTAATAAGAACATAACTATTGGTGTCCAACCGTAATTTTAAAATGTCAATTTTTTTAGGAGACCGAATTGTTATCAGTGATAATAATATTCAATTTATTTTATTTACACGGTCCACTTACATTTTAGGCATGAAACAATAAAGACTATTTGGGGATTAAGGTTTTATACAATAAAGTGTAATGACACACACATATATATATATACTAAAGTAATTAATATGTAGTAAGTAGAATTAATTATGTATGTCAACTAACATTATTACAATGTGATAGAAGATACAACATATAGTTACAAAACACAAGCAATGAGCAATCTATAGGCTAGGAGGACATAAATAATTGAGAGGTAAGAAGATATAATTCTCCACTAAAAAAGAGATCTATGGTGTGGTCTTATTATTTTGTTTTCATAAGATTATATCGAAATTTTAATGAACTTTAAAATTAAATATTTAAATTGATGAACAAAATATTTTATAAATTGTGCCATATTAATGCTATTAATCGCATCTTACCAGTATACATACGAATAGATACAGTAGGATAATAAACATCATAATAAAAATTTCCAAATTCTCGGGGGATCCGGCCCTGGGTTTCTTGTTCCGCTCCAAAAAAGTAGGAAACAGTCAGTTAATGACCCCAACTTTAGAGGAGTAATTAGTCAATTAATGACCCAAAAAGAGATCAACATTTCATTTGATACGTTACTTCTTTCTTCTTACCATTCTTCTATAACTAACACTTCTCTTGTCCAAGCGTCTCTGAAAAACATTATTCTACCCAAAACCACAAAAATCCATCAAAAGGAAAAGACAATCAAAATTCATTACTAATATATAGATCCCAATTTCTTTAAAGATGGATAGAGATGATTGGCTTCTTCATTATCTTGTTTGAGTAAATAAAAATCAAGGTATGTTTCTTGATCTGATCTATGTTTTTATGCATACACGTGTGTGTATTGATCTCATTTTTTTTCTTCATGCATGTACATTGTGTGTGAAGTTCCTTTAATCTTTTGATTTATAATTTATCATCTATAAGTTACTTCTAAAAGATGGTAAGTTTGACTTGATTTGTCTAACTTATGATTACTCCCCGGTTATATTTTTAATGATGAAATACCTCTTTATAATATATAATTCACTATTTTTAATATAATTAGGATAAAATTCATCAAATCATGAAATCATAGAACATTAATTTTCATTTTCGTTCCTTATCATTTTCTCTTGACTCACTAAAATTCAACAACCAATAATAGACAGAGATGAACATCTACAAGAATGGAAATAATGAGCTTGATACTTTTAAGTCCAGCGTAAGGGTAAGTTGGTCTTTTACCGTAGATCTTCCATTTTCATTGCATATTTCCATGAGTTTAATAGAAAATACTAAACTACACTGGGATTACTCAAATTCATTCAACAACAACAGTAAATATATTTATACATGATTTGTGACGGATCACTTTAATCAATGTAAGTCTAGAATGCTTATAGAGATGGGAGTTTGATTATTAAGAGCTTGTATTGTGCTTAGGAAGGGGAATCGAGCATCGTACGAAATGACTAAAGCGTCAAGTCGATCGAGTGATTTTTCATGTAAACGATAGATTTACTTATTCTTATTCGAGATATTGTAACATCTGAAATGGTAGTGGAATAAATCCAATGTCTTTCTAAAAAAAGTGTACGCTTTCTGTGTAAATATTTACGAATTTGATTTCATAAAATATAGTACTGAGAATTCACCAATAAATTTACTATTAAACGAAGATAAAGTCTAAAATCCACTTAAATTTGCGTTATTCATTTCTTAACTTCTTCTTTGATATTTTACTAACAATAATAACGATTTATTTCTGCATTTCCACAGGATTGAATACACAAAATATCTCAAAAGGGTATTTTTCTTCAGCATGTACTGTAAAATTCACTTAAATTTCTTGGCCATTATATTTTCATGTACCATATTCAAAGTTCACTCACAAAACAAAATAAATAACACCTCGTCTCCAAATTCAATTTCATTCATCTTAGCTTGTGGTTCCAATACCGAAACCACTGATTCAGATGGCAGAAAATGGAATTCAGATATCAAATTCCTCATTTCTCCAAACAATTCCTTATCCGCCATTGCTAAATCTCAAGACCCTTCACTTCCATCCACAATCCCATACATGACATCAAGGATTTTCAAATCCGAGTCCACATACAAATTCCCAATTTCCCCCAATTTTCGCCACTGGATTAGGCTTCATTTTTACCCATCTTCATACAACGAATTCGACACTTCGACGTCGTTTTTCTCAGTTACTGCCGGTGGGTTCACTCTACTCAACAATTTCAGTGCATACATCACTGCCGAAGCCCTAACACAAGCTTATATTATTAGAGAATTTTCGATAATTAAGCTCGATTCAGGAACCCTAAATCTCATTTTCACACCTTTGAAGGACTCTTTTGCTTTCGTTAATGGAATTGAAATCATTTCAATGCCGGAGATTTTCCAGTCTGTTTCAATGGTTGGGTTTTCAGATCAAAACATGAATATCGAATCCTATACAGTTCAGACGATGTATAGGTTAAATGTCGGTGGGCAGTACATTTCAGCCATTAAGGATTCGGGTTTGACCCGAATTTGGTACGATGATTCGCCTTATATATTCGGTGCGGCTTCAGGGGTGAGCTCAGAAGCTGAAAAGAATGTAAGTATTGTGTACCCTTCGAATGATTCGAAATTTATTGCACCCGAAAATGTTTACAGGACAGCAAGAAGCATGGGACCTAATTCAACAGTTAATCAGAATTACAATCTCACTTGGGTTTTTCAAATAGATGTGAATTTCACTTATTTAGTAAGGTTACATTTTTGTGAGTTTCAGCTTGATAAAGTGAATCAGATGGTATTTAGTATTTTTATTAATAATAGTACGGCTGAGCAAGAAGCGGATGTGATCGCGTGGAGTAATGGTAGAGGAGTGCCTGTTTATAAAGATTATGCAGTTTATGTTAATGGTAGAACTAATGATGATAATTTATGGGTAGCTTTGCATCCTAATGTTGCAGTAAAACCCGAATTCTATGACGCAATTCTTAATGGACTTGAGATTTTTAAGGTAAGTGATACGAGGTTGAATTTGGCTGGTCCGAATCCTGTCCCATCAGAGCTTAAATCTGAGGCGGAATCACAGCAGGGAATGCCTATTCGTTCATCTAAATCGAGCCACAATGGTGTAATAATAGGTTTGGTTTTAGGCTCGGTTACTTGCTTTTGTTTACTTGTTTGTTTCATTGCTTTTCTCAAGTATAAGAAGAGAAAGAACAAACAAGGGTTATCTAGTAATACAGGTTGGTTGCCTATATATGGAAGCTCGCGTTCTTCAGGGACGGCAACAACGAGTAAAAGTAGTGGAAGTAGCAGAATTTCAAATCTTGGTGGAGGGCTTTGTAGACATTTCACATTAGCCGAGATAAGACTTGGAACTGATAATTTCAGTGAGTCTCGTGTTATAGGAGTTGGAGGATTTGGAAAAGTCTATAAAGGGTATATAGATGGAAATACTACAACCGTTGCTATAAAGAGATCGAACCCTTCTTCAGAACAAGGTCTAAACGAGTTTCAAAATGAAATTGAGTTGCTATCTAAGTTAAGGCATCGGCATTTAGTTTCTTTGATTGGAGCTTGTGAAGAAAACAATGAAATGATACTAGTTTACGATTATATGGAAAAGGGGACTTTAAGGGAGCATCTTTACAAAACAAACACCCTCTTATCATGGAAAGAAAGATTGAATATATCCATTGGTGCAGCTAGAGGGATTCATTATCTTCACACGGGTGCAAAGTACACAATCATTCATAGAGATGTGAAAAGTACAAACATTTTATTAGACGAAAAATGGGTCGCAAAAGTTTCCGATTTTGGACTTTCGAAAACGGGTCCTACACTAAATCAAACTCATGTCAGTACAATTGTGAAAGGGAGTTTTGGGTACTTAGATCCTGAGTATTTTCGGAGACAACAACTGACTGATAAATCTGATGTTTATTCATTTGGAGTTGTACTTTTTGAGATACTGTGTGGAAGGCCAGCTCTTAATCCTAGTCTTCCTAAAGAACAAGTCAGTTTAGCTGATTGGGCACTTTTGAACCATAGAAGGGGTACTTTTGATGAGATTATTGACCCGTTTATTAAAGGGGAGATAAATTGTGAATGTTTGAAGCAATTTATAGAAATTGCGGTGAAATGTTTGTCTGATCATGGTCTAGATAGGCCATCAATGGGAGCCGTGTTATGGAATCTTGAATATTGTCTTCAATTGGAAAATAATCCGGATGGGCCAAAGGTGGTGGCTGAGCAGAAAGCTAATGATGCATATGCAATGCACGCGACATTGTTGAGTATTGAAGAAGAGGATGAAATTTGTCAGAAACCGGAGGGGCATAGTGCAAATGCAGTTTTTTCACAGATAGTGAATCCACAAGGGAGATGAGAAATATTGAGTGATTTCATGAAGAAAATATTGCAGAGACGAAAGTGGTTCTAGTGTACGGCCAGATGAATGAATTATCGGGAGCTCGTTTATTTAATAAATTATACAGGTGAGAAAATTTTGAGTCTTGTAGAGACTTGAATCATTTTAGTTAGATTTGTAGGATGCGTTTAACAATCTGTGTAATAGAAATATACTCAATTATATTTCTTATAACTATAGTAAATAATGACTATAGTTTCAATTAAAACAACAAATTAGGATATAGTATAAAACTACATACAGAAATTTTAATTAATCAAACTAGTAGAAGTTTTTAATTTCTATGAGTTTGTTACACGTTGAAAAAAGAAAATCTTTTTAAGTAAATTAAAGAAAGTTAATAACAACTTAATTTTGAATGTGTATAAATGAATTCAATTTATTTGAATAAAATAATTGAAGTTCTTATACTTAAAATACTAATTGAATCCACATTAGTATTTTATATGAACAAAACAGAAAAGAGTTGGAATCGAATTTAGTTTGCAAAAAATTGACTAAGTTTGTTTAAATGAATTTAAAACTTACTATTATGAAACGTTTAGAAATATACTTTATTTTGCAAATATGAAAATTAAATTAACTCACTAATTAATAACGGAAAAAGAAATGAGATGAAAAAGACTGAGGTTGCGGTTGCAATCTCCTTAAGACAATATTTTCGGGCTGCCTACGGTGCACACAGTCGATCCCCGGTAGTCTCCCAAGATACAACAGTCTGATGTTCCTTGTTTGCACGAACAAAGAACCCACGGCGAACTTTTAACAAATAGAACTTTGACAAATATTTAAAGTGAAGAAAAGAAGAGAGAAAGAGAGTGATTTTTCTTGTATGCTTATTATAAATTCGGAGTAATGAATTGGCCAGATTTGAACCGAACCGACACACCATTTCATTAAAAAGGGCGCGCGGATCTTTCCTGGCGAAACGGGTCATCCGCGGATCTTGTTCGGGTCAATCGGATATGCCTACGCGGATCTACTTTGTATGGATCAATTTATTGGGCTTTTAAGTTTTGGGCCAAAACATTATTTAAATTTTGTCCAAAAAGATAATATTTTATTGAAGCCCATCTCAATCTCAATCCAAATTCAAACCCGAGACCAGACCAGACCAGACCAGACTGTGCCGTGCCGGCCGGTCGGACGGCGCGCGTGGGGAGCCTTTGATCACCTAGGTCCTCACCCCTTTAAAATCTTTGGTACCTCAAAGGGGCCCAACCCTTATACCATTTTTTAGTTATATAAATAGCTAAAATTTTCCTCTACAACTCAATGTGGGATAGAGTCTCATTCCATCAATTTCATTCATATTTTGTTTTTATGGGCTCAATTCAAATGGGCTTAAACCAATTGGATATACCATAAAAACTCCAACAAGATTTAGGGAATTTATCTTTTTTAGCCTAAGAGTGATCGATTTTCCTTTTCTCACTGCTTTTAGGTTGAATTTCTACATTTTTGCTGTCATATGAGTCTTCAATACAATAGGGAATTTGTTGGCATAGTTTTGACATATGAATTGAAGTATTGATCCATTTGTGACTATTATGATGGAGCCTGGAGGAACTTAATTTATTGCTATGATAGCATTTCAGACTTCTAATGATCATCTATCTTGCTTGATGCTTCAATTGGATTAAATTGTAAACCACTACTCCCTCTGTCCCCTTTTTTGTCCTTGGCGCAGAGTTTTATATACGAGTTAAAAAAAAAAAAAAAAAAGTAGAACTTTAGTCATTTTACAATTATGCTCGTCAAAGTAGTGGTAGGAAATTAGTATCAAATTATTACTTTATGTGAAGGTGTATCGTTGAGATACATAATTTCATTTTAACAAATGGATTCATGACATCCTCGAAAGAAAATTGAAGCAAAAATAAAAGGACGAGGGCTCATCATGTAATTCTAAATGGTAAAAGTGCATTTTAGTCCCACAAAATTGGACATTCGGCACTTTTGATCCCGTATTTTACAAAATTGTGTTTTTGGTTCCAATTTTATAAAGTACTTTTAATTGTATTGTCTTTTTCCTTCCAATTTGACACCAAAAAGTTCAAACTAACAGTCATATGGGACCGAAATGGCAGAACATAAATTATTATATTTGACTGAAAGTGCAAGGGCCTGTTTGTTTGGCGTTTCCCAGAATTTTTTCGTGTTTGAAAAATGCCAAACAAACATGTTTTCTATTTTCTGAAATAAATTTTTCATCCATTAATTTTCTCAAACTACTCTCTCAAAAACCAAACAAACAACAATTTTCTTATCTCTAAACAAATTAAAACCTATACAAACTTTATTTTGATTTGACATAAAGTAACATATCTCTTACACAATTTATCTCACATAACAAACATGATTTGACATAAAGTCTTACACATCTTACACCTACAACCCAACTCTTCCAAAAAAACCTACACCTACTTTATTTCTCAAACCACTCTCTCAAAACCCAAACAAACAACATTACGCAAATCAAGATTATTTCACAAACCTCCACTACTCTCCCAAACTACTTTCCCAAACGCCAAACAAACAGGCCCCAAAAGTTTGATGAGAAAGGGGCAACAAGACCAAAAGTGAAAAACATTTCAAAATATTGAAACCAGAAATATAAAAAATTTAAAAAGTGTGCTTAAGGTCTGAAGAAACAAGTCTGCCATTTGTAAAACTTTGTAGGAAGATTCTACAAAACCTACAACTTTAATAGCACCCAATTTACATATTTGCATTCGTTGTTGACGGGCGAACTTGACTATTTTGTATATTGAACAAATTCAATTGAATAGAATAAGTTGCCTCAAATGCTATAGTGCTTGTTTGTTTGGCATCTCTCAAAAAAAAAAATTGTGTTTGGGAAAAGCGAGACAAACATAATTTCTACTTTATGAAATAAATTTATCTTCTCTCAATTTTCTCCCAAAAGACAAACAAATAATAATATTTTTATCTCTAAAAAAAATCTACACAAACTCTACTTTGATTTGACATAAAATAATCTTTTACACAACTTATCTCACACAGCAAACATGATTTGACATAAAGTCTTATACATCTTACATCTTACACCAACAACCTAAACAATTCCAAAAAAAATTACATCCACTTTATTTCACAAACCACTCTCCCAAAATTCAAACAAACAACATTAAGCAAATCGAGATTATTTCACAAATTTTCACAACTCTCATAAATACTCTCCTAAATGTCAAACAAACAAGCCCTATACGTGTATTAATCCTCAAATAATATCTTCATAATTTCTGCTGAATTCTGAATTGATTTGGTAGGGTGTTCTGAATTTACGAAACTTTCACTAAAAAATAAATTAATAATAATAATAATAATAATAATAAAGACCAATTACATTAGCTTTTGTTAATGTTAGGCCATCTCCAACCCGGTGGGGGTCATCCCCGGGCCATCTTCCACCACCCCTGGGCTATCATCCATCCTCCGGGGCATCGTCTCCAACCGTCCAGGGATACTATATTTAAAACAAAAAAACTTCCTCCTTCTCACCTTATTATCAATAATAATGTCAATAATAATAATACATTTGAGAATTAATAATACTAATACTACTACTAATAATAATAATAATAATAATAGGTCAAATTTTAAATATTTATACGTTTTGTCTAAATTTACTTTCGCAGACAAATTTAAAAATTCAAAATTAAAACTAATAATTTTACATCTTAATTTAAAATATGATGTTATTAAATCTTACATAAAATTTATAAATAAATTTGTCCATTTTTAGTTAATTTTTATTTTTTTAAGAATATTTTTATTATTTAATAAATATATATATATATAAAAGCAGGTGGCGCCACTTGCATGCTCGGGTGTGCTGCTAGCGCTTCCAACAAGTCAGGGTGAACGCCCCAGGGCACACCCGAGGAGTGCTTTGAAGCACCCCACGACCGATTGGAGACGGCCATGGGGTGCTTCCAGGGCCGGCCTTGCCTATAGGCAAGTTAGGCAAAGGCTTAGGGCCCCAAACATTTGGGGCCCCCAATCAATTATAAATAATATGTGTTTTATAAAAGAAAAAATAAAAAGCCTGTTTAAAGTAAATGTCCAGACTTTTGTTTTCTTTCTTCACGGGCCCTCACCCACACAACCCATTTTATGCCATCAACTGACCTTTATAATATAAAGAACAAAAAATAACTAATGAATACCATCTGTCACTCAGTGAAAATTTTGACAAAATTGTTGCATTTACATTTCTAGTCTGAGTTGGATGAAACTTGAAAGCAAACTTGGTCGACTTTTTACATACTTACATGGATGAATTTAGCCGCAACATTGAGATTTTTTAAAATAAAAAAAAATAAAAAATTGATTTAAGAATTCTAAAAGTCGTGACCTCTATTTTCTCTTCTTCTTATCCACGAAATCAAATTTATATCTCCACTCTTCTTATCAGTTTCTTTTTCCTATAATCAGATTTTGGATTTTTAGATTTTATTAAGTTATTTCTCTCTCATCCTACCATGAAGTGATAAAAAAAAAATATCGTATTTGATATTCAATTAATTTTGAATATTGTTGTCTTTCTTCTATTAAATTAATTTTAAATAATTTAAGAATTACACAAATATTTTTGAAATTTTAGTAGATGTTACAACTTTAAAGTCTTTAAATGATAAAACTTTAAAAGAACATTGTATTAATTTTAAAAATTCTTTAAAATATAAATTAATATTAGACATACAAGTTTCATTTAAACATATTCGATTCCAAATACATATATTTGATGTTGAATAATATTTATTGTACTTATAACGGTTGTTCCCGTTGAAAGAAATTTTCAGAACTTAAACTGATAAAAACTTATTTACGATCAACTATGTCACAAAAATAGTAATTGAATTGATCATTTTATTTATAGAAAGTAAAATATTAGAAAAACTAGAATATGGAGATTTAATAGTATTTTTGCATTTACGAAAGCAAGACAAATAATTTTACATGAAATAACTTTTTTTACGATATAGGGCCCCGATTTTAGTTTTCGCCTAGGGCCCTGAAAAGTCTATGACCGGCCCAGGGTGCTTCTCGGTGGTCATCTCCAACCCACCCTTAATGTGAATTAGTTTTGAGGAAAGCCAGAGATGCAGTTTGCTATCATGTGATAGCTACATCTACATACTTATGGAGTAATGGTACTTTTCAAACTAAGTGTGTGTGTGTGTGTGAACCGGGGGGGTGGGGTGTACTGCCCTCTGTGACTTCCTATATTGACAACCTGAAGAAATCTTTTTATTGCAAGAGAATTTGATTGAAATGCTAACAGTGTCAGTTTAAAGGAAAAAATTCCTAGGCCCCCCAAGATTTTTTTTTACACCTTGGTTAAGTAATACTACTTCAATGTTTTTATTTTTTGGTTTTTCAAAAGTATTCTGACCTTAAATTTAATTGGATTAATCACTTTCAAACCTTATCAGCACATTACTTGATGAGCACCTCTTAAACGAGAATATGAATTACGGTTGCCACAATATGGGACAGTTGGAGTAAGTTTTCAGAACCAATGTTTTCAGAACCGGACCGGACAGTGAACCGGTGAGCTGATTGGTCATTGATTTTACTGGTCGAACCGGTCGGACCGTTGGTCGGACCGGATGACGTCATAATGATATAATAAATATATTTAATTTTAAAGTATATGTAATATGCATAAAATTTAAACATTATCCTACAATTGATTTCAAATATACAAAATCTTAGATTATATTTAAATTAAATCATATAATAATTATCTAACTTATATCATAAAAGTAATGTGATACTAATTTGTAAGCTCATATAAATATAATATGATTATATTTCTTTATAAAATTTTAAAAGTGTAAGTTAAAAATACAACAAACTAAGAGATTAATAATCTTAAAATATGATTATGTATAAAAGTCTAATATTCAAAATCAAACTTGCATAATATATCAATTTGACTTTCATAATTTAACACCTTTATCCTAAAAATAATATTGGAAAGAAATATCTTATAGAACAAATTTTAATAAAAAATTATTATTTGAGTATTAATTTTCATTGATAATGTGTAAAATGTTAATTTGAATTAATTATCATAATCTAATTTATAAATAAATTTGGCTACACGTTTTCTAAAATTTATAAATTTTTGTACTAAAAGTTCAACAAGAATGATGTAGTTCAAATGATAAGGAAGTTATGTTTCATGCAAGAGGTTAGGTGTTCAAATCCCATCTTCTACAATAAATTTTAGCTTATTTTTAACATTAAAAAATCGAAAAAAAAGAAAAAAAAAAGGAAAATTCAGAATCAGGTTGAGCCGATTCACCGGTTTTGGACCGGTTCAATTCGGGGATAAACCGGACCGGACCAACCTCCGGTTCGAGGTCGAACCGATCGGACCGGCCGGTCCGGTCCGGTTTTAATAACATTGTGATCAAATATCCATTTCTAGAACCTTACTTTTTTATTTCGTTAATTCAAAAGTAATGATGTTGCATTATCTCTTGTTGGAAGAAATCATTTATTAAAAAATAAATCTTATATTTCCTATAAGCTGTGAGTTGTTAGCATCAAAGCTCACAAGTCGAGGATGGGAAAGTGAACATTGAGCATTAATGGATCTTTTACAAAGAATCAGTCTCCATCTCCATATAGACGGACTGAGTCTGTGTTTGTGTGAATTCTCTTTGCACACGCACTGCAAAAAGAAACACACTGATTTCCAGGCCTAAACCAGGTCCCCTTCTCATGAATATCGTTTAAGAAACAATATATTTATTTAATATTTTTTGTCCAAATCCGGTTGACCGAACCCATGATATTCAAATGACAAATGGAGAACACTTTCTCTAGAATTGAATAATATAATATTCTTAAAGGAATGAGTAATCACAAAATATGTGAAATTTATTTATCTTGTGGTTGGATATGAATTTAGTCAAATATGGTCTGTATAAGAATTTTTCTAAATTTTTTGAGGACTAAATTATACTTCATCCGTCCTATTTTTTTTATCCTTTCACTTTTTAATATGGAGTTTTAGATAAAAGGTAAAAAAGTAAAACTTTTAAGTATTTTTACATATATGCCCTTAAAAGTAGTGGTTAAGAGTTAGTGATGTCAAATCACTATTTTATGTGAGATGGTATTGTTGGGAAAACTAATTTCATTTATGAAAAGAGAGTGTTATTTAGGAATATCCCAAAAATGAAATAATAGTAAAAATTTAGGAACAGAGAAAGTAATGAATTGAAAATTGAAATCTTGTTTGTTTGAATTTTCAGATAAACTTTAGCATTTCTTAGAAGACCAAATCAACATGCAAGTATGCAACCATTTGTTTCAAAAATATTTCCAATCATCATGTCATGTATTCTCTTTGATTTAACATGTAACAATTCATGTTCGAAAAAACTGTCTACCAAAATACAAAACAAACACATGAAAACATCATTGTTACTGAATATCCTATTAGTCAGAGTTTTCAAGAATCATTCATCCTAACACATTACACATTTAACATTTATATATATATTAAAATTCTTCCATTTCTCCATTTGTTAAAACACCTGTGTGGACACATTATTTCCCAGAAGAGTCAGCTAAACGAGCCCAAACTTTTTGTCCCCTAATTTTGTACTTGCAACTTTTTTTTTTTTTTTTGAGAACTTAGATTGATTTGCTCAATTTTCAAATACTCAATATTGAAGACAACTGATTCACACCCAACCCTAATTTCCTTTTTGTACGTACATATGAAAAACATATTTCAATATACATTGATTTTAACAAACAAAAAAAAGCTTTATGCATTACTACCACAAAAGCTAATTTAACGTACAAATAAAATAAAGTTTATTAAACATGGGACAAGAAGAAAAGGAAAAAATATCTTCCAATTGAGGGCTAGCCATCACACGCCGCTCTCATGAGCGATTTATATCGGGAATTAGTTGATAGACGATCAATTATTCATAAATGGTAATAAATATTAAATAATACTATGAGAGGTAGGTGGATCAAACTGAGACTAAATTTTAATCAAATTAACTTAATTTAAAAGTAAACGTATAAAGGGAATTAAAATTACTAATTTTAATATGTTATCAAAAAATCTAAGAGATAAAACTTCTAAACTAGACAAATCATATTTACAACATTACTATTTATATGCTGCAAAAATAAACTCTAAACAAGTTCTTGAATATTTAAAGAGAACTTAGCTTATCCTATCTATTGTTATCAAATGAAATTTTTGTTTCTATTTTTCATTTCTCAACATGTAGGTCCTGTTTGGATGTATTCCAATTTGACCAACCTTAATATTTTCCTAATTCTGGGCTCAACAAAAGTTCGCAGACTTGAATTGAAGTTGATACATATATGAATTTGCATAAGTGAATCTAATAATTTGACTATTCTTCAATGGTCTTCCGCCGTTGATCAAACAATCATCAAAAGATATTCTTTTGAAAGTTGTTGGATTCACTATTCTTGCAGAGGCAAACCAGCCGCAATGCAGATGAATGTTTGAAGGTGCACATCCAGAAACACAAGTGTTGACAATCTGAACTATGTATTGTGGGATTCCAGAAGTTGGATATCTACTCTGTGAAATGCTTATGTCCCTATTTGTGCAGGGCCCTGAAAATTTAATACTCCATATATATGTTAGTTTATTATTTCATTTTTATGTGCAGGACACATTGTTCATGTTATAATTAGAATATACACATTCTATGATTTAGGAAAAAAAATATTAAATTACCATGGAACATGAGCTTTCTGTGATATAAATATGTATCTTCTGGACTAACTGCAGTTTTGTTTTCATCTTCATTTGCAAAATGCATAAAACTGCCTAAAGGACAAAGGGAAACAAGACTGTAAAAATAACTAAAAATAATAAAATGTGAAATATTGTATAAAGAATTATTCACAAAATCTAAGTGTCGTCTATACTCTAATTTAATTTAAACTTACCTGAGTAAAACCCAATAATATTACAGAGTACAATGATGACCACCAAGAAGTAGAAGAAATTGTATACACTAGTCATAATTAATTGTTCTTATGTCACAAATTGAGTAATTTCTAAGCTTGGTATTTCAATGACTATTTGTATAGAAAAATGAAGAGAGCTTATTTGATAATTGTAGAGATTTTTCAAAGAATGATAAGAGAGAGACAAAAAGGACCAAAGCAATTAGTTTTGTTCTAATGTTACATCTTTTATATAGCCAAGCCAACACAAAAGATGAAGCTAGCATTTAGTGCAAGAGAAGGCTCTTTCTTTCTTTTGTTGCGCCCGTGTGAAATTTCAACTGATTTTGACAGCCATGCTTAAAAGTTAAAAGTCTCTTGGTTCAAGGTAACCTAGAAAGAAGAATTAATTGAAAGGGACTAATTGTCACAATAAAGTTACATTGGAAGCTGAAATGAAGATTAAGACATAATGCACCTTCATTGCTACAAGCCTAGAAATCTGCAAAATTTGATTTTTATATAAAAATAATTGCAAAATTTTTAACTATGTATTTTTGGTTCTATAACATTTAAAAAATTGCAAAATTTGTTTTAGTTCAATAGTTGTAATTATGTTCTCATATCACTGTCTTTGTTTTGTACAATTTAAATGGTGCGAGAGAAAAAATAGCTTGAAATCCCAAGTGTCTTTCTGAAAATGTGGGACTAAAATGTTCAGTGTGAAGGATTAAAATTGCAATATAACCCCTATAATATCTTTTATTGAAAAGTAATTAATGGTATGAAAATTAGTATTAGCGCGCACATCTGATTGAGTTGTGGGAGTATTTCAATGGAGATTTAGACACTCTAAAATAAGAAATTCATTTGGCATAGGGACTTTTCACTTTGGTTCACGGAATAATTTACTAAGCTAGATATATAGGAGTATTAATTATATTACAAAAAAAATTCCTAGATGGAGTTCTAAATCTTGGAGAGGAAGTAACCCTGGTAAACTCTTCTCCTAGAAGTCATTCTTGTAAAGTTATAAATTATAATATAAAATAAGATTAGTTACACTCTCCACATTTTCCGGTTAATCTTTATGTGGTTCCTTTTTGTAATTTTTTTTGTTGATAATTCCCTTTTTGTATGATGATAAAATGCGTGAAATCCATTCCATGATGGTCCTTTTCCCTATAATAGGCTAGGGAAGAGATTTTTGAGTGAACTTAAATGTCAATTTTGACGTGATACTGTCTTGTAACATCAAATCCTAAGCATGTACTTGCTGTGTATCTAATGAAAATCCTAGTGGGATTTGTGTTTTTAACCAAAGCAATTAATAACAAAACGAAATTTTGAGGCACTTGGGTTAGTTTGACGTATTTTGACTTAATTACTATCTTTTTCTTGGTTGAATGTTTCAACTTTTTCCAAATACTTTGTGTGAAATATGTAGAAATATTATTGACCGAGTATTTTTATCTGTCAGGTTTGAGTTTCTCGTTTGGTTCTGAATTAGGTTGGTTGATAAATAGCTTGTTTTCTTAATTGCTCCACGTTATTTGTGACGTTACTTATATTTGCTCCACGTTGGGATGATGTATTGGTCATAATCTTACTGTTAAATGGGAGTCGATTGAGGTTATATCAAATGATTGAGTGAGAAAGTATACTAGTGAAGGCTTCGAGTGGTTTGAGCATATGAGGGTTGGGTTCGGAAATATGAGATCACACCACGCGCTTATGGCTTAGCTCTCGAATCCTTGTCTAACTCAAAGTTGTATTTTCCAACAATTTTGTTTATATATATTTTGGTTAAACTTTGAGAATGTATTATAATAACGTTCAAATACCTGACAACAAACATTCAAACTCCATTTAACAATACATTCAACTTCAAACCTCGTTAACATTATGCATGTAAGCAATTTCCACGCTCAACCTAAATTAAACTTAATATTTGTACGAAAATCAAGGAAATTTCAGAAATACTCAATCAAACACCAAAACAATTTAAAAATACATCCAAACAGGCTCTTAGTCTTAGTTTCAGTCTTTTTTTTTTTTTTTTGATAATTTAGTTTCAGTCAATTAAATGAAAAGTAGTAAATACATATTCACCTTCTATTCCATACCAAAAGTTGATAAATACCATTTAGCAGAAGGGGGTATCTTTCGAAAAGACAAAGCATAGGACTTTTCCTCAGAAGTAACAAAGAAACAAATTTGGCAGAGAAGCAATTGCAGTAGAGGAAGGGGACCCTTTGGGTCATTTTGCCTTGAAAAAGTATTTATCCCATAAATTGAAACATATAAAGTAAAAGCTACCTACGTTTTGGTGAGTTAATGGATTTCCATTTATGCCAATGCCTATGACCTTTGGCCAGTGTCCAAAAATCAGCAATTGTTGATGTACAAAGAAAAAAAAGTCAAATGAAATTTATGAAAATTTAGCTAGTTTTTTCATAAATTTCATTTGACTTTGTTTTTTTGCATTAAGCTCTATTTAATAATTGTAAATTAGTAATTACATATTTCATTGAATTTTGACATAACATATGTTAAGGGGTATTTATCTATATTTCTGTAACACGTGTGAACTTAAATATTTTGTAGATAAGCTTATATATAACGACATAAATGTTTTGCTTTTTAGCGCATCTAGTCAAGGTTGATCTAGTTTTTAAATTTTACAATGATACTATTATTGCTTAAAATTCATTTGTTGAAAAACAACTTCAACTCAAATAAATGTTGATACATGAACTCGAAATGAATCCCAAGTGATTTGATTCAATTTTTAAATAAATTTCAAGTATTTAGTTTTAACTTTTAGCCCGACTTTTGAAAGGAAAGAACATGTAAATTACGAGTTCTTGCAAATTATCTTTTTTTCTTGTCAAACATAATAATTAACATAATAAACCAAAAATTCAAAGAATTATTTTTTTGACATTTTTTACCACAATCCTCGTCAATCATACACAATTGAGCAAAATTATTGATGAAATTCATCCTAACATTTCCCAATTTTCACCCTCTTTCAAAGCCTTATCCGTTTTAGTAAAGGAATCTAAAACCGCGACTGGCTTGAGATAAACTCCAATTGATTTAACGCTATTGTTATCGGCTGTGCCGTGAAATCCACCCAACTGGCGGTCTTCGCCTAGCCGGAAAAGGAATTCTTTGTCCTTGCTAGTTGACTGGCCAAACGGTCCATATTGACCATGGTTGGTGCCAAACGTGATTGAAATTAAGTGGCTGTTGTTGTTGTTCTTAAAACCACTAATCCAAGTTATGTACTCTGAGGGGTGATTGAGTTTCACCTGCATTTGTACATTAGGTGTTAAAATTAAGTTTTAATACAAGAATCGGGTTTTAACTTTAAATCCAAGTACCCAACAAGTATTATGGCCGCTTAACAACATTTAATGAGTTAATGTCAATTTACTCCTTGATATGCATAATATTCAAATTTTTTCAAAAAATTAAACTAAATCAATTTTGTCCTTTTTTTCTTTTAGAAAATTAAAATAAATCAATTTGTCCTTATATACGTACGTATATGACAATACCTATACGAAAAGGGTTCAAAACAATCATTTTTAATCGTTTAAAAATGATTTTTAGTTTCACGATTTGCAGTTTAATATCACAAAGTTTTTTTAATTTAGTTGAGTAAATAATGCAATATATATTTAGAAAATAAAAGGTTAAGAAATATAGCTTATAGTTTAGCTGTTGCAAATTCATATAGTATGATATATCTTTATAAGTAGCCAGGAGAATAAACTTACAACATCAAATTTGTACCCATCACTCCGTCCCTGCAAATCAGAGAGCACCAGTGTTCCATTCTCAGCATACTGAAATTGAATTGAATTTATTTCATCGTCGTGCGAAATAAATATCTGAAATATTTTATTGTGTCCTTTTTCATCCCATATATTTCCACTTTTGCTTCCTACAGGACCTATTTTGATCATGCCAGAGTCGTCCATTGAATCCAAAGGAAGGAAAAAAAAAAATCGAAAGATGAAAAAATTAATGAACTTTATTTAATGGTGTCAAAATTAGAAATGAAGATAGATAAATGGTGCTAATACGAGTTAATTCATATACTTATGTAGGACGAATTGTTTTTTTTTTTATTATTAATAATGAACGTGCAAACCAAACATAACATGTTTTCATCACTATATGAACTTAGTGGTTGGCAACTAAACGGCATTAATGTTTGAAATAGTAAGAAAATTGATTTAATCATCGACTAGTTAGATAATGTTTGGCATGGAGGATTTCTGTCCCTTGATATTGAGAAAATCTACTTCTTTATAATCCTTGTATAAGTTTTTGGGTCGTTTGGTAGGGTCGATGAAATTGAAGTTGAATTATACTAGATATTGATTGGAAATTATATTAAGGTATTAATCTAACATTTGGTAAATTAACATTTTCAAATATGATAATGATTCAGAGTTCTTCTTATATATGTTCAAATTTGATAATGATGTCGGGTCGCTGAGAACTATTCCGTTAGACCTGTATGTGTGTTGTTCTACCAACATAATGTTGAATTGTACTAATAACATATTTTATACGTCTTACAGCATAAAGATTTTTTGAACTAAAATGCAAGATTTTTAATGAAATAACACAAATGTACTCATTGTTAAAAAAGAACCCAAACTCATGATATTTCACATTAAACATTGAATGTACTTGATGATTTTTAGAAATATTTTTAAATACTTGAAAATTATTTGTTTTTTTCTCCCCCAAGACCTTGTCACTCACAAAAAAGACAAAATAATTTTTTTTTTCCTTAAAACAAAAGAAAAAACAGGAAATTCTATTCCAAATCGAGTTTGACCGAATCCAAAATAACTACATGATAAACACTTGTTTTGAAATTAAATAAAAACTCATAAAAGAGTAATTAATCACAAAATAATATATTTATTTTGTTGTTGAATGAGTTCGATCAAACTCGATTAATACAAGAAGTTTCCAACTAAAGACGGGACAGAAAACTCCCGAGGATTATAATTTATATTTTCATATTTGGGCTTCATTGTTGGGCAAGGCCATGCCTGGCCCAAATCCATGACCGGCCCACATCTAAATTTCCCGCGCGAACACAGAATAAAATCAGAAACCCGCCATTTGATTAGGGTTTAAAAATATCCCCTCTCTTTCTCTAGATCTTAGGAAAATGAATTCTGCAAATGATCAGGTGCTCCACGACTCCATGATAGACGCTGAGGCTGCAGCAATGGAAATCGAACAACCAATAAATTTCGAAGAAGAAGAGGAAAACGATTCATTTATCAAATTCATCGACTACGCAAAATCGATTCTGTCTCAAAATGCGGGCGAGTTAGAAGAAGAATCAGTGAATTACCCCGGTTGGAGCTGGATCGCGAATCGGATTCTCAAAACTTGCGTAGCTTACTCTAGTGGTGTTACCCCTGCTATTCTCCTTTCGGAGCTTTCTCTGGTATCTGCGATTTTCAACTTTTAAGTTTACTATTGTTTTTACATTGCAAAAATTTTTTTTAATCGACTCTAGATCTAGGTTTAGTTTATGATTTCGTTTGAATCGTGGATATAGCTACACAGACAGTAACTTTCTCTGGCTGAGCGATTATGAAATTCATTTCTTAATTTTGATTTTAGTCGTTTATAATCATTGTCGGTTGTAGTTAAGGTGCTGGAGCTTTCTATGATATTGTAACCTACAATTCCTTTAATTCCTTAATTTTACTTCCGAAAGTGATGTTGTTCTGGATTGCTGTACAAATCATGCACATTGGATTAAAATGTATTCAATAATGTAAAATGATATAGCTTTATATGCAACTGATAGCCTTCAGGTCGCCAATTATGTTTTGAGCTGTATTACTATTTCTATTTTGCTTTGGTGATTTGTCTTTCCGTGCACTCAAGTACATCTTTGTCCAAGTATAATTTAGAAGTATTGACGATGTTAGACTTTTTGATACTTCTGCAGCATCACCTCATAATGTTTTGTCAAGTGATTCATATGCTGATTTCTTTATGATTAGATAGTCAGTTTTTATTGTTGTTTTGATTCTTCAGAGGGAGTCGTGAGAGTTACCTTTCAGGCTGATGCTTAATTTTTATTTATTTATCAGCTAATCAGTTCTGAAGTCACTGATTTGATCTCTGCAATGTCCCATTTTATTTTTATTTTTATTTTTTTTCAATCTTAAGATAATTTGGGACTGATATGTGTCAGATCATGCTTCTTTTACATAATAACACGCACATGATTTATGTCTGTGTTGTCGATACAAAACATTTATGTATATGGATGCGTGTTCACAGGCTTGGAACGAGCAGAGTAGAAGTGGAGCTCCAAAAAAACAGTCGGAGTGTATTATCAAGTTGAAGAAGCACAAGAGAGCGAAGCTTCCAAATACCATTACAATTGATTCAATATATGAGAAAAAGTTCTTATCCTTGAACAGTGTAATTGAAGCAGTTATACTTGATTCTTTCGTTCTTCCAGGTATGTCAGTGGTCCTTCAGATATTGGAGAATTTGGATTTGACTGGAAAAATGTTTTTGTTCCTATGATACCGAAAGAGACATTGGGGAAATTTTATCAGTTATCTACATATGGATTGATTGTTAAGATGTCTGTATGACACTGAGAAATCCATAGAGTGTATTGCTTTAAATAGCTTTGTAGGTCATACTACACCAAAATAGTTTTGACTGGTGTTTGACTAGTTTGCTATTCCAATTCTGTCAAAAGCCACTTAAGTTTGATTAGATTGTAATTGAAATTTGATTAAATTGTTATTGATATGATATGTTATACAGGAACAAACATATACATGCTCACTTTGGGGGACATTTGGAGCTCCAATACCATTGATCTATATCTTCACAGGAGGTAAAAAGGTTTTCAGCCACTTTTTATTTATTGAGGTTTCATCATAAAGTTTTAAATTATATAAAGTGTAACTATAGACAACATGCTATGGTGATCTTCCTTTCTTTTAAAATGCTGTTTATAGTCACTCTGACTCCCGAAATTATATTGTTTCATTATTCATTTAATTTTGTAATAATTGCAACTTTTTGCTCCCAGATTAAGTATACATAAGTTATTTTATACCTTAGTTTCCTGTCTCTAGTAGTCTAGTTAGTATGGCGATTTGGTTGCTTGGTCAAAAAATTTGTTGCTCAGCTCCTTTTTAGATCTAAAAATATGTTTGATGCATTCGGTAGGCTGGAAGCTTAAGGTTATGTTATCTAAGTTGTGTCCTAAATTTGCCAGATTAAGAAATTACATAAAAGTACTTGAAAGCTAAAAAACAATACTTAGGTAAGTAAATATCTACATACTCTATGGATTCTACATATGACTATTGTATATACTATTTACTTTCAAGGATTGTGTATAGCTTAACTCTTAATCATCTAGCTTGCATCTCGAAGCAGGTTTTACAACATTGCTGACCCAAAAAATGGGATTCTACGGAAAGGTCGTGAAGTTCTATTAACTGGGTGCTATCTTCGGGTTGCCACAGGGAGTTCAGTGAATGCACGTCTTTTACCAACCGAATTTTTTGTTGTACTACTAGATGAGGTAGCTTCTTATTTCTAGCTCTCTATTTTTCTATTTTCTTTGGCAACTTTCTTATCACCTTTTGAGTTTAGTAGGATAGTATATTAACCAATATTTTACATAAAGTGTCCCTGAATTTCCGATTACTGCCACTGACAGTTTTTTGGATAGGAATAATAAAAAGCAAATGGAGTTTGATTTCCTGCTTTTAATGACATGAACCTTATTGATTACGTTTTATTGTTGTCACTTTTGAGTCTCATGCACCAATAGAAACATCACATTCAGAGTTTTCTAATGCAATACTAACTCCTATCTTAATGCTTTGATGCAGGATGAAGATGATGATGCCATGCTACTTGGAGCACAATTTTGTTCCGATTCCTTTTCCTCAATTTCTCTGGATGCAGTAAAGGAAGGAACATCATATTCATTTTATGCAAGGTATGTTATTGTACTGTTCATGTGTTTGTCGTTTGAACTAAGCTGAACCAGTTCCAGACTCTTTCATTTCTACTATATGATTAGTATAGTTCAGTTTATCAGTGGAGTAAAAAGTAAATGGTTTTTGAAGCTATATCATATGTTTTTTGAGGGATTATACAAGTATGATCATATCTAAAATTTCCGCTAAATTGTGCCAATTAGTATGAATAGGAATGGTTCTTAACCTTTAAAAAATGATGGTTAGGAACATATTCCTACTTACCAATTAAAAGTCAGGTTCTGCAGATTTATGGTCCATTCTCTGTGATTTGTAAACCCCGTGTTCTTGATTTTGTACAGAATTGAACACATAGGACCGCTGGAAATTCAGGGTACAAATGGCAGTTTGCAGAGGAAACAAATTACGCTGGTTGATAATGACGGTATGAGATTAAAATTGTCCCTCTGGGGAGAGCAGACTCTGGTTGCCAATCTTTTAAGGTATGATATTTGCAATTTGGGTCCTTGTTCCTATTTTTGTGAGACTTATCTTCTTTCCCTTCTGGTTATCAGACATCATTGTTCCATTAATTTCATGCAGTGTGGGGAGTACACTGGCCCTTGATAGGCCATTTATTTCAGATGCTATAGATAGTTCTCTTGAACCTGATGAACTTTGCCTGGAATATGGTAGTGCAACCCAATTATATTTGGTGCCTCTTATCCAGCACAAAGAACAAGTAAGTGATGATTCGTCAATAAATGTATCCCAAATAGGTGTTTTAAAAGTGGATAGCTAACAAGTAACTCATGGACTCAGGTATGCATTGCATTGACTCAAAACCATTATCAACTATCAAGGCTGCCGACTTCCTCAAATCCGAGTCAAGGACCTATCTTTTCTCAAGTGACATTACCTTGTGATTCTCAAGGGTCCATTGACTTCAGGAATTACCCTTTTCGAGTAAGCTTGCTCTCCGATAAAGCTACAGGATTTGTTAGCAATCACTGCCTTAATTTTTTTCTTTAAAAGATCCATCATTCTTGCAGATTTCTTAAATAGAAGCAATGGCATTTTGAAATTGTGACTCCATTTCATCAAAATGCCAATAATAAGCATATTGGTATTATCATTGAAGTTTTGATTCCTAAACAAGCTAATTTAATGTTTTTTCTCAAGATTTGCATACTAATATATTTGGTTAATCAACAAAGTTATTTATGGTAAAAACATGGTCTCAACCTCACATATTCCAGATGTGAGGTAATAACTTTGTTATTCATCTAGACCTAATAACATTCATGCTTGCACTTGGCATGGTTGTAAAGCCTTTTCCCAGTGGCAATTACCCTTCCAGGTTTGCTCTTCTATTCGAAAGATTGCTGGAATGCTTTAACTCGGTGAAGTTACCATATATGAACACCTTACTCAGTCAGATGTTTGTTTTATTGTTACTAATTCATGATATTCTGCATCTAGGCTAGCATAGAACTTTGATTTGTATTCTAATTTTCTGAAAGAAAAAAACCAGTAACGTTCTACTTGTTTAAAGTTTTGCAGTCATATGTTGTTGATCTACGTGACAAGATGACTGGCATCAGCCTCTACGGTATTGTTACAGACATAAAAACTTCTAAGGACATGTTTTCTTTGAGAATTGAAGATAAAACTGGAGCAGTATGGGCAAAGCTACATTTCGATAAATCTTGGTAAAAATGTTTGTTCGTCAACTCTGCAATATATGTACACATTTATAATTGGTAACACTAGGGTATGAAGGATTTTCTGATTGTTGAGCTTATTGGCGTTTTTAATGGTATACAACTAATCAAATTGTGTTTTCATCCAAACAAAATGCATTCGTATGAGAAAAATACATGTGTTGGCTTGATATACTTTGGCTTTCATTTAGATTATTTTTTGGTAACACAGTAATATTCTCATGGAGATTCTTCCAGAAAAAAATCCTCTTAGCTTATGTGATGGAGATTCTTCCAGTTAAACAAATTATTGGCTATCAGAATATAAAGTTGAGATATCAACTTCCTTTTAAGTTATTAAGTGGAGGATCAGAAATTTACAATAAACTAATTATAAACAGTTTTCTTGTTAATTTAGGAAGCCAGAGAGATGATCTGACCTAATTTATCCTTGATTTCCTCTTTGTCCTTAAGGTCTCTGGGAAGATTAGGGATGGGTCACACTGTCTATATATCTGGTTTAAGCTCTTTGTTGTCGCCACAAAAATGGTAACAGTGCACATAAGCATCAATTTGATTCATTCAAAACCAATGTTGTGGATTACTGATATATTATGTGATACATTATATCCTTAGTTTCATTATGTAAGTTTACATTTGCAGTCTTGAACTCTCATGGCATGAAAATGATACTGGAGCCTCATTTTTCAATATAAGCTGCTTGCCAGCTTTCCTCAATACATCATGTCTTCATAAACTGTTATGCCTTTCTGATCTATCCACCTATACGACTGGTGCACAGGTATGTTTCTTGCAGTTGGTATTGGTTGGGTTCTTTACTTTTCTTTTGTGTTCTTTCTTGTTTATACCCTCCTTTTTCCACAAAGGGAGGTGGATGTAACTGAAAGGTGCACATACAAATTTTAATAGAATTTTGATGGACTATTGAATTATTAAGGTTTCTATATGTAATCTCATGCTTGTCTAGTCTTTTATTTCCCTCCTATTACCTAGAAACAATCATCTCAATAGGAGCATACAACTTTTCCAGATAATTTGCACAATTACATATTTTTGCAACATATCGATAAATAACAGTTTTGCACGATAAACATATGTTTGGTACTACTGTTTACAATTGCTAGTTTTACCGAGAAAAAAAAATACTAATGCTAGTTTCACTGCCTGAAAGTCTCCCAAATTTTTGGTCTTATTTACTTTTTGATACGCATTTTGAGGAAAATATTTCCCATGCACACCTCTGCTGGGAATGAGACAAACACAACACTACACATCACTTGCTCAAGTGCCCCAAGGGCATGCCGAGTACCATCCCTATTCTTAATATTTTTTCACCACAATCCATACCAATATTTTCCTAGAAAAAGAAATTAAGCATACCTAAAAGTTATACTCTTATAGCGTTTGTACTCGTTAATGAAATTATCTGCGGCTGCTATTATGTATAAAGTACAATTGAATGTAGATATCCTGAGTCCGAGGTGCAAGATAGCAAACCATTTGTCTAAAAATTGGAGGGAGTGGTTTGATATAGTATTCAAATATGGTTTCTATATTTAATTTTATCTGAGGATTTATTTAAATTTCCAATAATAATTCAGGTATGTCGAGTATGGTTGGATCAGATTGACCATTGTCATGTAGATACAAGATTTATGCATACCCTTTGTGGTAATCTTGTGGACGAGTCACATAGTGGAGATCTTGAATGCAAATTTTGCCATAGTATTTGCAATTCTGAAGTAGAACGTACCTTCCATTTGAAGATTACTCTAGCAGATGACACAAAAAAGCTTTTTGCTTGGTGTATTGGTCAGACTGCTGCCGAGTTGCTGCAAATATCTCCAGATGAGTTCTACGAACTACCTGAGGTAACAACACATTGAAACTATTTCCCTTGCCTTTAAATTTTTTATTTTTCAAGTTTGGTTTATAGTTTAGAAAGTTACGAAAAGGGATATTTTGGCCTTTTCTTTATTTTTATATCATGAAAAGTTGTGGTTGTCATTTCTAAGTAGTGAACATAATTACTTCATGCGAGAAGAGTTTTTGAGAAAAAGCATCCATTTAAAAAAATAGTAATACTATATTTTGAAACATCCCTAAAGAATGGCTAAAATTGCATATGTTGTCCATATTTGAGGCCAAACACTTAATAGTTTTAGTCCCCTCACTTGAAAAAAAAAGCACTTTTAGTCCCAACGTTTTAGACCTTTTTTCACATTTCTTTCTTCCCACCCTTTCCATCTTATGGAACCAAAATAACAAAAGTGTAAAAATGGTCAGAAAGGGAGGAAATATAATGCGCAAAAGAAATTAAATTCTTGGGACCAAAAATGCTATTTTTGAAGACGTGGAACTGAAAGAGCTGAGTGTCATTATTAACCCTAAAAAGTGGAAGTAAAAGTTTTGGTACTGCCAAATTATACAAATTTAGTAGATTAATTTACTGGGGCTTCCTGGTATAATAAGGTTGCTGAAACTCTAATAGTGCTAGTAATAGACTAATAGTGCAGAAGTAATATCTACTATATTTGAATGCGAGTTCAAAGTTTAGTGACAGTACCGAATCTTATAAACATTTTAACATTTGCTGATTGCTAATCCTAAGCATTGTTTTAATTCTTCAAAATAACCTCGTCTTTATGATTAATTATTGAATAAGGCAGTACAGCGCATTCTTGTGTCCATTTACGGATAATTGGTTTCTTGGAATTTCATTCTTCAGGAAGAACAGATAATGTATCCATCTTCACTTGAGCATGAGAAATTTATAGTAACAATTTTGAACAGTAGAAAGCGGGACTGTGGACGAATAGCTGAGCAAAATGACAACATGGTTGATTGGGAAGTCACTCGTGCAATGAAGTCTCAATGAAATTAAAGGTACTTCTAGCGTTCAATTTTGGTAGTATGTTAAAGCTCCCTCCATGTGTTTGATAGTTGATTGATCAGTCTGTCTGGGTTGGATGTAGTCCAGATTGACTTTTGTATGTTAAAACTTTTATTAAGTTACTATTTATTTATTGTTTACTTAATTCTTTTTTTATTTACTTGGTCTAATGTTTATATATCAAAGAAAATAGGATCAAGGTTAACCAAGGAATTCGTTCATTTACATGACCCTATTGTGTTATGGGAAAACTTCGCAAAACTAACATGTTTTATGTTTGTACCAAATCCCCTCCTGCTGGAATAAACAAGATACACGATTTGTTTTGTGAGGATTTCCCATAAACTCCCATTTGTCAACTTTAATGATTTTTCCTTAACATCAGGCGACTTGGATCTATATAGAAATGAAAACTTCAAATAATTTCTTTGTTTCCAACTCATCCTAATTAATATAGACGTACACTTGGAGAAAAACATAAGTTTAGGATATGAAATCATTATGTTTTGTTGCTATTACAATTCATTACAGTTCAAAGGTTTAAACAAACAACATTGGCAAGCATTTTCAGCCTCTTGAGATACACAAAATTCAATGAAACAAAACTGGATCACTTGATAATGAAAGACAGGTGTTGCCAAAAGCATCAGTTTTTTAGTCTGTTCTTCTTTTGCTGTTCTTGTTAGAAGTATTATTATGTTCCGAGATCATCTTCAGAACATCTACCAATGCTCTCAAACGGTCCCATATATTCAGGCCATACAGAACTTGGACAAGTGATTCTTGAAACTCGAAGCCATTTTCCGAAATAGGATACTGCATATCGGAGGAGATATAGAACATGTCAAAGTTTTGGACTGAAAAATAAAAGGCTCATCTAGTTGGTATTTTGGAGAGTTTTTTCGGAAGTGAGAGAATGTTTCAAAAACTTTAAAGTGTGATGCATCTAGATTTGTTCTTGAAAAGTTTCAAGCACAGGGTAATAGTGATTGTTTTAATAAAAATAAATGTGTTTGGTTTATGTTTTAGTAGAGAACTTATAAAAATAGGTTTTTAGATGTTAATTGAATAGGATGTAAGGTTTTAAAATAGGGTAATGATTTACAATTCAAAAAAATGGTGTGCGTGTTTAGTGGTCTACTGGAAAATACTGAAAAATTTGAGAAAATCCAAACAAGGCCAACTATATAAGAAACAGGCTTGTGGGAAGACCAACCTGAATAGGCTTAGGTATTTTAGTTTTGATGAAAGGCCACCATCTGTCCTCTGCTACTGATTTAACAAGACAGCAAGCTCTCAATCCTTCTATACCCGCAAATCTTCCAAATCCACTATCTTTTACACCACCAAATGGGAGTGACTGCAATAACATGTGCAAAGAAATACGAAATTAGTCATCATTAAACTTCTTTTTTATGATTAGTTGTCTATATACTTAGGAAATACTTTTTTTACACTTATGATTTTAATTGGCCTAATTTCAGCCTACAGCAACAATAGTCATTTATTTTTGGGATTGATACATTTAATTCTGTAAAAATTGCATTTGTAGTCTTACATAGCTGGACCCTCGACTCTTTTCGTCCCAAAAATTTAAAATATTTTGCATTTTAAATACTCTATGGGACTAAAAGTGCACAATATTTTAGAAATTTGGGATCAAAAGTGTTGAGGGTCAGTCATGTGGGACTAAAACTACATTTTTTGTCATTTCATCCTTCATATCCTGTACTAAAATGATAAAATTTGGACCAAAATTCTTGGGCTCATACGATAAAAGACTTCTTCTTACATGCAAAAAGTTAGCAATCCAAATATGCAACTTAGCATTAAAAATATGTTGGAGTTTATATTGGTGTTTGGTGGTTCTTTTCTTGTGACTAACTTGATAGTGTGTACTTAAATATTACCTGACACATGTAGGTTGATGCAAAATCATTAACTGCAGCAACTCCACAGTGTAACTGAGAAGCGATTTCTCTGGCACGCCGCTGGCTGCCTGAAAATACAGCACATCCTAGCCCATACTTTGAATCATTGGCAAGGTTGACAGCCTCTTCATCAGTACCAAACTTCATTATTGGCATGATTGGTCCAAAAGCCTGCATGCATTAAAAAACAAATGAACATAGTTTTATTTCACGAGTTCAAAGACCAATTATTCTGCACATAACTGTAAATACCTCGTCTTGCATCAATTTCATAGTATGATTGACATTAACAATTACTGTAGGAGGAAAGTACTGATCTACAGCCCCTTCACCAATATTTCCAACACTTCCTCGGCCAACAATTTCAGCTCCTTTGTCAAGAGCATCATTGACCAAACTCTGAAGTTTTTCAGCATGCTCTTGCATACATATGGCTCCCATGTCGTATTTTCCAACAAGTGGAGGCCCCTGCAAAGATAGTCCATAGCGAGATTTATTAATTCATATTTACCGGTTAATTTAAGTGCAATTAAAACGTTTGAGCTATTTCTTAAAGTGAGAAAAATTAAAATGAACAACACCGAAAGCTCAAAGTACTATCATTTGATGCAAGAAAAAAACATTTTCATTGGCTCTGCCAACCAAACATAGCCTAACTGGATCTGCTGAGTGGCATTTCGAAAATCAACATAATAATAAAACACCCTGTAAGGGGTGTCCTTGTAATTTTTTAACTACAGGGGGTTTTCTGTAATTACGATAAACCTGTAAATCATCCTAATAATTATGAATGGAAATAAGTAAATGGTGAGTGCAAGCCTATTGCTTGTACACAGGAAGGAAATTGACAGTAGAATAGTTAAATTGACCGATGTACTTACAGCAGTAACCGACTTCACAATTTTGACAACTTCAGCAACAAAAGAGGAGTAAATATCTTTGTGGACATAAAACCTCTCAGCTCCAGCACAATTCTGCCCGCTTGATTGCAGAGCACCCCTTACAGCTATTTGAGCAACCTACAAACTTAAATAATTAGTTAAACTCCTGCAAGCTATAGGTGTACTAGGTAGAAGTTCAAATTTCAAATATTAACGGACACTAGAATAAATTGATCTATAAAGCTAAATTTATCATACATGCGGTACATCAGCATCTTCACAGACGATAAAGGCATCTTTTCCACCAAGCTCTAAAGTAACTGGTATTAATGTGTCAGCGGCATGCCTCATTATCTGCAATGATCAGTAAATTAAAAAAACGTGGTTTTTATGGCGGCTATGTAAATAAATTGAAGTATTTTTCTACAGATTATCAATGATGATTTTCTTGGATTAAAAGAAAGAACCATTACCATTTTACCAACACCCGGTGATCCAACAAATATGATTTTATCAACTGAAGATACTAAGGCTTCACCTGTCTCTGCAAACCTGGCAGGGAATTCAAATTTGTCTGATTAATAAAGAATATATTGTGGTATTATGGCATAAGAGCATACCCTGTTATTACTTCAACTAGATTTTCTGGAGCTCCTACAGCAGCAAGGGCAGATTGGATTATGCGCAGATAGAAACATCCCGACCAACTTGCATGCTCTGAAACCTGTGGTGGCAATCATTAAGATCACTATAAGTAAGACTAAAATATATAGATATTCATTACACCAAATATACCTGTTTCTCTTTCAATCTTGCAAATAGTTATCTACCAAATATAATAAGTTTGTAACTGTAGAAAGTTTTACGGAGAAGTAATATAGCACGACATCATAAAAGTAGGGTAACACAGGTTGATTCCTTCCGACATCACACTTTTTTTATGAAGTAGCGGAACAAAGAAGTATTTAGGAACTCACGAACCAGATGACACATTTTTTCAGTTTGTCATAGCCCAGAGAGTATGATTACCGCATCAAACATTTAATGGAAATGTTTTAAGATGACTAAAAGGAATTGATTACTTACCCTCAATTTAGGACATTTGAGCCTATTATGATTAAATGCAATCACTGATAAACCTAAAATCTAGAAAAGAAAGCAACCCCAATATGATATCCACCGACTGCTTCGTATTGAATTATTCTGAACTATGATAAGAACAGACAATAGGCCATGTTTGATCTGGACTAATTTTCTGACCAAATCTTAATAACTGATTTCTCCAACTTAATAATTTTCTGGCTTACAAATATTGAATTTAAAAAATCAATTATTTCAAAGTTGATTATTGGAAAAGGATTGCAAATATGTCAAATCGCAATTAATCAAAGTTCTCAATCAAACGACTTGTCAAAATAGTAGAATGTTTTCTATTTACGTTGATCTTATAGTTTCAAGCTAATTTGTGTCATAATTCATAACCATTTGAAAAATATCATAACCTAAAACGACTTCAATATTAATTTTAATTGACTGATTTACTATTGATCCTTCAAATGGTCATATTTTTGGAAAAATGATTCACGTCTAACAAACCCTTGACAATCAGAAATTGCATACTTTTAAAATTGAGAACATGCCATCTAAAGCTTGTTCATTCCAGCAAGATAAAGTACCTTAATCACAATGCTGTTCCCTGAGAACACGGCTGCCAACATTGGATTAAATATGTTGTGAAATGGATAGTTCCATGAAACAATGGCTCCAATAACACCAAGGGGATGAAATTCCACCCTGGCTGTCTTATGAATCATTGATCTTCCACACGACCTACATCATAAGGTAATGATCATCAATTTTGATCGGCCCTCTCATCTAGGCAAGTATGACACACATTCAGTGAATCATGCAAACCAAAACTCAATCTATTTAGAAAAGATTGACCAGTTTGGCTAACGATGCCAATGGGTGTGAGAATCTTGAGATTGAAATAAATACAGGTTGGACTTAAATTGCAAATATGCAGCTTAAATTACAGTTCAAGCTAAGGAGATTTTAATTCCTGGTTTGCAATGAGCTACATAATGATGAATGCAAGTTCATATTATCTTAATCTTAGGTTCATGTGATCTAAATCTGGACTCCTAGAATACATCTGTGTAGTGGACGCATGACAACCATGTTGTCCAATACATAACAGGTTTTGGAGGTTTGTAACAAGGATATTCCATATGGTAAGCGCAAAATGTGCACTATGTAGCAATTAACAATTTTATTCAAGTTCAAATATTTAGTAGTAAAAGAGAGAGTTACATTAACAAATTCTGAGTCATAGACAGCTAGAATACAATGAAAAGAAATACCTGTACTCGGGCTTTAGCCATTTCTCACCCTCTGAAAGAAGCCAAGTGAGCTTCTCACATGTTGTCATAATTTCCCCCAAAGAAGCATCAACCATGGTCTTTCCAGTATCACGTGAAGAAACTCTAATTGAAGTGGCATATATGTAAGCAACAAACTACATCTCATATATTTTACAAATATAATAGAAAGAATAGAAGTTACCATACCATCATAAATTTGACTTACAAGTAAGAAGAGGTGAAATAGATTGACAAAAATACACCATAAGTGACAATTATTACTATTTAATCTTCTCGGGCGCATACATGAATCATGATGATTAGAACAAAATCATAGCCATCATCCAGTCTTCTACTAATAAACATATACACGTTAAATTTTTCTAAATCGAACATGAACAAATTTTACGTATATATGTACTTTTAGAAACAAGTTTAGAAAATGAGAGATTATTTGTGGACATCCCAAAAAAGGAAAAAGGAGCATTCAACTTGAACAAGGGGAATAATAAATTCAAAGGCATCTCACGTAAGTAGAACATATGTATTTTTCTGACGCTTTGTAGCATTCCTTACTCGCAAATTAGCTCCTGGTGCTCAATGATATACTTCAGAAGAATCCTCAGAAACTGGCGCCTTTGCTTGAAGCTACTTTTTGCCCATATCTTCTGTGCCTTCCTTGCCTGTGTTACACGCTCTTTGACCTAGCATTGTTATTGAGTTGTTTAGTTGTGATTCAAAATTTTCACTATGCTAAAAATATGGTAGCAAGAACTAATACATCTAGTTAGTAGTACATATAGAATCCAGGAAGCAGAGCATATTTTACTCTTCGAATAACTGGCTTAAAAGTGATTATAGATGATTCAAATGGTAGAGATGTATTCTTCTCTAGCTAACAAATTCTGGATATAGTAACTCATATAAATCAAGTCAAGTCTTACAGGTTAGACTAGGATTTAATTTATCATTAAAAAAAATGAAACAACACATATATGTGCTTATGGATAACGTCAATAGAAGAACGATGCTGAAGACTTAACCAATGTTACATCCAGTAGTATGAACTCATATTTTTTGTTTGAGTGGCAACTATCCTCGCTGTTCAAGTTCCATGTATGAGAATATATGATAAGAGATATACCAAGAAATGTCTGGAGCATATACAAGTCCAAAAATTCTTCAAAACACAGCATAAAATCTAACCTCGTCAGGTTTCAATGCAGGGAAGTATCCTAAGTATTTCATTGTGGCAGGCTCATAGCATTGGACTTTATCTGTTTGCCTTCTTGAAGGTATCTGCATGAAATTCCCAATTGCAATATGAACAACAAAATGTTCTACAGTTTATCATAATAGCAAGAAAGCACTCCAAAACTACCACATAGAATGAGCAAACATAAGCAATGCAGCTACAGCATATCATACAACACCAAAAATTTAAATTCCAACTCAATATGCAGTGTATAAGCCATCTGATTGGATTTGAGTTGAAATGACTGCACTAAGTTGTTCTCACATTAATCTGATGCTTCAACAGTAACTACACTTATGACATGCAGCGTTTTAACATTTATAAAGCAATCTCACCGTCACAAGTTCTTGCAATCTCCCCGTGCAAAAATACACCATATAATGCTCATAGAAGTTTTTTAAGCAGACAAGCACAACACTTATAAACAGAACGAGCACTAATTAACATGACTTAGTAAATACTTGTTTTCCTAATTATAAGAGGTTCATAATTGAACAGACTTTTTAATTCTGATATCTCTTTAATAATAAGAAATCTCTCAACACTTAGAAAACTCATAATGAAACACTCAATCAACATCACTACACACTATCAGAAGATATTTATCAAAATCTATAAAATGTAGAACTGCACATGTAAAACTTACATAGATAAAGCTGTTTTCCTTCGTCTGATTTCCATCATCCAATACTGCCATTGCAAAACGGAATTATCAATTTGTGAATCTACATGCGCGCGCCCACGCATTACTTAATTTTTTTTAAAGGAAAGGTAAAACAAAACACGCACACACAACCGTACCGTCGGAGGTGTCAACTTCGATTGAAGGAACATTGGGGGGAATGAGCATGAGGAGGAATTTGCAGATCGCGACTGCGAAAGCGATGACCAGCAGTGGCCACCAAAACGCCATCGTTTCAAGGTATCGCCAATCGATTCTGATTATCAAGCTTCGGATTGAAATAAACCCTAGAAAGAGATTATATTCGAGTTTTGCAATGGATTCAGATTCAAATGAATGAGGCACATTTCACGAGCAGACCCGATAGAAAAAACAAAAGAGGAATAAAGAATGCTTTGGCATTGCATTTTAGACTTTAGTATCTGCTCTTTACTCACAGTGCTCAGTGCTGACTGTGCATAGTGTTCTAGTGAACTACAGTATCACTGTACACGGTTCTATACATTGTTTTATTTTATTATATTTGATTTTTTTTTTCATGGTTAATTGGTTTTGAGGAGGTGGTAGGCATATTATATAACATGTCATGAGGAATTCAGATATGGATTCTCTAAAGGCATTAACCACTTTCACTAGACCAATTACATTATAGTTGGATTTTAATTTGAATATAAAGTCTAAACGAATTGGATCAAGTCCAAACAATTATATGTATTTTGACCCGATTTTGATTGGTTGAATAAAAAAAAAGTTGAGTACTATGAAGATTTTTCTTCACTCTTGTGTGAAACGATTGAAATATGAATTGAATGTGTTTTGATTTTGATTATGAAATAGTGTTAAGTGGTGAGATGGGCTTGAAAATATTTGTTGTAATTTGGATGTGTTTTAGATGTTGATTATGTGCTCAATTAGAATTGCTCTTAAGTCTTAATAGAAGCTGACGTTGATTAACCATAGCTAGTACTCAACCACCAAAGAGATCTAATTATTAAATCATCTCTAATCCATTAATGTGGCGAGTAGGACGTTGACAATTATACCCCTACTAATTCGAATTCGCTTGTTTTTTCCGAATCAACTCAAATAAAATATATCAAAAAGAAAATCTGATTTAGACAACTTTACTATCCTAAGGATTTTTGGCAACATACACCCTTGAAAATAGATCATTTGGCATATTGCGCCATTGAAATTATATTTTGGCAGAGTGTACCATTTTAATCTTTTTCGACCAAATAGATTGCTGGAAAATCAAAACGCCTAATATTAATAGGGGCATAATTGTCCTTTTAATCCATTTCCCTCCAAACATTTAAGTTTTATGCTTTAATTTTTTTTTTTGTACAATCCATTTTACACCCCTCAACCATTTTTGCATTATTCTTCACCATTTGTGTTGATCTATATTCTGTTTTTGGCATCAGTGTTTCTACATATGAATTATAGTTATATTTTTAAATTAAAAAATTAATATACATAGGATTTTAAAGCTAAAATTAATATACAATACATTTAATATAAAAATGGTAACCAATACATGATAAACAAATGTGAATACAATAAAATCAGCAATTCTCCTACAAGGATTAACAACAATATTCATATTAATCTAGGCAAGTTCATATAGCTTCAAACCAAAAGCATGGTCATGTTGTAGATCAAGTGAAGCATATTTTTATGTTACTATATTTTCCTAGAATTTAGATTAATTTAATGTGTAAATGGACAAACTTGCCCCTAAACAACTGATATAGGGCAAATACCCTGGATCCAAATAAGCTCTACCTCAAATCCTGGTTGATCCTGCAAAGCAAAGGTTTCAAACGAGGGTGAGAATTTGTCGGTGGAACCTCATATGATGCTTAAGTCACTGAGTAATTAAACCTTAAACATAGAGTATTGAAGGAGAAGGAGACGTCAGAAATTGTGTATTAGGGTTTTTGATACGTATCAGAGGTGTATATACACTACAAGAAAAACAGCTTTTTCCGACGGAAATTTCTGACGGACAAAAATTTCGTCGGAAATTAAGTAGAATTTCCGACGGACAACCAACTCCATCGGAAAAAAGCAATTTGTAAAAAAAATATTAGAAAATCATTTCCGACGTGTATATTCCGTCAGAAATTATATTAAAAATAATTAAATAATATATTATATAAATTTCGACGGGTATATTCCGTCGGAAATTCTATTAAAAAAAATTAAAAAATATTTTATATAATTTCCGACGGAATATACCCGTCGGAAATGGCATTTAAAAAATTCAAAATCAAATTACATATTTTCCAACGGAACATATCCGTCGGAAATTATTAAAAAAAAAAAAGAAATAAAAATTTTCCGACGGATTATTGCCGTCGGAAAATATTTATATATATGTATTAATATTTTCCGACGGAAATAATCCGTCGGAAAACATTTTGGAACAAAAAAAGGAAAAAAAATAATATTTTCCGACGGATTATTCCGTCGGAAAATATATAAAAAATAAAAAAATATATTAATAATTTCCGACGGCAATAATCCGTCGGAAAATATTAAAAAAATAAAGAACTCAATAAATTGAAATTTTCCGACGGGTTATGTTCGTTGGAAAATATATAAAAAAAGAACAAATATATTTATAATTTTCGCTGGCAATAATCCGTCGGAAAATATTATGAAAAAAGATCGGTCTAAATAATTAATTAAAATATCCCGAGGGGACTAATCTATCGGAAATTTTACTTAAAAGAAAAAAAGTGTTGACTTTGGTCAATTACACCTTCAAATCGAGAATCGATCTAATTACGATTTATCTCAATGTACCCCGAGGTTAACAGTGTTGACTTTGTTCAATTAGACCTTCAATTCGAGAATATACGAATAACCTCAATGTACATAACCCCGAGGTCAACAATGTTGACTTTGGTTAATTAGACCTCCAAATCGAGAATCGATCGATCTGATTACGAATAACCTCAATGTACATAACCCCGAGGTCAACAGTGTTGACTTTGGTCAATTAGACCTTCAATTCGAGAATCGATCGATCTGATTACGAATAACATCAATGTACATAACCCCAAGGTCAACAGTGTTGACTTTGGTCAATTAGACCTCCAATTCGAGAATCGATCGATCTGATTACGAATAACCTTAATGTACATAACCCCGTGGTCAACAGTGTTGACTTTGGTCAATTAGACCTCCAATTCGAGAATCGATCGATCTGATTACGAATAACATCAATGTACATAACCTCGAGGTCAACAGTGTTGACTTTGGTCAATTAGACCTCCAATTCGAGAATCGATCGATCTAATTACGAATAACCTCAGTGTACATAACCCCGAGGTCAACAATGTTGACTTTGGTCAATTAGACCTCCAATACGAGAATCGATCGATCTGATTACGAATAACATCAATGTACATAACCCCGAGGTCAACAGTGTTGACTTTGGTCAATTAGACCTCCAATTCGAGAATCGATCGATATGATTTCGAATAACATCAATATACATAACCCCGAGGTCAATAGTGTTGACTTTGGTCAATTAGAACGAAATTTAATTAAAACAGTTTTTTTTTACCGACTTAAGGACGTTTTGCACGATTTTAGTAGTTCTTCATTAATAAAACAATTTTAATTATAAAAATTTAATCAAGCTATGGTATTTTAAAATTGGTGAATAATAATTTTTAATTAATTTGAAAAAGGAAAAAAAAAATTTGAAATTTCCGACGGGAACGTACCCGTCGAAAATCCCGTCGGAAAGCTGCGCGACTAAAACCCTAGCCGCGCAGCTTTTCCTTATTTCTTTCACTCTCTCCTTCTCTTCTCTTCTCTGCTCCGTCGTGGCTGCAAACTCCACCGCCACCACCCATCCTCCCACTTCCCTCTCTCTCCTTCTCCCTTTCCCTCTCAACGGCCACCGCGTTTTCCTCTCTCTCCCACAGCTGAAACCACCCCTGCCCTGCTCCACCCGTACGCCGCAACCCCTGCCCCTGCTCCGTCGTCGCACGCATCCCTTCGACGGATCTCCACCCTGCCCTGTTCCACCCGTACACCGCAGCCCGTCGCCGAATCTCCACCCCTGTCCTGCTCCACCCGTACGTCGCAGCCCGAAGAGCCCGTACTCTCTCTCTCTCTCTCTCTAAATTTATATATACATATATCTATTTTGTTGTATATATGTTTCTGTATGTGTGCGTGTATGGTCTTTGGTGCTATTTGCATATTTGAAATTTGAGTATGATGACATTTAATTTCAGTTTTATAGACCTAATCCATATTAATTTAGACTGCTTGGAGTTATGTTAGTAAAAATTTGGTGCTATTTGCATATTAATTTAAAACAACTGAAAATTAATATAAAACAATCTCATGACTGAATTGGTCTTGGTCTTCAGACTAATAAATTATTATTTAAATGCATAGTTGTAAAAAATGTCTCGGTTAGACTCTTTATAGTAAACTTTGTTGGACTTCAATATATATATAAATCATAAAATCAGTAATCTTTCGTAGTAGATATATTCCAGTTAAAGTGTCTGGAAAATTCATTTATCAACTGAAAATTATCTGTTGTGTTCAATTTAAAAAGTAATTATGAAATGGATCGTTCAAATAAATCATTGATTTTATCTAAAACAATGAAATTGTAGGTATGTCAAGTAGCTAACTGCTTGTTCCTCGTAGCATAGGAGATAGATAAATACTCAAGCTTCCTCAAATTGTCGTCTTCTAAATTTGATTGGTATTTGAAATGAACAAGTTGTGACCAGTAATATTAATGCTATACTTTTTTAGTATTAATCACTGTCATCTTACTGAAATCCGGCTAGATTTTTCATAAATGTGTGCTGGTATTATTGTTTGTTGTATTGAAGCCATGGATTCAAACTGCTAGCACATTTACTTAAGAGCGCACCTAGTCTCCAGACTCTTACCATTGAACCAGGGGCGGATCCAGGAATACGGCCCAGTGGGGGCTAAGCATAGATCAAATTTTTGATAAGTTTCCCCCAAAAACACCAAAAAGTTTTTGTATTTGAGTTAACCAAAACGAGAATATAGAGTAGTTTCTACTTTAACATATTTTCTTTTTATTTACAATTCTTTCTAAGATTTCTCGAAAAGTTTCTAATATACAACTGACCGAAACATACGTAAAAAATGAAACTTTAATACATGGGGCTATAAGGTTCTAGGATAAATTAAATAATCGAAATACAATTTCAGATGACACCAATTATATTCACAATTAATCGCACCGATTTTTAATTTTCTGAAATCTGTACATAATAGCCTGGGCAGAGCTAGATCAATATTTTTTATGGGGGGGGGGGGGAGTTTACGTAGTAATGCGTATAATAAAAAAATCGAATTCTCTTGATTATTATTATTAAAAAGGACATAAAATTAAAAAAAAAATATTAAGAAATAACAAAAATCAAAGAACAATTATTCAGAAAGAAAAAGAAGCTAAAGGAATAATTGTTGAGAAAGAAAACGAAATTAAAAGAACAATTGTTGAGAAAATAAAATAGATTAAAAGAATAATTGCTAAGAAACAAAAAAGACTATAAAATAAGTAACAAAGGAAATGACACTCCTGAGATTTGAACTCGGGACAATGTTGATAAACATGTATAACCAAACCAATGAGCAAATGCATTTTTTATGTAACTAATATAAATTTGTTTGAACAATACTTCTTAGAAAAGGAAAAAAACTAAAAAAAGTGCAAGGAAGTAAGCATCCAAGGGCCGAACCCCGGACCTCATCCAGAAGTTTGAATACCCTATCCAGTGAACAAATATAGTTATTATGTTAAGAATACTACTAATAAATATATATTATAAATCTGAGAGGGGGCTATAGACCCCACTAGCCCCTATGTAGGTCCGCCCTTGCATTGAACAGGTAATTTTGATGTAGAATTATAAATAAGCTACAACACGTGTCCTTCCCTACTTGATAATTTTTGTTGTTAATATTATATACATGAATGAATGTAGTTTCCATTGTCTTTTCTTAACAGGGACTTAAAAATTGCAAAGGGCAATATGAAATTTTTGAGTCTTCGTTGCCAACTCTGCCTGTTTGTTTGGAACTATGCTTCAAGAAAATCGTGTTATGGCAATTTCTAGGTGAAGAAGATGAAATCAAGTTTATAGAGTACTTTCTGAAGAATGGGAAAGTATTGGAAGATTGATACTGTTTATTTTCCTACTATGATGATTGATACTGTTTATTTTCCTACATATTTGAACTATCCGGGTGATGGTTGAGACTAATTTATGATTATTAGATTTTTAATTTAAATTTGTTGAATGGTGTATTATTATGAAGATTATTGAGATTGTTATGACTATGATTGAGATTAATTTATGACTATTAGTTTTCAATTTAAATTTGATGAATGGTGTACTGAATATATAAACGGGATAAAAAAAATTTAATTAATTAAAATTACTTATTAAATAATAATAATAATTAATTTCCGACGTCATTATTAAATAATAATAATGATTTTATTTATAGCTAAAATTATTTTTTTAAATAATAATAATTAATTTCCGACGGAATATTCCGTCGAAAATTAAGGTCAAACAGTTGACCCACAATAATTTCCGACGGAATTATCCGTCGGAAAATTTCCGACGGACTTTCCAACGAACTTGGGCCGCCGGAAATATCCCGTCAAAAATTCCATCGGAAAATCTCCGACGAGCATATTTCCGACGGAAAATGCCGATTTTCGACGGAATTTTGGAAAAATCTGTTGGAAATTCCGTCGGAAATCCTCGTTTTTCTTGTAGTGATATACTGCTTGATGAAATATTTTACTACGGTTAGGAAACTCCTTGATTTGGGGGATTTTGTTATCTTGCATGAGTCCAATGATCTTGCCAACAGAACCGCCTTCGATGCTGAAATCAGTAAATAATTAAAGCTTAAACAAAGAGTATTGAAGAAGAAGGAGACATCATAAATTGTGTAGTAGGGTTTTTGATACGTATCAGAGGTGTATATATACCTGCTTGATGAGATATTTTACTACGGTTAGGATACTCCTTGATTTGGGAGATTTTGTTATCTTGCATGAGTCCAGTGATCTTGCCGGCGGAACCTCCTCCGATGTTTAAGTCAGTGAATAATTAAAGTTTAAACAGAGAGTATTGAAGAAGAAGGAGATGTCATAAATTGTGTATTAGGGTTTTTGATACATATCATAGGTGTATACATACCTGCTTGATGAGATATATTACTATGGTTAGGATACTCCTTGATTTGGGGGATTTTGTTAACTTGCATGATAACTCTTCCTTTGATAGACTTATTTCCCATGTAGGATGAATCCCAGAGCCTCAAAGTTCTAGGTCGCGCAGGATATTTCCTCGCTTACAAGAAGTCGTTGTTAAGAGGCTAGCCATTACGATTTACATCCGTGGAGTAATATGTTGGATAAGTTGTGCCCTTTTACCCCGTGGTCGTGGGTCCTTCCAATCGAACCGTAATTGGAGCGGGTCATTCCCTGGATTTGTACTCATGATACATAATTAATCCCCTGCGAGTTTTTAAGTTGGACGTACGTAGGAGATTCTTCATGTCCAAGTGCACTTGTTGCGGATTTTACACACGCAAATAAACGCAAGTGCATGTATCGAACAAGTAATAAAGAGTAAGTATAAGAGTATCGTATGCATATGGACTTGACTAATAACTACCAACTTCATTTCCTAATTAACTTTTAGTTAATTCCAAATTCAAAAGTATTTTCGGGTTTAAATTAACTAGATTAACTAAATGAATTAACTAACCTAAGTACTTGGATTGAGTTCAAATAGTGAGAAGAGAGACCTAGGGTTATAATCAACTATGTTTACTATTGATTGCTTAGTTGAGATTTCCGTAGTTATTGTGATGACAAGAGTGCTACCTGATGATTCAAGTATATTCATATCCTAAGGGTCGTTTACTATTCAATTTTTATCTAATCCTAATCTCCCTTTTTCAAGTTCAAATAGGAAATTAAATCTAACAACTAGGTGATCAATCAAGTTGTAAGCATAGAGAATGAAATTGAATCAAACACAAGAATTGCCCCTAACTACGAATAATCCAATAAAAATAATCAAAGTAACATAGTTTCATAAAAACTTAGATCCTAAAGAATTAGTTCATGATAAATATACGAATAAAAATAATAAAGAAAAGTAAATATGAGTTCATGTGGTTTTATAGACAAAACGATGAATCCGAGATAAAGATCTTCAATATTGCGTTCTTCTTGCTTAGGTGATTTTCAAGGCTTCTCTCTTTTCTTCTTCAATCTTTCTCCAAGTAGATCTTTGATGTTCTAGATGTATTCAATGAGAGAAATATGTTTAAATCTGATTAAAGATGTGTAATTTCGTGACATAGAAGTCCTTAAATAGATCTACCAAGTTGAGGCCTAGTAGGAGACTTTGGGGCCAAGTTTTCTCTTAAAATTCCGCTGAACATCGCGTCAGCTTTGCGCAACAGTTTTGCAAGTGGCATAAATTTCAGCTCCAAACTCCAAATCAAGATCCGTAAAGTCTGTGCGGTAGCTAACTCCTTCCTCTACAATATAGTCGAATTTCGGATCAATTGGAACTTCCTTGAAAGAGTTTTGGTCCTCAGAGTGCACAACAATATTTCTGGTCCACATTAGCTTAGACCTACAATATGAACACAATATATATAAAAATACCTCAATTCATGTACAAATATATAAACCAATGACTCGAACGAACAAAACGCAAAACTAACTAAAATTGCCTAAGATTATACCAAAACTCGAATAAAAGTAATCGAACAAGTCAAGAAAATATACTTGATAACACTATTTCACGGTGTTAACAGCACTCCTCGTCCTTAAATTTGGAATAAAAACCACACTGATATGAATATGATATTTTCTACTACTTTTTTCTTTGCTTTATTTTAGAAAAATCAGTCATCCACACTATTTTGTTTTAGCTTAAGTTTTGGCAAGAATTATTAGATAATGGTTAGAAAAAATAAAAAATGTAGGTATCTTACTTAGGGTTGTAAATGAGTCAAATAGTATCGAACGATACATTGTTCAAGTTCGGTTTATTTTTTATTGAGCTTGAAATTTTGTGTTTGAACTTGATTTGATTTTTTAACGAACCGAGCTTAAACGAGTTTTCATCGAATGATATCGAACTGATTATCGAGTAGCTTGATATTTGTTTAAGTATTTTTGTCAAGTTTTAACTTATCGAGTGGAGCTTTAAAATTATCAATCAAAAAATGATGTTCAAATTTATTGAATTTGTGTGATGAATCGAGTTCAAACGGGCATAAGTCGAATAGTTCCTTTGTGTTTATTATGAAAAATAATTGTTTCGAAAAAATAAAAGAAAAAACTCATATACCCTTAATGGGCTATGGGCCACCCATATAGAATGCGTTTGGAACTAAACTATGGAAAGAAAAAGGAAAAAAAAAAAGAAAAAAGCAGGATGCGCAATTGCAATCAGAAACCTTGCAGTGAGGAAGAAGGGTTTCCACTCCCCGACGCCATTGTTCTGATTCTGAATGATATATTCCCAAAATTGGAGCTGAACTCACTTTGCTTTCTCTCTCTTGCGTGTGTCGAAACCTCCTTTCACTTGTCGCTCAAGCTCTTTCAACTTTACCCTCTCCCAATCTCTCTGTAAGTCATTCCTATTTACACATTCCACAAACTAGTCCAAAATTTAATTAAACATTGTTTCTCTTTTAATATGTTCAAAAGTGTTTTAAATCGTCAAGTATTGTTAAGAACTGGTTTTTGCTTCTATGCTTTACATGACTTGCTTATTAGTTTATTTTGTTATAGCGTGTTAAGTACTTTATATTTACTTATTCTGAGGTGTGTGTGGTGAACCATAGAATTTTTTTTTTTCACCCAGCGGTTGGTTACATTGTTCCAAAGTAACATTGCTGTCATACGATATTCTTGCTTCAATTAGACTTAAATGCCCGAATATGAGGTGCGACATTTTATTGTACTTAAATTTTTAAGTTCAATTGTTGTTTTAATGAACTAATACTGAATTCCACTTTTTAATATGAGTTTTGTTGCGTTAGGTATGTGCACTATCCCATGAACAATTAACTTCAAAGTTACAACTATGATAATGCTAAATTCTTCTTCATGTGGAGTATAACACGGGCACAACTAAAAATTGATTCTTTAGCTAATCCAATACATGCACAATTCCATTAGAAAAGACCAACACGTGAAGTAGTAGTAATCTTTTCCTCTTTTCTGGTTTATCGCCGCCGCAAAACGCAGCCGCAAAACGCAGCCGCTTATTCTTTCTTTCTTATTCTTCCTTTTGTTGTTCTTTATATCTTATTTTTGTTCTACTCCTCCCATTCCTCCCCCATCCCTCAGAGAAAACTTCCTTAGATTTACGTCCAAGTTCGCGTTGACACCGCTGCCATGCTCTATCTATTTCCTCAACGTATTTTTTATTTAAACTCTGCAGCAGGAGAAATTAAATATATATATATATATATATATATATATATATTGAGCAATGGCGGACCGAAGTGTATTAGGGAACAATGATATAGATGATGTCCGCTGGCTTTGCTCCTTAACCGAATCTGAACTTGTAAGCTCAAATTTCTTCTTCCTGATACTGCAATTAAGAATTTTATGTATAAATGTTTAATTTGGCTTGTTTTTTCATTTAATTAGGATTTATTGATGGGGTTAAAAAATATGGTTCGTGTGCGTGCCAAGAAGATCGGTCACGAAGATCTATCGAAAATATTCGACTTAAAAATGCTTCGAGAACTCAGTAGGTTTTTCTAAACGTACCATTATCTAATGTTTTTCAGTATTTATTTATTTCTTCAGTTTGTTCTTATAATCTAACAAACACTACTACTACCTTAAGTAGTGAAGACAGTGCACTTTGGTTCAATTCCTGGTAATTACTCCGTGAGTTTACTGCTGAATACTAGCTTTTATGTATCATGCTATTGGCACTCAGAATCCTTTTAGTCCTGATAATGCTAGATTCATGTTGCGTATCTGGAGAGCCAGTTAAGCCCTTTTTAAAACCAGTTCGTGTTATATGACTCTTCTGTAGGTTATGTCATTCCGACCCAGATTTGAAGTACTAGTTTGAAAATTAAAGATTTATGATCCATAATCAGTTTGAAAGAAAAAAAAAAAAAAAGTTGACTTGGACTTGGGCGACTAGATATGGTTCGTATAAGAATGATATACTGTACATGCATTCTAGGATTCTTACGTGCTCTACAAATTGTGTTAGGAACTTTTCTTATCTTACATGTAGTAAATGCCGATAGACTTGTACCTCCATTGCATAGAGGATATAAGTTCGTAGGATTGAGCTCCTCAATTTCAACTTTGACAAAATCGGGTAACATAACTGGGTATGAATCGAATTTTATGATGCATGTTACGCCCTTTATGAAATTTGACGTTAGAACCAGTTATGGATTTTTATACATGATGCTAAGATTTGCCGTTCAGGTTCTTCTTATCTTGTACTGTGTATGTTATCTACTTTTGAAACTTTCTGTTGTTACTGACTTACTGACATTCGGCAAATTGTCAGGTGCCATCTTCATGAAAGATTTAAAAGAACGGCTTAAAGATATACCGACAACTTCAGGCTTTGATTGTAACTTATTGCATGAGAAACCTGGTAGTAGTTTTTGCAATATGACTGTTGAAGATTTATATCCATATATCTGTGCTGATCAGAGGAAGAGAATAGCAGATATGTGAGTAATTCTTCAATAGAGTTTTTACATCAATCGGTTTATATTTGCTAAGAGATTATATTTTCGTAACAGGTTTCTCCAAGATATGCCTCCTACTCAAAAGCATAAAACTGCCAGCTGAGGGACTCGTATCAATTTTATGATTTCTCTCTCATTTGTGCATATTGGGTCCTTGTTCCTCTGACCAAATTAATGTTAATTTATATCACGTCATGTTCTCAATGAGGAACTAAGTACTTATAGAACGAACGAACGAACATGATCGTTCCCAACCTTTGTATGAATGACGAGAAGGGACATCCCTGTCCCAGCTTCGTATATTTTCCCAGAGGGTCTAGGCATTTCTGCTGCTGCTTCAACATCAGCGGATCGATCTTTTTAGCGATATGTTGGCTTTGCCGTCAGTTAAGACAACAATCATTATTCAACCAATATCACCACTCTTGTCTGCATTCATGCCAACTCTAACGGCCTAAGGAATTTTTTTTTCAAAAAAGTCAAAAGATAATACAGAATGCCAGTGAATCAAAGATGCTTGAAACAAAAAATATGTCAACTCTATTACTGTTCTACGATGTAAATTAATACGCCAAATTGCATATTGTGGTAAGACCATGGGCAAGTGGAGAACCCCCGCCACATGGACATGAGAGTCTCTCAAGACGATTCCTTGCCATAGAAATTGACCTGGAACTGGAAGGAGGCAAGAGGACTACTTCTGCAGCATTTCCACGAAAGGGGATGATAGAAACCTTTTCAAAACCACGAAATGAGAACAAGTTTAGGAACCAATAAATTACTACAGTTAGGCCATCTTCAACCGAACCCCATGCCCAATTGCCCAATTGCCTCTTTGACCCTTTTTTTGCCCAATTACCCTTGCCCTCTTGCCCTTGCCCTTGCCCTCATGCCCTTTCGACCCACCTAAAAACCCATCTCCAACCGAAGGACAATCAACCTTCATTTAATTCAATTTCATAACTTTCCCCACTCTCACTTTCCCCACTCTCACTTATTTTTTATTTAAGTTGTATTGTGTATTTTTAAATTAAGTCTTTTTGTTCAACAAATCAACAAATCTACTTGTCGTATTTTTCGTTATTATAATATAATATTTTTTATTTTTAAAATTTAGGATATAAAAATAAAAACTAACCAAAAATTGGTCTAGTTTATTTAATTTTTTTTATTTGTATGAATTTTAGAAATACCCAAATTGTAAATTTCACAATTAAACTTATCACTTTATTAAATCTAACACAAATAAAAATAAATAAAACTAATTACAATTCATTTATTAAAAATAAATAAAAGTTAAAATTTAACTAAAAACAAAAAAATAAACAATATAAAAAAAAAAGCAATGGGTGGCTGCCACTTGGCAGCCACCCATCTTCAATTTGCCTCCAGGTGCGTATGCCTGGAGGCAACTGGGCGGTCATTCCTTGACCGCCCAGTCCCCCTCCTGCCTGCCCGAATCCCCTGCCCGCCCTGCCCGCCCAATCCCCCGCGAAGAATTTTGTCATCTTCAACCGAGCACCGTCGGCAATCCCCCCTCATGCCCGATTGCCGGCTCGGTTGGAGATGGCCTTAAGGGATGACAGGTTTTGGTTCACTCATCCTTGGAAAAGCCAGCTAATCGAAATCCATAATTGACTCGATTAATTGACTATAGAATAACGTATAATTAGGTTAATCGTAATCGAAATCGGTAATTGTCTCGATTAATTGGTCAAAATCAATATTTTTTACCATAGGATTATGTATAATTAGGTTAATCGTAACCAAAATCAATACTTTTTCCAATTATTGAATGAAATCAACATTGTCGACCATATGGTAATGTATAATTAGGTTAATTGTAATCGAAATCAATAATTGGTTGATTTATTGATCGAAGTCAACATTGTTGACTTTATTCAATAATTTGGGCAAGTATCAATTTGAATTACAGTTAACCTAATTTATATTACTCTATGGTTAACAATGTTGACTTTTGTCAATTAATTGAGCCAATTGTTGATTTCGATTACGATTAGCTTAATTATACATTACCGTATGATCAACAATGTTGACTTCGTACAATATTGGGACACGTATCGATTTGTATTACGATTAACCTAATTATACATTATCATATGATCAACAATGTTGACTTTGGTCCATTTAGTAGAGTTGATTTCAGTTGCGAGTAACATAATTATACATCACCCTAAGACATATATTTAATTAAAAAAATGCATTTTCTTTATGGTAATGCACTACTACACTATTGTTATTAATTAATATATGACCTATTATTGGCTCGATTATAGACATAATTCAACAATACTATACATTTTTGTACTACTAAACTATTGAGGTTAACTTAAACTGACTTGATTATTGATCTAAGTAAATAATGTTCACTATACAGTTATGTTTTGCATAAGTAATTGAAAATTAGATGTAATTTTTCAAGTTTACCCTTGTGGATTATTTATTAATTAATATATTACCGATTATTGGCTCGATTATAGACATAATTCAACAATACTATACATTTTTGTATTACGAAACCATTGAAGTTAACTTAAACCGACTTGATTATTGATCTAAGTAAATAATGTTCACTATACGATTATGTGTTACATAAGTAATTTAAAATTAAATGTAAAATTTCAATTTTACCCTTGTGGATATTTTGTAATGATAATAATATCTTACTTTAAAACTTGGTGTTTTTTAGTATCACATAAGACTATAAAATTAACATTTGTAATATTTATTCCAATATTTTTTGGTATTTATAATCGTCAATAATGTTCAAGTAGCAATAATAAATTTCTCAAATTTAATTGGTAATATGTTAAAATAATTTAAAAAAATATTTGTTGGAACTTTTTTTATATTATTCATAAATTTAATTGGTAAGATGTTAAAATAATTTTAAAAAAAATTGTTGAAACTTTTTTCGTATTATTCATAACTTTAACATAACATTTTATGAAAATATTTAAAGGAACATCTCCATATTTATTAAAAATTATAAATTAAATCAAATCTAATATGATTTTTGTTAAATATTAAAATGTAACTGATACATAATTTAACAATATTATTTTGATTTTGTGTGTTAAAAAAATTAAAACCTAATATTACTAAATAAAAATAATCCCGACGGCTACCTGGTTCAGTGGGGGGAGTGGCGGAATAATGTTTTTTTTTTTTTTTTTTTTTCATTTTTTAACTTAAAGGGTATTTTTGTCATAAATAATTTTTGCTGGTGTAGAACTTTTAGGTGTTGGATTTTACTCTTTCCAGCGGAAAATTCTTGCATAGACCTGGTCTATGAACTTTTCATTGAACCTTTTGATTGTAAATGCATCACATCATATATTGTGAAAGCATGACATCATCAAAATATATTATGTGGTACATTTACAACCACAAGGTCTATCACTGAGCTATTAGACTAGTTTATGTAAGAATTTTCCCTTTCCAGCAAAGAGTCGGAATAGAAGGACCCTACCATGTTTGTTGCTTTTGTTCCTGCCTTAAAACACGCAGACAAAGACATTCGTTCCCTTCACTATAATTGTGGAGAGAGAAAGCACTAAAATTCTAGAGAGAGGAAAAAATGGCAAATTGCAGAAGAGTAGGTGTGGCCGTTGATTTCTCACCGTGCAGCAAAAAAGCTTTGTCATGGGCCGTCGATAACCTTTCCCATGCCGGAGATCACCTGATTCTCGTCGTCGTACGCCCCGAGGGCTATTATGAGGAAGGCGAGATGCAGTTGTGGGAGACTACCGGTTCTCGTATGCACCTCAACTCACCCTATCTTGCTCTCTCTCTCTCTCTCTCTCTCTGTTTATAGTTTTCTGTTTTAGTCCAATTTTAATGTTCTGTCGGTGCAGGTGAATTTTGAGAAAATTGTGTGTTTTTGGATGATGTTATATAAATTATACTGATTGATCTGAATTTAGTGTATATTATGTGAGTATAAGACTTTTTATTTTATCGTTGACCTGATAAATTAGCTTTTTTTCCGGGTTAATGTGATTTTGAGCTGATATGTGCACTTTGTGAATGATGTTGTGATCAGATTATTGATCTGAAAATTTTAGCATATTTTAGTATCTTGGGGGTGTTAAAGTAAATAATACGAGCAAGTTACATAACATAAGCTAGTAAAAGAGTGGAGATCTGGATGAACAATCTACATGTTTTTGATACTATGTTTTGTGGATTAAAATGAATAAGGTTAGTAGCATCTTGTGATAAGATTATATTTCAAATTACTGGCCTTTTAATGTCGGACTCTTTTGTTTTTCATGTGATGCCTGAGCAAATTATAGTTGATGAAGCATGAGCTAAAATTGTCGCCCTAATTTCGAAATTGGAAGTCAATAATTGATCTAATTATTACTCTGCTCCTGAGATAATGTTATGTTTTAGTTTGAACTTTCTCCTTTTGTTGATTGGGATGGGATGATTAGGCATGTACAATTGGGTTTGGATCCATGGAGCCGGTTCAGATTCTGGTTTTGATCCACCAAACAGAATCTGAAAACTAGTAAAAGAATTTGTGGACCTAAACCAGACCCATTACATAAATGAACAGGGCACAATCCATTTGGCAATAGTTCAACCTGTTTTCACCAGATTGGTCCGAGTCCACCCATTACAGAAAAGAGCCTACCAATTTTGTACCCGGTTGACCCATTTTTTGTTGGGTCGGGTATGGGTTCACCCATTATAAAATTGAAGCAGGTAACCTCTTTGGAAAGATGTACTGATTTGGTGCCATTTGGGATCCTGTCCACATGGATACCGATCCATATGCACCCCTAGATATATAATATGAAATTGTTGCCTTTTAAGTCTCAATATATTGTCTTGTTAAATTTTAATTATGTTGATATGTTATTTTTCATAAATCAATTTGTTAGCTTTGATTCCTTTGAGCGAGTTCTCGACTCCCCATCTCATGAAGAAATATGGATTTAACCCTGATCCGGAAACATTGGACATTGTCTCTACTGCATCAAGACAGAAAGAGGTGATTTTTTTAAGTGTATCTATATTTTCAAAGTTAGTTTATTAGTTCAAGAATAGTAATTTCTTATTGATTTATATCTATGGTTCAAAGCAGATCATTGTGGTCATGAAAGTCTTCTGGGGAGATGCTAGAGAGAAGATATGCGAAGCTATAGATAAAGTCCCTCTTGACTGCTTAGTCATTGGAAATAGAGGGCTTGGCAAACTCAAAAGGTTTGAATACCAAAGTTATACCTTTTATAACCATTTTTACTTTCTTTCAGAAAACAAGTTGTCTCTTAGTATAAGTTAAAGTTCTATGTATTTATCGAAAAGAAAAAAAAAGTTGACAGTTCCATGTTCTTATTCAAGCTACAGACCAGATCCCAGATCATTTATATTCACAAAACTGATATAAATTGCGTTAATTTTACGCAACTTTTCAGGGCTATTATGGGCAGTGTAAGCAACTTTGTGGTGAACAATGCTACTTGTCCTGTGACCGTTGTGAAAATTCACGACTAGGTGATGCATTTTCCGGTGGTGCTTATTTATGTTGTTTATGAAACTCGTAGTAGTTTCCCAGATTGAGGAATCGATGAGTAGTAATTTGTGATTCAGTTTTAAAGTTTGTAATTGTGTTGTGTACATTGCCAGAAGAGTAAGCTTGAGAGCTTAGTATGTAAGATAAGCTCTACTTATCACTGTAATTGCGTTTCTGTAATCCTTGAGGTAATTAAATAATAAAACGACAATTGGGATTTTTTTTTTTTTTGTGTTTTTTACAGGGCTGTTCATGGTTCGGATAACCGGCCGAACCGAACCGAAATGAGTTCGGTGAAAACCGAACGAACCAAAGCTATTCGGTTCGGTTTTCGGTTTTGAGATTTGACCTAATTCGGTTTTCGGTTCGGTTCGGTTCGGTTCGGTTATTTTTTGTTCGGCTAACCGAACCGAACCGAAAACCGAATTTTTGATTCAAATAGTTAACATTTTTTGTTCGGTTTTATGGATTTTAAAATCCTTTAATCTTATGTCTATGGATAATAATTTTATTTGTTTAATTTATGTCATTTGAGGATTGTTAAATATTAGTTTTTTCAGTTGGAATGTAAAATTCTTTAATTTTATGCCTGTAATATGGATTTTAGTTGTTTAATTTATGTTATGTGAGGATTGAAAAATGTTAACCACTTAACTATTTAGTTCTATGTAATGTTTAATAATGTTTAGTGTTATGGTTATCTATTAATTTGATGTTTCTTATGATAAATGATACAATATTTGATTATATAATTTTTAATAAATTAGATATAATATAAAATTTCGGTTAAACCGAAACGAACCAAAATTTTTCGGTTAAAACCGAAAATCGAATTAGGATGTTCGGTTCGGTTTTCGATTTTAAAAAATCAAGAACCAAAATTTCGGTTTGGTTTGGTTCGGTTTTCTCCGAATGAACATCCCTAGTTTTTTATATATAATCTAATGTTTTACCGAAATTAAGCGAAACGAAAACAAGATGTCATTTCGAAATTATTTGTTTGCCTGAGACTCCTATTTTACTCATGGATCAAAATTTCGTTTCGAGTGTATGTTTCAGTTAGCCAAATATTGGAAAATTTTCGAGACTTTTCGGAAACACTAAGGAAAAATTTAATTTTTTTTACTAAATTAAGAAAAATAAGAGAATCTCAGGTAAACAAATAGTTTCGGAATTACATCTTGTGTTCGTTACGCTTGACGGAAACTTTTCGATGTTTTCGACGGAAAAGATGGAAATTTTGATCCATGATTTTTCTTAATTTAGGAATTTTTTTTACAATTTTTCCTCGGTGTTTCCGAAACATTTCCGAAAAGTCACAAAAAGTTTCCAATATTGTGCTGACCGAAACATACACTCGAAACAAAATTTTGATCCATGGTAGTCGTGAATAAAGGTTTTCATTTTATTTATGTTGAGCTAAAATATATTCTATCAAGTGTTAATGTGTTTCTTTCCAATAAAAATGATAAAACCTACTCAAACTGCTCAACTTGATTAAAGTTCCGATTTCGATTAGATAAGCAATCAAATCGAGTTTATGTACTAGTATTTTGCAGTAAAATCAGTGAAACTTAGACTTAATTAAAGTATGTTCAATTTCAACTTGTTTAATAATTACAAAAGATAACCAATTTACTAGAATGTCCACCTTCACAAAGAATGTGAACAGCAATAGGTAAACAATTTTGATTAAGACAAAAATTTGAATCGCAAGCAAAAGCCCAGACATCAATACTATGCACCGCCAATTAGCCAATCATGAAATAAATTTAAAACGCCATTGAGGCCAAGAAGCCCACATGTGAGATTGAACTTGATCTATTTATAAAATATTCAAATGGTAGACATATGCGCAGTCGATGCATTTATTTGTATTGTAACACACTTACAGGCATTTTTTTTTTAATAATTATAACATTTCTTAAAATCTACTTGTATGTATATATTAAAATCTAATTTTCATCGTGTATCGTCAATATTAATTGAATTTATTGTACCACACGCTATACAACCGCATTCTTTCTTGCATATACAACCTTCAATTTTTCAAGATAACAACAACCACACTGCAAAATCCAAACGTAATGAAAACCACTCCTCAAATGCGCAAAACAAGCAAAACAATAACAATTCAAATGGTAATCCCTTTTTCATTCACAACTACCCATGTGAATGGTACTTAACCAATTTCCCCTCAAAACCTTTGTTATTTTTCAACCAAATTCAAACTCATTCAATCTTCATTGCCTATCTTCCAAAGAGGAAAATAACACACGTACAAAGCACACCAAGAACAATGGAACTCCAAATCAATCTCAAACTTCTCATAATCTCCTCCTATCTTCTCATCTCCTTCCACTCGACAAAATCCCATCTTGCCCCCGGAGTTTCCCCTACCCTACAACCCAAGTCCTCCCCATCATCGGGGCCATCTCCGGCTACAAACGGTCCTTTAAACACCGTCTCATTCCCACCATCAATCTCGGACCCTCCATCCGAGTCCATCTCACTAGACACAAACGAACCCGAATTAGACGAGACCGAATCAAATGAGCTCGAAATAAACGACCCCGAACCAAAAGGCCCCTTCAATATCGATTTCTCAACAATGCTAAACTCGGCCGAAGTAGATCCAAAAGTGAAGGAAATATGCGACGCAACTGATCATCCACCCCTTTGCCTATCCACGGTTCTTCCACTCCTCAAAGGAAAAGCCGATGTCTCATCAGTACTAGAAGTGGCAATAACTGCCGGTAATAAATTCGCGGAATACGCCTTGTCGTTAGCCAAAAGTTACGCTGAAAAACCAGGAACTCCCCCTGATGTTGTGGCGATCCTTAACGACTGCAAGGACAGTTATGACACCGCGTTGTATAACTTTGAGAAGGCCATAGGGGCGTTCCCTGAAAAAGATATTGGCACAATGAATAGTGTGCTTAGTGCTGTTATAACCGATGTGGGAGATTGTGAGGATGCATTTGTAGGGCTTGGAGAAGAGTCACCTTTGTCTACTTATGCTGAAAAATTGACTAATATGGCAAGCAATTGTCTTGCTATTATTTCCCTCATGAAATGATTATTTCTTCAATATTTCAGTCCGGATTTCTAGAGGTTCTTCCTTCGTTATTGAATTTAATTTTGAATTTCTTTAATTTATGTGTATCATTATTTTGTAATCCTGAGATTGTAACTCGGACTAGAATTTACATTGTATCGACCAAACAAAATGTCAATTTGTGTTATTTGTTCATTTTTGTGTCTGTTTATATATGGTTTCTTGTCTTCCCTCCTGTTGTTTATGTTGCTAATTGCTATATAATCTCTAATAATTTGATTTAACAAATATTTTAGTATATTGAATTTATCAAATCCCCCAAAAGTTTTAGACCATGGTTATTTGTAAAATAACCTCTTGTTTATAAATTGACATACACCCCTTCGTGTCCAATAGGACTCGTGTATGAAGTAAATGCTATGCACGAGATTAATCATGACTTCTAAATATACCTCTTCAAAAATTAAAAATAAGAATAAAATGATTTATTTTATTATTTTGACATCCAAAAATATAACTATCATTATTATCTCTTTAAGATAGACTCGTAATTTTATCTAATTGTTCTTCTAACTCAATTCTCTGAAATATTAAAATAAAATAATATATTTAACATTTTGCATATTCATTTTAATTTAATTTTGACATGTTTTTTTTTTTTTTGGGTAAATTTTGTGGCATGTATTAATGAGTACTTAACTACACTTTTACCGGGAGTGGTATCTTCCAATAAAGAGAAAATCACACTTTCCGTCTTATACTTACAATCAAGTTGCATTTTTTCCATGAATTGCAATTGAATTTTTCCAATAAAGAGAAAATCACACTTTCCCTCTTGTACTTACTATCAAGTTGCATTTTTTTCCATGAATTTGCAGTTGAATTTGCCAACCTCCTGACGTGCTAGGATCCAAAGGGTGCTCCGGAGTGGACCCGTATTTTAATCAAACGTCAAATTGCCCAAACTCCCTAAGTAAATCTCTACAACCAATTTCCCCAGCCTCCTTTCCCGGGCTACTTAAGTTTCTTCCTAAGAGCAAATAACTTTGTCTGAATGATGGTACGGACATTGCCTACAATGATAGACTACATGAAGCTTGAATTTATATTTCCTCTTTATAGGATAACAGAAGATATATTTCTCAAATCTCAAACGTATTTCACAAACGCAAGAAGATGTCTGTTGAAGAAATAACTGGTCAGTAATACAGAAAATCCTTTAGAATGTGGCTTGTTAAAAGACGATAAAACGCGCAACAACAAGATCTTTACTACGAGTCCAGATAACTTCATCATTTTCCTTTCACAGTAAATCTAGCTAAACGACAGTGAAGAACACCACGAGAATTTGCTGACTGCTTTAGTTCAAAATGAATGATAAAGTAATACTCATATCTTGCAGTAGCCTCTTGCTCCAAGGAAATATTTGGAACTCACATACACCTGATATTGATACAAAAGAAGACACAATACTGTTATGTGAATGAAATATGATGCTTTGACCAGCCTTTTAAAATAAGATATCAAGTTTAGGAACCAACAAATTAGGCACAAAAAAGAGTACTTCATCACCAAGGGGCTTCATTCAAATTGCATATGATCCTATATATTCAGGGACGATCCTACTCTTTTAGGAACCCTAGGAATATTTTAAAAATCAGGACTATATGTTATACATAAAATGAATGTATTGTGTTATGTAAAAGTTACTTATTCTTATACTTGCAAAAGTATTGATTTAAATCTTCACATTCTGTTTTTTCTAATATGATTTTCAATATATTCTGTAGATCGAAGATATGAGTCTCATCACTAAAATATTTTCACATTTATAATTTTAGGGTCCTTCTTGATTAGGCCATTAGGCAGGAAACGTAATTGCACTACAACATTTTAGTCCTTTCTAGACAATGCAAAACTGCCGTATAAGAGAACAATTCTTGACTGTTTTGAGTAACTCTTTGACGGGAAAAATGCAAGATACTCCCATGTGTTATGCTAAACCTGCAAGAAATTACCCTGTGAAATTTTTATTGCGCAGAACTTCCTTGTGTTTTCAAAAACCCTGCAAAAAATACCCAATTTGTAAAAAATAAGTCGTTTTTGGATCCACGTATTTCAAGAAATCATTTTTAAAATACTTCAAGTTGGTCCCTACAACTTCACGTGATATATTTTTAAAATTATTTCTTGAAATATGTCGATCCAAAACGACCTATTTTTTACAAATTGGGTGTTTTTTGCAGGGTTTTTGAAAACACAAGGAAGTTTGGCGAAACAAAAATTTCACAGGGTAGTTTTTTGCAGGTTTAGCATAACACAGGGAATTATTTTGTATTTACCCCTCTTTGACACTGAAAAACTGTCGGGTAAAGTATCAAAATGTTGTCGTTTTGGCTCAATTTCTTTTCCCCATTTAGATTTAGTTTTCCTTACTTTCCATCAAATCAGTCCCATCTCTACATTTACCCCTCATTTCGTATTATATAACCTCGCCTCTTCACTACCAAAATCTTCCACCAAAATCCTCTAAATCTTCATGAAGTATCAAAATGTCGTCGTTTTGACTAAATTTCATTTCCTCATTTAGATTTAGTTTTCCTTATTTTCCATCACACCAGTCCCGTCTCTCCTTTTACCCCTCATTCCATATTATATACCCTCGCCTCTCTCACTACCAAAATCTTCCACAAAAATCCTCTAAATCTTCATCAAGTAAAGTATCAAAATTTCGTCGTTTTGGCTCAATTTCTTTTCCTCATTTAGATTTAGTTTTCCTTATTTTCCATCACATCAATCCCGTCTCTCCTTTTACCCCTAATTCATATTATATATTTGTGAAATCTCTTTCTAAAGCCTCGCCTATCTCACTACCAAAATCTTCCAAAATCCTCTAAATCTTCATCAAGTAAAGGATCAAAAAGTCGTCGATTGGGCTCAATTTCTTTTCTTCATTTAGATTTAGTTTTCCTTATTTTCCATCACATCAATCCAGTCTCTCCTTTTACCCCTCATTTCATATTATATATTTGTCACACCTCTTTCTAAACCTCGCCTCTCTCACAACCAAAATCTTCCAAAAAATCCTCTAAATTTTCATCAAGTAAAATATCAAAATGTCGTCCTTTTGGCTCAATTTCTTTTCCTCATTTAGATTTAGTTTTCCTTATTTTCGATCACATTAGTCCCGTCTCTCTTTTTACCCCTAATTTTTTATTATATATTCGTCACATATCTTTCTAATCCCACGCCTCTCTCACATACCAAAATCTTCTACAAAAATCCTCTAAATCTTCATCAATTATATAGAATTTTAGTTAGATTTTTCAGATCTGTAAATCCTCTACAAAAATCTTGAATAAGATCGAGGAATCTCGTTATTGAGCTCTTTGACCTAGAAATCTCCGCCAATCATTTTAACACCGGTGGTTAATTTTTTGTTAATTCAATCTACCTATCCTCTCACCCCCTCTATCTACACGAGCTATCGTGCACAAAATAAATTCATAGTTAAGTTTACTAAATTCCTTCAAAGAAAACTCGAAAAAAAGATCGCGCTCTTCTTAGTCATCATCGCATTCTCTTACTGAACAAGCTAACTTTTATTATTGAGGTGAGAAGATTATCGAGTTTCCATATTTGTGATTAGCGACAAAATGTTCTCAATTTTTGATATATCTTATGGCTTTTGTTTATTTTTTAATTGAAATATCCCGTCTCTCTTTTACCCCTCATTTTATATTCGTCACATCTCTTTCTAAACCCATGCCTCTCACACATACCAAAATCTTCCACAAAAATCCTCTAAATCTTCATCAATTATGTAGAATTTTAGTTAGATTTTTCAGATCTGTAAATCCTCTACAAAAATCTCGAATAAGATCGAGGAATCTCGTTATTGAGCTCTTTGACCTAGAATCTCCGTCAATCATTTTAACACCGGTGGTTAAATTTTTTCTTAATTCAATCTACCTTTCCTCTCACCTTCCTCTATCTACACGAGCTATAGTGCACAAAATAAATTCATAGTTAAGTTTACTAAATTCCTTCAAAGAAAACACGTAAAAAAGATCGCGCTCTTCTAAGTCATCATCGCATTCTCTTTCTGAACAAGCTAACTTTTATTATTGTGGTGAAAAAATTATCGAGCTTTCATGTTTATGATTAGCGACAAAATATTGTCAATTTTTGTGATATCTTATGTCTTTTGTTTATTTTTTAATTGAAATATCCCGTCTATCTTTTACCCCTCATTTTATATTATATATTCGTCACATCTCTGTCTAAACCCACACCTCTCTCACATACCAAAATCTTCCACAAAAATCCTCTTAATCTTCATCAATTATGTAGAATTTTAGTTAGATTTTTCAGATCTGTAAATCCTCTAAAAAATTTCGAATAAGATCGAGGAATCTCGTTATTGGGCTCTTAGACCTAGAAATCTTCGCCAATCATTTTAACACCGGTGGTTAATTTTTATTACTTCAATCTACCTATCCTCTCACCTCCCTCTATCTATACGAGCTATCGTGCACATAATAAATTCATAGTTAAGTTTACAAAGTTCCTTCACAGAAAACTCGAAAAAAAGATCGTGCTCTTCTAAGTCATCATCACGTTCTCTTTCTGAACAAGCTAACTTTTAGTTTTGAGGTGAGAAAATTATTGAGCTTCCATGTTTGTGATTAGCGACAAAATGTTCTCAATTTTTGCTATATCTTATGGCTTTTGTTTATTTTTTATTTGAAATATATGCTATGTAGTATCCTAAGCTGTTGTAGATTTTGTTAATTTATTTTTATTTTTGCTAATTTATAAGTTTTAGATGGATTTGGAGGCATGAGGAAATTACTTCATTCTATGGAACTAGAAGTCGTATAATGAATTGTTGCCAATTTCATGATTTATACCTCAATGAGTAAAATTATTGTCTTGCTTTGCTTTTCAGGGTAAAAAGGACTGAGAAGCATTGACATGTTAGTAGTTGGTACAATGGATGCTTGGTTTTCTGAAAGGTACTTATAGAAGCATTTAACTTCTTTCATTAATGTTTGTGAAAATTTCACCACAATTATCACCTTGAAGCATTGTTAGAAAAATAATCTCTGCAGATCAAATTTATGAACATGAACAATTCAATGGCTGCACAAACCTATAGTATAGTAGAGGTTATGAAGAGATCTAACTTTACAAACGGGTATGCATAACGGTAAACTTAGCATTCTCCTTTTCTTCTTATGCTCTTTGTTCCTTTTATGTTTCTTGGTATACTTTTGTTAGCTGCTTTGATAAGGACAAACGAAAAATCTTAGCTTAAGATTGAAGGAGCCAAATTCAGAAGGTGTTTTGATCCAATGCCTAGAAAAAATAAACACTCTATAATAGTAATTAGTAGTGCTATAGCGCGCTTTGTTGTGAGGGGCAGCTCCTGCTCTTCTCATAGTAGTTAATGGCTTATGTTATATCCACTATGTCTACAAATTCTACTAGGCTTTTCTCCCCTTAAGAGCAGCTTATGAGCTGTGGGTGGAGGTACATTTCTTTTTCACTAAGTTGATAAAGGACACGGTGTGTGGCCTTTTCCTTTTCTCTTGTCTTAAAGGTCATCGTTTTTATCATTGACTTCCCTATCTCTTTATTCTTAAAACTATCTTTCTTGGTCATAAAAAAGTCCCCTCTCAATTTCATTCATGCAAAATCACCTATCTTTCTTCAACCCAAAAATATCAATCTAAGCTACAAGTTTGAAGGTGGGGTGGAGTTTGACAGTAGGTCTTTAATATCTAGCAAGTTGAGTCTTCAAACCGCCTACACGTAAAACTTTAAACGACGTCTTTTTTCTTGAAGGTCTTCTGACGGTCCAAAAAGCGTCTAGAAAAAATATTGCTGATACATTTTTGTCTATGTTGACGCTTTAAAAGCACCGTATAGAGACTAGATTGTTGTAGTGTTGCCTAGTTCTAGGACCAGCCCTGACTCTATTGGTCAAGTGTTACGATTATCACCTATATGAACCAAGGTTCAAAAAGTGAAAGAGAAATGAAGATTCTCGAAAGAAGCACATCGTTATCTTATATTAAGAAACAATTGACATTACCCATAAAGATCAATATTTGAACTAGTATATAAATTAGAAGTAACTGCAGAATAACTCAGCTTAGAATATTTAACTAAACAATCCAATCATAAATGTTCAAAGATCATGGCATACCCTTACTAGCGTCATCACTTTTCCTACCTCCCTCGCCTTCCCTAGACAACGTGTGAAACTAAACTTTCGACATAGATAACCGGTTCAAGTTCATAATCCAACTTTCTTATCATTATGCCCTGAAAGAATCATCTTATGGATTGTAGATGACAAAAGAATTAGTGTTATCCAATAAAATTTCACCATTTGGTAGCACGGAAGATGGTCTTAAGAAATCAGAGAGAGTGTCAATACTAGAAATGGTAACCATTTTAGCCCAAGACCCTTTCACACCATACTCCTTCATAACCAACAAATGTGTGCATCTTGTATTCACATCATAGCAAAGAAAACATAGAGATCCTCCTAGCACCCATAGGTTCAAATCAATATGACTCCACCCGTAATTAGGCTGCTCAACTAATCCAAACACCTCACTCTCTACATCAAAAGAAACAATATCCCTTCTACAATTGGGAGGCAATGGATATGTGAACCAATGAAACTTCCCACTTGCAATATTTCTCGACTCAAAGACCAAATCATTTCCCTTGAAACCCTCCTCTACCATTTTCCAGGAATTTCTCTTTAAGCTGTAAACCTTCACCAATCGATAACAATAATCTTTTTCTTTATAAAAAAATACCCACAACCTTGTAATCATCATTAGACTCACTGTAACCAAATCCATACGTCAAAATAAAACATAACTCTTTATCGACATCCACACAACGAAATTTCTTGTATCTTCCAGTACATGGCTTCCACACTAAGTATATTTGTTGTCAATTGCATGCAGACAAGCCCATTACAAGATCCAACCAAATAAACATTAGGACTGTGTAACTCATCGTTCGTAGGATAATCAAGATTAACTAAATCAGTCAAATAATTACTCAATAATGACTTAAATGAAAATTGCTTAAGTGAACATGACGAACCAGATTGCATAATGGCCTTATAATTGGAGAAATTAACATCTACTGATGAAATTTTGAGATGGTCTCTAACGAAATTTGGGCGTGAAATTATGTGAAAGAAAAATTTGTTTACACACTTTAATATCACAAGGGTTTTGATTGGGAGCTTTAAGAAAATATATGTGATAATTTCTAGAGTGAGGTAACATGTAAACATTTTGCTGGGGAAGCTGATGAATTTATTCGGCTTTTTGTATGCAGTTTATATTGTGATGGTGTGCTAGGGTTTAAGTTTCGATCAGGAAAATTAGGGCTTTGGATTTGGAAATTCTAACATTTTTCTCAGGAGAATTTGGGAATCCCAACTAACAACCATTTCTTTTTAGAACAATATTTACTAGGTTATAAAACTTAGGTTCATTTTGTAAGTTTGTTTTACATTATTCAAATGAAGTTTCAAGTCGTTAAAATTTGTACAAAAAAAAAAAAAAAAAAGTTTGGCAATATGCAATCATGAATTTTCTAGTTGATAATTATCATTTAAAGATTAAATAAGTAAAATAATAGTTTCAGTAAATAAATGTGCTTTCTCCTGGACAATGCAAAAAATTGAAGTTCAAGGGGAAAAATGTAACTTGACTTTAAGTTCAGAAGGGGAAAATGATGCTTTCTTCCAAACAAAATACATGAAAATAGAGTATTTGTTAGTTAGAATTCCCAAATTCAAATGACCTAATTTTCCTTGTCCAAAAAAACTCCTTAAACCTTAGCACACCATCACAATGTGAACTCCATACAAATAGCCTAAGAAATTCATCAAATTCTCCAACAAAATCTTTATATGTTACCTCCCTCCCGAAATTATCACATATATTTTCTTAAAGCACCCAATCAAAATCCTTATGATATTAAAATGTGTAAACCAAATTTTTCTTTCATATAATTTCACGCCCAGATTTAGTCAGAGACCATCTCAAATTTTCAGAAGATGCTAATCTCTCCAGTCATGGGGCCATTGTGCTTTCTAGTTCATCCCAATCACTTAAGCAAATTTCATTTCGGTCGTTTTTGAGTAATTATTTGACTGATTTAGTTGATCTCGATTATCCTACGAACGAGTAACATTCTTAATGTTTATTTTGTGGGATCTTTTAATGGACTTGTCTCCATGATTATGGACAACAAGTATTTCTGAGGGTCGGACCTATGTATTGGAAAATAAAAGAATTTCCCTTCTGCGGATGTCAATACAAAGTTATGTTATCATTTCGCGCATGGATTTGTTTATGATGAGTCTAATGATGATTACAAGGTTGTGGGTATTTATTGTTTTAATAAAAAAGAGTCTCGGGTGATGGATTGGTGAAGGTTTATTGCTTAAAGAGAAATTACTGGACAACTATAGAGGCTTTTAAGAGAGATTGTTTGGTCTATGATGGGGCAATGATTGCAAGTGGGAAGCTTCGTTGGTTAACATATCCATTGCCCTCGTTTTATGAAAGGAATATTGTGTCTTTTGATGTTGAGAATGAGGTATTTGGAATAGTTCAACAACCTAATTACGGTTCGGGTCCTTTTATTTCGACACTTGGTCTCCTAGGAGGGTGTCCTTGTGTTCTTTGCTATGGTATAAATACGAGAAACAAGGATTTGTGGGTTATAAAGGATATGGTGTGAAAGAGTATTGGGCTAAAATGGTTACTATTTCTTGTATTGAGGACGCTACTTATGTGTACAAAAGATTATTGACCATGCTACCAAATGGTGATATTTTATTCAGTACTACTGATTCTTTTGTCATCTACAACCCAAAAGATACACTACTAGAAAAAAGGAAAATTCCCACCGATTTTGGGAAAAATCGATCAGAAATACAATATTCCGACCCCAAAAATTGGTTGGAAAAAATCGAGTGTAATCGGATTCCGACCGAAATTGCGACCGGTTCAATTTCCAACCGAAATTGCAACCGGTTAGTTCGGTGGGAATAATTCCGACCAATTTAAAATTGGTGGGAATCTTGCAATTTCAGCTCTTTTTTTTCTATTTTTAAATTTTTGTTCAAATCCTGTATAAATTCCCGACAATCAAACATAACAAAATTCAATTCACTCATAACAAAACATTCAATTCTTACATATAACACAATATTCAATACTTAGATATCTTGATAATTCAATATTCGAATTAAACATTAAACAACTGCGGTACACAAAAATTACATTCTTGATAATTTCTGATATCATTAGCCAAGTCTTGGACAATGACCTTTGTAGATTCCCAATCTTGAACGAACCGTGACAACATCAAAATCCCGTAAAAAGCATTCAAGTTTTTGGATGCTATTGACTTTACCTTTTCAGCATGAAATACAAAATAAGTTTCACTTAAACGTATAATAAAGTAAAATAAATATTACAGATGAAATTGAACTAACCACTTGAAACAAGCACGAACATGGACTCTTCTCATAATTTACTAGCTTATTTGACGATAAATCATTCATCTCAATCGAGAGTTGAGGATTTTTTTGAGAGACATCATTACTCGAAATTGCAGAAGAAAGTTTCAAAGAAATACATCTGCTTCATCAACAAAATCTGCAGAAGAAAGTTTTAAAGAAATGTGTACACTTGAACAGAAATTAAGATAAAAAAAAAAGTTCATCATGGTGTTAGTGAATCTACCTCCTGATATACTGTATCATTTCAATCACTGAAATTTGCCAATTGATCACACATACATGCATGACTTTTAATGAATAGATGAGTCTTATTATAAACACAAGGGGTATTTACTAAGTAGAATAAAATAGTGCATTTGTCAATTAGGACTAACATACGGGTATAATTTGCATATAACCTCCAAAAGAGAAAATATTAGCTAGAAGACTAGAACTTAAGTTACAAAATTGGAAATCATATATGTTAAAAAAAAGGTGTGTGGGGTGGGGTGGGGTGGGGTGGGGGGAATTTGACCAAGGGAAGACCATTTGGGCTGATTATGTAAATTACTTATCTTCCTCAATAACACTTCAATGACCAGCTACTGTACGTTGAAGTGTTGTTGATGAAGATGATTAATTTACATAATCAGCCCACATGGTTTTCCCTTAGTAAAATTTCTCATCACCTCTTCCCCCCCCCCTCCCCCCACTTTTTTTTAACATATATGAGTTCCAATTTTGTAACTTAAGTTCTAGGCTTCTAACTAATATTTTCCTCTTTTGAGGGTTATATGCAAATTATACCCGTATGTTAGTCCTAATTGACTAATGCACTATTTTTTTCTTATTAGTAAATGCCCCTTGTGTTTATAATAAGGCTCATCTATGCTTTAAAAATCATGCATGTATGTGTGATTAATTGGCAAATTCCAGTGATTAGAATGATATAGTATATGAGCAGGTAGATTCACTAACACCATGAAGAACATTTTTTTTTATCTTAAATTATGTTCAAGTGTACACATTTCTTTAATATTTTCCTCTTTTGAGGGTTATATGCAAATTATACCCGTATGTTAGTCCTAATTGACTAATGCACTATTTTTTTCTTATTAGTAAATGCCCCTTGTGTTTATAATAAGGCTCATCTATGCTTTAAAAATCATGCATGTATGTGTGATTAATTGGAAAATTCCAGTGATTAGAATGATATAGTATATGAGTAGGTAGATTCACTAACACCATGATGAACATTTTTTTTTATCTTAATTTATGTTCAAGTGTACACATTTCTTTAAAACTTTCTTCTGCAGATTTTGTTGTTGAAGCAGATGTATTTCTTTAAAACTTTCTTCTGCAATTTCGAGTAATGATGTCTCTCATAAAAATCCTCAACTCTCAATTGAGATGAATGATTTATCGTCAAAGAAGCTAGTAAATTATGAGAAGAGTCCATGTTCGTGCTTGTTTCAAGTGGTTAGTTCAATTTCATCTGTAATATTTATTTTACTTTATTATACGTTTAAGTGAAACTTATTTTGTATTTCATGCTGAAAAGGTAAAGTCAATAGCATCCAAAAACTTGAATGCTTTTTACGGGATTTTGATGTTGTCACGGTTCGTTCAAGATTGGGAATCTACAAAGATCATTGTCCAAGACTTGGCTAATGATATCAGAAATTATCAAGAATGTGATTTTTGTGTACCGCAGTTGTTTAATGTTTAATTCGAATATTGAGTTATCAAGATATGTAAGTATTGAATATTGTGTTATATGTAAGAATTGAATGTCTTGTTATGAGTGAATTGAATTTTGTTATGTTTGATTGTCGGGAATTTATACAGGATTTGAACAAAAAAATTAAAAAAAGAAAAAAAAAAGAGCTGAAATTGCAAGATTCCCACCAATTTTAAATTGGTCGGAATTATTCCCACCGAACTAACCGGTCGCAATTTCTGTTGGAAATTGAACCGGTCGCAATTTCGGTCGGAATCCGATTACACTCGATTTTTTCCAACCAATTTTTGGGGTCGGAATTTAGGTCGGAATATTGTATTTCTGATCGATTTTTCCCAAAATCGGTGGGAATTTTCCTTTTTTCTAGTAGTGTATCTTTTGGGTTGTAGATGACAAAAGAATCAGTAGTACTGAATAAAATATCACCATTTGGGAGCATGGTCAATAATCTTTTGTACACATAAGTAGCGTCCTCAATACAAGAAATTTTAACCATTTTAGCCCAATACTCTTTCACACCATTTCCTTTATAACCCACAAATCCGTGTTTCTCGTATTCATACCATAGCAAAGAACACAAATACACCCTCCTAGGAGACCAAGTGTCGAAATAAAAGGACCCGAACCGTAATTAGGTTGTTGAACTATTCCAAATACCTCATTCTCAACATCAAATGAAACAATATTCCTTTCATAAAACGAGGGCAATGGATATGTTAACCAACGAAGCTTCCCACTTGCAATCATTGCCCCATCACAGACCAAACAATATCCCTAAAAAGCCTCTATAGTTGTCCATTAATTTCTCTTTAAGCAGTAAACCTTCACCAATCCATCACGCGAGACTCTTTTTTATTAAAACAATAAATACCCACAACCTTGTAATCATCATTAGACTCATCATAAACAAATCCACGCGCGAAATGATAACATAACTTTGTATTGATATCCGCAGAAGGGAAATTCTTGTATTTTCCAATACATGGGTTCCACACTCAGAAATACTTGCTATCCATAATCATGGAGACGAGTCCATTACAAGATCTCACAAAATAAACATTAAGATTTTGACTCGTTCTTAGGATAATCAAGATCAACTAAATCATCGAGATCAACTAAATCAGTCAAATAATTACTCAAAAACGATTGAATTGAAATTTGCTTAAGTGATTGGGACGAACCAGAAAGCACAATGGCCCATGACTGGAGAGATTAACATCTTCTGAAAATTTGGGATGGTCTCTAACTAAATCTGGGCGTGAAATTATGTGAAAGAAAATTTTGGTTTACACACTTTAATATCATAAGGGTTTTGATTGGGAGCTTTAAAAACATATGTGATAATTTATGGAAGGAGGTAACATATAAACATTTTGTTGGAGAAACTGATGAATTTCTTAGGCTATTTGTATGGAGTTCACACTGTGATGGTGTGCTAGGGTTTAAGGAGTATTTTGGACAAGGAAAATTAATGCATTTGAATTTGGGAATTCTAACTAACAAATACACTATTTTCATGTATTTTGTTTGGAAAAAAACATCATTTTGCCCCTTGAACTTAAAGTCAAGTTACATTTTTCCCCTTGAACTTCAATTTTTTGCATTGTCTAGGAGAATGCACATTTTTTTACTGAAACTATTTTACAAATTTTACAAACTGTCCTTTTTTTTTACAAATTTTAACAACTTGAAACTTCATTTGAAGAATGTAAAACAAACTTACAAAATGAACCTAAACATGAATGTATTTCGTATGCTCTATTTTATACCCAACTCCACTATGTAATGTCTAAATAATACATTTATATCTATTACAATATATAATTGTTAATTTTGTACTAGAGTTTTTATTTTTTCTATATTATATATCTTATTATAATTATACATAATTTTTAAAATTACATGTTTTTTGACTTTAAATTAAAATTGGTTCAAAAAGAAAAGTTAGTTTTGCCCCCCTACACCTACGTTAAAACACTTTCCTTCTAACTTACACATTTGTTGCACTTTCTCCCTAAACTTTGATGTTGCACTTTTTTCCCTGCACGCTTTGACCGAAAAATTGGTCGGAAAAAAGTTCAGGTAGAAAGTACAATATTAATGTAGATTGAGGGTGGACGGTGCAAAAATTTGAAATATATAGGAAAAAGTGCATCTTGATTGTAAGTATAGGAGAAAAAATGTTGTTTTCTTTTAAAATAGATAAGACACAATAATTTATTTAGATATGACCGAATGCCTTTCCTGAAAATAAAAAGAATGATGTATTTTACTTACATACAAAATTGTAATTATCATTTTTCTCTCTTCCAAATAGAATCATAATTTTATCTAATTTTTATTCATTTCTATGAAATACTAAAATAAAATAATATATTTAATACTTGCATACTTCATTAATTTTGGCATGTGTTAATCAGTGTTTAACTACGCTTTTACTACGAGGGGTATCTTTTCAATAAATATGTATAAGGGCAAAATACAGTTGACCCCTAAATTATGGAATGGTTACAATTACTCCTTGAAGTATAAAATATATCAATTATCCCCTAAAATATCAAAAGAAGCAACCATCCCCCTAAGCCATCATTAGTCATCAATTATAAATTTAACACATTTAATTTCCTTAGGTCAAATACCAAAGAGCCCCTAATATATTCAATGATATTTCACTTTATTCGCATATACCATATATTTTACAATTATACATATAATACCCTCATTATAGAGAAAAAAATGTGGTCTTCTACTTCCAGTAATTGATAACAAAAAAAACTTCTTGGTTTTTCTCCCCACATGTCATTATATGATTGTTCACAAGAAAAAATAGAAAATTACTTACAAAAATACAATTTTCTTATGGCGTAATTTTTTTTAATCTTAATTTCTATTCAAGTGTACACATTTCTTTAAAGCTTTCTTCTGCAGTTTTTGTTGATGAAGCATATGTATTTCTTTAAAATTTTCTTCTGCAATTTCGAGTAATGATGTCTCTCCTAAAAATCCTCGACTCTCATTGAGATGAATGATTTATCATCAAAGAAGCTTGTAAATTCTGATAAGAGTCCATCTTCGCGCTTGGTTCAAGTGGTTAGTTCATTTTAATATGTAATATTTATTCTACTTTATTATACATTTAAGTGAAATTTATTTTGTATTTCATGTTGAACAGGTGAAGTCAATAGCATCAAAAAACTTGGATGCTTCTTTATGGGATTTTGATGTTGTCACGGTTCGTTCAAGATTGGGAATCTACAAAGGTCATTGTCCAGGACTAGGCCACTGATAGTAGAAATTATCAAAAATGTGATTTCGCGTACCGCAGTTATTTGATGTTTAATTCGAATATTGTGTTATCGAGATATGTAAGTATTGAATATTGTGTTATATGTAAGAATTGAATATTTTTTTATGAGTGAATTGAATTTTGTTATGTTTGATTGTCGGGAATTTATACATGATTCGAACAAAAATTAAGAAAAGGAAAAAAAAAACTCAAATTGCAAGATTCCCACCGATTTTAAATCGTTTGGAATTATTCCCAACGAATTAACCGATCGGAATGGGGTCAGAATCTTGTAATTCCAATCGATTTTTCGCAAAATCGGTGGAAAGTTTCCATTTTTGTAGTAGTGTATCGATAGCCTCATTTTTTTTTGGGTAATATCAATTTTTAACAAGAGAAAACTTGACTTTTCGAGAAATAAAAATAATTATGGGATTTCAATTTCCTTTTAGGATGCTTCAGAATAAAACTCTCTTTTTAAAAATAAAATTATTATTCTCGAAAAACCTTATCACAAAAATTAATGATTTGGCATCATTAATTCTCAATCATTACTTTTGAATTTATAAATGTAAAGTTTTCTAAAAGTTTGACTTAATTAAAACTCTACGTCAAAACTAAAAGCCAAAAAACAAAAAAAAAAAGAACCGATGTAATATATGTTTTATCATTTTGACATCTAAAAATAGTCATCATTATTCTTTCTTCAAAATCAAGTTATAATTTTCTCCAATATAATTGTTTTCTTACTCGGCTCTATGAAATATTGAAATAAAAAAGTATATTTAATATTAACATATTTTATTTTATTTTGGCGATGTTTAGTAAGTACTCAACTACATTTTTATTAAATCGAGACGTATCTTCCAATAAATAGTATACATGAGTGTATTTCTATTTTTTAATATATATAAAATCAACGGATGATTAGTCTAGTGTAGGGGGCAATTCCCACAATTTGCAAAAATAAGGTTCAAAAATCTATTGGAGAGGTCCCAAATAATGTAATGACGTCCATCGAGAGTTTATATCAGGTCTAAAGCTTGATAAAAAAAAAATTAAAACTAAAAAATTTAGCGCTTTCTAACCACCAAGACACAGAAAGAGTGTTCCCAAGCTTGGGGCATTGAGTTGTGTTTAAAGAAAGACTATATCACATTTATGATCCCTCAGTCATAAAGTACTTTACACTTATATCCCTCTTATCAAATAATTTACACTTAAATTCCTATTATATAAAATGTGTTGTACAAATCAATTTTTAAGCACTTATTTCAGCGAAAATGCGATCACGTGCAAGTCACATGACATTTAGTAAGGGCATTTTCGGGCCCCAAAATTTTAAACATTGTGACACCCCACTCCCCTGGTTGGGTCCTATGTGGCCCATCCACGAGTTCGAGATCACCCGGCGCGGGATTCCCTACCAGAGTCGCAGATTTTTTTTGGGGGAAACATGAGACATAAATAAAGCATGCCCCGCAAGCCTCAAAACACAAACATAATATTCAAAATACATCAATCTGCCTAAAACAAGGCGACAACAAAAGTTGCAAAACAGTGAAAGTAAGTAAGATAAAAGGGAGAACAATCCCTTAATGACAGATTGAATCCTGGAAACTTACACATCGACTCAACCATCATAATTAGAGACTCCTACGTCTGAAAAGATTGATAAAAAGAACGCGTAAGTTCATTGTCCAACTTAGTGAGGTTGTGGTGCATTGTGCGTGTGACACATGGATGCAACATAATATATATATATATATATATATATATATATATATATATATATATATATAAATGAATTAAGCATATATCACATATACAAAATCAAAACATAAAGTTTAAATAACCAAGAGTTGTTGATGCCGACCTCCACTTACCCTCCATCCTTATTCTGATGTCCATCCAAACTCACCAAGTAAGGAGCGGCCTTACTATCTGAAGTGCATCGACATGTCTTTGCCAAAGTTCGTTCTTACTCCCCAAGTGTTCCTTCCCACTTGGATTGTAAGGCCAGGCCTACGGATAGTCGTGACAATCATGCCCGGCCATGCCATCCAGATTGGCATTGGGTCCATATACCTAACAAATCGGTCCCACACAAAATAAAAAATAAATAGAAACATAACATATCAAGCATATTTAACATATTATCCATATTTAACAATTTATCGGATGTAATTTTGGTATCATGATAACTAAGTGAAATATATTCACAACTAGAAGTTTCATATGTAGCATGTATGAGGATAATCATGTTGAATTGCTAAGTGATTTATACAAGTCAACCTATTAGCAACATACACAATGTAACTAGCACATCACACGATGTTCGAATTATTTATAACATAAGTACATGCCTAGACTGGACCTACTAGCATATCGGACTAACACGCAAATGAACACATCGCTCACCTGTGATGCTTACGATTCTTGGAAGTTTCTCGATAAAACGGCGATTCTGAATCTTGTACATATTTACGTAGCGTTTCAGAATCTAAACATAAACAAGAACTTAAGATCGACTAAAGGAACACTTTAGCTGCAATTATAGTCGTGTCATGGGCAAAACGAGACCATGATCCAACTTGGACTAATTAATCCGGCTTAGGGGTTCCTAAAGTTACGTGGTATAGAAAGTCACGAATAAGAATTTATAAAAACCAACAAGGTTCTATAACAATTCAATAAGTATTTTATTTATTTTAACAACCAAAGTTAAGTTCAAATGTTATTTTCTTTAGGTTTATACTTCATTTTAAATTTTTCAAAAAAACTTTAAGTTCTTTAGTTATTTTCAAATAGGTATTCATTATTTCAATAAATCAAAGTTTATTTTTGAATTTTTTTTTCTAATTTTGAAAACCTTATTCATTACTAATTTTAATTTCGAATTATTTAAATTCAGAAACATACTTACTCAAATATTATTTTATTTTATTTTTCGAAAAATTATTTCTTTTCATTATTTTTTCAAATTTATTATTTGATCATGATCTTATTTGAAAAATAGTTTATTATTATTTAAAATTTTATTTTATTTTAAGATTAATTAGATTCCTTTTTCGGAAAATTCTTTTATTTTATTTAACCCTTTTTATTCAAAATTATTTAAGTAATATGTTCAATTTACGAAAAAGATGAATTATTTAATTTAAATAAATATTTTATTTTTTGGAAGAAAGGTATAGTATTTATATTTCAGAAAATAATTATTTAATTTTATTTTCAAAATTATTTTTCTTTTCCAGTATTTAATGTTAAATAATTATTAAAATTATTTTCAATATAATTTTCTTGAATTTATTTTCAAAAGTTAAAATTTTAAGATAATTAATAAATTATTTTAATTATATTTCATCTTATTTTAAAAAATAACTTTTATGTTTTAAATTTATTTAAATAATTATTCTATTTTCAAATAGTAATAATTATTAAAACTATGTTTACAATTTACACATTTATTTTCGGAATATTATTGCTATGTATTATTAATTATTTCAGAAATAATTTAATAATCTATTACAATTGTATTTTCTTTTCCTATTTTTTTTTAATTTTTTTTATGGAACTGGCCCTTTGGGCAAGCCCACAAACAGGCCCTAGTGGCTGTTACTATAAAGCAACAGTCCTGGGTCTGTGCAAAAGACCCGGGCAGCAGCCTGGTCGCTGCACATAGCAACGGTTGGAGTTGGCCTGTCAGAGGTGGGGTGACTTCGGCCACCTCACTGGAAATAAATGCACAAATAGCATCTTATTTTTCAGATTCGTAATAATAACCCTCAACAAAAGAAATCAAACTTTTTAACACTCCAAAATTCACAAATTTTAAAATCTTCACAAAAAATCTTATAGATCTATAATATGGCATATTTTTATAAATCTTTGGAAAAGTAAACTTTTTACTTTCAAAAATTCCAAAAACTTAATTTCATGGAGAAAAACATAGACCTACTAAAAATTCCCGAACAAAATCAAATATCAAATTACATATAAATGTAAACTATTTTTAAACTCAATTTATAATCATCCATAAATTTGAAATTTGAAGTTATTTTATTAACTAATTTTTTTATAAAAGTTTTCAAATGGTTTATCAAAAACGCCAATAACTAGAGTATTCTTAGCTAGAGTAAAACAAACCAACAAAAGAAGGTAAAATGAGGAGTTACTGGAACTTGAACCCTCCAAACACTATGGCAGACGGCGGCACAACGGTTGTCCGGAAGCTTCACGGCAGTGGTGCAGCGGCGGTTGTGGTGGTCTACTCTTCTTTCACCAACTCTTCACTCCTCCCACTTTCCTCAACAATACTCCCTTTGTCACACTAACTATACCCTTCTCTCACTCTCTCATTTTCTCTCTATTAACTCTACAAAATAGAGTTAATTTATATATCTTTATGTGGGGAATGACATTAGTTTCTTGAGTTCTTGGATCGTTTTCCTTTGGTTTAGCTTAGTTTATCTCATTGGTGATTCACGTACTCATTTTGGTATTTTCTTGTGAATATTTCAAATTTTATCTTGATTTTTGGAGTGCAAACATCAGCCTCTTCGCTAGAGCGGAATATCTCTCCGCTTCAACAAAATCACAAATCAGACAAAAATCCTGGACAACAACGTCTCTGATGGGGAGAAACTACTTCTCCGCTGGGGCAGAAGATTTCCGCATCTAAGCGGAGGAAGAGAGAAAAAACAGATCTTTGGACACCTTTTGACAAGAGGAGACGCCAAGAACAAGAAAATATCATTGGGGAGCGTGGAAAACATCGGAGAACACAATTTTTGAAGATTTGAAGACGGGTCTACTTCTCTTTTCTTATCTCTTTCAATTATTTTTCTCTTTTGTAATCTTCTACTCATGAAGTTTATTATTATTCTTGAGTTTATTTCCATTTTAACTATGAACTAAATTTACTTTTCTAGGATTGCAATGGAATTCTTTGTTTGAACTGATTGTTGACTTATTTTTCTTTATTCTATTTTATTTGATATTTGTTGTTTACCCATTCTTGTGCTTGAATTTCAATAGCTTGATCAACTATTGTTTTACAAATCTAATTGAATCGGGAGAGGAAATTAGGTTTTAGGTTAAAATTGGGTAACCTTTGTACGAATTGCACTCAAGTTGAATTGGGTAATTTGTTTAGGAGTTAAGATATGAATATACTTAATTCCCTTAGGTAGTCACGACTCACAATTAATTAGGGCTTGTTCTTGATTCAATTTGACCTAACTTCATTGGCACAGGAATATAGCTATTTGATTAGGTCAAATTAGTTTTAAAATATTCTGGAAAGAAATTGTAGAAACTTAAATGCCCTAGACTAGCAACAAAACTTAATTGAAATAGACTTGTTGGGAAAATAAGAGCAATTAGTTTGACATTGAAGGAAGTTGTAATCCTAGGCTTTAATCATCATAGTTGATCTTGTCAATTTAAAATTCACTTTAATTTTATTGTTGCTTAGTTATAATCAAAATCAAAGATTCGTTTAATTTGGATAAGAACAAGGGTGATATTTTAGTAATTAGTTAATTTAGCTAATTAATTCTCTGTGGAGACGATACTCTTCTTATCAATATATTAGTTGTTGCGATTGCGTATACTTGCGTTTACAAATCATGCATCACTCTCTAATTCTAACTTAACTATGAAAACTAAGGTTCAATGGGGTGAAGAGAAATCTGAAAATGTGAATAGAAAGGTTTTTATATATACCTTAGGAAAGTAGGAAGACATAATTAGCATTCAAAAACTAGTCAATGCATGTCCACCTTGGGTAGAAGAGTTTCTCTACCCAAGGGGCATGCTTGGCCGCCCCTAGAGTTGTCTAGGAGACTTACAAAAACTTTCCTATCAGCAGCAATTAAGTATGGGTTGGAATTTCAGGAAAGTGCATTTTTGCCCCAAAATAATTTATTTTGCGCAATTAAGTCCAAATATTATTTTTAAAATGGGTATACTATTATTTTAAAGTATTATATGTTTCTAAATCATTTTAAAATTAATAAGGATATAAGAAATAAATTAATTGTAAATTGTAACCTAATGTAACACTTAATTTTTAAAAAATAAGATGTAGCACATTAAATTGGATTAAAATTTAATAAAATATTAAAATAATTCCATTTACGGGTTGTTACATACATAGCCTTCTAAAAAATTTAGGTTCATGCCCAAGGGTGACTTTTCTTTTATATTTAGTTGTTCTATGTTCTTTTAACTTTTTTCTTAATAATTGTTCCTCTTTTTCCTTCTTTTGTGGTAATTATTCTTGTAATCTTTTTTTCTTTTTTAGTGATTCTATTTAAAAAAAAAATCTTAATAAGCGTTCTTTTAAATTTTTTCTTTCTTAATAACAATAAAAAGCATGCATTTATTTTCTTTTCTTTTCTTTTCTTTTATTTATAATACGGTTTTCTGCATATATAGTAGTTTGTTTACTTAGTACATTGCACAAAATAATCTCGTCCCCCCACAAAAAAAAATGTCTAGCTCCGTCTCTGCTTATGTATGTATGTGTATATTTTTTTTTTAATTTCATATATGATGTATAACTTATTTTGGAATTATATTCAATACATATTTACTTATGTTAAAAGAATGTTTTCAAAATAAAAAATATTTTCAAGATTAATTTACTAAAACAAATTAAATGAATTTGTTATTTAGTTATCTATCTAAAAAATAATATGTTAGGAACAATAATATGTCAATATTTTTTTATAACATAGAGCTACGATTTTAAAATATGCCTAAGGTCCCCGAATATCTGGGGCCAAACTGTCTGGAAACCAATGAAAATTTCTCATCCTAAAAGTGAAAAACCACATTCGAAAGTCCCCCAATCCCAAAAGTTTTAGGCCATCTACGGTGAGGATCTTCACCCCTTCCCCTTAGACTCTCCCTTCCTTTCCCCCAGACTCTCCCTCCCATCTCCAGTCCTCTTTTCATAATCATCTCCAGTGAGTCAATCTTCCCATTTTAATTAATTCCATTCTCATATTTCTTAATAATAATAATAATAATAATAAATTCAGCATTGATAATAAGGAATTTTACATTGGAATTAATAATAAGAAATATAACACTGACATTAATAATAAGATATTTATATGGATACACAATACTACAACAATTAATAATTCATATAAGGAAACACATCCTCCCCGCCATCGTCGTTGCTACCATTATTTATTGTCGCCGTTGTTTTCACCACCATTGGAGCTGTTGTTGCCACCATTGTTTCCACCGCTGTTATTTTCAATGTATTTAATTTTCATAAATCGTTTTTAATTACGTTATTCTAAATTAACACAAATTAAAGTTAAATTCGCAAAATTTAAAATAATGGACAAATTAAATTTTCTTTCATTGTTATTAAATTTCAAACATTAATGTAATAATTAATGTTAAGTTTATTAAATAAAAGTTACAATTATAAAAGTACTAAAATTAAATTAATGTTAACATTTTTTAAAATAAAATAAAATCAATAATAATTTTTATTATAAAATTAATTAATTAAATCAAAAAAATAAAAATAAAGCAGGTGGTCGACACTGCGCATAAACTGCGGTGGGTGGCTCGGTCCAGCCACTCACCGGCCCACCCCTCCACGACCGTCCCACCCACCGCCCAACCCTTCCCCCTTATCAATGGATATGACCTCCATTTCACCCACCGCCCACCCCGTCCTCCTCCCCTTGGAGCGGTGGAGATGGCCTTAGACCATGGTTATTCTGTAAAATAACCTCTTGTGTTCTAAATACCCTATGTGTTCAACAAGTATCTTGTATGAAGTAAATGATAGGCTAAATCACATAAATAGTCCCTCTAAAGTTGGTTAAGCTTTCATCCCTCAAAGATAAAGTATTACACTTTCATCTCTTTTAGATAATAAGTGTTACATCGATCACTTTTCGGCTAATTTTCGGTAGAAATATATCACGTGCATTTTGGCATGGGTATTTCGGAATACCATGTTTTCTAATATTTTATTGTCACAGTAATGGTCCCTCAGGTTTAAAGATGGTTACACTTTCGTCCCTCATAGATAAAGTGTTATACCTAAGTCCCTTATGTTAATATTTTATTTCATTTTCATCCTTATATTAAAATTTTGTATAAAAGTGTGTATATACGATCATGGATCAAAGTTTCCATCGTTTCCTTAAAAAATATCAAAAATTCTTCATTTTTGAAACAACGAAAATGAAAATGAAGATAAAATGCCGAATTGTTTGTTTGAATTGGGATTTTCTGATTTTCTTAATTTAGTATTTTTTTCTAGTGTTGTTGAAACTAATTTTTGTTCCATGTATACAATGATCATTTAGGACTATATTTTTTAAAGGGTTATGGTGATGTATTGAAGTGGGTATGGGTATACAATGATCATCTAGGACTATGTATACAATCATCATTTAGGACTATAAAAAAAAAAAAAAAAAACTAATTTTGTATCACGAGGGTTATTATACAAGAAATTTTGTTTTACGTGTGGAAGGATCTCATTATCATTGTATACATAGTCACGTGAAACAAAATAACAGGGATATTTTCGGCTGTTCTATTAAAAAGAAAAAAATTGCGTGAATATTCTATAAAAAGGCTTCATATTAGTCATGTGCAAATCACGTGACGTTAGAATCGTCCTGGAAACGACTGAGAATGACTACAATGAAACAAATAATTGATAGTGGAGATTAAAATATTAAGAAAAACATAAGGGGATCAAACTGTAAAAAAAAATATAAGGAGGACCAAAATGGTATTTACCCATTTATGGTGTGTTGTTAATCCATAATAAGTTATTTAGATATGACCACGTACCTCGTCAAATAAAAAAATGATATATTTTATTATTTTCAAATCCAATAATATAATGATCATTATCTCTTTTCCAAATAGAGTAATAATATTATATAATTGTTGTTTAACTAAATTCTATAAAATAATATGCTTTTTAATATTTGCATATTCAACTAAATAGCTTTATAATTTTGACATGTGTTAATGAGTGCTTAAGTACATTTTTACTATGATTATGCATCTTCCAATAAATAAATACATATTATGAAAATGGTGTTCTCTACTGATTCAAAAAAATCCAAAAAAAAAAAAAAAAAAAAATTTAGCACTTTGTATCATCGAAATATAAGAAATAGACAATTTGCACTCCTGAAACAAATAAATAGTATTTAGCACCCTTAAATCACGAAAAACTCGACAACTTGCACTCTCTAGTATTTTTCTAGGGACAAAATAATTAATTTATTTTGGACTTTTAGCACTTTGCACCCCCAAATCAAGAGAAATTGGCACTTGCATCTCCAAAACATAAAATTAGTACTTAGCCTAAGTACCTTTGAATTTAGAAAAACTCATAAATTTGCACCCTTGAAACACGAAAAATCAACATTTTGCACCCCGAAACACAGAATAAGCACTTAGCACTCTCAAATTAAGACAAACTCATGAACTTGTAACCACTCGTTTTTTCCGATAGAGTTGATCATCGGGGTAAAATAAACCTAGGGGAAAAATAGGTTATCATTCTTTCTTCCTTATAATATGCGAACGACGGTTATGAATATTAGAATACTCATTTCTATGTTTATCATTCTTTTTATCTTATAATATAAACTTGGATTAAAGTTTTATTTTTGTGATATGTTTCGTTCAAATATCAAATATGTATTGAATTAACTTTCCAGAAACTTATCAAGTTCTTTTCGAAATTTTCGGCAACGAGTATAACGGGGCAAAAAAAGTGGTCAAATGAATCTCCAAAAGAATTCGAAAAGTTTCTGGAAGTTTCAATACATAACTGACTGAAATATATCACAAAAATGAAACTTTAAAAAGGTTTACAAGATGAAAAGAAAGATGGTAATGGAAATGAATATTTAGGTATTAATAATCTTATTCCTCAAATTTGAAGGAACAAGGAAAATGAATTACTATTTTTTCCCCTTGGTTTTTTTGACCAAGATGGTCAACTCTGTCCGAAAAAAGAGGGGTGCAAGTTCTTGAGTTTTTCTTAATTCGAGGGTGTTAAGTGCTTATTTTATGTTCGGGGGTGCAAAGTGAGAATTTCTCATGTTTTAGGGGTGCAAATTGATATTTTTTTCTTAATTCGAGGGTGCTATGTGCTAATTTTATGTTGCAAAGTGTCAGTTTATCTTGTTTTGGGTGTACAAAGTGCTATAAATCTAAAATGAATTACCTATTTTGTCCCTAAAAATACTAGAGGGTGCAAATTGTTGAGTTTTTTGCATTTAGAGAGTGCTAAGTTTTATTTCTCTATTTCGAGGGTGCAAATGGTCTATTTCTCGTATTTTGTGGTGCAAAGTAAAAAACCAAAAAAAATAGTGTTTTATTTTATTTTTTTCTTACTTCTATATTTTTAGCATACCCAATTCCAAAATGCCCTAATTTTTCTTTTCCCGAATAACACCTTAAACCGGCTCAGCACACAACCAACATTGTAAACTCCATAGCCGAAGAATTTCATCACCTTTTCCAACAAGAAAATGCTTACATTTGACCTCCCTCCAGAAATTATCACTTATATTTTCTTAAAGCTCCCAATCAAAATCCTTTTGATATTAAAGTGTGTAAACAAATTATTCTTCGACATGATTTCAAGTCCAGATTTCATCAAAGCCCATCTCAAAATTTCATCGGAAGATGTTAATTTTTCCAGTCATGGGGCCATTGTGCTTTCTGGTTCGTCCCAATCACTTAAGCAAATTTCATTTCAGTCGTTATTGAGTAATTATTTGACTGATTTAGTTGATCTCAATTGTCCTACGAACGAGTCACACAGTCTTAATGTTTTTTTTGTGGGATCTTGTAATGGACTTGTCTGCATGATAATGGACAGCAAGTATTTCTTAGTGTGGAACCCATGTATTGGAAAATACAAGCATTTCCCTTTTTCGGATGTCAATACAGAGTTACGTTATCATAGCGCGCATGGATTTGTTTATGATGAGTCTAATGATGATTACAAGGTTGTGGGTATTTATTATTTTAACAAAGAAGGGTCTCGTGATGGATTGGTGAAAGTTTACAGCTTCAAGAGAAATTCCTGGAAAACGATAGAGGGTTTTAAGGGAGATTGTTTGGTTTGTAATTGGGCAAAGATTGCAAGTGGGAAGCTTCATTGGTTCACATATCCATTGCCCACATATCCATTGCCCTTTGGGTGTAAAAGGGATATTGTTTCTTTTGATGTAGGGAATGAGGTATTTGGAATAGTTCAACAACCTAATTACGGGTCGGGTCCTTTTATTTCGACACTAGGTTTGCTAGGAGGATGTCTTTGTGTTCTTTGCGATGATATAAATACGAGAAACACGGATTTGTGGGTTATGAAGGAGTATGGTGTGAAAGATTCTTGGGCTAAAACAGTTACCATTTCTTGTATTGACGACGCTCCTTATGTCTACAAAATACCATTGTCCATGCTACCAAATGGTGAAATTTTATTCGGTACTACTGATTCTTTTGTCATCTACAACCCAAAAGATAATTCATTCACTATGACAAGAAAGTGGGATTTTAAAACTGAACCGGTTATCTATGCCGAAACTTTAGTCTCACCCATTGGCTATGAAGGGTGAGGGAGGTAAAAAAGGGATGATGCTGGTTAAGGTACGCCATGATCTTTTAACATTTATGATTTGGTTGTTTCAGTTTAAGTGTTCCGTGCTGAGTTATTCTGCAGTTACTTCTAATTTCCATATTTTACAAGTTCAAATATCGATAGCCACATTTTTTTTTGGGTAATGTCAATTGTTTCTTAATATAAGATAATGATGTGCTCCTTTTGAGAATCTTCATTTCTCTTTTACTTTAAGAACCTTGGTTCATATAGGTGAATAGGTGATAACTGTAACAATTGACCAATAGGGACACTGCAACAACCTAGTCTTTATACGGCTCTTTTAAAGAGTCAACATAGACAAAAAGATATCGGTTATTTTTCTAGACGCTTTTTGGACCGTCTGAAGACCTTCAAGAAAAATAGACGCCATATAAAGTTGTACGTGTAAAAGACCGTCTGAAAAAGTCAAACTAGGCTGTTTGAAAATCGTCGGTTATGTATAACCTTTAATATTCCCCTAGGTCTGTGTAATTTAGCTGGTTGCTTGGGTAGGTCACCGTCTGAAAAAGTCAAACTAGGCTGTTTGAAAATCGTCGGTTATGTATAACCTTTAATATTTTCCCCTAGGTCTCTGTAATTTAGCTGGTTGCTTGGGTAGGTCAAAATAAACTTGATTCACTTTTTGGGAAAAGAGGAGAATCAGAAATCTACATAATAAACCAACAAGAAATAGATAAATGATAACGTAAAAAATTAGAGTCCAACATACAATAGTATACCGGAACCAAAATATCATGAGAGATTGAAATAAATTCCATAAAAAAGTGACAACTAGACATGCTTAAAGTGATTTTTTGGTTTGAAGAAAGAGATGTGAATAAACCAAGAATGAAGCTGAGAGGGGACTTTTTTATGAACAAAAAGAGAGTTTTAAGAATGTATAGATAGAGAGGTTAATGATAAAAAAAACGATCACCTTTTAGACAGGAGAAGAAAGGCCACATGTGGTGTCCTTTGTCAGCTTCGTGAAAGAGAAATTTACCTCCACCCACAGCTCCTAACTGCTCTTAAGGGGAGAAAAGCCTAATAGAACATAAAATAGCATAGGGGCTGCCCCTCGCTACAAAGCACGCTATAGCGCTATTAGGCATTTGATCAAACTTCCGAATTTTGTTCCTTCTAAGAAAATTCTTAAGCTTGAATTTTCAGTGACAAGCCTAATGCAATTTTCATTTGTCCTAATCAAAGCAGCTAAGAAAAGTATACCAAGAGAACATAAAAGGAGCAAATAGCATAAGAAGAAAAGGGAAATGCTAATTTTACCGTTATGCATACCAGTTTTGTAAAGTTATCTAGCTTCATAACAATTGGTTGTGCTGTCATTGAAAATGTTTTGAAATCTGATCTGAAGGTAAACGATGCTTCAAGAAAATTAACGTGGTGAAATTTTCACATTCATCAATGACAGAATTCAAGTGCTTCAATAAGTACCTTTCAGAAAACCGAGCATCCATTATAGCATGCAATGCTTCTCAGTCCTTTTCCTCATTGAAAAACTAATCATGAAATTGGCAACAATTCATTATAACACATCCAATTTAATAAACAAAGAAATTTTCTACTGCCTCCAAATCCATCAACAACTTATTAATTAGCAAAAATAAAAATAAATAACAAAATCTACAACAGCTATGGATACTACATATCGTATATTTCAATTAAGAAATAAATAAAAGCCATAAGATTTAGCCAAAACTGAGAACATTTTGTCGAAAATCACAAATGCGTAAGCTCGATAATTTTCTCACCTCAATACATAAAGTTAGCTTGTACATAAAGAGAACGCGATGATGGCTAAGAAGAGCACGATCTTTTTTGAGTTTTCTGTGAAGGATTTGAAAGATTTAGAAGACTTAACTAAGAATTTATTTTGTACATGATAGCTCTTTTAGTGAGAGGGAGGGTGAGAGGAGAGGTCAAATGAATTAAGAAAAAATAAACCACCGGTGTTAAAATGATTGCCGGAGATTTCTAGGTCAAAGAGCTCAATAATGTGATTCCACAATCTTATTCAAGATTTTTGTAGAGGATTTACAGATTTGATAGATCTAACTAAAAATCTAACATACTTGATGAAAATTTAGAGGATTTTTGTGGAAAATTTATGTTAGCAAATTAAAATTAAAAAAAAATGTGGAAGATTTTTGGTATGTGAGAGAGGCGAGGGTGTAGAAAGAGATGTGACGAATATAATATAAAATGAGGGGTAAAGGAGAGACGGGACTGATGTGATGGAAAATAAGGAAAACTAAAACTAAATAAGGAAAAGAAATTGAGCCAAAACGATGACATTTTGATACTTTACCTGACGGTTTTTCAGTGTCGAACACTTATCCAAAAGATTGCACTGTCAAGAAAGGACTAAAGCCCTAATCAAGAAGGACCCTAAACTTATAAATTTGAGGATATTTTAGTTATGTGACATATATCATCGATCTACAGAACAGAGAGAAAATTATACTAGAAAAAACTGAATATGAAGATTTAAATCATTACTTTTGCAAGTATAAGAATAAGTAAATGTTGTATAACAAACATTTCTACGTATCACATATTGTCGTGATTTTAAACTTCCCTAGGGTTCCTAAAAGAGTAGGACCGACCCTGAATAGGATCATATGCAATTTGCATGAAGCCCCTTGGTGATGAAGTACTCTTTTTTTGCCTAATTTATTGGTTCCTAAAATTGTTATCTTATTTTAAAAAGCTGGCCAAAGCATCTTATTTGATTCACATAACAGTTTTATGTATTCTTTTGTATCAATATCAGGTGTGTGTGAATATTTTGTTGGAGCAAAAGGCTAATGCAAGATCCTCCTAGTATTACCTTATTGTTCGTTTTGAACTAAAGCAGGCAACAAATGCTCATGGTGTTCTTCACTGTCGTTTAGCTAGTTTTACTGTGAAAGGGAAATGATGAAGGAATCTGAACCTGTAATAAAAGATCTTGTTGTTAAGTGTTAACAGCTCCGCACTCCAAAGATTTTTCTGTATTAATTACCAGCTATTTCTTTAACATACATCTTGTTGCTTTTGGTGAAACATGTTGATCTGAGAAATTAATCACTGTAGGCAATGTGTGATTTCATGACCGCATTCTTTGGCTCTCAAACAATAAAGCATGAACATAGGTTTGTAGTTTGTAGCTGAATAAATTTGTCATGATTAATTGCAGCTGAGCGTTGTCGAATATAATTGAAGAATAAGTTTGCAAGTATCAAGAAATAGTTCAAATAAATTTGATCCCACATTGATAGTATGGGACATTGATATGGGGTTTGTATGACTGAACTTTTGAAAGGGAAAAAAACACCCTACCCATCTGTGTTTTGGAAAACCTGTGCAATACCCCATGTGTTGTTTTTTATTGCTAGGAACCCCTTGTATTTTACCAAATCTTGCACACTTTTTCCTGTGCAAAACTCGGGAAATTGACACTTTCCCCCTCTAGTATTCTTTTATCTGTCACTGTCGCTTAGTTTGATTTCTGGGAGATGGATTTGATGCAGATCTGGAATTGTGAAAAGAGATATTATTATAGCGTTTATATAGTCTTTTAACAACAATGCACTCAACGGATTTTGTGATTTTAAATGACCAGTTATTTCTTCTACAGACATCTATTTGCTTTTGATTTATCATGTTTGGAGTAATCCATATTTTATTATCATAGAAAAGAAGGTTCAATTTTCATGTTGATCATTCTATGTAAGCGATTTTGTGATTTGATGATGGCATTCATTGGCTCCAAAACAAATAAGTATTCGCATATAGGAAAATGCCAATATGACAATTCTATATTGTACAGCTTATTTACGGCCCAATTTAATTGGTTGGAGAAAGTTTGTTGTGTGGAAATAGTGTGAGCAACTTGTGTATTCAGTTTCAAAGTTTCTATTGCAATTTTCACCCCCATAAATTTTAAATAATAAATTTGAGTCCACTTATAATTGGTTGAAGAAATTTTGCTTTGTGGAAATAGTTTAGACAACTTGTTCAATATGTTAGTACGTGTCTATTGCAATTTTCACCCCCACAATTTTGTTTTGTTGAAATCTCTTGTAATTTTCACCCCCACAATTTCGTTAACTCAATTGTTTTTTCTATTAAACATGTATGTATCTTTACCCTTAAATTTTATTTTGTTATTATGTTATATCCGACATTTCGACTTCGTTTCTATAATTTACAATGTTAAAAATTCTTACAATTGAAAGGGAACTTGTACCATATTCACTATCTCATAGCTTTAGAAGTTTTATTGACATTTCGACCTCGACTATAAACTACAAATGTAAACACACATTAAAAATATTTACTAATAAATTTGATTTTCAACTCGTGCCACACAATTACAACTCATTTAATTTCGACTCATTTAAGATTTATGGTAAATCCAATCACAACTTTAAATTCATTAAAAAAAATTAAACTTGAAAATATATTGATCAATTACTCGAAGATGATGTTATTATATTTTTATATTACAAAGAACTTGTGTTTAAAAAAAATTATTACGTCAAGTAGATATGTATGGATCTTTTTATTAATTATGAATATTATAATGTCAATCTTATTAATAAGAAATAATTAACTTGAACCTGTGAACCCAACCTATTAATTAGGCTGCATAACAGTCCAACCTAGTGCTACTCTAGCATATATTTGTAGTTTGTAGATCACTGAATTTGATTATGATTAAATTAACATTTAAAAATAAACTTTTTCCATGTTATTATCGTATTTGTCTAAATTGTACAATTTTAAACTAATTTAAAATATATAAATTAAAACTAATAATATTAAACATTTTAAATACAATGTTATCAAATTATATCAAAATTTAAAAACAAACTTTTCCGTATCTGTAGGTTTTGTCTAATTTTACAATCGTAAAAATCAAAACTAATAATGTTATATTTTCTCCAATTGTCTTTTTTAACTCAGTTCTATGAAATATTTAAATAAAATATTCGCATATGTAATGTAATTTTGTTGGCGTTAGTAAGTACTCAACTACATTTTAGTGTGTTATAACCGATGTGGGAGATTGTCTTGATGCATTTGCTGTGTTCGGAAAAGAGTCACCTTTGTCTAGTTATGCTGAAAATTTGAATAATATGATAAGCAATTGTTTAGCTATTATTTCCGATAACATTGCTGCTTTATGTGTTTCATTATTTTGTTTTATGAGAGCACGTGAAGGAAATTGTGAAAAAATGACTGGTTAAGTAACAAGTACAAAACTTTATATAATATGATTAGGAATTTAATTAATTAAATAGCAGTTCTTTTGGTGTTTGTAATCTAGAGATTTGTAACTTGGACTAGAATTACATTGTAATGAAAAAACAAAATCTTAATTTTCTTGAACCTTTTGTTTTCATAACTAATTCGGTGTTTATTTGTGTTACTTTTTTTTATATCCTCGGGTAAGGTAAGTTACAAAAATCTCCTTCCCATATTGGATATTACGAAAATTCTCCTCAAGTTTATTAACATCTTACATTTAGCTCCTTATTCCTTAAAAAAAACTCAATTTTGCCTCTATGATGTTTTTTGTAATATTTGTAATATCTTATTAAATTTTAAAACTTGGATACCAATTATAATATCTCATAAATTATTAAACTGATTTACCACAAAAAGTCGATAAGATTGTAAATTTGCACATAAGTTTCAAACATGCCCTTTACTTTCCAAAACTCTTTCAAATTGAGTTCGACAAAACCCATGAAACTCGTCACAAACCTATTCACAAACTCAAACTCAAACTCTTAAACATATAAAACCTTGATTTGATGCATCACTTCTCCAGCTATAATAAAATCTAATTTCCATTTTCCCCAAAATTTATGTTTGAAATGTGGATTTCATGTTCCACTGTTTTAGCCAAAAGTTCGGTGAGGAGCGAAATTTATGGAGAAAATCAAATAATTATGAAGATTTGTTTCAAAAATAGAATATAGCGAAGTGATAAATGAAGGAAAATTTGATGGTGTTAGTGTGTGTAAAGCATTCGCGCGCATGTTCCCCAGTGTCCTTGTGTTCACGAGCTCAGCGAGTTGAACAACAGAGAGATCGAACTCGACTCGAAATTTCATCCAAACCTGAAATTTTGTTTAAGCTCGGTTCGGTCATAACTTGAACGAGTTCGATAGAATTCGTGCCGAGCCAAGTCTGAGTCCGAGTATTGAGTTACTCGGTTCGACTTTCACCCTATGCATACCACCTATTTTTTTTCCTTAAACTCTATAAAAAAATATTGATTTGGTACCACCGCCTACTTTTTTTCTGAAACCCGATCCAACTTCGGTTTCAACTTTTTCTAAATCACATCATCGAACATCTATCCAAATGAGATTTCAAAGGTTTCATCAAAATCATCAAAGATGCCCTTAAAGTTTTTAGCCACATAAACTTAAACAAAAAAGGCTTGTTATGTTAGGTTTTAAACTCGATTTTGCTTGATTATGATTTTAAAAAATTGGTTTGAGCGGTCTCAGTGAAACTTTTAAAACCAAATTTTGATTGAGTTTGGATGTCGAGTTTTAGGTTTTGAAAAAGTTGAAACCCCACTTGAATTGAGTTTGGATATTGGAGTTTGAAGGGAAAAAATATGTGACGGGTGTCAAATCAATGTATTTATAGAAAAAAATCGATGGTATTATGTGTCTAATCATAGTCTTTATATGTTTGAGATTTATTATGTTTGGATATATAAGTTGAAATATGAGTTTCGCGAAACTTGTACACAAACTTCTTTTGGAATGATTTTGACTCAGTTTCGCAAAACTCCGAGATCGAGCCTAAACCTAAAGAAATAGGCCCAAAAATAATTTGATTGTATGTATTTTGGCCCGGGTTTGTTTTATTTGGGTGAAAGTTATTTTGATTGAGTATTTGAAAATTTTATTTAAACATGTGTGAAATAATCGAAATAAACTTGAATTTATTTTGGTTAAATTTTTAAAAAGTAAAATATTGTTAATTAAATGATGAGTTGAATTTTTAAATTGAAATTGTAAATTATGTTTTGAATATATTTGGGATATTGAAAGGTGGGGGAAAATGTAGGATATATGCGTGAAATCGTGTCCTTCTAAATTAAATTAATTGATATTAGCTTATTCGCTGATTTATGAAATTGATAGTTTATTATTTTAATTTTAAACACTTATTTCGTGTGTTCGACTCTATGAGACCCAAACCCAATCCAACCAAAATTCAAAACGCACTGGCAAAAAATACATCCAAACTAGGCCTAAGGGCCGTGTTTTTTTTTCTTCATGGTTGCTAACTGGAATTCCCAAATCCAAAACCAAATCCCCTCATTTTCCTTCTACCGTAAACACCTTAACTAAACCCTAACGCATCATCACAGATCGAAGAGATTCATCACCTATTTCAACAAAAAAAAATGCTTATCACTTACCTCCCCCCAGAAATTATTACATATATTTTCTTAAGGCTCCCGATCAAAGCCCTTGTGATATTAAAATGTGTCAACAAATCTTTCTTTCACTTAATTTCAAGCCCAGAGTTCGTCAGAGACCATCTCCGAATTTCAATTGAAGAAGCGAGTTTATCCAGTTATAGGATCATTGTGCCGGATGGTCCGTCATGTTCACTTAAACAATTGACATTTGAGTCTCTGTTTGGTAATTACTGGACTGATTTTGTTTCTCTTGATTATCCTAGAAAAGATTTATACAGTCCTCGTGCTTCTTTGGTTGGATCTTGTAATGGCCTTGTTTGCATTGTTATGGACAACAAATATTTGGTCGTGTGGAACCCATGTATCGGTAAATACAAGAAAATCAGCAATGCGAATAGTAATAAGGAGTCATTGAGTTTTACATATGGGTTTGGTTATGATGAGTCTGAAGATGATTACAAGATCGTGTGTGTTTTCGATTGGTATGGAAGCAAGGTTTGGCATGAATTTGTGGTGAAGGTTTATAGCTTGAAGAGAAATTCTTGGAAAAGGTTAGAGGATTACAAGGGAGATGTTTTGGACTGTGATACAGCAAAGCCTGCAAATGGGAAGCTTCATTGGTTCACATGTCAACTGGAGTCGAATTATACAAAGAAGATTGTTTCTTTTGATGTAGAGAATGAGGTATTTGGAATAGTTGAGCAACCAAATTATGGTGTGTCGGGTTATCATACTTTGTCACTAGGCGTGCTAGAAGGATGCATTTGTGTTGTTTGCTCTGATGAAACGGGGAGATCGGATTTGTGGGTTATGATGGAGCACGGTGTGAAAGAGTCTTGGACAAAAATGGTTACCTTCTCTTTTATTGACATACTTGAGGAGGATTATGATTGCTTAAGACCATGGTTCATACTACCAAATGGTGAAATTTTATTGGATACCACTGATTCTTTTGTTATCTACAATCCAATAGGTAATTCTTTCAGGTTACCTATGATAAGAAAGTGGGATTATTTAAAGGAACCGGTTATTTATGTTGAAAGTTTGGTTTCACCCATTGTCAATGGAAGGCGAAGGAGGTAGATAAAGTAATGATGCTAGGAATGGTATGCCATGATCTTTGCACATTTATGATTTGATTTTATTTAGTTTAAATATTCTATGCTGAGTTATTCTCCAGTTACACCTAATTTCTATGTTTTACTAGTTCAAATATCGGTCGCATCATTTTTCATTTTGGTTATATCTATTGTTTCTTAATAATGATGTGCATTCTTTTGAGAATCTTCACTTCTCTTTTACTTTTAGATCCTATATGTGATAATTGTAACACTTTCACCAATAGGGTCAGGGCTGATCCTAGCACTAGGCAGTACTACAACAATCTAGTCTTCACAAGGCCCTTTTAAAGCGTCAAGATAGACAAAAAAAGTGTAGGAAATATTTTTTCGAGATCCTTTTTGAACCGTCAGAAGATCATCAAGAAAAAAGGCGGAGTTTAAAGTTTGACGTGTAAAAAAAATGTCCTGGAAAAGTCAAACCACTGCGTCAGGTATATATAATCTTTATTATTACTCTAGGTCCGTGTAATGTAACTGGTAGCTTGGGTAGGTCAATATAAACTTGATTTTAAAAAAGGACCAGAAATCTACGTAATAAACCAACAAGAAATTGACAAATGATAACATCAAGCACTAGAGTCCAACTTACCATGGTAGATCGGAAACAAAATATCACGAGAGATTGAGATAAATTCCATAGAAAAAGTGATAACTCAATGTACCAGATATGGACCTACTGTCAAACTCCACCCCATCTCCACATGTGTAGCTTAAAGTGATTTTTGGGTTATGTGAAATTTCCAAGAATGAAACTGCAAGGGGACTTTTTATGAACGAATATGGAGATTTTTAAGAATGAGTAGATAGAAGGTCAATGATAAAAACGATAAGCTTTTAATCATGTGGTGTCCTTTATCAGCTTAGTGAAAGAGAAATGTACCTCCACCCACAGCTCCTACCTTGCTCTTAAAGGGAGAAAAGCCTGATAGATTTGATTCTTTCTAAGAAAATTCTTAAGCTAAAAATTTTAGTGACTGAGTTGTCCCAATCAAACCAACTAACAAAAGTATACGAAGAGAACATAGAAGGAACAAATAGCATACGAAGAAAAGGAGAATGCTAATTTTACCATTATGCATACCTGTTTGTGAAGTTAGATCGATTCATAACCACTACTGTACTTAGTGTACTATACAATAGGTTTTTGCTGCCATTGAATTGGTCATGTTTTTAAATTTGATCTGAAGGTATATAAGCAGAGATTATTTTTGGAACGATGCTTCAAGAAGATAATTCTGGTGAAATTTTCACAAACATTAATGACAGAATTCAAGTGCTTCTGTAAGTACCTTTCAGAAAATCGAGCATCCATTGTAGTACGGCATGCTTCACAGTCCTTTTTACCCTAAAATGCAAAGCAGGACATCAATTTTACTCATTTAGGTATAAACCAAGAAATTGGCAACAATTCATTAAAACACATCCTACTGCCTCGAAATCCATCAACTTATAAATTAGCAAAAATAAAAACAAAATCTACAGCAACATAGGATACTACACTGCGTACTTTTCAATTAAAAAATAAATAAAAGCCATAAGATATAGCAAAAAATGTGAACATTTTGTCAAAATGGAAGCTCAATAAATTTCTCACATCAATACCAAAAATTAGCTTGTACAGAAAGAGAATGCGATGATGGCTAAGAAGAGTGCGATCTTTTTCGACTTTTCTGAGAAAGATTTGAAAGATTTAGAAGACTTAAATAATAATTTAATTTGTAGACGATAGCTCGTGTAGAGCAGGGGTGAGGGAGGGGAGGTAAATCGAATTAAGAGAACTTTACCACCGGTGTTAAAATGATTGCCGGAGATTTCTAGTGTCAAAGAGCTCGATAAAGAGATTCCTCGATCTTATTCGAGATTTTTGTAAAGGATTTACAGATCTGAACGATCTAACTAAAATCTAATATACTTGATGAAGATTTGAAGGATTTTTTTGGAAGATTTTTATATGTGAGAGAAGCGAGGGTTTAGAAAGAAATGTGACGAAGATATTATAAAATGTGGGGATAAAAGGAGAGACGGGACTGATATAATGGAGATTGAGGAAAACTAAAATTAAATGGGGAAAAAAAACAGACAAGACGACGACATTTTGATACTTTACCTGACGGTTTTGCACTGTCAAGAATTGTTCACTTATAAGGCCATTATACACTGTGGATAGGACTAAAATGTTGTAGTGCAATTATGGTTCCTTCCTAATCCCTAATCAAGGAGGAATCTGTATTACTGACAACATACACTCGTAATGGAATTTTGATCCATCTAACATATACATTTCTATGACTATGTATAACATATAGTCCTGATTTTAAACTTTTCACAAGGTTCCTAAAAGAGTAGTACTGACCCTGGATAGGATCATATGCAATTTGAATGAAGATGAAGTACTCTTTTTTGTGCCTAATTTGGTTCCTAAACTTGATATTTCATTTTAAAAAGTTGGTTGAAGCATCATATTTGATTCGTATGACAGTTTTGTGTGTTCTTTTGTATTAATATCAGGTGTATGTGAGTTTCAAATATGTTGTTGGAGCAAATGGCACAAATTCTCGTGGTCTTCTTCCGAGTATTACCTTATTGAGCAGGCAACAAATTCTCGTGATGTTCTTTACTGTAGTTTAGCTAAGATTTACTGTGAAAGGGAAATGATCCTTGGACTTGTAATTAAAGATCTTGTTGTTTAGTGTATTAACAGCTCTGTACTCAATGGGTTTTCTGTATTATTTATTTAATAGACATCTACTTTTGGTGAAAATGGTTTGAGAAATTAATCCTTTATTTATCCCAAAAAAGGGGAAATAGAGATTCGATCTTCTTGTAGATGATTTTTTTTGTTATGATTAATTACAGCAGACTTATATGTCCCAGTGTTTAGGGTGTTTAGGCAAACATTTTATTGGTCAAGTTTGATTTTATTTGGCATATCTAGCTTAACTGAACAAGTCTTCCTCTTAAACAAGTCTTCCTGAAGCTATAATTCAGGTAACTTATTTTTTTCACATGTAAGGAGTATAACTGTTTGGCCTCGCTCAAACATAGATATTGTTAAAGAGTAGTTTCCAAGTATACATGTCCTACTGAGACATAATTTGTAATTTGCTATCATCTTGCCTAGCAGCTAAGATTTACCTCCGCGGAAATGAAGATTCATTCGGATTGACATGAGAGTCTGACTACATAACATTGAAAGTCGATTTTTGGGAAATATTGAATTAAACCATTTGTCCTTGTTTCAACAAAGGGAGCAGGTGCTTCTATACTAGAAGATTTTTTTTTTTCTATAGTGTGGTCCCTATTCAATACTAAACAAGTTCGTACCAATTGAATATTTGTATTAGAATTTTTCCGAATTTGTTTACAAAGGATTTAATTGATAACTCGAAGTTTCACGTTATCTCAGTCCTACAACATATCCGGGGGTGGGGGGTTAGGGAAGGAGGAAAGCGTTGCTAAATTTATAAATTGTTCGTTATTTCATATGTGAGGACATACCAAACTAAAATAAAATATGTTTTTTTGCTAGGTGTGATTCGTTTAACATAGATCCATTTTTTGGATTTCTTGAAAGTTTGTTTTCTTGCTCCTGGGATATCAAAACGACACTATATCGGGATATCTTATTAGTCTCTCTTAAAAAATGGATATCCCCAAAAAATATTCTAAGTTCAATTTTTTTTCTCCACTTATAGTTTGGCATTGCTTTAATTTATGTTTCAGTATTTTGTAATCCAGAGATTGTAAGTCGGACTAGAATTAACATTATCCTGATAAAAAAATGTCAACTTTCTTGAACTTTCACTTTGCATAACTAATACGGTGTAGATTTGTGTTATTTGTTCATTTTTGTGTCTGTGTATTTGGTTTCTTATCTTCCCTCATGTTGCTTTTGCTATATAACCTCAAATAATTTTATTTAACGAATATTTTATTATATTTAATTTATTAAGTCCCCCTAAAAGTTTTAAACCATGGTTATTTGTAAAATAACCTCTTGTTTTAGACCATGGTTATTTTGTAAAATAATCTCTTGTTTATAAATACCCTTCGTGTCCATTAAGACTCTTGTACGAAGTAAATGATAGGCTAGATCAAATATTCACATTAATGGTCTCTCAAGTTTGAAGTCGATTACACTTTCATCCTAAAGTGTTACACTTTGTCCCTTTTAGATAATATGTGTTACATCGATCATTTTTCTAGTAGAAATATATCACGTGCAAAACACGTGCATTTTGGTTGGGGTATTTTTGGAATACCATGTTTTCTTATATTTCAATGTCACACTAATGGTCCATCAAGTTTAAAGTTGGTTACACTTCCATCTCTCATAGATAAAGTGTTATACTTTCATCCTTCTTAGATAATATGTGTTACACTTACACCCCTCATGTTAATATTTTATTTCATTTCCGTCTTTATGTTAATATTTTGTATAAAAGGGTGTATATACAATTATCGATCAAAGTTTCCACTGTTTCCTTCGAAAATACGAAAACTTTCTGTTTTTAAAACAACGAAAAATGAAAATAAAGTGTAATTCCGAAATTATTTGTTTGCCTTGAGATTCTCTTATTGTCATAATTTAGTATTTTTTTCATATTTTTTCCTAGTGTTTCTGAAATATTTCCGAATAAATTTCGATATTCGTTATCGAAACATACACTCGAAACGAAATTTTATTCTATGTATACAATGATCTTTCATGACTCTGGTTTTGAAAGGGTTATGATGATGTATTGAAATGGTTATGAGCATACAATGATCATTTAGGACTATAAAAGTATTGTGTTTAATTTATAGTTATAACTATCATTCAATCGTGTTTTTCAATATATAAATAAGGACGATTTTGTAAATTCAAGAAAAGTAGCCTTTCTAAAATTAATATTGAAAAAAAAATTGAAAGCAATCGCTAAATAAATTTAATAAATATTAATTTTTTAAAAGCATATATATTAGAATCAACTGTTCTAAGATCAATTATACAAAAGTGAGCCAAACTGACCCTTCATCTAAGAAATAAATCTGAAATTCTCATTCCCAAAATTACAAAAAAAATACATTGGAAGACTTTTTACAAAAAAACAAGAATGAAAGCTGTGGAGGAAAAAAATATAAATTGAGTCGATAAATTAATTATGATGCAACAAATTTTGCAAGGAAAACCATTAATCATTTCCGCCAAAAGGATGACAATGACTCAATGAGCAAAATATTAATACTAGAAAGATAATGAAATAAAATATTAAAATTAATTAAGATGAGGGAATGTATCACGTATCATTTAAGAGGTGCAAAAGTGTAATACTTTATCTATAAGGGACAAAAACGTAATAAATATTAAAATTGGGGGACTATTAATGTGCCACTGAAATAGTAGAAAATATTATATTCCGAAAAGTGATATATTTTTTGCCTGAAATTGGCCGAAAAGTGATCGGTATAACACTTATTATTTAAGAGAGACAAAAATGTGAGAATTTATCTATGAGAGATGAAAATATATCAAACTTTAAACTCGAGGGGTCATTAAGGTGATTTAGCCTAAATGATATACGCACGAGATTAATCATGATATTTTCCTTATCTAAATATTTATGTTGTGGGTTAATGCATAATAATTTATTTAGATATGACCAATTGACCACGTACCTCGTCAAATAAAAAAAAATTATATACTTTTTTATTTTGACATCCAATAATATAATTATCATTATTGTCTCTTCCAAATAGAGTAATAATATTATCTAATTGTTGTTTAACTCAATTCTATAAAATAATATATTTAATATTTGCATATTCTATTTAATATTTTATAATTTTGACGTGTTAATGATTACTTAACTACATTTTTACTAGAGGGGCATGTATCTTCCAGTAAATAAATAAATACCCAATTCCATATGCCCTAATTTTTCTTTTCCCAAATAACAACCTTTAAACCCCAGCACACAACCAACAGTGTAAACTCCATAGCCGAAGAAATTCATCATCTTTTCCGACAAGAAAATGCTTACATTATACCTCCCTCCAGAAATTATCACATATATTTTTTTAATTCTCCCAATCAAAACCCTTTTGATATTAAAGAGTGTGAACAAATTATTCTTCGACATTATTTCAAGCCCAGATTTCATCAAAGCCCGTCTCAAACTTTCATTGGAAGATGTTCATTTTTCCAGTTATAGGGCCATTATGCGATCTGGTTCGTCCTGTTCACTTAAGCAATTTTCATTTCAGTCGTTATTGAGTAATCATTTGACTGATTTAGTTAATCTGGATTGTCCTACAAATGAGTCACGCAGTCTTAAGGTTTTTTTGGTGGGATCTTGTAATGGGCTTGTATGCTTGACAATTGACAAGAAATATTTCTTAGTGTGGAACCCATGTATTGGAAAATACAAGAATTTCCCTTGTGCGGATGTCGGGTTATGTTTTAATTTCACGTATGGATTTGGTTATGATGAGCCTAATGATGATTACAAGGTTGTGGGTATTTTTTATTTTAATGAAAACAAGTCTCGTGATCGAATGGTGAAGGTTTACAGCTTAAAGAGAGGTTCCTGGAAAACGATAGAGGATTTCAAGGGAAACTATATGGTCCATGATTGGCCAAAGGTTGCTAGTGGGAAGCTTCATTGGCTCTCATATCCACTGCGGTCGGAGTATACAAGGGATATTGTTTCTTTTGATGTAGAAAGTGAGGTATTTGGATTAGTTGAGCGGCCGAATTACGGATTGGATCGTTTTGATGTTTCACTAGGGGTGCTAGGAGGATGTATATGTGTTATTAGCTTTAATATGAATACAAGACACACAGATTTGTTTGTTATGAAGGAGTATGGTGTGAAAGAGTCTTGGGCTAAAATATTTACCATTGATTGTATTGACACTCTTCGTGAGTCCTTGAAACCATCGTCCATGCTACCGAATGGTGAAATATTATTGGGTACTGCAGGTTCTTTTGTCATCTACAATCCAAAAGACAATTCATTCAGGTTACCTATGATAAGAAAGTGGGATTACGAACATGAACCGGTTATTTATGTCGAAAGTTTAATTTCACCTGTTGGTTAGGGAGGGCGAGGGAGGTAGGAACAGCAATGATGCTGGTATAGGTATGCCATGATCTTTGATCATTTATGATTTAATTGTTTTAGTTTAAATATTCTATGCTGAGTTATTCTGCACTTCTAATTTCTATATTTTACTAGTTTAAATATTGATCGCTTCATTTTATTTTGGTGATATCTATTGTTTCTTAATATAAGAAAATGATTTGCTTATTTTGAGAATCTTCATTTCTCTCTCACTTTGGTTCATATATGTGATAATTGTAACACTTACACTAATAGGATCATGGCTGGTCCTAGCCCTAGGAAACACTACAACAATCTAGTCTTCATAAGGCGCTTTTAAAGAGTCAACATAGACAAAAAAGTGTCGGCAATATTTTTCTAGATACTTTTCGAACCATCAAAAGAACTTCAAGAAAAAAGGAAGCGGTTAAAGTTTTAAGTGTAAAAAAAACCGCCTGGAAATGTCAAACGAGGCGGTCTGGAAACTGTGTCGGGTATATTCTTTAACATTACCCTAGGTCCATGTAATTTAGCTGGTTGCTTACTTGCTTGGGTAGGTCAAAATAAACTTGAAATACTTTTTGGGTAAAAAAGGACCAGGAATCTACATAATAAACCAACAAGAAATTGACAAATGATAACATCAAGAACTAGAGTCCAATACTCAAGAGTAGAAGTAGAACATAAATAAAGTACAATGGGAGAGAGATATATTCCATAAAAAAGTGTCAACTTAACATGCTAGATATGGAAGACCTTCTTTCAAACTCCACACTATCTCCAAACTTGTAGCTTAAAGTGATTTTTGGGTTGAAAATAGAGATGTGAATTTTCCAATAATGAAGCTGAGAGGGGACCTTTTTATGAGCGAATATATAGATGTTTAGGACTGACTAGATAGAGAGGTCGATGATAAAAACAATAACCTTTTAGACATGTGGTGTCTTTATCAGCTTAGTGAAAGAGAAACTTACCTCCACCCACAGCTCCTACGCTGCTCTCAAAGGGAGAAAATCGACTTTGTAGCCATAGTGGATATAGCATAAGCCATACGGCTACACTAGCCGTGTCTGTTCTTAGCTATGGCTATAAGCCGTGGTGGATGTTGAGTTGTTAAAAATTCCTGTAGTGATATTTTACACAACACTATTTCCTGCACCATGTGCATGCAAGCACAGAAATGAAAAATAACGCTTAACATCATGTAGTGTGAGTTGACGAGAGATATTAAGTACAAGTGTGGTAGCAGAAGGAATTTTCATCAACAACAATTAACAACAATAGCTGCAGCCAATCCTAGCATAAAAAAGAGTGCCTGATTTCAGATAACAAGAATCATGTTAATAGAGTGCACAGAGGTCCTAAGCGCAAAGGCTTCACGGGGCTATAGCGCGTGCGTTTTAGACTTGAAGCCGTCTAACCACAGGTTTTTAAGCGCGATATAGCAGACTATAGCACTAAGCTCTGCGAAGAGCAGTGGCTGTCCCTCACTAGCTATATCACTATTAACTACTATGATAGAGTGTTTGTTTTTTATAGGAATTCGATCAAATACCTTCGGATTTGGTTCCTTCTAAGAAAATTCTTAAGTAAAATTTTTAGTGACAAGCGTAACGCGATTTCCGTTTTTCTTAATCAAATCAGCTAACAAAAGTATACCAAGAGAACATAAAAGGAACAAATAGCATAAGAAGAAAATGAGAATGCTTATGCATAAGGCATACCTGTTTGTAAAGTTAAATCGCTTCATAACCACTATTCTACTATACAGTAGTCTTCGTAGCCTTTGAATTGTTCATGTTCTTAAATTTGATCTGAAGGTATATAAGCAGAGATTATTTTTCTAGTGATGCTTCGAGAAGATAATTGTGGTGAAATTTTCACATACATTAGTGACAGAATTCAAGTGCTTCTATAAGTAGCCTTTGGAAAACTGAGAATCCAATGTAGCATGGCAATGCTTCTCAGTCCTTTTTACCCTAAAAAGCAAAGTAGGACAGCAATTTTCTTCATTGAGGTATAACTCATGAAATTGGCAACAATTCATTAAAGCATCCAATTCCATAAGCAAAGTAATTTCCCACTGCCTAAAATCCATCAACCACTTATAAATTAGCAAAAATAAAAATAAATAACAAAATCTACAATAGCTTATGGATACGACTTAGCGTATATTTCAATTAAGAAATAAACAAAAGCCATAAGATATACCAAAAACTGAGAACATTTTGTCGAAAATCACATACATGGAATCTCGATATTTTCTCACCTCAATTCAAAAAATTAGCTTGCACAGAAAGTAAATGCGATGATGGCTAAGAAAAGCGCGATCTTTTTCGACTTTTCTGAGAAAGATTTGAAGACTTAACTAAGAATTTATTTTGTAGACGATAACTCGTGTAAAGCGGGGGTGGGGAAGTAAATCGAATTAAGAAAACCTTACCTCTGGTTTAAAATGATTGCCGGAGATTTCTAGGTCAAAGAGCTCAATAACGAGATTCCTCGATCTTATTCGAGATTTTTGTAAAGGATTTACAGATTTGAAAGATCTAACTAAAAATCTAACATACCTGATGAAGATTTGGAGGATTTTTGTGGAAGATTTTTGTACGTGAGAGAGGCGAGGGTTTAGAAAGAGACATGACAAAGATAATATAAGATGAGGGGTAAAAGGAGAGACAGGATTGATGTGATGGAAAATAAGGAAACTAAAATTTAATAAGGAAATTGAGCCAAAATAAAGACATTTTGATACTTTACCTGATGGTTTTTCAGCGTCTTCGAGTTATTCAAAACGGTCAAGAATTGTTCTCTTGTAAGGCTGTTTTGCACTGTCAAGAAAGGACTAAAATGTTGTAGTGCAAGTATGGTTCCTTCCTATTGCCCTAATCAAGAAGGACCGTAAAGTTATAAATGTGAGAATATTTTAATGATGAGACATATATCTTCTATCTACAGAATAGATGGAAAATTATATTACAAAAAACAGAACATGAAGATTTAAATCAATACTTTTGCGAGTAGAGGTATAAGTAAATTTTCTATAACATATACATTTCTATGTAACATATTAAACTTTTCATAGGGTTCCTACAAGAGTAGGTAGGACTGAACCTGAATAGGATCATATGCAATTTGAACGAAGCCCCTTGGTGATGAAGAACTCTTTTTTGTGCCTAATTTGTTGGTTCCTGAACTTGATGTCTCATTTTAAGAAGTTGGTCGAAACATCATAGTTGATTTGTATAACAGTTTTGTGTGTTCTTTGTATCAATATCTCAGGTCTATGTGAGTTTCAAATATTTTGTTGGAGCAACAGGCTTCAGCAAGATCTTCCGAGTATTACCTTAGTATTCATTGTGAACTAAAACAGGCAACAAATTCTCGTGGTGTTCTTCACTGTCGTTTAGCTAGATTTACTGTGAAAGGGAAATGATGAAGCAATTTGGACTTGTAATTAAAGATCTTGTTGCTATCGTCTTTTTATAGCTTCGCACTCCAAATGTTTTTCTGTATTAATGACCAGTTATTTCTTTAACAGGCATCTTCTTGCTTTTGGTGAAATACATTTGAGATTTGAGAAAAAAATAATTTATTTTATTATCCTATAGAGAGGAAATAGAAATTCGAGCTTGATGTAGTTGATCATTGTGTGATTGATGATGGCGTGATTTGATGATGGCATTATTTGGCTCTCAAACAAGAAAGTATTAGCATAGATTCGTGGTTTGTAAATGAGAATTTTTTTATGATTAATTGCAGCACGCGAGGCAATTTTAAAATTGCCCTTATAGAAAACTTTAATTAGATAAATGCCATTAAATTTTTCAAAATTGTAAATATGCCATTGGTTTAATTAAGCCATATAATTAAGTTAATTAAATCTCCCTAATTAAACAATAATTTAAACAAACTATTATCTATACCCCAACATTTCCAAAAATTAAAATCAAATCCCATTCTACCATTTTTCATTCTCTCTCTACAAATCCTAACAAAATTCTCTCACAAAATTCTAAATTTTCACACACATTCACTCAAATCAAAGAGGAAAAGGAAGAACAACAACATTTAGTTTAATTTTTAAGTGAATTTTTTGGTGATTTACCGACAAAACGGGCAAAAAAACCTGGAATTTTTTTCGCATTATGTATCTCACCGCGGTGAGTATTTTGCCTTCATCTCTCCAGTCTCCGGAGACTGGAGACTGGAGACTGGAGACTGGAGACTGGAGACCAAACTCGTTCATACTGGAGACTGGAGTTTGTTCTCCAGTCTCCGGAGACTGGAGTTTGATATCCAAACTCCAGTCTCCAGTATGAATGGACACATTGGAGACTGGAGTTTCGTATGACAAATGCCAAAAATCAAAATAACATATTTGGTTGAATTTTAAATGCTTTTTTTATTAAGATAGTTTGTAGTTTAATTTTAGTTGTTTACTTGTATGAATGGACAAAATTATACTTTATATTTGGTATGGCGGTGAATTTAAACGCGATACGCATGGAAGATATAATGTTCCTTTCGGTACGGAAGATATAATGTTCCTTTCGGGTCATAAATTGACAAAATCTTACAAAATTGACCAAGATGTACGAAGTTGTGATTTACGGAGGATATAATGTTACTGTAAGTGTTACTTCTCATTTCGGGTCATAAATTGACAAAATCTTACAAAATTGACCAATATGTATGAAGTTGTGATTTACGGAGGATATAATATTACTGTAAGTGTTACTTCTCCTTTCGGGTCATAAATTGACAAAATCTTACAAAATTGACCAATATGTACGAAGTTGTATTTACGGAAGATATAATGTTTCTTTCGGGTCATAAATTGACAAAATCTTATAAAATTGACCAATATGTACGAAGTTGTGATTTACGGAGGATATAATGTTATTGTAAGTGTTACTTCTCCTTTCCGGTCGTAAATTGACAAAATCTTACAAAATAAGTTGTGATTTAGGGGTTAGGGTTAAGTTAGGATTATGTTAGGGTTAGGGTAAATGTGAGTGGAGACTGGAGTTTGGTTATCAAATGCCAGTCTCCACTCACATTTACCCTAACCCTAACTTAACTCTAACCCCTAAATCACAACTTATTTTGTAAGATTTTGTCAATTTACGACCCGAAAGGAGAAGTAACACTTACAGTAACATTATATCCTCCGTAAATCACAACTTCGTACATATTGGTCAATTTTGTAAGATTTGGACAATTTATGACCCGAAAGGAGAAGTAACACTTACGGTAACATTATATCCTTCGTAAATCACAACTTCGTATATTTTGGTCAATTTTATTAGATTTTGTCAATTTAACACTTACAGTAACATTATATCTTCCGTAAATTACAACTTCGTACATATTGGTCAATTTTGTAAGATTTGGACAATTTATGACCCGAAAGGAGAAGTAACACTTACGGTAACATTATATCCTCCGTAAATCACAACTTCGTACATATTGGTCAATTTTGTTAGATTTTGTCAATTTAACACTTACAGTAACATTATATCTTCCGTAAATTACAACTTCGTACATATTGGTCAATTTTGTAAGATTTGGACAATTTATGACCCGAAAGGAGAAGTAACACTTACGGTAACATTATATCCTCCGTAAATCACAACTTCGTACATATTGGTCAATTTTGTTAGATTTTGTCAATTTAACACTTACAATAACATTATATCTTCCGTAAATCACAATTTCGTACATATTGGTCAATTTTGTAAGATTTGGACAATTTATGACCCGTAAGGAGAAGTAACACTTACGGTAACATTATATCCTCCGTAAATCACTACTCCGTATATTTTGGTCAATTTTATTAGATTTTGTCAATTTATTACTTACAGTAACATTATATCTTCCGTAAATCACAACTTCGTACATATTGGTCAATTTTGTAAGATTTGGACAATTTATGACCCGAAAGGAGAAGTAACACTTACGGTAACATTATATCATCCGTAAATCACAACTCCGTATATTTTGGTCAATTTTGTTAGATTTCGTCAATTTATTACTCACAGTAACATTATATCTTCCGTAAATCACAACTTCGTACATATTGGTCAATTTTGTAAGATTTGGACAATTTATGACCCGAAAGGAGAAGTAACACTTATGGTAACATTATATCCTCCGTAAATCACAACTTCGTACATATTGGTCAATTTTGTAAGATTTGGTCAATTTATTGAAATTGCAATTGTGGATTTGTAGTTTTCAGATTTATATGTATTCGTATTATTGTGTTCATGAATTGTGTGACGATGTTGGTTTATGTGAATTGTTTAATCACTTAAAAATTGCAGTTTGACCCCGTATTTTCAAAAAATACACACTAATAACAAAAAACCACACAATAATAATCAAATATTATATAAATACATTAAATATTACAAAAATTATTTTGAAGGTCTCTTCTTCCTATTATCAGGGCATAGGGAGTTCTTAAATGTTTACTAGGCCGGATAGGCCTTTTTTCCCTTTCTCTCGCATCCACATCATGAAATTTTTTAGACCTTCTTTCCCTTACACTCGGGCCCACTTGATCATGCGTTTGAACATCATCATCGACTTCAAGATCATCATGATCGGAATTCTCTTCCGCAGTATTATGCCATATCCCTATAAAACAAATATGTCATTAAAACATAATTTTTTTTTTCAATTTCGAGTTTGAATAGGAGACTGGAGTCTCCAGTCTCCACTAACATCTGGAGACTGGAGTCTCCAGTCTCCAGATCAAAATGCTCACCGTGGTGAGCAATATGCACACCGCGGTGAGCTTTAATTCTCACCGCGGTGAGCTATAACATGGCGTCTGGAGACTGGGTCTTCATTCTCCAGACGCTGAAATAATTTGTTCATACCAAATGCTAAAATACTACTACTCAGGTGTGCAATTGATCATATAACTGAAAAAAATTTAATGTGGTGGAGTTGCTGTTAGCTGTTCTCAGATCGATCTGAGTGAGAGAGATCCTTTTTTTTTTTTTTAACATGTGAAGTAGTGTTAAAATAAATAATTAAAGAATGGAGGGTGTATTTTGCAATTTATTTAAGTTTTAAATGCCTTTTTAATTTAAATTATGTATTAAAAAAAAAAAAGAAAAAGAAAAAATGCCGATGGCATTTTTCTAATTAAAGCTTTTGGTAGTGGCATTCAGCCAAATTCCCCGCAGCACGCTCATTTGTGTTGGTAGAATACTAGAATGGTAGGGATGTAAATGAATAGAGTATGTTATTTTTTTTTAATAATTAAATTGGGTATAGTTGAACATTATACTATTCAAGTTAGATGTTATTTCTATATCGAGCTCAAATTGAATTTTGAGCTTAGTTGAGTTTAAACGTTATAAGCAATACATATTATTGAAGATTAGGTTGGAACTTGGAAGTATAAAGAAATAGTTCAAATTAATGGAATATTGATGTGAAGGCTCTCTCACTTCAATAGTCATATTGTGATCAGGTTTTTCAAGAGTCATAAAAGTTAGACCACATTGGTTACTTTTGAAAATATATCTTTATGGGATAATATGGAAGTATTTTGGCTTGATTTGAGCTGACTTTGGATTAAATTCTATTAGGTAAATAGTTTGAAGATGAATTAACATAAATCCCATGTTTAGATCCAAATTGAAATCTACATGATTTATTTAAGATCTATAAAGTTATTGATTTGACATCTTTCATCTATTTTTTAAGATCAAAACGAGGCGGAACTAAATCAAAGTACATCCTTAATGGCTTGTTTGGTTGTCGGGAAAGTGAGGGAAAATTGTAGGAAAAGGAAAAGGAAAGGAAAGGAAAAGAAAAGGAAAAGAAAGTCATTTTCCTCTACATGTTTGGTTGTCAGGAAAATTATTTTCTTGCAATTGTTTGGTTGTCAAGAAAATTCAGGAATATAATATTTTTGATTAATTAATGTTTGATTATGATACTTTCAAAATTGTAAAATATATTAAAAGTGATTGCAAAATAAAAATTATCAAATTAATCCCTAAAAAATATAAAGTACAAATTGAGTTATTGAATCAAATAAAAGCTAACAATAATGAAATAAATAAACTAAAATAACTTAAAATAAATCATAAAAATCATTGCTATTGTCATCAATGGTTTTGTTGATCGCGATGTTAAACTCCCTCTTCAAGTATTTGATTCTCATTGCAGGAGGATAAGTCATAAATGCCTTTGCCTTGAACTCATTCTGGAGGAAATGATCAAATATATCAAAAATATCATCTTCAGCCATGCCTTCAATTTGTTGAAGGCATTCAAGTAATACAGACGAATCAATACCATCTTTTTTCTTCTCTATGGCTGTGGCCATCTTGTCGATGCTCTTAGCCATGGAATTCATGGTTTGCACAAGACCTTTGGCGTTGCTTACACGTCGATTAGATGAAGTACCTTGGCTTTTACTTTTAAATTGAGTCTGTTCTTGTTCGATTTGAACATCAACTTCATCTGTTTCATTTTCTTCTATATCTTCACCATCCATGTTATCGACAGATTCATCTATCTGACTTTTTAGACTTCCACCAGCCGAACGTTTTTTATTAATGTCTGGTCCACCCCGACACCATTCACCCGTTGCACCATCATTTCCACAAACCTTCGCCAACTCGTCAAACATTTCAATTTTCTTGTACCGCAAATGCTTTACTTTTGGATTTGCCTGCAATATAAATTCTGATTGTTTAGTGTTTCATTAATTAAAAAATCTAATCTAAATAATATGGTAAAAATACCTGAAGATATGTCTCCCATACAGGTTCTAAAGCTTCTACTTTTTTTGTTGTGTAGTTGAAACCAAAGCCACTTTGACGTATGAGCTTCTCAACGTCCCTATAATCTTTCTTGATTGTTTTCATGCGATTCTTAACATGATCTTTGTTAATATCTAAGTTGAAAGTTTCACGAAGCACCTTAGTTGCAGCCACATAAGCTTGGGCTTTAAATCCCTTGTCAACTTTGTATCCCTCATTGCATTGGATGACCAATGCTTCAATTAGACATTTATCCATTTCGGGGCTCCAAATAATGTTTTTCCTTTCTTGGGTTGTTGCATCTTCATCATTTTCCATTGAGCTTTTCAAAGATATAATGTTTAAATTATATTACAAGCCAAATTAATAAAATATATGCGCATTTGAAATATATGAGGTCCATTGATCACTACATAAAAATTGATAATAAAAGTTAAGTACAATTAACTGAAATCAGTAACATAGCACATACTATATAGATATATTGAACTATAGGCTAAACTGATATACTAAAATAGTTTTAATCGAAAAACCATAAAGATTACACAGAAGACCTAGACCTATGACGACGGCTATAATCGCCCCACATTGCATTCATGATAGATGCACGGAGTATTTTCCCAGCTCTATGACTTGAGAGGGTATTTTTTTGCTAATAATAAATAAGTACAAAGGGGTTTTCGATAAGAAAAAATCACAAATAGGGGATTTTGATATTTAGACAAAGTACAAGGGGTGTTTTGCAATTTACTGTAAAATTTTCTCAAGATTTTCCCAGGATTTCCCCATCAAATTGGTGGGGAAATTTTTTCTTCACAAAATTTTCCTGCAGGAAAGTTGAAGGAAAATAATAACTTCCTTTCCTGCTATCCAAACAACAAGTGGGAGAAAAAAAAACTTACTTTCCCTCACTTTCCCTCACTTTCCCGACAACCAAACAGTACATAATATATATAAGAATTCACCACATGAATTAAACTAAATTCACTCACATAACTTGAACCTAACTCAACCTCAAAAGCTAGCTTGAGAGGTGAGGATTGCCCAACACCTTATAAGGTGGACTTAATTATGATTTTCAATCCATGTGGGACATTTAGGGTGAGTTTGGCCCAGCGGTGGGAGCTCTTAAAAGCACTTCTAGACTTTTATTGTGATTTTTGAAGTGTTTGGCCCCAATTATAGAAATTGCTTTTAGTCAATCGTGATTTTAATGGTGTTTGGCCCTTAATATCATAATCCCTTTTGAGATCTCCAGAAGCTAAAAATCAACTTATTTCAGAAGTTAATAAAGTGTTACTTTTGCAAAAGCTATTATCCAAAAACAATTATTTTATAATTGAATTTTATCATAATCACTTATTGCCAAAATCCATTTTAGTAAAATTAATTCTCCTATAATTGATTTTCGAATCGCTAGGCCAAACTCACCCTAATCTCCATGTGTGGACGGGCTGAATGTGTGGGTGAAACAAGTCAAACACGTGATATATTAATGTCCAACCTTGCGAATTGCGACATATAGGTATAGGCCCAATGCACGAATAATGACACTCCGGGCCTTGTTAACTGGAGGAATAATGACAACTCAAGCCTTCGTTATATGGGCGAAGTGTGTGGGTAGATAATAAAGTCCATCATACATACATAAAGTAACACATCACAGAGAGAGGTAACCCACAATAACATGAGGCTCTGGTACCATATTAGAAACTCAACCTCAAAAGCTAGCTTGAGATGTGATGATTGTCCAATACCTTATAAGATGGACTTAACTATAATTTTCAACTCATATGAGACATTTAGTCTCCAATAATATGCATCACACTCACCTGCCATAATATTAGGTCAAATTATAAAAATATCATCTAAGGTTTTAATAATTACAAACACCTCCGCAATTATTAGTATTGTTAAAATAAATAGATATTTTGTGTCAAATATCTATATTACTCCTCATCCTTCTTTCGTACCAAATTCATATTTAAATGTAAAAATAGCTAATATGCTAATATATGATAATCTCAAAGTGAATTATATGTTTATCTAACATAAAAACATAGTACCCATTATCTTTCAAATTTTAGAGTCCAATCAAGTTGAAATTAAAATTGTATTTGAACTTGCTTTGAAAACATGTATAAATGAAATTCAAATAATATATTTTTTAACAATATTTTATTAATATTAATCTATCAAGGCCTCTTTTAAAGTAAATATTATCAATAAAAAGCACCACCGAAAAGTAATAACAATATGGGCCGGGTTATTCCTTTTTTTTTTGTTTTTTTAATTTTTAATTTATTTTTTATAATAAAAGAAAGGGTTGCTAATTTGAAATTCATCAGTTTCCCCAACAAAATGCTTCTTACTTACCTCCCTCCCGAAATTATCACATGTATTTTCTTAAAACTCCCAATCAAAACCCTTTTGATAATGAAACGTGTTAACAAATTTTGCCTCAACCTCATTTCCAATCCCCATTTCGTCAAAGCGCATCTCCAAATTTCGTCAGAAGATGTTAATTTCTCCAGTTATAGGATAATTGTGCCCGATGGTACGTCCTGTCGTCTTAAGCAACTTTCATTCGAGTCCCTGTTGAGTAATTCTGTGACTGATTTTGTTATTCTTGATTACCCTTTGAAAAAATTACTTAGTCCTTATGCTTCTTTGGTGGGAACTTGTAATGGTCTTGTCTGCATTGTCATGGACCACAAATTTGTGGTTGTTTGGAACCCATGTATTGGTAAATACAGGAAATTCCCAAACGCGAATGGCAAGATGGAGGCATGTATTAATTTTGCATATGGTTTTGGTTATGATGAGTCTAATGATGATTATAAGATTGTGTGCGTTTTCGATTGGTTTGAAAATGATACTTGGCATCAAAATATGGTGAAGGTTTACAGCTTAAAGAGGAATTCTTGGAAAAGGATTGATGATTACAAGGGAAATGTATTGGACTGTGATTCAACGGCAAAGACTGCAAGTGGGAAGTTTCATTGGTTCACATACCCATTGGAGGGGGAAATTAAAAAGGATATTATTTCTTTTGATGTTGGGAGAGAGGTATTTGGAATAGTTGAGCAACCTAATTACGGTTCGGATCCTTTCAATTTGACACTAGGTGTGCTGGGAGGATGTCTTTGTGTTCTTTGCAATGATGAAATAACAAAATATGCGGATTTATGGGTTATGAAGGAGCATGGTGTGAGAGAGTCTTGGACTAAAATGGTTACCGTTTCTTGTATTGGCATGCTTGGGGAGACTAATTGTGTAAGACCATGGTCCATGCTACCAAATGGTGAAATTTTATTGGATAATACTGATTCTTTTGTCATCTGCTATCCAGAAGGTCATTGTTTCAAGTTACCTATGATTAGAAAGTGGGATTATTTGTATGAACCGGTTATCTATGTTGAAAGTTTGGTTTCACCCGTTGTCTATGGAAGGCGAAGGAGGTAGAAAAAGGGGTGATGGTAGGAAAGGTATGCCATGATCTTTGAACATTTATGATTTGATAGTTTTAGTTTAAATTTTGTTTCTCGATATCTTATGCATTAGAGATATTCTATGTTAAGCCAGTTACTTCTGATTTCTCTATTATACTAGTTTAGAAACTGATTACTTCGTTTTTGTGCATTATATCTTTTGCTTCCTAATATAACCTAATGGTGTGCTTCTTTTGAAAATCTTCGTTTCTCTTTCACTTTTAGAACCCTGGGTCATATAGATGATAATTGTAACACTTGCACCAATAGAGTCAGGGATGGTCCTACCACTAAACAGTTTAGGTTCCTGCGTAGAGCCCTATTGTAGAAGAGCCCTAAAGTTTTATAAATGTGAGTATATTTTAGTTATATGAATGACACGTATCTGTAGATAGAAATAATGTTAGCTGAGTAGGGAAGATAGCACAAAGAATCAGATATAGACTCACTCCTTGAAGGAATCCACCTAAGGCCTTAACGGGGTATAGGCTCAACATTAAAAGGAATCCACCAAGAAATGAAAGACCTTACGGATAATTCACTACTCATATGAGTCTGCCGAAGAAATACAGTAACATATCTAAGCAAGAATAAAGTCTAACACTTCAATATTATTTCACTCCAATATATTTTATCCTAAATTGCAGATTGCAAACCCATATTATAGTGGGAACATCCCTCCAACTTTGGTACATTAAAAGACACTTAGATAATTGATATTATTAAAAGAGTTTTTTAATTTGTTTCTTTGGGTGGCCCGCGTCACAAAAATGTGTGTTAGAATTTCAAAACGTGAAGATTTAAAATACTATGTTTTCATGTAGAAGAACAAGAAAAGTAAATATTGTATAAAATAGATAAATCTTGAATAACATGTAGTCCCGATTTTATATTTTTGCTAGGGTTCCTTAGAGAACCGGTCATGAATAGAGTCATATGAAATTTGAACCGAAGCCTCTTGGTAATGAAGTTCTTTTTCGGTGCCTAATTTGTTGGTTCCTAAACTTGATATCTTATTCGTCTAACAGTTTTATGTTTTCTTTCTTTTTTTAATATCAGGTGTACGTGAGTTCCAAATATTTCCTTGGAGAATATGACTACTGAAATATCAGAATTACCTTATTATTCATTTTGAACTAAGCAAGTAGCAAATTACCTGATATTCTTTCATTGTCTTTTAGTTAGATTTACTGGGAGATGGATTCGATGCCGATCTGGAACTGTAGTTAAAGATCTTTGTTATTGCATTTCTTAGTCTTTTAACAACAATGTGCTCATGAATGGATATTGTGTTTTAAATGACTTACAGACATCTTTTAACTTTTGATGAAGTATGTTCGAGTAATCCATATTTTATTACTATAGTTGATGCAATTTTGTGATTTGATGATGACATTATTTGGCTCTAAAATAAATAAGCATTAGCACATGTTTGTGATTTGTAGATCAGTGGATTTGATTATGATTAATTGCAGCAGAGTTGTCTGTCATGAGTAGGGGCGTCAACAAATCGATTTACTCGCACATTACGTTGTTTCTGGTTTGATTTTCTTTTGAGTTTCAAAATCTTACTTGAACTAGTTTGTTGAACAAACCATTTCATGAAAGTGTTTGAATAGCGTAATTCTTGACAAGATTGAATCGAGCTCAAATTAAGTTCTTGAAGAGCTAAATGCAAAAAACACTCCTTGGTATTGGCATTTCATTTGTTATTTTTATTATCAAAGATTTCTCCTGTATTAAATTATAGAACTTATCATGTCGAACTCAAATCAAGTTTCAAAAGTTATCAAATGAGAAATCATGTTTAAGCTTATTATTTGAATGATGAATTGAACTCAAATGAGCTTTTATCAATTCAAGCTGAGTATCTAATAACTTTGTTTGATTTTGAACTCTAATTTTTGGCTAAATAGAGGTTTTTGTGCTAATAAACATAGCACACAAGTTCTTTTATCAATTTGAAAAATTAAAGGGATTATTTTTACATTTTACTAATTTTCAATTGTCTTAACTTATAAATATTATATCAATATTTGTCAATCCTAAAATTATCGATTGAATTAGAGCTGAATTTTGAGTATTTTGATTTGATTTGTAATATAGTCTGTATCAATTCAAAACATCAGATGAAGTTTTTTATCCCCGATCGATTAGATGTTATTTGGCCCATTTGGTGGGGGAAAATTGTGGACGAAAATCAATCCAAACAAGCCCTAATATTCTTACTTTCTTCAACAGTTCAACTTCATATTCACGTTCAAGGCTCCAAAAAAATAATTGAGCTTAGTTTTTAGGAGAGTCTGGTTGATAACTATTTTTTCAGATTATTGCAGCCAATTATGTACTGTTACTAATATTAAACATTTGATGGAACAATCATAGTTTAGAAATTGAATCTCATAATTTTTTGCTTAAGATAAAAGAAATATGAAACCTTTACCGTTCAGCGTTAATTCGAGTACTCATAGATACTCAAAATATTATAAGACTAGTTTGAAACTGAAAGTTAAAGTCCTGAAATTTATTATATCCGAACATCTTGTCCTTAGCACGTCCCATGCCCACCCCTGATACTATATTTTTTCTCAAAGGTATAATTGTTAATTTCCTAAATCCAGAACCCCTGCCCTTGTTTGTGTGAGTTTTCTTAGAGCATTTCACTGCTATAAGAAAACTTAAACAAAAAATCATTTTTATTTTTTCAGATTTAAATTTATCATCTATTAGTTTTTACAAACAAAATTCTGAAAAATTAAACAAACAATAATTTTCTGGGTTTTTGACATTTGCACCCTGAAAATATAGGATTTTGGCACTTTGCATCCCGACTCTAAAGTTTTGACATTTCGCACCCTGCAAATATAATTTATTTGGCATTTTGCACCCTGAAATATAATTTTTTTGGCACATTCCACCCCGATTAAAAAATTGGCACTTTGCACCTTAAAATTATTATTTTTGGTATTTTGCACCCCAAAATTTTCTTTGAAAAAAGCTCATGAATGCCCTCGATGGAGAGATAAAATATCATGATCAATGCACAATAATCACATAGGAAACAAATATTTTTATTTCATGTTCAATCACAAAAAAATCAATTTTTAATTTTTTTTTTGCAAATTATATGTACAACTTGTCCTTTAATAGACGTTGATTTGCATCAGTTGTGATATTCAATACAAAATTATACAATAGATACAAGTTTTATTTTTAATTTTTTTCCAAAAAAATTCTACACGACATACTCTACAAATATATAATTATTATCTACTAGCATGTCAATTTAGGAATTACAAAAGAGAACAAAGAGTTCTTACCTAATTACTAATAGCTTAGTAATTTGGTTAAAATAAAAAATGTGCCAAAGTTTTAATTCGGGGTGGAAAGTGCAAAAAATTTATATTTTCAGGGTGCAAAGTGCCAAAATCTATATTTTCAGGGTTCATAGTGCCAAATCTATATTTCTAGGGTGCAAAGTGCCAAATCTATATTTCTAGGGTGCAAAGTACCAAGAAAGTTCAAAAATAACTATTCTACCCTTGTTGCAACTAAATTTCATCATCAAAACACACATTAGGATGCAAAGTGTCAAATAATTATATTTTCAGGATGCAAAGTTCCAAAAAATTTAAGTCAGGCTGCAAAATGCCAAGACCCCATATTTGCAGGGTGGAAAGTACCAAAAATTCATAATTTTAAACTCTACTTTTATTTGACATAAATTAACCTATTTTGTACGCAACTAAGTTCACTTAACAAATATATTTTATATAAAATAAGTTATCTCTTACAATATTTATTTACTTTCCATAATTTCTAAAACAAAACTACAAAATTTTATTTCTAAAAGTAACTTTCACAAAAACCAAATAAACAACCTTACAAAATTCAAGATTACTAAAAAATTTAAATTATTTCTGAAACTAATCTAAAAAGACAAAACCCAGACGAAGAGGGCTGCTTAATGCGGATCAAGTTCGTCCCAAAGTTATATCTTGTTTGGCAATTGGCCTGGGGGAGTTTCGGCCCGGACCCTGCCCTCTGACAATTGACAGTGTCATCTATCTCTTTTTTTTTTTTTTTTTTGCTTTTTGTTTGTTTTTTATTTTTATTTCTCCCTATGTTTTCTACTATTTATTTTCCCCTTATGCCATCTTTATATAATTTATATCTCAATGGTATCAATTACATTATTAATTTTCATCATGTTATTTGTTTTTTTATTATCAACTTTCACTAAAATATTTAACTACAATTATAAATGTTATATATATTAATTGGCTAAAATTAAGTTTATTTTAATAATATATATATTCCAAAATAAAAAAAGTAATTAATTATGTCATTAAATCTTCACTCTATTTATAATAATATTAATTATTATGATAATCACAATAAAATATTTACAATCACTTTTCAATAATCAATACAAGATAATAATAATAATTTATCATCTTCATCTTTACACAATATAATATATTATTTCAAACTCTCTATAAAGTTATTAATCTGATACATACTATTAAATTTTCTCCCCCAAACCTCAACAACCAAACTTCAAAATCAATTTTTAAATGCAGGGGCGGACCTCGACAACTTTTGTATAATGCGTATCATATTCATTATCATATCACAAATATATGTTCATAATAATTTCAAATTGGTAAAAATTCAATTTTCATACCATAGAACTGGGCCGATTTCATTTTTCATACAAAAATGTACCAATTCCCTGTCAAACGTTACAAGTGACATTTCCGTTAGTTTTGTTGATAGAATTGCCACGTGACTATAAAAATTTAAACTACTAATACTTTTTATAATATTAAGATTAATTTAAGTGATTAAACTTTGGCGATTTTGTAGATTAACTCCTACCTTTTGGCGATTTTGCGAATTGACCCCTATCTCATTCCTCACCACGACCACCATCCTCTGGTAGTTTTTCGTCGGAAAAAGGAGAGGAGTTTTGTTCGTCTGTTCACTGTGAACACATACGTATAATAAATTTCATATTATGTTGAGTGAATCGTTCAATTTTTGCATTTGAAAATTTAGATCGCGAAACCCTTTTCCTCACAAATATCAAATCGCGATTACAACCTTGTTTCTCCACCTATTTCCGAAATTTTTGCATCTTACTCCTTTGGTCCTGGACTTCAATCTCCATGGTTTAATTCACTCAACAAAACTAACGAAAGTATCACTTTTGTAAAGTTGGTCAAGAATTAGTATGTGTTTTGCGAGTTTGGTATGAAAAATGAAATTTGTCAAGTTCTATGGTATGAAAAATGATTTTTTGCCGTTTCAAATTTGTCAATATTCATCAAATGAATGGTGACATATTTGCTTAAACTATATAAAAAAAAATATTCTTGAACCCTATCGATTATTAGCCCACTTGATTTATGCATTTGACATAACATCCAAAAGAAAATTCAATATCTACTAAAAAAAATTTATAGGAGAATTTGAGTTTCCACAAAAGATATGACTATATAATATCCAAAAAAAAGTTGGTTCTATGAATAAATACGAGTATATAATGTCCAAAAAATAAGAATGAATTAAATTGAATTACATAAATAAATATGAATATATATGTCAATTATGAATATATGTGTCCAAAGAAACCTTAATTTCTATCAAAACAAAAATAACAAATACTATGACATGTGCCACTCAAAGGGATCAAACTTGAGTCCCCAACCATGCTAAAGAAACATCTTACCACTGAACAAATTAATTTTGTTTGTAAATGTTTCCATATACCTAACTATATAAACATTATTTTTTTTCTTTTTTGCCCCACCCCAAGTCCCCAAAGAGGCCCGTCCTTGTTCAAATATCTAATCTCAAAATTTCAAAACTCACTAATTATTATTTAATAATATTTTATAATCTCAACATTCCATTAAAATCATTATCCAAATTGAATTTTTCATATGTTTCGACGAAACCTTTGAAAGTTGATTTGGATAATAGTTTTTATTATCTTTAATTAGATTAGTTGGCGAAAATTAAGTTCATTTTAATATTATATATATTCCAAAATAAAAAACTTATTAATTATCTCATTATATATACATTCTATTTATAATAATCACAATAAAATATTTACAATCACTTCTCATTAATCAATACAAGATAATAATAATTTATCATCTTAATCTTTACACAATATAATATTTTGTATATTATTTCAAACTCCCTATAAAGTTATTAATTTAACACATACTATTCACTTTTCTCCTCCAAACTCCGACAACCAAACTTCAATCCAAATCAATTTTCAAATATCAAATCTCAAATTTTCAAAATTCACTAACTATTATTTATTAATATTTTACAATCTCAATATTGAATTAAAATTATTATCAAAATTGAGCTTCAAAGGTTTCGCCGAAACCTCTAAAACCACTTATTGAGACCAAAACGACACCAAAACAGTTAAATTACTTTCATATTAACCCTAGTTTCCTCATCCCACAAACACCTTAAACCCGAAACCCTAGGCCTAATTTTTCTCATCCCAAAACAACACAATGTTTACTCCAAACAAGAATTTCATCAGCTTCCCCAACCAAATGCAGATCGCTCACCTCCCCGAAGAAATTATCACTGAAATTTTCTTAAGGCTCCCAGTCAAAACCCTTTTGATATTGAAATGTGTTAACAAATTTTGCCTTCACTTAATCTCCAATCCAGATTTCGTCAGAGCGCATCTCAAAATTTCGACAGAAGACGCGAGTTTTTCCAGTTATAGTATCATTTTAGTTTTACTCGAAAATTTATCCTCTTGTTTACTTAAGCAATTTTCAATGCAGTCTTGGTTGAGTGAATCTGTGATTACTTTAGTTAGTCTCGATTATCCTGAGAAAAATTTGTGCAGGTTTAATGACCCGAATATGGGTTCTTGTAACGGGCTTGTGTTAATTGTCATAAATGACAAATATTTATTCTTGGGGAACCCAAGTATTGGAATGTACAAGAATTTGGCTAGTCTCGATGTGGACACGAGAGGATATTTCGTTAAGTACGGGTTTGGTTATGATGAGTGTAATGATGATTACAAGGTTGTATGTATATTTCATGTTGTTGGCTCTAAGGCTAAGGAACCTTCAATGGTAAAGGTTTACAGCTTAAAGAGAAATTCTTGGAAAAGGACTGAGGATTACAAAGGGGCCTATTTGGTCTATAATTGGGCAACGATTGTTAGTGGGAAGTTTCATTGGTTCACACATCCATTGAAGTCGAATTCTAGAAGGGATATTGTTTCTTTTGATGTAGAGAAAGAAGTATTTGGAATAGTTGAGCAACCTAATTACGGGGGGTCGGGTCATATTCATTTGACACTAGGTGTGCTAGGGGGATGCCTTTGTGTTCTTTGCTATGATGAAAAAACGAAATACGTGGATATGTGGGCTATGAAGGAGCATGGTGTGAAAGAGTCTTGGACAAAAATGGTTACTTCTTCTTGTATTGACACACTTGAGGAGTGTAATGGCTTAAGACCATGGTCTATTCTACCAAATGGAGAAATTTTATTGCATTCTATTTTTTCTTTTGTCATCTACAATCCAAAAGATAATTCTTTCAGGTTACCTATGATAAGAAAGTGGGGTAATTACCATGAACCGGTTATTTATGTCGAAAGTTTAATTTCACCATTTGTCTATGGAGGGTGAAGGAGGTAAAAAAGGGATGATGTTAGGAAAGGTATTACATTATTTTTGGACATTTATGAGTTGATTGTTATAGTTTAAATTTTGTTCTCGATTTCTTATGCATTATATGATGTTTGGAAAAGTATTACATTATTTCACTGTCGTTTAGTTAGATTTTCTGGGAAATGGATTCGATGCAGATCTGGAATTGTAATCAAAGATCTACTTATTAACGGATTTTGTGTTTTAAATGACCAGTTATTCTTTTAGGACCCGTTTGTTTGACGGGAATGGAATCTAGATTTGGTAATCTGATTGCATGGTATTATATAATTAAGTTTGGTAAAAAATTTCAGATTTTGGTAAAGAAAATATATTCCTTAAAACAAATAAGCATTAGCAAATATGTTCGAGTAGTCATATTTTATTATCATAGTTGATGCAATTTTTTGATTTGAAGATGGCATTCTTTGGCTCTAAAACAAATAAGCATTAGCAATTTAGCCTATATTTGTAGTTTGTAGATCACTGAATTTTGTTATGATTAATTGCCGCGGAGTTGTCTGTCATGTCATGGAAGTAGGGGCGTCAACAAATCAACTTAATTAGTAGAACATTATGTTGTTTCTGGTTTGATTTTCCTTTTGAGTTTCAAAATCTTACTAGAACTAGTTTGAGAACAAACCATTTCATGAAAGTGTTTGAATAGCTTAATATTTGACAAGATTGAATTGAGCTCAAATCAATTTTATAAAGAGCTAAATGCAAAAATACACCTTGAATCATACGAAAAATTGTCGAGGGTTTTCTATTTACCTCTACGAACATTTTTTTTTTTGTTTTTATAAGATTTTAATTATTCTTAAAAAATTGGCCAAAATTGTGACCTTACTCCTTCGAGGAATTCAATTTTTTCACGGGCTCAAAATATCACAAAATAGAACACTTTGAATATATTTTTGTATTTAAACTGATTTTTAGTATCCGCAAAAAATTGATTAAAACTGTGAACTTACCCCTTGGAGAAAATTTCGATTTTTCTGCTGGCTCAAAATATTACAAAATTGACTTCAATCATACAAAAAATTGTCGAGGGTTTTCTACTTACACCTATGAACATTTTTTTATAAGATTTTAAGTATCCGTAAAAAAATGGCCAAAACTGTGAGCTTACCCTTCGAGGAATTCAACTTTTCGAAGGGCTCAAAATATCAGAAAACCGACTTATAACATAAGAAAAACATTGCCAAGGGCAGTGTACATACCACTTTGAATATATTTTTGTATTTAAACTGATTTTTAGTATCCGCAAAAAACTGGTTAAAACTGTGAACTTACACCCTTGGAGAAAATTTTAATTTTTCTACTGGCTCAAAATATTACAAAACTGACTTGAATTATACAAAAAATTGTCGAGGGTTTTTATACTTACTCCTATGAAATTTTTTGTTTTTAATAGATTTTAAGTATCCATAAGAAATTGGCCAACACTATGATCTTACCCCTTCGAGGAATTCAATTTTTCCATAAAATTGGTTAAAATTTTGATACTTGGAGAAAATTTCCATTTTTACACATGCTCAATATATTACAAAACTGACTTGAATCATACGAAAAATTGTCGAGGGTTTTGTACTTACCCTTATGAACAATTTTTTTCTTTTTATAATATTTTAAGTATCCGTAAAAAATTGGCCAAAACTGTGAGCTTACCCTTTGAGGAATTCAATTTTTCACGGGCTCAAAATATAAGAAAACAGACATATAAAATAAGAAAAAACATTGTTCAGGGCTGTGCACGTACCACTTTAAATATATTATTGTATTTAAACTAATTTTTAGTATCCACAAAAATTGGTTAAAATTGTGAACTTGTAACCCTTGGAGAAGATTTCAAATTTTCCACTAACTCAAAAAATTACAAAACTGACTTGAATCATACCAAAAATTTTCGAGAGTTTTGTACTTACCCCTATGAACAATTTTTTTTTTTGTTTTTATAAGTTTTTAAGTATCCATAAAAAATTGGCCAGTATTTTGAGCTTAACCCTTCGAGGAATTCAATTTTTCCACTGGCTCAAAAATTCAGAAAACCGACTTATAAAATTAGAAAAACTTTGCCCAAGGCTGTGTAAGTACCACTTTGAATATATTTTTGTATTTAAATTGATTTTTAGTATCCGCAAAAAAATGGTTAAAACTGTGAACTTACCCATTGGAGAAAATTTCAATTTTTGCACTGGCTCAAATATTACAAAATTGACTTGAATCGTACGAAAAATTGTCGAGGGTTTTTTACTTATCCTTATGGACATTTTTTTTTCTTTTTATAAGATTTGAAGTATTCGTAAAAAATTGGCCAAAACTATGAACTTACCCCTTCGAGGAATTCAATTTTTTCACTGGCCCAAAATATCAGAAAACTGACTTATAACATAAGAAAAACATTGCCCAGGGTGTGTACGTACCACTTTGATTATATTTTTGTATTTAAACTGATTTTTAGTATCCATAAAAAATTGGTTAAAACTATGAACTTACCCATGGAGAAAATTCTAAATTTTTATCTGGCTCAAAATATTACAAAACTTACTTGAATCATATAAAAAATTGTTGCGGGTTTTAGTACTTACCTCTATGAACACTTTTTTTTGTTTTTATAAAATTTTGAGTATCCGTAAAAATTGGCCAAAATTGTGAGCTAACCCCTTCGAGGAATTCAATTTTTTCACTGGCTCAAAAAATTACAAAACTGACTTGAATCATACGAAAAATTGTCGAGGGTTTATTACTTACCCTTATTAACAATATTTTGTTTTTATAATATTTTAAGTATACGTAAAAAATTGGCCAAAACTGTGAGCTTACCTTTCGAGGAATTCAATTTTTCCACGGACTCAAAATATAAGAAAACCGACTTCTAAAATAAGAAAAACATTGTTCAGGGCTGTGCACGTACCACTTTAAATATATTATTGTATTTAAACTGATTTTTAATATCCGCAAAAAAATTGGTTAAAACCGTGAACTTACCCCCTTGGAGAAAATTTCAATTTTTCCACTGGCTCAAAAAATTACATAACTGACTTGAATCATACCAAAAATTGTCGAGGGTTTTGTACTTACTCATATGAACAATTTTTTTGTTTTTATAAGATTTTAAGTATCCATAAATAATTGGCCAAAATTCTGAGCTTACCCTTTCGAGGAATTCAATTTTTCACGGGCTCAAAATATCAGAAAACGTACTTATAACATTAAAAAAACTTTGTCCAGGACTGTGTTAGTACCACTTTGAATATACTTTTGTATTTAAACTGATTTTTAGTATCTGCAAACAATTGGTTAAAACTGTGAACTTACCCCTTGGAGAAAATTTTATTTTTGCACTGACTCAAAATATTACAAAATTGACTTGAATCATACGAAAAATTTTCGAGGGTTTTCTACTTACCCCTATGAACATTTTTTTCTAAGATTTTAAGTATCCGTAAAAAATTGGCCAAAACTGTGAGCTACCCCTCGAGGAATTAAATTTTTCCACTGGCTCAAAATATCAGAAAATAGACTAATAACATTAGAAAAATATTGCCCAGGGTTGTGTACGTACCACTTTGATTATATTTTTGTATTTTAACTGATTTTTAGTATCATAGAAAAATTTGTTGAAACTTTGAAATAACCCCTTGGAGAAAATTTTAATTTTTTCACTGGCCCAAAATATTACAAAACTGACTTAAATCATACAAAAAGATGTCGAGGGTTTTGTACTTACCCATATGAACAATTTTTTTTGTTTTTATAATATTTTAATTATCAATAAAAAATTTGCCAGAACTGTGAGCTTACACCTTCGAAGTTTTCAATTTTTCACTGGCTCAAAATATCAGAATATCGAATTATAACATAAGAAAAACATTGCCCAGGGCTGTGAACGTACCAATTTGAATATATTTTTGTATTTAAACTGATTTGTAGTATCCGCAAATATTAGTTTAAAATGAGAACTTACCCCTTGGATAAAATTTTAATTTTTCCACCCGCTCAAAATATTACAAACTACTTGAATCATACGAAAAATTGTCCAGGGTTTTTGTATAAACCCCTATGATTTTTTTTGTTTTTATAAGATTTTTAGTATTCGTAAAAAATTACCCAAAACTGTGAGCTTACCCCTTCGAGGAATTTAATTTTTTCACGGGCTCAAAATATTAAAAAACCAACTTATAACATTATAAAAACATTTTTCAGGGTTGTATACGTACCACTTTGAATATATTTTAATATTTAAACTGATTTTAGTATCGTAAAATAATTGGTTAAAACTGTGAACTTAACCCCGGCAGAAAATTTAAATTTTTCAATTGGGTCAAAATATTGCAAAACTGACTTGAATCATACGAAAAAATGTCGATGATTTTGTACTTACCACTATGAACATTTTTTGTGTTTTTATAAGATTTTATGTAACAGCAAAAAATTGGTCAAAACTGTGAGCTTATTTCTTCGAAGAATTCAATTTTTCCAGTGGCTCAAAATATCAGAAAATCGACTTACAACATAAGAAAAATATTGTCAAGGCTTGTGCACGTACCACTTTGAATATATTTTTGCATTGAAACTAATTTTCAGTATCCGCAAAAAATTGGTTAAAACTGTGAACTTATCCCTTAGAGAAAATTTCAAAATTTTCCACTGGCTCAAAATATTACAAAATTGACTTGAATCATACAAAAATTTGTCGAGGGTTTTCTACTTACCCCTATGAACATTTTTTTGTTTTAATAAGATTTTAGTATCTGTAAAAAATTGGCCAAAACTGTGAGTTTACCCCTCATAGGAATTCAATTTTTCCACGGGTTCAAAATATCAAAAAACCAACTTATAACATAAGAAAAACATTGCTAAGGGCCGTTTACGTATCACTTTGAATATATGTTTTTATTTAAACTGATTTATCACTTTGAATATATGTTTTTATTTAAACTGATTTATCACTTTGAATATATGTTTTTATTTAAACTGATTTTAAATATCCTCAAAAGACTGATTTAAATTGGGCCCCTTGGAGAAATTTTCCACTGGCTCAAATTTTTTTTCCTTGAACAATTTTGGTTTTTTTTTAAGATTTTAAGTATCCGTAAAAAATTGGCCAATATTCCGAGCTTACCCCTTCGGTGAATTCAATTTTTTCACGGTATCAAAATATCATAAAACTGACTTATAAATTAGAAAATTTTGCCTAGGGCTGTGTAAGTACCACTTTGAATATATTTTTGTATTTAAACTGATTTTTATTATCCGCAAAAAATTGGTTTTGTCGAGGGTTTTGTACTTACCCGTATGAACATTTTTTGCTTTTTATAATATTTTAAGTATTCGTAAAAATTTGCCAAAATTGTGAGCTTACCCCTTCAAGGAATTCAAATTTTCCACTGGCTCAAAATATCAGAAAATTGACTTATAACATTATAAAAACATTGCTTAGGGTTGTGTACGTACCACTTTGATTATATTTTTGTATTTAAACTGATTTTTAGTATCATAGAAAAATTGGTTAAAACTGTGAACTTACCAATTGGAAAAAATTAAAATTTTTCCACTAGCTCAAAATATTACAACACTGCCTTGAATCATACAGAAAATAGTCGAGGGTTTTGTACTTGCCCCTAAGAATTTTTTTCTTTTTTTCATAAGATTTTATGTCTATGTAAAAAAATGGCCAAAACTGTGAGCTTACCCTTCCGAAGAATTCAATTCTTCCACGGGTCCAAAATATCAGAAATCCAACTTATAATAGAAGAAAAACATTGCTAAGGGCCATGTACGTACCACTTTGAATATATTTTTGTATTTAAACTGATTTTTAGTATCCGCAAAAAAATTGGTTAAAATTGTCCCCTTGGTGAATATTTCAATTTTTCCACTGGCTCAAAAAGTTACAAAACTGACTTGAGTTATACCAAAAATTGTCGAGGGTTTTGTACTTACCCTTATGAACAATTTTTTTGTTTTTATAAGATTTTATGTATCCGTAAAAATTTGGCCAAAACTGTGAGCTTACCCCTTTGAGGAATTCAATTTTTCCACTGGCTCAAAATATCAGAAAACCGACTTATAACATAAAAAAGACATTGCCTAGGGCTGTGTAAGTACCTCTTTGAATATATTTTTGTATTTAAACTGATTTTTAGTATCAACAAAAAATTGGTTAAACATGTGATTTTACCCGTAGGAGAAAAATTCAATTTTTGCATTGGCTAAAATTATTACAAAACTGACTTAAATCATACGAAAAATTGTCGAGGATTTTGTACTTACCCTTATGAACAATTTTTGTTTTTTTAAAAGATTTTATGTATTTGTAAAAAAATGGCCAAACTGTGAGCTTACCCCTTCGAGGAATTCTATTTTTCTACGGGCTCAAAATATCAGAAAACCGATTTATAACATAAGATAAACATTGACCAGGGCTATGTACGTACCACTTTAAATATATTATTGTATTTAAACTGATTTTTAGTATCCGCAAAAAATTGGTTAAAATTGTGAACTAACCCCTTGGAGAAAATTTTAATTTTTCCACTGGCTCAAAATATTAAAAAACTGACTTAAATATTACGAAAATTTTGCGAGGGTTTTGTACTTACCCCAATGAACAATATTTTTCTCTTTACAAGATTTTAAGTATCCGTAAAAAATTGGTCAGAATTGTGACCTTACAAATTCAAGGAATTCATTTTTCCACGGGCTCAAAATATCAGAAAACTGACATATAACATAAGAAAAAATATTGCCCCGGTCTGTGTACATACCCACTTTGAATATATTTTTGTATTTAAACTGATTTTTAGTATTCTAAAAAAATTGGTTAAAACTGTGAACATACCCCCTGGAGAAAATTTTAATTTTTTCACTGGCTCAAAATATTACAAAACTTACTTGAATCATACGAAAAATTGTTGAGGGTTTTATTACTTACCCCTATGAGCAATTTTTTTTTTTTTTTATAAGATATTAAGTTTTCGTAAAAAATTGGCCAAAACTATGAGCTTACCCCTTCGAGTAATTCAATTTTTCTACAGGATCAAAATATCAGAAAATAGATTTATAACATTAGAAAAACATTGCCTAGGGTCATGTACGTGCCATTTTGAATATATTTTTTTATTAAAACTGATTTTTAGCTCAAAATATTACAACACTGCCTTGAATCATACGAAAAATTGTCGAGGGTTTTGTACTTAGCCCTATGAACAAGTTTTTTGTTTTTATAAGATTTTAAATATTCGAAAAAATTTGGCAAAAATTGTGAGCTTACCCCCTTCAAGGAATTCAATTTTCCACGGGCTCAAAATATAAAAAAACCAACTTATAACATAAGAAAAACATTGCCAAGGACCATGTACGTACCACTTTGAATATATTTTTGTATTTAATTTGATTTTTTGTATCCGCAAAAAATTGGTTCAAATTGTGCCCCTTGGAGAAAAATTCAATTTTTTCACTGGCTCAAAAAATTTCGAAACAGACTTGAATCATACCAAAAATTATCTAGGGTTTTGTACTTACCCCTATGAACAATTTTTCTTTTTGTTTTTACGAAATTTTAAGTATCCATAAAAAATTGGCCAAAACATTGAGGAAACCCCTTCGAGGAGTTCAATTTTTTCTCGTGCTCAAAATATCAGAAAACCGACTTATAACATTAGAAAAACATTGCCCAGGGTTGTGTACATACCACTTTTGATATTTTTTTTATTTAAACTGATTTTTAGTATCATAAAAGAATTGGTTAAAATTATGAACATACCCCTTGGAGAAAATTTAAAAGTTTCCACTGGCTCAAAATATTACAAAACTGACTTGAATCATACGAAATATTGTCGAGGGTTTTAGTACTTACCCCTATGAACAATTTTTTGGTTTGTATAAGATTTTAAGTATCCGTAAAAATTTGGGCAAAACTATGAGCTCCCTTCGTGGAATTCAATTTGTACTGGGTTAAAAATATAAGAAAACCAACTTATAACATAAGAAAAATATTTTCATGGGCCTTGTAAGTACCACTTGGAATATATTTTTGTATTGAAACAGATTTTTAGTAACCGCAAAAAAATGGTTAAAATTGCTCCCCTTGGAGAAAATTTCAATTTTTCTACTGGCTCAAAAAATTACAAAAACTGACATGAATCATACCAAAAATTGTCGAGGGTTTTGTTCTGGACCTCGTGAACAATTTTTTTATTTTTATAATATTTTAAGCATCCGTAAAAAATTGGCCAAAACTGTGAGCATACCCCTTCGAGGAATTCAATTTTTAAACTAACTCAAAATATCAGAAAACCGACTTATAACATTAGAAAAACAGTGCCAAGGGCCATGTACGAACCACTTTAAATATAATTTTGTATTTAAACTTATTTTTAGTATCATAAAAAAATTGATCAAAACTATAAACTTATCCCTTGGAGAAAATTTCAACTTTTCCACTGGTTCAATTAATTACGAAACTGACTTGAATCATACAAAAAATTATCGAGGGTTTTGTTCTTACCTTGATGAACAATTTTTTTATTTTTATAATATTTTAAGTATCCGTAAAAAATTGGCCAAAACTGTGAGCATACCCCTTCAAGGAATTCAATTTTTCCACGGGCTCAAAATATCAGAAAACCGACTTATAACATTAGAAAAACAGTGCCAAGGGCCGTATACGTACCACTTTGAATATATTTTAGTATTTGAACAGATTTTTAGTAACTGCAAAGAATTGGTTAAAATTGTGACTGTGGGAGAAAATTTTAATTTTTCCATTGGCTAAAAAAATTACAAAACAGACCTTAATCAAACCAAAAATTGTCGAGGGTTTTGTACTTAGCCTTATGAACAATTTTTTTTTAATTTTTATAATATTTTAATTATCCGTAAAAAATTGGCCAAAACTATGAGCTTACCCCTTCGAGGAATTCAATTTTTCCACGGTCTCAAAATAACAGAAAACCGACTAATAACATAAGAAAACATTGTTCAGGGTTGTGTACTTACCACTTTGAATATTTTTTTTTTATTTAAACTTAATTTTAGTATTCGCAAAAAAATCTTTAAAATTCTGAAATTGCCCCTAGGAGAAAATTTCAATTTTCCACTGGCTCAAAATATTACAAAACTGACTTGAGTCATACAAAAATTGTCGAAGGTTTTGTACTTACCCCTATGAACAATTTTCTTGTTTTTATAAGATTTTAAGTGTCTGTAAAAAATTGGTCAAAACTATGAGCTTACCCCTTCGAGAAATTCAACTTTTCCACGGTCTCAAAATATCAGAAAACCGACTTATAACATTAGAAAAACATTGCCAAGGCCCATGTAAGTTCACTTTTGAATATATTTTTGAATTTTAATTGATTTTTAGTAACAACAAAAAATTGGTAAAAATCTTACCCCTTGGAGAAAATTATAATTTTTCCAATGGGTCAAAATATTACAAAACTGACTTGAATTATACGAAAAATTATCGAGGGTTTTTGTACTTACCCCAATGAACAATTCTTTTTGTTTTTATAAGATTTTAATTATCCGTAAAAAATTGGCCAGAACTGTGAGCTTACACCTTCGACGAATAAAATTTTTCCACGGGCTCAAAATATTAGAAAGCTTATTTATAACATAAAAAATATTGCCTAGGACAGTGTACGTACCACTTTGAATATATTTTTATATTTAAACTGATTTTTAGTATCCTAAAAAAGTTGTTTAAAACTGTGAACTTACCCCTTGGAGAAATTTTTAGTTTTTTCAATGGCTCAAAATATTACAAAACTGACTTGAATCATAATAAAAAGTTTCAACGGTTTTTGTACTTACTCCTATGGACAATTCGCTTTGTTTTTCTAAAATTTTAAGTATCCGTTAAAAAATGGCCAAAACTGTGAGCTTACACCTTTGAGGAATTCAATTTTTTCACGGGCCCAAAATATCAGAAAACGGACTTATAACATTAGGAAAACATTGCTAAGGGCTGTGTACAAACCACTTTGAATATATTTTTGTATCTGAACCAATTTTTAGTAACCGCAAAAAAATGTTTAAAATTGTGCTCCTTGGAGAAAATTTCAGTCTTTTCACTGGCTCAAACTATTAAAAAACGGTCTTGAATCATAGGAAAAGTTGTCGAGGTTTTTGTAACTACCCGTACTACAAATATTTTTGTTTTAATAAGATTTTAAGTATCCGTAAAAAATTGGCCAAAACTGTGAGCTAACCCTTTCGAGGAATTCAATTTTTCCACGGGCTCAAAATATCAGAAAACAGACCTATAACGTTAGAAAAACATTGCAAAGGGCCGTGTACGTACCACTTTGAATATATTTTTTGTATTTAAACTTATTTTTAATATCTGCAAAAAATTGGTTAAAATTGTGAACTTACCCTTTGGAAAAAAATTTAATTTATCCACTGGCACAAAATATTACAAAACTGACCTGAATCATACGAAAATTTTTGTACTTATCCCTATGAACAAATAGTTTTGTTTTTATAAAATATTAAGTATCCATAAAAATATTGCCAAAACTTTGAGCATACACCCCTTCGAGGAATTCAAATTTTTCCTCTGGCTCAAAATATCAGAAAACCGACTTATAACATTAGAAAAACATGGCCTAGGGTTGTGTACATACCAATTTGAATATTTTTTTTTTATTTAAACTGATTTTTAGTATAATAAAAAAATTGGTTATAATTATGAACGTATCCCTTGGAGAAAACTTAAATTTTTCCACTTGCTCAAAATATTACAAAACTGACTTGAATAATTCCAAAAACTGTCGAGGGTTTTAGTACTGACCCCTATGAACAATTTTTTTTTGTTTTTTTTAAATTTTAAGTATCCGTAAAAAATTGGCCAAAACTGTGAGAATACCCATTCGAGGAATTCAATTTTTCCACGGGCTCAAAATATAAAAAACCAATTTATAACATAAGAAAAAGATAGCCCAGGGTTGTGTACGTACCACTTTGAATATACTTTTGTATTAAAACTGATTTTTAGTATCCGCAAAAAAATTGATTAAAGTTGTGAATTTCCCTTGGAGAAAATTAAAATTTTTCCGCTCGCTCAAAATATTACAAAACTGACTTGAAACATACGAAAAATTGTTGATGGTTTTGTACATACCCCTATGAACAATTTTTGTAGTTTTTATAAAATTAAAGTATCTATAAAAAATATGCAAAAACTGTGAGCATACCCCTTCGAGGAATTAAATTTTTCCTTGGGCTCAAAATATCAGAAAATCGACTTATAAAATAAGAAAAACTCCCAGGGTTGTGTAGGTACCACTTTGAATATGTTTTTGTATTAAAACTAATTTTTAGTATGCGCAAAAAATGATTAAAACATCCCTTGGAGAAAATTTAAATTTTTAAAACATTCCTTGGAGAATATTACAAAACTGACTTGAATCATACAAAAAATTGTCTAGGGTTTGTACTTACTCCTTTGAACATTTTTTTTTGTTTTTATAAGATTTTAAGTATCCGTAAAAAATTGGCCAAAACTGTGAGCTAACCCTTTCGAGGAATTCAATTTTTCCACGGGCTCAAAATATCATAAAACCGACTTATAACATAAGAAAGCATTGCCCAGGGTTGTGTACATGCCACTTGGAATATATTTTTGTATTTAAACTGATTTTTAGTATCCGTAAAAAATTGGTTAAAACTGTGAACTTACCTCTTGGAGAAAATTTCAATTTCCACTGGCTCAAAATATTACAAAACTGACCTGAATCATACCTAAAATTGTTGAGGGTTTTGTGCTTAGCCTTGTGAACAGTTTTTTTCTTTTTATAATACTTTATGTATCTGTAAAAAATTTGTCAAAACTGTGAGCTTACCTCTTCGAGAAATTCAATTTTTCCACGGGCTCAAAATATCAGAAAACGGACTTATAACATAAGAATAATATTGCCAAAGCTTTGCATGTACCTCTTTGAATATATTTTTGTATGTAAACTAATTTTTAGTATCAGCAAAAAATGAGCTAAAATTATGAACTTACACTTTGGAGAAAATATCAAACTTTCCACTAGCTCAAAATATTACAAAACTGGCTTGAATCATACGAAAAGTTGTCGAGGGCTTTGTACTTACCCGTGTGGAAATTATTTTTGGTTTTATAAGATTTTAAGTATCCATAAAAAATTGTCCAAAACTGTGAGCTAAACCTTTCGAGGAATTCAATTTTTCCACGGGCTCAAAATATCAGAAAACTTACTTTTCACATTAGAAAAACATTGCCAAAAGCCGTGTACGTACAAATTTGAATATATTTTTGTATTTAAACTTATTTTTAGTATCCGCAAAAAACTGGTTAAAACTGTGAACTTACCCCTTGGAAAAAAAATTAATTTTTTCACTGGCTCAAAAAGTTACAAAACTGACCTGATTCATACAAAAAATTGTACATGGTTTTTTACTTAGTCTTATGAACAATATTTTCTTTTTATAATATTTTAAGTATTCGTAAAAAAATTTGCCAAAACTGTGAGCTTACCCCTTCGAGAAATTAAATTTTTCCACGGGCTCAAAATATCAGAAAATAGACTTATAACACAATACTCCTGGGCTGTGCACGTACCACTTTGAATATATTTTTGTATGTAACCTGATTTTTAGCATCCGCAAATGATTAGTTAAAACTGTGAACATACCCCTTGGAGAAAATATAAATTTTTAAACAAGCTAAAATTATCACAAAACTGGCTTAAATCATACGAAAAGTTGTCGAGGGTTTGTACTTACCCGTATGAAAAATATTTTTGTTTTTATAAGATTTTTAATATCTGTAAAAAATTGGCCAAAATTGTGAGCTAACCCTTTCGAGGAATTCAATTTTTCCATGGGCTCAAAATATCAGAAAACCGACTTATAACATTAGAAAAACATTGCCAAGGGCCGTGTACGTACCACTTTGAATATATTTTTGTGTTTAAACTTATTTTTAGTATCCGCAAAAAATTGGTTAAATCTGTGAGCCCTTGGAAAAAAATTAATTTTTCCATGGCTCAAAATATTACAAAAATGACTTGAATCATATGAAAAAATTTCGAGGGTTTTTGTACTTACCCCTATAAACAAATAGTTTTGTTTTTATAAAATTTTATGTATCCGTAAAAAATTGGCCAAAACTGTGATCAAACACCTTCGACGAATTCAATTTTTCCTCGGGCTCAAAATATCAGAAAATCGACTTATAACATAAGAAAAATATAGCCCAGGGTTGCGTCCGTACTACTTTGAATATTTTTTTGTATTAAAACTGATTTTTAGTATCCACAAAAAAAGTTGGTTAAAACTGTGAACTTACCTCTTGGAGTAAATTTCAATTTTCCACTAACTCAAAATATTACAAAACTGACTTGAGTCATACGAAAAATTGTCGAGGGTTTTGTACTTATCCCTATGAACAATTTTTTTGTTTTATAAGATTTTAAGTATTCGTTAAAAATTTGCCAATACCGTGAGCTTACCCCTTCGAGCAATTCAAAATTTTCACGGGCTCAAAATATCAGAAAATTCATTTATAACATTATAAAAACATTGCTAAGGGCCGTTTAAAATTGTTTAAAATTGTGCACCTTGGAGAAAATTGTTAGCTTACCTCTACGAGGAATTCAATTTTTACACGGGCTCAAAATATCAGAAAACCGACTTATAACATAAGAAAAACATTGCCCAGGCCGTGTACGTACCACTTTTAATATATTTTTGTATTTAAATTGATTTTTAGTATTCTCTAAAAATAGGTTAAAACTGTGAACATACCCCTTGTAGAAAATTTTAATTTTCCAATGGATCAAAATATTAAAAAACTGACTTGAATCACAAGAAAAATTGTCGACGGTTTTTGTACTTACCCCAATGAACAATTCGTTTTGTTTTTATAAGAATTTAATTATCTGTAAAAATTGGTCAGAACTGTGAGTTTACCCCTTCGAGGAATTCAATTTTTTCACAGGCTCAAAATATCATAAAATCGACTTATAACATTAGAAAAACATTGCTAAGGGCAGTGTACGCACCACTTTGAATATATTTTTGTATTTAAACTGATTTTAAGTAACAGCAAAAAAATGTTTAAAATTGTGGCCCTTTGAGAAAATTTCAATTTTTTCACTGGCCAAAAGAATTATAAAACTGACCTGAATCTTACCTAAAATTGTTGAGGGTTTTGTACTTAGCCTAATGAACAATTTTTTTCTTTTTATAATATTTTAAGTATCCGTAAAAAATTTGCCCAAACTGTGAGCTTACCCGTTCGAGAAATTCAATTTTTCCACGGGCTCAAATATAAGAAAACAGATTTATAACATAAGAATAACATTCTTCTGGGCTATGCACGTACCAATTTGAATATATTTTTGTATGTAAACTGATTTTTAGTATCCACAAAAAATCAGCTAAAATTGTGAACTTACACCTTGGAGAAAATATCAAACTTTCCACTGGCTCAAAATATTACAAAACTGGCTTGAATCATACGTAAAGTTGTCAAAGGTTTTGTACTTACCGCTATGAACAATTCTTATTGTTTTTAACTGTGAACTTACCCCTTGGAGAAAATTTTATTTTTTACACTTGCTCAAAATATAACAAAATCATACGAAAAATTGTGGAGGGTTTTAGTACTTACACCTATGAACAATTTATTTTGTTTTTATAAAATTTTAAGTATTCGTAAAAAAAAGGCCAAAACTGTAAGCATACCCCTTCGAGGAATTCAATTTTTCCACTGGCTCAAAATATCAAAAAACCGACTTATGACATAAGAAAAACATAGCCCAGGGTTGTGTATTTACCACTTTGAATATATTTTTGTATTAAAACTGATTTTTAGTATCTGCAAAAAATTGATTAAAGTTGTGAACTTCCCTTGGAGAAAATTTCAGTTTTTCGCTTGCTCAAAATATTACAAAACTAACTTGAATCATACGAAAAATTGTCGAGGGTTTTGTACTTACCCCTATGAATATTTAAAAGATTTTAATATCCGTAAAATATTGGCCAAAACTGTTAGCATACCCTTTCGAGGAATTAAATTTTTCCTCGGCCTCAAAATATCAGAACACCGACTTATAACATCAGAAAAACATTGCCTAGGGTTGTGTACATACCAATTTTAATATTTTTTATTTAAACTGATTTTTAGTATTGGTTAAAATTATGAACTTACCCCTTGGATTGAATCATACGAAAAATTGTGGAGGGCTTTAGTACTTACCCCTATGAACAATTTATTTTGTTTTTATAAAATTTTAAGTATTCGTAAAAAAATGGCCAAAACTATGAGCATACCCCTTCAACATAGACCAGGGTAGTGTACTTACCACTTTGAATATATTTTTGTATTAAAACTTATTTTAATATCAGCAAAAATATGATTAAAGCTGTGAACTTCCCTTCGGGAAAATTTTAATTTTTCCGCTGGCTCAAAATATTACAAAACTGACTTGAATCATAAGAAAAATTGTCTAGGGTTTTGTACTTACCCCTATGACCAATTTTTTTTTGTTTTTATAAGATTTTAAGTATCCGTAAAAAATTCGCCAAAACTATGAGCTAACCCCTTCGAGGAATTAGATTTTTGCACGGGTTCAAAATATCAAAAAACCGACTCATAACATTAGAAAAATATTGCCAAGGGTCGTGTACGTACCACTTTGAATATATTTTTTTATTTAAACTAATTTTTAGTATCCGCAAAAAAATGGTTAAAACTGTGAACTTACCCTTTGGAGAAAATGTGAATTTTTCCAATGGCTCAAAATATTACAAAACTGACTTGAAACATACGAAAATTTGTCCAGGGTTTTTGTACTTATCCCTATGAACAATTCTTATTGTTGTTATATGATTTTAATTATCCGTAAAAAATTGGCCAGAACTGTGAGCTTACACCTTCGAGGAATTCAATTTTTCCATGGGATCAAAATATCAGAAAACTTACTTATAACATAAAAAAAACATTGCCAAGGGCCGTGTACGTACCACTTTGAATATATTTTTGTATTTAAACTGATTTTCAGTATCCGCTTAAAATTGATTAAAGCTATGAACTTCCCTTGGAGAAAATTTCAATTTTTTCGCTGGCTCAAAATATTACAAAACTTACTTGAATCATACGAAAAATTGTCAAGGGTTTTGTATTTACCCCTATTAATTTTTTTTATTTTTAAAAGATTTTAAGTATTAGTAAAAAAATTGGCCAAAACCGTGAGTATACCCTTTCGAGGAATTAAATTTTTCTTCGGGCTCAAAATATCAGAAAATCGACTTATAACATTAGAAAAACATTACCTAGGGTTGTGTACATAATACTTTTAATATTTTTTTATTTAAACTTATTTTTGGTATAATAAAAAAATTGGTTAAAATTATGAACTTACCTTTTGGAGAAAATTAAAATTTTTCCACTGGCTCAAAATATAACAAAACTGACTTGAATCATACGAAAAATTGTCGAGGGTTTTAGTACTTACCCCTATGAACAATTTCTTTTTATTTTTTGTAGAATTTTAAGTATCCTTAAAACAATGTCCAAAACTGTGGGCATACCCCTTCGAGGAATTCAATTTTTCCACGAGCTCAAAATATCAGAAAACCGAATTATAATATAAGAAAAGCATAGCCCAAGGTTGTGTACTTACCACTTTGAATATATTTTTGTATTAAAACTGATTTTTAGTATCCGTAAAAAATTGATTAAAGCTGCGAACTTCCCCTGGAGAAAATTTCAATTTTTCCGCTGACTCAAAATATTACAAAACTGACTTGAATCATACGAAAAATTGTCTAGGGTTTTGTACTTACCCCTATGACCAATTTTTTTGTTTTTATAAGATTTTTAGTATCTGTAAAAAATTCGCCAAAACTTTGAGCTAACCCCTTCGAGGAATTAGATTTTTCCATGGGTTCAAAACATCAAAAAATCGATTTATAACATTAGAAAAATATTGCCAAGGGTCGTGTACATACCACTTTGAATATTTTTTTTTATTTAAACTATTTTTTAGTATCAGCAAAAAAATGGTTAAAACTTTGAACTTACCCTTTAGAGAAAATTTTAATTTTTCCAATGGCTCAAAATATTACAAAACTGACTTGAATCATACGAAAAATTGTCGAAGGTATTTGTACTTAGCCCTATGAACAATTCTTATTGTTTTTATATGATTTTAATTATCCGTAAAAAATTGGCCAGAACTGTGAGCTTACAACTTCGAGGAATTCAATTTTTCTATGGGATCAAAATATCAAAAAACTTAATTATAACATAAAAAAAACATTGTCCAGGGCTGTGTACGTGCCAATTTGAATTTATTTTTGTATGTAAACTAATTTTTAGTATCCGCAAAAGATTAGTTAAAATTGTGAACTTACCCTTTGGAGAAAATATCAATTTTTCCCTTGTTTAAAATATTACAAAACTGGCTTTAATCCTACAAAAAGTTGTCGAGGGTTTTGTACTTGCCCGTATGAAAAATATTTTTTTATAAGATTGTAAGTATCCTTAAAAAATTGGCCAAAACTGTGAGCTAACCCTTTAGAGGAATTAAATTTTTCCACGGGCCCAAAATATCAGAAAACCTACTTATAACATTAGAAAAACATTTCCAAGGGCCGTGTTCGTACCACATTGAATATATTTTTGTATATGAACTTATTTTTAGTATCTGCAAAAAATTGGTTAAAACTAAGAACTTACCACATGGAAAAAAATTTAAATATTCCACTGGCTCAAAATATTACAAAACTGATATGAATCATATAAAAAATTGTCGGTGGTGTTTGTACTTACCCCTATGAAAAAATAGTTTTGTTTTCATAAAATTTTAATTATCCGTAAAAAATTGGCCAAAACTGTGAGCAAATGCCTTCGAGGAATACAATTTTTCCATGGGCTCAAAATATCAGAAACCGACTTATAACATAAGATAAACATAGCCCAGGGTTGTGTACTTACAACTTTGAATAAATTTTTGTATTAAACCTGATTTTTTGTATCTGTAAAAAAATTGATTAATGTTGTGAACTTCCCTTGGAGAAAATTTAAATTATTTCGCTGGCTCAAAATATTACAAAAATGACTTGAATCATACGAAAAATTGTTGAGGGTTTTGAACTTACCCCTATGAACAATTTTTTGGTTTTTATAAGATTTTAAGTATCCGTAAAAAATTGGCCCAAACTGTGAGCTCACCCCTTCGAGGAATTAGATTTTTCCACGGGTTAAAAATATCAGAAAATCGACATATAACATTAGAAAAATAATGCCAAGGGCCATATACGTACCATTTTTAATATATTTTTGTATTTAAACTTATTTTTAGTATCCGCAAACAAATGGTTAAAACTGTTAACTTACCCCTTCGAGAAAATTTTAATTTTTTCAATGGTTCAAAATATTATAAAATTGACTTGAATCATATGAAAAATTGTCGAGGGTTTTTGTACTTACCTCTATGAACAATTCTTATTGTTTTTAACTGTGAAATTACCCCTTGGAGAAAATTTAAATTTTTACACTGGCTCAAAATATAACAAAATTGACTTGAATCATACAAAAAATTGTCGAGGGTTTTAGTACTTACCCCTATGAACAATTTATTTTGTTTTAATAAAATTTTAAGTATTCGTAAAAAAATGGCTAAAACTGTGAGCATACCCCTTTGAGGAATTAAATTTTTCCGCGGGCTCAAAATATAAAAAACCCGACTTATAACATAAGAAAAACACAGCCCAGGGTTGTGTACTTACCACTTTGAATATATTTTTGTATTAAAACTGATTTTTAGTATCCGCAAAAAATTGATTAAAGTTGTGAACTTCCCTGGAGAAAATTTCAATTTTTCGCTTACTCAAAATATTACAAAACTTACTTTAATCATACCAAAATATTTTCAAGGGTTTTGTACTTACCCCTATTTTTTTGTTTTTATAAGATTTTAAGTATCCGTAAAAAATTGGCCAAAACTGTGAGCTAACCCCTCCGAGGAATTCAATTTTTTCACGGGCTCAAAATATCAGAAAACAGACTTATAAAATTAGAAAAACAATTCCAAGGGCCGTGTACGTACCACTTTGACTATATTTTTGTTGTTAAACTAATTTTTAGTATCCGCAAAAAATTGGTTAAACCTGTGAACTTACCCCTTGGAGAAAATTTAAATTTTTCCAATTGCTCAAAATACTATAAAACTGACTTGAATCATACGAAAAATAGTCGAGGGTTTTGTACTTACCCCTATGAATTTTTGTTTTTGTTTTTAAAAGATTTTAGTATCCGTAAAATATTGGCGAAAACTGTGAGCATACCCTTTTGAGGAATTAAATTTTTCCTCAGCTTCAAAATATCATAACACCGACTTATAACATTAGAAAAACATTGCCTAGGGTTGTGTACATACCAATTTTAATATTTTTTTTTATTTAAACTGATTTTTAGTATTGGTTAAAATTATGAACTTATCCCTTAGAGAAAAATTAAATTTTTACACTGGCTCAAAATATAACAAAACTGACTTGAATCATACGCAAAATTGTCGAGGGTTTTAGTACTTACCCCTATGAACAATTTATTTTGTTTTTATAAAATTTTAACTATTCGTAAAAAAAAGACCAAAACTGTGAGCATACCCTTTCGAGGAATTCAATTTTTCCACGGACCCAAAATATAAGAAAACCGACTTATAACATAAGAAAAAAATAGCCCAGGGTTGTGTACTTACTTGAATCATACAAAAAATTATCAAGGGTTTTGTGCTTACCCCTATTAATTTTTTTTTAATTTTTAAAAGATTTTAAGTATCTGTAAAAAAATTGGCCAAAACTGTGAGTATACCCTTTCGAGGAATTAAATTTTTCTTCGGGCTCAAAATATCATAAAACCGACTTATAACATTAGAAAAACATTGCTCAGGGTTGTGTACATACCACTTTTAATATTTTTTTATTTAAACTGATTTTTAGTATCATAAAAAAATTGGTTAAAATAATGAACTTACCCCTTGAAGAAAATTTAAATTTTTCCACGGGCTCAAAATATAACAGAACTGCTTTGAATCATACGAAATTTTTTTGAGAAAATACTACACTAGTTAAAATTGTGAACTTACCCCTTGGAGAAAATATCAATTTTTCCACTAGTTAAAATATTACAAAACTGGCTTGAATTATAATAAAAGTTGTCGAGGGTTTTGTACTTGCCCGTATGAAAAATATTTTTTTTATAAGATTTTAAGTATCCGTAAAAAATTGGCCAAAACTGTGAGCTAACCCTTTCGAGGAATTCAATTTTTCCACGGGCTCAAAATATCAGAAAACCTACTTATAACATTAGAAAAACATTTCCAAGGGCCGTGTTCATACCACTTTGAATATATTTTTCTATATGAACTTATTTTTAGTATATGCAAAAAATTGGTTAAAACTAAGATCTTACCACTTGGAAAAAAATTTAATATTTCCACTGGCTCAAAATATTACAAAACTGATCTGAATCATATGAAAAATTGTCGAGGGTTTTTGTACTTACCCATATGAACAAATAGATTCGTTTTTATAAAATTTTTAAGTATCCGTAAAATTGGCCAAAACTGTGAGCAAATCCCTTCGAGGAATACAATTTTTCCATGGGCTCAAAATATCAGAAAATCGACTTATAACATAAGATAAACATAGCCCAGGGTTGTGTACTTACCACTTTGAATATATTTGTGTATTAAAACAGATTTTTAGTATCCGCAAAAAAATGATTAAAGTTGTGAACTTCCCTTGGAGAAAATTTAAATTTTTCCTCTGGCTCAAAATATTACAAAAATGACTTGAATCATACGAAAAATTGTCGAGGGTTTTGTACTTACCCTTATGAACAATTTTTTTGTTTTTATAAGATTTTAAGTATCCGTAAAAAATTGGCCCGAACTCTGCGCTAACCCCTTCGAGGAGTTAGATTTTTCCATGGGCTAAAAATATCAGAAAACCGACTTATAATATTAGAAAAATTATGCCAAAGGCCATGTACGTACCACTTTTAATATATTTTTGTATTTAAACTAATTTTTAGTATCCGCAAAAAAATGGTTAAAGCTGTTAACTTTACCCCTTGGAGAAAATTTCAATTTTTCCAATGGTTCGAAATATTACAAAACTGGCTTGAATCATACGAAAATTTGTCGAGGGTTTTTGTACTAACCCCTATGAACAATTCTTATTGTTTTTAACTGTGAAATTACCCCTTGGAGAAAATTTAAATTTTTACACTGGCTCAAAATAAAACAAAACTGACTTGAATCATACGAAAAATTGTCGAGGGTTTTAATACTTACACCTATGAACAATTTATTTTGTTTGTATAAAATTTTAAGTATTCGTAAAAAAATGGGCAAAACTGTGCGCATACCCCTTCGAGGAATTCAATTTTTTCACTGGCTCAAAATATCAAAAAACCAACTTATAACATAAGAAAAACATAGCCCATAGTTGTGTACTTACAAGTTTGAATATACATTTGTATTAAAACTGATTTTTAGTATCCGCAAAAAATTGATTAAAGCTGTGAACTTCCCCTTGCGAAAATTTCAATTTTTTCGCTGGCTCAAAATGTTACAAAACTAACTTGAATCATACAAAAAATTGTCGAGGGTTTTGTACTTACCCCTATGAAACATTTTTTTTGTTTTTATAAGATTTTATGTATCAGTAAAAAATTGGCCAAAACTGTGAGCTAACCCCATCGAGGAATTAAATTTTTCTTCGGGCTCAAAATATCAGAAAACCGACTTATAACATTAGAAAAACATTGCCCAAGGTTGTGTACATACCACTTTTAATATTTTTTTTATTTAAACTGATTTTTAGTATCATAAAAATATTGGTTAAAATTATGAACTTACCCCTTGGAGAAAATTTAAATTTTTTCACTGGCTCAAAATATAAAAGAACTGATTTGAATCATACCAAAAATTGTCGAGGGTTTTAGTACTTACACCTATGAACAATTTTTTTTGTTTTTATAAAATTTTAAGTATACATAAAAAAATTGCCAAAATTGTGAGAATACCCCTTCGAGGAATTCAATTTTTCCACAGGCTCAAAATATCAGAAAACTGACTTATAACATAAGATAAACATAGTCCAGGGTTGTGTACTTACCACTTTGAATATATTTTTGTATTAAAACTAATTTTTAGTATCCGCGAAAAATTGATTAAAGTTGTTAACTTCCTTTGGAGAAAATTTAAATTTTTCCGCTGTCTCATAGTATTACAAAAATGACTTGAATCATAGAAAAATTGTCGAGGGTTTTGTACTTACCCCTATGAACAATTTTTTTGTTTTTATAAGATTTTGAGTATCCGTAAAAAATTGGCCCAAACTATGAGCTAACCTCTTCGAGGAATTAGATTTTTCCACGGGCTAAAAATATCAGAAAACCGACTTATAACATTAGAAAAATAATGCCAAGGGCCGTGTACGTACCACTTTTAATATACTTTTGTATTTAAACTAATTTTTAGTATCCGCAAAAAAATGGTTAAAATTGTTAACTTACCCCTTCGAGAAAATTTTAATTTTTCCACAGGTCCAAAATATTAAAAAACTGACATGAATCATAAGAAAAACTGTCAAGGGTTTTTGTACTTATCCCTATGAACAATTCTTGTTGTTTTTAACTGTGAACTTACCCCTTGGAGAAAATTTATTTTTTTCCACTTACTCAAAATATTATAAAACTGACTTGAATCATAAAAATTGTCGAGGGTTTTGTAATTACCCCTATGATCATTTATTTTGTTTTTGTAAGATTTTAAGTATCCGTAAAAAATTGGCCAAAACTGTGAGCTTAGCACTTCAAGGAATTCAATTTTTCCACAGGCTCAAAATATCAGAAAATTGACTTATAACATAAGAAAAACTTTATCAAGGGTTGTGTACGTACCACTTTGAATATATTTTTTTATTTAAACTGATTTTTAGTATCTGCAAAAAATCGGTTAAAATTCTGCCCCTTGGAGAAAATTTTAATTTTTACACTGGCTCAAAATATTAAAAAAAAACTAATTTGAATCATACGAAATTTTTTTTAGGGTTTGGTACTAACCCTTATGAACAATTTTTTTCTTTTTATAATACTTTAAGAATCTGTAAAAATTTGGACAAAACTGTGAGTTGACCCCTTCTAGGAATTCAATTTTTTCTCGGGCTCAAAATATCATAAAACCGACTTATAACATAAGAACATTATCTAGGGTTGTGCACGTACCACTTTGAATATATTTTTATATTTTAATTGTTTTTAGTATACTTGAAAAATTGATTTAACCGTTGAACTTACCTCTTGGATAAAATTTCAAGTTTTCCACTAATTCAAATTATTTCTAAACTTATTTGAATCATACCAAAAAATTTTGAGGATTTATAATCACCCCTATTAACAATTTTTTATATTTATTAGATTTTAAGTATCAGTAAAAAATTGGCCAGAACAGAAAACTTACCCATTCGAGAAATTCAATTTTTCCATGGGCTCAAAATATCAGAAAAATGACTTATAACATAAGAAAAACATTATCAAGGGTTGTGTACGTACAACTTTGAATATATTTTTTTATTTAAACGGATTTTTAGTATCCGAAAAAAATTGGTTAATATTCTGCCCCTTGGAGAAAACTTTAATTTTTACACTGGCTCAAAATATTAAAAAAACTAACTTGAATCATACGACAAATTGTCGAGGGTTTTGTACTTACCCTTATGAACAATTTTTTTCTTTTTATAATATTTTAAGAATCTGGAAAAATTTGGACAAAATTGTGACTTGACCTCATCGAGGAATTCAATTTTTTCCCGAGATCAAAATATCATAAAACCGACTTATAACATAAGTAAAACATTATCCAGTGTTGTGAAAGTACAACTTTGAATATATTTTTGTATTTAAACTGATTTTTTATATCCGCAAAAAATTTGTTAAAATTGTGCCGTTTGGAGAAAATTTCCATTTTTACACTGGCTCAAAATATTAAAAAACTTACTTGAACCATATGAAAAATTGTCGAGGGTTTTGTACTTAACCCTATGAACATTTTTTTTGTTTTTATAAGATTTTAAGTATCCGTAAAAAATTGACCAAAACTACGAGCCTACACCTTCGAGGAATTCAATTTTTCTACGAGCGCAAATATCATAAAACTGATTAATAACATAAGAAAAACATTGTCCAGGGTTGTGCATGTATCACTTCGAATATATTTTTGTATTTAAACTGATTATTAGTATTCGCAAAATATTTGTTAAAACTGTGAACTTACCCTTGGAGAAAATTCAATTTTTCCAATGGCTCAAAATATTACAAAACTGGCTTGAAACATACAAATAATTGTCGATGGTTTTGTACAAACCCCTACGAACAATTTTTTTTTTGTTTTTATAAGATTTTAAATATCCGTATAAAATTGGCCAAAATTGTGAGTTGACCCCTTTGAGGAATTCAATTTTTTCCTGACCTCAAAATATCATAAAACCAACTTATAAAATCTGAAAAACTTTGCCCAGGGTTGTGTACGTACCAATTTTAATATATTTTTTATTTAAACTGATTTTTAGTATCCACAAAAAATTTGTTAATACTGTGAACTTACCCCTTGGAGAAAATTCATTTTTTTCCGCTTGCTCAAAATATTATAAAACTGACTTGAATCATACGAAAAATTATCGAGGGTTTTGTAATTATCCCTATGAACATTTATTTTGTTTATGTAAGATTTTAAGTATCCGTAAAAAATTGGCCAAAACTGTGAGCTTACCCCTTTGAAGAATTCAATTTTTCCACGGGCTCAAAATATCGAAAGTTCGACTTTATAACATAAGAAAAACTTTGCCCAGAGCTGTGTACGTACCACTTTCAATATATTTTTGTATATAAACTGATTTTTAGTATCCCCAAAAAATTTGTTAAAACTGTGAACTTACTCTTGGAGAAAATTTAGCTTTTTCCACTTGCTCAAAATATTATAAAACCGACTTGAATCATACAAAAAATTGTCGAGGGTTTAATAATTACCTCTATGAACATTTATTTTGAATTGTAAGATTTAAGTATCCGTAAAAAATTGGCCAAAACTGTGAGCTTACCCCTTCGAGGAATTCAATTTTTCCACGGGCTCAAAATATCAGAAAACTGACTTATAACATAAGAAAAAAATTATCAATGGTTGTGTACGTACCACTTTGAATATATTTTTGTATTTAAACTGATTTTTAGTATCTCAAAAAAATGGTTAAAATTCTGCACCTTGGAGAAAATTTAAATTTTTACACTGGCTCAAAATATTAAAAAACTAACTTTAATCATACCAATAATTGTCAAGGTTTTTTTAATTAACCCTATGAACATTTATTTTATTTTTATGAGATTTTATGTATCCGTAAAAAATTTGCCAAAACTGTGAGCTTACCCCTTCGAGGAATTCAATTTTTACACGGGCTCATAATATCAAAACACCAACTTATAACATAGGAAAAACATTGTCCAGGGCTGTGCATGTGCCACTTTGAATATATTTTTGTATTTAAACTGATTTTTAGTATTCGTAAAAAATTTGATAAAATTGTGAACTTACCCCTTGGAGAAAATTCAATTTTTCCAATGCCTCCAAATATTACAAAACTTGCTTGAAACATACAAATTGTCAAGGGTTTTGCACATACCCCTATGAACAATTGTTTTTATAAGAATTTAAGTATCTGTAAAAAAATTGGCCAAAATTGTGAGCTACCACTTCGAGAAATTCAATTTTTCCACGGGCTCAAAATATTAGAAAATCGACATTTAACATAAGAAAAACATTGCCCATGGCTGTGTATGTACCACTTTGAATATATTTTTGTATTTAAACTAATTTAAAGTATCCACGAAAACTTGTTTAAAATTGTGCCCCTTGGAGAAAATTTCAATTTTCCACTAGCTCAAAATATTAAAAAACGTACTTGAGTCATACGTAAAATTGTCAGGGGTTTTGTACTTACGCTTATGAACAATTTTTTTTCTTTTTATAATATTTTAGGTACCCCTGAAAAAATTAGCTAAAACTGTGAGCTTACACCTTCGAAAAACCGACTTATAACATAAGAAAAACTTTACCCAGGGCTGAGTATGTACCACTTTTAATATATTTTTGTATTTAAACTGATTTTTAGTATCCACAAATTTTTTTTAAAACTATGAACTTACCCCATGGAGAAAATTTATTTTTTTCCACTTGCTCAAAATTTTATAAACCCTATGATCATTTATTTTGTTTTTGTAAGATTTTAAGTTTCCGTAAAAAATTGGCCAAAACTGTGAGCTTACCCCTTCAAGGAATTCAATTTTTCCACGGGCTCAAAATATCAGAAAACTGACTTATTACATAAGAAAAACATTATGAAGGGTTGTGTACGTACCACTTTGAATATATTTTTTTATTTAAACTGATTTTTAGTATCTGGAAAAAATTGGTTAAAATTCTTCCCCTTGGAGAAAATTTTAATTTTCACCCTGGATCAAAATATTAAAAAAACTAACTTGAATCATACGAAAAATTGTCGAGGGTTTTTTACTTACCCTTATGAACAATGTTTTTCTTTTTATAATATTTTAAGAATCTCTAAAAATTTGGACAAAACTGTGAGTTGACCCTGTCGAGGAATTCAATTTTTTCTCGAGATCAAAATATCATAAAACCGACTTATAACATAAGAAAAACGTTATCCAGGGTTGTCAATGTACCACTTTGAATATATTTTTGTATTTAAACTGATTTTTATTATCCGCAAAAAATTGGTTTAACCTATGAACCTACCCCTTGGAGAAAATTTCAAGTTTTCCACTAACTTAAATTATTCATAAACTTGCTTAAATCATACGAAAAATTGTCGAGGATTTTGTAATTACCACTATGAACATTTATTTTGATTTTGTAAGATTTTAAGTATAAGTAAAAAATTGGCCAAAATTATGAGCTTACCCATTCGAGGAATTCAATTTTTCCACGGACTCATAATATCAAAAAACCAACTTATAAGATATGAAAAACACTGCCAAGGGTTGTGTACTTACAACTTTGAATATAGTTTTGTATTTAAACTGATTTTTACTATCCGCAAAAAATTGGTTAAAATTGTGCCCTTTGGAAAAAATTCCATTTTACACTGGCCCAAAATATTTAAAAATTGACTTGAATCATACGAAAAATGTCGAGGGTTTGGTACTTACCCTTATGAACAATATTTTTTTCTTTTAATAATATTTTAAGTATTCGTAAAAAATTGGCAAAAATTGGCAAAAATTGTGAGTTTACCCCTTCGAGGAATTCAATTTTTCTACGGGCGATAAATATCAGAAAACCGACTTATAACATAAGAAAAACATTTTTCAGGGCTCAACATGTACCACTTTGAATATATTTTTGTATTTAAACTGATGTTTAGTATTCGCAAAAAAATTGTGAAAACTCTGAACTTACCCCTTGGAGAAAATTCAGTTTTTACACTGGCTCAAAATATTACAAAACTGGCTTGAAACATACAAAAAATTGTCAAGGGTTTTCTACATACCCATATGAACAATATTTTTTTTATAAGACTTTAAATATCCGTAAAAAATTGGCCAAAATTGTGAGCTTACTCTTTGAGGAATTCAATTTTTCTACGGGCTCAAAATATCAGAAAACTGACTTATAACATAAGAAAAACATTATCAAGGGTTGTGGAAGTACCACTTTGAATATATTTTTTATGTAAACAGATTTTTAGTATCCGGAAAAAAGTGGTTAAAATTATTCCCCTTGGAGAAAATTTTAATTTTTGCCCTGGCTCAAAATATTAAAAACACTAACCTGAATTATACGAAAAATTGTCAAGGGTATTGAACTTACCCTTATGAACAATTTTTTTCTTTTTATAATATTTTAAGAATCTGTAAAAATTTGGACAAAACTGCGAGTTGACCCCATCCAGGAATTCAATTTTTTCCCGAGATCAAAATATCATAAAACCGACTTATAACATATTAAAAACATTATCCAGGGTTGTGCACGTACCACTTTGAATATATTTTTGTATTTAACTGATTTTTATTATCCGCAAAAAAATTAGTTTAACCTGTAAACCTACCCCTTGGAAAAAATTTCAAGTTTTCCACTAACTTAATTTATTCATAAACTTGCTTGAATCATACGAAAAATTGTCGAGGATTTTGTAATTACCCCTATGAACATTTATTTTGTTTTTGTAGGATTTTAAGTATCTATAAAAAATTGGCCAAAACTGTTAGCTTACCCCTTCGAGGGATTCAATTTTTCCAATAGCTCATAATATCAAAAAACCAACTTATAACATATGAAAAACACTGCCAAGGGTTGTGTACTTACAAATTTGAATATAGTTTTGTATTTAAACTGATTTTTACTATCCGCAAAAAATTGGATAAAATTGTGCCCTTTGATTTTGCATTTTACGCTGGCTCAAAATATTTAAAAATTGATTTGAATCATACGAAAATGGTCGAGGGTTTGGTACTTACCCTTATGAACAATTTTTTTTCTTTTAATAATATTTTAATTATTCGTAAAAAAATTGGCCAAAACTGTTAATTTACACCTTCGAGGAATTCAATTTTTCTACGGGCGATAAATATCAGAAAACTGCTTATAACATAAGAAAAACATTTTCCAGGGCTCTGCATGTACCACTTTGAATATATTTTTGTTATTAAACTAATTTTTAGTATCAGCAAAAAAATTGTTAAAACTCTGAACTTACCCCTTGGAGAAAATTCAGTTTTTCCACTGGCTCAAAATCTTACAAAACTGGCTTGAAACATACAAAAAATTGTCAAGGGTTTTCTACATACCCCTATGAACAATATTTTTTTTAGGGAAATTTACATAGACACCCCATGGCTACTACCCTAATTACAGGTTTTTACCCTCCTGTTTCATATATTACAAAGACACCCCCTCGACCAAAAATATATTACAAGGACACCCCCTGCTACCCCCCTCAAAACTTACAATTGTCTATTTTCCAAAATTAAGTTGTGGCTTTTGTTCCTGTCATCAAGACGAGTTCATAGACACCAACCTTGTCAAATTTCATTGAGTAATTTGGTAGAAATGGCGACCGAGTTTGAAATTTAGATCTAGGGTTCTTCGCGAACCAAACTTTGAACAACGATTTCTCTCAAATTACTCGATAAAATTTGACAACGTTGGTATCTTTTTTTTCCTCTCATCAAGATGAGATCGTAGACATTAACCTTGTCAAATTTCATCGAGTAATTTGATAGAAATCATTGTTCAAAATTAAGGAACTTAAAGATTTTCTTACCTTTGAACAACGATTTCTCCTAAATTACTCGATGAAAAGTGACAAGGTTGGTGTCTATCAACTCGTGTTGATGAGAGAAAAAAAAGACACCAACCTAGTCAAATTTTATCGAGTAATTTGAGAGAAATCATTGTTCAAAGTTTGGTTCGCGAAGAACCCTAGATCCGAAATTTCAAACTCGGTCGCGAGTTCTCCCAAATTACTCGATGAAATTTGACAAGATTGGTGTCTATGACCTCGTCTTGATGAGAGGAACAAAAGCCACAACTTAATTTTGGCAAATAGACAATTGTAATTTTTGAGGGGGTAGCAGGGGGTATCTTTGTAATATAGTTTTGGTCAAGAGGGGTGTCTTTGTAATATTTGAAACAGGAGGATAAAATCTTGTAATTAGGGTCATAGTCAGGGGGTGTCTATGTAAATTTCCCTTTTCTTTATAACACATTAAATATCCGTAAATAATTGGCCAAAATTGTGAGCTTACCCCTTCGAGGAATTCAATTTTTCCACGGGCTCAAAATATCAGAAAACTGACTTATAACATAAGAAAAATATTATCAAGGGTTGTGTACGTACCACTTTGAATATATTTTTTTATCTAAACAGATTTTTAGTATCCGGAAAAAGTGGTTAAAATTATTCCCCTTGGAGAAAATTTTAATTTTTACCCTGGCTCAAAATATTAAAAAAACTAACTTGAATCATACGAAAAATTGTCGAGGGTTTTGTACTTACCCGTATGAACAATTTGTTTCTTTTCAAAATATTTTAAGAATCTGAAAAAATTTGGAAAATACTGTGAGTTGACCCCGTCGAGTAATTCAATTTTTTCCCGAGATCAAAATATCATAAAACCGACTTATAACATAAGAAAAACATTATCCATGGTTGTGCACGTACCATTTTGAATATATTTTTGTATTTAAATTGATTTTTATTATCCGCAAAAAATTGGTTTAACCTGTGAACCTACCCCTTGGAGAAAATTTCGAGTTTTCCACTAGCTTAAATTATTCATAAACTTGCTTGAATCATACTAAAAATTGTAGAGGATTTTTTAATTATCCCTATGAACATTTATTTTATTTTTGTAAGATTTTAAGTATCCGTAAAAAATTGGCCAAAACTATGAGCTTACCCCTTCGAGAAATTCAATTTTTCCACGGGCTCATAATATAAAAAAACCAACTTATAACATATGAAAAACACTGCCAAGGGTTGTGTACTTACAACTTTGAATATTGTTTTGTATTTAAACTGATTTTTACTATCCGCAAAAAATTGGTTAAAATTGTGCCCTTTGGAGAAAATTTCCATTTTACAATGGCTCAAAATATTCAAAAACTGACTTGAATCATACGAAAATTTTCGAGGGTTTGGTACTTACCCTTATGAACAATTTTTTTTCTTTTAATAATATTTTAAGTATTCGTAAAAAAATTGGCCAAAACTATTAGTTTACCCCTTCGAGGAATTCAATTTTTGTACGGGCAATAAATATCATAAAACTGACTTATAACATAAGAAAAACATTTTCCAAGGCTCTGCATGTACCACTTTGAATATATTTTTGTATTTAAACTGATTTTTAGTATTCGCAAAAAAAATTGTTAAAACTCTGAACTTACCCCCTGGAGAAAATTCAGTTTTTCCACTGGCTCAAAATATTACAAAACTGGCTTGAATCATACAAAAAATTGTCAAGGGTTTTCTACATACCCCTATGAACAATATTTTTTTTTATAAGACTTTAAATATCCGTAAAAAATTGGCCAAAACATTGAGCTTACCCCTTCGAGGAATTCAATTTTTCCACGGGCTCAAAATAATTGAAAACCGACCTATAACACAAGAAAAACATTGCCCAGGGCTGTGTACGTACCACTTTGAATATATTTTTGTATTTAAACTAATTTTTAGTATCTGCGAAAAAATGGTTAAAATTGTGCCCCTTGGAAAAAACTTCAATTTTTCACAGGCTCAAAATATTAAAAAGCTGACTTGAATCATACGAAAAATTGTCAAGGGTTTTGTACTTACCCTTATGAACAAATTTTTTCTTTTTATAATATTGTAAATATCCCTAAAAAATATTGGCCAAAACTATGAACTTACCCCTTCGAGGAATTCAATTTTTCAACGGGTTCAAAATATCAAAAAAACCACTTTTAACATAAGAAAAACATTGCCCGGGGATGTCTAAGTACCACTTTTAATATATTTTTGTATTTAAACTGATTTTTAGTATCCTCAAATAATTGGTTAAAACTGTGAACTTACCCCTTGGATAAAACTTTTATTTTTGCGATGGCTCAAAATATTACAAAACAGACTTGAATCATACAAAAAATTGTCGAGGGTTTGGTACTTAACCTTACAAACAATTTTTTCTTTTTATAATATTTTAAGTATTCATAAAAAACTGGTCAAAACTGTGAGCTTGCCCCTTCGAGGAATTCAATTTTTCTTTGGGCACAAAATATCATAAAACCGACTTATAACATAAGAAAAACGTTGTCCAGTTTGTGCATGTACCACTTTGAATATATTTTTAAATTTAAACTGATTTTTAGTATTCGCAAAAAAATTGTTAAAACTATGAACTTACCCCTTGAAAAAATATTAGTTTTTCCACTGGCTCAAAATATTACAAAACTGGCTTAAAACATACAAAAAATTGTCGAGGGTTTTGTACCTATCCCTATGAACAATTTTTTTTGTTTTTATAATATTTTAAATATCCGTAAAAAATTTGCCAAAATTATGAGCTTACCCCTTCAGGGAATTCAATTTTTCCACAGACTCAAAATATCGGAAACCGACTTATAACATAAGAAAAACATTGCCAAGGGCTGTGTACGTACCACCTTGAATATATTTTTGTATTTAAACTAATTTTTAGTATCCGCAATAAATTTGTTAAAATTGTGCCCCTTGAAGAAAATTTCCATTTTTACACTAGCTCAAAATATTAAAAAACTGACTTGAATCATACGAAAAATTGTCGAGGGTTTTGTATTTACTCTTATGAACAATTTTTTCTTTTTAAAATATTTTAAGTATTCGTAAAAAATTGGTCAAAATTGTGAGCTTACCCCTTCGAGGAATTCAATTTTTCCACTTTTCAAAATATCATAAAACCGACTTATAACATAAGAAAAACATTATCCAGGGTTGTTTACGCACTACTTTGAATATATTTTTGTATTTAAACTGATTTTCAGTATCCGCAAAAAATTGGTTGAAACTAAGAACTTACTTCTTGGAGAAAATTTCTATTTTTTCACTTGCACAAAATATTAAAATTAAAACTGACTTGAATCATACGAAAAATTGTTGAGGGTTTTGTACTTACCCCTATGAACAATTTTTTTGTTTTTATAAGATTTTAAGTATCCGTAAAATTTGGCCAAAACTGTGAGCTTACCCCTTCGAGGAATTCAAATTTTCCGCAAGTTCAAAATATTATTGTCAATTTTCAGGTAAATAGGGGTATTTTCGCATTTTATAATGGGGATATAATTGTTATTTTTCCTGTAAAATATGTATTCCGTCCTAGGAGGAATTGTTTTGCTAATGAAAATAAAACAAAAGTTCTTTTGTCAATTAGACAAGACAATACATAAAAGGTATATTTACATTTCACTAATTTGTAATTGTTATCACCAATAAATATTACTAACGAAGATCAACATTTCTCAATCCTATAATAATCGATTGAACTAAAGCTGAATTTTGAGTATTTTGGTCTGGTTAGATTTGTAATATAGTCTGTATCAAAACATCAGATGCAGTTTTTTAGCCCCAAACTTTTCATCCTGATTTTTTGCAAAGCCTCTCAACTTTCTTTATCCATACCAGAATGATAATAACCATATACTGTATAACATATATATTCTTCACATACTGTTTTTCCTTTTTGTGCGAGGGGGGGATTTATCTGCATTGTTGATACCTCTCCTTCCTTGCTTTTGTTGAAAATTTTGATTTCATAAATTAATATCTACGAAAATTTTCGATTTTGATTGAAGATATCATTAAGAAAAGAAAATGTTTGGCTTTAGGAAATCACCATCACCTGCCAATAACCCACAGGAATCAGACAACAAAAACACAATAACAACACCCGGAAGAAGGACTTCATCCGAACCAACACTCGTCATACCAGATGATGATGACGATGATTATTTTGGAAGAGGATCGTCTTCTGGTGTATCCTCGTATAAAAACAATAAGCAGAAGAAGAACAAGGATGATCTTGACAGTATGTCGGTTCAAGAATTGGAGGGATATGCCGTGAATCGAGCTGAGGAAACGACTAAATCGGTCAACAATTGTTTGAAGATCGCAGAGGATATTAGAGAGGATGGTGCTAGGACCCTTGATACTCTGCATCAGCAGGGGGAGCAGATACACCGGACACACGTGATGGCTGCAGATATGGACCGTGATTTGAGCAAGGGGGAGAAATTGTTGAATAATCTCGGGGGCATGTTTTCGATGCCTTGGAAGCCAAAGAAAACAAAGAATATTACGGGGCCTTTAACTTCCAAAGACGATAATGACAGAGGAAAGAAAAGTACGCCGGAGCAAAGACAAAAGTTGGGTTTAGCTCCTAAGGGACCTCATCCAGAACCAACAAACGCCTTGCAGAGGGTCGAGGTAAATTTTTGTTTTACGAGTGTATATATTTCCAATTCGACCTTTTTGGGTTCGTTTATTTTCTTGGTTTATTATTAATTTAGATGGAGAAGGCAAAACAAGATGATGGACTTTCAGAGTTGAGTGATATATTGGGCGACTTAAAGGGCATGGCTATTGACATGGGATCTGAACTTAACAGGCAAAACCAGGCCCTTGATCACCTTCAAGATGATGTTGATGAGCTAAATTCTCGAGTCAAAGGTGCCAATCAACGGGCCCGTCATTTGGTTGGGAAGTGAAAATATATATATATATATATATATATATAGTGTAGTAGAAACACAGATGATTTTATAGAGATTATTATTTCTTTTCCTCCTTGTTTTTTTTCCTGTTAATTAATGAGATAGTTGAGGATAGCAAACTGAAAATAATTAAGTTGTCAAGTTTTAATTTGAAAAAATAAATAAATCAGATTATAGAATTTGTGGAGATCTATAATTTAAGAAATTTGAAAGTTCACGGAATGTACGATTTGATATATGTCGCGATTTTATTACCCGACCAGCTGTGTTATTTTAAATATGCAGTTTTAACTCCCTCTGATAAATAAAAGGGCAAAATATCTCATTGTGTTTTTATAAAAGAAGCACACTGCCTCCCTCTTAATTTTTACAGTTTTACAAGGGGGTAAAATGTCCATTATGCAATATCACAGAGAGTTAAAGTGGCAATTTACACATATCATGGGGAGGTAAATTATATATTTATGCATATCACATGGGATAAAATGAGGTAAATATGTTGTCAAGGGTAATGTTAAATTGATCATTTTTTACATAAAAATAAAGTCTCAATCGCATTATATAGTGTGTGTGTGCAACACTCCACTATTAAGGAGGTAAATTGCTCATTATTTCATATCACGTGAAGATAAATTATTCATTAGTTTATTTCACAGGGAGATAAATTGTCTATTTTCATATCATCGGGAGATAAATTATCCATTAGACATATCACAGAATTAATTTGACAAAAACCCGACAAAGATGCATGATAAAACAATTTTTGATTTTATTTTGAATTTTCTGAGTGGTGTTTTCTTTTACGATTTTGTTGAATTGTATGATAAGTCTTACTTTTTTTTTCTTCATATAATTGAAAGCTTCAAATATTTATTTCTTTCTAAATCTCTTGCATCAATTTTTGGTTATCATACTTTGTTTTAGATGAATTTTATACATACCCATATTTTAGTTTTTGTTTGATTCATATTTCACTTTTTTTTTTTTTTTTTTGTGGAATCAGTTTCATGCCTTCTCTTTCTTTCTTTTTTTTTTTTTTTGGGTTTTGACCTAATTTGATGATAGATATTTTATTTGATCTTATATTATTCTTTTTGTCATTGATGTTTCGTTATAGAATTAATTTTATAATATCTCCTTTTGTTTTGCTTTTTAATTTAATTAATTTCTTTCAATTTTAGATATAAAAATTTAATTTGAATATTCATAATTTTTGTTTTATTATTTTGCATTTTTCATTGTTTTTCTTATAGATTTATTTTGGGTTTCATCTTTCGATTTAATGAGATTATAGATTGATTAATTTTGATTTAGATAATTTCATTTTTATGTTTTGCCTTTTGATTTAATTTGATGATAGATTAATTTCTTTTAATTTTAGATACATTATTTTAATTCTAATATTCATAGATTTTGTTTTATTATTTTGAACTTTTCATTGTTTTTCTTATAGATTTTATTTCGGGTTTCATTTTTCGATTTAGTGAGCTTATAGATTGATTTATTTTGATTTATTTTGATTTTAGATAATTTCATTTTTATTTTCACAAGTTTCATTAATATTTGCAGTTGTCATTAATATTGTTATAGATTTAATTTCATCTTCTTTCTTTTGGGTTATCTTTTGTTATAATGTGATTATAAATTGATTTTTTTTTTTTTATTTTAGATTATTTCATTTTTATTTTCGCAAGTTCTTCTTCCTTTTTTTTTTCCCACTATTTTGCATTGGTCATTATAGTTTTACATCTATCTATACAAACACACATTTGAAGAATAATGTTGACTCCAATTAGTATTTTTTTTATTAATTAAATATTGAGTTGAATTAAAATTTTGATTATTTTAGAACATAGAGATTCTTTATTGATTGAATTATTTAAAAAAGTTTGTCTTATATAGTTAGATGTCTAATATAAAGTTTGTTATTTGTTTAACTTATCCATTCCAAGTTATTTGAAGTGGTCAATTTTGGATAGAAGTCATATATCATACCAATTTAACAATATTTTAAGTTTTACTCTTTTTATATACAATAATCTCAAGTTTTCATGAATTTTATGTTGTAAGTTTAATTGTTTTAGCCTCACAAGTCGGTACTTACATTGTAGGAAATCTTACTTTAATTATTTTTATTATGTAATAAGTATGATTTTTTTAAGTAGACATTTGTGTACCATAAAAGAGAAGCAATAGAAAAATCCACTCATAATATTTTGTTTTCCATTGATCTTTAACTTTTTATTGGTATAATTCACGTTTCATAGAAATTTTTGGTGTACTTTGTCCAAATAAAATAATCTTATTTACTTACACTCTACGTTTTATATTTTATGCTTTACGGTTAAAAGAATTTGTCATTTTTTACTATTATAAATTATAATTTTTATTATCATTTTCTGTTTTTCTCTTTAATTAATTCTATATGTCCTCGACTTCATGAAGGTCAATCTTTTGTTTTACATATTTATTTTTATATTAAAATTCTTTTTAATTTTTTCTTATGTGGATATGACAAATGACTGCATACTATTACAAATATTTGTATTATAATAAATGTTGTTCTAAAATATGATCTTATATTAAGTAGTTTTTTTACAACAAGTAATTATTTATGTAGTAGTATATATAATTAAATTTGTAAAAGATTTTTAAATTTTTCTTTTCACATATATTGATGATTCTATATCATATATATACTTTCGCAAAATTTAACTTAAAATAGTTCCGTGCATAGCACGGGTCTTAAGCTAGTAGTTTTGAATTCAACTCTTGTTTAAAAAAGAGACCATAACAAAACTTTGAGGGAGAATATATCACAAGTGAGGCAATGAATGCACTCATTTAACATGTATACTTAATACTTGAATAGTTAAATTTCTTTACAAACTTCAAGAACTCCATGCACAATGATCCTTTAGCCTTATACAACAATCTACTAGATTGAAAACATCAATTACATTTTCTCCGTTTCTGTATCAACTACAAATACTATGATGCATCATACCAGGCATTTACGACTCATTCATAAAAACAACATCGTATCCATTAGCTTTCAAGAACTTCTTCAAAAGAAGAACTACTATAGCAATGGTTAGCCCAAAAGCTGCCCATGTGAACAAGCGATCATCGGCTGGTTTGTGAACGACCCCCGTTTGGGGCACATGCAACTGCTGCTGCTGATGTACAGTTTCAGGTACAGCAGGAACTGATTGTGAAGCCTGAGCCACATTATTTTCAATCGAAGAAGTTTCATTTGGTTCTTCGATAATTGTGTCATTTTCGGCTGGTTGTGAGATAGCTTCTGTAGCTCCCCCTTCAGCTTCATTTTTGTCAGTAGGTAGTTCAGAGGCCTGGTCGCCTTGAAGTACGGGAGGTGTTTTGCTTAACATACATTCGTGTATCTAAGGCAAAAATAAATAAATTTTATAATTAGATTAAGATCACAAAAAAAAAATTAAGGGAGCAATGTGAATCTTGACAATGGATCCAACCATTCTTTTCCAGCAAAATGGAAATGAATATCAACATATCAATGAGGTGCCAAGGTCCGACCTCTAACCGAAAGCAAATACATCAGAACAAGAATCCGTGGACATATCTAATTAAAAATAAAGGAGCAAAAATAGAATGTGGGAATGTAGGATGTATACAAACCTCATTAATCAGGTTTTGGCGTTCGGAAGACCCATATGTTGGTGCAGTTTCACGAGATTTAATTGCAAGAGCTCGCCTCTCTTCTTTTGTGTAATCTAATGATCCCAGTGCACCATTTGGACTGGTAGGCATAAATGCAATTAATGCTACCAAAGCAGTCCGAACTGTAAAAGTACTCACACAGATTATGTTTCTATCACAAATATAAACCAATTAAAGTAAATATAGTTGCTGTCGAGATAATTGAGCTGTACTGAATTTATTATAAAATACTATGCGTGAGGTAAAGTTATAACAAAAAAAGGCACTTATTTTTGACAATTTCTTTGAAATGAGCTTAAAATCTCAATCATGGTATGGTTGAAATCTCAGGTAATAAATCATAATTAAGCCAGATCTATTTACTTCTCTTCCCGTCTCAAAAAAGCACAGGTAACATAGACATGTACTGTACTGTCAAGTTGAAAATAAACATGATTCAAATTAATTTATTGGTTCTAAAGTACATCATAAAATCAAATACTTCAAGAATACTAAAGTCATCAGCTTCAAATAGCAATATTCATTAGTTCATTATTCAACTCCAAGATCAACCCATTTAACATTGTAATTAGCTGCAAGGTAATGAGCCACCACTCTTGCACGTACAATACTTGTATTATTTTCTTTTATTGAAGCTCTTTTAACAGGCTTAAAGAGTGAGCACGCAACATCTAATTCATCACTCCAAAATGAAAAATCCAAATTCCAATATAGCCTTGGCGATAAAAAAAGGGTAAAATAACAATTACATTCTCCCCACTTGCTCAAGGCGCAGGAAATTGTATGCGTGTATATATATCACACATAACAAATTGCACGCTTACATTTGCAATTCTATTCAATTTGTTTTGTGTGGTTTTCCCACTTTGAACAAGTGGTGATAATCTAATTTTATTTCACTTTTCTTTTATTCATTAGGATATGTTTGAAACTTATTTTACATGACAAAAAATGCAAATAATTGAATGTAGAAAAAGGCAATTTGACCAAAAGAGCAAAATATTCTGAAACTTACGACCAAAATTGTTGAGGGTCTAGTCCTGTAGGACTAAAAATGCAGTTTTAATTAACAAATTAAGACTCTCATAAACAACTTAAATAAAAATATACCACTCCAAGAAGGTTGCCAGTGCTCTGGATGATGATTTGAGATGCTCAAGCATATCTTGGTTTGAGTTTCAAAACGCCCATTTGGCTGTAAAAGAAAATTAAACGAAATCAGATCTAATAAAGTTTGTAACACATGTGAAACATTATTCAATGGATACTAGTGAGTAACTTAAGAAGACTGGTGAAATACCGTTAACAACATAAAAGAAGGTGGCTTAAAGGGATATTCAGCAGGTAACTGAATTCTGCCGTGATATATTCCTCCCTCGAACTCTGAGTCTCTAGGCCCCCTAATTGCAAACTGCCATTCAAATAGATTCTCCTGATGAAAAAAGATTCCAATGCAGAGTCAATCAACATGTAATAAAGCAGAACAGATTAAAAAAAAAAAAAAAAAGGAAACTCGGTTGGTAGCAAATACTCGGTTTCTTTTTATCAACCTATTATCTCTTGTTTGATAGCAATGGTTAATAAAATGGGTTGAAACAAGACAGTATTTTAGGTACTAACACAAATACAATTATCATGGCCCAACCCAATGATGGTCCTACAACAAATTTAATTGGTGAATTTTGTCTCAGTTTACTAATTTCCCACTAATCTACGTTGTAGACTTTGTTTCCAAACAAGTCAAAAGGTTATATTTCCATACCCGTAATGACATAGTTGACATGTCAGTACCATTATCTTACAGGTGCTACCAAACGAGTTTAAAACAACTAAGATTCGGTATATTATGTGCAGCAATATAAGCCATACACCAGCCAGAAAAAAATCATGACAGTCATGGGCAAAAAAAAAATAAGATGATGAATTAAAAACACATTGAAGCAAGGAAAAGCTAAAACCCACGGGAAGGGCACACATACATGCAGAAAACTTCAAGTTAATCGTTTGATCCATAAGTGGCGAAATAGTAACAAAATTATTCGTTCGTAATAAATGTTTAAAATTGTGATTACTAAAATCAACCAAAACCAGAAGAAAATACCACTATGTTGTAAATATCAAACAATTTTTCCTGCAGTACAAGCCAACATAATATGGATGTTTTTACCAGTAACAAATGAATTATTCATAAAAAATTATTTTCATACCTATAGCCAACATCAACAGTCAACAAGCTTCCAAAATCGTTACTACACACTCAATCTATCCCTATTTGAATGCCCAATTTGCTACGTTGAAACTCAAGCTATTGAACTTTTTTACCAATTTATTAGCGACGATACAGAAACAATTGAAGAGAATCGATCCCATAATCTTAGAAATTGCAAAACAAAAGCTCGACCCCCAAAATTACGTAATAAGTCTAGTATATCTGAATTATTTTGCTTAAATTTACGAGCAATAGTTAAAAAATATATTTCCGCGACAAGAAATTATAGCCGAAAACAAAACTCCACGAACATATTACGAAATTATTACAAAATTATTTTGCTAAATAAACAATAAATACCTCGAGAGGAAGGCTCATGAAATCATCGGAAGGATTGGATTGCATCTCTTTGACCTCCTGCAAAATCCTCTTCACCGCCGGATTATTCCGGTTGTACTTATCTTCCGCCATCTTTTTTTCTTGTGGTAGAATGTAGATCGCAGTTCGCACCGCACCTGGTTCTTCTCACACTATTTTATAGAGATAGAAGAGAATAATTATTCAAGGTAGGTGACACGTCATTCATTGCAACATCTGCTGAAATGTTGATTTTTTATTGGTTGTATTTGCCTGGTCACTCTACGGTTTGTTATTTCCGGTAATTTACTTTTACTACTAAAGGCGTATTGGTTGTTCCCACTGCTTAAGTTTAGACACGTTTTTTATTTCTCCCTAAATTATAACTCGTCGTAACATGCCATGTCTAAGATTTTATAGCTTGTTTGGTTGAGAATCTGCGAGATGGAATTCTTTTCGTTTGTTCATTTATCTTGTATTAACTTATGAGGTCAGCCCCAAATCAAAAAATAATTTTTAAAATATATTTCGTGAAGTTGTAGGGACCAACTTGAAGTATTTTAGAAATGATTTTTTGAAATTGTCCATTCAAAACGACCTATTTTTTATAAATTGAGTGATTTTTGCAGGATTTTTGAAAACATAAGGAAGTTTGGCGCAATAAAAATTTCACAGGGTAGTTTGTTGCAGGTTTAGCATAATAAGGGGAGTATTTTGCATCTACCCCCTCCCCCCAAATCAAGAAATTATTTTAGCTGACCAAGTGACCATTGTTTTACTTTTAGTGAAATAGTATGATTTTGCGGTCTGATCCTAGTTAATTAAATTGTTGTCTAGAAAATACAGACCTGCCTAGATTCTTTTCATGATCTGAACTTTGTTCATTCGATATAGGAGATGGAACTAATAGACTCTTATTTCCTTATTTTTCATAATAAATTATAATAGACTCAGTAGTCAGTAGACAAATTCATTTAAATGATCTTTTGAAGCAATTAAAAAAAATCCAATTACTTGATATATAGCACTCTTATTCCACAGATCCTAGCAGGTTGCATTGAAAATATCAAATTTGTTATCAAAATTTATGTTCTTACGTGATGGAATACGTCATTACATCTATAATGTGAGAAGATTGTCACTGACAACAAGAAATGTGTCTGGAAAAAGTCCAAGCCAAACAGTCCGAGCTTTTGCCATCTTATGAACAACAAGACAGGTATAAGTAGCATTTGTAGCAATGTACTTGGAAAAGTCTCTAGCGGTCGCATTAGTTCCAAAATCTTGAGAAGTTAGATGAAATGTTCCCTACTGAGAATTTTTATACCACTGTGTCTTCAAACGAACAAAGTGCGTGAGATAGTATTCACCAAGTGGAAGGTAAGAATTCATCCGAAGAAGGTAGCTCATATTTTGATGTTAATGATTTGTACTTAAATGATTCAGGCCTGCTTCAGCCACAGGATAATGTGGCTGAGTTTAGAAAATTTGATGATTTGTATTTTCATGTTATCTCTCCGCCTTTTCAATTATGTGATGAACCCAAGGAAAAAAGACCGTGTGCTTTACCTTCAGCAGGCGCAAATTTACGGTCTGTTAACATTAGAGGTCTAAAACCGTCGACTGAAGCAATCATTGAAATGGCTGCAGAAAAGTACATTAAGTCCACATCCCAAAGTAGTAATGAACCTACCCTGTTTAAACAACATGTTCCAGATTCAATTTTGGGCTTGTCTGTAGATGACCTTAAAGGAGTTCAACTTATTCAGAATCTTCTATCTTGTGCTGAGGAAGTAAGTGAGAAGCAGTATGATCGGGCGAGAAAGCTCTTGCACGAGTGTTATAAAATGAGTTCATGTACGGGAACTCCAATTCAGAGACTAGCTTTCTGTTTCGTTGAAGCTCTTCAAGAGAAGATTGACAAGGAAACTGGAAGGATATTCAAGCTAAAAGATTTGGGAAAGAAACATGTTGATACTCTACAGCTATTGAACTGGCTAAATACGTTCCTCATAGCATTTCACAAAGTGCATCCTCTCTCTCAGATTGCCAAACTTACAGGAGTTCAAGCTATAGTAGATCATGTAGCAGAAGCAAGCAAGGTCCACATAATCGACTTTGAGATCAGGATCGGAATACAACATATAATCTTGATGCAAGTTCTTGCCGATCGATTTGAAAATCCTATTCAACACCTTAAGGTCACTGCAGTAGGGACAAAATCAAAATCCTTAATAAAGGAGACAGGTAGACATTTGATGATCTTTGCTCAGTCGTTGAACTTGAAGTTTTCTTTTGATATAGTTATGGTTGAAGATATGTTAGATCTTAATGAAAGCCACTTCAAATTGGATGCTGATGAAGCTGTTGCTGTCTATGCTGCATACACACTTACGCGATATATAGGAAAAGCTAATAGGCTTGGAAACATGATGAAAGTGATTAAAAATATCAATCCATGTGTTATGGTCGTCACTGAGATAGAGGCAAATTTTAATTCTCCAACTTTTGTTGAAGCTCTTTTCTTCTTTGGGGCATTTTTCGATTCCTTGGCGGATTGTATGAAGAATGATGAGAAAATCAGAAGGGAAGCGGAATCAACATGTTTCAGTTTGTTCATAAGAAATGTTTTAGCAGCTGAAGGAGAGGAAAGGGAGATCAGATATGTGAGTATAAGTGTGTGGAGGGCATTTTTTGCATCCTATGGATTAGTAGAGATAGAACCGAGTACGACATCTCTGTGTCATGCAAATTTGGTGCTTCAAAGTTTTTCTTGTGGGAACTCCTGCACACTGGACAGGAATGGTAAATGCTTAACTATTGGTTGGAAGGGAACGCCACTTAGTTCGCTTTCTGCATGGAAGTTTCAATGAGATTAATTAGAAAATGTTGTATTTAGTTCATTTCCCTTTTAATGCTTTCTCGTGTATTCTGCATATACGTCTTCTAAGATTTCTCTGTATTTGTACATTATCTTACCTTCTAGCTGATTTCATTCCAAAACCTTGCATGAAATTGTTTGTTAGTTTCTTGTGGTATTCTCTTCAAAGAAATTGAATGGCTACTTATAGTACCTATGCTTAAACATTTCATTGTAAGAACAATAACATTAGCTTTTAATTTCATATATTCCTGTTATGTACGAAAATCACGGAAAATTGAACATTCTACAAATTACGGGGGTAAACTGCCATTAACTCCTCAAAAAAGTGAAGATGAGTGGATTAGTTGATTGTATTAGGCGATGGCATATGTTTTGCCTTTTTCAGCTTCATTCAGTTTCTGATTTGAAACAACTTATGGTTTTTATTTTATTTTTTTTGGTATATAACGAATCACTTATTTTTTCTCAAATGTTTGGAAAAATGTAAAAATAAGACGAAGTAACTTCTCTTCGAAAAGATTTGTTCTCAGAATATGCAACTGGACATGTCTTCTTAATCTGATTAAGTTTGAGTTAATAATTTGATCTGCAGCGGGATTGAAATTACAAATAGAAATAAGTGTAGTATCTACCTTAGGAAAAAAATATATCAGCCTTCTCAGAAATCACCTCACTGTTCTGATTGTATTGTTTTTGTCTTTGTATTCATCTTCTCTAATTGCATTGCATGTATTGTCTGTCTTTATTTGCAAACATAACTATCAGCAATAATGTACTTATCTGCTAAATTCTCCTACATGATTATGGACCCTTGGTACAAATTTACTAAAATGATAGTATTTTGAAACATTAAATAATCCAATAATTTGATATGGGTTGGCAATCTTAATCTCAGATCTTAGCAGGCTGCATTGAAAATATCAAACTTTTTGGTATCAATATGAATCACCAACAACAAGAAATTTGTTGGAAAAGTACGTATTCCAAGCTTTTGCCATGTTACGGTCCTTATGGATAACAAGATAAATATTACTAATATCATTTACAGCAATGCAGTATTACCGTAAAATGAGAAGCTAATGAAATGTTTCCTACTGAAAAATTTCACAGTATGTCACAGAGTGTTCAGCATATGGAAGGTAAGAAATCATCAGAAGAAAATACCTATCATAAAGTTGAAGGAGTGTCAAGCTCAGATTATGACTTGTTTGGTTCTGGCTTAGGGCCACTTCAGGTTCAAGATAATGCAGCTGAGCTAGAACTTGAATTACACGAACATCAAATTCACCAATTACATCATTTTGCCGAGTTTGGTAAGGATGATTTGTATCTAGATGTTGTATCTCCACCTTTCCAATCATGTGATGAGGATATCTGGAAGATTATTCCTGATGAACCCCCTAAGGAAAAAACATCATATGCATTCCCTTCAGCATCCCTTCAGATCCTCCGTGAACATGGGATCAGACGTCTAAGGCCCGATGCCAAGAACTCCTATACAGAATCATCTCATAGTAGTGCTCCAAGACCCTCGACTGAAGCAATCATTGAATTGGCCGCAGAAAAATTCATCCAATCCACATCCCAAAGTAGTAATGAACTTTCCACGCTTAGTCATCCTTATCCAGATTCAATTATAGGCCTCTCCAAGGAAGACCTTAATGGAATCCAACTTATTCACTTTCTTCTCTCCTCTGCTGAAAAAGTAGGCGAAAAGCAGTATGTGCGAGCAAGAAAGCTCTTGCACGAGTGTTACATATTGAGTTCCCCTACAGGAAATCCAATTCAGAGACTAGCGTTCTATTTCGTTGAAGCTCTTTACAAGAGGATTGATAAAGAAACTGGAAGGATCACAGTGAATGATTTGGGGAAGACGCATATGGATCCTCTAGAGCAATTGAACTGGCCAAATGATATCCTAATAGCATTTCACAAAGAGCATCCTCTCTCTCAGATTGGCAAGTTTGCGGGAATTCAAGCCATAGTGGATCATGTAACAGAAGCAAGCAAAGTCCATTTGATAGATTTTGAGATTAGAAGTGGAATACATTGCATAATCTTGATGCAAGCTCTATGTGAACATCCTATTCAACACCTTAAGATCACTGCCATAGGGACTAAATCGAGACCCGTGATAGAGGAGACAGGTAGAAGATTGATTAACTTTGCTCAGTCGTTGAACTTGAAGTTTTATTTTGATATAGTTATGGTTGAAGATATTTTAGATCTTAAGGAAAACCACTTCAAATTCGATTCTGATGAAGCTGTTGCTGTCTATGCTGCATACACACTTACGAGACATATTGGAAGATCCGTCAGGCTTGAAAACATGATGAAAGAGATCAGAAATATTAATCCTTGTGTTATGGTCGTCACTGAAATAGAGGCAAATTGTAATTCTCCAACTTTTGTTGAGCGTTTTGTTGAAGCTCTTTTCTTCTTTGGCGCATTTTTTGATTCCTTGGCGGATTGTATGAAGAACGATGAAAGTATAAGAAGGGAAGCTGAATCGACATGTTTCAGTTCATGCATAAGAAATGTTTTGGCTGCTGAAGGAGAAGAAAGGGCGATAAGGCATGTGAGTATAAATGTGTGGAGGGCATTTTTGGTACGTTGTGGATTTGTGGAGATAGAACTGAGTATGTCGTGTTTGTGTCATGCAAATTTGGTGCTTCAAAGGTTTTCTTGTGGGGGCTCCTGCACGTTGGACAGGAATGGTAAATGCTTAACTATTGGTTGGAAGGGAACACCACTTAGTTCACTTTCTGCATGGAAAGTTAGAAGTTCAGATGTAGTGTCCCTTTAATACTCTCTCATTTATCCTGTATATTCTTATTGTAAAAAGCTCCTTATATTGGTGCGATATTTTAGCTTTCTAGCAGAGTTCATAAATAATCCTTGCACGAGGTCGTATGAAGTTTCGTGTTGTATTCTCTCGAAAGAACTCCTATGGCTACTTTTAGTATATGTAATTTTTCATTGTATTGGAGAACATTACAAAAGTTCCATCTCCGCATACAAATAAATATATCTGTTTAGAATAAATCGGTTATCTTTCCATAGAGTTTGAAATGATAAAATAATTTTGGTGGCTCCATATTTTTGGAATAATATGCATTCTTTTATAATAAGGCGGCTGTTAAGTTGATTCTGGAGGAAAGCATCGTTGCTTTCAGAGTCTGCTTTATTTATAAAAGGATACCGGCTCCAGATGAAAGCTACAAAAGAGTAAGGTTTGTTTTGTTCTTTGTTTGCTTTTCGTTAGTTTCCAGATAACGCTACTTGTTTTTGCTCTGTCATGACATATTTCCCCCCTTTATATTGAAAATTACATGTAAACGTAATTATAGAAATACAGGATTGGAGACAGGGAGAATAGACCTGAAACATGGCAACAAACTCAGCAGAATCTTTTGAGAAAGATGAGCATCCACTTACTGTCTCTTATCATATTGAAGCTAAAAAAGAAGTTCCATGTAATTTCGAGGCATCGTTTGAAATTCTAAACAAGTATAGGAACCAACTGAAACGTTTGAGAAGCGGTTTTGATGCAGAAAAAAATGGGAATTGTTCAGAAACAAAAGGCGATAGTTCAACTTCTCAAGTATTATCAGCAGAAAGCATCGTAAAAATAGCAAGAATGAAGCAACTCCAGTCTAACTCTCAAAAGGGAGACGATGGCCTTTTCACCCTTGTTATTTCTCATGAGGAGAATGCAAAGCATTTGAAACTCGTTTCCTGTCTCCTTAATGCTGCTGAAGACTTTTCCCGCCAAAAGTACAACGAAGCTGAAACTTCACTCTCTCCAATTCTGTCAGCTTCAAATCCTGATCACCCAATTGAGAGAGTTGTCGCGTATTTTGCCTCGGATTTAAGAGAAAGAATAGATTTGGCAAAAGGGGTTATAGATTTGGAAAGAGAAGTAGTACATATAGATGTTGATGAAGCAGTAGTGAATCTAAAAGCAGCTATTAGAGCATCTGAACAGAAACTCCCCTTCAGCCAAATCACACATTTCACTGGAATTCAAACGATTTTAGACAGTGTAGCATCAGCTAAAAGAGTTCATTTTATCGATCTTGGAATAAAACTCGGATCACATTGGATAGTAATGATGCACGCATTAGCTAATCGTGAAAAATCCCGACTGGAACAGCTCAAGATCACTGCAGTCAGCACAGCCAAAGACGAGATTGAAAAAACGGGTAAGTTTCTTACATCCTTTGCAGAGTCAATGAATTTACCGTTTAAATTCACAGTCTTGCACTCGGAATTGAGCGAAGTTAAGAAAGATATGATCGAGTTAGAAGCTAATGAAGTAGTGGCTGTTTACTTGGAACTTTGTCTCGTGTCTTTATCATCTTGTCCTGTAAAGTTAGAATCTTTAATAAAAGAGATTAAATGCCTTAATCCTTATATTATGGTTGTGAATGACATAGAAGCAAATGTAAGTGGGTCGACATTTATTGACCGGTTTTATGAAGCACTGTTTCTTTGTAGTGTGATGTTTGATAGCCAAGAGGCTTGTGTGGAAAGAGACGACCTTTGTAGGAAAATAATCGAGCAATTGTACTTTCAGGGGATAATCAAGAATTGTGTTATGAGTTTGGATGAGTCGAGTTTTAAGCAATTTTTGAAGATCGTTTTTTGGAGGGAATATTTTGGCAGATTTGGTATCGTGGAAACGGAACTGAGCCAAGTGTCGATTTATCAAGCGAATTTGTTGATTAAAGAATGGGAATGTTGGAGGTGTTGTACTTTGGGTATGAATGGTAAGTCTATGCTTATTGGATGGAATGGAACTCCTTTGAGATCTTTATCTGCTTGGAAGTTCCAGAAATAGTGATTCATAGAAGATGAGAGTGATCATTTGACAGTTGTTTTTATAGAAGATGAACGTGTTTTTCTGTATTCGATGTTATTATTTCATTGAAATGGTCATTCACTAGCAGAAAAATGTATCTATTTAAAACATCATTATTAATGCATCTTGTGTTCTCGGGAAAAATACCATTAGATTTTTATCTTCGGAAGGTGACTTGCCTGAGACTCTTTCTTACAGAATCTACTCAAATGTCCTAAAATTGTAAGTACTAAAAAGTTAATAGGGCTGAAATTACAATCAAATGTTCTAAAATTGCAAACACTAAAAAGTTTAAAGATCGAAATTGTTTGTCTGATAAAAAATTGTCCCGAAATCGCCACCTAAGAAAAGTTGACAGACTAAAACCCCATCCGCCCACCCCACCCTTTCCCTGGTAGCCACGACCTGGGTCACATAGATCCGGGTCGTCTGCAACTTATTTGCACAAGTTGCGGCAACTTGAGTTGCATGAACCCATGCCATTAAATTGGGTTGGGTTGGGTTGGGTTGGGTTGGATTGAGACAACTAACTTAAAAATTAGGGTACGCAGAGTTGACAAGACCATTTCAGTAATATATGAATGTTTTGACTCAAACATAATTGATAGTTCAGGCCCCATATGAATCTAGTTTGACCCAGTTTGGTCTCTACCAAACTGAGCCAAACCATGTTTGACAACGGGCATGGGCAGATTTCGGCCCAGAAACTGGCCTGCCCAGGCCCAACTCAGGTGAGGGGAATAGGCGTTGACAATTTGTCAGCACCTACCTTTCTATATTTTTTTTTTTTTTAATTTTACCTATGATTTATCTTGATAATTTACTTTTTTATATACCAACTTTATATAATTTATATTTTAATTGTATCAATTACATTACCAGTATTTGCATTATTTATTTTTATCATATTATTTGATTTTTGTATTTAATAATTGTTATTAAAATATTCAACAGCAGTTTTAACTGTTATATTCGATTATATTAGTTGGTAAAAATTATGTTCATCCTAATATATAGTATATATTACAACATAAAATTATGTATTAATTATCTCATTAAATATATTATTTTATTTAGGATGAAATACAGTTTCCCCCCTTTAAGTATGAGGTTGATATTAATTATCCCCTAAAGTATCACTTGTAGCACTTACCCCTCTTTGTTATAGTTTTGGAGTTTTGATTCCAAAAATACCCCGACCTCTTTAATAAATAATAAATTTCTTTGTTAATTAAAAAAATTATTTCTTTATTAATTATGAATCGATCAATTCACCAAACAACATTATGTTTCGATTTCTTCATTTCTATTGTTTCCTTACGTTTTTCGATCTCAATTTTTTTCTTTATTTTTTGTTTCATTTTTCTTTTTTTCTTTTAATTTCTATCTCAATTTTTTTCTTTATAGTTTTCTTAGTTTTTATTTGGTAATAATTATTTCATTTATTTTGGTAATATTATGCATTATGTGAATGATGTTTACAATTTTCGCATTCAAACAATTGTTATCAAAATATTTTATTGTATTTTTTCGTATTATTTTCGATTATATGTTGGCTAGAAAATGGTGTCATATTATATATATATATATATATAAAAGCATTCTGAATCATTACAATATAATAACTCATCATCCCAATCATTACACAATAAAATATTATATTTTAAATCCTATAAAGTTATTGATTTGACACTTACTTCCTATCTTTTTTCTCCAAACCCCAACAACCAAACCACCATCCAAATCAAATCTCAAATTTTAAAATCCACTAACTATTACTCCCTCCGGTTCATATTAATTGTCACATTGTTACTTTTCACACATATTAAGAAACCTCATGATTAATCACTTTTACATGGTAAAATATCAAAAATACCCTTCCTAGTGACTCTTGAGCTTCTCAACCTATATGTAAGAGAAGGACAAAATTGGAAAAAATTGCATTGGAAACTCAAATGTGCCAATTAATATGAAACATAAAAATTTGGCAAATGTGCCAACTAATATGAACCGGAGGGAGTATTTAATAATATTTTACAGTCTCAATATTTCATTGAAACCATTATCCAAATCGAGTTTCAAAGATTTCGTCCAAACCTTCGAAACCACTTTTCCAGACCAAACCCAGTCAAACTACTTTCATATTAACCCTCAGGGTTTGGACATGATCTAGCCCTCCTATGCCAAATTCCTCCTACCAACACAAAAGAAATTCAAGTATGTTTAGTAGATCAATTACAAATTAATAACAAAGGTATCATGTGTAATGGAAAATGCTTGTCCAAATCTAGTTAGTCAAACTCATCCACCCACATTTCTTTGTGATTGGTAATTTTTTCTGTAAGTTTTTTCCTATCCCAATACAATTGCGTAATTACTATGAGATTGGTCGAACCCAACGCGAATAGAATTTCCTCATATGTACCATTGACACAAAATAATTTTTTTCGTAGTGGCAATGTGGCATGGACTCCCATTCTCCCACAAGTACAGCAAAGCACGTGGTATCAAGGCCTCTACGTGGGAATTGGTAAAATAGGGGAAATCACCTCTTGGCCCTTTTCTACAATAATCAGTTGTACTCTTTTGTTACCTAAACTCGTTGTTTCCCCTCTGCCGGGAGCTCAAACTCGTGGTTCTAACATCATTTCACACTGTAGAAATCTCACTGAATATCACCGCAGAGCTTATCTAAGGAAAAAACAGAGCAAAAATGGAGGCAATTGACAGAACAGAGATGACTGTTACGTGGCTGAAGAAGCACCGTCTTACCTACGTGGGAGCCACGCGCCACCCGTTTATCCTAAGTATCCGTGACGGTACCGTCGATATCTCCGCCTTCAAGCGTTGGCTGGTAAATTAATTTAATATTTACATATGTTCTCTATTTAGTATTTACGGATAATATTAATAATTTCCATTTAACAATTCTTTTGGTTATCTCGCACAATTGGATTGTCCTAGTTTACAGTTCATAGTTTTATTTCGGTGAGCCTTGAGTATATTTTTCCCAAGTATTTCGTGATCTCAATTGAAAAAAAAAATTATGCTTTAAGATTTTTTTTTTTAGTTTTTCAACTTTCATCTCATCATTTTGCCACTCCTATTGTTATTTTTATTTTCTTAAATTTGTCAAATTATGCCTCTCCAAATACAAGGTAAATTACACAGATATCTTAGTGTTTTAGAAGTTCGCATGACATATACAAATTTGACTAAAACACATTGAACCGAGTGATTGATGATTCTTATTTAAAATTAAATGCAGGGACAAGATTATATATTTGTTAGAGCATTTGTTCCTTTTGCTGCAAGTGTCTTACTGAAAGCCTGGAAGGAATCAGATGATAATTCTGATGTAGATGTGATTTTGGGTGGCATTGCTGCTCTGAATGATGAGGTTGAGTGGTTCAAAAAGGAAGCTACTAAGTGGAGTGTTGCTCTCAACAGTGTTGTGCCTCAGAAGGCGAACCTCGATTACTGCAGGTACTATGTTGTTTCTATATAGTCTTCATTCGTCTGTGATTTAATGAAAGTTTCAAAGTGGCTATTTTGTTGGTTAATGTTTGATTGTCTTGATCTGGATTGAAATTCGAGATATTTGCATCACTAAGTTTCACTAGAGAGAAAGCTTTGGCTTGGCTTTATAGAAGACAGCTGAATTTTTTAGTAAATATTCCTTGTTTTTACTTAAAATATGGAAGAACAATAAACAATAGGCGAGATTGCATTTTTAGTCCCTCGGGACTGGACCAGTGCTTGTGGTCATGCGCTTAACAAAACTGCAATTTTGTCCCATTTTTGTGGATATTATGCACTTTTGATCCAGTCGCCCCTTACCCGTCCAGTTTTTGCACTTCTGGTCCTATAGGATAATCTCAATTTGCACCTTTGGTCCTATTGCGTTGTCTTCGTGTTGCACTTTGGTCCCAAATTGGATTGATGTGGGCAATATGACCAAAAGTATAAAATGTGTTAAATATTACGAACAAAAGTGCAATTTTGTAAAAACATGAAACCAAAGGTGTTGAATGTCCTGTACAGTGGGACTAAAAATGCCTTTTTTTTCCCCATAAAGAAGTTCACCTTCCGAATAATCGATGATCACAATTGTTAAAGAAATAGAGGAGTGGACACCTAAAAGAACTTGATACGTGCAATGGTTTTACCAAACAAGACCAGAAACGAAAATTTGTCTAACCTGAATTCATTATATGGATTCCAATAAACTACTTACTTGTCCAAATCGGAAGTTGAGGCTTTATATTTTCCAGTATGAATATAAAATGATCATTAAACTATGTAATAAGTAATTGTGTATTACCGTTATGGTCACAGATTTTTGGAAAGCTTAATCAGCCCAGATGTGGACTACACTCAGGCCATAACAGCATTTTGGGCAATTGAGACAGTGTACCAAGAAAGCTTTGCTCATTGCTTAGAAGATGGCTCTAAAATCCCAGATGAACTAAAAGAGACATGCCAAAGATGGGGCAATGCTAGCTTTGGTCAGTATTGCCATGCCCTCCAAGGCATAGCTGATCGTCAATTGAAGAAAGCATCCGATGATGTTCTAGCCAAAGCTGAAGTTAATTTGTTACGTGTACTTGAATCTGAAGTCGAATTTTGGAACATGAGTCGAGGTGAAGTTTGAGTTGTGGTTGTTGTGTAAGATTTTTGGATTGTAGCTAGTTTGTGTTAACTGGTGTATATTTAGTGTGTTTCTTCTCTTGCAATTTGAAGCGAGTAAAGTTTGGACATAACTTTTTGTTGTTCTTCCTATGTTTGTTAATTCTTGTAATATTCAACAATGAGTTCATAGCCAACCATCAGTTCTTCCTAATCTTACAACTAGAAGATTACAATAGAGATGGAAACGAACAGAGTTTTGATCAATTGTGTAATTGGATTGAATATAATACAATTTATAAGTTTGTTTGTTCTTTTTATTGAACTTATGATGGCGTTAGAATTTGAATTGTTTTACAAAAACTGAGCCCAAAAGAACTTTAATCAAGATGAGTCTAACTAGTTTGATTTTTATGCATATATCTTAGAAGTAATATACTAATTTAACAAGTCGAGTCTGAATTGAATCTCAAGAATCATAAGACGGTAATTGTCGTTCAAACTTAATTTGTTCTCAAATCAAATTGATCCAAACAAGTGCTCTAGATTTGTTATTATGGAATTGAAATCCATACCTCAAATCCATCAATCCTTCTGTGTGGCACGTTATAGTTAAAGAAAATGTGCGAAAGTCTAAAGTGATGCAATGAAGCTTTAATTATCCCAAAAAACAATATACTACTCAAAAAGGCTCTACTGGCTTACTGCTACACCAAAAGCCCAATTTACACAGTCACAACTCACAAATGTAGTTTACAAAGTCTCTGATACAAATAGGACACAGCATGCCATCTAAAATTCACAAAAATCCCATTCACAGGTACAGTATGTGCACAGATACACACTCACATGAACATTATGTGTGAATTACTGATAGAAAATGTACATAAAAAACTGATAAAAATTTGAAAAATTGTATTTCCTTCTTGATAAATACTTAACTTAAATGTACTGTAGCCAACTCAAAATACATCCAAACAAATACAGCTGTGAACAGGTCGGATTACCAGATAAGTCTAATCAGTATCAGTATCTGGATCTGGATCTGGATCCATTTATTTTAGTTGGATCCGGATTGTGTATGAAGTATGAACAAGATGTGATTCAGGAGGTCGCACAACACTAATTCGCAGCATTTGATCCAAGTAAACCAACATCTGCACCTAAGCTCTTGGTATAATTCAACACACCCAAAAAAAAAAATTTAAAAAAAGATCAGATAATTTTGGAAAACTTTAATAATTTAAAGTCAACTGCAAACAAGCGCGACATAAAGACAACTTTAAATACTAAAAATTCACTAGTACAAGAGTTACATATATACTAGGATATATGTATAGCACAACACTAAAATAGAAAGTCAGACGTTATCGAGTAATTGCTCTTCTAAAAGAATCATGCCATGACATTTCTTACTTTAACGCACAGCTCCAGTTTGTGTAACACGGTGATGCAATGATGCACTTGTAGTAATGACTTATTAAGTGGCTGAATCTTGTGCAACTTCATCTACTCTTTCCTTGCTCATGTCATTAAAGCTTCGTTTTTTGGATGAAGAGGAAGGAGCTAACTCCTTTTCTTTTTGCAGCTGGGCTTCAATGCTTGGCGGAGGAAACAATGGAGGTTCACTGCCACTTAGTTGACAAAAGACTCTTTCAACTGTTTCACTGATCTCCTTTCCTAAACCATTTTGATCCAAAATTAACTCCCAAACTGATTTGGAAGCCTTTTCAAGTACAGGAGTTCTGCATATATTTCCCAACCACATTAGTTTTGTTATATGACAGTTTATTTTACACTAAATTAAAAAACAGAAGTAATGAACCTGGACTTAATAAACCGAACAAATCCACAGGAGTGAGCCAAGACAACGGTAAAACTCAATACATTGTAGGAAGTCACTGAACTCATATGCAAGCTCACCAAGTTCCAAGAGATGGACATAAAATAGAAGTGTTTGAATAAACAAGATTACTGTCTTTGATTCCAACAGTAACTTTATTGGCGGTAAAATTGCACTTTTTGTGCCACATGACCTTCAACACTTTTGGTCTAGCATTTACAGAATTGCACTTCTAATCCAAACTTTTTACTATTTTCTACGTTTGGTCTCATCACCCTTCTGGATCCAATATATGACCAAAAGTGTAAAGCTGCGACAGTTCTATAGGACCAAAAGTGCAAAACAGGACCATTCAGTGGGACCAAGAGTGCAGACTTTTTTAAAAAGTTGGGACCAAAAGTGCAGTTCTGTAAATTGTGGGATCAAAAGTGTAGAGAGTTCAATCATGTGGGTCAGAAAATGCAATTTTTTCCTTCATTGGCCAATTATTCCTAGCAGTCGTCACAGCCTATCATAAAAGAACTTAGAAGCAATGAGGAGAAAACTATGCATAGTGGTACAACAATACCAAAACTACAACATGGACACTTAGTACAACAATTTGTATACTAAAGTAGTCACTCTTAGAATAAGCATAATCCTATAAGAATGACTAAATGTAACAATCACTTACTCAAGCTCTTGCCGGAGAGCATCAAACAACTCTCGCTTGGTCTGTTTTTCAGCTCCAGGAGTACTGAGAACCTTACTCTGCTCCACCATTTTTATTGTGTTACTCTTAAGCTCCTCCTGCAAAATATAAGTCAATTGTTTTTTGCTTTAGAAAACCATGAACATCAAAAGATAAACTACAAAAGAAGTTTTAGAAACGTAGAAAAAAATTCAAAATAAACAAGATTTTGTTAATGCTTTAATACTCAATGTGAGTTTAAATTATTTAGTTAAGGGATTGGGGGAAAGTACCAACATAAAGTTCAGCTCTTAGCCTCTTAGTATTTGTGACTCGGAAAACTATAGCATAAAATGGCAAAGTATGTCAGTTCCATACATAGCATTCCCTTTGTGCTTATATATATAAAACCAGACGTGAAAAGATTTTTAATTATGCCTACTTTTCCATTAAACCCGAAGCTCAAATTAGAGTAGAAGAAATCCCACTATTGCTATGAGAAGATAATTCTGTACATTCCACTCACAGCTCAAGTATGCAACTTTATTTTACTACTTCATGAACTGCAAAACCCTCTTCCTAACTCAAATTCTACAAAAGTGCAAATTTAAGATAACAAAAAGCAGAAACATACAGAAGAAAACAAAGAAAAAAAATTCACCCTTCAAACATTTTTTTCCTTCTAGGAAGACAACTAATATCATGAAATCGATGGATATAACCCTGTTCACTGAAGAAAAATAGGGCAGAAATTTAAAGCATCACAAATAATTAAAAAAAAATCCTCAAATTAGAAACAAAATTAGAGACAATAAAAGTATAGAACATAGAGCAATACACAAACACACACCAAAAAAAAAAAATCTCTCACATTGGCTTTGAGCTGATTAATTATTTTCAATCGGATGGAGTCGATTGTGCCGTCGTTCATGAGAGTCTCCAGCACGTCTTCTGGGGTTATCACAGACGATTCCATCTTCTTTTTAGGTCTTCTTCTGGGGATTTCGGTAATTGAGAGCTGATTTCTTCTGAGTTTTGTTGAATCGAATTCTGGCAGGAGAGGAGAGAAAAATAGCCTAGGAGTTCAGATATTATATATGAACATTATTTATTTTTACAAGGTTCCATCGATTATTTGTTATAGGTTCTGCAAATATTATCCAGTTAACAAATGACTCCCTGTATTATTCCTAAAAGATAATTTACCCCATAAATAAATCAAATGACTATATACCCCTCTCTAATTTTTGTAAAAAGAGTTCACTGCCCCCAATATCCTTATATATTCGTCGATGAAATTACTCTTAATTATAAAGTGTCCATTAAGAATATCACAAATGTTAAGTGCCACATTGAGAATATCATATGAGGGTAAATGTCAACTAAGCAATATTATAGAGAGGTAAAATTCTCGTTAAAAATATCCAGTTATTGAAAAATCTCACACGATATTGAAAAATAACTATCCAAAATAGTGATGTTCAATGTTTAATTCAACATATATACTTTTTTTTATTACTCTATTTTTTTCTTACTTAAGAATCTCATCAGTGAGATATTATTTTGTGCAGCCTTGACATGTAAAATATGCAATTTATTCAATTTTGTCATAGTATACAATGTAGAACAACATCTTAAATTACCACTTTTTATTTAATTTAGAGACTAGTGTATCATAATCGGAATGCTGCATAACATTATTTATTGTAATGGCTGCACGGCCTGCACCAACTATGGGCATGTTTGTTTGGTGTTTGGGAAAGTAGTTTGAGAGAGTAGTAGTGGTTTGTGAAATAATCTCGATCTGCGTAATGTTGTTTGTTTGGATTTTGAGAGTGCGGTTTGAGAAATAAAGTAGGTGTACGTTTTTTTAGAAGAGTTAAGTTGTAGTTGTAAGATGTGTAAGACTTTACGTCAAATCATGTTTGTTATGTGAGATAAATGAGTAAAAGATAGGTTACTTTATGTCAAATCAGAGTAGAGTTTGTATAGGTTTTGTTTTGAGATAAGAAAATTGTTGGCTTTTGAAAAAGTAGTTTGAAAAAATTGAGAGATAAAAAATTAATTTCAGAAAGTAGAAAACATGTTTGTTTGGCATTTCCCAAACACGAAAAAAAATTGGGAAACGCCAAACAAACAGGCATATCTTTTTTCCTCATTTACTGAATTATATAAAAATATTATACTATATTAGATTAAATGATTTTTAACTGTGGTAGTATAATTGGCTAACTCTAAATCTCTAATAGATTTTAACTGTTTCAATCCCAGAACTTGATACATGTTAGTATTTTCCATCTTTGTACGAGAGCGAACCAAAACCGATCCATAATTGCCGCGCGAGTTATCCAACTGAATGTTAGCAATTGATTCCTATTCCAAAACTAGTTTAAATGAAATATGTAGATCTTCTTAGCTAAATAAAACCACTTTTATTTCTGAATGTATGGCCACAATTGTTATGACCCAAGGGTTACCCCTTTTCTAAAATTACAAATGCAACTTAATAACATTATTACAACAAGAAGTCAGCACTAAAACAACAAAGAAGCTCAAAGTGCACCTCTAAATGTACTACTCACCTCTTCACTCTTGTCAGCTACAAACAATCCCTTTTCCAGAACCCAATCTTCAATCAATATCTGAGAATTCAAAGGCTGATCAGTAGGCACAAGATGCCCTGCATTCAACACCACAGCATGACTCAAACTCTCCCATTTCTGCACATAACCAGCCAAATTCCCATCCTCTCTCCAAATTTTTCTCTCAGCGCCCAAAAACTCTTCAATCCCTTCCCATTTCATCTTCTTCACCCAAGCCAGAGTCGAAAACACCCCATCTCTCAAATCACATTGCCCTTGATACAACAAAACTCTAGTATGCTTAACCAAAAACTCAACCATATACCTCACACTTTTCATCACATCTTCGTGTAAAGCGTCCCCAACCACAGCACTACATAGCTCGAAAACCAATGATTCATTCACTCCCAAAGCTTTCTTAACCTCCAAATTGTTCAAAAACTTAACCACTACGCGATTTGGGTAAGGGGTTAGCCTCCGAAAATCGTACAAAGTGGCTAAACCAGTCATATTTGTTAATGTACCCAATACTCTGTTTCTTGAATTTGTTGCCTCATTCCAGTTACCACTTTTGACAAACCCAACAGTCTCATCTTGAATTTTCTCCAAAAGGGTCATTTGTTTTTCATTGATTAGACCCAAATTAAATGCATTTGTAGCATGAGTTTGAACTTGGATTTCTGGATCTGTCAATCCATTTCCAATTGCCACACCAGCTAAATTCACTCTCTTTTCTTCAGGCAAAAGGGCATTTTTTTTCAAAATGTAATACCCAAGTGATGGAAGATACTTACCAGCATAACTCTCACCGGTAATGTAAATTGGCCTTGTTTTGAAAGATTTATCCAAAGAAATAAACTTATTGATTGCTATGAAAAGATGCTTAGCCACATCAAATTGGTTTCTTGGGATTTCTTGAGGTGAAGAAGCAATACTAAATCCTGTTCCTATAGGATTATCAAGAAATAGAAGACCAAAGATCCTGTTCCAAGAACCTGGATTTGGGTCAAGTGAAAGATTTTGATTCACAAGATATGGGCCAAGTTCGAATAAATTGGCTAACATGGATGAGCAACCCGGACCACCTTGAAGCCAAATGAGGATTGGAATTTGGGAAAGAGATTTGTTTGTTTTGGAGTTTTGGGTTTCATAGAATGTGTAGAAAATGGCTGAGCCAGTGGTGGAGTTGACTTTTAAGTAGCCTGATTTTGTAGGAAGGGCTTCTTTAGGGTAGGTTGTGGCGGCGGTGGAGTGGCGGAGGACGGCGAGGATGATGAGGAGGAGCTTGAAAGATTCCATTTTTTTAAAGCTATGGTGAGTATGAATTATCAGTGGTGCTTCTGAACTTTAAAAACATGCTAAAGGAAGGCTAAAGAAGAAAGTGCAATTTGATTTGTCTTTGTCTGACTTTTTATAATATTTCCCTTTCAGACTTCGCAATTACATTTAGTTGGGCGTGGAAGATTTGTCGTTTGAGAGATACGTTAAATGATTTCTTTTGATATATTAATTATTAAAAAAAGACCTCACATCAATGAATCATCTTATAAATGTGTGTACTAAATTGACTTTTGAAAATATTATGGATTCACATGACATTGTTACTAGTATTATTCTAAAAAAAAGAAATCTGGGTTTGATTTCGGTAAGTATAATAAGATTGTGCAATTAACATTGGATGTATCAAATAAGATTGTGTAATTAAAATAAGTAAATAATTTATTTCATGAAATAATTTAATTAGTACTTCTGGTGAGACACAAATAAATTGACAAAATTATCTACGTCTAAGTGATAGAATAAACAAAATAGTTGGCCACTTTGGCTCCATCACTAATTTTGTCGTGTTTCATTTTGTCTTCGTTAGGGGTGCACATGGTACGGTTCTACGGTTTTTTTAGTGAAATTAATACCATACCAATTAATGCGGTTCTGAAAAGTTACATACCAAACTGAAGTTTTGAATACCATACCATTATATTCGGTACGGTTCGGTTCCGGTACGGTACGGTACGGTTTTGCGGTATTTTACTATAACTTTTTAGTTCTCAAACTATTTTGCTTGTATAAAAAAAATGGACACTTATTAGATGAAAAAAGCTTGATTTTTTGTTTAAGCTTAATATTTTTAATAGGCTAACACTTGAGGACTTCATGCTAACCAAATATTTGACTTTGACAATAAATTATATATGCAAAACAAAAAACAAAAGAAGCCATGTCTAAGAAAAAATATAATAAGATCTCATAAACTATGCAATTCAACATTGAATAACTTTATATAGTGACAAATAACATAAAAAATAGACTACTTAATAATATAAAAAGAAATAACTACTTCGGCCAATCCTACTGGTTGAAGTATATTTTCATTGGCTGGTCATGAAAATGTTCAAGCATTCATGATCTACCTTAAGGCTTAATGAGGTTTATTGAGCAACCCAATGGAAACGAATGGTACATGTTTCTTTTCTAATTCAATTCATTTGCTTAACGAGTACAGTGTCTTTGCAATTCATATATCATTCAATGCACTAATTAAACAACAATCAAATGGCATGTTTACAAGTAATTACTGGAAACCCTAATAACATTGAACTTACTTATGATGTCAAAGGAAGAAGAAAAAACTGAAATTAATTTGGAGAATCTTTGATGAAATAATTTTCAATGAAAAAATTGTGTTGCTGCTGCCGTAGTATCTCTAAGGATAATGGCTTGTGATTTACTTAGATAATTAGGTTTTAGTTATTTGCCTTTTAAGATATTAGTGGGCTTAATTTTGAGTCTTAATTCTTTAAGGCTAGATAAAACTCACAGATTATATTAAATATGCATAAATTAATTAATAAAAGATATTTATTTTTATTGGTACGGTTCGGTTTTTTTGCGGTATAAAATCCTTAAGACCTATACCATACCAAAATATCCAGTACGGTTTTCGTCTATACCAAGACCTGTAATTTTGAGAAAAAATACCGATACTTCGGTACGGTCCGGTACGGTTCGGTACGGTACGGTACGGTTTCAAGAACCATGTGCACCCCTAGTCTTCGTTATTTTCTTATGCCTTGGGCGCCCTCGCCCGTCCATGGGCTAGCTGCTCCCATATTCAACCACAAGTCCCGTGCCTCAACACCTGGCTAGGACTGTGGATTTTAATCCGGATCCAATCGAAATTCAAGCATATAAGGGACTTAAAATTGGATCCAAACTCTAATTCAAATATGATTAAAATAAATGAATTAATGTGAATTCAAATGTAGGTTGATTTGATTCGAATCCAACTTGTTAACAAACCTAGGCATAAGGTAGCATTTAAGTGGGTTGAGAGAAAGGAAAAGAAAAAAGTTGTTCATGGGCCAAAAACAGGTCGAGCATGGTTGGTTGGATGAAAAAATAATCATATTTAGATCAGAACTAGGTCGATATTTTAAGAGTTATTGTCAATTTACCTCTCTCTGATATGCATAATATTCAATTTATTCTCTGTGATTTAAAAAAAAAAAACACTTTACCCTTATAAAAATTTCACGGGGGTAAAGTAATTTTTTTCAAATCATGTAAAAGTAAATTAAATATTATGCAAATCACATGGAGGTAAATTGTCATTGACTCCACATTTTGAATTTAGAATTATCTTGCTTTATTAAATATACTTTTACATGACCCGGTATATATTAAGACTTACCCTCAATAATTTGGATTCAACAATTATAAGGAAATAAAAGATAGATTGTAAATAATATAAGTCAAAGTTTATTTAATTTTATATCTCTTGCAAAAAGACTACAATAACTAAAGTCATGGTTATGAAGTTGACCAGCTCAATGATAAAGTATGGGTGGGTGGGTAGGTTGGGGAGTCAAAGAGGGGGTGACAGTTAATGGAAAACCAATATTTTAGTAATATAAATCAGTAAAAATAAGGGGAAATTAGAACAATAAATTAAAGTCAATGAAAATAACACAACTAGTACCAGCAGTTCCAAGTTGAAATGGGGGTCCGTTCTAGAAACCAATCAATTAAATTAAGATAGATATATCTCACATCTGCATTAAATTAATGATCATGATCCCCACTGAAAAATTCAAAGAAACAGTTAATACTTGATCCAGTTGCATGAAAACTGCAAAAATTTCAATCCCTCCAGCGAAAACCACAATTTGGATTGCAGCAAACAAAGAACAAAGTCATCCCTTCTTCTCCCCTAGCAGTAGCCTACACGATTCAAGTAGAATACTAAATGTGGCCTGGTAAAACTATCTAAAATCTCATTTCCAACTTCAGATTTTAGGTTCATATGTGGAAAACTTATCCCCAGCTATAAACCTGCTTCTCTTAACACTAAAGAATATCCAAACAAAGCAATTAACTAAGTTCTCTTAACACTAAAGAACATCCAAACAAAGCAATTAACTAAGTGCTCAAATGCAAGATCCATTTTGGTAATTTACCCAATTTTCTTTACATCATATATGATAATAACCAAACATTAACTTCAATTTTTTCTTTTACTAGTACTATATCTTCTAACTTGGTTAAAAAGAGTGTCTGATCTGAGTTTTGCACAATGAGTCTTAGTGACATACAGATGCCTGATTTCTTGAGGATGTCTTTGCTTCTTAGGAAGTGAACAGAAGTTTGTTCAAAGTAAAAGTCTGGAGCAGTGGGAATTTTTTCACATGCATCAAGAGCTGAGCTCTCTCTCCATTTTTTGAATTTACAGACTTTGGTTTGGCGTCATATATTCATGGCTACGAGGAGGAATATAAGGTGAACCATGATAAAGCCTTCTAACACAATGAGGTTACCAAGTGATTCTACTACCTTTCACAAGTTGTGAACAATTTGACTCAACCTCATTCAAGATTAGTGTCTCATTGGGAGCCCTTCTAATATGTATGCACCAAAAACATTTTAGTGATCAAACTAACAAAACATCATGAATTGGAATGGAAATTGTCTCTCCAGTATAAGCACACTTTTTTCTTTTGCTTAGAAAAACAATAGTCCTGTTGTTTCAGAAACCAACTTGAAGTACCATGTAAAACTAACAAGAACCCCGGCTGCACAGTGTAATAGTAGTATAGAACCAGCCAGCAACTTATATAGCAAGGTAGATTTATGCAGCAAATATTACAAAGGTGTGGTGGTGCATGAAGATATATGATGCCAGTAAAATATACCTGAAAGAAAACAGCTTCTCCATGACCACAATTGGAACAACGCACTGATTTTGTGCGTGGAAGTGTTGGATCTGCAGCTACATCTTGCAAGACTTGGGTGCGTTCCCCTACAGAATGGTGTATCTCATTTCCATATACTCAACTTTTATCAGCAACCTCCTGCAAGTTTTCCCACAATATATGAGCTTATCCTCGTGGTAAAGTGGATCCTTGAGGTCAGGAAATAGTGAAAAATTAAAATGATAAATATTTATACCAAAATCAGCTTTCGGAAGAAAAGCTTCTAATAATTGAAAGAAACAACAGTTAATAAAAATTAGAAGAATAGTACACCGTTTTTTATAATGTATGATGCGTGCTTCATATACATAAACTATTCCAAAATTTAGAATGTATTCTACAAAGACCATGACCTTATTGATTAATATCATATTCTCAAGCATAAGATCAGTGCATTTACTTCCAAATGTAAAATTGGAGCACCAATCTTTGATGGGAAGACATAATATGAATGGATGCCAAGGTATAAGGTCCCTACCGCGCAACATTATTCACAAAAATACACTATCTAAGGAGGTTGCAAGAGTATAGAAGCATCTTCTACGCAACCAAATTCTTTCAAACATCAATGGCTGGAGGTATGATGATCCATTCCGCATTTTGTTTAACATATATGCTATTTATATAATTAAAAGTGTGTATATGTGTTTAAATATCATTGAGATATCATAAAGTCTAACAACATACTCCAATACAAAACTCAAAAACATTAAAATAACACTGACAACTTGTTCAAAAACATTAAAGTGTGTATATGTGTTTAAATATCATTGAGCTGTAGGAGTTGTTTTTAATTGCTGGACTGATATAACCGGAGCCTTTTGTTTTATTGAGATCTGCGTTTGGGCTGGGAATAAATCCATATGGGCTTCGGTCTATGGATTGTTTAGTTGACCTTTATTGGGCTTTCTCACAATGAAATTGCATAAACCTTGCGAGGACTAGGTTAGTACGTAGTAGTAAGTAAATAACGAGATGTACATTTGGGCTAATTAGTCCTATTTCACATAAAGTATTGCAAAATAGCTTGGGCTTGTTAAATTGGAACAATTTTATTTCCAACTTCAATTATTATTAAACAAATTCGACTTAAAACTTGTAATTTTTAAAATCTCTGGTCGTATCTAAAACTAGCTTTTGTCATAATCCGTATGAAATATCCATCTGACGAGTTTTTCAACATAAATTTTTCCAATTATTTACTTAATTCCAACATAAAGCTCACTTTCCCTTCATGGTCTCTCCTCTACACTATTCTCAGAAAGAAACTCGATACTGTCGCTCGATCCTAAGACAGATCAAAGGACGTTGATTTTAATACAACAAACGTCAGACTCAAAATGTTAACAAACGAAAATTCTTGTGTATACCAGGTCTTTTATGCATTAATCTTACAAATATATATTTAGTGGAACGGGGCATGGTTCCCTAATCATGAACAGAATCGCAATATTTAAACGATAACCCCTTCTTCTAGGGGGTCTTTTAATCTTCCGTGGGTAGGCAGAACCCATTGTACTAATGACGACTGGGGGCTGATCTTGCAAGTGCGAAATTACCCCTAATGTATTCAACTTTGATCACAAAATACTACTCAACACGAAGCATCAAATCAAACTTGTTCCATCAAATGTTGTCACACTTGTTTCAACAAATTTCACGGTTTCGAAATTGAAATAGAAGATAAAATAGAACACAAGACCAACATACTAACATAACATCTCTCCTACAATCATCACAAGAACCATGTTCCAAAAATGTCTCTGCACTTACCAACAACTTTCAAAATGCTAACCTGCCTCAGTGCTTCCTGCTGTGCCTCTTGCTTTTACCCTTTCTCCTCTTTCTCTCGGAGTCCGACTCCGAATCAGATTCCGAATCAGAAGACTCAGATGAAGAACTATACTTCCTATGCCTTCTCTTCCTCTGTTTCTTCTTCTTGCTCTTCTTCTTTCTCCTCCTCTCCTCCTCAGAATCAGTCGATGAACTATAACTCGACTCACTCTCCCCCGAAGAATCATCCGAGCCCGTAACAGAGGACCCACCACTATCCGATTCAAAAACCGAAGCCTCGCTATCATTATCAGACTCAGCGTGTTTCCTTTTGCTCTTCTTCTTCTCATGCTTCTCAGTCTTTTCCTCCTTTTGGACATCCGGGTTATCCAAATCATAAGAAATCGAAACCTTCATCCTAAGTTTCGGGTTCTTCAGTTGCTGTGTACGAGATGGTCTAGAGATGTAGACCCTCTCGTTTTTGCACTCGTAAGTCCAGTGTCCTGTTTGGAAGCATTTTTGGCATTGTGAAGCTGCACCTAGTGTTGTGGTGGAGATTTTGGTATCTTTCCTTTCACCTAATCTCACTTGTTTCTCGGTACTCATTAGATACATTTGCCTCTTGGCTTCTTTCCTCTCTTGCCATCTACTGGGCCCCTCTTCCTTCTGTCCGTAGGCGTTCACATTACGAGCAGCTGCAGTTGCTGCACGTTCAGCCTGTGCACGGCTGAGACCCTTTGCAGCTGTTAAAGCAGCAGCCTTGATCCTTTCCGCAGCACCATCGTCTTTGTTGCTCGACATGTTCACTAACAAAATAGAAGACCACAAAATCTTAATTTATGCAATAAGAAAGGTAATTCTGAATGAACTGGTTTATGTATAACTAGCATAAATCCAATATCCAATAATACAGGAAATTAAACAAAAATTAAGATTTTAATATCCATCAAATTGGCAATAGAGATTTAGAGGGCAATTGTTAACCCTATTTTTTAACAAGAGAGCGATTTGAGAAAAAAAAAATAAGAACCCTAAACATATTTAGAACAAAGGGAAGAGAAACCCTAACAATAACTCGTCACGCAATAAAAGGAAGTAACAAAACCAGATCTTAATTCTAATCAAGCAATGCGAAAAACGCAAGTTTTTATGGATGAGTAAAAATTATACAAAATAGAATGAGCAAAGAGAAATTTGAGAGAGCGATATACATACCTTGTTCTTTTTCTAGAGAAGTTGGAAATGGCGTCGAAACAAAGAAAATTGAAACTGAAACGTATTACTAAGCGGAATCCGTGGTGAAATTTCTTGATTTTTGATTGAACTTGTGAAATGTGTTCTTGACTTTATAACAAATTGTGTTCGAGGGGTCAATTATTTTTGTTATTTCCATAAAAGGGCATTTGTTTTAACATCTTTCAAATTTATTTTTTTGAAAAATACAAGAGAAATTATTTTTATTTTCTTAAATAAATTTATTGTTTTTTAATTTCTCAAATCACTTTTTCAAAAACCATACAAAGAATATTTTTCTGATCTAAAAAAAATTTATACAAACTCTTCTTTGATTTGACATTAATATCTCACATAAGAAATTACATAAAGTTTACATGTATTACATCTTTACACCTATAACCAAAAATTATTTCAAAAAAACTACATTCACTTTATTTCTCAAATCACTCTCCCAAAATTCAAACAAACAACATTACCCAAATCGAGATTATTTCACAAATCATCTTCACTCTCACAACTACTCATAAAATAGATCTAATAATAGCACTTTTTGTGATGATGATTTGAGCTTCAACTTATCTATATTGAAGTACATGTCTATTTTTGTGTCTAAATTAGACATATATAAATTTATTATTGCAAACAAACAAATTTTGTATTGTTGAGTAAATTACACCTTGACATAGCCCCATATGAATCTAGCTTAATTTCACTCCATCGAGATTAAATCAAATGGAATTCCAATTGTACTGTATTCGATCTCATGAGCTAAACTCTCTCCGAACCTAACAAAATCATGAATATATATATTAATTTCACATTTACCACTTACATTTTGTGTATAAAAATCATGGATTAACATTTATTACCAATTTTCTTTCTCAAATCCTCACCATCACTAGAGCTGAATCCACATAAAAAAAAAAATTATTGGTGCAAACAAAAAGCGTTTTCACAGGATTGATACTAGTTCCTGAAGCAACTACTACATAAAATGTTAAACATGAAAAGAAGCTAATGTTCGATTAAAGACTAGCAGCTAGTACAATTCGGTGCATAACTAGAATATCCCTGTAAGAAGATTTGCAGCGGTTGACACGGCAGCTCCCGTGATAGCACACTGCACTACCTGCTCGTGTGAGTGGTCCTCCGAGGTTAAAGCCAGGGCAGCTCCAGTGATTGCTCCAGCCAACGCACTATTTTTCTGCACCAATTGAACACAACATGTTTGTTTTAATCATTCATTTCATTCTAAGCATGTAGATAACAAAGAGAAAGAAAATGTAAATTTTAAATAATGAAAATTATTACCCAATCGTGGACTCCCCTAGCTTCCTTCAACCCGTAAGTCAGACCGGAATACATCCCAGCTGCTAAACCTGGTGCACCAATAGCAGTGGATCATCACTTGCAACTAAGAAAAGAACAAGGACAAAGGGAGAAGAGCCTCTAAAATAACCATAATACAAATTAAGATCCTAGAATATTCTAACTAAGCCGACAAATAAGTAATTAACTACTCTTATCTTACCCCATTGCATAGATTCTTTTCCAGTGCTCTTAACCTAAAACAGATAAATAAACCAAACATCAAAATCCCAGAATAACTAAGTAGGGAAAGCCGGAAACATTGACTGAGCAAGATCATATATATCTCGTATTTCAAAACGTACTCACCAAAGCCTCAACTGACTTCCGATTATTTTCTCCTGCAAATGGTCAGGTCAAGAAACATAGAGAATGTCACATGAAATGTGGTTTTAATTAGTTTTAGGCAAATGGGATTAAATTCATACAAAACAAAACACATATATTACAAAGGAACAATTACTGAAATCTAAACACAAGATGGATGTTAAAATTAATTCAAGCAATGACCATCGATACCTTTGAGGTCGGGAAACCTGTGATGCCTCTTGGGGCCACCAATCTCAGGAGGAATGCCCGTTGTTGTATCGCCACCAACACCTGGTTAATTAATTAATTAATGATCAAATATCCTCTAAAAAATTAAAAATCCAAATAATTCCTCAAAGAAGGGACACAATCCAATAAATATACTCACTTTCCACAGCAGTAAAATAAGCTTCCCGTGACACAGCTTGAGCAGCTCCAATCTGCACAAAAAAGGGACACCAATCCTTCATTATATTTATATATTCATATATAGGTGGTTCATTCACCATATTATTTTTGGCCTTGTTCAAAGCACTTTTACAAAATAACCAAAACATATCATGTTATTATCATGGATCAAAATTTCGGTAAGCTTCCACCCGAAACACCGAAAAGTTCTTGTTTTTGTTTCTGGGCAGTACCCAAAAAAAAAAAAAAAAAAAAAAAAACTACAGAGTAGTTCCAATTTTATATTTTCCTTTTCATTTAGAGAATTTTCCAAAAAATACCCAAATTTTAATCCATGAGGGGTAATTCTTGAATAAGTCAGGTTTGACCCGGTCTGACCGGATTCGACATAAACTTGCTTGGATCTTTGATACATTTGGCTGCCAACCCAAATCTGGGTTAGTATTTTCCTTCAGTTGAGAGTTATTCTTTAAACTCAGAATTAATTTTAGAAAGACATATACCATTCATTACTAGCTAGTATCTTAATTAGAACTTTAAAAATGCCATATTCACTAAGTAATTTAATTAGTGGTGTAAATAATGATTAAACATTTTATTTTGCTAAAAACAATATATCCCAAATCACCCAGCTGAAACATGCGTACGATTCATGATATATGCGTGACATATTATTGAAATTTCAATAAAATTTGTGAAGTATATATAGTTAATTAATTAATTACCCCAGCAGCTTTGATGAAGCTTTCAGTAATGCGGTTAAGGAGAGGATGGCCAAGATCAAAGAAACCACCTTTGTCAAAGCTCCTCAGCTCATCAAGTAATGATCGAGTTTCCAAATTACTCCCACTCATTTTCACTCTCTCTTTCAACTTTTTTCCAGTATTTTTTCCTCAAGAAATTCCGTGTCTGAATCGATAATTGTTAAGTGAAATATATGATCTATTTTTCTCTTCTTTTCTGAAGACGAGGAGGCGAAACTAAGTGGGTGAATGACACGTAAATTGTCAGTGTACACGCGTTACCTCATAACGAATTACGATGCGAATTTCGTGGCGGTTTTTTGACTATCTGAAAAAATTGGGGATTTTTATATGCGGTAAGAAATTTATGAGGAAAACGGCTTTATTTATTTGGAATATTACTCAAATTACCCCCAAGATTTAGTACAATTACACTAACTACTGTCCATATTTGAAAATTCGTAAATATTATCCCTGAGGTACTGGATTTATTACACTTAGGATGGGTGCATGTCAACATCATCAGAAAAGAAATATTTATGAGTATTATGACTGTCATCTAAAAAATTACAAACCTCATAACTAATAAATCAATGTCACCCATTTTTCATCGACTAATTTCACTAATTTTTTAACATCAATGTTCTTTTAAGACATAGGCTACGCCGTCAGAAATTAATGTTGCAAGGACTAACTAGTATAATTATAGTACTAAACTTTTGGGATAGTTTGAATAATTCTACCAATTTACCTATATTTATGGAAGAAAATCAAACGTCCTTAATTAATACAACAAACCTAATACAATGAATATCAAGCATGGATAGTTACGTTTACCTTTAAGTTTGGTAAAATTACAAAAATCTCTCCTACGGTTTAATAATTACAAAGACCTCCTTTCTCAGGAACAAATGATATTTTTGCATTTGTCAAACCAGATTATTACTAGTAAATAAAATGTCAAAATTTTAACCAAATTGTAACATCTCTACAATACTCGAATCATATGAATCGACTCATTTATGTCTACAAAACTAAAATTGTATTTTAATTGGCTTTGATGCGAAGAAGAAAGAATGTTTACCAATGTATGCTTTATTCTTCTCATTCTTGAGGTATTTATTATAAGACAAATATCTAAAACTATGCTAAAACAGTTCCTTAATAATTTATGTTGGGTCAAAACTAAAACAAAAAAACAATAAACAGAAATCAGCATGAACGAACATTTATATTTACCTTAATGAATTTCACTTCTAGGTTATCAATTAGCATCACCATTCCTTCAACCAGTGATACAATATCTCTCTAGAACAGCAGTTTGAAAAGTGCATGTAGCTAAATGAATACAACAGAATAATGTTCAATATTCCCTAGCAAGCAAAAATACAAGAGCATCGAAAAACAAAAATTTTGGCCTCTATGAGGTCCCTAACTTTTACAAAACAAGACACTAGAGCCCTATCTATATCAAATACTATTTTCCTTTTGAAGGAACAGCCCACAGACAATTCCTTTACAACATTTTCAACGGTATCCAGGGGATCTTCATTAGTTATCTGATAATCCCCGTTCGGTTTTGGTTGATATCTCTAAAAAATGTAATCATACAACGTAACTACGATCCATTCAAACAAAGCAGAATAATTCATGCCATCAGTAAGAGTTTCTCAAGGGGCTTCTTTAACGTCAGTTTGGTTCTCAAATTGTGCATTTTGGCTTTCATCAGATGAACTTATGGACCGTTTCTCTTCTATGTTTGGTTCAGTAGAGCTTTTTTCTGAATCCGATTGAGGAATTTTAGAAGTAGAGTCTTTGTCTGAATCTGATTGAGAAACTTTGGAAGTAGAGTGTTTGTCTGAACCCGATTGAGAAATTTTGGATGTAGTGGTTTCGTCTGAATCGGGTTGAGAAATGTTGAATACGGCAGTTTCAGTTTTCTTACTGGGTAGAACTGCCTGACTTAGGGTAGAGGAGCACAAGGAAGCAAAAGCACCATCTCTCGTTTTTAAGCTTATTGGAGACTGGTGCAACCTTTTTGCCTCGGGTTCTTCTTTTGAACTCAATTTACGTTTCAACCGAAACTCGCTAAGTCCCTCATCTTCATTAGACTCTTCTGTCTTCTTCTTAGGCGGGGGCTTGAAATCCTCATCATCTTCGTCGTCATAGTCATAGTCAACAAGACCACCAGACCTTTAGACATATACATAGTATTGAGCACACGTAATTCATGGATGAACCAACACAACTCAGCTGAACAACAAAATACAGCAAAAATGCATTTTTAGTGAATTTGGACTGGACCCTAAGCACTTTTACTCCCATGTTTAACAATATTTGCATATCGCCCCCTTTCCATCCATTTTAGAACCAAAAGTGCAAAAGGCAGGCTGTCCTATGTGGACCAAAGTGCAAAACAGAACATTTGAGACCAAAAGTGCAAAAAGTTGCATGGAAAAGGAGGCAATAGGACCAAGAGTGCAATTTTCTAAAGCCAGAAAGTGCCAAGGATCTAATCTTGTGGGACTAAAAATGTAATTTTGCCAACAAAATACCTATTAGGTGATGGCTGTGAAGATCCACTAGCTATTACAGGAGGAGGTCGAGGTTGGCGTCTACTAGTGCTGACTGTTTGTGCTGAGGCTGAATCTTCTTCATAGCTATAAGTTATTAAACAGTAATAGTATTAAGTTCTTTGAGTTATACCATGAGTATACAAAGAATTAATTTGAATTACTGCAGTGAATGAGACATCAACCTGTCTTCATTAAAATAGTCCTCCTCTTCTTTCGGCAAAGCACGGTCATCAATACGTTCCCTTTGCTCTAATAAACTGCCAGCGCTACTTGTACCCGTACTTTCTAGCGACTACAAATGTATAATGTATTTATTACAAGAAGAAAAGTTCGAATATAAGGTGAATATACTATAAAAGAAGATATAATACCTGCTCATATTTAACTTTTAGAGCACGTATACAAGGATAGCTTTCAAACTTGACCAACTGATCCCAGAATGTATCAATAAGATATCTGAGTAATACGTTCAAGTTATCCTGCATAAGAAAGTTTTTATAAAATGAAAAAGACGAAGAACAGTTGCATTGCAATGCAAGGATGACAGGAATAAATGAAAGGAATAAACACCTTCCGGATAAATTCAAAGAGTTCAAGAACCACAGAATTCAGAAGATTGTAACGATCCCCATTAGCAACAAATGCATCTATAATTGGTTTGAGATGGTTGTTCTTTACAAAATGATTCATCAAATGCTCGTCCTGCAAAAAATTATCAACAAACCAATAATAAAGAAATATCAAAAGATAAGCAGAAAATATCAAGGGGATGACACCAAGCAATACATTTACAGGAAATACAAGGTTGGTAAGTATTAAACAGCATGTTAAAATAATTAAAAAAAGAAGCCCCTTTTTCCCAAGGCATGTGGTTCTTCAATCAATGGACCAGAGTAACATTAAACATGGAGAATGGAACTTAAGCAAACTGAAGTAGCTTGAGAAAAAATAAGACACAAGCTAATAAAACGTAACTTCAAAGACCATCATTTACATGATCAGCAGCAAGTGAGGATAAGAACCAAAATAAAAAGGGAAATAAAAGAAACAAAATATAGAAGAAAAAGCAAAAACAAATCTTCAGACAATTAGTTAAAAGAACAAACAGAGTAAGTGTATACCGATAAATAATAATAGAGAGAGAAATCTTACAATACACTTTTACAAACCAAAACCAACATGTCAATGACCTATTTCAACAAATATTAATCTGTTTAGAGTATAGAAAAGGTATAACAACAGCGATCAACTTACACTAAGAGAGATAAGCAACCTCACAAATTTAACAGCAGCAACAACAAGATACTTCTCTCTTCTTCTTGTCAGATACAAAATCTTATCGATCAAATTGTTGAGAAGAAAATTGGATCTGCGAAACAAAGATGATGCATAATTTCAAACTGAGTTCTGATTCAAGTTGTACTAACTAAATTAGTCACATGAAGGAGCAAGGGATTACTTTATTTTACAAGGATGGTTCAAAACGCAGAAGCATAGAAACTCGCAAATATTTAATAAAATTTCAGGCTTAACGCGACTTGGATTCCTGGATCTTCCATCTGTGCTTACAACCTTGCTGTCAATTTGACCATCTACATTTGGTGGGCATGATGATGCAATTGCATCAATCAATTGACACAAGTGCTTCTCGTAGAAAATTTCCAGAATAGAATCTTTCTACAGCAAAAATGAAATTATCAAGTACATCATAGAGACCTTTTAAAAGTAAGAATTAACAACAAAAAAATTCATGCCAGCGACAGCTTTACACATGGTGTGTGTGTGGGGGGGGGGGGGGGGAGAGAAAGGTAAAATGCAAGTGCAAAAGAGAATAAATGCACGAACAGTGAGCATTTTTACGAAGAATATTGACTACTGGAACAAAAAAAAACTTGAATGTGAACATGATATAAGAACAAAAACTGAGGTTTTTAAAATAAAAATGAAAGTACTAGCTCATATAATTCCGAAATCACCCCATACTATTAACAGTATTCTTGATAAAGTCTTATTGTGACTTCGAGTGAAGCTATCATCCAATTGGCTAATAGATGGTCTGCCATCTGTCCTACTTAATCCATCATACAAAATTTAATTGTACTATCAACAACTGCTGCAAGTGTTAACAATTTAATTTTATTTAGATTCCTTTTTGTACCAAGCTTAGAGCATAGTATGCTCTAGCTTGAGGGGGGATGTTAGAGAATATTGTATTAGGTTAATTTGGTAATTAAGATCCAAATAAGGGTGAAGAATTATTGTGTGATATTATTTCCTTATATGGAGAAGTTTATTCACTATAAATAACCCTTAGGGTTACGAGGTAAGAGATACCATCAAACATATTGATTATTAATGAGAATGCAATCTTCCTCCCAACTTTGTCTTTCTTTACAATGGACAACGCTAACAATGTGAGGCAAATAGCAAAAGGAATTGAAAGAAAGATAACCAACAGTGGCACAGGTAATGCACCTGTGTATATGAGGAGTCCAACAGACTGCGAAGAAGATCAAGAAATTGGCTGTGCATATCATCTCCAAAATCTGTCAGTGAATTTTGTACCTGCAAATAAAGAATGTGGTTTACTTACAGTAGTCAGCACAGGCTTCCAAGAAAAATGCATGACACCGCAATTTCCACACTGCTTACCACCCCCGCCCCCCCAAGAAAAAAAATACCTGAAATCCTTTAAACTAATAGGGTGGGTGTTATAGCAACTTAATGACACAACATACTGAGGCTTCTTTCACAAGCATAAACATCATTCTGTAAGAAAAAGTGTCAAAAAGCTGCAAAGATGAATTATATGAAACTCTTAGAACTCATTATACATTTACCCTCAACTTTTCCTATTATCATCTGTAGAAAATATAAAAGTAACCTAACATCACCACATAAAAGCTTCAAGGAGGCACATAATCACATTCTTATTTAGTGACAATCACCATGACCACTAGATGCAGTAAACAGCTGCTGTAAACTGATGGAAATACAGACTCCAAGATTTCTCACCAGAACTCTAAAAAGAACTCCTTCCTGCCGAGCCACATAATTACGCAAAATATTTGGATCCTGATTCAGAAAGAGAATGAGGATGTTTGTCCTACATCCATCAGAATAATTTATCATGGAGTGACTGGAGTAAAACTGAATGAGAAATGATGTAAAGATGTAAAGATAAAATTTAGAAGCTCGAAAGTTATAATTTAACTTCATTACCCAGTCAAAACAAGTTTATTGTCTTCACTCTGCAAAACATCTGCTATGATATCAAAAATGCCTTCGCTAACAAGATCCCTAAAAGCATAAAGAGAAAGGCACAAACATCATAAGAGAAAATTATCAGAGAACCATAAGGATATTTCGAGAAAGCATGATAAGTAAATATGAATTTCTGAAGTGGAAAAGTTACAACCCATTATCTAATTGGCATTCACCAACATTTGAGGTGGGAAAAAAAAACATAGATGTGACAGAACATACCTAAATAGTCGGAGCTGATGCACCATTTGCAAACTCTTACTCAAAGTGCAAAACTCATGCAAGAAGTTTAACTAATTCAAACATCAGAAGCAGAGCAGTTAGTCTCTCAATGATTATAATGATGGTACAGAAACAACTAGGCTCTCCTTTCCTACTCAATATCTAAATTATAGAACACTGGAAAAATACAAAAGTAAAAAAAGAAAATTAAAAAGAGAGAGAAAGAGAGAGAGCTTCATATTACAAATAATCAAAAGAAATTGCAAGCAGCACTTTAGTACATGCAATTAAATCCAAAATACAACAGCTATCTCTATATGCCTTACATAGGATGAATGAAATACAACCCTAGAGAAAATCAAAGCATAGAGATCCCCACATGAATACAGGTAAATCTTCAGTCACGTCAGTAGCACTGCATTAGAGCAATACAAAATTTATGCATAGAAAATAATTAGGAGCAGACAATCCTTAATCCTTTTAACAATATGAAAAAACAATTATTTCATCCTTTTCCTCTATATTTTTTAAGAGAAACCCATGCCACCTTGCAAAGATTTGAGGGAACAAATTATTGGATCTATGACAACTAGAAATGGAGATAGTAGATTATTCATTCGAATTCGAACCACAAAGAATGTAGTGAGAATAAGAAATTGCAACTTGTTAATAGTCAATCATAGAGTTCACAAAATTATCAAATAAATAAACAAAAAGCATAGAGCTCCACATGATTCTGTTGTAAGTCTATACATGCCTCTATCAAGTCCTAATCTTTGGTACATATAACTCGTTGGTTTACATAATGAAAAAAATACAAAGTCCCCCCATACTTCTAAGATACTTCCTCATTCCCTAAATTTTTACTACTATTTCCTTTTTTGGATGTCCCTAAATAAGACTGCCTTTCTATAAATGGAATTATTTTTTCCTAACATTACCCTCACATAAAGTAATGATTTGACACCACTAACTTGTAACCAATACTTTTAAGGGCATACATGTAAGATTACCTAAAAATTTCACCTTTTTACCTTTTACAGTTTTACCTAAAACTCCGTGTCAAAAGTGAAGGGATAAAAAAAAAGGGGAGACGGAGGAAGTATGAAATTATGAATGATAAAATGTTTTGAGTAGTCTGAACTTTCTTTGGGATTTTCAATGTGGTTCAGGATATACAAATAACATGTCACTTACAACTATTTACTAGGATAAGGAATTAAAACTAACCTAACTTCATTTGTGACATAAAAACTTGTGGCAGAATTTTATCCAACAACAAATAGATGTAGGAAGAATTTAAAAATAGTTTTCAATCACTAGATAAAATAAAATATTACATTCAGGGGGAAGTTAGATCAGAAAACTTAACTTACACTAGTTTATTTTTTAAACTACCATAATAATTATAAGAAGGTTGAATGTACAGTTCCAGATCATTTTTAAGCTAGTGGATGATCATGTTGCTATTCAGCATTGATAACATAAAATATAAAAAACTTAATACACGAGGTAAAAGGTTCACTCTCAGTATCAATGCGTACCAAAGTTTTCTTTGATTCTTTGGAAGTCGTTGGAGATTTCAAACTTGCAAACAATTCCTTGATAAACGTGTCATCATCTTTTAGCAAAGAAACAACCTTCAATTAATAAACTGGATATTAGCTTAGAAATAACAAGAAGATACCAAGTTTTAAAGCAACTAAAATTGATCTTACAATAGCATTATTGGAATGAATAATAGAGTTGAGATTTGCAACTATGGCTTCATCTATTCCTCGAGGTAAAATGACATCCTGGGATAGGTAATACAAGACATAAGTATTTCTTAACAAAAGGTAAGAAAAATATAAGATCTGCAGTAAGGAATTCAACTGTGATACCTTCAGATAATCAACTCTGTAAGTTTGATGAATCTTCGAAAGGACTACAGGATCTTTAATAGGTATGGCCTGAAATACACCCACATATGCAGAATTAGCAATAATTTTGTTTTAACACTATCACCATATTGTGACCCCTTAAACCCCTTCAACAGCAACATCTTCCATTAAAGAAATTTTCATTGATCCCTTTAATGGTGTGGAGATAAGGGAAGGGATGTTGAAGATGTTAGAGGAAGTGCACCTCCTTAAAGATCACATGCTCCTTCAAAAAGTTGCGATGATGCACATGAGGTGCCTCAGGATCATCTGCAAACCAATTTGTTGTACCATTAACAGTTCAGAGAGATTGCAGAGATAACAACTGTATAACTATAACATAGATACAATGACAACACTAGTAATGGATCACTTCAGCGTTGACACATTTATAAACAGGTTATGGTCCCTCAACAAGTATATTTTTTTAAATAAGACATAATCAAGACCTACATACAACATACTTGATGTATGAAGATGCACACTAGAAGAGAGGACTAAAACCTATTACCAAAATAGGAAATGCATTTAAACAGGCTTGCTTCAAAGAACATTGCAATTTCAATAGTGATAAACAGACATATAAGTTTGGCTTTTCATGTACAGTGAACTCAAATGTACAAAATGAGAGCATCAAATCACAACTTATAAGATATAGGCAAATTTCAGCATAAGAATCCAGCACTGCCTTTCAATGAGAAGTGTGGAACTAAAGTGGTCATAGATTATTATTGTGATTGTTAGAATGACGAACCAACTTTAGTAGCCGATGAGACAGAAAATGCTCCTCAAAATGCTAATAGTAATTGACCCGAACAATGTTACAGAAAATAGAGATTTCAACAGAACAAACCTTTTTAATAGCTGCTAGTCAGAAATAAAAAGGAATGAGAACATCACCCAACAATATTCAACTTAGATGCACCACCACAACAAAATATGCAACTTAAATGAAATTGCTAGAAGTTAACCAACCATAACGATAACAGATGGTAGGTTTACATGTAAGCAAGAATACAGATCTAACCCAAAAAAAAGTAAGAGTACAGGAGAAGTTGAACTGTAAGCTGCTAAAAGATTGAACTTGGGTGCTGGATTTTTTTTTTTTTTTTGTGGGGTGGGGGGTGGGGGAGGGGGTGTAGAGAGAGTGTGTTACATTCTAGGCATCCGATTATATCCATGATCAACTCATCCCCAAGTATTTTCTCAAAGATCTGAGAACTGTCAAGTAAAACTGCACGTAAGCAGAGAAAGCACTTTTAGATCAATACCACAAAGCTCAAGCATAATAAAGTGCTTAAGTAAAGTCGAAGATTTACTCACTGATTCCTCTCACAATTTTGAAAATCAAGTGAAGACCATCAACATTTTCCAAATTTTCACAATTTCTAAACATTTCCATCAGCTTCCGGAAAAAATCTTGCTGCATCATCACCAACAAGTATCACTTAAATTAGCAAAGAAATTACACAGACCATAAATAGAGGCAGAGAGAAAGTACAGCCAATACTAACAGCCACAAAATAAAATGAGTGTTAACAGAAAAATAGTACACGGGTAGAGAGTAAAAGTAACCAATTTGAAAGGTAAATAACATCAAAGAAATGCTACAAAGGGAAAATGTTATATGAGCTATTAATTGGCCATACATGAACAGCTTTCATATCCACCTACAGCTTCATTCAGGAAATATCCACACAGCAACATCAAGGATTTACTAACAAGGAAATTCCAGGCTATGCATGAGTCAACATTTTGCCAACCATGTTTGGTGGAGAGCCATCACTAAATATCAAGTCATGGTAACTCACAAACTTCACCAAATCAACATTTGTGAACTTCACATTGATAAAGGATAAGAGCAATATGCACACAATATTGCCTGTGAACAAATAACATTTGGGAGAATAAAAAACAATGGCCTTCATTATTTGGATTTTTTGAAATTTTCAAGGTTTTCTGGAAGACAAAACAAACATGCATCAATTTTTATAAACGCTGTTTTTAAAAGGAACATCACCATTATCCTATTTTCAAACCTTACACCCTATTGATTTGACATCTAACAGACCACTTCCAAAAAAACTCTCTATACCAAAACACAACCAAACAGATTTAGCCTATACCCTTCTTGTCAAATCATCAAAAACTAATCCAATCAAATTTGACACTTTTCTAGAGGTTTTCAACAATCCTTTCATTTCTCTAGTTTCTGAAAATATTCTATGGAAATCAAACGAGCCCAACAAAACCTCACTATAACAATGGAAGTAGGATGGTTAAATAGCTGTTGTATATTCAATAGAACAAGAACCTGCACATATCAACAGGTTACCGAGAAAATTCACCATACTAAAGTGTTCCCAAAAACCATGTACATATACCCTCTGAATCACCATTGTTGTTGTAGACTTACCTCATGCAACATAAGTTCTGTCACGCGCAACTGATCTGTGATGCCACTGTCAACAATGGTCTGCCAAACCAAAAATGCATCAGTGTACGAAGGGAATAGAATGATAACAAGGGAGCCACAGCAGAGAAAAAGGGAACAGCGAAGACTCTTAAGTACGATGAATAGAAAGTCATTACTATGAATCACAAGAGAGACAAAGACGATCTAAAGAAACTTGAATATCATATATGTGTAGTATGAAAGATGGAGTTGGTGCCAATCAGCTTGTACCTTAAGTATCGATGGGAGAGTGGACAGCTCAACTGGAGGCAACTCCCTCAGCTCACTGTTGACGTTGTGAAATGTCTCATCTGAAGGATTTAGAATATGAACATCATTCACTATGGCTTCAAGCTTGAGTATGCTAGAACTGAACTATTCTAGGTAAACAAGATGAAGGCATTAGCACCTACTCCTTGCAAGACAACAAATATACAAAATTTAATTTAACCAATCTAGTGTTGGTCTAGTCCGTGGGTAAATCAATGTAAGATCAACAGCACTAAATGTTGATTACCTCCGACCATGCATATTGCTAACATCCAGATACAACAAAACCAGTAGGTCAAATGGAGACGTCAAAGAAATCAGCACAAGAGTACTACAATTAACAATAACAATTAATAATAAAAAAATAATAATCATACACATAAGAGTATCAATGTAAAACCTATTTTCGACAGCATTCTCATAAACCACAGCAACAACAACAACAACAACATACTAATAGTATCAGTGTAATTATTCTGTGTAATGGTATTAATGTTACTTTCGTTGTTATGAAATATAACCATTCATTAAATATCGGCGACTACATTCAAAACATAATTATTATTATAAATTACTAAATTTATACCAAAAAATATACTACCAAACATAATTGCAGTAATATTAACTAACCCATGTTAACTAAAATCGACTAATTGCTATCTCAAGTTCTCTTCCATTCTCAGGGATAAAGCTTATCTTAAAACATTCCTGGAAACATAGCCAAACAGAGCCTGTAGTTTGCAAAGGTAAAGACTAGGAATTGTGCTAATTACAACGAAATGAAGAATCAATTACAGAAATGAAGGACTTCCATAGTCACTTACTGGCAAGTGAGCTGAAGTGCATATTCCTCTGCACACTACATATATGGTCCCTGCATGTAATATTATGAGAGAGAAAAAAATTATATTCTGAGCAGTTTTAAGAAAAATAGGAGGAGGAATAAGGAAGAACTAAAATTTTGATACTAGCCATATGTATGAGCAACCAGTGGTTTCTTGGAAACTAAGGGCCAAATCTGTAGAAAACTCGGGATCCCTCCATGAGATAATTGTACCTAAATACATAAATTAAGATTATAAGGTACTGAAAAATGGAGAAAGTGAGACTTGGAGTAAATTCAATGAGGAAGTAATAATCACGAAAGGATACCTTCTTGCTTACGATAGATATCATCTGAGCTGATGCAATGCAACAGTAACGTTTCATTATCCTCCTCATCAATAACAAATAATCCCAAGTCTTCTGACCTCTGTGTTACAAGTCACAATTTTTCATACTCAAAGTACAAATAATGATTCGTAGCCATGGTGTTGTTCTAACTTACTGAAACAGAAATCAATTAAACTTGGCTATGGTATTAAACTAAACTTACTGAAACAAAAATCGCTAAAAATACCTCCAAATAATCAACAGTGACATGGCCAGTTCCCTGATCATCCCATTTCCCTTCTTCAGTCATGCGGTATACTTTAACACGCTAGAAGCAGGCCAAAACGTGTCAAATTATGAAATCAATAAGTTCCACCATTAAGATGATGAATGAAAGAACAACACATGAGTCTACTCGGTATTATTAAGTATGTATGAAGGACATCCAATGAACCAGACAACAAAAGGGAAAAAAAATACTAGAACCATATCAACATTCTCTTAAAGGGACAGGATGCAGGTACAGAAACCGAATTAACTACCATGCATCCACAAGCTATTCAAAATGACTTAATTAAGCTCAGCAATCGAGCACAAAATAAAGCTAGATCAAATGATGAAGTAGTCACAGATAAATTGAATGTTCTTGCGATAAAACAAGTTCAGCCATCAATTCAAACAACTCCCGAGTAGAGATAGAAGATATATATAGAGGGGCGTCAACTTTAATAGGTCAAAATACATCAAAGATATGGCATTTAATAGGCCAGAGCACCTAAAGGAAAGTTTTTCCTGACCTGGTGCCAAAAAAATGGATCATATATCACACACACTCAACCAAAAGAGTAGATTAACCAACTAACAGTTTAATAATTCCTAAAGTTTCAATCACGACCACTAGTCCATAATGTTCTGTCTTCATGACTTTATTATAGTGTGCCCAATTTGTCAGGACGAAAGCATAAATATGCCCATTGCTAATCAGCAATATGTGCATGGACTTATATCCCATAGAAGAAGACATCAAGTGATCATGCTACAAAGCCTCACATAAGAATGTTGCTTCATCCTTTCTAGTGCGAAATTTATATGCAACACCTTGTACAATTTATTAAGTGTCTCACCAGCATGGGCACATAAAATTCATATGGACTGTCACAGATCACTGCCTATTATCAAAGATCAGAACATTGTGGAATAAAAGATTGCATATGATAACTTGTAGACTAGAGTGGTTTTTCTTGGAATTATTGCTATAACTGACCAAAAATGTGATCAACTATACCATTAATAAAGGAGGAATTCACAATAGCCTCTTCATCACTTAAAGATCACATATTCACTTAAAACACTAGAGCAAGAATTCATATGAATGAAATCTAAGAGTAAAATATGAGTTCTGAAACCAATACGCTCTCAATTCTTTACACTTTTATGACAGCATAATTACAATTAAAAAAAGAGTCAAAATTAATCCGATTAAGCAATGGATAATACTAGTAGACTATTATTAAGTATTGAATTAACAATTATAACTCATGAAAAGACAAGTATGGAGCTTCAAAAAAAGCCTACAACTCAAAATTGGAAAGTTAAGTGACATGAATTAATTTCAGCCTCGAGGACATTTAAAAACAAACTAATTTCATTTAACTACCTGCATGGAATTGTTGGCGTTCTTGAAATTATCCTGCGCGTCCAAGGTGAAATGCGAAGACATTCGCTTCTTTGCGAAGTTCTTGAAATTCACTGCACGAACCGTATGGAGTGAATCTACTTAACTTGGAATCACAGAACCTTTGAACGGAAGTAAGGGTTTAGAAAAGAGGGAAGGAGATGAATTGTTGACAAAAGGGTTAGAATTATAAAGATTTCGGGTAGTGTTATTGGTTTGGGATCAGTTTCAAAACTCTAACCGCCATTGTTATCAAGCTGAATTAACAAGCTCCTCTCTTTCTCTCTCTCACACACACGCACTACAGTTCGTTTCTTTTCTTCTCTTTTCTCTGTGAAGTCCAATCTTTGAAGAACCAGTTGGGGCAGTGTTGACTATATTGCACTCTGAGAATGGAAAGTTTTACGGGTTGTGCCACTCATCTTAACCGCGTTCTGTTTTGTCCAGTAATGGCTTAATCTAAAAATAATTAGTACTATATGTCTATATGTATATTAATAATTAATATGACTTATGGATCAAAATTTTCATTAGAAAATATTCAAGTTTATATTTTCTTATTTTTTTTAATTTAATAATCTTTTTATAATGTGTTCAAAAAGTTTCCAATTCTTCTTAGATAAACAAATGCGTAGTAAGTAAGAGTAATGATGTATTGGCCATAGGAATTATTTTTCATTCAAAATATGTTTCCATAAATAAACATATTTGCATAAATTAAGTCTTCACTGATTCAACTATAATTTCAAAGTGGTCAACACTTAATAACAATTTCAAACAGTTATAACAATTCTAGTATGTCTAACATGTCAAATGCAATTGCCACAATTCAAGGAATCTATTCAACACTAGTTTTTTTCCGAAAAATCTAACTTACAAAGATCTAGAAACAATTAAATAGAAAGCATCAAACCAACTACAAATATATTGAAGTTTGCAGAAATGAATTATTTAAACGTGTGTTTGTCCCTTTTATAGTATATGTGAATTATATAACATTACTATGTTGAGACTAATGCAGAATCAATTTATTATTATGTATTTATTTTTAAACAATAAAATCTCATCCCGTCCAATCATTTTTTGTTCAAACTTCTATTTTTGGTATAGGTAGTTTTGACCCATAGTAATTTTAAGTTTTTAATAACTCTCACTATTTGCCATGTCATATACAACAGAGAATTTATTGATTGCGGTTCTTCTATGTAAGGCTCTAACTATCTCAACGGCCCCCCTGAATAAAAATCCCGCCAATACATACACTACTTCCTTACACATACACACAATAGGACCAGAGCTAGACTTTTTTTTAGGGGGTAAGGATTTTCGAGATAGTGCACTAATTATTACTTAACAAAATACAATCATTTGAATTGTGACTGATGATACTTCACTGAGTAAAAGTTATTTATAATCATGCACGTCTTAAAAGAGTTAAATATCTCCTTTTCAGAATATGGAAGTATGCAATTTCAGTATATAGAAGTATGCAATATACTCGTCTTTCATTTTATTACAAAATAATATTTGTCTTATAATAGTTGTTAAGACTTAAAGAGCCAAACGACTCAACCCAAATTATTAACCAAATAATATTTTTGTATCTTTCTTTGTTAAGTTCGAATAAATTATTTGTTCTATATAAAAAAATAAGTAATATACTTTAGATTATATAAAGTCTTGTGTTTTAATCCACCACTTTAACAATACTCAAAATATATATATACAATTACATACTTTGCATATATATATAAAGAAGAAGAAAATTATCGGGGGGCGTAATGATGTTCCGCCACTGCACAACACTTACTAATATGTACGAAAATAAAGGCTTCAGTTTCGTCTTTCTGTAATAATCTTAGTTGAATCGTATGGGACATTGTCTCGTATTGGTAGAATGGGATACTAATGTTTGATTTATATGGCATTGGGCTTTCCTTTAATAGCTAGCTTTTGAGGTGTAGTTCTCCAAGGTCATGTCAATTGGTATTAGAGCAGGATGCTACTCCTCCCAATTGCAATCGTGATGTGCATGTGTCGACGGCAACATTACGTGTTAGCTCGAGCTAGGTTAAGCTAGCGCAAAGCCAGTCCGCGTGAACGTTTGGGCTACCGAGTGTGGTGGGATGTCATGATCATAGTTGCAAGGGGTAACAACCTTGATCCCACATTGATAATATAAGATATTTGTATGAGGTTTATATGGCGGAAGGGGCGACCTATGAAAGAGCGACCCGGAAAAGAGCAATCTAAGAAAAGGCTACCACAAGCACGAGTGAAGCCACTTAGAGTGGGCAACAGGAGTGGACAACTAGAGTGGACCAACGTGGGCATTAGAAATGAATCGTAGTGGAATGTAATGTTGACTTTGGGCTATCTCACTTCAATACCTAGCTCTTGGGGTGTGGTTCCCAAGATCATAAACCAAGGGCCGACCTAGGAAAGAGCGACCTAATAAAGTGCTACCACAAAGACGAGTGAAGCCGCTTAGAGTGGGCAACCGGAGTGGGCTAACGTGGGAGTTGGAAATGAAGCGTGGCAAAATGTAATGATGACTTCGGGCTTTCTCACTTAAATACCTAGTTTTTTGGGGTGTGGTTCTCCCAATATCATAACAATCGGTATCTGAGCAGGCCACCACACGCGGAAGGGGGGACCTAGGAAGGAGCGACCTAAGAAAGGGCTACCGCAAATACGAGTGAAGCCGCTTAGAGTAGGCAACTAGAGTGGGCCAACGTGGGCGTTGAAAAGAAGCGTGGTGAAATATCATGATCATAGTTGAAGAGTACAAGACATTGTTCGACGTTGGTAGAATGAAACACTAATATGGTATTTATATAGCATTGAACTCTCCCACTTCAATGCTAGCTTTTGGGTATGGTTCTCCCAAGGTCATACCACTCTCCACTCCATATATACACCACCCGCACACCATTTTGTAAACAAATTCAAATATCCGATTTTGTAGACTACAAATAGAGGCGATGGGTTTTACAAATTATCACAATTCCAGAATCGAGAGTGTTGGAGAATCAGGGCTGCTTCGAGGAAGTTTGGTAGTTTTCTCGGCAGATTAAAATCGAAGCTATAGTGCGACGTCGTTTGATTATGGCCTCGTCAATATTGGAGCTGGTGTTGGTGGTCATGGAGCTGCATTGCACGCTGTTGAGAAGGTAGGAGCTTTGATTTTATTATCCGAGTTAAAAATTCAGGTGAAATTTTAGCTTGGAAATTAGTAAAAATATGTGAAACTTAGGGGTTAGTGAAGCATCAATTCGTTTACGGTTTATTGCAGTACGTGATGAGTTTTCTTGGTTGAGGTGGAACCTAGTTTTATTGATGACTTTGGGGATTTAAGCTTTGATAAGAGTGAATAAAATTAGTGGGATGTTTGAGGCGTTAAGTTTAGTTACAATTCATGATAAGATTTGTCTACCACATGAAAATGAAATATTTGTTCCGACATGGGTTTTTACAATGTTGGTTTTTTCAATTTCTTGTGCTTTAGCTTAAAATGAGTCTCTAAAAAATAAGTTGAAAATTAAGTTGAAAATTGTAGAGAAGCAAAAGCATGGAGTGTTCGCAATCTATACAAAATAAATGACAAATATTGATTCTTTAGTGTGTGTGAAAATCCTTTATAGCTATAAAATACCAAATTAGCCCAAAGCTAACACCTTTTTTGTGCAGGTGACAAATAAAACGGTTCTTAACAAGCTTTTTTCTACAAAAAATTCTTGTCTAAGTGAAATTATGGACGTTGGGTTGAAGCCAAACTCATTTTTTTCATGCCAAAATAACTAAAATCATCTCACTATCAGGGCTACATTGATGCAAAAGAACATTCATGAGAATATTGCTTCTGGATTTTGCATTAATTGAATGGCAACTTGCAGCCAAAAGAAGAATTTTGATCCTCAATATGCTGCTTCTTCGTAAATGTAGAGAACAAATTGAGGTTGAAGAATTGGGGATCTTATCATTAAATTGGAAGGGCAAATTCTTGGGTAAAATAAAATAACAAGGGATAATAATGTCCAATTCAACTTTGAGATAATTACAAAATTGACATTATAAGGCAGAAGCTGGTATGGCCCTGCTTCTGCTTGTGGTGTACTTTTTGCTTAATTTAAGATAAGTATAAGCTAAAGCTCAAATTGAAAACACTCCAAAAATGCAACACTATGCAAGTAAAGTTAACTAAATCATATCATAGTGATAATCAAGATTTATATATCGCAAATCGACAGAATCATCTTATTAATACATCAAACACTTCCGGCAGTCACCTATAACAAATAAGTGCACGCAGACAATGCCAATAGAACAGCAGCAACATTCATGAAGAATGAAAAAAAGAAACAAAATCAGATCTAATCTAATGAAACCACATAACTGCAAAGAGTTTTACCAAACTAATTCAAGGCATTAAACATCAATGCACACTGAACATCAAGATTACTAATAATAAAAATCCAAGTATAACTTTTCACAGCAAATATCCTTCATCGGAAACTGATGGTCTTTAAGAAGGCTGCTACTGCTAGTCAATAATACAAATCATGCTAAAAATAATTCAACCTAAACGTATATTTTCAAATGTATAAACACACAAACAACATACTCCCCATCTTTAAGTTTTAGCTAATGGTTCTCTTTTGGGACATCCATAAACAATAATCTCTTTCATAAAATAGAATAAATTTTCTCAAAATTACTCACTGTCATAAACAACACTAAATCTCAAACAAGGGCACAAGGGAAAAAACCCAAAATTTTTAATTTAGAAACTCTTAACAAAATTACTCATCAAAATTGAAGCAAAACACAAGACACAGTCAAATTATGACACAACTAACAATTCTACAATATAATCTCATTGAACAACTAAACCATTCACATATAAAAGCCAACCTTGATCATTACTACGGATTTCAACATAATGAACCACAAGTACAGTAAATTAATACCAATCATAACATAAACACGATTTTAAAAAGTAATAATAAATCTCAGTAAAGGAAGTCAAAATCAAAATACAATAATCCTAAAAGCATAAATCCCAAACCCTAATCACCAAAACAAAAACAATATTTCAATATAGTCATTTTCCAGAAGATTTAGGGTGGGTGAAATACTGGTTCAAAACTCTATTCTTCGACGCTGGCAGTCTCAGCGCTCTTGCTGTTGTGCTTCCTAGCATACCTCTGGTTCCTCAAGAACTTTGGATCCATCTATAAAAATAAAAACAAATAACCAAAAAGAATTATATCAATACATAAGACACTGTAATTAAAAGATAGAACTGAAAATATTTTATAATTACCCCTTTGGTGGAGATGTTGCGATGGCGCTTAGGCTTCTTGATGCCGTTCCTGTGTGCCTTGTGGGACTGGTTGTGTGCCGTGTGATTCTTCGACTTCGCCATTGTTAAAGCTCTGCTTCAGAGAGAAACGTATAAAATTAATATTGTTAGACAGAAAATATGATTTCGATGAATAGAGCTTGTATGAAGTGAATAGTGGCGATTGTACCTGGTGTGATGGAATCGGCGGATTGGGGGTGGGTGAATGTGGTTTTGAGGTGTTTTATAAGGTGACAATGAAACCCTAGTTATGGCGTCTGAGTGAAATGACGATAATGTCCTAAGAGATGGGCCGTGTGAGCTTGAGAGAAGCAAATTTACGGATGGGCCTTATGGGCTTGGAAGAATTGTCTTGTGCAATCTTTGGGTTGTCTTCTTGTACTATATTGTGCATCAAATGTATGAATACATTGTAGACTCATACTCCCAAAAATATTATAGAAGTCTGCCTTATTTATTTTCAAAACAAAAAACAGAAATTTGAGATATTATTAAAAAATTAAATTAATTGCATTACGTCTGTCAATTGTAATACAAAATACTGATATATTATTATTAGAAATATTGTTTGATTGATTTTATATCATAAAGGACATTAGATAAAAAGGTGAGACTGATACGAATTATAGTTTAAGTTTCATCTTATAAGTGATGCATAGAAATAATTCATTAATATATGTGAAAGATAATAATTTATAGCTTTAGGGATTTTCGCACATCACTCCCATAAGTTTTCTGCTTTTGCACTCTCCCCCCATGATTGAAAAAATATGACTAGGTCTTCTAAAATTTGATATATGAGTGCACTTTGCACTATAGTCAATGCTTTATTGAATTTTAAAGGGTAGAATTGTAATTTTGGGGTTTGATGTAATAATGGGAGTTTTTTTTTGGGGGTGGGGGAGGGAAGGTGCTAAGTGCAAAAATAATAAATTGGAATGTGATTTATGAGTTGTCCAAACTTATTTTATTTTTTAATTTTTTTACATATTATTGGTATATTATTTCATATGGTTCACTTTTTTTTATTTTAAAAATAAAAATCCATAACTTAGTAATTGATATATTATGTAATAAATTTAATATGTACAAAGTATGATGGTACAACTTTAATCTAGTTCAATATAACATTTTTATGTTTTCATTTACATTTCGTACTAATACATAGTTGTTAATTAATAATTCTTACCAGCCACGCCTTTATTAATTATCCAATTTCATGAATTGTGTTTCGGTTTTTCTTTAAAACACTAATAAAAATGATTATTTGTAAATAAATAAATATAATTAGAACTAATGAAAGTGTTTAAACTAATGAAAATTTTCGATTATAATTTGGTGCACTTACCCCCTCCCCCCGGCACAAAATGTTTTTAGTTATTGCACTAAGCCCCCTAAACGACACTTCTATCCTTTGAAATTAAAAAAAATGACCAGAGACAAAATGCACTCATCACATGCAACTTTTTTCAATTATAGGGGGTTAAGTGTAAAAATAGAAAACTTATGGGAGTGATGTGCAAAAATCCCTTAACTTTATGTACACAAAAAAAACCAATTAAGAGAATAATTTTGCCAAAAAGGGATAGTATCATAGTAGAAGAAGAGTATCAAATCTCTGTCCCTATGTGCAGGGCGTGGAAATTATATAAGAATCCTCCACTAATGAAATACCAACATATCTTTGACTTTTCTCTCATGACCACAAATAAGAACCTGAGTGCACCTTAGTAAATTTTAATTAGACTGCACGGTATAATTCCTCTTCCCGGTAACAAATCAATGACTCGTCAGTTTCTGATGACGCGCCGTGTCCAATTAAACTCTCCCACGTACTCAAAACCATCTTCTAACCGGCTACACCCAGTTACCTCACCTCTTCACCTCATCACCGTTACAAATTTCGACCGGTTCAGCCATACCTGATTCTTCTGCATAAATATAACCCGGGACAAAAAGAAGCTCGATTTCATCTCAGTTCTTTGTTTCTTCTGTTTCAGACTAAATTTTTGTTGTTTGTTTAAGTGGGTTTTTGTTGGTGAGTATTTTCGGTAGTAAAATTTCAGAGAAAAAGGGAAGAAATAGAAAAAATAATGTTTATTTTCGATTGGTTTTATGGCATATTAGCATCATTGGGATTGTACAAGAAGGAGGCAAAGATTTTGTTTCTGGGTCTTGATAATGCTGGAAAAACCACTTTGCTTCATATGTTGAAAGATGAGGTTACAGATAGTAATTTCCTTTTTTTTTTATGTTTAAATTAACTTTTTTTTAAGAATCTTTTTGTCTTTTGAACGTATAGAGATTTATAAATTTTTATAAATTTTTGTGCTGATTATATCTAGAACTGTTAATTTTGGTGGGTTTTGATGAACAGTGAAAAAGGTTGTTTCTTTTGGTGAAATATGAAGTTTTCAAGGTTTATTGTGTAATTTGAAGATTTTATGATTCCATCTCAATCATTTAAGTTATTACGCTGTGTTGCATGTGTTGTAATCCTTTAATGGATCAGAAGAGCTATTTTTTTGTGTTTTTTTTGTTGAATTATGTGTTCTGAAGTTACTGGAATTTGTTTGAGAGTGAATTTTAAAAATGGCTTTTTAGAAAGTTTAGTTTGCAAAACTGGCCTTCAGGGGCTTTTTCCTGTAGAGATGGTATTTGCATTAATATTCTTTATTTCTATAATCTGCATTTTAGTACCCTCTATTTTGGTACTTGTTTTCTATATGATATATCAATTTCTGCTTATGTAATTCATATTCAAAATCAATTTTTCGTCTTTCTAATACCTTTATTTTGAAATCTAATATTCCTGGTGTACAAGGATGAACCTCTAAAAATTGTATATTAGCTAGTTTATCTTCATAAATTTCAATTTCTTCAATAATTTTTTGTAATTTATTTTGTATTTTTTGTATTTTCTCCATTTTCGTTACTCGGCTCTGATACCAAAAATTGGTCAGAGGCTACGGATGTTTGTTTTTTGGTTAAAATTTTTTCTTTACATATTTTACACATAACACATGATTCTTTGGCCTCTTTTATTTTTGTTCTTATAATTTCTTTATTTATTTTATACATTTTAGTACTAATCGATGTTGATCTTAAATATTCTAATCTCTTTTCATAGTGGTTAACTAAATCTGATATATGTTCACAATTATTTTCAAGTTTATTATTCATAATTTGTCTTCTAAATATTTACTTAAATCTGAAATTTTCTTTTCTAGTTTTGTATACTCACTATCTTCTTCGGATTTTATACAATCTCTTTCTTCATTATTTATTGGTTTTATTAGATTTTTAGGTTTTTCTAGAGGTAATTGTTTTACATTAGGTGATCTAAACGATATTGATCGTCTAATTTGGTCACTAGTTCCTTCTATTGTTACTTCTTTCATTGGTAATTTTTTTATTTGAGCTATTCCTTCAAATAATTTATCTAAATAAATAGATTCCTGATCTAAGAAATTTATACTATGATGACTATTTGTTAAAGCATATTCTACCATATATGTTAGACTGAATGGTTGATCTCCTTCTTCCATTAGTTCTTCTCTTGCAAATTTGTATCCTAAACAAATGCTATTATCTAAATTTTTTGTAGATAAAGGAATTGCATATTTAATTCCTAGATTAAACTTTAGTGTTTTATATGCTAGGTTTCCCATAGTTATTCCTAAAACCGAATCATGAGTATCTTTAATTCTTCGGTCGTAAGCTATTAAAGCTATTGGTGAATTAATACCTTCTTTAAAAGTTGATTTTATCAGCACTTGTATTGTAGCGATCTGAATATATCCTATTTTATTTCTGTCTTCTTTATTTCTAATTTTTTCTATTCTAGCTGCTATTTGTTCACTATCAATTATGGGAATTACAATGGTTCCTCTAGTGGTTTTTATATCTATTGGTACTTCTTGGGTAAATAAGCCATGATAGATAATATTTTTTCGTTTTATTTTTTCAAAAATAGATTTATTAAAGTGTTGTCCTTCTTTTAGATCTAATTTTGCCTTTTTAGTTTTTTCTATTTTATGCTCAATAATTGATTGAGCTGAGAACATTCCTAGTGTTTCCTCTTGTTCTAGTAATTGTATATGTCTATCGAATTCTTTTAGTGGGGAACTCATATTTTATTATTTATTTCATAAAAAGGTAATTTTATTCTTGGTATTTTTATTTCCCCTATTTGTATATGTTGTGAATGAATTTCATATCTTATTTGTTCTAAAAAATCAGTACCTAATAGTATATCTGATCCTGTATCACTTTCATCTATATACATAGTAAGACGAAATCTTAATTCTTCATGAAACATTAGTTCTATAGTAGTTTTTTCATTACATGTTTTATCTCCTTTTATTGTATCTATAACAACTAGTGGTGCTGCAGATCTAGTTACTACATATCTTGGATGAACATGTGATAGAGATGCTCCTGTGTCTATGAGTATTGAAACAATTTGTGTTCTATTTATAACTCCTAATATATGATATTGCAGATATTGATTTCCTGAAATTAAATCTAAATCATACATACCTGATATGTTCTTGGTTGGTCTTGAGTTTAGTGCTCCGTGTAGATAGTATTTGGGATCTTTGTAGATAATATATGATTTATAATTGATTTCTTTTTTGAAAAATCCTATTCAGAAGTTTGTTACAACTTCAAGATTTGAGAGAAATTTAGAAACAGAGTTCTTTTATTAATTTTCGCACACTTACAACTGAACTAAACACCATTATTTATAGGCGGGGGAAGCTATTTTCCTCCACTCATCCAGATCACATAAGGTGATAAGGATCTTTTCTAGGCCCTACGAAATAGTAAACTTACATAATTGTTTACATTGGATCCTACTTCTTTCTCGACAGTAGGTCCTACATAATAGTAAAGTTACATGACTTTTTACATTGGATTCTACTATTTTCAAAAGTAAAAGTTGACTTCAGATTTTCTTGCCGACACTCTTGTCTTCTTCTGCTGATATTTTTATCCTTCAATTATTGTTTCTTCTCCACCAGATTCATCCATGCAATAATTGCATTTGTGAGCTTTGAATTCCTTCAATGTTTCACATATCTGGAGTTTTTCTTCATCTGATAATTTGTTGAATACTCCTTGTATATTCATGATGTCTTCTTTAAAATCCATAAATGTTTTAAATTCTTCAATTTTGATTTTATCCTTAAAATTTGAATATATCATGGTGGTTTCATTTTTATAATTTATTTTAATTTTTGATTCCTCGGTTAATCGTTGTAACATGGAAACGATTCCATAGATTAATCCGGTATTCGTGACTTGATGACTTTCTTCATTTTCCTTAACTGGTTGATCACGAACTGGATATGTTCCATTGGATACTCCCATGTAAATGAGTGAATATGCTGGCACGTGTACTTCACCTTGTTCATTAAAGTAGGGATATGAGCTATATATTTTTAAATATATTTCTCTATCCTTACCAAAATACTTTCGATAATTTTTCACTGTTTGTTGGATCCCATGATTGAATTCTTGGAGAATAGTGTTGCTTTCGTCAATGTATATCGTATCAATTAATCCACATTGGAAAAATTTATACGTCATTAGTGGACTTGCTCCGCTGATGATGACTGCTTTTGGTCCTGTTATTCTTTTTTCAGTTGGATAAAAGAATTTTGTCATATCTTCCTCCGTCCAATTGTATAGCATTTTCATGTATTCTTGAAAATCCTCCTTATTTACTTTTTTGAGCTGCATGTGTTCCTGTCTTGTGGGTACCTGTGTTAACTTCGTTATTTTTCCGAGTACCTTCATTGAAGAAGATGGTTGATCTATCATTGTTGCTTTTGGTTTGACTAAAGCTGATTTGAATGGTTGGGCTTTAATCTCTGCTTCTGAGATTGCTTTGTTTTCTTCGACTGCAAGTTTTGCTTCCGCCATAGTTTTGTATGCCTTATGAATGATTCCTTTGTGCCCATTAATGTATAGTGATGCTTTATGCCATTCGTCAAAGATTGCTCCTTTGGCTGGTCCGTTGAAGATGACATAGTACTTCTTTGATGATGATGATGAAGATGTTTCCTGAATTTTTATACCTGATGGAATTTCTGGTTTTAGTTCGGATTTTTCTTCTGTTTTTGCCTTTGTTTTTGTTTTTGTTGATTCGTCCACCACGCTTAGCATGCTAAACTCTGATGGTTTGTAACTTGAATCTAGGGATTGTATAGCTTTTTCTAATTCTTGTAATTCACGAATTTTTGCCTCAATATTCCCTTTTATCTGCTTCGCTTGATTCTTCAATGTTGCTATTGCTCCTTCCATAGTTTAAATAGTTTATCCTGATATGAATTCTCTTGTTAATGTGTCTGCAATAATATTATTGCTACTTTTTATATATTTTATTTTTGCTGGGTATCTGCTTAGTTCAAGTTGCCATCTTATTAGTCGTCCTTGATTGTAATTCGCCTGTAGTTTGTATCTGATGAATCCGGTTAGATATTTTGAATCCGTTCTAAGCTCAAATTCTTTGGGTAACAGATCAATCCTCCATTTTTTAAATGTCCTTAAACATGCTAATGTTTCTTTCTCATGGATGGGATATTTTTTTTCTGTTTCAGAAAACGTTCCAGATATATATCTGCACAGAATTTCTGGACTTTTGACTGCTGATTTCTCCGTAAATAATTCATCAGTATCATGTATACGTTTGCTCGTAGAGCTGATTTCATTGTTTAAGTTACATACGGTATCATCATGTATGTTTTTGCTTGTAGCGCTGATTTCATTGTTTAAGTTACATACTTCTGATTCTTTAACTTCTTCATGTTGTGGTATTTTTGTTTGTATACATTTCATACATCCTGACCATACTTCGTCAGATGCGTCAGTCTCAATTATTAAATAATCATTAGAAGTTGGATTATATAGCTTTGGTAAATTTTTCGAGATATGTTTTATTCGTTCAACTATTTTACTATCTTCTTTATCCCAAAACCATTGTTTTTTAGTACTTATTTTCTCTTGTAGCTTTTTCTTTTCTTTGGCACATCCTTTTAAATACCCTAATTCGGATATGTAATTTAAACATCCTAGAAACCTTTGTAATTGTTTTCTATCTTCGATTTTATTTGGGAATAGGTGTAATTTTTCTAAGACATGTTTTTGCAATTCAATTTCTCCATTTGACTTTATTATTGTTCCTAGAAATTCAATTTCTTGTTTTGCTATTTGTGCTTTCTTTTTACTTAGTACTAAACCTTTTTGTTTACATCTTTTAAGTACGATTGCTACTTTTCTTAGATGATCTTCTTTAGAAGTATTACTGAATATTAAAATATCATCTATATATACAAGACATATTTCCTCTAATCCTTCTAAGTTTTTACTCATATATCTTTGAAATATTCCAGGTGCTTGTTTTAACCCAAATGGTAATACATTCCATTCATAGTGTTTTTCTGGGGGACAAGTAAATGCTGTTAGTGGTTTTGTATTTTCGTGCAATCTTAATTGATAATACCCAGATTTAGCATCTAGGGAACTAAACCAAGTCATTCCTTTTATTTTTTCCATTATTGAATCTCTTCGAGGTAACTTATGTGCGTCTCCTACAGTGGCATCATTCATCTTCTTATAGTTTATTACCATTCTTCTTTTTCCTCGTTTTATTTCATTATGGTTTTCTACATAGAATGCTGGAGCAGCATGTCTACTTTTGCTTTCTCTTATTAATCTTTTTTCTAATAATTCTCTACAATCTTTTGTAAATTCTTCTATATCTCTTTTTGAATAGGGTATCCTATTTGGTACATTTACTTCTTGTTTTGGATCTTTTAATTCTATAGTGATTTGTTCTTCATTAGTATTTATTTTTACATCTAGCGGGTCCTCTGAGCAAGTTTCTTCTAAAAGATTTTCTACTTCTTTTTCAATACTCGTTTTATTATTTTCTTCCATATAAAATAATGTTTCGTTAAGAATGTGTAATATTTTTAATTTTGTTCGCTCAAGGTTGTCTATGATAGGGATTTTTATCATTTTTCCTATAGGTGCCTTTAGCTCTATATATTCCAACCATTGTATAAAGGGATGGTATAATCTAAGAAAATTGTTTCCTAGAATAATATCAAATCCTGATTCTTGCCTGTAAAGTGATGGTACCATGAATATATAGGGTGTTTTAGTCTTATCTATAATTTTTATTTTATTAAAATAACTTGCTAATTCTATCTTATGCGTACTTCCATCAGCTATCATAATTCTCACTGGTCTTTCTGTTTCTCTCCAAAATAATCCTTTTATATTTTTAGAAGCAAAACTAATACTAGCTCCAGTATCAATATATGCTGAATAATAATATCCTTTTATTTCTACCTTTATAAAAGTAGAGTTTGGGTTTCTTCTATTCTGATTCTGTAGATAATTCTGTCTCATGATTTTCTTCTGTCTCATAATCCGAATCGGTTAATAATATATATATTTCTTCAATATCTGATATATCAGATTCAATTGGTTCTAGACTTCTTAACTCTGCTACTTTTAGAATTTCTTTTTGTTCTTTATTTTTTCTTTTTGGGCATTCATTTGCATAGTGACCTTCTTCCTTGCATAACCAACATTTACATTTCTTTTTTCCTTCTGGACAATATTTCTTGTTTTGCTTTCGTCTAAAAAATCGTTCTGGTTTTTTATAAAACTCTTCTTTATATTTTTGAAAAGGTCGTTTCTTCCATTTATATTTTTTATTATAATATTTATTTTTATGATATTTCTTTTTATATTTACGTTCTTTACACCCATACTGTTGTGGTACTCCTGGATTACCTTCACAACAAACTTTGTTAACTTGTTTTACCAGTTTTGTTTCATTTAGCTGTGTGCATTTTTCTATTATATATTCTCGTCCTACAAGAATTGCTCCTCCTAGACTATCTGCTATAGTACCATCTTTTACTCCTTCATTAAATTTGTTTAAACAAACTTTATTTATTGGGTATGGTAATTTTATTAATAATAATTTTTTTGTATGTTCCTGATTTTCAGGTTTTAATCTATAAAAACTTTTTGAAAATTCGCAAACATAATTCTCGTATTGACACATATCACAGATAGTCATGCTATTTAAATGCCAGGTTGCTATTTCATTTTGTTTTTCTGTAACCTTTTCTGCATAATTTATTTGATCTTGACCAACAAATTCTTTCCATATAAGTGCTATCACTGACCAGTAAAATTTTTCTACATTATTTTTGCTTGCCTCTTTTAGTTGGTCAATGTATTTATAATCACTCAAGTATTGGAATACATTTCCTTTTGTTTTAAAAACCATATAATTCCATATATTATCCATTGATGCATTTTTAAATATGTCATCTGTTTGTAGAATTAGGTTTACTTGGTTTGCCCATTCTTGTATTAATCCTTCTGTATTTCTAGCGCAATCTACATCTAATATTCCTTGTTTTATTTGTTGTAAATGAGGAGTATATTCATCTGGTAATTTTCGGAATCCTCCTTGTTTTCTTTGATAAAAACCATTTCTTTCTCTAAGGTTTTCTGGATCAATATCGATCCATTCAAACCTACTGGACTTTCGTTTTTTATTATTCTCATTATCTTGTTGTTCTTCTTTTATTTGACTACTTTCTCCTTTTTCCATATATGCAGGGATAGAATCATCCGACTCGTATCCATAAATTACTTCATTATTATTTGTAAAATTTGTTTGCCTTATATTTTGTTCCTCCTCAATTATGTTTATTTGTTCAATCATTTTTCTAATTTCTTCTACTTGTTCTTCCATTATTTTAGTAAATTCATTGGTGGTCGTAGTTCTCTAGATGAACTAAATATATGTTCTTGTTTGCCTATTAAAACTAAATCTTTAATTTTTTCTAATTCGTAACTTAAATTTTTAATTTTTTCTTTAGGTATATTTTCTTTTTCAAAAATTTTATAAATATCTTCCTCTTTTAATATTTTATTTATCTTAAGTAATTGTTCTTTTAAATCAGTAATTTCTTTAGTTATATCTATTAATTGTTTTTGTAAATCGGCTATTTCTTCGGTCATTCCCATTAAATAATTAATTATTGATTTGTTTTCTCTTTTTAAATTGTCAGGGGGCTTCTTATGCAAATAGGGTTTATTTGGGAATATTGCACAAGGTCATTTTTGCAAATTTATCTTTTGAAAAGGCCATCTGGCCAAATAACCCTTTGTTTGAACACTGTCACTGAGCAAAATGCAAAAACACCCCTGTGCTATTTCCAAATGACAGAAAATCCGTGTTATTTTTATTAGCAAACAATTTCATGTGTTAACATTTTATTAGCAAAAATTCTCAGTGTTATCGTTTTATTAGCTCAATACACCCATTTGAAAATTGAGAATTGACCAAAGAGGGTTTATTGCCATTCTTTTCAGTTTACAGGCGGTTTATTACCAATATTTTAAGTTTATAAGGGGTTATTGTCAAATTTTTAAATGAATAATAAGGTTTCCACATTATTCCCAAGAAAAAATGACATATAGGGGTATATTTCTTCCTTCCCCGTTCAAGTGATGAAGAATATTTGCACTTAGAACTAATAAAACACGTTACTCGGAGGGATAAATGTCTTTGACTAGTTGACACATGATTTTATTGCTAGTATAAATAACACATATTTTTTTGCTAATTAGGAATAATAGAAGGGTGTTTTTGCAATTCACTCTATTAATATGTTGATGACTGATTAATTGCTTGATTATGGGTGCAGAGATTGGTGCAGCACCAACCAACACAGTATCCAACATCAGAGGAACTGAGTATTGGGCAAATAAACTTCAAAGCTTTTGATTTGGGTGGTCACCAGATTGCTCGAAGAGTCTGGAGGGACTATTATGCTAAGGTTAAAATTTAATATTTGTCTCTCTACATAATGAGAAAAGAAGATTATTATATTATCTTAACTGTGTTTTTTACTGATTATGGGATTGCTTTTGCCTTACTTGTTATCTGTTATTGTGATGTTTATATATTGCATTTGGTCCTGCATTTTACAAAATCGCAATTTTGGTCTTATTATGAAATGGTATGTTCTTTAGGTTGATGCCTTGGTGTATATCGTTGATGCCTACGACAGAGAAAGATTTGCTGAATCGAAGAAGGAACTAGATGCACTTCTATCAGATGAGTCATTAGCAAATGTCCCGTTTCTCATTCTAGGAAACAAGATAGATATACCGGCTTCTGCTTCGGAGGATGAGCTGCGTTATTACATGGGTCTTACTGGACTCACCACTGGTAAGGGTAATGTTAACCTCGGCAACACTAATGTCCGACCAATTGAGGTTTTCATGTGCAGCATTGTCCGCAAAATGGGATATGGTGAGGGCTTTAAATGGATGTCTCAGTACATTAAGTAGGCATGTGAAAAGTGAGAAGATCTTTTATGATTTGGTGTTTTGCTAGTGAAAAATGTATCTGAGATTTGTCCTTTGATGTCATATATGTTGTTGCTTTTGAATTTGATACATAGTTTTCATCAGAACTTTTATAAAGAAGTAAATTGAGTTGAAAATAATTCTTATTTATTTAAGCTGAAATTAATAGCTTGTGAAAGCTTGAGCAGTTTATAAAGAAGTATTTGTAATGCCTAGAAAGGAATAAACTTACAAAGACTTATACAGAAGAAAACTTCGAGCTAGTTTGGTATTGTTTCAAGAATATTTTTCGAAATGAGATAATTTGAAATATTTGTTTTGAAGAGTTCGACAAGATATAAAATAGAGATTAAGGTTATTCAAAGAATAAAATTGTTTTCTTTTCTCCGTTTTATTTTGAAGGTGAGTTGTAAGAGGTCAAATTAATAGATGCAAAAGTTCAATATGTGATAATTGGTATTTTCAAAAAAACAAATTTAAAAAAAAAAAAAAATCGACATGTTTTTGTTATGTCTTAGAAAAATTATAGATTCTAAAAGTATGATAATGATATCTATTAGAAGTTTCTTTTATATGGTTTTGAATTTGTGTCCAATCTACATTTTCGCCCCTAATACCAAATATTGAACTGTTGTAATGCAATAGCACTTTCTACGACGAGCTCGTCACATTTAATTTGCCTAGTGTTGGTTAATTCTCTCATGTAATTTGCAAGCTATTGCATAAGGTCGAAGTGTATCTCGTGCTATTCGGTGGCTGCTGGTTCCCTTGTCAACATAAAAAAAAAAATGTGAACTTGGTAATGTTACCAAACCATGAATCTTTGTCCCTTCATCTTGGAAAAATAGTTTCAATTTCAACTTTCAACTACTCAAATATCTTCTTGTCAATCAAAATATCAAATAACTAGTTTTAATTTCACTTCACATCATATTCGAGTCTATTATCAAATATTAGTTTGATTTTCACCTAATTTTCCAAGAACCTCAATTACCACCAAATAAGGAGAAAAAAGATAGGCAGAAACCACCCTCACAATTTCATATAACATAAGGGGGTTCAAAATAAAGGTGCTGCCTACAAATTTACAAATGTACACACTCCATTTCAACAACATGAGCCTCCACTCGAATTTTTCTTCAAAATATATCTTGACCACATTCACTAACCTTTTTTCATCCCATGTTCATATCAGGATGGAGAAGCCCTTCATATTCAAGCTGGCACAGAACAAAAGTTAATTACTTATGTGCATGAAAACCGTAAGACGACTAATATAACTGCACAAAATACTCTTACCGAAGCTTTATTATGTTCTAATTTCATCCTTCTATACTCTTCTTGTGCTCGTTTTGAACGGAACATTGCCTGGACCCTTACCACCGATCTTTCAACACGCTCCTCAGCTTGTTTCCTGCTGGCTTGGAAGAAGTCCTCTTCCACATCACTGTCTTGATTTGGATCTTCGAGAATTTTAGTAGGTTCAACTTGAAGCCCACGGAAGCCTTTTCTCTTCAAACGCCAACGCAGTATTGCTTTCTCAAGAACCCCGACTGACCAACAAATTTTACGGTACTGCCTCCGGACTTGGAAGCCCCTGAAAATTGACTGCAATGAAGAAGAATCCGAGTCAAGTAATTTCTATTTTAAAAACCAGTATCAATAAATAGTATTTATATCTTAAGATCTGGCCAGACTTCACTTTACGTTTGTAATTTAGCCCCATTTAAAAATAAAGCTCATTACCCCTTTATGCAACTAAGTATACTTAACGCCCTGAAAGTGAATGTATGATGTGTTTTTGTACAGATGATTGGTTGGTAAAAATGCCACTTTTGTCTAAATTATAATGTTAAAACATATACTTAAATCTCCTTCTCCAACCATTACACATTTCTTGGTCATTTCTCTTCAACTTAAGCGACTTATTACGATTGCGGTCCGTGAACTTTGTTTTTAAAAGCATAGGGGTTAAATGCTAATAAAAGAAATTTTGGTCCACAATCTACTTCCACCCTGATGAGAGAAATAGCAACATATTTACTGATTTTCCATTATTATAAGTTCTGACAGGCATCCAGCCGAATCTCAACAGCACAGCTATAAGCTCTAAATTTAATTGAACTCAGTGAACAAAATAAAAATAATATATCCAGCCACACTTACTTGAATTTTAATGGCTTGACGACGCAGGTTAAGGAAATCCCTTCTTATCTTCCAAGTACGGAATCTGTATTGGATTCTAGCAGCAGCTGCTATCTTTTTGCGTGTGTCATAGTTGCGGAAAGCATGCTGGATCCTCATGGCTGCAACAATGTTACGAGCTTCAATCTCCGGATTAGATGATTCAACTGCTAGTGTCCGTACTTTGAGTGAGTGCTCCCTGAATGCAGCTTGAATGCGAGCAGCTGCATCAGCTGCATTTCGGTAAGCTGCTAGAGTGTCCTTCAGACACGACTCTTCCTCGGTGAAGTCTCCAAGGTTCACCGTATCATTCGTGGTAGTTTGCAGTGTCCCACTAACATTTCCAGCTAACGTCATATCATTAAATTGTGCAACTAAAGCCTTCTCGGCTAGATAAGCACCCAAACCTTCATATCCATTTTTAGAAGCAAGATCAGCAACAGTGCATCCGCCAGGGTTTTCCGAAGTTGGATCAGTGACTAAATTTGGCTTTGCTCCAGCAGATAAAAGAGTTGCTACCATTTTCTCTCTGAAATTTAAGAGAATACTAATAAGATACTGCGAGATCACTCATTCAAGTCAGTGACTAACAGTTCAAAACCAACAAAATGAGTTTTAAGTCCCATAGGATAAGACCCTCGGCACTTCTGGTCCCGCGCTTCACAAAATTACAATTTTGGTTCCAATTTTTAGAATATTTTGCACTTTTTGGTCCTTTTGCCCCCTTTTCATCCATTCCTTTTTCACTTTGGTCCCGTAGAATAGTCTATGATTTGCACTTTTTATCCCATAAAACTGTCTTCAGTTTTTCACTTTTGGTTTCAAATTGGATGGCAAAGGAGAACATTTTATATGAGACCAAAAGTGCAATTTTGTTATACACGAGTAAAAGTATTGAGGGTCCAGTCGTCCAGTCATGTGGGACTAAAAGTACGACTTTCCCGTTATAAACATATACATCAATAATGTTTATATAACAGTCTTATGATATGTAACTAATTAAATTGCCCACACAATTTGAGACATAAGCCAAGAGAAGAGGATTAGAGGAGAGGAAACATTTACAGATAGAAACCAACTGGATGAAATATTTTAATATAATGGTGAATTAATATTGCAAATTAAGCATCATTGATCATTCCATGACATTTCATGATTGTACCTTCCATAATATGCAGCCCAATGTAGAGCTGTCCATCCAAATTTGTCTCGATAATCCAACGATAAGCCAGAGCATGAATATGGGTAAACTGCCCATGTATAACCTAGGATAGCACACAAATGTATTACACCTTGACCTTTTTCATCACGTTCAGTAATCTTGCACCCGGCTACTACTTGTTCTAGCAACCATTCTTGTAATCTATTCTGCAAAATCAACTCAAACAAGCTATCCTTTGCCTGGGGGATAGGCATTTTGGTGTCTCCAATCATTTTGGTCAAATACACCCAACCATCAAAGATGTGTGAAGTTTTCTGAGCAAAAGCTTTGGCTTCCTTTAAGGCATTTTGGTCCAATTTGTTGGAAAATATACTCAGGCTCTTCGATGATGAAAACAACAGATGAGCAAGCCTCATCTGAAGTTGAAAATCTTCCCAGTTAGATTTATTCTCCAAAGTAATCGTATCACTGGACACCACAGGAGCACGGAACTCAAAATTTAAGACTTGGCTGATAGGTTCATGCCCATCGAAAGTCAGATAGAGTTTCACTAGGCCAGGGGTTTGAGGCGGAAGAAAACAACGAAAGACTCCCACTTGGACAACTTCTACCGGAAGAATAGAATCACCACATGCAAGAAATAAATTGGATTCGGCACGCGGTAGTTGGCCTTCATTGAAGAACCCAACCACCAAGATCTGCATAACAGTCACCAAGTCCATGAGATGTGTGAACAACTATCTATTATCATATCCCAAGTCAATACACAAGGATTAACGAAATTGTATCAAAGATTTCTTTAGAAACATAAGTTAAACTAAGTCGAAGTACTCAAGGTATAATTATAGGAAACAAATAGTCAAATAGGCCAAACTAGACAATTCGTTATCCTTTTAACAAGATAGCACGAATAAATGCATGCACCTAATTTGATGAATTGCCTCTCCAGTCCTTACAGATTCGAGCTTCGTATAAAGACTTATATAACTAATTTAATCTATATTCTATACCCATCTCATCTGAAATTTTGCACGCCTTCCATTTAGTATCATGATTGTTGCTATGCAAAATAACTACTATCCTTTAATCACCACATCTAAACTACATGTAACTTTTCTAGCTTCATTTCAAATAATAACATATAAACCAGCTTTGTATGATATATCCAGAAATTATAAGAAATACCAGCACAATATACAATATAGTAAGGTAGTGACAAGGAAAATGACCTTTGTATGTTCAGTTGAAAGAGCTGAAGCAGGCGAGACATCTGTAATGCTGAACGTCTGCCTCAGTGCAGAATGGCGATGATTATCCGACATCAGAGATTCGAAAGACTGAAGTTCATTTGAAATTGAGGTTCCCAGAGATTGATCATCCGCTGATCCTGTAGAATCAGCAATGATATGTGTCATCCACCTTCCAAAACTGTCCTGTGGTTGCATACTGTCTTTTCCCAGATTATGTGAAGAATCAGCTCCACATGATGGCACCAGTCCAGAATCCATAGTTTGTGAATTCATGATCGTCTCGAGTTCCGTTATCTGATAGGATGAATTGTTAAAAATATTATACTAATGGTATTACTCCCAGCAATTTGTAAGAAAAATTACATTGGCCAAACTTCCTGGGTTTACCTGATTAGATGATCCATCACCCTGTAATCAGAAACGCGTATTAGTAAGCTTTAATCAACAAAAGTGGAGATCAAGTGGTACTTTCTTAAAATTGACCAAACACACATGAGGGATAAACTATTTCAGATGTTTAATGAATGTGAAATATACGAAATAAACAACGATAAAATAATAGCTATGCCGAATTATTGGCATTCATATGTAAGTTGTTTGAGCTACAATGACACGAAGAGGGTAAAACTATATAGATAGATGTGAAATAATTCGAAAACTTTTGTGGAAACATCTCCATGATAAAAGTAAACAAGCAGAATATTAGTATTAGCTAGGAAAGACATACAAATCGAGTGAAGCATGAAGCTACATTAAAGTCTCCATATTTAAAGCAGTACCAAAAATTGTGGGCATGCACATATGAAAGGATTAGGTATTACAGGCATATTCTTGACATATTCCATTAAAGAATTACTGTATTTTGTATCATGCCTGCCTATAAAAACAAGTAATTAATATTCAGCTTGTCAACTGTACTTGCAAACTTCAAAGCCATCATCTGGACATACTTTGACAAAAAGTTTGTGTATATTGTTTCTTTGCCCAAATATAATATACCTCTGACGCATCATAACAGCCCTTGAATGCCTAAACAAAAGGACTACAATGCCCTTTGATGCACAACAACACGTGATCATATCCAAATAAGTAGGACTAAAATCTGACTATTACAGACATGCAATGAGGAGAGGATGTACAAAGAACACAAAATCGTAAACTAAATGGATAGCCCATTCAGAAGGGAAAAAAATGATAGTGACACACCAGGTCCACTTACACAATATCCGTGACTGTTCATCTGATATTGATTCGGTTGCTCAAAGCCTGCAGTTTTTCCTGCAAACATAAAATTTCATGCATCAAAAAGACCCAAAAAAAAAAAAACTATCTGGAGAAACTTTTAAACAAATTATAGTTTACCTTCTTGTGGTGTTACCAGCTGTTGGGAATCATTTGGCACCAATAGCTCTTCCCATTCAAGCGTATTAATCTCATGAAGTCTTTGTTCATGACTTTCAACAGTCATGCTATTCTGTTGCCCTGGAAGAAAAATTGCACATCGGATGATGAGGCTTCAATTTTGAAGTTTGTACTTAAGTCGAAATACATCTGGACTTTGTTGACGGACAAAGTTTGACTAAATTTATACAAACTTGAAAATTCTCATCTGTTGCTAGAAAATGGTTTTAGTTTTTTTTTTTTTGGTTTACTTTGGAATGATTAGTTATTCTTTCCAAAAAATTTTTTTTTATTTTTTCCCAAGTGGTGAAGCAAATAAACTCCGAAAAACTTTAGATTACCTAGATGTGATCTGGCGCCATTGTAATATGGTCTGTCTAATGCGGAATCAGATTCTTCAGACAAAGGCCAAGAACCAGATGGCTCAGACAAACCTGAACTAGAATTAGAATTTCCAGGCGTGGCTGGGGAACCCTGCAACTATATCAAAAGATTACTTCGAATACATTAAAATAATTATAAAAATGTGACTTGATGAGGAACATTATGTTGCTTATACAAAATTGAAACCCCTCAGTCCTCAAATTTAATATATGACCATAGAGCATTCAGGTCATACAGCAAAGACTGACTCACATTGACCTGCTGGAGGTGTCTCTGGGAAACAGGAAGAAAGATGAAAACATTGCAAATGATGTTAACAAACTACTATATTTTTTAATCTGAGACTAGATACAGATAATATTTCTGGAGGATTGGAAGGAAGTTGGAATCATTCTGGCCGTAACCATAAAAACTGGAAAAGAAAGAAAGGTAGGCAGAAGAGAGGAAGAATGTACCAGTCCTCAATCAAAGAAACTGTAAGTTTGAGGAAATAATGATATTCAGTGCAATTGTCATAATAAAAATTCAAAAGAGAGACTAAGAAATGAGTAAGGCTTTAGGCACATTTAATAAAGGCCGCTGGAGATGCCAGAAGTGAAGGGACTGGCATTAAAAATAAACCTTGAGGAAGAGGACGACTTTATAACGAGGAATAAAATTGGAGATGACCCTTGATAGAGCAAGGGATTACAGACATTAAGATAGTATATATAACATAATCGATAAGAGCTATTAAATTAATGAGAGACAAACCTCCTGAGTTTCACGATAGTGCACAAGGACAATATGTTCCAGAGACCTGCCACAAACATAGGTATTACTTTCTCATACTTCACATAGGCACACTTCTCACTGGACATATTCATAACAGATTTAATCAACTTCAACATCAAAGATATACTAAACAAGAGGAAAGATGGACTATCAGACTTAATACAACGTTCAGCGATCACGTACTTGTCAAGCAACCAGTAACATCTGCGAACAAAAGTTGGATTGTCTTCTCCATGAGCATAGTATACATGAATTCTTTCCTCATTGCCAACCTGTAGTACGAACAATACAAAGATGCTTGCATGTCAAAACATAACCTCAGATACGAGACAAATTCTCAATATCAAGTGGTATATAAACCATCCTCACAAAGATATATAGCAGGAAATCTTAAGAGCAACCAAATTCATCATGGACAAAATAACAAAAATAAAAAGACAATTTATGCGATGCTAACCAGGACAGTAAATTATTCAATAAATAGTCCCTTGGTTAAATTTCAGCACAAATTGCAGTATAAGAGATAAATTATAAAACATAATTTTAGTAGTTTTCCTAACTTATCCTAAAATATTGGCATATGAATGTAACATCTTTATATTTTATTAATTGGAGGTAAGGTTTCTCTGTTTTTATTAAATGATCATATGAATTTCATATATTATTACATAAAACCATGAGAATTCGAATAATTATCACAAAAGAGAATTGAAAATCAACATCAAGAAGATAGAAAACAAATGAAAGAGCTCCAGTACATTGAATATCATGTTAAAGCACTTGCTTTTTCTAATTACTTCTGAATTGGATTTGTGGAATAAAGACAAGACGAGGTACAATTAAAAACTCCTTAAAACTATTTATTTATTACTCTATGAATGCAAGGTAAATCCAACACAGACATCACACATCTTGGGCATGGTTTAGCAATAGGCACAATATGAGGATAACTACTCCTGCCCCAACCTACGTTTGCTGAGACTTAGTTTCTAGCTTGACTACTTACAGTATTCCAAGGGGATGTGAGTATTTTTCAAGAAAGACTGATTGAAATAGTGAAGTATAAAGTTAACATTTCCATTTTATTTTTTTTTGAAAATCCCAATTTTCCTTAGTTATCTCTACTCATCATCATCATCTATCCCTCTCCTTAGGTTTAAGTCACTGTAGCAGCTAACATGGTAACTATATTGGTCCCATCCAAAAGACCATGCTAGCAGTCAATTAAAAGCATGGTGATTAAAAATTGATGAATTCCAACATGAGTTGATGACAGTGATAATTTTCCTTGGCTGAATTAACTAGAATGAGCCTCCCACATAACTAGTTGACATGATGGACGAACAGTGTTCAATATATTCCAATGACAGTTTTCCTTGGCAAATTGAATTAGCATGACCCTCACTCAGATCTGCTCCACATGATGGGCCAACAATGTCCAATTACTAATACAAATTTTCAACAAAATAATCTACACTGAAAATGAATTGACCTAAAAAGAAGATAATACAAACAGATAGTAAGGCTATTCATCCATTTTTACCAATTAATGTTCGGACATGTATACACTTGTTTGGTGAATGCATATTAAAGTTGTAGAAGACTTTACTTTTAGGTGTTCGTGTGCTTCTTTAACAGTTTTTCCGTCCTTTTTCTTCTTCCAGTTATGGCCGTCTTTCCTAAAATTCCGGAGCATCTTACGGTCAAACAACACAATTCTGCCACCTATTTCACCGCAACATTATCAAGATTAATAAGACAGACCATAATATCTTCCATAATCCACTTCACTTTACTCATAATATCTTCCATAATCCAATTCATATTTTCAAAATTCATTTGCCACAAACTAAACGGTAAAGAAACATGTAAACGTACAAATGCATTACTTTTTGGCAAATTCACTGGTTTGACGTTAATGGTAAAATACTTGTGGTTACAGAGTATAGCATGAATCTCATTCGGTCTGAGCCATCTTGCCTTTGCTTCTTCCATCGTATTGCCAATATCCAAGTCTGTCCATCAAACGAGGTCCAATGATTACATTTGGCAAAGTATATAAAGGACTAAAAACACGGACACACTCTAGTTAACACTATGCTTATTTTTAAGAAGCAATGTGATAACACAGCCGGCCCTCCATGATAATACAATATCTATCGATTATTTAATTTGAATGAGCATGAAACTCTCAAAAACTCATTCAAGAAGTGATTTTTCAATTTAGAAAATAATGTTGATATCATACTATCCAACTGAAGTAGCCTAAAATAATCAAATAACTACATGGCAATTCACTTTAATCATCTGCAAGTTAAACACAACCAATATATGCTGCTTAATGCATCATTATCGAACACAGGAACATCCAATCCTCTTCCCTAGTGTCCTACCCTCCCTCCCACCCCCAAAATATAAAGGGAAAAAGAAATCACCATACATTTTACTGCTGAATTTTCACATACTTCACCAAAAAATGAAGAAAATGAGGGCACAACTTAGGTCTGTATTAATTTAATGTATAGTTACCCCACTTTGCTTAATTTCCTTGTACTTCATAACCAACTTTAATCAAGACAATCAAATGAAACACACACGTGTATGTTTTCTCCTAAAACTTTCACAGTAATTAAATGAAAATCCAGCAGGCATCACAGTGTTTTGTGCAAAAAAAAAGTCAAATTGACTAAACAAATAAACTTCAAAGATAAAACGCGGCTCAATGACTATCGATCGACTGATTGAAGTAAGCGAACTATAACTTATCAAAAAAAAAAAGGGGGGGGAGAGGGGGAGCAAACTATCACCTCTTATTTTCAATGCCTCAGAATTTTGGATAATGTCAGAAGTAAATTCAATAAATGAAATAAATAATTTCAGTAATGCCTCAAACAATCGATATATAAAAATAAAAGAAATGCTAAGATGATGAAGATTAGAACCCTAAAACCCCCGAAAAAGTACAAAAAATCATGAAAAAATCCCAAATCAAATTACACACAGGGTCCAATCCTTGAACATAATGCATATAATGAGTTGACCGTACCAGCCATGGTGCGGAAGCCATGAATCTCAGACCCAACGAGTCGACTCGGTGCGTTATTATTCTCCATTCTCCGATCATTAAATATATATCTTGATTGATTAAAACAGAATTTGTCTCGCTCTAATACAGATTATCGTATAAATTGTAATTCTCGTATAAATAATTATAGGCAGTCAGGAACTGAAATGAATAAGACACTGTTCAATTCTTCGTTGCAGAGCAGGAAATGTACTGGAAAAGGAGGGTGTGAATTATTGAGAGCTAAAGTAAATTATTACTAATAACTTTTGTGGCAGAGTATGTATGTACAAATATTCTCTCTAATTATATGGCATAATTAATTGAATATCTTCTTGGTAATTTTATTAGTATTCTCTCGTGATTTATAAATATTCCTTCCAAAATTTTATATGAAATGTCACATTCTACATGATCTTTAATAAAATATTGTAAAGACAATGTTGGAATGTTGAAGTATTTTCAAATTAAATGGGTCTTATGGGAATTAATCTCAAATTGAAAAGACAAAGAAACTTTGGACATTTTATTTAGGGGTGTAATCGAGTCGAGTAGTGTCAAACGATATAGTGTTCAAGCTTGGTTTGAATTTTATCGAGCTTCAAATGTGTGTTTGAGCTTGATTTGATTGTTAAACGAGCCGAGCTCAAACGAACTTTTGTCGAATGAGCTCGAGCTGAGTATCGAGTAACTTGATATTTTACATGTACTTTATCAATTTTTAGTTTATCGAGTCGAGCTCGAACCGAGCTTTAAAAGTTATCGAACAAAAATGATGTTAAAGCTTGTTTGATTAGTGTGACGAACAGAGCTCAAACTAGTTTTTACAATGGTTTAAAAATTGGATCGGACATCGAACCGGTAGCCTTACTGGTTAGATCGGGTTAACCGTTTTAACCACTGGTTCAACCGGTGTGACGTAATTACGAAATAATAATTTAATTTAAGTTTTAATGTATGTAATCAACCATTTAAAAAATCAATTTTATCCAAATTTTTCCAAGTTATTTTCATAATGTAAATACTATCTCACAAATCACAACTAGTCGACAACAAATCACCAAAGTAACTAAAAACAAAACTAACAAAAGTAATTATGCAATTCAAAATCCAAAATAACATGTTCAAACAAGAATTATCACACCAATTATAAAAATTACAACTATGATAACATAATATCAAAGCAATAATACAAACTATGATACATAACATATCAAAACAATAATGTTATTAATAATCACCTATAGAAAAGAGAAAATATTGGATGAATTTTGTCAACTAAATTCTTTTATGAAAAAAATGCAAATATTTGAAATTGGGGAAGAATAAATGTATAAAAAAATCCCTATTTTTTTTTTTTTTTTGGTTATAAGTGAACCACTGGTTCAATCGGTTCACTAGTTCACTGGTTTTGGAGGGTTAACCGGACCGAATTAGCAGTTGGTTACAGATTAAATCGGTCGAACCGGTCGGTCCGGTCCAATATTTAAAACACTAGTTTTTTATCAAACGAGTTCAAATAGCTTGGTTTGATTTTCAACCCTAATTTTATTAATGTTTGTCTATCTAAATGGTTGATTAGAAGGCAAGTGGGCACTAAACAAGTAGATGTTATAGTATTTAATATATTGACTTTTGAGTAGTTGTAGTAAAGATTAAAAATTATACTCCGAAGTCCAATTTTAATTTTTTTCTTACATGTTAAAGACCGCTGAGGTACAGAAAAAATACATATTCTTGTTCTTTTCTCTAGATTACTTTTAATATTTTATTGTAGAAAAATACTTTATAAGTTCGATAATATTATCAATTTCTCTAACAGAATTGTTCAAATATATCTTAACATTATAAATTCAAATCAAGACCTATTTACATACATATTAAATACTAAGTACATTGCTCATTTAAATTCCAAAACCTATTTATATACAGTTAAAATGTTTTGGCACATAATACAACCCAGTCTTTTAAAACATGACAAAAATAATTTGAAGCTTCCAAAACTTAAAGATCAAAATTAAAATTACACAAATATCTACATTTTTTTTTTAAAACTGAGTGCATGTGGATACAAATTAAATAATTAACTTTTGGGTATGTTTTGTCTTTTCTAGTAAAAATAATAGTTCAGAATTAGTATTATTACATGACATTATAGTTTATAGGAGAAAAAAAACATCATTATCTTAATGCAAAATATTGAAAAGGAAAGCAAAAAGATTGGTACTTTTTCTTGGTTATATGTATTATATACGACTAATTTGCCATTAGTCGTATGCTTCTGTGCAAAAAATGATTATGGTTAGAAATTAGTATTATCCTATTAAAAAGGATGGACATGATAATGTACGATTGAGTTGGTTTGATGTGTCCAACAGCTCAAGATGTATTCAAATAGGGCAGAAACGTCATTTTTAACAATTACTTGACACATATGGTTGCTATTTATATATTTTTGCTATTTAACACTTGATTACAAATGTTAGTTGTAAAAGATAAATGCCATTTATTATGTCTTAAATTCTTGAACCCTACAATATTTCATATTCTCAAATATAGGTGTAAACAAGTCGAATTATACATCACATTATTTAAAATTTGTTTAATTAATTATGGAGTTTGAGTTGAGCTAATTAATTTAAGAGTAAATAGCACTTTTTGTCCTTCTTATGGACAATTTTTTTCACATTCTTCCCTCTTAAATTTTTCGTAGCAGATCCGTCCCTCTTATCAATGTAGTGTAACACATTGACCCCTCTTATCAATACATTCGTCCCTCTTAAATTTTTCGTAGCAGATGCATCCCTCTTATCAATGTAGTGTAACACATTCGTCCCTCTTAAATTCAAAATATATCAATTTTCGTCCATTTTATGATGTATTTTGGATTTAAGAGGGACGAATATGTTACACTACATTTATAAGAGGGATGCATCTGCTACGAAAAATTTAAGAGGGACAAATATGTTGATAAGAGGGCTAATGTGTTACACTACATTGATAAGAGGGACGAATATGCTGCGAAAAATTTAAGAGGGACTAATATGCCAAAATTTGCCATAAGAAGGACCAAAAGTGCTCTTTACTCTTAATTTAATTGTTTAATTAATCAAGTTTGAATGAGCTATAAGTCCAAAAAATTCATGTATTCAACTTAATTAAAGCTCATACAAGCTTGTTTGTTTAACAATTAATTCAAATACAACTCAAACTCGATAAATTAAACAACTTTTTAATAATATTGGCACAACCCAAGTAATTTGTGGAGGGAAACTTCCAAAAATTATTAAATAATATATAAGAAATTGATATCAAACAAATTTTAAGTCGATCAATATTCATCTCAAGTAATATAATTTAATTTTCTGTCATACTCAAGCTTTACAAGATCATCTAATTAATTTATCTATTTTATACTTTGTAGTTTAAACATACAACCAAATTTAGGGCTTTTGGAACTTTCATCCTAGAATTGGCAAAATTTTATTTTTGGCACCATAGAACTAGGCGTTTTTCAATTTTGGTACCATGGTGTCAATTTTGGTACAAATTCTAACTGGCTTTTTCAATTTTGGCACTTCCGTCAGTTGACCCATGTCAACCGACGGGAGTGCCAAAATTGAAAATGCAAGTCAGAAATTGGTACCAAAATTGACACAATGATACCAAAATTGAAAAACAACTAGCTCTATGGTGTCAAAATGTTTTTTTGCCAATTTCCCTCACCAATTACTTCCAATTCACAAATTTATCCCACTCGCATTGTAATAATAATAAGAATAATATTATTATTAATAAAATAGTAAAAAAAATTATATTAAAAAAAATATGTGGGTACACAATAATAATAATGGTTGTAATAATAATTTTTTTTTGCTACACATATTATCATTAAACCATTAACTCATTGACTCAACTTCATCCAACAATTCCCCTCTTTTTTATGATGACAAAACATTCAACTAAGAATGTCTTCTAAGTCTTAATTTATTAAAAAAAAAAAACATTTATTCATAAGTTTCATAATACTTCTAAATTTAAATTAAGGAAAATCTCTTGAGATACAACGAAAAAAGAAAACCAAGATCAACTCCAAAGGCTAAATGTAAATTTGGGAATATAAATATATTATACATTCTCATATAATAGTTTGCATACTTATTTAAAGTATTTTATTTTAACTATGAGTATATAAAATTAGTTTCTATATTATTTTATTCATATATATTTTTATATAGCACATCAATGTAATCTATGATTTGTTCATTTATTATTTCGACCCGACTTTCAAATATGGTTTAAAACTTGTTTATATAATTTCGAACGATTTAAAAGGAATAAAAAAAGAATCGCTTTTAACTCTTCAAAATGAGAAGAAGTAATGCATCTAAGTAACGTCTCCATTATTGGAATAATAAGGAGAAGAAGAGAAAGAAGAAAATGAGAATGAGGCAACTTACAATTGAAATAGGATACAACTGATAAGCGGAAGTTCATATCAGAAGATAATCGCATATCCTTATTCAGCCAAGTGATTTTCATCTTTGAGTAAAGACCAAACTGAAGACTTAGAAGAAGTTCTTTGTTGAATGTTTTGTCATCATAAAAAATAGGGGAATTGTTGGATAAAGTTGAGTCAATGAGTTAATAGTTTGATGATAACATGTGTAGCAAAAGAAATATTATTATTACATCCATTATTATTATTGTGTACCCAAATATTTTTTTTACTATTTTATTAATATTATTCTTATTCTTATTATTATTAAAATGCGAGTGGGATAAATTGTGAATTGGAAGTAATTGGTGAGGGAAATTGGCATAAAATTATTTTTGGCACTATAAAACTAGTTGTTTTTCAATTTTAGTATCACTGTGTCAATTTTGGTACCAATTCTGACTTGTATTTTCAATTTTGGCACTTCCGTCAGTTGACTTAACGGTCAACTGACGGAAGTGCCAAAAGCCAGTTAGAATTGGTACAAAAATTGACACCATGGTACCAAAATTGAAAACGCCTAGTTCTATGGTGTCAAAAATGAATTTTTGCCCCCTAGAATTATAGGCTTTTGGTACTTTGCACCCTAACTTAAAAGTTTTGAGACTTTGCACCCTGAAAATACAATTTAATTGGCACTTTGCACCCTGAAATATAGAATGTTGGCACCTTGCAACTAAAAAATATAATTTCTGGCATTTTCAACCCCGACTTAATATGATAATCTAAATAATGTAAAATAACATGCAATATAATAATATGTTAGATATGTAAATGTGTATTTTAGATATAAAATAAATAATCTAGAGGATATTTGAAAACAAAATGAAGACAATGTCTTTTTTTTAATCTAAATTTTACTGAGAGAAAATGTTAAAAGAAGTTATTATAAAGTAAAATAAATTAAGAATAACATGTTTATGATTGTTGTTCATAGAAATGACCATTTTACTGCTAAATCGCTGACATTCATGAGGTTTTTTTAAGGAAAACACATTAGGGTGCAAAATGTCATACAAATTATATTTTTAGGGTACAGAGTGCCAAAAAAATTTAAATCAGGGTGAAAAGTGCCAATATTTATAATTTTAGGGTGCAAAATATCAACATTGTATCTTTTAAGGGTGCAAAATCTATATTGCCTGGGTACAAAGTGCAAAAAAAAAAGAAAAAATGACTATTCTACCCTTCTAACAATGAATTTTCTAACCAAAACACACAATGGGGTGCAAAGTGCCAAATAAATTATATTTTTAGGGTGCAAAGTATCAAAACTTTTAAGTCATGATGCAAAGTGCCAAAACCCTATAATTCTAGGGTGCAAAATGCCAAAAACCCCTAAATTTACTTCATTTTTAAAATTGATACTTAATTTATCAATAAAATATAAAGTGCACTAGTTTAGCTTTCCATTATTGTTTTCCCTTTTTATTTTATTTTATTAACTAAAGTTAAAAAATTTAGTACAATCACTTTAAATTATTTATCAATATTGGAAGAGACTTTTCTTCATAAAGTAATGAATAAGGTTTCCACATTATCCTATACATCTCCCGAGAGATTTAGTCAAATTTAAAAACATGTATACCCTTGAGAAATGGGAACCTAATACTAGCATGTAATTACATACTAAGTCTGGATGACTTAAAATAAATTAAAAGAAATACCAAGTCTAGTTTAGCTAAAGTCTTCCTATAAATTGTTTGGTGCTTATTGTCCATTTGGCACAAATAATATAAAATAAAACAAGAGCCACCCTTTATTCTTTTCATCCAATATGATAGTCGAGAGCACAATTGTGTTACAACATTGAAATAAAATACTCCATTATTAACTTAGACAAATTAAAAGTTTGGTTTTCAGTGAAGTCGTTGGGAATTTGGGCTGCATTGATTAATTATTTATAAGAGGGTAGGTAACATTCTTAACCATATCTTTATATTTTCTAAAAGACAAAGTGGACAACCAGGTCAAAATTAATGTACTGAAAGAAAAGATTTAAACTTAAAATTAATATCAGTAATATCCTAGACTAGCTAGTTGCGTTATTATTAAATTATATGACGAGAAAATCTTTAATAAAGTAGAAAATATTCTGTTTTGTTGATTCAGTTTCAGTGAATATACCTCATAAGTACATTAAGCCAAATATTAAAGACACAAACAACTGTTCGATTTATAACAATAATATTCAACGAAAAAGTAGCTCATAATCATTTTTAACCAAATACATTAACAAGCCTTGATAGTATGTTTGGTTGTAAGGCAAGTGGGGTAAAATGGTAGGAAAATGAAAAAGAAAGAAAAGGAAAGGAAAGTCATTTTCCTCTACATGTTTGGTTGTCGGGAAAACTATTTTCTTATATATGTTTGGTTATTAAGAAAGTTTAGAAAAAGAAGTAATATTTTTGATAAATATCTCCGTTTATTGTAAAATATATTAAAAGTGATTGCAAAATAAAAATTATCAAATTATCTCTAGAAATATAAAGTACATCTATATACACATTTATATAAGATCTATATGAGCACGCGCGCGCGCGCACACACACACACACACACATATATATATATATATATACACATTAATTTTTATCTATATATATGATTAAAATCTTTAACTTTTTCTTTAGTTGTGATTTATGTAAAATTTAGTTGATATTGTCTTTTGCTATTTTGCACATTTCTAGTTTCAGGATAAAAATTACATTTCTTGGGTTGTTTGTGTCTGAAATGGGTGTTTTTGTGATATTTTGTGGGGGTATAATTGTAATTATGACTTGAGAGAGTATTTTTTTGCTAATAATAAATAAGCACAAAGGGGGTTTGGTAAAAATAATCACAAATAGGAGGTTTTGATAGTTAGACAAAGTAAAATGGTGTTTTGCAATTAATTCTAAAATTTTCTCAGGATTTCCCCATCAAATTGGTGGGAAAAAATTTTCTTCACAAAATTTTCTTGCAGGAAAGTTGAAGGAAAATAATAACTTTCCTACTATCTAAGATTGTGTGAATCATGGTATGAAATGTGTTTTCTCAAAAAGCTTGTTATCAAATATATTTTTTGGACCAAAGTTTGGTATTAAAAGTATTTTTCCCTCTAAAACTTTTAAATATTATTACATATAGTGCATTATGATATTATCAACTTATTGGTGAAATATATTAACTAAATTATTTATTATAATTTTTATAAATTTAGTCAAGTTGACTGATCAACTATACAAAGGGATAAAAAAATGAAAAACGGAGGAATTATGATTCAAGAATTTGTGTGTTGATTTCTGAATAGTTTATGATAAATTTAATGACTCATTTGGAGGGCATAGACCCTAAGTGGTTCAAGAATCTCATTATCTCAATCAATCTTGGGCTGTCAATATAGCCAGAACAATTATCCTAAAGTCTAAGGTCATCTAAAAAAACACATGTAAAATAAAAGTTTGTTAAATTTTACACAAAATTGTCCTCCAAGAGCATTCTTATAATTTATAGGTTGTCTAAAAAAATGAGTTTGGGTTGCTAAATACCCAAGGCCAAAGAGAAAGTGTATATGCAATTGTTATAAAAAAAAGTATAAAAATATAAAAGCTTTTTGTACTTTCCTACATAACATTAAAAAATTATGCACAAAGTTTAACCTTATCATTTAATATTTTGTCACAAAACTTCAATTTTCTTGTAGTGTATATCCGTGGGAATATGTTTTTCCAAATAATAAAAATTAATATTTTAAAAAAACTATTTTTATTATGAAATTAAATAAATAAAGTATTATTAATATATCATTATTATTTATATAAAATAATAATTAAAAGTAATTTGTTAAAATATAAAGTAACTGTTAGAGTGAAGTGGTGTGGTTGTTAAAATGTGATCTTTTAAAATATAAACTAGTTGTTGGAGTGCAGAGTAAAAAATGAAAGTATATAACACTATTCATTACTTATATTTCAGGATAAAAGACTGAAATTTAAGAAAACTTTTGAAGATGGTCTAAGGAAAAGAGGTTTCATTGACTTATTGACCCCTCATATAGAAAATTAAGAAAATAAAAAATTAACAGTTTCTCTGTTTCTCCCCTTCCATTGCCGCTGTCCACCTCTTACAAGATCCCATATATATTTTGGGACATTATATGGTGACTTTTTCACATTCAAGAGTCACCAACTTTTTTGCCTAAAAATGGTGTACAGTGTGTACATATGTACAAATCCAGCCAAAAAGAACGTACACAGCAATCTGACTAAAATGCCCCTAACACTTCTTTATTCTTTCGATTTTGCCCCTGTCATTTTTTTTTCTTGAATAGAAAATCTGAGTTCCACCCCCACCCCCACTTCCGGTGGCAACGTGAGCCGCAAGCCTTCGCCGCTGTTCTCGCGCGTTCGACAAGGACGGCCCTCTGTTGGTCGATTTGATTTGGTTGAAACTTGTTAATTTTTCTCCATTTTTTCAAGAATTTCATTTCCAGATTTCGATTTCTTGAGCTTTAGCAAGAGGACACGATTTTGGGGGCTGATTTGAGTAATGATACAGGGAATTTTGAGTTAATTTGTTTGGTACCTTCAACAATGGTTGTCCACCGGTGAAGGTGAAGAAGATGAACATTATTTTTTTTTCCTGAAATTCCTTTTTCTTGTTAATTTTTCTCCATTTTTTCAAGAATCTCATTTCCAAATTTCGATTTCTTGAGCTTTAGCAAGAGGACACGATTTTGGGGGCTGATTTGAGTAAAGATACAGTGAATTTTGAGTTAATTTGTTTGGTACCTTCAACAATGGCTGTCCACCGGTGTAGGCGAAGAAGATGAACATTTTTTTTCTTTTCTGAAATTCATTTTTCTTATATTTAATTATATAAAACAATATTTTAACAGATTTTTAGAAAATAGGCAGTGAATTTTCAGTGAAATATTGAATTTCATTTAATGAATACACAAAATTAATTATTTTACTTTCACAATATGTTATGTTAAATTTTATAAATTTTAGTATAAAAAAAAAATATTTAAGTGGTTGGGTGAGGGGGAGAGGGTGGGATTTTGGATATTTTTTTATTTTTCATATTTTCAGTAAAATATTGAATTTTATTTAATGAATACACAAAATTAATTATTTTATTTTCATAAAATGTTATGTTAAATTTTATAAATTTTAGTATAAAGGAAAAATATTTAAGTGAATAAGTATTTAATTATTTAGGTAAAGGTATTTGGGAAAGGGGAGATTTTAATTTAATTAAGGGGTAATGTAGTAAATTTTCAGTTGGAGAGGTTTCGACTCGTACAGGAGAGGGGGCTGGGGTCTTACTAGGACACTTGTCCAAATTTTTTTCAAACAACTTTGGTGACTCTCAACGGGTGAGAGTCACCTTAGAGCATCCCATATATTTTTAGTTAAAGTGTCAAAATCACAATAGCTATTGCCAATAGAAAAACTTTCTACCTTTCTCTCAAAATAAAAGGAAAATCCTTCTACCTATATCATTGCAGAAAGGGCAAAAAAGAATAGCAAGAGCATTGAGTGGTTCTGATCAGCGGTTAAGAAAATTAACCTTTTGACAAACTTACAGAGTGACACGGACAGCCGCGACAAAGATTTCTAAAACTTTCTTACCCATTTCATTTTCTTGATCCTTTCGGGTGTTTAATTAAGTTTCAAATATATTTTAAGAACTTTTCTTCCTTTTCCACATTGAACACCTAGAGGGCCGGGGCGAGGTTATTTCAAAAAGGCCAGAATTAATCGATCGGAAAAGCTAGATAGCTAGCCAGACTTGGTTCAGACACCAAAAAGAAATTATTAGAAATCAAGTAAGTTTGTTGGATAGTTTTATGGGACTAGAGATAAATTTTAACTTAGATCAAAATATTTAGAAACCTACTCATGACTAAGAATCCAGCTAACTACACTGCCTTGACCCCACTCGGGTTCCTGGAGAGGGCCGCCCTCGTACATCCGACCCGAAAGTCATTAATCCATGGCTCTGTATCTTACACGTGGCAGCAGACCTACCGTCGTTGCCGTCAGATGGCTTCCGCCCTCACGAAGCGGGGCGTCACCTTTGGTAGCACCGTGAGTCAATTTATCATTTCTCAATAATTAAAAAATTTGTAGAAATATTTGATCTTCTATGTTATAAACAAATACGAACCTTTTCTGTATTTTGATTATTTAATCCTTATTTCGCCAATAACGAAGGAGTAATGGTTGATTTTTCAGACTCTGGAAGAAAGTTGAAAATATTATTTCTCTTTTATTTTGATTTTAATAAGGCAAAAGAAAGATGCCTGTTTGTTTGGTGTTTGGGAAAGTAGTTTGGGAGAGTCGTTGAGGTTTGTGAAATAATCTCGATTTGTGTAATGTTAATTTGTTTGGGTTTTGAGAGAGTTGTTTGAGAAATAACGTAGGTGTAATTTTTTTTGGAAGAGTTAAGTTGTAAGTGTAAGATGTGTAAGACTTTATATCAAATCATGTTTGTTATGTTTGTGTAAGAGATAAGTTACTTTATGTCAAATCATAGTAGAATTTGTATAAGTTTTGTTTAGAGATAATAAAATTGTTGTTTGTTTGGCTTTTGAGAGAGTAGTTTGAGAAAATTGAGAGATGAAAAATTTATTTCAGAAAGTAGAAAACACGTTTGTTTGACATTTCCCAAACACGAAAAAATTTGGGAAACGCCAAACAAACAGGCCCGAAGAGTTTAATTCAGTTAAGCAAACTTAAGCTACTTTGTTTCTAATCAAAATTAATTTACTGAGACAGCTGGTTGTAGTTCATTAAATATATATTTATCATTTTCATTCATGTATTGAGATTGTGATGTTAACTACTAGCTGTATATGTTGACTTAGAACAATATGTTGGGCATAAAAATCATGTATGATAAGTTGTGCATGACATAAGTTACTTTATGTCAAGTGAAAGTATAATTTGTGTAGTTTTTTTTGAGATAATAAAGTTGTTTGTTTGACTTTTCAGTGATTTGTTTGTGAAAATTGAGAGAAGATAAGTTTATTTCTGAAAGCAAAAAATGTTTTACTTTTCAGAGAACTCCAAAATGCTCTCAGAAAGCCTAGACAAACAGGCCCTACGAGTTTTAACTTTTAAGTTATAGCGGGGTGTGAACTAATATATGGTTGACTTGAATTGAACTCTACTTGGATTGTATTGCTTATTTACACCCCTAATTATATATCAAATGGTAATACGATCACTGAAAACCTCGAATATGAGAGGAAATCAAACATTTATTATGTTCCATTATGTTGGACAAGTTCTTTTTCAAGTGAGTTTGATATTGCATCTCATCATTTAATAGTTTGCTTGCTAAAATTGAGGATAAACATTACACATAGCTAGAAGTAAATGCTTTAAGATAACTCATCGGTATATTGTTTTTTATATTTGATCATCTTATCTGTATATTGTTGGACTTAAGTATGTTCACAAGTGTAGGATTCACCTAGACTTCTGCTAATATATTCTTCACGCGAAGGTGCTATACCTTTATCCGTGTACTAAAGTATGACACGGGTATTTTTTCTTAGAAGGGTCTATGTAACATAGTTTCTGATACGTTTGGCAGAATCTTTGATCATTTTCTATGTAGCATATTTCCCACAAGCATATGAAATGATCTCTTTTAAAGTAGTTACTCCATATTTTAAATTGATAGGCAGCAGTTATTGCCCCAAATATACCAGCCATGTATGAAGCTCATTTTGGAGTTCCAATGTCCGGAGCTGCACTTAACGCTGTAAATATACGTCTAAATGCACAAACCATTGCATTTCTTTTGGGACATTCACAAGCTGCTCTCATAATAGTCGACCAAGAGTTCTTTTCTTTAGCCGAGGAAGCTTTGAAAATCATGGCAGATGAAACCAAAGGCAAATTTAAACCTCCAATTTTGATTTTTATCGCTGACGAAAATTGTGATCCAAAGTTACTCAAATATGCATTGGGAAAAGGAGCAATTGAATACGAGAACTTTCTGGAAACGGGCGACCCGTATTTCGCATGGAAACGACCCGAGGATGAGTGGCATAGCATTACTCTGGGTTATACCTCTGGTACAACAGCTAGTCCTAAAGGGGTAGTTTTGCATCATAGAGGGGCATACCTTATGGCCTTGAGTAATGCTGTTGTATGGGGGATGAATGAAGGTGCTGTTTACTTGTGGACTTTGCCAATGTTCCATTGTAACGGTTGGTGTTTCACGTGGACTCTTGCCGCTGTTTGTGGTACTAACATATGCCTCAGACAGGTAAACCATTTACGTTTTTAGTTTCTCTTGCTTGCAAATGATACTTGAGATTTAATTTTTTGCCATGTAAAATCACAAAGATGGAATGTTTATGTTAGGGATGTTCATCTCAAAGACATGAACTTGCATGCCTTATTTCAAGGGGAAATTGCACTTTGCCCCCCCTAATTTCCTTAAATTTTTAGGCCATTTTGCACTTTACCCCATAAACAGTTTTTGTGTTTACACTTTGCCCCTTGAACTTTTTTAATTGCTCAAGTCCATAATCTATGCCCAGTCGGCAGTTGGCACATCTTCTCATGACAATTGCATACTAACAATCATGTAAGGAACACCATACTATATATATCCCTTAACCTTTAGATCATATTGCACTTCACTCCCTATACTATCGACTTCTCGCATTTATATTCCTAAGGACCACTGCCCAACAGCAAAAAAAGTAATGAAAATGCAAACACAAATACTTTAGGGTGAAGTGCAAAATGGCAAAGATAAGGTAAAGATCAACTATCTCTTGTTTTTTTTCTGAAACTTGCATATAAGATGTGAGTCTTTTTATTGAATTGGAAATTATCAAGGAAATGAGTTGGCCAGTTAGTTTTCTGATGAGTAAGATCTCACTTGAAACAGTCCCTTTCTTGCTTATACACACTTATTACAATTTTCTTAATCATCATTTGAACTTTGTAAGTCGGATAAATGCAACAAACGTTTAAACTCTCATATAGTCACATAGCTACTCTTTTATATGAAATTCATTAGCCTTGGTTAATTAATCTGCTCTGATTTTTTGCATTTTCATGTATATAGGTCACAGCAAAAGCCGTCTATTCAGCTATAGCTAATCTTGGTGTAACCCATTTCTGTGCTGCTCCCGTAGTTCTCAATACCATCATAAACGCCCCAAAAAACGAGACCATCCTACCCCTCCCTCGTGTCATCCATGTAATGACAGCTGGTGCAGCTCCATCCCCCTCAGTTCTCTCTGCAATGTCGCAACAAGGCTTTAAAGTCACTCACACATACGGGCTTTCCGAAACATACGGGCCCTCTACCATATGTGCATGGAAGCCCGAATGGGACTCACTACCCCCCGAAACCCAAGCTCGTTTAAACGCACGACAAGGGGTCCGATATCTTGCCCTAGAGGGCTTAGACATAGTCAACACCCAAAACATGAAACCCGTCCCTTCTGATGGGAAAACAGTCGGAGAAATTGTATTCAAAGGCAATGCGGTAATGAAGGGGTATCTCAAAAACCCGAAAGCAAACGAAGAGGCTTTTAGTAACGGTTGGTTTCATTCCGGTGATCTTGGTGTAAAGCACCCGGATGGTTATATCGAAATTAAAGATCGATCGAAGGATATAATTATATCGGGTGGTGAAAATATTAGTAGTGTTGAGGTAGAGAATGTTTTGTATCAGCATTCAGCGATATTTGAAGTTTCGGTAGTGGCTAGGCCCGATGAACAATGGGGAGAATCGCCTTGTGCGTTTGTGATGTTAAAGCCGAATGTAGATGCTTCGGATAAGGTGCGTTTAGCTGAAGATATAATGAAGTTTAGTAGTTCGAAAATGCCAAAGTATTGGGTCCCGAAATCGGTCGTGTTTGGACAGTTGCCGAAAACAGCAACTGGGAAGATACAGAAGAATTTGTTGAGGGCTAAGGCTAAGGAGATGGGGCCAGTGAAGAAGAGTAGGTTATGATTCTGAGGCTGCTTGCTTGTAAGTGGAGTGTTACTACTGAATATAAAATGTTCATATTACTGTATTTGTATCTTTGGTGTTCATATTATTGTTCGAGATAATTTATAAAGGCAGTGGTCTGGACCACTAATTTTTATGAATAATTGCATCTCTCCTCTTGAAATTTGTAATTTTTGTGTTTTGTGTAATTTGGAGAGAAATGACTTGAAAAGCAAATTTGACCTTGAAAATTATGATTATTCAAATTTCTGGCGATTTTGCGGCCGGTAAATGCCTGAGGTGCTTCTGGCCGAAGATTTTGAAGTATTGGATTTGTGTTTCTTTCTGATTATTTTATATAATACAGTAAAATTTTAATTTGATTAATATATGAAATAATGGGGAAATTCTTACCCATATCAGATTTGATCGAACCAAAAGTCACTAATAACAAGTGTAATATATTTTCTTTGGGATTTGATGTAACTCCTGAGAGGATAATCAATCACAAAATAGTGATTGGATGTGTTTGACCAAGATAGACTAGTGCAACAATTTCCCGAAATAATGGCTGCAAATATTGCACTTGATTGGATTTCACAGTCAATAAGCACTTATATTATTGTGAAAGAATGATTTAAATTTGAAAGTGCTTACAAAATAATAACTTTGAAACTGTAGGCCGATTATGAATATTTTTTGGCTCTGTTTCAATTTGATCTCATAATTGGTTTAGAACTTTTTTGCGAAGCTTTTGAAATTCAATTTGGATAATTGTTTCAATGAAATATTGAGATTGTAAATCTTAATAAAGTAATAGTTAGTGTATTTTTAAAAATAGGTGATATGTGAAAAAATCAATAATTTTACATACTAATTGAATTTTAGGAGGTGACTAAACCTTGAGGTTTGGGCCTAAACTTGCCCAAACCCAAATTTGAAATGTAGTTTGGTCCAGTCTAGACGAACCAAGACTGGCCCAACCATCTCCAAAATAATAAATACTAAAATTTCGGATATATTTTCAAAATTTATTTCAAGATCTCGGATGGGATTGTGAAAGTCAACAAAAAAGAAAAAATCTAAATAACGTGACTACCTAATAAGATAGAGGCCTAAATATCTAGTATTATATTTAACATCATTAATTGTCACATTAGGGTGTCCTTATCTACCATACTTCGTAGCCGTTGAGAAACGGCAATAATTGAATCATATTGCCATAAAGAGGCAAAGCATATCGTTTAAGAAATGACTTAAATTAGAAAAAGAAAATCAACAATAAGAAGACAAGGAAAATAAAAAGTGTCTTTAAGTTATTAGCTTATAACTTGCCGTATGATTAAGTCTGATGTGAAATTATCTCAATTTTTATTTTAATTGAGTTGAGTTAGGATTAAATTATCGATAGTTGGATTAATTTTATCGATACACTAACATAAAATAAAGATTCTAAGATATTAAACTCAAGTTCGATGTAAATGTCAATTTTCTTTAAACTAAATATTTTTACACAACGATACACTATCAATTGGCCAAAAAAGGAACAAAAATTCCAATTCTTACATCATAGTTGTATATTTAACAAACCCATACAAGATATTTATTTTTGTTTTTTACAATCTCACCCATGATTTAGAATGTCAAATTGATCATGCCAATTTAAATTTCAATAGTGTGCTTCAAAAATTTGAACTCAGATGCCAAAAATAAATGGAATTTATGCTACATTATTAATTTATAGTATATAAAATAAAAACTATAAACACGTGTATTAATTTAAGAGAGTGTCGGTACCAATGACTTTTATCTTGTGCATAATTTGTAGGTTAGGCCGAGTGTCCAATTGATGTTGATGTCTTAACAGCCTTAACTAAAACCAAACTTACACCCCAATAATCTCCAAACTCTTAACCAATAGCCTACCACCCCCACCCCCACCCCAACCACCCCACCCCCAACCTTGTTTTTATGCATATTTTTTTAAATATAGTTTCATATTATAAAGGTTAAGTTTTAGTACTTTGTTTATTTTAACTATTTTGAATTTTTCACTTTAAACCTAAATTATCGATTATATTAATTTATTCCTCCAACTATTCTTTCATGCTTCAATAGTGATAGGCCATTAGTTTCAACGTTTTCGTTAGCAAAACGCTCAAAGTATTCCCTTTCTCCTCGAATTTATTAAATGTACTTCGTCCCTTCCAAATATCCTTGAAATAAAATGATAAGAGGGGAAGTTTGAGCCGTTTCGTTGACAACCTTTCAACAAAAATATGTCAAAGCTTATTGATGCATGAAACAATAATATGATTATTAGTTGATAGGGCAAAGTGAACACCAAAGATAGTTGAAGGAGCAAATTGCATTTTTGGCCTACCCATACGATGAGTATATAAATGAGTATATATTGGGTATGCAATAAATTTGTAATCTTTGGTTTATCCCTTTACCCAAACCTCCTTTTTTCTTTGTTTCTATCCATTTCTTTATCTTTGCTTGCTTCTCTAGTTTCCTCCACTTGAAGGTAATTTGGATTCTCATCTAATTTCTAATATATATTTAACTTATTGTGTACTTTATTTTCCTTTTGACTATAAGTTTGGATTCTTTCCATTTTCAATCAAATTATTTAGAATTTTTGCCTGCGCCCATATAAACTTTGGCCCTGTATTTGTTCATTCCATCCCTCAAAGCATTCCTCAGTTTCTTGCTTCTCTATTGCTTGTAAATATATTTCTCTCTCTCTCTCTTTCTCCTCTCAATTACACACACAAAAAACACATATTGCATAATTTTTTTTACATATTGTGTTCATAAAATTAATACTTATATCAGATGTTTATGTTGGTTAATGTAACAGGGCAGGGCAGTCTCTCATGGCAGATTACAAGAGAAGTGAGGAGCATGTTGCTTCTTCTCAAGAACACGAGGTACTTAATTTAATTCTCAAACCACAATTTAAATAACTTTTTTATTGCAAGTTTTGATGTTTTCTTTTCAAATCTTTTGTTTGCTTGAATCCATTTTCTTGTTCTGCATATTCACATTCACATATTCATAATTGTAAACTGAAGCAGTTAGTACTATGCACACAAAATTAATGTCTAAATCACAAAAGATTTGGTTAATATAATTCTTCATAATTATTTTAAAATTTAGACATTTTATACAAAATAGTGTTTATATATACACCATGATATGACTATATTACATTTGGTCTTAGCCAGAAGGGCGAGAAAGATAATGATATAAAATTATATATAGATGATGTTCAAGTTGGTATATATAGCACTAATAATTAATTTGATTTCCATGATTTGTACAAATAAATACCATATTTTGGTTGGTTTTGGGATTGAGTGAAATTTTCTAAGATTTTATTTTTAGTCGTTTGATTCGCCATGTAAATAATATGTGTCATGATTTTAGTGATTATTGAATACCTAAAATGTAGACACAATTTTAGTATTTCTGAAATTCGAAACTTATGTCAAAGAAAAATCATGGACCACATTCGGATTCATATCACAAATTGAATGGCGAAAACAATTTGTTTCCAAAATACATCACTAATATATATATATATATATATACTCGTGTTTTAATTTAGAAAGAAATCGTCAGTTAAATGCATTTTCGAACAATCAATGGGTTAGATTTTTATTAATTGTTTAAAATATGAATTTTATAGGAAAATAAAGTCCCCAATAGGTAGGTTCCTTTACAATATTATTAATTAAAGAAACAAAAGTGGCATAAATTTGATGTGGATATTTGGATGGCAATGTGAAAAATTCATGTGCTGCACTGTACTCTTAGTGGTCCATCAATACTTAGATAGTTACAATTTTATGTGATTGCTACAAGATAGCTAGTAAGCCTATGTTAGCCACTCAATCTCAACCAACACAAATTAGAATCTAATAGTATTAAAAATGTCGGCATGGACTAGTTGCATTTTTATTTTAACTTTTCTTAGATAATTACTTCTTTGTAATAAGCTTATTTATCTAATACTTTTCAAAGAGTGACCAATTACGTGTAAATTTACCTGTTTTATGATGAAGTTGAAGTGATCAAATCTGGTTTAGTTCTAGTTGATATTAGTTATATTGATCATCTAATCTTAACATTTGAATATCCCATTTGGTGATTTAATATAATTTTAACATTTGAATATGGTCATATGAAAAAGTCTTATACTTTACATCTTATCTAATTGTAACTATACTTATCTACCCAAGTTGTCCTTGACACTATTAATTGTTCTTTATTTTTGTGCTATATATACTTGTCTACCTAAGTCTTTTGGACGATGATTGTGACCATTAGATTACTGCTTTATTATTAGTAATTAAAAGAAACAAAATGAGGAAGAGAAACCCATATGGCATATATATATATATATATATAGAATTAGCTTGTAGCCAAAACTAAGAATATTCTTTGCATAAGCTTCTTTTTCCTTGTTCTGAAATTAAATTCAAATTGAGTTAGGCAAGAAGTTGAGGTTCATTTGATGTGGACTTTTAGCCGACGTAACAAAATTAATTTAGTATTACTACAACTGGTTTGTTAGGTCACTTCCTAGATGAATTTAGAAATCAAAAAGACTTTGGATTTGATTTCTTGGTCAAAATTAAATTAGTAATGTAAATATTTGAATTAATTATATATTGTTTGACCTATTTTATAACAGGCTGCCCCGATTGATAAAAAGTATGGTGGGCTCGTGCCAAAGAAGAAGCCTCTAATCACAAATGTAAGTAAAATTCTTTTTTTTTTTTTTTAATGTGAACTTCAAAATTTAATACCTTGACTTAAAAACATTTGACAACAGAAGTTAGAATTCTTATTTGTTTACTGGGATGTTTAAAAGCGCTTAATATATTCTAAAATGAATTGTTTTTTGGGTATGTTGTCCCAATACAAAGAAAAATCAACACTTTTGACTAGAAGCAATTATACAAATCAATTATCAAAATTAATATTTCTTAACATTAATCACTGTATTAGTTAATTTTACTAAACTTTTGTTTTTGTTTTATTTAAATATCATAAACTTATTATGATGAATGCAGGACCACCAGCGAGCCTTCTTTGACTCGGCGGATTGGGCTCTATGCAAGGTAATTAATCTAGATTAATTAGTATACAACATTTTAAATTTAATATATTATTTTATTTTTCTGGGATTTGATTTTGATATGGTTTTTGTTTTCAATGGCCAAGTGATGGTCAGTGATAATTAATACATTTAATATTCTATTTTTTTCATAAAATGAAATATATAATATTTATGATATATATTATTAGCTAGTGAACTCAGAATTTTAAATTTAAAGATTGTTACTAATTATATCATTATTTTTGTTGCAATTATCAGCAAGGTGGAGGAGTGAATCAACAATCAAAAGTGGCTATAGAGACTTTACGACCAAAACTTAAGGTAATAATAATAATCACTTTCAAAATGGCCCAATATCAATTCAATGCCTAATATATACATAAACTTAAATACCGGGAAACAAAATATACACACACAATGTTAGTTTTTAGATTTCTTCTTACAAGTTATATATACAAGTAATGGTTTTTTCTTCCTAATTTGTATGTTTTGCTTTTGTTGCTCGAAAAATAATTGCAGAGAACACCTCATCAGCAACTACCTCCTCGAAGGCCTGCTTGTACATCTTAAGTGTCAGTTATTTTGCAGTTTTAAACAATCTCGATATTTTACATTGGAAAATATTTATTTAGTGGCAATTGTTCCAATTATTGAGATGATTTTATATTAATGACATATTTTGAGGATTTTCTTTGGAGTATTAAATGTGTTCCTTTTTCTAGAGTGAGCATTGGGGAAAAAGTGAATCCCCTTGCATATCCATACATATCAATATCATGAGCTTTATGGTCCAATTTGGTAGGTTATATTAAATTAGTCCGATTACGGGACATTACGCCATAAATAAATTACATAACTCATGAAATTAAGTAGAAGTGAAAAATCGTACAACATAGGGCCAAGTCCATAGATTTGATTTTTTCGGTTATGGTCCAAGCAATCCTAATTATCTTTTATTACTTTAATAAATATTAGCAGTAAGCACATAATCACCTGCAATTGATTTTTCTCATTCAAAGAAGACAAAATTGGCTAAATTTCATTTCATTATTTTATCCTTCAACTATTACCGGTACACGTTTTTCCCTTTACTAATCGCATCAATTTACTTCTCCAATGGCCACCTAATATTCCATCTCCGAATGGAGAAAAGAAATCGTTCATGATCTTTTCAAGTTATGGTGTATAAATATAAATGAACCATGACTTTCGCAATACTATAAGAATTTGTTAGACATACCAATTGCCATAATTGGTAGGTTGTTAACTTGTTTTGCATATCTCATTAAAGAAATTGTAAAGTTTTATAATGCTATAATGGCACTTTTACAGTGTCTATATCATTGTAATATTGTTCGTCCAAGTTCTTAAATTCTTCATGCGTTAATTTCATTACTAATATAGTAACATTGTTTTTTTTTTACATGAAACAAAATAAGAATTGATGAAAAGGAGTCATTTTTACATGAATTATAATTGTGAGAACAAAATAATGTTTCACATAGTTTTGAAGAGAACAAGTGTAAAACATCGATAGTTTGAGCTCACAAACTTTAACAATAAATAACTTCTACTAGTTTTTAAAAATTATTGTTATTTAATATTATTTTATTACATCATTCAGTTGACATATAAAGAAATTATTAGAATTCTTAAAAGAAATAATGGAGCCGGAATAGATAATTAATTAATCTATTGGCTAAATTGATACGCAAAAATTACTGGAAATTGAAGCAAAAAACGAAACCTAAGGGAGAGAAACTCTCGAATTTAATATCTCAAAATAATCAATTGATTCAAAATTGTCCACAAGCCGGACATTTATGGCTAAAATAAAATAACCACTGAAAATAGATAAAATTCTAAGGGAAACAAGATAACAACTAAAACTCATTTGGAAATGAAATAATTAAAAGAAAAATATCTAATAGACTTATAAGTAAACAAAATAACTTAAATTGGGGGCCGTTTGGTAGGGTGTATGAGATTAAGGTGGATTAGATCAGAGTCAGATTGAAGGTCATATTAAAAATACGTTTGGTAGATTTGATTGAGTCATATTACATTAAAGCAATACATTGTAATGTGTTTGGGGTAATTATGAGTTTAAGCATATTTTAATATATTTTCACTACTTAATTGAACATATTATGTTAGTTAAGATATATCAATTCATCGAAGCCATTTGTATAATTCGTATAAGAGTAAGAGTTGATTTTTAGTTCGAATGCCTCCATGTTAATTGTAAATTGATATAGATTTAGTTTGTGATTTATTTATGTAGAATATGTTTCCGTTTTCAGAGATTTAAGAATTTATGATATTTAATGATATGTTAAAATAGGTAATATGTAAATTTGAGGTTATGAAAGACATTTCATCGAATCCATGTTCACCCGGATTAACTAATCCACCCATGCCTGGGTAGATTGTAATCTAGTCTTAATACCGGGCCATAAAGATTTAATCCATTTGACCCGAAATTAGAGCAATGCCACCAAACGTTGTATTATCCCATATTGACACATATAATATGACCTAATACCCCCTATTAGGTCATATCAAACGGCCCCTTAGTAAATTAATCTACAAGATTTGATCTTCGATATTCTCCTAATATACTTCTGCATCAAATAAGAACATAAATTTCTTACGAAATGATTATCACTAAATATTTGTTTTAAAAATTAATAGAAATTACAACATCTATATTACATGATTCAACTTAAAAATATAAATATGAGCCCACAATAAATTATACTAACTCTGAGTTTTAGAAGATATAAAATGAAAAATCTTTAAAAACAGAAAATGAAATATCATCCGGTTCGGTTTTTTAAGCCGGTTCAGGTTAACCCCTTTTTATGTCAAAAAGCAGCAATTCCGCCATTTCCAAATTCCTCATGAGATACTATGAGAAAGCTTTCATCTATGGCTTCTAGGGCTGCACTTGAAATCCCTAATCTCACAGAGAAGATTAAAAATCCAAATAAACCCCTAATTTCAAGACCCTTAAAAGTAAACCCTCGGAAAATTCTCGACCAAAACTCTAAAGCTTCTTCAACAGGTAAGCATGAAATCAAAGACTCAAATATTAGTTCTGTTTCATTTTATAATTCTCATAATTTAGCTTCTGATCATAAATTAAACTCAAAGCCTGTTGATCATCGTTACTATTCTGAAATTTTGTCAAGAAAAGACTGGTATTTGCTGCTAAACCATGAGTTTAAGGCTCAAAGGTTGAGTTTGAATGTTCAGACTGTAGTTAGCATTTTGCAAAACCAAGAAAACCCTTTATGCTCGTTGAGATTTTATATCTGGGTCTCAAATATTAGTGCTCCATTTGCGAAAAATCAATCCATTCGAAGTGCTTTAAGCAACGCCCTTTATAGGAAAGGTCCGGTTTTGTTATCGTCTGAGTTGATACAGGACATTAGGTGTTCGGGTTTCAGAGTTAATGAAGATCTGCTTTGTGTAATGATTGGTAGTTGGGGAAGATTGGGGTTGGCAAAGTATTGTGCTGAGGTTTTTGAGCAGGTTTCATATTTGGGTATTAATCCTAGTACAAGGTTGTACAATGCTGTGATAGATGGGCTAGTAAAATCCAATTCGCTTGATTTGGCTTACCTCAAGTTTCATCAAATGGAAGTGGATAACTGTATCCCTGATAGATTTACGTATAATATCCTTATTCATGGAGTTTGTAAGGCTGGTGTAGTAGACGAGGCCCTTCGTTTAGTGAAACAGATGGAGAGTTTGGGATACTCACCAAACGTGTTCACTTTTACTATCTTAATAGATGGTTATTGTAATGCTAAAAGAGTAGATGAAGCATTTAAGCTTCTTGAGAAAATGAAGGCGAGGAATGTAAGGCTAAATGATGCTACATATAGATCACTAATCAATGGAGCTTTTCGTTCTTTATCCCCACATAAAGCTTTTGAATTGTTATTAGGATGGGTGAATAGAGAGCCAAATCTTCCAAAAGTAGTTTATGATGGTATACTTTATTGCCTCTGTAATAATTCTTTACCAAAAAACGCTGCTGCATTTTTAAGGACAGCTGGAGAAAAAGGTTATGTTCCTGATGGTTCAGTATCTAACATCACAATGACTTGTTTGATTAAAGGATTGGATCTTGGGGAAACTTGTGAGATATTTGATAATTTAATCAAGCAAAGAGCGAAGTTGGATTTAAATGTTTGTCTGGCACTTGTTGAGTCTCTGTACAAATCAAGAAGAGAAGAGAAGGGCGATTCATATTTAAGTTGGATGCTCCAAGAAGGACTTATCACAAGCGTCTTTGATTATAACATGGTGATAGATTGCTTTTGCAAAGTTAAAATGATGGAGAGAGCATTAGAAACTTTAGGAGAGATGTCTAAAAGAGGTATTCTCCCTAACCTTGTTACTTTCAATACCCTTATTGCGGGGTATTGCAAGGTTAAGGATGTAATTAAGGCGCGTAAATTGCTATTGATGCTCTTAAATCATGGCTTTAAACCAGATTTGTTCACTTTCAGTTCAATAATCGATATTCTTTGCCAGGTTAATCAGATAGTTGATGCTTTTGATTGTGTCTCAGAAATGATGGAATGGGGAATCACTCCTAATGCTATCATATACAATAGCTTAATCCGTTCATTGTGCATATCTGGGGATGTTTTAAAAGCTATGAAACTATTGAGAAAGATGCAAGTTGATGGAATAAAGCCAGACGTTTATTCTTTTAATGCTCTAATTCAGAAGTACTGTAAAATTAATAAAATCGATAAAGCACAGAAGCTTCTTATAAGCATGCTAACACTGGACCTCCGCCCTGATAATTTTACTTATATGGCCTTTGTCAATGCCTTGTGTGAATCTGGAAGGTTTAATGAAGCTAAAGAGCTGTTTTCTTCAATGGAGGCAAATGGATGTACTCCGGATGCTTATACTTGTAATTCATTCATTGATGCCTTAGTAAAGTTGGGTAAATTTAGAGAAGCCCAAGATGTATGGTTGAAATACAAAGGGAAGGGAATGGCTTTGAAACCAATGTCTGTTAAGTTTGGAGCTTTTGTGGGTTGAATGTTGCATCAAAGAGATTTGCAAATTTTGGTTACCATTTGGCTCGGAGTGCTGGCATGTATATGAGGAACTAGTTTGCAATGTTGTTTCTAATGCTATATGAGGTTAAAGGTATGCAGTTTTTATCTTGAAATGTAGTTGTATTGTGTGTTTGTTGTAGGAAAACCGTACTTTGCCTTTTATCTTTAGGTCATTTTTCACTTTACCACCTAACCATTTTGAATTTGCACTTGACCCCTTCACTTTTCAAATTGTTGCAGTTATAACACTTGGCTATTTAGTTTAAGGGGGTCAGTATGAAAACAATTCAAAGGTTAAGAGGTTGAATATTATAGGGATATGTGCCCACCAACAAACTGCTGAAGGTTGCAAACTGAAGGAATTCAAGAATTTGAGGGGAGAAAGGGCAAATGCAAAATGGTTGGGGTAAACTGCAAAACGGCTTAGAGGTAAGGGGGCAAAATGCCTTTTTCCCTTTGTTTTTTTTGAGTTTTCACAATGTTTGGTAATGTCCTTTTATTTTGTTTTTTGGGTAAAAATTGGCTCCATATGACGTTCAATATGTTATAGAATCCTTTCTTGAGTAAAGAATTAAGTGCTTATCATTTATCTCAAAGTAAATGAGAAAAGTAAATTAGCAAGTTTGTCAGTGTCATCCATAGCTCTCAAATGAGTTGTCTTTCTCCCATAAACTATATCTTTATCCAATGGTGATTCTATATTTATAAAAGTTGAGGTAGCTCTGTGTTAATCTAGAGTATTTGAAGAAATACAATTGAGACAAAATTGATGCGTACAGAAGTACAGAACGAAAGCCAAAAATAACAAAATCTAAATAATTCCAATATTTCTATGATCTTTGATATTTATATAAATGGAGACAAATTCATCCGCTTCAAATGTTGTTTACCAGTTGATACTATCCTCAAATCTCAATTACACGTCTAAATAGTTAGTTGTCCACATTTAAATTCATGTTGATATTCATTTCTATGAATTTTTATAATACTAAGTGTTTTCCATATTCTGCATTTTTATTAATCAGAATTAATTTTGACATTTTTACAGTATAATGACTCTCTGAGCAAAAGGAATGTCTGAGCGCAGTATTGGATGGAAGAAAAGATACGAAGAAGGACCGACTTATTGAACATTCATGTCTAAATAAGTTGTATAATCATTATACCCCATAGGATTGATTGTTAATTACTCAACAATTTTGAAGTAAAAATTAATTTATAGATTCCTTATTATAAATTACCTTTGGATTTACAGCATTCTTAAGCTATAAATTCTACGGTGCTGTGTTCACGCTTTATTCTCTAATTTTGCAAAACTTTGATGACTACTGAACAATTTTTCTTAAAAAAATGAAGAAATCTATGGAAGAGAGTGGTTAAGCTTCTCTAGATTATGTTGCTTGCTTAAAGACAGTTTCTTGCTCTTTCTGGAAAGGGAAAAAGGTGATTAGGACAGCTTAAAAGCTTTGCACATTGAGGTAAAAAGTTAAAAGTTTTCTGATTCATGTTGTATGAGTTAAATTGTTGATGTGGGCAAAATAAATGGAAAATTTGAATTTTTGGTCCCATAGAACTGGACCCTCAGCACTTTTGGTCCCATCACCTCATTTCCATCTAATTTGGGACCAAAAGTGCAAAACTGAGAAGTCCTATGAGACCAAAATTGCTAAACAAAGACTGTTCTATCTATGGAACCAAAGTGCAATTTTGTCAATTGTGGGACCCACAATGAAAATCGAGACCGAAAGTGCAGTGTTATAAATTATAGGAGTAAAAATGCCGAGGGTCCAATCATGTGGGACTAAAATTTACAATTTACCACAAAAATTGTCATATGACAATTTGTCAATTGATTCTCAACATAAAAGCTGGTGGAGAAGTTGAATGTTGATGAGAAATAATATCTTTCTTGTGATATAATTAGAACTTGTACTACAAGGTTTAATATAGGTTTGAATTTTTTGCTGTCAAATAAAAATTATATGAAAGTTGGTGAACATTGTCCAACTATCATAGTCACCTTCATTGTATCCAAATTAACCATTGAAGCAGATTGCCTATACATTTACCTTTTTAGTTATATATTAAGACACATTCCTTATTAATCATTCTAACTGGAGAAGCAATGGCAGTCTCCGAATCAACTAAGCGTTGGCTTGTAATTTCAGCTCTAATTTACATCTTTGCTTTGTCTTGCAAATTTGGTATGCATAGTCGAATTTTGTCGATCAATTTTTTTCTTTTAATTTCTTTTTTATTGGTTAATGTTGTTTTTTCTATGTTATTTTTGACAGGAAAAGCATATGATGAATATCCCCATCTAGGCGCTGCTGGAGTAGTTGCAAATGAGTATTTGCCTAAAGCAGAAGTTGAAGGAGAGACGGATCAATATTTTCCAGAAGCTGGAATAATAGGCACCGGTTCTGCTCTTCTTTTCAAGGAAGCCTTAGGATGTCTCAGTGATAAACATGTTGGTGATAATTTACTCTTGTTCTTGAAATTTCATAATCGTCATTTTTCAGAAGAGCTAAATGCAAAAGTACCCCCTGTGTTATTTTAATTAGCAAAAAAATCCCCGTGTTCTTTTTTATTAGCAAAAAACCAATTTGAAATTCCTTTATAAGTCAATAGTAAGGTTATTGTCAATTTTTAAGTGAACAGGGGGGTTATTGACGAATTTTAAAGTTAACAGGGGATATTTTTTGTCAATTTTTAGTTAAGAGCGGTGTTTTGTCATTTTTCCTACAAAATATCTACTCCGACATATGTGCAGATATACAGCAAATGTGATGAAGAACACAGGCTTACACAAGTCGGAGAGCTGAACGTTGAACCCGAATACACTGACGAGTACTGCGAAGGGCCATGCATAGCTGAGACGCACCACGTGCTTGACTGTATAGATGGAATCTTGAAACACTTCATATTTTATAACAAGGCATCGGTTAAAGATATACGAGAAACAATTGAGTCTGGATGTAGCTATGGACCCAAACGAGGTATATGTTTTAGTGTTTTTAAGACTTTTTTTATTTTTTAATTTTTTAAATCGGGATATTATGAAATTAATTTGCGATTATTTTGTGATTTAAATAGGTAACTTCGATGTTCTTGAGCATATTAAAGCTGATGATGCTAGTGCAAACAAGGTGTTTAATCCTGTGTTATATGGGATTATGCTAATTATGACTGTTTTGATTCATGTTTGATTGAAAGAAAGTACTTGTGAATGTAGCAGTTTCAATGAAATTAAATCATGTGTCTAATATGTAATTGAGATAATGCTATTATTATGAGAACAATAAGAGCATTTGATGATGCAAATGATTCATTTCTCGCGTTCTTTCCTTTTAATGTTAGTTGTATTGGTCTTGATTGAAATCCATCTCAAAAATTGAAAAGAAAGTACAAACAATTAATCGAATATTTATTGAACAAAATTTGCAGACTGCATCCCTAAAAATTGCATTCTTCAGAAAAGAGATATATCAAAATGTACTCTGGAAATAGAATTTATTTGACATCCATTTTTTGGTCAGAGATGAGTTCAAATATGGAAAATTAAAATGTTTTCCTCCATTTTAATTTGTGTGGTGCAATGAATCTTCAATTCAATTTTTTTGATTTTTTTTTCCTCTCCACATATCAAAGGCATATTTAGTTTTAATAAATAAAAACATATCTAATACTTCCTGTTTATATACAAGCTTTTGAATAAAAATTATTTACCTTGCCTAGAAAATGAAGCAGAACTGAAGCATAAATCTCAATTCTTAATATATATTAAATACGAAAATAGATCATATATTACCACACACAAGATTCTTGAGCGCTTAATCTATAAAAGTATTTTTTTGATAAATATAATCAAGCCCATTCATTTTATAAAATAGATAAAACTTGAAAAATATTCTTTCATTTGTTGATGTTCCTTAAAATTCAATTTATATATCGATTATACTAAACATCAAATTGCATTTTCTCATGCAATGCCATTTCCATAAAATATATACACCAACAACTTCACATTCAAACACCAACAAACTTAACCGCCACTACTACTTTCTTCAAGAACAACATTTAATTTCATTTCATTTAATTTCAATTTTAATGGATTCCTTGAAGAATTTCTACAACACCATAATTCAATCCTCAAGAAACCTTACAAGCAATCATTACTCTTTCACAATACTCTTCACTCTGATTCTCCTTTTCCTCTTCCTCTCTGCCTCAGACAACAGCTCCCAGCTTCAATCTCCACCGTTGAATCTCCAATCACCAGCACCACTAATCCCCACCGCCCGTTTCGCTTCCCATAATTCCAGAAGCTGCACTGATCACTCTGCATCGTTATCTTCAAGAAATGGCGCCATTAGTTTGAGTAATCAAATGGATCCTACTAGTACTTGTGATTTATTTGATGGTCATTGGGTTGTTAATAAAGTTTTTGACCCGCTTTATAGACCCGGGTCTTGCCCTTTTGTCGATGATTCTTTCAATTGTTTCAAGAATGGGCGACCCGATTCGGATTACCTCAAGCTGGTTTGGAAACCGCATGGCTGTGAAATTCCAAGGTAATTATTTGTAATTTACACCCCTGTTTTTATTATAATTCATTAATACAATCCTCGCTATGTTAATTTTAGGGTAAATTACGAATACCCCCCTCAGGTAAGCCCTAATTACAAAAATCACCCTCACGTATTGAATATTACAAAAATCCCCCTCAGGTTTGTCACCTTCTTACAATTAACCCCTTGCCCATAAAATATTCCAATTTTGCCCTTGGATGTTATTTGTATTGTTTGTAATGTCTTATAAATGTTAAAACTTGGGATCTAATTATTATATCTTTTTAATTAGAAAAGAGATAATTATATATTTACTACCAGAATAATTGATAAAATTTATAATTGTCCAAAAGTTTTAATAAATATTGCAAAAGAAAAGGTATTTATATATTTATTAGCAATTTAAATTGTAAAATATTAAATTAAATAGAATTTTAATAATATATTTTATAAATATGAATTGTTTACACATTAGTTAAATGAATTTATTTTTTAAATTAGTAAATTTAGTAAATTATATTGTATTATAAATAAGATATTTTAATTTATTAAAGTTTATATTGTATTATAAATTGAAATATTTATTGAAATTTATGCAAAATTATAAATTATATCAATTATTTTGGTGGTAAATATATGATTATTATTTTTATATTTACAAGATAAAACAATTAACACCCAATTTTTAAAATTTATAACATATTATAAACATTACAAATAACTTCCAAGGGCAAAATTGGAACATTTTAGGGACAAGGGGTTAATTGTAAGAATGTGACAAACCTGAGGGGGATTTTTGTAATTCCCAATACGTGAGGGGGATTTTTGTAATTAGGCTTTACCTGAGGGGGGTATTCGTAATTTACCCTTAATTTTATTTGGTGAAAATTGAATTTTTGGTCCACAAGATTGGAACAACACTACTTATGGTCCTAATACACTTTACTCCTAATTTTTCAAATTGTTTTTCACTTTTGATCACATAGTGCTAAAGAGATTAATCTATGAGACCAAAAATGCAAATTTTTTTTAGGAATATAATTGGGACAAAATATGTAAAATATTCTTAACAAATGAGACCATTGTAAAATGCGGGTCAGAAAGTGCAATTTTGCAATTTTATTTGCAAATAATCCATTATGTTTTTTTAGCGTTGAAATAATGAAATATAAATATTTTTTTTTTAATCATTGAAAGACATGATTACATGATCTATTTTTTTGAGTATAAATGAGTCTCATTGCTATAAATTTGTTTGAACAAAATGTGGTATGTGCTAATGAAGATAACATTGTTTTTTGTTGAATTATTAACTCAGGTTTGATGGGCTAAAAATGCTGAAGATCCTAAAGGGAAAACGAATGGTTTTCGTAGGAGATTCATTAAACAGAAATATGTGGGAATCTTTAGTTTGTGCTTTAAGAGAATCATTAGCTAATAAGAACAGAGTTTTTGAAGTTTCAGGCAGGCAACAATTCAGAAGCCAAGGATTCTATTCTTTCAAATTTAAGGTAATTTAACAGAATTTAATTCATATATAAACATTGTTCTTGAAATAAATTTAATAATTCTTTGATTTTATTCTATGTACTTAGGATTTCAACTGTTCGATCGACTTTATAAAATCACCGTACCTCGTTCAAGAATGGAAGTTTTCAGACAAAGCTGGAACACGTAGAGAAACTCTGCGACTAGACATGATGGAAAGCTCGTTCGATAAGTATAACGATGCAGATGTTATTATTTTCAATACCGGTCATTGGTGGACTCACCAAAAAACCTTCAAAAGGTCCTTATCATGAAATAAGAAATATATATAATATAGAGGCTATGTTTTGTTCTTAAATTTTAATCAGTAAAATATTTTTTTCAGGAATTACTACTTCCAAGAAGGCAATCATGTCTATAACAAACTACAAGTTGAAGACGCGTACAAAAAGGCGTTAAAAACGTGGTCTCGTTGGGTTGATATGAATATCGACAGCAGCAGAACTATGGTCTTTTTTAGAGGATACTCAGCTTCTCATTTCAAGTATATATATTAAAGTTTTATACAATAAAAATTTGAACTTTAGTAGTATTTGTTTGGTAATTGATTTATAAATTTTTGAAACAGAGGTGGCCAATGGAACTCAGGAGGTAGTTGCGATGGAGAGACGAGACCAATAACAAACGAGACTCAACTGGGTCCGTATCCATGGATGATGAGAGCTTTAGAATCTGTGCTATTGGAAATGAAGACTAATGTTTTTTATTTGAATATTAGTAAAATGACGGACTATAGAAAAGAAGGGCACCCTTCAATATTTAGGCAGTCATCTTTGAAGAGAAGGCCTGGAATGATTCAAGATTGTAGCCATTGGTGTCTTCCCGGAGTACCCGATTCTTGGAATGAGATTTTGTATGCAATTTTGGTTAGGAACCAGAACAAATTAATTTGATTGATTTTGTTGTGGAAATATTTTCTTAGCGCGGCACATAGCACTCCGATTTTTATGCACGTATCAAATTCTTTTGCATTTCAAATTACACACAACATGAAATGTTCAATTTCCAATCCATTAACAAGATTTTTTATTTATTCAATTATTGGGCCAAATCATATTTTTTTACATCACATAGACCATATATAGTATTTCTTAATAGAAATACTTGATCACCCAGCTCTTCTAGTTGGCCTTTATTCATGACACTAAACATAACAAAAGAAAAAACTTGGCCCAAATAATTAAAGTCTAAAAATTTCAATACTTAGTTGAGGAGAATGCACCCACAGTCACCTTCACAGGCTCTTCTTTCTTCACAGTAAAAGTTGTTTTTGGAACAACAACATTTGCAGCAGCTTTGGTACCATAACTTATGTTTTCTTCTTTCTTCACAGACTGAGGATTTGTTTTGACAACGTTTGTGTTAACTACTGGAACAGGGGTAACTCTCCTGATTGGATTGGAACAAGAGTAAACATTGTTCACTCCGGCACAGCCACTGCAGCAGTCTCTAGTATTATAATTATTCATCTCAAATTTCAGAAATAAACAACAAGAATAGAAGCAGCCTTTTAATCTGATTTTCTGTTTCTTAATCAAAGAATGATATATATATTTTGTGATCTAAAGTTATTGGGGGTATTTATAGGGGTGGATTGGTCTTTTCGGGTCTTTTTGAAATAAATGTATTGAATGAGGTTTCATGCATGAATAATTGATTAGGAGAACAGAAGAGTCATATTCATGATGATGAATTACGAATAATTAATGAACTTGATTTGGTACGTAAGTAGTCTATTGGAGTTCCAGAATTATAGATATTTGATAGTTGTTATATTTTTGCTCTTAATTAATTACACTTTAATCCTTCAAGTTAGTCATTTCCGAACAAAATTCCGGATAAGTTAATGGCAGGAGATATATATCAAGTGGCTGCAATATTTCATTATATATGTGAATTCTTGTTGGGGAATGATTGAATATATATATGTGTAGGCAGGTCATAGAATAGAAGAATGTTATAAAAACATGAGACAGGTAGAAATTATAGTAACAGATAAGTGTTAAAATTCATTTTAGAGTAGAAAAAAATGGTTCTTGTTGTTTAAAAAATAAAGGGATTAAGAGAAAGAAAGAAAAATTAAAAAGAAAATATAAATATTGGGATTAAGAAAGAAAGAAAGAACATTTAAAGGAAGGCACAAATATTAGGATTCTGAAAGAAAAAATATTTAAAGGAAAAAGAAAAAATAAATTACAAGATGTTGCCAAAATAATTCGAACCAGGGTCTTCTAACTAAGAATGAAGTGCCCTTGCCAGCTAGGCTAAGGAATCAACTTTGTTGGATATCACCACTACCTGTATTTAATGTAAAATTTCTGAACGAATTAAAATAACTGAACGAATTAATTTAGTTTTATGATAAGTTGAGCTCAAACAAATTTTAATGCTTCGAATATGAGACAAATCAACTCAAATATCTTCATCCACCTATGTATCTGTGTATATATATCCTTCTCAAACCATAAATGTTATCTAAACTTTGCAAACAAGTTCTTGTTAACGCCTCGAGCTCTTTTCTTGATTTTTTTCAACTAACCCACTCTTTAATTTTTGCTCTAGTGACAAAGTTTAGTTTTCTGCATGCACTCAGTTGGTCTAGACCAATTTGATATTTTGATATTATCACAAAAAAGAATAGTTTTTTTTCTTCTTTTTTTTTTTTTTTTATAATGCATTCGTACATTTAGAGGCCATTGAATCGGAGTGTCGCTAAGGGTGCAAGTTGTAGGGAATTTTGGTCTCGAGCCAAGCTGGGATCTCACTTCATTCTCGTAAGGGGAATGAGTTCATTGAAAAACCAAACAAGGATATTCAGTGAGGTAGTTTAATTTTCAGCTTTTCAATTTTTTACCTTCATTTTGCATTTATTGTTTTGATTGAGGAAATACCTCGAGGTTCTCTTTTTGTGAGGACGATATCTTTGCTATGTGTTTTGTACATGACCATAAAATGTGTCATTTCTTTTTCTAATTTGTGTCATTTAATTCAGTATGAATAAAGCAAAGACAATAAATTTGCATTGTCTTATCAAAGGGGACATGAATGCAATTATAATACAACATTAGAGGAAAGTTTTCCTAAAGATGTACAACTGTAGTTGTCCTTATCATTTAGTTGTGATTTTTGATTCAATTGGAATATGAATCTTTCTAAAAAATGCCATAACAATGATTGTGATAACGTAGTGTTCTAAAAAATAATTTCTAAAGAAACTCTCAAAAAGATATTACCAGGTATATATCAATTTTTAGTTGCTCTTATTTACATTCCTGTGATAAGCGTAAATGAGCATTTTAACTCCTTGTGATATTGCATAGTATACATTTTATTCCCTTGTAAAAATATAAATATCGAGAGGGAGACAGTGTACTTCTTTTTTAAAAATACAGGGAGCTATATTATCTTTTTATTTATTATAGGGAGGTAAACTGCCTATTTAAAATAACCCAGAGAGTTAATTTACTATTCACTTTTGTAACTATCTATTTGACAGTTAAAATAATATAATATTCAACTGATTAATTCATGCATATACAAAAATAAAATAAAATAAAAGGGTAAAAGCATATTTTTATCGACTCAATTAAATCTAGTTGCATAGTAGTTCGCAGATATTACACGAGAGAATTTTAGCCTTAGCTTGAAAAACTATCTACAAGTGCAAATACAAGGAGCATATTTCGTATTTTGAAACAAATTGGTTTAAATTTGAATATTACACTTGTAATTTTATTTATATTAATCATAATTTACTATTAAATCAATATTATGAAAGTACAGAAATATCTGCCTTTTTGTGGGGGACTGATACTTTAGACAACCCTAGTTACAAAAAATGGGTGGTACGAGAGTTGTCACAAGTTGCTCAATTTATTTGACTTGTCTCATACAAATATGATTTCTTTTTTAATTTAAAAAAAAAGATTAATTATAGCATTCCCTGTCTGATTTTTCATTTATGATGATTTCTGTCTCTTTCCTGTTTCAATCAATGTGTAATATGATGACATACAAGTAGACGGTGTGGGCTATTATGGGTTATTTAAGGTGTCACTTTCATAATTATGACTTGTGAATTTTCTTATGCATGCATTAACCATTGAAATTTGAATATATCATTAATAATTAATTAATAGTTTAATACATACATCTATCTTTAATTTAGTTTTTATGTCTATAGCTACTATAATTTGTACTACGTACTATCCCATTTCTTTTACAAAATAAAAATACAAAAATTTCAAAGTTTAGTCGTATCCACAGAGATATTTACACATTTCTTACAACATATATATTGGCTTAATTCTACTTTGCACCCTCAAAAATTAATTATTTCACTTTACACTCTCAGAATCCCATAATAATTTCACTTTACACCCCCAGCATCTTCAAACACTTAAATATCTCTGGAAAAAGTTATTCGAACTCCCATAAAGGACAAGAGTGGTATTTACGGAAAAAAAAATGCTCTGTTTTTTCACATGTCATTTTATCTCTCAATTGATTGTTGAACGAGCCCGAAAATATTTTGATCAAAATCCGGTGCATCTCTACCAAAATAACGAAAAATTTCTTTTTTTTGGGATTAGTCGTAAAGAAACTATGGAGTAGTTTACATTCAATATTTTTCTTTGATTTACGAATTTTACATATGTTTATGAAAATTTTCTAATATTTGATCGTACAAAATATAGTATAGAAATGAAATTTTAATTCTTGGTCTCAATAGTGAGGGGCTTGTAATGTAGGTTTGAGAACTATTGTGGGTAATTATGCTTCTAAGTTTCATATATGTCATTCCAGATGTAAACAATAATGTGACTTTTGGACGAAAACTTAAATTATTTTCCCTCTTCCCTATCTATAAATATTTTCAGACTCGTTCAATATCTAAAGGAGGAAAAAATGACATGTTTAGTAAAAAATAACGGGAAAATTATCATAAATACCAAACCCTGCTCTTCCTGGCAGCTGGAACAACTTTTTCCGACAACATTAATATGGTTAAAGATATTGGGAGTGCAAAGTGAAGCCATTAAGCTAATTTAAGGGTGCAAAGTGGAATAATTATTTTTTAGGGTGCAGAGTGCAAAAGTGACCTAATTTGGGGGTACAAATTGAAATTAAGCCTATGTATATTTCTTTCTTTTTGTACACCATGGTACGTAACTCAGATTTTTTGGGTACGTGTTCGTTCTTATCATGAAAAATCAGGGATTATTGCATTTTCGGTGCCACAACTATAGTCCACTGGCATTTTTACCCTGTAACTTTTCGGGCTGACACATTTGGTGCCACAACTACAACATCAGTGGCAATTTTGGTGCCAATTGGGGCCCAATTTTGAAATTGGCCCGAAATTCCCCCATGTACGGGCCATGTGACATGAAAATTGAGGATTTTGACCATTCAACGCATTTTTCATGAAAAAAAAATTCCACCCACCAAGAACTAGGCTATTTGGATGTTTTTATTTGGGGAAGAATAAGAAAGCGGGTAACAATTTAATTAAGGGAATGTTCGGTGAATTTTATAGGAAAAGTTAGGATTTTAAATTTTGGTATTTTTTTTTATTGAAAAAGAAGTTGAATGGTCAATTTTGATATATTACTAAATCAAATGGCCCGCATATGGGGGAATTTCGGGCCAATTTTGAAATTGGCCTCAATTGGCACCAAAATTGCCACTGATGTTGAAGTTGTGGCACCAAATGTGCCAGCCCGAAAAGTTACGGGGTAGAAACGTCAGTGGGCTATAATTGTGGCACCAAAAATGCATTAATCCCTGAAAAATCACCGCAAAATTATCTATATGACCAATTTACTTTACATATATACATACACAAAAAATGAACTAAAAACTAAAAAGGTAGTAGAAAAGAAAAAGTAATTCATCCTGAAAGTCTTACTTGAAATTTGAAGAGTATACCACAAGGCATGTCTACCTAATTTTCAATTATTTTTCGGTAGTTAAGATGATATATTGGGATTTGACAATTTCAATTTACAAGTAACATAAATATTGAAAGTAATTATAAGTCATAAATTACAATAATTAAATAATGCAGGAAAACAATAAGGATGGTACGTACTGACAATTACAATAAACGTAATCTTTCTATTTGTGAATTTTATGATCTAATTAATTAAATATTTTATTTATTAATTGAACCTCTAATTTTCAAATTGCAAGAGTGGCCTTAAACAAGACACATAACTATTTCTCTCATTTAATCTTGAAAATTCTTCATTCATGACCTTAAAGAGCCCGTGACAATAAATCACAAGCTACAATAAATAACTTCACCAACTCCATTGATACATCTCCACCAGTACATTCTACATATATACAGACATAAATATTGCCTGAATATAATCATTCTCATAAATTTATATATATAAAACCTTGTTTAAACCTGAGGCAACTATATATATAATTTGATTATTATATTTCTGCATATTCTCTTCATATTAATTATACAAATATGGGTAGAACGCCGTGCTGCGAAAAAACGGGCTTAAAGAGAGGCAAATGGACTGCAGAAGAAGATGAGAAACTTATCAATTACATTAAGGCCAATGGAGATGGTTCTTGGAGATCACTACCCAAAAATGCAGGTAATGTTGCATTTCTGATCCCGTAGGATTGGACCCTTATCGCTTTTGGTTTCAATATTTCGAACGTTTTGAACCTCTTGGTCCTATCATCTCATTTCCATTCAATCTGGGATTGGAATTGAGACAGTATTGTGGGACCAAAAGTGCAAATTAGAGACTATGAGACCAAAAGTACAAAAAATGGATGGAAAATGGAGCATAACCGGCAATGCATAACATTTTGAAAATTTGGGACTTAAGTGCCGATAGTCGTATCATGTGGGACTAAAAATGCAATTTTGCTAGTATAAGTACATGGGTAGCATAAGATGCTTGTATATTTGATGAAGTTATGTTTTATGTTTTTTGTTAGGTTTGTTAAGGTGTGGAAAAAGTTGCAGACTTAGGTGGATTAATTATCTGAGAGAAGATGTGAAGAGAGGAAAATTCAGTGAAGATGAAGAGGTGACTATTGTGAAGTTGCATAAAAGTTTGGGAAATAGGTGAGTTACATTTCTTGGATTCAATTTTGTTCTATATTGGCAAAATAGATATTTGATTTATCAATGTTCATGTTCTTGTTCTTGATTTTTACTTTGTTTGTCATTTCATTTTCTGCATAGTTTTTGGCTTCTACACATTCTTGTTTGTGTTTCTTTAAATAAGTGTTTGGACCTGTCAATTTTTCATAAGGGTAAACACCACTTTTGGTCCCTCTTATTATTAACTTTTTACAGAGTGGTCCCTCTTATGTTTTTTTTCCCACTGTAGTCCCTACTATGAATTATTTGTCTCAGTTTAGTCCCTTTCAAGTGATCCAAGGCGGTTCCAAACTAACAGGGATATTTTCGTCTTTCTAATTTAAAAAAAATATTTAATCTCTTCCAAACTAGGCTTTCCTTCCAATTCAACTTAATCGTCCATTTCGTTCCAAACTAAAGTTTTCTCCCAAAATCTTCTTCAAACACCAAAATTGCTCACCAATTAAACAATATCTCAAATAGTCTCAATAGTGAACGGACGAAAATGCCCTAAAAAATATTCATATACATGTCACGTGTTATCGGAACCACCTTATAAGGACTAAAGTGAAACACATAATTCATAGTAGGGACTAAAGTGAAATAAATAATTCATAGTAGGGACTAAAGCGGGAAAAAAAACATAAGAGGGACCACTCTGTAAAAAGTTAATAATAAGAGGGACCAAAAGTGGTATTTACCCTTTTCATAAATATCTTTCTATATTGGTAAAAAAAAATTAGTTAATCCTAAAGGGGTAAATAGTCTTTTGATGGAGAAATGGGACTTTCCTGAATCCTCTTTTTCGGTTATTTGGTTATTGATAAGTTTATGAGAAGAAAATTCTCGAATTGTTCTTGATGTCAAAATGATAAGGTTCATATGAATCTGTGTTGACACGATTTTGCATGGTTTTGGTTTTAAAATATTATTTGAGCGGTTTCACTAAAACATTTAGAACACAATTAAAATTTATTTTGAATGTTGACTTTTGCGATTTAAAAAAAAAATTGTGATATAATTTGAATTAGATCTAAATATTGAGGTTTCAAACGAAAAATAAATGGTAAATATCAAATAAATATATTTTTGTATTAAAAAATATAGATATATATGTATACTTTTATTTCAAATTACACATGGATCCATAGTGCATGAAAGGCTAGTGAAGGTTTACCTACTCTTTATTTTTGAGGAGACATAATAACTATTTCAAAGTGTAGTATTTACAACTTACTACAAGTCGAAAACAGGGGACAAAAAGTAAAACTGCAATTTTGCCATGCAAATTTATTGCCAATTATCTGTTTTGATACTTTCGTATATATATATATATATATATATATATATATATAGTTTCTTCTTCTATATAATTGATATTGCATTGATTATGAAAATGTTGAGTGTCCAGTTCCGAGGGCCAAAAATGTAACTTTGCAATACAAATATATATGTTGCCAATAAGCTCATCACATAATTGATATATATATATATATATATATTGTTAATTTAATTTAATTAATTAATTACTACAAACAAATATATTGTAGGTGGTCTGTGATAGCTAGCCATTTACCAGGGAGAACAGACAATGAGATAAAGAACTATTGGAACTCTCATCTGAGTCGAAAAATATATCGATTCCGGTCCATTGATACACTCATCACCTCCGCGGATATGATTAAAATGGGCAGCAGCACCGACAAGAAACGAGCAGGTCGTGTTAGTCGTGCGGTGGCCAAAAAGTACAACAAAAACACACATTCTACATCCGATGTGGGACATAAACGGTCCACACCCGGTACCAATGTAGTGGGCCCACGTGCAACGGACATGGAGCCATTAGCCTCAAGCTATGAAAATTCAATGAGCACAGAAGAATGGCCTAGTGCATTTATTCTGTCACCTAAAGAGGTAGATGAATGTGTATTAATGCACCAAAAAGGTGAGGGGAATGACGGAAAAGACAAATTGCTCATGAATATTGTTGGTTCAAATTTGGAAGATCATGCATATGGGAACTTATATGAATGTCCTTCGCCAATTGTTTCATACTTTAACAATGAAGAATTCACTTGGGATGTTTGTAGTTTTGGTGATGAGTTCAAGTTTTGGAGTGAAGATGAAGAAGATATGCTGATTTGGTAATACCCATTAGTAAAAGAATTAGAACTAGTTGATTTAATTTACTGATTGTTTTTCCTTGAAGAATCGAATAAAATAACTCTTAATTCAATCTTTCTTTTAATATAACGGCACGGCCTCTTTGATTTGAATTCATTCTTTGTTTTAGTATAACGGGCCTCTTTGATCGACACGTGACCACTGGAGTGTAAAAGCTGAATAAATTCGATTTGTAGTCATTTAATTAAAGGTTCCTAAATAGATATACTGAATTCGTCGAGTTTTAGAGGATTTAATTATATGTACGAATCAATTAATCGTATTTCATTCCAATTCCTTTTCGAGCAGCGAAACAGAGGTAGGGATCAGAAAGTGATTGCTTGGAGGTGCTAATTAATTTGTGGTAATTTTATTTTTATCTTTCCATTCATATCCAACGAACGAAAAATCTTTTTCTTAAGGCTTGAATTTTGAGCAGTCGTTATCAGAGAAAAGTACATGTAACAACTAACAACTAACAAGGAGAAGTTAAAGTTTGTTGTTATTTGTCAATATCAATCAAGTACTCCATAATAAAATCTGCCCTTTTTTTAAAACACTTTTTGTGAAAAACTAGATGTACAATGCTAATTAAAGGAAAAACTAAACTACAGGGATTATTTACTGATATATATGTATTATTCAGCTTCAGTTATATCTATGAAATTTTGCAAGAGCTTATATAAAGCGATTGATTGATAGCTTTTAACTTTAGAAGATAAGCTATTTATTTATGTTCTGATTAATATGTCAGAGCTAGTTTGTGTTTCGACTTCTGGGGTAAAAATAAAAACCCCCCTGTGCTACATAATTATAGCTTAGAACCATAAAGTCTCAAGTATCCTTGATCATGAGCCACATAATTATCTTAGGAGGTTCATGGCCAACAACAAATATGCGCGTGCGAGGAACAATGATTTACTCTAGCTGAGTTCGAGTAAACATCGTCCTAGTTCAAATAATTTATATATATCAAAGCGAATTGAATCACTATCTTAGTTAGAATTTGTCATCATTTGGTATGTTCTTTAAATGTGAAGCGCAATTCAAAAGAAACATATCCAAGAGCAAGAAAAATATGGTCTATTTTATTGCCATATAGTACGTATGAACTTATGAAACTGCATGTATTCCAAGCTGACCAATCCAAAAGAACGAAGATTCCAAGGAACGAGATGAATAACTTACAACGAATAAGAAATAAGATTTGCCCTTAAGCATTCAAAGCACCAATATATCAGCAACTAGTTCATCAATCAAAGAATTAAGAACTCGAGACTCGATCTCTATCCCAAGTTCAAATTCTTCAACTTCAAAATCGAGCCATCTTCCATATTTGCTGCTCATATCCTTATCTACAAGATCATCAACCATGGAGTCTCCCAAAGAACTCCAACCAGTAATTTCTTTGTAAATTTCTTCAACTAATCTTTCCTTTCTTCTAACAATAAACAGACCCTTAGCCCATAACTCGTATCCTCCATTCGCATATTGTCTAAATCTTACATCCAAGCATTCACTCACACAATCAAACAGAACCCTTCTTTTTGTTCTTGAAACGGGCCCTTTTCGATTTTCTATTTGGTCAAAAAGACGAGGATAGATGATCTCAGAAGTTCTTCCCAATGCATAGTCCTTAAACATTGGTTCGATATTAGATAGTATCTCATTGATGTACTCTAGTTCCCAACCACCTCGTTTCTTACAATGGGTTGAGTTTAAGGCTGTCTCTAGCCTTTTTGCCATAATTCCAGCAGAAGTTGAAGATGCTGAGTCTGATAACTCAACATCTGTTTCATTCGAAAGGAATGTCTTCAAAGAATACGTACCAAGAACTTCACGAGCTTGAATTGACGAACAATTTTTGCTACCTGTAATAGGATATATATTAGCAGAGTTAGTTAGTGTTCAGTTTATTTACTCATAAGCGATAGTTAGGTTTTATTCTTTTTGCACTTTCTTCCTTTTCCCCTCTTTCCATCCAATTTGGGACCAAATGTGCAAAACAGAAACAATTCTACGAGACCAAATGTGCTAAGTAAAGAATGTCAAAACAAAGATGTCTCATTATGGACTAAAGGTGTGAAAATGGATGGGGATGGGGGGTAGAAGAAAGAAATGTGCAAAAAATTCAAAAAATTAGGACCAGAAGTGCTATTTTTGAAAGCGCAAAACTAAACTGTTGAGTGTCCGACCCTAGTGACAAAAAAATGGAATTTTGCAGTAAAAGACATTTCTGACCTTCCGTAAGATTACTGTTAGCAGTCTCTGTAGAATTGCTACTCTCGGGAAATGAAGAATGATCAAGAACTGAAACTGGACTGGGAAGCCGGCAATCGAGAAACTTACTGATTTGAGCATTGCTGCTGCCTCTTTTATAGATTTCTTCAAGCACCCCCTAAATATAACAACATAAATTAATTGATTAGCATTCTAAAAGTAACTCAGAATTGTAAACAAACCTTATGATATATGTTTGATTCTTGGATTTCAGAGAGTAAAATGAAAATGATCAAACAATGAAGCTCAAAGTTGTATCATTTTATGCAAGAAAAACTAATTCCCAAGCTTTTTGCTTATTAAAACCCAAGAACTAAACATAGCCTAAAAGTAATTCTTGTTCAACATAATTATCGATTTAGAAATTCTCTCTATCTGAGCTTACCAAATTATCTGGGAGTGGTTCAGTTATAAACTCCATTTTCTTCTGTTGTGAAAGCTCGACTTTGTGAGTCAATTCCTTTAGCTTTTGCTCCAAAAGAGTGCTTAATGAATCATCTCCTTTAAATTTATCTTCAAGGAACGAAAACCTTGAAGCACTCATACCATCTGAGCTCAGCAGTGTCCTTTTACTTCTAGAATCTTCTGAGAAGATATTACAGTGTTCCCTAGTCTCCGTGGACCTCATTGGAGCAGTAAATGTAAAAGAAATAACATCTGATCCCATGTTTCCACTATCTTGATCCCAAATACTTTTCCTGTCCATAACATCACTAGATTGAATCCCTTTTTCATTTTTATCCATCCTATTGTTCTCCGAGGAGTAATTTCCATCTATGCATCGTTTCTTACGGTTGACTTTTTCCGAGCTAGAAGAAGACTCTTTATTAAACTCAGAGCCCAACTTCTTGGAACTAGTTTTAGAAGTGCTAGAAGCTTTACTAGTCTTTCGCTGCCTTGTAGAAGAAGAATCTCCGTTTTTCAAAGGTAATTTTCCTCCTCTATCGACAATGGAGTTTTGCTTCTGATTGTTTTGGCGAAGAACACTCGAACCATTTTGTGAAGATGGTTTCTTGAGTGTACTACTCTTTTGCGTCTTTGGTTGACTTTTGAAAAGCTGATTAGGACTAAATTCACTCGTTTCTTTCAAATTTAGGCTTTCTCGTTTCTTCACATTCGCCTTTGCTTGTAGTGCAAGCGACACCGATTTTCCTTTGTTTTTCTCGCCGAATAAAGATTCTTCCGAGTCTCGAAAAATCCTTACTGATGTTGTTGCACCCATATGATTCTTGACACCACTAGATTCACCTTGCCTCTGAGAAGCTTCGGAAAGCTTTAACGGTTTTTGGGCTAATCGAACCTTCTCTTTCAAATCCTTTACTTTTAAAGGAGCCGAGGAGGAACCAACAAGGGGCGTTTTCGTCTTTTTACCTGCCTGAGGTCCCGGTTCAATAATTCTAACAGCTGCTTCCATTATGTGGGCAGCATCCTTAGTTGGGACAAAACTCGAGCTTTTTATAGGAGATAGAAGTTTGTGATGGGTAATTGGAATCGATTTAGCTGATTTAGGTGGTAATATTTCGGTTTGAAACTTTTCGATTGGCCTATGCATAACCTTTTGATACTTCTGCAAACTTCCCGAGTGCATGATTTGTGGATCATGTAAGTATTCAAGGTTTTTAGCTCGGTAGTAAGAATCTTGTAATGATTGAGAATCAGAAAATGAAGAGGCATAAGGCTCTAGAATATTGGATTTTGGCAAGGAGTCCAATCCCATAAGTCTTGCTACAACACTAGGGGCTTTTGTTCCGAAAAAGTCCTCATCGTTGACCGATGAAGAACGACTATAATCACTACTTCCTTTAATACTCGATATGGCTACAATGTCATCCTCATCAAGCTAGACAAAGAAAATGAATATTTTAATTTATATTTAAAAAAAATAAAAATGAAAGATCTTCAATCATTTGATATTAACAAGCTTACCAATTGAAGTCGGGTAGACGGCAAATTTCCATCACAGCATTTTTTCTGTTTCGATTGCTCTACATTAATGAGACACAAAACAATCTTGTTTAAGCCATCGCAGATAAAGAATATATGTGTGTGTAAGTATGTATATACCTGGTATATCTGACTTGCTTGAGAACAACTTTTTTCGGGATTTCCCATTCCAATCAAACAGCTGCAGGAAACCACCAACATAATTTCCACTTTTGGAGCCTTGTTTTTCGATTCCCATAGTTTGAAGTTGTGCCTAATTCAACTCTCAAAAACTAAAGAAGCAAGAGCTTAAAGATTATCTGTCCATCTGCAGTTAAGTCAAAATATAAATAGTTGACTAATATATATATATATATATGTATAATCTATGTTTATCGTAGAAGAAAGCTTAGAGAAATAATAATATTTCACATGGACCTTCATTGATTCATATTGATGAATTGTATGAAGAAATTATTGTTCTTTTTCTGAAAGAAAACCTGTAACTAGGGGGTACCTATAATATTTCAAGGTGTCTATTTATGATAACATTTAGACTATGTCTGGTTCTTGGAATTTAGTGAGTAAAATGATAAAGGAAAATGAAAATGAACAAAAAATTAAGTTGAAAGTTATATATCATTTGATGTAATGAAAAGAACAACATTTTCCTTAGCAAATTATAACTCACTAAAACCCATGAACCAACATAGCCTTAATTACTAATAACTACTGTCTTTAAGTGAATGAATTTTCACATCACATCCCAAATTGGGATTTTTGAAACAAAAAGACTAGCCATAGAAGCAGCAATGAACAGTTGAATCCAACCTTTTCTTAGTGATTTCAATTCAATTAAATTGGAAAAAAAATTAAATGAACAAGCACTAGTTCCAACAACAAGCAACATTTCAGAAAAGAAAAAAGATCCTCTAATTTTATTGTACTATCTAATCATCAATAAACACCTAAACCAACCCACACTAATGTTTGTTACACAATAACAAAATCACATATATAATCAATAACAAGGACTTTATTTGAACAACAACACTCCATCGATAAAAAGACACAACAAAAATAATGTAAACAAAAAGACCAAAAGAAAGACCCTTTTCGTATACATAACATAAGAGGAGTAAAACAACGTTAAATGAAGAAAACTCACTAAACCCAGTTGAAATCAAGAACTTCTAAGCTTCTTCCTGTTGTAAAGCAGCAATCTTTATGTACCAATATCTACAATTATCAATAAATTCTATGTATTAGGGCAAGACAGACTCGAAATTGAGAACTTTAGAGAGAGAAAATTGAAGGTTTTTTTGGGTCAGATGAACAGCAGTGAGAAAGAGCTGTCTCAGAAGAGTGGAGTTGTATGAGTAATAAATGAGAAGACAGTGGAAATTGGAAATTTTTGAGTGTTTAAATTTGATTTTTATATTTATAGAAGGTGCTTTTTTCGCTTTGAGAAAATGTTTTTGAAAAAGTAATAATATTTGTTACTACAGAAAATGTTAAAAAAGTTGTAACGTCTCTTTGGAGAGGGAGAGGGATTTCAAATTCCTATTAGAAAGAGATGGGCCCCACTTTTTGAGTTTAAGGTGTTATTGTGTGTGCTATAGTGCAGAGTAAGAACGGTTGGATGGTAAACGTGGAGCCTAGTGATTGTAAACATTTCGTGCAGTTCTAGAAATAAATTCTACTAATACGTTTAACCATATAAACTAGTTGAGATTAAATTTAATTCAGTATAAAAAAAAATGTCGAAAAAATAGATTAGATTTAATTCGGAGCTTCTAAAGTCAAAATATATTTAAACTGCAAACATGTGTATCGATAATATTTAAAATATTTATAAAAGTTGAGAATATATGATTCATAAATTTGCTTTAAAAAGACTTTTGGAGCAAATTTCACTTTCTGCTAATAATCTATTTTTCACAAATTTCAGAATTGTGAGCATCAAAGCATTTACCTAACAAGGGAAAAACACTTTGGATACCAAACTTTAGTTCAAAAAACACATTTGATGTCAAACTTTTTGAAAAAACACATTTTATACCATGATTCACACAATTTTGACATATTTACTTTTGCCGTCAATTTTCGGACGAAATTCAGCATGTGCCGTCAATTGTGGGTCTTTAAAACCCGTGCATGTTTTATCTCCCATTGTCAATTTAACGGGCACACGAGCGATACGTGCTGAATTTCGTCCGAAAATTGATAGCAAAACTAAATGTGTCAAAATTGTATGAATCATGGTATGAAATGTGTTTTTTCAAAAAGTTTGTTACCAAATATGTTTTTTGGACTAAAGTTTGGTATTAAAAGTATTTTCCCTCTTTACCTAACTCACTCTTTTGCTGTTTTTTTTTTTAATGTTTATGGGCAATCCAATAGTTATTATAAAAACTTAAGCAGACATATAAAGTATATTTTCAATATTCATTTGATAAAGTTTTATTGAATTGACCGAGAAAGCAAAATTAAATAAATTATACAAAAGAAATTGGATTGAAGATTTGGAAATCTTAAGAATTTGTTTTTCTTCGATTGAATCACATGAAACTTTTTTTTTTCTTGATAAATAATTGAATCACATTATCACATTAAACTGTTGGTTTTCACGATCGAAGTCAAACTCAATTGAACACGTTTCAAATTCCATGTTACATATTTTACTTTAGTTGTTTAAAAGTTCTTTTGGTGTTATATTGAATTTTGGAATTTTGGCATGTAAAATAGCTGCCTTTTAAACTAGAGAAATGCCAACACCACAATAATCAAATCCAAAATTTATTGATTTTGGAGCCTCAATTTTGATCACTGAGACGCACTATTGCCTTGTCGGCTATTTTCAAGCTCTAAACAACAATTTTTTCTCTCTTCAAATATTGCAAAATGCAATAGTACGTATAGCTAATTTAACAATGCTGAGTGGTTCTAATTGCAGGATAAAATCATGCTAACAATTTTATTACGTAAAACAAAAGAAGGATCCCACCACTTCTAACTTTTTCTTTGTTTTTTCTTCCTTAATTATCGGCTCTAATTTTCAATTCCGACCAAAAGTGAATGCCATGAATTAAAAGAAAATAAAAAAATTTATCTGGTATTGTGTAAACACCTTTTCTTCTTCTATTCTTTATTTGCAATACATCCTTCTATTATTTCATATTTTACCTTATGTTTATATATTGTTTTAGTTTATATGGACAATTAGAAATTACTATGAAAGAATTGTATGCAAAATTAATTTTTGTGGTCCATTTCAGGAAATACAAATTGGTTTTTCTCAAAAAAGTAGAAGAATTTCTTCTCTAAAATTTGCATGATATTTCTTCTCTAGCGGTTGACAATTATTTCTTACAATATATAATTGATTTTAGTATAATCGATCGATCATTTTTTCAGAATTGATTGTAATAAAAATAAATTTTGGCAAAGAAGCTTAAAATCAATCGGCCTTTGTTGAAGGGAGCTAGGAACATCCAAGAAGCCGTAGTTGTCTCTTTAATTGGAGAGAAGTTAAAAAAACAGAAATGGTTACTTGAAGCATGTTGTCTGTAGATACTGGAACAGTTTTAAAATGTGTTGAAAATGGTTATTTAAAACAGAGATTTTCTTGTTCTACTATATATATATATATATATATTTTGGAGCCATTTTCAGAAAAGCCATTTTTAAAAACATAATTTACACAAAGGCCAAAGGCCCTTTTTTCAGTTTTAAAAAAAAAAAAGAAAAATTCTTAATAATACTTAATAACTTTTAATAATTGCAATTTACCCCTCAATATTTTTTAAAATTCAAAATCAACCCCACCCAAAATCAATTCAATTTTTCTCCCAAAATCAACCCCAAACCCTAACCCATTCCACACAAATTTCACTCAATTCAAGGAAGAAAATGAAGAAGAACAACATAAAAGGTAAACATTTGCAAGTTTCTTGAATTTTTGATGTATTATTGAATAATTTAGTTCGCAAAAATGGAGAAATTTTTTGGACTGCACAATCCCCTTTTTTGGCGTGTGGCATACCGTGTGGCATGTGGCATTTGGCAAATGCCACACGCCATGAAGATAAAAATGGCGTGTGGCATTTGGCAAATGCCACATGCCACATGCCACATGCCAAAGCATGGCGTGTGGCATTTGGCAAATGCCACATGCCACACGCCAAAGCTTGGCGTGTGGCATGTGGCAATTGCCAAATGCCACACTGGCGTGTGGCGTGTGGCATTTGCCAAATGCCACACGCCACACGCCAACATGGCAGTATTCGAATTCGAGAATGCATTTTTTATTTAGATAGTTTATGTATTAATTTTTGTTTTTACTTGTAGGAATGAACAAAATTATAATATATCTTCGATATGGCGGTGATTTTACACGCGAAATGGATCTAGATGTCCTTAACGCGGCTAGAGTTCGGGCAATAACGAAAGTGAATCTTAAATGTTTAGTGAATTTTGTAAGTTGTATTTGATGTTTATTGAACAATGTTTGATGTAATTGATGTTTATTATTGGCATGTACTTGATAACTGTAATTTTTGAAAAGTTAGGGACCAAAATGCAAATTCGTATTGAATGAACATTTTAATTTTGTGCAACTAATGGATTGAATCGCAATTATGAATTTTTTATAAATTTTGGGGGTAAAATTGTAATTTACGAAAGTTAGGAATAATCTCGCCGCGGCGAGAAATTGGAGGAAGAGAGTTTGCAATAACGAAAGTGAATCTTAGATGTATACTGTTCAAAAAAAAAAAAAATTGCAGTTGACGCGTTTTATATGTAAAACGCCAAATGTCAATGAACATGGCATTTGGCGTTTGATCACACGCCAAATGTCATGTTCATTGACATTTGTCATTTGACATATCACCCGAACCCTAACCCTAGCTTCGTAAATATTAGCCAAATTTGTAAGATTTGGTCAATTTATCACCCGAACGAAGAAGTAACACTTACAGTAACATTATATCCTCCGTAAATCATAACTTCGTACATGTTGGTAATTTTTGTAAGATTTGATCAATTTATCACTCGAAAGGAGAAGTAACACATACAGTAACATTATATCCTCCGTAAATCATAACTTCGTACATATTCAACAATTTTGTAAGATTTGATCAATTTATCACCCGAAAGGAGAAGTAACACTTACAGTAACATTATATCCTTCGTAACCCTAGCTGTAAGTGTTACTTCTTCGTTCAGGTGATAAATTGACCAAATCTTACAAAATTGTTCGTTCAGGTGATAAATTGACCAAATCTTACAAAATTGTTGAATATGTACGAAGTTATGATTTACGGAGGATATAATGTTACTGTAAGTGTTACTTCTCCTTTCGAGTGATAAATTGATCAAATCTTACAAAATTGTTGAATATGTACGAAGTTATGATTTACGGAGGATATAATGTTACTGTAAGTGTTACTTCTTCGTTCGGGTGATAAATTGACCAAATCTTACAAATTTGGCTAATATTTACAAAGCTAGGGTTAGGGTTAGAGTTAGGGTTAGGGTTAGGGTTTATATGGCGTGTGGCATTTCATATGTCAAATGCCAAATGTCAATGAACATGACATTTGGCGTGTGATCAAACGCCAAATGCCATGTTCATTGACCTTTGGCGTTTGACATATGAAACGCGTCAACTGCAATTTTTTTTTTAACAGTATACATCTAAGATTCACTTTCGTTATTGCAAACTCTCTTCCTCCAATTTCTCGTCGCGGCGAGGTTATTCCTAACTTTCGTAAATTACAATTTTACCCCCAAAATTTATAAAAAATTCATTATTGCGATTCAATCCATTAGTTGCACAAAATTAAAATGTTCATTCAATACGAATTTGCATAGAACACGAATTTGCATTTTGGTCCCTAACTTTTCAAAAATTACAGTTATCAAGTACATGCCAATAATAAACATCAATTACATCAAACATTGTTCAATAAACATCAAATACTACTTACAAAATTCACTAAACATCTAAGATTCACTTTCGTTATTGCCCGAACTCTGGCCGCGTTGATGACATCTAGATCCATATCGCGTGTAAAATCACCGCCATATCGAAGATATATTATAATTTTGTCCATTCCTACAAGTAAAAACAAAAATTAATACATAAACTATCTAAATAAAAAATGCATTCTCGAATTCGAATACTGCCATGTTGGCGTGTGGCATTTGGCAAATGCCACATGCCACATGCCAAATCATGGCGTGTGGCATTTGGCAAATGCCACATGCCACACGCCAAAAAAGGGGATTGTGCTGCCCGAAAAATTTCTCCATTTTTGCCAACTAAATCACTCAATAATACATCAAAAATTCAAGAAACTTGCAAATGCTTACCTTTTATGTTGTTCTTCTTCCTTTTCTTCCTTGATTTGAGTGAAATTTGTGTGAAATGGGTTAGGGTTTGGGGTTGATTTTGGGAGAGAAATTGAATTGATTTTGGGTGGGGTTGATTTTGAATTTTTAAAATTTTGGGGTATATTTGTTAAAGTTTAGTTTAATTAGGAAGAGTTAATTAATTTAGTTTAGTTGGTTAATTAATCATATGGCTTTTATGAAATTTTTAAACATTTAATGGCCTTTGAGTAATTTCAATTTTTATTTGTGGCTTTTTAGAAAATTACTTTATATTTTGCACTTTTGGTTCCATATGACTGTTTTAATTGGCTACTGAAATTCGATTATGTCGTTCATGGGAAATATTCTACCAATATCGGGAAAAATGCATATTAATACCCCGTGATATCGAAAACCTGCAAAAAACTACCCTGTGAAATTTTTTTTGCACCAGACTTCCTTGTGTTTTTAAAAACCCTGCAAATTACACCCATTCTCCGTTAACCATTGACACCGTTAATTTTTTATTGAATTGCCTAAATTACCCCTTATATATTAATAAAAAAATTATATTTTTATTAACGGGGAAAATGCATATTACTACCCTGTGATATCGAAAACCTGCAAAAAACTACCCTGTGAATTTTTTTTTGCACCAGACTTCCTTGTGTTTTCAAAAACCCTGCAAATTACACCCATTCTCCGTTAACCATTGACACCGTTAATTTTTAATTGAATTACCTAAATTACCCCTTATATATTAATAAAAAAATTATATTTTTATTAACGGGGAAAATGCATATTACTACCCTGTGATATCGAAAACCTGCAAAAAACTACCCTGTGAATTTTTTTTTGCACCAGACTTCTTTGTGTTTTCAAAAACCCTACAAATTACACCCATTCTCCGTTAATCATTGACACCGTTAATTTTTAATTGAATTGCCTAAATTACCCCTTATATAATAATAAAAAATTATATTTTTACAATTACAAAAACTCTCACTAATTTTTCTCTCTCGCTTCTCATATGGAACAAACAAAGAAAAGAAGAGATATTATGTGCGAAGTTTAAAAGATACAAAATTATGGGTAAGTATAAAAGTATAAGGGAGTTTGAACAATCGTTTAAAAGTACAAGAATTTTTTGCGCAAACATTAAAAAATATGAGTTACTTTTCTACAAACATTAAGAAAAACATAGAAGTTTTTGCAAACATTTCAAAGCATAAGGAAGTTTGACGCAAACTTCCAAAAGTACAAGGAAGTTTTTTGCAAACGGTGGAAAACACAAGGAACTTTTACGCAAACTTTAAAAAACACAAGGAAGTTTTCTGCAAACTTTAAAAAACACAAGGAGGTTTTATGCAAACTTTAAAAAACACAAGGAAGTTTTCTGCAAAGATTCAAAGTTACAAGGGTATTCTTGTCATTTTGAATGAAAAATTACGTCAGAAATAAAAAAAAAATTGCATTTTTGGCGCGTAGAATACACGCGCTTCAAAAAATTGACGGAGGGAGACGGAATGGGTGTAATTTGCAAGGTTTTTGAAAACACAAGGAAGTCTGGTGCAAAAAAAATTTCACAGGGTAGTTTTTTGCAGGTTTTCGATATCACAGGGTAGTATTATGCATTTTCCCCTGAACAAACCACTGCCTTAATTTTTTCCCCTTTTATCTCAATTTAAAATTTTGACTAATATGTAAATCATAATGCATGGCTTTCATATTTGAACAGTTGACATGGGATATTTTAGAAAAAGAAATGAAATCACATTGCAAATACACAAGTAATGGGAAATTGCCTCTTTTATCAGCAGCAGCTGCATTTTTTGCTTTGGCCATGGCCATGTTGGTGCACCACACATACTTATTGGTTGCAGTCAGTAAATCAGACTCTTTGCTTGAGATCACTACTAATTCGGAATCTGATTCTGTTTTCTCCAAAGCTTACACATGGCAACTCGGATTTTTCTTTCTCGCAACTTGGTACGTACGGAACTAACTAACTACATATTTTGAAACAAATCTCTGATATTATTAGTATAATTCAAAAAATACTCGAACTCGCATACTATATAACTAAACCAATACATCTTTCTTGATTGCAGGATGACATTTTCCGTGGGAGAGATTATACTACTAATCGGGATAAGTGTTGAGTCAGGTCATCTAAAAAATTGGGCAATATCACGGTCTAGTTGCTTAATTGTTCGACAAGGTTTGTTCACATCAGCCGGGGTATTTGGCCTGTTGACAGTTTCTCTTGCCTCTGGATTCTACATTACTGCTTTACGTGCAGAAATGCATTTCAAAGAACGACAAAATACGCGACGAGAGATTGTAGAGGTCTCAGCATTGTATGCAAGATAGGACATTGAATAATGAGAGACGCTTGCGAAGACACGACCAGAATTATCATACATTGTATCATTATTTAACAGCATTTGACAAACACTCCAATTTAGTTTGAGGAAGCAAAGAATATCATAATTACATAATGAGAAATACAAGTACATAATAATAGACAAGTCTCAAAGTTTGGGTAGGTGAGATTCGCATAAAATGTTTTCAAAAGTAATCCTTTGTTGTGTATAACAGTGGGATGTCTGACTATCTTTTGAATTTGAGGGAAAAACATTTTGATATCAAATTTTTGTTCAGATTATACATTTGATATTCAACTTTTTGAAAAAACACACACTACAACAAATATGATCTATTGTGGCACCATGCTTGATGGCACTTTAAAGAAAATGTCACAAAATATTAATATAGTCATATTTTTGAAAAATGTCACAAACTATAAATATTAATTGTACTGATTAGTGACATTTTTATACTATAGTGGTATTTTATAATGTTATTATTAATTACAATTGTGACATTGATACATTTAGCCACACTGCTACAGGTGGCACTTTGCTAGTGACATTTTATATGTAACGACATTTTTCAAACTGCCACTTGTAGCGGTGTGACTAAAAGCTAAATGTCACTATCATAACAAGAGGTAACATTATAAAATGCCATAATAATATAAAAATGTCACTAAACAGTATGATTAACATTTATAATTCTTGACATTTTTAAAAAATGTAACTGTATTCATTTTTTCTCACATTTTCTTCAAAATGCCATCAAGCTTGATGCCACTAAAGATCATTTTTGTTGTAGTGACATTTGATACCATGATTTAGACTCTCTTGACAAGAGTTTTTTAATGTTACAAGTTTCAGTTCATGAAACGCAATAGATAATACAAATTGATGGCCAAATGAAATGTGTCAAAAAAGGCCTAAATCATGATATCAAATATGAAATCTGGACAAAAGATCGGTATCAAAAGTGTTTTTCCCTCTTTTAAATTTTAATATATTAAAACAAAAAATAAATTTTATTGTATGTTGGTTTTAGGAAACGTTGTTGTTTGCAGCATCGCATAAGTTATATGTTGGTAAAATAACTTGTGGGGAACTAAATAAATATATCAAGAACTTTGTGGCTTTGAGGCTTGTTTAAGGACAATATCTTTAAAGTGATATTTGCCCCCACTCGATTGAGTTTCCTAATGGGTTTGAAGTAGCAAATCACTCACAGGATACAACAAAACCACTTAGAAAGATAGATAGCAATTCTAAACTTTCTCTATAAATTTCTCTAATAATTGTGTGCTTTAGGAGAGGAAATAAATTGGAGGAGTAGTAATAATTTTTGTTGATGATTAAATTTTCTGCACTACAACTCTATTTATAATATTCTTAGAGTTGTAATGTTTCATGAATCATTGTGGCTTATGTCTATTCATGAAATGATGCATTCTTAATTCATGGTTAAAAGGCATTGTTTCGGAAATTGCCGAGGCTATTCAAAGAGATGTCACTTCATTTGTTTTAAAATTGTAACCGTTCAATTAAGTAAACCACACGCCCATTTTATATAACCAAAGGACATTTCATAATTTCAAATTAAATTACTACAACTCCCACTAATTATCATTATATAATAATATAGTAAATATTATATAATATTATAATCTATCTATATTCCAACAATCCCCCACTTAGATTATAATATTGAGGTTACTAAAGCAAATAATAGTATCATGAATACAAGAAGGTGTCTTTCGACTTTAACCATCAATTAGCATAAACAATTCAAAGTTTCAACGAAGTCAGAGGTGGTCGAAACTTAAACCAAGACTCCTAAGTGTCAAAACCGGAAATGTCATACACACAATACTATTCAATTCTAATGAGAAATTTTCAAAGTATACTAGCACTATTACGGCCTTGTGCTCGATCCTGGATTTCATGAACATTTATAAAAGATAATCCCAAATCTTTTATTAGAAGCGGCGCCACCTCTTATGTTCATATAGGTGAAGTCCCCTTAAGTGTCGCTGCTACTAAAGACACCTTAAGTTACCTTGAGTAATTTGGCTTCATTAAGAGTACAAACTCAACCTACAACTTGTAGCAGCATGCACTGAATACTTTTCTATATTTTGTGGAATGTAATTTTCAGTGCTCATGGTCATGTCTAGTAACTTGTTTTTACCCTTTAAATATTAACACTAGTGTTTTTCTAGTGTAAGGTTGGGTTACCATTACTAGTGACTAAAAGGGATTCAAACCCATTCCACTTGCTGTTGTTTTAACTAAATCTCTCGAGAGTGCTTTTGTAAAAGGATCGGCTAAGTTGTCCTTTGATCTTACATAAACAACAGTTATAATTCCATCTTTTAATAATTGTTTGATGTAATCATGTCTTAGGCTAATATGTCTTGATTTACCATTATATACCGCACTATGTGCTCTACACATAGTTGATTCATTATCACAACGTAAGGAAATGGCTGGCATTGGTTGTGGCCACAACTCTATATCAAACAATAAATTCCTCAGCCATTCTGCTTCCTTTCCTGCTGCAGCTAATGCTACAAATTTAGATTCCATAGTTGAATGTGAAATGCACGTTTGTTTCTTGGATGCCCAAGATATATTGCTCCTCCTCCAAGAGTAAATATCCATCCAGAAGTGGATTTACTAGAACTATCACTAGTAATCCAACTTGCATCAGTGTAACCTTCTAGTACAGCTGGAAAACTATTATAAAACAATCCTAAATTGATTGTTCTTTTTAAATATCCAAGAACCCTTTCAATTCCTTTCCAATGGTCTACACTTGGTCGACTAGTGTATCTTGAAAGTTTACAAACAGAGAACGATATATCTGGCCTAGTGCAATGCATTGCGTACATTAAACTTCCTATTGCACTGGCATATTCCAAAGGAGCAATTGCCCTTCCAGAATTTTCAGTTATTTTAAACGAAGAATCATATGGGGTGTTTGCTTCCTTTATATTTAAATGCTGGAACTTATTAATAACTTTCTCAATATAATGAGATTGACATAATGCATAACCCCCACTATGTTTCTTAACTTTGATACCTAAAATAGTATCAACTTCATTTAAGTCCTTCATCTTAAATTTCGAAGTTAAATACTTTTTAGTTTCTATTATCTCTATATTATTAGTTGAGAATATTAACATGTCATCCACATAGAGACAAATAATAACACCATATTCATCAGTGAACTTTGAATAAATACACTTATCAGCATTGTTATGTTTGAATCCATGAGACAATATCACATTGTCAAACTTTTCATGCCATTGCTTTGGCGCTTGCTTTAGTCCATAAAGCGATTTAACTAATTTGCATACTTTCTTTTCATGTCCATGCATAACAAATCCTTCAGGTTGTTCCATGTACAATTCTTCATCAAGATCACCATTTAAGAAGGCGGTTTTAACATCCATTTGATGAACATATAAATTATAAATTGAAGCTAATGCCATAAGTACTCTAATAGATGTTATTCTTGCAACAGGTGCATAGGTATCAAAGTAATCTATGCCTTCCTTTTGTTTAAAGCCTTTAGCTACCAATCTAGCTTTAAAAGTTTGGATTGACCCATCAGTATTATATTTTCTTCTAAACACCCACTTACATCCAATAGGCTTGGAACCTTGAGGCAGATCAACAAGAATCCATGTATTGTTAGACATAATCGAATCCATTTCATCGTTAATTGCCTCTTTCCAGTAAGCTGCATCTCTGGATATCATAGCTTCACTAAATGTTTTTGGATCATCTTCCACATGTTATAAAATAGGTGTTTTCTTAATAATAGAGTTTCTATCTCCTTCAGTTAAAAATACTAGAGCTAGTGAAGTAATAAAATCAGGACCAAAATCCTTTTCTTTTCTAACTCTTTGACTTCTTCTAGGTTCCAAAGTTGTGTCATCATTTTTTCTCTTTATACTTTGAGAAGTAATATGAGAAGAATTATCAAGTTTTTGTGGTGATGCTGATTCAGTGTCATTGCGAAATTTATTTTCAAGAAACTCAACGTCTCTTGATTCTACAATAACATTTGAATTTAGATCCAATAATCTATAGGATTTAGAATTTTCAGCATAACCAACAAAAATACTCTTACAAGCTCTTGGACCTAATTTAGTTCTATTTGGATCAGTAATTCTATAGAATGCAATGCAACCCCAAACCTTTAGGTAATTTAGATTAGGCTTTCTTCCTTTCCATATTTCATATGGTGAAATGTGAGCCTTCCTTGAAGGAATTCTATTGTGTATGTGACAAGCTGTAAGTAATGCTTCACCCCATAAATCTAAAGAAAATTTGGCATTTAAAATCATTGCATTAGTCATATCAACTAACGTTCTATTTTTTCTTTCAGCCAAACCATTTTGCTGTGGAGTGTAAGATGTAGTAGTTTGGTGTACTATGCCATTTTCTTCACAAAATGCATTAAACTTATTCGGAAGGTATTCACCTCCATTATCACTACGTAAAATTTTAATTTTCCTATTTTGTTGATTTTCAACAAGTGATTTATAACACTTGAACATATCAAATGCTTGATCCTTGCCTTTCATTAGATAAACATAGGTAAATCTAGAACAATCATCAATAAAAGTAATAAAATATCTATTGCCTCCTCTAGTCAATTTTCCATTTAATTCACATATATCAGAATGTATGAGCTCAAGGATTTCAGTCTTACGTTCAACACTAGGGAATGGCTTTTTAGTTATTTTGGCTTGTATACATATCTCACATTTAGAATTATCATAATCATGACACGAAATCAAACCATGCTTTGACATATAATTTAAATACTTAAAATTTAAATGTGCAAGACGAGCATGCCATAAATTAAAAGAAGAAACAACAGAGTAAGCAGAACTAATTATTTTATTAATACTTAATTTTAACATTCCATCACAAGAGTACCCTTTTCCAACAAACATTCCACCTTTAGTCAAAATCAAACTATTAGACTCTAAGACGGCTTTTATGCCGTTTTTACAAAGCAAATTGGCAGATACAAGATTTTTCTTAATTTCTGGGACATGTAAAACATTAACAAGAGTAAGTTTCTTCCCAGAAGTGAATTCCAATTCGACTTTTCCTTTTCCTAAGACCTTTGCTGCGTTATGGTTTCCCATAAACACTTCTTGGTCTTCCGTTGCAACTTCATAATTTTTGAATTGAGATTTGTCGTTGCATACATGAATAGTCGCACCAGAATCATACCACCAATCAAATGATTGTGGTGTAGTTGCCATATGTAGTTGAGTCACCATTCCAATATGCATTGAAGAAACCATGGCAATTAAATTTTCAATTCCATTGTCATTGACCATGTTTGCTACTTTATTGGAATTATTTGCAGCATTTTCCATCTCTCTTTTCTTGATTCTACATTGACGAATCAAATGCCCTTTTTTGCCGCAATGGTGACACTTTCTTGTTTCTTTGACCTTTTGTTTCTTGTTGGGACCATTGTTGTTATTATCAAAATTCTTCCTCTTTTTTCCATGACTTTGATTGTTGAATGTCTTCTCGTCAACAACATTTACTTTAGAAGAATCAAACTGCACTCCATCATTCTTTTTAAGTGCTCGAGTTCCATCCTCTATTCTCAAATGTTTCTCAAGTTGTTCCAAAGTGAAATCTTCCGATGAGTGTAGAAGTTTCTTTTGATAATTTGTCCAAACGGGTGGAGGTTTGGCAATTATCGCACCAACTTGGAAGCTTTCGGGAAGTTCAACTTTCAAGTCTTTGAGTTTACTAACCAAGACTTGCAAGTCATGTACTTGGTTCAAAATAGGTAGATTATCATTCATAGAAAATTGTAAATACTTCATGATTAAAAACTTATCCGTACCTTGCCTTTCCGATTTGTACTTATTCTCTAATGCATTCCAAATTTCTCTTGGTGATTTGATCGAAGTGAATAAATCATAAAGTCGATCAGAAATAGTGTTCAAAATATGTCCACGACAAACCAATTCATCTTCTTCACGTTTCTTTCGTTGCTCTTTAATAGCATCATCTTCACCTTCTTTTAGTTCCGGAATTGGTTGCAAATCCGGACTTAACACATAGAAGATCTTCAAAGCGGTCAAGAGAAACTTCATTTTGTCTTGCCAACGGGTGAAATTAGTGCCATCAAACTTATCCAATTTCACAAAGTCTTGATTCATGACCTTGAACGCAGCGTCGGTAGTCGATTCCATAATATCACTTTAAAATTGTTGGTAAAATAACTTGTGGGGAACTAAATAAATATATCAAGAACTTTGTGGCTTTGAGGCTTGTTTAAAGACAATATCTTTAAAGTGATATTTGCCCCCACTCGATTGAGTTTGCTAATGGGTTTGAAGTAGCAAATCACTCCCAGGATACAACAAAACCACTTAGAAAGATAGATAGCAATTCTAAACTTTCTCTATAAATTTCTCTAATGATTGTGTGCTTTAGGAGAGGAAATAAATTGGAGGAGTAGTAATAATTTTTGTTTATGATTAAATTTTCTGCACTACAACTCTATTTATAATATTCTTAGAGTTGTAATGTTTCATGAATCATTGTGGCTTATGTCTATTCATGAAAAGATGCAATATTAATTCATGGTTAAAAGGCATTGTTTCGGAAATTGCCGAGGCTATTCAAAGAGATGTCACTTCATTTGTTTCAAAATTGTAACCGTTCAATTAAGTAAACCACACATCCATTTTATATAACCAAAGGACATTTCATAATTTCAAATTTAATTACTACAACTCCCACTAATTATCATTATATAATAATATAGTAAATATTATATAATATTATAATCTATCTATATTCCAACATTATACGTGTACTAGCAGCTAAATTAAATGTCTGAATAATAGACACAGAAAAATAAATAATCTTATTTCCACCATATTCCTTATGATTCGTCAATTTTTAATTTTTTTTTTAACAATCAAATGACTTTGTGCATGCGAGTGGTACGAGTATGATTAGATCAATATTTGAGTTAGAAATTTCATTAGATAGAAACTTTCATCTTAAGAAATATTAAAAAAAAAAATAGTCCAATAAAACATATAAATGGACTCAATTACAAATTCGCATTCGTACTCATTTATGGGTTGGCTATTTCAAGTCCACGTCGAATGAAACGAGGCTAGCCCAAGTATAGCCAGATAAAAAACTAAAGATATTTAGGAGGATAGTTTATTATATAGGGATGATTATCCCAAAACAAAACATTAACATATGTACATATATTTGAATGTAATATCCTCAACTCGTTTAGAAATGGATTCGCGTTTGAAATGGATTAAATCATTGAAATGTAAAAAATAAAAAGTAAAAAATAAAAAATAAAAAATAAAAATAAAATTTGTATATACTAAATCATGTATGTCTTACGATATTATATCTTATGTTATTCATAATTTATCTAAGTTGGATGGAAAAAATCAACAAACTTTATAACAAAATGGCAATATATGCTCTATTTTGGATCAAAGTTTAGTTTTTAGTATATATTTCGGTCAGCTAAATACTGAAAACTTTCTGAAAACTTTTCAGAAAGTTTTCGAAAGTGCCAAGAAAAATTGTCAAGAACTTACTAAACTAAGAAATTAATACAGTCTCAAAGCAAACAACTGAGTTTCAAAATATTTTCGTTTCCATTGATTCAAAAAATTAAAACTTTTCAATGTTTTTTAACGGAAATGGTGGAAGTTTTAATCCATGTTCTCTATTACGAGTCCAATTTTTTTTAACAATTAAATAGTTTTAACAAGAAATTCATAATAGTAAACGTTGTCAATATATATTTCAATTTATTATCTTTTTTTAACAAATTGAAAGGTCAAGAAAGATTTGTAACATTTCCGTATAACAAACATATATCTCATTATCACTTTGATGAATATAAATTATAGGCCTATTTGTTTGGAGTTTGGGAAAGTAGTGGAGGTTTGTGAAATAATCTCGATTTGCGTAATGTTGTTTGTTTGGGTTTTGAGAGAGTGGTTTGAGAAAATGAAGTAGGTGTAAGTTTTTTTGGAAGAGTTAGGTTGTAGGTGTAAGACGTGTAAGACATAATGTCAAATCATGTTTGTTATGTGAGATAAATTGTGTAAGAGATATGTTAGTTTATGTCAAAAATCAAAGTAGAGTTTGTATAGATTTTGTTTAAAGATAAGAAAATTGTTGTTTGTTTGGTTTTTGAGAGAGTAGTTTGAGAAAGTTAATGAATGAAAATTTTATTTCAGAAAGTAAAAAACATATTGATTTGGCATTTTCCAAACACGAAAATTTTTTGGAAAACGCCAAACAAACAGGCTCTTTCAACCCGTTTATCAACTGCTTACTTCTCAAATCATATTTTTTCTCCTCAATTTATGACTAATAACTAGTACAATAGACTTTCATAGATGTCAAGAAGTTTGAATTCAAATATTCAAATACAGAGGACATATTTTTATTTTTATTTTTAATTTTTAAATAATAAAAATAATATCAATTATACCATGAAATAAACAGAAAGAATCAGTAAGCCAAATGGCAAAGTAATAATTATCCATACTTCATGTCATGCTATATCAGTTTTTTTTATTTTCCTATTTTACTCTTAATATTTAAAGTTATTTAATTATATTACTTTTTAATTTCTTCATTTCTCTCATTACATTCATAAATAAAATTTATTTTTTACTTTTTCTTTGAATCAATTCCAATAATTTTTTATTTTATTTTTTGTGCTCAAAAAGTTTTATACAAGTGAAAACGCGTGGTGAGGATGACGAGTATACGATAACCGTTGCTCAATTGCTTTACAAACTGCAAACTCATGACAACGCAGCAAACGTTGTTTTACTGAGGTGGTACACTAAATGCTATTCAATATTTGTCTTAATCAATCATTGCACTTTCTTTATTTAAGATGTGGTTATTTTGAGCAAAAAATTGGTCTATTTGTGATTTTAATTAAATATAATAAATATTACATCTTATGAAACATGTATACTAGATACTTGACAATTCCAACGAGATTATTGTAATATTGTTCGAGTAAGATTTTAAATTCAAAATTTCATAAATTTTGAATGAAATGTTTCTATAGAGAAATCATCTTATTCAAACTATTTAAGAAAATATTTCAAAATAGAAACAAATTTACTTCGAAATTTAAATGAATTTTCTTTTTCTCCTTTATAAAATACAATTTGCTAGTATAATTTTTAGTGATCGAAGGGCCAATTTTGCCATATTCAACTATATATCCGTCTTAGAAGTTTACCCTTCACATTTTATGAATTTCATCTTTTAAATCAAGACAAAAACTTCAACCTTTCTATTAAATTGTAACCATCTTTTTACTTCACTAGACAGACAAAACTATATTATAACATCATCTCAACATCCCATTCACTTTCATAAAATTTTCTGTAAAACTTAGCTTTTGCAATTCATAGAAATGAGCACATCATCCAACGAAGTTATGCAAAAGGTATGTAAGTATTTATATAAAATTTTGTGTACATATAGATAATTAAGATTGAATTTCTTTTGAAAATTAAATATGTAATGATGTGCACTTGATGAAGTTTTCTCTTATTTTAGTACAAAAATACACAGATCGTAGCACAACTTGACTTATTTGTCAAAATTGAAAAAAGATATAAGAAGATAAAATTAATTATGTGTCAATTGTCACACGATTGTTCTATAATAATTGATTCATAAAATGTTGTATGAACATTTTTGTTCTATGGAGAGATTTAGTGTCTTCATAACCATCTTTGTGACGTTGTAGATTTTATACTTGTTATGGAAATGTTGTGTTCTTAATTTTATAGGGAAAGAGATAATTAATTAATAGTTGCTCATATAACCTCTTAGATCACATACTTCGCCAATTATCTTGAACAATACCATAAAGAAAAGGTTAGATCTAGGTGCTAAAGAGAATTGTCATGTCAATTTATGAGTGAAAATACTTCAAGTAACATTCTTTGGTGGCTGAATATGGTTTATAATTCCCCTAAAAAAGAAGATGGTTTAAAATTCTTATATTTTTTTACATAAGTATTTTTTTTTAAAGTTGTTTGGAATAGAAAATCCATTTTTTAGTCATGAGAAACATATGTGTATCAATTTTTTGCTTGTTGGTGGATTTTACAAGCGAATAAACATTGTTTATAATTGTAAAATTTGATAGAAGATTAGAGTTAAGAAAATATAATGTTTTTATTAATATTAGTCGAACGACGTACACAATTCAAAAGAGTTTAAATAGTTAAGTTAACAATTGTAAGTTCTGAGCGAACTAATTACTCAATATCTAGGGAATACTTGTTTGTTGCACAAGTGAATTGATCAAATTCCCTTAACTTAGACATGCACTTCTTGTATAGATGAGGGCATTCTTGGTGGACTTGAATTTATATCAAAATTGGGTTTAAATAGCAACATGTGCTATTTAAATGAACTTAGAAGTTTAATTGCAAGAATTAAAAGGACAAAGAGGAAATGTAACAATCATTGAGTGCTTTAGAGAATGTTTGTTTTTTGCCCACATTATTAATCAACATTAATTAACATGTATCATAATAGATTTGTATTTTGTTCCTTGAGGATCATACAAGTGTATGACCTAAACATTATGTTTCAATAGCCAAAGTTGTATACATCTTGAAAACAGAATGACTATCTTCAGTTATTTAATCTATATGTTGATTGGGTAATTCTAATCTAAATTGGATTCCCTCGAACCGAAATATTAATATGGCATGTCGAATAAATTTGTCTTACGATTATATAACATTCCTAATCCAAAGATAGTAAACCATGATTTATGATTGGATAAGTTTTGTCAAACTAAATTTGAGTTAAAATCTCTCTTATTGATTCTACAACTCTGCATGTTGTATAAAAGGAGTTAAATTAGAATAAATAGTTCACACTCTTAACTTCTTTTATTTGTCAAAACATAGCTACATAAATGGTAGAAGCAAATGATTTTTCAAATATACTTACTCCAACAGAACTGATTTGATGCAAAGAAAATACATATGCAAGTCCATATATAGCAATATCCAAATCAACAAGTAACTACATAAAACAAAGCTAATCAAACTATAAAATTGCATAATTACAGATATTTTGAATTTTAATGATGATGTATGTATTATAAACTTTGGTTAGTCAAAATCATCTTTATTGTGTTCTATATATCTCATTCACTAACCACCTTTTTTTTTTTTTTTTTTTTTTGTAGGCTGAAAATGCAATTGGTCATGACACCATGCCGGAATGGCTTGATTCCTTCTTAGAAAAAACATTTTTTGACAAATGTTTGAATCATAATTTGCAAAAAAATGATTTGAATAGGTATTGCATAACTTGTGATGCATCAGCTTGCAGATTCTGCGTTACGTTTGGTCATCACAACCAACATAAGCTACTTACAATCTATAGACATGTCTATCAAGACGTCGTTCCTCTATGTGAATTGGAGACTCTTATAGATTGTGATAAAATTCAGGTACAATAACTTCATTATAGATCTAGCACACTTCATTTAAAACCGTTCCTTTTTTTGTTACGTACTATAATGATAAGAGTGACGGACATAAGACTTTCTTAAGAACGTGCATAATATGTGAAATCAGTTTTATAATTAGCGAATATACTCTTTTGTTCGTAAAAATATAGTAATTCTTTGTACATTAAATTTCATGTACATGCAGCTAATATATTGTAATTGATGATTAATTTTCTCTTGCGTAATGACATCTATATATCTATAATGTTAGCAATGCATGTTACTCTGTTTGAATATAATTACACGAATAAAAATAAAATAAATTGTGAATTATCTTTTCTTCAGAATGGTGTCATGGCTTTATCAAATTGTTTTTTCCTAACACAAGTCTACGAAATAATGAATGTGATAATGCATTTAATTTTATAGATAGGTAATTGCATATTTCATCGAATATTACATTTTTATTACACAATGAGGTATCTACTAATATACATGGTAACTATCGAAAATACATGGGTATAATTCAATAATAACCCCTTCAAGAATTATTGCTTCACAAGGTGTATTTGAATTATGTTAAATATGATAGATCATCTTCTAGTTTTATTGTGGCTTTGTGTACTAACTCGTTCTAGTGCAGCCTTACAAGTGCAACAAGAAGTGGGTTGTTTCTTTGACTCCCCTCCCACACAATGGTTCAGGTTTACTCATTGAAGGGGATGGAGCTTGCGTTATTTGCAAGCGAAAATTAACCGATCCCGACCGGTTTCGTTTCTGCTCCATTGCTTGTAAGGTAATTTGCAAATCAATACATTTTTAATCTTATAAAACTTACATACTTTATAAGATTTGTCACATTTTATTACAAAAATGTCTTATAAGAACGCGTTTGATAGTAATGATAACGTTTGTAACCAAAAAAAAAAAAAAAAAAGATAGTAATGATAACGTGGGATATGCACACGTATGACGTATCTCACCTTATTTTATGTTTGGTATGTCGGATGAAAACACACGTCAATTCGAGAATTAATGTAATCCCGACATTATTTATAGAAATTGTGAGATTATAATCTCACGAATTGAGAAAATAACACATTGTCCTACCGAATAAATCATGTATACAATTATCCTAGTTAGCATCCTTGAATCCCAATTTTTTCAAACTACATCCACTCAAATCTTAAGTCTAATGTTCATTTTGACTGACTAATTCTGAATCTTTATTGATTTATAGTTTGAAGCAGTTACTGGGAAGAAGAGCAGGCTTCCGTCTACCGTAAATGGAGCTGAGGTCGGAGCTGAGGTGAACGAGGTTGAGATAGAAAGAGGGCGTAAGAGGAGCAGAAAAGGAGTGCCTTACAGGGCTCCTTTGCTCTGATTCACAGCAATTATTGCTTCATCAAACTCTATCTATCTATAATAAACTTAACTGGCATGTTTGTTTCCAGACATTGTCAATACAATCATCTAATGTGGCTTGTGATGGATATGGGACTGTTTGTTTGTGTTCTTTAGATATATTACTGTTTTGGAGTTTGGACTTGAATATGCATTCACTCTGCAAGTATTTTTGGATTTTCTTTAACCAAGGTGAAATGCTTTATTTTATTCTTTCTTTTATTTGAAAGAACCAAATTTTGGATTCCAAACAGCTTTAAATCATGGGAGAATTATTCAGACTACCTTAATGGTTTAATGTAATTATACTGACCACCTCCATGTTTGGAGAATTACACAAACTACTTATGAGGTATTAGATTCATTACAAATTTACAATTGCCCCCTTCTGGCGTTAATTTTGGACTGCACACGCTGAGTCATCAAGAAAGAAATTTTGATGTGGAAAACAAGTGAAATTGGTGAAACCGGGTTAAAACGGTTAAAAATGATTATAATAGGTGAAAACACGGATGAAATCAGTGAAAAAATGGGTGAAATCGATTTAGCCACCCTTGAGGTTTGTGATTCTAATATAATACCCAAGGGTACTTCTAGAATTCAGTTTTTTCTTTATGAAATTAATATTGTAAGGGTTAACTGTAATGAGTTCAATACCTTATGAGTAGTTTGAGTAATTTCCCAGACATGAAGGGTGATCAATGTAATTACAATAAACCTATGTGATAGTTTGATTAATTTTGCCTTGAATCATTGATAAAAAGTGTAACTTTTATGGATCTAGACTGATTTGATCCACTAAAGATCCACATCCGATTAATATGTATTATAAGATACATATTTAACTTTTATGTATTACAAAAAATTATTAATAACTATATCATTTTTTTCTTGGTTAAACTAAGTTAATTTGAATTTTTTCATATAACTTATCTTTCCCTAATTTATGTTGACTTAAAAATTGGAATTATAATTTTTGATGTTCTACAAATGAAAAAAAAGGAAATAAAGAATAATATTTTCATTTTATTTTAACATGTATAAGGTTCCACAAACTTACTCGGGGAAAATGCAAGATACTCTCATGTGTTATGCTAAATCTGTAAAAAATTACCTTGTGAAATTTTTATTGCGTCAAACTTCCTTGTATTTTTAAAAACCCTGCAAAAAACACCCAATTTGTAAAAAATAGGTCATTTTGGATCGACATATTTCAAAAAATAATTTTAAAAATATATCACGTGAAGTTGTAGGGACCAACTTGAAGTATTTTAATCCAAAGCGACCTATTTTTTTATAAATTGGATGTTTTTTGCAGGGTTTTTGAAAACACAATGATAATTTGGCGCAATAAAAATTTCATAGGGTAGTTTCTTACAGGTTTAGCATAATACCGGAGAGTATTTTGCATTTACCCCAACTTACTCTCTAATTCTCTATTTCATCTTCAACCTCCGCGCCGCCACGCTTCTTTTGTCCTCTCTCTCTTCTACCCACTCACATATTTCTCTAATCTCACACAATACACTATTATTATTAAATCATCTCTAATATAACAAAATCAAAAGTAATTGGTAAGCTATCTTTTACATTTTACTTCAAAACGGAAGGAATAGTTAAATGTATAGTTATTGAGTCATTTTTCAGACTCACCCTTGAGAAATAATTATTGAGCGGCCATTTACAAATTTATTAATTTTTACTGGGATGAAATTTGAGATTTAATGAGAAAAAACAGAAATGGGACAACTAGGAGAGCAAGAAGATGAAATCGTGTTATTATTTAGTAGAAAAAAATATCAAATAAGCTCAATTTTTTGTTTCATAAAAGTAAGGGTGGATACAAATGGTTCTCTTATCCAGTTCCCTCTAACAAGAAAACAAAAATGAGAATGAAATATCAGCAACAAAAAGATTCAGCATTTCTCACTTCAATCTCAGAAACATGGCTAAAACTATTACTAGCTTCACTCTACTTAGGCCCTGCATCCAAACTAACTCTATACAAACAAGAACAGAGGAATACAATTCGTTTTCTAAACCGGTAAGCTTAATAATACAATAATATGTCCCATTATTTGCTGCCACGTTTTATTTATTAGATATATGGTTCACACATCAAATTCAACTCATGTAATTCAACTTCACTTATTGAGTGTGATACTTTGCTTAATTCTTGGTTCAGTTCAGGCAATGCTCAAGTTCAAGATTTAGCAAGAGCATACATAAGGTGAAATGATTAATATAGTACCTAATTAATTTCCTTATACTCTGATTAACAAGAAAGATAAATCTAAATGTGGATGAAATTAACTCTAAAATGTGGATTTATATAACAGATTGAAACTGGAAAAAGCTCGAGAGCGTCGAGGATTAAAGTTAACGCCTTTCTGGATTTGCCATTGATGGCTGTGATGGTTGAACAAATGGAAGGACAAAGAGACCTCATCACACACAAGTCAATTTGGCATCTTAGCGATGAAGCCATGAAGAATGTTTGTGAGTATAATTTACAGATAATTGTATTTGTGGTACCAAATTTTAACAAATATACTTATGATGTGATTTTTAAATATACTTTTGTCTTAATAGATACATTGTACATCATGTTCACCTGTTGGGGATGTTGTTTCTTTGGTTCTACAAAGGTATTTTCCTTTCTTTCTTTAATTTGGTTGAATTCTATCATTCATATCTTGGATACATTGCTTAACTGACTGACATTTCTATTTTATATATGGTTTAGGATCCTTACTATGATTCAGAAGAATACAGAAAAGATGGAGGAGATGGTTCTGGTCATTGGGTTTATGAGAAGGTACTTCTGAGCCAATGTTCAATTTGCTCCAATTTTCCAGTGTTTATTATTAGTAAACTAAATCACACTGAGGAATAAGCCCTTAAAGAATATGGAAGGACTAATATACCCTCGTATGTATTCAGAAGCAAACATGTTTCCCTCCTGTGCTATTATTTATGTAGCGGATTACCACGCACGTTATTATTATATGTGTGATAGTTTACCCTCTTTTGTATTTTATTTGCTACAATTTACCTTCTATGATATGTTATGTGAAGCAGTTTATCATATGTGTTTTTATATGCGTTCGAGGGGTAATTTTGACTTTGTAAGCATCTATTTCGATCAATGTTGACTCTCAATTGCAATGCTAAACGCGTCTACAACAGTGCATAGCAAAATGAGGATTCGTGATCGTTTAAAATTTTCACGGGGGGAGGGGAAGGGAGAGTATGTATATTTCAATTTGACAGAGAATTAAGTTGAACATTAAACTTATCTCAATGAGGTAGCTCTAATTCAGTACACTCTTGTAGATGAAGGCAATTATATTTTATTACATGTGTACATTTGAGTTCTAGAGTTAAAGTTAATGTAGCATAAACGAAAGCCTAAAATTAAATTGATGGTGTTACAGCAAGAAGACATAGAAGAATCTTCAAGAGCTGAACTATGGCGTGAGGAGCTGATTGAAGAAATTGAACAAAAAGTTGGAAGCCTGAGAGAATTAGAAGAAGCTGGTAAGAAAGAAGAGCTTGTTAAATGAATTCTTTCAAATATAGTATAATTTGTATACTTAAGCTGTAATGACTATATAAGTTTGTAAGACTACAAATTTGTAAAAAAATTGTTTGAATTTGACATGAATAACAACATTGTATTTCTGCTTGCACACAAATTTCTATTTCATATACTTCGTCAATTACCTTTTTTGAAAGCATGGGGCTCGAAATCTAGAGCTTGAAGTCTTGGGGTCTCAGCTTCGGCACTAAGACAAAACATCATCTACTAGTATTATAATCGGTTTGAGGTATCAATTTTATAACAAGTTAAATTGGAGGAGAAGATACTCGAAAAAATAAAAAAGAAGACGACAATGAAAAGAAAATTGCACTTGGCCTTTAAGATTTAAGACAAAAGCATTTCAATACCATTATCCTAGTGGGAGTGTGAAATGATGATTTGTAAATATACTCTATAATTTCAAGTTTATATTAGAGTACAAAGGATTCAAAACATAATTAGATTGATGTTAAAAATCAAATTCACTGGCAATAGTGATGAACAAAACCTGGATTCATTTGATGATTTTATTGCACAGATTAGACCTAGGTAACTAAATTCGCGTCCCAAGGGCTGACGGGCGCTCTCAATTCGCGCATTGAGCGCGAAATTGAAATTCGCAGTATAATTCGCGCACTGATTAAACAAAATTCGCGCACTGGTGCAATAAATTCGGATGCTTATATTTAAGTCACCAGAATCGAGACATATTTTCAGAAAAGAAACCTATAATGGTCAGATTTGTCCTCGACAAACGTGAAATCACTAAGCCATGACTGATGCCATCAAGTCACTTATTCCAAAGCTCAAAAGTAGAAGTATTAATTTAATATTATCTCAATTCTAAAGCTTACTATTAAGAATTCAAATAAATATATGTACATATATTCTATAAAATTAAAAATTGTTCTAAGACAGAATAAAGAAACAATATTTATTTTACACAACTCACTACTTGATAAAATACTAATATATTTTTGTGGAATGTGTAATACAACATCTTCATTCCCTTATAATAAATTCTGTATATCAATTTTTCTCTAAATACCTAATAAATAACGTTATTATGAATGAATTAACAATATCTTATGTATATTTTAAGATAAGACATAAAAAATTACTCATTTATATTCATCAATATAGTTATTTTTACTCTTATTTTAGTAAAAAAGTATAGTAATTTTTTTCATACTTCTTATTTACTTTATTTTTTATTTTTTATAATATTATTTTTAAGACGCTTTATAGACGCTCTCATATGTCGAAGTTTTAATATCTCACGCTCTCGCGCACGCGTTCGCGCACCCGCACTCGCACCCGCTCCACGACTTAGTTACCTAGGATTAGACCCTATCAAGTTGGCAATGTGGACATAAATCAAAGTGAATTAAACTTCAATTCTTATAATCTATAATGAAATATATTAAAAAACACAATCGTCAAACCTTCTATCCATATACGAGAAGGTCAAATCAACATAAAATTTTGTAAAGCAAACGACAACAAAAGCAAAAAATAGTATGGTGAACAAAAACATGTAACACACACCGCAGCAGCAGCTACACAATATGGCTGCAGATGACTTACGACTTCCATTGATAGTCTCATTCGGTTGAACAGAGAGCAGGTCTGTTTGGCTTCTACTTGTTGTACTCGTTTCACCAGAATACGAGGTTGTAATGTGTGGTCTTCTTGAAGTGGAGGCAGACATATTAAATATGGATATTTAATATGTCAGCCCAGGTTCTGCTACTTACTTGGTGTTGAGGCATAATCAGGGGCGGACCGCTTCAGGGGCTGGGGAGTGCGGTCGCCCCCCCCCCCCCCCCCCCACAAAGAAAATTCTGGACCATTATTTATATAGAAATTCGTCAAAAGTTTTAAGACTAAATTATAATCCACTCAGGCATTGCTCTAATATCGGGTCAAATGGATTAAATCCTTATAACCCGGTATTAAGACTAGATTATAATCCACCCAGGCAAGTGTGGATTAGTAATCCGGGTGAATATGGATTAGACGAAATGTCACTTCTAACCTCAAATTTATATATTACCTATTTTAACATATCATTAAATATCATAAGTTATTCTAAAATCTCGGAAAATGGAAACCTACATAAATAAATCACAAACTAAATTCTATATCAATTTAGAATTAACATGGAGGCATTCTAACTAAAAATCAACTCTTATTCTTATACGAATTATACAAATGGCTTCGATGAATTGATATATCTTAACTAACATAATATGTTCAATTAAGTAGTAAAAATATATTAATATATGCTTAAACTCATAATTCCCCCAAACATATTATAATTTATTGCTTTAATAGAATATGACTCAATCAAATCTACCAAACGTACTTTTAATATGGTCTTCAATCCGGCTCTGATCTAATCCACCTTAATCTCATACACCCTACCAAACGGCCCCTCAATATATTGATTAGTTATAAGCTATTTTTTTTCTTTCCTCTAGATTATAAATATATTTTCTTTCCTCTAGATTATAAATATATGGATCAATATATAACAGTAATATGGTCATATGTACTAACATTAATGTAAATATTTTATAAAATGCACTACAATAAAAAAAATAAGTTTTAATATTAATTTTGGTACTTTTTATAGCATTTTTTTTTTACAAAACTGAATTTATGTTGTAAAAATATTTATGTGTTTTAAGATTACTCGATATTTTGAACCATTTGTTGTACGCGACTCTTTAAAAAAAAATTACTTATATATTTCTTCATCTTTTATTAGATAAATATACAATATTGCTTATTTTTATCCAGTTGTCATTTTATCACAATAATTGAAAAATATCGAGTTTGCTATTAAAAAAAATCTCGTCCCCCAACCAAAACCGTCTAGGTCCGCCCTGGAGGCATTCTTCTACAGCGGAACAAGTAAATGTCAGCCCAGGTTCTGCTACTTTGGTGATTGGATTGCGCGTGTAATTTAGGTGAGAAATTTAGCAATTAGGTAGAGGAGATTAGAAACTAAACACTAACCCGAGGAACAATTTGGGCGTGATTATGGCATAAATTATTTAATGCTACCAGTCATTAAATACACAATAGGTGCAGTCAATCAAAGCATTTCTCATATGTGAAATTACACGTCATCCATGCACACCTTGTACTTAGAAAAATTAATGTAGTTATTTTTATTAAGTAAAATTTATATGTTATTTTTATCAGCAAAAGTATGTTTTAGTAAGTCAAAGGTAATTACCATATTTTAAACCACAATGTATTTCTTACAAGTTTGAGTATTTTTCATGATTTGCAGAAAAATAAATAATTATATTCGTATTATTATTCACATAAAAATATTGAAAATAACTGTTTTTTTTCTTAAAAGCGTAGAGATAATCTCTACGGCCAACTGTTAATTTTCAAATAAATTATATTGACTTAAAATTTTTTTATACATAGGATTCTTTTCTAATAAAAATAAGTTCTAGTAAATATGAGGGATAAAGTGAATATTACCCTAATTAAATCCACTGCTTTTATTCTATTACAAGAAATACAATGGGAAAATATTTCTATGCCATAAGGCCCACGAGATGTTTCTTGAGGGTGCAAGTTAGCCTTAATATAGTATACTTGAGTCCGGAAAATCGTGCAAATTAAATACAAGACAGCCCTAAGTTTTACCCTTTATTGGGCCAAACAAGCAAATGCATAATAATTGGGCCAGTAGCGAATCGGGGCTTATCTTACTGCCTACCAAAGACAGCCTAAGAAGATTGCAAAATACTCTCTAGGCCAATGTTTTCATAATCGGACCGGACAATGAACTGGTGAATCGACTGGCTATTGATTTTATTGGTCGAACCGATCAGGACCATTGGTCAGACCAAATAACGTCATAATTAAATAATAAATATATTTAATTTTAAAGTATATAAAATATGCATAAAATTTAAACATTATTCTACAACTGATTAAAAATATACAAAAACTTAGAATATATTTAAAGTAAACCATATAATATTTATCTAACTTATATCATAACGGTAATACGATACTAATTAGTAAGCTCATATAAATATAATATAATTATATTTATTTAATTAAAAATATAAAATTATAAGTTAAAAATACAATAAACTAAGAGATTAATAAATTTTAAAATATAATTATGTATACAAGTCTAATATTCAAATTTGCATAATATATCGATTTGACTTTCAAACTTTGACACCCTTTATCCTAAATATAATATAGTTGGAAATAAATATCTTATGGAAAATTTTTTAATAAGAAATTATGTCATAAAACTAAAATTAGTTTTAATTTTGTGCAGAATATTAACTTGAATTAATTATCATAATCTAATTTATAAATAAATTTGGTTACAAGTTTTCTATAATTTATAAATTTTTATACTGAAAGTTTAACAAAAATGATGTAGCTTGACACTATGTTTTATTCAAGAGGTCAGGTGTTCAAATCTCTCCTTCTACAAAAAATTCAGTTTATTTTTAATATTAAAAAAATTAAAAAAAAAAAAAAAAAGGAAAATCAGAACCGGGACCGAACAGTCCTCCAGTTCGCGGTCAAACAAGTCGAACCGACCTGTCCGGTCCGATTTTAATAACATTACTCTAGACTCTATTCCATTTTAGTGTCTTACTTTAGTATCATAATGAATCACCTTACAAGTTACAAGTATATGCGTGGGCTCATAACTTTTTTAAATTTGAACACTTTTCAATACATTTATATGGCTGACACAAATATATGATATCAAAATTGTACAGAGATCTATCCCGAAAGAGGACGATGACTGTATGGCATGGAGATCTTTTTTTTTTTTAGTGAAATATCATTACATCGATAAATCTATTTGATCACTAGTAAAGTAGAAAGAATATACTATTAACAAATTTAAATAATATTCACTAACAAGGCTAACATTAAACTAGAACAGACTCACACTTCTAGTGGGATTCGAATACAAAAACCCTTATTAGTTTCAAATTATAAATTGTAATCTAATAAATTTAGAACCTATAAAAGACATTGATTTGACATCTATCACCTATTTTTTCCTTATAAAACACTAATTTGTGCCTATCACATATTTTTCCCACTCAAAACCCCAACATCCAAACTCAATTCAAATCATATTTCAATTTGTTTTTAAACTACAAAACTCAACATTCAAACTCAATCCAAATGGTATTTCAAAGATTTCACCAAAACCATCTAAACCATATTTTTTAAACCAAAACCAAGCGAAACTGAGTCAAAATGAATCCATATATAACCCCAGGGTCTTGAAGCCTTAGCTTTGCCATACAAAGAAAATTCATAGAAGACTTATGATCTCTTTATTAAGAGATCATGGGATTTGTTTTGAAAATAAACCTCCTTGTTCTTCTCGTTTCTGTTTTGGTTCCTTCGCTTGTGTCCCAACTCTTGAGTTCCTTTTATAAAATTTCATCAAAGTTGATGTTGGTAGATTTGAATCTTTTGATTCGGTTGAAGTCATTATTTCTTACTTTTAGTTTGTATCTTTTCGTTTGAATTATAAATTTAACTTTGTAAAAAAAAAAAAAAGAATTCCGGTTGACTCATATTAAGACAAAAGTGTTCCCAACAATGGGCACGATTTGGTCCCCTCATCATAAATCCACAATTCAATACAAAATCCAACTCACATAGTCACATGTGGGGCTACTTTTATGGGTTATTTACACTTACACTCCTTGAACTATCTTTATTTGGCAGTTATCTTCAAAAAATTTCATTTTTGGCATTCATACCCATTTTGTTAACAAACTATCCATTCCACTTATTATATGTCCATTTTACCCTTCCCCTTAACAACTACTTGAATTGATCTTTTTTAAGAACTACATGAATTGATTTTAGTGATATGAACTTGAGAACATTGAATATTGTTTTATTTATATTGCAATTTTTCTATAAAAAATCACACAAAACATAAGCTAGTTTCTTCCAAGCAACAAAATAACATAAGTCTACATATGAATATTACCCCGGAACCAAAATAAAAACATCACATGCAATAGCACCATGCCTAATATTTCCAAGAATTGATGTTATCGCATATGATGTTTTTAAGGGAAATGTAACCATGACATCATAATAGTAGTCTGTTGGAATATTAAGTATGATGCTATTACCTATGATGTTTTCATTTGTTGGAAATAGTAGCCCGTTGGAAATATAGAGTTTTCAACATCAATGTCTGAGTTTTTTGGTTAGAATAATGGAAGAAACTAGCTTATGTTTATGTGATTTTTTTGGCAAAATTGCAATATAAATAAAATAATATTCAGTGTGCCCAAATTCATATTACTAAAATCAATTCAAGTAGTTCTAAAAAAATTCAATTGGTTGTAAAGGGGAAGGGTAAAATGGACATTTAATAAGTGAATTGATGGTTTTTTAAAAGAAGGAGCACAATTGTCAAACAATATTTATCCAATTTATATTTGAGTGTGGTTAATTTGATTGTTATTCTTTTCTTGCATACTGGACGTCCAACACATCAAAAATTTTATTGTTAGGGGTATATATTTTGCACATCTAAATTCTAATTGTCAGAGATTGAAGGTCTATTTGGATGAGTTTTGGCTCGGTTTTGCAAGTCTCAGTTTAAAAAAAATGGTTTGGGTGGTTTCGATGAAACCTGAGACCCCATTTGGTTGTTGGGTTTTGTGGTTTGAATAAGTTGAAACCCCACTTGAATTGAGTTTGGATGCTGGGGTTTAGGGAGAAAAGTAGGTGGTATGTTTCAAATCATTGTTTTTTTTAGTGAGATTTGGGGAAAAAAATAGGTGATAGGTGTCAAATCAATGTTCTATATGTTTGAAGAGTTTGAATATGAGTTTCTGAATATATTTTTGATGGTTTTATGAGTTTGACGTAAACTCATTTGAAAGAGTTTTGGCTCGGTCTCGCGAGCCAAAACCCATCCACATACACCCTGAGAGACATTCAATATTTTATGATTCCTTTCTCTTTCCATTTCTTCTTTCACTTTACATCTATCCTTAATTGTATCTCGCTATAAAGTCAAATTCTAGCAAATAGTTTGTAGATATTGATTTTTGCTCGGTTTCATTTGATCTTGATTTCAAAAAAATTATTTGAATGATTTCAATAAAACTTTTGAAATATCGTTTGACTTGGATTTTATGGTTTTTAGAAAATTGAGATATAATTTAGATTGAATTTAAATGTTGGGGTTTGAGAGATAAAAGAAAATAATAAGTGTCATATCAATATATTTATAAAAGAAAAATAGGTGGTATATGTGAAATCAATGTCTTTCGTAGATTTGGAGATTATTTAATTTATATATATTAATGTTAAGAAACCTACATTTCATGAAACATATATTCAAACTTCATTTAGATGAATTATACTCCCTCCGTTTCATAATATCTGTCGCTTTGAAATTTTTTTCTTGTGCCATATTATCTGTCACTTTAGATTTCCAATAAAGCATTAATTACTCTTTTTCCATTTTTGCCCTTTATGCTCATAAATTTTCTCAAACATTAGTGGAGGATAATTAATTAAAAGGGTATCTTAGTCTTTTTTATTTTTTTCCTCTAAGAATTCAGCTATATTCAATGATTTTCTTAATTTGTGTGCATACATATGAAAAGACAGATATTTTGAAACGGAAGAAGTATCAAGTTTCACAAAATTGCGAAACTAAGTCAAAATCTTTCAAAAAATCCTATAAGTTCTTCGCATTTTAAGAGTTTATAAATATTTAAAAATAAATTAACATAGTGATTTTGGTTTATAAAATTAAAAAGATGGCCAAATTAACATCCCACATTTTTTATACAATTATATGTGCATTAATTACTGCATACATAAACACGAGAGTACTCAAAATACGTACTAATTTTTTTTTAAATTATTCACTACTCCCCTAAATTTGTACACTCAAATTAAATATTGTTAGATGTGCTAGCTGCGCAAGCTGGCATGCATGCTCAAGACATTTTTCCCAAAGCCTAAGAGGCTAGGGTAGTAGTAATACTATTATTGAGTGAATGAAACAACCATGATCAATATGTACAAATGACTAAAATTTGAAAATTATACAGATTAATTGGTGTAGCTTTTTTTTTTTTGGTTTGATAAATTTTAATATTATAAACATGTCGACACAAAATAATTACAATGGAGATTATACATGAAAATATAATTTAACATTTGTGCAGAATGAGCTAGATAGCCCACAGGAATTTTTTTGTTGATAAGCAGATAGCCCACAAGAATTGAGTGACGTTTTAAGAAGGAAATTAGCTTAATCCTGTCATTTATATTTCCATAATTTAATACTGTCCTGCATTATCTTACTAGATCTTGACCTAATCAATTTTCCTTTTTTTTTTGAGAAGAACCGCAAGGGTAAATTCATTAACGAACAATATCAGCAAGTACAAAATCCTAGATAAACCTCGGAAGTTCAACAGAAAGAGGAGAAATACTATAAGCTACCTTAGCTAGTGCATGAGCCACATAGTTATTTTCCCGAAAAACAAAAGAGACATCAAAAGAATCAAGACTAGTGGACAAGGTCTTAATGTCTTCAAAAATATGCCCCAGGGGGTGGAATTGAGTGTGGGATGAGAGCTCGAAATACCATCAATCACCGCTTTGCAATCTCCTTCGAGGATAATGTTTCTCCAACCTTTAGCACATCCAAACTCCAATCCTCGAGCAGCTGCCACAGATTCTGCTGCCTCGGGATCAAGGGGGTAGTCGAATTTTTCTGTACCCCAATGTAGACAAGTCCCCAAATGATCACGAACTATAAAACCCACTCCAAAGCAACCCAAACCAACAAAGACCGAAGCATCAAAGTTTATTTTAGTTTAATGGTAACAATTTTCCGAGTTACACTATTTATTACGAAAAATGCTACTCCTTCACTATTAAAAATTGTTATTATTGCTCAAACTCATATGTTAATATTAATAACTACTAGTATTTAAACTTTTGGGAGTAAGATTGACCATTATATTCTCAATAACCTTTTTTAGTTTAACGGTAATTAGTGACAGGTCATGTGAGTGTTTGCTCTCACTAATGTGAGTCTTTATTTTAGTTTATTACTAGTATTTGATAGTTGTCTATTATTTATAATTTTGTATATTTGAAAGTTATTGAAATAATTTCTAATATAATGATTAGTGATAAACATATTCTTAAAAAAATAAAAAAACTACAATATATTTTCAATAACTTGAAGCATGAGAAAATCATATAATAAAAATAGTTAATTCTCTTTGATATAGAAGATGAGAAAATTTTATCCACAAATAATTTATATATCCATACCTTCAAATGTGGTCAATGCGGAAAATATAGAAAGAAGCATACATACGGATAAGGGCAAAATCTTTTGACCCCACTTTTATCTTCCTTTTAGCTTGTGGATAAATATTACATTCGGTATTTTTCTCATTTTGAATGTATCTCTCTTTCTCTTTATTCTTCTCTCTCGAAAAGGAACACAAAACCACAAACCCCTCTTTTCAAGTTTAACTTTTCCATTCAAAAAGGACAATCCATTTCACTCTTTCTTGGGAAACAAATTGTGGGTCTTGCTTGTATTTCAATTTTGTTTACAATCTGTTTGTGCCCCTATTTGGGTTTCTGAAGACAAGAAAAAAGGGATTCTTGATCCAAAAAAGAACATAATTTTGTTGGGTTTTGTTTGGATTATATGCAATTAGATTGAAATTTTGAAAAAATGTCTTGTTGTTTGAAGGCTGATTTTTCCATTACCATCCCCAAGAACAGAGATAGAGAATCTTTTAGGGTTTGCTCTTCAATTGGGTCTCTTCAATTTAAAGAATCATATTCAAAAGAGTTTTTGGGCAAAACACTTGATGGGTCAGATTACAAACCTCTGAAATTGGATCCTGTCAGTGTAAGTATTTCACCCCCTTTCAAATATAGTATTTATTTATTTATTTTTTATCCAATTTTAGTCATTTATATTTATTACAATTCTTTTTATTTGTTGGTTAATTCAGGCTCAATCATCAGTTTGTATTAACAAATCTATTAAATGGTGGGAAAAATCCCTTGAAGCAAACATGATTGAGATCCATTCTGCACAACAATTTGTTGATTCTTTGTTAACTGCTGGTGATAAATTGGTTGTAGTTGACTTTTATTCACCTGGTTGTGGAGGTTGCAAAACTTTGCATCCTAAGGTACATTTTCAATCTTTTTTTTTCAAACTTTTTTTTATATCAATTCTTTGACATTGGAATTAATTATGATAATGTGTTAATCACAGATCTGCCAACTTGCTGAATTGAACCCAGATGCCCTTTTTCTAAAGGTTAATTATGAACAACATAAGGCCATGTGTTATGCACTTCATGTTCATGTATTGCCATTCTTTAGATTTTATAGAGGTGCAGAGGGCAAAGTTTGTAGCTTTAGTTGTACTACTGCAACTGTAAGTGTTTCTATTCATATAGTCTTATCTTTCCTATTTGTTAGTATTTTTTAATTTTTGTGTACGTTAATTAATGTTTTCATATTTGTTACATATATAGATCAAGAAATTTAAAGGTGCATTGGCGAAACATGGGACTGAACGATGTAGTCTTGGCCCGGCAAAGGGTTTAGATAAGTCGGAGATTTTGGCATTGTCTTCAATTGGACAAATCAAAACAGATTTGGTACCAAGTTTTGATAAAGTGGAAGAAGAATTGGTTAGTAATATTGGTTCTAAAGAAGGCAATGCAATGGCTATGGCTTAGAGATTTGTTATTTTTTTTTTTAAAGATGCGTATATATTATATTGGCTGTATTCTGGGGTTCTTTCTTACATATGCAGGGCTGTGTGGTTTTTTAATATATAAGCCCTGCAAATCTGTTAGTGGAATGCGATTGAAGAGATGAATATTAATCCATCTCTTTTTGTAAAATTATCTACTTTTCAATGTTATTTTGAAGATGAAAGTATATTGCACTATTTTAATAGTAATATTATAGCACATTGGAGTAATAGGCTAATGATACCCAGATCAGGGTTCTGTTTGTGTATCCTTTATTTAATTATGTACATTTTAATTGTTCGAAGCATAGATCGTTTTTTATGTATGTTTCGGTAAGTTGAGTATTGAAAACTTTTCGAAATGTTTCTGGAAATGTTTAGCAAATATTACGAAATATTATGAATTTTTTTACTCAATTAAGAAAAAAAGAAAGTTTCAAGGCAACTATATTTTATTTCGTTTTCATTGATTAAAAATAATTTTTTTTTGATATTTTTGACGGAAAAGATGGAAATTTTGATCCTTCATAAATAGTTCAATGTTGAGTAGAACTCAACTAATATTCTATGTTAATATCCTCAGAGCATATTTAACAACATTCTTAAAACTCAAATTTTATAAGTGCAGGTAATTTCTCACAAAAATGGAGCTCCAACAACTCTTGTATATTTTATGGGTTCTAAAGGAAATGAGTTTGGACTCTCAAATACAAAAAATTATTCTCTCTATTTCAAAATAATTTGTCGTTTTAGAGGTTTTTTCTTGTTTCAAATTAATTGTAGCTTTAGGATTCCAATACATCATTAATAACACATTTTCCAATTTTACCCTTATTTATTCCTTGTTTTCTTTCTTTCTCCTCTACTTTAACCAATTGTTTTCTCTCTTCTAACCAAATAAATAGGGGTATTTTAGGTATGACAAACTTTTTTCCTAAATTCAAGATTAATTATTAACTTCCTTAATACCAGTGCAAATCTCTAAAACGAAAATTATTTTGGAATAGAGGGAGTATATAGAAGGGGAAAATTGCATATTTTATACCATACAATATGATACTTAGCAACATTGATATCACTGGATATATGAATATACATTTAGTACCACAATTTAAATACTGGTTGCAATGTTCATACCACTATCAAATATTGATGGAATTAGACTTGTTCGGTTGCACGTAGTTTATCTCGTATTTTGGAGGGAGAATTATCACGTTTCCATCACTTTTGAAGGAAAATTATCACATTATCTTTTAGAAAAAAAATGATAATGTTTTCCTCACGTTATCATGTGATAATTCTCCTTCCCAAAGACATGATAACATCCACATGCAATGCACATGGCCAATTCCATCCATTTTCGTTCAATTATTTGACTGTGGTATGAATATTGAAATCAATATTTAAATTGTGGTATTAAATGTGCATTTACGTATTCAATAATATTAAAATTGCAAAAGTGTCTTATTTTATGGTACCAAATAAATAATTTCCCATATAGAAGTGTATATTGCAACTTTTCTGCGTGATAGTACAAAAACTTTCCTTCAGAACTTTTGTGTTTCTTTTTTAATAACATTTTTAAAACTAAGGCCGCGTTTAGGTGGTCATTTTTTTGCATTAACGTGAAATCTGATTTTCAGGTTAATACGGAGGAATTCAATTTTTCCACGGGCTCAAAATATCAGAAAACCGACTTATAACATAAGAAAAACATTGCCCAGGACTGTGTACGTACCACTTTGAATATATTTTTATACTTAAATTGATTTTTAGTATCCGCCAAGAATTGGTTAAAAAACTGTGAACTTACCCCTTGGAGAAAATTTCAATTTTTCCACTGGCTCAAAATATTATAAACCTGACTTGAATTATACGAAAAATTGTCGAGGGTTTTGTACTTAACCCTATGAACAATATTTTTTTTTGTTTTTATAAGATTTTGAGTATCCGTAAAAAATTGGCCAAAACTTTGAGCTTACCCCTTCGAGGAATTCAATTTTTCCAGAGGCTCAAAATATCAGAAAATTGACTTATAACATAAAAAAAATATTGGCCAGGCTGTGTACGTACCACTTTGAATATATTTTTGTATTTAACCCGATTTTTAATATCCGCAAAAAATGGGTTAAAACTGTGAAGTTACCCCTTGGCGAAAATTTCAATTTTCCCACTGACTCAAAATATTACAAAACTGACTTGAATCATACGAAAAATTGTCGAGGGTTTTGTACTTACCCCTGTGAACCATATTTTTTTTATAAGATTTTAAGTATCTGTAAAAAATTGGCCAAAACTGTGAGCTTATCCCTTCGAGGAATTCAAATTTTCCACGCGCTCAAAATATCAGAAACTGACTTACAACATAAGAAAAACATTGCCCCTGGGTGTGTACTTACCACTTTGAATATATTTTTGTATTTAAACTGATTATTAGTATCCGCAAACAATTGGTTAAAATTGTGAATTTACCCCATGATGAAAATTTCAATTTTTCCACTGGTTCAAAATATTATCATATTAAAAATTGTCGAGGATTTTGTACTTACCCCTATGATTTTTTTTTTTGTTTTTATAAGATTTGAAGTATCCTTAAAAAATGGCCAAAATTGTGAGCTTACCACTTCGAGGAATTCAATTTTTCCACGGGCTCAAAATATCAGAAAAAACGATTTATAACATAAGAAAAACATTGCCCAGGGCTATGTACGTACCACTTTAAATATATTTTTGTATTTAAATTGATTTTTAGTATGCGCAAAAATTGGTTAAAACTGTGAACTTACCCCTTCGTGAAAATTTCAATTTTTCCACTAGCTCAAAATATTACAAAACTGACTTAAATCATACGAAAAATTGTCGAGGGTTTTGTACTTACCCCTATGAACAATTTTTTTTTTGTTTTTATAAGATTTTAAGTTTCCGTAAAAAAATTGGCCAAAACTGTGAGCTTACCCGTCCGAGGAATTCAATTTTTCCACGGGCTCAAAATATCAGAAAATCGACTTATAACACAAGAAAAAGATTTCCCAGGGCTGTGTATGTACCGCTTTGAATATATTTTTGTATTTAAACTGATTTTTAGTATCCGCAAAAAATTGGTTAAAACTGTGAACTTACTCCTTGGAGAAAATTTCAATTTTTCCACTAGCTCAAAATATTATAAAACTGACTTGAATTATACGAAAAATTGTCGAGGGTTTTGTGCTTAACCCAATGAACAATATTTATATTTTTATAAGATTTTAAGTATCCGTAAAAAATTGGCCAAAACTTTGAGCTTACCCCTTCGAGGAATTCAATTTTTCCACGGACCTAATATATCATAAAATCGAAATATAACATAAGAAAAACATTTCCCAGGTCTGTGTACGTAACACTTTGAATATATTTTTGTATTTATACAGATTTTTATTATCAGATAAAAAATTAGTTAAAACTGTGAACTTACCCCTTGGAGAAAATTTCAATTTTTTCCACTGGCTCAAAATATTACAAAACTGACTTGAATCATACGAAAAAGTGTCGAGGGGTTTTGCACATACCCGTATGAATAATTTTTTTTATTTTTATAAGATTTTAAGTATCCGTAAAAAAATGGCCAAAACTGTGATCTTACGACTTCGAGGAATTCAATTTTTCCAAGGGCTCAAAATATCAGAAAACCGACTTATAACATAAGAAAAACATTGCCCAGGGTTGTGTACATACCATTTTGAATATATTTTTTTATTTAAACTGATTTTTAGTATCCGCAAAAAATTGTTTAAAACTGTGAACTTACCCCATTGCGAAAATTTCAATTTTTCCACTGGCTAAAAATATTACAAAACTGACTTGAATCATACGAATTTTTTTTTAGGGTTTTGTACTTACCCCTATGAACAATGTTTTTATAATATTTTAAGTATCTGTTAAAACTTGGCCAAAAATGTGAGCTTACCCCTTCGAGAAATTCAATTTTTTCACTGACTCATAATATCAGAAAATCGACTTATAACATAAGACAAAGTGCCTAGGGCAGTGTACGTACCACATTGAATATATTTTTGTATTTAAAGTGATTTTTAGTATCCGGAAAAAATTGGTTAAAACTGTTAACTTACCCCTTGGAAAATTTTAATTTTTCCACTGGCTCAAAATATTATCAAACGAAAAATTGTCGAGGGTTTTGTTATTACCCCTATGAAGAATATTTTTTTTTGTTTATATAAGATTTGAAGTATCCGTAAAAAATTGACCAAAATTATGAGTTTACCTTTTCGAGGAAATTCAATTTTTCCACGGGCTTAAATTATTAGAAAAACCGACTTATAACATAAGAAAAACATTTCCAAGGGCTATGTACGTACCACTTTGAATATATTTCTGTATTTAAACTTATTTTTAATATCGGCCAAAAATGGTTAAAATTGTGAATTTACCCCTTGGAGAAAATTTCAAATTTTCCACTGGCTCAAAATATTACAAAACTGACTTGAATCATAAGAAAAATCGTCGAGGGTTTTGTACTCACCCCTATGAACAATTTCTTTTTGTTTTTATAAGATTTGAAGTATCCGTAAAAAAATTGCCAAATTTGTGAGCTTACTTCTTCGAGGAATTCAATTTTTCCACTGGCTTAAAATATCAGAAAAACCGACTTATAACAAAAAACAGATTATTGGCCCGGGCTATGTACGTAATACATCGAATATATTTTTGTGTTTAAACTGATTTTTAGTATTTGTAAAAATATGTTAAAATTCTTGGAGAAAATTTCGCATTTTTCACTAGCTCAAAATATTGAAAAATTGAATTGAATCATACGAAAAATTGTCGAGGGTTTTGTACTTACCTCTATGAACAATTTTTTTTGTTTTTATAAGATTTTAACTTTCCGCAAAAAATTGGCAAAAATTGTAACTAACTCGTTCGAGGAATTCAATTTTTCCACTGGCTCAAAACATTAGTAAATCGAATTATAACATAAGAAAAACTTTGCCCAGTGCTGTGTACGTACCACTTTGAATTAATTTTTTTATTTAAACTGATTTTGAGTATCGGAAAAAAATTTGTTAAAACTGTGAACTTACCCTTGGAGAAAACTGGCTCAAAATATTAGAAAACTGACTTGAATCATATGAAAAATTGTCAAGAGATTTGTACTTAACCCTATAAACTATTTTTTTTATAAGATTTTAAGTATACGTAAAAAATTGGTCAAAACTGTGAGCTCACCCCTTCGAGGAATTCAATTTTTCCACCGGTTCAAAATATCATAAAATTGAATTATAACTTAATAAAAATATTGTCCAGGGCTATGTAAGTACCACTTTGAATATATTTTTGTATTTAAACTGATTTTTAGTATCCGAAAAAAAAATTGGTTAAAACTTTGAACTTACCCTTGGAGAAAATTAGAATTTTTCCAATGGCTCAAAATATTACAAAACTGACTTGAATCTTACGAAAAATTGTCGAGAGTTTTATACTTATCCCTATGAATAATATTTTTATTTTTTTATGATTTTTAGTATTCGTAAAAAATTGGCCAAAACACTGAGCTTACCCCTTCGAGGAATTCAATTTTTGCATGGGTTCGAAATTTCGAAAAATCGACTTATTACATAAGAAAAACATTGCCCAGGGCTGTGTACGTACCACTTTGAATATATTTTTTCATTTAAATTGATTTTTAGTTTCTGCAAAAAAAAATTTAAAACTGTGAACTCACTCCTTGGAGAAAATTTCAATATTTCCACTGGCTCAAAATATTACAAAACTGACGTGAATCATACGTAATTGTCAAGGGTTTTGCACTTACCCCTATGAACAATATTTTTATTTTTATAAGATTTTATGTAACCGTAAAATAATTGCATAAACTGTGAGCTTACCCATTCGAGGAATTCAATTTTTCCACGGCCTCATAATATCAGAAACCCGACTAATAACAAAAGAAAAATACTGCCCATTATTTTGTACGTACCAATTTGAATATATTTTTGTATTATACTGATTTTTATTATCCGCAAAAAAATGGTTAAAACTGTGAACTTACCCCTTGGATAAAATTTCAATTTTCCACTGGCTCAAAATATTACAAAACTGACTTGAATCATACGAAAAATTGTCGAGGGTTTTGTAATTAACCCTATGAACAATTTTTTAGTTTTTATAAGATTTTAAGTATTTGTAAAAAAAAATGGCCAATACTTTCAATTTTTCCATGGGCTCAAAATATCAGAAAACCGACTTATAACATAAGAAAAACATTGCCCAGGGCTCTGTGTGTACCACTTTGAATATATTTTCATATTTAACTGATTTTTAGTATCTGCAAAAAATTGGTTAAAACTGTGAACTTTCCCCTTGGAAAAATTGTATGAGGGTTTTTTACTTACCCCTGTGAACAATTTTTTTTTATAGGATTTTAAGAATCCGTAAAAAATTGGCCAAAACAGTGAGCTTACCCCTTCGAGGAATTCAATTTTTCCACCGGCTTAAAATATCAGAAAATCGACTTATAACATAAGAAAAACATTGACCAGGGCTGTGTACGTACCACGTTGAATATGTATTTGTATTTATAAAAAATTTTAGTATTCGGAAAAAAATTGGTTAAAACTTTGAACTTACCTAGTGGAGAAAATTTCAAGTTTTCCACTGACGTAAAATGTTATCATACGAAAAATTATCGAGGGTTTTGTACTAACCACTATGACCAATTTATTTTTATTTTTATAAAAATTTTAGTATCCTCAAAAAATTGGTTACAAATGTGAACTTTCCCCTTGGATAAACTTTCAATTTTCCAGTGGCTCGTAATATTATCATACGAAAAATTGTCGAGGGTTTTTTACTTACCCTTATGAACAAATTTTTTATTTGTTTTTATAAGATTTTAAGAATCTGTAAAAAAATTGGCCAAAACAGTGAGCTTACCCTTTCGAGGAATTCAATTTTTCCATAGGCTTAAAATATCAGAAAATCGATTTATAACATAAGAAAAACATTGCCCATGGCTGTGTACGTACGTACCACTTTGAATATGTATTTGTATTTATACAAATTTTTAATATCCGAAAAAAAATTTGTTAAAACTGTGAACTTACCTATTGGAGAAAATTTCAAGTTTTCCACTGCCGCAAAATGTTATCATAAGAAAAATTATCGAGGGTTTTGTACTTACCACTATGAACAAATTTTTTTTTTTATAAAATTTTTAGTATCCGCAAAAAATTGGTTAAAACTCTGAACTTTCCCCTTGGATAAAATTTCAATTTTTCCACTGGCTCATAATATTATCATACGAAAAATTGTCGAGGGTTTTTTTCTTACCCCTATGAACAATTCTTTTTTGTTTTTATAAGATTTTAAGAATATGTAAAAAATTGGCCAAAATAGTGAGCTTACCACTGCGAGGAATTCAATTTTTCCACGGGATCAAAATATAAAAAATCGACTTATAACATAAGAAAAACATTGCCCAGAGCTGTGTACGTACCACTTTGAATATATTTTTGTATTTAAATTGATTTTTAGTATCCCCAAAAAATAAGTTAAAACTGTGAACTTACCCCTTGGAGAAAATTTAAAATTTTCCACTGGGTCATAATATTAGAAAAATGACTTGAATCATATGAAAAGTTCTCGAGGGTCTTGTACTTATCCCTATGAACAATTTTTTATTTTTATAATAGTTTAAGTATCCGTAAAAAATTGGCCAAAACTTTTAACTTACCCCTTCAAGGAATTCAATTTTTCCACAGGCTCAGAATATCAGAAAACCAACTTATAACATAAGAAAAACCTTGCCCATGGCTGTGTATGCACTAATTTGAATATATTTTTGCATTTATACAGAATTTTAGTATCCGCAAAAAATTGGTTAAAACTGTGAACTTTCCTCTTGGATAAAATTTCAATTTTTCCACTGGCTCATAATATTATAAAACTGACTTGAAATATACGAAAATTTGTCGAGGGTTTTGTACTTACCCCTATGAAAAATATTTTTGTTTTTTTAAGATTTGAAGTATCCGTAAAAAATTAGCCAAAACACCAAGCTTACCCCTTCGAAGAATTCAATTTTTTCATGGGTTCGAAATATCAGAAAACCGATTTATTACATAAGAAAAACATTGTCATGGGCTGTGTACATACCACTTTGAATATATTTTTGTATTTAAACTGATTTTTAGTATCCGCAAAAAATTGGTTAAAACAGTGAACTCACGCCTTGGAGAAAATTTCAATTTTTCCACTGGCTCAAAATATTACAAATTGACTTGAATCGTACGAAAAATTGTCCAACGTTTTGTACTTACCCCTATGAACAATATTTTTATTTTTATAAGATTTTATGTAACCGTAAAAAAATGGCATAAACTGTGAGCTTACCCATTCGAGGAATTCAATTTTTCCACGGGCTCAGAATATCTGAAAATCGACTTATAACATAAGAAAAACCTTGCCCATGGTTGTGTACGTACTAATTTGAATATATTTTTGCATTTTTACAGATTTTTAGTATCCGCAAAAAATTGGTTAAAACTATGAACTTTCCCCTTGGATAAAATTTCAATTTTTCCACTTGCTCATAATATTACAAAACTGATTTGAATTATACGAAAAATGTTCGAGGGTTTTGTACTTACCCCTATGAAAAATATTTTTTTTTAAAGATTTGAAGAATCCGTAAAAAATTGGCCAAAACACCAAGCTTACCCCTTCGAAGAATTCAATTTTTGCATGGGTTCGAAATATTAGAAAATCGATTTATTACATAAGAAAAACATTGTCATGGGCTGTGTACATACCACTTTGAATATATTTTTGTATTTAAATTGATTTTTAGTATCCGCAAAAAATTGGTTAAAACAGTGAACTCACGCCTTGGAGAAAATTTCAATTTTTCCACTGGCTCAAAATATTACAAACTGACTTGAATCATACGAAAAATTGTCCAAGGTTTTGTACTTACCCCTATGAACAATATTTTTATTTTTATAAGATTTTAAGCAACCGTAAAAAAATGGCATAAATTGTGAGCTTACCCATTCGAGGAATTCAATTTTTCCACGGGCTCAGAATATCTGAAAACCGACTTATAACATAAGAAAAACATTGCCCATGGTTGTGTACGTACCAATTTGAATATATTTTTGTATTTATACTGATTTTTAGTATCCGCAAAAAATTGGTCAAAACAGTGAACTTACCCCTTGGAGAAAATTTCAATATTCCACTGACTCAAAATATTACAAAACTGACTTGAATCATACGAAAAATTGTCCAGGATTTTGAACTTAACCCTACGAACAATTTTTTTAATTTGTAATATTTTAAGTATCCGTAAAAAAATGGCCAATATTGTGATCTAACCCCTTCGAGGAATTCAAATTTTCAACAGGCTCAAAATACCAGAAACCAATTTATAACATAAGAAAAACATTGAGCTAAAGAACAAAACACCCCATGTGTTAGGTTTTAATTACGACACTCAACCCAAGTAGAATTTTACTTTTGACTTTTGGCAAAATAACAAAGTTACCCCTCTGTGTTGTTTTTTTTTTAAAATTTATTTATTCTTTTTGAAAACATAAGTATATACTACTTGGGTCGAGTGTGGTATTTAAAACAAAATATAGGGGTTTTTTTGGGATTTAAAATAACAAAGGGTTTTTTTTTTGGAGTTAGTCAAAGCATAGGGGGTGTTTTTGTCTTTCGATGTCAGGGGTAAAATTGTCATATCAAAAGCAAAATGTGAACAAATACTTTCAATTTTTTGCGTTTGAATCACACTCCCTTTTTCAGGGGTGTATTTGGCACTTACCTGAGATCACAAGGGGGTTTTTGAGAGTTAAAATAACACAGGGGGTTTTTTATGAGTTCGATAAAGCATAGGGGATGTTTTTGTATTTCGCTCGAAAAACATTGCCCAGGGCTCTGTATGCACCTCTTTGAATATATTTTCATATTTATATTGATTTTTAGTATCCGCAAAATATTGGTTAAAACTGTGAACTTTCCCCTTGGATAAAATTTTAATTTTTCCACTGGCTCATAATATTATCATACGAAAAATTGTCGAGGGTTTTTTACTTACCCCTATGAACAATTTTTTAGTTTTTTTATAAGATTTTAAGTATCCGTAAAAAATTGGCCAAAACACTTAGCTTACCCCTTCGATGAATTCAATTTTTGTATGGGTTCGAAATATCAGAAAATCGACTTGTTACATAAGAAAAACATTGCCTAGGGCTGTGTACGTACCACTTTGAATATATTTTTGTAGTTAAATTTATTTTTAGCATCCGCAAAAAATTGGTTAAAACTGTGAACTTACCCCTTCGTGAAAATTTCAAATTTTCCACTAGCTCAAAATATTACAAAACTGACTTACAGCATACGAAAAATTGTTGAGGGTTTTGTACTTACCCCTATGAACAATATTTTTATTTTTATAAGATTTTAAGTATCCGTAAAAAAATGGCATCAACTGTGAGCTTACCCATTCAGGGAATTCAATTTTTCCACGGGCTCATAATATCAGAAAACCGAATTATAACATAAGAAAAACATTGCCCATGGTTGTGTATGTACCAATTTGAACATATTTTTGTATTTATACAGATTTTTAGTATCCACAAAAAATTGGTTAAAACTGTGAACTTACCCCTTGGAGAAAATTTTAATTTTCCACTGGTTCAAAATATTACAAAAATGACTTGAATCATAAGACAAATTTTCGAGGGTTTTGTACTTAATCTTATGAACAATTTTTTTGTTTTTATAAGATTTTAAGTAACCGTAAAAAAATGGCCAACACTGTGATCTAACCCCTTTAAGGAATTCAATTTTTCCACGGGCTCAAAATATCAGAAAACTGACTTATAACATAAGAAAAACATTGCTCAGGGCTCTGTATGTACCACTTTGAATATATTTTCATTTTTAAATTGAATTTTAGTATCCGCAAAAAAGTTGTTAAAACTGTGAACTTTCCCCATGGATAAAGTTTCAGTTTTTTCACTGGTTCGTAATATTATTATACGAAAAATTGTCGAGGGTTTTTTACTTACCCCTATGAACAATTTTTTTTTTGTTTATATAAGATTTTAAGAATCTGTAATAAATTGGCCAAAATCGTGAGCTTAACCCTTCGAGGAATTCAATTTTTCCACGGGCTTAAAATATCAAAAAACCGACCTATTACATAAGAAAAACATTGCCCAGGGCTGTGTACGTACCACTTTGAATATATTTTTGTATTTAAATTTATTTTTAGTATCCGCAAAAAAATTGTTAAAACTGTAAACTTACCCATTGGAGAAAAATTCAAGTTTTACACTGGCGCAAAATGTTACCATACGAAAAATTATCGAGGGTTTTGTACTTACCACTTTGAACATTTTTTTTATTTTTATAATATTTTTAGTATCCGTAAAAATTGGTCAAACTGTGAACTTTCCCCTTGGATAAAATTTCACTTTTTCCACCGGCTCATAATATTATCATACGAAAAATTGTCGAGGGTTTTTTACTTACCCCTATGAACAATTTTTTTTTTGTTTTTATAGGATTTTAAGAATACGTAAAAAATTGGCCAAAACAAGGAGCTTACCCGTTCTAGGAATTCAATTTTTCCACTGGCTCAAAATATCAAAAAATCGACTTATAACATAAAAAAAACATTGCCCCGGGTTGTGTACGTACCATTTTGAATATATTTTTGTATTTAAATTAATTTTTAGTTTCCTTAAAAAATTGGTTAAAACTGTGAACTTACCACTTGGAGAAAACTGACTTGAATCATATGAAAAGTTCTCGAGGGTTTTGTACTTAACCCTATGAACAATTTTTTTTTTTTATAATATTTTTTGTATCCGTAAAAAATTGGCCAAAACTGTGAGCTTACTCCTTCGAGGAATTCAATTTTTCCACGGGCTCAGAATATCAGAAAACAGACTTATAACATAAGAAAAACATTGCCCATGGCTGTGTACGTACCAATTTGATTTTTGTATTTATACAGATTTTTTGTATCCACAAAAAATTGGTGAAAACAGTGAAATTTCCTCTTGGATAAAATATCAATTTTTCCACTGGCTCATAATATTACAAAACTGACTTGAATTTTACGAAAAATTGTCGAGGGTTTTGTACTTACCCATATGAAAATTTTTATTGTTTTTTTAAGATTTTAAGTATCCGTAAAAAATAGGCCAAAACACTGAGCTTACCCCTTCGATGAATTCAATGTTTGCATGGGTTCGAAATATCAGAAAACCGACTTATTACATAAGAAAAACGTTGCCCAGGGCTGTGTACGTACGACTTTGAATATATTTTTGCCTATGAACAATATTTTTATTTTTATAAGATTTTAAGTTACCGTAAAAAAATGACATAAACTGTGAGCTTACCCATTCGGGGATTTCAATTTTTCCACGGGCTCAGAATATCAGATAACCGAATTATAACATAACCAATTTGAATATATTTTTGTATTTATACTGATTTTTAGTATCCACAAAAAATTGGTTAAAACTGTTAACTTACACCTTGGAGAAAATTTCAATTTTCCACTGGTTCAAAATATTACAAAACTGTATTGAATAATAAGAAAAATTGTCGAGGGTTTTGTACTTAATCCTATGAACAATTTTTTTGTTTTCATAAGATTTTAAGTATCCGTAAAAAAATGGCCAACACTGTGATCTAATCCCTTAAGGAATTCAATTTTTCCACGGGCTCAAAATATCAGAAAACCGACTTATAACATAAGAAAAATATTGCTCAGGGCTCTGTATGTACCACTTTGAATATATTTTCATATTTAAATTGAATTTTAGTATCCGCAAAAAATTTGTTAAAACTGTGAACTTTCCCCTGGATAAAATTCAAATTTTCCATTGGCTCATAATATTATCATACGAAAAGTTGTCGACGGTTTTTTACTTACCCCTATGAACAATTATTTTTTTTATAGGATTTTAAGAATCTGTAAAAAATTGGCCAAAACAGTGAGCTTACCCCTTCGAGGAATTCCATTTTTCCACGATATCAAAATATCAAATAACCGACTAATAACATAAGAAATACATTGCCCAGGGCTGTCTACGTAACACTTTGAATATATTTTTTTATTTAAATTGAGTTTTAGTATGCTCAAAAAATAAGTTAAAACTGTGAACTTACCCCTTGGATAAAATTTCAATTTTTCCACTGACTCATAATATTACAAAACTGACTGGAATTATACGAAAATTTTTCGAGGGTTTTGTACTTACCCCTATGAAAAATATTTTTGTTTTTTTAAGATTTTAAGTATCCGTAAAAAATTGGCCAAAACACTTAGCTTACCCCTTCGATGAATTCAATTTTTGCATGGGTTCGAAATATCAGAAAACCGACTTTTTACAAAAGAAAAACATTGCCCAGGGTTGTGTACGTACTACTTTGAATATATTTTTGTAGTTAAATTTATTTTTAGTATCCGCAAAAAATTGGTTAAAACTGTGAACTCACCCCTTTGAGAAAATTTCAGTTCTTCCACTGGCTCAAAATATTACAAACTGACTTGAATCATACGAAAAATTGTCGAAGGTTTTGTACTTACCTCTATGAACAATATTTTTATTTTTATAAGATTTTAAGTTACTGTAAAAAAATGGCATAATCTGTGAGCTTACCCATTCGGGGATTTCAATTTTTCCACGGGCTCAGAATATCAGTTAACTGAATTATAACATAACCAATTTGAATATATTTTTGTATTTATACTAATTTTTAGTATCCACAAAAAATTTGTTAAAACTGTAAACTTACACCTTGGAGAAAATTTCAATTTTCCACTGGTTCAAAATATTACAAAACTGAATTGAATAATAAGAAAAATTGTCGAGAGTTTTGTACTTAATCCTATGAACAATTTTTTTGTTTTCATAAGATTTTAAGTATCCGTAAAAAAATGGCCAACACTATGATCTAACCCTTTTAAGGAATTCAATTTTTCCACGGGCTCAAAATATCAGAAAACCGACTTATAACATAAGAAAAACATTGCTCAGGGCTTTGTATGTACCACTTTGAATATATTTTCATATTTAAATTGATTTTTAGTATCAGCAAAAAATTGGTTAAAACTGTGAACTTTCCTCTTGGATAAAGTTCAAGTTTTTCCACTGGCTCGTAATATTATTATACGAAAAATTGTCTAGTGTTTTATACTTACCCCTATGAACAATTTTTTTTTGTTTATATAAGATTTTAAGAATCTGTAAAAAATTGGCCAAAACCGTGAGCTTACCCCTTCGAGGAATTCAATTTTTCCTCGGGCTTAAAATATCATAAAATCGACTTATAACATAAGAAAAACATTGCCCAGGTATGTGTACGTACCACTTTGAATATGTATTTGTATTTATACAAATTTTTAGTATCCGCAAAAAAATGGTTAAAACTGTGAATTTACCCATTGGAGAAAATTTCAAGTTTTCCACTGGCGCAAAATGTTATCATACGAAAATTTATCGAGGGTTTTGTACTTACCAATATGAACAATTTCTTTTATTTGTATAAGATTTTTAGTATCCGCAAAAAAATTGTTAAAACTTTGAACTTTCCCCCTGGATAAAATTTCAATTTTTTGACTGGCTCATTATATTATTATACGAAAAATTGTCGAGGGTTTTTTACTTACCCCTATGAATTTTTTTTTTGTTTTTATAAGATTTTAAGAATCCGTAAAAAATTGGCCAAAACAATGAGCTTGCCCCTTCGAGGAATTCAATTTTTCCATGATATCAAAATATCAAATAATCGCCTTCTAACATAAGAAAAACATTGTCCAGGGCTGTGTACGTACCACTTTGAATATATTTTTGTATTTAAATTAATTTTTAGTATCCCCAAAAAATAAGTTAAAACTGTGAACTTACCCCTTGGAGAAAATTTAAAATTTTCCACCGGGTCATAATATTAGAAAACTGATTTGAATCATATGAAAAGTTCTCGAGGATCTTGTACATAACCCTATGAACAATATTTTTATTTTTATAATGTTTTAAATATCCGTAAAAACTTGGCCAAAACTGTGAGCTTACACCTTTGAGGAATTAAATTTTTCCACGGGCTCCGAATCTCAAAAAACCAACATATAACATAATAAAAACATTGCCCAGGGATGTGTACGTACCAATTTGAATATATTTTTGTATTTATACAGATTTTTAATATCCTCAAAAAATTGGCTAAAAACTGTGAACTTTCCCCTTGGATAAAATTTCAATATTTCCATTGGCTCATAATATTACAAAACTGACTTGAGTTATACTAAAAATTGTCGAGGGTTTTGTACTTAACCCTATCAACAATATTTTTATTTTTATAGGATTTTAAGAAACCGTAAAAAAATGGCATAAACTATGAGCTTAACATTCGAGGAATTAAATTTTTCCACGGGCTCAGAATAACAGAAAAACATTGCCCAGGGCTCTGTATGTACCAATTTGAATATATTTACATATTTAAATTGATTTTTAGTATCCGAAAAAAATTAGTTAAAACTGTGAACTTTCCCCTTGGAAAAAAATTCAATTTTTCCAGTGGCTCATAATATTATCATACGAAAAATTGTCGAGGGTTTTTTACTTACCCCTATGAAGAATTTTTTTTAATTTTTATAAGATTTTAAGAATCCGTAAAAAATTGGCCAAAACATTGAGCTTACCCCTTCGAGGAATTCAATTTTTCCACGGACTTAAAATATAAGAAAACCGACTTAAAACATAAGAAAAACATTGCCCGGGGCTATGTACGTGCCACGTTGAATATGTAATTGTATTTATAAAAAAATTTAGTATCCGCCAAAAATTGTTTAAAACAATGAACTTACCACTTTGAGAAAATATCAATGTTTCCACTGCTGCAAAATGTTACAACCTGACTAGAATCATACGAAAAATTGTCGAGGGTTTTGTACTTACCCCTATCAACAATTTTTTTATTTTTATAAAATTTTAAGTAACCGTAAAAAATTGGCAAAAATTGTGAGCTTACCCCTTCGAGGAATTCAATTTTTCCACGGGCTCAGAATATTAGAAAACCGACTCCGACTTATAACATAAGAAAAACATCGCCCATGGTTGTGCACGTACCAATTTGAATATATTTTTGTATTTATATTGATTTTTAGTATTCGCAAAAAATTGGTTAAAACTGTGAACTTACCCCTTGGAAAAAATTTAAACTTTTCCAATGGCTCAAAATATTACAAAACTGACTTGAATCATACGAAAAATTGTCGAGGGTTTTGTAATTAACCCTATGAACAATTTTTTTGTTTTTATAAGATTTTAAGTCTCCGTAAAAAATTGGCCAATACTTTTAGCTAACCCATTCGAGGAATTCAATTTTTCCATGGGCTCAAAATATCAGAAAACAGACTTATAACATCATAAAAACATTGCTCAGGGATGTGTACGTACCACTTTGAATATATTTTTGTATTTAAATTGATTTTTAGTATCCTCAAAAAATTGGTTAAAACTGTGAACTTACCCATTGGAGAAAATTTTAAATTTTCCACTAGGTCATAATATGAAAAGTTCTCGACGGTTTTGAATTTAACCCTATGAATAATTTTTTTATTTTTATAATATTTTAAGTATCCGTAAAAAATGGCCAAAACTATGAGCTTACCCCTTCGAGAAATTAAATTTTTCCACAGGCTCAGAATATCAGAAAACTAACTTATAACATAAGAAAAACATTGCCCATGGCTATGTACTAACAAATTTGAATATAGTTTTTTATTTATACTGATTTTTAGTATCCGCAAAAAATTAGTTAAAACTGTGAACTTTCCCCTTGGATAAAATTTCAATTTTTCCACAGGCGCATAATATTACAAAACTGACTTGAATTATACGAAAAATTGTCGAGAGTTTTGTACTTACCCCTATGAAAAATATTTTTGTTTTTTTAAGATTTTAAGTATCCGTAAAAAATTGGCCAAAACACTGAGCTTACCCCTTCGAGGAATTCAATTTTTGCATGTGTTCGAAATATTAGAAAACCGACTTATCACATAAGAAAAACATTGTCCAGGGCTGTGTACGTACCACTTTGAATATATTTTTGTATTTTTTTTTTTAAATTGATTTTTAGCATCTGCAAAAAATTGGTTAAAATTTTGAACTTACCTTTAGAGAAAATTTCAATTTTTCTACTGGCTCAAAATATTTCAAAACTGACTTGAATCATATGAAAAATTGTCGAGGGTTTTTTTCTTAACCCTATGAATAATACTTTTATTTTTATAAGATTTTAAGTAACTATAAAAAAATGGCATAAACTGTGAGCTTACCCATTTGAGGAATTCAATTTTTCCACGGGCTCAGAACATTAGAAAACCGACATAACATAAGAAAAACATTGCCCATGGTTGTGTATGTACAAATCTGAATATATTTTTGTAATTATACTGATATTTAGTATCCGCAAAAAATTTGTTAAAACTGTGAACGTCCCTTGGAGGAAATTTCAATTTTTCCACTGGCTCAAAATATTACAAAACTGACTTTAATCATACGGAAAATTGTCGAGGGTTTTGTAATTAAACCAATGAAATTTTTTTGTTGTTTTTATAAGATTTTAAGTCTCCGTAAAAAATTGGCCAATACTGTTAGCTTACCCATTCGAGGAATTCAATTTTTCCACGGGCTCAAAATATTAGAAACCCGACTTATAATATCAGAAAAACATTGCCCAAGGTTGTGTACGTACCACTTTGAATATATTTTTGTATTTAAAATTATTTTTAGTATCCGCAAAAAATTGGTTAAAACTTTGAACTTAACCTTAGGAGAAAATTTCAATTTTTCCACTGGCTTAAAATATTTCAAAACTGACTTGAATCATATGAAAAATTGTCGAGGGTTTTGTTCATAACCCTATGAAAAATTGTCGAGGGTTTCAAAACTGGCTCAAATTTTTTTGTTTTTATAAGATTTTATGTATCCGTAAAAAATTGACCAATACTGTTAGCTAACCTATTCGAGGAATTCAATTTTTGTATGGGCTCAAAATATTAGAAAACCGACTTATAACATAAGAAAAACATTGCCCAGGACTCTGTATGTACCACTTTGAATATATTTTCATATTTAAATTGATTTTTAGTATCCGCAAAAAAAATTGGTTAAAACAGTGAACTTTCCCCTTGGATAAAATTTCAATTTTTCAATTGTCGAGGGTTTTTTACTTAACCCTATGAGCAATTTTTTTTTATAAGATTTTAAGAATCCGTAAAAAATTGGCCAAAACACTGAGCTTATTCCTTCGAGGAATTCAATTTTCCACGGGCTTAAAATATCATAAAACCGACTTAAAACATAAGAAAACATTGCCCAGGGCTGTGTACGTACCACTTTGAATATATATTTGTATTTATACAATTTTTTAGTATCCGCAAAAAATTGGTTAAAATTGTGAACTTACCCCTTTGAGAAAATTTCAATTTTTCCACTGGCGCAAAATGTTACAAATTGACATGAATCATACGAAAAATTGTCGAGGGTTTTTTATTTACCCTATGAACAATATTTTTATTTTTATAAGATTTTAAGTAACCGTAAAAAATTGGCCAAAACTGTGAACTTACCCCTTCGAGGAATTCAATTTTTCCACGGGCTCAGAATATTAGAAAACCGACTTATAACATAAGAAAAACATCGCCGGTGGTTCTGTACGTACCAATTTGAATATAGATTTGTATTTATACTGATTTTTAGTATCAGCAAAAAATTGGTAAAACTGTGAACTTACCCCTTGGAGAAAATTTCAATTTTTCCACAGGGTCAAAATATTACAAAACTGACTTTAATCATAAGAAAAATTTTCGAGGATACAGTAATTAACCCTATGATCAATTTTTTTGTTTTTATAAAATTTTAAGTCTCCTTAAAAAATTGGCCAATACTGTTAGCTAACCTATTCGGGGAATTCAATTTTTCCACGGGCTCAAAATATCAAAAACCCGACTTATAACATCATAAAAACACTGCCCAGGGCTGTGTACATATCATTTTGAATATATTTTTGTATTTAAACTTATTTTTAGTATCCGCAAAAAATTGGTTAAAACTTTGAACTTACCATTAGGAGAAAATTTCAATTTTTCCACTGGCTCAAAATACTACAAAACTTACTTGAATCATACGAAAAATTGTCGAGGGTTTTGTTCTTAACCCTATGAACAATTTTTTTGTTTTTATAAGATTTTAAGTATCCGTAAAAAATTGGCCAAAACTGTGAGCTTACCCGTGCGAGGAATTAAATTTTTCCACGGGCTCAGAATATTAGAAAACCGACTTATAACATAAAAAAAACATCGACGGTGTTTGTGTACGCTACAATTTGAATATAGTTTTGTATTTATACTGATTTTTAGTATCCGAGAAAAATTGGTTGAAACTGTGAACTTAACCCCTTGGAGAAAATTTCAATTTTTCATAGAATTTCAATTTTTCCACTAGCTCATAATATTATCATACGAAAAATTGTCAAGGGTTTTTTACTTACCCCCATGAACAATTTTTTTTTTATTTTTTTTTAAGATTTTAAGAATCCGTAAAAAAATTGGCCAAAACATTGAGATTACCCCTTCTAGGAATTCAATTTTTCCATGGGGCTTAAAATATCAGAAAACCGACTTAAAACATAAGAAAAATATTGTCCAGGGCTGTGTACGTACCACTTTGAATATATATTTGTATTTATACAATTTTTTAGTATCCGCTAAAAATTGGTTAAAACTGTGAACTTACCCATTGGAGAAAATTTCAATTTTTCCACTGGAGCAAAATGTTACAAACTGACTTGAATCATGCGAAAAAATTTCGAGGGTTTTGTACTTACCCTTATGAAAAATATTTTTATTTTTATAAGATTTTAAGTAACCGTAAAAAATTGGACAAAACTGTGAACTTACCATTTCGAGGAATTCAATTTTTCTACGGGCTCAGAATATTAGAAAACCGACTTATTGAAAAATAGGCCACTTCTAGGAATTCAATTTTTCGTATGATTCAAGTCAGTTTTGTAATATTTTGAGCAAGTGGAAAAATTTAAATTTTCTCCAAGGGGTAAATTCACAGTTTTAACCAATTTTTTGCGTATACTAAAAATCATTAAATACAAAATATATTCAAAGTGGTACATACACAGCCCTGGGAAATGTTATTCTCATGTAATAAGTCGGTCTTAACCAATTTTTTTGCGGATACTAAAATTCAGTTTAAATACAAAAAATTATTCAAAGTGGTACGTACACAGCTAGGTAACTAAATTCACGTGGCTCACCCACGAGCGTGCTTTGAATTCGCACTCCGAGCAAAAAGGAGATTCTCTATCAAATTCGCGAATTTATCAATTGTAATTCACGAACTCATTTATCTTAATTCGCGTCTCTGTTTTTAAGAACATTTTTTGCTTAATTTGAATAAACTAACAATAATTTTTTCACGGCAAAAAATGCATGTCAGTCTCTGCAATTGACATCTTTGGTTTAATATGTAGGTCCCAACTTGATTGAGATGACAATGCAATCTAATTGTTATTTTCTTTATCTGATGCCTTCTTCATGAAGATTTAAGATATTATTTAATCAACTTTTATCTTCTTATATCCATATTTTATTTTATTTTCCATACAATATTTTGATTCCATTTCTCTAGTTATATACAACATGAAATAAAAGTGTTAAAAAAAATATTGTTAAAAATATTTTTATTTTATGCAAAAATAGCGATTTAGAATTAATTACTCTACCTTATTACTTTGTGCAATAAGACTAAATTGAAATTAACAATAATTTCAATTTTATCCAAGGGGAATGTTCATAGTTTTAACCAATTTTTTGCGGATACTAAAAATAAATTTAAATATGAAAATATATTCTAAGTGGTACATACAGAGCCCTGGGCAATGTTTTTCTTATGTTATATGTCAGTTTTCTGATATTTTGAGCCCGTGGAATAATTGAATTCCTCGAAAGGGTTATCTCACAGTATTGACCATTTTTTTACGGATACTTAAAATCTTATAAAAACAAAAAAATTGTTCATTAGGTTTACAACAAACCCCTCGACAATTTTTCGTATGATTCAAGTCAGTTTGTAACATTTTACTCCAGTGAAAAAATTGAAATTTCTCCAATGGGTAAGTTCAGAGTTTTAACCAATATTTTGCGGATACCAAAAAATTGTATAAATATAAATATATATTCAAAGTGGTACGTACACAGCCTTTGGCAATGTTATTCTTATGTTTTAAGTCGGCTTTATGATAATTTAATCCCATGGAAAAATTGTATTCCTCGAAGGGGTAAGCTCAGTGTTTTGGCCAATTTTTTACGGATTCTTAAAATCATATAAAAACAAAGAAAAAATTGTTCATAGGGGTAAGTAAAAAACCCTCGACAATTTTTCGTATAATAATATTATGAGCCAGTGGAAAAATTGAAATTTTATCCTAGGGGAAAGTTCACAGTTTTAACCAATTTTTTGCGAATACTAAAAATCAATTTAAATATGAAAATATATTCAAAGTGGTACATACTAAGCCCTGGGAAATGTTTTTCTGATGTTACAAGTCTGTTTTCTAATATTTTGAGTCCGTAGAAAAATTGAATTCCTCGAAGGGGTTAGCTAAAAATATTGGCCAATTTTTTACAAAGACTTAAAATCTTATAAAAATAAAAAGGTTGTTCATAGGGTTAATTACAAAATCCTCGACAATTTTTCGTATGATTCAAGTCAGTTTTGTAATATTTTGAGCTAGTGGAAAAATTTTAATTTTCTCCAAGGGATAAGTTCACAGTTTTAACCAATTTTTTGCGGATACTAAAAATAAATTTGGATACAAAATATATTCAAAGTGGTACCATACACAGCTCTGGGCAATGTTATTCTTATGTAATAAGTCGGTTTATCGATATTTCGAGACCATGCAAAAAATGAATTCCTCGAAGGGGTAAGCTCAGTGTTTGGCCAATTTTTTATGGATATTTAAAATCCTATAAAATATTTTTTCATAGGGGTAAGTACAAAACCCTCGACAATTTTTCGTTTGATAATATTTTGAGCCAGTGGAAAATTGAAATTCTCACCTAAGGGTAAGTTCACAGTTTTAACCAATTTTTTCGGGATACTAAAAATCAGTTTAAATACAAAAATATATTCAAAAAGGTACATACACAGCCCTGGGCAATGTTTTTCTGTTGTTGTAAGTCGGTTTTCTGAAATTTTGAGCCCGAGGTAAAATTGAATTCCTCGAATGGGTTAGTTAACTGTATATGCCAATTTTTTACGAAGACTTAAAATCTTATAAAAAAAAATATTGTTCATAGGGGTAAGTATAAAACCCTCGACCATTTTTCGTATGATTCAAGTCAGTTTTGTAATATTTTGAGCCTTTAACCAATTTTTTTGCGGACACTAAAATTCAATTTAAATAAAAAAAATTATTCAAAGTGGTACGTACACAGCTAGGTAACTAAATTCGCGTGGCTCACCTACGAGCGTGCTTTGAATTCGCACTCCGAGCATAAAAAGGAGATTCTCTATCAAATTCGCGAATTTATCAATTGTAATTGGCGAACTCATTTATCTTAATTCGCGTCTCTGTTTTTTAAGAACAACTTTTGCTTAATTTGAATGGATTAACAATAATTTTTTCACGGGAAAAGATGCATGTCAGTCTCTGCAATTGGCATCTTTCTTTTAATATGTAGGTCCCAACTTTTATAGTATCCAAAATTGTATATATGAAAAGTGAAAATTATCAAAAGTTGACGCTCTGAAGGCGCTATCAAAATCATTTTTTCTAAAATATGCCGCTCTGCGCTCTCGCTCATGCTCTCGCTCGGCGTTTTAGTTACCTAGGTACACAGCCTTGGGCATTGTTTTTCTTATGTTACAATTTGGTTTTCTGATATTTTGACCCCAAGGTAAAATTGAATTACTCAAAGGGGTAAAGTTCACAGGGGTAAGTACAAAACCCTCGACTATTTTTCGTATGATTCAAGTCAGTTTGTAACATTTTGCGCTAGTGGAAAAATTGAAATTTTCTCCAAGGGGTAAGTTCACAGTTTTAACCAATCAACTTTATCCACTGGCTCAAAATATTATCATAGGAAATATTGTCCAGGGTTTTGTACTTACCCCTATGCAAAAAAAAAATTGTTTTATCGGATTTTAAGAATCCATAAAAAATTGGCCAAAACAGTGAGCTTACCCCTTCGAGGAATTCAATTTTTCCACATGCTCAAAATATCATAAAATCGACTTTTAACTTAAGAAAAACATTGTCCAGGGATGTGTACATTCCACTTTGAATATATTTTTGTATTTAAACTGATATTTAATAACTGCAAAAAAATGGTTAAAATTGTGAACTTACCCCTTAGAAAAAATTTTAATTTTTCACTGGCTCAAAATATTACAAAACAAATTTGAAACATACGAAAAATTGTTGAGGGTTTTATACTTACCCCTATGAACAATGTCTTTTTTTTATAAGATTTTAAGTATCCGTAAAAAATTGGCCAAAACTGTGAACTTACCCATTCGAGTAATTCAATTTTACCTCGGGCTCAAAATACAGAAAACAAAATTATAACATAAGAAAAACAACCCAAGGCTGTGTACGTACCACTTTGAATATATTTTTATATTTAAACTGATTTTTAGTATCTGCAAAAAAAAATTGTTAAAACTGTGAACTTACCCCTTGGAGAAAATTTCAAATTTTTTCACTGGCTCAAAATATTACAAAACTGACTTGAATCATACAAAAAATTGTCGATGGTTTTGTACTTACCCCTATGAACAATATTTTTTTGTAAGATTTTAAGTATCAATAAAAAAATTGTTCAAAAATGTGAGCTTACCCCTTCGAGGAATTTTATTTTTTCACGAGCTAAAAATATCAGAAAACCAATTTATAACATTAAAAAAAAATTCCAAATGTTGTGTACATACCTCTTTGAATATATTTTTGTATTTAAACTGAATTTTAGTATCATAAAAAAATTGGTTAATATTGTGAACTTATCTCTTGGAGAAAATTTTCATATTTCCACTGGCTTAAAATATTACAAAATTAACCTGAATCATACGAAAAATTGTCGAGGATTTTGTACTTACCCCTATGAACAATGTTTTTGTTTTTATAAGATTTTAAGTATCCGTAAGAAATTGGCCAAAACTTTGAGCTTACCCCTTCGAGGAATTCAATTTTTTCCACGTGCTCAAAATATCCTAAAATCGACTTATAACATAAGAAAAACATTGCCCATGGATGCGTATGTACCACTTCAAATATATTTTTCTATGTATACAGATTTTTAGAATCCGCAAAAAATTGGTTAAAACTATGAGCTTACCCCTTGGAGAAAATTTCAATTTTTCCACTGTTTCAAAATATTACAAAACAGACTTGAATCATAAGAAAAATTGACGAGGGTTTTGTACATACCCTTATGAACAATTTTTTTATAAGATTTTAAGTATCCGCAAAAAATTGGTTAAAACTGTGAACTTAACCCTTGGAGAAAATTTCAATTTTTCCACTGGCTCAAAATATTACAAAACTGTCTTGAATCATAAGAAAAATTGTTTGGGGCACATACCCTTATGAACAATTTTTTTATAAGATTTTAAATATCCGTAAAAAATTGGCCAAAACTGTGAGCTTACCCCTTCGAGGAATTCAATTTTTCCACAGGTTCAAAATATCAGAAAATTGACTTATAACTTAAGAAAAACATTGCCCTAGACTGTGTAAGTACCACTTTGAATATATTTTTGTATTAAAACTAATATTTCGTATCTGCAAAAAAAATTGGTTGAAACTGTGAACTTACCGCTTGGAGAATACTGACTTGAATCAAACTAAAAATTGTCGAGGATTTTGTACTTGAATCAAAAAAAAAATTTGGAGATTTTAAATATCCGTAAAAAATTGGCCAAAACACTGAGCTTACCCCTTCAAGGAATTAAATTTTTGTACAGGTTCGAATTATTAGTAAACTGTCTTATAGCATAAGAAAAACAATTTTAATTTTTCCACTGGCTCAAAATATTAGAAAACTGACATGAATCATACGAAAAATTGTCGAGAGTTTTTTACTTACCACTATGAACAATTTTTTTTTCTTTTTATAAGATTTTAAGTATCAGTAAAAATTGGTTAAATGAGTTTACCCCCACGAGGAATTCAAAATTATAACATAAGAAAAACATTGTCCATAGTTATGTATGTAACACTTTGAATATATTCTTGTATTTATACAGATTTTTAGTATCCGCAAAAAATAGATTAAAACTGTAAACTTACCCCTTGGAGAAAATTTTAATTTTTTCACTGGCTCAAAATACTACAAAACTGACTTGAATCATAAGAAAAATTGTCGAGGGTTTTGTACTTACCCTCATGAACAATTTTTTTGTTTCTATAAGATTTTAAGTATACAAAACAATTGGCCAAAACAGTGAGCTGGCCCCTTCGAGTAATTCAATTTTTTCACCGGTTCAAAATATCATAAAATTGATTTATAACTTGAGAAAAACACTGCCCAGGGCTGTGTAAGTACCAATTTGAATATATTTTTGTATTTAAACTAATTTTTAGTATCTGCAAAAAAATGGTTAAAACTGTTAACTCACCCATTGGAGAAAATTTTAATTTATCACTGGCTCAAAATATTACAAAACTGACTTGAATCATACGAAAAATTGTCGAGAGTTTTGTACCTAGCCCTATGAACCATATTTTTATTTTTATTTATAAGATTTTAATTATTCGTAAAAAATGGACTCACCTGTGAGCTTACACATTCGAGGAATTAGATTTTTTCACGGGCTCAAAATATCAGTAAACCGTATTAACAAAAGAAAAACAATGCCCAGGGTTGTGTACGTACCAATTTGAATATATTTTTTTATTTAAATTAATTTTTAGTATCCGCAAAAAATTGGTTAAAACTGTGAACTTACCTCATGGAGAAATTTTTAATTTTTCCACTGCCTCAAAATATTAGAAAATTGTTGAGGGTTTTGTACTTACCACTATGAACAATTTCTTTTATTTTTATAAGATTTTAAGTATCCGTAAAGATTGGCTAAATGAGCTTACCCCTTCGAGGAATTCAGTTTTTCCACAGGCTCAAGATATCAGAAAATCGACTTATAACTTAAGAAAAACATTGTCCAGGGCTGTGTAAGTACCACTTTGAATATATTTTTGTATTTTTATAGATTTTTAGTATCCGCAATAAATTGGTTAAAACTGTGAACTTACCCCATGGAAAAAAATTCAATGTTTCCACTGGCTCAAAATATTACAAAACTGACTTGAATAAGAAAAATTGTCGAGAGTTTTGTACTTACCCTTATGAACACTTTTTTATTTTTATAAGATTTTAAGTATCCTTAAAAAAATTTCCAAAACTGTGAGCTTACCCCATCGAGGAATTCAATGTTTCCACGTGTTCAAAATATCATAAAATCGACTTATAACTTAAGAAAAACATTACCAAGGGCTGTTTAAGTACCACTTTGAATATATTTTTGTATTTAAACTGATTTTTAGTATCTGCAAAAAAAAATTGGTTAAAACTGTGAACTTAACCCTTGGAGAAAAATTTCAATTTTTTAACTGGCTCAAAATATTACAAAACTGACTTAAATCATATGAAGAATTGTCGAGGGTTTTTACTGACCCCTATGAAAAATATTTTCGTTTTTTTAAAATTTTAAGTATCCATAAAAAATTAGCCAAAATTGTGAGCTTACCCCTTCGAGGAATTCAATTTTTCCTCGGGCTCAATTATCACAAAAACGAATTATAACATAAAAAAACAATGCCCAGGGATGTGTACATACCACTTTGAATATATTTTTGTATTTAAACTGATGTTTATTATCCGCAAAAAATTGGTTAAAACTGTTAACTTACCTCATGGAGAAAATTTTAAATTTTTATAACTGGCCTAAAATATTAGAAAACTGACCTGAATCATACGAAAAATTATCGAGGGTTTTGTACTTATCCCTATGAACAATTTTTTTGTTTTTATAAGATTTCCAGTATACGTAAAATATTGGCGAAAACTTTGAGCTTACCCTTTAGAGGAATTCAATTTTTCCATGGGTTCAAAATATCTGAAAATCGACTTACAACTTAAGAAAAACATTGCCCAAGGCTGTATAAGTACCACTTTGAATATATTTATGTATTTATACTGATTTTTAGTATCAGCAAAAAATTGGTTAAAACTGTGAACTTTACCCCTGGAGAAAATATCAATTTTTCCACTGACTCAAAATATTACAAAACTGACTTGAATCATAAGAAAAATTGTCGAGGGTTTTGTACTTACCCTTATGAACAATTTTTTTATTTTTATAAGATTTTAAGTATCCTTAAAAAATTGGGAAAAATTGTGAGCTTACCCCTTCGGGGAATTCAATTTTTCCATATCAAAATATCAGAAAATCGACTTATACCTTAAGAAAAAACATTGGCCGGGGTTGTGTAAGTACCACTTTGAATATATTTTTGTATTTAAACTGAGTTTTAAAATCTCCCAAAAAAATTGGTTAAAACTGTGAACTTACCCCTTGGAGAAAATTTCAATTTTTCCACTGGATCAAAATATTACAAATCTGACTTGAATCATACGAAAAAATGTCGAGGGTTTTGTACTTACCCTTATGAACAATTTTTTTATTTTTATAAGATTTTAAGTATCCTTAAAAAATTGGCAAAAACTGTGAGTTTACCCCTTCGAGGAATTCAATTTTTCCACGGGTTCAAAATATTAGAAAATCGACTTATAACTTTAGGAAAACATTGTCCAGGGCGTTGTAAGTACCACTTTGAATATATTTTTGTATTTAAACTGATTTTTAGTATCTGCAAAAAAATTTGGTTAAAACTGTGAACTTACCCCCTCGAGAAAATTTCAATTTTTATACTAGCTCAAAATATTACAAAAACTTACTTGAATCATACGATAAATATTTGAGGGTTTGTACTTACCCCTATGAAAAATATTTTGGTTTTTTTTAAGATTTTAAGTATCCATAAAAAATTAGCCAAAACTGTTAGCTTACCTTTTCGAGGAATTCAATTTTTCCTCAGGCTCAAAATATCAGAAAAACGAATTACAACATAAAAAAAATAATGCCCAAGGATGTGTACGTACCACTTTGATTTTGTATTTAAATTAATTTTTAGTTTCCTCAAAAAATTGAGTAAAACGGTGAAATTACCCAATGGAGAAAATTTTAAATTTGTATAACAGGCTTAAAATATTAGAAAACTGGCCAGAATCATATTCGAAAGCTTGTCTTGATATTACTGAATATTTTTTTGAGCTTGTCTTGGAATTCTTTTCGTGAAAAATGGGTGTAATCGGTGAAAAATTGTGAAATCGATGAAATTTTGTAAAACGGATAAAACAAATTCATGAAATTGTTGAAAACATGTGAAATTGATGAAAATTGTGGTGAACACTGGCGAAGTTGGTGAAAAAATGGGTAAAATCGGTAAGAAAGTGCCCCTGAAATCGATAAATACATTTGAAATCGATAAAAATTCGGGTGATCGTGAAAATAAGGGTGAAACGACGACATTAGTGAAAAACAGGTGAAATCGGTGAAAAATGAATAAAGTCGGTGAAAACATGTGAAATCGATTAAATTTCTGGTGAAATTGGTGAAAATGAACATTTGAAATCAATTAAAAAATGTGTGAAATATGTGAAGATCTCTACTATTATAAAAGCATGAATATTTCTTAACTTTTTTGTGCGGACTAAAATACCCTTATTTAAGTTGTAAAGTGATATTTAATTTAATGACAAACATGTAAAAGTAATTGAAGAGGTATAATTAAACATGAAGTCTTATTATATTTATCTCCTACATAAACTGCTAAAATTTATAATTTTATCTTGCATCATTTTTTATAATTTTGATCTTCTTCTCTTATGATAGATAAAAACAAACTACAAAAAAAATATTATTCTTTTAATAGTCCCTTAAAAATATATATAAAAATTGTTATATTTTAGCATCAATATTTATTTAAGTAAAAAAATATTAATTAAAAGATTTAGTACAATATAAATCATAAACACTCTGAATACAAAAATTCAAAATGATATTCTCTTAAATATCATTATGTTAAAAAAAATTAAAATTGAACCGTATCTTACCTATGAAAGAATAAAAAATACTTATGATTTAGCTAAAGTACGTAATTTATTTTGGCTAGAATAGAAAAATATAAAGAATATTCAATAGTCCTAAAAAAAATATTCAATAATAAAAAGACATGCAAAACCTCAAATTTTATGGAATTCTTTTCGTGAAAAACGGGTGTAATTGGTGAAAAATTGTGAAATCGATGAAATTTTGTGAAACCGATAAAACAAATTCATGAAATTGTTGAAAACATGTGAAATCGATGAAAATTCTGGTGAACACTAGCAAAGTTGGTGAAAAAACAGGTGAAACTAGTAAGAAAGTGCCGCTGAAATTGATAAATACATGAGAAATCGATGAAAATTCGGGTGAAATAAGTGAAAAAAGGGTGAAACCGGTGAAATAACAACATCAGTGAAAAATGAATAAAGTCGGTGAAAAATGGTAAAGTCGGTGATAATATGTGAAATCAATTAAATCCGGTGAAATTGGTGAAAAGAACATGTGAAATCATTTAAAAAAATGTGCAAAATATGTGAAGACGGGTTAAACTGATAAAAACGAGTAAACTCAGTAAAAGAAGAGTGTAACCGAAAAAAACAAGATGAAACCGATAGAAAAATGGTTTAAAATAAAAATAAAAGTTAATTTGCTCTAATTAAAATTACCCATGAAATTAACTAGACACGTACAACGTACGTTCACTTTTCTAGTTACTAAAAAATACAAATATGTATGGCCAAGATAATTTGGATATTTTTCTAAATTTCCAGAGTATGTTTATTGCATCTTTCAAAGAGTATTTCGGTGTTCTTTGAAAAGTCAAATAAACAACAATTGTTTTTTTTAGAATTAAAGTTATTATCTCACTTTTGAAAAATAATCTCATCTTAAAAATCTCTTGTTTCTAAGAAAAACTTAAAAAACTCTATTTCTATTTGATATAAAGTAACACATTCTGTATTTTACAATATTTATATAAAAAAAATATATATATGATTTGACATAAAGTAACCTCTCTTGTACACTGTTGGGACTGTCTAAAATAAGATTTTGAGGGATGGGGAGCACATGAGATATCATTTATTTTGGTGACACATTTCCCCTTAGAATTTAACTTTAAATAATTTATTTTCTTAAAGACAAATTTAACATTTTTAATGAGTGAATTCAAAAACACCCCTTGTGTTTTGTCTGACTATAAAAAAGACTTATATTATTTTTATTAGCAACAAAACCTTGTACTTTTTTTTATTAACAAAAAAAACTCCTATCAAATCGAAATGACAATTTTACCCCACCAAGCAATACAAAAACATCCCTATTACCTAAAAGGTTACCAATAACCCCCGGTAACTTTAAAAATTGGAAATACACCCCCTCCTCCCTATTTTTTTTCTTGAAAAAATTGACAAAATTCTCCATATGATTTATGAATCTCATATCAAAAAGTTGACAAAAATCTTATCCCCCACAGTTACATGGTTTGGCACTTTTCCACCCATATATACAAAATAAACACTTTACCCCCTGAAAAATAAAATTAATTGCACTTTACCCCCTCAAATAATTTTATGCAATTTTTGTTTGACGGAAAATGTACATGTACCCCTCACATGAATTTTCAAGGGATAAATTAGTCACATCACTTCTTACTTGTCCAAATACTTGACTCATGACTTGTGAACCAAAATCTAAAGTTAAGTAGAAAAAAATATATTTGTAAAGAGAAAGGAAAAAATACGTGTCAATGAAATATTTGGGCGAAAAATCGATATTAAAACTAATTTACCCTTAAAATACACAAGTGAGACGCATATCTATGTTTTTTGTTGAACGAAATTGGTTTAAAATCATATGAAGAAAAAAGTGCAACTAATTTTATACGTGCTTATTTAATTTATACTTTTGGATGGTCTTAATTGTCAATTCGTATAAAAATTTAATTACTTGAGATTAAAGAGTTAGTATGTAATTAACATATGTTTATTTTTTCTAAAAGTCCGATGCCATGTCATCATTGGACATTTTGACCAAAATTTGTGGTTTAGATTTATTGTTGACTTTTTTTAGTGGTTAATATAGGACATCTCATCTCATGTACACATATCTCCTAGATTAAATCTTAATACCCTATGAATATTTGGACCATATCTCCTAGACTAAATCTTAAGTTGTTTTGTTTATTTAAAAGTCTATTAGATAAAGGGACCAATCTTAAACCTATCTTTGTTTACAATCTAGCGGTTAATAAACGAGAAGGATAGGGTCATGGGCCAATGTTTTGTCTTTATTTTAAGAAATATTAGAATAAGAAATTCCTATGCTGTTTAGTCTTTATTTTAAGCAGAGATATAAAATTGACCGCTATTTATCAGGATTAGCCACCTAATGTTACTTGTGTTTTGTGAGAAATTTGGAAATACAATTAGGCAACAATTAAATGGGAAGCTCAGCCCAACCCAGTAAAAATATAGAATAATGGGTTGGGTCAAGGTGGGAAAGAGCAGACCTGGGCGGAGTTCCTTAGGAACTGGCACATTTATGCAAAGAAGCCTAAACATGTCCAAGAAAATTAAAGGTGGCCAAATTAGCGATGGAAATTTAGGCCAACCAAAATCATACATAAAAGATTGCGCAAACCAAATGTAAATTATTAGTATATATATAATGGCTTTACCCAAACAAAAATTACAAATGGTAGACTGACTTTCTGGAACCTGCCTTCATTTACAGTGTAAAAGTTTATTGCATATGATGCCTTTGGAGCCCAAGCAAATTACCAGGCTTCTACAGAGAACACCTTCAAATCTCCGTTCTTTACGAAATAATCATCAGGCAACAAAATATACATTTCATAAAAATATTATAAGCTTAAGAGGCAGTGACAATAAAATGGCAACATTTTTATCAATAGATTGAAAAATTAATCAAATTAAATTATTAACAAATTGAAAAGCGCAAACACTAGAAAAGTTTGCCTCAGAGGTAGTGACAATCAAATATTATCGTCATATTTATCTCTGGTAGTACATGAAATAGGATATTACATCACGGGCAAACCATATTTCAATTCTATAAAAGAATCATATAGAAAAATAAGGTATGCATACATAATTAGAGCCTCAGTTGCGATGATTCATATGCATAAAGGATTAATCAAAGTATTAAACTCATAATTATTTAGTGTATGCATCATTGGCCCAACAAAATCTCAATAACTCAAACAGATACATTAATTGTGCAATCAAAATAAAAAACATAACACTTTTTTTGTATTTAAAGATTCGAAAAAAATAATGAAAATAGGGAGAGTGAAAGCTTATGCATCAGAGAGATTCCCATCGACAAATCAACATACTCAAATAAGAGTTCTGATGTCCCTGTCTGTTTTATCATCACTTGCATAAACATGTTCAACTACCTTAAAGCAAGCTAAGAATTCGATTTCAACGAGTTTTGAAAATTTCAATAACTTAATAAATTTGTTCGAATTAGGACTCGACATTAGTTTTAGCCTATCCTAAACCCGAATTTAATTGGTTCTAGCCCAATTCCACAAAAATCAATTGTTTTGGGGGACTTCAGGAAAAAAAATATGCAGTTTATCACAAAATAATAAAGGAAATTTTGTGCCTCAGATTTAATTATTTTCACAGTATAGAATCAAAGTATATTTAACACCATCCTTGGCACCTAAAAGTTTCAAACATCAAAAAGTCAATTTAATTCTTCTAGGAAAATAGAGTAATAACAAATATAGTGAATTTTTCAGTTATCTATGCTTGATCTAGATGGCCTAATTATTATTGGCTCAAATATATGAAATTACAAATAAAAAATTGCATCTTTCAGGCTAACCAAAAATCAAACATTCAATTAAATAAGAATAGCATCAGAGAGATTCCCATTAGAACAAGTCGTCTTTTCCCCAAAAGGGGTTCTGATGTCCCTGTCTATTTTCTCATCATTTGCAAAAAATGAAAAGTTAACAGTATATATTTAAATACCAAAAATTAGATATAAATCTAAAAATCATTGAAAGCCTCAGAGTAAATGCTTTTCATAGTGAGCCACTCAAAGTATATTTAACACCATCACAGGCAGAAACACATTCCAATAATAAATTGCACAAAAAATATAAAATTGATAAAAATAAGTTTCAAAGAATGCATCAGAGATTCTGATTTCCTTACAAAATTTATCATCTTTCTCCCAAAGGAGTATGACTAAATTTGAGCATTCATCATTTGCAAATTTCTTTTATCAATATAATAAATAAAGAACTGAAAAATGAAGCTTTACCCATTTCACAGATTGAGAGAAAGAAGGTAGCAGCGCGGCGCTAGGGTTTCATTTGAGTAATAATTTAGGGCTTATGGTGAGATGTCAATGTAGGCGTCTGTATATATAGGAGAAAGCGTGCTAGGGTTTAAGGATATGAAGAGTAATATTTGCAAAGATGTCCTTGTAGAAATATTGAAATTCGAACTTTCCCCATTCATTTATTTCTTGTGTATTTACTATTCAATTTGGAAGTTTTGCCGGGTTATCCATATCCGGAAGTAGTGGGTCGTATAGTAACTCGAAAGTTTTAGACTTTTAGTTTATGACTTCATGGAAACGGAAATCAGAGTAATTTTAAAATTCTCCATTTACTTCTAGACTCCCTGGTTGTTTGGTGTTTCCCAGATTTTTTTCGTGTTCGGAAAATGCCAAACAAACATGTTTTCTATTTTTCGAAATAAATTTTCCATCCATTAATTTTCTCAAACTACTCTCTCAAAAGCCAAACAAACAACAATTTTCTTATCTCTAAACAAAACCTATACAAACTCTACTTTGATTTGACATAAAGTAACATATCTCTTACACAATTTACCTCACATAACAAACATGATTTGACATAAAGTCTTACACACCTTACACCTACAACCCAACTCTTCCAAAAAAACCTACACCTACTTTATTTCTCAAACTACTCTCTCAAAACTCAAACAAACAACATTACGCAAATCGAGATTATTTCACAAACATTCACTACTCTCCCAAACTACTTTTCCAAACGCCAAACAAACATGCCCCATTATTTTTTTAATTTCATTTTTTCTTTATAATTTTTTTCCGGTGTTTCAGGATTTATTTTCAATATTTAGTCATATGTTTTCTAGTATATACTAGAAACGAAAATTTGATTAATGTCCTAATCAGAATGACTACTAGTACTTTCTCTATACGCTGATTCCTATAGATTTCCTGAAATGGAGATGGATTCACTAGTGGATGGACTCGATCAACTTGATTGAATGAATCCAAAATAGATTATTGGATCTATTGGATCATACTATATTTGAATACGATTCACGAATCCAGCCTATTCCTCAAGGTAATTTTTGGAAGCCTTCAAAATCTAAGTGAAAGGAGGAGCCATTTTGACCTAGTCATTCATAAATTAATTAAGTACACTAGGGAAAAAATGGGTCTCCTAATTATAACTATCATGCTTATTGTAAACAATCTGATCTTAACCAATTGATCAACCATGTTGCTTTTAATTTTAAACTGAGCTTCGAGTTGAAGTATTAATACTATAAAACATAAATGAATCAATATTAAGTTAAAATTGTACTACGCACTAGATTAATACATTATATCATATACAACTATTGCATGAAATAACTAATCAGCTGGATCAGGTGGATTAATCCAAGTCCTTGAATCATCGATAATCGAAAACTAGAAACAAGATACATAAAATTCCACATGAGTTTCAAAGTCAGCACATGTCAATTTATTGGTTCTAACTTCTAAGCAAGATACTTTTGTTAGGCCATCTCCAATGGAGATGGCCGGGGTCGGTGTGGGGTCAGGGGCGGCGGGAGAAGTCATCTCCAACGGAGACGAGGTCGGGCCGGGGCTCCGCGGAGCCCTGACGCGCCCCTCTTTAAGTTATACATTGGAAAATCACTCTTTTCAAACAGGTATTTATTGATTTAATAAGTAATCAAAGATTAATAATTGAAAAGAAAAAGGAAATTATCAAAAATTTCCACTAAAGCATTCATCTAATTACATTCTGAATAGATTGAGGTAATTCAAAATAACAAGCTGAAATCTTTCGTTTAATGCTCAAAATTTACTTAATCTACACTGCACTTAACGAAAAGAATGCATTAATTTTAGTTGATTAAAAGATCAAATTATATAATCCAATTAAATAATTCACTTGAATCTGTTTATTTCTATTGACATATACTTGTTTCCATATAACAACTAATATTTTAATTCTGAATTTATAATATTAATCAAATATTAGGTTTGACATTCTGGATTCCCATATATAATACTATTACTTTTAAACATTTCGGAACAATTAATTAAGGAAACAAATGAAATCCAACTTAGAAAAATTCCTAGCAAGTAAATATAATGAAACACCACAATTTTTTGTTCCTCGTTCTTCTATCAATTTGCTTTCTCGTAGCAAAAAGTTGTGATTTTTTTGGTCAACAATATCACCTTCACATAACCTATAGTTTTCCTCCAAATTCCCCACCACTACTGTTACATTGTGCAGCAGGAAATGATGATCTTGGTCTTGGATATCAAACACTTTATATATAATCCATTGGGAGATTTTCAGTGGAAATTTTGTGAAACCCCAACCCATAAACATTATATTTTTGTCGCTTTAGATGGGGTCCGAAAAGCATTGCCTTTGATGTTTAAATTGGAACAATTAATGATATTACAATATTAATTCCACAAAATAATAAAGTAGTAGTTACGTTGTTGTTGTGTGGATTTATAAAACATTTCTAATTTTTCTTCAACTTCTCCACACGAATTAGACAAGATTTAAAACTGATTACTTGAGTATGAAAATAATTGGATCTGGCCCAGTATATATTAAAGTAATTTAGCAAAATGGATCTGGCCCAGTTCAACTCAACAATTAGATTTACAATTTTTTGTTAAGTTGGGTCAGGCCGTCAGCCTATGTTTAGTTAGAATTAGTGTATGTTTAAGTTTTTGTTTGGTCGAATCAATAATATATGGATCTAATTAGAACAGTTATTGAGGTGCATTTTTAGTTCGAATTTTATTTGTATTCAATCTGAATTATTAAAATTTTTGTTCGATTAGATTGTGGAGCAAATGTGAATCTAAATCCATCCGTATCCGACAATAGATAAAAAATATATATATATACACACAATATTTTATTAAGATAAGTAACCTTAATAACTTTTTACCATCAATTTAAGAAAATATTAATTAAGATAGCTTGAAGATGTGACCTAGATGAAACTAAATTGTGATGTTAACAAACTTATGTTAAAAAATAACCTAGTCTGAATTTTGAAAGTGGCCTACAAGAAACATGAGTATCCACCACGGCATTATACAAAGAAATATGAGTATCCACCATGACAAAATTCAACCACGACGACTAGGCAACAGTTTATAGGGGTACGGTACGTTGTGGTGGATGTTTCCACCATTGCTTCGGCTATGGCTTGTGAGAATAATCACCACGATTTTCCTATGCCAATGTCAAAATATTCATATCCACCAAGGCCCTTAAATGTTGGGTTGGCAAAACTCATTTTTCTTGTATAGTGACATTTTAATAAAAGAAATCGTCTAGTCTGTTATTTATTTTATTTTGGAACAGATATCTTAGCAATAACTGCTCTCTAGTCAAAGCATGTGTTTATTTTGTTAAAAATGATTGATTGAATGACAAGAATTTGAATGGAGTGTTCCTTCTTGTTGTTTTCAATGCTTCCCACCAGAGGTATTGTATCCTTATCATTGACATTGACCCCTATTGCTCAAAACTTGGGATATTGGGAGAAATATCTCATGTCAAATCTCATGCACCATGACACCAAAACGTGAGGATGAAATTTTATTCCCACATAATGGAAAAACATGAATATGGAAATTAAAATCCGATAAATTATCTGTCTCCAAGGAAAATTATAGTCCATATCAATCTTAGATGATATTATGAAAGGAAATTGAGGTCGAAATTGAAGCTCAGTACGAATTAAATGTGGAATATAAAGTGCGGCTTTATTTATATAATTACTTTTAAAATTGTAGGTTGACAAATTAGGCGGCCGATTGAGGCCCCTTGAGTCGAAGGCCCAAAATTTTATAAATGTTATGGTGTTTTTTAATCATCCTATCTAAGTATATGTTATGCATAACATAATTGAAAATTGAAAACATAAATAAGTAGAGTAGGATATATTGCTCAAATTTGATTTATTTTATGTAGCTTGTCAATGCCGAGACAACGAAGTTAGCTCAAAACTATTGTTTATCCTCAAACTTTTGTGGGTTTTGGGTCTTTTCGTATGTTTTAGTGTTTTTGAGTCTTGTGATTAGATCTATAGTTTTTAGGCTTATGAGTTATATTTACTTATTTTAGTCTTTTCTAGCTCGAGATTATTTGCGAGCTAGAAATTTCAATAAACGGTACTCAAACAATCTTTAATAGAACGTGACACAAGTCGATTTCGAATGGCTTGATATTTTCCACAAATTTTACTATTTCTTAGTTTATCAATAGGGGTGTAATCGAGTCGAGTAGTATCGAAAACGACACAGTACTGTTCAAGCTTGGTTTGAATTTTGTCGAGTTTGAAATATTGTATTTAAGCTTGGTTTGATTGTTAAACGAGTCGAGCTCAAACGAGCTCGAACCGATTATCAAGTAGCTTGATATTTTACATGTATATTATCAATGTTTAGCTTATTGAGCCGAGCTTTAAAAGTTAACGAAAAATGATTTTCAAGGTTGTGTGATTAGTGCGACGAACCGAACTCAAACGAACTTTTATCGAATGAGCTCGAGTCGAGTATCAAGTAGCTTAGCTTGATTTTCAGCCCTACTTATCAATTCGAGCTCAAATTGTGTTTCAAAAGTTATTAAACGATAGATATGTTTTAGAATTGAGTTGATATGAAAAACAATTGAACTAAACAAAAATGTTTGTGCTCTAGTTGAATATTTTAGTATAATTTTCAAGTTTAAGCACATTTATTTACCTGTTTTGACTGATTATGAGCCTCTTTTCAAATATTTTCTTATGAGTAATATAAAATTGGTCCATAAAGTAGAGTTAAATTAAAACACCCACTCTAGTAACATGCATTTATTATATAATAATATTCACAGTATTGTAAAAGTTGTTTTCGTAATAAGAAGTTTTTCATAATTAAAATTAATAAAACTGTAATCTATTATGTCATAGGAAAAACTAAGTAAAATATAAAATATACATTAGCATAATTAAAAAATTTAACATTTAACCGATATCTAAAAAACAAGAAAAATTAATTTTTTTATACTTATTTTTTTCGTGACATAGGGCCCAAATTTTAAATTTCACATAGGACCCCAATAGTGTAGGACGGGCCCTGCGCGTAGCAATATATTTTAGGTTTTTGGTTGTCATAGGTAGAGACCGGACCTTAACTTATCGTCTCGTATACTTATGTATATATTGTTCGGTTTGAAAGAAAAGAAAATCAAAATTGAATTTTATGTTGAAGGAATGTATAGGGATCTAAGGCCGCCACCAACCGAACCTTTTGACCCCTTTTCAGCCCAATTGCCCTTTTGCCTTATTAAAAACTAATCTCCAACCGAAGGGCAATCATCCTCCATCTAATTAAATTTCACAACTTTTCCCACTCTCACTTTCCCTATTCTCCTCACTCTCACTTAATTTAATAAAAATAATAATGATAATGATAATGATGATGATAATAATAATAATAATAATAATAATAATAATTATTATTATTATTATTATAATAATTATTATATTCATAATAATAATAATAATTTTTTAATTAAAATCAAAATAATTTTGTTTAATAGTTAAACAACCATGAAAATAAGGCCATCTTAATAATAAGAAAATCAACGACTAAACATAATTAACGGAAAATAACACTTTATTTAAGATATAAAAACCAAAAATTTTTCTAGTTTATTTAATTCTTTTATTTGTATGAATTTTTTGAATATAGAAATTTTAAATCCCACAATTTAAACTAATCACTTTATTAAATTTAACACAAAAAAATATAATTTTATTATAAATAAATAAAACAAATTCAATTCATATATTAAAAATAAATAAAATTAATTTACAAAAAAAAATTAACTAAAAAACAAAAAAAAAAATATAGGCGTATGCTGGGCGCGTATGCCTGGAGGGTGGTCATTCAATGACCGCCCAATTGCCCAGTCCCCCGCCCCACAACCCCCTGTCCGCCGTGATCGCCCAATCTCCCCTCCTCCTTTTGCCATTTCCAACCGAAGGGTGCCGGCAATCCCCCTCATGTCCGGTTGCCTTGTCGGTTGGAGATGGCCTAACATGTATGCTTCCAAGCAAAGAGGCCCAACCAAACCACTCCAAATTTCACTAGTCCCAAAACTAAAATTTTAAGAAGATGGTTGGAAAAATTACTCAAATGCAAAAAATGTGGAAGGTAGTCGTGTTTTAGATTGAAGCTAGATATAAGGACAAGAAGAATCATATCACATGTGACTATATCATGTTTCATATGCAACAAAGTAATATATTTTGTCATGAATCAATGAAGTTGTGTTCAATTAACTTTAACTACAATAAATAAAAGGATGAGAGAGGGTTAAAGAAACATCACACAACTCACAATCACAACACAACTCACAAAACAACTTAATTACAGAATGTCACGTTTATTATTGCAGCCATATACTTACTTTATTTGGTTGGCTTTCAATACAGGTACTCCTGTATTTCATCATAATTAATTTTCGTCCGTATTTTATTTACCGTTCTTAATAAAGTCATTTGCACTAAATTAAAAATAAAGATGGAAATGAAATCATTGTCACAAAAACTACGTATTTTATTTTTAATATAATGCCAATGACTTAAAACTACGTACGTTCTCGGAAAAAAAAAAAAAACTTAAAACTACGTACTTTCTCTTCATCTTCCCGCAATGTTCATTAAATTATTAATTAGAAACTCCTAAATTAACTCGAGAAAGTATAGTATCACTTTGGGATGTATTTATTGACACTCCAATCAATCGTTTGGTTAGATGTCAAAAGTCTACGATGCATTTTTTTTGTTTTGTTTCATATATTCTTTTTATTCAGCTAACAATATATTTGACACATGAAAACTAACATTGACCTAACAAACTTCGACTCAATAAAGTATGGACTTGTGAAATTGTGAGGTCCCCAATATTACACTATATATGGAGTTAGGAGACCAAAAATGTGATATATATATATATATATATATATATATATATATATATATATATATATATATATATTGTAAATTTGAGACTAATTTATCAAAGTGTCCTAATGATGCATGGGTCTACCTAAGATTCGCAATGCTGATGTAATCACATCATATCTTCATGCTACAGTGCCCCCTTTTTCCTTTAATTCAAAGTTGCTAACAAGAAAGATTAAAACTAAAACAAAATCAAAAGAATTTTAATATGTTGCATATTAAAATTTGGGTCCAAAGCAGACAAACCCTACCAAGGTGAATATGGATTATGACACTGAAACACTAAAATTTCCACTAAGTATATTTCAAAATAAAAATTTGGGTAAAGGAATAGTACAAAATGGCTACTTACAAATTAAATGCATATAATATATCAAAATCATCCAAACTAGATTAGTAATATTTATGGATTTTAATAAATATACTCCTATCCAGCTAGCTAGTTTTAAATCTCACAATCCAATTTGTATCTAGTTTCATCTAGATAAAGTTCAAACTTGATCTGACCTATCTCCTCAAACCTAATAACTCTAAATATCGAAAGACATTGGTTTGATAAATTTCACCCATTTTTACTCTATAGAATTCGTTGCTTTAACATCAATGTCATATTTTTCTCCCTCAAATTCTAACATTCAAACTAAATTCTAATTGTATTTCAAATTTAAAAAACCTAAAAAACTCAATCTAAATGACAATTGTTGATACCCCATCCCACACACCCCCCCTATATATGTGCCCCACCACCCCCCACCACCCCATGACACACACTATGTTGTTACTGTAGTTTGATGTCATATATCTAATTTGTATATACTTCAATGGAAGTGTGATGCTTGATAGTTTAGTTGATATCAATTTATTAAGTTTTTTTTTTTGGATAATTCTATCAGTTTATTAAGTTTAACCTTTAATTCAATTTTTTTTACCTCAACCAAGAAACCCATACTTTTTTCTTTTAATTTTTTCTAGAAAATAATGTAATTAAAAGTTTATGTATTTAATTAGTTACTTTAGTATACGAAATATGTATTTTGTAATAGAATAACATAAAAAGATACTAATAAATGCTGATTAATCATATATTAAGACATGCATAGATTATGAACAGCATTTTTTAATAATATTATAAAATAATTATCTAGCTCTAAGGAATCATGTTACCAAAATTAAAAGATAGCTTTAGGCAATTAATAAAGAACTCCATCTTGCCTCAAAACATATAATTTATTGTATCTTAGTCCTAAAATCCAAAGAACTGACCAGACTTTCTTTAAACATGACTCAAATAAGATATTAGGACCAACTTGAATTAATTATGGCAGCTAGTAAGGTACAAGGACGATCTACTCTAATTTATTGGTAGAAAATTACGCAATATATATTGCATTATTGACCATGAACCCATCCACAAATGCAATGCTCCATACACGTACTTAAGATAATGACTCCGATGAAAAATTAAACACTTTCTAATTAAGAGGTTTAGCATTTAACTTCTGAAGTTTTTTGATGTACAAGAATTTTTAATAAATATAAACCAACAACTGAGACCTCACCAGTCATCAATCAAATTAAAGGATAAAGTATCGATCGGGTTACACAAAGTATATTATATATTCTTCAATAACTGTCATAGTTTCAGATAAAAGATAATATCTGAGAATTTCATTCGATCAAATTGATCATGCACTTTTAATTTTTCTTTTTTCCTTTTTGCATTTTATATTTTGATGCCAAAGTTATGGAAGAAAATGATCCATACTAGTTGGGTCTTTTTCCCTTGATGACAGTTTTCTTCTTATAGCATGACATATGATTTTTCTTTAAATCATTATTCGTTAAAGATTGCATCAGAAATTATTTTAATAACTGCCCAAATACAAAAAATTGCAAATAATAAACAACTACCAAATACTAGTAATAAACTATAATAAACACTCGTATTGCTGATGAGAGCAAATACCCTCATTAGTGGGAGTTTAACCCATGACGCCTTTTGGTACTTGAGCCTCAGCTTTGCTAACGACAATGATTCTTGAGGATTGCAATTATTTAGCAGGACCAATGGTTTACATTGAAGGCATGACGATTTTTATTGCAGTCACCAATACCTTTTTTTTTTTTTTTTTTTTTTTTATTTTCATTGACATATGACCTGTTAAATCTCGGAAAAAGGGTAATTAATTCTAACAAAATTTCAATAAAACTTGAGAAAAAAAATAAAGTTGGTGTCACAACTAATTTTCGTTGGCATTCTGACCTCATATATATTTATTTAGGATGACAAAATTGCCTCATATCAACCTAATTGCAGGCCATTTTTTAGGGCAATTGAAAAAGTGGCCGAATTTTGTCACTCGTGGGAGTCTTGACGTCAATTTGAAATTTTTTGACAAGGGTAATTTCCACCATACACCTCAAAATTATCATACTAGTTTACACTCTAAAATTAAAAATCAGCACCTTACATGCTCATTAAAAAATGGGGTTAATTTTTATAAAATAACAAAAGACGCAAATGAGATTGAATATGATAATAAAATACATGTATACTAGTTAAGGATTTTTTAATTAGTGTTAAATTAATTTAATAAATATCTTATTTTGTCCAAATATTACAATTCTCTTGTGCCTCGGAACCAATTTCATTCTACACATTTAAACTAATTTAAAAGTATTTGATATTAGTTAAATATCTACTACTAATAAAAATATTTTTTTTCGCATTCAACGGCATTTGTGTCTTTTTATCATTTTAAAGAATTTAAAATCAAGCCCCAATATTTTAATGGGTGTGTAATTACGTGTGCAAAAATATGATTTTTTAAGGTACATATTGCCAACTAACCTACCAAAAATCCCCAAGTTGAAGTCAAGAGGTGCACACGTGACAAAATTTGGGGTAATTTTTCCAACTGGACTCAATTTGAACTAAAATTGCTGACAATTAAGTAGATATTATTTCATTTAAAAAAAAAGATATTATTTTGCCATCCCAAATCTACATGGAACTTTTTTTAGAGTACTAGGACATTAGTTGTGTCTCCAATTATGTTTTTTTCACATGAAACTCGATAAGTGGTTTAGCTAATTAATTTTAAAGCATTGGAGTAGCCAATTTTTCAATCAATTGGCATATATAAATGTATGGAAGATTCGAAGTTAAAATAATATGGAAATTGGAATGTAGGGTGTGGATGTGGTTCAATGATTCGGAGTTAAAATATTCTTTTCTAATTTCCACTATAAATGGATCGGCTCCTCAAATCTTTTTTTGGCCCCAACTCATAGCACTCAAATAGTTTTTCCATGACGTCAGAACAACGTTTGATTTGTTCATGTCGGGTGAATCTTATGCTCATAGTGGTTTTTGTTTTTCAAAATTAAAATCATACAATTAATATCTGTAGATGTTTAAAACTAATTTTGTGCTTTGAACAGTACTTGGTACGATTCCAATAAGGTATATGATGTGGATTTTTTTGTTGGATCGGATTTAAGGTATGTATGCTCTTAATCTTCGATAAAATTATCGATTTATTTTCTCCGAGTTTGATTCACCTACAAAATAAAGGTATATTAGGCCGGGACAATTATATTGAAGCCCTTTGATGTTAAGTCAGCTAAATTGTATGGAGAAATCGGGAAAAATGAAAGATATTCTCATGTGTTATGTGAAACATGCACGAAATTACCTCGTGAAATTTTTATTGCATAGAACTTCCTTGTACTTCTAAAAACTTAGCACAAAAACTCCAACATGTTCAAAATAGGTCGTCTCATATCGGTTTATGTCAAAAAACTAATTTTGAAATATCCATGTGAAGTTGTAGGGACCGACATGAAGTATTTTAAAAGTGGTTTCTTCAAATTTGCAGATCTAAAACGGCATATTTTTAACAAATTTGTGGGCTTCGAATGTTAACATAAAATGGGATAGTAGCTTGCATTTATCGGGCCCGGAGAAATCAGATGAATATGTAACTTCGAATGGAAAAGACATGTTAGGCTCGTGCTCTGTTGAATAGACCAACTAGAACTTTCATTGTTTAGTAATATGAAACATTCCAGCCATGCCTTATCATCCAAGATCAGCGTTAGAAATTCAAAGCTAATTAAGGCTCCGATTTTTTTTTCCTTTTTTTTTTATTTTAGGAATCAACATTTAATTAATTAAAAAATAAACGGGGTACAAAATTTATACAAATGTGACCCACCATCATAGCACTGGAGGTCCGTATGATTAATAAAATCAAAAAGCGAGACATTTTTAGCTCATTTTGCACATAATAAATGAGCCGTAAAATTAGAGGGCATGTTTGTTTGGCGTTTGGGAAAGTAGTTTGGGAGAGTAGTGGAGGTTTGTGAAATAATCTCGATTTGCGTAATATTGTTTGTTTGGGTTTTGAGATAGTGGTTTGAGAAATAAAGTAGGTTTTTTTGGAAGAGTTGGGTTGTAGGTGTAAGATGTGTAAGACTTTATGTCAAATCATGTTTGATATATGAGATAAATTGTGTAAGAGATAGGTTACTTTATGTCAAATCAAAGTAGAGTTTGTACAGGTTTTGTTTAGAGATAAGAAAATTATTGTTTGTTTGACTTTTGGGAGAGTAGTTTGAGAAAATTAATGGATGAAAAATTTATTTCGAAAAATAGAAAATATTTTTGTTTGGCATTTCCCAAACACGAAAAAATTATGGGAAACGCCAAACAAACGGGCCAGAGTTTCTACAAAAAAAATATACACTTTCACAGTTTCACTTGGACGCCTTTTGGCCCAATATCTTTTGATGGCATCATCTATAGGATAAGAGGCCCAATCGACTTCTTGAGAGCCAGAGATGAAATTGATGCATTTAATCTGTCACTCTTAATCACCATTCTGTCCAAATAGAAGGTTTGAAGGAATCCATGATTGTGCAAGCTTCTTTAATTGCAACAGTCTCAATTGAAATGACATATTGATGTGGCTACAAAATGTTCGTTGTAACAACATGAAAGAAAGTCACATGCACGCTCATCTTGAGTCAGTCCTTTGAATTTTCTATCTTTGGGAAAAATCGTTCCTAGAAGCTTACAACCTTTTCAACTTAGTGCGTAATTTTATTGTCCGGTTAGATTATCTTAGAAAGCTTTCCTACTTAGTTGTTTCATAATTAAGTGGATACTGTTTGAACAACTCAGCCATTTGCGTAGCTGCAAATCAGTTTACTTTGTATATATGAATGATAATGCAAATGTTGTGGTTAAAGTAAGTTTCATGTAGTGATAATCAGGGACGAATCTTGTGTAAAGAAAGACAAAGTTGGGGGAATACTGAATTCTCATTAATAATCAATGTGTTATGTTACAAAGACAACGTAGGAGTATTTATAGAAGAAAGTAAAACATTCCTAATTCAAATAGGACTCTAACACTACTACTCAATCTATAACACTAATACTCCAATAACTCTAACACTCCTCCTCAAGCTAGAGCATACTATGCTCTAAGCTTGCAACAAAAAAGTTGAAACACAAAAATAATAAACAAAAAACTAATAACGATAACGAATTGACGACAGATGTAGCAATTGTTGACCATCAATCGCGAAAAATCCGTAAATCTCACTTATCCAAGTGTTTCACAAAATCAACCCAATTTATGGATCCCACTCTCCCGAGTGTATCCACGAAACCACCCAATGCATGAATCCCACTCTCCCGAGTGTATTCATCGAAACCACCCTAATTGTGAAACCCACTTCACCGAGTGTATCTACAAAATTACCAAACAATGACAACCAAAAGCCACAACTTCGATCAACAGTTTAACAATTCCAAAATACTAACAACTCGACAAACCCACAAACGTAACAAATCCAACACCCATCCATCGAAGAACCAATAAAAGATCTACCTAAAATCAGTGAACAAATTTCACACACACTAATGGCCCAAAACAACAACAAAGATATTTGCGAAACCCATCAGGGCTGGCGGCAATGGACAAATCAATACCAAATAAGAAAGGGGCGTGATGGTTGACGAGTGGACTCTGGAAGACGGCAGCGGAAAACAAGAAGAAAAAAAAAACGAAGGCAAGAAGAAAGACACGACAAAAAAGCAATACTGAACTTTTAGCAAATTTTGGGGCCGCGGCGTCTTATTAAGGTGGAGCCGCCACGGACAAGGTTTCACTCACTCTCAAACCCTAGATCGGTATCTGCTCTGATACCATGTAAAGAAAGACAAAGTTGGGGGAATACTGAATTCTCATTAATAATCAATGTGTTGTGTTACAAAGACATCGTAGGAGTATTTATAGAAGAAAGTAAAACATTCCTAATTCAAATAGGACTCTAACACTACTACTCAATCTATAACACTAATACTCCAATAACTCTAACATCTCCTACATCTCCTTCCTCTTCCACACCATCTCTTCCCATCACCACTCGCCCTAAATCCAGTCGTGCTTGTTCGAAAGTTCGTACAGATGGGACAATTCCATGGCCACCGCCTCGTGCTCACCTTACTGCGTCTTCTGATCCTATTCCTGATGAACCCAACTCTATCTCTCAAGCTTTAAAATTTCCAGATTGGCGTCTTGCTATGCAGGGGGAATTTGACGCACTTTTGTCTACTCAAACCTGGTCTCTTGTTCCACCTTCTCCGGAACAAAATCTTGTTGGGTGCCGATGGGTTTTTAAAACCAAATTTCTGGCCGATGGTACTATTGAGCGGCGTAAGGCTCGATTAGTCGCGAGGGGTTTTCATCAATTAGAGGGCCTCGATTACAATGAGACTTTTAGCCCAATCGTAAAACCTACAACTATTCGGTTAGTTCTCTCTGTTGCTGTCTCTTTGAATTGGCCAATTAACCAACTTGATGTGCAAAATGCGTTTCTTCATGGTAATTTGACTGAAAATGCTTACATGACACAACCTCCGGGTTTTACTCATCCGGATTTTCCTACATATGTTTGTAAATTAAATCGTGCTATTTACGGATTGAAGCAAGCTCCTTGTGCTTGGTATGAGCGTTTGAGCTCGAAGTTACTTGAATTGGGCTTTGTGGTTTCAAAATCTGATACTTCTTTATTTATTTATCGACACAATTCTGTGACATTGTACCTCCTTGTCTACGTGGATGATATTATTGTCACTGGGTCATGTCCAAATGCTATCTCTGATTTGGTTTCTTCACTTGGTTTGGCTTTCCCCATTAAAAATCTTGGTGGATTGCACTATTTCTTGGGATTGGAGTGCAAACGTACAGACATGGGCATGCATATTTCTCATAGAAAATATATTTCTGATCTATTAAAAAGGGCTAATATGGGCAACTGCAATCCTGTGAACAGCCCAATGGCACCCTCCACGAAGCTTTCAGCTTTTGACTCGGTTTCTTTTGAAAATCCCGTGCTTTATCGAAGTCTTGTGGGTAGTCTCCAATACTTATCGTTCACTCGACCAGATATTGCTTTTTCTGTTAACAAGGTGTGCCAATTTATGCACTCACCGTGTCTTTCACACTGGCAGAGTGTTAAGCGGATTCTCCGGGATTTAAAAGTCACAATTGATCATGGTCTTTTTCTCCGTTCATCAGTCAATCCATCTCTCGCTGCATACTCTGATGCCGATTGGGCAGGCTCTCTTGACGATCGAAAGTCCACCGGTGGTTTTTGTGTTTTCTTTGGTAAAAATCTTGTATCTTGGAGATCAAAGAAACAGTCGACCATTGCTCGGTCTAGTACTGAGGCTGAATATAAGGCTCTCGCACATGCCACTTGTGAAGTAATTTGGCTTCAGTCTCTTCTTGCTGATTTGGGGATTTTTGCTTCCAAGCCTCCGATCTTGTTTTGTGATAATTTGGGAGCAACTTATTTGTCTAAGAACCCAATCATGCATTCCCGAACTAAGCATGTTGACATAGACTATCACTTTGTTCGTGATCGAGTTCAATCAAGAGCCATTCAGATTTCTTTTCTTTCTAGTAAGGATCAACTTGCCGATATCTTCACCAAGCCATTGTCTTCTCCTCGTTTTTCAGCATTACGAACGAGCCTCTCTGTTGTCACCACCCAGCTTGGCTCGCGGGGGCGTATTGGAGTAGACTCAACACAAGATCAAACTCTTCTCACAGCTAAGCAACATGCACTATATAGAATACTATTCCACCAGACGTTTAGTGATAGTAGTCTTATAGAATGATCTGGTTTCTTTTCTACTCTATATAATAGGCCCTCTGTACATTTTGATATAATAACTCTAACATCTTGGATTGATAAGCTGGGGCGGCCGAGCTTAATCATTTGTAATATTTATTGACAAAAAAATGAAACTATTTTATTTGTAATCTAGAAAAACAACAATACTATAAAATATTGTCAATAAGAACTATATTGAATTTCAAATACAAAAATAATTTCATAAAATTATTAAAATTGCACACGACGTTCTTTCAAATAATACAATTCATATATTATAATATGAGTATCATGTTTCCCAAAATTTTATTTTCAGTGTAAATAATCAAATAATCGGAATATGTGTCAAACACCAAAAACCTTCCATTTCTAACTACGCTGGTGTATGCAAAAAAATTGAAAAGAGGCAATATGACTCCACATATAATTGTCAAATTTATTATTGGCAAAAATTCATTTTTGGCACAATTGAACTAGGCGTTTTTCAATTTTGGTACCATGGTGTCAATTTTGGTACCAATTCTAACTGGCTTTTTCAATTTTGGCACTTCCCGAAGTGCCAAAATTGAAAATGCAAGTCAGAATTGGTACCAAAATTGACACAATGGTACCAAATTTGAAAAACAACTAGTTCTATAGTGCCAAAAATGATTTTTTGCCAATTTCCCTCACCAATTACTTCTAATTCACAATTTATCCCACTCTCATTTTAATAATAATAAGAATAAGAATAATATTACTAAAATAGTAAAAAATTATATTAAAAAAAATATTTGGTTACACAATAATAATAATAGTTGTAATAATAATAATTTTTTTGCTACACATGTTATCATCAAACCATTAACTCATTGACTCAACTTTATTCAACAATTCCCCTCCTTTTTATGATGACAAAACATTCAACTAAGAACGTCTTCTAAGTCTTCACATTGGTCTTTACTCAAAGATGAAAATCACTTGGTTGAATAAGGATATACGATTATCTTCAGATATGAACTTCCGTTTATCAGTTGTATCCTTCTTTCAATTGTAAGTTGCCTCCTTCTCATTTTCTTCTTTCTCTTCTTCTCCTTATTATTCCAATAATGGAGACGTTACTTAGATGTATTACTTCTTCTCATTTTGAAGAGTCAGAAGCGATTCTTTTTTTATTCATTTTAAATCGTTCGAAATTATATAAACAACTTTTAAACCATATTTGAAAGTCGGGTCGAAATAATAAATGAACAAATCAATAGACTACATTGATGTGCTATATAAAAAATATATGAATAAAATAATATAGAAACTAATTTTATATACTCATAGTTAATTAAATAAGTATGCATACTATTATATGAGAATGTATAATATATTTATATTCCAAAATTTACATTTAGCCTTTGGAGTTGATCTTAGTTTTCTTTTTTCGCTATATCTCAAGAGATATTCCTTAATTTAAAATTAGAAGTATTATGAAACTTATGAATAATTTTTTTTTTTAATAAATTAAGATTTAGAAGACATTCTTAGTTGAATGTTTTGTCATCATAAAAAAAAAGGGAATTGTTGGATGAAGTTGAGTCAATGAGTTAATGGTTTGATGATAACATGTGTAGCAAAAAAAAATTATTATTACAGCCATTATTATTATTGTGTACCCACATATTTTTTTAGTATAATTTTTTTACTAATTTATTAATATTAATATTATTCTTATTATTATTAAAATGCGAGTGGGATAAATTGTGAATTGAAAGTAATTGGTGAGGGAAATTGGCAAAAAAATATTTTTGGCACCATAGAACTAGTTGTTTTTCAATTTTGGTGTCATTGTATCAATTTTGGTACCAATTCTGACTGAATTTTTCAATTTTAACACTTTCATGAGTTGACTGTCAACTCACGGAAGTGCCAAAATTGAAAAAGTCAGTCAGAATTGATATCAAAATTGACACCATGGTACCAAAATTGAAAAACGCCTAGTTCTATGGTGCCAGAAATTGAAAAACGCCTAGTTCTATGGTATCAAAATTGAAAAATGCATAGTTCTATGGTGTCAAAAATGAATTTCTGCCCATTTATTACATTACGTATTGTATTTTGATCTAGACAATATGTATGTATAGGGCTGAAAATCAAACCAAGCTACTCGATACTCGGCTCGAGCTCGTTCGATAAAAGCTCGTTTGAGCTCGGTTCGTCAAACAAATCAAACAAGCTTGAACAAGATTTCTCATTCGATAACTTTTGAAGCTCGGCTCGAGCTCGACTCGATAAGCTTAAAATTGAAAAATCACATGTAAAATACCAAGCTACTCGATACTCGGCTCGAGCTCGTTCGATAAAAGCTCGTTTGAGCTCGGTTCGTTAAGAAATCAAACCAAGCTCAAACACAAAATTTCAAGCTCGATAAAATTCAAACCAAGCTTGAACAACGTGTCGTTCGATACTACTCGGCTCGTTTACACCCCTATGTATGTATCTCACATTTCTAGAAAAAAAAAAAAAAAAACCATGAATGTATCTCAAATATAGTTAAAACCGACAATAATCCATAAATACGCGGTACAACCGATTTCTCGCAACTTTGTTAGACTTAATTTTGGGGCTTGGGATCATGAGGCCTTGTCCCATCCACATAAGAGAAAAATGGGTCATATGTACCTCTACTAATTATATTGTTTATAACTATATATATATATAGTAGTACTATATAAAAAGAATTCCAGTCATTTAAAATTAATTGTTTTGACATAAACAAAACACGATATGGCAATATCGCAAGCAAAAAATAAAGCTTTTATAATTACAAGATAATGGGGTAAAATGTCGTTAAATTATTGCTCTGAGAGAAACTAAGCGCGCTATGACAATATCGCCACCAAAAAACAAAGCATTTATAATTACAAGATTTTGTTGGTAAATATTAGAACTTGAGGAAATATTTCACTTATCTGGAAGGGAGCAAAACATCATCTATCACAATTTGATGTCTCATATATTTTTAGTGTCGCATAATAGATTCACTATCCAGTGAATGAGTAGGCTCAATAAAAAAAAAAAAGGTCATGTGTGAGCCCACGCAAACTTTGAATTTGCACATTTATCGATTGCAAAAGGTCATCTATCATATTTTGATATCTCATTTTAGTGTCACATGATAAATTCACCATTCAAATAAATATGTGGGCCCATACAAATTTGAATTTACATACTCGTCAATAGATTTATATGCATGATACCAAAATATAATAAATAATCCATCTTTCTTGTCAATAGATCTATACATATGATACAAAAATGTGACACGAAAATATGATACATCCCATCCCATGGGCGAGCAAAAAAGAGGTTCACAATTTTCTTATTGATTTTGGTCAAAGTCTCCCCTAGAGTTTATAATCTTATCGACATTATTTTTGTATGTATGAATATATTTGGGGATGAATCTTCCAGATCTTTCTATGAATTTAAGAAAACTTACAAAGGAATATACCATAAATATTTAATGATTAGTTAAATGCATCCATATCAGGAAATCATATCCAACTATGGAAAGATAAGGTCCAACGCGAAGACAAGTGGACTCTCAACACCCAAAATTTGGGTCATACTCATTTTTTAACATATATATTTCCATCCCATGCAGTACATCACTCGTCCTTATCACAATAATTAAAAAAAAGAAAGTATAATTAAGGATTTTAATAATTTAGGATTGACAAGTAAACATTAAGTCTCGATCATATATTTAATTATTAGTTTATAAAAATTGTGATTAAGACTACAAGGGACTTTAACTTATTATCATGCAGATGGTGAACATTATTATCATATTTATACAGAGAAATTTATACAAAGTAAGACTTCATGGCATAAGATTGAATTTGATGACAAAGTATGAGTGGGGTGTGTTATCGATTGTAAAACATTTAAAAATTAGATTATTGAACAAAATATTTAATATTATTATTTTAAATTTGTGATATGTATATTCATTAAATAAAAAAATAAATATTTTGAATTCAAGAATTACATTTTCTATTGAAAAAAGTTTCTTTTCCAAATAAAGTACACACATTTTATCTTTTTCACAAATCTTTTTTCTTTATTAATAAGTATAATTTTAAATAATATATTTATAATGAATTTGAATAAAATTAAAAATGTACACGAAAACCTAAGCCCCCCCCCCCCCTCCCCTCGACACTCCCTTCCCCACCCATTCAATGGCCGGTTGGGACATCAGTCTTTGTGCGAGAACACAATTCTCGATCAGGGGTTAAGATTTACACAATCACGAGCTTCTGAATTGGTGAGCTCCATGCAAACGCTAACCCCTCGTGTCTAAGCGCTAGTGAGTGTCCATGTGCCAGCCTTCGGTGGTGAGACCGACACTAGCTCATCTTGGTCTCACCTAGGCCGATATTCAAGAACAACATCCAAGATTCACGTGGTCTAGGCATAAAAGAGTTAACTTTTCCTAAAAGTAATATTTTTTTACTCTTAAAATACGGATTAGGGTTAAACCCAATTTGAACGATATTTCAGGTAATTTAATTTTGGAAAGGACACAATATTTTGATAATTATTGAATATTATTTCATTGTAGCGTCTAACAATATGAGATAATTTGATTTTTAAATTTTTTATGAAACATTTTTTATAATTTTATCCAACTTCACGGAGTGTAAAACAATTATCCTTGTATGTATATCTTTGTTTGTTTTTCCCAAACTATCCCTGAATGTATATGGTTTCTTGGGGTTTTTTGCACTTTGCACCCTCAAAAAATGGAAAATAGGCATTTTGCATCCTTAAAATATAAATTTAGCATTTTACACTCCCAAAAATATGAATAATTCATCACTTTATACCCTTTTTTATTTTTCTCAAAAAATATAGAGACAAAATAGGTAATTCATTTTTTGATCTTTGGCATTTTTCATCCCCGAAATATGAGAAATGGACATTTTGCACCCCTGAAATAAATTAGCACTTAACACCCTCGAATTAAGAACAATTCATCAACTTGCACCCCCGAAACACGAGAAATGGACACTTTGACCCCCCCCCCCCCTAAACATAAAATTAGCACTTAGCACATTAAATTAAGAAAAACTCAACAACTAGCACCCCTCGTTTTTTTGGGCAAAATTGACCACATGGGGCAAAAAACCCAGGGGAAAAATAGGTAATTAATTTTCTTTTTTCCATAATTTTGAATTACGTATTTTGCCCCTAGGTTTTTTTGACCTAGGTGGTCAACTTTGCCCGAAAAAAAACGAGGAGTGCTCGTTGTTGAGTTTTTCTTAATTTGAGGTGCTAAGTGCTAATTTTGTGTTTAGGGGGTTCAAAGTGTCAATTTCTCGTGTTTCGGTGGTGCAAGTTGTTGAGTTGTTCTTAATTTGAGGGTGCTAAGTGCTAATTCTATTTTGGGGGTGCAAAATGCCAAGTTCTCGTGTTTTGGGGGTGTAAAGTGCCAAAGATCCAAAAATTAATTATCTATTTTGTCCCTAGATTTTTCGAGAAAAATAAAAGAGGTGCAAAGTGCTGAATTGTTCATATTTTTGGGGTGTAAAGTGTTAAATTTATGTTTTAAGGGTGCAATGTGTCTATTTCCCATATTTTGGGGGTGTAAAGTTTAAAAAACCCGGCCCCTTGCTTTCCTCCACGCGTTGCAGCTCAGCTTATATATATTCCCACTCTACAGCTCATCTCTCTTTCTCTCTACGCGTGTTTGTTTCTCTCTTTCTCTACTCCATCTGTTTCTTTCTCTACCTAAATCTCCGTTTTCTCGGTCTAATTCCAGCCCCATATTAATATAACTCAAAAAAGAAGAAAAAAAAAGTCCGACGCTTTACACTTGGGAGGAAATTTCTCTTTCAACGAAAAGAATGGAAATTAATTAACAAAAAATAATAAAATAAAGTGCTTCTGGTTTGCTCGAAAAAGGGGATTAATTTTCGGTGTTTAATTGGACACGCGTAAATATATATAAGTACATAATTAGATTTTGGTATGAGGATGAGAGGTGAAATAGTGAAAAACAAAGAAGAAGAAGAAAAAGAGGTGAGGAACGAAGAGAAAAAAATGGTGGCGGTGATGCCGAGGAAGTATTCGTCGAAAGTTGTTGTGGTGGTGGGATACGCTCTTACTTCTAAGAAGATTAAGAGCTTTTTGCAGCCCAAACTTGAAGGATTGGCTAGGTAAAATCTGTTTTTGAAAAATGAAATGTGTTTGATGTTTGGAAAAAGAATAGGTTGTACTGTTGATTTGATTTTGTTGTTATCATTCTCTATTTTCTATTTTTTTGGTGTTTTGGGTTTTTTTTTTTTTTCTTCTGGTTATGGTGTAAATGATTTTGTATTCTTTAATTTTATGGTTTTTTTTTTGGGATGTGATGGTAGACATGTATAGGTTTTTTTAGATGAAAAATTATGTTCTGATTTCTTTGAAATATGTTTAAGATTAAAAAATTGGGTTGGTTTATTAGATGGGAAAATTTTGCTTGCGTGAGGGGATGTAACTGTGGAGTTTCCAAATTAAAAATATGAAGATGAATATTCTTAGAGGAATATCCTTGATGTGGTGTGGCCAATACAACATCAGAATGAATGTTCTTTCCGATATGCCTGCTCCTAACTAGGAGATGGAGTTTTAGTTTTGTCAGTTAAATATTAGAAAATTTTGAAGAATTTTTCAGATATTTTCGGGGAACATTTGGAAAATTGTAAACCAAAGAAACATGTTGAAGTACAAACTACTTATATTTTAGTTTGGATTGACTCAAACTCAAAAAAAGATAAACATATAGGTGTTTTTGGTGGAACATATCTAATTTTGATCCATGGTATTGTTTGCCTTGTTCGGAATTTGAGTTAATCACACGTGCCTTTGAGAAAAAGCTAGCCTTGTATGGGCTGGATGAGTCTCAACTTGGCAATTACACATATTCTTTTGTTGCATAACTAAGATGATAAATATCCCAATAGTTATGTACACTTTGGATGTTAGAATGGGGGCAAATTCACTACTCCCAAATTTATAGATAGTAGTATAGAGTAATGATAATTGGAGAGCTAGCTAATTATTGATAGCTTAACATCTCTTTTTCTCTAAATTTTCTTTTAACTAGTCATAGCTAATTCTATTTCGGTTTGTACAAAATTCAGGAACAAGGGAATTGTATTTGTTGCTATTGACCAAAGTAAACCCCTTTCAGATCAAGGTCCTTTTGACATTGTACTTCACAAGGTGAGGTTTTTCTTGCAATATTGTCTATTTGTTTATCCAAAATTCTGTTTTCTTGGCTACTTTGGATTGTATCATTGCATCTTACTTTTCCATCTCTTTTTGTGCAGTTATCTGGAAAAGAATGGCGTGGTGTACTTGAGGTAGGTCTCATCATTCATTATCTACATTTTTGTTAATAAGAAAGAGTTTATGGTTTAGAACTTATGGTTAGAATCCAGAATTTGGCTACTTAGGAAAAGATTACCAAAAATCGATAGAATGCATGGTTATGGAAAAGAGACAAATGCACTACATGGACATGTTTGTTGAAGGAAAAAAATGTATTTAAATATGAAACTATTTAGTTTTGCAATATATTTTGGATCAAATTCACCTAGAAGTCATCACCCTTGTCAATGTTCATCAGGATTACCGTAAGGCACATCCCGAGGTCACAGTTCTTGATCCTCCTGATGCCATTCAGCAAGTGCACAATCGGCAGTCTATGCTTCAGGATGTTGCTGACCTGGACTTGTCTGACCCCTATGGTAACTTTAATATAAATATATGTATGTATATATATGTGCTTTTGATAAATGAAATTTCTGACAATTTACATGGAATGCAGGAAAAGTTGGCGTCCCTAAACAGTTGGTGATCAAGAAAGATCCATCATCTATTCCTGATGAGGTGAACAAGGCTGGGCTTAGGCTACCTCTTGGTATGTCTCCATACTATCTATCTACGTCAGTAATTATACATTTCCTATATAATCAGCAAATTTATCCACATTTTAAATTTTGGTATATACAATGATTCAGTTGCAAAACCTTTGTTTGCCAAGTCGCATGAGCTTTCCCTTGCATATGATGAGATATCCCTCCAGAAGCTTGAACCTCCACTTGTTTTGCAGGAATTCATTAATCACGGTATATACGAGTTCATATTTCATCCGTCTACATTACGGAGTTCATCAAAAATGTTAATTCTATTTTTTTTTCCTTCATTGTTGTGGGTTTCAGGAGGTGTATTATTTAAAGTGTATATTGTTGGGGAAGCAATAAAAGTGGTGAGGCGTTTCTCGTTGCCTGACGTGAGTAAGCGTGAACTTTCAGAGAGTGCTGGTGTTTATCGCTTTCCAAGAGTATCTTGCGCTGCTGCATCTGCTGATGAAGCAGACTTAGACCCTTGTGTTGCTGGTGAGTAAACTTCGATTTATTGCGTTCTTAATTTCATTTAATTAGTTGGCAATTATTTGTCTTGGCTGATTAGTTTTACTTTTATTTTTCACTATTTTCTTGTAGAGCTCCCTCCACGACCGTTGCTCGAGAGACTGGCTAAGGAACTTCGCCGCAGGCTGGTACTTCCTCTAGTTCCCATTCTCTTATTTTTAAATTATATTTGATGAAAATAATATTTGTAAGTAATTTCTTGGTGTTGATGCCATCTTAATAGGGTCTTCGACTTTTCAACTTGGATATTATCCGAGAGCATGGAACTCGAGACAACTATTATGTGATAGATATTAACTATTTTCCAGGTAATTAAACTACTTGTGAACATGAAACACTGACATTGAATTTTGAATTGAAAAATGAATCATGTTTGTGTAATTTGCAGGATATGGGAAAATGCCAGAATATGAGCATATATTTACCGATTTCCTTCTGAGCCTGGCGGCACAAAGCAAGTAACAAAGCTAAAATAGCAAAGAAAAAGCCGTGTCAAAAGAGGTGCGGATGTGGATGTGGATGAGCCTGTGCTCGTGCTGTACAAGAAAAAAGATGATGCACCAAAGAGGGAGGAAAGAACGGATGTGCGATTCCGATGGGGTTCTCGATCGATGATGCATGGAAAAGCAATTCTTAGGAGTATTTCTTTTGTTTTTCAATAATTTTCTTTCTTCGCAATTTTGTCTTGGAAAAAGGAGTTCCAATTCATGATTATGTGGAAAGCCCTTTTATGTTCATATTTTTGTTGATGTTATTTTCGTGTGATTGACTAGTTACTTGTAGTCAGCTCACTCCTTGTAAATCCTACTTGTTGGATATTATGCAGCATAGAAATTCGAATTTTTCTGATCTTTACAAAGGAATTTAATTTATTTGATGGTGTTTTTGTAATTGGTGATTTGGTTAGACAATTTCCAAAGTTAGGTTAAATGATTTCCAGAAGATTCAACAATGTTTAAGATGCCCATTATTATTGTTATTATTTTCAAATTAGAATAAGTTGACGGAGCATGTGATTGTAATGGTTCTTTAATCTTTTAAAAATGTGAGTTGGATTGTGTATATGATTGCGTGTTCTCTACAAAATGTTAAGGATTGCATCTATCGGATCTACGATTCTTTTTGATTTGATAGTTCATTTTTGTTTTATAAGATGTATGATTATTGATCCTTGTATTATTATACTTATAGTATTTCTCAATCTCAAGATGAAAATTGTGGATGCAAAATAAAAAGAATCATAAGGAATGATACTGGTCATCCAGCACATATCTTATCTTCACAGCGGCAAAATATCTTACATCCCACATTTTGTTTTGTGTCACACATATTAAATGTGTGTAGTGTAGGTTCTCATATGTACAATTGTACAAATTAATGTCACCCACCCACAGACACTCACTTCAACTCAACGCCATCGGCTCAAATGCGAAATTAAATTTGTCTTCACCTTGACCCATCAATTTAGTTTAATTTATTACAACGGTCAAGGTGTCTCATTAATTACGTGGCCGGCGGATTTTTTGATTTGTTCATATTGGAAAATAAAAATGCATGCTGAGAATTTTGATAACATTACTATTGTAGATTGGTTTTATGGTATAAATAAAGGATGATACTCATTTTTTTATTAAATCAATTTCGCCTTGTGAATCCTATATAGTTTTTTACAATTTATTTTATAGTATTTCTATTTTTTGTTGTCCCCTCGACTCATAATCCTGTATACGTTCATGCTTACTTCGGTCGATTCGTAGACTGAGGTAAAACCCGATCTAATTCGCTTATTAACATTTATGCCTACTTTGATTGATCGTTTGAAATATCAAATTACACATAGTAGCGGCATCAAGCTTTTTTTTTTTAGATGGTAATTGAGGCATCAAGCTAAAAGTCTAAAATTATTGATTGTTGTATTTGTTGCACTAAGACTATGAATTAAAATTCCATCGTTTTCATCGATAACATGTTTCGATACGCTTTGTTGCCTAGCAATTCTCTTATCTTTTTAAATCTAGTAATTTTATCACAATTTTGCAGTTGTTTCAAACAATTTTGTTTTTAATATTCTCAATATATATATATATGCACTAAAAACGAAATTGCCCGCGACCAAACTCATTTGCATAATTTTAAGTAAGATATTGCCTTAAAATTAGTTCGCTTTTTTCTTTTTCTTTTTTTTTGATAATTATAATTAGTTCGTATTTAGAACATAGAATAAAAACAAAGACATTGAAACACACAGTGAATGTGTATGCGTGATTGATAGAGAAGATGAAGTTACTGGGATGTTGGCTGATGCTTGTGGGCACACTTCGATTAGCTTCTGTATGGTTCGGATTCTTCGACATTTGGGCTCTTCGCCTCGCCGTTTTCTCCCAAACCACCAGTATGTATGCTAATTTTCCATTTCTTAATCTATAATTAATTATTTCTGTTTTCTAATATAACTCCGCATTGCATGTTTATTCAAACCAATATAGCAATACTTATGTTTTAATTTCAATTTCCTCTCGGTGATGGGTTTTTGGTATTTGATTTGATCCAATTAGTTTGCGAAATGGTAGACTGTCATCAATTACTATTAAAAACATTTAAAGGAATTTTTTGTGTTATTGTACTAGTGTTTAGATATCGATTTAATAGATCATTACTTTAATTGCTATTATTGACCACAACTTAATTGCTTGAATGTAGATGAGCATTTAGAGCAATTAGTTGGTGGGAGCACAATTTATTTGCAAAACTGAGTAGGAAGAACATTTTGCTTGTCATAAAATTAGAAACAAGCTTGATGCTACACATGAAAATAATTTTTTGTTGGATTTTATGTTTGTTTAGTTGGGAATTTTTTCTTTTTGGATACAAACATTCTTATTAACATGTTTCTTGTATCGTGTGGCCTCTGCAGTCTGTTGTGACATTTCCATTTATGATTGTTTTAAAATTATATGCATGGCTATTCCCTACTCGAGATTTTGATAGTTTTATCTACGTGTTGTAGTGACTGATGTTCACGGACGAACATTTGGAGTTTGGACGTTGTTGACTTGCACCCTTTGCTTCCTTTGCGCGTTCAACCTTGACAACAAGCCTCTATATTTGGCTACTTTCCTGTCCTTCATCTACGCATTTGGCCATTTTTTGACTGAGTATCTCATTTACCATACCATGGCTATTACAAATCTGACAACTGTTGCCCTTTTTGCAGGTAAAATCGGAAAATGTTATCTCAAATTAATTATACACCACCAGTTACTAAGACATTTTATGTGCTATCTGTTTTCTGGAATGTTAAGCATGGATGTGCTATTTGCATCAAATAAACTGTGAAACTATGATAACGCGTGTGCTTCTCATAATAACCAATAGCATAAATGCTACTCCCATGGAGATGAGGGTTTTCGCCGTATGTAGACATCTATTGTTAATCAATTGCGATTTAGACTATACTTAGTGATCCGGTATTGCTTTTATATTGCAACATTAAATATCACTACTGTCAAACAATATAATTATCTCTATCTTCAGTCGCACATTTAAGTTAGTTTACAGAGTTGATGGCACAATCACGTGCGCTTTCCCTGCACGCACACTCTTACAGACCCCCTCCAAACACCAGGGATGTTGTTTTACATATTGCAGTTCCACCAATGTAGTTTTATACAACTATGAATGCTTTTTGTGTGATTTTCACATTAGGTGCTCTTTTTCACATTTGGGCTTCATTGTTTAACTTATAATTACATTAAGTACTGGAATACTATTTAACATCTTGATTATGTAATTTATTTTGAGGAACATGAACGAGTTACTGAGTAACTGTCTTTGCAGGTACATCCATTATATGGATGTCGTTGCAGTGGAATTCACATCAACCAGTCAAGAAAAAACACGTGTAGAATTGGCTGCAAGCTTTGAATTGATTATTCTTACGCTTTCTTGAAGCAGAAGATATTGACGACATTTTTGGCTCTTCTTCATTGACCTTGCTTAATTTGCGCTCAGTAAGCATGCACCTACCTACTTTGGATAGAATCTCATTATTTTTACTTCCAGGTTGCTAGAGCTATTACATGTCTTATCTGAGAAACTTTTTGCTTGCAACGATTCTTTCAATACTTTTGAACACGATTCAGTTTCTTTTATCTGCCAAAGTTTTATATATCAGACATCTGCATTATTACTGAGCATTTTCTGATGTGATATGTGTGTTCTTTCTTCTAAACAAGAGGTTAGTGAACACTTAGAATCTTTTGCTCTTTTGTATCTTTATCTGCCATTTGTCTACTGGAACCAGATACTCGTCATGTTGAAATTACGTGGCCGTTTGGAAGGCATTTCAAGTTTTGTCTGGATGCTTGAGTATTTGATTTGAGTTATCGCGATAATGTGAAAACTTATTTGAGTTTCAATGTAGTGCTTTTAAAAGTGACAAGTAGGGTGTTGGGACTCTAATTTTGTTATATGGTGTCAAATTATGTTTGATAACATTTAGAGTATGTTTGCAACTACTTATAAAACATTCTGAGATGAAAAAAAAATTAATAAATAAATAAAGAGTACTTGAAAGGTATTTGCAATGCGAATTTCTATCTGTTTCTCTTAAAAAAAGAAAAGGTCAAAATAAGCCTGAATTTAGAAATATCAGGTCAGGAACTACTTCTGGCATATCATGCCACTTTTTTGCATATCCAAGCACTACATACCTTTCATTCTCTACTACTATTAATTTTTTTTCTTCTTTTAAATCTCATATTTAAGCTAAAGCACAAGCATTGCGAACACCCGGTTATGTTATGTGAGCTTGGATGGTCATAATAGCTCTGTAATGATTTGATAATGTCTGGAAAAATTAGAAGTAATAATTAATACCATTTCAATCTGCAGCATCCTGTGAGTTTTGAATCATATCTCACAAAAATATGGCTCTTTTTTTTTTGTTTTTAAATTTCAATGAGTAAAATGACAAGGAAAATAAAAATAAACAACAAATGAACCTCAATGTTCTATTATTTCATGCAAGAAAAACATTTTTATTAGCTTTTCACTCTCTGAAATCCAAGAACCAAACGTAACCTAAAGTGACGGATAACCTTTACGGCGAATTTCTTGTATGTTGATTCTAATCTTTAATCTGCTAATCCTCCCATTGCTTCAGAAAGATTCAAAATTAATACCTAGTCCAATATAATTTACCCATGTTATTGGCATGATCTTCATCAAGTGTTGTAGTTCACTTATATCTCTATCTATCCGATTCCTTGTCATCTTCATCAATCAAATCCTGCAACTGAACATGCTCTGTTTCTTCTTCATCACCTGCATCTTTTCTTTCTTCATTCTCTAGTTCCGTTTCTTCGCCACCTTGTCTTACCGCAATTTCATATATTTGAAGCTTTAACACCTTCCTCCCCTTTTCCAATATTTGAAACTTACCCTCAGATATTTGTTCCATTAATTGATCAGCAGCTCTGTTGTTGTGGGATTGTTTTGCTTGGTAAATAAACCATATGCAAATAACAACTAGTACAAATATTTGAAGAGCCTTTGAGCTTTTTGACCTTTGATTCCTACTAGGTGATTGCTTCAGCATCATCATTGCTATCAAGGAGAAGAAACATTCTTGAATAAAAAGAAACTGAAAAATAGAACTTTAGCGGATATAAAAGGGAGTTTCAAGGATGATAGAGATAATCAAATATTATATTATAAGTAAGTGCAGAAGATAAAAAGAGTGGGACTGGAAATAATTAGAAGAAATGAAGCAGATAAGTTGTGCTTGCCTTTGGTGTATGAACTGCTACTGTGGTAGTTGGTGCTGAGCTTAGGTTTGATTTTATGAGGGCTTAGGCACAACTGCTCAAGAACATGGTCCCAACCATCACTATTGAAGAATATTGTGAAGGAATTGTTTGTTTGGGTATTTTAAAGGAGGTTCCAGAAATTTAGTGAATTTTCCTCGAGTTTTGTGCATTAAAAAATATACTTAAACATCCAATCTAAAACAAGGCCAATAACTCTATATTTATCAATTAGGCCACACTGGCATTTCTAACTGCACCAAAGTAATGCCAACCAGTTACCATTTTACAGCATCAAATAGGTTTAGGCAGGAAGAATTGGGGTTTGTAGTATACGTTCATTTCAACGAACTCAGGGACGGATCCAAGAGTCGAGGGTGAACTATATATATTGCTCATAATTTTTTATTTTACCATTACTTTCAATCTTTCTTTTCATAGTATAGGTAGATAAACATTCAATAAAATGAGTTAACAAAAAGAAATATCTTGAATTCAAGAAGCAATAATAATTTTATAAAAGCTAATTGTGATATTACAATAGTTCTACGAGCAAAGTCAATCTTTCTTTCGATAGGTTTTTTTTTTTTTTTGCATTATGTCAAAAAATTTAATTGGACTATATAATTATTTAGTTGAAGACAAAAATATTATTAGTTGAATTGTAATTTAATAAACATATTAAGTATTATTTCAAAATATAATACTTAGGGACTTTTGGATTTTTGAACAATAAAAATCATTTTTTTAAAAATAGATAATATAAATGAAAAAAGTTCAAATCTCTGGAACCCCATATGAATCCGCCCCTTGGGAGAACTAGTAAATCCTTGTTCCACAAATTAGTATAGGCTAGACCGCTGGAACTCATGTGTTAAAATTTTGTTTTCAGAGTATGTTTCGATGAGTCAAATATAAAACTTTTAGAGAAAATTTTACAAATTGTATCATTAAAATATGTTGAAATAAAAATTTCTCGGTTTTCGTTTTGATGGACTTGAAATACAGATATAAAAATATCATTTTAATCAAATAATCACATCATTAATTTACAATAATTACGAGTATTAACAAGAAGGGTAAAATTGATAGAAAAAGATTAATTTTACATTGAACTCCTAAAACGACAAATAAAAGTAAATAATTTTTTTTATCAAAACAATAAATAAAAAATAAAAAAAGAAGTAATTTATTGTACCACTAAAAGAATATGAGAAATAATTAACCTTTTAACTTCATTTTATAACCTCGAAATACACAAAAGTCTTGCTAAGTTCTCAATGCCGCTCTTTTTCTTCTCTTATTCTATATCTATCTATCTATACTTTAGTTTATAATAAATAATTTAAGTTTTTTTTCTTTTTTTGTGAAGACTAATGTACTCTTATTTTAATTGTAAAATAATATTTAATTCAATGGTAAATATGTAAAAATAGTTGAAGAAGAATAATTAGACATGGAATCTTTTTATATTAAGTATGGTAAATGTACAATTAGACATGAAATCTTATTATATTTATCTCCTACATAATCTCCTAAAATTTTGAAATTATCTTTTACATCAAATATTATAATTTCAATTTTCTTCTCTTATAACACATAAAATAGAAAAAACCATAAGAATTTTTTTTTTTTTAAATAGCTCCTAAAATATACATGTAAAATTATTTTAATTTAGCAGCAATATGTTTTAAGTAAAAATATGTATCATTGAAAGATTTAGTACAAAATAAGTCATATACAATCCTCTAAAAGCAAAATACTAAAATCAAATTCTCTTAAATATCATTATGCTATACAGAAGAAGAAAAAAAATTAAAAAATGAAAAGTCAAAATAGAATCACATATTACCTATAAATGAAAAAAAATGCTTATGAATTAGCTAAGAAATTAGTGTTAACCTCATACTTTCATGGAATTCGTTTCGTGAATGAGTGAAATTGGTAAAAAAAAAAAATGGTGAAATCGATGAAAATTGCTGAAATCAATAAAAAAAATTCAATAAAAACATGTGAAAACGATGAAAGTCTGATGAATTGGTGAACACTGGTGAAGTTGGTTAAAAATGGGTGAAACCGGTAAATAAAAAAGTGCAACGAGAAATCGTAAATACATTTCAAATCGATATAATAAATCAGGTGAAATTTGTTAAAAATGGACGAAAACGGGTAAAATCGATTAAAAAAGATAAAGTTTGTGAAAATATGTGAATCAATGAAATTATTTCAAGTGGAATTTGTAAGAAAAAAGATGAAACAAGTGAAATCCGGTAAAAACGGGTAAAGCCGATGAAAAAAGAGTAAAATTGGTTAGAAAAGCGTAAAGTCGGTAAAAACATATTTAATCAATGTAAAATTCAAGTGAATAACATGTGAAATCAGGTAAAGAAACACATGTGAAATAGGTGAAAATGGGTTAATTGATAAAAACAAGTGAAATCATTAAAAAAAAAATTAATCGACAAAAATGAGGTGAAATCGTTATAAAAATTGGAAAACAATGAAAAAGAGAGAATTACACTTGTGGTACCAAACTATAATTCGATTCTCACTTGTGGTACCATAAAAATTAAGGCCGACACATTTGGTACCACAATTTAAGAAATCGAATCACTTTTGGTATCGCCGTTAAAAATGGTCGTTAAGTGATGATGTGGCAGTTAAGTCTTATTGCAAAATTGATGTCATTACTTATGTTGACCGACAATTCTACCCCATAACATTTCAGGTTGGCAAAATAACCCCACATCTTTAAATTTACTGACGATTTTAGTCCGCATTGTTGCCAAATTTCAAAATTGAACTATTCTCATGGACCAAAAGTTTTGGGATGGTTTTGTTTGTTGCTCAGGAGTTTTGGACTGCTCTTGTGATTTACCAAAAATCACCATTGCTACATGCGTGAACTTGTTCATGAAGAAGGTGAACATCGACCAACCAAAATCAACCACTAACCTTTGACACCACCAAAAGTGAATATCGATCTCAAAAACAGCAAAAGAACAGTTAACTTGAAGAAATTCGCAACAAATTGAAAAAACGTAATTGTTAGGGTTTACGAACTAAACGCGCCGCCCAAATGGGCGGAGCTCAGACGGTCGTGAAATCTGGAATCAAGCCATGGAATAAGTTGCCTGTGACATGGGTTTCCTAAAGGTGTGATCAATTTTGAGAGAGGTGGAGGGGTTTGGCCGGAATCCACTTTTGAAGGTGCGGTGGCCTGGGATTTAGGGGGTGGGGGTGAGGTAGGTTTTAGTTTTTTTTTTTTAATTATAATTATTTATTAATATTATATAATTTATTATTTTAATAAATATTAAATAAAAATTAATACTATTATATAAATCTTAGATTTGAAAAGAATATTTTTTGTATAAACATTTATATTCAAGTATTATTTTATTTTTTAATATTATTTAATAAAATCAAATTAATTATATAAATATAGTAAGTAAAATCTTCAAATTGGTCCGCACGTGGTGTTATTTGAGTTAATTTTGAAATTTGGCAACAATGTGTACTAAAATAGTAAGTAAATTTGAAAATATGGGGTTATTTTGCCAACCTAAAATATTATGGGGTAGAATTGACAGTCAACATAATTAATAACATCAATTTTGCAAGAAGACTTAACTGCCACGTCATCACTTAACGGCTATTTTTAACGGCGGTACCAAAAGTGATTCGATTTCTTAAATTGTGGTACCAAATGTATCGGCCTTAATTTTTGTAGTACCACAAGTAAGAATCTACATATAGTTTGGTACCACAAGTACAATTCTCTCCAATGAAAAATGTTATAACTTATAAAAGAAAGGGGTAAATCGCTAAAAAAAATATAAACTGGTAAAAATTAAACAATGAGAACATATGAATCTATGAAAATTTGTGTGAAATTTGTAAGGAAACGGATGAAAATGGAAAATGGATAAAATCAGTGTAAAAGGGTAAGTCAAAAGAGCTTAAAGTCGGTCAAAACATGTTTCATCAATGAAAAATTCAGGTGAATAATATGTGAAATCAGTGAAATAGGTGAAAACGAGTTAAACTTTAACCGACAAAAACAAGATGAAATCGGTGGAAAAATGGTTTAAATTGGAAAAAAATTGAAGAAAAATGGAAAAACAATGAAAAAGGTAATAACTAATAAAAAAAAAATCGCTAAAAAAATATATTAACCGGTAAAAAAGCTTAAACAATGGGAACATATGAATCTATGAAACATCGGGTGAAATTGGTGAAATCAGTAAGAAAAAAAGCTTGTGAAAAGTTCGGGTGAAATTTGTAAAGAAACGGATGAAACATGTATCATCAGTGAATAGCGGATAAACTTAACTTGAAAACTACTATTACAGAACAAATTCTATAAGATGTCCCGACTATATCAGTCATCATTTTATATTTTATTACAACTAATTAAAGTCATCATTATTTTTTTGGTAAAACAATAATAATTAATAAAAATAAATTTCATAAAAACAAAATAGAAATCAGTCATAAATATATGATGTTTTATGGCATAAAAAAGAAGAAGCTAATTTTACCCTAATTTACGAAAAATACCTATGAAATTAAAATTAAAAACGTACAACGCACGTGCAGTTTTATAGTACAACAAATAGTACAACAAGAAATTACTGATAATTTGCAACATAAACTTGGAAGCGAGCGGTAAAATAAAAGTATTGTTTGGTATATATATATACGTAACGTAGGTTCTTATATGAATTATGAATCTTGTAAAATACGAAAACCAGGACTGTAACTGCACAGTACTGCATATGCACTGGTGTCAGAATTTTTTTGATTTTGATGATAGTTTAAGTTGATTGATTGATACCCTTGCCTTAGGCGACTCTTCTCTCTCTTTTTCCTCGTTTAAATTACCAAACCCGAATGTCATGTCCTCCCAATTGCACAGAAAATGATGCAAAATGGAGTATAATATATATATTTTCTCATTCATGTCTATATTAACCATCGTCATGTGAATAGAATTAATTAAATATTTTCTTCATCCTAAATTATTTATCGTTTTACATATTTTCACACATATTAAGACACCTATTAAGTAACCTTAGTTTTCAAAAAAAAATATATACCTAAAATACCCTTATTCTTTATTTATCCCACCATTAACTATTTACACGTTATTCAAATTTTATACTCTCTCTCTTACTTTTTCTCTTACATACCTAAAATATATAATTAAAAGTGTATTGAAATTCTAAAATAATAAATAATTTGAAACACATTTTTTTTCTTTTAAAACGATAAATAATTTGGATCAGATGGAGTAATTTACTAATATCCCATTATGATGTAACGATTTATTTGGTGTAGACACTTTCGTGGATCGTGACAACACTTAAAATAATTATGTGTTTGCATTTCTTCTAATCAGTCAACATGTGAATTCTCTAGTTCTAGTATTACTATTACATAATTATGTGCTAGCATTGGGAAAACCATTTCTTCTAATCAGTCAACAAACCATTTTTTCGATTTGTTGCCCCAGGACCAAAAATGCTAACCGATATGGGACCAAAAATGATAACCAAGACAATCATATGGAACCAAAAGTACTATACAGAGTCTATTCAACATACTAGGAGTGTTCAATAGAGATTATTGAGCGGGACAAAAGTGCAAACTATTTCAAAAAATTGAGATTAAAGGTGCAATTTTGTAAAGAATATGACCAAAAATGTAATTTTACAAATTATGGGACTGAAAATGGTAAGCGTCCGGTCTTATGGAACTAAAAATGCGAAAGTAAAATGCAAATTTGACAGACAGTAATCATATACTAATACCATCATAATTCAACAAAGGTAAATAACTTAATTATATAGACCCGAAAGGCATAAAGAATTCATAAATTACCTCTGTAAATGGTGAATAATTGGGTAGTTAAGCATTTCACCCCCTATAAATTGAAACATATGAACAGTCGAAGAAAAAAGAATTGAATAATATTTACTTGATGGACTATTAACTAACTAATTAACAAAAGATGGGGTGGTGAACTACTTCAAATGAATTCAAGGGTTGAAAATGAAGTCTCCACATTTACACTTCCAACACACAGGCTTGTAATTTGAAAGGCCATCTCCTCTTGAATATGCATAAAAATAAATGCTTTTTCTTTTTGCTTTTGAGGGCACAATTGGAACTTGAATTGCTTCACAATGCCCACAAGATTTGCACTTTTCATCACATCTTGGAGGCATTGACCCTATCATTGATCTCCTCTGCATTCAAAAGCCAATCAATTTTTTTATTTTAATTTCTTTAAGTTAAATAAATCAGATAAAAACTAAGAAAATAGACAACCAAATTAAAGAATCTTACCAGAGTGGAATGTGAAAATTCTGTGAATTTTCTACCTAAGACATGCAAAATAAAAAAAACAGAGTAATTAAGTTTCACAACAGAAATTTAGACATTAATTTGCAAAAAAAAAAAAAAAAAAAGGAATTTTAACTTACCATTAGCCATGACATTACATGAAACAAGTAACAAGGCCAATGTTAGAAGATAAATGAATATGTGTCTACTTTCTTCTGGAATTAATTTGTTGCAGGCCATGGATTTGTTATGGAGAAAATATAAATATAGGTAGAAAGAAGTGCAGTGTATTTTTGAAGGGGTGACCTTAAATTAATGTGCAATGCTTCTTGAAAAATAATATTAGAAAAGAAAAGAATTAATTGACTTCCTCCTATCCTTTACAATGATTGTACTCGCAAGACAAAAAGGAATGCTGCAAAAAGATCAATGAAGAAAACAACTTGAGATAGGATCTGAAAATGGAAAGACTTTTTTGTCCCTCGTTTTATGAGCCCAAATTGGAAATTTTGGCACTGTTCTTCCACATGAATTAAGACAGCTAAGCTGCAAATGAGGAAGTGAAAGAATGGAAGCAATTCTTACAATAAATGGAACAAAGCAAATGGTTGAGTCTTACCTATTATATGCACACACACAAATTTAAATGGAGAGATGATTTTATTTTATATACTGTACTGTTATTTTTTTTTTCACAAGAAAGGGACATGCATGTGAATTACTGGTTGGGTTTTATCACTTTATGGGCTTTCGTTTCCCAATAACTGCAATTTTTTCATTTTAATTGTCCCATCCTAATATGTCTGTGTGTGTCACCCTAGACATTTTCTCTTTTTAATATGAATGGGTGATTGATGTAGTGGAAGTAATATGAATGGGTGATTGATGTAGTGGAAGGTACTAAACCATACAATATGACAAATTAAATTCATATTCGAGTTCCCACTCGAAAAGATTTTCATGTAATGTGTTTCACGTGCCCCGAAAGATATTAGATCAAGTCTAATACTTTTTTCTGCGTATTGAAACAGTTCAATTAGTATTTGTTTTCCAAGAAGTTAGGCTAGGTGAATATAGGTGTAGATAGGGCTATGTTGCACCGACACTGATTCGACGACTCTTTTTCAGAAAATTTTTAGGATACGACACGGCATGGATACGTATATTAAAAAACAAAAAAACTATATAGTTTATATAAAAATAAAATAAATTAGCATCATAGTCAATGAATTAACATTCATTCTAATATTCCAAACACAAAATCAAAAGAAAAGATCACAAAAGATGTATAAATTCACTCTAAGCACGTTGTAAATGATTCAAAACAAGTCTCATATGAAAAAAAAATATCAAAACAAGTCTCATAAGAAAAATAATCACTCCAAGTACATAACAATTAGTCAATTACATGAAAAATTGTTCGAAATCTTCAAATAAAATTAGTTTTTTTATTACAAGATAGAAATACCACCTTTTTTTTTTTTCTTCTTTTGCTTCAGATTTTTTTTATAGCAATTACCTAGAGGTTAAAAGATAATACATTTCTTGCCATACAGAGAGAAAGAGTATGGTTTAGGTGCAATGGAGTTTAACAATGCGGCACCGTCACTGAATAGAAACACCAGATAAAAGAACTCCAAATAACTCTAATTTTAGGCCATAATGTCAATAATTTTTGTAAAAGAAGTAAACATTGTTGATGGAAAAAGAAGAAAAAAACAAAAACCCAACTCAAATTTCAAAGAAATAAAACATAATTGCACAAAAATGAGGTAGAGAGGAAGAGAAGTACCTGTAAATTTGAATAAATTGGAAGAGAATTCTTGAACTAAGGTTTGTGAAATGAATGAAATTGGAGAGTTAAGGAGTTGTTTTAATTTGTGTTTGGAATGAAGAGGAATAGTACTATGTATAAGTTTAATCGACTAGTTCACAAAAGTATTTTCTGATTTTTTTAATTAAGTTTCAAATTTGTAATTTTAACCCACAATTTTGATAAAAATTGCAGAAAGACCCCCGCCGTGTCCAAGCCCGAGTCATGCCGAGTCCTTGACCGAGTCCTGCCGAGTCCTTGACCGTATCCCCACCGAGTCCAAGACCGTATTTTCTCGGACTCGTCATGTGGCGAGTCCGACGCGTGTCCGAGCCGAGTCGCACGCGTGTCCGAGTCCGTAAAGACTCCGACTCTGCATAGTGGAATTTTTTGAAGTATCGCTTCATAGAGATAGGGCAAGGCAGTTGATCTGAATGCGATGACATTTACTAGTTGCTTACAAATCCACGCAATGTATAATGAATTCGTGCTAGTTATTTACTTTACCTTGTTTTATGTTTTGCTATTCAATACGTCAGTTCAATGTGTTTGATGTTAGGTAGACTTAGAAGCCATCCGATCTTGGCTATTTTAGTCGAACCGGGTTTCAAGTCTAGGTAGGGGTGCAATCGAGTCGAGTAATGTGTTTAAGCTTTATTTGAATTTTATCGAACTTGAAATTTTGTGTTTGAGTTTGGTTTAATTGATAAACGGGCAGAGCTCGATGAACTTTTATCGAACGAGCTCGAGCGAGTAGCCTGATATTTTATATGTATTTTATCAATGTTTAGCTTAGGCCATCTCCAATGGAGATGGCCGGGGTCGGGGGTGGCGGGAGAAGTCATCTCCAACGGAGACGGGGTCGGGGCGGGGTGGGCAACGGGGCGGGAACGGGCCGGGGCCGGGGCTCCGCGGAGCCCTGGCCGCGGCTCGTTCCCACGTGGGATTTCTGGAGAAGAAAGAGGGGCACGTGAGTTTACGCGCCCCTCCCCTGATTGGACCCCTTTTTTTTATTTTCTTTATTAAAATTAGTTTATTTAATAAGTTTAATAAAATAAATAAATAAATAATAAATTAAATTTAACACCTAAGAATTGAATTATTTAATAAAAATAAAAATATAGAGATAATTTGTTTGCATTTAATAAGTTCTAATTAATTGTTTTAATAAAAAAAAGGAGATAATAAGTTTAATAAAATAAATAAATAATTAATAAAATTAAATTTAACACCTAAGAATTGAATTATTTAATAAAAATAAAAATACAGAGATAATTTTTTTGTATTTAATAAGTTCTAATTAATTGTTTTAATAAAAAAAAAAGGAGATATGCAAAAATTGGGATTGCCCGAAAGCTAGAGAATTGGACTGTATTCGTGTCCGCAGGCTCGCACAAGTCTTGAAGGTCCGAAGTGAATTTCGATCCATGATTTGCACCCCCCCCCCCCCTGCGCGTGAGGGAATAGACTTTTGATAGCTAGATTGTTATACCACTACATTGTCAAATCATATATAAACCTCAAGATTTTTCCTTTTAATTCCAATGTGGGATAAAACCACTTCTATTTTTTTTTTTTCCATTTCAAAGGTTGATCTTTGAGAATCAATTTCTCATTCACCCGAACTCCGATTTGGACATACTATATACCGTTTTAATCTACTAACGGAGTAGAATATAATTCCGAAAAAACCCGAATAAATTTTATATTTATCAAATTTATTTTAATTATAGATGAGAGTGGGCAAGGAAAGAAAATGGAATTAATTCCATTTCGGAGCCCTGCCATTGGAGACGACCAGGCAGGGCTCGGGGGGAGGGCTGGCTCGGGGCTCCGGAGCCCCGGGGCTGGCCCTCTCCATTGGAGATGGCCTTATCGAGTCGATTCGAGCCGAGCTTTAAAAGTTATAGAACGAAAAATGATGTTCAGGCCATCTCCAACAAAACTCTAAAATTCAAGCCTCTTATCCTAAAAAATAACGGGTGAACAATGTTATTTATTACTTTACACTCCAACAACTCGTTTATATTTTAAGATTCACACTTTATATATCTACCGAAAAGTACAAAAGGTATTGTACATTCCTTACATATCACAATTTTTCACTTGGCTATATGAGAGTTCAAACTTAAACATTTAAGATTTTCATAAATTATAAGAGCTTCCTTGGAGCTCACTTTTTGTTAAAAACTTATAATTTTTCTTAAATTTTGAGTTATACATGGCTTGTTGGAGATGGCCTCAAGCTTATTTGGCTAGTGTGACGAACCGATGGCTTGTTAAACAACTGAAAGCCAGCAATTTAAAAGTAGTATTCAGATTGCTCTGGTTCAGAAAAACGTTTTGCCCTCAAACTGTTTGATAAAAGATCTGAAAGAGATCAAATGGCTATTGGAGGAGAAAGTAGAGCTAAAAGGGATCACCTCTGAACAGACCAAGGAACAGAGGGTTTAGAACTGGAGCTAAAAGAACAAAGATTTTTAGGCTCTATTTACCCCAGGTTTTGCTTCATCGAGGTAGGATCAAAACCTATTTGTATCCACTCTACTCCCATCCAAATCAAGTTCGAATCGGATTTTGGATCTGGGTCTTGTTGGCTCACTTAAGAAGTAAGACTATTGTCCGAGCCATGCCCATGTATGCTGCTTGGAGTTAGCATTGGAGTCATCTGTGCTCCCTAATTTTAGGGGTCTTAATGTAATTTTTCCTATTAAATATATATATAGGAATGAAAGGATAACCCACTGAATGGACACTAACTGTTGTAATGGAGGACTGCTCTCTCCCTCAAGACTCTTTATTCCTTGGTTTTGACTGTTCTACTCAGTGAGTAACTAACTCTCTTCTCTTAACTTTAACTTCACCAATTAATTGATGCTTCTTAATTAAATAGTAGAAATCTTATGTATTACCTGTTTCCCAATCTAATCTAGCTGCAAAGTTATGATCTTTATCGGGTTCTTAATTAACTTTTGCTATAATTCTCCCTAATTTGTACTTCCATTCTGCATGATTTAATCAGATCACTAAAAGCAACTGTGCTAGATGCAAACCTCAAAATTTTCGCTACAGATATTGTGAATTTCGATACTGAATTGCCCCATTACAAAACCAAAGATGGAGTTTACCGTGATCCTCTGATCAATGGAAGAATTACTTCCCCAACACTAATGTGGGTCGAAGCACTGGACCTCATACTTGAAAAATTGAAGAACTCAAACTTGAATTTCGGTAAAATCATTGCTGTTTCAGGTAGTGCACAGCAACACGGTAGTGTGTATTGGAAAAACGGGACTTGTACGATACTAGCATCACTGGACTCCAATAATCGATTGGTGGATCAATTTCGTGATGCGTTTTCAGTTCAAGAATCGCCTGTTTGGATGGACTGTAGCACCACAGAACAGTGCAGAGCCATTGAGAAAGATGTTGGAGGCGCATTGGAGTTGTCCAAGCTTACCGGTTCTTGTGCACACGAGAGATATGCAGGACCACAGATTAGGAAGATATTTGAGAAACAAGTGCAAGTGTATAATAACACGGATAGGATTTCGCTTATTAGCTCTTTCATGGCTTCTCTTCTTATCGGAGGTTATGCTTGTATCGATCAAACTGATGGGGCAGGAATGAATCTTATGGACGTTATTTTACGAGATTGGTCCAAGATAGCTTTGGAGGTTTTTTTTTTCTTTCCTTTTTTCAATAGATTTTGAGTTTCTCTTCATCTTTTTTTTTTTCAATTTTTTTATGGGATTTGATTTTGTGTAGGCCACAGCTCCAGATTTGGAGGCAAAACTTGGAAATCTAGCACCTCCACATGCAGTTGCTGGTTTAATTTCTTCCTATTATGTGGAAAGGTTATAGGTTAAATTAACTAATACATCGATTTCGTATATGTGCTAATTTGAGATGATGTTCACTTTGCTTTCAGATATCACTTTAAAAAAGATTGTGTAGTTGTTCAATGGTCTGGAGACAATCCTAACAGCTTAGCAGGTGAGTTCAATACATCTTTTCTTGAGGCTATGTTTGGTTCTTGGATTTGAGCTAGGAAAACGGTAAGGAAAATGTTTCTGCTATATTATATGATAGAACATTGAGCTCCAAATCTTGTTCATTTTCATTGTTTTTTATCATTGTACTCACTGAAATCCAGGAACCACACACAGCCTTAGTTTTCCACGAAGTTTATACAGCAATTGATAATATTTGGTATTTTTGTAGGATTGACCCTTAACACTCCTGGAGATCTTGCCATTAGCCTTGGCACTAGTGACACTGTAAGTTGAGAAAAAGTCGAATATGTTGGACTATTGGCAATGTATATTTTATTTGCTTTTATCAATGTATTAGGTATTTGGTATAACCATGGACCACAAACCAAGCCTTGAAGGACATATATTTCCTAATCCAGTGAATGTAGAAGAAGACTATATGGTTATGTTGGTCTATAAGAATGGGTCTTTGACTCGTGAAGGTATATTATACGCTTTCTATATTTGACCGATATTAACTCTAATTTCCCTTAACAAGAAGTAGTATTATTGATACTCATACCATGACTTGACAGATATTCGTAATAGGTATGCAAATAAATCTTGGGAAGTCTTCGATACTTATCTAAAGGAAACACCACCTCTAAATGGTGAGGTACATAGGAGAGTTCATCATGATATTAAGTATTACACCACTCATAAATTATATATTTCTTTCTTACGATTCCTTCCTTCCTGTGCTATAGGTGGAAAGATAGGTTTTTACTATAAGGAGCACGAAATTCTTCCACCACTCCCTAGTGAGTTAATTTTCTTCCAAAAAATTACATATTGAGTTCCAAATTCATCTAAAATTTTAAGCTGTTAGAGGGGAGGGACATTTAATAGTATTTATTTTTTCACAAAAACATGTACGTCTCTTCTTATAATTTACTTGAGACTTTCATTTTACATATGCAGTTGGTGAGCATCGTTATATTGTTAGACATTTTGAGAAAGAGTATTTGGATGGATTAAAGGAGGAGCATAGAGTCATCGAGTTTGATGCTCCTTTTGAGGTTTGTAGTGAGAGCTAGACATTTTAGTACTATATAGATAGCACTGGCTGAAGGAACTAATTTGTTTATGAACAGGTTAGAGCTTTAGTTGAGGGGCAATTACTCTCAATGCGTGCACACACGGAGAAAATAGGAATGCCTTGTCCTCCAAGGAGAATAATCGCAACTGGTGGAGCATCGGCAAATAAGGCTATTTTGAGCTTGATGGCTTCCATTTTCGGTTGTGATGTATATACAGTCGAAAGGCCAGGTAAAGTTAAGTATCCATTTATCGATTCATTTATCAAAAGAATCATGAGTTTCTATTAGGAACCAGTACAACATAATGTTTCGGATTTCTTACATGTTACCCCCAAAAAGGATCTATTGACGGGCAAAATGCCTACCTAAGAATTGTAGTGTTGTTCGTGCGACCAGATTTTTATTGGAGGTATTTTGCTATTCACTCTATATTACTTGATTTCCAGATTCAGCTTCTCTAGGGGCTGCATTGAGGGCTGCTCATGGTTGGTTGTGCCACAAAATTGGAGCTTTTGTGCCAATCAAGCTTATGTACATGAATAAATTGGAGCATACATCTCTTAATTGCAAGCTTTCAGTGCCGGCTCCAACTGATCTACAACTTTTCGCCAACTACAGTTTACTAATGAAAAGAAGAATAGAAATTGAAAATCACTTGGTTCATGAGATGGGACGAATGTGACGTCCTCTTTAGAAATGAACAAATATCAACTTTCGAGAGGCGTCGAGCACATAAAGTGGATAAGCCTAGAAAAGAGAGTGAAATTAGGTTGAGGCAACTCCGACCAAATCATTATGATGTTTAAGTCAATAATTTCTCAAAATTGTTGAAACTATTCTATTTTTAGGATAATTAACATGAAAGCACTTTCTATTTTTAGGATAAATTAAAAAAATCATGTAACTTTGAGACTTTTTCTAAAATAGTCATTTTATTATCCTAGACACACACATATAATCCTTTAGCTTTTGAATCCATGTTGGGAAAGGTACCTATTTATTGTGTCAAACCCGCTTCGAAAGGGATAAACTCTTGGGAAACCAAAAAAAAAAAAATCTTTAGCTTTGATCATGTTTCAATTTTAGTTCTTATACCTTTATTTTAAATTAATTTCAGTTCTATACATAAAAAAAATTATTTTGTAACATTCAGTAAATTTGTAAGTACATAACAACAAATAGAATTATTTGAAAGTTACAGGACAAAATTACTATGGATAAAACTTAATTGAAATTTGAAGATAATTAATTAAAGAACTAAATATGCGTCTAATATAGTAACAAGATTATTTTTGAAAGAGTATGAAAGTTACAAAAACTATTTTTACAATTTTAAGTGAAAAAAAGGTTGTTGACTATTGACTTTTCTGATGGTCTATGCGTTGTTGTCAAACGAGAACCACCTCATTGACCTAGTGGTGGCTAAGAATACAGGCCAGATCTATAAATTAAATAATTCATTATTGGCTTCCAAAATTAACAAAAGTAAGTTAGTGGATCGGATTGCAATTATATAAAGAGATTTTCAATTCAAGAAAATCATTAAACATCAGAAAATAAAATATCAGGAATCAAAAGAAGATTGAGGAATATGTGTTACGAAATAAAGTGTTCGACCTGCGGCAAAAGAAGTTGGGAGGGATGTGGGAGGCACGTCGTGTCCGTCTATAACAAAATTCCCGACGGCCAACATTGCCATTGCAAGGCGTGGACCGGCGTCCAAACCGGACAAAATCCGGCATCTAGCGGCGGCGATGGCGATTCTTCCTCGTCCAATTGTACTATTCTATGATGAAAATTAACTTATATCTATTGTTGGTTTGTTATTAAATTTATTTTCTATGTTTTAGTATTTGTTCACGTGAGCCAATAACAAATTATCTCAATGTTATTTACCCAATGCTTCATTAATCTTCTTTGAGGTACATTTTTGCATTTTGACATTGGGATTTTCCGAGTTATTACATATGTAGCAGCTAGATTATCCTGTATCAATATGTTAGGTTGGGTCATCTTTGTGTTAATTTTATGTGAAACAGTTTTCTCTTGTGCTATTTTATATACATTATATAACATTCAAGGATATTTTAGTCTTTACACGCATTATTTTTTGGTCCTTTTAGACCTCTACTGCAAATTAAATGTGTCCAAAATACTTTTTGACATAACAGACCTAATGTTGGTTCAAAATTTTCATGGGAGATAATGTGCCTATTAACTTTTGAGAGATATGTAATTAATGGAAATTAACTTTTGATTATCATCGACAGATATATACTTCTACATGGGAATTATCCTTTTATAATGTTGTCTATTTCGTAATTCCAAGTATAATGGCGAGCTTAAATACTAAATAAATTATTAAAAATACTTCGAACTATTTTATTCAATACTATATAACAAACAAACAAAAAATTGTGTAAATTTATTGTTATATTATTTAACACACCATACATAGTATAGAAGATATACAAAATTATATACCAAAATAATATTCAATAAAATTAAATAATTAATTAACATATCTTAATTGAAGGAAGCACGATGGCATAAACAATTTAAAGACAAGAAGATGCAAGTTTCAGCTAGGCACAAATAATTTAACAAGAAAATAATTGTTTTGTGAGAAGAATTAGACGGTTTGATTTTTTGTTTTTATTTTGTATGATTGTGTCAATATTTTTAGCTCTTATTAACGAGAATATTACTTATCTCGTACATGTTAAAAATATGAAAGTAAATAAAGTTGAGTGGCATATATCTCATGATTTTTATCATGCATATACATCTCAAAGAAAGTAAAAATGGGAAATAATTCCTTAAGCTAAACATTTAAATTGACAAAATTTGAAAGAACATCAAAGAAAATAGGACTGGTATGTTGACTTATATTTGGGCTTTCAGTCCAGTTCCAAATATCACACAAAGAAAAGGGAAAAGAAAAAAAAAAAGTGCAATCTTTAGTGAACGGGAATAAATGGAATGAAGGCAGCTCATGTTATACCACAGGGGCAATCTGGAAATAAAAACAGCGCAATTACCCTTTTCCACGAAAGTGCAATCTTTAGTGGATCGGATTGCAATTATATAAAGAGATTTTCAATTCAAGAAAATCATTAAACATCAGAAAATAAAATATCAGGAATCAAAAGAAGATTGAGGAATATGTGTTACGAAATAAAGTGTTCGACCTGCGGCAAAAGAAGTTGGGAGGGATGTGGGAGGCACGTCGTGTCCGTCTATAACAAAATTCCCGACGGCCAACATTGCCATTGCAAGGCGTGGACCGGCGTCCAAACCGGACAAAATCCGGCATCTAGCGGCGGCGATGGCGATTCTTCCTCGTCCAATTGTACTATTCTATGATGAAAATTAACTTATATCTATTGTTGGTTTGTTATTAAATTTATTTTCTATGTTTTAGTATTTGTTCACGTGAGCCAATAACAAATTATCTCAATGTTATTTACCCAATGCTTCATTAATCTTCTTTGAGGTACATTTTTGCATTTTGACATTGGGATTTTCCGAGTTATTACATATGTAGCAGCTAGATTATCCTGTATCAATATGTTAGGTTGGGTCATCTTTGTGTTAATTTTATGTGAAACAGTTTTCTCTTGTGCTATTTTATATACATTATATAACATTCAAGGATATTTTAGTCTTTACACGCATTATTTTTTGGTCCTTTTAGACCTCTACTGCAAATTAAATGTGTCCAAAATACTTTTTGACATAACAGACCTAATGTTGGTTCAAAATTTTCATGGGAGATAATGTGCCTATTAACTTTTGAGAGATATGTAATTAATGGAAATTAACTTTTGATTATCATCGACAGATATATACTTCTACATGGGAATTATCCTTTTATAATGTTGTCTATTTCGTAATTCCAAGTATAATGGCGAGCTTAAATACTAAATAAATTATTAAAAATACTTCGAACTATTTTATTCAATACTATATAACAAACAAACAAAAAATTGTGTAAATTTATTGTTATATTATTTAACACACCATACATAGTATAGAAGATATACAAAATTATATACCAAAATAATATTCAATAAAATTAAATAATTAATTAACATATCTTAATTGAAGGAAGCACGATGGCATAAACAATTTAAAGACAAGAAGATGCAAGTTTCAGCTAGGCACAAATAATTTAACAAGAAAATAATTGTTTTGTGAGAAGAATTAGACGGTTTGATTTTTTGTTTTTATTTTGTATGATTGTGTCAATATTTTTAGCTCTTATTAACGAGAATATTACTTATCTCGTACATGTTAAAAATATGAAAGTAAATAAAGTTGAGTGGCATATATCTCATGATTTTTATCATGCATATACATCTCAAAGAAAGTAAAAATGGGAAATAATTCCTTAAGCTAAACATTTAAATTGACAAAATTTGAAAGAACATCAAAGAAAATAGGACTGGTATGTTGACTTATATTTGGGCTTTCAGTCCAGTTCCAAATATCACACAAAGAAAAGGGAAAAGAAAAAAAAAAAGTGCAATCTTTAGTGAACGGGAATAAATGGAATGAAGGCAGCTCATGTTATACCACAGGGGCAATCTGGAAATAAAAACAGCGCAATTACCCTTTTCCACGAAAAATAAAGGGCATGTTTGTTTGGCGTTTCCCAGAATTTTTTCGTGTTTGGGAAATGCCAAACAAACATGTTTTCTATTTTCCGAAATAAATTTTTCATCCATTAATTTTCTCAAACTACTCTCTCAAAAGCCAAACAAACAACAATTTTTTTATCTCTAAACAAAACCTATACAAACTCTACTTTGATTTGACATAAAGTAACCTATCTCTTACACAATTTATCTCACATAACAAACATGATTTGACATAAAGTCCTACACATCTTACACCTACAACCCAACTCTTCCAAAAAAACCTACACCTACTTTATTTCTCAAACCACTCTCTCAAAACCCAAACAAACAACATTACGCAAATCGAGATTATTTCACAAACCTCCACTACTCTCCCAAACTACTTTCCCAAACGCCAAACAAACAGGCCCAAATTGCTTTATTTATTTTTTTGGTTTAAAATAAGTTTATGTCACTACAAAATAATTAAATTTTAGTGATAAAATTTATGTGACAATGTTAAAGTTGTCACTTCTTATATATATTAAGTGACAAGAACTTAAATATTGTCACTAAAATGGTTTTCATAAACATACTAGTGACAATAATTGTAAAAAAATTGTCCTTATTGACATCTAGCGATAACCCAAAAGTGACAACAAAAAAATTGTGACAAGAATTGTAAAAAAGTTGTCCTTATTGATATTTAGCGATACCCCAAAAGTGACAAAAAAAAATTGTGACAAGAATTGTAAAAAAGTTGTCATTATTGACATTTAGCGATACCCCAAAAGTGACAACAAAAAAGTTGTCACTAAACCATAGTGACAATATTTATTGTCACTAAAAGGGTGTCGCTAATTGTTAATAGTGACAACTTGAGTCACCATATATTTGTCATTAATAGCTATTAGTGACAACTTAAAAACATATTTTGTCACTATTGCACTTGTCACCATTATTATTATGACAAAATTAATATTTTTATCACTAAATACATACAAAGAGTGACAACTTCTACACTTTCACTTAATTTTTGGCACTTAAGCTCAATTTTCTTGTAGTGTGTATATAGTATATAATGGAAGGTATTTTTGTCAAATCATTTTTTAATTATAATAAAAATGCTGTGGAGACAATATGAGTCTTTTATAAATATGGAGATGTAAAGTGCATTTTTTGAAGTATAAGGAGATAAATTGAATATTTTAAATCCTACAGGAAATAAATTGCCATTAGCTCCATACACTTTTTTTTTTAACTCTATAAACTAATGGCCCGCGATATTGTCGTGGGGCAATAAAATATTTCTAAAAATGCCATCGTCATCAGAAGGCAGATGCTATTTACGAAAAAATATTTAAAAATGCATCCTCCTTCCCTCAAATTTCACAAAAACAAAAAGAATAAAAAAGAGTTCTAAGCCCGCCTTTTGTGACTTGTTCAAGAGTGATATGCAAACTAATGATAATGGATCCGAAGGTTTTGGTTAGGACGGAAACCATGTCGAGTATTTTGGTATGATTTTGATTTGAAACTTCTCATAGAAAAAATCGTAGATATGGTATTGAAATTGAGAAAAAACTTGAATTATTAATTATTCATTTTTTTTATATTTACAACAAAATTTTATGACTTTTTATTTTTTAATTTATAAATCAAATAACGAACAGTACACGATATTATTTATAACTTATATTATAATCCATTATTATTTATTGTTACTACATTGTTCGCGATCAATTAACCAAATATATGCTCGAACTTAGTACAAATTAACATTTTGTTAAATGCTGAAAACGTAAAATGCAAAAATTCTAGACAATAAATGCCAAACAGTAAGTTCATTCACAGAATAAAAATAATGATCAAATAATTAACCAATTAATTTAATTCAATTAGGTCGCATTATATCGTCATATTTGTGAACATTTTCTTTTCAATGCTTTATTTAATGTAAAATAATAGTTTGTCAGATATTATGATACTATTGTTTTTAATATAATTATCAACTATGTAATAAGAAAAATATATGGAAAAAATATTGTTTTAAAAAACTGCAAATTTGTACCTTACCGGAACCGCATGAAACCGAGTTTGGTTTTGAGTTTTTTAAAATCGCACGCACTAATTGATACTATACAAATTTTATAAAAAAAAACCACAGAACCGTATCATGGACACCCTTACATATTTCCGCGCAAGAACTAAATAATCGAAGCACTTCACGTGTTATAAATGGGTTCTTTGAAAAATATAACAAGGGACTTTTGGATATAATAGAGGCAACCTACTAGCTAGCTAGGTGCTTTTACAATTTCTTCAATTTTTGACTTGTTGACCGTCGCCTTTGGAGGGCTAAACAGATGAAAATTCACGTTGAGAGCCAAACAGTCACACTAAATAGTATTTCAGTAGGTTAATGTGTAGTATTTCTTTAATCGTTTAAACTAGTAATTAATAAATATTTGTTGTGCATGTGAAATGATTTGCTTGCAAATATTAAATGATTCTCAAAAAAATTGGTTACCTTGCCATACCTTTGACTTCTGAAAACTCTAGTCTTAAACTCTTTATTTTATTATTTTAATCCAAATCATTCAAATAAAGCTCGCTACACCTACACTATGCACTATATATATATATGTATGCACATCTAATTAATTAGCTTGAAGAAATAATAAATATCTATTATATATATATTCATATGAATATGATTTCGCGTCTTAGAGTTCTCGTTCCATCATCAATTTCTTCTTATGTACCAAAGGTTAGTTTCATCCAACCAATTCCTTTAAACTATTTTGAAAATATATAAATAATAGTATGCCCATTTCATTATTTTTCTTTACTATTAATTTTCTTTTTGGATAATTAAAATGGGCTTATAAATTTGAAACACCGAAAAATCTATGTGAACGTATTTATTTATTTTGCCTTTGGTATAGATTGGGCATGGTTTTGTTTCCAGTCGCTATGTATCTTCTCTTCCAGAACCTTGTGAATCATCTGACGAGAGGTATTTATTTAATTTAATTTAATTTAATTTAATTTTGCACCAATGGAATATAATATATTAATGTATAATTGATAAAATTGCATACAGTGGGTTGGAGGATGAAATTGAGTGGAACAATTTGGGTTTCCATTTGATGAAAACTGATTATATGTATATGATGAAGTGTGAGAAAGATGATGAGTTCAAGCAAGGCCAGCTTAACCGATACGGGAACATTCAACTCAGCCCTTCTGCTGCAGTATTAAATTACGGCCAGGTCGGTCTGTCGACTTAATTACATTAATTAATTACTATTAATTATTTATTTCAAAAACAATTTAATTATCAAATTAAGTTTGGTCAAGTTAATTAGACCAAATTAATTAACTCTCACCCAGCATGGTGGAATATTGACTTGCTACTAGCTAGCTAGACGAAAATATCAACATCTTGAGATAATTACATTAATTCTTAATAGAGCTTTTGGTCTTGTATTTTACACGTTTGGTCTCAAATTTTAATGTATTTTATAACGTTATCACCACTTTTCCATCTAATTTGAAATCAAAAGTACTCAAAATAAAAAGTGCTTAACAATGACTATTATGACCAATTAAAATTTAACTTTGTAAAGTATGGGGTCAAAATTGTAGATTAATTTATTTATGTGAAAGAAATTAAATATTGGGTGAAGTGCAGGGACTATTTGAAGGAATAAAAGCGTATAGAAGAGAAGATGGAGGGGTGTTTTTATTCCGTCCGCAACAGAATGCAATTCGCATGCAATTTGGGGCTGAAAGAATGTGTATGCCTTCCCCTTCTATTTCCCAATTTCTTGATGCCGTCAAACAAACTGCTCTTGCAAATAGACGCTGGGTATGTATATACTATAATAATAATAATTCCATTATACAAGGGTTTCTTTGCAATTATAATAATTAATTAATGCCAATGGTCTTGCCATTTTCATTTATTGCAGATTCCTCCCCCAGGAAAAGGGTCGTTGTATATTAGACCTCTACTTATAGGAACTGGACCTGTACTAGGCTTGGCACCAGCTCCTGACTACACATTCCTAGTTTATGCTTCACCTGTTGGAAACTACTTCAAGGTTACTTAAATGCTTTAATTAATTATTTAATTTAATTAATTTGTTAATAATTACTTCATCTCATAATTAATTAATTCATTTTATTTTAATTCTTGCAGGGAGGTTCGGCACCTCTTAACTTGTATGTAGAAGATGAATTTCATCGCGCCATGCATGGTGGGGCCGGAGGTGTCAAAAGCATTACTAACTATGCCCCGGTACGTAATTAATTATTAATTAATTTCACGGGCCTAGCTAATTAATTATATATAGCATTAATTAATTAGTATAATTTTGTACCACTTAATTATTACGTGGCAAATATATATGTAGGTTTTAAAAGCAATAAATAAAGCAAAGGATAGAGGATTCTCCGATGTCTTGTACCTTGATTCTGCAACTAAAAGAAATATTGAAGAAGTCTCTTCTTGTAATGTCTTCATTGTCAAGGTACGTAATTAAATTTATTCCATTCTATACATTTTCTCTATTTCATTTCATACACTTTAATTAATAATAATTGCCACAAGTCATGAATATTAATAAGTGGTGGCCTGGTGTTAATTAAATATATATTTGTTTATATATAGGATAATGTTTTGTCGACTCCAGAAAGCAATGGAAATATTCTTCAAGGAGTGACACGTAAAAGCATAATCGAAATTGCAAGCGATATGGGATACAAGGTTGACTAATTAGCTAATTAATAAGCTTAATTGATTAATTATATAATATATCCTTAATTTTGTTAATTGGGTAAAAATTAATATATATATAATTAACAGGTTGAGGAACGATGTATTCCAATAGAAGAATTAATTGATGCGGATGAAGTATTCTGCACAGGAACTGCAGTTGGTGTTGCTCCAGTTGGATCTATTTCTTACAAGGGTAAAAGGTAATTAATTATTTTAATTAAAAAAATGTTATGAGATTCTTAATTATTTGTTTCTTTTTTCGTGATGTAGTAATTAAGTATTTGTAATATAATTGACAGGACCGAATATAAGATGAGCAATCAACTTGCGTGCCTAAAATTGTATTCAAGACTTGTAGGGATCCAAAATGGAATTATCGAAGACAAGAGAGAATGGGTTATCCAAATTGATTGAATTAATTCGACTAATATTTATTTAAACAAAAGCTGGAGTAGATATATATTGAATTGATGTAAACAACAAATTAAATTGCCTCCTTTGTTGTTTTTGTGTTAGGTCCCCATGTATCCACGTTTTATAATATATTGATGAATTTTGTTTGATCATGAAAAATAAATAAAAACTATTCAAATATACAAATTCCATTTGTTTATCCTTTATACTGTGGTTTTAGTTTTTTATGATGAATTAACTGATATTTGTATCCAACTATTATGATTTATCTTGCGTTATAATTAAATTTAAGTGTAGAGAATAATCTAAAGTAAGGCAGTCACAAGAGTTTAATAAGCAATTTTAATTTTTAAAAATAATCTTATCTTAAAAACAAAAGATTTATCTTTAAAAAACATAGACAAATTTTACTTTGACTTTTAACTTAAAATTAATATTATGGAGTATTATTATTAGAGGGAATCGCACTTTTGATCCTCCTTATGATCTAATTTTTGAACATTCGTTCCTCCAAATTTTTTCATAGCAGATTCGTCCCTCTTATTAATATAGTATAACACATTGGTCCCTTTTAAATTTTTCGTAGCAGATGCGTTCATCTTGTCAATATAGTGTAACATATTCGTTTCGTCTCTCTTAAATCCAAAATACATCCATTTTTCGTACATTTTAGGATGCATTTTGGATTTAATAGGGACACATGTGTTACACAACACTGATAAGAGGAACGCATCTGCTACGAAAAATTTCAGAAGAACGAAGGTGTTACACATATTGAGAAGAGGGACGAATCAACAACAAAAAATTTAAAAAGCGCAAATATACAAAAGTTTACCCATAAAAGGACCAAAAGTGTCATTCCCTCTTATTATTATTTTAGATAAATTAACTTATCTTTTAGAATGCCATCATAAAAAGCAATTCCCAAATAAGGGAGTTGCGCCCCATTTCTTATTCTTAAGTTCGAAAACGACAAGCATATCCTCACTACCGCCGTCGGCGTCTAACGGCGGCCGGAATGTTGTTGCCGGCGACCCCAATCAGCCCTTCATATTTTTTGGTAATTCTATTTCTCAATTAGCTTTCTTTAAACTGCAATTGTGTGAGAGACTGTTATTTCGCGTATCCAGTGGAATGTAGTCAAACGAACAGGATATTGGTAGTTGAAATTTTTAATTGATTAGTAGAATTTGATGGCTGAATATATTTATTATGCTTAGTGATGTGTGAAACTGGGTAATTAGACATTGTCACATTGCCATGAAGCATCTAGCTAGAAATAAAATTATTTTCAAGAACTGCTCTATATTTAGGATAAATTTAAGCGTGGTTGATACTTGATGAGTTATTAGGTTGATTCCAGTTTTAGATACCATGAGGAATTACTGTTTTCCGTCTTAGCTGATGTTCCAAATCTGCTAATAGAACAAAATGAATCTCATTTCTCTTCATTCCTGAAGCTAATAACAAAAGCTGAATTGTTAGAAGAAGAACCCCCCCCCCCCCCCCCCCCCCCCCCTACTCAGGTTTTGAATGAGATAGTATAGTAGTGAAATTTTATGAGATTCAGAACATGGATTAAAATTTTGTTTTTCAGGTATGTTTTGGTTAGTTTAATATTAGTAACTTAACATTTGGAAAAATTGTAAATCAAAGAAGTATGTTGAAGTAGAAACTACTCTATAATTTTGTTTCAATTGACTCAGAAATAGAAACTTTTCGGTGGAATAATCCATGAGTCGGAGACATACGTGTGCAAAATATCATCAAATGTTTGTTTCCATGTCATTTCACTCCTTAGCTTAGCAAAGTACTAATCTATACCATTGAGGTTTGTTGATAATTCGTAATTTGTAGTTAGTATTGGAGATTAAACCTGATTCTTAAATATTTGTTTTACCTAGATATGGTATATATCTAGAGAATTGCATAGCAGGACTTGGCTAGTTCAAATAATAGTCTTTGTTATTGTAATCATTTTTTTCTTCCCCAAGGGTATTCAGGTCTTAAACTTGACTTTATCCCTTTTGAGACGCGTCAGACATGTTATGTGAGAAGTGAGAACCTTTCTCAATAGATGTTCGACCTCGGGTTCGCCACATTGTGGGAAGTAGTTCCTTCCACTAGAACAATCACATGTTGGTTTGTTATTGTAATTATTGTGTATTTCATGGTAGATTTACGGGTTGTACATCTATCTGTAACAATAATAGCAATCTACAAAATGGTAAATGGAAAATCAATGTGATGTGGCCCTTTTCTCTTTTGTACAGATTCGATCAACTAAAGTTGAAGTGTGTCAACCCCATAGTCCTTTTCTTACACATGCCCGCAATCATCGAAAATCAGCCTCATGTTCTGCGAAATTCCCAATGATGGAACCATTTCATGACCCTTCTAAGATTATACCTTACTTGAACTATACAAAGGTGAAATTGTGGGAAATTACTCCCGCTTCGGTTAAACAATTTCCTTGGAAAAAAGCGGAGACTGTAGCACTACAAGAGTTACTGGTTCTGGGGAAGGAAACATTAAAGTGGGGTTTAATTGCATGTTTTGCAATGAGTTTGGTATCAGATGTTGTATACTCTATCTCTAGAAACAAAGAGTTGGTGATTCCTTTTAGTCTTTTTGTTGGATGCGTGATGGCCAACTACTTTGGTGAGATATCAAAAGAATTCGTGAGCAACCAAAAGGTTGGTTTTATATAATACTCTTTGTATTCGTATTTTGGCTGATTTTGAAGTTAACTTAATCCTCTCTTTACAGGATGAAAACGTTACTTGGCGACTTTTGGGAATAGGTTGCTTTCTTGTCGTCGTAAAGGTTATAGTTTCTGGAGGAAAGGATTTTCTATTGCACGCTGCTAATGGTGGGTTGATGCAAGTCCTTTGGAAATTGAATAAGTTGCCAAAACAAGGTAGTGATGAATATTTGTGGGAGGATGCTTCAAATGCTAGCAGCTAGCTTCACTGGTTTTCACACCTGTTTGTATCTCCAAAGAACATATCAGAATTTGAGGTTCTTTTGTGTGGATATTTACACTGTAGTATGTGGTACAATTAGAAATACATATTTATGGATATGGATGGAATCAGATGCCGGTTAAGAAATGTATGACAGGAATAGGGCTGTGAATTGCCTTTGACCAAACTCAAATACCATCCTACTTGATGACGACATACTCAAACTCGAATCACATAATTATTTGGATTCGGGTTTATGTTGGACTAGTTTACATTGGATTCTCAAAAAATTATCACTTTACTTAAATGCACATAAAGATACTCGTACATAAACATTAAGGATCCTTTAGGATCTGTTATGGCTTAATTTCAGAATCCATCCAAATTACGTTTGAACCAAACTCAAGTGAAGTCCAATTTAAAGTCAAATGAAATTTATTAAAATCTATTGCCTGATTTTTCCCATCTAAATTTCATAAAGGTCATTAAATTGACATCATCCACATATTTCATCTTCAAACTCCATAAAAGTAATGGTTTTGACACCTACTATTTAAATTTCAAAGTAAAGTTAATTTTATACAACGTAGTATAAGATTTTTGTGCACTTTAAGGAGTTGAGTTTTATTCAGGTAGAGCTTCTTAAAGCTCAAACTCGGTTCATAAACTCATCAGCTCTACTTGACATGTTCAAATTCAACCAACTGCTCAAATATAATGGCTGACCTATCGGGCATTGGAAACAGTCATAAACAAAAACATAACATTTTTCAGTTTCTGTACACCTCTCCTTGGAAGCTTTGATAAGACAATATTTTACAAGTGCTATCCATCTTTTGTACAAAAGAATCTCAAACATAAACACCTATAAGCAGAAACTATTGACATATAAGAATAATAAATATCTAGGGCTATCTATTTGACCTGCACTTCATCAAGTTCCAAATGGGTGGTGCGTCCAACCAAGGATCCAGGTAGTTGAACGGTTCTCTTTCCTGAAAAAACAGTAAATTTTAATTACTAAGGATGTTTATATCTATTAATATTAATGAAAAAAAAAAAAAAGAGTAATGGTTGCAAACCTGGTGTTGTGTCTTCAAGATCTACTAGCTTACCGTTAAGATTTGGGGGTATCTCGGTTAAATCTAATTCATATTTAGACTCATTCTGTTGTGTAGTTGTATGCGAATTGAGAGATTTTGATGTGAACTGACAATAAGCAGATTCAATTTTCTGTTGAATATCTTCCATTCTCCCACGATGCTCATCTTCTCGATCCATTTCAATCAAAATCTGCAAGCAAAATAAAAGACCATTATATCCTCGGTATCGATTACTTTTTATTTATTAGCTCAGATGAAAAAGGATTTATTATAATTATTACCCTTGCAGGTGTCTTCTTGAAAACTGGATGAAACCTTTGCCTGCAATATTCATTGAAGAGAAGTGTGCAAATGATCAATGGAACAGTGAAGCCAAATGCCAGTGGCGACTTTTTGGTTCCGAAAACTCCCAAGGCTATTACTTGCATCAACACCAATGAAAATATTGTTGTGTTGTGCACAACAGGCCAATATAGTCCTCCACTTTGATATTTTGTGACGTATACGTTCAATAGCTGAATCATCATGTATTCATTCACATACAAGAAAAAAATGAGAGAGTTATAAAAATAAAAAAGAAGAACGAAAAAGGAGTTCATGCAAAAGCTCATTGTTCTCAAGAGTCCTAACCTGATTGCGATACACTAAATAGGCAAGGACAAAGTAAACCAGCAAGAAGGGCAATATTAAAGGTGCCAATATGGAACAGGTGAAGCCCAGAAGACCGAAGAGGAGGACCCTCGGAACTTCAGTGTGGTAGGGGAAGGTAAATGTGCCATAAGTTGAATCATCCTTGTTATTGAGAATATATCTATAAAACAAGTTGCAAAGGAGAGGAAATGGCTGAATGAGTTCACATGACAAGCTCGCCCAACCTGATGTTAGGACATAGGTCATAAAGAAGGTAGCCTGCATAATTAAAAAATTTAATGAGATACAAGTAGGAAGCTACAATTTTACTTGAATCATTCTGGCGTGTCATCTCTATAAAATATGAAAACGGACAACATACAAATCCAAAGTACAATTCCATAAGAACATTGTGAAAATACTATAAAAGGTGAAGATCATAGTTAAGGTCAACGTCAAAATAATTCTTAGAACTTAGAAATCAAAATCATAGCCAAAGCAAATTTCTGAAAAAAGAACACATACCGTTGATGGTACTGCTTTGGCAAGCAAATTTGGTAGGTTTTTTGGATCTCCCAAATCCAAAATTGAAACTTGATAATGGTCAATAGCTGCCTCTGTTAGAATAATAGCAAAGAATAAATTCCATATGAGAAAGCATATAACTTTAACGCATGTACTTCTTTTCCTGCCACTACGAGAGATCGCTCCCTCCAACGTTGAGAACAACATCATTATTGGCGGGACAATGTACATAAAGATCATGAATATCACACTAGGTAGATATCCAGTAATCAGCTGCTCCAAATATTTCCTGATAGAATAAAGCAGAAGAGAAACTTGTGATCCTTAATGATTTTAGTAAGATAACATGGATGAGATTGGGATCTAAAATACAATATTTTCATTTGAAACACCTCTAGAAATTTCCAAGTCTTAATTATTTAAGAATGTACTTGACTACCTTTTCCTAGCCACAGAAAATACAAATTCGTTGAATTTAAAAAGAAGACCATATGATGCTCGTAAGTTTGGCATATAGTACATAGTGTTGAAACTGATAATCTCCTCTACTAATCTTTAATTAGTCAATGTACTACTAAGTCCAAGTTTGAAGTAAGAACTATTATGAGTCTCATTTCAGCTCCAAAGTGTCAAAGGAACACAAATAATTGAACCACCTAAATATTTACATTTATTACCTCTCCCTGATTCCCTTAAAAAATGGGAGCATCTTCTTCAGCTTATCAAGATGAACAAGACTTTGTGTAAACACAACAGGGATAAGAAAGAAAATCACAAAAAACATAGAGGCCACAAGAACAGCAATCCTACGGATCCAAAGAAGTCGATATGGTACACATAAATTTGACCAAAAGATATCACGTGGTTCTGGAGCAGAGTCTATAACCCATGTCATGGGATTTGGTGATTGAAGAGCCTCAGAAGCAACCAAAGCAGCATAGCGAGTCCTGAAAAAAACCAAAGCAGCTCCACACTCCTGCAGGAAAGATGAGTTAGCCTTAAGATTGCGATATACTGTATCCAAAGTTCCTTCTATTCTACACACTCAGTTATGACGTCCCTTTACAGAAAGCATCAAAATCCATGTGAAAAGCTCACTCACATAATCTACTTCCTTAAAATATCAACAACTTGATAATTTATTTTGAGATAAACATCACTCTAACAATTTTGCACCGATGATATGAAATTTGTTTTTTCAACTCAAACTGGTTATTCTTAAGCAAATATAAATTATGTACCAGGTATATAATATTTGACAATACAGTCATATAGAAACAAGGATAAAGTAATCTCCAATATATAAACCAATAGGAAAATGAGACAAGAATATCGTCTAGTGAGTTATATATGATAAGAACAAATGAAAAATGCACATACATGTACAAGTATAGTACTTTTTTTTTTTTATCTACTAGACTGTGTATTTATCAAAACCTTTTTCCTTAAATCTGAACCGTCGAAGGAGCTTCTTCCCCTAGAGATTTCAGGCTCTTCAGATAGAATATTAAAAGATGTTGCAGTTCCTCCACAAAAGCCACATCTCAATAATCTTGAAGCGCAGTGTTGCTCCAGGCGGGCACACTTGAACCTCTTATACATCTTCTCAGCATCAGTCTGCATGCAACAGATGGATGCAAAACACAACTATCACTTCAAAGGATGCACAGAGAAGATAAATATACAAATAGGGGAATTCATTGTAAAAGGTAAGATAGATTAAAAGACTAAGAGCTAATTCACAATGGTTCAATTTTCTTAGGCACCAGTTGCCTCTTAGCTAAGAAACCATCTTATTCATCCCACCAAACCTATCTGGTTGCTGCATTTTAGACTCCACTGCTCATAAGGAATGTCCTCATCGTTATCCATCGTAGCCCATAAAAAAATTCCGAGCTCACACTCGAAGATGAACATCTAACGTGACAACTCAGTGGAGCTTAAATTCAATAATCTAACATGTTAAAGCTTGATTTATCAAAAAGTATCATCTCAAGCTCTCATACATCATGACAACAACTTCTTGCAATGATAAGGAATAGGACGTTACAAACACTTCAAAACATTGAACAACGAAAATAATGTATTTAGATGTCCAAAAAATTAAGAGAAAACTGTCACAGCAAGATGAAATATTGAATCAAGAGTAAAAGATCCAAAGGAAGAATGGGTCTTCCATTATTGACTGCCCTTGATTAGAAAGAAAAAAAGTTTGATAAAACATTGAAACGAATTGCAGGTTATATCTGCGGCTTTAATTCAACTATTCAAGTAAAGAGGCATAACATTCTAAAACATCTGCAGTGTTGTAGACCAATTCGATCCCAGTTATTAATCATTTGTCGCCTTGTATATTACATAGCAGTTGGTAGAAAAACTTGAGAAGGAATGCGACCAAGAAACAGAATCAAATACTTCTCCAGCTCCCCATCCCTATTCTATTCGTCTTCAGTCCCTATTTCCTCTGTTCAAAGGATAATAGTTATTGCCTCAAGTTACAAAATTTCCACCTTAATTGGGCTTCTTCAAATTCCTTATAAGTAAAACAGATCCTGAAAAGCACTTTTTCACATAGATCACAGCTAAAGATAACTTAAATACAATAATTGTCCTTCAGTTTCATGTGACAGAAACATAACTTTTGGTTTTTCACTTTATGACGAATAATACATTTACCTTCAGTACTCCCCAGCAGACAGACCCAAGACTTTGAACCATGCTGACTAGTTTCCTATATATTTTAATGATGCATTCAAAGCCCAACTACATTGCACTATAAAGATTATCGTTTTACTATATGGCCCACTATCAGAGTTAAAGAAAAGAAACATATGAATATGTGTCAACAATCGATAAGTGGAAGCACCGAAGCAGAATCAACCAGCTTTTAGAGTAGATAGATGTTGCCCACATGCCCAACGTAAATGATTATGCTGATTTTTATGTTCTCAGTTTGCTGAAGGGTAAATACGTAGTAAATTATAAATAAAATGCTACTCAAATCATTTAAGCTTTATCATCTAATACAAAATAAATTTAACTATTTCTTTAACATTTGGATATTCATATTCATTAAATTTCATTCAAGGTAAGGCATAGATAGTAAAATTAAGGCTTCAAATACTATACCACAAACACGAGCGTGAAAATTAAATGCTAGAACTTTGAAAAGATGTAAGTTCAGGCATATACTAACGTATATTTTTAGAAGGCTTGTAACTTATAGAAGTCTAGAACAATGAAGCAATATCTTAAGCACAGCAACACCATCACATATGTGTTGTAGCATAATTCATAAAATTCGTAGAAAGAAGAAGAAGTTACAGGGACATTTGCCTTCAAAGAGGAAAACTGGAAAGTACTGTTATCATTTCTTACAAGATCTGATTATTAGAACGAAACAAATATACATATTTATGTATTTATATAATAAAACATATGTGTTTACATATATATATAGAGATTCTCACCATCAACTTCTGAACTGGGCCAAAATTATAAACCATTTGGTGCGATAAGTAGCTTGATGCATAAAAATTCGAGAAGAATTTTGTCACCGTGTCATTGTATGACTCTTCCTCTACCCATGGAATTGCCCGAACAACCACTGTGAAGTGACATGGGTAGGAAACAGATGCAGCGATATGCGCCACTCTCCTTGTTGTGATGTTCTTGTATTCCTAGACACAAGCAGCATGGGAACCCAAAGGTCTTTAGATTTAACTTTTTATAACTCAGTTCATAAAAACGGGGTACACCAGGTATAGTCCTTACAAAGTAAAGAAGAAGACAAGCGCAGCAAGATATGATGTACAATGCAAGACAATGGGCCCAAAGCCTGACAAAAACAAAATTTTATGATAGAATTTTCAAATGGTGGCCAAAGAACCTGATAAGCAAAATATTCCTGCAAGTAATAATTACTTCAGTAATTAAATGTATACCTACACTCTTCCTTCCAACAAGTGCACATAGCATATTATTTGAAAATTATTAGCAATTAAAGCCCTCCATTTGCAACTACTAGGATCAAACTCTCAATAGAACTTCAATGTAAATATTTGTATGGCAAGTATTAATGGACATATGCACATGCTACACTAAATATTAGAAAATATCTAAATACCCCGGATAACAGTGCACATAATTCTCAATAATAAAAAAGTAAGAAGATATACTTACCCAATTAAGATACTCATACACAAACAATAGAGAATGAATGTAATTTCGATAATATGAGTCTGTACTCAAATCACATACCATCTTGATCCTTCCTCGACATTCCCAATGGTGAACACATTCAATTGCTCATCCGGAATTAGTTTGTGCTCCATTTCTTTCCCAAAATAATTCAGTGGAAGAATAAGAAACAAGCATATGGTAGAAGCAACGGTGAATACCCTGATACTGCACATAGACAAGCAACAGATAATATTGAAAGACGGCTACAAGCAAAACACCATCAAATCCAATTAAGTCAAAAAATTGTTCAGCTGTCTTCATAGAAGAACGAGAAAAAGACATGTCTGCTCTTGAATATTATTGATCATTGTTTAATACTCTAATCTGGAAACACTTGCGATAGTAATTAAAATTATATTAATCATGATAAAACCTTTAACAATGCAGATTAATTCAAAGCACATATGAAATAACTCAACCAAGCATATCAAACTATTTATTAGCAATGATGCCACACTTTTCAGTTTCGATTTCTACTTTTAAATGATATCAAATATAAATAGATATCAAAATCCTTGAAAAAAACACTCGTTATATTCTAAATCCTCTTGGTAATGAGCCTAAAATGTAGAAATATATTTATAAATTATTATATAAGAAATTCAGAGCTCATGTTGAAAGTTTCATGTTGTATTCTTATAAAGTTTTTTTTTTAATCTTAATTGAGGAGATTTTATTTTGGAGGGTATGTCTATGTCTGTAATATTTTTTGGGATTCTTTTTTCTATGCTTGCTTTTTTTAATATATCAAGTTTAATATCTATTACAGTTGCATCTACGAGAACATTGTATGAATTTATATCAATTCACATATACTTGATATTTGATCCATAACTAGAACAATGATTCACAGAAAGTTCATGTACATAAGCGTAAAATCTAGAATTTTTCCAACTTCACCCCCAGAACCATAAATCATCACTATGACCCTGTTGGAAATACCCTATTTGGCGTTCTTAGTTTGATCGACTATGACAATTTAAAGTTGTACCATACACATTCAAAATTAACACAAAGCATACATGTAACATACAGAACTGTTTACGTTTAACATCATATGTCTCAGAAAAAATCTAAACTTCGCAAGTTTCATACTATTGCAACTACCCCAGTAACCATGAATTGGTTCAACAAGATCTGACGTAATTCTAGAGAAGGTTATCTACATTTCATCATGGTGTAAATGAATATAGTTTTCACAGGTTCATCTCAGCACACAGAAATTACAAATATATGAACCAAGCCATCAAATGGTAATGAAATTATTCGGGGTAACTGGAATAATAATGAAGTGAATAAATTCGAGTAAGAGAATCATGTTCTCTATATGTAATAAGCTTGAAAGTTGGTTGTTGCAGACCTCCAGCTTTAAAGCAAGATTATTGGCCAGAAAGCCAATGTTGGACTTACACAAAAGTTCTGCACTAGATCTTTTTTATTAATTTATTTTTTTCTAATAACTCATCATGTTAGTTAAAAAAAATGCAAACAGTTCTAGAAAAATCAATTCAAGAGCTGTATCTTTCTTCAAATCCGAGTTTGTGGAATTCTAGTACAGGGACACCTCATTCAAATTACAAGTAACAAATATAAAATTGGAATGTACTTACGAGTAAACCAACATCGACATAGATGGGGTTTAGAGCAAGATAGTGCATTAAAGAAGAACATTATCAAGCAATATGTGAACCAATACATCCATGCACAAGATACTGAGTATACGCACATAAATTTGAATTAAACAGAAAAATAAAGACCTGAAGACAACTGCACGAAGAAAGACCAGTGCATCCAAGCCTCCAATGTCGAATAATTCTTCCTCGGATGCTTCCCATGCCTTCAATATCCAACTAGCAGAAGGAACAAGTCTCTCAATGCCAAAGTGGCCATGGCGTTTAGTGCGTACTTGAGCAAGCTTCTGTCCAAAGTACACACTCACAAGGCTAGGTTGTTTTCTAAAAACAGAATACAGTGAAAAAATCCCTACACATATGATGGTATTGACACCAGCAGAAGTTAAGAGAGCAGAGATGTTCATCTCTATCCCACTGTTCTGACAAATCTATGGCATGTCATTATGCAAAAGTAAGGCAAAGGATTTTCATATGATATTGCATAAATATTGCAAAGAGACAGATAACTTCAAAGGGCCAACACTCCAACCACGTGCAGAAGCTGCAGAAACAAAAGTACAATTCTCAAATTTCCTTTATTTAGCAGAGACTCCAGTAACATTACAAAGTGTTTTGCGTAAAGAAAACATTCAAAATCAGACCCCGCATTCAATAGGGATGATTCACTAATACCATCAACCTTATTAAATCCTAAAATATTCATACAGTGAAAAATCCTTAAAATAGAATTTAAAAATAACAAATTCCATAGGCCTTGTACAATGTGTTAGTCGTGTCTACAAGATATCCAGACATAAATAGAAGTTATCCAGATCACGCACAATTCACAGTTTATATAAATAGAAGTTATTCAGATCACGCACAAAAGAAAACATATATATATCAAACTAATGAGTACAGAATTAAGACTAATAATACACAGAATTCCATTCTACAAAACTCGTATAGCCTCAAGGAATATATAATTAAGCTTAAATATGAATGAATGGCAAAATTAATGTATAATCTGATCAAAAAAATTGTAATGAATGCCAAACCTAACTCATTGATTACAATTTCAAAAGCATATCTAAAATCATGTTAAATTTTTACATTTCAAATTTCAAAAAAAAAAAAAAAAAAAAAACTTACGAGTTTCTAATATTACCAACGATCCAGAAATGATATTACCAACAATTTAAGAGAATGCAATCCACTTAAACTTTGCTTGGAATACACAGAGACCAAAGAGTCTACGAAACGATTGCAACTTCGATTAGATTATTATTTAAAAAAAAAAAAGGAAATAGAAGCCCTAGGATAATTTGAGATTTAAGATTCATAAGCAACATATAGAGAGAGAGAGAGAGATGTTCCGATTTACGAGTTAGAAAATATTTTGATACTATATTTTATTTTAGATTGAATAATTTCACGCGGGAACGTAGGACATGTGCAAAGAGCGAAAGTAATGGAAAACTGTCATAAACCACGGATCAAGTAATTAAGGGCGTGTTTGTTTGAGTTTTATGAGTGGTATTCGAAATTAGAGAAAGTTTTTTAATATTTTAGGTTTATGTAAATTTAAAAAAAGTTCTAAGGCTGAATTTTTATACATTTGTAATTTTTTTAAGAGATTGTGGAAAGAAGAGAAGTATGTTGTTTATAAGTTACTTTTTATGGAGTGACGTAAGAAATATTTTAATTTATTTCAATTCGAGGTAGAGATTGTTTTATGTTTATTCTTAGAAATAAGAGATAAGTTTTTAAGATGACATCCTTTTTTTAAATTAAGAGAAGGCTAAAGTATATGTTGTGGTTGCAAGAGCAATTTTAATAAATTTTCAAATGTACCCTCCTTTTAGTTATTTTTGGCAAAATTAGACACTCAACCATATCTTTATTAATTCATGTGCGTCTCAGGCTCTCAACAATACTTCTCTTGTGTCTTTTATTTCTTTCATATTTTCATATATATATATTACATATATATAAGAGGCTACGGCCAAATGAACAGTGGCAGCATGTCGTCCGTCTCCTGCCTGCTTTCTTAAAATAATTTTTTTTTAAGGCCTGGAACAAAACGACGTCGTTTTGTTGTCAATCTTTTAAAAAACCCAGTCAACAAAACGACGTCGTTTTGGAGTTTCTGATGGTGGCCTTGCTTGTACATTTTGCATTGTTTGTTGGACCTGAATTTTTAACAATAGGTGGAATTGAGACAATGTAAGCAAGTGGGCCCTGTAGCCTCTTTTTTTTTTTTCTGAACTCTTGCAGGCTTCACACCTACTATTTCTTTTGTAGTGCAGGTTTACATTAATTGATTTTTTTTTTCTTACCGAAAGCATTAATATCTTCTCCCATCTCTTATCATCCTTCTTTTCTTTTCCCCTCCATTCAAGTTTAATCTTCATATGTAGAACCCTAGAAAATCTACATCACCTATTTCGCCAAAACTTGTAGCCGCCCCTCCTCGTCCCATAAATTATTTCCTTTTTTTCCTCTATGCTAACGACTATTACATGACATAAATATACAGGGCAACCAACACCGCGCATAGCGCGGTGCAGGCACCCTAGTATTGTGAATTTTTAGCAAAGATAATGAGACTTCGAGATAAATCCCGCAGTTGCCATCGTTGAGTTTGGAACCCTGAACAGACTGCCGGTGATAAGCCGGAGGAAGGTGAGGATGACGTCAAGTCATCATGCCCCTTATGCCCTGGGCGACACACGTGCTACAATGGCCGGGACAAAGGGTCGCGATCCCGCGAGGGTGAGCTAACCCCCAAAACCCGTCCTCAGTTCGGATTGCAGGCTGCAACTCGCCTGCATGAAGCCGGAATCGCTAGTAATCGCCGGTCAGCCATACGGCGGTGAATTCGTTCCCGGGCCTTGTACACACCGCCCGTCACACTATGGGAGCTGGCCATATATCTTTCTCTTATCCAATCTCAGTACAGTCCCACTTTTTGAAATGAATCATCAATTGACAATAAAACAATTGAAAATAGTTGATTTTCCTAAAGATAAAATTAGAGATTGTTCGTTATCTTTACATACCGTGATCAACTTTAATGGAGAAACTATTAAAAGCTTTTGAATCAGGAAATCTTTGTGCTAAGAGAATGTATGTCTGGGCCGGGTAGTCTTATATATCGAAGACTTGGACTGAAGGGCAAATTTCAAAGGGACATAAAGACAAAATTTTAATCTAGGAACAGAAAAAAATTAGGGATAATTACATCGATCTCCCCTGAGGTTTGGGCTAATTATTGTCCAATCCTCTAGCAACTTTATAATTACATCCACCTCCCCCCACCTTTGAATAACCTTACAAATGATGTGAAATGACCATATTGTCATCTTCAGTTTTAATTAAAAAAAAATAGATTAACAAAATATCATATTTACCCTTGCAAAGGATAATTTCATCGACCTCCCCTGAGGTTTGGGCTAATTATTGCCCAATCCCCGTGCAATTTCATGATTACATCCACCTCGTCCACATTTGAAAAATCTTACAAAATGATATGAAATGATACACAAAATTACAATATTACCCTTGCAATTATACACAAATTACAATACTATCCTTGCAAAAAATAATTTTATACATAAAAAAAGACTCTAACCCTAACCTCCCACCCCACCTCCACCGTCCCAACCCCGCAAATATCCTCCCAGGCAGTGTCGTCGGCCTGGTTCGAACCCTAGGCCTTCCAGGCCGGTGGCGCGACCTAGGAGGAGATTTACGGGGTTGGGGACGTTGGGTGAGAGGTTGGGGACCGACAGGTGCGGGGTTGGGGGTTGAGTGGGGGGTAGGGATGGTGAGGGTTTTTTTTAAAAAAAAAATAATAATTTAAATTAAAATAGTTTACTGATTTATTAATATTAATAATTTTATAGAAATAAGATATGATTTTAATATTATTGTATTTAAGTAAGAAATATTAAAAAATTATGATTTTATAATAACTATTTTATTAAATCGAGTATTTTTATTTTTTATTAAAAATTATTGATTTATAATAACTATTTTAGTTAAAAGTTTAAGAAAATTTTTAGTAAACATGTGAACATTTTTATAATGTCTAATAATTACTGTTCAAGTTTTTTCTTCTTCTCATGATTAAACGTAATTCATTAATTTATCCTTGTACTTTAATTATGAAAAAAATTAAAATTATTAAAATTACGGGTTAAATTTGAAGTTGAGTGTATTTATATTTTTATTTATGTTCTACAATAATTTTTTCTTATAATTAACCATAATTTATTTATTTTTCCTCGTACTTTAATTGTAAAAGCATTATGAAAAAAATTAGAAAAAAAACGTTGATGTGTTATTATATTTTTATTTTTATTTTAAGAATACATATACACTAATAAACTAAATATAAGTTTCATGTAAATTTATAACATTTGAATCCATACTTATACATATACATTGCAAAGAAACCCCTCATATGTACCAAACATAAGAAGGGGTATAATTGTCCAACAAAATAGCTATAATCACCTCAAGGGTAAAATAGAAAGTCCAATAAAAATTCGTCGATGACGCTATCAAAATGTAAGATTTTCGAAACATCGGGGAAGGTGGATGTAATTATGAAATTGCAAGTGGATTGAGCAATAATTACCCCAAACATCAAAGGAGGTCCCTATAATTATCCCAAAAAATTATAAGCTGACGTTCGACCAAAAAAAAATTGAAACTTTTTTTCAAGGCTTATGAAAAGATTAAGAAAAGACATTGTGAATATATGTTCCTCTTTTAATTTAGGGGCATATTTGTCAAAAAGTATTTATTACTCTGATAATATCGCTAGTCAATTTTCAAAAACAGAAAAACTTGTTTGTTTGGCTATTAATAAAACATTAAAATGATTTATGAAAACTAAACAAGATACCCTAAAAGCAACTCCATCAGTCAACATCTAATTTCCCTTGGTTCAAAATTTCAAAAAACTCAACTCCACCGGATGCATAAATACTGGACCAATTCTAACTTACCTCATCCGTCAGCATAAAAGATACCACAACGCAAAAGACACCAAAAATTTGTCCTCCAACTCCAATTGCTCTATTGTTCTTTTATGGAATTCAAATTTGTTTTTTAGGTGGGATTGGAGCTTCCATATTTATGGAATTCAAATTTGTTTTTGATAAATTAGCATCATACTTCAAGGTAAGATATATTGCCACGTAGAAGCCTTCTATTGTGCATTTGCAGTACTACTGTCGTTGCTGTTGCTGAAGGACATTAATTAGCTAGGGGAATTAAGAATTGGTGCTGATCTTAGCACATTTATGATTCTAATTTGTACATTTTAATCTTTTAAGTAGGGTTTTGTAATCTGAAATCATCAACAAGAAATATATTTAGATTCCCCGCCTCCATTATTCGAATTTCTCATCCCCATTACGCTTATTTACTGGTTTTACATTTGAGTTTATACCTCAATAAAACATGCATGAATTAAAGATTTTTCGAAAAAACATTCACAAAGTTTTGTTAAACGTTAGGAAAAATTGTGAAAAAATTAGAAATAAAGAAAAATAAGAGTCTTAAGAGAACGTATAGTTTCGAAACTACATTCTTTTTTCGTTTTTCATTGATTTAAAATCATAAACTTTTCAATACTTTTAACGAAAATGTTAAAAATTTTGATTCATAAAAACACCTTTTACAAAAGAACATCATAATAAGGAACAAATCAATATCAAACATTTGAAATACTATACCTTATTGGATAATTATTTCGTGCAACCGCTGCATGCTTGCATAAACGTTGTGTAGCCAATGATTAAGAATGTATTTGAGCCATTATCCTATGTGTCGAAATATTATTGGCTAGGATAAGGAAAATCTGTTGTAGTCCCGCGTAAAATCTCCTACGACGCTCTAATGAATACTTGCCAATAAAATAAAAGGAAAAATAAAAAAGAAAATCCTTCTTCTCTCCAAAAAAGGATCTCCATTTAGATCTGCGAAATTAAAAATATAAAAAGGAAAAGAGAAGAATGCCTTTCTCCGACCGGAAGCACCGGCGGAGCCAGCGGTCGGTGCCACTCCTCCCGAAGGATCATGGCGGAGAGTTCAGCGGAGCTTCATTCTCCGGCGCGGTGTTCAACCTCTCCACCACCGTCGTCGGCGCCGGAATCATGGCTCTTCCAGCGACTCTAAAGCAGCTCGGCACGCTCCCCGGTTTGATCGCGATCGTGTTGGCCGGGATGTTGACGGAGAAATCAATTGAGATGATACTCCGGTTCAGTAAAGCCGCCAAGACCGGTTCTTATTCCGGTCTAGCCGGCGACGCATTTTCTGGAGCCGGTCGAAGCCTTTTGCAGCTCGGTATCATCGTAAATAACTTGGGAATGCTCGTAGTTTACATGATTATTATTGGTAAAGTTTGCTAATTTTGATACTTAACTATTATAGTTAATCATTATCAATATTGCTACGAAGTCTTCTGCATTTTATACTGAGTTTGGTAAAGATAGAAGTTAGGCTTGTTTGGGTGTGAAATTCTGGAAAAAGGAAGCACTCTAATGGAGTATATCTTTATTGTGTAGTAGTATTACATAATTTAATTTATTTATTTAAACACTTTGACATTGTACATCAGGAAATTGAATAATTAAAGGTGGGTAGGAAGGAGTAATTCATTTTCTTGAATTTGGATTATTGTGACGTGTTGTGATTTGCAGTATTCTGTTGCTTGTTGGACTGCAAAGCAAGGCCATATGAGTTCTAAATTTAGAATATATGATAAATCAGTATCATAAGTTAGGTGGATGGAGAACTTGTGGTCTGTTGGTTCAAGGACATCCATATTTTCTATGATTAACATAAAGTTTCTTAATTGATAGTATCATGGTGTTTATTTGGTTTGTACAGGTGATGTGCTATCAGAGACATGGTCACAAGGGGTTCACCACACGGGGGTGATGGAAGAATGGTTTGGTCTTAACTGGTGGACCACACGTTCTTCCATATTGCTCCTCACTACCATTTTTGTTTTTGCGCCTCTGATTTCGTTCAAGCGCGTTGGTGAGCTTGCTTCATTCATTTCCAACCCCCCTTGATTTCTATGCTAAGCTTTGGTATACTTTAAACGGGTGAAAAACATGTTGTATTGAATCCGAAGGCAGTATTTACTGAGTTTCAAACATTATTGATAAGCAACATGGCATTCTTAGTTACACTAATTCAGATTGAACTATGTGTAGAATATAGACTTCTAAAACTATTTAATTTACAGTTTAGAAAACTTATTTCCTTAAGCTTCGAGAATTCATACTCTCTCAAGACAAGTATGAGAATTTGCAGATGGATAATTTTGTCCAGTTCAACTCTGTAGAAATCCTTTTGGAGAGACTGTACCTAACTTCTTGCTTAGTTGATCAATTGGAATGAACTTTCTCATAAGTCACTGATTTTCTTTATAACCAAAATGAAGTCCTTTTACTCCAGGATCAAATCAATGTACATAAGTGGGTCAAAACTGCCCTGCATAAGAAAACTTTACAAGAAGAAAGCATTGGAAAATTCTACCTAATCTTGTAAAACTGTATTCAAACAATTCTTGAACACTACAAGACCTTTAAAAGAGTGCAAGTCAATGCTATAAACAATATGCCCCAATGCAAGCTCTAAATATCCTCCAAAATTCAGTTTAGAGATATCTGAATATCAAATTGTAGCGTAAACTGGAGAAATTTTAAAGCCTAAACGTGCACAGAGATGGGAACTCTGAAAATCGAAAAATTAAGTTGAATTCCTAATAGGGTGGTAGAATTCTTCTTCTTGAAGCTAACTAGGAAGAATAGAAATAACACCCCTGTGCCAAAACCAAAAACAGATATGCTTGTGAAAAGGTACTGTACTACATGATGGTTTGATTGTCTTCTCCCAATTCCAGAGTATTTTAACCATGTTCTCGTTATGTTTTCCCTTCATCAACATTCTTTTGGTATTATGAAACAAGGTAGTCCAACAATTCCTTTATTTGTTCCAGCATATTGTAGATGTTCCATATGCGATGTCTGGTTAGATTGAATCATTTGTACCGCACTTTTTGCATCTATTTCCACATAAATATTGTCCAAACATTTTGCAGTCCCCTGAGACCTCTGTATGCAACGTTGTCTAGTTTGTAACTAAAAGACTTGCCCAGTAAGAAGTATAAGGATAACACCTTAAGTAATTTTGTTTTAATGGTTCCGGTGCCAGATTCGTTGAGATACACTTCAGCATTGTCAGTGGCATTGGCTATTGTCTTCGTAGTGATAATAGCAGGAATAGCTATTGTCAAAGTGATAAGTGGAAGCATTGGGATGCCTCAGTTGCTGCCTCATCTTGTAGATCAAGCATCTTTCTGGAAACTTTTCACAACTGTTCCCGTTCTTGTCACAGCCTATATTTGTCACCACAATAGTAAGTTCATCCACAAATGCTACTCACTTTTTTTTTTTTGGTTTACTAGCCAAATCTTAAAACTGATCTCAAATTATGGTTGACCATAATAGCTTGCAATTTAATACGGTCTGGTTTTCATATTTATTCAAAATATTATTACTCACATTTAAATATAAATTTTCTCCCTGAATTCCTCAACATACTTTCACAGTACATCCAATCGAAAATGAGCTAAAAGATCCCTCACAGATGAAAGCAATAGTCCGGACATCGATCACTTTATGCACTTGTGTTTATGTGGCAACCAGCTTCTTTGGATTTCTCCTCTTTGGTAGTCAGACAATGGATGATGTGCTAGCCAATTTTGATGGTGATCTTGGTATCCCGTTTAGCTCATTGCTTAATGACATTGTGAGAGTGAGCTATGCCATCCACTTGATGCTCGTGTTTCCAATCGTCTTCTTCTCTCTTCGACTCAATGTTGATGGTATCCTTTTCCCATATGCCATCCCCATTGCCTACGACAACAGAAGATTTTTTTTAGTCACGATAGCTCTAATGGGTTTTATTTTCATTGGAGCAAATTGTGTGCCGAGTATATGGGACGCTTTCCAGTTTACTGGTGCCACAGCTACAGTCTCAGTTGGCTTCATTTTCCCTGCCGCCATTGCCCTCAGGTGAGTGTAGCTTTATCACATTAATATGCCAAAGCATTATGTTTTAACATTATGAAAATGTCATCTTATATTTCGAATAATGAAGATAACTTTTTGTTGTTGAGGGCAGGGATACTCATGGAATTGCTACAAAAAACGACAGGGTAGTCTCGTGGATCATGATACTTTTGGCAGTGTCTTCAAGTGCTATGGCTATATGTAGTGATATTTACGGCATTGTTAATGGCAATGAAGGAGTTGAAGCATAGTTTCATCTCTAAAGAAGTGCATGACGTTGTTATCATGGATCTCAAACTATGCCTCTGGTAATGTATCTAACCATATGTGTAAAATGCAGATAGAGCTTCTGACAGGTCATTCAGTAAATGGCGGATGTGCATGTTTAATTTATTGCAAGGAGTTACCTCGAATTCAAAACAGTGGTACATCAATGAATGAATCGACTCAATCTTGGGAATTTCACCAACTTTTTTGATACTGAATTTATACAAAAAAAAAAATCCTAACTTAGGTAGATGAGAAACATGTAGCAATGAGTAATGATTTTGTGTGAAACTTTCAGAATGTGCGGCCCAGAGAACATAGGTGCTTGCGAAGGTTTTATAATTTTATGAATACTAGGGTGTTTATTCTTTTTATATTGATAAATGACATTCATATTAATGAATGAACATGTAAGTCATCAGTTGTAATTCTTTCTGTTCTTGCTTCAAATTCATGCAACACTCTGAGTGTAATACGCCAACCTTTTTAAATCGGGATGGAAACCTACGTGTTATCTATATTTTTTTGTTTTTTTTTACATTTTAAAGTACGGGTTGTCCAAGAAATTTTTTTCCCCTTTTTGTGATGACTAATATACTTCTATTTAAATTATATTGTGTTATTTTTATTATTATTATTTATATTTATAATTTATAAAAGTACGGGTTGTCCAAGAAAATTTCTTCCCTTTTTTGTGATGACTAATATACCCCTATTTAAATTATATTGTGATATTTAATTTTATGGCAAAAAGGTAAAAGAAAAGAATCATAGAAGTATAATTAAACAAGAAGTCTCTCCTACATCAACCTTATTATAATTATCTTTTAAAGTTTTACAACTCATTAAAATTTAATAGCAAAAATAATAATAATTAAAAAAAACTATTACTCTTTATTTCTTCGAAAATTTGTTTGGAAAGTTCTTATTAAGAAGTTATCACTTATTAAATAACCTCAAAAAAATAAAAGTATGCCACATTTGTGCTACATAGATAAAAAAAAAACTATTTAGTTTACTAAAAAATATATAATTGGCTTAAGCAAAAGAAAAGTCAAAATATATGATAAAAAAGGTATAATCAATGGAAAAATGGGTTATATAGAAAAAAAAATGAGTTAAAGCAAAAAAAAATGATGCAATTAATAAAACAACAAGGTAAACCGACAAAAAATGGTAAAACTGATAAAAAAAATGAATGACATCGGCAAAACACGAGATAACAAAAAAACGAATCAAATCGATAAAATAACAAGAATTAAAAAATGAGTAAATTGGAAAAAAAAGGTAAAATATGTGAGAAAATATGTTAAATCAACAAACGAATAAGTAAAATCAGAATAAAATTGGGATAAACCGGAGAGAATGAGTGAACTGATTAACAAATGGGATAAAATCGACTAAAATTGGGTTAAACTAAAAAGAATGGATTGATTGATTAACAAATAGGATAAACCACAAAAAAGGGGAAAATCAGTGAAATAACTGGTTAAATAACAAAAAAGAAATGTTAAACTAAGTGAAAAGCATGTAAAATTGATATTTCTTTTGAAAGTTCTTAAGAAAATATCATTTTTTAAAGAACCTCAAAAACATTAAAAAACCTAGAAATAAAAGGCCACCTTCGGGCTAGGTGAATAAAAAAAGTGCTATTTAATTAACTGAAAAACTTATAATTGGCTTAAGCAAAAATAATTCAAAACATAGAATGGTTAAAATCAGTGAAAATGGGTAAATTTAGATTAAAACTATATATAAACAAAATAGTAAAATCAATGGAAAAATGGATTAGATAGAAGAAAAACGAGTTAAATCAAGAAAATGGTGCAATTGATAAAACAACGGGGTAAACCAATAAAAAATGGGTAACTGGCAAAAAATGAATAATATTAGCTAAACATGGGATTAAAAAAGGGAGGGGGGGATCAAATCGATAAAAGAACAATAACAAAAAAATGAATTACATTGGCAAAAAAAAAGTGGAAAATAGGTTAAATTAACACAAGAACAGGTATAATCGACTAAAATTGGGTTAAACCGAAGAGAATGGGTGAATTGATTAGTAAAACAAAAGTCAAACATATAAATGGTTAAAACCGGTGAGTACGGGTAAAAAATGATTAAAAAAATGGGAAAACAATGAAAAAATGGGTTGGTAAAATTGATAAAACAACGTGAAAAATCGGCAAAACACGGGAGAATCGGTAAAAATGAATGATATCGGCTAAACACGGGATAACAAAAAATGGGACAAATCGATAAAAGAACGAGAACAAAAAAAGGAGTTAAATTAACAGAGAAATAGTCGAGAAAATAGGTTAAATCAGCAAAAGAATAATCAAAATCGACTAAACTTGGGTTAAATCGGAGAATGAGTGAATTGATTAACAAATGAGATAAATCACAAAAAAATGGATGAAATTGGTGAAAACACAGGTTAAAATAACATAAAAAGAAATGGTAAACTCAATGTAAACAAAATCGATTAAATTTGGGTTAAATCGGAGAATGAGTAATTGATTAATAAATGAGATAAATCACAAAAAATGATGAAATTGGTGAAAGAACGGATTAAAATAACATAAAATGAAATGGTAAACTCAATGTAAAAACGGGTGAAATTGATGAAAGAACATGTTAAAATAACAAAAAAAAATTGTAAACTCAGTGAAGAAGCGAGTTAAATCGATAAAAAATGTACTTACTCGACCAAATTGAGGAAAATTGGTAAAAACGAGTTAAATGATTAAAAATGGATTAGGCATGTAATTGAAAATGGATGAACTCAGTAAATATAACCGACAAAACTGGTGAAATCAATTAAAAAAAAAAGGTTAAACATGTGAGAATTTGTTTAGATGGAAAAATTATTTAGATGAAAATATCAAAGTCAAATAATTGATGTTGTTTATTCGTTCAAATGGTAGTTTTAGAATACTTTAGATGGAAATACAAAGTCAAAGAATTGATGTTGTTCATTCGTTCCAATGTTAGTTTTAGAGTAATAGTTATGCAGACATGTAGTTTTAGGTTAGAAATATTTAGTAATTATAGTTCGTTTGTTTATTTTCAAGTTTTGGTTTTAGGTATTTATGACAAAATTTTAAATTCTTGGTAACAACATAATAATAATTAAAGTGATTTAGTAAAAAAAAAATGTGGTGTGTCATTAAGACCATTGTATGATGAAAAATTATTATATAATTCAACTAATTTACGAATTTAGTTATTCACGTGCAACGCACGTGCACTTTTCTAGTTATAGAAAAATTTTAGTTGTGATATGATTTGGTTTGGTCTAAAGATTAATTTGGGAGTTCCGACAAAATTATGGAAATTTGATTTGGACAATGACCAATAAAATATTAAGATGATAGAATATTGATGAAATAATAGTTAGTGCGTATGAAAATTGAAATACATTTTGTATTAAAATTTGATTGTCGGGATTTGAGGATAAAAATATGTAGTAAATATCATATGAAGGGTTTTTTGCACTTTGCACCCCCGAAACATGGGAAATAGGCACTTTGCACCCCCAAAACTTAGATTTAGCACTTTGCACCCTCGAAATATGAAAAATGCAGCACTTTGCACCCTCTTTTATTTTTAGGCAAAAACTCATGGGCAAAATTGGTAATTCAATTATAAATATTTGGCACTTTGCACCCCAAAATAAAATTAGCACTTAACACCCTCAAATTAAGAATAAATCAGCAACTTGCACCCCCGAAACACAATAAATGGGCACTTTGCACCCCGAAATACAAAATTAACACTTAACACCCTCAAATAAAAAAAAAAACTCAAATCCCTCGTTTTATCCGGCAAAGTTGACCATCGGGGTGAAATAAATCTAAGGCAAAATAGAAAATTCATTTTTTTTTCCTTAAATTTTGTAAAATACAATTATAAATACTAGAATACTCATAACGAGGTCAACTTTATTCTAGTATTTATAATTGTATTTTACAAAATTTAAGGAAAAAAAATGAATTATCTATTTTGCCTTAGATTTTTTTCACCCGGATAGTCAACTTTGCCGGATAAAACGAGGGGTTTGAGTTTTTTTTTTATTTGAGGGTGTTAAGTGTTAATTTTGTGTTTCGGGGTGCAAAGTGCCCATTTATTGTGTTTCGGGGGTGCAAGTTGCTGATTTATTCTTAATTTGAGGGTGTTAAGTGCTAATTTTATTTTGGGGTGCAAAGTGTCAAAGATTTATAATTGAATTACCAATTTTGCCCATGAGTTTTTGCTTAAAAATAAAAGAGGGTGCAAAGTGCTGCTTTTTTCATATTTCGAGGGTGCAAAGTGCTAAATTTAAGTTTTGGGGGTGCAAAGTGCCTATTTCTCATGTTTCGGGGGTGCAAAGTGCAAAAAATCCTCATATGAATAATAATTTTTTAAGTATCAAAAGGTAGATAAAATGTGTCAAATCGATAATTTTATAAATTTTAAATAGATTTGCTCAAACTTGAATGGAAATATGAGGTTTGTGTAGAGATCTACCCAAACTCCTGCTTGCATAGGGTTTGACCAATTAACACGAGTTCAAACTAGATCAAGTCATTTCCAAAATAGTCGTGTATTTCTTGGGTGAAAAGTGCAAATCACTCATGATTTTTATGAAGAAGAAGAAGAAAACGTGATTCCCGCAATCAATGCACCTGCTCTTTCTCGTTAGTTCCATCAATAGCCTGTAGAATGCCTTTTGACAATTCTATAGTCCCTATAGACCAAGCCAGGTGTTCTTATTATGATTCAATTTTCTCGTGAAAAAAGTATTCAAGAAATAGTATACCCAAGAAAGTTGGCATTCAAGAATCTCCTTTCTTTTGATAAACCAATACTTCGGTAATTAAAATCATATAAAAGGTTCTACAGAATTGAAGATGAAAAATCCTCTATCACAAAAAATACTACAAGGGATAGCATCAAAAGGGATCATTCCCGACCATCCCGAATGATGAGTCAGTTTTCCGTATATTAATTGTTTAATGTCCAGGTGTCAAGATTAAACGGGACTTATCAATACGAGGAGCAGTAGGTCAGTCAAGTCCTTCCTCAAAGTTTCGGGATCTTAACCTGAAATCAAAGATAACTAAGTTGGGTTAGTACCGGTGGTGACCCGGTGACAACCCTCCGAAGCTTAAGTTAGTGTCGAGGATGAGAGATATGATTTCTTATTAATATGTCTATGAGTCTCCCTTTTGTTCTCTATAAGTAGGGATATTTATAGTTTTCACAATCCAACTACCGGGTCGGATTGTGATGAGACGTATGGACTCGGATACGGGTCTGGTTTATTCGACTTGACCCGGTGGCGTTGTGATGTGAAACTTTTACGGACGTCGGCCATCGACACACTCATCGATGGTTGTACCTCTATTCTCGGTCATGTCGATATTATATATATATTTTAAGCGTATGTTGTGGTCCACGTCAAGGGACGAAGACTTGGTACATCAAGAGTCCCCCAAGTTCATGAGTTCAAGTGTGGCGCGAAGTCATGAAGTTTATATTTAGGAAAAATTTTATAGATTGGCAAACATAGTATATCGAGAAACTGAGAATTGAGATTAGAACTGAGAATTGAGATTAGGTATATGGTGGTCCCCCAAGTTCAGGAGTTCAAGTGTGGCGCGAAGTCATGAAGTTTTAGCGCGCCTTTTCTGAGGATGTAATTCAAAAATTGTACTGGATGTGAATCGTCACAGTTCGTCAGGGGGCAATGTGCAATTTGCCCGTGCGGTTAATAAGTGGTCCTATATATAGGTCCCACGAATGTATAGCGGAATTACTTTGCAGTAAAAAGGTTTCGCATACTCAAAACAGTACTCGTTCAAATTATTTATACTGCGTGAGAAAAAGATAAAATGTCGTCGAGTGGTACGGAGGGGGATTTCGATGACATCGACAGAAATGCTCTACAAAATGTATTAGATTTTGTGGAGTCTCAAGATGGGTCCGATGATGCTGAAGGGGCCGGTGGTTCTCGTCGATTTTTTACCGAGACTATGTATCACGAGTTTGTGGCTGGGGATTACAGGCGTACTCTAGCCGAGATGAGCGAGGCGTTCTCGATTCCCGCTGGCTGGACGATATGCACCCCAAGTTCCAACCAAAGGATGCATAATCCTCCTCGGCCTGGCATGGCGATTCACGAGGCAAGTTTAGAGGGTGGATTTCGGTTCCCGATTCCCCCAGAGGTGGCTGGGATCATAAATGCGTTAGGTGTTCGCCCTACTCAGATACTGCCAAATGGTATGTCGACTATTATCGCCTTCTGCGTGGTTATGAAGGTACTTGATCAAGCTGCTTCGTTTGGTAACTTCTGGGCTCTATTCAAGGTTACCGAGTCTCCGAAGTCGAACGAGGGTTTCTACCAAGTCAAGTCACGGGGAAACAACAATCGATTCCTATGTTCGACCAAAAGTTCCCACGGCAAAGGGTGGAAATCGAGATATATTTACGTATATCCCCCGAAGGGTTACAAATGGAACGTCAATTGTCCATGGCGGGTTGGCGCAATTAACCCAAAAAACGTTCCGAAGCCTTCCTGGCACGAGGGATTCGTCGAGAATCTCCGACGATACAACCTCGACGTACAAAAGCTTGTCGAGGAACCACGGCTTCGTGCTTGTGGGTTAACATCGTCGCGTAGGAAGGTTGGGGACCCCGAAGACCCTACCAAGGAGGAGGTACTCCGTGGGGCCATGGTTGTGCCGAAGGGGAAAGAACTACACGACTTGCACCGAAAAAATGAAGCGTTTTGGAGTCGTGCTTCGACATCAAGGGGGCCTGCGGCGATACCGAGAGCTACCAGTAATGTCGGGCAAGCCGTAGAGTCTGGGAGGATCATAACTCGCGAGGAGCGTCGTCGTGGAAAAAGACCGCGAGTTGAAGAGGATGATGATACCGAGGGAGCTGCCGGTACTGCGGATCAAGGGAGCGGTAGGATTTCGGATGAGGAACGACCATTATTCGATTGGACTTTGTCTGATTGGATGGCGTCGGAATTGACACATCCTGGCGGTTTAGGGCCTGATACGTCGGTGCTCTATTCTGAGTCTTATAATTCGGCGTTTGCAGCATTTATACATGGTATCTTCAAAAGTGACCAGGCGCTGTTAATGAAGAAGTCGGTTCAACAGAACGTGCATACCGCCGGGCGTCTTGGTGTCGGCGTACGTGAGCCTTTTAATTGTTTGATTGCTCTTGTTTTCCATATTCTGCTTATATTAACACACTTGATGTTATCATGCAGATGCTACAATTCCTCTTTCACGGTTATTATCGTGCCGAGTTGGCAGAAGTGGAATTAAATAAACAAAAGGACGCGAATAAGGCTGCCCTTCGCGCGAAAGACGAGCAGCTAGTCGAACAAAAGAAAAAGGCGGAAGAATCCCTTCGGGCTAAGGAAGAGGAGCTTGACGAGGCCGTCAAGCAACTAAGTCTTTTGTCGATGGAGAGAGATAAAATGAGGGCCAGCGAGTATCACCAGGAAGAAATCATTTCCGCAGATCAGAGGTTGGCTATTGCTAAGGAGTTTCTCGAGTCTCCCGTGTACGAGTATTTGTCCGATGCTAAGATGGGTGTCGAGCTCTTGAAGATGTTCGATAAAGCAATCAGTCAGTGCGCATATAAAGGTTTTCTGACCTCGGACTTCGATCGTAATGCCGTCAACCCGTTTTGGGATGAAGAATGCCAGGTCGAGACCCTCGAGGGGGAGGATGAGGAGGAAGCAACAGCTCGAGGCCACGAGTTTGGTAGTTTGATACCATCGCGCCATCCCGAGAATAGATAGATTTTAGGCGACTGTAGGTTTTGCAACTAGCTAGGGTCTTTGTAATTTTTGTTAAAAATCTTAACGAAGATAAGTTCTTTTGTTCCTGTCTTGATGAATTGGGCTCTTTGGGCCGCTTGTATGGGCCTTCCCCCCGAGCATCGCGATTGTTCTAATTGCCAACCAACGAATGCGTTTGTTTGAATGCGTGACCAAGTAGTTTCGCGCGCTTTGATGTTTTGGACTTTTTTTTTATAAATAGGCGTTTATCTTTGTACTGTTCATTCCATCAATAGAAAGTTTAAATTTTTCTTGTCGGAGCCAAGTTGTCGGAGCTAGAAGCGAGTAGTCGTAAAGAGGTTTCCTGTCGAAAAGCTATTTAGGTATTTTTTCTCTCTTTATCCTATGGCTAGTCGATCTGTATCTGTCGGAGATGAGTCAGTTGGGGAGGGAGAGGGTATGTCGTTTGAGTCTATCATGTCACATTTTGAAATTCCGTTCGAGGGTAGACTGCACAGCCCCCTCTCCGCCGAGTTGATAGATGTAATAGCCGATAGGTCTAAGGGTGGTCGATCGCAATCTGCGAAGGACACACACCGTACTACAGATCATTTTAGTACCATAACAGCTAGTCGACAGCGTATATCGACAGAGTCTATTTTGGCTAAATACCAATTTCCGTCAGGATGGTCCGTCCTTCTCCCTACGCCCGACCATAGGATGAACGATCCACCACTCGGATGTCGGACCTTTCATATCGATGCCTTGGAGAATGGTCTTCGTTTTCCATTACCCGATGAGTTTGTCGATATCGTAAATGGTCTCGGACTGTGTCCGACTCAGTTAGTTCCTAATGCTGTAGGTTATATTATAGGTTTTTGTCTCGTAATGAAATCAGTGGGTCAATCGGCTTCTTTTGCAAATTTTTGTGCTCTTTTTAGAGTAAGCGAGTCCCCTAAGTCGAATGAGGGTTTTTATTTCGTAAAATCGAAACCCCATGTTAGATTTCTTGGGGATTTAAAATCATCTCACGGGAAGGGTTGGAAAACCAAGTTTATTTTCATTCGTGCTCCCGAGAATTACGTATGGAGGACGACACGCGAATGGAGGTCGGGTCCCATTCTGCTAAAGGGTGTGCCCGAGCCTTCATGGGGACCCGACTTTCCATCGCAATTGTCGGAATCGACATACGATACGAACTTGCTTTTGCGGGAGCCGATCTTGAGTTTGGGAGGGATGTCGATAGCTCCTTTATCTATCGACAGTCCTTCTCTAGGTAGTTACTAAACTTGGTTTGTAATATGATTGTGAATATTTTGTTGTTTGCTAACTGATTTCGTTGCATGCAGAATCAGTCGTACAAGCTACCATGAGTCGAGCGCTATTATCCATGGCCAAGGCTGCCAAATTGGGTAACGCCCCCGCTCCTCCTCCTAACGCTCCCTCGAAAGCTCCTTTGCCGAAGTCGACGGGGCCTGCGACTTCGACTACTCAGCCGCCGCCCCTGGTATCGAAGCATCAGGATAAATCTGAACCGCTTGATAAAGGAAAAAAGGTAAAGACCGTCGATGGCTCACGAAGTGAGGAGCCAGCTTCAAAGAGGGTCAAAACTGGTGAGGATACTGCTTCTCCAGGGTGTGCCAAGATAGTGGTGAAGGAATCTCTCGAGTCGATTATCGAGAAGATGAAGCAACGCACGGGGGGACAGGCCCCTAATACTTCCATGCTGAATCCTGCCTTGTTGAGTTCTCCATGTAGTCCCGACGTGTGGGACAAGTTTTGTTCGACCATATCCGTGCTCGATCAAGCCGCCATGGGCCGCCATGGGCCCAATGGATATGAGCGAGCTTATAAGGATGGGATCTGGATGCCTGCTTGGGGTATGTTCATTTACTTTTTCTTAATCATATATAAAGTTTTTGTTATTTTGAATTCCATTTATCTTTCGTGCGTAGCTCAACCAAGTATTGTTTCAAGCCGGTTATCGGGTCGAGTCTTCCCGTAAACGGGCCGATAAGTACCGTTCCCTTGGAAAAGAGAAAGAGAAAGAGCTCAAGGAGGTGCATAAGAGATCCGTTGAATATGAACAGAGAGCCTTATCTGTCGAGGCCGAGATGTCGAAGAAAGTGGAGAAGATCGCTGCACTCGAAGCCGAGTTGGCACTTCTGAAGGAGAGTTTCGACGCTCAAGTTGAGCAAAAGGCTGCAGAAAGTTTTGAGAGAGGCCAGCGAGAGGCGTTGGCCCTCCGTCGAGACGTTTCTCCTGTTGAGAGGAAGGGGATTGTCCTCGAGTTTTTCAACAGTATCGTTTTTCAGGAGCTCGTCGATCGCCAGTCGGGGGGTGAGCTCCACAGTATGTTTGTGAAAGGCTGGAAACAGTGCGAGGCCTTTGGTTTTCTCAACGATACTTTTGATGCTGCTCGACTGAATCCTTATTTGGACGAGAAGGGTATTGCAATCGAGGAAGGACCAGCCGATGAGGAAGATCACTCAGAGAGACCCGAAGATCATGAGTTTGGATTTCTTCTTGATCTCCAGGCCGAGAAGGTTCGTGAGGCGGCTGTGATTCAGCAGGAGGTTGAAGATAAGTCCAAGTCCTCTTCTCACATAGATCTACTTTTGCACGAAGGCCAGTTTGGTCCTTCTAAGAATTGACGTCTCGAATTTTGGCCGGCTGACCTAGTCTGACTATGTTGTAGTGTAGATAGGTTAGCCTTTTGTAATCGATTCTCGTCTGGCTGGCGATCCTTTGTAATTTCTTTTTAATGTAATGGATCGATTTGTTTCATCTGGTATTTTGACTTGTATACAAAAAGACGTAATTCATTTGGTCGATGTCTTGTTCTATAGTTATTTAAACTCTTGCGTTAATGAAAAATAAGGGGTCCCTCCTCTGACACTTCCAAATTTAAATGAACTGTGGATCTCGAGGTAGTTTATCATTTCTGGACCGTTGGATTGAGTACAAGTTTCCTATATATATGGGTGCCTTAAGTTTATTTTTTACACAGGAGGGTTGCCGTAATATCGTTGTTTGCCCTTTTAACATTGTTGATCTTGGAGTTATTTGTGATCAACCACGATTCCGCTACGTATAATTTGGTATGGGAGAAATTGGAAATTGTTATCGGATCGACGTGTATCGTCGTTTGTTCGAATTTTCTTTTTATGTCGACTTCGCGCCAGAGATAGTCGATTCTGCTGTAGGGTCGTGTTCTCATTCCAGCTTTTACATGTTTAACCATTGCAGACATGTCAACCATTTCAGGTCGACGCATTAGTTTCTGCTGGAGTTATTTATGTACTGCCATCTAATCGATATGACTTGTTTGGGAGTGGAACGGTTGCGTTATTTTCAGGGTTCCATCTGAGCCGTTGGTTGCGACGTTTTCAGACCGTTAGATTTAGCCAGCGCGATTTTTCAGGCATTGGGACGGTCATCGCATTTAATGGGTCTGATCTGAGCCGTTGAACGTGTGTTTGGATGAACCGTTGGATTATATGGTCTAGGCCTATATAAGGTTTGAGAGTACTCATATTTTTTCGTACCAAAACATCCAAACATGTATCCGCCTACGGATTTCCCCATATATGTTCTTTCCTTCCATGTCATCCTTAAACTTATGAGGGTTTTCTTTATCTTCGTACCTCCTCGATCATCTCGACGCCCTTCATGGAGAAAGGGCCGTTATTCATTTTGGATTGGGTGGTATCGGTAAAAGGGGTTCCTCGTTGCGATGGCCTCTCCTTTCGATTGGGTGGGATCGGTAACAAAGGAGGGGTCAATGTCGGTGCCTCTCGGAAATTCGTCGTTCAGAAACCCATCACCATACATCTGGACGTAGGAATTCCGAGTTGTCGCCGAAATCGCTGAGTCAGGAGGGAGAAACGAGTTGGCGGCAGCCGAGAAAAGGGCGGAGGAACTAAAGAGCAAACATTCGACTTGCGAATCCTCCAGCTCGACGCACAACGGTCCATCCTTATCTCGTAGAGTGCCCTCTGATAGAGATGATGGATACTATCAAGGAGCAAGCTGCTGCCATTAAATACTCCTGGCCCTGGAACATTCGAAGACTCGAAGACTTGTTTGCGGGGTCCTCCTCGAACAAGGTAGTATTCACATTACACCTTGAAAAAGAGGCCTTAATTAACTCGACGTCGGGTTCTTTGAAGTCAAACACCACCGTGTCTCTATAGTTTTGGTCGTAGGATTTGTAGTAGGAACTCGATAAATTTGTAATGAGTTTGACATGTTTGTACTCTTATCCTTTTATAAGAAATAAAATTCAGATGTTATCAACCTCTGTTATTTATCAATCTTTGTATACTTCTACTTTTTTAGATGAATAAAAATTATATATTAGTAGATTGCATCTCGATGTTTCTTCAGCTGTCGAGGGACTTGGAATATACTTGAGCTTTATTAATAGCTCGCATCTCGATGCCTCTTCGGCTGTCGAGGAATTTTAATTTTTCTTAAGCTTATTAATAGCTCGCATCTCGATGCCTCTTCGGCTGTCGAGGAATTTTAATTTTTCTTAAGCTTATTAATAGCTCGCATCTCGATACCTCTTCGGCTGTCGAGGAATTTGATTTTTCTTAAGCTTATTAATAGCTCGCATCTCGATGCCTCTTCGGCTGTCGAGGAATTTGATTTTTCTTAAGCTTATTAATAGCTCGCATCTCGATGCCTCTTCGGCTGTCGAGGAATTTGATTTTTCTTAAGCTTATTAATAGCTCGCATCTCGATGCCTCTTCGGCTGTCGAGGAATTTGATTTTTCTTAAGCTTATTAATAGCTCGCGTCTCGATGCCTGTTCGGCCGTCGAGGAATTTGATTTTTCTTAAGCTTATTAATAGCTCGCATCTCGATGCCTCTTCGGCTGTCGAGGAATTTTAATAGCTTGTAATTTAAATGTCGATGCTTCCTTCTAAATTAGATACAAAATAGGTAGATTTTCACAGGATAACCAAAATATCTGACAAAACGAGATCTTTAAGTGCGACACTAAAAATAAGATCCTCAGGCGTAAAACCTTCGAAGATTTCTCCCGTTCCAGGTTCGGTCTACTAGCTTTCCGTCCATGGTGGATAACCGATATGCGCCCTTCTTTCCTATCTCGATTACTTTAAAAGGCCCTTCCCAGTTAGCGTCCAGTTTTCCTTTGTTTTTCGACACGTCGACTCGTTTAAGTACGTAGTCTCCCACCTGAAAGAACTTCAGCCTCACGTTCTTATCATATGCCTTGGCCATCGTAGTTTTATAGGCCTGAGTTCTCGTCGAGGCCCTCTCACGTCTTGCTTCCGTTTGGTCGAGTTCGAAGTTCCGTTTCCCTGCGTTTTCCACTTCGTCATAAAGCTCGACTCTTGGTGACAGAATTTCGAGTTCTGCCGGAGCAACCGCCTCGGAGCCGTATACTAGACTAAAGGGCGTTTCTCCTGTTGCTGTTTTTTCCTTTGTTCTATTTGCCCAAATTACCCAAGGCAATTCGTCCAGCCAAGCCCCACTGGCCTGCGTCAGTCTCTTTTTTAGGAGTCGGATGATTTCTCTATTAGTGACTTCGGTCTGACCGTTGGTTTGAGGACACCCGACAGAGGTGAAGCGTTGTGTAATTCTGTGCTTCACACACCAATCCGTTACTCTTTTACCGACGAATTGCCCTCCATTATCCGATATGATAATCCTCGGGAGACCGAATCTGCAAATTATTGACCAGTAGAAATTGATGATCTGTGTTTGAGTGATTTTCTGCAAGGGTACTACTTCAATCCATTTGCTGAAATATTCAACGGCCACGAGGAGGAATTTCTTCTGTCCTCTTGCTATTGGGAGTGGCCCAACCAAATCAACGCCCCATTGATCAAAAGGCCAGGCAATCGAAATTGATTCCATCTTCTGAACTGGTTGATGAGGCATGTTTGCATGATATTGACATCGAGCACAACACTTTGCATAATCATTAGCGTCTTTAGTTAAAGTTGGCCAGTAGTATCCCAGTCCGGATATCCGAAGCGCCAGTGATCTTCCCCCGGAATGACTTCCACAGGAGCCTTCATGAACTTCTTTAAGTACAGTCATCGTCTGTGGCGCGGAAAGGCATCTGAGCAGGACTCCGGTCACAGATCGACGATATAATTCGTTGTTAAGAAGAACGTACCGAGGTGCTCTATACTTGATTTTTCTTGCGTCATTGTTGTCGGCAGGCAATGTTCCTTTGGACAAATATTCAATCAAGCTGGTTTTCCAGCTGGGCTCCGTATCGTCGAGATTCAGCACTTCAATGTTCATAGTTTCAATTTGCGTATCGATGGCCGGTTTAGTAGAGACCAGGAGCGTTATTTTTCTCGTCGTGACCCCTTCGATCAGGTTCCCGAATTTTGACAACGCATCCGCTCTTGTGTTCTCGGTTCTTCTTATATATTCCAGTTGGAAGCTTTGAAATTTGGATGCCTGAACCTTGATAAGTTTCAAATACTTGATCATGGAATCCTCTTTGGCCTCGAACAATCCCTTGAATTGTTTTTCCACTAGTTGGGAGTCAGTAAATGCAATCAGATCTTTTATCCCTGCTTCTTTAGCCATTTTGAGGCCAGCCAGTAGCGCCTCGTATTCTGCCTCGTTATTTGAGACTTGAAAATCTAGTTTCAAAGCGAATTCCAACTCCTCTTCCGTTGGTCCTCGGAAAAATACTCCTGCGCCTCCTCCGGTCGATGTCGAAGATCCATCGACATGCATCGTCCACAATTCTATTTTCGCTTCTTCCAGTTGTGTGTTTTCTAGTACAAAATCAGCTAAGACTTGTGCTTTAATAGAAGTTCTCGGCATATAGTCGATGTCATATTCACCTAACTCCACCGCCCACTTGATCAGTCTTCCGGAGGCGTTTGGTTTAGAAAGGGTTTGTCTCAGTGGTTGATTGGTGAGGATAACGATTTTGTGTGATTGAAAATAAGGACGCAGCTTTCTGGCCGTTGTTATGATGGCTAGAGCGAATTTCTCTATCTCTGTGTAGTTTTTTTCTGGTCCTTGTAGAACTCTGCTCACGTAGTATATTGGATGACTAAATTTCGCCTCCAATCTGACCAAGACCGAACTGATTGCTTGTTCGGAAACGGCTATGTATAGGTACAAACTTTCGCCTTCTTGAGGTTTGGCTAAGAGAGGTGGTGATATTAAGTATGCTTTGAGTTGTTCGAAGGCTTGGTCACAATCCTTCGACCATTCAAATTTTTTAGCATTTCTCATGATTTTGAAGAACGGGAGGCTTTTGTCTGCGGATCGGGATATGAATCTATTTAGAGCTGTGATTTTCCCGACGAGTTTCTGTACTTCATTCAAGTTGCGTGGAACTCTGAGGTCTAGAATTGCTTGGATCTTCTCTGGGTTGGCTTCTATTCCCCTCTCGTTTACCAGATACCCCAGGAACTTTCCCGACCTGACTCCAAAAGTACACTTCGCGGGATTTAGTTTCATTCCGTATTTCCTCATGATGTCGAAAGCCTGTCTGATGTGTTCCAGGTGATCTTTTTCGTCAAGGCTTTTGACCAGCATATCGTCGACATAGACCTCCATGGATTTTCCAAGAAGTGTTTCAAACATCTTGTTGACCAAGCGTTGGTAAGTAGCTCCTGCGTTCCTTAGTCCAAAGGGCATCACCTTGAAGAAGTAAACGCCAAATTCCGTGATGAATGCGGTTTTCTCCTGGTCTTCGAGAGCCATGAATATTTGATAAAAACCTTGGAAGGCGTCCATCATACTAAGAATCGCACATCCCGCTGTCGAGTCGACCAGGGAATCGATTCTTGGTAGTGGGTAGGGATCTCGGGGACACAACTTGTTTAAATCTGTGAAATCGTTGCACATTCTCCATTTCCCTTCACCTTTGGAAACCAGAACTACGTTGCATAGCCACTCCGTGAATTGTACTTCAGCTATGTAATCCGCCTCGAGGAGTTTTTTAACTTCCTCCTTAATTATCCTGTTCCTCTCTGGCCCAAAGTTTCTTTTCTTCTGCCTCGCAGGTCTTGCAGCTGGGTCAATGTTTAGCCTATGTACTATGACTTTGGGGTCGATTCCTTGCAAGTCGGTGGTTGACCATGCAAAAACATCGACATTCTGTCTGAGGAAATCGATCAGTTGGGTTTCCAATCCTTCAGAGAGTTGGTTTCCCACTCTTGTTGTCTTTGATGACTCACCAGGGATTAACTCGATAGTTTTGTGACCTTCAGATGGTTCTATTCTTTCAAACTTCCTTTTTCTAGCGTTCAACTCCTCCTGTTTTTCCTTCGATTTCCTAGTTGAATCTTCGTCGATTACACAATCTACTAGGATCGGGGTGACTGGCTGGTACTGGTTCTCTTTGTGGGGTTTCTTGGCCGTCGAGAAAGGGAGTTGTACTTCCCTTACACGTTTGTCGAGAGCCACTGTATAACAATCCCAAGCTTCTTTCAGATTTCCCCGTACTTCGCCCACTCCTTTGGAGGTTGGGAATTTTAGCTTTTGATGATACGTCGAAATAATCGCTCGAAAGCTGTTCAGAGACGGTCTTCCTAATATGACATTATAGGCGCATTGAGCATCGACAATTAGAAATTTTACCATTCTGATTTTAGAATTATCCCCGTCGCCTAGCATTAGTGACAGAGATAAAGTTCCTAAAGGTACAACTTGCGCTCCTCCAAACCCGACTAAGGGCGTAGCTATAGGTTCGAGTGGCGTGTTTCCGAGGTCCATTCTTTTCAACGCATCCAGGAAAAGGATATTAGCTGAGCTACCCGAATCAATCAGTATCCGTTTGACCGTCGCGCTAGCTATTTGGGCTGTTATTACCATTGGACAGTCAGGCACGTCACTTTCATCGTAGGGTACATATCCTTGAAGTAGGTCTGAGTCGTCAAATCCGATGAATTTATTTGGGGATGAAGATTTTATCGAGAAGACTTCTTTTCGATTGCTTCTCCTTCTATCCTCAAGGGCTCTAGACACTAGTCTTCTAGAGTTCTTGCTGTCTCCCCCCGCAGGTCCACCTGAGATCATGTTGACAATTGTTCCTGGTTGAGCCCTCCTTGACTGATTATCCCGATTACCTATTTGTGGATCCTTCCTTCCTGGGGATTTTGACGGAGACCGATCATCTCTTGTCCGAGGCCCCGCTCGGCCACCTTTTTCGATTTTAACATATCCTGTTAAATGTCCTTCTGCAATTAGTCTCTCGATTTCTTCCTTTAATTGATAACAATCTTCAGTATCATGACCTCTTTGTCTATGAAACCTGCAATATCTCTTTGAATTTGGGGGTTCTCTCTGCTGGGGAGGTCTTCTTAAGAGGTTCTTGTCTTGTATTGCAAATAAGATCTCGGTCCTGGGTCTCTTTAGTGGAGTAAAGTTTTCGTTATATCTCCGAGGCGATCTCCCCTTGTTTTGCCTTCTTGGGTCGAAATTTCTCTCTTCCTCGCGGAACTCCCTTTTGTTCTTCCTTTCGACATACCTGTCGACTGGGGCCTTCTCGGTTAAAGGTTCCCTTTCCTCCATTTTGCTCAAGCCAAAAAACGTTCCCCTTAATTTGGTCATCTCCTCCTCGACCATATACTGGTTGGCCATTTCCATCAGCTTTTCGTATGTCGAAGGATTTTCCCTTACGATAGCACTGGCAAAACCCCGGTTTAGCGTACTTTGGAAGAGGACGGTTATTAGAAAGTCGACCCTGGGCATTTCTACTTTTAATAACTCATTATTGAATCTTCCCATGAAGGTTCTAAATGATTCCCCAGGTGAGTGTGTTATTGAGTACAAATGGTTCGCCGGAGGTCTTACTGCTTTCTTACTCCCAAACTGGCTCATGAACTTGTCACATAATTGATCGAAGTCAAAGATCGATTTCTCCTCCAATCTACCAAACCAGGATTGGGCCATACCAGCAAGTGTTGTGGAGAAAGCTTTTGCCGCGACGTTATCAGAGATTCCGTGCAACTGCATTTGTAAATTGAACGAGGCTAAATGTTCTTCAGGATCTTCCGTGCCAAAGTATCTTGGTAACTGGGTTGGCAACCTTTTATCCAACGGTAACCTCTCAAAGAAGATTTCGTCACAAAAAGGAGACTTTCTTAGACGAGAGTTAGAAATAGGTATTTCATTTTTCCTTTCGTGTCGATCCAGTTTTTGGTGGAGTGATCTAACCTCGGAAGCCAGTTTATTGACTTCTCTTACTGAGTCCTCCCCCATATCGTCCCTTTCAACGTGTCTTTCGAAACCTTCATGAGCCCTACTGATGGCCTCGTTTGCTTCTCCTCTTACTCCTAATCCCGGCACTGCCGGTGGTGGGAGTTCTCGAGGCACCTTTAGCCCCTCTTTCCCTATCTCGGCAACCCATTCTTTTCTGGCTTCGTCCAAGAAGGTTTTCAGATCTTCCTTAGTGAGCTGGAAGACGGCTGGAGCTGCAGGCCTTGATGGTCCTATCTCTTCTATGGGGGTTGAAATTGGGTTTCTTCTAGCGATATTATCGCCTTGTCCCTCTCCGTTTTGATCTCTGTTGTCCTCTCGATCTCGCGCGAGTGCAGCCCTCGATCGGGTAGTCATCTTGTTTCGATTCGTGGTTAAAAAGTTCCCACAGACGGCGCCAATTGATGAGTCAGTTTTCCGTATATTAATTGTTTAATGTCCAGGTGTCAAGATTAAACGGGACTTATCAATACGAGGAGCAGTAGGTCAGTCAAGTCCTTCCTCAAAGTTTCGGGATCTTAACCTGAAATCAAAGATAACTAAGTTGGGTTAGTACCGGTGGTGACCCGGTGACAACCCTCCGAAGCTTAAGTTAGTGTCGAGGATGAGAGATATGATTTCTTATTAATATGTCTATGAGTCTCCCTTTTGTTCTCTATAAGTAGGGATATTTATAGTTTTCACAATCCAACTACCGGGTCGGATTGTGATGAGACGTATGGACTCGGATACGGGTCTGGTTTATTCGACTTGACCCGGTGGCGTTGTGATGTGAAACTTTTACGGACGTCGGCCATCGACACACTCATCGATGGTTGTACCTCTATTCTCGGTCATGTCGATATTATATATATATTTTAAGCGTATGTTGTGGTCCACGTCAAGGGACGAAGACTTGGTACATCACCGAAGTAAACGCCCGTGTGAAGAGGTTGAGAGTGGTAAAGTTGGTACATCGAGGGGAAAATTGAAACTTCTACTTAGGCCAACATGCTCAAAACCTTCGAATTTCCAAAATAAGGCATCGAGACTCCCAATTTGAATCTTTGAAATGGTTGTTGATATCGCAAACAACAAGGTTGCACATTTTAAAAAATCACATTTGAGCACCTTAATTGATTCATAATAGAGCAAACTTATTTGATCCCAAAAACTTCCACCACGGCCGTACTAGAGCAAGAGCAGGACATCTAAGAAGCGAAAAAGATGGAGCTGCGGAGTTATGGATCAAGACAGCGATAAAAGTTTTGCCATCACGAAACGTCGCGTCCGAATTTACCTTTAATTTGGACTAATTAAGAAAACATCTAAGAGCCGTAACTTATCATCCCAGAATAAATCGAATAACTTGAGTTTTTAAGATATTTTAGGTAAAATTGGTGACAAAAAAATATTTTAGGTAAATATTAATATAGTTAAATTTTTTAAAAATGTCAGGAATTATAAATGTTAATCATACTGTTTAGTGACATTTTTATATTATTATGGCATTTTATAATGTTACCTCTTGTTATGATAGTGACATTTAACTTTTAGCCACACCGCTACAAGTGGCAGTTTGAAAAATGTCGTTACATATAAAATGTCACTAGCAAAGTGCCACCTGTAGCGGTGTGGCTAAATGTATCAATGTCACAATTGTAGTTAAAAATAACATTATAAAATATCACTATAGTATAAAAATGTCACTAATCAGTACAATTAACATTTATAGTTTGTGACATTTTTCAAAATTATGACTATATTAATATTTTGTGACATTTTCTTTAAAATGCCATCAAGCATTGTGCCACCATAGATCATATTTGTTGTAGTGATTTTTTTTTATTTTGTCTAAAACGTTTGTGTATATGTATGTGTGGTTGTATATAATAATTTTCAAATGGAATGAATTTGTATTTCAGTTATTGTTAAATATAATTTTAGAGATAAATCAAGCCGATAAAATTTTATGTAATATTTCTATTTTTAATATTCGTACCAAAATAACTTAATCTTATAAAATTGAACTTTCATATTCCAGAAAAAAAATAAAAATTCAAAAGAACATAATCTCCAAACTCATCTCGAATCTGCAAGAAAATTATTTCCTGACAATCAAACATGTATAAAAAAATCACTTTCATTTCTTTTCTTTTTCCTACACTTTTTCCAAACTTTCTTGACAACCAAACATGCCATAAGAGATGGTTTTTGTAATTAATTTTGATGTGTAATGTGTTTTGTAATTGTAGAGCTAGTAAGTAACGATCATATTTCTTCAATTCTCATAGGGGAATTCAGGTACTTTACAACTCCAACAGATTTTGTGTACAACCATTAGCTCCTGGGATAATTTGAGGAATTTTTCAAATATGAAGGGTGATCATTGTAATTATACTTAACTTAAGGGATAATTTGAGTATTTCTTCCAATATTTTATCATTTTTCTTTTACTGCCTATTAAGTTGAGTTCAAATCAAAATTTTAAAGTTCTCCATTGATAAATGATATTCAAGCTGGTTAAATCAAGTTTGAACTAGATTTTAAACTCAACCGAATTTGAATTATAAAAAAAAAGAACTAAACCAAATTTCTAATTTTAATTCCAGCCCTGTGAATATTAGAAATAAGGTTTATAAGATGCCACGACAAAAAAAACATTTTAGGTCATTTTATAGGTTCGTGGCATTAGAAGAACACTTTATTTTGCGGCGAGCAAATTACACCTATATCTTTTTTTATCCGCAGTTTCGGTCCACTTGACTGCAATTTCAGTCCCTATTTCGCCAGAATTTATAACAATGTTCAGAAAATGTAAACATTGCAAAATTATTTGCCCTAACAAAAAAGATACAATAACCTTCATCTGTACAAATTTTTTGCATGGTTGGTAATTTATGAACATTAATGTAATTTTTTGCGAAATAGGAACTGAAATTGTGGGAAATTGAACTAAAATTGTTGCTACAAAAAAGATAAAGAATATATTTTGCTCGCCGAAAAGTCAAGTTTCCTAATCTCGCGTCCTAAGAAAGTTAAAGGATGTTAAAAAAAATCCATGATGCTACCTTATTATTGCCTTTAAGATTTTCTAGTGTGGCTTGTAGCATTCTATTTTGTAAAATCAGACAGCTCAACAATAGAGAGGAAAGTATTTAACACTACTCTAGCTAAAGGGTGTGCAATATGCCAATATAGTTATTTTCTCTAGATTTGTTACAAGGAGTTGAGGACAATATTTGTGAGGAAGGCATGGAAAAATTAACAATAAAATAGAAAAAATTAGATTACAAATGTTTAACAAGCTTGTAAATTAATTCGTAGGAGGCTATTTTTGCTCTAGTTGAAAATTATTATGAATTTAGCCAAATTTAGCCGTCTATCTTTTTGAGGTTAGAAAGTGCAAAACTCAAACATGTTGCACGTTTTGCATAGGATTCAAAGTGTAGGGAAAAAGAATGGTACACTCCCCGACAAATCTGGAAATATTAAGATGATCATTTAAAATAATTTGGTGAGTGGTCACAATCATGGCCACATTATCTTTATTTTTCATAAAATGCAAAGCCAAACAAATGTACACCTAACACGAGTTGAACATTAAATCAACATTATTATCAAAAGTTTTTTTTTTTTTTGATAAAATCATCAATAGTAATTTAATCACGCACAAACTATTGTTACCAATAATTAAGCAATCAACAGGGCAAAGAAGCAGACTCTATTAATCGATACACTCATACTGATCAGGCAATAGTAATATATATGTGTATGGTTATATCTTTCCTTTCCTTTTTCTTTCTTTCTTTTTTTGAATAAAGTGACAAGGTACATTAGTTCATCATCATACCAATTCCTTTTTTTTTTTTTTTTTTTTGATAAAAAACATCATCATTCCAATTCACGACTATAAAGAGAGAGAAATTATGTAACAAAATTCACATTTAGTTACACATGAAATAAAAAACCCAAAATTTTTATATAAGCAGTCAGTATGTCCTACACAATTAGTTTATATAAGTGTCTAATTGGATGCATGACCCTCCATTCGTATAAGCATTATATAGAACTTTTGAATATAATGATCAATTATAATAACAATGTCTTTTTATGGCCACCTAATACATTACAAATAGAAAATATCTATCACTTGGGGCACTACATTTCCAAACTTTTCTTTATTATTTCTTTTTATTATTCTATTTTTCCTTTTAGTATAAATATATAGTACTTAATGTTAATTGTTTATGTCTTATTATCTAGTAGTGTCGCCAAAGCTTCTGCAGTTCTTTAAGGTTTTGTGAGCAATCATCTGTCATGCAGTAATCCCACTTCCAAGTTCCAAAGGACATTTGTCTAGTACTAGAATTCTACTGTTTTCAAAAAATTAAGAAAAATTAAAATTGATATAGTAAAACTTTGTTGGCCGATTCTCCAGTGAATGCACAGACATCATCAAAATTGGAAAATTCTTGTGTAGACCATGTCTTTCATAGACCATGAACAAAATTAGTGCATTCTCTAAACATATTTACAAAATTTTGTGTTTGGTGTTTGAAAGACCTGGTCTATGCAAGAATTTTCCATCAAAATTTGACCTTCAACCTTTAGAGATATTGATTGAATTTTTTTTATTCTTTTTACAAAAACAAATATCATATCAGTTAATCAGCCCCACACCAATCACCCAAACGACTAAACCACTATCACATTTTATTGTTATATTTTGGTGTCACATGATGGATATGCTTTACAAGTATATGTATGAATCTACACAAATTTTAAATTTGTACACTTGTCAATAGATCTGAGTGACACAAAAATGTGATACAAGATCCATCCCGACCCAAACCCCTCCCCCACCGCACCTTCTCATTCGTCGTTCTTCACCAAAACGACGGCAAGTCGATGGGTTGTTTGTTTGATTATTTTTTTCTAAATGATCAAATTATTTTTCTCTCTATATATATATATTACATGTTTTATTATATTATTAGACAAAAAAAGTGATTAATTTAAACAAAATGAAATTGTAAATTTGTAAATATGACAAAAAATAAGTTTAAGGAGTGTTAATTTAATTCTCGTGTTTTTGAGTATTTGAGCAAAGATTTTTTTGATGTCTATCACATTGTCGTAGAAAATTAGTTCATAATTAATACATGTAGAAAAAGTTTTTGTCTTAACAAACATTCGTCTCGACTTCAGTATTGGCATGATCTTGCTAATGAATATGCATTCGATATGATGAATCAGGTTTAGTAAACTTGTACCTGTTTCAATATTGATTCTCGTTATTTTTCTAAAAATTTACTTTTCTGGAATTTTTTTTATAAATAATAGTATTGTTTTGTAGTTGAATTGTTTTACACATTGTGATTTAAAAAAAAGTAGTGCTAGCCGCACAGTCCACAACCGGTTGTACACATATGCAACCAGTTGTGGCTTATTTTATTTTTGTTTATTAATTTATTTTTTTGTCATTCATATATTTTAGGGTAAATTACGAATACCCCCCTCAGGTAAGCCCTAATTACAAATATCACCCTCACGTATTGGATATTACAAAAATCCCCCTCAGGTTTGTCACCTTCTTACAATTAACCCCTTGCCCATAAAATATTCCAATTTTGCCCTTGGGTGTTATTTGTATTGTTTGTAATGTCTTATAAATGTTAAAACTTGGGATCTAATTATTATATCTTATTAATTAGAAAAGAGATAATTATATATTTACTACCAGAATAATTGATAAAATTTATAATTGTCCATAAGTTTTAATAAATATTGCAAAAGAAAAGGTATTTATATATTTATTAGCAATTTTAATTGTAAAATATTAAATTAAATAGAATTTTAATAATATATTTTACAAATATGAATTGTTTACACATTAGTTAAATGAATTTATTTTTTAAATTAGTAAATTTAATAAATTATATTGTATTATAAATAAGATATTTTAATTTATTAAAGTTTATATTGTATTATAAATTGAAATATTTATTGAAATTTATGCGAAATTATAAATTATATCAATTATTTTGGTGGTAAATATATGATTATTATTTTTATATTTACAAGATAAAACAATTAACACCCAATTTTTAAAATTTATAACATATTATAAACATTACAAATAACTTCCAAGGGCAAAATTGGAACATTTTAGGGAGAAGGGGTTAATTGTAAGAATGTGACAAACCTGAGGGGGATTTTTGTAATACCCAATACGTGAGGGGGATTTTTGTAATTAGACCTTACCTGAGGGGGGTATTCGTAATTAATTATATGACACATAAATAATTACCAAGAAAATATAGACCAAGTTTGTAAATATTAAACCCTAAACCTGTTAAACAAGTAGTATGTAACTTCAAAAGCCTAAAATATGGGTTGTACAAAGGGCTGTCAAGTTTGGGTTGTGATATAATAATATTGTTTAGTAGTTGAATTGTTTTACACATTGTGATTTTTAAAAAATGCTCTCTCTATCCCAAAGTCTTCTGAAGACGGTCCTCTTCTCTTTCAACGGAGGAACACGATCAGATCCAAAAGAGTATCAAGAAGATCAAGACGATGGTGGATATGAAGAACACTCGTACATAAATGAGAGATGAATAAATGGGGCATAAAAGCCATGTTGTCAATCGTTTCTATCTACAACCATTGCTTGGTAATAGAGGGGGAATGGAGACGGTCCGGTGCGTACGTTCTAGCGATGATTGTATGTCTATCGCACATTTAATATAACATGATTTCTTCAACCATTGATACATTTTCTTTCTCATACCAAAATGACACGCCTATGTGCCCTATATCATATCCGAAAATTATTGTGGCATGATTCCTTGTAGATTATGATATATGATTTAATTTTGATTAATATCCCAAAACATTGTTAATTTTCTATGGATTGTTTATTGCATTTCATGAACTGAAACTTGTACTATTAAAAATCTCTGATCAAGAGCTTTCCAGCCATATAAAAAACACAAAAAGTCATGACGGACCAAAAATTAACAAAGAATTAAATAAAATGTGTCGAGGGGTTTATGGGGTGGTGGTTTTGAATGGGTGGGTGTGGGTGCTTCGAGGAGTGGGGTAGTTGATTCGGTAGGAAAGACTCTTTGCATAATTTTATTTCTGCTATCATTTGAAAATAAAATGAAAAACTGATTGTACAAGGAGTACAAAACTCAAAGACCAAAGTTATAGTTTTTCATGACCATAGTAATTTAACTAAAAAAATTTAAGGGCAATAAAAGGATATCTCATGTGAGTGCAGCAAAAAGCTCATTAGATAACTGACCATTAGGCCATCTCCAATGGAGATGGCCGGGCTGGGGACGAGGAGCCGTCTCCAGCGGTGCAGGGGCACGGGGCGGGGCGGACGACGGGCGGGAACGGGCTGGGCGCAGGGCTCGGCGGAGCCCTGCGCCCAGCCCTGGGGTTGCGTGTTTACACGCGCCCCTCTTTAAGTCAGGTGCCGCCAAGTGGCGGCACCTGACTAGTTCCTCTTTTTTTTTTTAATTTCTTTTATTTCTTTTGTTATTTATTGTTTAATATATGTAAAATTAATTATTTAAAGTAATTTTTAATAAAATTAAAATTTCCTCCTAATTAAATTAAATTTGTAGAATTGAATTATTTAATAAAATGTGTTAATATATTTATTGTATATTTATTGTACATATTTAATAAATATATGTAGTCATCAATTTTTAATTTGATTATTTAATATAATAAAATTAATTTTTTTAAAATTAAAATCATTAATAATTTATTGGAATTGTAATTAAATTTATTTATGGACAAATCATTAATAAATAAATAGCCCATTTTATTTTAATATCTTTTATTGTAATTAAAAATTTAATCATTTAACTACAATATTGGTGGTGGCTATATTTTTTAAAAATACGGAATTAGTTAAAAATAAAATTAAACACTTATACAAATAATTTAGATTAATACTTAATCTAAATTAAATATTTAAATACATACTAAAAATAGACAAGAAAAGTAAATTCAAACAATTACATTCATGCTTAACCGTATTTTGCGTAAACATGGGCTATTAAGTCTTTTTGAAATCTACGGTTGGTTTCTTTTGAACGAATTGCTTCATGACGCAGCATATAGTTATCCAACGTTTGCCTTCTTGGTTCAACATCTTCCAACTTTACTCCGCGAGATGGATAAATTCTAGCGCGTGCTCTACGAGACGTGCTAATGTCAGTATCATCATCGTCGGAGTCATCGTCTTTGTATTCGTCACGTTCGTCCTCCACAATCATGTTGTGGAGTATTATGCAAGTTAACATGATGTTGGACAAATCCTGCGTATGCCACCCCCTGCCGGGTTGATTAACGATTGCGAACCGAGCTTGGAGAATTCCGAACGCTCGTTCAACATCTTTGCGGAATGATTCTTGATACCGCGAGAATACTTGTTCAAGAATGGTTCTCGGGTTTCTCACAGACTGGATTAGCGTTCCCCACTTCGGATATATACCATCCGCAAGGTAGTAAGGAATGTAGTAATTTCGATTGTTCACTTCATACCGAACTTCGGGAAGGTTACCAGAAGTGAGGTTGTCGAACAGAGGTGAACGACCAAGGACTGTAATGTCGTTCAATGCTCCTGGCACGCCAAAAAAGGCATGCCATATCCACGTATCATGTGAAGCAACAGCTTCAAGAACAATCGTCGGTTTTTTCGACCTTCCAGAAAAACTTCCTTGCCATGCGGTTGGGCAACTTTTCCACGTCCAATGCATACAGTCGAGCGAGCCAATCATCTCAGGGAATCCACGTCGTTCCGATTTGTTAAGTAGCATGGCCAAGTCAGCTTGCGTTGGGGCACGAAAGTACTGGTCTTTATACAAACCCAAAATGGTTTGACAGAATTCACGGACAATCTCGCATGTGGTACTCTCCGCAACACGGAAATTTTCGTCGCTGGAATCGTGGGAGCATGCATACGCCAACGAACGCATAGCGATTGTTACCTTCAGAATTGATGAAAACCCTGGATGGGAGGCATCGTATCTTTGACGAAAGTATATATTTTCGCGCTCGCAATCCGCAAGGATACGGAGGAAAAGGGGACTCTTCATACGGAAACGGCGCCTGAATATTTCACCTGAATACAACGGTCTTTCGATGAAATAATCGTTCATCGGTTGTATGTGTCGTGCTTGGTGGTTCCTGTCTAAAAATTTACGACCTGTAACAGAACCACCATGTACAGGCACAATTTCTGTTTGAGAATTCAAAAGTTCGTTGTACTGTTCGTGAAGTTGTGCATCTTCATTATCTTGTTCTTCAATCGTGTTGTTATAATCTTCCCAAAAATTATTTCGGGAAGAAGATGATTCGTCACCATCACCATCACCATAACCATAATCATAGTTGTGGTTCATCTTGAGAAAATAATATGAAATTTTTGAAGAGTGAATATTTTCTGAAGAGTGAATAATTTTGAAGAGTGAATGTGTTGAGTAGAATGTGAGACTGGATTATTAAATAGGCAAAAGTTGCACCAGATCATAACCGTTCGATTTCTGCACCAGATCATAACCGTTCGATTTCTGCACCAGATCATAACCGTTCTTTATCTGCACCAGATCTCCATCGTTATTTTTCTGCACCGATCTCCACTGTTCTTTTTTTGCACCGATCTCCACCGTTCTTTTTCTGCACCACCAATCCACCGTTCTTTTTCTGCACCGGTCTGCACCGTTCTTTTTTTGCACCACCAATCCACCGTTCAATTTCTGCACCAGATCTCCACCATTCAATTTTTAGAAAATTACATAATACACCCTATAGCTTTTCCTATTTAAAGGGAGGTGTGCTCACTTCTGAAATCACACATCTCTCAATATCTTCCAATCTAAATAAAAAAGAAAGCAAACATTTTAAGGCAATGTCGACAAAGTGGTCTCAAGATGAAGATGTAGCCTTGACAAAGGCATACATAGAGGTCTCGGAGGACAACGTGGTAGGGGCAGGCCAGCCACAAGATACATTCTGGGCAAGAACCATAATCATAATGTATGTCCTTCTTGATAGTACTGGACATCAATATGAACGAAGATCAAAAGAGTCAATCACTAGTAGATGGAAAAAACACATTTTCAGCAAGATGCAAAAATGGAACGAAACACTTCAAAGGGCCTCAAGAGAGGTGGGAAGTGGCGGCCAAATAATGGACGAGGTAAATATTATGTTAATACTATGCTAAGTAATTATTAATAGGTTATATTAACTATTTAGTGTTATTTTTAGCATGAATTGGCATTGCGTCTGTATAAGGCCGAAACGAAGCAACATTGGTGCTTCCAGCACACATGGGAAGTTGCAAAAGATTGGATCATGTTCAGGTCAACATCTGGAACGTCTCAAACACCTTATGTTAACCCATCTCAACCAACGGAAGATTGTTATATTCCAACCCCACCACCAGAAACTCAATTTGAATCGGAAACACTAGGCGACGATGATCATCCCGAGACTCCCCACGTACCCCAATCGAGTGAAAGATCTGAAAGACCTATTGGTAACAAAAAAGCCAAGAAGGGAAAAGGGAAGGCTTCGTCGAGTAGTTCATATGGTAATATTGACTTCGAAAGGGAAAAAATGGCGGCCATGAGAGAAACTACACTTCTGGTAGAGGCTGGACGAGAGAGAAGGCATATGGAGATGATTCAACGTCAACGGGAAGAAGAAGCAGCGAGAATGTCAGTGACAATGTCATTACAGGAGGAACGGATTATGTCGATGGACTGCTCTTCATTCACTCCAGATACAAAGGCGTATTAGAGGAACAGAAGAAGAGAAATACAAAATAAAAATCTTCCTCGGGACTTATTTGGAGATTCATCGAATGAAGGAACCGACTGGTTTCAGAGGAGAAATCAGTAAAATGTTATATTTTCGTGTGTATGTCGTTTATTTAATCCGATTTCTTGTATTTCCTTTCTTGTTTGTTGTATTTCCTTACTTATTTGTTGTATTTCGTATTATGTATTAATTTTAATTTACTTAATTATTTACTCTCTTTAATTTTAATATTTTAATATAATTAATAATTTAATTACAAGTACTAATAATTATTACTATTATTAATATTAATATTAAAAATAAAATTAAAACTAAAAGTATAGGTGAGAGTGGGCAAGTCTTCAAAATGGAATTAATTTCATTTCGGAGCCCTGCCATTGGAGACGACCAGGCAGGGCTCGGGGAGGGGGGTAGACAGGGCTGGCCCTCTCCAGAAGGTACATGGGAGCCTCTCCCTCACCCTCTCCCTCTCTCTATCCCTCTTTCTCTCGTCTTCAATGGTTATGACTTAAAATAAGCAAAAGTAAGTGATTTTCTAAACGGAAAAGTTATGACAAACATCCCCTTAGTATTTGACTACTTTATGTCAACAAAATAAAACTTTTAAAAAGAAAATAACTTTTTCGAAGCTGCCTTTAATTTTGTCTATGCAATTTTTCCTGTTCACTACGAGAATTTGTTCCAAATTGCCTAAGTTTACACTAGGCAATAAATAGTAAATACCAAAATGGATTTTATTTTCATTAATTAATCAAATCCGGAAAGGGGATACGCTTATACAGTCATACAACAAAAGCATAATGTAGTTTTCAAGTCGTAGGTTTGGTTTGTGCATTGTCTTTGGCGTTAATAATGCGTTGTAGACTTCTAATAGTAAAAGTACATAAATATCGTTCAAAATCCATTGTGGCTCCACCTTTTACAAAAAGACTTTGTCATTAAAAAGATTGCCAATATATTTCTCGTCTTATTTCTCTACACTAATCTTCTTTGAAAGAAAAATGTCATTTTCATAAAATCAAATAAACTAAAAGGAATTCATATTTGCATATTTTTTAAAAAATCGAGAATTTTGACTAAATAATATTGTTATAAAAAGTTAGAAATTATAAGATTGATTGTTAGATTGCATATTTAAAAAACATATCGAGAATATTGACTAAAATAATACTTTTAAAAAAGTTAGAAATTTGTTAGATTGTTCCGTTATGAGTTTCATACGATTTAAAATAAGGAAGTATTTCTGCACTATTTACCCCTTCTGATTTGGCTGCTATATTGCATGGACTTCACTATATTTTATGTATTTATTTTTATTTTACTTATGTTTATATATATAAAAATAATAAAGTATGTACACCATATCTATGTCTTTATCTAATTTATAATAGTAATTGATATTCATTGAATTTAAATACTAACACACGCCTTAATTTAATCCTTCACGCGGAAAAACTAAAGGAAGTTTCAAGTTTCCATATTCTCCAATATTAAATAATGTTTACCTTTTAAAATTCAGTCAATCTTGCCCTTTTTGTTAAGTTTTTAATTATTACATGCTGTCTCTTGAAATAATTTTGACTTTAGATTTTCATTTATATTTTTAACTCTCCAGTAAACTATACTTGGTACAAGATCTAGGGCATATAAACTTTACTCCATATACAGAGAAAATTTAATTTCTGTGCAGGATTTTGCTTTTTTCTTTTGGTATAAAAATCCAAAAAAGTGGAAAATCAAAAAAAAAATATTACCCACAAATAATAACCCATTTGCTCAGAATCCGTTGTCGGTGATATTCGATTTCTTTAATTTATGAGGTCTTTCTTTAGATTTTTATTTCCATTTTTCCCTTTTTGTATTCCATAACGCATTGATTGGTGTTTTTTGTTCTCAATTCCTTTGTTCCTTTTTCAAACATCCCATTCGATTGGTTTTTTCATTAATTTTTACAAATTTTAGGTGAAAGATATTAATTCCCATTTCTTTTTGTGAATTGGGTTTGGTGGTGGAGGTCAAAGGTGATTTTTGATACAGAACGTGCTCTCTGTTTTTATTAGTAATTTTTTTTTTGTTTGTGTTTCTTGATTTTGATTTTCCAATTTCACTTCACTCCTGAAAATCAAAATCAAAGACGTGTTGAGCTGTTATCCTTTTCTCTCTCTCTACATCTTTATCAATTTATGCATCTACACTTGTTGCAAGCTGTAAATGAATGTAATATACATTATTTTGTATGTATAAAAGGACTGACCTTTTATATATAATATTAATAATGTATGTATAGAAGCACCCTTTTGTACTGTTCTTCTCAGTTCTCAGTCATTGCCTTCCCCCATTCTTTCTCAGAATACATACAATTTTACTATATATCTATAGAAGTGTTTAATTAATTATAGTATTGATTTATAAACTTCATCCAAATGTTTCTTCATCCCAAATGAAGTTTTTGTAACATTCACTATCACTACAACAAAACCCATTTCAGATTTCTCATTTTCTCAAGCATTTCCCACTAAAAGGAAGCAAAAAAATCCAATCTTTTCTTGAAAATTTTGAAATCAATGGCTCCATCTTTGTACTGGTGGGCTAAAGAAACACACAGGGGTACACCCGTGGTAGTAAAAATGGATAACCCAAACAATTGGTCTATGGTGGAACTAGAATCCCCTACAGAAGAAGATTTCATGTACCCAAACGACGCCGTTCAAAAGGGTGGCCGGAACAAGAACGCCAAGCAACTCACTTGGGTCCTTTTACTAAAAGCTCATAAAGCAGCTGGCTGTCTTACATCCATCGCCGCCGCATTCTTCTCTCTCGCCGCCATCGTCCGCCGCCGCGTTTCTTCCGGACGGACTGACTCCACCGACACCTCCGCCGCGGAAAACCCAGCTGTAAAGTCAAGATTCTACGCTTGCATTAAGATCTTCCTTTGGCTGTCTTTGTTACTTCTTGGTTTTGAAATTGCTGCATATTACAAAGGGTGGCATTTTAAAACTCCGGATCTTCAGTTGAAGTATCTTTACACTCTAACTAATGGATTTACAGTTAGGGATTTGTTTGATTCGGTTTATTCTAGGTGGGTTTTGATCCGGGTTGAGTATCTTGCTCCACCGCTTCAGTTTTTGGCAAATGTGTGTATTTTGCTGTTCCTTGTACAGAGCTTGGATAGGTTAGTTCTGTGCTTGGGTTGCTTCTGGATTAAGTTCAAGAATGTTAAACCAGTTGCCAAACAAGGCCTTCTAGATCTAGAGTCTGGAGATGGTGGAGATGGTTATTTCCCTATGGTTTTGGTTCAGATCCCTATGTGCAATGAAAAAGAGGTAACTTTTTTAAATTTTTTTCCCAATTTGAAAATTTGCTTTCTCGGTTATTTTAGTCATGGATTTAATTTATTTGGAAACCTATTGAAATTTTGATCCATGGTTTTAGTTACTAGTGTTGTGAATTTATTGGTATTTGTTGTTTGTGACTCTGATAGGTTTATCAACAATCTATAGCTACTGTGTGTAATTTGGAGTGGCCTAAAGGAAAGATGCTGATTCAAGTTTTGGATGATTCTGATGACCCAACAACTCAGTATTTGATAAAAGAGGAGGTTCTTAAATGGCAGCAAAATGGTGCCAACATTTTATACAGACATAGAGTTAACAGAGAGGGATATAAAGCTGGCAATCTCAAGTCTGCCATGAATTGTAGCTACGTTAAAGATTACGAGTTTGTTGTCATTTTCGATGCCGATTTCCAGCCTAACCCTGATTTTCTTCAAAGAACCGTCCCTCACTTCAAGGTATGTTCATTTCATTTATTTATCCCCAATTTGATTTAATAGATACACTAGAATTCAAGTTTGAATTAGCATTTATTAGCTCTCGTTTTTTTTAATCGTAGGATAATGAGGAACTAGGTTTGGTTCAAGCAAGGTGGTCATTTGTGAACAAGGATGAAAATCTACTAACAAGATTGCAGCTCATTAACTTAGCTTTCCATTTTGAGGTGGAGCAGCAAGTTAATGGGATTTTCTTGAATTTTTTCGGGTTTAATGGAACTGCTGGCGTGTGGAGGATAAAGGCACTGGAAGAATCGGGTGGATGGTTAGAGAGGACCACAGTCGAGGATATGGACATTGCTGTTCGAGCTCATCTTCATGGATGGAAATTCATCTTCCTCAATGACGTTGAGGTAATTATTTCTATTTTTGACAATTTGACTTTGTTTATGAACCAAGTTATTAGTTGCTTATGGTATTTTGAATTCTCAGTGCCAATGTGAATTGCCGGAATCTTACGAAGCTTATAGGAAGCAACAACATAGATGGCACTCGGGGCCAATGCAGTTGTTCCGGCTCTGCTTGCCGGCCATAATTCAATCCAAGGTATGTGATTTGAGTGAAATGAAAAGGTACCCCCTATACTTTGCCTAATTAGCATAAAAACCCTTGTTATTTCTTTATTGGCAAAAACCCCCTCCCATGCCAGAATACATATTTTGCATGAAAAATGACAAGTATACCCTTACAAAAAAATGTGAAAACACCCCTCTTAAACTAAAAAAATATTAATTATCTACCTGTTAACTTTGAAAATTGGCAATAATCCCCTGTTCACTTAACAAATTGACAATAACCTACCTACTGACTTATGAGGGAATTTCAAATGGGGTTTTTTGCTAATAAAAAAGAACACATGGTTTTTTTTACCAATTAGGCAAAGCACATCGGGTATTTTTGCGTTTAGCTCTATGTGATTTTGGATTAGTAGTAACAGGTTCACTCTTGTTATGAATTTACATGATTTGATTAACTATTTCCTTCACTTATTATTTGCACATATCTTCACCTATAATTTAGTCTACATGAATTAATAATCAAGAAATAATATTAGTCTTCTACCCTTTTCCTTCCGTGAATGTAGCTAATGGTACATATTTATTGTTTGACAGCCCTAAATTATGAATTTGATGATATTAATTTGTTTTACGATGCAGATAAGTATATGGAAGAAAGGCAACATAATTTTCCTCTTCTTCTTGCTAAGGAAACTTATACTCCCATTTTACTCGTTCACCCTTTTCTGCATCATTCTACCAATGACAATGTTTATTCCGGAGGCTACCCTCCCCTCATGGGTCGTTTGTTATGTACCCGCAACCATGTCATTTCTCAGTATTCTACCAGCACCGAAGTCGTTCCCTTTCATTGTGCCTTACCTTCTTTTTGAAAACACTATGTCCGTAACCAAGTTCAATGCCATGATCTCTGGCCTTTTTCAACTCGGAAGTGCCTATGAGTGGGTAGTCACCAAAAAATCCGGTCGCTCATCTGAGGGTGATCTCGTGTCATTAGTTGAGAAACAACCTAAGCAGCATCAAAGAGGTAGTTCAGAGCCTAATTTAGAGGAAATGCGCGAGGAAATTATGCATAAGGAGAAAAGGGAGTCTAAGAAGAAGAAGCATAATAGGATATACACAAAGGAGTTGGCTTTGGCTTTTTTACTATTGACTGCTGCCGCAAGAAGTTTGTTGTCTGCTCAAGGGATCCACTTTTACTTCTTGCTTTTTCAAGGAGTATCGTTTTTGCTCGTGGGATTAGACTTAATTGGGGAGCAAGTGGAGTAAATTTTTGTTATTAGCTAGGTGTAATAATCGGCATGTAAATAATCGGTGGATGTGGATACTGCATGGGAATGGCCGAAACAAGGGAAATGATGGGACTCGAGTGTGGCATCCTGTGTGGGAACAAAGATAGAATGGTGATATGCTCATATGTGGGAACAAAGGTAGAATGGTGATATGCTCATATTTATATAAGATTTTATTTCTATGTTTTGTACCTTTTAATTTGGATTCTTTTGTTCTTTTGGTATATTCTTTTGTAAGAAGAATTGCTTGTTAGAAGTCGAAGCAGGCATGAAATTTGTTCATGGCTGCTGAGGTAGTAGGAGGTAGGGATTCCTTGTATCTTTTTTATGAATCTAATAATGTTCTTTTCATCACTTATTTTTTAGATTGAAAGGATTTTAAGTTCAGCAAAGGATTGTACATGGGCAATTGTATTTTATTTTATTTTTGGTTTTTTTTCCTCAAGAATATAATTTGACATGAAACTCACAGCTTACCCAATCATTCAATTTTAACTTAAGAAGTGAAAGAGATTTCGGGTCTATTTGGATGGGTTTTGGATCGGTTTCGCGGGTCTTAATTTAAAAAAAATGATTTGGGGTAGTTTTGAAATCTTTGAGACCTCATTTGGATGAGTTTTGGCTATTGGGTTTTGTGGTTTGAATAAGTGAAACCTCACTTGGATTGGGTTAGGATGTTGGGGTTTAGAGAAAAAAAATAGATGGTAGGTGTCAAATCTATGTCTATTTTAGTGATATTTGAGGAAAAAAGTAGGTGATAGGTATCAAATCAATGTTTTATAGGTTTGAAGAGTTTGAGTGTGAGTTTGTAAATATGTTTTTGATGGTTTTATGGATTTGACGAAAATTCATTTGAAAGGGTTTTGGCTCGATCTCGCGAAATCGGGTCAAAATCCATTCACATACACCCTTCATTTCTCTTGAAAAGTTTCTTGTCATGGTTGCAGATTGTGAAGCTTTTGTGGACTTTTCTTGTTGAACTACTATCACATGGTTGGGATTTGGGTATCTGTATCATGGGATTGTACATTGAATGGAGGAAGAGGTGTAAGCGAGTTGAGATTGTCGAGTATTATAGAATAAATATATTGTTGAAGTTTGGATTGAATTTATTACCGAGCTTGTAATTATGTTTGAGAGCTTTTTATTGTAAAATGAACTAAGCTCAAATAAATTTTAATTGAGTCGAGTTCAAGTAATTGGATAATTTTACATATATTTGTCATTTTTTAACTTATCGAGATCAATTTTAATTGAACATAAAAGGTTGACAAATGATAATAATTTGTGGTTTAGGCTTATTTGATATATATAAGGAACAGAGAGCGATTTTTTACAAAATGAGCTTGAGACGAATATCAAGTGGGATGATCTGATTTTCCGTCACAAATTAATGAAGAAGATAAAATAATGTCATATTTGATTTTTGGATTTTAACGAGTAAAATGATAAATAGAATAAAAATTAATAAATATAAAATCAATGTTATGACATGATGAAAACAAAATATATTTTCTTAACATTTCATTCACAAAAAACAAGAACCAAACATAACCTAAGAAATTCAAAAGTGAAATTTATTAAGATTTATTATTCAAGTTTCTTTTATTGAAAGGGCAGCTAAGAACTTGAATGAACATTCACTAAGGTGCAGTCCTTTGTGTGTTTGTTAGTTAGGAGTAATTTCAAGTGATCAATGTTCCATATATTCTAAAGAAATAAAATATAATATTGATATTATTTTATAAGCGGTGTCATAAATGAAATGGTAAATGAACTGGACGGTTTAGCATATTATTTTGAGTTGGATACATGTGAAATGTTATGACATTTGTCCCGGAAAAAGGAGTTTCTTTAGTAACGGCTGGTGAAAAAAACATGCACATGTCACCCATAATAGACATCCTAACCAAATAGGGCCAATATATATGCACTTGTTTATTGGAAATATGTCGGCTGCACAATTCTTCTCTGTCTAATTTATTCTGATAAATTTTAGAATGTCAATTCCATTTGGTTTTTTTTGTGAAGAAATGGAAGTTTTGTTTTTACTAGTCTACTCTTCCTTTTACAAGAAAATTTGAATACTAGAAGAAAATTGCCAAGGTGAGCTTAGCCACTTATTTTAGTAAATATTGTCATGTTCAATTGGTTTGCAACTTGGCACCTTGAACATTTTTAAAAATAGGAAATCACTTAGAATTTAGAGATTTTTTAGGGGGAAAACATTAATTATTATGTTATTATTGCAGAAGTGCAATTGACGTGGCATAATAATGTTATCTCTTAAATTCATTTCCCCATCATCCACATCCAAATTTTAGAGAACCTAGTCTGTATACAAAACAATATGGGAGATTCGAGGGTGACGTCGACTCACACCCCCAAATGATCAAGTCACTGTAGGTATTTAAGAGAGCTAAAGTAGAGATCCAAAAATTGTAAATGGGATAGCTCACATTTCTACATTGTGAACGATGAATTTATAGTACCCGATCGAATCTAAAAAGCTTTTGTAGTAATGACGGGGTTGAATTGTCTTTTTTGATCACCTCTTTCTCATTTATGCTAAATTAATATTCTTAACATTAATAATATTTGTCAAGAAATCCATGAATTACCCTCGAGTACAAATTTACACACATCAGCAATAATTAGTTTTTGGGGTCATATTTTATTTTACAGTTCAAAACTTCAAATACACAAAATATTACCAATACTATATATTATTAATTATTCAAGCCTGTCGCAGTCCATCGAGATATAACAAACAGCACGAGCAAATAGATAGCAGAATAAATGTGGTTGGTGGCGTAACCTACTATATACAGGCTAGACTTAATATGTCCATTATTTTTGCTATAGTTATTTTTTTCAACTATAAAATGGTTGAATAAATTATTTTTTTTGGCCCAAATAGATATGCTTATTAATGATTCATCAAAAAAAATAAAAGGGGGAGAAGAAGAAGAAGAAGAAGAAGAAGAAGAAAGATATTGATGTTGTTTTCAACTTTTCATTACTTTTATGTTAAAAAAAGAAAACATTACTTTTCCTTTTTATGAAAAAACAAATTGTATTATTTATGGCCCAATAAATTCAATTTCCATAAGTTCAAAACTTGTTAAGCGCTGTCAATGCGCGGATATCAATTCGATTTCGATTTAAATTTGGTTGGACAAATTTATAATTCGGTTATGATGATTTTAATCAATTAAAAATGAAACGAATATGAATATAGGTCGATCCAATTCGTTAAATATAATTTTTCATAATAATTTATATTATGGTATTTTATTAAGATAAGTAACATTAAATGGTGTTTTATCATCAATTTAAAGAAAAGTATTTGTTAATAATTCATTAATAATATTATTTGTATGTATATTTTATCTAACATGAATTAATTTCGGTATATTTATATTAATATCATTGTTCTTCAAAGTAGTATGTTAAATCATTTGAAGCAAGTGATCAAATGTGGTGTAAATGAAATTACGACGTTAACAAACTAAATAGTGGTGTAAAATTTGAAAGTTTAGATTCTATTGAATTAAAAAAAGTTATGATACTTGATTAAATTATGATAAAATCGTAAGAGTTAGATCCGAGTAAGATCCAAATTTGATCCGAATCCGATCCGTTGATAGCCTTAAAAGGGATCTTATAGTATAACTTCATACATAAATTGCAAACAAAAACTTTTAACTCATAATTGGTGTAACCGCACACAATAAATTACATCAAAAATGTTAGGTAATAGACTTATCATAATAATAGATGAACTTGTAAAACTTACATTTGATGTATCCTATTTATTTATCATCTTCCTGGATTTCATTTTTTAAAAATTAATTTTGACCTCGTAGGAAAAGAACTCTGAAAAATTAAACTAATAAGCCAATGTATTGGAAACAACAAATACATGTTAGTGTTTTTATGAATCAATTTTGACAATATAAAAATATAATACATATGAACCAAATGCCCTTTTACATACAAATTTTAGTGTGTTTATCCAATAGCCACTTAAGGCTAGACACAATTTTTAATCCAAAAATACCAATAAAATAAATCTATAGTCATTTTCATCTTCTAAATTTTGAGGGCAAATGCACGATACTCTTATATGTTATAAAAAAAAATCAGAATTTTTTTTGTAAATATTTATTGTTTATTTATTATATAATAATGACATAGCGATATACATTTGTTAAACATAATAGTATTTTGTCAAAATATTGTGCTATTCAACAACTTTTTTTTTTAGTTTCAAACGTATGAATCGTGAATTGTGATACAACTAGGAGGACTTCGGTGATGTTTGGAACTGCTTCTTCAAATGGAGAAGCAATTGCTTTTGCTTAAATTTCAAAGAAAGTGCTTTTATAAATAAGTAATTGGTGTTTGATTTTTTTCAAAATAAGCAGCTTAAAGCAACATAGTAGTGTTTGGTTTCACATGAATTTAAAAATTCTACTTGCTATATATTTGTACACGAAGACATAATATAAGGGTAGTATTGGAATATAATTAAAAGTTGGAGGATGAAAATGTCCAAAAGCTGCTTATATATTATTACAATTTTGCCACCAACACAAGAAGCAGGTCCTGACTTGCTTCTGTTGAAACTCCGTTGAGTTGCTAAAATTTAGCAGAAGCGGACGTAAAAGTTGGACTTCCAAACATAAAAAAATTGCTTTTGAGCCCACCAAAGCTGCTTTTGCTTCACCAGAAGCAGTCCCAAACACCACCTTCATTAGTTAGTGTTTGAGTTTAATATGGCCTAAATCATTAGTGGTCTCACATTTTAGTTCCAGCCCGTAATTTTTCTTCATAAGCCCAACCACTTATTAAAGCACACTATTTATTGGATCCTATAGTGACTAGCAAAACTGGTCCTATTCAACTACGTATGGGCCCATCACACTGATAAAAAGCCCATTAAGGAGGTTTTACTTTGTTTATAGAACTTTTGATTTGTGACGCGTCCGTTCCGGGAAATTCTTACCCAAACCGGGTTTGACCTAACCCAAAGTAATTACATGGAAAGTGCAACACACTTGCTTTGGGATTGGATGTAACTCCCAGGAGAGTGATCAATCACAAATACACTTGCTTGGTGGTTGGATGGATTTGGCCAAACCAGGCAGCTTGGACAATAATTTTCCGTTCCTTTTTACTAAAAAAACAAAATTGCTAATTAGTTTTTATTTTTTTGAAAATTAAAACCATAGAGCAGCCCAATCATTTTCATGGGGTAGATTAGATATTATAGTTTAGTAGATAAACAAAAGAATTGGAGACAAAGAAGAATGACAAACTGCTAAAATTAGGTTGGCAGATCTGTAGGTTTATCCTTTAAAGTAGGGTGATAGAAGAAATTGTCGGGAAGCTTTTATATACCCTGAAAGATGCACATCTTTTCTATAAGTATTTTAACTGTCAATTTTATCCCTTCATAAATTTGAAGCAATTTTGGGACTTTTCTGTCTAATTAAGAAGTAAATATCACGCACGTGCCAATGAATGTTCATTTACGAAATTGGGTCGAAAAAATTTCAAAGTTGCTTCAGAATATTAGTGACTTATGGTAAAATTGTCGGTCCGAAGACTTGTGGGGCAAAATTTCCATTGAATAGATTATATGAGTTTCAATGGATTTTTTTTCTTTCCAGAATTACATAAATTGTTAATTTAAATTTCAACTTGCAAATACACTACGTACTCATCATTTATGATCGACATCGTCTGAATTTCTTTATGTACGAATTAAATTATTTCAATGAAGAAGTATAACGTATATGTGTAGGTGAACTATTCCGTGGTGGATAATTTAACTTCAATAAATTTTTCATTTGCATCTCGATGTTGAAACTCCTTTTTTTTTTTTTTTTTCTTTTCCTAATAAGGATGTAAAATCATATTTATGTTCCAATTTTGGCCTTTATTTGTCCTTTGAATCAGAATTTTTAGTGCCAAATACATTTCTATCTTTAATTATTGTAGCAATACTTTACTGTTACTCTGTTACTTATCACGTGTGTAACTGCATATTTGTTATTATTATAAAATATAAAAGGGTACTTATGTAATTACAAGTGCATGTATATCCCTTTCTAGATCCATTCAGACAATGTACTTAAATTGCCGGATACAAAATGGTAATCTATGACAAGAAACTCAAACTAAATGTAAGAATCTTAATTAGTTTTTAAGAAGTAAAATTTTGTGGTCAACTGGTCATTACGTTTATGGCCAGCTAATTACTAGCTTAACTGATAAGAATAGAACAAATAATCATGATTACAAGATCAACTAAATATGAAGAAAAAGTTGACCACCTGCCCTTTCAATCTTCATGGTCCACTAATTATCCCAAATTTAGACGATACCAACTCTACGTCAATCACTCATCTAATTTTGAATACTGAACAATTTCGGGGTTTGCTTTTTTTGCTTCTTTATTAAGACTTCCGACCAATAATTACATAAACCACAAAATGCAATGTCACATTAACTCTCTCTCTCTCACACACACACACACACACGTTCCTTTATTTCCCCCCAAAATTAGAAAATTCTCTCTCATGAACTTTCTAAATTTAATTGTTTTGTGTTTGAACTTACACTTCAATCTTCAATCTTTTTTTTTTTTTTTTTTAACATTTTTCTTATATATTTCACCACTTTTGATCATTAGATGACTGTTAGGAGTTACGTGAGAAACAACCAAATATTAGAGGGTGCAGTAAATTACAGTTGAAAGTTTATAAAGAGGTTAACTAAATATAATTTTTTTCCCTTACATGATTTTTAATATTCAATTAGCACAAGAAAATATACCCACCATAATAAGTTTCAGAAGTCAAGGAATATATAAAGTCAAATACAAATTGGTTAATTAAGAAGTGTAGATGTAAAGAAGAGATAAACGCTTTCTATTTTTTTGAAAAAAAAATACAATTTCCGCTTTTAACAATTAATTAACTTGGTTTGTTGAGAAATTGTCCAAGTACATTGGGAATTGAAAAATAAAAAAAGAACAAAAACTATTGACATCTTTGTAATGGATTATATACTTCTCACTATATATTGTTCCCGACAAAACCCTTAGCCCTGCCATTTAAGGGAATCTCCAACCCACCTCGTGGACGGCGCCCCAGGGTACGCCCCGGTTTGTTGGACGCGTGCAACACACCCGAGCAAGCAGGTGGCGCCATTTGGCACCACCAGCTTGTATATATATATATAATTAATTAATTAAATAATAAAATGTTATTTTAGGAAAATTAGCTAAAAATGGACAATTTATTTATAAATTTTGTGTAAGGTTTAGTAACATTATATTTTAAATTAAAGATGTAACATTATTAGTTTTAATTTTGAACTATTAAATTTGTCTACGAAAGTAAAAATTTAGACAAAATATATACATATTTTAAATTTGATTTTTCATATTTTAATTTAATTTAACAACATTGTAGTATAAGCATTGATAATAAGGTGAGAGTGGAGAAGATTTTTTTTTTTTTTTTTTTTTTTTTTTTTGTAATATAGTACCACCCGGGATGTTGGAGACGATGCCCCATGGAGGTGGGTGATGTCCCGGGAGCGTGGTGGAAGTCCGACCGGGGGACAACCACGTACCCGGGCTATTGGAAATGTCCTAAGAATAGGCGAACATGATTTTTTTAAAACGAAACACAATCGATTATATATACTGTTTACTTGGGGGGAAATTATTATGTAGTAAGTGCCATATAAGGACATAGATTTGCTTTTAACTTCAACATAGCAACAAATGGACGGAAGAGGGAAAAAATGAAAAACCTTTAGTGCATCATTCAACAGTATGTTGAAGCATAACTAATCATGAGTGCCCCATAAATCCAAAAGTATTCCAACTAAAAAAGAATCTCCTTTTTGAATTATGGGAGGCCAGGAAATGTCTTTTTTACATTGGATAAAGTTTCTAAACAAAAAGAAGGAAAATTGCATGTTATGATTGTATGTATATTGTTGGCATGGTCAAAGCACTAGCCTTATTATTGGGAGAAACATTAGCTGGATTTTGTACTTGACAGTAACTTGTAAGCATAAAGGAAATTAAAGCATCATTCAATTCAATTATGCACACAAATTAATCATTAGATCAGACCATATGAGCACTTTTTTTTTTCCAAGTTTGGAAAAGTTTCTAAACATTTTTATAACTTAAAACAGATGCATGGATCCCAAATCCGCCTACAATTTTTCTAGTCTAGATTAGGTGAAAAGTTTAGACGTCGTCCCAAGCAGCAAAAACTGGAGTAGTCGATTCCTCCACCACCGTTTGAGCCGAATCGATGCCAATCAGATTTCGCAGGGCAATTTGGTAACTTCCAACAATCGTTGTTTTTACACCACCATGTCCATGTGATGATTCTAATGAAGCAAATTCCTCTCTCCTCTGAACCGTGGCCACAGGCAGTTTCGCATTAGGCTCCGTGTCCTTGTTTCGCCTGCAGGCTACGTGCCCCGTAGGCAGAGTGTTACTAGCCATTATTTTCTCCACATCGTATCGGGATATGTCGAAATTAGTAACTGCATTGGCACCCCTAAACTTGATTGCAGCAATGTCATAAGCTTCACCTGCTTCTTCCTGTGTACCTGAATAGAATAGAATAGAGTGCCTCAAATTTCATACAAAAAAAAAAAAAAAATTATTAAGCAAGTTATATATATATATAGATACATATGAGTATTTCAGTATTTGTAGACAAGCTAAAGAGGCATAAGAAAAAAGAGTTGCACTTTTTGAGGAATGGTGAAAATTAACTTACTAAAAGTTCCAAGGTAGAGGTCCTTATTACCAGCAACTCTACCAATCCTAGCTTGCCATCTTCCATGCTGATGATGCCTATTTAAAAATATTAAATACAAATTATCTAAATATTATTACTATTACTACATAATTCTCTAACTAAAAGGTTGAATTTTTTTTCATAATTTGACCTTGTGACACCTCTATATATTGAAGCACCTCTAGAAAATCCACTACTTTTCCTGAAAAAATGAAAAAATAAATCAAGTTAAGTAACTTTTTTATTCTGTTATAAAAGCAATATCAATCCAACATTCATTCCTCACCTTCTCAATCGGGCCACATGTTCTTGTCGGGTCATGTTCTTCATTTCCTCAAGCTCTTGACTGTAGTTCTCCAACTGCAAACAAAAATAAAAAAATCAAGAAATAGTAGTTATATAAAGTAATAACAAAAAGAAGTAAAAATGAAATGTAGGAAGGAGTATATATTACCGGAAAGTTTATATGAGTAGAAGGGCCCCAATATTTTAGTGCAGCTAGATCATAAGCTCTAGCAGCTTTCTCTTCCATATCATAGCCTCCTGAAATTAATGTTTTTTTATTAAGAAAAAAAAAGGTAAATTACACTATGGGTTCATACAATATGTGTGACATCAAAGTAATTAAATCATTACTAATAACTATATGTAAAAGTATTTAATAGTATACTCTTACCAAGATAAACTGAAGTTTGTAGGATTTCATGGGAACGCCATATCCGAAACAAAATCAAATGATACCAAGAGTTAGAAAATTAAAATTGAATACAAAAATATATGTCAAAGTAAAAGAATTATGTATATATATATATATATATAAATAGGGAATTTCTTTAATTAATTTCTACCTTGTCTTCCTTTTCTAGTCTGCCCTTCCTTCTTGCAACTATTGTCCCATAGATGAGCTTCATACCTACCAGTCCACCTATGTCTGCATGAAATTAACAAGAAATTACATTTAAATAAATATAAACAAAAAAAATCTTGACTTCTGACCATGCATTGAAATTTCGTTTTCTAGTAATGTTACGGTTAAGAAAAAAAAATGAAAATTATTCAAGAAATTTTAGTAAAGATTGAGACTAGTTTAATTTAAATAATGAAAAGATTTAATTACATATGTATGTAGGTACCTTGTTACACCTCTGTATTGAGATGTTCTTTGTCCAAAAGTGTCAATAGATTTGCTATGAACCCTTTGCTTAGTAGGTGCAATATCTTCAAAACCTCTCTTCTTGGTTAATGTTGAAGCAAATACACTAGTATTATTCATAGACGACGACAAGCTCAAAGATTGTAAATCACCATCATTAGTAAAGCAAGGAATTACTAATTCATCCTCATTAACAGGAATTTGAGGTTGTTGCTTATTAGTACTACTATTCTGTTCTTGAACTTCATTTGTTGTTGTTGTTGTCTGAAAGAAATCATTGTAGTTGAGCCCAGAATAATAATACTGATGATTATTATATAATGTAGCAGCAGAAGTAGTGTCTAGGCTTAATAACATGTTGGAGCAGTCCTCCACCCTTATTGGCACCATACCTTCATAAAAATAAATTAAACAAAAATAACAGAGGAATTATTATAAATTGAAAAAGAAAATAAAATTAGTTAACTAGCTAGCTAGTTACCTTGTGAATGTGATTTGAGGGGCATTACATTTACATTTACATTTACTGAGTGAAAGTCTACTCCATAACAAATGGAATTAGAACAACAAGTGTTCTTAATGTTGTTGTTATCATCTTTCATGGACTTCATCTTCTTTAAAGTCTTAGTTAATTTCTACAAACACACAACACTCGCTCTCTATATATATTGAAGTGTTTTTTTCTTGTTCCTTATATATATAGTGGTAGTCATGGACTATTAAAGAAAACTCAACATAGCTGCATAATAAATGAAAAGGCAAAAAATAAACTATATATAAAAGGAGGGAAAAGTTCTCCAACCAACCCATGCCTTGGGGCCAGAACTACTCCAAAATAAAATTACCAAAATAGAAATACAATTGTTGTGACCACAGTGGGAGTCGAACCCACGACCTTCTGATCCGAAGTCAGACGCGCTAATCCACTGCGCTATGCGGTCCTTATTTGTTTCTTCAACCAATTATTTCTATATATTCTTAAAATATTTTTATCATTTACTATTAATCAATGAGCAGTCAGAGCTAGCTCCAGTAGACAAGAGTCATAGGAAGGTGGAACATTCTATATTAGAGAGTGATCATGAAACTACACGACCATGAATGTTGTACATAAATACTACGTAACGTAATCATATACAGTAAGAATATTTTATGAAATTAAAATTATAGTGTAAATAGAAAAGAATACTAGTTAAAATTAAAATATTTCCCAGATTTACATAACTATCTATAATAATCAAATAAATGTGATTATAAACAAACCGGTTAAATCCGCTCCATTAACAGCCCTTGGTAAAATAGATAAGTAGGACTTTTACTCAAATTAGAAGGGGGCCGATCGAGCTGATCATTGTTTGGGTCAAGTAAGGGTTGGGTTATGGCAACTGAGGTCAGCCCATAAAATTTGATCATTTAAGATTTACCTTTGTATTCAGTAGTGGGAATAATAATAATAAAGCAAAAATTATATTTTCAATTTCCACACATATATAGATGAATAAAAATACTTTACAATCAATCTAGAAAATTGAAATCCAATCAAGAACACACTAAGCTTAAAAGTTATAAGTTCTACTTTTCATTATTTGAGCATTTTTTTGAAAATTACTGCAGCATCTCTAAATCAGACCATTAACAAAAACTCAGTCGAAACCAAAAACAAATAATTTTAATATCTAACATGGAAGCCACGAGCAAGAACCATCTTGGCAAAATAAGATCAGAACAAAAACATCTAATCATCTGAATGGAAACTGGTATTCATAATGACACCTTTGAATCTTTGATTTCTAGAAACTTGACCCACAGTTAAGAAAAGATAAAGGTAAAGAAATATATTACAATAATCCGAACCCCGGATCCATGAGTTATTGACAATAAAAATAAAAACAACACACACTAAATCTTTAAATTAATTAGAAATACATCTAAAATACGGATACGTAAATCATGATTGTGAGAGAGCCCCAACCCATCAGTGTATTTGTTAATATCCACAACCAAGTCATCAAGTAGTCAGCTCGAATTAGAAGCTGGATAGGACTTACTATAACCATTTTGACTCTGTTTGCTACCAGCACCTCCGAAGCCTTTACCATAACCAAAAGAATTGACATCTACATCGTTCCTAGTAATCTGAGTTGACTCTGCTGCCCTTTGAGCATCTACATTGCCCAAGATTCCACTATATCCATTTGCAGCAAAACCCATTACACCAGGTCCCCCGTTTAAGTAGGCTGGATAGACAGGAGCACCACTTCCATAGGGCATCAAACTTCCCCTAAAACCGGCTACTGCAGGACTCCATGGAGCCCTTGGGGCAATTGGGGTGAGCCCATAACCGTAAATTCCAGCTCCGTAAGGGTACATTGGAACACTTCCATATGCAGAGGGGAAATACCCAAACCTCGTATTGTAAGGAGTGTAATTCCCTGGAGGATAAGAGTTAAAGTCAGGGCTTCTTCCATTATCTACCCTTCCATTATAACCATTGTTACTATTGCTAATTCCATCTTTAGGCACAGCCCTTTTCACCTCCACAAGCTTTCCAGTTAACTCGTGAAAGTTCTTCTGCATAACCTCTTCGACAGAATCTTCTGAGTCGAAAGTGATGAAACCGAAACCCCTTGGCCTATGAGTCACGTTGTCGTGCATAACAACTACATCCGTAATCCTACCAAACTTTTCAAAGTAACTTCTGAATTCTTCATCGGTTAAGTTAGCTGACAACCCCCCTACAAAAATCTTCTTTGTCCTAAATTGATCCCTGTTGCTAATGTTAGTCCTACTGTTATTCCTACTGAATCCCCTATGATTCTGTTGATGAATTTGTTGTTCACTCCTGGCAATTGCCCTTTTCACTTCTACCTAGTGAAAGAAATGAGAATTTTACAAGAATCAAATAACCTTGAGGGCACAAACCATTGTTAGCAATATATATTGTTTTACAACTACAGATATTGTATCGATTGACATATTTAAATCAGGCAGTAACACTTGAAGAAATAATCTAAGGACTGTAATCGCATTCATTTGGTTACTAAGCAACCATATAAGAAAATCCGTACAAGACAATTATCAACCAGAACAGTCACACAAAAAAAATTAAAAACCCCAATTATTCGGCAGTAAAAAAGTTCAAATTTGAAAAGAAAAAACCAATAAAAAAAAAGAGATTAATTTATGAGGAAAAAAAAACAATTTAGCAGGTCAAACACAACATAACACACATACATTGGAAAAATACAAAGCCAAAAACCAAAGGAAATAAAAAAATCAAAATTTGTCATTTAAACAATGACGAAAGAGGAGAAAAAAAATTCGTAGAAAAACCCTAACCGTAAGAACAGAGGCGAAGAAAATGAACAGACCGTTCTACTTAGAATTTGATGGGAATCTTGGAGAGCACGGTCAACGGCCGAAGATTCAGAGAACGTGACAAAAGCGAATCCCCTAGGGCTTCCTGTAATGCGATCTTTTGCAACCACGGACCCCAAAACGACGCCGTATTTCGAGAAATGATCTCTCAGAACAAGGTCGGTCGTCTCCCACGAAATGCCCCCGACAAAAAGCTTGCTCTGCTCCGTGTCTTCCATTTTCTTCAAACGTCAAACAGAATTAACAGGAAAATGGGATGAACAAAGAGCTAGATTGGAAGCTAGGGTTTTCTGAGCGGAAATTTGGGGGGGAGGAAGAGAAAAGAAGAGGGAATTATTTGGAATATTTCGTGTGGTAGTTCCCAAATGTTGGGGGATGCTGTAGAATCTGAAATATACTACTCCACTTGGGATTCTTCTTTTATCTCAAGGAACTTTTTCTTTCGTTTAGATTTGTTTTAGTATTGCTCTACAAAAAAGGAATCAAAGGAATCTAGACGTATTTGAATCCTATGGTTGGCATATTTTTTGGGGAATTTCTTATTTAAGTCGGTGTATCGAATTGGTGTGATGAAACTTGATTTAAATAATAGCTACTATGTTTTTCGAGTTAAGCTAAGTTACACACCCTCTCGTTTGTCTTGGATAATGATTTTATTTTATTTCCTTTGAGTAAATTCAAATTGTATCTTAATTAAAGAAAATTATTACTTAGAATGAGCTTACTTGGTTAAATCCATCAAGTTAGTCATGTGACATCATGAAAATTGGTTATGATTTTATTTCTTTTGCGCGAATTCAGATCGCACTCTAATAAATTTAAAAAAAAAAAATTCTAGTTCAGATCTATATTATATGATTATAAAATTCATCAAATTATGTATTTTGTCGTGTGATGATTATTTTTTAAAAATGTTATCTAATCATAAACAAGCTATGTATCATATTACTAATTATGTAGGTATTTCGAATTAGATTAAATTTCACATAATTGGACAAATTTTACTCATAAATCACACAAAAGAAAAAATGTATTTGGATTGACTGTATTGTAAATGATGTCTTAATATCATTTAATGATAATATTTAATTAAAAACAAATACTATGGCATTTTTCCTAGAAATAACTTGGTACAAACGGTCCGATGAACTAATTACAATGGAAGTATATAAAAAAATGCATTGGACGTATATTGAACTTTTTACGCTGCTTTGTACGTAGTAGACTTTTAGATACATGATGCCAGATAATAATTAGGTCACAAATTATCAAGTTAGATCACTGAATCTTGATTGTGAATTAAGTGATCAAATTAAACGATTGATAAATTGATAATCAAATATTCAGGTGAAATGTAGTTTATGTTTGCAGGTATTTTATTTTAGTCAATAAAATTAAATTACTGGTAATAAAATTGTTGTCAATTCTTTAATAAGTTAAGTTATACTACTATGATTGTTGTCATATTTATATGGAATATACTACAATTTCACCTTATTAGGTATAAATTAATATAAAATCTCCCCGTACTTTTGAAAGAAAAAAATTCAACTGCTTGATTGAATGTTCTCGTGGAGCAGCTTCAAATATGTTTGGAAAAAAAAAGCTTCAAAATTGTTGTAAATATATTTGTGAATGAAATAGAAAATATTTTAATTAAATTACTTAAACAATATTTTGAAAATATAAGACCACGAAGAGCAAATTGAGTTTTTGTCATTACCATTGCTTGTTGGCGTCCCCAAAAAGCAAAATTCATAAACTATCTGTTTTCTTGATAAATAACAAAGTCAATCCAAAAATCAAATAAAAAATTTACAAAAATTTAATATTGACATGCCCTATTTTATAGAGAAAAGGAAAGTAATATCCAAAATTGAAATTTTAATTTTGCTTGATCACTTTTGATGGAAAAATGAGGGAAAGAAAATACTGTAATAAAAGATTGAAATCCAATTTTGATAAACATAAACTGTATTAGTTGTGAAGAATAATCTTATTAGCTGGATAGTTGGAGAAGAAGAAAAGAAATAGAAGTGTTTTTTATAACACATATATGTATGTTACATAATCCACAACAAAATTGGTTTAATTTAATGTGATGCAAAAATTATGCAGTGGGCTGAGGTGGTCTGTGGAGTTTGGGGTCTGGGCCTGACTTTCTTTAGACCCATGCCATTTCTTTTTTCCTATAATGGGACTATACTACTATTGATATGGGCTAGGGGCCCAAATTGTTGGGCCTCTATGTAGTTGCCTTGTTTGTCAAGGGGTATTTGGATACCCATCTAGCTCAAGCTCGATCCAGTCCAAGTCCCAACTCAGGTCCACGCTCGATCTATGCCCATTGGCTCCACCCCTCTTTGGGAGCTTATGCTCTGGCTCAATATGGTAGCAGAATTAGGCCCATGAAGAGGTCCACTATTGACTATTCGAATCTATTTATCACCCACTTTTTTTTATGAAACAAAAAATATTCCACGTGTACCTTAATTTAATTATCTTTTTAATTAAAGTTTGACCCATGACCTTGAACTCCTCGAAGTTTGAATTCTATGCTTAATTGATTGATAGTATTATATTCCATCGGGTTCATATTAATTGGCACATTGTTACTTTTCACACAGATTAAGAAACATCATGATTAATCACGTTTATATGGTAAAATGTCAAAAATACCCTTCCTAGTGACTCTTGAGCTTTTCAACCCAGATGTAAGAGAAGGGCAAAATTAAAAAAAATTACATTGGAAACCCAAATATATCAATTAATATGAAACATAAAAATTTGATAAATATACCAACTAATATGAAACGGAGTGGGTATTAACTATGGATCAACCCAAACTTCAAAGTTTAAACTATGGCCTGACCCAATTTGAGTCCTCTTATAAGCATGACTCTCTTTATGATTTTGGTCAGAGATTATAATTAATTAATTGGAAAAGATTATAACCCCATGATTACACGCACTTGCAACTTTCTTGTCATCATGATGTTATAGCCATGCGGACTATGCTAGCATCACAGCCAATTATCACAGCCCAACATCACAGCCCATAATATAAAATTGCAAAAAAAACCCATAATTAATGATCAAACAAAAATAAACCCTATTTATAAAATAATTCATCAATTTCAAATCATATCTACGACTTTTACCAAGAAAAACTTGAAAATATTATTTTAAAATAAAACCCTAAAACCCTAAAACCCTAAACCCTAAAACCCTAAACCTAAACCCTAAAACCCTAAACCCTAAATCAAACCCTAAATTAAACATTATGTAATAAATCCTAAATTATAGGCATTGCAAGTGCTTTTAAATTATGAGTTTATATTTTTATTGTAATTTTTAAGATATTTTATATACAAATATTGATAAATGATAAATTATCATTTGGAAATTAATGAATTATTTTTTATATGAGTAATATTGTATAATTTATGTGCTCTTTTGTAAATTTTGAAAGTTGAGTGGGTTGTTAATAGATTAAAAGATTATTTGAAGAAAAAAACCTGTTAAACAAGTAGTAGGTAACACATTTACCTTCAAAAAAATAAAAAATGGGCTGTACAAAGGGCTGTGAAGTTTGAGGCTGTGATATAATCATTTTCCTAGCCATGCCTTCTCAATTATCATTCCACATCACCATTATGGACTAATAAATTGTAATTAAGCAAGTTGAGGTATTATCTTCGTTAAACAATTACACTATTGCCTTCTACATTTCCACCTCGTAGAACCTTATTTATTTGGCTCTTTATTTTTTTCTTTATAGCTTCAATATGTGCATTTTTCAAAATTTATAAATCAAGAAAATAATTAGTATACTTAATCTACTTATTCTTATGGATGAATTTCAATGTACACAATGAACTTTAAATTGTTTTCACATTAACCAGAATATGAGTGATGTGAATTCTCACTCTATATATATTACTATATATATTGATTAGTTGCACCACATATTTTTAAGGAGTGACATAACAAATGTACAAAATAATTTCTCTTGTACATGACATATTGGTAATTACACACATGAGAACATCACGCGTAACCATACTTGATTACAAATCTATCATCAATTTACATGATCCCACATAAATAGTTAAATACACTAGTAAATTAGAAGTTTAGAACAAGACCTTAATTACTTAATTAAAGCTTTCACTAGATCTCCCCCCTTCTATTCTCTTGCCATTACACATCATAATAATATGGCAACCACCACCTTCAACCTTAGAGCCACCACTACTCCGAGGGATGTCCGACGGCCACCGACTTGTGCCAAACTCGATGGCGTGGCAATGTGGCTCATCAACGGCTTGACCGGAGCCTTTTTTGCATCGTTAGAACGGTGTTCATGCATTCGCATATCGACTTATGAAGATGATATTGGGGATGAAGATAATAATTTGCCTTTGATTTTCAACGACGGAAACATTAGAGGTGATGATCATAATGGAAATCTTAGGCGAAGAAGGAAAGGGAAAGGTAAAAAAGCAAGAGCCTTTGATGAGTATTAATTAGTTAAATTATAAGTATATGAATTTCACTACAAGGTGGAGTTTTTTGTTTTTTATTCTACTTTTATTGTTGCTTTGTTTTGTATTCTCATTTGTGAAATTGAAAATTATGCTATATATGTAAGTTTTAATATGCGAATTATTTTATCCGGCTTACTTTATTTATACGAGAGTGAATTATTCGAAGTTTTGACCTTTTTTCTAATTTAGATCACAATTTCATCATTTAATTAATTAGTTAGGATAGCTTATGTCAGTTTATATGTAATCATTTGAAAAATTAAACACATTGAAAAATATCGATGTCGAGAAAATTTGAACTATGCCATTATTTGAAATTTTGATCTTTTTTTCTAATTTAGATCACAATTTCATCATTTAATTAAATCTTGAATTTTTTTATTTCTTGTAAAATAGATTTAAAATTCAAATTTTAAACCCTATGGATCAATGTAATATTGAAAGTGTTAATAGTTTTTTTTTCAATTATTATAAGTACTACTACTACGTACAAATGAATCAATTTTTTCAAGGGTTAAACTCTCTCGGATTAATCTTTATAAGAGCAAGTATTGATTTCTGAACTTCATATGTAAACTAGATTCAAAATTCAAATTTTAAATCCCATTGATCATAATCCTACTACAAATGACTGTATAGTGTATTTTTTTCAAAATGGCTTCACTGTTTCACTTACTTATTTTGGAACCATTTGAGTTTGGAGTCTACGACGTTAGTCGTGAATCGATTAATAATTTAGTAATTATTTTGGACAAAAGAAAATAGAATAAATATGCATAGAAAATCAATCTCAGCACTATATATTGATCTTCATTTATGTATTTGCTCAACATACTAGATACTACACACTTAAAGTAATTTATCAAGGCTGCCTTTAAATTTTTAACAAATAAATAATTTTTAAAGTAAGTAAAGGAAAGGAACTAAAGTTACTTTCTATCATTCATAAGATACTTTAAAAACATTAAAAATGATGATGTCGATTGAGTAATCATATTCTCCATTATAGTTCTATTTCAAATTATATTTTCTTTTGAAAAAAGTTGAGCAATGTAAGCCTCATTTCTGATTTACACAAATCAGAACTCACGGCCAAAATGTCTAATAAAAAGCAAAAAAGATTCTCCTGTTTTTGCTTACATGGCAAAGAAAATCTGTGCTATTTTTATTTTAAAAAAAAACATAAATCTCCTTTATTAACAAGTGAAATATATTTACCTCTTTTTAGGTCGGAGTGTGTTTCACTTATTGTAAGTGTGAGTATTTTTTGTAATTTGCTGAAAAAGTGACAATTATATTATTACGATTATGATTTTATTATGTTACAATAGTTATTAGGATTATTTTCTTTTAGTTATTCTATTTCCATATTTATCTAGTTGTTTAGGGTTTGGGTTCTATATAAGCACTCATTGAGATCTTTTTAGAGTTATGTAATAAATAAGAGTTTATGGTTTTCTCCACCTTAAGTGAGATTGTGGTCCATCTTATGTCCTCTAAAGTAAGATTATGGTCCTTCTTACGTCCATTAAAGTAAGAAACGAACGATGGTGCCAGAAGATCGTATCAAATGGTATCAGAGCGGGTTGAGATCACATCAACGCTTTGCTCGTAAACAGGTGGAGATTGCATCAGTACCTTGTTTACCCTATCCGTAGATTTACTTTCTCCAAAAAAAAAAAATCAGCATTAATGGATTTGAATTTTAATCAGCGATAACATCAACGATGAAGTGGAGGCCTCTCTAAGCACACAGGAAAAACTGGTTTGGTGTCTTCTTCTGAGATTATATCAAAGATCAAGACATTCATAAAAATCAGTGGTGTGACGTCCTCGTCAGAGATTGCATCAAGGGCGAAGGCGAAGAGTAGACCTTATAAATCTACAGTGCAACACTCAATATCCTTGTTGGTGATAATATCAAAGACAAGAAAATTGACTATTGTTCTTGGGCATGAACCTTGAGGACAAAGTTCGATTTCAAGGGGTGGAGAATGTTACGATTCTGATTTTATTATGTTACCATAGTTATTAAGATTATTTTCTTTTAGTTATTCTATTTCCGTAGGAGTCTATTTCCATATTTATCTAGTTGTTTAGGGCTTGAGTTCTATATAAGCACTCATTGTAATCTTTTCAGAGTTATGGAATAAATAAGAGTTTATAGTTTTCTCCACCTTAAGTGAGATTGTGGTCCATCTTACGTCCCCTAAAGTAAGATTATGGTCCTTCTTACGTCCATTAAAGTAAGAAACGAACAATGGTGCCAGAAGATCGTATCATATACTCCGAGGTGTTATTTTTTTTTTAGAATAAAATGTGAATACATCTCTGTCCACTTAAACAAATGAAAATGACCCAATGTTTCATAAAAGTATAGCATTAACACCCCTACTATCAATTTTCAATTTTCAATTTTCAAATGAGTGGAGCGAGCTAATAAAATGTTAACTCATACATGAAGTTTTTGCAAATAAAATCTTAACACGAGGAATTTTTTGCTAATACCAATAACACTGAGGCTTTTGGTCAATCAAGTAAAACATAGGATGTGAGCCTGTGATTTTGCATTTTACTCCCAAAAGGCCAAGAACCCCTGATTACAGGATAAATATCTCAATTTCTTGCTTTTTTTCTTTCAAATTTCTTCATGTAAAGTTCAATCTCATTACGGTGTGAAAAAATTGAGGATAGCCTATAATCTGCATCAATTTAACAGAAATTACTGAGTATGTATTTTTCAAAGAGATTAAGATATTAATTCTTGAATATTTAAGGTTGTTCTTTCCTGGAAAATCTTTCTGGTGAAAAATATTCTAGAGTTCGGATAAAATACAAGTATTTCAATCAAAGCCCACAACTTTGCCTAAGACAACATTATAATCTTAAAAACCCACAGGTCAAATTTATAGTTGGAATACAGTATAAGATAACATTATACAATTCAACAACTATAACATAACATAAGATCATGTGCTCCTCTGTTTTCTTCATACACCCAACCACCACCACCCATGGAGAAGACATGGGACTTTGCTAAAAAATTAGCACATAGATCTTGTCTTTGTGCATCATGAATAAATACCAATCACGTTATGCGGGCAACAAAACTCGAGTGTTTCCCAGTATATGCAAAAACAATGCAAGGCATATAGTAAGAATCACGTAAGACTTGGCACCAACATATCTCACAACTTGATATCCCCTCTCCACAACCTCATCGTGAACCACATTCACACTTCTTTTCAATCCTTCCGATACTTTCCACAAGAAAAACTCGACCACCGATCTAACTGTTTCAAATGTCACCCTTCCTGTCACGTCAAGCACAAATTTCCGATTACTTGGCACCGCCAATGTTGATGAAACACTATTAACCCATCCACTATTCTGAAGATCATTTTTTCCATTTGGCTCGAAATAGCTCTTGTTTTTTAAGCTTGATTCTAATGAAGGGCTTTGGTTTGTATCTGTTAGCACCTGATGAGAGGTCTTAACAAGTGTTTCAACAGCCCCATTACAGAGAGAAACCAAAATGTTCGATACCTTGTTTTCATGTTTAGGATTAGTTAATCCAGAGAACATCTCATCATAAACATTAACATCCATGGTTTTGTCCAAATAAACCGCAACTAAAGTGCTAACAAAAGTCTTAATGCAATCGGCTATTACCACTCTACATTTATCATCCAACACCACTTCTACCCATCTAGGCAACTGCGAGGAACTCGACTCCACATGCTCATTTTCGTTTAAACCTTCACCCGAGCCATCATTAGCATAAAACCCCAAAACCAAATTCCTAGCAAAACTACCAACAATAACAGAAACAAACCCTGTCCCTGCAGTTGACATCAATTTATCCATAACCCTATCCGTAAAACTCGTACTATCCACTTCTTGTATCTCATTCTTATTACTCTCCACATTATAACCCCTTAGAATCCCAACTGTCATTGCTTGAGAAACCCGAATTACAGACTCCGAAAACTCATCAGAACGAGCAATTTTGGATAATTGCTTCAAACTGTTAGGTATCTCATCTGAATCAGACTTGAGAAACTCCTTCAAATCCCTAGATACCACAGTTACAGTTTCCGCGGAATCCGAAACCATTTCAGCCATTGTAACAAGGGATTCAAACAATTTCATAACCCTAATTCTTTTTCTAGCTACAGAGGGCAAGTGATACACTTTATACACACCATAACTTGAAAATCCAATCAAACCTAGTAAAATAATCCATTTTTTCTTCTTTCTAGTAAAATCTAAACCCTTTTTCACCAAACTACTTTCCATATAGTTCAGATAAAATTAATTCAACTGAACCCACAACCCTCGATTTCCTTCTCCAAAACCAGAGATGAATATAAACCCTAGTTTTCTTATGTAAGAAATTTTAGGGGTTTTCGATAATTGAGAAAAAATAAAATTGCGAATACCGAGAACTCCTTCTGGGGATTCGTTTTCTTTGATTGCTGCAATCAATGATAGCAACTTGATATATAGTCCTTTTTAAAAAAATGTATGTAAATTATGCAAATAAAAGAGAAAAATAAATTGAATTTTCAGGGAACGCACCTGCACGATAAGTCGTTGCAGAAGGAGAGAAATAGGCAATAAAGGGGTTGTTTTCTGTGAGGTTTATTTATTTTATAGTATACAGTATATAATACCTCCTCCTATAATTAATGTATAAATAATAATTGTGGAGGAAGAAAAAAAGGGTGGAGATGAAAAGAGAGGGAAAATCAACGGAAAACGGCTGCAAGGTTTTGATTGGCTAGGCCGTTGCCACACCAAATTTCTAATTTTGACTAATTGTATCCTTATTTGTCCTCTTTATAGTATGAGTGAAATGGAAAATTAGTTAATTTTCTCTCTCTCGTCTTCTTGTATTCATCTTTTTCAAAATTTTCAGACTAATTTCAAATAAATTAGTTTTTCTTATCTTTTTTAGTAAGTCATTATTCATGTATGATTATTTAGATTGATAATTTAATCTAAACTTGAGATTATATTAATTTGTAATTAGTTTTATTTTCAAATGAACTGACTCAAACGAGCTTTGGTCGAATTGAATTCGGATAGATATATTTTATTTATTTCATGTAATTTGTAATTTTCTTGATTATTTGTTGAGTCAAACTCGAATCTCAAACTTATTGCACTATTCAAATTTTATGTAAAATTATCTTTAGCAATGAAGTTGAGCCAGATACAAAATATGGATAATTTAACTTCAACCCTATAATATTATCAATTAGAGATTATCTATGCTTATAAAGAAAAATGGTATATGGGAGTAAAATACTTACCAAACTATGAAAACAAAACATATATTAAATTGGAGAGAGAATAAAGTTGATTTTAAATCAAAATTAGATATTAACCGATGAAGAGAGGATAAAATTAAAAAAAAAAAAATTGCTTTTGCACCAATAATTTGTAGCCAAATTGATTCGGTTATTCACTTACTTGAAAAAAATGGCTCCATATTTCCTCGTCTTTCATTAAAGGATGAGGTAATATGTGACCAATGGATGGACAAGAGCTCCCGTCACGTGCCACTTGGAGGTTGTGTCGAGTTTTCATGTTTTTGAAGTCTCTAAAATTATTTTTTAGTGAAATGTTGTCATTTAGTTTCTCATATAAAACAATAATGTGTGATGTGGCGTAAAACTGTTGGGGGAAAGTTTGAGATAGTGTTTAAATTTGTGTCTTTACTTTCTGAGTAAAAATAATATATAACTTATTTTTTTGCCTAAATAGACGATATAGTTATAAGTTGTCAATAATTGTAATTGTTTCTATAATACGGATGACCATGAATGAATAGACTCACTCCAAGAAAAGTGATTTTTGGCAACCCTACGTTAAAGGGTCGTTATGGATATGAATATTTTGACATTGGTCTAGGAAATTCGTGAAATATTCCCGTAAATCGTAGTTTAAGCCATGATGGATACTTTTACAACCCCTAGAGGGACCAACCCTAAAACCGTTAAGTTGTTTGACCGTTGTGGTTGAGTTTTTTTGCAACCATTATAGACTTTCCACAATAGTATTTTGTCGTGATGGATACTCATATTTCTTGTAGTGACATTACGAGTCATAGATCGAAAACACATTACAAATGTTGCACTTTCCTCATTTATGACAACTTATTATAATCATATGAATATGAAGATGATAGTTTCTAACTAAAAAAGGGATAATAATTGAATTGCCCTTATGCACAAATTTATACACATCAATATGATTTCATCAATCAGTATTCAACTAAATGTCCTACATGTGTTGAAAATCATAGTTGAGTCCACCTTACAAGGTCATGGGCAATCATCATCTCTTAAGCTAGGTTTTGAGGTATGTTAGGTCCAAATCATTTAAGTGGACTTAACCTCAATCCATGTAGTGAATTCTAATATAGTATCAAAGCCCCAGGTTGAAGTGGACCATATGTCCATATCCTTCTATGATGGATTCCTCCTTATACCCATGATGGACTTCTCTACCCACACATTTTACCCAGATAACTAATGTTTGGGTTGCCATTATTTATCCAATTAACAAGGTCTGGAGTGTCATTATTCCCCCAGTTAACAAAGGCCCGAAATGTCATTAATCGTGTGTTGGGTCTATACCCACATGTCGTATTTTGCAAGGTTGGACATTAATATATCACGTGTTGGACTTGATTCACTCACACATTCAGTCCGCCCACACGTAAAATCAACTTAAAGTTTATTTTTGTAACTAATATCTAAAGAAATCAAATAATTAAAGTGGAGCAAGAAAAATGATGGATCGAGTATTTATTAGAGCAAATGTCAGTTTACATAAAAAAATCCTTTCTTATAATTTAAGGTTAGCGATATTGACAGAGGAAAGATTGTTGCTGCCAGAGATTTTTCTGCTAATTTTCTATTATATCCCTCCTAGTCAAGATCATAATTCATATATTTCTCTCTCCTATTACTCTTTTTTTAAGTTGTCAAATTAATCTTCTCTCCTATTAATGTATTTATGATTTTTGTTTCCTTATCCATATGACTTTAAACATGGAACGTGACTTTGATAATTATCTAATTTATATAGATTAGTGAACAGAATAAATTAATATATTAATTCTATTTTTGTTCTCATAATCAAATATGTGTTCAAGGTTGAGCAAAATAGTAAGAATTTTGTTTGATGGTTTTAAAATACAAGAACGGTTTATGTTCCAATCGATTATAGCTCGTTTGAGCTCAATTCATTTAAACAATTAAATACAATTTCTAGCTCGATAAAAAAAAAAATAACCAAACTTTAAGAATGTATTTTTATTTTACTAAGTTTGTTTACACAATTACACACATTTTTTAATTACTTAAATAAAAATAGTAAGTATAATTAAATAACAATATCATCAGTTTCAATTGCCTTATATCATCAAAAGACATATATAATATTTAAAAACTACATTCTTGAATTCTTAAAATCTAACACATTAAATGCGCACAAATTAATATTTCAATGATAACACGTTCACATTCACCACCTTATTTGTGACGGCCCGGCTCCGCGGGTCCGTCGAAGAACAGTCGAAAAAATTATTATTATTTTGAAAAAGAGTTAAAATATCGAAACTTTTTTTTTTAAACAGAAACGATAAATCGAAAGGTTTAAAGCGGAAGCGGTTTAAAATAAAATAACAACAATTTAAATTACTAAGTTTTTTTTTTTTTTTTTTTTGACGAAAATAAAATCAACTTCCATAGTAGAGGTTTAAAGCGGAAGGATTTAATCACAACATATCAAAAGATATGAAATAAATCAACCGAGAGAGATAAACAAGCAATTTATGAAAATCTTGTCTCTTCTACGAAAATATAAATCAACTTTAACAATTCAAATTTTCTAAGCAAGGTTTTAAACAAAATCGAAAAAGAAAATAAATCGATAGCAAAATATAACTACTCTCCCAAATACTAGGGTGGGACCGCAACCGTGATGACCTAACTGCAACCCGACTATTATTTTCCAGAACACCTGAAACTGAAAAGAATGAAACATGAAACGCATAAGTTGATCGTCCAACTTAGTGTGGCTGTGTGCGAAATTTGCATGGTAACGCGTGTATGCAACATATTATATAACGTGAACAAGTTATCAAGCAAATTAAGCATATATTCAAGACGGCACATAACCAAAAATTGCTGATGCCGTCCTCCACTTACCCTCCATCCTCTGTCTGATGTCCATCCAAACACACCAAGTAAGGAGCGACCTTACTATCTGAAGTGCATCGACATGTCTTTGCCAAAGTTTGTCCTTACTCCCCAAGTGTTCCTCCCCACTTGGATTGTAAGGCCAGGCCTACGGGTAACCGTGACAATCCTGCCGGCCCTTGCCGGCCAGGTTGGCATCGGGTCCATATACCAATCAAAAGGGGCCCACACAAAATCGGAAACAAACGAAAACACAAAATCGAAAACAGACGGAAACATAACATATCAAACATATTTAACATATTATCAACATTTAACAACTTATCAAATGCAAATTTTGGGTATCATGATAATTTAGTAAAATATATTCGCAACTAGTAGATTTGGATGTAGCATGCATTGGATTATCATGTTGATATACTAAGGATTTCATGCGAGTAATGTCGACGTAACAAGTCCGATCTCTTTTTAACAACATGCAATAGAAATTATAATATAACACATGCTTTGATTATTAAGAGCATAAGTAAATGTTTGACTCGATCTACTAGCACATCGGACCGACTACAAATTCAACACACAACGCTCACCTTTGTCGCTTAGTATAGCGACTAAAACTCCACAAATGAAACGTATCCGAAACCTGAGCAAGTACGTATACGACTTAGAATGTATCTAACAACCTTAATGAAAATCCTACACAAGGATTTCCTAAACTAATACATCGCACAAAAGTGCTTAGAACTTACGACATCACTTCAATTAAGAGTAATTATTTTCAAACCTCAAAATACTAATTACATAAAACAGCACCAAAATAACAAATTTTTCCCTTCATTTTCCAGATTTACAAAACAGCCCCTAAACTTTTGAAAACATCCATTTTTGCAAAAATTTGGAACAAACTTTAAATCAAATGATTTTTAACTAAACCCATATCGAAAATCTAATAAAAACAGAGTATTAAGTATCTTGTTACTTCAAAAATCAAAGCTTTAAAAATCCCACAAGTTTAAAAATTTTCAAAAATACCCTTATAGTTTTGAAAACTTTAGAAAATCAACTTTCTTGCAAAATAATTCAAAATCCAAGCATCTAAGCAATATTTAAAAATAATTAAGCATAATTTCAATATAAAACTAGGATTAAAAATAAGTATAATAACTTTTCACAAACTAATTATGAGAAACAAAAAGTTCTTTAAATATAAATTTTCTTTGGAAAAATTTACAAATTTTCAATCTTAAAACACAAGCGAACAAAGCACTACTTCAAATCAATTAATCAAAAATTTATAAAAGTAACTATGTAAAACAGTGATAAAACAGCGCCTTTGCCCTCTTATTTTCAGATTTACAAAAATAACCCCAAAAGTTTCAAAAACTCCCTTTTTGCAAATAAACTCGGAGCAACTTTAAAACTAATAATTTTTAAGTAAACTCAAACCAAATATCAAACAAAAATAGAGATTTTCAGTCCATTTTTACTCCCAAAAAAAATATCACAGCCCTAACCCTTAAACTTTTAAAACCTTTCAAAAATACCCCCGAAGTTTTGAAATTTAACAACATTAACTTTCTTACAAAAATAAATCAAGTTCCAAACATATAAGCAATATCTAAACAAAACCAAAGTGAAGTCACATTAAATATCTTATATAAAATTAAACTTAACAACTTTTCACAAAAACTACATGGATAAACTAAAGTTCTTCAATATATACTTTAAAGAGAAGAAAGTAAAATCACAAAGATTAAAGAACACATGCATAGACGAATTTTTACCCAAAGAAACGAAGAGGATGAAGCTCTCTTCATTTCCAGACCTCCGAAGGTGGTGGCGGCGTCTCCGATGGCAGTGGTGGCGGCTCCGGTGGTGGTTCATAACAAAAGCCCTCAAATCCTTACTTTCCACCAATTTCTGACGACTTCCGATTCACTCCGGGAGATCCAAACGACGATCCGAACGGTCAATATGTAGCCCCATGTGTGTACGACCTTCACGCAAAATTTGGGCATGATCCAACGGTGGACGAAGATTTAATGAGCGAAAACCCGAGGCTGTGCTGTGTATATCCGAAAATCCTCTTTCTAAATGTGTTTTCTCTTTCCCTCTCTATATCTAAGTATTTTATTTTAAGTTGTAAAGAAGATAAAGTGGGTTTGAGGGAGATATTTATTGAACTAAGAAATCAGATTTTTAATGTATATACACATATACATACAATATGAGAATATAGGAGTATTATTACTCCACATTTTCCACCAATGCATGTCAACCTTGGGTGGATGAGTTTATCTACCCAAGGGCATGCTTGACAGCCCTAGGAGTGTGCAAGGAGAGAAAATGATTACTCTCCTGCAGAAAATCTGCAACTTGGGCAAATTTGCACTTTGCCCCTGAAGTTTTGGGAAAGTGCATTTTTGCCCCCAAAAATAAAATTTTCGCGCAACCAAGCTCAAAAATTTCAAAAAGGTCTTAATATTATTCTAAAGTAACTTTATATTTTTGAATTATTTCAAAGTTCATAAGGTCACAAGATTTAATTAAATTGTATATTTTAGTTCAAATAATGCTTAACTTCAAAAATAAAACATGGCACATAAAATTTGGTTAAAAAATCCAATCAAAAGGGTCCGAAATTTTTTGGGCATTACATTATTAGCCCTCTTTCTTTCTCTTTCAATTTGTGGTTTTTCCCCCTTGATTGTTAGTCCAATTTTTCTGGACATTCATTTGAGAGCTAAACAGTAAATGGAAAATAAAATGTAGACGTATGATTACCAGGAATTAATGGAAAATGAAATGGCAAAAAATGATTATTAGGACTAACAGTTGGTATCTATTGTGAAGAAGAAGTGGTTAAAAAAAACGATGATCCTGTTTTGATGGAGAGAGTAAGAGAAGAATTACCAATTTATTTCTATGTTTAAAGGCTCAATAGGAAAAATTTAATAAGCGAAAAGATTGAGTTGTTAAATAAATAAAGTAATATTATCGGAATTAACAAATTTAGATCTTGTAGCTTTTGATTGGAAGGGGCAAATTTGAAAATTAAGAAAAATTGTTCTGACAGCAACAATTTTTGCTTTGAGAATATCGCTACCCATAATTTAAACTAGTGAGCAAGTCAAGTATTTAGACATATCTATAGCGATTTTTTTTTCTTTTCTTAATACACTTGTATAATTTAGATGCTAATCTAATCTGCTTTGGTTCATTTTAGTACGTAATACGTATATGATAAACACAAGAATTGGGTCCACGGTTGGTTTTTGTATAAGGTGCGTGCACGATTCTTAAAGATTTAACTAATTGTTGATAAATAATCGTTAGCATAACATTCAAATATTTATATTTCTAATAAAATAATTGTGGATGTAGTTCATCAATGAGACTTCAAAATTAAGGTTCAAACTAAATTAAGCTATTCAAGCTCATTCAATAAGGGTTTGTTTGAATTTGGTTTGTCATACTTATTTAAAAGTTTAAATGTGAAAATATCAAGTTACTCGATATTCGACTCAAGCTCGTTCGATAAAAGTTCGCCCATGCCCAGTTTATTAATAATCAAATCAAGCTTAAATATTATTAAAACTCGGTACAAAATTCAAATCAAATTTAAATAAGATATCATCCGATATTACTCAAATCGTTTACACATCTATTCAAAATAAATTATATTTTGATATGATAGTATAGACTCCACGATCCGTGAAATTCATAATAAGTTAAAACCAAACTATAGTTCGAAAAGATTTAGTAATATATAGTGGTAAAAAACTCACAAGTTATTTTATATTAAGATATTATTTAATTTATTAATATTATAATATAAAATCTAATTAGTTAAATAGATATGTAAATATAATAAGTATGGAGGGTAAAATAGTATTTAACCTAAAAAATTAACGATGTTAACTATTTAACTGTGAAAAGGAGAGTGTGCAACATTTTATAAAACAAAAGGGGGTTCCTAACAAAAAATAATAATACATTGATGTTCTATGAAGATTTTCCAAACACAAGTGGATATGATGTTTTACTCCCATTATAATCACAAATTGTTCATCTAAAGTATTTTACATTTGGGATATTCTATCATGTGTACTTCACATAAGTATGTCCTTATCAAAAAAACTCAAGTATATATTCAATTAACTTACGAGGGAAAAACATTTTTGATACAAAACTTTAGTCCAAAAAACACATTTGGTACCAAGCTTTTTCAAAAAACATATTTCATACCATGATTCACATAATCTTGACACATTTAGTTTTGCAGTCAATTTTCAGACGAAATTCAGTACGTGCCGTTCATGTGTGGGTCTTTAAAACCCGTGCATGTTCTCCATCCCATTGTCAATTTAACGGACACATGAGCGGCACGTGCTGAATTTCGTTCGAAAATTGATGGCAAAACTAAATGTGTCAAGATTGTGTGAATCATGGTATGAAATGTGTTTTTTGAAAAAGTTTGGTACCAAATGTGTTTTTTGGACTAAAGTTTGGTATCAAAAGTTTTTTTCCCTCATTAACTTACTTTATTTTCAGTATCTGTAAGCTTGTGAGATCAGAAATTGGGTTTATTGTCGATTGTACGAAAAATAATTTATTGGACAACTTACACATTGTCATATTTAAGAATTAAGATTATCCTCTTAATTATAAATATAAAAATAAAAGGGCAAGTATTTAAGAATTAAGATTATCCTCTTAATTATAAAAATAAAAATAAAAGGACAAGTATTTAAGAATTAAGATTATCCTCTTAATTATAAAAAGAAAAGGGCAAGACAACTCTCCAACACTTCTTATGTTGTTTACGCACGAAGAAGTGAATCTAAAATATGATTTTGAGGCATAAAAAGATTATTATCACATTCGTTTTATCACATAATATCTATATATACCTTCCAAAATAGTAAATTAATTATTTTTTAAAATATAAATTCCAAACAAAAAAATTAGAAAAAAAATCCTTTTCCCACCCACCAACCCCTCCCTAAAGATCAACATTAATTGAGATAAGTTATTGTTGAACTGTCAGGCACGAGTGACGAGGCAATCAATTAGAGGCAAATATTTTAATTAATTAATTAATTAAAATTTCACTTGAAGTCATGTATATTCCTTTTCTTCGTCAAATTTGGAGGAAGTCAAGTCATATACATATTATTTAATGTTGCGTTTAGTTTTCCAGCTTATATACCACGCTTTCCTGCTGACTAAAAATATTTCAATTACTCCTACTAGCTAAGCTGTTTAATCTTATCTGGTGGGCTATTGAAAAAGTCCACGCCCACATTTTTTGCCTTTCCTAATTTATATATATATGTTGTACTTGTAGTTGTATATATATATACAACTAATTAAATTTCCAATCCTATCTTGATCAATTAATTTGTTGTATAGCTTTGAAGATAAAAAAAATCATGATGAAAACAAAAACAAGCCAACAAAACAAGTTCTTGCGAATCATCAAGACTCCCGTTCGGGCTCTAGGCAAAGCCCGAGACTTTTACGTGAAGAGCATGACAAATTATGCAGGCAGGATGGATTACGGTAATGTTGTGGCGGTGCAGGGGACAGCGCAGATTTCGGGCCTGCCGAAGAGCTTTAGTGTCAACTCGGCCCGATTATTTCATGAAGAGGATATCAGGGAGCTGATTCGGGCCGGATCAGCCCGGAGTAATAACTCGTATACGTATAGCATGCATGATCAAACCACGGTGAAGGCGGGCGGCCCACGGGCCATGCCGCCGAGGAGCAATAGCACTGCAATGGGGAGAATTGATGAGGACAGTCCTTGTTGCTATTTCGGTGAGGATATTACTAGTAATATTAATGATATTGTGAGTGTGAAGAATGAATTTAGGTACCCAAGAAGCAAAAGTCATGTTGTCACAAGGAGAGCAGTCTTTTGATCATATACATATTTAATTTGATGTTAATTTGTTCCCATCGATCTATATTCAAAATCATGAATTCTTTTGTTTATTTGTTTATTGCTTCTCAAAACTATTCAAAATATGTTTTGTGAATAGAATATGGGGAAAATGTTTCTTATGTTTCTTGATTCATTTATAATGCTCATTTGGATGGTTTTGGTTCTGTTTGGTGCTGATTCAAAATTGATTAGATTTTAGGATGATTTTGAAAACAATGATTTGATTTGATAATGGCAATATAATTTGGAGTCGTTTTGGATTATTCTTTTAATTTTTTTTCTTAATGTTTCTTATTTCTTGTTATGAAATTAAATTAAGTACATATACTTGTAAAATCTGCTTCCATCTAGGGGTGTAAATGAGTCAAGTAATATCAAACGGTATATTGTTCAAGTTTGATTTGAAATTTGAAATTTTATTTTTGAGTTTCGTATGATTGTTTAACGAACCGAGTTTTTATCGAGTTAAATATAATCTTTTACAAATCCGCCCAAACCGTATCTTGATGTAGCCTTAATGCAAATCAGGAAAAATCATATACAAATAAAGATCATCCCTGTTCCTATTTCAAAAAGTGGAAGATGATGTCAATTTTAGTAAGAAATGAACATCATGTGGACTATATAATCGATGATATAATCTCGTGAAGAAGAGATCAGACCACGTATGTCTGAAGAGACCAGATGCAGAAAGAAGAAGAAAAAAAGGTCAAGCGGGTAAATAAAATTAGATAATAATATAGATAGAAACTCATATTTGAAATTTGGATGAAAGCCATTCCAATTCATTTCCAACAAATACATTCAAATGGGAGCAATTTAAGAGAGGCTATACCGCTATATTGCACAGTTCAACATATTATAAACTAAAATTTGAATTGTTAATAGAATTGTGAAGAGATACATTGCACAACAAGGTGAAGAAAAGACCCCAACCCTAAGTTAAAAAAGGAAAGAGCAAAAATGATTGAATAAAGGCCTAATAATAAGAGTATTATTATGTCCCGTAAATATGTCTATGAACAGGCTGCGCTTCGAAGGTGTCGATAACTTGTATCCATGGTTTGTCTATCACCAATAGAGAATTTTTTGATAGATGTTCTACAAATAGAACAGGATCTCTAAAAGGGCAAAATTCGAAATTCTTTCTACCGCTGTGTTGTTTATTAGTTTCTAATTCATGAACTCTTACTTTGCGTTTTAGTCCTCCATTGCTGTGCTGCTTTCCAGTTGACAGTTCAGAATCATTCTCTCTATCGACAGGCATCCCAAAATCGATCAAGCACATTGCCCTAAAGTGTCAACATGTTAGTCTTGTTGTTCAAATATTTAAATAAAAAGAAAAATATCGTAGAAAAAACTCATATTGTATTTGGAGCTTTTTAAAAGAAATGGGATTCATCGAGTCTTTTACATAATTAAATGATTATTGGATCTTGGCAATATTGCATGTTATGTCCCACAGGACTGAAACCTCAGCACATTTGTCTTGTGCTTTGAGAAACTGCACTTATTGCCACCATTTCCTCCAATTTGGGACCAAAAGCACAAAAAGAGATACTATTTTGTTGGTCAAAAAATGCTAAAAATTTAATGGATAGAAAAGGGGGGGCTGGGACCAAAAGTGCAAATTTGTGAAGGGTGGGACCAAAAGTTCTGATGGTCAATCCTGAGGGACTAAACATGTAATTTTGCCATTGAATATTTCTACTTGAGCTTTCTGAACAGCAAAAACTGCACAACATATCTACACATGAACTTCATTCCCTTCCAGCAAACTATTTAATTTGAACAATTTTTCAAAGGTTGCTCCCCATTATTAATGTAACAGGAGTTCAACTATTGAAAGAATTCTAGTATATCAAAAGATCATTAATAGCTGTCCATAATAGAGAATAATATTTACCTGGGACTGTAGACAATAACAGAAGAGGAACTCGATGATGGCTGGAAGGATAGACCAATGACTTCACCAGGAAATTCTTGATATCTTCTAGGCAGAGAAAATGTATGTTGCATGGACCACTCCCCTAACTGTTTCGCCTCAACATCCAAAGCATAAACTTGATTTGAAGAGGTGGATATGATGAGGATGTTACTATTTCGAGGAGTAAAACCACCAGCAGTAACCGAGGCTCCATCCAATCTTGATATGAACCAATGTTGCCTACAATCAAAATTAATCATATTAATATCAAGGGCTTCGACATTCGAGAAACCACCGTGCACTAAAACCAAAACCTTTTTTTCTGTAGATGTAAGAGAGTAATAAAATCAGAAAGAAATAGCACCCTAAAATAATTTAGGTTTCTAGTTGAGCACACATAATCACAAAAGCAAAAAATTAGAATCAAAATCAGAAGTAGCTGGATACATTTGTCTGTTTTTATGTATAAAAAGTTATATTTGTAAGATAAAGGAATAAAAACAAAAAAATTGATCCAAATAACGCATATTAAATACTCAACCAACCAACGAGTGAAAAAGGCTTTTATGTAGCAGCTTCAAAAGTGAATTAATTGTTTGAATATTTCACCCCTAAGCAAAAGACAAATACAATTTGATCCAAACAAAGCTTAATAATTACTCAAATCAAAATGAAAAGAAGGCATCCCATACCTTAATGTCTCAAGATTAAAAATATATACATCTCCAAAGCAATTTACGGCAGCTAGCCACTGACCATCAGTGCTTGTGAACATCTTTGTAATAGGAGGTTCACTAGGTGGCAATTCCTCTCCATCTTCTTTGCGGCAAGGAGTGAAGGAGTGAACTAGCTCTGCAGTTCCTACATCTATCACATATATCCTTCTGTCATGCCCAGCTAGTAGCAACCGAGAAGAATCAGAACTATATATCATGGAATGAGCAAATGGCAATTCCGGGGGTAGCCTTCTTTTATTTACGGTCCACACATTCTTGCCTGACTTACTTCTCTTTAGCTCAAATAAATTGGGTTTCAAATGATCGGAGTAGGAAAATGATGTGCCTGACGAAGAAATTGCACTGCATACAATCTTCCGAGAAGCCTTACATTTAACTCGTGCCACTAATTCCGTGGTTGCAAGCCCACCAGATGGGCCAGGGCCAACTTCAGATACAACACCATTTTTTAACCGCACACAATAGATGTCTAACCAATGTGCAGCCTGGACCAAAAGCAATGGGGTCTGATCGAAAACTGTTTTTGGCACAAGTTGCATTGGCATTCTCTGTGGTGCAGGGCATATATCATGAGGAGAGAACTTGGTAAACTCCTTAGCAGAGTACGCAAAAAGTTTAGTATCATCACCAGCGGAGATAAGCATAGGCACACCTAAATGAGCCCACTTTTGGTAACTGAAATCGAGGGGCTTCTCCCTGCCTCGTTGCCTTTTCACCTTTTCATCAGGTGGCAGATCTGCTGATAAAAAGAGAACAGATAAAGTGAATATCAGAAACAACAACCAAGAACATAAAAGAAAGAGGAAAAATCAAACAGTATATTTATCAAAATCAAATGAAATAAAACTGCAAAACAACCTTCATGGCTGATAGGTACTGCTACGGTCAGTGCCCTCACGTCATGAGTATGAGCTCTTACATAGCCAACATAAATCCATTTCTTAAGGGCTTCAGGAACAAACTTTTCATCACTAGAACCAACTGCATCACTAGAAAGTTTATACAGTATGACCTGCAAAAACAGCATCCACATTTAAAGAAAGAAATGACTGAATATTTAGGAAAAAATAGGATCTAGAAATATAACCCAAAGTTTCTATTGTAACAAATCCAATAGATATTTGATATTACATATTCACCATAGAACAGTACATGCAAAATGTAGTTTTTTTGCTAGAGCTAAGAATATTTTGAAGTTTCTAAGTGTATATTTATAATGGAATTGATTTTGTTTGCAGGAAGAAGTAATGACATCACATTATTTTATTCTATTATTTTATTTTACATACACGTATTCATCAGTATAGACTTCATGTCCCTGTATTTTGAATCTGCACTTCTTTAAAATACACTCATTCAGATTCTTGTTCTTATTATTTCTCAAACTGATAAAAGTACTCCATATTTAGTAACTGAATTATTAGTGTTTGGCAACAGTGCAAGTATATAAAATAATTTAAAGTTCACTATCTTTAAAAGTGCATCTTATTATTATGAAGAGTTCTTATTTTACATTCATATTTTATTGTTTTCATATCAATTATTGATTTTAATTCATTTTAACATGTACCCCTTGATTGTGGATGGGTATAAACTACGGGAACAAAATAGTTTACTGATGAACAAGAGCTGTGTTAGGGTATCTTAACCACCATTGGCCAGAGAAAAGAGTAGCAGAAACAATTAGACAAAAGACTATTACTTAACCTTATATGAATATAGATAATCTAAAAGGATAGTGAAGGAAACAATTGAAAATGCACGAACAAAACATTGCACCTCAACCGTCAATGTACCTGCCCATCAGCACCAGCTGAAAACACTCTGTTATGGCTAGGAGCTGTCGCTAGGGCATTTACATCACCCTTGTGATAAGAATGTGCCTGCAAAAGAGTTCCAAACTGACCATCCCAGAACTGCACACTACCAGAACTATCCCCACTAACAATGGTCCCACATCTGAAATGAACAAATGTAATAAGAAGAATCATAGAAAACCAGAAAAACTTTAAGAGGATAATAATCCAATTCCTACATGGCATTGATAACAAATCCATGAGAAGATAACCAATGCTTGAGTGAGGTGAACAGAACTCATACCTCAATGCAAGTAATGACCATATGCAAAGATCATTTCGACTCCCCACGCCTCCAAGCCCCACAGTTATTCTGTAAATCTCATTACCCAACTTAGCATCCCAGCATCTTATGAACCTAAATTTTTAGAGGAAAGAGAGGAAAATATCAGAAACTAAAACTAAAACTAAACTAAATAAAATTACATCAGCATTAATGCAAACTTCCATCTAGCTACATATGTGATATTAGCTGCATCATCAGAGTATGGCTATAATTATTTAAGTTTTGCAGTGGAATATCATAACTATAAAAACATAAGCATACCCATCACTACTCCCTGAATAAATCCTCTTTGCATCAGGGCTCCAGGTCACACTTAATGTACGTCCTGCAAATAAAAGCAATTTTAAACAACTAAACAAGAATGGCAGACAAGGTTTTTTAGAGGGCAGCTGTCTTACCACCAACCCTCGGCAACGTTCTATTGTAAGTAAGGTTTTCTTCATCAGAAACATTATAGATCCGCACACAGCCATCATCACAGGCAATTGCTAGACGGGTATACTTGGCATTGTTTTCTTCGTGAAGCTCAACTGCATCTCTATCTCCGTCGTCTTCACTTTCACTGCTATCCTCTTCATCAACGCCATTACTAATTGACAGACTAGCATGACCATTCTCAGAAATTGTTTCATGATTTGTGGTGGTCTGCAAATCATTGAGTGGTTCTGCCGCAATCTGCCATATTGATATGCCAATGGTATCCAAAACAGTCTGCAGAAAAACACATTGGGAAAAGAGTACCCATCAGCAACATGATAAAAACTTTATAATTTACGTGGTATTACCACAAGAGTTCTGCATAACAAACCACATATATATTTCAAAATCTAAGCGTCCATTTCTCCAGTCTTTTTGCTCCTATGAAATAAGTACTATCGTGTACATTAGAAATGCATTTGACCCTTACATTATCAAACTTCAACTTCTAATCTAAACACCATCATACAGAACAAATAGAAATGTACTGAATAAAACATTAGCATTGTTTATAACTGAGTGAGTGCTCTTACCTTCTGTTTTAAATCAATACAGTCCCACTCAGAAACCGTCCCATCTATGCTGGAAGACAACAACCGGCCCAATGGCCCACCTCTCGGCCCGGGCCGACACCATACCAGCGACGACACTCTCGAGTTGGGATCCCCATGTATTGTCTACATATCAAATCCATCCCAAATATAAAAAATTTGAAATAAAAGACAAAAATATATATATATTAGGACAAAGAGTGTGTCGCGGCATACGAGCTGACAGTGCCAGCCAACAGAGCCGGGGGATACGAGCCAAATCTCGAGCGAGCCGTCGGCGCGAGCGGCTGCGACCTGAGAGCCGTCAACGGTGGTGGCTAGGGCTACTACTGCTGATGGCTTCCACTCCACTGAGCTGCTTTTGTAAACCCTAAGCATCTCTATCTCTCCAATAAGGATTATCGATTTATATCCTAATTGTTTCTTATTTGTTTCGATTTATCGATTTTGCGGTGTGTGAACTGTGAAGAAGAGCATCAGAGGAGAAGTGGGCGAAGAGAAGAATAAAGGTTAGGTTTTTAGGGTTTAAGCGCGCACCCTGGGGATCCGAAACATGTGTTCGGATCATTTCGGGTCGGACTGCAGTCCAATTGTTTGAAATGGTTTCTCATTGTTTTAGGTTAAAGATTGAAAATCAAATCATAATTGATTCGGGTACATTCAATAAGTTTGAGTTCAGTCATACATATCTTTTATTTTGTTTTTCAATGATTTAATTCATTTCGATGTGCGTCAGACATATTAAATGAAAACATCTCCTAACATAAAATAGTTACTACAAAGTAGCGGATTCATGTTCGAATTCCTATTGGGAGAGGTATCCACATATGTGCGCCCAACCCGCGTCGAAAGGGTTTAAACCCTTGAGAAACCAAAAAAAAAATATATCAAATAACATTAAAACAAGATTTTTGTTTCAAATTAAACTTAAATAATGTATCATTTCACACTATTACACATATTAGACCCTAATTTTAGTTTAAGTGGTGCCATTACTATAGCATTTGATTGAACCTATCTAAAAGGTGAAATTGAACCGAGTATAATATAATGATGATGCAATTAAAATTGTGTGCAGATTATCATTTATTTACAATCAAAATTTCTTAAAACGGTTTTTTTTTTCTACATAATATTTAGTTGAGATCATAGATTTTTTTTGTTTATGTACTCCCTTCGATTTTTTTTATTTGTTGCTTTAGAAAAAAATAATTATTTTTATTTGTTGTTTTAGGATTTCAATGTAAAATTAATGTTATTTTACCAATTTTACCCTTCTTACTAATATTTGTCATTATTGCTAATTAATACTAAGATTATTTGATTAAAGGGTGTTTTGGAATTTTTGCTTTAAAAAAATGGCTATTTATGACATTTCTTAGTTTTTTTTTATCAACTTTTAAGTTAAAATTGTTCACATTTAAGTTGATTATTTTTAATTGAACTAGGATAGATATAATTAAGTCAAAACAAAGATTCACATAGTTTGACCAAAAACTCAATGAGATTAATAAGAATGCAACTCTAATTTGGGACATTTAATTGGGTCAGAAATATCTTATACCAGTGTCACTGTTTCCAATATCCCGGAGAACAATTTTAGTAATTTTTCAAACATGGAAAGTAATCAATGTAATTATAATATGCCTAACATATAATTTGAGCAATTCTCCCTATTAATAAATCATAATATGCAAAAATAAAAGAAGTTTTAAGGTCCATCTTTTTATTTGTTGTTTTAGGATTTCAATGTAAAATTAATGTTATTTTACCAATTTTACCCTTCTTACTAATATTTGTCATTATTGCTAATTAATACTAAGATTATTTGATTAAAGGGTGTTTTGGAATTTTTGCTTTAAAAAAATGGCTATTTATGACATTTCTTAGTTTTTTTTTTTTATCAAAAGTTGATTATTTTTAATTGAACTAGGATAGATATAAGTCAAAACAAAGATTCACATAGTTTGACCAAAAACTCAATGAGATAAATAAGAATGCAACTCTAATTTGGGACATTTAATTGGGTCAGAAATATCTTATACCAGTGTCACTGTTTCCAATATCCCGGAGAATAATTTTAGTATTTTTTTAAACATGGAAAGTAATCAATGTAATTATAATATGCCTAACATATAATTTGAGCAATTCTCCCTATCAATAAATCATAATATGCAAAAATAAAAGAAGTTTTAAGGTCCATCTTTCCATTAATGGGTGAACATGAAACACTTATATTGCATCAAGTTGGCCACAAGTTGTGGGACTAGGTGTTGATGAAACGTGATGGTCACTTCCTTGATGCACTTAATTGTGTCAAAGAGTGGGGATAGTCGAGTCTTGAGTTCTCTCTCACGAGTTGTACGCGTATTCTTGATCAGATTGTTGCTCGCGATGATTAATGGGTTAAATTTAATGTGATGTCACGAAAATCATGGATACGTTTGAACGTAAAGTAAGGGATTATGAGAAAGTATAATCAGTAAATATATCATTACCTACCGAATGGAATGCCCGTATATGTCATGAGTCGTACTTATGATCAATATCATTGGAGTCGACTACTATAGCCTCATTAAGAAAGTTGATTTTTCGAATATCATGTTGAAGCATGACATTCAATAAAATAGTGAAAGCATTTATGATTAAAGTCCAATATCGAATATATTCTATTGCGTGCATTTTTAGAAGAGTTCTAAAGCAGTAAGCATCCACTCACATTAAAATATAAGATCATGGGTTAAGTCCTAAGTTTCTCTCTCCGAAAAATACAACACTATAATCCATACTTGCCTTAGATTGAACAACCTAGATGTAGAACCACAATGACGACAACTTAACCTTAAGAATGCAAAGAAATGAAGCAGAGGAAGTGAAAATAGAATTTTGTAGGAGAAAACTTTACACTATTTTTTTTTTTAGGCTTACCTTGTTTTTGGCTTGATAAAAAATTATGGATGAATCACGTATTTATTTTTCTATGAACTTAAATATATTTCTATATAATATGTCTGACGTGTATCAAAATAATTAAGTCATGTCTTAACACGAATACTGTGGGGAAACCCAAAAAAAAATAGTACTCTATGAACCTATATAAACACTTAGGAAAAATATCTGCTAACATATCAAAGAATTCTTTTGACCTTTAAGCTACACTATAACAATTTAGCAAATTTATAGAAATATCATATATACACAACAATCTAGAAATATTCAAGCGCTATTCAAGAATATATGATTACAAAAAAGAACAATTTTACATTTCCACATTTTCCTAAGTGTTAGCAGTTGTTCTAGTTTTTTTTTTTTTAATATGTTTATACAACCAAATTTTGCATTGAAAATAGGAGTTAATGCCAATTCACCTTTTGTTATATTCGTAATGTTCAATTTATTCCATGTAATTTTAAAAATTGGATTTTATCTCTCTATATTCTTACAACAGATTCACACCGTCACCCTAACATTTTTTAACCTTTAAAAACTTTGACTTGACAAAATCACCATTCATTATATACTATATATACTTAAACTTATATTAAACATGAAAATAATGCATCAATTTATCATGTGTTATTTATATAGATCAGTTTATCCCTTTGTATTATTTTATACCTATTTATTTATCAATATGTTATTATAAATATGACATATTACCCCATGCATTATTTTACATGGAAAAGGTAACCATTGAAGCCTCATTCACCTCATCTATGAGGATCCAAAGAAACTTCAACAAGCTTGATGAAACAGAATCAAAATTGACATTTTCTCATAAGAAACAGAGAGGAGAAACTTAGTATATAGAATCTGTAGGAGAAATGCCCAAGGAAAAATCAAAATATAGGGCTTATTTGTTTCGCGAAAAGGAGCAAAAAAATGAAATGTACGGACCTGTTTGTTTGAATATTCTTGACTTTTTGTGAAAAATTGCTTTTTTTTAGATATGAAATTAGTAGTAGGTTTAACTTTTAGAGAGTTGTAGATTTTTAAGAGATTATGGGAAGAAGATAAAAAAGTATGAGAGATAGGTCATTTTATGTCAAATTAAATTTATTACGTAAGAGATAAATAAATTTATGATCAAAATACAGTTTATCTAGTTTTTTCTTATAAGATAGTTTTTCAAAGATGAGACTGAAAATTGAGAGATAAATTTGTGGGATAAGTTTTTTCTTAGAAAATAAAAAATATGTTAGTTTGATTTTTCAGAGAGCACTTAAAAGCCTTAAATTCAAACCCGATCGGACAAGGCATGTGTCCAAACTCCGAAGTATCAATTTAAAACCCTATTAACCTAATTATTTACTAAAACCATCCATTTTCGCTTCATTCCAACGTTTTCCACTTCCTTTTTCATAAAATTAAACGCTATTTATTTAGGAAGTGATCATATTTCAGGAAACACTCGAGAAACAATGGAGGATGCCTACGCTAGATCTGTCTCCGATGTAAAACTCTTTTCTAATTGTTTGTTCTTGAAATCAGCCCGCGTATTGTTTATAGTCAAATTAAAATTGGTGTTCTATTCAGTTTCTAGTTTTTTTTCTTGATTGTAGTTTTTTCAGTTTAAGGGTTTTTGGCATTTTATTTTCTACGATTGGATGTTTTACTCTCTTGATTATTTGAACAGGTTCTGGAATTCTTTGCGGTGGATGCAACTAAAGGCTTAAAAGATTCTCAGGTACAGTTATTATTGCTTGATTTTCTAGAAACTTACCCTGCAATAATAACATTAATGTGGTTTATATAATACTACAATTGAAAATTCTCCTCCTTCTCAAATTCGGAGTTTAATGATCTTATTTTGCTTGTAATTTTATATTTATTGGATGTTTCAGGTTGCAGAGCACGGTAGATTATATGGTAAAAATGGTAAGCATTGTAGGTCCAGAGAATGTTAATATTGTCATTCGTATTTAAGAATGTGCCACAATTTATAAAAGGTGATTCAAAGAGTACTTGTTTTGGCTAGTGAGCACTTCTATCGGTCATCGATGCATTTTTTGTTGTTTTTAACATCTGGTGGTAATCCTGGAGATGAAACACGAACTTCATTTCAAGCATGTTTATATATTGATTTGACAATGAAATTTAAAATTATGTTGACTAAAAAGTTTGTTTATTTTATTTTCCTATTCATTCCACGGTAATCTAGTTGGAGCATTCCTGGTTGGTAAATTCAATTTAGTTGAAGTACCGATGCTCCAAACACCTCAGCTTACATACATGTACTTCAGTATGCCCTGATAAATACTCTAGTTAATATTCAAATTTCGTTTCAGTTTTTGGATACATTTCGAATCTTGGTTATATCTGGCTGTAATGAGATACATTTCAGATTTTTTTTTAATGAAAAAGTGATACTGTGACTGTAAACACCTCTATCTGGTCAGTTTTTCCGAGAGTGTCAGATATATCAAATTGTCCTGTAAAGTACTACTGCATTAGTTTAATAACCTATGAAGTATGTACCTTAGCTGTCTTATCTTATCAGATACAAATTAGTGTTAGAAGTTCTTTTGTTGTGACTTTGATCAAAAGTTAGTTAATGAATTATGAAGCAGCAGTGCAGAATTTAGATACCTAGTGAAACTCAGTCACACTTCCAGTAAAACTTTTTAGTTGATAATTTTATCTAATTTATTCACGTTTTTGTATTTTATGAAAATAGAAACTATAAAGTTTTGCATTCTGCACATATTCATCTCACTTGTCTTCATATTATGATGGGTTTACATATCTTATTGGATCTTTATGCATCACTTTTTGAAAAGTTTAGGCATTACTCATCCTTTTGGCTTCAGTTTATGAATATGATATCAAACTATACATACTCTATCATCTCTAGTGTAACTATGTATCTCTTTGATTGCATGTACTCTGACTGGTTGCAGTGCTACCTCAAGAAGAAAGTAAGTGCATCTCTCTCTCTCTCTCTCTCTCTCTCTCTCTCTCTCTCTCTCTCTCTCTCTCTCTCTCTCTCCCTCTCTCTGTGTGTGTGTGTGTGTCTCTGTGTCTGTGTGTGTGTGGTAGACTCCACACTGATGCAAGACAACCCTAAAATCAAATGTAAAAGGTTGTTTGGTAAATAAAATAAACACTGGAACTATATAAAGAAAAGAAAATTAAGATGGTAAATAAGTTAGGTAAAGATATTCCTTTGTAATCTCCCGAGAAAGCTTAAGCCATTCAAATATTTTCTATAGAAAAAGATCAATGGAATGTATCCACAAGTTTTCAAGAACTGAATATGCTGAATTGAAGGAGATTACAATGCAGTTATAGACTAAAATAAACCTAATCCTACTATAAAATTAACTAGGGAAGGCTAGGAAGACTGGAATTAAAGTATATCCTTCTTCGTTAAATTAGGTTTAGAATTAAATAACTAATTTTAAACCAATTACCAATGTTAAAAGGAGTTGAAGTTAAATTTTCGAGCCCAAATTGTTCAATTATTCTGCACTACTAAATTCCAAGAAAAAAAGTCAAAGCCCCCAACATAATCTTCAAATGGACTTGTATGTTCCTGGCATTATTCCTTTGTAAATCATACATACACACACAAATACACATGTCACGTTACTCTAAATTCTTTTTAGCTATATTATCAAGAATAATTTTGTATTTATCATGTTTACCTATAAGAAGCAATATATATTACCCTTGCAATGCTTTTGTATCTTGCATTCCTCTATACATTTATGTTGGATTTCGTATATCAGACTCTAGTTTACGACAAAGCATAGTAATACAAGATTAGGAATATAAATATTTTGCAGTTATAATTTTGTGCCTTTTTCCAAACTGTATTTTCTAATTAATGAACATTTGAAAGTTTTTGTCATCTAACATGAAGTTTCAGATATGTTATTCGACATAGTGTTTGTTGTTGGTTTTGCTAGTCTATGTACATGGCCTGTAATCCCTTTGTTGTCAAAGAAAAATTTGTATGTCAAGAAAATAAATACTGTTTTTGATCTGTCTTATCATTGCCACTGGTATCTATTTGTAGAATCTCAGTGGTGCCACTTATATGACATCTCTTCATAATTCACTTCTTTTTGCATAAAGTGATTTATAATTTTGTATTCATTTCACTTAATTCAGGCACACCTTTTTGGAGATTGGTACTGAAGCAGTTTGATGATTTGCTTGTGAAGATATTAATTGCAGCTGCCATAGTCTCCTTCTTTTTGGCCTTGGCTAATGGAGAGACAGGATTAACTGCCTTCCTGGAGCCTTCAGTAAGATAACAACATTTACATGCATTTTCCAGATTGCTCCATCTTAATTTGATTTCTGAACTCGAGTCTTTTGGTGGCTTGGTGACTGGTCAGTACCAATTGGCTTGTTTTGTCTGTTTCATGATGTGAGACAAATTTGATAAAATTGAATATTCGCCAGTCTTTATTTTATTTTATCAGAGAGGATGGTCTCAAAAGAATCTGTTCGAATTCGTTTTGTGAACTTAGATGGCAGTATGATTGGAGGGTCTTCACAACTAATAGAAATGATGCTATTTGACCTGCGGACGCTCTAGTACTTGGTTTAAGATTTGATGGGATCACGGACATTTATTGCTTGCTCTCTATTGTTTATGAGTTACATAATTGAATTAGAACTTGGAGAGTTTTGTCTGTCGCTGAACTATTTTTCTGCATCATTCAGGGTATCAATTATACACCTGATAATGTGATTTTAATAGTTCTGGTGGTTTATCAACCTCGCTTTTCATGGTGCTCAGCAAAGAAACTGTCCGTGTATCTTATGTCTTGTATACTCTGATATCTGCAAAACATATAATGCGCTAAATGTGTACCTGGTGTTGAAGAGTTTCTTAAATTTAGCATATTTGATATTACAGGTTATACTCATGATATTGGCTGCAAATGCTGCTGTAGGAGTAATCACAGAAACGAATGCAGAGAAGGCTCTCGAGGTTGGTTTGACTTATCTGGAAGATTGTGAATATTGTAGATGCAACTTCATGGTTATTCTTCTTATTACGAGATGTTCTTATTTCTTTCCACATTTCCTATTTTAGCATATGAATTTGTCAGGTTCTCAAAGTATGCTCCAATGTCACTTCTTTAGTTAATTTACTTGGACAAATTTCGCGTACTCGTTTTTTCGTCATTTATTTGCAACTTGTAACAATCAATGGCTACATATGGATTTGTGCGGAACCGCAAAACTGCGCCAACACCACCCTAAACAAAGTATGGGCCTGGGTTTCGCGAAACCTAGGTTTCGTCTTTAGACCCATTTATCCAACTAATAAACCCTTAACCTATAACATACATTGATTTGACACCTAACACCTACTTTTTCTCTTTAAAAACCATTGATTTTACACCTATCACTTCTCAATCTAGTCTTATCTCAAATTTTAAAACCCACAAAACCCAACATCCAAACTCAATCAAAATCGTGTTTCAATTTGGTCTCCTCGAAACCACTCAAACCAACTTTTTGAAATCAAAATTAAGTGAATCGAGCCAAAACCAATCTGTATGGACCCTATATTACACTCTAGGATATTATATAGATAAAAGTTAGAAGGAAGTTCACATTCTTTTTAGATTTAGGGTTTTCTGGTTGTAAATTCATCATCCCATTGGTGCATAATAATTCCTTTTGTGTGAGCTAGATGTTCAGGCATTAGTCAATCTTCTGAAAATTATAATTGAAATTACAGAAGTTATTCAGTTAGCTTACCCACTATACAGTTTCATGCTATATCTTTTCTCCTCTGGACATTGATCAAGTCCCCATATATATATATATACTTCATGAGGTAAATGCTCTTCATAAGAATTTAATGCAAATAAGAATCAAGAAATTCAAATATGCACATGCATATAATACATAATTGGTTACAAAAACATGACTTTTTTTATTTTATTTTTATCAAAATTTGAGTTTCTACTCGTTCCTTCTCTGAAGCCACCGCTGATTTAGTTTGTTTTCTTATTTATTTGGTTTGCAGGAACTGCGTGCCTACCAAGCTGATGTTGCAACTGTAATGCGAAATGGTAAAGTTTGTTCTCCTTCACAATCACTGAAGTTACGCATATTGTTTCTGATGTTATTGTTTGACTTATAAATAGTTGGTACCCATCTTAAGATCCTTTTGTATAGAAGTTTATTGCGTTCTATTACTTTTTTTATTTTTATACTTTCAGACTCCCATGAACATAAGCTTTGTGATACCCGAAATAGTGATGTGTATTCCTTTTTGTCTAAGTAACGTAATTGTGTATATTCTTGCTGACTGTTTATCGTGTAATTTAGCTGTTACACTGCTCAGGCCCTTGATTCTTGTCCTGAGTTGGTGTCATTACATTTTTATATTGTGGATCATTGTCACATCTCTTATGTAAGTTCTATCACACAACTTTTGGCATTGGGGCCCTGATGATTGGAGCTTCCTACAAGAATAATTATGACGTCAAAATTTTTTACGTGCCTGGACTGCATGACCAGTGATCACTAACTTTTCTTTCGGTCATGCTGAAAGCATATTTACTGTTTTTTATGCAAGTCATTTTTTTGTCTTAAGAGTTGCAAGACAATCCCTTTGTATGTAGAGATAATTTACATTTTCAAAACATGTAATAGGTTGCTTCTCGATTTTACCTGCGGCAGACCTTGTCCCAGGGGATATTGTAGAGGTCAGCGGTATGTAAGTTTATGGCTTTTACGTTTACAAATTTCTAAACTGCAACTGCTTTTCTAAACTAACTTAGGTTCTCTGCTTTCATGTTGGTATTCCTAGTGGGCTGCAAAGTTCCCGCAGATATGCGGATGATTGAGATGCTGAGTGATCAATTACGTGTGGATCAAGCGATTCTTACTGGTACTTTCTATATATTGGCATTCTGCAATTGCAAAAATTTGTTAGCAAATTAACCAAAATGATTTATCTTGTTTTACTCATTCCGAACATGATATCAAGTTTGTTGACAAATATGGCATGTTCCTGAAAGTTTTTTCTGATCTGGTGCTTATTGGGTCTGTTTACGAATATTATCAGTTGAATCCTGGTGCTTTACATGGAGTGCTAGGAGTCTCAGTGGCTTCATGCTTAAGCCTCTTATACTGTGAGCTATTCAAGTCATGTTGGAAATTAAGCCCATATACCGTGCTTTGTTCAAGTGCTGAAGAGGCTTTTGTTAGTTTGCATGGTCCATGCTATCTCTTCTCCATGGGTTTAATTAGGTAGAATGAGAATCTAAGAGTTCAGACCCCAGCTACACATAACTATTGACTGAACACCTCACCCAAAAGTTTAAGCAGGATAGACATTTAACATTTTTTGTTCCTTTGAGTTTCTTGTATCATGACTGATTTATTTTGAGCTGACTGTTGTAAAGCGTAGCATCCTTTAGTCAACCCCAGTATCTGTTGGCTTCTTAACTTATGTACTTGAGCCAGTTTAATGTTATAGGTTCCCATTCAGACTCAATACTTTGATGGTCCTCACCATAGATGGTGGCATTAACAATTGCCGATTCCAAAATTTTGACGGGCCTAGTTTATAAGATCTTAGCCTTTGCATCACTCAAGACCTTGCCTCTTAGTAGTAGGTTTCTATTTCTTTAACATTTACTTAAAAGATATTTGATTAATGAAATGTGCCTTCCATTGACATCCTCAACCATCTTTGTCTACCAGAAATTAATTGCTGAGATTCCCTTTATTAAGTCTTTGTAATAGCTTTTTAAGTTATCGCATGGCCTTGCATTGCATTGCATCACTCAAGACCTTGCCTTTTAGTAGTAGGTTTCTATTTCTTTAAAATTTACTTTAAGATATTTGATTAATGAAATGTGTCTTCCATTCACATCCTCAACCAACTTTGTGTACCAAAAAACAATTGCTGAGATTCCCTTTATTTAAGTCTTTGTAATAGCTTTGTAAGTTATCGCATGGCCTTGCATTGTATCAATTATATAGGTTGTGAAAATGTCCAATTATCCACAGCATTACAATGAGAGGAGAATTTAGTTTGTTCCTCAGATATGAGATGCTTCTTTTGATTAATCTTGTAAAAATAAATTTTGACCATAATTTATTACCTCTATAATAACTTTTTAGATCAATAAAAATGTTTGTAGTAATTCGTGGTACAGTATTTGTAGGCTCTGCATGTTACATACATATATTTATAGAATTGGTTTTTTGAATGATGTTTTACTTCTTTCTTCACATCTATCCTCCACAGAAATAATACATCACTTTTTTTTGGTTAATTATAGGTGAGAGCTCTTCGGTGGGAAAAGAGCTGGAAACCACCAATGTGACAAATGCAGTATACCAAGACAAGACAAACATTCTTTTTTCGGTAAAATTTTGAAAGCTAATCATTCAGTGCATTTGATATCTAATGTCATGGTTACCAATCATAGGACAATCAATATATGTAATAGTACAACAGGACTTGCTGCTAGTTATTGAGACTCTAATTTATCGTTCAATGGCTCTCCTTTCATGGCTAGATCATCAATTTTGCAGCCTGGCCCATTGTCTCTTATTTGCACTTATCAATGAGAATATAAGCCAGCGTGTATGGTAAAATAATTGACACAACAGTTTAAACTAAATTGGATAACTGCATATCTGTTAACTCTTCAAATAAAGAAATAATCAAACAAAAGATGAGTTGATTGATATAATCTTCTGTTATTAAGATATGGAGCCAATTCCTGGTTGACAAATTGGAGATGGATTTAACTTGGAATTACAATTGTTACTGTCACAGAAGGGCAAGTGCATATGAAAATCTTGCTGGAGCATATAATTTTGATGCAGTGGTTGCTGCTGTTTGTTTGAACTATTTCATAGGTGGAACAAACATGAATATGACCTGTAACTTTGTAACCTTAAGAAGGATCGCTTTTCGGGACTTTGATTGCTTGGTCCGAACCTTTTACTATTGAGAGGGTAATATAACGAATTAGACTTAATGTGATCGAGAAACTAGTATACGTTTCTTCCAGAAAATCACATCATCACTAAGACATATTAACCTCAAGATCTTGGAATAGTGACATGCAGCTAAACAGATGAAACTCTTGGACTTGGTGGTCACACAGTGTGATATAAAATGGGTGAGATTGTCCAACCTAACTTCTTGAAAGAGTTTGTCTATGGTTGACAAACTGGCCTGTGAAGGAAACGTGTGCTTGTCACCAGAGAACACATATTCTCTTAGTTTTTAAATCTGTTAGCCTTTAGTGTAGCTTGCCAACAACCTACTATGGATGTGAAGTTCAATGTTTCCATAGAAAACTGTGGTGAAAAATGACAAAATCTGTGTCCTAGTTGAATTTATACCCACCTATATATTGAACTATTTAAACATTTAGGTGGTATAAACTTAAATGTTCCCATGGCTTGGTGATGACTAATGTTGTACAGGTGTCAGTGTTGAAAAATAAATTCCTTCTGGGAGTACTTTGTTTAAAACCATAAATCTTATGCTATCAAATATGCTTCAACAAGAATACTTTTTATGGTAAAGTGATTGACAATTTTGTTAATGGCTAAACATATCATCATACTGCAATGGTCTTTCTTTCCTAATCCGAAAGCTCAACTTCTGCCTTCATTTATTTCTAGGGAACAGTTGTAGTTGCTGGAAGGGCAAGAGCTGTTGTCGTCGGAGTTGGCTCTAATACTGCAATGGGAAGCATACGCGACTCTATGTTGAAAACTGAAGATGTGGGAATTTCTGATTTTTTAAAATTTTGAGCTGATTTTTAGCGTGTTTTCGGTTAATTGGCTTATCCATATTTAGATTGTAATAAGAGCATGATGGAGCACCTGAGTGTAATATTACCATCACCTGAGTGTAACACACGTCAAATTCTATCACAATCCACATGCGAAATCTTTACCTCCTTGTAAATTGGATAGATTAAAGACACATATCTATTAGAGTTCTGGATCTCATTGCCAGTGCTATTACATTATGCAGGAGGCGACACCACTGAAGAAGAAGTTGGATGAATTTGGTACTTTTTTGGCTAAGGTGACTATATCTTGAACATTTTTCTTTACAAATAATTTTACATTAAATTCATATCTGGTTTCTTGATTTTCCCTTTTTGTACATTATAACTTTCACCAGGTGTATCATCTGTTTCTGAAATTGTCTGCTCAATCTAGGTTATTGCAGGGATTTGTGTATTGGTTTGGATTGTGAACATTGGTCACTTTCGGGATCCTGCCCATGGAGGTTTCTTGCAAGGTGCAATACATTACTTCAAGGTATATGATCGGGTTCAGTTTGAATGTTTATGTTTTGTACTTCTATGTGCTCCTTAAAGTTTTTTTCCCCTTCCTGTGTTTATGAATGGTTTAATTTTGATCGTGATGGGTGATGCCTAAATATGTGCCCATAGATTCTTAGGTCCATATGTTTTTGAGTAGATGTTCTTCTTTTCGAGAAGACTTAGAAGTTGGATTTATGGCACTTATGCAGTGTGCAAGGTAAGAACACCTGAAGTAATTTATTGCCTTCATGTAATGAGTTTGACTAGGTTATAATAGTTCCAAAATATAGTTATGTGCTTGCGAGTTTGTAAAGATGACATTTCTCCTAAACAAAATCAGCAAACAGAATTTTACATGGAATAGAGTTAGTATACCTGGTTGTACCAGCATTTACCTATGTGCTATGTTGTGAATTTATGTAGTATGGAAGATTTGTGCAATTTCATTTTTTACTACAAGCTGAAACAATTATTTTCAGGTCCTGAACAATGCTTTTTTCGCATATTTAGCAGATTTGGATCTAAAACTTTTCACTAGCAGATGACATGACTCTGAGTTCTATTTTAAAGGATTTGTGACAGATAAGTGAGAAGAGAGAATAACAGACAAGTCATATAATATCTCTATAGTCAAAAAGATTCTCTAGTATATAAATTTGTTGCATTCCAGATGGTGACTGATGTACTAGTCGAAAGGGCGTTTCTTACCTTCTTCCGCTCTAAATATTTGTGAAATGGCATTTTTGACTTTCTTTCCCTCTCAATATTGTAAAATGACATTTTGACTTTCATCCCCCTCGATTCTACTATCTTGACTTGAAGCAGGACCTAGACTACAGGGACAGAAAGCATCAACTGACGAACTTTCATGTGGAATGAAGAATATATATGAATAACCAATTTCTGGTTCAGACTGCTTTTTTCATTTTTCATTTTAAACTGAAATTCTTAATATATGCCACCTTATTTGGCCTGTAGTTGACACTATCATAGAGTCTCTGTGTTACTTCTTTCAATCAACGTGATAAGATGTAAGAACACCTTATGTCCTCGGCGTGTATCCATCCTCATTGCTTTATTGTTGACTATAGATAAACAATCTTGTCAAAGGCTCGATGTATTCTGATTTTTTTTTGTTATATTGAATCATGTTTCAATAATCATAATCTGGTGGCCTTTGCTTCAGATCACTGTAAAATTGAGTTTGGATTACATAAATTATCTGGACATCAAAGGTTCAGTTTTCTGAGTATCATGCTAAATTATGCTATTGTGTTGCAGATGATATTTATTTGGGGATAACAGTTTTGATATGTGACATTTTGATTGCAGTCTTTTGCCTGCTGATTCAGTTTTGAAGTTGTTAAATAGCTTATCCATTTTTTTCCACTGAGTTTATTTGATTTTCCTTCATGCCATCCTTTTTAACATTATTTCACCATTTTTTTGAAGTTGTGGCAGTTTTCAAATTCTTTGGCTGTTATTTAATTTGTGTTTTACCTTTCTAGATTGCAGTTGCTCTTGCTGTTGCAGCCATCCCAGAAGGGCTTCCTGCTGTTGTTACAACGTAGGTGCATAACTATATACACGTGGTACCATATGATTGTTCATATGTGGATAACTTCCCTTTGTACCATATCCACATTGAAGATATTATGCTCGTGTCGCAAGGTTTTCTGATTCTGAACCCAAAAAATTCTTGCATATGTTCCCTATGAAACTCTACCAGAAGAGGCTTTTCCTCATGTGTCAGTTTCCGAGTTTCCCTGTCAATGAAATGATAGACATAATTAAACAATCAGATGGAAGTCTTTTACTGCTTGCTGAGTTCCGTTCTACCTTATTGAATTTGATATAATATCTAAAAAAAATCTACAAAGATTGTAGCTGGCAATGTCTCGTTTGATTGTGCAGTATTCTTAATGCCATGGAAGCCGTCCTAGTTTGGTTTTTGAACTCATTCAAGCAAGATTTGAAGCTTACTCATTGTAGCAACATTGTTTATATAGTGATGTGTTGATTGTATTTGTTGTCAACCCCAAATTCCTTTTGGACATTTATGCTGTTATTAAGAACAAAGGAATAGAGCTCCTTATCTGTTGCTTACCTGACTGAATGTTCATTCAGTCTCTGATTTTTTGTTTCAAGATGCTAGGTTCAAAAATGTTGTCTTGTTAGGTCGCGTTTGCATGGAGAATGCTGAATATTGGTTTAAGTTCTTACTTAAGAGTCAGTACGAAATTCATATTTTTAATGTGGCTTGTGATGTCAACAGGTGTCTAGCTCTTGGAACAAAACGCATGGCTCGTTTAAATGCTATTGTTAGGTCATTGCCATCAGTAGAGACCTTAGGCTGCACAACAGTCATATGCAGTGACAAGACTGGTACACTGACTACCAATATGATGTCTGTCTCAAAGGTATAAATCGCACAATGTAATCTAAGTGTTTTTTTTCTGTCTTTTTCTTTGTTTTTTTGTTTCTTTGTTTTTTTGTTTTTGTATTTTGTTTCTTTGTTTCTTTTTTTAAATCTACCGTACTCTTTCTGGCTCCTTTACCTTCACATATGTTAGCCGGGTTCGCTTGGTATTGGTTTAAAAAAATTGGTTTGGGTGGTTTCAGTGAACCTTTGAGAAACGATTTGGGTTGATTTTAGATGTTGGCTTATTTGGGTATTAAATTTTTGAGATATGATTTGGATTGAGTCTGGATGTCGGGGTTTGGCTGAAAAAGTAAGGTGGTAGGTGTCAAATTAATGACTTTGTTTTGAGGAGATGGTCCTGGGCCTGGACCTGGGTTTGGGCCTGTTATAGGTGGGACTAGATATATATCAGTTTTGGTCCTGTCCCAATGGGGTGAGAGACCTTGGGCGAAACCAATCCATAAGGAGCCGTAAAATTAAATTTATTTCTAAGATTATTAGTTGCCTGTTCTTGTTTCCAGTAGTTCATAGTAACTGTTTTTCTGTACACCTTTTAGTAATTGCGTCCTTGTGTAATTATGCTGTTCATTTCCTCAAAATATCCTTCGAATAAAATTTCATTCTTCACATACTTTCTACATCATTCTTACTTGAGATCTATGATTAACACATGCTGTCTTTTTTCTTTTCTTTGTTTGGGAGAATAATGAAAAGCTAATATCATAGCATATATGCCAATAAAGCACTGATATAATGTGAACTTTGTGCTTTTTTTTTTTTTGACCTTTCCAGATTTGCGTGCTTCATTCTATAAATCATGGGCCTGTTGCTGCTGAATACAGTGTAACTGGAACAACATATGCACCAGAAGGTGTTCTCTTTGACAATACAGGAACGCAGGTAATTTTTCTCACTGCTTATTTAACAATTTTCACTGCCTAAAGTTCTTTGGATCCGACGATACTTTGTCATTTTTTTTATATTACTTTCTGAGTTATAAAATTTTAAAACCAAATCCTCCAAAATTTAGTTTAAGCACTTAAGGATTTTTATGCAACCATTTATCTTTCTTAGCGAATATTTTGTGTTATTCTAATTTTAGTATCGTTTATGTAATTAAGATTCAAATAAGGGTGACGAATTATTGTGATATTATTTCCTCGTAGGGACAACCCTTAGGGTTATGATGTAATAGAGACTGTCAATTACTATTGAATACCAATGACAACAGATTTCTCTCATATTCTCATTATTAACAATCTTGAAATAATATTCTTTTTAGTTAGTATAAGTTATATATTTATATATTTTTTTATTTTCATCATGTTTTTGTTTGTCTAATCATAAATAGACATTGTTCTGCATTGTACAGTATTTATGCCATGTGATTGCAAATGTTCCTTCGCGATCCTGTTATTTCCCTCTCTACTCTACCTGTTACCAATTTTTTCTAAGAAACTTTTTTTAACCACTTTTGTAAATTTGGTAATACTTTTAAACATGTTTATTATCATTGCCATTATGACAGTGACATCTAGTTGGTGCTTGAGAAATGTTTTGTTCTGATGCGTGTGCTGGAGTTCTCTAATTACTCTTTTTGCTGCCCTTTAATGAACATTTATTTCTAATTATAAAAGAAATTAAAAAAAACTAATATTTACTTGTGGTATTATGCAGTTAGAAATTCCAGCACAATTTCATTGTCTTCTTCATATAGCAATGTGCTCAGCCCTTTGCAACGAGTCCGTTATTCAATACAATCCAGAGAAGAAAAGTTATGAAAAGATTGGTGAATCTACTGAAGTAGCTCTTCGAGTTCTAGCAGAAAAGGTTAGTTTCAATCATATTGCTAAGAATTCTGGTAAATACTTATAATTTAATTTCATCTCTTAATCGTAATTACTCCTCCCTCCTTCCTCTTTGCCCTTTATACTTTGTATCTAAACTGCACTACCATATCTTATAGATTGGGCTTCCTGGTTTTGATACCATGCCTTCTGCTTTTGATATGCTGACCAAGCATGAACGGGCATCATACTGCAATCATTATTGGGAGGACCAATTCAAAAAGGTTTGAATTGTGTTGATGGCTACTTTTCGTTTTTATCATTCGTTATACAAGCAAAATGGCAGGTCATTCTGTTTTGGGCAAATTGTCCATGCACATCTTAAAGTAGCTCAATTAGGCACATTGTTGCTTGTTACTGTTTTGGCATGTTGCTAGTGTGCTTGTTATTGTTTTGGCATGTTGTTAGTGTGCTTGTTATGCTGACTTTTATGATAAAAATTATGTCTACGCTTTATAATGCCGGGTCATCAAGGTACATCTTACTTGCATATTAACATATTGCGGAAATATATGATTTTTGTCCCATGACATGTTGACATGTGTATATTTTATTAAGGCTCACTTCTCTTTTCAATGATCACCTGTGATTCCAAGAGTAAACAGATATTGTATTTGGTGTACATAATACTACTGGCTCAAATACCTACAAATGCTGTCAAGTATCACAGAGTGGGGCCAGCTAGCCTATCATATTATGGTATTTACCATCATTAGTGGTTCCTCCAATAAAGTCAATACTCTCTCCTTAAGAAAAATGGGTATCACTGTAATACCCTGTCATAGAAAATTAAGCTTAATGTTCCTTTTCCTAATATAATTGAGGAACTCCGAAGAATCCACACTAAATTCTGCATCAGTTAGAGACTAATGATGATTCAAGTGCCAAAGAGGCTTCTCTAAAGCTTTCAAATTCATAGGTTAACTATTATAACCTTGTTCAGCCAGTTCATTGTTATTAATGATGTAGTCCTTGCATATTTTGATCAAGTCAATATGTTTGTGGTGTGTAAGGGTAATCTCACATGCTCATGTATTTATACATACTTCTGTCATACAATGTTGCCTCTATTGTGGGATATTCTACTTTTTTATTTTTTTATTTTTCCATAAGCATACACTTGAATTTTCTCATACTTGTAGGTCTCCTTGTTGGAGTTTTCTCGTGATCGAAAAATGATGAGTGTGCTCTGTAACCGGAAACACATAGAGATTATGTTCTCGAAAGGTGCTCCAGAGAGTATCCTCTCTAGATGCACAAGTATTTTATGCAATGACAATGGTTCAACAGTTCCTCTGACGTCAAACATTAGAGCTGAGATAGAGTCAAAATTTCACAGGTTAGGCCTGTTTTCTTCGTGTTACATGGATTATCCCGTCTTGTTATATTTTTATCTTTTCATAGATATAAAGATGTATCTTTCAAGTACTTCTCTACTTGGATAAACAAAAGTAGTCAGTACACTTTCACATGTAGATACAAACAATAGGGCAAGCATTTACCGTGTAATTTATACCATAAACTAAATTAATATCAATCAATATTGGTTGGAGTAGAGCATATGGAGTTATGGACTATTTTAAGCGAGGATGTGGGGCTTCTGCACCTATTTCGGTCAAACATTTTGTTCAACTTGGATGATTTCTAAGTGGTTGTCTAGAACCTGTTGTCCAACTCTCATTGGCGAGCCCATCCCAGGTATGATCGGCAGTGCCATGGTGGAATCCAAGGGAAATGTTGGTTTGAAGAGTTCAATTAGATGTGTATTGAATGGTCTTGATTGTGGTATAAACTACGATGAAGATGTAGGTAGTTTGACACATAAAACTCTCTTCAATTTTTTCACGACGAAGCAGCCCTATCTCTTTCACTTTCCCTAGCTTTATAGTTAACCATCTTTATTTATGATCATTCTCTTGCTTTACTGGGGGATTCTTATGCTCTGAGCTTTTTCTCATGTATTTCGTTTGTTCCTTAAACAACATATTTCTGATTCTTGGACAATAGATGAGCACATTGTTATTGCCCTTCAACTACACTAATGAAGAATTATCTTCTGTTGGCATTCCACTGTTATTGTCATTCGTACTTATTTTATTGCTGTAGGAAGCTACGGCATACAATAAGACTACTATACAATAAAATTATAAGATAGATGGTCTTTCTTAATGTATGGTTGAAATCTGTATTTTAAAAAAAATGTGGATCACCTTCGCAAAGTTTTTCACCTCTTTAATCCAATTTCTACATCTCCTCGCTGTTTTTTCTCTTAAATCTAGTCTGTATTGCTTTTTCTTTGATTCTTAAATTTTATATCAGTGACCAAAAAGTCCCATCTTCTATCTTATATATGGAGTGGGATGCAGAGAACCTTTAGACTTTATTCACCAATCACTTTCCTGTCCATATCATGTACATGCTAAAATCTCTTTCATTCTGATATGACGGAGATAATAAAATTTTATGCATGAGATAATGCACCATTTATCCTTAGCATTTGAATAAAGGTGATTATTTTTATATTTATGTTTTAGCTTATTAAAGGCCAATCAGGCTCATAAGGGGAATAGATCTTAAGAAGTACGAAATTCACTCAAACGGGCTCACAAGTGAATTTTTGTTTTTTCGAACTTCTAAAGGTGGCATTAAATGTAACATTATACTCTATTCTTCCTACATCTAGTCTAGGTTGCAATTTGCAAAATTTAATTTTCTTGTAGAGTTGTGAAGATGACTTATAGATGGTTCTTTTCTCCTTACCTCTTTCTGCACTTTTCTGAACTCAAACAACCCATGTTCAAGACTTGTCCTTTTCTTTTGTGGTTGTAATGGGAAAAAAATGGTGTAAAGGGTTTGAACTCATAAAACGAAGCTTCCACCCCCATTTCTATTGGTCTTCTCAACTGGTAAAGTGCGGCAACAGTGAGATGGAGGTGTAGCACTGTAGTGTTAAATATCCTGCCTTATGGGATATGCTGAAAGAAGGCATTTATTTGAAGTAGGACTTTTGATTGGAAATGCAAACTTTGTTCCACAGTTTCAGTTCTTCCTTTAACTGCTCTATTATATATATGCTTTTGCTAATTGATCTTTAAGTTCTATCTTCTAATATAAATTTCTATTGAGGCATTTTTTGTTTAATAAATATTGGTCTTATTAGTTGATATCTGGTGTTCTTTTACCAGTTTTGCAGGAAAAGAGACTTTAAGATGCTTGGCACTAGCCTTGAAGAGGATGCCTCCGGGACAACAGGCTCTGTCCTTTGATGATGAAAAAGATCTTACGTTTATTGGGTTGGTATGCTTTCTCTTCTATGTGGCACACTTCTCAAGTTTGCTGTTAATAGTCAATAGTATGGTTTGTTATTTTTGTGCTGATTATATGATCTAATTATATAATGCGTTTTTTCCATTAACTTCGTCTGTTACTTATGGTTTAATCTTGCTGATAACGGTTAAATTTGGCAATCACTGAAACCATCATTTTATCTGTATGTTTATCTCAATGATATAGGTTGGTATGCTTGATCCACCTAGGGAAGAAGTAAGAAATGCTATTCTTTCTTGTATGACTGCTGGAATACGTGTCATAGTTGTTACTGGAGATAACAAGGTAAATTCAGTAATTATCTGTGAGTTTATTATTTTCAATTTGGATCACTTTTTGGGAGTTGTCTTCATATAATAACCTTACAAAGGTATTTTGGTATACTTTAGACTACTGCTGAGTCATTGTGCAGAAGAATTGGGGCTTTTGATCACTTGGATGATTTCACCGGACTTTCATATACTGCTTCTGAGTTTGAGAAACTTCCAGCATCGCAGAAGACAATGGCATTGCAGAGAATGATATTATTTACAAGGTATTAGCAACATGCTTTGTATCCTTATTTCTTTCTGTAAGTGTTTAATACTGCATTGCAAGTTTCTCATAATTCAGGTCAGCATCCACCAACTGTGTAAGTTTCTTTTCACTATAGATTCTGTTAAATTTACACACATTGTAAATATTGTGCTAGGGTTGAACCATCTCACAAGAGGATGCTCGTTGAAGCATTACAACATCAAAATGAAGTGGTAAACCTTTGCATTTTCATTATATGTATGACATACTGGTTATCATACTTCTGTGCAAGTGAGAAATATGCTTCACTTCACCCAGGATTCTTATCTACTGCTCCTCGATAGCTATGCAATATAGCAATTTGCTGAGTGTTCTCCATATATTTTGCTCTCAGTGACCTGTGAGTAGTCGCTGAGGTGGAGCTCATTTGGTTCAGCGTTAATCTGATAAAAACATAATGCTGTTTGCTATTGCGCTATTTCAATATGACATTTCAATGAGATTCAGCTAGGTTCATTTAAAAATATCCAATATGAGGATATCAGAGAAATTACACCACAAAATTTTGATTCTTTAATCACTTACTAGCATATGGGTCAAAATTTAAGTTAGTGAGCCATGCTCTTGGAAAATTTAATTTCTAAAAATCAATTTCTTAATGCATTTTATTAAAAATGATCTCATAATCTAAGAAAAGTAAGTTTAGCATAATAGAAGAACTACAGTTACCACTGAGACCTTATGACCTGAAAGTTCTGTTTATGACTGGTAAAGAACCTAGTCAATAAGATCTACTTAGTTACAAATCTAGAACTTCCAAAGATGCCCAATGTAACTAAAATTCTAGAATCTTCAAAGTTCCACTCGAAATCTTTTACTTTTGTGATTGTCAACTTGAATGTCCAATTATTAAGAATGAACCAGGCATATAAAAATCATCATTTATGATTGTGGCAGTTGAAAGGCTTTCACAGACTGATGAATTATAAAGTTTTGCAGTAACTGGTTCGCTGTTTTTCTTTTTCCATCAAATTTTCTTTGAAAGTCGGTACCCTTCCTACATTGCTATGTCAGTAGTAATACTTGATTACAATGATTCATCCCTTCTGCATCAGAAATGTTCTTTCATTTGTTCAATCTCCATTGTAGTTCTCTAAAGTCGGGCTAAGGCCCATATTCTCTCTCTTTTTAAGGTAGCAATGACTGGAGATGGAGTCAATGATGCACCTGCTCTAAAGAAAGCTGACATTGGAATTGCCATGGGATCAGGAACTGCAGTAGCGAAGGTAACATCCTTGAGAACAATTCTTAACCTTTAATGAACTAATACTGCTCAGCATGGTGGGTGATAATTTGCCTGATTACATGGTGACAATGTTTTTATGTTTTCAATCTCACCCCCCACCCAATCACCCACTTCCTTTTCATCCATACTAACATACTATCAAGATTTTGAAATTTCGACTTCATTCATGATCCCAGTAAGAACCCCCAATTAGATTTTTGTTCTTTCTGAGATTAGCTAAAACAAGGATAATTGAATGGATCCTGACTTTGAGTTGTTCCATAACAAATTAAAATTTTGGCATTTGAAGCAGGGTGCTTTACCCTTCTCTGTGAAAAGCTCGACTTCCAAATTCTTCAAGACGCTCATCCTATAAGTAGATCTGTTGCAATTAAACATACACTTGCTTTTTTTTTCTTTGTCAATTCCTTCTGATCTCTTTCTGCTCACATTTATGCTGAAGTAGCTTGTCTTATCCGTTATTGATTATTCAGAGTGCTTCGGATATGGTTTTGGCAGATGACAATTTTGCCACTATTGTTGCAGTAAGATATGCACCTCTATTCTGCTTCCATGTTTTTGATTCTCCATTATGTAGCTTGATATCTTCATATACCACATATATTTTGTCAACAATGTCTTGTGGTCTGATCAGGCTGTTGCAGAGGGGAGAGCTATTTACAACAACACGAAGCAGTTCATCAGATACATGATTTCTTCAAATATTGGTGAAGTTGTTTGCATTTTTGTGGCTGCACTACTTGGCATCCCCGACACACTTGTGCCTGTGAGTTATTTATTTTGCACACTAAGCATTTTGTATTTTTGAAATTGACAGTATCTTTTCCTAAATCATGTCTGCTTTAGTCTCTGTGTTTTGAGGTAACTTTTTAATTAGGAAATTATTATTGAAGATGTAAATCTTTCATTACTTAATACTTAGTACTTTCATATGCCATCTTTATTTAGATGACTTTGCTAGAGCCAAAAATGTATAATTTGATATTTCTTTTAATCAAACTTATAACTTTGCAGGTCCAATTGCTTTGGGTGAATTTGGTAACTGATGGTTTGCCGGCCACTGCTATTGGATTCAATAAACAAGACTCTGATGTTATGAAGGCTAAACCTCGCAAGGTATCTTGGAATTGGGTTTATTTACAGTTTTGTACAACCTTTATGTTTGAGCAATACGTGTCATTCCAGTGCAGGCGACTTGTTCATTTCTTAGCACTAGTTATATCATCAATTTATGAGATATTGAAATAGATTTTCTTGTCATTTGTCCTGTTTGAATTTCAGGTAAATGAAGCTGTTGTCACTGGATGGCTGTTCTTCCGTTATTTAGTTATTGGAGGTACCTATTGGCACCTAAATATGGTTCCCTTTCTAGAGTTGTTAATTTTTCCAAAATTGTTGTGCTGTTTCTTATATTAAAAGATTGCCAAAGGCTTTCATTTTTTTTTTTGTAGGCATCGTGGCATAACTTGAAGCTGATTTATATCTAGAAAAATAGGTTAAACATCCAAATGAATATTGATATTACTTCATGTAGTTGAGTTTGTCCAGTTTCTTTGCGTAGGTGTACAATTAGTTATATAAGGCTATACCATGTTTAATTGAATTTTTGTATAGTTTCTACAAGCATTTTCAATTTTTTATATATTGAAACTTGAGAACAACTTTTCATCACCTAAGCTAACATAGCAACAGAGCTTTCTCATGCAATATACTTCGAGAAAAAAACACCTCGACCAGGCTCCATCACTAACTCTTGCTTCTGCACTATTTCTTCAATGGAGTTCTGTTACAATGGCTATGGTAATATCTTGAGTTTGTGCATTTTCATTTCTAAGTATATTAACAAATTTATTAATCAATGTTCCAACATAATAATTTCTGTTGGTTGATGAACATGAACAATACCTATGTCTTGAGCTTTCTTTGTTAGTTGTACACCAATTTGTGATCCCTTGTCTTCTAAATTGCATGTGCAACTTCAATGTCCCCAAAGATAGCTTGGGTGGTTGAAGCTTAGACTATATTATCTATTAAGAAATATGGAGAGACTAGCTGTAAAGTAGGTCCGAGACTCTATTTTAGATTTTCTAAGTTATTGATGTGTTAGTATTGAAGCCTTGCTGCCTTGTACTTCGAGTGATATGTGTAATTGTCCTTGTAAACTAAAATCAATTCATTTATCTAGATCAACCAGAGAAGTCAACTCTCTTCTTGCTTGAACTGGATATTTAACTGAAAATTGCTCTATGTTCATCATTTCTTTAATTTGGGCTGTGATTCAATCTGTGCAGTTTATGTCGGGCTTGCCACTGTTGCTGGATTTGTGTGGTGGTTTCTTTACTCTGACAACGGGCCAAAATTGCCATATACGGAACTGGTAAGTTTCATAAAAGTGTCTCCCTTTATTTTAAAGTTTGCCATGGTTCTCTTTTTCAGAACTTTTCTTTTCTTCAACTCTTTGTATATTAATTGGGATAGAGGACTTAATTGTGTCCCCTTTGCTAATCCTCCTCTTTTTTTTTGTTTATGGAATTGGGCCCTAGATTTTCGGATTCTAATTTTTTATGAGCCTAACAGGGAAATTTAAAGTTTGTGTAACAATATATTCCTATGTCCAGAACTGAGTCTAGTTTGAATTGGAAGGGAGTTCTAGATGGCTTTCCAAAAAGTCATTAGTGGTTGATATGTAGTGGCAATCACATGTCATCATCAATATTCGCAAATGGAACATATTTGGAAAATCCTAAAAAGGAAATATGTGCTTTCATAAAGTTGGTGTTTTCTATTGACACAGTTTGAAATATTTTGCCTTTCAGTTTAGTGATTATAAAGTTTTGAACTATCCTTGATTTTTCTCACTGAAATCTAACAGTGCTTTACTTATTTACTTCAGATGAACTTTGACAGTTGCTCAACAAGGGAAACAAATTATCCCTGTACCGTGTTTAGTGATCGGCATCCATCAACTGTTTCAATGACTGTGCTTGTGGTTGTTGAGATGTTCAACGCTTTGAATAACCTCAGTGAAAATCAATCACTCTTGTGAGTGCATGAGAGTATCTTATCGCTTGAACTTCAAATTTTTGAGGAGTACTTTCCTGTTTCTCCAGCTTGAATTTTACTGTTGACTATCTGTTTACCCCAATGTGTCTCGTATGTCAATGCCTTTTAACCTAGCACATATAGAAACTTTAATTTATATCATGGTACACTTGTGATCAAGTTAATTGATTATTAAGAAGTTAACTAAAGCACGCTAAGTATATAGTTAACAGGTTAAAACTGAAGCATATATCACTTCTTGGAATATGGGACACCTTTTCCAGATTAGAGTTCCGTGAAAATGTTAGAGAATTACCATAGTTGTGATGGAATATCACGTCTAGAATTTTAGCTCCTCAGTTGTATCACATTGAGTTATCCTGATACAAAACAATCTTATGACTCCTACTCCACTCCTTTTTTTTAGGATTTAGTTTCTGTTTTATAAATAGCCTTATGACTAGTTTAGGAGTTGACAGCTATGTATCTTGAAGGTGATGTCCTTGACTTATTCACATGGATTAATTGTGAAAAAACTTTGTTATATTGGGACGAGCTTCTCAAAGCTTTACAAGAAAACTATGGCCCGATGAAGTTCTAAAATCCAGACGAACACCTTTGTATCATACAACAAACTGGATCTATACAAGAATATCGTCATGAATTTTCTAAGAGGTCTTCATGGGTACAAGTTGATCTGATCATTTTTTATTGGGAGTGTTTTTAAATGGGTTAAAGGCGGAATTAGAACCTGATGTTAAATTACACAAGCCTATAATAGTGTATACACAAGCATATATCGATTTGATTTTTTTTTCTCCGTTTATAGAAGATAACTACTTTTTACCCTTCTCTTAATGATGAGGTGGCTTGAACTTATAAAGTAGTCAAGTTTGCTAACCATATTATTCAAAATTTCACTTTTTACATGAATCTGTTTTACATCCTTTACAATTCTTCAGCAATAGTTACTTGACCCCACATGAGTAGTTTAGGATAAAGTCCGATTGAGTTGAGCTGTGTCTATATAAACGGTACTGGTTACCCTATACTTTGTACATACTTTTTCTACCTCAAGTCAGGGAGTTAATGAAATTGAAGAAAATGGATTATTACAAAGACTGACAGTCTTTTTGTCTTCGACTTTCAGAGTTATCCCACCTTGGAGTAATCTATGGCTTCTTGGATCAATTGTCCTGACTATGCTACTTCATATACTCATCCTCTATGTGGAACCGCTGTCTATTCTTTTCTCTGTAAGTTAATGTTCTTTTTCTTCAGAAACTCAATCCTTTTTAATATCCATAATGACTCTGGAGAAACAATTGTTTGTTTGGGACACTGAAAAGTGGAATATTTACATGCAGGTGTCACCACTAAGTTGGACTGAATGGACTGTTGTATTATATCTTTCTTTTCCAGTAAGTATTTTTCTCTTCTAAACTTTATAGTTGCTCTGTAATTATATATGTGGATCTTTTTCAATTTTGTGAGTAATGATTCCTCTTTTTTTTCATTAAAATTCTTTATCTACAGAACCATCCTCTTTTTTTTCGAATGCGTATTTTACCTAACTCCTTTATGTAATATGGCACTAAATATTTGGCTATTGCCACCGCATAAATGTTGCAGGTAATAATTATCGATGAGATATTGAAATTCGTTTCAAGAAACTATAATGGTAATAATCTCAACCGTTTCTTATATCTTCTGGAATGTGTAATTTGTATTCTGATGCTCTATTGGTTATATTTTCCTTGTGTTACAGGCATTAGGTTTAATTTCAGATATAGGAGAATGGATTTACTTCCCAAAAGAGAAGTGCGCGACAAGTGATGGTAGAAAAACTAGTTACCCTTTACGAAGATATTGTGTTTTCAGGTCGGGGTTGAAACTGTCATTGCAGGTTTTCCTCCGCGAAGTCTTATGTTGTAACAGAAGAGGGACATATATCCTCATCAGTTTGAGGATGATAAGCTGGACAGTAACACAAAAAAGAAGAAGGAATTAGGTGACATTCAATAGTCTGTTATGTAGTACTAGTTGATCATAGTTATAAATTTAAATTGGGAGTTTCGAGGATGTGTTTTCTGCTGTAGTACTTATAGAAAGAGAAGAAAAAATTAAAATGAGATGTGGCCTTCATGCTTTAATACACTTGTAAAGATCATTTTTCCTTGTTCATTAAACGTGTAGAATTTTTCATAAGATTTGTGAGAATAACTTATGTTAAGAATGATTAATTCAACTTTTTGTCCAGAATAACTTATGTTAAGAATGATTTTCAACTTTTTGCCTCAGGAAGATCTCATCCAATATGGAATGGAGATTAATTCTCAGGATTTTACACTTGTACTTCCTATGTCCCAAATAACTTACTCCTGAATTCTTTTTGGATTATTCTAAAACAATATTTTATTTTTTCAAATAGAATTTTATTTTTTTGAAATTCATCTATGACATAAAGTAATGATTTGAAATCACTATTGCTCAATAACTAGTTTTGATGGCACAAATGTAAAGTTATTTAGAAATTTCTCTTTTTTAATATTTAACTAAAATTTCACACAAGATATGAAGTGAAGGGAGCAAACTAAATGAAATGGAAAATATTTCTTCTTTGACTAAATTAAGAGTAACTAAGTTGATTTTCCACTCTACAAGAGAGTAACTAAGTTTAGACGAGGATTTGGAGAATTTTTTCAATTTGACTTTAATATTGGGTGGATGTCAAAGTTATTACTTTTGTTTAAAATATAGAGCCAAAATCATTAAAACAAGTGACAAATTATGGATTTCGAAATTCATTGCATCCAAACTCTTAAGTTAAAGGCTTTCTTTACGCATGAGAATATAATTCTAGTGCCGAAGGAGGTCAAGTTTTCTTGTATGCCCACATTTTTTGCGATTTAATATGTGAATAATCCATATTATTCCGATCAATTCAACATCTTTAATTGACCAGTCATAGGACCAATCTCACTACATGGTCAATGACAAGCCACATACCCATGACCCAATCACTCGACGACAAATCATGTGAACCTTTCGTCTTATAGTTGCCCGGTCATTCCAACGACAATCTTTAGGTGAAGGTCTAGGGTACAATGGTGTATGGAATTCCCAATAGCCTAGTCTATTGTATTGTATGTATTCTATGCTCGATGGTGATTCCCTTTTGGAAACCTCTTTCCCAACTGTCACATGTCTCGCCCAAGGACTCCTCAGACAAAACATCATAGAACATATAGGAAATTTGTCTCACACATTACATTGGATCAATTGATCCTTTTTTGATGTCATGAACCTCCATAAGTGGCTACTTATACACAACGTAAACTCCGCATAACCTGCTAATCGGTGATCCAGAAATACATCAAAGCATAAACACTCATGTACAAGATTACACTAACACCTCAAGTCAAATGACTACTATTTGTGCACTATCATAAGTAAAAAACCTAAAGGAAAAAAGAAAGCAAGCTAGGACTTGAGCTATTAACTGAATCAAGGAAGCATGAAACAAAAAATATACCCCTTTATCATAAATCACACCCAGTGCCAAAATTAATACCATTATGAATATCCTGCAATTCTTCATACCATGACCATGCAAAGTATATAACAAAACCTCGAAACTTCAATCAACATTAATCAGCGTCATGTATTTCACAGTTTAGAAGTATTCACTAAATAGCTCACAGAATTTTCAATTACATTAGTCAGAAAGCCTGAACCCTGTTCCAAAGTAAGACTTGTAAAGATCATCAATCCATCATGCTGATTGCGTGAGCTAGCTTCGGTTACTCCGGATCTCATGAAATTCCTGAATAGAGAAACAAAGATGTATTACAGAATTTTCTTGATTAATTATACAAATCATTTTGAATGTTTTTATTGATTATACACTAAAATGTCTTAAAATAACATTGAGAGAGTAAGATGTAAACTCTAGGGAAAAGAGGTGCAAAGAGTTGTAGAATCAGTCCTACATGGTTTGATGAAAAAAAAGGGGGCACTTTCCTGTCTTTTTATGTTTGTGCGTGCCTCTCTCTCTTTTTTACTTACCTTTCTCTCCTACATATCATATTTAGCACTGAGTTTATATTCCAATGATATTTTTCCGAAAAAGATTAATCTCATTTTTTTTTCACATAAGATAGTTTCTCTAGCATATCTGTATTAAGAGGGTCACAAAACAAGAATTAAAACCTTTAGCATGCATGTTCGTCATGATAATGTGTTTAAACTCATCATAAACGTATGTTAACCTTATGTAGACATTTTCCTTCCACTGCAGTATGACTTCATCCCCAAAAACCTTGTGTCCATCCTAATCCTGAATAACAATGCATACTGACTTGTTTAATAGGTGAAAATAAGCTAAAGTTAACCAATGTTTGTTCCGTAATTAGTAATCCGATGGTTCTAGTTTAGCTTCACTTTCGAGTTTTCTTAATCAACCCTAACATTGTGGTTATACGTTTTAAAAAAAATGGATTATGGATAGGCATTTCTACACTGTTGCTTACACATTTTATATCAACACACATATAGAATAAGCTCAATATACAAGTAACTTAATGCACATAAAATCCAAGTCTCAATATTTCAAAAGCTGCAGAAAATCAAGTATTCATAGAGCAATAACAATTAAATTTCATTATCAATCATGATAAAAGATAGTCGATAGAAACCGATGGTTTACCAGAGGAGCCAATTTCAGCTGCATTAGCACCAGGCTTCTCTTCCTTCTTCACCCACACCATGCCACTACCACTATCTCTCTGCTTCACTTTCTGGTCTCCAAATCTACCAGAGCTTGCATACTTCCTATCCATTCCTCGTCTAAATTGCCCGAAATTTCTACCTGCATTTGGCCTCATGTTCTTATATCCCCTAAACTCATTTCCTATTTCACCATTTTTTGATTTCTCCACCACAGCAACCTCGTTCCTCCTTGTACTTTTAGTATTATCATCATTCAATTCCTTTCCTTCAACTCTATGGTTTTTCCCCGAAAACCCATCTCTACCAATTCCCTTTAAGCCATCTATTTTGATGCAAACTTCTATAATCTCATCATTTGCCTTTGTTTTTGAATTTAGCTCCACTTCATTACCCTTCAACCCCTGCAACTTACCTCCACTCCACCTCCTCTCTTTCTCATCCAGCTCCTTTTTCTTTTCCAATCCCATTTTGGCTTCACTATCCTTCAACCCTTGAAGTTTAACTCTATACTCTTTATTATTACCACCCGAATCCCCTCGATTATAGGCATTTCTTCTTCGAAACCCACCTCTAAATCTCACTGTTTTGACATTTGGAACCTCCCCTTTCACTCCATTTCTAGGCAAGACTTCCTCACTATAAATTCCCCCTCCAACACTGGTTTCACCGACCAATGTACCTTCCTTTGACTTTTTTGGTGGAATTATTTCCGACCCTTCAAGCCTATTTTTCTCAATTTCACCATCAAACTTCCCAGAGTAGATTTCTTTATTCGCACTCCTAGATTTTTTAGAATAATACTTCTTTTTTTTAATTTTCTTCTTGTTCTTCTCAGAACCCACGATTTGTGTATCAACCCCATCTTTTTCCTTTACCGCTTTCTGATTTTGATTCTCTTCTTCTTGTTGCTTTTTCAGTAGCCATCGCTCTTGGAGTTGGGCTAAGGAAACGTAGTTTGGGGGAAGCGATGGGTGTTTTTTCCTCTCTCCATCATCCATTATGTTTTCGATAAAATCAAAACAATTCCCCACTCTGTGTATTGAGTTTTGTGAGTGTAGAAGAGGAGAGGGAAAAAGCAGAAGAGTTTCGTGAAGTGAAATCAAATCAAATACGACCATTTATTATTATATATATTTATCTATCTACATTAAATAAACTTTAGAGCATTGATATTTACGGACGAATTTAATTCACACAAATCATGAAAATCTATTAAATTCGAGATATAATGCCAGAACAACAATTGTTATAGTCTTTTCCTAATTTGTCACTACCATTTTCTTTTTGAAATGTTTCAAAATAAAACTCCATTTCAAAAATATCCTGTCACATAATTAATTATTTGACCACTATCTTTATTGAAGGCCATATATATAACTCGTTTTTTTTAATTCACTTTGATTTGGTTTCTTGCTCCTCTTTGTTTACTAGTAGATAGAAAACCCAAATTTTCAGCACTCCTGGATGGAATGAGTGTTGAAGAAAAAAAGAGAAAAAAAATAGTTGTTAATAAATTGAAAATGATGAATTTCAGTTCATGATTTAAAAAAATCCTAGATAAAAAATTAGAAGAATGGAATTCAATTTTCCAAAATTTTGTGGAAAAGAAAAACTTTTACACGATAAAGATTTAGACAATTGAACTATATATACTTCAAAATTAAATAATGTGTGGTTAAAAAATAAGTTAATTTAAATTTTTGATTGAAATAGCTATGAACTGCAGTAAAATTCAAGGTTCTATTGTTTTTTATTCTGATGAAATTATAAATAATGTTCTAAACTAGCCCAATTAATGCTCCTTACGAGGAATTTAGGGTGTGTGTGGATGGGTTTGGGCCCGATCTCGCGGGTTTCGCGAGACCGAATTAAAACCCTTTCAAATGAGTTTTCGTCAAACCCATAAAACTATAAAAAAAATTATTCAGAAACTCACACTCAAACTCTTCAAACCTATAAAATATTGATTTGACATCTACCACCTATTTTTTCCCCCAAATCTCTCTAAAAAGATATTGATTTGACACCTACCACCTACTTTTTCCCCTAAACCTCAACATCCAAACTCAATCCAAGTAGGGTTTCAACTTATTCAAACCACAAAACCGAACAGGCAAAACCCATCCAAATGAGGTCTCAAATTAAACCACCCAAACCATTTTTTTTAAACTGAGACCCGCGAAACCGAGCCAAAACCCATCCAAATAGACCCTTAACTTTCAATGCTTGTTCACTGGTGGGTGACTTGGCTCTTTTTCTTTTGAGCTAAATACAAATTGCATAATTGACAAATAAATTATGTATCATTTAATTAGTAAAAAAAACCATTATTATTTTTTAGAAGCAAAATGCTCCATTTGAAATTTCTCCATAAGTCAATAGGAATGTTATTGTCAATCTTTTAAGTGAATGGGGGGTTATTTCCAATTTTTGAAATTAATAGGGAGACAATTGATAATTTTGCAGGTTGAAAGTGGTGTTTTCGTATTTTCTAATTGTCTTTTTTTCCTGCAAAATTTGTATTCCGAAATAGGAGGATTTTTTTTTTGTGAACAAAAAATAGCACAGGGAGAACTTTGCTAATAAAAATAACATTGTGGGTTTTTCTAATTAGGAAAAAATACCGGGGGTATTGAGTATTTCCACTCTTTATGTTTCGCAAAATACAGTTTGTCCCTTAAAGTATGACGATGGTATCAGTTTGTAACAGTTACCCCCTCTGTTATAGTTTTGAACTTTCTATTTCAAAACTACGTACCCCTGCTTATTTTATAACTAATAAATTGTTTCTTTATTAATGTAACCAAAAATTATTTCTTTATTAATTATAAATTCCTCCATCCACCAAAACACATTATATTTCAATTTCTCTATTTCTTTTGTTTCTTCCCATTTTTTGCCTCAATTTATTTCTTTATTTCCATCTCATTTTTTTCTTTATATTTTTTCTCTGTTTTTATTTGGTGATAAATATCTCATTTATTTTTGTTACAATTTATTATTCCAAATATTGAGTAATTCTCCTCAAATTCTTATTCGCAAAATTCAAGCTTGACACAAGCTCATACTCTCGGCAATGATTTGTGTTGGTATTAAATGTAAGTAAAACAAAGTTGTGGGAATATTGGATTCTAATGTGTTATGTTATAGAGACAACCTAGGTTTATTTATAGGAGTTGAAACAGAACTCTAACACTCTTACTCAAAATAGAAGAAATTTGAGACGGAAGAATATGATTTATCAATATGAAAAGAAAATTAAGGAAGTTCAATAGTTATTGTCATAATTAAGATATGTAAAATTCATATTCTTTTTGTGATTTTTCTTTGAAAAATTTCAGATTTATCTGATAAAGTGTTTTAAAAAAAATGAGTAAATTATTCCATTTTACTCTGAGATATTCCGCATATATTTGCCAAAACAACACATTTTTACAGAGATTTTATAATTCTGAAAATGTGTGAGAGGTCCAAAAAACAAACTTCTAGTCTTTCAATGCACAAATATGATCCAGACGGAATTCGACATTTTGATTTTAAGTAGCTTATAAAAACTCTTTTTCCACTGAAAACAAAATCTAATGCCTTTACTGAAACTGCGATTGGTTGTAAAAGCAGGCGCGCTTTATAGACAAACACGTTTTAGCTCACCCTCCATACTCACGTGACACGGTATACCTTCACGTGTAAACTCTCCAATTGAAATGCTCTGCACCCAGCATCAAATTAAAGAAAAACTCAATTAATTGTTTTTCCAGCCAAACTTCTAACCTATGCAATAATTAATATTAATTGTACACCAAATAATAATAATAATAAGATTTGGCCAAACATGCATTTTTGTGATAGGTGTATGCATGCATGGAGTCCAACCCCACACGCGTTACTACAAGAAAAATTATGGGCCCTTCCCCACCGCCTACCTATTTGGTAATAACACCCCCACGGTCCCACCCAACTGCCCTTTCCCTTACACCAAGAGTACCTAGTACTCCTACATACTAATTCCAATCAATTTTAGGTTAAATAATTACGCATACAATATTTGGGGTAAGGGGTTTATTTATGAAAATCTTTTCTTATAAAACATTACAAAATTCCTTTTTATTATGAACTATATTTTTTTTTTTGTTTCCCAATCGTTTAATCCATTTCGAGGTGGGTTGGACACATATGTGGGTACCTCAATCAACAGAGATTCGAACTTGAGTCCAATATTTATCTAACAAGACTAGTATAAAATCATAAAATTGACCTCCTCAAGTTAATTTAATTATTTTATTTACGAACATTATTGGCAAGTAATCATATATACATAGAATTCGTAAATTAATTATATACTCCTATGTTCTTTTGAAATTTACTTTAGCTAGTCAAATCCCAAATAATAAAATTGCGGATTTAATCGGACAAAATTTACATGTGTTATCATTTAATTTGACAAAAAATCTATCCTTTTCATATCATAACGTTTAATGATTTATTCTTAAAGAAGGGTGAGTGTGGCCTTAATTATTGCGGAACTTTTAAAAGCACTTTTAAACTTATATCATGATTTTAATAAATCTAACCCAAAAAATTAAACAGTTTCTAACAATAAGAATAACAACAATATGCATGGCATGATCGCAAACACCACCTTTATATCCATTTTATAAATAATTTAAACTAGAATATTACTATAAAGTGAAAAAACTTTTTCCATGATGATAAAGAGAAGTCTCATTTATTGTGCTCCCATCCGTTACATATTTTGTTTGCTTCTTTGTCAAAAAGCAATTAAAATAAAAAACCCTACTCATTTCATATTAACTTCTCTACTTAATTTCATGCTTTGATGCTCTTTCTCTCTCACGCACAAAACTCACGCGGTGGTGCATAAGTGTAAGCATGCATGTTGTTTCAAACTTGCTCCCAAATCCCACATGTCCCCATCTCTTACTTTCTCAAAACACGTACCCCACCCCACCTCTTCCAAGTGTCAAATCCACCTTCATGTTGCCCCTTTCTCATTGGCTACTTTCCCTCTTAAAGAACAACGAAATAACCACGCCGATTCACCACCCTCTTCACAACAATCCTCACCCCCCACCACCTGTTTGCTAAAATTCCTCAAAGAAAAGAAAAAAAGATGATTCAAACAATTAATCCTTATGCAACGGCAAGAACTGCTGAAATAATGTCTAGGTACAGACCCATAGCTCCCAAACCTCATTCTCCAACAGTAGGTGAAAGTGAAACTGATCAAAACTCAAGCATGCCACAGAGTATAAGAAACTCTCCTTATCTCAGAAACGTTTGGGCTCATCTCCAGGCCCGGCCCACACGTACACGGAAACGAGGCCGAACTGCCGCCTTCCCACCTCCGCCGCCGTCTCTTAAAAGGACAAGAGCCTGTCTTCAGGGGCTTTCCCCTGCCCCCATGCATGGATTTGTTGCCACCCAAAATGGACTTCTGGGTCAGATTTCTCTCGTCCCACTGAAGTGCGGCGGCAGTGGCCTCGACTCCGCCGTGACTACCCTGGCGGAGTCGGTGGCGGCGCTTCCTACTCTCCGGCCTATAGATTTGAACACGGAGGCTGATACTAATCAAAGGGCCTTCCAAGAATTGGATTTCATGCCTCAATTGAAGGAGCCAGTGAAGCCAATCGTAATCTCTCCGCGACCGGTTCGACCTGTTGGGTCGAGGATAGTCGTAAACGGTATAAAAGACGACCCGGGTCGGTTCGATCCAACTTTAAAGGCTTCGGATGATGTGGAGAAGGAGGTGGAGGCAGAGGAGGTGCCAGCTATCCTCACCGATTCCGGAAAAAGGGTGAGGTTGACTAATTCGGCTTACAAGGAGATGGTGGGCCAGCCGGAATGCAGGTGGCTCGATTGTGTGGGGTCCACGGGTACATTCAGGAGGAGAATTGGTGGGGATGTTGTGTTGGAGTTTGGGGATTGTGATCAAGTTGAAATGGGGATGAATGGTTTTAATTGTGGAGTGAAGATTGAATGGGAAAGTGAAGGGAAGAAGAGTTTTGTGTATGCTTCTTGCAATGGTGTGAAATTGGAATGTGAGGGTAAAGATTATCAGTTTTTATGGAGGTTTCATGTTAATAATTAATTAATGGAGCCTGCAAAATTATACTCCTATTAAGCTTGTATATTTGTGAAAAGGTAGATTAATTAGATCATAGATAGTGATGTTAAGATAAATTGTTGTTTATCTATTAATTGAATACTGTATGATCATCTACATAACCGGGGTTTAATTTATTGTATATAATTTTAGTTCAAAAAATACTTTTGATACCAAATTTTAGTTCAAAAAACACATTTGGTATCAAGTTTTTCGAAAAAATACGTTTCATACCTTCACACCTTCTTGACAATTAATTTTGCCATCGTTTGGACGGAATTCAGCATATGTCATACACGTGTCAATTAAGTTGACAATGGAAAGGAAAATAGACTCGAGTTTTAAAGACCCATCATTTTGAACTTAACGGGCATGTACGACATGTGTTGAATTTTGTTCGAAAAGTGACGGCAAAATTAAATATATCAAGAGAATGTGAATCATGGTATGAAATGTATTTTTTCGAAAAAATTGATTTCAGATGTGTTTTTCGGCAAAATTAAATATATCAAGAGAATGTGAACCATGGTATGAAATGTATTTTTTCAAAAAAATTGATTTCAGATGTGTTTTTGTACTAAAGTTAGATATCAAAATTATTTTTCTCTCTCTAAAAAGCTAATAGCCTAATACTAATAGAGAAAGAGAAGTGATATATAATGAAGGGTTAATTACGGAACCTCACCTGTATTTTGGTTTGTTTCATGTCCATTTCCATCGGAAAATATAATGGAGGTTGACAATTTGACATGGACGGAACATGTGATATTAGCCTCTTGCTCTCGCTTATTTTAACTAAAATACCAGTATTAAAAATTCAGTAAATATGAAATTATTATTTTTTAAGTATGAAATACAATAAACCTAAAATATTGGGCATTATTAACATGTGATTTGTCTAGTGACAGGAACTAGTCACTTCAGATCAGAGTAGCTAATCTATGTTCGAATCCCTGTTGGGAGAGGTTCTCACTTATTGTGTTCGATGCGCTTCAAAAGGGATTAAATCCTTGTAAAAATAAAAATAAAAATTGAGCATCTTATTTTTATTAAGAATATTTTTTGGTATCTTATTTCAAAAAAATTAAAAGCAAAACTATAAATTACGTTTTAATTATTAATTATGATTATTCTAGTATTTTTATAATGTCTATTAATTTTTTAAAGTTGTTTTTCCTCATGATTAATCGTGAATTTATTCATTTATTCTTGTATTTTAGTTTTTAAAAAATATGAAAAAATATGAAAATTATTAAAATTACGAGTTAAATATAAATATTGAATATATTTTTATATATGTTCAATTCTGTTTTTATATAGATAATAATAATTTAATTATTTTTCCTTGTACTTTAATTTTAAAAATATTATATAAGAATTGAAATTATAATTTTTTTAGATGTTAATACATAAATAAAATAATTAAAAGTTTTAAAATTTCACTAATATTTATAATATTTAAACCCACAAACAAACCACATGATTGGATTCGGAGGCGTTCCTCGGTGCTATTCTTTTCAAGGAAAGAATCTTAATCAGTTTGAAATTCCAAACCTTTTGGTATGGGAATATTTTAGAAGACTGAGTTTATGATGTTTGGTCTAAGGACAAACTCCATTGTTCTTCTTTTTTCTGTACCAATGGCACAATATTTTGTGTCTAAGATTGGGTCATTACACCAAACGTGTTTTCGGAGTCCTCCATTTTGAATCTGTAGCTTCTTTTCATTTAATGTAGTTTGAATATTAATTATAAAAAATAAAATAAAATAAAAAAAGTGCCATTATACGGAATCGAGCACTCATACCCCGAATTCCTCTCAGTTTCTCCTCCAACTCATAAATTCCTCCAAAAATTTCTAAAACAGAAGAATCTTCCACCCATTATCGGGAGAATATTCCCCATCCCCAAAATTCTAATCTTGTTCAAATATTTCTCTTCAATTTCCATACCCAGAACCCCAAACCATCAATTAACGCCCGAAAAAGGAAAAAGAAATAAGTAAAAATGGAAAAAAATGTTCCACCATCATTCAACGACTTCCCGGAAGACGTTCAGCTGTGCATCTTATCATTCCTCCACTCTTCCGAGCTCTCTGCTTTTGCCTCCACCTCAAAGCGTTTCCTTTCCCTCTGCCGCCACGACCACCGTCTATGGTACGCCATGTGCCACCGTAGATGGGGATCCAAAACCCAAATCAACAAATGGGGCTCCGGGAAAATCTCTTACAAGCACCTTTACCGCATCCTCAACGAATACGATAACCTCATCGGATTCTGGCGCCGCTGCGGTGATTCCGATTCCAATTCCAATTCTGCCCCCCTCGTGTTCTTCGAATGGGGTCCGATTTGTATCACGGGTTCGAGAATTACGCCATCGAGAAACAGTGGGTATGGCGTAATGAAGAAACCCTTTATATATATTAGTGTAACATCAAATGGGGAAGAAGTGAATTATCTCGATCCCGATGGGAAATTTACTATGATCCCGAACCTAAAGGAAGATTTGATTGGGGAATTGGGAGCTTTAGAGAGTGAGTTGATTAGGGTTAATGTTAGTTTTATGGGGAAATTCCATGTGGTGGTTGAAGAAAATTCCGGGTTTTACGGTTTCACTAGGGTGGTGTCTAGCCCCGGGAGTGTAAGAGGGGAGGAGTACGAGAATGTTTATGGATCACCACCCGATAGGATGATGTCGGAGATCTATCAGTATTTTGCTAATAGAACGAGTCCCGGTGGTAATGGAGCTTCTAGAAGGCAGAGGAGGAGGGAGAAGGAAAAGCAAGGTAGGATGAAGAAATGGGAAACTCAACATTTCGTTAAAATCGTTAATTGCTCGCCTGATCCTGGCCGCCCATTGCAGGGACTCTGGAAGGTATCGAAACTTTCTTTGGTTGTATTTAGAGTATGTTTGTGTATTATGATTAGAAGTGTTATAGATAGCGTGATGAAGCTCTCGGATTTTGCTTAGGTGTGCTGATGTGTTTGAATGAGATATTAGAATGATAAGTCAGTGATATGGAGTATAAGATATGGTGGCTGTGAGCTGCATTTGGTTCAAATATTAAAGTGATTCCTTTAACTAGTTTTGCAATTCAATCTGATAAATATGCATTTTTTTTCAATTATATGTGGATAGTGGTGTGTTCTAAAAGTGGATGCATACTCTTTTCCATAATTTTGAACTTATAGTTATTTTGAAAAAGCAAGTTCTTGTATTGCATTTGTCGAACTATAGCATTGCTTTAAAGGTAATAATGCAATGATGATTGATTCAATTAGTTTGACTTAAGGATCCATGGTACTGTCTAGCACGATTTGCTCAAAGATTTGATCTTTTAGAATTTTTTGTTGCATTTTAACTTCTGAGACCCTAGTTTGCATACTCTGTTTTTCTGTGCTTGAGATTCAAGAATATATATTCAGTTTTCGTCTAGTTTTTATATAGAAATATAATACCTTGTTTCTTTAACACCTCAAAGATTAGACCTTTGATGGATTTCACTTGGAATCTTTCTTATCGTTTTTGTGATGATCATCCCATCACCTATGTTCAACCATATTCTTTTTTCCTTCTTTTATTGATGAAAGTTTTCAAGCATGTGCTTCTTTTTTTCCTTCTTCTCTCGTCCCCTTAATAATTTGGACCATTTTTCTTGATCTGACTATGTTGATGGTAGTCACTGGCTGGAGCATTTCAGCAATCAGACTATGAATCTTAGACTTACGTAGGTTTCAAGTTCATGTTTTCCTTTGAAAATGGATTTTGAATAAGATTCTAGTGGAAATTTTATGCAAGTCAAAATGAGTTTCGATTAAGTTACAGTTGGTGTTGAATTGATTTAACACTTTTGATAACAAAATAACTTGTTTGGTTTGCTTGTTTTACACCCATTAGGATTATTTCAAAATTTAGAGTTTCGTTTTTGGCTTGAAAATAATGTCGATTATGGTACCTAAGATGAGTTCTTTCTCCGTTATTTCCAATAGAATTTTTTGCCAACAAATAAACACTTTATATTTACCGCAGGGTATATGTGATGATATGAGCTTGGATTTCTATCTAGTATCCTACGATGATATAGGTGGTATTGCTTGCCGAAAAGTTGGGGACTCTTCTAAACCTCTCTCTTACCATGCCCCGGTATTTTGGACTTCTAGTACAACATTTATTGAATCTCCCTTTTCTCATGAAGAAGATCGTTTGTACAACTGTCGCTTGCATGTACGGCCACACGATGAAGCAGAAGTAAATCGTGACCGTTCAGATAACAGAACTGCATCACGGATGCTTTTCGTAAACTCGAGCTACGACTTGGTTATTCCTGACTTAGATGAAAATGCATTAAATCCTCGACATGTTGAGGGAAGAGTTTGGCAATATAGAAATGGGACATTTGGGTTCGGTTTTCTTAAAGACAATTACATTATAGATATGAAGCATATCGCAAAAGATGGTCATCTTCTTGATACTATAGAATCGGGTAATAGTTAGGTTATTGTACCTTCATGAAAACATTACCCTTAGGGTTGACATTGTGCATACAATATTCTGTACCTTTTATGTTGGTTCAGCATTCTTTATCTAAGGATAGTACATTTATTGTTTTGAAATTATCTTGTGATTTAGCAAGTGTTCTTTATGTTCTCTTTGCCTTATAACCTTTTGAAATTTCTTAATTTCAGAATTGCGTCATTTTGTTGGTTTTGATCGGTGAAGTGATTCGATTGATAAACTAGACGTTGAGGTCTTCAAAGGAATATATTGAAACCGTGAACTGCCTTGTGAATCACCTCTAAGCATTGCCCTTGAAAGTAGTCATAAAAACTTCCAAATCAACGAGGTTATGAAACTCTGAAATGAAATTAAGAGAAAAAAAAAATTTGTTTTCAGTTTGCGTCAATTAACCGATTAAAAAATATAAAAAACAAAAAAATAAAAAAATAACGGTAACCTTTTTGCAAAATTTAAAAACTCAATACCAAACCTAATTTCTTTAGTTCACTTTATACCAAGTTTTTCGGTTTGATTTTGGTTCGATGAAATAACCGAATTATACATCCCCAATTCTAGAAGAAACCTATCATGAACTAGTTTGGATTTTCGCAGTGAAGTTAGGAGGCTACGTTATACTTAATACAGCGTACGTCGTCGTATGCAAAAATATAGAAACCCGTCCGTAAGTTAGGTATATACTTTAATATTTGAATTGTTAGATAATTTAAATTTTAAACGCGTCATGTTGTTTTCCTTCACGTTTCATGTTTCAACATAAAAAAGTTCATCCAGTTTGTGTATCTAAACGTGATTTCCATCCAGTTTTACGTGCTGGAGATAAATCGTGCACAAGAAGTGGTAATTTGAATTTTCTACAGAAAAAATAGAACTAACGAATGTTGTATATGCATTTCCGGTCAATGTTAAAAGAGATATTGATATATTAAAAAAAAAAAACAAATCAGCATATTTACTTGTCTCTCACAGCAAAACCGTGTTGAGAAAGGCTTTAAAGAATAAAATTATAGACTGCTGGCATGTACATCAGGGATTCGATCTTTAAATTAAAATTAAAAGAAAGAAATATTTTCATTTTGTATGGACTGGGGATCATGTCGCAATATAATGACCTCAAGATCTCAATCTCATATATATAAGATTCAAAATTAAATGTAGTTTGGCCATACCTTATTGTTCAGTACAACTGTACAAGGCTATCTTAGAAATTCAATTATCTAAAAATATTATCAACTTTAGGACAAGTATATTAAATTTTGTCTTGTACAACTAGGCTAGTCTTTTGGTTTTGCAAGGCTAGTGGGTTGCACATAGCCCAATTTGAGCTAGAATTTCTCCAAATCAATTGCATTGTAATTGTTTTATAAATGGTTCATCTTAATAAATATATGTAGAAAAAAGTAAAAGACTAAAAAGCCCTTGAAACACGTTGTCCAAGCATGGCGCACAAATATTTACTAAACCCGCCTAGCTCCAAAGAAGTCAAGCCTCATTAATTAATTAATAGAAGCTTCCACGGATTTATTATCCTTGACAAAGACTTTAATATTTGTTTGACCATTACAGCACCCCTTGATGATCAAGCTTTCCCAAAAATAAATTGGGCACACGTCAATATATATAATCTTTGTAATATATATATATATAGCCATGTGATTTGCGTCACTTCAACTTTCTTAAATTAAATCCATTTCCAAAAACAAAAAATACTCTCCCTCCAAATTAACCAATTATCAATATATACAAAATGTTCATTTGTGGCAGTGGAAGCTTTAGCCATCAAGATTTGGAAGACCAAAACGAAAGCTACAACACCACCCCATGTACAACCCCAAAGAGATCCAAAAAGAGCAATACAACTACTTTTTGCAAGATTATAGGCAAAGATAACACCACCATCAACAAGAACCCTTATGCGGATCGAGGTCTAGACAAATTTTACGCTCTTTTAGCAGATCTCGACACCAAGAAGCAACAAATCTACACGCAAAAGGGGGCCGAAGACATCTCCATTGTACGGTTTGTGTACGCTAATGACTCCAACACATTCAAGCCAATCGTCGTGAGAGCTAAGGACAAGAACAAGAAAGACGACCAAAACATGTTGTACATCCCACCAAAAGTACTAGTCAAACATGATGATCGTGATGTATCTCATGAAAAGGATCAAAAGGCAATTAATCATTATCAAAGTTCTGATAATGTAGTAAAACCAAAAGATCATAACGAAGAGGATAGTAATGGTAAGAAGAAGAAGAAGAAGAAGAGGTATTGTTTGAGATCATGTGATGGAAGCTTTAGGCTTGATAATTTGAAGAAGCCTAATTACTATTTTTTTGTGATCCTAATGTTGATTATGTTGCTCATGGCTATGTTTGGGCGGTCTTTTGCGATTATGTGCACGTCGATTGGGTGGTATTTGATTAATCCTACGATAACCTATTCATCAAATAGTACTACTAGTAAAAGTAGGAGGCCAAAGAGGAAGAAAGAGTATGTTATTAAGAAATTGAGTGAGGAAAAGCTTAATATTAATTATGTGCATAGCAGAGGAGGAGGATCTTCTCCAACAAGTGTACTGATCAACAATAAAGATCAACAACAATATGGACATGGAAGAAGCTTGTGAAGATAAATTCATGCTTGGTTATATTTCTGGTCTTGTATATTCCCTTCTTTTAATTATCTTCATTAATTGTGGATTTCAATTTTTTTGGGTTCTAATTATTTTTTCAATTTTTTGAATTTTATGGTTAGAATATAATTATGTATTGATTAAATGGGTTCAATCGTCATGAGAAGCAAATATGGTTAGAATTTTCAATGATGTCCCTGAGTTGACATGTTCTCGATGGGGTGTACATATATTAATTAATTAATTATAGATATTTTTTCTATGTTATAAGTTCATGTATGTACTATGTCCCTGAGTTGACATGTTATAAGTCGTCCTAAACAATGTTGTGGAAGGCACTCTTTAATTTGTGTTCAACTTCAAATTCAACTACCTTCAATCTTGTATTGGTTTTTGTAATTTTCAATGGAAGGAAATGTCGTCATTTTCAATATAATTAATATTTCCTAGTACATCATCTTTTAATTGGATTTAGCAGATGAAAAGTAAATCTCTTGGCAGAGTATTGAACAAGTTGTCAAAGCAATTATCCAAACTGGAACTTTCATTAACAAGAGTAATTATTTTCTTGGGTCAAATTTGATGCTACATTCATTACAGTATCTTTCTTTATAATTATATATTTTGCCGAGTAAAATGCCACCTATGATCTATCTAATTGAAAAAGAAAAAAAATCACATATGTTATTTTTATTAGTGAAAAGATATTTGCAGCAACAAGTTTAAGTATATAATGTATCCCCTCACATATACTTGCGATCATTCTTCATGATATGATATGTAGGAAATGTGACAATTATAACTTTTGATGTTACTTTTTCTTTTGAATCATGAGCGGTAAAAATCAGTTTCACTTAAAAATATGGCATCCCCTGTTAACTAAATATTAGCAATACATTTGTTGTTTTCTTAAAAATATAGAAAAAACTTCATTATCATTATGATCAACTTTTAATTTTCAAATGAGTGTAGTTAACACACAGAATTTTGGCTAATAAAATTACACCTAACTTTTCTACCAATTAGATAAAAATATTGGATGTTTTGGCTAGACGATTAATATCTCCAAATAAAGTTCCAAGAACACTTTTTTTTGAATAATTGTTCCTAGAACACTTTAGGAGGGAGACAAACTAATCAATATATGTCATTGAGAAAAATTGTACTTTAACCCCCGAACTTATAGTCGAGTTGTATATTTTTTTTCCTCTCGACTTAAATTTTGTGCAATGCTCATCATGAACTTAAATTAGTGTTGCACTTTTTCCCCTAAACTCTTTTCCGTGCACTTTTCTGGCCCAGGAGATCACGTGAGAGGCACGTGCTAATTTTGTAGGTTATTCTCATCATTTAGAATTATATTGGAAAATGCAATACATAAGTTCGTGTGGAAAGTGTAACAAGGGTGCAAGTTTAGGGGAAAACAATATTTTCTTATTGAAAATGTATTATATTGCTTATTTAGTTTAATAACTTTACATCTTTATTTTTCCAAATATCAACTAGAAAATTCATAATTTGAAATTATCAAGTTCACACCATCCCCCCATTTTTTTTACAAAGTTTAACAACTTGAAACATTATTTGAAAAATTAAATGCAAGACTTTTTCAGCCATTCATGATGATCTCAAACCTGAAAGTATAGTGTGTGCTTAATTTTATACACATCTCACACTCTGTAATGTATGACTATATGTTTATATCTATTTTATATTTGTTGATTTTGTACTAAATTTTTTACTTTTTTTGTATTATATATTTTATTACAATTATATACAATTTTCAAAAATACATTTTTTTTGTAGTTTGATTATTTTTATACTTTGCAGTTTGAATTATAATTTATTATGTCCCCTAAACTTATATCAAAATTGCACTTTCCCCCCTAAACTTACACCCTTGTTCCATTTTATACCCCGAACATTTGTGTTGCACTTTCCCCTAGTTATAAATGACAAAAATACCCTACAAAACTGACATGTGCCTCTCACGTGACTTACTTTGACCGAAAGATCAATATTACTTCACTAGGTTTCACTCGTATGTACAAGTCTCTTTTAGCTGAATAGAACAACCTTCTAATATAAATGATATAATATTATAATTACCTCTTTTATTTTGTCTATATAATTACGTCAAAAGAGTATAACATATTAGAAAGTGACATCATATTAAAAATAATTAAATTAAAAACGCATATTACTCTATTTTCTAATATGACCTTCACAATAATATACGCCGCCGAAGAAAGAGCTAGGGTTATACGTTTGCAGCAAGCCCCCCTCTATAAAAGCCCACACTCACCGCCTCTCTATTCATAACATCACTCTCTTTCTGCATCTGGTTTCCATTCCACTTCAATCGTTGAATGGATTTTTACATTTTGCAATTAGTTTTTCTTTTTTGAAATGAATTTCAATTTGAATTTGCGTATATGAGTTGGGCAGCGATGATTATAACGTAATTCCTCGTACTGAATGCTGTTGCCACGGCATGAAAGACTCTTTTACACCCATAGAATATGAGCTGCCCCTCTTACTCTTTATCATTATTTTGGATCCGATCTTTTCAGATCCGTTTGAGTGTCTACCCAATCGAATATCGGCGAAAATGTTCTCTTGATTTTACTCTTATTTGGTCTTATGTTTTATTTTGCATCTTCAATTAAATTGGGGGTCGTTTTTCTACTTGATTGAAGTTGTGTTTGGTTAATTTTTAAATTTATGATTAAAAGGGAACAAAATAATTATTTGTTTGAAGAAAGTTATCTGAAACTGCAGCTGGCTTATGTAGAACAATTGGGTTTTTGTGCTTGGTTTGTGAGAAAAATAAGGTAGCTTTATGGATTTTTACTTTTTCGGATGTTAACATTGTAATTAACACAATCAACTCTTATATGTATAATAATTATTTGTATTTTTCATTAGTTTTATATTTCATACACTAGATATAAGTTATTTATATTAACAAACAGTAGATCTATTTAAGGAGTTGGCTTCATCAAAATATACTAGCAAATTAATATGATTTTTGCTATAAGTATTAGGCCTCTCCTCATATTGAATTTTGGTGGTGTTTAAAGCCCAAATTTTAATGCTAGAAATGAGGGTTACGCACACCTCCAAAGTCTGAATTATCAAAACTACATTTGTCTTTTTAAAAACTGATATGTCTTTTCTTAAAATTGCTTGCATAACCTAATTTTCAATGGAGAGGATTTTAATTGTAATTCGGTCTCATTCATTAGGTTTTCTATTTGACTTGAGATTGGATGGATTTGAACATATTAATATCCTTAATTTTAAATGAGGGGAGAGAATATTGATAATAGCGTTTGATAATAAATGAAAATTATCTATACTAATATTATAAAGAAGTTATATCATGGTGTAACAATTTTTTGGTATTCTTATTTTGCTGTTTTAATTAAGTTAACTATTTAACTTATTTACCGCATGCTGAGGATATTCAAGTATATAGTTAATCTCTAATTGAGTAGCACTATTTCCTCCCAAGCATGCGTCCTTGCGTGCTTTAATTCCTCTGCATGTGTTATCGTATGCATTAAATTTTTTAAGCACAAAAAATAAAGGTTTTTTAATGGAAAAAAGGAAAAATAAATTTTTATTTAAATGGGACAAATAAAAAGTTAAATTAATTAAAACAATAAGGGCAAAATTAGAATATCAAAACATCGGTATACCATGACGTGACTTTCTCTTCTGAGCAAAGTTTTTGCGGGCATTAAATTTTTTAAGCACAAAAAAAAGAATTTCTTTATGGAAAAAAATAAATTTTATTTAAATGAAATAAGTAAAGAACTTAAATAATTAAAGCACTAAAGATAAAATAAGAATATCAAAAAATTGCTACACCATGACATGACTTTTCTTTATATAATAGTATATATAGCTAAAAGCATTATTAATGTTTTACCATTAGTTTAATAAGATATGCATTATTTCATCTTTGACCTTGTTTTTATAAATTAATAAATTGTGACATGTTTAAAATCTTTGAAACATGCTGTTAAATGTAGGGTAATAAATATATACCAATAAATTGATTATAAGTTTCATATAATTTTACAACATTTGAATTCATACTTATACATATATATTACAAAGAAAACTCTCATATGTACGAAACAAAACAAGGATATAATTGTCCACCAAAATAGCTACAATAACGTCAATGGTAAAATAAGAGTTCAATAAAAATGAGCGATGACATCATCACAAACTAATAAAACCCTAACGGATGTAAGATTTTTGAAACCTCAAGGGAGGTCATTGTAATTATGATTCTTGGAGGAGATTGGACACGAAATGAACTAAACTACAGGGACCTCCCTTGTAATTATCCCTTTTAGTAATCTTCCATGTCTTGATTTTCTTAGATTAGATACTGATGTTAATCAAGATTAATAAAGATTTCAAGATAATCAAGATCAGGATTAACATCAACCTTAAGACATCATTGTGGCTTGATGATACTTGGTTGTATTTCCAGTAGAGCAAAAGACAAAAACACCCCCTATGCTTTGTCTAGCTTTTAAAAAACCCCCTTTATTATTTCAACTCCCAAAATCTCCCCGTGTTTGGTTTTAAATACTACATTCAATCCAAGTATAATTTTACTTTTGACTTTTGGTGGAATTACAAGATTACCACTATGTGTTAGTTTTTTTTTTCTAAATTTATTTATTCTTTTTGAAAAATTAAGTATTATCTACTTGGGTCGAGTGTGGTATTTAAAATCAAACACATGGGGGTTTTAGGGATTTAAAATGACACATGGGGGGTTTTTTGGGAGTTAGATAAAGTATAAGGGGTGTTTTTGTCTTTCAATGTCAGAGATAAAATTGTTATATCAAAAGCAAAATGTGAACAAATACTTTTAATTTTGGTGTTTGAAACACACTCTCTTTTCTGGTGGTGTATTTGGCACTTACTTGAGATCACATGGGGGTTTTTGAGAGTTAAAATAACACAAGGTTTTTTGAGAGTTAGACAAAACATAAAGGGTGTTTTTGTCTTTCGCTCTTTCCAGTAGGAAAGATTCAATCTAAATCGGGCCATAGGAAATAGTGGCTTGGAAGAGTTTCGGACTTGTGACTCTTGCTGAACTGGAAACATACCAAAAAGTAAATTGTTCGAGGCAAGCCACTTGAACTTTTTATCATGAGTATATGGGCCGCCAAATGTTAAGCATCTCCAACAGTGTCATCTATATCAAATTATATACGGTGAACCAGTGTTTTAGCTACTCAGTTTTAGATATTCACTCGAGCAGTCATCATCTAAAATTTCAGAATTATTATATTTTATTCTTCTTTCAATATTAAATTATAAATTACATTATAAATAATATTTTATTATATTTTCACGTAAAGTATAAATAATAAATACATGTTTTAATGTTTTTTATTTAAATATAATAAATTAATTTTTTTTTGTAATAAATGACTTTAAATAAAGATTTAATAAACTATTTAATACAAATAAACATTTAACTCAAACGGATAATTTTAATTTTTTTTATTAACGGTTATATTTTCAACGGCTACCTCTGGCATCCTTCTCCTCTCTATGCCGATTCTAGTCAAGAAGAGAAGAAATTTTTCTCCCCTTCCTTGTACCCCAAAATTAAACCCATCCTCTCCATCTTTCTTTCTCGGTCTCCTCCTCACCAATTGGTTTCACCTTTGACGAAAATCCACCATCTCCAGCAAAAATCCACAAGAGACAGGCGCCCTCTAGTTGCAGCTAAAAAAAAACAAGTAATTATTTTTACCTTTCTCCCTTTAATCTCTGAGATTACTTTGGTGTGTAGTTGAGGTTAAATAATCTGCTATTTAATGAATTTTTACTCTACCCTAAAATTTAATTTACTCTTCAATGAAGATGGCCGTTGGGATTTTGGCAGAGAAGGTGGTTGAGACATAAATTTGCTTATGTGGATATCCTGTATATTTATAAATGGACATCCATATATACAAGTTCAATCTTCCATTATGCATAGGCTTGTATACTGCTGGAACAAGATTTTTTAGTTTGGTTATTTATAATCTCAATTTTAGCTCTTGGAAGAGCTAAAAAACATACTGATGTGGGTGCTCTTAGTGGGCAATAAGGTTTCTCTTATTTGCAGTAGCCAGTTGGCTAAAGTTGAAGCTCCATGACCGAGGGGTCATTGGTTCAACTTTCAATAACGCGGGTATTTCTCTAGTTTAATATTAGTTTTTGTAACTAGTTTATCTTTGTACTTTGATACCAATGAAATAGATTCGAACATATTTTCTATTATAGTGATTGATGTAAGGCCATCTCCAGCCGATGGGGGGAGGCAGGCAAGAGGGGGGTCGTCGGATGGAGATGGAAATTTTTCGGAGGGTAAGGCGGAGGGAAGGGCAATGGGGGGGTCAATTAGGCAGGCAGGCAGGCAGGCAATGGTTTCCTGCCTGCGGGCAGGCATGGCCTGAACGCACCATTGCGCGTCCAGGCCAATGGCGGCCACCCTTTATTTTTTATTTTTTAGTTTTAATTTAAAAAAAATATGTGTGTAAAAAAAATTAAATTATTTTAATTATACATATATGTGAGTAAAAATATTAATTGGTCACTTTTTTTAAAAAAAATAAAACATATATATGTATGTGTAAAAATCCTTAAAATTTTTGTAGAACTTGTGTAAAAAAAAGGGTCAAATTTATATAATAGGTCACATTTTTTTAATAAATAAATTAATATATATATATGTGTGTGTGTAAAAAAATTGGGTATATTTTGATAAACTACGACTTAGTTTTAGAAAAAAATATGACTTAATTAAACTTATTATTATTGCAACTTAATTTGAAAATACAATTTAAAGATCAATTAAACAACTTAACAAATATGATTACAAAGAAACACTAATTCGAAAATAGTTCGTGTGTTGCTCACAAGTGTTCGACTAATTTTTTTTTTCAATTGACTATTGACTTCTTTATTTCGAATGCTGCCGCGACGCATCATATACGATTCCCAGTCAATGTCGTATCTTATAAAATAAGACTTACTTAGACTTATTATTATTATTATTGTTGTTGTTGTTGTTGTTGGGGTAAGTTTTGTTTGCCTCCCCATTCGGCTAGAGATGGCCCAAATTTATTGGATTGTTGGTTCGGTTGGAGATGATAGACTAGGCAAGGCAGAAAGGAAGGCAGACAAGCAGGAAGGCAGGCAGGCAGGCAGGCAAGAGGGAGTAGTTGCCTGCTTCGGCTGGAGATGGCCTAATGATGTATTTCATCGTTTCGAAAAAAACTAAAGGTTTCTCTCCACGGTAATTAATACATCAGATGCACTAACTCGAAATTTTGGATAGTTCAAATAAGCTGCAAAAAGAATAAGAGAACTTAAATTAGTTACAGTATCGAACATTTTTCAATGGATCGAAGCCGACAATATTCTAGTAAAGTGCTCCTCGATTATCTAAAAGGAGAAAAGGGGCATGTTTGTCTGGTATTTGGGTTAGTAGTTTGGAAGAGTAGTATATGAGTATATATTTGTGAAATAATCTCGTTTTGCATAATGAAGTTTGTTTGGGTTTTGAGAGAATAATTCAGGAAATTTGAAGTGTTTTGGTTGTAGGTGCAAGATGTGTAAAACTTTATGTCAAATTATGTTTGTTATGTGAGATAAGTTGTGTAAGAGATAAATTACTGTGTAGGTTTTTTTAGATATAAAAAAATTATTTTGTTTGGTTTTGGGAGAATTGATGGAAAAAATTGTGAGAAGTTAAATATATCTTAAAAAAATAGAATATATGTTTGTCTCGTTTTTTCCAAATATGAAATTATTTTGGAAAATCCGAGACAAACAAGCTCAACAATTCTCAAATCTCACATAATGAACTCCGCGGAAATTTTGTGCTTACCACCGATGTAGAATGAATGTAACCTTGGAGATGTTTTGAAGGATTCTCACATACTGTGGATTTTGTTATCAACAAGATTTATACGACATTTTTTTTTTAAAAGCAACCATTCATACGATATTGTCTTACTATAATTAAATATTAATCAAGATATAATGTAATAAGAAATATTAGAGATAACAAATGCACAAAGCAGAAACGATTCACATTTGGAAATAAGTACATGCATGTGATTCCCAATTAAATACAAATAATTTGAAGAAAAGTCAGTCTCTCCAGATTGATCAAAAAAAAAAAAAAAAAAAAAAAGTCAGTCGCTCGATGGAAAACTCAAAACAGATGGATGGAGTATTTATTTCAGGGCAATTTTTTTAATTGAGTCATACAATAATTTTTATTTGATAATAAAAACATTGTTTATTTATATATCAAATAATTTCCTCAACACTATATTGTCCTATATTCTTATGATTATTATCTTTTTATTGTTCTCAACAATCCACCTCAAGTCAATAATTTATTTATATATCAAATAATTTGAATCTACAAATTAAGCATTACATCACCTCAACTATACTTATGATTATTATCTTTAAGGAAAAAAAAAAGGGTAAGACTCATGGAATCTCTTTATTTGATAATCAATACCTAATCAAATAAATCCCGTATAATCCATCTCCCAGATCTTGCATTGAGGTTGGTTCTCACAGAGAATTCAGTAACAAATTATTCAATTAGAAATGAGTGCAACGTAGAAAAGGGGCTCAATATGCTTAAAATGTATTTTTCCTTCAAATTATCAGTCATCTGTACAAAATTAAAACACAATAAATTAATCTATCCTAACTCAATAGATCTTACAATGATTCGAAGCTTTGAACAGGAGCGGAGAGCTTAAGCTCGTGTGCAGCTTGAAATGAATCCGCTGCTTGCTGAATCGACCCTTCCATTTTATAAACGAACCCGAGATTCAACCATGCATTATGGTTCATGGGTTCCAAACGCAAAGCGTTCATTAAGAAGCTTTTTGCAATAGGAGCCGACTTATGGTCCATCATCATCAATACTTTGGCAGTTGAAACTATACTCGGAACATAATCAGGATCAATGGATAAAGAAACGGAAAAGGAAACAATGGCTTCCTTGTGTTGTCCTTGAGCTTCAAATACTTTTCCTGCAAGAATTTAAGAGAAAAATTGGTTGGGCTAGAGATGGCAAAACTCTATTCATAAGATAAGCAGAAAAGGTTATGAACCTGTCATATGCCAACCACGAGGGGAGTAGAAATTAGTTGCCTTAGCTTTGTCTATGCAAATATATGAATCGAGCCACGACTCGTGGTTTGAATAAAGTCCGGCCAAATCTAACCATGCTTCTACTTCCAATCTTCTCTCGGCTAGTACCTGCAAATTGAAGGAGGAAGATTCTTTATGAAATTCCCCTTTGGAAAGTGCCAAAAATTCTCTGCAAATTTGTTGTTTGCTGTTGAGACTAAATGTGGCACATGGATTTTACAACAATACTAAGTTCACCTTATAAGGTCTTGGTCAATCTTTACCTCTTGAGCTAGCTTTTGTGGTGAGTAAGGCTCAATCCATTTAAGTGGATTAAGCCATCGATCGCATACACATTATTTTGATGCTAGTCTTAAGCATTATAGATTTTATATTAATGATAATGTTCACTTAGAGTGAAAACGGCACACACCTCATTTGTGTTCTCGTGTTTCTTGTGATGTTCACCGGCTCCTTGAATTAATGATAGCAAAATCCTATAAGTTTCTATCGCTTGCTTTGGCTGTTCTTGAGCAATTTGAATGATAGCTTTTAACCTCAAAAGTTCGAGCTGATCAATACCTCCGGTTTCGTCTAAAGCAAGATCAACAATGGCTTCCGCATCTTTGAATCTCTTTTCAGCAGATGCAACAAGAGCCAACAACTTCCATCCTTTTGCGGAATTCCCAGCCGTTATTTTTGAAAATCTCATTGCTTTGTCAAAGGCTGAAGACAAATTCCGTTCAATAGCATGTTCTAGCCCGATGTAAAAGTCCATCTCCGGATCCTCTGACCCCAATGCATGGTCTAAGGACTTAATCGAGTCTCTATATAAATTAACTCTTTCGAAGTCCGAAATGGATATCTTTGCCATATTCCCGTAGCATAGCCCAAGAAACTTATGAGCTCTGCTTAGTATATGCTCGTCTTTTTCTATGCAAATATCAATAACTCTACGTGCAAAATTTATCCCCTCAGAAGATTTCATTCGATCTTGAGCACATAATTTTGCGCCTAGCAAAAATGAAGCTAAATGTGGTTTATGCTTAGCTTCCGAAAAACCCGACACTTTCTTTAGAAGGTCAAGTGCCGCTTGATTCTGACCGGCAGCACTATAGCAAAGAGCGAGAAAGTACCACCTCTCGGCTCTATTATATATACTGGGAAGAACTTGCTCCACGTGATTTGCTAAAGACTCAAATTGCCCAGAAATTGTGAGTGCAAAAGTTAAATGATCCATAACTTCTTGATCCCACTCTATCTCATTATATAGTATCTTCTGCATGAGTATAAACAATAAAAGGATCGATTCCTCGGTACTATTTCTGGGAAATTTTGAAATTTGAGAATGAATGCTAGTTTCAATGCCTCCATAGAGCAATGTGGTAGCTAAGTCCTTTTGTATTTTTGCTAGTCTTTGGGGATTGAGGTTCCATGGCTTTACTAGAGCCCTTCTATATGCAGCAATAGCTTCGTCTAGAGACCCCGACTGTATCCATAGCTTGGGAAGCAACTCTAGTGCTCGATGAAACATTTCTAGCAACTTGTTGTCTTCATTAATTTCGCCATGTATACCGTTTGGTAGAGCTGACTCAACCGTATCCAAGATAAAGTTGCATTCTTTTGCAGCTTCTGTCATTCAAAATACCCCAAAACACAAAGTTGGTCTTTCATCTTATATGAATGCATTACCAATGTGGAAGTGGAACAAAACTAGTAGTAAATAATTACGGTTATAAAAGTTAAAGAACCACGGTTTAGTACCTTTGACTTGTCCAAGCTCTGCTAATGATTTTGCTTTAAGTAAGATTGCTTCAAGAAGTAGACTCACTGAATGCAGTGACATTACACCAACTAGCACACTTCTCCTTTTGGACCGCAATTTTCTTGGGCCAGTTCTCTCGGTAATGGCCTTAGCCATCCTTGGTGATAAGATTCTAATGTCAATTCCTTGAAATACTTGAAGGGCTGCATCAAAATTTCCTCTTTGGTATTCAAGTCTACCCAACAATGCTCTAGCTTCCTAAAATTCATATATAGAATCAATTAATCCACTAAATTCAAGAGTGTTAAGAAATCAAGGGTTATTATTAGAATACCTCATAATTTAAAGAGAGTGCCTCTTTCAAAGTAGATTCAGCTTCATCTACTTGAGCATCTTCAAGTTTTGATTCCCAATCAACAGTTCCAGTTCTTGATGAAATTCCACTAGCAGAAAAATCCCTTGTGGCTAATGACTCTGGGGACTGAGGCACTGTCTCTTCAAATTTGAATTGCTCTCCAGAACAAGCACACAACATTTTTTCTTTTTCTTTTTGCCCACAAAATGGTACACTTTTACATAAATAAAGTCACCTTATTTCCCTTCTTTCTTTCAACAACTGAAAATATATATCACAAATGTAATAAGGGTTGGATCACAGAACAACATAAAAGATGAAGAAAATACAAATTCAAGTGCTAAAGCATTACCATAACCTCAATTGAAAGAAAATATAAAGTAGAATAGAAAATACAGAGCATAGGAGAAATTAAGGTGCAGAAATTGAAGAAGACGGATAGCAAAAGGACACCAAAAGCTGGAAAATTTCTTTTTTTTACCAAAAAGCACAAAGTAATGAAAAAAGAAAATGGCGTTACAATACAGAGCTTTATTCTTACCAAAAAGCAAAGGTTTTGAAAATGGGATTCTTTGTTTTTGGAGATCTTCTAAATTTTGAATTTTTGACTATGGTGTACAAAGAATATGCTTATGTTTTGTTTGGTAGTGTTTGTAATTTGTGATTTTGATTTTGGAGTAGAGACTGAGTATTGCATAGGTGAAGGACTGAGGCATGGGGATGATGTAGTAGCTGTTTTTAAAGATTCCCTCTGTTTCTTTGCATTATTCTTTTTCTTGGGTTTGATGTTCGTTTGTTTTTTTCTAAATTATATTACAAACTTTGAAAAAGACAACAGTGATCTGGGATACACCCTGTCCCTGTGACAGAGGATACAATGTATTAAATCCTTCTATACAACTATGTATAAGTGAATAATAATTTATGATCTAAAAAAAAAGTGAATAATATTTATTACTTATAAAAAAAAAAAAAATTATCAAAAAGAAAGAGTAATATGCAAAAATACCCCCTTTATTATTATTAATTGGAAGAAAATCTTCTGTATTATTTTTATTAGCGAAAAACCTTTTGTGCTAACATTTTATTAGCAAGAAAAACCCGTATTATAAAAAAATACATCCAAATCACAACCCACTATTTTAAACTCAACTCACCATTAAATAATATTATTTTACATTCAAAATAATCTAATCAAAACACATCAATTCAAGTCTTAATTATTTCGCATAATTTTCAAGATAATCTTCAAAATACTCAGTCAAAATATTTTTCATCCAAACCAAACCAAACTAAACAAGGTCAAAATACATTCAAACATGACCATAAATCTTCATTAACGTGTTACATCAACCCAGAGGTGGACCTCGTTGACGAGATCATATGAGTGCAAATAAGGGTGATTAATCTAGTCAAATTAAGGGGAGTGGATTGTTGGATTTTCTCGCAAGATGGGCGACATCCCGATTATTCTTGCGGAACTCCTCGCAGCAAGAGACGGTCTCAAATTGGCTTGGGATAGGCGTATCCATAGACTTGACCTTGAGATTGACTCTGAAATTGTCGTCAAACTTATCAAAGAAGCGGATGTGGAGTGTCATCCCTTGGGAAGCATTATACAGGATTGCAGAGCTCTATTTCATATGCCTTGGGAATGTCGGATATCTCACATAAAACGTGGTGGAAATGAATGTGCGGATGCACTAGCAAAAATGGGTCACAAGAAGACAGAGTATCTGGATATTTTGGAAGAGGCTCCTACGACCTTAGTTCCCCTGCTTTTGGAGGATTTGATGTAATTTTCTTTGTTATCTTTTATTACCAAAAAAAAAAAAATCTAGTCAAATCAAACTAAATCGAGCAAAATTTGAGCCAAATAATTTGCATGCATAATATATTTGTGAAATTGATAGTCATAGTCTTTAAAAGGGAATTGGTTGAATCTAGTTAAATTTAATGTGGACAATTTGAAGCTTATTTATTGTTCACTCCCACAAAGAAAAAGTATTCTTATCTTATGGAAAAATACATTTGAAGCCTTATAAAAATAATAATAATTAAATTTGGTCTTAGAAACTGATTTATGAGTTATCGGCGAATCTTTTGAAACTCCATTTGGCAAATAGTTTCGAATATCGAAATGTTAAAATACTAATAAAATAATAACTAATGAATTTGAAAATTTGAGATATAATCATATTGAAGTTTGCTTATTCGTGTTAGAGAGAGAAAATATGCGGTAGGTATCAAATCAATAGCTTTATAGGTGTTAAAACTTAAAAGTGGTTGATGTCAATTCAATAACTATATAAATCTCAAGTATTATTGGAGTCTTTGGACATGTCTTTGTCTGGGTCGAAACCGAAGACATGGGCCAAAATATTTTCAAAATTAATCTCAAATTGGGTTTAACTCAATTTGGATAAGCTCAAACGGGGACAAATCATTTCCTAAAATAACCTCGATCGGTTTTTCTATTGGAAAATTCTTACATAGACCAGATCTAAGAGCTTAGTGGTAGACCTTGTGATTGTAAATGCACCACATAATGCATTTTGATGATATCATGCTCTCATAATGTATGATGTGGTGTATTTACAATCACAAGATCTAAGAAAAGCTCATAGATCAGGTCTATGCAAGAATTTTTCATTTTTCTGTTCAGTTCTTCATTTTCCTAGCATGAAATTGATGCGTTAAAAGGTTTTTTTTAAAAAAGAAATGGAAATTCCGATAGAAACAATTGCATGGCAATTTTTAAATACTCCTATGATTAAAGAAATGTATCTCCTTTTTGACTTTTTTAAAATTTGCATCATGAGAGTATCATTAAACTTTTAATCTTTACTGACTAATTCACAATTCAAATTCCAAACTACTTTTTGCTCGTCCAACTAGTGTGGACCACAATATATGCACGGTGCTCAATATAAATAGTCATAACACCGAATGCGACTTTAATTTATTTTGCACCTTTAAAGTAACACTTTAGTATCCGAATATTTTCAATTGTTCATGTTTGTTATTAGTCTTTTGCTAAATAATTTGGGTAAAAATCGTAGATCAATACAAATGACCTATTACAAACTAGGGATTGTCTATTTTAGAGTGGGAACTGAACAAACGATTTAGAGCCCTAAAGTACACAAGCATAATTGATCTTCATAATTCTGAGCTGGAGCGGTAGAAATCACGTGTCCTCCTTCGTTGAATACAAGGGTATTTATAGCTAGGATAATATTCCGGGTTGGCCATATTATCCGGGTCAAAACCGTATGAACTAATGTTAGAGTTCGTACAATTTGTTACGCGAGTACAAAGACAAATGGAACACAATAGCCGTTGGATGGGATCGATATCCGTACGGGAATATTCCAAATTCTTGATACGGTCGGAAATACTCCGAGGTCAGATGGACCTTATACATAGTGCATTGCTTCACACGGTCCTGGATCGTTCCGATCCTCATTAATCGAGCTTGCCCCAGTATTAGACTTTTGCCCGTCTACCAAGTCACAACCACGTAATTACCGCGTATGCAATCCAAAACATAGTTTATCACTAACAAAGGTTGTATTTTCTTTTTATAACAACAAAGATTGTATGTTATTGGTAATTTGGTATAGACTATTACGTTTTGAAGTCAATTAAACAATGACTTATATAAATATACATTATTTATCAATTTAGATTTTATAAAATGATTTGAGATTATCTATTTAGATTTTACCAAAGAATGTGTAAATTTATTAGAGTTTTCCTTTTAATTTCTGTAAATGCTTATAGTATTTCATTTAAGCATATATATGAGAAATGGGAATATCCTCGTTGTATCATTGGCCTTCTATTTTTTTTGTACAAATAAATTCTATTTCATATTTAATAAAATGATACAATAAAGTCAAAAAGAGAAGACTATAAGATTAAAGAAAAAAAGAGAGAGAGAGAGAACACTCATTCATAACAAACATTTAAAGGTACCAAACAAAGACACATATATATACTCATGTTTACAAGATAGTGGTCTATTTATCTTGTTTTGAGATGGTGAATACATCGTTACATCAAACACTATATCGAATCGAATGTAAACTAATTACAACAGTTAAACTGCTAGTATTAAACTAGAGAAAATGCTAGTATTAAACTAGAGAAATACCCACATTCGTGGGAGTTGAACCCATGACCACTTTGTCATGGAGCCTCATCCTTAACCACTTGACTAAGGCCTCATCGGTTAGTGGTCTATATATCTACTTTAATCAAACAATCAAGTCACTGAGCAATTTCAATATTTAATTATAAAAAAAAAAAAAAAACAATTTCAATATACATACATGAAATTAATAGCCGTCTAATACTCTCTTTATTTCTAAATACATGTCAAAAAAAAATTCTTAAATACATGTTTAGTAATTCAAGAGAGACTTTTTTTTTTACAATTTTACCCTTTTTCATTAATTAAAAAGAGAGAGATGGGTATGAGAATTGCACATTTTTTTTTTATTTCTTTTCAGGGATGTAATTGTGCCATAAGACTTTTTTTTTTTTTAGGGGTGTCATAAGACTTTTATGCTTATGAGATTTAGGTAATTAATAGTTTTCTTAATCATTGTGCAACAACTTTAAAAGACATGTAATTAAAGGGAGTAGTATCGTAGCAAGTTCCAAGACAAACGAAGATGTTCTTGCATGAAAGTAAGAGCTAAACCGAATCACTTAAACAAGTCTTAGAAAGAAAAGGAGGGTTAAAAATAAGTTTAATAACTTAAAGTATATGTCAGGTATCATTGTACATATCAATTTAGACACTTTAGTCTCTTTGTCAATGACTCAGTCATTTAAATTCAACGGCATTAACATGTTTAGTGAACAATGCCAACACTTACGTACCAAATTATTCGAATATCGTTACTAATTACTCTCGCGAACTAATTTAACTGTGCCTTTAAAAGGTCTTCATAAATCGTTACTTTCATTTAAAAAATTCTAGTTGAAGTTTCTCAAAATTGTTCATTCCATTTATATCTTCCCTTCCAAAAACCCAAATCTTCATTTATAAGCTTTCTACTTCCATTTCCTTTTGTTGATGCACATTTTTTCGTTATTGGTTTTTGCATTAAATTGTAATACTCCGTAATCGATTTCTTATATCTTGAAATGTGTTTGTTGTTAAGCCATATGTTCATTACAGGTCTCTATATATGAATATTAGTATCCGATTAAGGTGAAGTAACCTAAGGCCATCTCCAGTGACTTCAGTCCAGTTTCCCCTTCCCCTTCCCATTTTTCACCACTTCCCCTTTTGCACCCCTTCCCCTTCTCCTTTCCATTTATATAGTCATCTCCAGTGACTCAATCTTCTCATTCCAATTAATTTCAATATTTATTCTTCCCCATTCTCACATAATAATAATAATAATAATAATAATAATAATAATAACAACGGATAATAATAATAATAATAAATATATTTAAGATTGACGTGATTTGGAAATAACAAAAAATAATTTAAGATTGACATTAATAATAAGAAATGAAAATTGGTACACAATAATACAACAATTAATTACTCATATAAGGAAAGCCACCCGCCATCGTTGTTGCCAACAATTAAATTTAATTTGAGTTTATTAAATAAGAGTTACATTTTTAAAACTAAATGACTTTTTAAAATATTACACAAATTAAAGGATTTTCTCTAAAAAAAAAGATTTTTTATTAAATAAAAAAAAAAAATAGGGATATTGCTGGGAGTGAGCAAACTCAATGCGTGAGGCAAGGTGAAAGCCCCTTGCTTCACGCCTTTGAACGATGGGTTACTAGATCAAGGGGAATCTGCATCTTTCACCCCCTTCTTCATAAAAGTTCATCATTTTCACCCCTTCAATCCAACCTCCTCCTCCCCCTCTTCATAGTAGATGCCCTAAGGGCATCTCCAATACTTAAGGGGGAGGGGGAGGGGGAGGGGGAGGGGGAGTGGGAGTGGGTGAGAGAGGGGAAAAATGGAGTGATCTCCATTGATGAGGGGGGAAGGGGAGAGAGGTGAGGCCATCTCCAGTGGGTATGGACTCCCCTTCCCCTCAGACTCCCATTCCCCTCAGACTCCCCTTCCCCTTTAGACTCCTCTTTTTATAGTCATCTTCAGTGATTCAATCTTCTCATTCTATTTAATTCTAATTCTCATACTTCCCCACTCTCACTTAATAAAATGATAATAATAATAATAACAAATAATAATAATAAAATAATAATAACAATAATATCAAATCAATCGTCAACTTCAAGCCGACTTAGTAATAAAAGTTAAGTTTATTACATAAAAGTTATAATATTACAAGTAATAAAATTAAATTAATGTTAAACATTGTATATAAAATTAAAATATTACAAGTTATAATAGTACAAATTATACAATTAATAAAAATTAATGTTAAGATTTAAAAACAAAATACATTTATAACTTGATACAATTAATAATACATTTATACATACATTCAATTAACAACAATAAGCAAAAGAAAAAAAAAAAAAAAAAGAAAGAAAAGATAGGGGCTGGGCGCGTTGCCCAGCCCCAAAAAGAGGTGGGTGGGGCAGTGGATTCATCCACCGCCCCACCCACCTGGGCGGTGGATGTCCACCGCCCCACCCCTCCACTCCTTCCCTCCCCCCTCCTCACTAAAAGGCATTTTTTCATCCCCTCCCCCATGGACTCCCCCTCCCCCCGGAGCAATGGAGATGGCCTGAGTGGGGAGGTCTTTTCCCACCTCCTGGAGGAGTGGGGAGGTGGGTGGCTGGATCGGGGGTGGGCAGGTGGACGACACATGCCTTCTTTATTTTTTTATATTTTGACTTTATTTTGTTATTTAATTAATTTATTTTATAATAAAAATTATTATTAATTTTACTTTATTTTAAAAAAATCTTAACATTAATTTAATTTAATTCCATTTATAATTGCAACTTTTAATTAATAAACTTAACATTAATGTTTGAAATTTAATAACATTGTAAGAAAATTTAATTTGTCTATTATTTTAAATTTTGCAAATTTAACTTTAATTTGTGTTAATTTAGAATAACGTAATTAAAAATAATTTATGAAAATTAAATACATTCAAATTAAATACGATTTATTATTATTATTATTAAGAAATATGAAAATTGGAATTAATTAAAATGAGAAGACTGAATCACTGGAGATGACTATGAAAAAAATATTGGAGAGGAGAATGTGAGTCTGAGGGAAAGGGAAGTCTGAGGTGAAGGGGTGGAGGGAGATCACTGGAAATGGCCTAAATCCGAATCCGAGTGCTTCGAATGTTGAATGGTGTGATTGGAAGATTAATTTGCTCTTTAAACCTCCTTCACCTGCAAAACAAGTGGTATTATTGTTGAACTATTTGACATCTAAATTTCTTCAAATTGTTAAGCGTTGATAATATTGAAAAGAAAATCATTGAACAAAGGTAGCTAAATGAGAAGTGGAGTTGAAATTAAAATTTCTGAAGTGAAATAGTTAAAAACATCTATTTGGAAATGATAAAACAGTGGAATAAAGGGGGGGGGGGGGGGGGGGGGGGAAGATACATGTGCAGCGAAGTCTCTTTGTGCTCAAGAGCTAAAGACAAAAACACCCCATATGCTTTGTCTTACTCCCAAAAAAATTCCTATGTTATTTTAACTTCCAAAAAATCTCTGTGTTTGGTTTTAATTACCACACCCAATCTAAGTAGAATTTTACTTTTGACTTTTGGCGGAATGATAAGATTACCCTTATGTGTTTTTTTTTTTTTTAAATTTTTTTTTTTTTTGAAACCTAAGTATATACTACTTGGATCGAGTGTGGCTTTTAAAACCAAACACATGAGCGTTTTGGGGATTTAAAATGACACATAGGGTTTTTTTTGGGAGTTAGACAAAGCATAAGGGGTATTTTTGTCTTTCAATGTCCGGGGTAAAATTGTCATATCAAAAGCTAAATGTGAACAAATACTTGCAATTTTGACGTTTGAATCACTCTTTTTTTTTAGAGTGTATTTGGCACTTAATTGAGATCACAGGGGGACTTTTGGGAGTTAAAATAACACGGGGGGTTTTTCGGGAGTTAAAATAACACGGGGGGTTTTTCGGGAGTTAGACAAAATATAGGGGTTGTTTTTGTCTTTCGCTCTTGTGCACAAAAGCAAACGGATTATTCAAATGTTATTGTCGGAGGGACTAAAATGTCTCAGTTAATATTTTCAGGGGCTATAGTGATCAATACTTTTAAGGTATGAAAGTCTATTTAACCCAAAAAAGAATGATAGACAAATCTAATGGTCTATTTGAAAATGTTTTGGCTCAATTTCTCGGTTTCACGAAGCTGGGTCAAACCCATTCCAATTATATATTTAAATCTAATAAAGTTCAAAATTATAAATATTGATTCGACACCTACTACTTATATTACTTATATTTTTTATACAAAAATATTGATTTGACACCTATCACATACTTTTTTCTCCCCAGATCTCCACATTCAAACTCAATTTAACTCATATATCAACTTTAAAAAACTACAAAACCAAACATCAAATCCTAGTTCGAATAATGTTTCAAAAGTTCCACTGACTATCCAAACCAAACAACCCCAATTATTTTAATTTTCAGCTCATTAGTCATAACCTTGCCGCTTGGGCCTTTTCTTCGAGTTGGTTGACGATGATTCCCTTTTATCTTAATCCTTGTAGTGTTTTTTGTGATGGTGGTTTCCCCATCTTTGATTTTGTTGAACATTTTGTATGATTTGTACTATTTTGAAGTAATGAAATATTGATGTATAAAAAAAAGTAAATAACTGAAACTATTTTAATAGCTCAAGTTTCAACATTCGCGAATAATCCAACCTGCGTTAATTTTCATATTATTTTAAATCAGTCTACATATTACTTTTTGTCGTAGAATCAACTCTTGATTGATTTAGTGAAATTGACTATTATCTATTGGATCCATTCTCGGTAATGTTGGTAAAACAATAGAGTTGTTTGCTAACTCTAGCAAATAAGTTGAAACTGAAGATTGTGAGTTAAGTTCAGCATAAACATAACAGCTCAAAAGAAATTTACAACTGTAAAAGCTTAAAAGTGCTTATTGTGAGAAAAGGTGAAGCAAAAGCTAAAACTATTCTCACGTAAGGGGTGTTTGCATGGGTTTTTAAAAAAGTCATTTTTTGCTTTTTTTGTGCTTAAAGCATTTTGATAGTGTTTGCAAGTAGGTGCTTCTGTTATTGCTTCTTAGCAGGTAAAAACAGGTTGACAAGAAGTAACTAAGGAGGTGCTTCTTCTAGGTGTACTGATTTTTTACTTTTGCTTTAAGCAACTTTTTTCGAATTTTGCAAAAACACCTCTGTGTGGGATATAAAGAATAAATCTAATAATCTATTTGCAAAATAGTTTGCAAACACACCCAACATTTTTAAAGTATAGTATGCTTATTGAATAAGGAAATAAAGACCAATAGATTCTAAAGCTAAAGTATGGAAGTACCCGAAAACAGAATAACAAATCCAAATCAAGCGTCTGTTCTGTATCTATTATCATCTCTCCTCCCAAACCCCGCGCCGGCCACCTTCTCTACCGGTGAGATTGGCCGCAAATCTATATTCTTTCTTTAATTTTAACTATCTCTTTATACCAATTCAAAACCCTAAAACTTGAATTTCCCCTAATTCGCCATAATCACTAAAACCAGCTTGCGGAATTTCAGAACCCTATGTCTATCAGCACCGGAGGTTTTACAAAGCCAGCATCAAATCAAAACGATGGCGTCGTGTTTAAGCCCATGCCGTCGCTGATTCTTGAGCGATTTAGGGCTATGGTGAAGGAAAGAGAGGAAGAACTTAGGGCTTTAGGTGGTGGAGCTGTGTTTTCGTTGAACATGGATGAAATTGTGCGGATATACGAGACTGTGTTGTCATCGCTCACTTTTAATTCGAAGCCTATCATTACTGATCTCACTATAATCGCAGGAGAGCATAGGGCACATGCGGAGGGCATTGCTGATGCTATATGTGCTCGGATAATTGAGGTATAGCTATATAGGCTAATGGTTGGTGAAATTCACTTTCTGTAATTTGTTGATTTTGGGTCATATCAACTGTATTGGAGTTGTAGATTTTCAATTGTAGCCCAGAAAGTGCACAGAAAAGATGAAGTTTCCTGTTTTGTTTCACATTTTGCTTTTCCAAGTTATTCATTGTTTTGTTTGAGTTTACGCAAAATCTAGGACGGTGTGCGGATGTGAAATTGATATTCGAACGCATTCCAGTCGACACTATTATTGTTGGCTTTAAAATGCGAAATTTAACCAACTTTGATAAGAATTATGTAATTTTTACAAATATGAGGCTTTTATTAGGTTTTACAGTTTTTTGAGTTTAAAATGCAAGATTCTATTTTTCTTCAAGTAAGAAGTGAAACATATCATGGAATTACTCATGTGAAATTAAATAGATGTCCGGGGTTACAAAACTAACAAAAGTACATTTTTCATAGTTTTCCCCACCGAATGTAGGTTAGTTGTGTGGCAATGAATGAAAGAACGAAAGACGTTTCCAATCCCAACAGCAGCTCATGCTAAATCAATTAGCAGCTCAGACAACTGTTGATTTTGCACCATTTTGGCTTGGGTTTTCTCATTTTACTTGAGAAAGTTGGTGGCTCGTCTGATAATACATAGATACTTCTAAAATTTTGTGTGTTGGTATAAGAGTGATGGTTTCTGTTAAGAGCAATTTGATTTTGGTGTCGTTACAATTTTTATTAAGGGACTTGGCAAAAACCACAATAAGACTTGCTAGAATTCTAATTTCAGTTCTTAAATGTGAAACTGTTGGCTCAAATTCAATTTAATTATATCATCTACAATTTTATATTTGTTTCGAACAGTTTATAGGCTGAAGGTCTTTCCCACTTATAAATTCTTGTCTAGAAGAATACTACTTGGTCTCCTTGTCTCTCGACAGATATGTAATATTTTAATTGTTTGATGTGGGGAGAAAGAGAGATGAATCTTGATTATTATCTTCTTTTTGGTGGTTGCTTAGCCACAATATAAGCGTTGGCTGTATTACGCTTGTTAGTTAAATCTCTGAATCCTTATGAATAGTCCACCTTGATTATACATGTGTTGTAGCAGAGCAGTGATTTACATCTTTGATGCTTCAGATGGTTGAGGTCGAAGATTCGAAGACTCATTATTTCTGAAGAGTTTGTATAACTGCTAAAATTGTTGGTGATAAATCAAACTACACGACTCTTATACTTTCCCTTCATTCTTTTCGTTTCTCTGGGCCATCGTCATACTGAAGACTTGTTTTTTTTTTGGGCTCAAAATATGGACTTACGTGTTATCTTTATCATTATACCATTATGTAATCCCTCTTTCCCATTTCTTTTTATAGTTGTTCTCTTCTTATCTCAGCATAGGATATGATGAGGGATATTCTATCCCAAATCGGGTTTGGCCGAACGCAAAGTAACTACATGGCAAGTGCATTACACTTGCCTGGTGGTTGGATGGGTTTGGCCAAACCTAGGAGAGTAAAAAATCACAAAGCAAGTGCAATACACTTCCCTTGTGGTTGGATGGGTTTGGCCAAACCCGGTTTGGACAAGAATTTTCCTATACTGAGATCATCTAATTGTCGATTAGTGATTTATCTGGCTCAAATACCTGGTATTTAGTATTTTTAAGTTCATTATCTGACAATAATTTTTGTCATATTGACATACTGTAGTGATGGTATTCTTTATTTTCAATTTGTGTTTCGCTACTTATCTTTGTGTAACTATAATAATTGAATTTGATTGTTGATTAATGCTTAACTTGGTCTTAAAAAACCATATAGACATATAGTATTCGATGCTTTTCCAATTCCTTCTCTGAAAATTATCTTTACCAGGTTCCAGTTGATCAAAAAATGCCTTCTTTATACCTTTTGGACAGTATTGTGAAGAATATCGGCAAGGAATATATTAGTTACTTCTCTGTTCGCTTGTCTGAGGTGAGCATTATTTGAATTGAATACTAATGCTTATATAAATTGTTGCATGATAGCTGAACTAAAATTCCTCTAACTCTCATCTACGTTTTCTTGGCAAAGGTTTTCTGTGAAGCCTACGCACAAGTACACCCTAGTATGCACTCTTCAATGCGCCATCTTTTCGGCACATGGTCAGCAGTGTTCCCATTGTCAGTACTTCGCAAGATTGAAACGCTATTGCAGTTTTCCCCTTCTTTACTTGGTCAATCCTCTGGCCTGAGTTCTTCGAGAGTTTCTGAATCTCCTCGTCCAACACATGGGATACATGTGAATCCAAAATACTTGGGAGCACAGCATCAGTTTGGACATTCATCAGTAGATATGGTAAGCTTGTAATAAGATTTTTATTCACTTTGCTCCAATCCCTGATTTGTCTCCCTTTCTTGCAAACGTCATTTATAATAGATGTCGCATAGACAAGTTGATTACCCATTCATTTTCTGTTGAAATTCTTGTTCTGTCATTTATGCAAGCAGAAGTGGTGCATTGCAGTTGACCAAGAACTTCATCCTCCCCTGCATGTATTTTTGGTGTCCTATTGATTTAATGATACTTGTAGGTAGGCTAAAAATTTAAGTGATTTCGAGTTTTTTTTTCTTCTCATCGACAACTTGAAGGGTATAATAGGCTTGTCCAAAGATGGGTAAAAGGAAAGTAGTCACTGCAATTAGCCAGTGCTATATGCATGTGGATTATTTTTGAATTTTAATTTACTTAAATACATACTACTAAATGGATGCTAAAACTTATAAGAAGAGCAAAGTAGATGTGTTATTGTCTTAACTCATGATAAGGCGAAGGAGCTTTAACTACTGAAACAGTCCAATTACAAATCTGTTCTGGAACATGACGAGCACGTTGTATATAATTCATGTTATTCATGCAGGTTGGAGCTGAAGGTGTAAGCTGTACTGGTCGTGCAGGCTTTACAACTTCTGGTCTTGGCGCTGTGAAAAGGCCTCTGAAATCAGCTGTCAGGATCGCCAAGTCTGCCTCTTCTTATAGCGTTGGGCATGGAGGGTCATTATCGCCTTCACTTGAAGAGTTTGGTGCAAAAAATTCTCCAAGGAGACTAGCTGTCAGGGCCTCTCCATCTCATGCTGGCATTGATTATCGGCTCAGCAGGGTGATGGACATAGAGGAGGAGACTAATTTCAATCAACATCTCAAAACTTCTTCTGCATATAATTTTTCCAACAGTATTGATCTTCGAGGAACCAGAGCTTTGATTAATGCCTACGGAATAGATGAAAGAGAAAAAAATTTGAAGCCTATACATCAAATAGGTGGGCATTTGGAAGGAAATAGTGTCAACCAAAAGGTAGCTAGGATATGGCAGAACACTGAAGAGGAAGAATTTGATTGGAAAGATATGACCTCAGCATTATCAGATCGGAGTGAAATTCATTCATATCATCAATATCCTGGTAACTCGACGGCCAGACAAAGGTTTACCGCAAATTACGGCGACACATTGGTGAGTGATTACGGTGGCAATAGGTCCAAGGTTCGATTTTATTCTTTTTTTAATGCTTCCTCTGTTTAGGATGTTTCTCATATCAATATATGTTCATTAACTAGTCTTTGGCGACATTTCCAACTTATCCTCACTGCTTTGATTAAATTTAGATGCTCATGATAATGATATTGCTTAATACTTGATAAATATGTTCTTATTAGGTTAAGATTAAACCTCGTTTATGTGACTACTATTCATTTTGTGGATATATGGATCTACAATGTTAGACATTTCACATGATTCTGGCGATCTTGTCAGAATGGTTTGCGACTGTCTTAATGCCTTCTCCCCCCCCCCCCCCCCCCATCAAAACAAACTTATAGTTTCCCCTTCAAAACTTTTTTTTACCATTCTTGCTCTCTAGTAAGTATCAGGCTGTAACCCTACGTATATAATCATTTCCCTTACTTGAATTCAATTTTCAGGCATTCTTTGTATTTTCCAAGACATCCCATTCATCTTTGTCTTTTGCAGTCTGTTCGTGGATCAATTGACAAGATTACAGGAGACATGCCAACTATTGTGGGCACCAGTGAATCCATTATTTTACAGCCTCAGCAGTCCAAGAGCCATTTGAATGCCGAAGGGGGAGGTTTCTTTTCTGAAAGTAGAAGCTCTTTCACTGCTAGTGAGCAAAAGCCCCCAGTAATTGGCCATTTTCCACATACAAATCAAAAGTTTGGTGGGCCCTCAAATGCCATGTCCACGTTCAATTCTACCTATGACTCTCCAGCTCCTGAGTTTCGATCAGCTAATGCAGAAGCTTTAGCCAAAGAATGGCATCCAGCAAAGTTGCCGAATTCACACAACTTTCCCTTGGTTTCTGCTCCTCCGCAAATGCAAATCAGGGGTCATTTTGGCATGGGAAATGGTGGAACTATTACTACTGACCAAGGTCTGAACAAGAGATTTCATTCTGAACATTATTTCAGTTGTCCTATAAGCATGGCACAAGTATATTTGCCTCAAATTCCCAGTCAGCGCCCTGGATCAATTCTCTTAAACAGGCAAAGTCCTGCACAAGATTCTCTAGTACAGCCAACTTTCTTAATGCCTCAGGAGGTCAGACAAAATATTCCCCCGCCTTGTAGTGCCTCAGCTCCATCACATGCAATGGTACCACCTCCAAGTTACGCATACTATGCACAAGGACACGGTCCTCGTATGCAGCCTCCTTTGCCTAACATTAATACCCGAAATATGTCATATCACATACCTGGCACAGCTTTTCCTTCTCAAATCCGGGGTCCTTTTCCTGGCAAAACTCCGGCATTTCCAATTGGTCAAAATATCGGTCAAGTAGCTTCTAACCCTCAGGCTGGGGGAGCACTTTCAGGTTTAGTTGGTTCTTTAGTGTCCCAAGGTTTGGTATCATTAACCAAACAGGTATGCTATATTCCCATTTATTTTATATTTTAGGGTAAATTGCGAGTACCCCCCCTGAGGTAAGGCCAAATTACAAAAATCCCCTTCACCTATTGGATATTATGAAAATTCCCCTCAGCTTTGTCACCATCTTACAATTAGCCCCTTACCCCCTGAAAGTCCCAATTTTGCCCCTCGGGGTTATTTTTAATATCTTATAAAATTTTAAAACTCTGGTACTTATTGTAATATCTCATAAATTATAAAACTAAAATTTATATATTTACCTCAAAAATTTTATAAAATTGTAAACTTGCACATAAGTTTCAATAAATATTAAAAAAAAATCTTATTTACGTATTTATTTAAAGATTAATTTTTATAATAATAAATCAACTAGAATTTCAATAATAAAATGTCATACATATAAAAAATTTATTTACACATTTAATTAAATTAATTAATTTTTAATGTTTATAATATTAAACTTTATTTAGAAATTTTATTTGCACATTGAATTAAATATGATTTTTTTTATAATATTCTTTTTATTTTTATGATATTAAACTTCAACTAAATTTATTAATACAGTATATAAAATTTATTTATTTAATTAAATGTGTAAATAATATTTTTATATTTATAAAATATTGTTATTAAAATTCTATATTATTTTGTATTATTAAACTTTAATTGTTAATAAATATGTAAAAAGATTTTTTTTAATATTTATTGAAATATGTGCAATTTTATCATTTTATCAAGTTTTTGTGGGAAATATATAATTCCTAGTTTTATAATTTATGAGATATTACAATTATTACCCGAGTTTTAAAATTTTATAAGATATTACTAACATTTTAAATAACCCCATAGGGGTAAAATTGGAACTTTTCAGGGGTAACTACTTGTAAGTGGTGACAAACCTGTGGGGTTTTTTGTAATTTCCAATATGTGAGGGGGATTTTTGTAATTTGGCCTTACGTCCGGGGGGAATTCATAATTTACCCTATATTTTATTCTAATAGCTCATTGAGTTGAATTTCTTCACATAAATTTTTATTCATCCACAGGATTCTGTTGTATTGGAGTTTGACCAAGAGAGTCTTAAAGTACAGCATGAATCTGCAATAAGTGCGTTATATGCAGATCTTCCCAGGCAATGCACGAGTTGTGGTCTTCGATTCAAAAGCCAAGATGAGCACAGCAAGCATATGGATTGGCATGTGAATAAGAACCGGACATTAAAGAATCGTAAGGCAAAGCCTTCTCCAAAGTGGTTTGTCACTGTTACTATGTGGCTCAGTGGTGCAGAGGCATTAGGAACTGAAGCAGTTCCAGGTTTTTTGCCTGCTGAGAACAATGTGGAAAAGGAAGAAGATGAAGAAATGGCTGTTCCTGCTGATGAAGACCAGAATGCTTGTTCATTATGTGGAGAGCCATTTGAGGATTTCTATAGCGATGATACTGAAGAATGGATGTATAAGGGGGCCACATATATGTATGCACCACCTGTATTAACAGTTGGAATGGATAGGTCGAAGTTAGGTCCTATAGTTCATGCTAAATGTAGGTCTGATTCTCATGGGATTCCATCTGAAGATTTTACGAAAGAAAAAGGGGTATGCTGTTTTTTCCTATTCATCTCTCTTTTTATAAATGTAATTGGATGTTGCTTAAATATCTTTTGGAACTTCTTTTCTCGACATGATATTACCAACTGCTTAAAGTATGTTCTTATCATGTTATATGTGATGCATATGATGGAGAAAATTCGTTTGAAGAGTTTTGGGAAAGCACAATTATTTTCTTGGCTTCATTCTGGTTCCTTGGGTTATTCAGTAGAAACTTCTCGCCATATTTCAAGATTGAAAACAGAAAACTTGCGCGATTTGTTCAATGTACAAAAAACAAGCAGATCTGCATTGTCTTTGTTTATTCTATATTCTTGTAGTTCAGGCTTAACTCAGATAGATAATCCAACCTTCGTTCTTGCTATGTGTAGGGATCTGTTGAAGAAGGTAAACAAAGAAAAAGGTTGCGGAGTTAGCTTTCTTCAATGGACATCTAGGTCCCCTGTAACATTACATAATTACATAGGTTCTTATAAGTTACTGTCATTTTTCCTTGTATGTTGTAACCATCCAAAATGTTGTACATGTGTAGTGTATCATTCTAATTGTCTTGCAGGAAAAGAAAAGTTAAATTAAATAATGTTGATTAAATCCTTTTGTCTTATCTTCGTTTTTTTTTACCCTATAAAGCGAGAGCACGAAAAAAGGGTTGGCGGGGGGGTGGGTTGGAGAATTGTAATCTAGTTTCTACACTTGCTATTGTATTGCAGGAGCAGTTTATAAGCTGGCAATCTGTTAAGCGCAGAACGGAGTGAGAAGATCTGAAAATCTCGGTCAGAGTAAGAGCAGACAGTCTTGACTCTCGAGGCTACATAGATCATAGATGATGTGTTATTCAGAAAGTAGTCCTTTGTGTTTTTTTCAAGTCCGCTATTGAACTGAAAGTAGACAGGGATGTTATATATTGGCATTAAATTCCTATGTTTATGCTTTAGCCTAGTTCATTTTGATTCAGAAATAAGTGATATTGTTGTTATGAAAATCCATGACATTGAATGCAATTTAATGTTACCCCAACTGTTGCTTTCAGTAGAACTGGAATCTTGAAATTTCGGAAAACTCTTAATTAAATCAAGTCTAGGAGATATCTCCTAGATCTTGTGGTTGAAAATACACCACACCGTTAATTGTGATGATGTGGTGTTCTTACAATGATAATGTGGTATATTTTCAGCGACAAGGTCTAGGAAAATTTCTTAGATCTGGTCTAGTCAAGAACGTCCCTGATATTTCTATGTTTTATCGATCCCTTATTATTGCTTTCACATTATATGAATTGAATATGAGAAATTCTCAGATTACATATCAATCTTTAGCCGCTTTCAGAAGTTGAATAGTAGTTTTCTTTGGTCTTAACAGTCGAAATACTCCAAGTAATTAAATACTACATTATTATTTGAATTCATGCGACATATTATTATTATTATTATTATCATCATTGGTTCAATCATTACACAATTAATTACGAAGACCCCACAACAATAAGGATACTTGAGGACGAGGTTGAGGACCTATGTTGGTTTGATTTCGTTGATATGTACATCTAGATTTTCACTAATATTTATCTTTTGGGATGTTAAAAAATAATAGTTTCAATAAAATTATTTTTCTAAAAAATATCCTCTTACATAAGTAATGATTTGAAATCACCAATTCTTTTAATGGTTAAATTTTTTATCTTTTTAACTATTACCTAAAATTCCGGACTAAATCTAAAATAATAGGAAAAAAGAAAAGGGACGGGGAATATTAGGTTCTCATAAAAGGGAACATACATGCAAAACAAAAAAACGAATTCCACCAAAATTAAATAAAAATCGGCCAAAAGTCTAAATGGGACCTAATTTGGATATGGTATTTGAGGGATTGGGTTGGTTCAGATTCTGATGAACTTCAAAGCCCAGATTTTATCGGACATAGTCCAAGTGAATTTGGGCCGCACAATCGTCTATATATAATTCATCGAATGGAAATGGAAACTATAGAAATAGTTCTAATAGTAATTGCAAAATCTACTGCACCAGTTCTGAGAAATTTTCAGTTGATAAACTAATTGTTATTATCCATACATAAGAATCTGAGTGTGAGAATCGTCGGCGCGAATTTTAATTTGATTGGTGGGGGAAGGTGTAAGATCAAAGATGCGAGGAAGATGTGGAAGGAGATTAGAGAGAGAGAATTCGGGAAGCTTCGCCCTAATTTGTTCACCAGCAGCGTTTCCAAACATCGACTTTCATCCATTCAACTCTCCAATTCCAAGGAAATTATCTCTTCTCATCGTGCTTCGATCAACTCTCTTCAGGTCCATTCTCGCCCTAATTCGACTTTTGGAGTTCGCTAAAATACCAAGTCAAATTGTGAATCATTGCTCAATTAATCCAAATAAATTTTAACAGTTTTTTGACTTTATAAAAGCTTCAATGCTGATTTTGTTTTGTTATGTTGTATAATTACTATTATTTGACTATCTATTAAACAAATAAACTAAGTTGTTGAATACATAGTAAAAAGTCGTAAAAACCAATTATGGACACTGGAAGGTTTTTCATTTTCCAAATATTGTAGGACTTGTTGCTTTATGGTCATTTACTATAGGTAAGTTTGCAGACATTTGGAGTTTTGGCAGCTAATACTACGCAATAATGAAAAATTGGGCTTAATTGAGAAAAAATCATAACTTTGATTTTGGTAGAAGAACTGATAGCTGATTTTCTAATGACAATAAACTGCCCATGATATTCGAACTTTTTTGCAAACAGGTATTTGTTTGAATATTGAAAATTGAGCTGAAGTTTCTTGATATCATGAGATGAGAATGTCAGATAACAATTGGAGAAAAGTTGAGACATTGAATCTGTGAAAGACAAAGCTGTGTTTATAATTATATTGACTCTGTTACTTGTATTTTTGGCTGATTTCGTGTACTTATATTGATTCTGTTAACTTTTGGTGCATCAATATTGTTTCTTTGAGAAAATGTATTTTGCAAATCAATGTAATGTAATGTTATCTTAAAAAAAATTGTGGCCTCATTCTGATCTCAAGATCAGGTTGATTTGACAGAGGGACGTTATCTTCTGGCCGGTGCATCAGATGCAACTGTTGCTGTTTATGATATTCAACGTGCAACTGATTATGAGGGGAGTGGCCTGATTGCAAAGCACAAGTCGGTACTTTTCATTAACAAGCAACACGAGCATGGACATAAATATCCTGTATCCTCCGCCATCTGGTATCCAATAGACACAGGGTTGTTCATCACTGGCTCATATGATCATCACATCAATGTTTGGGATACTAATACCACACAAGTAATGGTTCTTTCCTCCATGAGTTACGATCATACTATTTCCTTTATTTATGACAGTGTAGAGTTCTCAACATTTCTTATGCAGGTAGTAATGAATTTTAAAATGCCCGGAAAGGTTTATAGAACTGCTATGTCTTCACTAGCAAGATCTCACATGTTAATTGCTGCTGGAACTGAAGACGTTCAAGTTCGATTGTGTGATATTGCCTCTGGTGCATTTTCTCACACATTGTCCGGACATCGTGGTATGGCCATTGTGATACATTACAATGCTTGGCATGTAATGCCTCTGTGGTATCCTAAGTTTTGTGGCTCTGCTCTAATAATTACACTTTGATATTTGGTTCCATGTCCTCAAACCATTAAATCCTAATTGTTAACTTACAACAATACCAAGAATGACCTATCCTTTTGTTCTAGGTCTTATTGGCGCTACTACATAAGAATGCGAAGGTAGCAAAAGCCTTGAATATTTCTCATTAGGGGACAAGAAAAAATATCCTATTCTTGGTATGTGCAATAGCGTATAGGAAACCATGATTGACATGGCTAATCCTTCATTATCAGGAGCCATCAATAAGTTGTGAACTATTTTTGTTCTGATATTATATAAAATATTTGCATAGCTGTAGTTAGGTGGGAGTAGGCTAGAAATCAGTTCAAAAGGTGATATGGTGTAGCAGGCATAAGATATCATTCTGATGGTGTCCAAGTGAAATGCCAATTTCTTATTTGATGTACTTAAAAGTTAAAACATGAGTTGGTAACTTTTTGAATACTAATAAGCTAGTTTTAAGTCTAAGTGTGGCAATAATTTTGAAATGGAAGGACTATCAGTTTATCTTTTTAAACTAGTTATAGATCAAACTAATAATTTTCATTTAGTTCATGAAAGTAAAAGGTATAGAAAAGTGCCCAGTGCTTAGTGCTTGAGTTTTAAACTTTTTTTTTTGCTTGAGTTTTAAGTTTCAGCAAGGGTAAGTTTTGCATTTGGAAGATTTGGATTAATAGAGGCTGTACATGTTTCTTTTTTACCTTCATTGCGCTGCTTGTCCTTCAAGATGAAGTTAGGTAACTTCTCTATGGGCATCATACCAATTTGGTGTTGTATGTTTTGGAAATGTATTCATGTGTAGCAATGTATGGATCTTTATGGATTATCTTGTTATGACAGATGGTGTAATGTCATTGGAGTGGTCTACTTCAAGTGAGTGGGTTTTGATAACTGGAGGATGCGATGGTGCTATACGTTTTTGGGACATCAGACGGGCTGGATGTTTTCGGGTATTAGATCAATCCCATTCTCAGTTTGGAAGACGTCCACCTCTCCTAGTGCGCCCATCAACAAATAAGGTTTCCTATATCCTAGGCTACTACGCAAAGCAATTCATGATTGAGATTATTTCATAGAATCAGCTTAAGCGTTTTCTTATTGACATTGTAATGTTTGCCATATTTTCTTTACTTATGAGGGCGCAATTTTTGAGTTGTTTTCATTATCTTATTGGGTCTTCTGCAGAAATCTTCATCGGCAGGCCAAAGTTCGTGTGCAAAAGTCCGAGCACCTCATAAGAAGTTAAATGGAAATGCTTTAAAAAGTCAAGTGAAAACTGCAAAGCAGAGATTGCATCCTGGAATGATATCAAGTCTTGATCGTGCCACAGGCCATTATGGTGTCATAACTGGATTAAAGGTGACTGATGATGGCATGTATCTTCTAAGTGCAGGTTTGCTCTGCTCTTTATTGAAGCGAAATTTTGTAACATGCTTTCATTTCAGTTATTTGTTTCCTGTTTCAAGATTTCTTTTGTAGGTTTGACTTGTTTTACACTGAGCTTCTGTATTAATATATAATTCCTGACTAGAGTAGCTATAGTATGAATCCGATCACTAGACTTGTGAATTTCAGGGCTTTGGGATTCAAAGAAATCACTTACCTTCCATTGATATTTCACCTTGATTAGTGAAGCTTCCTGGGATTGTGTGAGGCAATTATGATACCTAAATGGTTCTAGGGATTTGTACATATCTTGTTTGTTTTGGTCCCTTTCCTTTCAACTCTCGAGTATTCCCTTGTGCCCTATCCTTAATTTGGGCTTAGATGGTAATGGTCAGCCACCCTTAGATCCTCAGCAACTGTTGGTCAAAGGAAAGTATTTTAACAATAAGAATTATTTTACCTAATCTGGTAGATGCTTCATTAGGAAGTCTTGAGCTACAGCAGGGAATTGAACTCTAACCGACCTATATATAGTGCATTGGTTGAGATGATGTTCTATTTAGGGATTCTTCCAGTTTCAAAGTAAACGTGTTGCACTTCTTTTACTGGTCTCAAAATCAGTTTTTTTAGTGTGTAGAGTGTCATAATCTTTGATGCTTTGGTAGAAATGGAGGGCGAATTTCGACATTTTGTTTGCAAATCTTTAATCAATTTAAAACAAAAATTTATATGTGCACTTGGCTTTCAGGTTCTGATTCGAGACTTAGGTTATGGGATATAGAATCTGGGTGCAACACACTTGTAAACTTTGAAACTACCCGTCTACAAAGCAGCAAGGCTATACAGATGGCTGTATCACAGGATTCAGCACTTGTTTTTGTTCCATGCATGAACACTGCAAAAGTAATGGCATTGTCTCCACACTTTCTATTATTGAGGTATCATGTTCTCAAATATATGATCAGCAGTATGACTTTGCTCTCAATTCCTCAGGCGTTTGACATGTGGTCTGGCCAAACAAGGTGGACATTCCGTGGCCACTATGAAAATATCAACTGTTGTTGGTACAATGCTCTAGATCAGGTTCATCTCTCACCGACTCCCTTCTCCCCTCCCTTTAGTATTAATATTTTATGCAACACTTGGTAATACAGTCTTTTGAATCGAATATATCCTTAGAAAAAATCCTAACAATTGCCAAATTTACCAATAAGAAGTCACAGAATCTGTTCATTTGGTTTGATGAAGTAATTAATTACTATCCTGTTTACTGTTGACTCTGCTAAACAATAGATAGATAGGACAGACAGGTGCAAAATAAGCGCCTTATCTGGTTACATCACTATTGGGTGTGCGCCAGCACCTAAACCTAAAATCTTGAATCAAATTACTTGATACTACAAGGTCAAGATTTGTTAGGTAGATGGAGAACCAATTAACTATAAGTTGGAGGAAAACCATTTTTACATCTTTTTTGCATTTGAATAAAGGAACATAAGTAGAACATAAATTTCTTGACACTAATTCATCTGTATTGGACTTGGAGGGTCTTTTGCTCTCATTTTCCATTCTTTTAAAGTCTTACCAAACGGAACTGTTTTTGGAAGAACTGGTTAGTCATATTGGGTTGCGTAATGAAAATTTATCAGAATAACTCCTGATCCTCCTCAGCTATTGATGTTGCCATTTTTTCTGTGTTGACATGTAAAACTGTAATCTTATTTGATATGGTCCTGCATGCTAGTAGTGTTCAAGTCAGCAAAAATTTTCTATATAGAGATGTCTTTAGTGATTGTCTTCATTGAATCCTATTTTGATGATATGATTTGAAGAAGATTTTTTGCAATATTGTGCTTTCGACGTTTTAAGTTTTGATTTTTCTCTATATATTTAATTTTTGTAATTACTGAAAAGTGGTTGTTAAAAACGGGTCAATATCTTGTTGTAGGAATTATACACTGCGGGTAATGATAGACAAATTCTTGTCTGGTCTCCATCCAAACTCAATTTTGATGAAGTGGTATGCTTTTATAAATTGAAATTTTTGACGTACTTGAGGTTAACATAACAAGATCCTGGCCCGGAAACTTACTTTTGATTGAAAATGCAGGATGAATGGAGGAATGGTCAAGCTGCAGTAACTGATCAGGATAACTGGAGTGACTGAGGTTTATTACCTATTCCTTGGTCTTTATGCTTTTGTTTTCTCTATTACTACTTGTACATAGTGTGTGTCTTACAGTTCCATGGCTAGTTAAAATGAAAGAGGATAATAGAGAAGCTAGTGATTACTGATGATCCTGCAGAACAAAATAAACTCTTGTTTCCTTGTATATAATTTATGCTTGCAAATTTTGCATATAGGATGTTATCGATCCTATAAGATTTCTGTTAAAACAAGAAAAAATCAGTGTATCTCGGAATTGTTGTACCCGACCTACAATTTGGATCGTGTTGGATCCTATATGTGGAGCCCACATGATCAAAGGTACAAAATTACTCAGTTCCAGTAAGGATAAGTCGTGTTGCTTCACCGGGAGGTCGCTCTTTGCAAAGGAAAACGAATGGTACAGACATTTTGCTTAGATAACCAATTAGTTGTAATGCAAACTTCTATTTTGAGATTCTTAGATACTCAGGTTGTTACTCGTATTTCTTTTTCAAACTGAACGAACTGTTGCTTCTAGTTCCTCTAGCTAGAGCTTATATTAAAATCTTTCGTCGTTTAAACATTGCTAGTATGTTGTACAGTATAATAACTTTAGTACTAGAGGGATCATAAAAGTAATGTCCAACTTGGTGCCTTGACCTACCATTGTTATAGAAATACAAATAAATAAATTATCTCAATATACGACAATCAATTGAATTATCTCAAACATGAAAAATATGTACCAATGAAATTCTAACTCTTGTCAAACAACTCCACAAGACAAGTAGCCTTTTTATATAGGAATGGCCCGTCTAGATATGATAATAGAGTCATTTCGACTTTCAAATCCACCAATCAAAAGACTTTTCTCTAAAGTCTGAATTCAATTATTATGCTATTTGGAATTTTTTTAAGTTCTCAAGTTTTAGATATGATTAATTTTTTCAAAACAATATTCGGACACATTAAGCTTATGATGTTCAAATAAAAAATTCGAATTTGAATTTATCATAGTATCCGTAAAAAATTGGTAAAAACTGTGAGCTTACCCCTTCGAGGAATTCAATTTTTTTTATGGGCTCAAAATATAAAAAAAACATACTTATAACATAAGAAAAACATTGCCCAGGGTTGTGTGTATACCACTTTGAATATATTTTTGTATTTAAACTGATTTTTAGTATTCGCGAAAAATTGATTAAAACTGTGAACTTACCTCCTTGGAGACAATCTCAATTTTTTCACTGGCTCAAACTATTACAAAACTGATTTGAATCATATGAAAAATTGTCGAGGGTTTTGTACATACCCATATGATTTTTTTTTTGTTTTTATAAGATTTCAAGTATCTGTAAAAAAATTGGCCAAAACTGTGAGCTTACCCCTTTGAGGAATTCAATTTTTTCACGGACTCGAAATATCAGAAAACCGAATTATAACATAAGAAAAACATTGCCAGGGCTGTATACACACCATTTCGAATATATTTTTGTATTTAAACTTATTTTTAGTATCCGCAAAAAAATTGTAAAAACTATGAACTTAACCCCTTGGAGAAAATTTTAATTTTTCCACTGGCTCAAAATATTAAAAAACTTACTTGAATCATACGAAAAATTGTCGAGGGTTTTGTACCTACCCCTATGAACAATTTTTTATTTTTTATTTTTTTTATATGATTTTATGTATCTGTAAAAATTGGCCAAAACTGTGAGCTTACCCCAGAATTCAATTTTTTAGGCTCAAAATATTAAAAAAAAAAAGACTTATAACATAAGAAAATCATTGTCCAAGGCTGTGTACTAACCACTTTTATGTTTTTCTTATGTTATAATTTGTTTTTCTGATATTTTGAATTCGTGGAAAAATTGAATCCTCGAAGGGTAAGCTCACAGTTTTGGCCAATTTTTTACGGATACTTAAAATCTTATAAAAACAAAAAATTGTTCATAGGGGTAAGTACAAAACCCTCAACAAGTTTTCGTATGATTCAAGTCAGTTTTACAATATTTTGAGCCAGTGAAAAAATTGAAATTTTCTCCAAGGGGTAAGTTCATAGTTTTAACCAATTTTTTACAGATACTACAGATCATTTTAAATACAAAAATATATTCAAAGTGGTACGTACACAGCCCTGGGCAATGTTTTTCTTATTTTATAAGTTGGTTTTCTTATATTTTGAGCTTGTGGAAAAATTGAATTCCTCGAAGGTGTAAGCTCACAATTTTCACCAATTTTTTACGGATACTTAAAATCTTATAAAAACAAAAAAAAAAAATTGTAAATAGAGGTAAGTACAAAAACCCTCGAATTTTTTCGTAATATTCAAGTCAGTTTTGTAATATTTTGAGCGAGTGGAAAAATTAAAATTTTCTCCAAAGGGTAATTCAAAGTTTTAACCAATTTTTTGCGGATACTATAAATCAGTTTAAATACAAAAATATATTCAAAGTGGTACGTACACAACCCTGAACAAATTTTTTATTATTTTATTATTTTATAATTTTATAAGTCGGTGTTCTGATATTTTGAGCCGGTGGAAAAATTAAATTTCTCGAAGGGGTAAGCTCACAGTTTTGTGCAATTTTTTTTACGGATACATAGAATCATATAAAAAAATTGTTCATAGGGGTATGTACAAAACCCTCGACAATTTTTCGTATGATTTAAGTCAGTTTTGTAATATTTTGAGCCAGTGAAAAAATTGAAATTTTCTCCAACGGGTAAGTTCCCAATTTTAATCAATTTTTTACGGATACTAAAAATCAGTTTAAATACAAAAATATATTCAAAGTGGTACATGTACAAACCTGGACAATGTTTTTCTTATGTTATAAGCCCCTTTTTTGATAATTTGATCCCGTGGAAAAATTGAATTCCTCGAAGGGGTAAGCGAACATTTCTGGCCAATTGTATACGGATACTTAAAATATTATAAAAAGAAAAAAATTGTTTCATAATTGAAAGTACAAAACCCTCATAATTTTCCGTATGGTTCAAGTCTGTTTTGTAATATTTTGAGCCAGTGGAAAAATTAAAATTTTCTCCAAGGGGTTAGTTCTCAGTTTTAACCAATTTTTTGGGGATACTACAAATCAATTTAAATACAAAAATATATTCAAAGTGGTACTTACACAGCCCCAGACAATGTTTTTCTTATGTTATAAGTCGATTTTCTGATATTTTGAGACCGTGGAAAAATTGAATTCCTCGAAGAGGTAAGCTCACAGTTTTGACCATTTTTTTACGGATACTTAAAATCATATAAAAATAAAAAAATTGTTCATAGGGGTAAGTACAAAACCCTCGATAAATTTTCGTATGATTCAAGTCAGTCTTGTAATAGTTTGAGTAAATGGAAAAATAGAAATTTTCTCCAACGGGTAATTTCACAGTTTTAACCAATTTTTTGCGGAAACTAAAAATCAGTTTAAATACAAAAATATATTCAAAGTGGTACGTACACAGCCGTAGACAATTTTTCTCTTATTTTATAAGTCGATTTTCTGATATTTTGAGCCCGTGGAAAAATTTAATTACTCGAAGGGGTAAGCTCATAGTTTTTGCCATTTTTTTACGGATACTTAGAATCATATAAAAAAAAAATTGTTCATAGGGGTATGTACAAAACCCTCAACAATTTTTCGTATGATTCAAGTCAGTATTGTAATATTTTGAGCCAGTGGAAAAATTGAAATTTTCTCCAACAAGTAAGTTCACAGTTTTAACCAATTTTTTTGGGATACTAAAAATCAGTTTAAATACAAAAATATATTCAAAGTGGTACGTGCAAAACCCTAGACAATGTTTTTCTTATGTTATAAGTCGGTTTTCTGATATTTTTGAGCCCGTGGAAAAATTAATTTTTTCCCGAAGGGGTAAGCTCACAGTTTTGGTCAATTTTTTACGAATACTTAATTATTATAGAAAGAAAAAAATGGTTCATAAGGATAAGTTCAAAACCCTCGACAATTTTGATTCAAATAAGTTTTGTAATATTTTTAGCTAGTGAAAAAATTGAAATTTTCTCTGGGCAATGTTTTTCTTATTTTATAAGTCGGGTTTATGATATTTTGAGCTTGTGGAAAAATTGAGTTCTTCGAAGGTGTAAGCTCACAATTTTCACCAATTTTTTACGGATAATTAAAATCTTATAAAAACAAAAAAAAAATATTATTCATAGAGGAAAGTACAAAAACCCTCGAATTTTTTTTGTAAGATTCTAGTCAGATTTGTAATATTTTGAGTGAGTGGAAAAATTAAAATTTTCTCCAAGGGTTAAGTTCAAAGTTTCAACCAATTTTTTTGCGGATACTACAAATCAATTTAAATACAAAAATATATTCAAAGTGGTACGTACATAACCCTGAACAATTTTTTTCTTATTTTATAAGTCGATTTTCTGATATTTTGAGCCCGTGGAAAAATGAATTCCTTAAAGAGGTAGGCTCACAGTTTTGGGCAATTTTTTATGGACACTTAGAATCATATAAAAAAATTGTTCATAGGGGTATGTACAAAACCCTCGACAATTGTTTGTATGATTCAAGTCAGTTTTGTAATATTTTGAGCCAGTGAAAAAATTTAAATTTTCTCCTACGGGTATGTTCACAATTTTACCAATTTTTAGCGGATACTAAAAATAAGTTTAAATACAAAAATATATTCAAAGTGGTATGTGCACAACCCTGAACAATGTTTTTCTTATGTTATAAGCCGGTTTTCTGATATGTTCAGCCCGTGGAAAAATTGAATTCCTCGAAGGGGTAAGCGCACATTTCTGAACAATTTTTTACGGATACTTAAAATATTATAAAAAAAAAATATTGTTCATAAGTGAAAGTACAAAACACTCGATAATTTTTCATATGGTTCAAGTCAGTTTTGAAATATTTTGAGCCAGTGGAAAAATTGAAATTTTCTCCAAGGGTAAGTTCACAGTTTTGAACAATATTTTGCGGATATTACAAATCAGTTTAAATACAATTATATATTCAAAGTTGTACTTACACAGCCCTGGACAATGTTTTTCTTATGTTATGTATCGGTTTTCTGATATTTTGAGACCGTGAAATAATTGAATTCCTCGAAGGGGTAAGCTCACAGTTTTGACCAATTCTTTTCGGATACTTAAAATCATATAAAATTAAAAAAATTGTTCATAGAGGTAAGTACAAAACCCTCGATAAATTTTCATATGATTCAAGTCAGTTTTGTAATATATTGAGTCAGTGGAAAAATAGAAATTTTCTCCAACGGGTAAGTTCACATTTTTAAGCAATTTTTTGCGGATACTAAAAATAAGTTTAAATACAAAAATATATTCAAAGTGGTACGTGTGCATCCCTAGAAAATGTTTTTCTTATTTTATAAGTCGGTTTTCTAATATTTTGAGCCCGTGGAAAAATTGAATTCATCAAAGGGGTAAGCGCACAATTTTGGCCAATTTTTTATGGATAATTAAAGTATTATAAAATAAAAAAAAAATTGTTCATAAGTGTAAGTACAAAACCCTTGATAATATTTCGTATGATTCAATCCAATTTTGTAATATTTTGAGCTTGTGGAAAAATTGAAATTTTTTGGAATAAGTTCACAGTTTTAACCAATTTTTTGCCGATACTAAAAATATATTCAAAGTGGTACGTACACTGCCCTTGGCAATGTTTTTATTATGTTCTAAGTCGATATTATGATATTTTGAGCCCGTGGAAAATTGAATTCCTCGAATGGGTAAGCTCACGGTTTTGGCCAATTTTATACGGATACTTAAAATCATATAAAAATAAAAACAATATCTAGGGGTAAGTACAAAACCGTCGATAAATTATCATATGATTCAAGTCAATTTGGTAATATTTTGAGTCAGTGAAAAAATAGAAATTTTCTCCGAGGGGTAAGTTAACAGTTTTAACCAATTTTTCGTCGATACTAAAAATCAGTTAAAATACAAATATATGTTCAAAGTGGTATGTACAAAGCCCTGGGCAATGTTTTTCTTAGTTATAAGTCGATTTTTTGATACTTTGAGCCCATGAAAAAATTGAATTCCTCGAAGGGGTAAGCTCACAGTTTTGGCCATTTTTTACGGATACTTAAAATATTATTAAAAAAAATTGTTTATAGGGGTAAGTACAACACCCTCGAAAAATTTCGTATGATTCAAGTCAGTTTTGTAATATTTTGAGCAAGTGGAAAAATTTAAATTTTCTCCAATGGGTAAGTAAGTTCACAATTTTAACCAATTTTTCGCGGATACTAAAAATCAGTTCAAATGCAAAAATATTTTTAAAGTGGTATGTGCACAGCCCTGGACAATGTTTATCTCATATTATAAGTCAGTTTTATGATATTTTGAGCCATTGGAAAAATTGAATTTCTCGAAAGGGTAAGTTCACAGTTTTGGCCAATTTTTTATAAAAACTTCAAATATTATAAAAAGGAAAACATTGTTCATATAAGGGTAAGTACAAAACCCTCGACAATTTTTGGTATGATTCAAGTCAGTTTTGTAATATTTTGAGCTAGTGGAAAACTTGAAATTTTCAACAAGGGGCACAATTTCAACCAATTTTTTGCGGATGCTAAAAATTAGTTTAAATACAAAAATATATTCAAAATGGTACGTGCACAACCCTGGATAATGTTTTTCTTATGTTATAAGTCGGTTTTATGATATTTTGAGCCCGCGGAAAAATTGAATTCCTCGAAGGGGTTATCTCATAGTTTTGGCCATTTTTGTACTGATACTTAAAATCTAATAAAAATAAAAATATTTTTCATAGTGGTCAGTAAAAAACCCTTGATAGTATTTCGTATTATTCAATCCAGTTTTGTAATATTTTGAACTTGTGGAAAAATTGAAATTTTCTCGAATAAGTTCACAGTTTTAACCAATTTTTTGCCGATATTAAAAATCAGTTTAAATACAAAAATATATTCAAAGTGGTACGTACACATCCCTGGGCAATGTTTTTCTTATGTTATAAGTCGATTTTATGATATTTTGAGCCCGTGGAAAAATTGAATTCCTCGAAGGGGTAAGCTCACGGTTTTGGCCAATTTTATATGGATACTTAAAATCATATAAAAATAAAAAAAATATCTAGGGGTAAATACAAAACCGTCGATAAATTTTCATATGATTCAAGTCAATTTGGTAATATTTTAAGTCAGTGAAAAAATAGAAATTTTCTCCAAGGGGTAAGTTCACAGTTTTAACCAATTTTTCGTCGATATTAAAAATCAGTTAAAATACAAATATATATTCAAAGGGGTACGTACACAGCCCTGGGCAATGTTTTTCTTATGTTGTAATTCGATTTTTTGATATTTTGAGCCCATGAAAAAAATTGAATTCCTCAAAGGGATAAGCTCACAATTTTGGCCAATTTTTAGGGATACTTAAAATATTATTAAAAAAAATTGTTCATAGGGGTAAATACAACACCCTCGAATTTATTTTGTATGATTCAAGTCAGTTTTGTAATATTTTGAGCCAGTGGAAAAATTTAAATTTTCTCCAAGGGGTAAGTTCACAATTTTAACCAATTTTTCGCGGATACTAAAAATCAGTTCAAATACAAAAATATATTCAAAGTGGTACGTACACAGCCCTGGACAATGTTTTTCTCATGCTATAAGTCGGTTTTATGATATTTTGAGCCATTGGAAAAATTAAATTTCTCGAAGGGGTAAGTTCACATTTTTGGCCAATTTTTTACATAAACTTCAAATATTATAAAAAGGAAAAAATTGTTCATAAGGGTAAGTACAAAGCCCTTGACAATTTTTGGTATGATTCAAGTCAGTTTTGTAATATTTTGAGCTAGTGGAAAAATTGAAATATTCGACAAGGGGCACAATTTCAACCAATTTTTTGCGGATGCTAAAAATTAATTTAAATGTAAAAATATATTCAAAGTGTTATGTGCACAACCCTGGACAATGTTTTTCTTATGTTATAAGTCGGTTTTATGATATTTTTAGCCCGTGGAAAAAATTGAATTCCTCGAAGGGGTAAGCGCATAGTTTGGGCCATTTTTTTATGGATATTTAAAATATTATAAAATAAAAAAAATTGTTCATAAGTGTAATTACAAAACCCTCGATAATTTTTCAAATGGTTCAAGTCAGTTTAGTAATATTTTGAGCCAGTGGAAAAATTGAAATTTTTTCCAATGAATAAGTTCACAGTTTTAACCAATTTTTCGCGGATACTACAAATCAGTTTAAATACAAAAATATATTCAAAGTGGTAGGTACACATCCCTGGGCATTGTTTTTCTTATGTTATAAGTTGGTTTTTTGATATTTTGATCCCGTGGAAAAATTCTGATATTTCTGATATCACTCGCACAGATGGATATCTACTTCTCACAACACTCAGTTTTATAGAAATCACTCAGATTTATGTGTTTGGATTGTTTCTTCAACTCGGCTTTGTCAATAGATGACTTAGCTGATAGTTGAGTTCTATCAGTTGTTGTGTTGTTGTCTCTAACGTTTGAACGGATCTATTTATACTCGATAATTCGAATTCTGCCCGTTTAAGTGAGACAGATTTCAGATCTTCCTCGAGTTCCGGTCCTACCTTAAACGGCTCCCTGCAACTGTTCATTGTACGGATATGTCAGTTGCATTAAATGCACCATGTTGATACGAGGTTTTTGAATTAAATCCTTCAATCATTTGTCATTAATACCCTTCTCAGACAGCATTTATTACATCAACTGCATTTATTACCGTTGGAATAACTTCTGGTCTCTTTCCACTCTTCTGATCGAATCTACTCTGCTGCTGAACACTCTGTTGATTCAAATCGAACTTATCTGATTTGACTCTGCTGATATCCACCAATATGATTCCATACTCAGCTTAAGATCACTAGTCTTAAAGACTGAAATTTAATCTTCTGATTTTACTTGTCTTCTTGATTGAATTTTTTCAGAGATTTGCTAAGCTTCCATTACTTAGCTGATGACTTTTGGAAATCATCAAAACCTTCCTTCACTTCTCCATCTTCATCCAACAGTACGTACACAACCCTGGGCAATTTTTTCTTATCTTATAAGTCGGTTTTCTAATATTTTGAGCCCGTGGTAAGCTCACAGTTTTGGTCAATTTTTCACGGATAATTAAAATCTTATAAAAACAAAAAATATTGTTCGTAGGGGTAAGTACAAAACCCACCATAATTTTTCGTATGATTCAAGTCGGTTTTCTAATATTTTGAGCACGTGGAAAAATTGATTTCCTCGAATGGGTAAGCTCGCTGTTTTGGCCAATTTTTTACGGATACTTAAAATATTATAAAAAGAATTTTATTTTTATATGCGTAAGTACAAGAACCTCAACAATTTTTCGCATGATTCAAGTAAGTTTTTTAATAATTTGAGCCAGCGGAAAAATTGAAATTTTCTCCAAGCGGTAAGTTCATAGTTTTTACCAATATTTTGCGGATACTAAAAATCAGTTTAAATAAAAAAAATCTGAAAAGTGGTACTTACACAGCCCTTGGCAATGTTTTTCTTATGTTATAAGTTGGTTTTCTGACATTTTGAGCCCGTGGAAAAATGTAATTCCTAGAAGGGGTTAGCTCATAATTTTGGCCTTTTTTTTTACGGATACTTAAAATCTTATAAAAACAAAAATATTGTTCATAGGGGTAAAGTACAAAACCCTCGATAATTTTTCGTATGATTCAAGTAAGTTTTTTAATATTTTTAGACAATGGAAAAATTGAAATTTTCTCCAATGGGTAAGTTCATAGTTTTTAGCTTTTTTTTTGCGGATACTAAAAAATTAGTTTAAGTAAAAATATATATTCAAAGTGGTGCGTTCACCTAATTGGGCAATGTTTTTCTAATGTTATAAGTCGGTTTTCTGATATTTTGAGTCCGTGGAAAAATTGATTTCCTCAAGGGGTAAGCTCACAGGTTTGGTAGATTTTTTATGGATACTTAAAATATTATAAAAAGAAAAAAATTGTTTATAAGGGTAAGTACAAAACCCTCAACAATTTTTCGTAAGATTCAAGTAAGTTTATTAATTGAGACAATGGAAAAAATGAAATTTTCTTCAATGGGTAAGTTCATAGTTTTTACCATTTTTTTGCAGATACTAAAAATTAGTTTAAATAAAAAAAATATATTCTAAGTGGTGTGTTCACATAATTGGGAAATGTTTTTCTTATGTTATAAGTCGGTTTTCTGATATTTTGAGCCCGTGGAAAAATTGATTTCCTCGAAGGGATAAGCTCACAGTTTTGGCATATTTTTTACGGATACTTAAAATATTATAAAAAGAAAAAAATTGTTAATAAGGGTAAGTACAAAACCCTCAACAATTTTTCGTATGATTCAAGTAAGTTTTTTAATATTTTGAGCCAGTGGAAAAATTGAAATTTTCTCCATGGGGTAAGTTCACAATTTTAACCAATTTTTTGTCAGGTACTAAAAATCAGTTTTAATACAAAAATATATTCAAAGTGGTGCGTGCACATCCCTGGATAATGTTTTTTTTATGTTATAAGTCTGTTTTATGATGTTTTGAGCCCGTGGAAAATTTGATTTCCTCGAAGGGGTAAGCTCATAGTTTTGGCCAATTTTTTACGGATACTGAAAATTTTATAAAAAGAAAAAAAAATTATAAGGGTAAGTATAAAACCCTCAACAATTTTTCGTATGATTCAAGTAAGTTTTTATATATTTTGAGCCAATGGAAAAATTGAAATTTTCTCCAATGGGTAAGTTCATACTTTTTACCATTTTTTTGAGGATACTAAAAATTAGTTCTAATACAGAAATATATTCAAAGTGGTAAGTTCACGGCCCTGGACAATGTTTTTCTTATGTTATAAGTCGGTTTTCTGATATTTTGAGCCCGTGGAAAAATTGATTTCCTCGAAGGGGTAAGCTCATAGTTTTGGCCAATTTTTTACGGATACTTAAAATTTTATAAAAAGAAAATATAATTATAAGGGTAAGTAAAAAACCCTCAACAATTTTTCGTATGATTCAAGTAAGTTTTTTAATATTTTGAGCCAATGGAAAAATTAAAATTTTCTCCAATGGGTAAGTTCATAGTTTTTACCATTTTTTGGGGGATACTAAAAATTAGTTTAAATACAAAAATATATTCAAAGTGGTAAGTTCACAGCCTTGGACAATGTGTTTCTTATGTTATTTGTTGGTTTTCTGATATTTTGAGCCCGTGAAAAAATTGATTACTTCGAAGGGGTAAGCTCACAGTTTTGACCAATTTTTACGGATACTTAAAATATTATAAAAACAAAAAAGGTTGTTTGTAAGGGTAAGTACAAAACCCTCAACAATTTTGCGTATGATTCAAGTAAGTTTTTTAATAGTTTGAGCCAATTGAAAAAATGAAATTTTTTCCAACGTGTAAGTTCAAAATTTTAACCAATTTTTTGCGGATACTAAAAATAAGTTCATAGTTTTTACCAATTTTTTGCGGATACTAAAAATAAATTTAAATAAAAAATATATTCAAAGTGGTGCATTCACAGCCTTGGGCAATGTTTTTATTTTGTTATAAGTCGGTTTTCTGATATTTTTAGCCCGTGAAAAAATTGATTTCCTCAGAGGGGTAAGCTCACAGTTTTGGCCAATTTTTTACGGATACTTAAAATATTATAAAAAGAAAAATAAATTATAAGGGTAAGAACAAAACCCTCAACAATTTTTCGTATGATTCAAGTAAGTTTTTTAATATTTTGAGCTAGTGGAAAAATTGAAATTTTCTACAATGGGTAAGTTCATAGTTTTTACCAAATTTTTGCGGATACTAAAAATCAGTTTAAATAAAAAAATTATTCAAAGTGGTGCATTCACAACCTTGGGCAATGTTTTTCTTATGTTATAAGTCAGTTTTCTGATCTTTTGAGCCGGTGGAAAAATTGATTTCCTGGAAGGGGTAAGCTCACAGTTTTTGCGATTTTTTTACGGATACTTAAAATATTATAAAAAGTAAAGAATTGTTTTTAAGGGTAAGTAAAAAACCCTCAACAATTTTTTATATAATTCAAGTCAGTTTTTTAATATTTTGAGCCAGTGGCAGAATTTTCTCCAATGGGTAAGTTCATAGTTTTTACCATTTTCTTGGGATACTAAAAATTAGTTTAAATACAAAAATATATTCAAAGTTGTGCGTTCATTGAATTGAGCAATGTTTTTCTTATGTTATAATTCGGTTTTCTGATTTTGAGCCCATGGAAAAATTGATTTTCCTCGAAAGGGTAAGCTCACAGTTTTGGCTAATTTTTTACGGATACTTAAAATATTTTAAAAAAAATGTTTATTAGGGTAAGTAAAAAACCCTCAACAATTCTTCGTATGATTCAAGTAAGTGTTTTAATATTTTGAGCCAGTGGAAAAATTGAAATTTTCTCCAAGGGGTAAGTTCACAATTTTAACCAATTTTTTGAGGATACTAAAAATTAATTTAAATAAAAAAATATATTCAAATTGGTGCGTTCACAGTATTGGACAATGTTTTTCTTATGTTATAAGTCGTTTTTCTGATATTTTGAGTATGTAGAAAAATTGATTTCCTTGAAAGGGTAAGCTCACTGTTTTGGCCAATTTGTTACGAATACATAAAATATTATAAAAAGAAAAAAATTGTTTATATGGGTAAGTATAAAACCCTCAACGATTTTTTGCATGATTCAAGTAAGTTTTTTAATATTTTGAGTAAATGAAAAAATTGAAATTTTCTCCACGCGGTAAGTTCATAGTTTTTACCAAATTTTTATGAATACTAAAAATCAGTTTAAATACAAATATATATTCAAAGTGGTGCTTACACAGCCCTGGGTAATGTTTTTCTTATGTTACAAGTCGGTTTCTGACATATTAAGCCCGTGGAAAAACTGAATTCCTCCAAGGGGTTAGCTCACAGTTTTGGCCTTTTTTTTTTAAGGATACTTAAAATCTTATAAAAATAAAAATATCGTTCATAGGGGTATGTAAAAAACCCTCGATAATTTTTCTTATGATTCAAGCCAGTTTTGTATATTTTGAGCCAGTGGGAAAATTGAAATTTTCTCCAAAGGGTAAGTTCAGAGTTTTAACCAATTTTCGCGAATACTAAAAATCAGTTTAATTACAAAAATATATTCAAAGTGGTACTTGCACAACCCTGGACATCTTTTCTCTTATGTTATAATTAAGTTTTCTGGTATTTTGAGCCTGAGGAAAAATTGAATTCCTCGAAGGGTTAAGCTCACAGTTTTGGTCAATTTTTTACGGATACTTAAAATATTTTTAAAATAAAAAATTCGTTCAGGGCAAGTACAAAACCCTCGACAATTTTTCGATTCAAGTAAGTTTTGTAATATTTTGAGCTATTGAAAAAATTGAAATTTTCTCTAATGGGTAAGTTCACAATTTTAACCAATTTTTTGTGGTTAATAAAATTCAGCTTAAGTACAAAAATACATTAAAAGTTGTAAGTTCACAGCCCTGGACAATGTTTTTCTTATGTTATAAGTCAGTTTTGATATTCTGAGCACGTGGAAAAATTGATTTCCTCGAAGGGGTAAGTTCACATTTTTGGCCAATTTTTTACGGATCCTTAAAATATTATAAAAAGAAAAAAATTGTTCATAAGGGTAAGTACAAAACCCTCAACAACTTTTTGTATGATTCAAGTAAGTTCTTTAATATTTTGAGCCAGTGAAAAAATTGAAATTTTCTCCAAGTGGTAAGTTCATAGCTTTTACCAAATTTGTGCGTATACTAAAAATCAGTTTAAATACGAAAATATATTCAAAGTGGTGCATACACAGCCGTGGCCAATGTTTTTCTTATGTTACAAGTCGTTTTCTGACAATTGAGCCCGTTGAAAAATTGAATTCCTCAAAGGGGTTAGCTCACAGTTTTGGCCTTTTTTTTTAAGGATACTTAAAATCTTCTAAAAATAAAAATATCGTTCATAGGGGTAAGTACAAAACCCTCGATAATATTTAGTATGATTCAAGCCAATTTTGTATATTTTGAGCCAGTGGGAAAATTGAAATTTTTTCGAAGGGGTAAGTTCACAGTTTTAACCAATTTTTCGCGATTACTAAAAATCAGTTTAATACAAAAATATATTCAAAGTGGTACTTGCACAACCCTGGGCAATGTTTTTCTTATGTTATAATTTAGTTTTCTGATATTTTGAACCTGAGGAAAAATTGAATTCCTCGAAGGTGTTTGGCCAATTTTTTACGGATACTTAAAATATTTTAAAAAGGAAAAAATTGTTCAGGGTGAGAACAAAACCCTCGACAATTTTCCAAATGATTCAAGTCAGTTTTGTAATATTTTGAGCTAGTGGAAAAATTGAAATTTTCTCCAACTGGTAAGTTAACAATTTTAACCAATTTTTTGCGGATACTAAAAATCAGTTTAAATACAAAAATATATTCAAAGTGATAAGTTCACATCCCTGTACAATGTTTTTCTTATGTTATAATTCAGTTTTCTAATATTTTGAGCCCGTGAAAATATTGAATTCCTCCAACGAATAAGCTCATTGTTTTGGTCAATTTTTTATGAATATTTAAAATCATATAAAAATAAAAATAAAATTGTTCATAGGGGTAAGTACAAAATCCTCGACAATTTTTCGTATGATTCAAGTAAGTTTTTAATATTTTGAGCCAGTGGAAAAATTGAAATTTTCTACAATTACGTTCCTAGTTTTTACCAAATTTTTGCGGATACAAAATATCAGTTTAAATAAAAAAAAATATTTTCAAAGTGGTGCGTTCACATCATTGGACAATGTTTTTCTTATGCTATAAGTCGGTTTTCTGATATTTTGAGGCCGTTGAAAAATTGATTTCCTTGAAGGGGTAAGCTCACAGTTTTGGCCAATTTTTTATGGATACTGAAAATATTATAAAAAGAAAAAATTGTTTAACAGGGTAAGTACAAAACCCTCAACAATTTTTTGTATGATTCAAGTAAGATTTTGAATCTTTTTAGCCAGTAGAAAAACTGAAATTTTCTCGAAGGGGTAAGTTTAGAGTTTTTACCAAATTTTTACGGATACTAAAAATCAGTTTTTATTCAAAAATATATTCAAAGTGATTACGCAGCCTTGGGCAATGTTTTTCTTATGTTACAAGTCGGTTTTCTGACATTGAGCCCGTGGAAAATTTTACTTCCTCAAATGGATTAGCTCACAGTTTTAGCCATTTTTTTTTAAGGATACTTAAAATCTTATAAAAATTAAATATCGTTCATAGGGGTAAGTATAAAACCCTCGATAATTTTTCGTATGAATCAAGTAAGTTTTTTAATATTTTGAGCTAGTGAAAAAATTGAAATTTTCTCCAAGCGGTAAGTTCATAGTGTTTACCAAATTTTTGCGGATACTAAAAATCAGTTTAAATTTAAAAATATATTTAAAGTTGTACATACATTGCCCTGGGCAATGTTTTTCTTATGTTATAATTCGTTTTTCTGATATTTTGAGCCCGTGGAAAAATTGAATTACTTGAAGGGGTAAGCTCACAGTTTTCGCCAATATTTTACGTATACTTAAATATTTAAAAAAAAAATTGTTCATTAGTGTAAGTACAAAACCCTCGACATTTTTTCGTATAATTCATGTTAGCTTTGTAATATTTTGAGCCAGTGAAAAAATTAAAATTTTCTCAAAGGGATTAGTTCAAAATTTTAACCAATTTTTTGTGGATACTAAAAATCAGTTAAAATAGAAAAATATATTCAAAGTGGTACGTGCACAGCCCTGGAGAATGTTTTTTCTGATATTTTGAGCCTGTGGAAAAATTGATTTCCTCGAAAAGGTAAGCTCACAGTTTTGGTGAATTTTTTACCGATACTTAAAATATTATAAAAATTAAAAAAAATTGTTTATAAGGGTAAGTAAAAAACCCTCACAAATTTTCATATGATTCAAGTAAGTTTTTTAATATTTTGAGCTAGTGGAAAAATTTAAACTTCCTCCAAGGGGTAAGTTCATAGTTTTTACAATTTTGCGGATACTAAAAATCAGTTTAAATACAAAAATATATTCAAAGTGATAAGTTCACAGCCCTGGACAATGTTTTTCTTATTTTATAAGTCGGTTTTATGATATTTTGAGCTCGTGGAAAAATTGAATTCATCCAAGGGGTAAGCTCACAGTTTTGGCCAATTTTTTACTGACAATTAAAATCATATAAAAATAAAAAAATTGTTCATAGGGGTAAGTACAAAACCCTCGACAATTTTTCGTATGATTCAAGTAAGTATTCTAATATTTTGAGCCAGTTGAAAATTGAAATTTTCTACAATTGGTAAGTTCATAGTTTTTAACAATTTTTTGCGGATATTAAAAATCAGTTTAAATAAAAAAAATATATTCAAAGTGGTGCGTTCACAGCCTTGAGCAATGTTTTTCTTATGTTATAAGTCGGTTTTATAATATTTTTAGCCCGTTGAAAAATTGATTTCCTTGAAGGGGTAAGCTCACAGTTTTGGCCAATTTTTTACGAATACTTAAAATATTATAAAAAGAAAAAAATTGTTTATAAGGTTAAGTACAAAACCCTCAACAATTTTTTGTATGATTCAAGTAAGTTTTTTAATATTTTGAGCGAGTGAAAAAATTAAAAAATTTCTCCAAGCGGTAAAGTTCATAGTTTTTACCAAATTTTTGCGGATACTAAAAATCAGTTTTAATACAAAAATATATTCAAAGTGGTGCTTAGACAGACCTGGGCAATATTTTTCTTATGTTGAAAGTCGGTTTTCTGATACATTGTGCCTATGGAAAAACTGAATTCCTCAAAGGGGTAAGCTCATAGTTTTGGCAAATATTTTACGGATACTTAAAATATTATAAAAAGAAAAAAATTGTTCATAAGGGTAAGTACGAAACCCTCGACAATTTTTCGTATAATTCAGGTTAGTTTTGTAATATTTTGAGCCAGTGAAAAAATTGAAATTTTCTCCAAGAGATAAGTTCACAGTTTTAACCAATTTTTTTTATTATACTAAAATTCAGTTTAAATACAAAAATATATTCAAAGAGGTACGTACACAACCTTGGAAAATGTTTTTTTTAATATTATAAATAGGTTTTCTGATATTTTGAGCTCGTGGAAAATTAAAATTCCTCGAAAGCGTAAGCTCACAGTTTTGAACAATTTTTTACGGACCCTTAAAATCTTATAAAAAAAATTGTTCATAGGGGTATGTACAAAAACCCTGGACAATCTTTTGTATGATTCAAGTAAGTTTTGTAATAATTTGAACCAGTGGAAAAATTGGAATTTTCGACAAGAGAGTTCACAGTTTTAACCAATTTTTGGAAGATACTACAAATCAGTTTAAATACAAAAATAAAAGTTGTACGTACACAACCCTTGGCAATGTTTTTCTTATCTTATAAGTCGGTTTTCTGATATTTTGAGCCCTTGAAAAAATTTAACTTCTCGAAGGGTTAAGTTTACAGTTTTGGTCAATTTTTACAGATACTTGAAATCATAAAAAAATAAAAAAATTGTTCATAGGGGTAAGTACAAAAACCCTCGACTTCGTATGATTCAAGTCAGTGTTGTAATTTTTAGCCAGTGGAAATATTGAAATTTTCTCAACCGGGTAAGTTCACAGTTTTAACCAATTTTTTGCGTTATTAAAATCACTTTAAATACAAAAATATGTTCAAAGTGTTACGTTCACAACCCTAGACAATGTTTCTCTTGTGTTATTAGATATTTTGAGCCCATGGAAAAATTGAATTCTTCGAAGGGGTAAGTTCACCGTTTTGGCCAATTTTTTACGGACACTTAAAATATTATAAAAAGAAAAAATGATTCATAAGGGTAAGTACAAAAGCCTCAACAATTTTTCGTATGATTCAAGTAAGTTTTTTAATATTTTTAGGCAGCGGAAAAGTTGAAATATTTTCCCAGGGGTAAGTTCATAGTTTTTACCAATTTTTTGCGGATACTAAAAATCAGTTTAAATACAGAAAATATATTCAAAGTGGTGCATACACAGCCCTGGGCAATGTTTCTCTTATGTTATAAGTCAATTTTCTAACATTTTGAGCCCGTGGAAAACTTGAATTCCTCGTAGGGGTCTCACAGTTTTTTCTTATAAAAACAAAAATATTGTTCATAGGGGTAAGTACAAAATCCTCGATAATTTTTCGTATAATTCAAGCCAGTTTTGTAATATTTTGAGCCAATGAAAAATTTTAAATTTTCTCGAAGGGGTAAGTTCACAGTTTTAACCAATTTTTTGTCGATACTAAATATCAGTTTAAATACAAAAATAGATTCATAGTGGTACGTACACAGTCTTGGGTAAAATTATTCTTATGTTATAATTCGGTTTTCTGATATTTTGAACCAGTGGAAAAAATTAAATCCTCGAAGGGGTATGCTCACAGTTTTGGCCAATTTTTTACGGATACTTAAAATATTATAAAAAGAAAAAAGTTGTTCATAAGTGTAAGTACAAAACCCTCAATAATTTTTCGTTTGATTCAAGTCACTTTTGCAATATTTTGAGCCAGTGAAAAAATTGAATTTTTCTCCAACGGTTAAGTTCACAATTTTAACCAATTTTTTGCGGAAACTAAAAATCGGTTTAAATACAAAAATATATTCAAAGTGGTACGTGTACAGCCCTGAACAATGTTTTTCTTATGTTATAAGTCGGTTTTTTGATATTTTGATACCGTGGAAAAATTGAATTCCTCGAAGGGGTAATCTCACAGTTTTGGCAAAATTTTTACAGATATTTAAAATATTATAAAGTGAAAAAATTGTTCATAAGGGTAAGTACAAAACCCTTGACAATTTTTTGTATGATTCAAGTTAGTTTTGTAATATTTTGAACCAGTGGAAAAATTGAAATTTTCTCTAAGTGGTAAGTTGACAGTTTTAACCAATTTTTTGTTTATACTAATTTCTCGAAGGGGTAAGCTCACAGTTTTGGCCAACTCTTTACGGATACTTAAAATGTTATAAAAATAAAAAATTGTTCATAAGTGTAAGTACAAAACCCTCGACAATTTTTCGTATGATTCAAGTCTGTTTTGTAATATCTTGAGCTAGTGAAATAATTGAAATTTTCTCCACGGGGTAGTTTACAATTTTAACCAATTTTTTCCTTATACTACAAATCATTTTAAATACAAAAATATATGGAAATATTTTGAAAAAATATCAAAACATTTTAAATATATTGTTAAACTGATGAAAATAGAAGAGTCTCAAGAAAAAAGAAAAAACTTTTATAATTTTTAAATCATGCATGCTTAGAATCAAAAGGTAAACATGAAAAAGAGAAGGAAATGGTATCCTGTTCTACAACTAGCTGGGTAACGTCACTCACGAGTACAATAAACCCACATGGGTGGCTATTCCTTTCTTTTGCAAAATTTCAAAAAAAGTCATATAACTTTGAGATTTTTTAAAATTAGTTCTATAACTATGTTGAATACACATTTAGTTCTTTAATTTTTTCACAATTTCAATTTTAGTTATATTCATAATAATTTCGTCCAATAACTTTCAATAAGTTTCAATTTTCGTTCTACATTTACAAATTTTGTCATATAGTTTTCAATAAGTTTTAATTTTCATCTTGCAACTACAATTTTTTAATACGATAATAAGAACAAATTTATTATTGTAGGACGAGAATTGAAACTTACTGAAGGTTAAAGGACAAAATTTGTAACACATATGACTAAATTAAAATTTGATAAAAGTTAAGGGATTAAATGTATGTTCAGTATAGTTATGGGACTACTTTTGAAAGGACACCAAATATACTTGACCATTTGTGAAATTTTGCCATATTTCTTTAAACAACCCTATCACAAATGAACACGCTTTTCCACTCATTTTCCATATTTTTTCTTTCTTCCAATAAAGTCGCACGTTCGTCCAACCCAAAGTCAGTGTGTGTGTCACTGTCTTTTTCGTCTTCTTCTTCATTTTCTTACTTTAGTAATATCTCTAGTCAAATGGGAGTCTTCACTCTTCACCATCTTGTCTGTAGCAAATTAGGCAAACCAAACTAATCAAATCACACTTACAATCTCTGTATTTATCTCTTTACTACCTGAGATTTGTGAATCGGTATAGTGAAAAATAAAGTGTTCGAGTATGGGGAGTTATTTGGAGGAGTTTTCAGAGGTGAAGGCGAAGAATTCATCGGAGGAAGCTTTGCAGCGATGGAGAAAAGCTTGTTGGCTTGTGAAGAATCGCAAAAGGAGGTTCCGATTCACTGCGAATCTTTCCAAGCGATTCGAAGTTCGGGAGATCCAAAAATCGAATCAGGTTTTTCTTAATTTTGACTTTTTTTTTTTCTGTTTGATTCTGTCCAACTTAATCAATAATCATGTGTATTTATCATGATATAGTCCTGCTGATAGATCTAATGGAGTATTGGATCACTACTTTTGAGTGATTGATTTTGTTTATTTGTATGATTTTGTAGGAGAAGCTCAGAGTAGCAGTGTTAGTTTCTCAAGCTGCTCTTAGCTTTATTCAAGGTTAGATGATTTCAACAGTGTGTATAATCTGAAGTTATCCACTCTGTTTTCATTATACTGATACTCTGTTAAATATCTTTAGGTATAAGTTACACAGTGCCGGAGGCTGTGAAGGGAGCAGGTTTTGAAATATGTGCGGACGAAATGGGATCCGTTGTTGAAGGACATAATTTACGGAAGTTGAAAGTTCATGGTGGTGTTGAGGGTATTGCAGGGAAACTCTCAACCTGTGTTACGAATGGGATTAATATTTCCGAGGAATCCCTTAGTCGTAGAAAGGAAATTTATGGGCTTAATAAGTTTACTGAGAGCCCAGCCAAGGGATTTTGGCTTTTTGTTTGGGAAGCCCTTCAAGATACTACACTCATGATACTTGCTGTATGTGCCGTTGTCTCTCTATTTGTTGGTATTGCAACCGAAGGATGGCCAAAGGGTGCTCATGATGGCCTTGGGATTGTTGCAAGTATCCTTCTTGTTGTGTTTGTCACTGCTACGAGTGATTACAAACAATCTTTACAATTCAAAGATTTGGATAAGGAGAAGAAGAAGATTACTGTTCATGTTACTAGAGACGGGTATAGACAGAAGATATCAATATTTGATTTACTGTCCGGTGATATTGTTCATCTTGGTATTGGGGATCAGGTCCCAGCTGATGGACTTTTTATTTCAGGTTATTCTTTGTTAATTAATGAATCTAGTTTAACTGGAGAGAGTGAGCCGATAAATGTGACGTCCAAAAATCCTTTTCTTCTTTCTGGAACCAAAGTACAGGACGGATCCTGCAAAATGCTTGTAACTACTGTTGGGATGAGAACTCAATGGGGTAAATTGATGGGTACTCTTAGTGAAGGAGGTGATGATGAAACCCCTTTGCAGGTTAAACTGAATGGAGTGGCGACCATTATTGGAAAGATAGGATTATTTTTTGCTGTTATCACCTTTGCTGTCCTGGTGCAAGGACTATTTAGCCGCAAGATGAATGAAGGCTCACACTGGAGTTGGTCTGGAGATGAAGCAGTGGAAATGCTTGAATACTTTGCTATTGCAGTTACGATTGTTGTGGTGGCTGTTCCTGAGGGTTTACCTTTAGCCGTTACTTTGAGTCTTGCATTTGCCATGAAGAAGATGATGAATGACAAGGCACTTGTTCGCCATTTGGCAGCTTGTGAAACTATGGGATCTGCCACAAATATTTGTAGTGATAAGACTGGGACGCTAACTACTAATCACATGACTGTTGTAAAGACATACATATGTGGGAAAATAAAAGAAATTAATAGCTCTACGAGTTCGAGTTCTGCTTTTTGTTCTGACCTTCCTGATTCTGCAGTGAGAATGTTTCAGAAGTCGATATTCACCAACACAGGAGGAGATATTGTCATAGCTAAAGATGATAAAATTGAAATCCTTGGTACACCCACTGAGACTGCACTTCTGGAATTTGGGCTCTTCCTTGGGGGAGATTTCCAAGCAGAGAGAAAGGAGTCGAAGCTTGTCAAAGTTGAGCCATTTAATTCTGAGAAGAAGCGCATGGGTGTAGTTTTGGAGCTACCTGGTGGAGGTTTTCAGGCACATTGTAAAGGTGCATCTGAGATTATTTTGTCTGCATGTGATAGTGTTCTAAACTCAAATGGTGAAGCTGTTCCTCTTGATGAATCATCACTTAAATATTTGAATGATACCATTGAACAATTTGCATGTGAAGCACTCAGAACTCTTTGCCTTGCATACAAGGATGTCGGAGGTGACTTCTCAGCTGAAAATCCTGTTCCCTTTGAGGGTTATACATTGATAGGAATTGTGGGTATCAAAGATCCAGTTCGTCCAGGAGTCAAGGAGTCTGTTGCTATATGTAGGTCAGCTGGTATCACGGTGCGGATGGTGACAGGAGACAACATAAACACGGCTAAGGCAATAGCTAGAGAATGTGGGATACTAACTGATGATGGTATTGCAATTGAAGGCCCAGAATTTCGTGTTAAGAGTGAGGAGGAATTGCAGGACATCATCCCAAAACTACAGGTAGTTATTTGGTGCTTTAAGTGTTACTTGGTTCGTAAATTTTAGGCATCATTACTGCCATTAATGCAAGACCTTAAAGTTTCTTTTGTTTGAGACTTTAGCAGTAAATTGAGTTTTAGGAATTCCAAGCATATTCTAGACCAACATCTGATGTATTTTATTTGGAAGGTAATGGCTCGTTCTTCACCAATGGATAAGCACACTCTTGTGAGACATTTGCGTACCACATTTGAGGAGGTTGTTGCAGTGACTGGAGATGGAACAAATGATGCTCCTGCACTTCATGAAGCAGATATAGGCCTTGCAATGGGAATTTCTGGAACTGAGGTAAATCATTTGTTCTATATATACATATAAAAATTTCCTGATTGCAAGTAAGATCTTGTATATCTATCTACTACTTTTGAGACTGCTGTGTGAAGTTGGTTGCAGTAATACCATGACTGAAGTTGAAAGGAACGTAATTAAGCTTCTTTTGACTACAGTTATAGCATTGGCTAGAATTTTGGTGCTTCCATTTTACTCGAACCTGAAATATAAATTATAGTTTTGAACTTAAACTCGACCTTAATATGATTATAAGATCTGAGTAGTGACGAACCTGGAATTTTTTTTTACATTGTGATGAGTATTAAGGTCGAGTTTAAGTGATTCTTATACTCTCTTATTAAATTATCAGTTCATACTCTGAAAATATACATTTTGATTAATTTATAATTTTTTATTCTCCATCCTTATTCGTTATACTATAGATTTCCTTCCTCTGTTCCCTTGAAAATGCCTTTGTAATTTAGCTTGATTTCTTGTCTTACAATCCTTGTCCAGGTTGCGAAAGAGAGTGCTGATGTTATAATTCTAGATGATAATTTCTCCACCATTGTTACTGTGGCGAAATGGGGTCGCTCAGTTTACGTAAACATTCAAAAATTTGTTCAATTTCAGCTAACAGTTAATGTAGTTGCTCTAATTGTCAACTTTTCTTCAGCCTGCTTGACTGGTAAACATTCATTATTCAATTTCTCTTATCTGAAATGTGGATTCATATATTCATAAAATAATTTCAATATTTTCAGGCAGTGCTCCGCTCACCGCTGTTCAGCTTCTATGGGTGAACATGATAATGGATACACTAGGAGCACTTGCACTAGCTACCGAACCTCCAACTGATGACTTAATGAAGAAACCACCAGTTGGAAGGAAAGGAAACTTCATCACAAATGTCATGTGGAGGAATATAATGGGACAGTCTGTATATCAGTTTGTTATCATATGGTACCTTCAAACATCTGGAAAAGCAGTATTCCATCTTGATGGCCCAGATTCTGGTTTAATCCTCAACACAATCATTTTCAATTCATTCGTCTTTTGCCAGGTATTTTTCATCAACAAAGATGATAAAATTTTACACACTTTCAGAGAAAAAAAAAAAGGAAATGAATATGAAGATGATCTTTGATTCTTCTATTGCAGGCTTTCAATGAGATAAGCTCTAGAGAAATGGAGAAAATTAATGTGTTCAAAGGCATACTCAACAACTATGTTTTTGTGAGTGTACTAAGCTGCACAGTCTTTTTCCAGATCATTATTGTTGAATTCTTGGGTACTTTTGCCAACACACATCCACTAACTTACCAGCAATGGCTAGTGAGTGTTCTTCTTGGATTTCTTGGCATGCCTATTGCTGCTGCTGTAAAGATGATACCTGTCGGATCAAGGTAAAAATATCGATTGGAGAAACTAATCTTAAATTGGAAATTCGATACTACTTTTGAATTCTATTGGTTCCAATTCCACGATTCAAACTTTGTGGATCTAAGTACAGTATTAGATCAGAACTTTTGAGCTTAAGTATTCACAAATGGGACAACCTCGAACATTACCGGTAAGATCAACGAACTAACTCCCATGTGCAACTGTAGAGGTGTGGCAATTTTGTAAGCATGCCTCTAGAATTTGGATTGAAGAACGAGTAAAAGTAAAAAAAATCCACCTTACGAAGGAATCAGGACTGTTAATTCGCCCTGTAATTTCTTAGGATTTGCTGTGAATTGTTCTATATCTACTGTTCAGTGTGTTCATTAATTGTTCTTGTTCACTATTCGGGCATTTATTCTCTCCTTCAACATTATTTCGCAAGTTTTTGACATGTAAGATCTTTTGCTATTCAAGGATTAGGCCATTGCTTGTGCTGTTTGAAAAAAAATTGATTTGCATATCCGAGTGTTAGCAGTTGAGTTAATAGCAATGCACCTATCTCTATGCGATCTTCTAAATAGGCAATTTAATTACCTCATTGTAATAAACCTTATATTGAAAATTGGAATAGAGGTTCATTGTCTCCCGTAACCTTTCAAATACTTATTTTTTGTTATAATATCAAAATGTTTGTTAGACTTTAATGATAACCAAACTAGTATAAGTAGAAATGTATAAACAGGCTTATTTCTACCATGAAAACAGCTAAATGACACCACAACAATTAAGTAAAGAAAGCATGTAAGAAAAAGAAGAGCAACAAAGTTTCAGTTGATAGGGAAAGGAAAAACGAGAAAAGCCATGTAAGTATTGAAGTTGTGCAGTAAAAAAGGAAAAAGAAGAAAGAAGAAAGAGACAAGTCAATAGCTAAATGGAAAGGACCAAGTAGATTGAGGTTAAAGGCTTTAACTAAAAACAACCACAGTTTCTAATACTGGATAATTTACCGTGTGAAAAAATTCACCAAGAGAGAGATTGCCATCTTGATCTTTAAATGGAGATTAGGAGAACGCTTACAGAAGAGAAAAAGAAAAAAGAAAAAATGGTGACATTCCCAGCAACACTCATATGAATACTGAGCTGAAGAGCCAAAATAATATTACATTGGTTGAAGAAAGATTCAACCCTAGTTTTAAGTTGAAAACAACTTCGTTAAAGATGAAGGTGAAAAAACTGTGTACTAGTATTGGATAACCATAGCGGATATTCGTCGGATGTGAGTGGCGCAGCCAGGATAAAATTTCATTGAGGTCATTATAAAATATCAAGAGAATATATACATTTTGAACGATAATATTTATATTAAATGTAAGCACAATAAAGATTATTCGAGAAACAATTTAAACAAAAGATTTTTTTTAACAAAGTTAATTCAAACTAGAAAAATAATTAGCTAGGATGAAACTTACAAAATTTACAAGTGTACATATCGATTTGTCATAGACTGAAACCGCATCATAATTGTATCATTTAAAAAAATATCAAATATATAAATCCTTCTCTATGAGAATCATATAGCGGCATGCTCAAGAAAATCAAGAATCTAAACTTTAAATACAATGTTCCAAGCCTTAGAAAAAATTCTTGAAAATAAAACTCTATAACATGATAGTTTGATATAAATTAAATTTCTCAAAAAAGCAATAATATTTTTTATGCAAAATTCCTTTAGAAAATAAATACATCACAACTACCAAATGTATCAAATAATTCAGTTTTATAAATATAAATATATATACTTCATACCTTGTATCTTTCTTCGACAATCAATTTTTGTTGTTTTAATCTAAAAGCCCTAACCCAAAATTTATCTTAGATGGTATTATTGGATTCCACCTTCTTTTTAAGTGAGTTTGTTTGTGGGGATAGAGATAAAAATGAAAGAGTTTGTTGTAAAGTTGGAGTGCACATGGTACGATATCGCGGTTTTATTAGTTGATTAAATTTGTTATGTACCAATTGTTGTGATTTTTAAATATTTAATACCAAAATTCACTTTTGAATACCATACCAATGCACCTGGTATGATTTTGTGATTTTAGGAATATTTTTTTGAGTCATACTATTTTCCTCTTATAGTTGAAAAATAATTCTAATGAAATAAATTGGTGATTTTTTTTTTTACATAATACTTCATAAATGAAAGAGTTATATGGAGTAATATCATATAAATGACTCAGCCTCAAATATAGTAGCTCTCTAAGGAAAGAATGACGATAATTTGTCGATTGTTATTTCTTTTAAAAATAGAATTATTTACTAGTTAGTATTTTATGCTTCAAAATTTTATTTTTGGACCTTTTGTAAATGAATAATTTAATTTGAACACAATTATATATTCTACTTAAGTATATTTTTTTAAGTTATAATTACTAATATTAGTATATGTGTCATAAATATAGGTTGGAAGATAAGAAATATAAACTTTAATTGTGTAAACTAGTAGTTTATTTCAATTTTCAAAACTTGTACCACAACAAAAAATTCGGTACGATTTTTATACATACCAAAAACCTAAACTTCTGTACGTTATTGTGTGGTACAATCTTGAAAATCATTTGCACCCCTAACTGGTATAATTTTTTATATGGAAAATTTGTCTCGCAACCCCAAAAAAATGATTTTGTCTATTTGCTATTGATAAATTGACCTTCGACTTTGTCGGTTTTATACATATACATAAGAATATAGTGGTGATTTTATCAAAATATCTAATTTATTATTTAAATATTAAATCATAAAAGATGTTTAATATTATTTTACAAGTGAGTGTAAAATAAATATATTTTAATTAAAACATGATCCCGTAACTATAAAAATTTAATTTTATTGAAGTGGGTCCGTTCAAAGTAATTAGAAAATAAATATATTTTTTACCAATATTACACCTATATTTTTCATGTCAAATCTAAAATTTGAGGGGGTGTTCATTGCACCCCCTAGAATACAAATAGCTAAGTCATTGCTCGCAAGCGCTAAGGTCATATCCAGTGATTCATCAGCCTAAGTCCAGCTTCCCCTCATATTTTAAGTTCAACTTTCCCTTTCTTTTTTCATAGTCATCTCCAATGACTCAATCTATCAATTTCATTTAATTTCAATCCTCATTTTTTCCTACTATCACTTAATAATAATAATAAAATTGTATTTAAGTTTCTTACTATGTTATTAAACTTACAGATTATTAATGTTAAATTTCTTAAATTAAAGTTACGTTACTTTAATGTTTAATTTTTAATAATTAAATTTTGTTTAAATTTCTTACATTTTTACAATTAAAATGAATCTTTTTAAAATTAATCATAAATTAAAGAAATTTGCTATTTAAAAATAAATAAAAAATTATTAACTAAAAATAAATAAAAACAAAAATCTTTGGCTTCAAGACTCAAGGGATGGGGCAAGCCAACCTTGGCTTGCTCCATCCCTTGGAGCAATGGTGGTTGGATTCAAGGGGACGGGACATCCCCTTGAATCAATGGATATGGCTATCTCCATTCCTGGTCATTGGAGATGGCCTAACCTATGTCAGCTCGATAGACCAAGGGATTGATATTTGGGGGCTTTGGGGTGTGGGTGGGGTGATATATTTTTTTTCTCTTTAAATTATATTTTAGTAAAAAAAAAATTGTATTTAAATATATAAATGAGTTGGTCCATATGATTTGGATATAAATGGTCCGTTGGAATTTGGTTTGACCCAATTAAAGACTATTATATAGATGTCATCTTGAAAATTTTAACAATTTTTACTACTAATATTAGAGATAGAAAATAACATAATTCTTTGAGTCATGAGAGTAGAGTTGATGTTTATGAAATTATTGAAACCTCATCGAATATATTTGTAATTTTACCAAATCTCAAAGAAGTTGAATGTAATAATTATTCCAAAAAAATATTCAAACACATGTGGAACATCACATTTAATGTTCATCGCCATGGAAACCATGGGCTTGTTTGTCTCCAATTCGTAAGAGTGGTTTTAGAAATAAGTTGAGATTTTAGAAAATATCTTGATTTTCATAATGATGTATGCAAAAAAGAGAAATAGTGATGTGATATAAACATTGTAAGAGATAGAATATTTTATGCAAATTCAAAGTAGAGTTTAAATTTTTTTAGAGATAATATAATTTTTTTAAGTTGAGATTAGTTTTGATAATCGAGAGATTTATTTCTTAAAAAAATAATATTTATTTGGCTTTTCAGAGAACACCGAAATGCTATATACACTAAAACTAATAACACTAGTGATAGTATGTGAATGATGTGATAACATCAAAGTTGTCCCTCGTAGTTACATACTTTTTGTTTCGATATAATATGATTCGATGAATAATATGATTTTTGATATAATATATATTTATAAAAAGAAATGCAATATTGACAAGGAGCGAAATTAAAAAAAAAAAACATATTTAGTCTGGAGCAAATCTAAAAGTTATATATATGTGATACGTTGCGTGCAACTTCAATAATTTTTTATTATATTATCTGTAAATTTTGAATTCACTATAATCCTATTAATAATCTATTTTATAAAATTATTATTTATTGGGATTATACAATTATAATATCATTTTAAATGAATTTAATTAATATTCAACCTCACCCCATCCCCCAACTCTTCGACTCTGAATCCGTCCCTGATACACGAGTTGGACTTAGTGGAAAAAATTGGTCTATCACAATATCACAAACTAAATTCAAATTCTTGCTGAGTCTCATACTTTAGATCAACCAGAAACTCTTGACCGTATACATAAATGATATACGAAATGAACCGTACATCTATACGCATAAGAAGATAATGGAATCATATCGATATTTTCAAGTCATTCAATCTACCGAATAATATTAAATTGGATCCAAAAAAGTGAAAGCTTAATCCCCATGTCTAAAATAGTGTGGTTTTATTAGTTAACCAGGAGCAATTAATATTGAGCTTAAAGTCCTCCTTCATATCCTCCTAACAATATTAATGATCATTAAATTAATTAAATGACTACATTATATGAGCAATTTAATTAATTACGAGCTAGCTAGCTAGTCATAAACATTTTAATTAACTTTTAACTCTGATGAAATAACATTAACATTTTACCATCACCCATCCTTCCTGCCAACTCGTAAGCATTCACACTGTAAAAGTGAAAAAAATGTAATTTTTGCACACGTATATATTAATTATGAAAAAGCAAAAAAAGCAAAAATGAAGCGAAATTGTGAATGCGTTTGGGAAATTGTGTCACTTTAGAAAGAAAGAAAAATAAGGTCGGCACAAACAGATAAAAAATAATGAAACTTATTACTACTAAGGATTAATTACATCCCCACTAATCTCTCCATCTCTTTTTACACCTTAATAATAATTTTGTCCTAGAGGAATTCATCAAAAGATGCTCAAATCCTCAGCCCTTGGATTGTGAGCAGATGAACGGTTGCTATTGCATGCAGCTTGTTAGAAGGCTTAATATAAGCTGAATTGAAATAAATGTCTCACTCACTATTTCATTGGCAAAAACAAATAGAAAGGGAAAAATGCACCAAATATACTTTCCTTTGATAAAAGCTGTTTTGTTTGCATAGGAACAGTCCTTCCTTCCTTTATTCTCTCATGGAAGGTGGAAATTATTCATATAATTCTTTCTATGCTAATTTTGAAAATTATAATAATGGTCCTCCTAATAATTATTCTTGGCTTCAAACAACTCCTCCTCCTCCCCCTCCATTAACAACTGCCATAGACAGATTCTTGTGGTCTCAAGAAAACAACAATTTCTTCAGTAATCCCCAACAAACGTTGTTCGACAACAATAATCATCCGCTACTAGGCCAATTTGAACCGATCAACAACGTTGATTTTATGTGTTGTGATGATGCAACCAATGATGACTACAGTGGAAGGGTTTCTCACTTAGACGGAGTGGAAGATCTGTCAGATGGACGTGAAGTCAACATTATTTCTGCGATATCGTCCGAGGAGAAAAATGGTGGCTCTTCTGCAGTAAATCGAATCAAGGGACAATGGTCACTTGAAGAAGACAGGTAAAGCGATAAAAATAAGGCATCAACAATGACATGATTATCGACCACATAATTGTGTAATATGTATACAGTGTAAGAATGTCGTCGCTAATGCCTCTATTTTTCTGTAGTTAATTAGTAGAAGAATATACTATATATTAACCATTTTTTTTTAATTATTGTTTTTGAAGGATTAATTATTAATTAATGGATGCCATATAATTTTTTTTTTTTTTTTTGATAAAAAAAATTCCATATAAACTATATATATGCAGGAAACTAATTGAGTTGGTGGAGAAATATGGATACAGAAAATGGGCAGTGATTGCCGAACATATGGTCGGAAGAATCGGAAAACAGTGTCGGGAGCGATGGCAAAATCATTTACGTCCTGATATTAAGGTACGTTAATTTTCTTCTCGATTAATTCTTCAATATATATTTTGTTGCTTCTTAATTATTTTTTGTTTAGCCAATTTTTTTACCAACTTCTCAACGTGATATATAATTCCATTGATGGAATTTTAACAGATGCGTGTTTCTTCTTTCGGTTCAGGTACTCCAATAGCCGTTTTTAATTAAGGACTAAAATCTTTGATAAATCCGTATAATCTTTCCTAATTTCTTTTTTTTTTTTTTTTAAATGAAATTTTGTGGAATGACTCCCTTTTTCCATATACTGTGTAGCATCATAATGTTTTAATTTATTAGTACTCAAAAACAAAAAGGACATCTATTTATATATATATATCATAGGGTTTGTGTTTGCTTATGAGAACTTGGAAACAAGAAACCATGAGGCCGGTTTGTTTTCTGTCGGGGCTCATATACATACATTCATACATTCATATATACAGCTTTTTTCTTAATTTATCAAAAAATCTTATTCTGCTTGTAAAAAATAAGATTGTCTAAATAGAGGTTCAGATTCTTTACTATTACGTAGAGGTAGGACTGGAAACTCAAAGGACACCATTTGTTCATATGAATTATTCTTTCTTTCCCATTTTTTCATGTGAATTATTCTCTCTCATTTTTCTTCTTCCATTTTGCTTTAGTGATAATACCAATTTTCATGTGACTAGAAAACTTGCAAACAAGAAAGCATCATTACTAGTTGTTGCAAAGGCACTAACTTTCATAGTATCATGGAAACAATTCTCATTGGAGTTTTGCATACCTCAACCCCCCTCCCCCGGCCCCCTAATAAATTCCCCACCCTCTTTTATTGTTTTCTTATCTTTTTCGGGTAATATGCTTTCTTACCGCGCGTGCTCACGCGCGCAAAAAGACAATTTAACACTAATTATATCTCATCCCAATTTTTTTTTTTTTTTTTAGCAATTTACCTCCTTGAAATATGTCTAATGAACAATCTGTCTCCTTGTCAAAAAAAAAATATTATTTATCCCTTTTTCAATATCAGAAGAAGGTATTTTAGTTATTTTTTATTTATTAATCCTATTTTCTCTATAATATTTTGAAATAAAAAAAATTGTTGCAGAAAGATAATTGGACGGAGGAAGAAGAGAGGTTGTTAATCGAAGCCCACGAGAGGGTCGGGAATAGATGGGCAGAGATTGCCAAGTCAATCCCCGGAAGAACTGAAAATTCAATCAAGAATCATTGGAATGCCACAAAAAGAAAGCAAACTTCAAAAAGAAAAATCAAGAAACCTGATTCAGTTGCCGGAATAAAACAATCAATTTTGTTGGAAGAATACATCAAAAACAAGTATTTCGATAATGGATCATCTACATCCACAACCTCAAATTCTAGTTGTCATGTTAATCTTAACAACAACATTAATCATGATGTCCTGGTGAACAATTCTACCGTGCCTAATAGTAATTCTATGTCTTCAATATCCGATGACGAATCTATATCTTATTTAACATTTGAGGCATACAAAGAAGAGATGGACTTCATGAAAAATCTATTTGGGAACAAGGACAAAGCTGGTAAATTAATAATGAGTTCAACTAACAATTTCTCCAATTTTGCTGGCCCGACTCCAAGGAACGATGTTGGATTACCTCGGGAGAGTGATGGAAATAACTTATTGGCTTCTTCCTCGGAATCCATCAATATGGAACAACAACTTGGTATTAATGTTAACATTTTCGGACATGATCATGAGGCTCAAGATGCATTTTTGTATCCAGCTGGGACATATTTCTGTTCCAATGTTTTCGATGAGTCTTTTGGAAATAATGATGCAAATAATTTGGCAATGAGTCAAGCTACATCTGCAGGAGCAAGAAGGATCTGATCCTGGAATTAATGTTTCATTTTGTAATAATTTCTATTGAATCAATATCATGAAGGGTTTTAAAACATGCAATCGTTTTTTTTGTTTAGGTCCTAGTTCGTGTGGTTAGCTTATTTGTAAATAAATTGGCTTTCAATTCTAGACATGTACTTCGTCATTGTTATGTGAAAGTGTGAAGCTAAATTTTATTTTCTCCTTGAAACATCTACAAAGTTGTGTAGTGTTTTGTTGGATAATTCTCACATTTTAAGCTAGTTTTTTAAATGAGTTAGACCCAAATACTACGAGCCTAATCCATCCATATGTTCTAATTAGCAATTATACGTACATGTGATAATAATCAACACATACCCCTTTGTAGTTAAATAGCCCCTAAGACATGTTAAAATTAAATGAAATATCTAATTATACATTTATAAATATTACAAACTTTTTATTTCAATATTTAATTTAGAAATTAAGCAAGGAAAAACATTTATTACATAATAAAAGTGAATCATGGATCGCAACTCGCCTACATATATGGATTTCACTTCATATGGGTCTTACTGCGATATTTCTTGTAGTACGAGAAGATATATGCTAATTAAAATACTATATTGTCACACAAATAGTGTCCTTGTTTATCATAATACACAATGAGTGTTTTTTTTTTTGAATAATTTCTATCTCTTTTTCTGTCTTTATCTATCTATGTAATAAAAGTTTGAATAGTCTTATTTCTTAATTTTTTCGTGCGGATTAAGATAACCATATGTGATTTTTATTTGACATTAATTGAAAAGAATGGTAAAATAGGTAAAATAAATTCAAGAAGTATAGTTGGATTAGGATAAATCATAAGTTATCTACATCTCTCTTATATTATATCCTAAAATTTAGATTTTAGTTTAACCACATGAATAATTAATATAGCTCATATAAGTAACTAGGAATTTTTTTTTGGTTTTTCAAGTGAATTAATTCAGGTCTTAGATCTGATCTAATCCATTTCGAGGCGCGTCGGACACATCAAGTGAGAACTTCTTCCAACAAGGGTTCGAACTTAGGTTCACTATTTTGTAGTGATTAATCTATTCCACTAGACCTATCATCTGTTGGTGTATGTTAGTACGAGATAATTATAATTAATTTTTATTATTATGACATATTGAAGAAAATGGTTAAATAGGTGAAAAAGAAAAAAAAACTACAAATGTAAATTATAAGGAAACATGAATAATTATATATACACACACATCTTCTAAAACTTAGTTTTAACTCTTTCATAAATAAATAACATTTTATATAACTTACTAAGAGATGATTATAATTATTAAAATCTATAAAAACATATCTGAAATAAAATATCAACTTTTATTAGAAAATTATAACTTTATATACACGTATCTTCCATTTTATATGATCATATATTGGACGTATTTGGATAATTAGTTTAAATATTTAAACCTAATATTGTAAAATATTTATAAGATATTATTGTATATGTGTTGTAAATTAAAATAGTTATAATAATATTCCTATGTATATTATTTTGTAATGTGTTCAATTTTTTTAATATCTACATTTATAATATTGTTTTAGATTATTTTAATTATTAAAAAATAAAATTATAAATTAATTGGACACACGTGCATTTATGTAGTCCAAATTAGATGTCTAAATAATGTTGAGTTCCCCTCAAGGATTTTTTTTTTTTTTTTTTCAACTGCATACAAATCAGCAAAAAAAAAAAATTTGTTTTTTTTTTTTTTTTTTGAAATACAATTTCAGCAATTAATGGGATTTTCTTCTCTATTAATTTCTATGGTATCTTTACCAGTCAATTGGTTTCTGTTATATTCAAACTTCTTTTTGACGAAATTTTGTTTTTCTCTCATAAAAATGTGAAAAGAAAAGCCAATTTGGCACTTTGGCCTCCCAACTAGCAAACTACCTTTGCAAATATATGCATTCTTGTTTCCTGCATGTGTGCTGGTAGATGATGTAATTATAAAATATAAAGACAGAAAAACGTTTATTATGTCTGTGCTTTTACCATCTCTCTAAAAAAATTGATGTCATCTTTGACTTTATGTTTATGGTTTTTAACTAAATTACTTATTTGACAAATTTTGCTAATTTATTGATTAGGTGTGAGAACTAAGGGTGGTAAATCGGCTATAAAAGAATGAAAATTATTTTAGGGGAAAAAACACTAAAAATCAGGGGATTTTCCTACAAAAAATTTCCGCCCAAACGAAATCCATCACAATTTGTGGCGGATTTTGCAACAAAAAAATTCCGTCAAAATTATACCTTTTAGAAGTTAGGTGAAGAGCATAAGGAGTCAATTTGACCTAAAAATTATCGAAAATATGGTCAATGTAACAAATATTGTGTAAGATAATATAAGTGTACAGTTTTTACATAAGGGACACATGCGTAAAAAGTTTAAACTTGAGGAACAATTAGTGCAATTTAACCCAAAGCTTCTCTTCTCTTCGATTTTACTGCTATTGATTAATTTCGTAAGCTTTCTAATTCTCTCATTAATTTATCTTTTGAGTTGTAGCTAGGGATGAGCACGGTTCGGGAAATCGACCGAATCGAACCGGACTGAATGGTTCAGTCCGGATCGATTACAAAACCGAAAATTCGGTACGATAATCGGTCCACGATTTTTCAGGACCGAACCGACTAGGAACCAAAAATTCGGTTCGTACCGTTTCGGATCGAATCTAACCCAAAATAGGATCGAATCGTGAAAAATTTGATTGTTTTTTTTTTTTTTGGACCGAACCGGAAAATTTTATTGTTTGTTCGGACCGAACCGGACCAAATTGGACCAAACCGTTAAATTTTGTGGTAAAAAACCGGGAAAATTTAAAAATCGAGAAATCGTGGACTGAACCGGACTGTTCAATTTTTGTACTGAACCGAACCGAACCGAAAATTTCGATCCGATAAATGATCCATGGATTTCCAGGACCGAACCGGCCAGGAACCGAACTTCGGTCATCATCGATCCGGCTCGGTCCAAATGCTCACCCGTAGTTGTAGCCATGATTTGATTGTTCTATTTTCAAAAACTGGGCAAGTGCTCGGAGATGTGATACCCTATTTTGTTCATATATAGTAACTTTAGGTTCCTCTGCTATCAAGGCGGAGCCAGATTTTTATGTAGGGACGAGATTCCAAAAAAAAAAAAAGAATCTACCCTTGTTTTTTTTTTAAATCTTAAAAAGGTCATTGTATTGAAATAAGATCATCAAAAGATATTTACTACGATTTATTTTATACCATGATGAATCTGTATTGAGTTTTGGAGTTTATATTCGAGGAGATTACATAGTTATTTATTATTCATATTTATTTACAGTCTTAAATAATATGATTATTTTATCGATTTAATAATTTAATCACCCAAATAAACGTGTTTCAAAAATTAAGAATAAACAAGAAATACAGTAAGTGAACTAGGATTTCAAATGTTTAATTAAGATTTTAGTAATAATGCTTTTATAATATCCTTTTGTTAAACCCGCTATTACATTTACAAAGTTTAGAAAAGAAAATCATTTGAATATATAGATTTGTGGGAAAAAAGAAAGAAAAGAATGGTGTGGAATTTAACAAGAATGCCAAATAAAATAGTTTATGCCTTGTCTTTCATACGGGTGTTTGAAGGTTTGCAGCTTCTTGTTATTTTTCTTTCATTTTATTATTTGATAATTTGAGGCTTCTTGTTATAAAGATATATAATTATTAAATTAAATATTATACTTAAAGCCTAAGGATATGATTTAACTGTTTGGGCCTAAATGCACATCTTTTGGGCCATTTGAGACTTAGAATTGGTTTATATGTTACAAGCGAAAAACATACTATAACAACTTAACAAGAAAAGGAAAGAAAAAAAAATTGAAAACAAATAGTCTAATAATTAGAAGCCCTAAAATTGTTCCTTTTGTTTTGTTGAACTATTTCAGAACTTTATATATACACTGCGGCGCCAAAAATTGAAATGAAACAAAACCACGACTAAAACAATAATCACTCTTATAGTGAAAGTTCTATTGAGACCCGTGGCGGATCCATGATCTTATTTGTCAATAAAAGAAATTTGATAATAACATTTTGGGACGGAAAGAAATTGCAAAACTTTTGGACCAAATATCTAGTACCCAAATCTTAAGCAAAATTGCAAAACTTGTTTTATAATTTATGCTCGTTGACAACTTCAACTCTCATTTATTTGAACTATAAGTTTTTCATCGATATAAACTCATATGTACTTCCGCTATTCTCTTGCGTGAGTTTCAATGTTATGTGTTAATTGTTGTCCAAATTCTAACTCAACGAGATTAGTTTAGGCATATTTTGCTTATTGCAAATCCAAAGCAAAAGAGGTGTAAATCCAATCATATTAATCTTTTACAAACTTTTGTGGCAGACAAACATACAAATCAGCTCCATTCCAAATCATTTGGACAGTAAACAATTCACCAAAACAATAAAGTTGGTTTATTTGCTTCTTTCTATTAGCACCACTTGACCAGGAACAGATCCATAACAGAACTTCCATAATCTTCAGTCCATAATTTGATAAATCAGGAGACCTAATTAATTATATAATGCCCTTTTTCAACTTTAAACTTTCAATTTCCTGAAGTTGGTTATAGCAAGAAATTATATCTTCCTGTAATGAAATAATATATAACGAAAATAATTAGAAGTTCATATGGGTACTCAATTAACTATAGAATACTAACAAAAAAAAAAAACTCACAATTTGCAGATTAAAAGTTGAAGCTAAGGGATAGATTTTGAGCTCCAATACATTTCTTGTGAATCTTTGATCCAATACAAACAATGTGGCTGCTGCTGCCACCACAGATGGCCGCTGATTCATTATCTTCACATCTGCATCGATCCATTTAACAACATGTACATATAAATATAATTAATATAATATGAACCAACCAAGAACATTAATTAAATTTAAATTAATTATGAGTGAAACCCAAATTCCTCCCCTATAAAATTAATATAGAGGTTGTTTTAGTAATTTTAAAGACTTTACAGGGGAGGGTATTAAGTATTACCTTTTATTGCACCAAAAATGATTTCCACAATTCTGGATAATAAATTAGTACTTGTACTTGGTATGGAATTATAATATTTGAAAAAGAAATGAGTGAAAGCAAAGGGAGTGATTGATCCCATTTTCCATCCTAATGTATCCAATACCAAAAGTTCCATCCTCTGTATAACTTTACTCTCAAAATTGATATGATCGCCTTTTAAACAGAAATCTGATAGAAGTGGCACTATACACTCTTCCATTTTTGCAGCTAGTGAAAGACACGCCATTGATACCAACCTCACTGCCCATGATTTCTCTTTACCCTGCATTAGAAAAAATACCTATCTCAAAATGAGTTTTTCTTAATTTGAGGGTGTTAAAGTGTTAATCTTGTGCTTAGGGGTGCAAAGTGCCCATTTATTGTTTTTCGGGGGTGCAAGTTGCTGAGTTGTTCTTAATTCGAGGGTGTTAAGTGTTAATTTTGCTTAAGGGGTACAAAGTGTCAAATTCTCATGTTTTGGAGGTGCAAAGTGTCAAAGATCTACAATTGAATTACCTATTTTGCCCTTGACTCCAATGGTCATTTTTGCGAGAGGATGCAAAGTGCTGAACTTTTCATATTTTGGGGGTGCAAAGTATTAAATCTGAGTTTCGGGAGTGCAAATTGCCTATTTATCATGCTTCGGGGGTGCAAAGTGCAAAAAAACCCTAATTTTTTAGTTTATTTGTCAACTAAACAAAACACAAAGGTATTTTTTACATTTTACTCCAAACTTACTTATATATATAAGAAATTCATAACCTTATAATTAAATTTTGATAAAATAAATAAACTCACATGAATGGATCTTCTTTGAAGAAATCTATCAAGATATGTCACTGATAAGTAAGCTGTTTGGAATCTGAATCCAAGCAAATCCCTCATCTGCATCAAAATTACAAGATAAATTTAGATCTCTACACATTTTATTAACAATTAATTAATTGTTCTTTCATTGCCAATGTAGAAAGAAAATCAAAATAGAAAAAAGGTTCGAAGCTAATTACTCTTAGAATGTACTCGATTCCATCCAAACGATCCCTTTGAATCCAATCGTTACAAAAAAAATCTTGCATTTGAAGCCCATCAGTACCATTGATTTCTCTATCGAGAAGCATTTGTATATACTCATCATCATCATCATATTGTACACGTGAACCAAATTCATCTATTTCTTCATCTAAATGTAAACTAGTAGTTATAGCTTCAAATTTTTTCATAATCTTATTTCTTTATTTTTCAGTGTATCTAAATGTTACACAAAATTAATCTAGGAATTGAATGGTGGGAAAGTGATGAGAATGAAGTGAAGTAATTGGTGCCACCAAGAAACCAAAGAAAAAAATGGTGCCGCCAAGTGATAATGGTCGTGTCTTCAAATTAGGCGCAGGTGACTAGTACACCATTTTGTACTAAACCGTTGCTTAAGGAAATTTAAAAATGATAAACCATATCATACCAAAAATGACATTTATACACAAACAATCTTAAAATGTGGGATAAATTATGTGGTGGCGTGTTGTACTGGTTGGGGTTTGACCCAAAATGGATTGGGTTTTTGTTTTGTGTGTATTTTGAGTTAAAAATAGGTGAAATTAATTATTTTGTGCATCTACCGCACAAGTAATGCATTTGATGTAATTTAAAAAAAAAAATTATAAGTTTAAGAAGTAATTGACTGAGTTGACTCCAATATCTCATCTACACGGTGTATTAAGAGTAGTTACTTAAGATGTAGTCATTCGCGTACAAGCATGAGCCAATGAGATGAGGCCTTGTGGAGTGAAATGTGGGAATTTTTTTGTCAGGTCTAATTACAATTAATAATTTTCAATTAGATTACCCGTATCTTCTAATCATAAAATATTTATTTTAAATTAATTGAATTTGTTCAGACTATTTTAAAACAAAATCTCTTTTAAATTGCAAATAAAGAATCTTATTCCACTGGAGTTGGGCCATGATAAGTAGGCTCAAGTCCCTATCATGGCGTGACCACGTGTCGGACCTGCCATGACGTCACCTTGCATACGTGAGCATTTATGTTTTTATTTATTTATTTATTTTAGGATATAATAAAAGAATTTGAGAGCAATTTTAACACATTTCATGAAACATTTCTTAAATTGGGTTGGGAAATTCTTACTTCGACAGGGTTTGGTCGAACCTAAATTAACTACATGATAAATGTAAAACACTTGTTTTGAGATTGGTTGTAACTTTCAGGAGAGTGACCAATCACAAAGTAAGTGTAATACAATTACTTGGTGATTGGATGTGTTTAAACCCGACTTTGACAAGAATTTTCCAATTGAGTTAATTTAAAAAAGAAAACTAATTGTTATCATAATTTCAATTGTTTACATTTCTTATACGTGTTCGTTTAATAGGCATAACCATTGTTTTCATATTTGGACAAACATAAAATCGATAATCTAATCGATTACTGATTTTATGATTTTATTAATTAGATCAAACGATTTAATCATCAGTACGATATTATCATTATATATATAAGCTAAATAAATATAAACTCAAAAATACGTATTATGTCGATAATATAAACAATATTGTAAATTAGATGAAAATTTTATTAAGTTATTTAATATATTTTCAAGCTAAATATGTGGACTTGTTTAACCTATATTATAATGAAAAGTTAACTTAACAATTATATAATAAAAATATATAAAGAAGAATTTAATCATGTTTATTTTGATAAAGTATTAGATATACATAAAATAATATGTTTAATCGTTAAAATATAATTACATGTGATGTGAAATTAAAATTGCTTTAAAATTTCTATTTCCATTTTATGAAAATATTGGGAAAAAGTTGTGATCATAAATTAAAAGAATAAATAAAATTTCCAAGTCTTGTTTCATGCTAAGAAATTATATATATTAAGAAAAACTTTAATCATGTTGTAGTGTGTGTATATATATATATGTATATATATATTACTATTATTATTATTTATTTAAAGGAGGGGGGGAGTAAGACCGTTCAAATTTACGTAAACCATCATATATTAGTCTTTTTTTCTGTGATGGAATTAATTTATAATGTTTCAATTTAATTAATACTAGATAGTTTCATTGTGTGAGAATTCATTGATCGACAAATCCAGTTTCTGGAGAACCAGTTTTATGGAACTGATTAGACCGGACAGTGACTTAACTAGACAAGTATTTTAGCAGGGTCATTATAAAACTTAAGATTATATTACATTTTGAATATCACCTAATGAAAATAATACTCATAAAGATATTTTAATAACAATGAAAATAATCCTACTTTAACATATTTTGAAATAAAAACCAAACGAAATCGAACCAAAATGCTTCGGAGTCTATAGTTTTCAAAAAAATCTGAATCTAAATGTATTCTTATTATTATATTCGAGAATATTCTCTAGAATTATACTCGTCATGTCTTCACCCTAAATCACTTACAAATACAATTAATGTTGTACTCAAGCATTTTGTAATGTGAATAATTATAATTGAGCAAGTACAAATATTTATTGCCTATTAATTTATTTAGATCGCTAATTAAATTAAAGTGTTGATAGTACTTGATTAGATCTACTCTTTTTTTTATGGTTTTTTTTTTTTTTTTTTTTTTTTTTTTGCTATATAAAATTTGTAATAATTAAACGGAGCAGTCAATTGTTAGAGTTTTAGGACTAGTGGAATCATCAAGTTATATGAATAGACTCAAGTATTAAAAATCACAATTCCGTTCTGAACTTGTCGTCCATCTTTGTCCTCCTTAATTTAATTTACCTTCTTGGGTCGAACAATTAATATATTTGAAAATACCTTCTGGAAATTTCGTACGCATGGATACAAGTTACCCAATAGCCAGCAATAGAAGATGCCCTAATAGAGTATAGAATATCAATATTCAAATTAAGAGCATGGACCATAACTTATTACAACTTTGAGAGTAGTGAAAATTTGTAAAATAATCTCGATTTGCGGAAAGTTGTTTGTTTGAGTTTTGCTAGAGTATTTTGATAAATAAGGTAGGTGTGTATTTTTCGGGAAAGTTTAGGTTGAAATCAATGTTTTCAGAACCGGACCGGACAGTGAACCGGTGAGCCGACTGGCCACTGGTTTTACTGGTCGAACCGGTCGGACCGCTGGTTGGACCGGATGACGTCATAATAATGTAATAAATATATTTAATTTTAAAGTATATGCAATATGCATAAAATTTAAACATTATCCTACAATTGATTAAAAATATACAAAATCTTATAATATATTTAAATTAAATCATATAATATTTATCTAACTTATATCATAACGGTAATATGATACTAATTTGTAAGCTCATATAAATATAATATGATTATATTTTTTTATAAAAATTTAAAAGTGTAAGTTAAAAATACAACAAACTAAGAAATTCATAAATTTTAAAATATGGTTATGTATAAAAGTCTAATATTCAAAATCAAACTTGCATAATAATGAATATATCGATTTGACTCTTTATCCTAAAAATAATATTGGAAAGAAATATTTAATAGAACAAATTATAATAAAAAATTATTATTTGAGTATTAATTTTCATTGATAACGTGTAAAATGTTAATTTGAGTTAATTATCTAATTTATAAATAAATTTGGCAAGTTTCTATAATTTATAAATTTTTGTACTAAAAATTCAATAAAAATGATGTAGCTTAAATGGTAAGGAGGTTATTTTATATGTAAGAGGTTAGGTGTTCAAATCCCACCTTGTACAAAAATTTTTAGTTTATTTTTAACATTAAAAAAATCAAAAAAAAAAAAAAAAAAAAAAAAAAAAAAAAAGGAAATTCAAAATCGGGTTGAACCGGTCCATACCGGTTCGCCGGTTCACCGGTTTTGGACCGGTTCAAACTGGTTTTTGAGTCAGGCGGTTTTAGGGTGTAAACCGGACCTGACCAACCTCCGGTTCGCGGTCGAACCGGTCGGACCGGCTGGTCCGGTCCGATTTTAATAACATTGGTTGAAATGTAAGATGTGTAAGACTTTATATCAAATTATGTTTGCTGTGTGAGATAAATTGCATAAGAAATAAATTACTTTATATCAAATCAAAGTAGAGTTTGTGTAAGTTTATTTTAAAGATAAGAAAATTATTGTTTGATTTTTGGAAGATTAGTTTTGAAAAATTGAGAGAGTATAAATTTATTTCGAAAAATAGAAAATATGTTCCAAACACGAAATAAATTTGAGAAATGCGAGACAAACGGGCCCTAAATGTCTGACATTGATTTAAAATCAAGTCTAAGTTCTCCTATAGTGTTTTAAACAAATTCCCACCTCTTGGTCTAGTTTTTGAAGTGAGATATGCCTACATCATTTAAGTGGACTTAGTCACATTCGTGTGAAATCTAATTATGTTGAGGGTCCATGTTAATATGGGTCACATTCTTTCGTGTTGGATTTCATTTGTCCTTGTTAGCATGATTTGATATATTTTTTATACACGGTCTGTGAAATCTGTTTGTCAAATTCTTACTCATATATCGTAATTCGCAAGGTTGGGCATAAATATGTTACGTGTTGGACTTGCTTCACCCACCCGTTCAGCCCGCGCACGAGATGAGAGAGTGTTGAGACGGGGGAAGATCATATGTCACACTTTGGTGTTACATGATAGATCCATCTCTAAAGTGTATATGTGTACCCACACAAAATTAAAAAAAGTATACTTGTCAATAGATCTATATGTAAACATTTAGACATCAAAATGTGAAACTCAGTCCACAACCAAAGATGACTATTGTATGACGCAAGATCCAATACAATGTTGCTATTAATTTCTTTATGTTTGTGAATTTAATTAAGTTGTAATAAATGATCTATATATGACTCTATCTATGCTACTGAGCCTGTACTTATGTTTACAACTAACCTAATTTTGTCTTTATTATCTCGGTCTCCACAAAGATTCACATGACAAGTTGATCAATGAATTAAATTCAACTTTGCAACATAATTAAACGTACCCACATACTATCTTATAGGTTCTCGACCGCTGAAATAGGGTCAATCGACTAAAATCCAAGTACATTAATTAATTGTAAATGTTAATCAGAATAAAGTCATTGATATCAAATATCAAACGTTATCAAAAAATAAAGATAATGTTAACGTGAGTTATTTTAATTTGTCAAAGCAATATCAGTAAACGTTACCAAGACGCTTCAACAGGTTTCCAGCTTCTCATACTATTCGAGAAAATAACAAACATGATCGTCCATTCGTCCATCGTTTAGTGAGATTAGCATCGGCTTGTTTCCCTTTTAATCTTCAACTTCCTAGCTTTGTTTCTGATATTGTAAAGATGCAACAATTATAATTTTCCTGATTTTTTATTTATAAACGAGAGTTTGGTTTAAAGAGAGAGAGAGAGAGAAGCATTCGAAAATGAATTTGGAAAGGTAAGAAATTGGATTGATCCATACAACATAAGTTATTTTAATTTGTCAAATTGATGTAACGCTTGATCAATTTGTATTCAATGCACCGCAATTTTTTATTTATTTTTAAATAATTTGCACCGTAGAACTTTTAATTACACGGCCAATTAAATTTTCATTAAAACATTGGTATGAAATGAAACCTTGACTTCGAAGCATTGAACAAAAGTAATTGAAAAAATGCACTAGTACTTTTCATTGCAAAATGCACCAGTGTTTTTCATTAACTTAAGGAATGAGAGAGGAGCAATTTCCAATACCTGTTCACATAAGGGGGAAAAGGCTTAGTAAATATTCACCCCAATAATTGCGCAGGGTCTTTGCAAATATAATTCAAATTTATTCCCTATTTCTGTATCTGAGTAAAGGATAAACAACAAATTAACAGCTCTCAATAATGAAAACCAATATTAGCAGCACAGATTTTTTTCCACGTTACATTAAGTGGAGCTTACGAGAACAAACAGCGACTTGTCTCCTAACTTGTCTCGACCCTGTGGAATCAATATTCAAAGGGAAAACAGTCAGCCACAAACTGGGAACACAATACACTCTTCTTTAATTCATTGTAGCAATATATCAATATGGACAAAAACACCTTAAAAAAAATACGTCACCAGTTGGTCGCAATAGAGATACACAAAAAGTCTTGTATTTTGCACGTCATGTTTCATTTTTTGAATAAAAACCATATGAATTTGAGGATTATTATTATATATCGTACTTTCACTCTCATAAGTAAGTTTACCATCTAAATCTGGCAACAAGGCGCCAATCAAAACAAAGAATAGTGTTGGGTGTTTATTATTGCAGGAAATTGCAGCTACAATTACTCGAGTCAAAGCAGATTAAAATTTCAAATATAATTAACCAAAACACTACCAAGTATTATCTAAACTAATTGGCACCCAAAATCGAGATTAATAAGAAAAAACAGAAAAAGGGTGTTACTTATCAGGGCAGAGTTTCATACCTTTAGTTCCGGCAATTCAATGACACAGGCACACTCAACCACATTGACACCAACACGCTCTGAAATATATAAGCCAAGAAATATTAGACATTCTTAATTTTCTAATTTAATAAGTTCTTCTTTATCTTACTTATCTTCCCCATGATGTTGGTAGCTCTTTGGACACACATATAACGGAAAGAAAAAACTATTTATCACAATGAACCAACTAGGAGCACAATTGCAACGTCATCATCTTTGGGATCATAGAATTTTTAAAACAAGTTGATTGTTTTTTAAAATTATGTGGTCGAAGTCATATGGTATACTTACTATATGATTACATCCACTCAGTATAGCTGTTATTCATACTGGATCGTAGTACTAATATTCTTTGAATCATTATTGTTATGATATATTCATGATGTTCCGCAATTCTTTAATAATCTAATATGCCATTCTTAATTTGGTTGGATTTAAGCACACTATAAAGTCAGTCAGTCCAAAACTTGGCGGAATTTTATTTCTATTATTATGTCAAGAAAAACAAGTTCAAGGGAGATAAAGAACACATAAAAAAATCAAATCTCGACTACTAATAAAATGACATACCAAGGAGCCGGACTGCAGCATTTAAGGTGCCCCCTGTTGCAATGAGATCATCCACAACGACAGCACGTTCTCCAGGTTGTACAGCTCCAACATGCATCTCAATTTTGTCGGTTCCATACTCCAAAGCGTACTCTTCTGATATTACCTCCCCTGATTCATAAGATAACAATGACTAAAGATGCTTGAAATTGAAAATGTTTTTCTTAATAAAATCATACATGGTATAATCAAATTTCCCAAAGTTAAAATATATAAAAATGATAACAATAATAATAATTATACTTGTACGTAACCTTGTAGCGGACTTATCAATACCAAAAAATTGGCATACAATTACTAATAGTATCAAATACATCTAACGTAAAATTATTGTGAAAAACTATGTAAAATGTTGAACTTGCGAGAAATTAATTTTCATCCATTTGAGCAAGTTTTTCTTATTAAGTTCATCAGTGAAATACATGTGTCATTGTATGTGGAAGATGAAAGAGAAGTATGGGATGTTATAGTCAACTTTTCCTTCTTTTATTGAAATTAAGGTTAATTGTATCATTAAAAATGCCTATCCCTTGCATAAAGATATAACAAAATAAAACGGTCAAACGAATCAGTATTCATATGAATGCGGAGAGATCATCCTTACTATTTCTGTGTTTCTATTCTTTTAGGTGAATTTTTAATTTGGTTCTGATAATAAAAAATTATGGAGAATTTTATCTTGGAAAAACATTTGGTGGACTGTGGTAGGGGAAAATTGTCTATGGATTATATTTATAAATTTAAAAAATCTTTCTTTCTTTCAGACACAGGCTTGTTCTGTCATAACTCAAGCTGGTGATGATAAGAAGTTTGCAAAGCATGCAAAACTTATTGCTCAACATTAATCAAAGATTACGGAAGAGTTACAGCAGAAATTTAAAATGAAACCGAAAAAACAAGTAACATACTGAAAAGGCACCTCTCAGTTTCCAACATAGCATGTTATTGAGACTAAAAAGCCATGCATGGATTGGATATCAAGACTAAGTACCCTTATAAAGTCTTGGGCAATCCCCACCCAAACCATATGGACGATCAGCCCAATTCATGCATGTTCGATATCTGAACATGAGGTATTACAATAAGATGCAATTATTGTATCTAGATACCCAAGACCAAATTTTGTATTATTGTACCATTATCAATATTTCCAACATCACTTCTCATGAGTCATTGTCTTGTTCTAAAATATCAAACAGAAACAACTTTTCTATGAGGTAAAAGATGGGTTTCACTATATCCCATTCCCTAGTGTTTCATCAGTTTTGGGACAAGTACAAAACTTAGTTCCAAAACTAAAACCAATTTGCCAAGTAGATATGTAACTCGGAGTTAACGTTAGAAACTAAATGCATATCTAGATACCATCCATTCTAATCCTCAAAAAACTTCTTATGCACTAAGGCTCACAAATGTAGCAGGGGATCATGTCACTTTTGCCTCTTTAATCCATAATACGATGGTTATTATTTGAAGTGTGTACAAGGATGATACTAAGATTACTCTATGCACATAAATTATGAATATGACAATCAGATTCTTATAGTTGATTGATATGATAAGAAAACTATACCAGGTAGCTTTTTAGGCTTCCTCATAGGAACAAATTTCGCCCCAATAGCCAATGCAATTGGAGGACCAAATATGAAACCTCTTGCTTCAACACCTGCACCAAATTTCAGCAGCATTTTTACATCGTAATAAAATTAATGAATATGTCATCACAAGCATTAGAATAGATGTTGAACTAAAAAAATTAAAATAAAATAAAAAAATCCACATCGTAAAGATCCACAAAATATTTCAATACAAGTATATCTATAATTCTATATCTGTATACAAACAGAAACATGTAACCATGTCACCTGCAACAACATTGATGTTTTTGTCTTTGTATCTCTCAACAAACAAATCAATGGTGTCCTGAAACGCCTTCGGATCAAGCAGCAACGTCGTTATATCCTGAAACAAAATCCCTATACATAAATCATAAAATGAAATCAGCTCAATTAGCAAAGGAGTACTTACTAGTAGACTTAGATATATTTGCAAGAGACTTACCGGGTTTGGGGAAATCTGGTATGATCCGAATGGAGGAGGAGATCCGGGAGATACGATCGTCTCTGGTGTTAACATCTGATGATGCCATGTGTACGACGCTGATTGGCTGTCGTTCTGCAGGCGCACGGTAGATCAACCGAGTTTCTCTACTTCTTCTTCTCCTTCTTCTTGCCGAGAAATTTGATTTGACGGAAATGTCACTGTGGAAATAACTTTGTGGGACGACTTTAGCCCTGGTGATTTCCAGGGTCGAGGGTTTAGCGAGAATGTCCATAAAAGGAAATTTTGAAGGGAGTGTAGGGGTAATGTTGGGGAAGGGAAATAGTTTGGGGAGATCAAGTGAAGGGTAAATTGGTCAAAATAATCAGATGCGGGAATAATTTACTGTCAAAAGAGAATAAAAGATTATGAAGAATCAGGATTCAGGCATTCTTCATGTGAATCCAACTAATTAAGCTGCTATAAAAAAAAAAAAAATAAAATAAAAAAAAAAAAAAAAAAAAAAAACTAATTAAGCTGAGACTTTTTTAGGAAAAAAAAAGTAAATAGCAATTTTAGTTCTCCTTATGACCAAATTTTTGCACATTCGTCTCTCTTAAATTTTTCATAGCAGATTCGTCACTCTTATCAATATAGTGTAACACATTCATTTTTCTTAATTTTTTCGTAGCAGATGCGTTCCTCTTATCAATATAGTGTAATACATTCGTCCCTCTAAAATTCAAAATACATCATTTAATACCAAAATACATCCTACATTCGAGAAAGAATTTGGGAAAGTAAGAAATTGGCTTGATCCATACAATTTTAATTTGTTTTGTCAAAATTTGAACGTTTGATTCAATGCACTGCAAATTTTTTTTTTCTTTCAATAATTTGCAACGTAAAACGCTAAACCTTTTAATTACATGGCCAATTAAAACTTTCATTAAAACATTGGTATGAAATGAAACCTTGACTTCGACGTGCATGTCTCTAGCAAGCATTGAATCAAAGTACTTTTCATTGCAATGCACCACTATTTTTCATTAAACTAGAAAAGCACACGTGCGTTGCACGTGATTAACTAATTTTCTATGTTAGTTGATTCATATATTATTTTTCATCAATTTAATTATCTCTATACTGTTACCAATAATTTAAAGTTGTTATTATAAATACCTAAATCCAATACTTTAAAATAAAAAATGAACTATAATTACTAAGTATTTCTAATCTAAAACTGCATGTCTACATAATTATTATTCTAAAACAACCATTTGAACGAATAAACAATATCAAATTTTTTCTTCCTTGACATTGATATTTCCATCTAAACAATATTTTTTCCATCTAAACCAGTTTTTACAGGTTTAACCCATTTTATTTTTTTTAACTATTTAACCAGTCTTGTTGGTTATACCTATCTTTTACTAAGTTCATCTATTTTCAATTACATGACTAATCCATTTTTTAACAACTAATCTAACCCGATTTTACCAATTTTCCTCAATTTTGTCGAGTAAACCTGCTTTTACACTAAGTTTACCAATTTTTTGTTATTTTAACATGTTCTTTCATTGATTTCATTCGCTTTTACGTTGCGTTTAACATTTGTTTTTATGTTATTTTAATCCCTTTTTTCACCGATTGCACCCACTTTTATGGTTTATCCCATTTGTTAATCAATTCACTCATTCTCTCTGCTTTAACCAAATTTTAGTCGATTTTACCTATTCTTATGCTGATTAAACCCATTTTCTCACCTATTTCACATTTTTTTTGGCTAATTTAACTCATTTTTTGTTTAGTTCTTTCATCGATTTGAACACCCCCCCCCCCCCCCCCCCCCTTTGTTATCTCATGTTTAGCCAACATCATCATTTATACCAGTTATCCATTTTTGCCAGTTTACCCCGTTATTTTATAAATTGCACCATTTTTTTTATGTAACCCATTTTTTCATTGATTTTACCATTTTTTATCATACATATTTTTAATAGAATTTTACCAGTTTTCATCAATTTTAACCCTTCTATGTTTTGACTTACTTTGGCTTAAGCCAATTATAAGTTTTTCAGTTAAGTAAATAATACTTTTTTTTTCAATTCATATAACTCAAATGTGGCCTTTGGTTTTTAGATTCTTTAACAAAAGATAATTTCTTAAGAACTTTCAATAGAAATATCGATTTTACATGCTTTTACACTGAGTTAATCATTTCTTTTTTGTTATTTTAGCCCATTCTTTCATATATTTCACCCTTTTTTGTGTAGTTTATCCCATTTGTTAATCAATCCATCCATTCTCTCTAGTTTAACCCAATTTTAGTTGATTTTCACATTTGTTAATAAATTCACTCATACTCTTCGGTTTAACCAAATTTTAGTCTGATTGTACATATTCTTTTGTTTATTTAACCTATTTTCTCACATATTTCACCTTTTTTTTTTGCCAATTAACTCATTTTTTTGTTCTTTGTTCTTTTATCGATTTTTTCCATTTTTTATCCCGTGTTTAGCCGATGTCATTCATTCTTTTTACTAATTTTACCCATTTTTTTGTCGGTTAACCTTGTTATTTTTTATCAATTGGCACCTTTTTTTTTGCTTTAGCTCGATTTTCTTTCTATCTAACCCATTTTTCAATTGATTTTACATTTTTTATCATATATTTTTAATCGAAATTTAACTGTTTTTGCCGGTTTTAACAATTGTTTAGCCGATGTCATTCATTTCTTTTACCGATTTTACCCTTTTTTGTCGGTTAACCTTGTTGTTTTATCAATGACACCATTTTTTCACTTCAAAATCATTTTTCTTTCAATCTAACCCATTTTCCCATTGATTTTACCAATGGACAACATCAATTCTTTTCTTTTTTGACCTTGATAATTCCATCTAAACCATTTTCACAGGTTTAACCGCTTTTTTAATTATCGATTTCACCAGTTTTACCTGTTATACATGTCTTTTACTGATTTCATCCATTTTCTATTACATGCTTAATCCATTTTTTAAACAATTTGACCTGTTGTTACCAATTTTCCTCAATTTTGCCGAGTGAACCTATTTTATCGATTTAAACCGCTTTTACACTGAGTTTTTTTTGTTTGTTATTTTAACATATTCTTTCATCGATTTCATCCGTTTTTACACTGAACTTATCATTTTTTTTGTTATACTAAATCGTTCATTCACCGATTTTACCCATTTTTGTGGTTTATCTCACTTGATAATCAATTAACGTATTCTCTCCGATTTAACGAAATTTTAGTTTATTTTACTTATTCTTTTGCAGATTAACCTATTTTCTCACATATTTCACCTTTTTTGTTGTCTATTTAATTCATTTTTTTATCTTGTTCATTCATCGATTTGACCCTTTTTTTTATCACGTGTTTAGCCGATATCATTCACTTCTATCGATTTATCAGATTTTTGTCGGTTTACCATGTTGTTTTATCGACTGCACCATTTTTTATTGCTATAACTTTTTTTTTCTTCGATCTAAACCATTTTTCATTAATTTTACTATTTTTTATCATATATTTTTTAATCGAATTTTACCCATTTTTCAATGGTTTTAACCAATTCAGTGTTTTGAGTTTTTTATGGGTTCAAGTCTATTTATAAGTTTTCAGTTAACTAAATAATAGTACTTTTTTATTCATATAGCACGAAGGTGACTTAATTTTTTTTTATGAGGTTCTTTAATTAGTGATAGTTTTTTAAGAACTTTTCAAAGAAATATCTATTTCACCCGCTTTTACAATGAGTTTACCTTTTCATTTTTTTTTATATTAACCCGTTCTTTCATCGATTTTATCCTTTTGTGGTTTACCCCATTTGTTAATCAATTCACCCATTTCCCCCAGTTTAACACAAAATTTAGTTGATTTTATTACATTTGTTAATCAATTCCTCCATTCTCTCTGGTTTATCCCAATTTTAGCTGATTTTGCTTATTTAACCTATTTTCTCACCTATTTCACATTTTCATGCCAATTTAACTCATTTTTTTTGCTCTTGCTCCTTTATTGATTTGATCCCTTTTTTTTTCTTATTATCCCGTGTTAGTTGATATCATTCTTATTTTTTTATCGATTTTACCCATTTAACGCGTTGTTCTATCAATTGCACCATTTTTATTTTGCTTTAACTCATTTGTCTTCTATATAACATATTTTTCCATTGATTTTACAATTTTGTGTATCATATATTTTAAATCGAATTTCATCTGTTTTCACCGATTTTAACCATTTCTATGTTCTGACTTTATTTTTCTTAAGACAATTATAAGTGTTTCTGTTAACTAAATAATACCTTTTTTTTTTTATTAATATGGCATGAAGGTGGCATTTTTTTGGGTTATTTAATAAGTGATAATTTTGTAAGTGCTTTCCAAAGAACTATTGATTTCACCCGCTTTTACACTGCGTTTAGCATTTCTTCTTTATTATTCTAACTCATTCTTTCACCAGTTTCACCTATTTTTTGTGGTTATTAATCATTTTTTCCACTCTCTTTGGTTTAACCCAATTTTAGTTGATTTTATCTCATTAGTTAATCAGTTCACACATTCTCTCATGTTTAACTCAATTTTTCTTAAGCCAATTATTAGTGTTTTTGTTAACTAAATAGTACCTTTTTTTTTTATTAATATGGCACGAAGGTGGCATTTTTTTAGGTTATTTAATAAGTGATTATTTCGAAAGTGTTTTCCAAAGAACTATCGATTTCATCCGCTTTTACACTGAGTTTACCATTTCTTTTTTATTATTATAACTCGTTCTTTCATCCGCTTTTACACTGAGTTTACCATTTCTTTTTTATTATTCTAACTCGTTCTTTCACCGGTTTCACCTATTTTTTGTGGTTTATCCCATTTATTAATCATTTTTTCCACTCTCTTCGGTTTAACCCAATTTTAGTTGATTTTATCTCATTCGTTAATCAGTTCACACATTCTCTCATGTTTAACCCAATTTTAGTCGATTTTACTTATTTTTTAGTGGATTTAACCTTTTTTCTCACCTATTTCACTTTTTTTTGGCCACTTTTTGTTCTTGTTCTTTTATCAATTTGATCCGTTTTTCTTATTATCCCGTGTTTACTTGATTTCAGTTTTTACCCGTTTGCGGAATATTTGACTGTTAGGAATTTAGCTAGATAGAAATCAATCTTTTTCTTCAAACATTTAATAATGGCAAAAATTAGAATTTTTATATATTAAATATATATATATAAACGATAATAAAATTTGTTAGTCCTAGTATTAGTTTCCGTAAGCAACTTTCTAAGTTTCTATCTTTTTTTTAACTTCACCTACATTATTAAGTCCACCAATTTTGTGTATTGTCCAATTTTTATTTTCTTGTATATATTATTATTTTAATACAACAGTATTTATATTAAAGTAGACTTCTTTTTCATGTAAAAATATATGATTATTCAGTTATTTTATTTATCATTTAAGTAGGGGTATATTAGTCATCACAAAAAAAGGAAGAAATTCTCTTTGCCAACCCATACTTTTATATTTTCTTGTATATATTATTATTTTAATACAACAGTATTTATATTAAAGTAGACTTCTTTTTCATGTAAAAATATATGATTATTCAGTTATTTTATTTATCATTTAAGTAGGGGTATATTAGTCATCACAAAAAAAGGAAGAAATTCTCTTTGCCAACCCATACTTTTATATGTATATAGATTAAGGAGAAAGAGAGGAGTTATTTCCAATACCTGTTTACAAGGAGAAACGGTTATACTATATAATTTCTCGTTTACAAGAGGGGGAAAAAGGCTTAGTACAAATTCACCCCCAATTTTTGCAGGGTCTTTGCAAATATAATTCAAATTTACGTATTTCTGAATCCCAATTTTGAGTGAAAGGATAAACAACAATTAACAGCTCAATAATGAAACCCAATATTAGTAGCACAGATTTTTTTCCTCGAGCATCAACTTTGTAGTTACATTAAGTGGAGCTTACGAGAACAAACAGCGACTTGTCTCCTAACTTTTCTCGACCCTGTGGAATGAAAATTCAAAGGGAAAACAATCAGCCAAAAACTGGGAACTCAATACACCTTTCTTTAATTGCACCATTGTAGCAATATATCAACATGGACAAAAACACTTTAAAATAAATAAGCCACCAGTTGGTCGCGATAGAAATACATAACAAGTCTTGTATTTTGCATGTGATGTTTCATTTGTTCATACTAAATATAATTTGAATAAAAACCATTTAGATTTGAGGATTATTATTAAATATCTTACTCTCACTCTCATATCTAAGTTTACCATCTTAATCTGGCAACAAGGCGCCTATCAAAACAAAGAATGGTAGTATTGGGTGTTAATTTATATAGTACATTGTTATGATTCATTGCATGGGAGGCCAGAACATGATAGCAATTGCAGCTATGATTACTCGAATTAAAGAAGATTAGAATTTCAAATATAACTATACCAAAACACTACTAAGTTTATCTATAATCATTGGCACTAATAATCGAGATTAATAAGAAAAAGGGTATCTAAAACTACTTAATCAGGGCAGAGTTTCATACCTTCAGTTCCAGCAATTCAATGACACAGGCACACTCAACCACATCGACACCAACACGCTCTGCAATATATAAGCCAAGAAATGTTAAGACATTCTTAATTTTCTAATTTAATAAGTTGTTCTGTATCTTACTTTTCTTCCCCATGATGCTGGTATCTCTTTGGACACACATTTAACGAAAAGAAAAAAAAAAGACAATATTTATCACAATGAACCAACTATGAGCATAATTGCAACGTCATCATCTTTGGGATCATAGAATTTTTAAAACAAATTGATCGTTTTTGAAATTATATGGTAAAAATCATATGGTATACCTACTATTTGATTTCATCCACTCACTATAGCTTATATTCATACTCATCGTATGATATATTCATGATGTTCCTCGGTTCTTTAATAATTTCATATACCATAATGTCAAGAAAAACAAGTTCAAGGGAGATAAAGAACACCTAAAAAGGTCAAATCTCCACTAATAATAAAATGACATACCAAGGAGCCGGACTGCAGCATTTAAGGTGCCTCCTGTTGCAATGAGATCATCGACTACGACAGCACGTTCTCCATGTTGTACAGCTCCAACATGCATCTCCATTATGTCGGTTCCATACTCCAAAGTGTACTCTTCTGATATTACCTCCCCTGATTCATAAGATAATAATGTTTAAAATTGAAAATGATTTTCTTAATAAAATCATACACGGTATAATCAAATTTTCCAAAGTTAATGAAATATAAAAAAAAAAACATCATCATCATAATAAATGTAGCAAAAATCCTCAAAAACGTTCTTACGCACTAAGAAACTTGGAGTTAATGTTAGATACGTAACATTAAATTTGCCAAGTAGAAACGTAACTCGGAGTTAAAGTTAGAAACTAAACGCGTATCTAGTTACTATCCATTCTAATCCTCAAAAAGCTTCTTATGCACTAAGGGTCACAAATGTAGCAGAGAATCATGTCTCTTTGGCTTCTTTAATCCATAATACGATACTAAGCTTACTATGCACATAAATTATGAATATGACAATCAAATTCTTATAATTGGTTGAATAACCATGATATGATCAGAAAACTATACCAGGCAGCTTTTTAGGCTTCCTCATAGGAACAAATTTCGCCCCAATAGCCAATGCGATTGGAGGACCAAATATGAAACCTCTTGCCTCAACACCTGCACCAAATTTCAGCAGCTTGTTTACACAGTAATAAAACTAATGAATATGTCGTTCACAAGCATTAGAATATATGTTGACCTAAAAAATAAAAAGAAATTAAAAAACAATTCCACATCCTAAATATTCACAAAATATTTCAAGGCAAAATTGCAGAAAACGTCTCAAACTAAACAATGATTTAGGGTTTTCGTCCCAAACTATTTCACCCACCGAATTTCGTCCAGTAATTTAATATTTTTTTGGAACATCGTCCCAACGTTAATTATGAGACGGAAATTGCGCATGTGTCCGTTACATTGACACATGGTTGCTTACGTGTCAAGAGGTGGCAAATTTTAGCAAGAACAATTATACAATATTGAAGAATTCATCCCAAACTAAGTACAAGATTGACTCAACATTTTCATTTAATTAAAAATTTAATAATGGGACTAAATTCATGCAAAATGATAAATTACGAGACGAAATTCGGTGAGTTGATATAGTTTGGGACTAAACTCAAAATCACTAATTAATTTGGGACGTTTTCTGCAATTTTACCATATTTCAATACAAATATATCTATAAGTTTATATCTATATACAAACAAAAACATGTTGCCACGTCACCTGCAACAACATTGATGTTTTTATCTTTGTATCTCTCAACAAACAAATTAACAGTGTACTGAAACGCCGTCGGATCGAGCAGCAACGTAGTTATATCGTGAAATAAAATCCCTATACATAAATCATAAAATGAAATCAGCTCAACTACCAAGGGAGTACTTAATTAATAGTAGCCTTAGATAATTTTTCAAGAGACTTACCGGGTTTGGGGAAATCGGGTATGACCCGAATGGATGAGGAGATCCGGGAGATACGATCGTCTTTGGTGTTAACATCTGATGAAGCCATGTGTACGACGCTGATTGGTTGTCCTTCTGCGGGCGCACGGTAGATCAACCGAGTTTCTCTACTTCTTCTTGCCGAGAAATTTGATTTGACGGAAATGTCACTGTGGAAATAACTTTGTGGGACGATTTTAGCCCTGGTGATTTCCAGGGTCGAGGGTTTAGCGAGAATGTTCATGTAATGACTATGAGGGTTTTGGAGTGGGAATTTGACAACAAGAAGAAGAAGAAGACAGAAGAGAAAAGGAAGAAATGGTTACAGAAGAAGCTGTGGCAGTGGGACTGCATGATGGAGAAGAAGCAGCCACATCTCATCTGTTGGATTAAGTACGCCTGTCCAGATATAAACCGTTGGATTGATCTGAGTGGGATTTTCATAGCCAGTAGCAGCTTGCCTTATGTCACTTTTATTATATGTCATTTACTTTATGTTTTATTTATTTTTGGCGGCTGAGATATTATATATATATATATATATATATATATACTAGGGTACGCATGCGCGGTGTTGTTTGCCCTGTATATTTGTGTTATTTAATAATTGTTTTACTACTATGATTTGTAAATTATGATGTACTTGTAAGTTGATCTACAATTGGACAATTTGTATAGTTCAAAAAGCAAATATTACATAATCCAAGCTTGCAAGAACAGAAACGTGGGTAGGAAAAAAAAGAAATTTCTATAGATTGACACATAATCAGAAATGTGGACCAAAAAAATAAAACTTCTAAATAGATTGACACAAAGAAACAAGGATAGTAATATGATTGAAATTAAAAAGAAAACCATTTCTGAAGCTAAAGAATACATGCATCCTGTTGAAATTTCACATTTACTCATTTCTAATGCTTTGATCCTCCGCACCAAACTACATCATATATTTTTCAACTTCTTAGAAAAACTCAAAATAGGACTTTATAGAAGATACACCACCAGTTACATGTACTCCTGGATTTCGATACCAACCGAATGAGGAACAGTTGATCACTCATTATTTATCTAAAAATGTTCTAGATACTAATTTCTCAGTTGTGTACTTAAATTATCATGTACACCTGTGGAACAATGCAGTAACTAAAACCTTTTATTTCAAAACTACCATAACAAAGCATTAGTAGTGGCTCCAAGGGAATAAAAGCTACAGAAATCAAATCCCATGTTGTGAGCTACTACTTCATGTTACTAAATACATAAGAAAATGTGGTGACGTACATCCTATCCATAACCAAAGGTTATTTCACATGTACCAACAATGTCAATGTGAAGAAATCTACATTTAAGATAGTCGAGCATCAATACTTTTTTTTCTTATAAAAAGACTTGAACATCATCTTCATCCTCCCACATCAAATTCGAAAGAAAAAAATTATTGTCAGTATGGTTGCAAATACACAGCAGAAAACTTAAAAAATTGGGCTCATAGCAAGAAACTGACCTCTTCAACGCCTTCATCATCTTCATCATTCACCTATGGCTTCGCTTTGTCAGACTCATCATCGTCGCTTCCAGCCTATAAAAATAGGCAAATTTCCACAAATAAAAATTTTGTGTACTAAAAAAAATGTCATATGGCATGTAATAGTAAAGGAGTTACCAATTATCTGTTATACGCTTCCATTTTGTGCTCATATTCCTCCTTTAGTTTTTCTGCATTTGCAACATAGGGAGCTCCCTCCTAGTATTCCGAATTCATTTTGTTCCAGAGCAATAAAAATAGAAGTTGTATTAAAAACGTAGGACATAATTACCTCCTCACTCAAGGACATCCACTTTTCGCCACCAACTTTACCAACCTAGATTCAGCCCAGGAACATTATCAATTAACTTAAAACATAACTTGAAATGATCAACCAAAGGATGAAATATTATAGAGAAGAGCAATATACTCACAACAACAACTGACATGAAACTAACAATCTCAACAATTACAAGTTACAAGTAATCCAAAACACATATAAGCACCAAACTTAAAATACAAAGAACATTAAAAAACAGAACCAGAGAGCCCTTTTCCTTTCCTTGAACTCTCGGACTCCAAATGAATCCACAGCTCCTTCGACGGCTCCGCCTCAAGTGTGACAATGTAAGTCCAAAACAGAGAATTATGAAATTACATTCCCTTCAAAGTTAATAAAATTTCTAACAAAATACTTAGTATTACTCAAAAACACTTAGAAAGGGCATATAATCTTCCTTTGGATATGGACTTTCTCAAATACATCATTAGATTGACTATGATCTTCATCATAAAGCAAATTAAAAGTTCCAATTAGCAAATCCCAACTATTAGAATCAAAATTCAAACCCCATTCATGATACTTGTGTATCCATTCCAGTATAAAAAGAAGAGGTGATAAAATTCTTTTCTTTTTCATCTGCTTAAGTTCAAATCATACACAATGCCTTAATTTCCTCTTATCATGATACATTTCAGAAAAAAACACGTTCTTTCTAGTAAACGTTTTAAAGTAAGTAGGCAAAATAGACAACGCCAAACCTAGAAAAATAGATATGAATTGGAAAATGTTAGTACTTCCTCACAATATTATGCACTTCCGATCCCCAACACTATTTTGCTATCCAATTTGGACCTAGTGCAAAGGTAAAACACTGACATTGGTGATATTTTGATGCTAGGACTATGCACCCGTATCTCTATGGATAATATAAGAAGAAACTAATCTGCCCTTTTTGAGGATATAATTTAATTTATTTCAGAGCATAGCCTCATAAAACCTAGGATTTATGGCATCAAGGTACCTTATCGAGAATGGAGAACTCAGCTTTAAAATCGATTAAAAGCAAGTTGCTTATTTTCTGAATTTCATTCTGGATCTTGGCCCGCAAACTGATTACAAGGAAAGGCTAATATTTCAAATACTATATTGACTAACATACCAGGTAAGATTCTTTACTGTCTCTCTCAGTCCAATTATCAAAAGCTCAAACTGGAGCAGAAAATGGTTTATACTCAATGCCAGAAGCACATCAGATTTATTTATTTATACTGTGATTGTATAAACTAAATTGTTTCTTGACTTGGTTATCTCAAATACCCAAGAAGCACCTCAGCCTACCAAAAGTTCACAATAAATACCATTTAATAAATCTAATGAAAACCATGACGTGTTGAAATTTGCAACTTCTAATATACAAGACAAAAATTACATAGGAAAATTAAGTAGTACCACTAAAAGCAACAACCCAGCAGTTCTTATTCCTCTAATGCATTTGCAATTCATACTTCATTTTGAGGTAGAAATGAGAGCATATATCTACTATGTATTCAATCTCAGCTTTTGGTGATAATAAAGCCAACATGTTCTTTATGATACACAATCTCTACTCTTTGTTAAAAGACTCTTCTTTTAACACTAATCTCATTAAGCAAAGGGTGTTTTCATTCTTAACACTCAATTTTACACAAAGGGTTTACAGTACATCATGCATTGTGTATCAATAGCAATCATACTCCAAACTTAAACCAAACATCCAATATAATTGGAAAAAAAAAATCAAAGAAGAATTAGACAAATGAACCTGCAAATATATAGTTGTTATCTTTAGTTGAGAAATTCACATCAAAATCACATAAACGAAATTAGCCCAGGGAAATATTCATTGCTAACTCATGTTTATATATAGGTAAAAACTAAAAGGCCACCGCCAATATCCACCGTCAATACAAATGAAGAATTTAACAAAATCACTAAAAAATATAAGAAAATCACCTTAAGTCGAGGCCCAATTTCCGAAGCTGCTGAGTCGAACAGAGACATTCTTCTGAGAGCAGAAAAAATAATGATGGTTCGATGTGAGCCAACGGATAAAGAAGAAAAGAAAGTAACGGAGAAGGAAGGAAACAATGCTCTGCAATCGTAACTCCGTGTTCAATTTGAGCGAGAAATTGAAGAAGACGGCAGAAAAGAAACTTTTACTTTGACAGAGGAATTGAAGAAGACGGGAACTGGCAGAAGACGGCAGAAAAAAATATATTAGAAGATGCTCAAAACTACGTCGTTTTGAGCATGTGTGAGGGAAAAAAAATTGGAAAAAGAAACTTGGACGACCAAAAATATTTACTGTAGATTATGGGCTTAGCCCTTTATATGTTATAATAAAATATAGGAGAAATGTAAATGGAAACTTTATCCAGAAAAATATATTCAGTTATTTTATCTCCACCTCTTTCTTCTTCCAATCTTTCTATCTTCCTGTCTAATTCTGCTATTTTACTCAATATTGCTCCAGTTAATTACAATAGAAAATATCAAAAGTATTTTTGCTACTCCAAAAAAGAAAACTAAAAAAAAAAAGTTAAATCAAACAGTGAAAGAGATGTTTGCAACTGGTTTTGCAAATTGTTTTTAAGCTTTTTGGCATCCTAAAGCAGTTTTTTGTTAATTTTTATGTTTCAACTATTGTATTGCTTCTCCGTTAAAAAGCAAACCAAATGTGAGTTTAACCCCGCGGTGGGAGCTTTTAAGGAAAATATTAACTCAGATTGGATTTGATCGAACTCATCCAACCAAGTGAAATAATCGGTTGAGTGTTATTCAATTCAAGTGTACTTTACTTGTTATGTGAATGCGTTAGGTTTGGCAAGACCTAGTTTGGCCAAGAACTATCCGAGCTTTTAATTGCACTTATAGACCTATATCGTGATTTTCTAAGTGTTTGGCCTCCAAAACAATAATTATTTTTGGTCAATTGTGGTTTTTATGGTGTTTGACTCATAATGTCATAATCACTTTTGAGATCTTAATAAGGGTGAGTTTGGCCTGGCGATTCGAAAATCACTTATAGGAGAATTAATTTTACTAAAATGAATTTTGACAATAATTGATTATAATAAAATTCAACTATAAAATAATAGCTTTTGCAAAAGTAACACTTTAGTAGCTTCTAAAATAAGTTGATTTTTAGCTTCTGTAGATCCAAAAAGTGATTATGATATTGGGGACCAAACACCATTAAAATCACGATTGACTAAAAGCAATTTCTATAATTGAGACAAAACGCTTCAAAAATCATAATGGAGGTCTAGAAGTGTTTTTAAGAACTTCCACCGCTGGACCAAACTCACCCTAAGCAAAAAATCAACTTATTTCAGAAGTTAAAGTGTTATTTTCGCAAAAATAACTATTCTATAATTAATTGTTATTATAATTAATTATTATTAAAATTCATTTGATAAATTTATTTTGCGAATCTCTAGACCAAATTCACACTTAGGAACAACGAGTGGCTTTCAACTCATGATATTATAATTAATTCATTAATGGTATTATTAGTAATTTTGAAGAAGTATTTTGATTAATATTCATTGACTGGCGCTTGTGATTGGTTCCATGATGTCATGATGGTCTATGATGTTTCTTGGATATGACATCGTAAGTTGGTGTTCTGCAAATTAAAAGAATGTTCATTTCTATAGTCTATACATCAATTTTTTAGATACTAGTATACTCAGAAGTCAGAGTATTTAAAAAGACCAAGAGCCAGGTCAACTGATATTTCAGAATTCTTTATAAAATATATTGTATAAGAATTGCATTCTATTCTTCTTTGGTTTACTTTTCATTATTGGTGGATTCTTTCTAAAAATCCTCGTCAGAATAGCTGTTTATGGATTAGAATAAATTGTAATTCTTCACATATATATGTCTGTTGTTAAATTGAATCTGACCAATTATAATTCAATTGTTTTGAAAAGGTTAAGCTAATTAGTTATACTTGCATGAAGATCATATTTATATTCCCCCACCCAAAAAAAAAAGGTCAACAGTAGATCAGTACTTAGGAACCAAAATGGCTGGGCCAACCTATTCTTTTGTCTTGTGAGTTACCCAATCGATATTTGGTACAGTACAGCCATATAATATTCGTCCAGACCTGGCCCAATGAATCAAGAACTGGTCTTTCAAATCTAATCCAATACTCAAATATAAATGGCTTAATTAAGGTTGTTAATTAGTATTATTAACCTAGCTAGAATTATCAAAAAACCGACACGATTTTCTCGCGGAACAGATGATTATTCTAGAACTTGCTTTGCTGTAATGACTAATTGCCAGGTATCCTCCTGTATGGTCACCTACCAATGTATGGATTGGAGTTGATGCTCTTTTAACTAATATTAGTATTCATAATTAATAATAATACTAATAATATATATATATATATATATATATACCCTTTAAAAAATGTGAAGGTCAATAATGATTTCCATAACTTATCATTAACCATGTGGCTCTTTTATGTAGCCGTCATGGAGGTGGAATAAAATTGGACTCTGCACTTACTAGTTAGATCTACTTGGTTTATATACTTTTAATTGACTATATACACAAGTTTTCACAGTTTTAAATTTATTACTAAAGTAGCCTAAGCTATGATTATTTCATTGTCAAATTACTTTGTTGGGCAATTCATAAATAGCAATTATTCACCATTTCACCTTATTCCATTGACTATTGCATGCACTAAATGAAAGAATTTCGGAACAACTTGCTATTAATTATGACCAATGTTATAATCACAATTAGCTAGAGTACAAGAGTGAACTTGAACAATTTAATTATATTAAAGAAGTTCAAGTTGTACTTTATGAAGGGAGGGAAAAGTCCAAGTCCTACATGAAAAATCTATAGATTCATGCACACTTAGTACCAGTAGTAGTACTCCAATAGCCGACCGACTCCTTTTATTTTTTTAAATAAAAGTAGTAGAAGCCAGCCACACAATGAACATGATAATAAATTAACTTCCTAGTAATTAATTAATTAACTCTCACCCGGCTGCTATCAAGAAAGTGGCAAATAGAGATCTCTAGCTTGTAAAATATAATTCTAACGCATAAATAATTTATCTCAAATTTCGTTAGTTTTAATTTATTTTTTGAAAAGTTCCATCAAAATGTGTTGCATAGTGTGGTACCGCGTAAGAGTTATTTGACTTGGAATAATTCTAATTCCTGAGACTTCACAGTCTCCTCCTCCCCCACACCCAGCCCAGTCTTCACTTACCCATAACTAATATCCTAACGACTTTCTCTCTCTTCCGATCTAAACCAACTTCACTTGGACCTCAAGGAATCCTCCTCGATCATCTGGACTATATCTTTATTTATTACCAAAAGCATATGTGATTGGACTTTCACCTTTTTGGGTTCACTAAATGGGTTTCAATTATTTTAAATAATACTTTAATATTACATAATTATATAATTTAAAAAAATTGCACTTTTAAACTCATAAAATAAAATAATTGTTATTATTTAAAATAAAAAATACTATAATTTTGGATGGTCAAATCCTGTAAAACTAATACCAAATTGAAAATATCTTATTGCTTCTTCTTTAGTAAGTTGAGTAACCGTCTTACTTTCCTAAATCCCATCACTTGTCACGTACCTTCCTTCCTTTTCCCACTTGTGACTTGTGACTTGTGAAATAGTGAAATCCAATTCCCCTATATATAAAACTCAAAATCATTCACAATTCATATACTATTATACTGCACTACTCTCTCTATAATTCCTCATTTGCAATTATTAATAGTTGAAATGGCACTTGAAGCTTTAAACTCACCCACCACTACTCATACGCCGTCGTTTCAATGGGATGACTCCTCCTGGACCAAAGGAAAGCGTTCCAAACGACAACGTGATCATGATGAGCCCACCGAAGAAGAGTACTTAGCACTCTGCCTCGTCATGCTTGCCCGCGGCGGAGACACCTCCACCGCCAAAACTACTCCACCGCCGGCGATTACGTCATCCGATCCTCCTAAATCATTATTATACAAGTGTTCTGTCTGCAACAAGGCTTTTGGATCCTATCAAGCTCTGGGAGGCCACAAGGCCAGCCACCGCAAGCACAGCGACGATAATCAAACCACCATCACCACCACATCCGCATCTACCGCCACCACAACTACCTCGAGTGGGAGGATACACGAGTGCTCCATATGCCACAAGTGCTTCCCCACCGGACAGGCTTTGGGAGGCCACAAGCGTTGCCACTACGACGGCGGCGCGTCGAGTGCCGTGACGTCATCTGAGGGTGTGGGGTCCAGTACCATCTCTCACCGAAACTTTGACTTGAACTTACCCGCGTCGTTGGAATTCGGGTCGGGTTTCGGATCCGGTGTTGAAGATGAAGTGGAAAGCCCACACCCGGCCAAGAAATCACGTCTTTCGCTGCCGGCGAAGTTGCAAATCTTTTGAATAATATAGGAAAATTTATTTGTTCAGTATTGGCAATTCTTTTTTTTTTTTTTTTTTTTCCCTCTTTCGGGACTCGTTGTTGGTGATTTATTTAATTGATTTATTTTGTAAATACGGCACCGTATGTGATTATTTAAAGTACGTATTCATTTTCATATTCAATTATGAATACGTGTATCATGTTATTATTATTGTCAATCTTCTTTGTGTAAAGAATTCTTTTTTAGATAAAAATGTGATTTGCAAATTGAGTAGTAGTGTAACTCAAGACAACTCAACTAATTTAATCATTAATTTTAAAATAAGCATTTTCTAAAATAATTTTGAAAAACTAATTTTACATTTGAGCTGATATGGTTTGACTAAATTAATCTTACCTTAACCATTATTTTTGAAAGCATATACTAAAATTTTCTCGAAAGAAAAAAGTAATTATCATAAGATGCTTGTTGAGGTACGCAATATGTATGAGGGGCGTGACCTTTTCTAACTGTATTATTAAGGCTGTTGTCCCTCACGCGTTGTAGAATATCCGGTATGTACTATGTTAATTATTCTTTCACTTTTGTGCACTAGCAATATCATTATATTTTTTTATATTTTTGAAATAATTGATAGAAAATTGCTAAGATAAATAAAAGAGTTTCAAAGTTATACTTGATTTTTATTGTTATTAATTTAGAAAATTGAACGTTTAGATATTTTCAATGAAAACAATACTGGAAATCAAAATATATGCTTATGCTTAGAAAAGCAAACATAAATGAATTCCCATATAGATGTCTCAACCTAGGTAACTAAAACGCAGAGCGGGTGCGGGAGCGAGAGCGGGAGCGGGAGCGCGAGAGCGTGATATATTAAAATTTTAGAATATGAGAGCGCTTACAGAGCGTCTATTAAAATAATTATTAATAATATAAAATAATTAATTTATGGTATTAAAATAAGAAATATATAATAAAGAGATAAGTTACAGCTACATTTTTAAAAGAATTAAGAGCAAAATGTATGTCATTCAACTAATAAGTATAGCTTATTTTCATTTTCTCAGCAATTTTCATCAATAAAATTCAAGAACTAAACAACGCCTAAAATTTTAGATCTTTGTGAAAAACATGAATTGCAGCATTAAGAAAGATTTGCATTTATATCGATAAAAAATACACATGTTGTGCATGTGAGGGTAGGGGTGATGAGGAGAGACAAAAAAATATAATCAAGAAATACTTAGGTATACATATATTATTGAAATTACATATTTACCTTCGGTAATAAACGAGTACAATTCTAGCTTCATATTTGGTAATTTGTTAGAAGACATGTTGAGAGAGGTTGAAATGTTGGTTTGGTGGGTTGCACCACCCACCGTCATTGTTCGATAAGGCATTGTTTGGAGGGCAGAAATTGGTAGCCGTGACCACAATTGAATTTTGGAGGCACCACTTATGGTCATCCTCACATTTAAGTTCAAAGCAAGCTCCACAACTTTGCCCATTGTTAAAAAATATTGTACTTAATGATGATGTGTTTGTATCATACCCTTCACTATATAAATTACCATATCCACAACTACAAGCCCCCACCTTCATCCAAATCATACAATAAAAAATACTACAAATTAGAGTTAATAATTTGGTTAGATAAGAGATGAATAAAATAAAATAAATGAATACATTTATGTCCTTGAAAATAGTGACTGAAACGATATTAGCAGTGTCAAAGCATTACTTTATGAGAATGTGATTTTAAAATAATAATCTCATTTTAAAAAATAAAATTTAGTTAAATGACATACCAAATCAAAAAATCATGAGGATAAAAATTGAAGGACTAAGGAAGTATTATTTTTGTTAATTTACATATTCATTAGAAAATAAACCCATAAGTTTACAAAATAAAGTTACAAGTATTATTTGTGTTACAATTATTTGTAAATTACAAAATAAAGTTACAAACATTATTTGTGTTTTTTTTTTTTTTTTTTGTGTGGATGTAAATCGTAATGCTTCCAAGTTACAAGTATTTATAAATTACAAAATAAACCAATAAACTTTACAAAATCTATGTAAAAATGTCACTTTTTGTCAAAATTCGTGAATTTAAATTGTCTAGTGCATGTTCTTTGTAAGGATGATACACGCTCTATCAAAATTAAAACGGCGCTCTATATATAATAAATTCGCGCTCCAAAAATTATAAATTCGCGCTCCGAAAATTATGAATTCGCGCTCTCACTTTCAATAATTCGCGCTTTTTTTGCGAATTTTGCAAATGCGCTCCGATTCGCGAATTCGGAGCGCGTCGACACCCTTGGTGCGCGAATTTAGTTACCTAGGTCTCAACTCTACATGTTTGTTGAGTTGACTTTGGGCTTTTTAGTTTGGGCCAGATTAGCCTGGGCTCAATTTGGGGTTTGCGTTGATGCTTGGTCTGAAAACGAATTAGGCTACATGGTAAGTAGACAGGTCCAATAGACTAGATTGAGGCTGTGACCAATAATTACTTATATGTTATTGGATCTCAAACTTGGAGTAAAAGATATAACTGTATGTATGTGTAAAATACTTAAAATTGGGCTTCATTCAATATTTCCTTGGCATATATTATTTGAGCTCTGATTTGTCGGTATATAAAATTACTAGGAAAAAAAAAAAAAAATCTGAAAAGTGGGATATCTATCAGGGAGTGTATTTTTTTTAAATAAATATAATAATAATGGGACAATTAATGGGGTATGTAGTACTGCAGCATATATCTGCATGGGTCCCACTCGGAGTATTTTAAATTAATTAGAAACTAGTACTATGAAAAGAAAGAAAGATGACAAGAGTATGTCTCAATCCTTGTCTTGAGAAAATAATGAATTTAAAATCCAATGGCCGGCGGATAATCTCCACCTCCACAAATCTGCGGAAACACGGAGCCGCTCGCTCAAACCCCAGAGTTTGGAACAAAATATTCTTTTCCCATCACTCATTTGTAACCAAGGTTGTGTTTGGTTTCTAACAATTTATTTTAAATAAGATACTACTTCTTTATTTCAAATAATAGATAGGTTTTTGCAACTCACTCTAATAACTACTTGATATTTAAATAGAGTATTTTTCATCATACGATTCACTTCAACCGCTAGTTTATATTTTAATATATTATTTTTTATTATTAATTATATATACGCAATAATGCTATTATTTTATACTTTATGTAGGGAAATACAAAAACTTTTATATTTTCGTTGCAAAAAAGTTAATTTTAACATTTGAGTTTGATTTTTCAAATTTGAGAAGTCAAACTCAAATATAAATAATAACTCCTTTATAATACTACATAGTCTTTTGGAGAATTATTTTTTTTCTGAAAAAGTTGCTCTATATGTTAAAATTTAGCATTTAGATAGGCTATTGAAAATGGCCTATTTAAGTGAGTGATTTTTTTTTAAGTGATCCAATATTAGGTAAAATAAATTAGTACAAAATAGTTTCTTAAGAATTCAAAATTAAGTGTTTTGAAATTCTCATTAGAATTTGAAATACTTGGCTTCAAATCCTTCAATCCAGATAAAGTAACTTTAAACACACATGTTTTAACATGATGAGTTGTTCTTATTGTTTTACCATAGGATACTCTGATTTTGCATTACACAATATTTTTGAATATGCATATATTTATTCAATCTCAACATTATTCACAATTTTGGACCAACAAAATAGTCTTAAATAGTCCTTACTGTGAAAAGTATTTGTCCATCACATACATGTTGTTTAAGCTTGGTTTGAATGTTAAAAAAAAAAACCGAGTTCGAGCAAACTTACATTGAGCAAGCTTGAGTCAAGTCTCGTGTAACTTCATATTCTTACGTGTATTTTCTGAATTTTCAACTTATTTAATCAGTCGAACTCGACTATAAGCTTAAGCAATTATATATCAAAATGAAAATGATCTATTAAGCTTGTTAGGATTTTATGACAAACCGCACTCAAATGAGCTTATCGAACGAGTTCTAAGCGATACCAAATAACAATGATTGAACCTTGAAGTACAATTATTTATTGTACAATTAACCAAAATTATTGTAAATTCGAAATTCCATCTTTGGTACCAAACACTACCTTAAAACTAAATTCAACCAGGGTTACTTTTTACCTTTACTCCACACCCACTAAACCACTACATCTATATTTAACCACAACGTCCTCACTCCTCCAACTCTCTCTTTCTTTTTCTTTCCTTTTCCTCTGAGTTCACAAAATTCCAGAGGAAAACGAAAAGTTGATAAAATCAATTTCAATTTCCATATCGATTAGAATTAATTTCCTCTTAATTAATTAATTAAGATGAGTTGCAATGGGTGCAGAGTTCTTCGAAGAGGGTGCAGCGAACAATGCATCCTAAGGCCGTGTTTGGAATGGATCGAAAGCCCACAAGCCCAAGGTAACGCCACCCTCTTTCTCTCCAAGTTCTTTGGCCGTAGCGATCTCATGTCCTTCATCTCCGCCGCACCAGAAAACAAAAGACCAGGTATAAATATTTTTATAAATAAATAAATAAATTAACCACCAATCTTCAATTTTTTTCATCTAATAAGAAAAACCCAGAAATATAAATAAATAAATAAAGCTCTGTTTTTGCATGTGGGTTTTTTTCTTTTTCTTTTTTAGCTTTATTTCAGTCACTTTTATTCGAGGCTTGCGGGAGGACTGTGAACCCTGTTAATGGGGCGGTGGGGCTTTTGTCCACCGGAAATTGGCACATCTGTCAGGCGGCGGTGGATACGGTTCTTGCCGGTGGCGTCCCTCAACCAATCTCTGAGGGAGTTCTTCCCCAAAACGCCGCAGTATCATCGAAGTACAATCAAGTAATGCATGAATCAAACGGCGTCGTTGACTGCATGGTGGAAACGGCGTCGTTGGGGTCTGGAATATCGGAAGTATCGAAAGGTGGGAAAGAGCCAAAGCTTCTCAACCTTTTTTTGCCTAACCACTGAAGAAGACAATTTGTGAGGTCTTTTAATTTTCCTTTTTGAAATTGAGGGGTACGTACTAACTTTGGGGGACCCACTCAGTGAAATGTAGTCCCGAGTAATAATGATCTGAGTGTTTTTTGAGTGTCTTCTTGACTTTTTGATAAATGGGAAACTGTGTGTACCTATTTGCAGGAGCAAGCTACTAATTTGTTTTAATCATAAGATTAAATCAATTTAGGAGTAATAATAATGCTAGAAATTGAGTGCTTTCCCCCCTCTATTTATAAGACCCAACTTCTTTTAAACGAGTTACATTAATATAATTTGACAATCGTAATCTTAATAAATCATCTTTTTTAATTTTTTATTTTGAAAGATTAGTGTTTCCGTTAGACACGAGAAACTTTAGTTCACTTCATTATATTTGCATTCTAAATAGTTTAGTTGCAATAACTATGATTTAATATAATAGGATAAACACCACTAATGGTCCTCCTTATCATTAACTTATTTCAGAGTGGTTCCTCTTGTGTTTGTTAGTCCTCGCTGTGAATTATTTGTTTCACTTGATCATTTACAAGTGGTCTTTTACTTATAGTGTTACACTTTAGTCCCTCATAAAATTGTTTTGTATCAACTTAGTCCCTCACAAAATAGTTAATTTATCAATTTAGTCCCTCATAAAGTTGTTTTGGAACTTTAGTTCACATTGGACCATCTGAAAATGACCAAAGTGAAACAAATAATTCATAGTGGAAACTAACGTGGAAAAAATTACACAAGAGGGACCACTCTGTAAAAAATTAATGATAAGAGGGACCACTAGTGATACTTACCCAATATAATTCTATAAGATACAAGTATAATTGCATTTGTCTTTGTAAAAAGAATGGTCCGGATTAGATTGGGCTTGACCTAGAATTCAAAATAAAAAAAACATTCATTTGAATATTTCCATACTATCCTTTCTCTAAACATGATACACCATAAATTAAATACTCCTTCTTTTTCATTTATTTAACTGTTACATATTGTTTTTCCACACTTATTAAAAAACTCTTTAATCATTCACTTTTTTAATAAAAAATGTCAAAACCACTCTTTTAAGACAACAATTCTTTATTATTTGTATTAAATTCATAATTCACATAATAATATAATACATATACAACGTTATAATAAAAGAATTTCCGAACACTTTGAAGAGGTCAAGGTCACTCCGAGAGCATGAATGGATCCGTTCGTGAAAACAAGTCAAAATACATAGTGCCATATTGAGTTAATGTCACTTAATATGTTCCATACTAAACTTGGACCAATAGGTCTGGTTTATCTAATATTTGACCTTAAGTTGACGAGACTCAAACCAAGTTGTTGCATTCCCAATCACTATAAGAAAAGTGAATTTTGACAACCTAACATTTAAAGGGCGTGGTGGATATTAAAATTATGGCATTGCCATAGAAGAGTTGTAGTTGACTATTCCCACAAGTCGTAGCGGGAACATCCATGAAGGCTCCTAATCGTAGTGAAATCCACATCTAAAGAATGATAAAGCGGCCCAATCAATGACCAAGAGAGACTTACAACTTTATCGGTCGAACCAATGGCCGAGCCGGCCAAACTCACCACAAAAGTCGTGGTTTAGCCATACACCGGCAATGGCCAAACCAAAGTTCGAAGAAATTCCAGGTAATTAGTACTTAATTTATTCAAAATTGTATTATGCAATTCACCTTTATAGTTTTGGCTAAGCTGATGCTTCATGATCAAGAAGTCATGAGTTTAACTACTCTCACTAGTGAGAGTATATTTGTCAGGGAAAAACTTTACAAATAAATAACTCATTGCCCCACATATAGCAGTTATAACTTTGTAAACTCACTACAACCCACCATATAGTAATTATAATTAACGTAATTGCAGACAAAAGAGAGAAATAACTAACAAAACGAACAAGTTAAAATAAATGATCAAATATATTGCTAGTCTTAAGACTTTATACTAATGTTTTATTTTATGGATTATAAATTTGAATGTTATATATGTAATATTAGTTTATTTATATGCGTTCTAACAATACATAATTTTTTATTGGAGAATTTCTACTTTGCCCTCTAACCTTTGAACGTTTTTCCACTTTGCCCCCATAATCTTTATGAGTTCTCACTTAACCGTCTCAACTATTTAAAATATCTCAGATCACTACCTTTGGATGTTCACCGATGGAATCTGTTCAAAAGTTGAGTGACAAAGTGCTAAAACGTTCAAAGGTTGGATGACAAAGTGGGAAACGTTCAAATGTTGGGTGGAAAAATTCAAAGCCACATCATTAAAGCTGGACGAAATATTCTGTTAGATTCTAGCTTTCTGCTTCTTAGGGGGCTGCCTGAGATATATTTAATAGTTGAGGAGGTTAAGTAGGAACTCGCAAAGGTTAGTGGAAAAACGTTAAAAGGTTAGGGGGCAAAGTGGATTTTTCCCTTTTCTATTTGTCATGTAGAATTTGCTAGTGTGAGCAAATCAGATATAATCCTGAAACTCGAAAAATTAGATGTGTTGAGTTTGAGCCTATGGTTGTGAAGTTCGATGGTATTTGAGTTTGAGCCTATAGCCATGAAGTCTAATGGTATTTGACTTTGAGTCGCTTAAGGCTCGGTTCACACGATCCGATTGACAGTTCTACTTTTAATTATTTGTTTAATTAATGTTATTAATCTTTGTGTACATTACTAAACGTATAAGCCTAGAAGTAGGAAAGAGTACAATTGGAAAAAAAGTGCACTGAGAATCAAATGTGACAACTAATTTGAAAAATGAAAATTTTACACAAATGTGACAATTTTTTTTGGTTTCCCAAGGGTTTAATTTCTTTTGAGGCGGGTTAGACATATTAAGTGGGTACCTCTCCCAACAGGAATTCGAACATGAGTCCGCTACTTTCTAGTGACTAGTCTCTTGCACTAAATTAATCACCTGTTGGTACAAATGTGACAATTAAAATGAAATGAAGAGAGTATATTTAAAGATATTTATGAACATATGAGAAGCTCCAAACTAAAATAGTACTATGAACTTTTCCTATTATTATAATTGTTAGAACGAGACAGTATAATGCTCATATTATGGGTACTTAATTTTATTGATAGTTTAAGTTTCCTTTTTCTTCATTTACTTGAGTGTATAGTAATTACTCCTTCCGTTTTTTTTATTTGTCGTTTTGGTAGTTTTTTTTTGTTTACTTTTATTTGTCGTTTTAGGATTTCAATGTAAAATTAATGTTCTTTTATCAATTTTACCCTTCTTATTAATACTTGTCATTAATGCTAAGATTGTTTGATTAAAAGGGTATTTTGAAATTTTTTCTTAAAAAAAATGACTATTTATGACATTCCTTAATTCGTTTGCAATTCTCCAAAACGACAAATAAAAAAAAATTGAGGGTGTAATTCTAAAAAAAAAGAGTATAGCAATTAACTAAAAGAACATAGTTACGTGTTTATTTAATTTTTGGACAACATTGAAATCCGTAAAATTCTATGGCATCTTGAAGGGAGTGATGCATTCTCAACAGGCTAGGTGGTATTCTCAATGCTGTGTTTGTGTCAAATATTCTCTCATCACGAATTAAAACATACACTGTTCATAATATCTTATCACACTAGACACGACAACCATGCATAAGTATTCAGGCAAATGTTTCTTACAATTTTCGTACCAAAAGTACGTACCTAGTACGTGCCAAGGGTTTCTATGTATCTCAAGAATGAGAATGGTGGTAATATCTTATCACCATCAATCATTTATAGGCAACAAAAATAAAAAATAAAAAATAAAAAAAATGGTATCACCATCATTTATCAAAAAATAAAATATCGATTGTATCACCATCATATGTATTAAACATTTTCTCATGTTTATTTTATGTTGATTTTACATAACATACTTCCTTAAGTTAATTTCACCTTGAAATCTCATGCATATTAATTCGATTGAAGTAATTTGAATTTGATTAGCTTATGCATATATTTGGATTGGTTTAAATCCTGCAGTGTGATGTGCTAAGAACATTTGCTTCATGAAAAGGGGGAAATACAAGATACTCATCTGTGTTATGTGAAACTTGTACGACACTATCTTGTAAAATTTTAGTACATAGAATCTCTTTTTACTATTAAAAATTCAGCACAAAACTAAGTAAATTGCAATTTATGTTGATATTGATAATGAAAGGCAAAAAAGTAATAGTCTTTTTAACTTTGACAGGGACACAAAAATGGGACACTTGTTGTCCCGGTAAACATTTTACATCATTTATATTTTAAGTGGATGTAATTTTAGTTCTTTTATCCCCAATTTTAATCCTAAATTTGCAGGAATTAAAACTAATGTTCATAAATTTCGACATAAACAAACAAATTTAGGATTAATATATCTTTGCCCTAATAATTAGCTAGTAGGTAGGGAAAGAAATGAAGGAAAATAAGGTGTTATTTTTCCTCCAATTTAAACTAATTTGACAAAATAACGTGGTAGATTATCACCGTGTGGCAGCCAGAAGGACAAAACTCCCCAATTTATTTGATCGCGTAACAATTTAGTAACACTAATTTAAATTTCGATGAATTTATGACTAAAATTGTAGGTAAGAGGAGTAAAATTGCCACAACTTAAACATAAACGATGTAAATTGCTTGCCGAAACTACATATGTCGCATTTTCGCGTCTTGCAAAAATTAAAGAACTAATTTTTTTTTTTTTTTTTTTTTTATCAATAAGGAAATATGTGTGGATAAAAATGTCTGACGTTAATATTGTGGTCCACTGAGGATGCGGCGACAAGGAACCTTCAAACGAATGAACTTTACATTATTAATAAGATTCTTCTATTCAAAAGCAAATTTTTTTTCGTTCACTATAATAAATGTGGTGACGTGGATCCCACGGCTCGTGGAGGAGGAAATTTTAGTGGCCTTAATGACGTGGTTCGCACCCTTTTGAATTGACCCGAGTATTCAGATACAGTGAATAGTGAATACTTAATTATTTAGTACAATTATTAATTACTACTTTCATTAGTTCATAGTATAATAGATTTAGCTAAGGTTTAAATCCGACCAATGAAAGAAGAGCAATTTGAGCTTAGGCTTCTTTCTGATTTGATTTAATATTTCTATTCCAAAAATTTTAGATATCTTAGTTGTGACATCAAAAGCCACCGACGGATGTCCTAACAAATGGTTAAAGGGAAGGACAAAGTGCATGATATATTAGTTCAAGGGGATAAAAGTCCAAAAAAAAAAAACTTTATTTTAATGTTGTAAGCTAACATTTACCCTACATTAATATTTTAATGCGGCCATCCGATGTAGGAGTAAATCAAGGGCACCTCGCGACCCAGGTCAAATGATCGAGCTAGAGTCGCATAAAACGTTTCAAGCCAAGAATGAGGAGATTAACCTCGTTGGGTTCCTATGAGCTTAATATCTAGTATACGACCTCGAGCTGATATGAATTTGAGTTGATCCTATACAATAAAGGAACTTATCCCCTCTTTATATATAGTTGTTGTCTACAAACATGGCATCCACGAGAAATTTATGATAACTATCTACCATGGTGTTAATCATGCTCACGAATCAAGGAGTATCCCTCCAATCTAACACGTCAACTCTGGCTCAACAACCTCAAATGTACAATTAAACCATAACCTTCACTTACATACTTAGCCCCAAAACCCTCATATTCACTTCATATATTTATGGATGGATCATTCAGAATCTAAGAGTTGGGGGTCGAAAAGAATGCATAGACAAAGTTAAAAATATATAAAAATATTGGCCCTAATTTCAAAAGGAGTTTACTCGTTCGATATTGGGCCATCAACTTTTGGATCTTCGATCCAAAACCAATTTTCTAAACCACATTACTATGTACAACAAGATTAACAACACCACAAGGCCCAAAAGAATACACAAGCTTTGTGCAACTTTAAATACAAATATGTTTTTCTTTTATAAACATCCATCTCAAAGTGTTACTCAAGAAAATTATAAATAATAACCCAGTATTTTAATAATAATTGTATTTAATTAAACGTTTGATAATTTTTTTAATTATGATTCAAACACATTTCGGGTTAAACTAAATTGTCTTTAAAAGCTAAAAAGGCCTCTCCAAGTGGGTGTTGAAGAAGGTGAGTTGAACTTGGGCTTTAAATTCATACTGTTTTCGGCCCATTTCGAATTCTCGTTTGAGTAAACCTCTTTTGGATCGTTCAATTTTTTATTAAGTTCTAGCTAGGGCTGTAAATGGATCTTATTTTGGTCGGATTATGCTCGTTCAGTTTCGGCTTTATTTATATCGGATAGGATCATGTCGGATTCGAATATTATTCGGATTGTGGGTGTTCAGTGGAAACCCGGTCCCGGTGGATCTATATTTTTTAAATCCAATGGATCTTGGTCGGATTTGACCAGATATCAGATCTTTTTTGAATTCAATAAAATTTTCATTTAAAAAATTAAATTAATATTATTTTCCTAAAACAAGTTTATTAACCTTTTAGTTTTATTTAATTTTAGCACATGTTCAGACTTTCTTTACTATATTCATATTTGTAGATGAGAATATTGGTTTAAATAAATTTATAAACGAGTTATAAATTACCTTCTTCTTAAATTGACGGTAAAATATTATTAATGATACTTTTATAAAACATTGTGTATATACATCATTCTTTTTATTTATTGTCGGATACGGATCTTTAACGGATCGGATCGACCTGAATCCATATTCGCTCCATGAGTTTCGGATTACGGATCTTTATAATTGGATCAGGTCTATCGAATCTCTAATCGGACAATTATCCTAATAAAACGGACCGGATTCGGACGGATCCGGATTGAAATCCGCCCCATGCGCTTCATATTCGTCCGGAGTTCGCTCCCAGAAATATAGCCATCCCTGCCCCCTCACGTCAATCCCACGAGCGACAGCCCTAGTTCTAGCATTTGGCATATTAATGAACCTCCGTTAGATTGTTCGGATTGAAATTTGAGTGGGCTGCATGAGACAATCAAACAACCTTAGTAATTTATATAAAGTTGGATTTTTGAAAAATAGTACTTAGTTGGGCCTGCATTCTAGTCATTAGAGCCTTAAATTATTAATTTTTTAAGATGTTAATTTATAGTCAATTGAGTCAATTTCATCAAATCAGCATGTTCAATAGTGGAATTAACAATTAATTAGTAGATTTAAAAATGATTGATTCAGATTAGCATTATCCTCAAATTAATTAATCAACGGTCTAAGTCACATGAAACACATAGTTTGAGACTGCGGGTCTATTTGGATGGGTTTTGGCTCAGTTTCGCGGGTCTCGGTTAAAAAAAAATAGTTTGGGTGGTTTCAATGAAACCTTTGAGACCTCATTTGGATGAGTTTTGACTGTTGGGTTTTGTGGTTTGAATAAGTTGAAACCCCACTTGGAGTCTTGGATTGAGTTTAGATGTTGGGGTTTACAGGAAAAAGCAGGTGGTAGGTGTCAAATCAATGTCTTTTTTAGTGAGATTTAGAGGAAAAAGTAGGTGGTATGTGTCAAATCAATGTTTTATAGGTTTGAAGAGTTTGAGTATGAGTTTCTGAATAAGTTTTTTATGGTTTCATGGGTTTGGTGAAAACTCATTTGAAAGGATTTTGACTCGGTCTCGCGAAACCCGCAATACCGGGCCAAAATCCATCCACATACACCCTGCATGTCTAGTTAGTCCCATTGTTTAAGACTTACTAAGTACAACAAATCACCCTTTGTCACTAAACATTCTAAAAGGTCATTAAGAAACTTAGATTTTTGTGGCCTTAATTAATTAAGAGGGAGTGTAAATTAGAGAATTTCAGAAAAAATGAATAAACCTTGTCCTAGCAGCTAGCAGTATCGCTAACGAGTAACGATTCTTTAAGGTTATAAAATGGCTAAAAATGAAGAACAGAACATAAAATCTACACCTTATGCTCATCGCAATAAATACATTGTTGAAATTCAGTTTGCAGATTCAGTGTCAAACAATGTTTGCATCAGGAATAAATGGCAATTTAAGTCTTGTGATATTCATAATGTTCAATTTGCCTCCTAAATTTTTATAAATTACATTTTAGCTCTTTATGTTCTCGCACTGCCTCCCTAATATTTTTAAACCTTACAAAAACACCCTCCATTATGTACTATATACTTAAACTTATTTTAAACCTGAAAAGAAAATTGATGATGTTTACCTCCTGTGTTATTTTATATGGATTTGTTTGCCCCCGTATTATTTTATTTGTATCAATTTACCCTTTGTATTATTTTACGTGGAGAAGACTGAAATTTTCATAGAAGGGTAAAATGCTAATCGTAGATGGGGTAAGTTGAACTTTATGCAATGGACATTAACCACATTAGCAAGTAATAAAGAAACAAACATACAAAATTATAAGCAATCTACATTAGAGTACATCAGCAGTGTGAACAAAAACATTTTTTTAAGGGGCAGTGTAAAGAAAAACATAGTAACTATTAAACAATACTATTAGCTAGCCTAGTTAATTAATTATCCTCTTCATCAACTAAACACTAGTTATTACATAATGACAACCAAATTAAAGTGAGAATGATGATTAAGGCCATGCATGGCAGGCTAGCCATGCTTGGATTCATGAGTTGGAGGAGGCGCGGGTTTGGGTATGTAAGGCATTAGAGGTGTACCGTGTTGTATGGGTCCATGCCTTATCGAAGCCTTTGAATTTGGAACCGGATCAATAGGCCGATAATCTTCTAATTTCACATACCCTCCTCCTCCTGCATCTTCTTCATCCATGTTATCCTACATGCAGCTCATTTGTCGAACAACATCAGAATAAAATAAATTAAGGACATGCATGGAGATATATATATATATATATCTAAGAAGAAAGCTCTTAGTACTTGAAGTTCGATCGTATGCATACCTTAAGTTTTCTGCTTTTCACGGTCAATATTGTCGACATAGCATTCTTGCTGTGAATTGAAACCATACCTGCAATCATATAAGTATTAGAAATTTGTTTCTAAGGCGTGTGTGTGATGATCAGGTCCTTGATCAAATCAAGTAGCCATTTTGAACACAACAAATGCACATGATTAAGTGTTTGTGTAAGAGCAATTATAATTTGATCAGATTTTGGCAAGAATTCGATGAATTGACCCAAAAGATACATTTCGATCCTAGCTAGTGTTGAAGATATCTCATTTCAACATAGAATCTCTTTAGATTTTTCAATTGTAAAATCACATTTTTAGCCCCATATTAGGACTGGATGCTCAACACTTTTGGTCCCATACTTTATAAACTGCACTTTTGGTCCAAATATTTTCAACTAATTTGCATTTTTATATCTCAAACTTCATAAAATTACACTTTTGGTTTTGCACTTTAAAGAACAATCTACATTTTTGCAGTTTTGGTCTCATAGGACAATCTTACCTAGTTTTGCACTTTTGATCCCAAATTTGATGGACGGGAGGCGATGGGACCAAAAGTGCAAAATATTTTCAAAGAAACAGACTAAAAATGCAATTTTGTAAAGTCTGAAACCAAAAACGCTGAAGGTCCAAATCATGCGGGACTAAAAATGCAACTTTTCTAATTACAACATTTAAGGTATAAAATTCAATTTTCAGGTTTTTGTGTACCAAGAATGGCGCGCAGAACTGAGTGCAAGCATGCGGTAAAGATCTCGCCTCAAATTAAAGTCCAAAATTCATGTGGATAGAGTGGAAACTAAATACAATCTTCACAAAAAAGAGATGAAAAAACAAGAAGAAATTTGGTACCTGGATTTAAGGCGGTGCTTCCTTTGCTAAAACAACCAAGATACATGAAAACAGCTGTCCCAATCAACAAGAACAAAAACAACAACCCAGAAGCCTTCATTATCTCCCCAAAAAAAAACAAAAAATAAAAAACTCGCCTTTTTAATTTTTATTAATTAATTAAAGAAACCCACAAGTAGTGTAGCTAAAAAAAAAAGGCCCTTTAAAACGAACAAGTTCAACCCATTTAGAAACCAAGTCTTTAGAATTTGAATGCCCAAATTAAACTCGACCAGGAAATCAGCTAAGATAAGGAGAAAATATCTTGATGCCCATTCCTCCAAATATATAACCATATACAAGTAGCTAGTAAATATATATTGGGGAAAAGAAATTAAATTATTTGTGTGGGAGTATTACTACTAGTATAGCGGTGAGTCATGATGAAGATCATGTCATGTGGGTTTCATTAATATCATGCCCATTGCTGTACTGATCTATGGGAGTTGGGAACAGTAAATAAAATGGTGGAGAGTTATAAATGCATTGTTATTATTATTACTAACATTTAATTTTGTTTTTTTGTTGCAGAAAAATCACAGGACTGAAGTGGAATGAATTAATGGATGGGAAGATTAAAGATAATATAACTGCATTAAATATGGTGGAGTGCACTGGAATTCGAGCCTTTCTATATGAGAGATTAATTAGCTTTTGTCTCTCTATCAACGAGAATGGAACACTCTTCTTGTGCTATGTAGTATAATTTTTTTTGGTTCAAATTTAAATTTAAATTTTATATATGTATCTATATTTTGGAATTCAGATAAATACATGCTTCCTCTTTTGTCGACATATATATTAATTAAGTACATATAAGAGCGTAAGTCTCTAGCTACAGTAGATTTTGGTCCGTCGTCCATTTTTTTATTTTATTTTGAGGGTGCCTTGTCAAAACGACGTCGTTTTCTCCTATTAATTGTCAATTTTTTTTTCCCAGTCTCAAAACGTTGTCGTCCGTTTGTTCCAATGCTATATCAAAACGACGCCGTCCTTGCTCAGCTTTAAATATTTTAAATTCAAAACCGCCTTCCTGTTCACTTTGACGAGACAATTTCAACGGAGTTACTTAGCACTGCTTTCGGTGTTTCCAATTTAGCTCAATTAACGGTGAATTTGAGCTTCATCGTTCACGGTCATTCCCTGTACTTGCCACGTAGGTGGTGTTGTTTCATTCAAGAAGCATGGAATTTCGCTCCTTGGTACTTGGTGCTGTCTTTTTTTTTTTTAAATTCCGGAGGCGGTGAATTTTTTCTTATTTTTGTTTTTCTACTTTCTAAGGACAATACACTGTTCTTCTATTTGCTTTATACATCTAACATCTGTGAGTTTCATGTTAATTTCATGGCTTCCTTTTACATATGATTCTTGTGTATATTTCTCCGAGTATTGTTTTGTTTTTTTACATTTGTGTGAGTATATGTTGGAGACTTTTCCCGGCTCAGAATGCACGGCTATGTAATTTTACTCATACAAATAAATTTTTTCTTCAATTAGATGGTGAGAATTATTTGTGGTAATTTTTCAGAGTATGTTTGAAGTATTTGGGAAGATTTTAAGAAGTAATGCACAAACTATTTTTTTTTAAATTATTATTTAATTTGTATGTGCAAGTACAATTTAACATATAGTTCACTCAAACAAACTCTCAACAGAAATAAAAGATATACTCCTACTGCATATAGTGTTCAAACTATGGATTAGAATTTCCATATGTTTAGGTTTGTTTAGATTAGTTTCTACTCATGTATTTGATTACAATTTTTCCAAATGTCTCTTAACCTGAAAAGTTTTTATATTTAACTTAGAAATTATTTTTTTTTTGGATGCTTTTGTAATTGTGTTTTTTTTTTTTTTTTCCTTATGTTGTCTCACTGTATTTTTTTCCAGGGTTTTGGAGCAGGTATTATTTGTTCTTTTGTTTTCTGTAAATTTTTTTTTTTTCGGTTTATTGTGGGGATTTCATTTAACTGTTTCTTTGTCTTTTGTATTTTGTTCAATGGATTAGGTGATTTCTCTGTTCTACTTCGACCGACGTGTTTACAAGGTAATTTTATTTTGTATGTTAGATTTTTCTAATTTGTTCTTATTTATTGTTTTCTTACATTATTTGTTTGCTTGAGTTGACCTTATTTTATTTGGGTTTGTGGGCTTTGTTCTTCCCTATATTTTTAGTCTACATTATAGTTTGATTTGTTCTAGATTAATTTTATTTCGGTCTGATATGACTCAAATGCAAACAAAAGGGGGTCATCTTTTGAGGAACTTTTAGGAAAAGGATTAAGGAAGAAATTTCATATCTTTGATTACAATTTTCCCAAATGTTTCCTCACCTTCAAAGTTTCTATATTTAACTTAGTTTGTTTTTTATTGGTTTTGTAAGTGTGGTTTTTTATTTTTTCCCTTGTTTGTCTCACTATATTTTTGTTCAATATTTTGGAGTAGGTATTATTTGTTTTTTTTTTTTTTTTTTTTTTTTTTTTTTGGGTTTACTGTGGGGATTTCATCTAACTGTTTCTTTGTCTTTTGTATTTTGTTCAATGGATTAGGTGATATCCCTGTTCTACTACGACTGGCGTGTATTTTTATTCAGGATTTAGGAGCAGTTATTATTTGTTCTTTTTGTGGTGTAGATATTTTTTTTTTTTTTTTTTTTGGTTTATTGTTGGGATTTCATCTAACTGTTTGCTTGTCTTTTGTATTTTGTTAAATGGATTAGGTGATCTCTGTGTTGTACTTCGACCGACGTGTTTACAGGGTAATATTAGTTTGCGCTCTTTCGTGTTTTTTCCCGTCTGGTGCTCTTTCGTGATTTTTTTAACCATGGTATTTTGTACTTGTTCTTCGGCTCAGGTCTTTGGTTGTGTAAGTTTATTGTTTAGTATTATCCAGTTTGTAGTATGGATAGTGATGAAAGTAAGAGGGGGCTCCGGCCTAGCGTTCCTTTTCGATTTTTCTTAGCATGGTATTCTGTACTTGTTTCTCGGCCCAAGGCTTTTGTTGTGTAAGTTTATTGTTTAGTATTATCCAATCTGTAGCATGGATAGTGATGAAAGGAGGAGGGAGCTTCGTAGGGAGCGAGATCGTAGGAGGTATGCTTCTCGTTCCGATGAGCAAAAGAGTGCTGCATCTGCAAGGCGGCGTGCGTTATATGCTCGTAGGGTGTTTCCTCGAAATTTGTCCCCGAATGATGTCTTGGTTGATTCAGAGTCCAATCCCGTAAATCCTTCTCTTTTAGATTCTTCGGTAAGCTTTCAGGTTCCTGCGGTAGTATGTGAGGATGATTCTTTTGTCCTGTCGATGCCTAATTCTGTGGAGGCGGAGTCTTCTGCTCAGTTATTTGTTAATACAAATGGTACGGAGGCAGTTGTCGAAGGAAGTCATGCACGCAATGTACCTGCTGGTGTTGGTATGTATTATTTCTATTATTATTATTTTATTATATATATATATATATATTTTTTTTTTCTTCTAACCGTTGTTTTAGAAGCCTGAATTTGTATTCTGTTGCTGCCAGTTGATTGATCATGAGTATGTGTCTTACTTTAGTTGTGCATGTTAGGTTCTAACGCCCTCGATCGGGTGACTGATGTTCACTTGTGCATTCCTCCTATTTTGTGCCCTATTATTTCGGGTTCTTCTTCCAGGGTGTTTGAACCTGGAGAGAGTTCGCGATCCTCTGTTGGCGTTCTTCCTGGTTAGATTTATTTGTAATATATGGATTTTTTGTCGTTTTATTTACGCTATTTCTTGCGTAGCTTACTATTTTGTTTTTCTGTATTAGTAGTGTCTGCGCCATGTGGTTCGTTCCCTACAAATGTATTTCTTTATGCCGATGAATCTTTGCTCAGTACTTTATTCTAAAATTTTATTTTGCTGTAAATTTTTTTTTTTTTTTTTGGATTATGTGTTGCTTATTGTTGTACAATGATTTCTTCTTCCTCACTAAATTTTTTTTTTTAAATTTCATTTATTTATTAATTTTTTTTTCTTTTCGTCCAACGTTTTCCATGAATTTTTTCTCGCATGTGTCTAATTCTTTTTGATTAATTGTGTTTTTCTTATTTTGCAGATTCTACTGTGCCTCCTGATCCACAGGTTTTTGTGCGTCGTCCTCGTCAAGCTTCGCACCGGTTTACTAGAATTGGTGACGTACCTACTGTCCCATGGAGTCTCCCTGCTGTAGGTCCATGCATTCATTGTGGTGCTCATCGTTTTTTTCGTGAGGGGTCGGCTTTCTGTTGTTTGAATGGCCAGATTTGTCTTCCCGAAACTGAAGTCTCTTCCATCTTGCATTTTCTTTTTACTGACTTGTCGGAGATTGCCTGCGAGTTTAGGCGTCGGGCGCGTACTTACAATAACGCTTTTGCTTTTACTTCTATCGGTATGTCTACTGATGCTGAGTCTTGGTGGGCACGTCAGGGTAAGTATGCTTTGAAGGTATTTGGGCAGGTCTTTCATTATATGAATCCTGTTAGCGGCTCGCCTAATACGAGGGATTTGCTCCAGCTTTTTTTTCTGGATAGTGTTGCCGAATTGGATTCTGATGTAATTGCTTCGAGGGGTCTGCGTGCTGATGTGATGGATCTCATAGTGCAGGCATTGTCAGTTAATCCTTACACGAGGTTTTTCAAGCGCTTGCGTTCTTTGGATGATTTACCTAACGCTCATGTTGTGCTTAGGGGTGACACTAGGCTGGACCCGAGGACGTATAACTTACCAACGGTGGATGAGGTTGCTGCAGTTTGGAATGACACAGGCGAGGGGGATTTAGGTCGTGAACGTGATATTCGTGTTTACACTTCTGGTTCCCAGGGGCGTCAAATTAAGTACTTTTACAGCTGCTATGATCCTCTGCAGTATCCAGTTTTATTTCCTTATGGTGAGCCTGGTTGGCATTCTGGGATTAAGAAACGTAAAGTTAATGGTACTTCTTCTTCTTCAGCTCAGCTCCCACTGTGTGATGGCATAGGTTCAACTGACCCTTCAACGTGTACTTCTGCTGACGACGTTCTGCTTCGTGAGGATCAAGGTTTACGTTGTTACTTACTTACTTAATTGCTGCTTTGTAAAAAAAAATTCATTTGCTATCGATTTTTTCTTTGTTCTTTTTTTCCTTTTTTGTATAGTTGTTATAAATAGATAATCTTGCTTCTGCTTTTCTAAAAATACATATTCTCTTCTTTAGTTTTGCAGGAGAACAGGCACTCCCGTGATAATGTGTCATGTAGAGAATTTACGTGCTACCGAGCACAAATTCGGCGATGTTCCAGGTCTTATCTTTTGCACTCTGGCAGATTGGGCCATCAGTTTTGGATTGATTCTTATATCAAATTGGAGACTTCGCGTTTTGATTATTACAGGTCTGACTATACTCAACATCAGTACCGCGTTGAATCTTTACAGGGGATTGTTGATTCGATCTGTGTAGATGGTGAAACAAATCCTGCTAATGTGGGTAGGAAGGTTTACCTTCCATCTTCTTTCATTGGGGGGCCTCGGGATATGCGGAGGCGATACGTCAATGCAATGGCTTTGGTTCAAAAGTTTGGGAAGCCTGATATTTTCTTGACTATGACCTGTAACCCGTCGTGGAAGGAAATTGTGGATAATCTGATTCCTGGCCAGCTTCCTCATGATCGGCCTGATTTAATTGCACGGGTCTTTAAGGCTAAACTAGAAGAATTGAAGGACGAAGTCATAAGGAAAAAATTATTTGGTGCTGTTGCTGGGTATGTGTATACTGTCGAGTACCAGAAAAGGGGTCTGCCGCACGTTCACTGGGTTATAATCCTCATTTCTGGACACAAAATTGTTTCTCCAGAAACTTACGATATTATTATTTCAGCAGAGATTCCAGATAATTTGCATCATTTTCTCAGAACGTATGTGCTTCGTCATATGATGCATGGGCCTTGTGGCGCCGCAAACCCGGATAACGTTTGTATGCGGGATGGTCAATGTAAGAATTACTACCCTAAGGAATTCACAGATGTTACTGCACACGGTGGAAGTTCGTATCCTTCTTATAGACGGCGTAATGATGGTAGGACAGTTTTAATTCGCAATGTTAGATTAGATAATACGTGGGTCATTCCTTATTGCCCACGTTTACTTGCAAAGTTTGACTGTCATATTAATGTTGAGATATGTTCGGATATTAGGTTGGTGAAGTATTTGTATAAGTATGTTTACAAGGGACATGACAAGGCTGCTTACCATGTTGTTGCAAGCATTGGTACTGATACGTATGATGAAATTCAGGCTTACCAGTCCGCGCGATATATATGTGCTCCTGAGGCTTTCTGGCGTATCTTTGGATTTCCAATGTTCGAGATTTATCCTCCTGTTATAGTTTTGCCAGTTCACTTACCGGGTCATCAACCACTTAGATTTGGTTTAACTCAATCGTTAGAGAAATTGGCATCGGATCCCCAGTTGTCCAAGACTATGTTGACGGAATTCTTCTGGATGAATTCTAATGACCCGGATGCACGTCGTCTAAATTTGTTGTACAAGGAATTCCCAGAGTATTTTGTATGGGATGGTACTCGTAGAAAGTGGAAATTACGTCGGAAGAAGACTGTCGTAGGACGGCTTTGTACGGTGAGTCCTTTCGAGGGTGAGCGTTACTTTGAAAGGTTGCTGCTTATGCATGTAAGATGTCCTACTTCTTTTGATCATCTTAGGGCAGTTGCTTCTGGATCTATAGGGACGTTCAGGGAGGCAGCGGAGTATAGGGGTTTGCTTCAAACTGACAACTATGCGGACAGCTGCTTAGAGGAGGCTTCTTTTTACCAGATGTCGTGTAGCTTGCGCAAGTTGTTCGCTCTTCTACTTGTTTTTGGTGTTTGTGGAGATCCACAATTATTGTGGGATAAGTACTACGGAACTATGTCCGAGGATTTTGCACGATTGCCTGTTGCAACTGCTTTTGAGATACAGCGGAGAACTGTTGAAGATATTGACAATTTTTTGTCGTCCATGGATAAATCTATTTCAGACTTTCGTTTACGTTTTTCGGTACCATATGTGCCTTTACAAGAAAGGATGAGTCGCGATTATGTTTTCGAGCAGAATATGTATGTTTCCGAAGAGGATCGGATGTCGGCTAATTTTCTTAATACGAATCAACGGATTGCTTACAATAAAATAGTAGAAAGAGTACTTTCAGGCAACGGGGGTGCATTTTTTATTGATGGTCCTGGTGGAACTGGGAAGACTTATTTGTATCGTGCTCTCTTAGCTTTTGTTCGCTGTCGAAAAAAAATTGCCTTGGCTGTTGCGACCTCGGGTGTTGCTGCATCTTTATTGCCTGGAGGGAGGACTGCTCATTCTAGGTTTCAGCTTCCTTTGAATACTGATGACAAATCTGTCGGTAGTGTTAGTAAGCAGGGTAGTTTGGCGAAAATGATAGTGTCTGCAGAGTTGATTGTTTGGGATGAAGCCACGATGGCGAATCGCTTTTCAATTGAATCCTTAGATTCTATGCTACAGGATTTGTGTAGTTGCAAGTCTTTGTTTGGGGGTAAGGTTGTCTTGTTTGGAGGTGATTTTAGGCAGACTTTGCCCATCGTACCTAGGGGGGCTAGGGATGCTATGATAGCAGCGAGTATTGTTAGTTGGTCAAAGTGGCCTTTGGTAATTAAGCTGCGGTTGCATGAAAATATGCGAGCAAGGGAAGATCCTGATTTTGTTTCGTATTTGATGAGGATTGGAGATGGTTTAGAGCCTCTTATTTTTGGCGACTATGTTGCTATACCTCCTCATTTATATATACCGTTTACAAGTGTAGAAGAATCCTTAAATATGCTTCTAGGTTATGTTTTTCCTTCGTTAGAAAACTCCTACTTAGATCCGCGTTCTTTTATTAACAGAGCCATATTATGTCCAAAAAATGATACTGTCCAAGAAATCAACGATATGTTGATGGATAGGTTTCCTGGAGAAGTTAGGCAATATGTTAGTTATAATACAACTATAGATTCGATGGAGCAAGCTGAGTACGAAGATTACCTAAATGGTATATCTGTTAGTGGTCTTCCACCACATCTTTTAAAGCTTAAGGTTAACAGTCCTATTATGCTCTTGCGGAACTTGAACCCAGTGGAGGGCCTTTGCAATGGGACAAGGTTAATATGCAAAGAATTAGGGCAAAATTTTATTGTGGCTGAAATTGCTGTTGGGGAATTCAAGGGGAATCATGTTTTCATTCCTCGGATTCCATTGGAGTGTACTGATAAAATTAAGTGTCCAGTTAGTTTTAAAAGACTACAGTTTCCTGTAAGGTGTTGTTTTGCTATGACTATAAACAAAGCACAAGGTCAGACGTTAGATTATGTTGGTATTTACTTGCGCGAACCTGTTTTTTCTCACGGTCAATTATATGTTGCCTTATCAAGGGCCAGGAATGGATCTTCTGTAAAAATACTAATTCATCCGGGTTCTGAAAAGGCTTCAGCGCAGGGCTTTACTAAAAATATAGTCTTCCCAGAAATTTTTTTACTAGCACAAGGTCTCTTTTAAGTTTGTGAATTGTACTTTATTCATAGGTGTAATTATGTTTGCTTGTGGTAGAGTGTTTTTGGTGTACTTGCCATGTTTATCCGCCTTTTTTTTATAGTTGTTTTGTTGCAACTGATTTTTTTTGGCACGGTGGAACAGGATGACGCGTAAGGATTATGTTTATATTACTGATGTTGTCCCAGGGAAACAAAATTGGCAGGTTAAAGTGGTATTGTGTGAGAAGTCTGAACCTCGTACTTCTTATTCTGGTGGGACACGTTATATGCGAACAGTTCTACTTGACGAAAAGGTTTTTTGAGTCTTCATTATTTTACTTCTTCCTTTTCTTTTGTTTTTTGCTTTTGTTTGTTATGGATTAGAAAGATAAATTTTTTTTTTTTTGTTATAAAGTTTACAGTCTTGTAATTGTGTTTATTTTATTTGATTGGTTATGTAGGGGCAAAAGGTTGTCGCTACTGTTTTTGATGGGAACATTGAGCCTTTGAAAAAGAAACTGGTTTTGTATCAAACTTACCTAATAAAAAATGCTAGAGTACGTCCATTGGATCACAGATACAATACTCACGGCTATTCTTATCAGTGGACCCTTACTACGCAGACTTGTATTACTCCTGTTACTGACCAGCCAATTCCCCGGGCTGCTGTTAAGCAAAATTTTGTTTCCCTTGGTCAATTGCAGAAACCTAGCATTCCTGGAGATTTAATAGGTATCAGTGTTTACTGTTCTTTCTTTCTGCTAACGTGTGTCGTTTCTTTTACTTGTTGTTTGGTGTCAAATAAATGCTTCTTTTTTCCTTCCAAGATGTATTGGTGGTCGTTATTGATAAGGGAATTAAGCGTAATGTGGGCTCTCTTGGAGATGGAAAGATGGTCCGGGATCTTGGCGTCATCAACGAAGAGTTTGTTAAATATTGCTCACTTTTTGTGGTTATTTTGAATATCGCTTATTTAATTGTTATTTTTTTAGTATGCAGTCAAATTTTTTTTTTTTTTGTTCGTTTTGCAGCAATAGGCCAATGGCGTTGACTCTGTGGAATAATATAGCTGATTCTGAGGGAAAATTGATTGATGAAACCATGGAGAGTATGCCAGTGATTAAAGCAACTGGTTTATGTGTTTCTTCTTTTTATGGTAATCTATGTTTCATTCGGTTGTAGACACTTGATAAATACAATGATTTTTCCATTCGCTTACTAAATTTCATGGAATGTAGGCTTATCCTTGCGCTCGACTACGAATACATCTATAGTGGTGGACCCTCAGATTCCGGAGGCTCAGATTTTAAAGAATTGGTATACTATTTTTTAAATTCATATGTAATGATATTTAATTTGAGTTGATGTTACCATTATTTAGTTACCAATTTTGATTTCAGGAGGTCAGCTAACTTAAAACTAATTAGTGATGCAATATCTGAGAAGCGTTATTTAGCTTTTGATGATTCTATCACTATGATATCTGAGAAAGATGTTACTTCCTTAGCTGACGTCGTCTCAATAAATACGGTAAAGAACAAATTAGGTTCTTATTTTACTCTTTTTTTTTTTTTTTTTTTTTTTTTTTTTTTTTCCTGTACATTGTTTTGAATCTATTATTCCTTTAGGTGTTTAAATTTCTTGTACGGGTTAAGGTGTCCATAGTTGACGGGTCGCAAAAAGTATACTACATGTCTTGTAACGAGTGTACAGGAGGTGTGGACGCAGAGATGGGAGACACTTACATCTGCACGCATTGTTGTAAATCCGCAATTGCTATTCCAAGGTATTTTCTGTGCTCTTGCTGCATTTAGTAGCGTCCTTGTATATATTGACCCTCTTTTGTTGAAATGGACAAAGGCATAAAATATCTATCAAGATATCAGACGATAGTGGATCTTTAAATGTCGTGGCTTTTGGTGATTCGGCTGAGAAGATAATTAAACATAGTGCCAAGGAAAGCATGGAAGCTTACGAAAAGGTTTAGTTTACTGTTTTATGCTTTCTCAAATTTTATGTTGCGGGAATATACTTTTGTTCTGTGGTAATGGGGCTACGTAAATTTAAAATCATGTTTTATGTTATTCTTGCAGTGGTTTTTCTTCTGCTTAGTTACGTAATTATATGGTTGGTTAGAATGTTGTCGTAAATCTTGTCTCGTACATGCTATTGCTTTGTCCCTGTACTATTTTCTTTTATAGCAGTTATGTTTTCTTGAACAGATATTCTGATTTTCCATATGTAGTGCGTTTATGAATTTTCGCTTTGTTATAGGGTATGTCTGTTGATACAGACCATGTGAATTCGCAATTAGCGGACACAGTATTCTTGGCAAGGATACGGAAGCGTGAAAGGGGTACTCGAAATGGTGTTGAATTCCAGTATACGGTCATTAGTATAGTTCCGGAAGGAGACATCCAATTTAGCACTCCTCCGTCATCTGTGGGCTATCATAGCGATAGCAAAGATCATACTGGGGATTCAAAGGGGAAATCTGTTTCAAAGGCTCTTTTCTGTGATGGTATGTTCTAGATTTTTATTGAATTTGGGCATACATTTGCTCAAGCTGAGAATTCTTATGGAATTTGTTTTGTAATTGTGATTGGCTATGTCAGATGCCGTTGAATCAGGTGATGCTACTTCTTCTTCGACGAGCACGCCTTGAATATAGGATGCTACAAGTTGATTTTCTAAATATTTTTACTATATAGATGTTCAGCACCCATTACACCTGTTATCTAATAATTTTATTATGAATATTGGGATGGTTTGTTATGTAATACATATACATTTGTTATCTGATTACAATATTCATTTGGTATATTGTTACATAATGATTTGATGTTTAATCAAATATGTTTGTTACATAAAATTTACATTGAACAATTACTTTTGTGTTTTGCTTATGTACTTTTGCTTGTTTCATAATTAAAGTGCCATCTTGTTATTTTAGAACTTTCTACGTTATTTCACTTACCTAATGCATTGTACAGTTTCATGCTAATCGTGGAGAATTTAGATTGTTTTAGAACGTTGTTTACAGTACAGAAAATTAAATACTTAATTTTAATAACATCAATAATAACAAAATCTTTTAATATATGGGAACTGTAACTTTAAATAAAAGTTTAATAGCATACATGATTTTCGTTAGAACTAATTAAAAAAGGATACCGTTACATGAATACTTAATACGTTTGTATTGTTACTCTGAATTGGGAGTGGAGAGCTTCTCACCTTTTTTGTTTTCGTCTTTCTTAGTGTCTTTATACAAGTTGTATAATTATTGAACAAACATCATATCTGCTTCAATACTGTATCACAAAATATCCGTTGTTTCAAATTATTTTACTTAAATTTACATTTTCGTATAGATAAATGAATTTTTTTTTTTGTTTTAATATCGAAGATTCAAAACTCTTGTTCGGATTTTGTAGTAGTAGATGTGTGTTTGTAGTGTCGGTTGTTTGGTGAATTTGATTTTCTTCTTTCTCAATATTTTTCATTTTCTTTTTGAATATCTTTGTTGGTGATTTGAATCTATATTGCTTATATAGACAATATATATCTTAAGGTATTTGGGTTACAGTATTATATGTCATTCTTCTTTGGGAAGTACACTTCATACTTATAAATTTCTTTTATGTTTTCTTTTTTTATTTTTTGGGTAAAGTGAATATTATTACCCTGTGATTTGAAAAGTTTATAAGAAACTATTTTATGAAATTCTTTTAATTAAGTTTCTTAAATTACTCATTACATAATAATAAGATATTATATTTTTTATGATGAGAAAAAGGCATATTACTACTCTGTGATATAGGAAATTTGTAAAAAAATACATTGTCAATTTTTTCCTTCATTAAACTTTATTGTGTTTGCAGAGACTTTGTAAATTATACCTATTTTTTGTTAGTCAATAACACTGTTAGTTTTTACTTCAATTGTGTAGATTTGTCGTTACATATTATTAAAAATTTATATTTTTACGATTACAAGAACTCTCGTTAATTTCTTTATCTTTTTTTTATATGGAACAAACGTACAAAATTATGTGTGAGGTTTAGAAGATACAATATTATGGATATAGTATGTAAGTATAAGAGAGATTGAACCGTCATTTAAATGTATGATAATTTTTTGAGTAAACATTTAAATATATTACTTAGTTTTTATAAATACTAAGTTTAGGTTGAGTGTCATGAAATTTACCAAATTCCATTTGGAAGAGTTCTTGTTCAGTTTTGCGAGAACCGCGTAATCGGGGCAGAACTCTTCAAAATAGGGCCTAAGGGCCGTGTTTGACTGAATTTTTGTATACATAATTGAGGAATTCTTGATGAATTTGAGGCAACATTTTAGGCTGTTTATGAATTTTTTTTTGGGTTTTTGGATAATAATACTGATTTCGTTTCTTAACTGATTTTAATAAATACTTTACCGTCCCTTTTTGAAAACTCTTTCCAATGGGTTTTTAATACTATTTTTTTAAAGCAATAATTGTTATTTGTTTATCACAATACGAGATACTCCCTCCATTCTATATTACATGTCATTAAGTTTTTTTCGTAAATATTAAGGATTTAATTACTGCTTTGAATTTTAGAAAAATATAATTGTACTTGGTAAATTTACCTTGATTAGTATTAAAATATTTTGCAAATCTCCATAACCTATCTTTCTATTCCAATTTTTAATTTACAAGGGTACAAATGTCAAAATAACATTTAAGTTTTTCTTGGATTCTTAAAGTTACATTTATTATGGAGCTTTTTTTTCTTTGTAAAAATACATATATAACTGTGGTAATATTTTTGGAAAACTGATACTCATTAAACCATTGAGTTTTTTTAATACCTTGCGCTGTAAAAACGACAAGTTTAAATATGTTTATAAAAGATCGGTAAAAAATTATCTTGTCGTCTATATCGATTTCATTGTCAATTACCAATTTAGTCCAATGTTTCTTTAACTGCGACGTTGTCGTTGGTAGTAACCAGTATTTGTTTCCATTTTGTACAACAACTATTTGTCCTCGTACTTCAGTTATGATTGTCGCTATTTTTTCAGGAAAATTCTGCATTTATTAAGTATTCGTAAAAATAATATCTATAAAACAGTAATAGAAAATCCTTGTAAGGCATAAATTGTATCTTGTTAAAGAGTATACTTATGTGAGTATGTAAGAAAAAAAGTCTTCGTATGTTGTGTGAAATCGGTATTTTTGGGTTTTCATAACTGATTATGCCATTTTCCGGTTCTCTTGCTCTAAAAGATGTTGATTTATATTCTTGTACTAAATCTTTTATGAAACTTTTTCCACTTGCAAAATTGTAACTAAAATATTTCTGCATTAACTCTTCAGTTGAGAAAATTATTATGTTTTCTGGATCTTCGTTTAACTTAAAAAAAAATTACAATTTTATCCTTTTAATTCGAAACTCCACATATTTTTTCGAATTTAGTATTTATTTTATTCGTATACTTAACACTAAAAAATTCATGAAAATTAATATCTTCTTTGCCTATATAATAGAATATTTACCTATTTATAATGTTACGGAAAAAAATTCTCCAATCAATAAAATTTATGTAATTTGTGTCCACAATAAAAAATTTATTTATTAAGTTACACTTGTAATATATACGGATTTCGAAAAAAAAAAAGTGTAAAACATATATGCTTATTACTTTTTTTCGTCGTATTTGGAATTTACATAGATTACTAACCTTTTTTAACAGTGTTAAGTATTATTTTGGTTCTTATGATCAGTTGCAATGGTTGCTCGTAAATTCTCCTTGTGTTGATGTTGGGAATGTAATAAAGTGCAGAACACAACTGTATATTTGTCATTCAAGTTTTAAATAGAGTTAACTTTTTTTCCCTTAATGTTGTTGTTACATTTCTATATAGTTTTTTAACAGTGTATTAGTTCAAGAAATACTTAAATTCAATACTTTGTCCTTACACATATGGGTGGAAAAGGATATATTTATGATTGACAAAATCAATCTATAATCTTGAGTATATAGAAATATATCCACTTCCATCCGTATGTAAAATAAAAAATATATTGGTCTGCTACATAATCAAAATCTTCTAAAGTAAGATCCTGTACAATATAATTTTTTTTATACTAATTTATTTTTTAAGTACGTCTAGCCTATTTTATTTCTAAAGTTAAAGGTTATGAAACAGGATTTGAGGATGGTTGGAATAACGCCTATTTTCTTACTAATCGCTCCTTTGCAAGTTGATCAAAAAGTATATTTATTAGAAATATGTTTCGCTCGAAGCTTCCCAAAAAAAATTATTTCTATTCCCCAATCTAAGAGCATTTCTACTTCTCCTCTCTTTAAACGTCATTTAATTTTATTAATTCATCCATTACACAAATGAATCTTGAAGAAAATGATTAATAAGGGACTACATATTAATTTGAATGACTGAAGTGTAACAAAATTTAGACTAGGGACAAAAATGTGACAATTGCCAAAGACGAAGGACCATATTGATGATTCAGACATATTTTTATTATTTTGGATTATTCGAAAAGAAAATACGAATAAAAATTTTGCAATAAGATTCGTATTCATCATAATTGAAATTGTTGATTTTATTTAAATTTATTGTAATTATTTATTCCGGAAAAAAATAAATTTTTTCCAATTATTTTACATATTTAAAGTGATATTTTATTTAAAGCACGGTTATTTTTAGTCTTGTACAATTTTACCTTAAATTTGGCTTATGCCACAATTTTATTAGAAAGATTAGAGGAAAACAAATTAATGTTTAAATTAGTACCACCTATATTACCCAACGTATTTGTGCCTAATTATGTTTAAGTATTTATCTCATGTATTTTTTTCTTTTTGACTTAATGAATTTTTTAATATTTTTGGTAATATCAATTATTTTATTAGAATAGATATATATATATATATATAGATCACAAGAACTTCTGATCTTCCATCAGCCCTTTCACAGCTCAGAGTTTCATTGAGAAAAATAAGTCTAAATACCTTCTTCGGGTTTCTTATTCTTATTGTATTATGGATCTATGGCTAGAGTTAACTAACAACTAGATGTAATGATTTTAACTTATCACATGAACATATATAAAACTCATTTTTAATAAAAAAATTTGAATTGTAGTTCAGTGTTTTGTCACGATACATTTTGTCTAATATTTTTAAATGTTCACTCAAATTGTCAAATTATGGGACCCACTTTTTATTACAATTTGGTATAATAGCAAGAGAAACAAAATTTGTCCTATATGCTAATTTTAGCCCCCAATTATTCCGTTTGAATTATTTTAATAGTCTATATAATTTGTCGTCATGGATCTAAACCAAGCTGATTTTGAAGAATTGGTGTCATGTATAAACCATATTACAGGTAATTCAGAAGTTTACTGAAATATTTACGTTTAAAATTAGGTAAAATTGTAATTGTTTATAAACTTTTAGTAATTACCAATATTTCTATTTAGATTTTACACAATAAATAACATATTATCTTTTATTAATATAAAATTTATTAGTTAAAGAAAGTGTATCGCCCAAATTCGGAGACGTATTTTTACAGCAAGTTGGAAATTTAAATGTTTGATTATTACAGTTTCGACTATACACAACAACAGTATCGTGTGAAGTCTTTAGAAGGGATTATTTACTTGATTTGTATTGATGATGAAACAAAGGTTGCTAATGTGAGCAAGAAAGTGTTGCTTTCGTCTTCGTTTATTGAGGGCCTCGGGATATGCGGCGACAATATGTCAACGTAATGGCTTTGGTTTAAAGTATCGGCGAATCAAAAGAATTAATCTCACATGGTGTCGTACGAATTTGGGAATTCGCTGGGGAATCTATATGTACGTACATATGTGAATATGTGAACGAAAAAATAAAACAGAGGACCCGAATTTCCTTCACTTTTAGCATGTAAATGTATATATTTTAATAAACACCTCCCAATTTTAGAAATTACGTTGCTTATTCAACAATGGAAAAAGAATCCCACCAATGTTAACTGATCTCGGGGCTTCTAGGGTGCGGGCAAGGTAACTCGCCCTCACATGCGGGACGGCCCTGAAATCATGCCATGTGGCGCGCGTAACTAATATGTAACTCGGCGAGTTGACTCGGTCTAACCGCCTGTCATATAAAAAGACGGCTTTACCCCCAATTTTGATAATAATTGACTTTGACAATTTTGCAAATTGACCCCTATATTTTGCGATTTTACGAATTGAATTATTTTGCTTCTAAAAAATATAAAAAAACCGCCAGTCATATAAAAACACCGCTTTATCCCCAATTTTGATAATAATTGACTTTGACAATTTTGCAAATTGACCCCTATGTTTTCCGATTTTACGTATTGAATTATTTTGCTTCTAAAAAAATATAAAAAGACCGCTTTACCCCCAATTTTGATAATAATTGACTTTGACAATTTTGCAAATTGACCCCTATATTTTGCGATTTTACGAATTGAATTATTTTGCTTCTAAAAAAAATATAAAAAAACCGCCTGTCATATAAAAAAACCGCCTGTCAAAATTGGGGGTAAAGCGGTCTTTTTATATGACAGGCGGTTTTTTATACTTTTTTAGAAGCAAAATAATTCAATTCGTAAAATCGCAAAATATAGGGGTCAATTTGCAAAATTGTCAAAGTCAATTATTATCAAAATTGGGTGTAAAGCGGTCTTTTTATATGACAGGCGGTTTTTTTATATTTTTTTAGAAGCAAAATAATTCAATTCGTAAAATCGGAAAACATAGGGGTCAATTTGCAAAATTGTCAAAGTCAATTATTATCAAAATTGGGGGTAAAGCGGTCTTTTTATATGACAGACGTTTTTTTATATTTTTTTAGAAGCAAAATAATTCAATTCGTAAAATCGCAAAATATAGGGGTCAATTTGCAAAATTGTCAAAGTCAATTATTATCAAAATTGGGGGTAAAGCGGTCTTTTTATATGACAGGCGGTTTTTTTATATTTTTTGAGAAGCAAAATAATTCAATTCGTAAAATCGCAAAATATAGGGGTCAATTTGCAAAATTGTCAAAGTCAATTATTATCAAAATTGGGGGTAAAGCGGTCTTTTTATATGACAGGCTGTTTTTTTTATATTTTTTTAGAAGCAAAATAATTCAATTCGTAAAATCGCAAAATATAGGGGTCAATTTGCAAAATTGTCAAATTCAATTATTATCAAAATTAGGGGTAAAGCCGTCTTTTTATATGACAGGCGGTTTTTTTATATTTTTTTAGAAGCAAAATAATTCAATTCGTAAAATCGCAAAACATAGGGGTCAATTTGCAAAATTGTAAAACTAAATTATTATCTAAATTGGGGGTAAAGCGGTCTTTTTATATCATAGCCGGTTTTTTATTTATTTTTAGAAGCAAAATAATTCAATTCGTAGAATCGCAAAATATAGGGGTCAATTTGCAAAATTGTCAAAGTCAATTATCAAAATTGGGGGTAAAGTGGTCTTTTTATATCGTAGCCGATTTTTTTTTATTTTTTTAGAAGAAAAATAAGTGAAAGGGTAATTTAGGTATATTGTAATTTAATTAAAGTCAATAATTACAAATTCATTTTGACCAAGTTACCTAATCAACAACCAAGATCAATTTGAGCCAAATGATCTGCATGATGAGGCTTCTCGCATGTGAGGGCGTAACTCACATGCCCGCACCCTAGAAAAATCCAACTGATCTTCCTAAAGACTTGAAAGTTCAAGTGTGCATAGAAAAGCTATATTTAATTGTGAAAAATCCAGTCTGATTTTCCTAACTTTTAGTAAAATTAAATATATTATTTATTTAAATATACGTGTATATATGTATGAAAATATGTGAATATATGAGCGAACAAATAAAAGGGAGGAGTGGAGTTTTTTTCACTTTTGGCATGTAAATATTTATATTTTAATAAACACCTCCGAAATTTATAAACTACATTACTTATTTAACAATGGAAAAAGAATCTCATCAACATTAATCGATCTTACCAAAGCCTAGAAAGTTCAAGTGTGCATATAAAAACTAGATTTAATTGTAAAAAATCCAATCCGATTTTCCTAACTTTTATTAAATTAAATACTTTATTTATTCACATTTATATGTAATATCTACTAACAGTTATTTTAAACTCAATATGTTACAAAGTCGGATATTGTACAATTATAGTTAAATAAAATATTACATAAATGTCTCATTATAATGCAATGTTATTATATAAAAGTTCAAGTAATAAAGTTTCTTATTCGTTAATTAATAAAACTCGCTAATTATGAGATATTGTTATATAATTATTTAATAATTACTTCCTTTCTCTTTTTTGTATAAACCTATGTATCGAAAACATCAAAGTTGTTTACTAAGCGTACAATATATTGTAATCTGTGAACTATATATTCAAAGCAGTTGAAATCTTGCCAAAAAAATTATAAGTTCACCTATAAAAACTGGAAATAATATTTATTTATAATATAATTTGTCATGAAATAAACTTGGAAAATAAATTACTTAGATGATTAAATCTTAGTACTAAAGCATATATTCTTATTACAAAGTAATAAATGGGTCGACCCACGAATAAGCTAAAAATGAAAACATTGTTACCCGATTATAGGTTTCCCAATAAAGGCCCACGTACATTAATTTAATTAAAAAAGTGGGCTAATTCGTGTTATTTTTTTTCCCTTTTATACCTGGCCCATATCTATTCTTCCTTTAGTTATAGCAATAAATTAATTATCACATTTCTATATTATTTCCTATTTAGAAAATATTCTTTATCAATTATATTTTTGTTAACGTAAATGAAGAAGAATTGTTTATATAATATAGAATAATCATGAGAAAAAAAAATTATTTCAATAAAGTCTGAAGAATAGTAGTAATAATAACTAAAAAAACTTGGGAAATACCCATTCAATTTTTCATTAAAGATTAAACCAACAATTTCCAGAAAAAAATCAATAATACTATAAGGGAATATATAAGCATGTATGAAGACGTTAAAATTTATTATTATCTTAAATTTATCTCTCGTTTAAAAATTCAATTAATCAAAGTATAGGTTGCGAAGAATGTTCACTAAATATGATTGGAAGTTCGTAAAATTTAATATGAATCATATATAGACAGTACTTTCATACAATAATCATTATCTGTCATGTGGACAATCTTATGTAAATAATTATTCTAAATTTCACAATAATTTAAGAAGTTCAACTTTATAAATTGGTCTTGCACTAGATATTTTTACAATATTGCCTTGTCTGAATAATATAACATAAAAAAATCGTCTCTATTATAACACATATTCGTTAATATTAATAGTTTAAATATTTGAATCAAATTTCACAAATCCATAAAAATACGTATTAATAATTAATTGTTAGAATATAGATGGTATCAAATATTATAATAAATATACGTAATTAGAAATATATAAATACTAAGATGAAAAAAAAATTACTGAAGAATATGATAGAGACATGAATGTATAAATAATATCAGCGTACTTTGAGTGAGTAATATTGATTTTAGTTCAAAAGCAAATTATATTTATCTGTTATTAAAATACCATATCCAATATTTATAAAAATCATATAGGACACAATTAAATAAAAAAAATTCTAGATCAAAAGTTAAATGATTTTCCTATTTAAAGTAAAAGTATTTGGGCCTTTGCGAACATAAATTTGGAAAGCCCAATCGGAAATATAAAACAAACAATATTTTCGTACCAATAAAATAGTCCAGTAGTACATTAATTCAGGCAGAAGAAAATAATCATCACAAATGTCGATATTAACATCAATATTTTACGTGTGTCAGTGAGATTATTCAGGAACATTCATTCCCACGACATATTGCATTTTCTGTGCGTCTGCTCATCTTCCCACAGAAGATACAAAGTCCAGGTATGGCAAAAATCTGGTAAATAATTAAAAAAATAAAAAAAATTTAAACTGTTATTTCACCATTAGATTTTAGAGAAATATTTACCTTCCTTGTTGAAATGTTTTTGTTTGTCTTATTTTTAATTTGAGGCAAGTTTATTTACAATAATTACGCTGCTAAAATAGCTTGATAAATTTGTTTTTGAATACAGGTACCTTGTAGATATTCCATAGTAAAAATTCTGTAAATATCTATTGTAGAAATCTCATTTCATAACATAGGTACATTGAAATAAAAAAATGTATGATACTACATTTTGCTTAATTTTTTTTGTTCTATTTTCAGATAATATTATATACAAAGTGTAGATTTCAATAATCTTCTTATATAATAAACAACTGAAATATATTTTGATTTTACGTTATTTTATTATGTTGAAATTTTTATATTTTTTAAGTAATTTAAAATAATCTTATTGTCACAGAATATTTGATTGTATTTCTTCCTATTTTGTTCTGCCACCTTAGAATGTAGTTATTTTAATTGATCTTTTATATCATAAACTGAAATTATTTTGTCCATATTGCAGATTATTAACAAAAATCCTATTGCAATATAATCATGCAGGTAAGTCAATAAAATATATTATGATATTAAAAAATATATATATATCTGACTATGAATATCATTTTTGTAGCAACAAAGAGGTTTCACACCAAGAACTTATGTCTTCAATGAATCTCAGGTAAATTTCATTCTATAATCTCAATAATGTAGAAAAGGAAAAATTGTGAACGCCTAAACCTGTTTGATTTTTCAACTTTGTACTGGTAAAGATATAACTATGAACTACCAGTCAATTAGTATAACAAACAGACTAACCACCTTTTATCAGTCATCATTCATAATGTCAATTATTTTCCATCATTTTCTGTATTTTTCATTTTTTTCTTGTTGAGGTGAGTATATATTGTATTTGTCATATGGATATGGTTTCTTATAGTTCCAATTTGATGTCATTTGATTAGTATACTTCTCATAATTTGATCAGACACATAGACATAGTCCTCCAGCTTTCAAGTATTTTGCTAAGATTATTATAGTTAATAATGATTAAACATCATGATAAATGTTTTTAAGGCAACTAACATTAAGAGAGTTAGGAATTTGTCATATATTTCTTGTGACAATGAAGATATATCAGTTTTTTATTTTTTATTTTCTTTATTTTTTTGTATGAATATCAGTACTTACATTTTGAATATATTGTTTCCTTCTGTACAGACAAGAAAAAGGGCAAACAAGTGTGAACTATATCTGTTTTACGAAGGTTATTTTTTCCGCAAACAAGGAGGAGGAATAGGGTATTCGGCTAATCCTGGAGCGATACTGATGAACATAGATGTAAAGAAATTCAGGCTGCAACATTTAGTACATGTGATTTACAAGCTCGGAAAGTATATACCAGAAGGGCTTTGGTACAGGGTACCAAATTCTGAATTTAGTGACGGTTTGAGAACTATAAACAATAATAAGGATATCCGCACTATATTTGACCTTCTAATGGCAGCAGGGACTTACAAAATGTGTATCTATGCACAAGAAAAATTAGTACAGCTTAATTCAGAAAGACATCTTATTCGTGCACTACCAGGCGCTGTACCACGAGTGTTTAACAAGGTCAATACCATGAAACCATTGAAGATCATAAAAACAATGTCGAAGAAGGAGGATGCTTATGATCATATTTATCAAATAAGTCATAGGTGTACCTTTGAAGAAAAAGAATAAACCAGGAAAATATGAAAGGGTGATTAGGCTTTAAATCGCCATTTTATTTTGTGAAAAAACTTTCTTGATGTGTAATTAATACTCGTATTTTGAGAAATATATGTATATAGAAGTTATTTGGAAAAAGCCTTTTTTTATATAGTTAAACTATTATTGATATATGTTGGCATTTGAATTATGTGTAATCACATTTCCTTTCCAGCTAGTGGTATGCTTTTATGCAGTTATGGAGTCCTCATTATAAAAAGAAATCACATTCATAATGCTATTAGCACTTGAATTAATTCTTCTAATTTGCTGTTTCTTTAGAAAAATAATGGCTACAAATTGTCTTTGCATTGAATTAATAGCACTCTTAGGTTTAGCAATGTGTTGTGTTGTTCACTACGTTAAACCTTTTGAATTTGTTACCAGTGAGCCTTTCGACTTGGTCACTAATGTGCCTGTGCCGGAGATAAATGATCTTTTGGACTTCATCACCAGTGTGCCTATCGACAGTTTGCCAAAAAGAATACATTATTATTCAGAACATCATTTTGTATACCATATTGATTTTTCATCCCACATTGATATGAGAAATCAATATAACACACTTTATAAACAATTGAACAATTACAATGGAATGAGATGTTTGTTTGCTTAATGTAATACATTGAAATATCAAATCACACGTATTACATTAAGCACACATGCATCTCTTTTTAAGATTTTAGAACTATTTTATTGTTTGAACTAAAATAAATATGAATTTGTCATAACAATTTATTTTACATAAATGTTTACAAATTTATCATAAATCTACAAAATCTAGCAATTAATGACTTCTAGAACGAAAAAATGTCAAAATAAAACCTAATTCAAAGACCTGATTTTATACAGGACTTTTTTAACGAGTCTTTTTAAGATTTTAGAACTATTTTATTGTTTGAACTAAAATAAATATGAATTTGTCATAACAATTTATTTTACATAAATGTTTACAAAGTTATCATAAATCTACAAAATCTAGCAATTAATGACTTCAAGAACGGAAAAATGTCAAAATAAAACCGAATTCAAAGACCTGATTTTATACAGGACTTTTTTAACGAGGAGAGGTACGAAAACGAAATTTCACATCTTCAAACTAAAAAAAAAAATTATCTAAAATTACATGTACAAATATAAATATTATGAATTATATACACAATTGAATAAATAAATCACATCTAATATTAGATCTATAATATTGTATTCATATAGATCTTTCGCTATACCAAAAAAACTATATAATATATGTTTAAAATTTCATAACATTGGGATTTCCGATTTTGTATTTCTAAAAATACTCAATAAAACAAGCTCCAAATAACCACTATTTTTTGTTTGGCTTTACAAGGCTAAAACAAATTTGGTTTTTACAAAAAGGTTTTGTTAATGAACATTAATTAAACATATAAAATAATATGTGTTGTAGAAAGTATGTTAAACATTAAATAGAAACACAGTTTAATATCTTAATACAATTTTAGTTACGAATTTCATATGAATAATAAACTTCGTCCCCTTGTTTTTTTTTTTTAATATATCATTTCTCATTGGGAATGTTATATATGATATTATGATTAATAGTTAATTTGTGCATGGAAATAATCATACGAGTAAATGGTATAAATTAAATTTTATCAAATGATATGTTTATTTTAATATTATAGGAATGAATATATATTTAACTTTAATAAATTTATTCAGTTCAGCTGACTTTCTTAATAAATAAAAAGGTAATTATACAAACTTTTTTCTTATCAATAATTTTTCTAACTTTAATTCATAGCACATGTTCAGATTACCCATAGCTTTGTGTATAGAAATAATTGTACGAATAAATGGTACAAATAATGTATTATCAAATAATATATTTAATTCAATATTATAGGAGTGAATATATATTTAACTTTACTAAAATTATTCAGTTTAGCTTACCTTCCTAATAAATAAAGTAGTAATCATTCAAATTTTTTTCTTATGAATAATTGTTTCAACTTGAAATTAAATAAATTTTGCTTATCCAAAATCCAATTTCCACAACCTTGTTTTGTAATGAGGCCCATTGTTAATGGGCCGAAATCTTGGCTTTTCTTAATATTTTTTACAAAATTGTTATCCCACATTGGAAGAAAAGATCAATATAATACATCTTTTATACATTCAAGTAATTAAAATGAATGGTTGTGTTTGTTTCTTCATTGTAATATGTTACAATGAATAAACATATTAACTGTAACATAATACATTGAAAAAACAAACATCTCCAACTTTTGTGAATACAATATTTTTTAAAGTGTTTTTGCACTTTGAAATTAGAGAATTTTAACATTTTGTAATTTAACTTAGAAGAGAGTTTAACATTTTTTAATAAAGTTTTTCTTACATTTATATATCTTCTTTAACAGTGTATTGCTTCAGGAAATTGATAGTTCCATATATTACAAGATTCAAAATAACCATTAAAATGTTGCTCCAAGAACAAAATAGAGGATTTTATATTATATTTTTTTTTCGTACGTATAATATCTATATTCCTTGAGAGTTTTTTTTGGATCTCTAATATATCTGTTCTTTTTTAATGAAGCTTTTAAATTTTCCATGTATTACATATTATGGTAATTAAAACAAGTCTACAGTTTATTCCTTGCATTGTAGAAATCATATAACTTTTTTATTTTCTCTATATTATATTATATATGCCGTATTAAAAATTAAATAACATAACTTTTTGAATCTTAATTCATATTTTCTTACGGATAGATATTCCCGATATTTTATAAAACAAATAGTTTTACATCATAGAGAACATATTTTCACATAAATGATATAAATTAAAATATCAACTTATAATATATTCGGAAATAGTACCTTCTATCGAACTTGCTTGGAAGACATTTCTTTTATCTATTTTGCTTAGAAACTTTGTTTAAAATAATATGTGTTCTGAAAAGTATGTTAAACATTAAAAAGAAATACAATTTAATATCTTAATATAATATTAGTTACGAATTTCATATGAATAATAAACTTCGTCCCCTTCTTTTTTTTTTTTAATATATCTTTTTTCGTTGGGAATGTTATATATGATATTATGATTAATAGTTAATTTCTGCATGGAAATAATCGTACGAGTAAATAGTACAAATAATATTTTATACATGATATATTTATTTCAATATTATAGGAGTGAATATATATTTATCTTTAATAAATTTATTCAGTTTAGTTGACCTTTTTAATAAATAAAGAGGTAATTATATAAACTTTTTTCTTATCCATAATTTTTCTAATTTTAATTCATAGCACATGTTCAGATTATCCATAGCTTTGTTCATGTAAATAATCATACGAATTCCAGAATTTTCTAAGAATTAGCATACGCGTATTTCTATCTTTGTTTATGATACTAGAACTAAATATCGAATTCAACAAAAAAAAAATATTTGTTTTAAAAATAGTTCAATTTGTCTTTTCCATTATTAAAATATTAACTTCATTTTGCATAATAAATTACGATTAAATATGTTTCTCTTTTACAAATTTGGAATAATATACTACAAAATATTTATTTATAATGTTTAAAAAACAACTGCATGAATAAGATATTAATAATAAACACATCTAATATCTGCTTATTCCACACGAAAAAAAATTAGTCGTGTATTAAAAAAATTGATTACTACTGCTCCAGTATTGTACAAAGTAGGAACAACTAAATTTTGCTTATCCGAAATTCAATTTCTACAACGTTGTTTTGTAATGATGTCCATTGCTAATGGGCCAAAATCTTTGACCTTTGTAATATTTTTTTGAAATTTTTTATCCCACATCGGAACATAGGATCAAAATAGTACATCTTTTATATACTCAAGTAATTAAAATGAATGGTTGTGTTTGTTTATTCACTGTAATATATTACAGTATTACAGGAAACTACTGAAATATATTACACTGAATAAACAAGCATCACCAACTTTTGCGAATACAATATTTTTTAAAGTGTCCTTGCATTCTGAAATTATAGAGTTTTGACATTTTGCAATTTGACTTAAAAGAGAATTTAACATTTTTTAATAATGTTTGTTTTTACATTTTTCTATTTGTTTTAACAGTATATTGGTTCAGGAAAACGTTGGTTCCATATATTACAAGATTGAAAATAACCATAAAAATGTTGCTCCAGGAACAAAATAGCGGATCTTATATTATATTATCTTTATTTCCGTGAGTATAATATCTATATCCCTTGAGAGTTTTTTTTGGATCCCTAATATATCTGTTCTTTTTTACTGAAGCATTTACATTTTCCATGTACTACATATTAGGGTAATTAAAAGAAGTCTACAGTTTATTCCTTACATAGTAGAAATTATATAAATTTTTTATTTTCCCTTTATTATATTATACATGCTGTATTAAAAATTAAATAACATAACTTTTTGAATATTAAGTAATATTTTCTTACAGATAGATATTCCCAATAACTTATAAAATAAATAGTTTTACATCACAGATAACATATTTTCACATAAATTATATAAATCAAAACATCAATTTATAATATATTCGGATATAGTACCTTTTCTCGAACTTGCGTGAAAGACATTTCTTTTATCAATTTTGCTTAGATACTTTGTTTAAAATAATATGTGTTCTACAAATTATGTTAAATATTTAATAGAAACACTATTTAATATCTTAATATAATTTTAGTTACGAATTTCATATGAATAATAAACTTCGTCCTCTTGTTTTTTTTTTCTTTAATATATCATTTGTCGTTGGGAATGTTATACATGATATTATGATTATTAGTTAATTTGTGCATGGAAATAATCATACGAGTAAATGGTAGAAGTAATATTTTATCAAATCATATATTTATTTCAATATTGTAGAAATGAATATATATTTAACTTTAATAAATTTATTCAGTTTAGCTGACCTTCTTAATAAATAAAGAAGTAATTATACAAACTTTTTTCTTATCAATAATTTATCTAATTTTAATTCATAGCACATGTTCAGATTATCCATAGCTTTGTGCATGGAAATAATCGTATGAATAAATGGTACAAATAATATTTTATCAAATAATATATTTAATCCAATATTATAGGAGTGAATGTATATTTAACTTTAATAAATTTATTCAGTTTAGCTTACCTTCGTAATAAATAAAGTGGTAATCATTCAAACTTTTTTTTTTATCAATAATTGTTTCAATTTGAAATTATTTTATTTATAATTAGGCTGGTAGATAAAAAAAAAGAAATTAATGTGTATAGTATTACGGTATTTCTAGGGAAATAAAAATTAAATGCTATTTATTCTTCACGATTTTTTAATATATTTCTTTCGGATTTCTTTTGTAAGCTTGGATGTAAATATTTTATGTTGAGAAATAGTTAGAAACTATTCGATAGATTTAACCGACAAAAATTATGTTGGAACTTGCATTTTACTTGTTCCAATAAGGTCTGAAAGTTTCGTTTATCAATGTTGCTTTTTCTAGGTACTTGAATGAGAATAATGAGCAGTTCTTGGTGAACTTAACGATGTATTCTGAGCTGTTCTTCATATTTACAGAATATTTATTTGTGATTTTTTATTTGGGTTTTTAATGATAAAACTGATTTTGCTATTTAATTAATTTTAGTAGATGCATTACGGTGCATTTTTTTAAATTTCTTTTAACGAGTTTTTAAGAACATAAAATTATAACAATAATTGTTAGTCCTTGTTTGTCATAGTATGAGATATTTCATCCAATTTGTATTACATGTGCTTAAAAGTATTAAAATTATTTTTCAGTTTATGTTCGGTTCTTATAGTTTTGTTTCTCATAAGAATATATATATAGTAAATATTTTATGCATATATAAAATGATTTGTTTTATATTTCTATTTCTTCCAAGCTTTATATTCGGTAATAAAGAAATATAAGTTTTAAAATATTAAATTTAGTAAAAAAATTGTTTCCATACATTAAGTTTAGTAATATTTTTTCTTTCCATTGTTCAATTTTAGTAAGTCTATTTGGTAAACTGATCAATATTATCCAGAATCTACTGTTTTAAAGGATCTATTTTTGAACAGGAATAGTTTACTCAACTAAAATTTTATTCACGGTTTGATTTGATTGGTTGATTGAATTGTTTTGAGGCTTAATGATGATTGAGCATTGAATTGTTCTATAATAATATAATATTTGGCTATATTACAGGATATTTACTTAATTATTCTAATTTTTTATATGTTATATATATGCGACTCCTATACTACATAAATTAACTTCCATTTAATAATAAATCACATCTAATGTTAGATCTATAATATTGCATTTACATAGATATTTGGCTATATGAAAAAAACTATATAATATATACTTCAAATTCCATAACATTAGGAATTCCAATTTTGTATTTCTAAAAATACTCAATAAATCAAGCTCCAAAGAATCACTAATTTTTCTTTTATTCTAGAAAGCTATAACAACTTCAAAAAAAATATCACATCTAAGGAATGCATCAAACGAGTAAATTACCCATTTGATAAAGCACAATTCCAGAGTTTTCTAAGAATTAACATAGACATACTTTTATCTCTCGTTATGATACTAGAACAAAACATCGAATTGAAGAAAAGAAAAAATTATTTAAAAACAGTTCAATTTGTCTTTACTATTATTAAAATATTAACTTCAATTTGCATAATAAATTTCAGTTAAACATGTTTCTCTTTTACAAATCTGGAATAATATACTACTAAATATTTATTTATAATGTTTAAAAAACAACTTCATGAACAAAATATTATGCCCACTGTTAATGGGCCAAAATCTTAGTCTTTTCTAATAGTTTTTACAAAATTGTTATTCCACATCGGAAAAAGAGATCATTATAATACATCTTTTATATACTCAAGTAATTAAAATGAACGGTGGTGTTTGTTTCTTTACTGTAATATATTACAATGAACTTTGTAATATATTACAGTAAAGAAACAAACATCACCAACTTTTGCGATTACAATATTTTTTAAAGTGTTTTTGCGCCCTAAAATTATACGGTTTTGGTATTTTGCACTCTAATTTAAAAGAGAGTTTAATATTTTTTAATAACGTTTTTTCTTATTCTTCTATATCTTCTTTAACAATGTATTAGTTTAGGAAAATGATGGTTCCATACATTACAAAGTTGAAAATAAGCATGAAAATGTTGTTCCCGGAACAAAATAGGGGACCTTATATTATATTATCTTTATTTCTGTAGGCATAATATATATATTGTTAATATATCTGTTCTTTTTTAATGAAGCTTTTACATATTCCATGTATTACATATTAGGGTAATTAAAACAATTCTACAGTTTATTCCTCGTATTGTAAAAATTATATAAATTATTTATTTTCCCTATATTAAGAAACTATAAAGAGGTATAGCACTTATTTACAGTACATAGTTGTGAACTTTGCTTTTTCTTTACATGTGGTATTGAAAATTAAATAACATAACTTTCTGAATCTTAATACATATTTTTTTACAGATAGATCATCCTGATAATTTATAAAATAAATAGTTTTACATCATAGACAACATATTTTTGCATAAATAATATGAATCAAAACATCAACTTATAATATATTCGGAAATAGCACCTTCTCTGGATCTTGCGTGAAAGACATTTATTTTATCTATTTTGCTGAGGATCCACAAACGCTGTGTCAAAATTTTAAATTCGTACTCTGTATCGAACAGTGCTTCCCACATAGATTCATAGTGGAATTGGGGATCCATGATAAAAAGAACATATGTATTATGTTCTGCTATTAAACTGCGTAATTTTGTTATAAATTCTCTGAAAATAATATTTGCCCCGTTCACGAATATGATAGATATTTTTTTTTCATTATTAGGGAAGTTTTGGCTTTCGTTACATATGTGAATTTTATAAGTTTGACAATTACTATATAAAATGGGACTATGTATAGTCACACTTATAGCTGATATATCATATGCAGAAAATATAACATGATCATTAAAAAAACCTTCTTCCAGAAGAATTATCAAACTTCCACCATTAAAAAAACTTATATTACTACCAGACTCATTGTAATGATACATAGTGTTTATTTATGGAACTATAAATATATGTGTACAAGTGAATGAAATAATAAAGTTAATAAGAAATTCCCCAAAATAGAAGATTTTTCTTACTCTTATAAGAGAAAATTAATTAAAACAATTACGAGATCACTACAATATTTATATGATATATTCACATAAATCGGAAAATGCTTAATTTTTTCGTCTGTGTAACTTACTATTCAAATAGTTGTTGTATATGCCCAGATATATTCGGATATGAAATCTCTGATATGTATAATCTTCAAATAAAAAAAAAAATTTATTAGTAATCGTTCTCGTTTAATGTGTAAGTTGAATGGGATGGAAGATGGCAATGGTCCTTTATATAATATTTAGGACATTGAAGATCCATATACAAAAGAACAAATTGCTTATAAAAATAATGTTTATCCGGAATATTTAATCTTATATTAAATGAAGTTTCTTGAATACATAATTAAATATATTAAATGCATACAAAAACAAAAATTCTGTATCAATCACATGGTCTTCTGACAAAATATTAATCATAAGTGTGAAGTAGCTCTTTATCGTAGAAATAAGTCCCAATAGAACGTGTCCATTTCTCATCCAAAAATAAAATTGTAGAAATAATAAAATTGCACAAAACAACTATTGATTTCTGTTATTAATTTTAAATGTATTCTATTATATATATATAACGAAGTTTATCTGACCTATTGGGCCAGACCATATGAAGTTTAATATATAAGGAAATCCATTGATTAATATTCTTAAAATAATTAATATTGTATTAGTATTATGTCGTAATTTACTATTTATTTTCTATATACAATGATGTTTAATGGTAATAATTACTATTCGCTTCTAATTTGTTTTTACAGATTTACATTTTATTGAAGAAAAAACAATAATAAATTTTTTTATACAATTGCTAATTATTTTTACTACTTTGTATTATACTTCATATTTTTTAAGTTATGAACTTATATATTTTATTGCTACAGTATAAAGGGGACAGCTTTAACATCACATCTACTATTTAACTAGAATAGAAAATACATTATTACAATCTTAATATATCTCTACTATATATATACTAAGTCCGTGTCACATAATTTTTTTATTAGCAAATTTTAGTAAAAATGATAAATGATACAATGCTTCGTCGGATATTTATAGAGAAAGTGAAAAACTTAGATCTTGAAATCATAACAATTTCTTCAACTCAAGAATTACTGGAAGAACATTTTGCTTGCAACCTTGCGAGTAAGAAAAATTTGATAGAAGATTTAGTGGCAGAATATAAATCAACGGCTTTGATAGCAAGTGAACCGGAAAATGGGATAATCAGTCACGAAAATACACATGCATCGAATTTGCACAACATACGAGGACTTTTCTTTTTACAAACTAACGTAACTATGCTATTCAGCAAGGTACATTTTATGCCTTATAAGAAATTTATATTGTTGTTTTATAGATATTTTTCTTACAAATTTTTAATAAATGCAGAATTTCCCTGAAAACATAGCGACAATCATAACCGAAGTACCAGGACAAATAGTTGTTGTTAGAAACGGAAGTAAATATTGGTTACTGCCAACAAGAACGTCACAATTGAAGAAATGCTGGAATAAACTATTGACTGACAATGAAGTCGATATAGACGATAAGATTATATTTTATAGGTCTTTTATAAATGTTTTTGAACTTGTTGTGTTCACAGTTCACGGTGTTAAAAAAACGCAGTGGTTTAATGAGTATGAGTTTTCCAAAAATGTCACAACAGCTTACAATAGTCAAGTTGAGATACCAAATTTTATGACTTCATGGATACCAACTTGTAGACATGAATTTTCACAAACTGGAGCGTTCTACATCCATGTGTTGGTGAAATCAGATCATCTGGTAAAAATACTAATTATGTTATATAATTATTGTATAAAAATATTAATATACTATACAATATTATAATATTTGTTGTTGTTCTTTAGATGATACCCAGTCAATTCATTCATACAGCAAGATTACACGGAAAAAAACAAATTAAATTGAAGACTGGAAGAAGAAGTTGGGAAGTCACATTGAATAATACAGGCTTTGAAAGAGGCTGGACAGAATTTTACGAAGATCATAACCTTACTCACACGACGATTTTCTTTTTTCTTACAAAAAATCACTCATTCAGAGCTGTTATATTTAACGATAAACACGATGAAATCTTTTATCCGTGGTATAATACCACATCTATAACATGTGCTTGACTATAAATTTAGTTCTAATAAAAAATCCGTCTTTATTGTTCTTGTATTTTATATTGTATTTTGTAAATGTAATCTTAAAATCCCGGAATTCTTACATATTGTATTTCAAATCTATTAATATCTTAATTTAATATAGTTCACGTCTTTTATTACACATACATTAGATTTTGGAAAGAAATAATTACGTTTGATTTCTTCGATGTATTTTACTGTGCAAAATTGGAACTTGTGACCAGAATTGTGTCATTATTTCTTGTATCGATATATGTAAATTTATGATATTCATACCTCACTTTTGCATGATGAATATGAACATGATAATGTATAATACTAGCCATTGTATTTCGTGACTTAGCTAAAATGTTCATCCACGTGTATCAATCTTTATAGTGTCGGTAGTGTTTATCTAAATTATTATAAATAAAGAATTTTTTGGTTTTCTTCTTTTTTTTTTGTCGGCAGGATTTTAAATTGTGTTTTAAGAACATGTATCGTCACTTTATATATATATATATATATATCAAACACTTTTCATTCAAGGAAAAAAAAAAACTAAATTTAACCTACATCACAGCTAATATATTCATAACACATACATTAAAACTTTGTTACAAAATATCTATATTCAATACTTTGTTCCTATACATATTGGTGGAAAAGGATATATTCATAATTGAGAATCCCAGCCTATAACAGTAAGTGTGCAAAAATATATCCAGTTCCATCCGTATGTATAAGAAGAAATATGTTGTTCTGTCGCCTTATTAAAATTTATTCAGGTAAGATCTTCAACAATTTATTTTGTCTTATTTGAATATCGTTTGAATTACGTCCACTCTTTTTATTTTGCAATCTTATTAAAGGGTATTTTTATCGGACAAAATTTCCTATGGAGGCTTGTCAAAAAAATATTTTCTATTTGAATTACATTTTGCTTTCTTAAGTGATCTATTTTTTTTTTTTTTGATATCATATAACTTATAGCTGTAGATAAACTTATGGATCTTCTTTATTCTTCTCAGTTTTTCAATTTAATTTTACTTAAATGTTATGTTAGTATATAATATTTTATTTCTTTCACTTCATAAGAATTTAAAAAATTGTTCTCCCAGAAAATTGAAATTGTTGAGTTTAATTAGGTTCATTGTAACTATATATTCGGGAAAAAAAAAAGTATAACATCAAAATAATGTACTAAATTATACTTAATTATGTCTAAATATTTAGCTCCTATATTTTTTTCGTCTTGGCTTATTGACATTGTTCATATTTTTTATAATGTTATGTTATAAAGCTTCTACTAAATATCTTCACTTTTAGTAGCGATCACCTTGAAGAAGCTCAACTGTCAAGATGAGGTTTTTGACTTGCAATTTTCCTGCATAATTATTAACTATATCATAACAATTCCATGTAGTTTATAAGATTATAATGTATTTTTTTTTACAAGACATTATCATATTCCATTATAAATGATTGTTCACGACATAGGTTATTATTTTCCCTGGATGTATGATCTTATTCTATTTCTTACTCACAATTTAACTTTAACAATGTAGATTTTGTAAATTACATACCTTTTGAAGTGTTGTTAATCACTGATATAAATTTCTGTTGGAGATGAATGACTGATTTTTAGAAACAAAGGAATTTCTCTTTTCCATACTGATGGCACAGGACATATTTGGGAACATCTTAAAATTTAATTTTTAGAAATTTATTTGAAATATATCCTTTGCCATTAATATGTATAAGAATGATGCTTTGTGTTTAAATTTTTCTTCAATGATGTATGGGTAAGAAATATTAGTATGCTTCCTTATGAAAGCATATCCGGTGTATATATAGCGGAAATATGAGTTTTTTTATTTTAAATATAAATCAATATTTTATTTGGTAATATGTATTAGTAATTTACGTTAAAAAAATATGAAGTATGGGCCTAACTGATCCACCAGTTCTCCAATTATAGGCCGGTTTTGAGCGGTTCACACTGGTTTTTGAACTCCTCAGTTTTAGAGGTGTGTTCAAACTGAACAGGCTATTGATTTGTCATTATACTGGTCGGGTTGACCGATCTGATTTTAATGACATTGGTTGTGAGAAATAAGAGTCAATGTCAATTTATCACCATATGATATCTAAAATGTTCAATTTTTTCTCCTTTGATTTGAAAAAATGTTTTACCCTCTATAAAATATTTAAGGAGCAGTTTACCTCCTTCCATAAGAGATTATAGCATCAACTTCATGATAACCCATATTTACACTCAAGTCTTTTCTTTCCATTTCTATTTAATTGTAAATAGAATAACGGAAATCTCTTCCAATTCATTGTTATTGTACTTTGTTAAATAATTGGTATGTATCTCAAAATTATTCTCTGAATAGATTGAAATACTTGTGATGTAACAAAGAATATCCAATATTCCTGTAGTAGCTTAGTTTATTTATGATTCATCTTTTATTTTATTCTCTTATATTGCCGTATATATTCTGTTAATTGATTAATGAGAATGTGGAGAAGATCTATTTGCCTCCAAAGTTCTTTTTTTCAGAACTCATTATATATAATAAGTTGTTTAATAATTCACGATTTATTGTTACATTATTAATTTATCAGATAAAGGATAATTATATATATAAAATTAACAGATATGAAATGTGATACCAATATAAGTATATAAATAAGACTTATATGTAATAAATTACGTTAGTTTGTTACATTAGGCAAGTAAATATGACCTTTTAATTTTTTTCTATTGAGTTTATGCATAAAAAAAGTATACATTATTACTATTAACGTTTCAAGCGTGAAGTTCACTAAATAAATATGACTAATGATGGTGGGTCTTTTGTTGACCTAAATAGATAATCCAATCTTATTTCATTAATTTCTGAAAAAAAAAATAAAAAAAAGGAATTTATGTAAATACGTACAAAATTATTTTACATGGACTTACTAAGGTGTCATGGATAGAACATAATTAAAAGCTACTAAATTATTTACATGTTATCAAAATATTTCAACATAATACCATTTTAACATATTAATACAATTACTTCGTATTTTTTAGTTAACAAATAGTTGAATATCGTATAATAACAATATATTTGTAAAAAATAATTTATCATAATAGCAAATTCATTAATCTTGAATAGATTACGTGTAAATTGAAATGTATTTTACATAATGGGTAATTTAAATTTTTCGGCCTATGAATAATTTAAGTAACCTATTTTTAATAAGCTATAATGATTACTCAATTAATGTAAGGGCAGAAAAAATTTCTTAATTTTAGTGACACCAGAAAAATATTAATAAGCTTATAGGTTAATGAATCTGTTTCATTTTAACAAGGCCAGATCATAAATTAAATTGTATAAAATTCATTTAAAGGCATAGCATACATGGACTTATATTCATTAAAATGAAGATCATATTTTTTGAAAAAACCCCACTAAAACGAGTTTGGTAAACCGACCATACGCATTACTGAAAAATAAATTGTCACTCTTAATAACTATAAAATTTAATAAATAAAATTAGTTAGTAAAGTGTAACAAATTATAAGTATGTACATAGAAATTTAGGGTAATTATTTCCTTAGAATTTGTGAAACATGCACATATAAAATACACTATTATTTGGAAATTCATTTTTTATAACATATCGAACTTTCATCCTACATTGAACTAACAAAACAATATAACACACCATATAAACAATTGGACAATTACAAGGGGGTGAGATGCTTGTTTGCTTAACGTAATACATTGAAAGATCAAATTACACATATTACATTGAGCATACATCCATCGATAATTATAAAATATAAGTAAAAGATCATCTTAAAATATACATAAGAAATATATTACACGATTAAACATTTAACTATTAAATATTTATAAGCTTACAACATTACTTTATATTTTACTATATTTAGAATTTATTGTTGTCCTTCTTTATTTTAAGAAAAATAAATCTAATTACATTTTGTATTTAAACAGCCATGCTGATTCCATTATTAAAACGCATTTATTAGACAAAAGGTAGATATGAACTATGGTGATTGCCACAATGATCCATGATAACTAAAAAGATCACGCAGCCATCTTATAGAAAACACATCATTCAAAGTTTTTCCTATTAACATTTAATAGTAGGATAACAAGCTGCTATGGTGCTAATGAAAATCAAAGAATTGTTAGATTCTAGAATAACAAGGAATCCTACAAAAAAATACCACATTTAAGGAATGTATTAAACGCACAAATTAACCAATCATAGATTGACAAAGTAAAATTTCAGACTTTTCTAAGAATTAGCATCCACATATGTCTATCTTTGGTTATGATATTAGAACGAAACATCAAATTCAACAAATATTTTTTTTTTTACAAACAGTTCAATTTGTCTTTACTATTATTAAAATATTAACTTAATTTTGCATAATAAATTTCGGTTAAATATGTTTTTCTTTTATAAATTTGGAATAATTTACTGCAAAATATTTATTTAACTTTTTTAAATAACAAATTCACGAATAAAAATTAATAATAAACATATATAATATCTGCCTATTCTACACGAAAAAAAAATGCCGTTTATTAAAAAAATTAATTACTATACACAGTTTATGTCTTAGATTCCTGTATTGTTACAAGACTCAATTAATAAAAGTATAGGTTGGAATAACATAACCAAAATATGATGGAGAATATGTGATATTTGCTTCGGTAATATTATGTAAATAATTATTGTAAATTTGACTAAAAAAAAAGGATTAATAATGGACTATTAGACTATAAATGTTATCAAATATCGTAATAAATATACGTAATTAACAAAATAGAAATACTAATATTAAAAAAAAAGTAATGAACTAATATAACAAAGACATATTATGTATAAATAATATTATCATACTTTGAGTGACTAAAACTTAATTTTTTTTTTTTTGAAAAAAATTGTATTTATTGTTTATTAAAATACTATATCTCATAATTATAAGAATCGTATAAAAGAAGAACAAATATAATTGTTTTATGATGAAAAGTTAAATGAGTGTCCCGTTTGCAACACAAATATTTGGGCCTCTGAAATCATAAATTTGGAAAGCCCAATTCGAAATATAAAGCAATCGTTTTTTTTTTATCCCAAAAATGGCCCAATACTATATTAATCCAAGTAAAAGAAAATAATGATAACAAATGTCGATATTAACACTTTTTCCTAACGTGTGTCAGTAAACTTATCAAAGAACAGTCATTCCTATCAAGTTTCTTCATTCCGGAGTGACTGTTCATCTTCTCAGAGAAAACAGAGATTCCAGGTATAGGAAAAAAATGGTAGATAACTTAATAAAAAAAAATTTTACTGTTATTTCGTTTGTAAGTTGCAAAGAAATATTCACTGTCCTTATAGAAATCTATTTGTTTGTCCTGTCTTGAACCAGAAGCATGTTTTAAAATTAAAAAAAAAAATTTATTAGTTAGTGTGAAAACTTGTACGTGTTAGACAATTTTGGAAAGAAAAACATGTTTATTCAGGTTAATCTCTTTGATAAGTTTGTTTCTGTATAATGTGCAAATATATCATAGAATACACTCCCTAAATATCTATTGTGGAAATTTTATTTCATTACCTAGGAACGTAGAAATATTTAAATGTATGATACTACATTTACCTGATAGAAAAAAAAATTCTTATTATTTTCGAATAATAGTATATGAAAAGTGAAGATAGGAATAAAGTTTTGGTATGATGAACAACTGAAATACACTTTGCTCATTCTGTTGAAATTTATTACATTTTTAAGCTATTTAAAATAAATTTATTGCAATTCAATATTTGATTATATTTCTTTCTATTTTATGTTGCCATTTTAATATTTTCTTGTTCGAATTGTTCTTTTACATTATAAACTGAAATTAATTTTTTTATATTGCAGACTATTAAAAGATATTTTATTACAACATAATCATGCAGGTAAAGTAATTAAATATGTTATGATATTATAAGATATATTTATATCTAATTATCAATATGTTTTTTGTAGCGACAAAGAGGTTTCACACGAAGAACTTATGTCTACAATGAATCTAAGGTAAACTTTGTTTTATAATTTTACTGATACACAAGAGAAAAACTTGTTTGATTATTAAACTCTGACTTTTGCTGCTGTATTATTTGTACTGTGAGATTAGGTTTTGTTTATGATTAGACTTCATGCAATATGCTCTTGAAGTAAATAATAATACGAAATTTAAGAAGTTAACATACTTTTCTTGTGAACTATAAAGATATGTTACTTTCCTATTCTTTATCTTTGATTTGTTCTTGTATGCATATCAAAGTACTTACACTTCTATTACATTGTTTCCTTCCATACAGACAAGGAAAAGGGCAAATCAATGTGAACTATATCTGTTTTATGAAGGTTACTTCTTCCGCAAACATGGAGGAGGAATAGGCTATTCGGCTGATCCTGGAGCGATACTGATGAACATAGATATAAAAAAATTCAGGTTGCAACATTTGGTGCATGTGATTTACAAACTTGGAAAGTATATACCAGAAGGCCTTTGGTATAGGGTACCAAACGCTGAATTTGCTGATGGTTTGAGAACTATAAGCAGTAACCAAAATATCCGCACCATATTTGATCTTCTAATGGCAGCAGGGACCTACAAAATGTGTATCTATGCACAAAAGAAACTGGTGCAGCTTAATTCAGAAAGATTTGCTATTCGTGCATTACCAGGAGGCGTACCCCGAGTATTTAATAAGGTCAACACAATGAAATCATTGAAGATCATCAAAGGAATGTCCAAGGAAGAGGATGCCTATGATCACATTTATCAAATAAGTCATAGGTGCATCTTTGAAGAAGAAAAATGAACAAGGAAAATATTATGGGATGTTTAGACTTTAAGTTTGCATTTTATTTTGTAAAAAATACTTCGTAATATGTAATTATTACTCTTATTTTAAAAATGCTATGTACAATGCACTAATTGATAAATTCCTTTTTTTTTATTGTTAAGTTATTATTGTTGAATGTTAGGATTTTAAGTATTTTTAAACATTTTAAGAAAGCTGAAAGGATATTTACATATTTCACTTCAAAAGCATAATATCTATTACCTTAAGAATATACGCATAAGTTTCAGTTTATTTTGAACTTTTTTATTGTTCAAACTGAACAAATTCATAAATTTTCATCATAATTTAATTTACACAAAAGTTAAAAAAGTTATTAAAAAACTAAGAAACAAGCAATTAGTAGAGACATCAATTTGATAATTCGAATTGTGTTATACCCTCCTCACTCTAAGTGACTGCCCTGGTTGACAAAAGATTTATGGAAGCCTATTCCATGAACAGGCTCGAATGTCTTGCGTAGTAATTTTTCTCCCGATAGGTCAATACATCGTATATAATTAAACAAGTTATTGAAAGGTGACTAAAACACGAGAAATAACAACTATCTACTAAAGTAAAGGTAATTTCGGAAAGTTTATTTAATGCGAGATCTACTTCACGAAAAACAATACAGATACGAAATCTTAGATCTTCAAAATGAAAAAATATTAATATTAAAATACATGTGCAGAGATAATTACTATAAATTATATACATAATCAAATATGTAAATTACATCTAACGTTAAATCTATAATCTTTTATTCACATAAATTTTTGGTTATATTATTGGTTTACCAGTTTATACAAATGTAAAAAAAAATTTATAATTTTATTAACATCAAAACGAAAAAAAATTAACTTACGGGTGAATAAATATGTTTCAACAAATGAAGCCCATAAATTAAACTTAATAAAACCCACTTACAAGCATAACTAACATGAACTTGTGTATATTAAAAGGAAACCCATTTTTTTTAAAACGGCCCATTAAATTGAATTTGGTAAAACTGACATACGCATGACCAAAAAAAACAAATATCATCCCAATAGTTATAAAAATTAATAATTAAATTTATTTAATAAAGTACAATAAATCATAAATATTTAGAAATAAATTTTTGGTAATTATTTTCTTATAAGTTGTAAAGTATGTAGATAAAAAATACACTAATTGAACAAGGCCAGTTTATAGCTTCAATTTTAGAAAACTAACTTACAAACATAGGAAAGATCATCTTATGTATATTAAAATAAAATTTATTTTTTTAAGAAATGTCCACTAAAACGAATTTGGTAAAACTGATATACACATGGTCGGAAAAAAAAATGTCACTGTTAATCGTTATAAAAATTAATAAAAAAATTTACTTGGTAAAGTACAATAAATCATAGATATTTAAAAATAAATTTTGGGTAATTATTTTCCTATAAGTTGTAAAGTATACATATAGAAAATACACTATGATTGAGTTTACATTATTTTTTACATCATTTTTTACATCATGATTGTAGGATGTTTGATTTTACATAATGATTTTAATTTATTTTATTATATATATATATATATATACATATATATATATATATATTTTTTTTTAAGTTCCTATTAAATAAAAATATGGCTCAATATTACATCTATGATGCGAATAAGTTTATTTAGTTCGATCAAATTATGAAGGATTTGTAACAAAGTTGATTAGGATTTATTTAATTTTGAACTTAATATACAGTAACAATTGATATACATAATTTGTAATAGCGGTTTAGTGACTTGGTAATCTTTTGCATTGATGAACGAAAATATAGAGTAGTATTATATCAATATATTTAATTTTTTCATAATTCTTAAAACTTTTTTTATTTATGATATTTAAATTTTCGTAAGAGTCTTTAGTTAATATATATAACTGACCGAACCTACCATAGGAAATTTTTTATCCATAGATGCCATCCTTATATATGTATTATATAATAGTAATCCCTAATGGTCTAATTATTTTAATGTTTGGTATTGGGTCCAATGAAAGCTGAGAATTAATTTTTTTTGGGCTGATCCAAATAACCTGTTAAAGGTGGACTGTTATTATTTTAATGGACTTCTCTGTTAGTTATAAACGGAATATAAAGGCTGGACTAATATAATTACTGAATCAAAAAATATAATAATAACTATATAAATATAGATATGTTTGTTTAACTAAATAATAGGACAAACTTAGAATGAGTTTAGCCCAGCAGTGAGAGTTTTTAAAAGCACTTATAAACCTTCATTGTGATTTTTGAAGTGTTTGGCCTCAATTATTGAAATTGCTTTTAGTCAATCGTGATTTTAATGGTGTTTGGACCCTAATATCATAATCACTTTTGGGATCTGCATAAGCTAAAAATCAACTTATTTTAAAAGCTACTAAAATGTTACTTTTGCAAAAGCTATTATCCAAAAGCAATTATTTTATAATTGAATTTTATCATAATCAATAATTGCCAAAATCCATTTTAGTAAAATTAATTCTCCTATAATTGATTTTCGAATCGCTAGGCCAAACTCACCCTTTGTAAATATTAAAATCACTGTTATGTAAAAAAATTTATTCTTAAAAGGTTATGCTAATTTTTTTTTTTGCTAACTGCTTCTTTTGGTATTTTCGTTATTAATGTAAATTATGATTGAATCATCAAATTCATTCCAAGAAATCATACAATAAAAAAATCTCCGGTGAATTTTAAATGGGAAATTTTATATTATGTTGTTTACAATTTATTGGATCCATGGAAAAAAAATCTATCAATAATTGTTATAGTTTAGAAATATAGGTTTACCTTTTAAGATCTCCAACTGTTGTGCCAATCTCACCCATATACTATTTGTCTTATGTTAATAGTTATTTGGGAAAGTACAAATTCATTGTTTATAGTTCATAATTCATAGTATTTAATTTTGAAAACAAAAAATTTTAATACAAGAAAATTCAGAATAAATTTTATTTGGTATTGAATACAAGCAGATATGGAAAGACTCTGACTAACATTAACCTAAATTTGCCTAATTCATTAAATTTCAATTTCTTAAATTGAACTTGGGCTTCTTAGACTTGTCTAAAAACTTTAGGATTCAACTTCGGTGAAGTACGGACAAATGAACAATGACCTCAATAAATCCAAATTAATAACATATTCTTTTGCTTTTCTACAAAAGAAAAAGAAAAAGAAAACAATGGCACAACCTGAATGAAAATTTTAACAAAGAGAATCTCATATCATGAAAATCATAGGTTAAATTTTTTGATTAATTCGCCCAAAAAATTTGTCCTAAGTGGAATGGGAACTAAGTTAAGGTGTACTTAATAATTTTATAGCACTACCTATCCACCACTACATTTTTTTTGAACATAAATGTAAAAACAGGAAAAGAAATTAATTTTTTTAACTTTTACCTACACCTTTGCGCAAAAATTCAAATTCTTCTCAAGTAGCTAAAAAATACTCTAATGGCTCCCTTGCTTTACATTTTAAAATGAATTCTTTTTTTGTCTTTCATTCACCAATCCAAAGTTTCTTTTGTGATCGAATGAAATAAATAGAAATTTTGTTTGTTTCGTACTGTTTTTTAAGACATAAATATTGTTAAGAGCTCTTATGGTATGGAAAAAGTTCGTGACGTTTAATTAGATTCCGGATAGATAAATGAACTAAGAATATGCCTTAAGGACCAATGGTTAACAATGGTTGTAACGGATCGTTTTGTTGGAATAAGCAATAATGAAATCATAGTCTTAATAAATGAGGCGGAAAGGGGGAGTGATATTGATCCATGAGAAGTTCAACAAACTCTTGAAATAGCACAAGCTAATTGGAGAAAAACTTAACGAAAGAGACAAATAATTGAAGCAAATCTAGCTCTTTGATGAGCTAGGACGAGAGTAGAGGCTATCAATTTGACGGGAAGGGAACTAATTAAATAGAGAAGAAAATTGGTGGGGGGAAATCAATGTCCTTTCATTATTCGTTTTTCGCAAATCAGGAGAAAAGTAGATTAGGTAAAATTGTAAATACTCCCTGCAAAATTGCAAATATCTCCCGGAATGGAAAATGTCTGTATTATTGCAAATTCCCCTCTGTATAATTGCAAAGATTATAGTTTATATTTTCAGCTTAAAATCAATAGTCAAAATTGTAACATTTTAGGGGTGAGGAATTAATTATAACAATTTTTTTTTATAAATCAACTGTACTTAGAAATTTGACAAAAGAATTACAAAATTATGATTGAGTATGATTTTCATAGATAAAGAAGATCGTATTTTATTATATTTTGTATCCTTTCGAAAAAGAAGCAAAAATGTTATCGATCATATGATTTATTACGGTTTCCTCAAATTAAGAAGATCCTATATGATTCCATCTAAAATTTAACGATGATATGAAAATTGAAAAAGGTTGATTGATTTGGGTATGAAATGTATCATTCTAAAAGGTATGGTATGAAATGTATAAAATAGGTAAAGGTTTGTTATGAAAAGTGCAATTCCCTCTTTAGTGGTACCAATAGTGCAAAGTGACCTATTGTATCAAATATGCAATTTTTCCGTTTCTTCCCCATGTAGTTTTATTGAGAAGTAATGATATATATATATACACATATATATAATTTTATTTCTTTAGTTGTTTCACTTACTTAATAAATGTCTAAAATTTTTGTTATAGCTTGTTTGTCATAATTCAAACTCTATAAATAATATATAGAAAATATTCAATGAGGCATCTTTTGTGTTTGTTATATTATAAATTAAGAGAACAATTTTTTATATATTTAGGTACTTTGTGTGCAAAAACTTTTTATTTATCTCCTTTTCTTATAGTTTAGTGCATTTTGTATAGAAATAACAATAATGTATGTACAAATAAATTATTTGAAGTACACAGGCTTAAAGTTGTATGCAGATTACTAGCAATATTGATTACTGAACTAACCAAAATATTGCAGAATTATCTTATAGCTAACGATTATTGAAAATTTTAATTCATAAATAACGGCGTTACAATTTTATCTACATCATCCGGAACTTACATACTCGTATTTTATTACGGAAATAAGGGATGGATTTTGATTTAGTCTCTCCGACCTCAAAAATCAGAACCCATCTATATAATATTATTATCATATAATCTATACACTTTAGTTATATAATTAATTATTTTATTAATTAATTAACATCATATAATAAATGAATTTTCTTACGTTATCTTAATATATTTTTTAAATATTTCATTAATTATTAATAATCAATATTATGGGTCGTTATATAATTTTAGGTTTTTAGTTGTTCTAAGAATTTATAACTTTAGCGTAATTTAAGTGTGAGTTTTCAAAAATTATTTTGGTATCAACTATATATAATATTTGGATTAGATTTTTCTTATTCAGAGTTGATAATGATCGAATTTTATCAATGTCTTATTATGTGATTTCTCTTTGTGGTCGTATTTAAATATATTTGAGATAGTCATTATGATAAATTGATGATATATATATTTAATGCAAAATTGTTTAAAAGTTATACAAAAATGACGGTATATAATTACGTAAAATTGTAATATTATTTGTTAGGTGGATGAAAAATTGATAGATAAAAATAATATCGTACTCATAATACTGTCCCGTCTTATCCCGCAATAAATTGGATATCAACCTTTGAATACCCGAATTATTACAGGTTATAAGCGTCTATACCGTAAAATCGATTTTTAACGGAATGAAAAAGACGTATATGGTAGAATCGTAACCACATAATACAACACTAATCGAAATGCATACATTTGTCTCATACACTATGGGGATGGTGATAAAAGATATATTTTACATCTCAGAGGGGCTATAATTGGAGATATTATTGTTTCTGGTACAGAAGTTCCTATAAAAATTGGAAATGCCCTACTTTTGAGTGCAGTTTTAACTATTAATTTACGTGATTTGAAGTAACCAATTAAGTTTATGACGAAATCTATAAATCGATAACTTATCTAATTTGAGTACCTCTATAAGATAGACTTCAGCAGAAAACTGGAGAGATGACGATATATAATTACGTAAAATTGTAATATTATTTGTTAGATGAATGAAAAATTGATAGATAAAAATAATATGAGATTCGTAATCCCGTCCTATTTTGTTCCACGACAACTCAGATATCAACTTGTGAATATCCGAATTATTACAGTGCAGGTTCAGGATGAAAAATATCAATCCCAAAATTTATTATTCCTTTATCTCTAACTCTAAACCATTTCGAAACCCACCTCTTGTTGATCTCTAATAATAATTGCTGTTAACATAAAGTAATTTTTTGCAAGAATTCAAAGATTTTTTTCTAAAAAAGTAGAGTACATATCCAAAGAAAAAATACTTAACTACATTAATGCACCTTTCCATTTTTTGCAAATAAGAAAACAAATAAAGCATTGTTAAATTAATTTTACGTAATAAATATCTGTTAAAAACATATTTATTTCACAACTTTAAAATAATAATGTACACAAATTGTATTTCCAGTTTTTTAAATATTACTTCATAAACAACATACATATATAATTTCTGGTTACTACACTCGTCAAAAAATTATTCTCTCTTAAAAATGTTCAATATCATATACAGTTCAAATCATAACAAGAAAATTATATGTAAACATCCATGTAACTGCTATGATGAATTCCGAAGTTCCATAAAGCAAATATGCAGACAATTACAAGAAATGTTCTATCACCGCTCCACTATTGAAGAAAAACAGATATATTAATAATATTTTCTTCAGATAACTTTACCTCTATATAGATGAATGATCTCACATAGTCAATTCAACACTCCAACATCTGAACTGTAGAGAAACCATTTTCTAGACAACATCAATTCATATCTCCTCTACTGCTGTGTAAATCCGATTGTGAAAGATCGACCATAACTCATTTCCTTCCGACCATCTCTATATTCTTAAATCTATTTAAAGACGCACATAAGTAGAATACAACATAATATAAGACACGAGAAAAAGCTTACTGTGTATGCAACTTACAAATTTTCAAGTAATATAGCAAAGTACTTGACTACGCAGTTTCCAGGTACGCATAAACGTTTTACAAACTCTTGTGTAATAAAAATAGTTTATGTTAAGTAAGCTACAAATGTAATTTAACAGTTCAAAATCTGCATATCTTGTTCCTATCAACTACTAAATAATTAAACCGCATTTCCTAAATAGTAAGAATTTTTTAACATTACTTCAAATTTTATTTATTTGAATAAATAATTGAAAATTAAAATGTTATCGTATAATTTTTATGAATAAATTGCAAATGGAATATAACTGTTGATAAACCATATATTTTACTTTAATGAACTATTAAACAAATAAACTATAATTACTAAACAGTAAGTGCCATTCAATTTTACTTAAATATTGGATATCAATTTGTTTTTTTAATGTTCATGGTGCTTACTCATACTCAATCTATTAAATACTTTTACTTAATTGAGAAAAAAAAAGATAATTAAAGTATTACTACATATGTACTGCATGTCCAATTTTTATAGGAAATTTTTTTTTTTAGATAAATGATTAATTGACAATTTAATAATTATGTATGACTAATTAATTAGAGAAAGAAAAAGGTAAATCTTTATTCTTAAACTATAGCAATTATTGATTGAATTATTTCCCATATGTTCAAGAAATTGTAAATAACAAAATATAAAATTTTTCATTCAAAATTTACCGCAAAGAGATTTACTAAAAACTGTTTATGATTTCTTTAATCGAAATATATGATTCAATAATAATTTACATTAATAAGTGAAATACTAAAACAAACGGTTAGTAAATAAAAATTAAACATAAGTACTTATGTATAAAAATATTTTCACAACAATGATTTCATGATTTGCTAAGTTTATTTTATTATATTTGTTGATACATTAATTATATTTTATGAGGCCCTTGTTTTCCGTTTCTACCTGACGAACAAGCCCATGAAAATTAGAACAGTACACTATTATTGGATTATTTGAACCAGCCCAAGAAAAACTAATTTTCTATTATCTGACTTTCAATTAAAAGAATGCCAATTGAACTTTTGTTGTACTCAATACAAAATCGTAATGTAATTTCTTCATTACATTATGAATTAATTGGAGAATCTTACGTAAAAAAAAGTATTATAAATAGAAAAGGTTTAAAAAATTATGAAAAAAATTAATATATTGATATAACGTTACTATATATTTTCATTTTAATTAATCATTTTTTTTAATTGGTGTTTTGATAAATTATACTTATTCAATATATTAGTATTTCATAAGTAAGTTTATTGTCAACTTTATTTAAATATTGGGCATTAATATTTTTTAATAATGTTGATAATGTTCGTTCATACTCAATTTATTAAATACTTTTACTTCATTGAAAAAAAATACGAGCAATTAAACGGTTACTATATATGTACTGCATGTTCAAGTTTCATGGAGAAAAAAAATATTCATTTACTGCTTAATTAAGAGACAAATTGACAGTCTATTAATTATGAATGAGTAATTAATTAGAGAAAGGAAAAAGTAAACTTTATTATTAAATATAACAATTATTGATTGAATTTTTTTCCATATGTTGAAGAAGTCTTAAATAATATAATATAAAATTTTTCATTTAAAATTCATTACAAATAAATTTAATATAAACTGTTTATGATTTCTTGAAACGAATTTTATGATTCAATCATAATATACATTAACAATGAAAATACTAAAACTTTGACAAAATAAATTGTTTCTATAACCTTTTTTTTTTTTTTTTGCGCAGAAGACGGTATCTACATGATGAATTTGCAGTACATTCATCACATCAGACCATCCTCACGCAATTGGAATGTAAAGGTTATAGTTTGTGATAAAACACAGGCAAGGCTTTCTCCCTCCAGTCCTAATCCTTACCAAAGGATAATTCTAATGGATGAACTGGTAAATTTCTGTCAATTTCTTAAAATTGCTATTCTATATTTTATCCAAATAATCCACATAAGTGAATATAAAAATTAATACATTTCAGGAACAAAAAGTTACTGCAACAACATATGGATCCAACATCAACACAATTGGAAATAAACTTGAACTATACAATACTTACATCATCTCTAATGCTTGTGTAACACAGCAACAAAGCAAATATAACATATACAACTACCCATTTCAATGGACTTTGAAATACTACACTAGAGTCCGATTCCAGAAGCACAACAAAATCGATCCTTCAATACTGAATTACCGTTTTGCATCACTTCGAGGTCTTAGCAACTACATTGACAAGAGAATACTGATAGGTAAATATACATTATCTAGATAAAATTATTTCATGCAGTAAACTGATATGATTGTTTATGTTGTCCTAGAAAAGGCTACAGACACCAGGCAGTCTATTTTGGCTCTTTAATAGTACAATAGTCATATGGCATAAATTTTCCTAGCCCTCTAACAAATTGTTTATTATGGCAGATGTTCTGGCTGTTGTGGTAGAGAAAAAAGGTCAACATCATATAAACATTTATGAGGAACAAATGTTGAAGAAGGAATACACAATTATGAATGAAGAGTAAGTAAAAGACAGCAAATTCACATTTTTTCTCGTTTCCGGTTTACACTTTTCATACTTTTGTTAAAACATTATACCATTTATTATCTAATATGTTCTTTCTTATATGCTAAATTCACTAGAGGTGCAATTGTTCTACTAACCTTGTGGAACAACATAGCAACGTCTGAAGGTCCACTGATTGACGACGCCAATGAAATATTCCCAGTCATACGTGCAACAAGCTTAGCAATCTCGTCATTCCGAGGTTTGCATACATACAAAATTTTAAAAATATAAATATTTTAAGGAACAAAATAATTAATTGACATAGCTTACATGTCAAACAGGTGGTTCACTAGGATCTACATCATCCACAATCATAGCAGTCAACCCACAAATACCAGAAGCAACAAATTTGTACAACTGGTGAGCTATAACATCAATATAAACATAAATATATAAAACAATAAGGATACATACCTGTTTAAAATTTTATTATATTATACAGGCGCGAAAGAAATTTACTGAGTTTGATGAGTGGTACTTTCAAATTGCCAATGTATCAACCAAGTTTGAATTCACGTCATTCACGGCAACTACAGATCGTACCTATACAAACAGTCATCACAGAAACCCAGGTTTATAAATTGTTCCTACATACTGAGAAGCCATAAACTATGAAAAAGTTTCTACCTAATTACATTTTATAAATCACATTTCTGTATTGTTTTACATTATATTTCTAATAAAATCACAAACTACAAATTCAAAAATAACTTTACTTCATTTTTGCTAACAAATTACCTTAAATGTACTTACAGGAGATTGACTTCTTAGTAAAGGTTCATTCAGCAAAAGTTTTACCTGCTCCTAAGTATTTTTTTGTGAGCTGTGAATATTGTTGCTCAAGTATAAAAGGGATTGCTGGATACCTTTACAATTGTTCTTCATGCGGGAAGTTTAACAGGCCAACTCTAAGGTTAAATATCTAAATACATTTAAATTAAAATATAAAGTGCACTATATTAATATCTATTGTTAAATTTTCCGACAGGGAAAAGATACGCTTACGCATTTGTGATGGCACTTCTACTTTAAATGTTGCTGCATTAGGTGAAAAGGCTTCATATATTACAGGGTTTAATGCCTCAACATTAATGGATTTTTACAATAAGGTATCACAATATTTACATTTATTCAAATACAATACTCTCATATATATTTGTAAGAAATGCTATCCTACTTCTATATTGCAGAAACTCCAGTTCCCACTTGATTACATCAACAACATACTACAGAACAAGTGGTTTTTAATCAAACTACAAAAAAGGAATCGTTCATACAAAGGTCAAATGCAAAGTCAGTATATACTTAAAGATATGAAATTTCTTGGAAACACTGACTGCATTAATGTATCTCCATTGGATAATGAATTTCCTATTCAAGGTAACATTACTAAATCCTTTTTTTCTTATTTTTTATTATCTACTTATTCATTCACTGATTATCCTACTCCTTATGTTACCATATACAAATTTCCAAGAAATGATAACAGAACAATCACCAATTAGTCAACCATCATCAAGCAACACGAGCCTCACTGATCATATGCTCGTATATAACAACAGTAAGTTTATTCAAGTTTAATGTAAATTTTGATAAAATTACGAAATTTATGCTGTTTCTCAAAAAACAGGTTGCATGTTAACACATAGAGTCACAAATGAAGAACGAAGCTGCTTGGGAAATGAGCTTGGGAATATAAATACTGTTAATTTACCATATTCACTCTACTGATGTTACAGAACATCACATTTTCAGACTGGAAATCCAATTTCAGTCATCCTGTTTCGTAATTATGTCTGACTTATCTATTAACATAATGGATATCCTTTTTGTAAATCCTAAGCACTTTAATATCAGTATTTTGTTTTGACTATAACTTATAGAGTGGATGTAAATATATTCTATTGTTAATACATAACAGCACAGGATATATCTGAGAATATATACATTCACTTCACCACATTATCAAATACGTACAAGGTAAATTGTAAAAAATAATTTCTTATTTACAAACCTTATATGTATATGATAAGGAAGCTGCCTTGTGCTTCTCATCTCCACAGCAATTCTTGAAGATATTTCAGGACTGGTTGATCGATTCCACTGACATACTAAGATTCACTGTGAAATAAAAAATCAGTGGAAACAAACTATTGAAGGAAGATCAATCTTTAAATAAATTCTGCAAATAGATTGGGGATAATTTATTGAAAGCAGATCAAGCTTCAAATCAATCCTGCAAAGAAGAGAGAAAATTGGAGTCAGTAGCAGAAGAAATTGAAAATACCAAAAGCGGTGAAGAAATGTTTTAAATTAATTTAGGGTATGCTTCAATTTTCCACAATCAATTAGTAGGAACACAAATATCCGATTCACTACATTAGCAAATACATATATTTTAAACTACAAAAAATCAATTTTCATCCACAAACCTCAAACGTATATGATATGGCTGCTGCTATGCTTTTACCATCTCTGCAACAATTTCTTGCGAAAACATATTATACCCTCCAAATTAATATATAATAAAATTATAACATCGAAGATATATCAGGGCTGGTTGATCGATCCCACTGATATACCTTAGTTTCATTATGAAACCAAAAATCGGTGGGAACAAACCAACCAGACTTGATGTATCTAAAATTTCCTTGCATCGTTTATAATGTTTATTTTTAAAAGAAACGAAACAAATGAGAGAAAGAGGATTTAGGGATTTCAGCTCTTTTATGGGCGCTCTTTTTTTATTTTTCTTTTTAACCTTATTAGTGAATTCTGTTAACTAAGAAATATAATCTGTATTATTTTTTTTAATTGTTAATTGTTAAAATATGTCTAATTTATACAATTAGAGTGAACAGATGTAATAAAATTTTTTTTTTTATATTCATTATATAAAAAAAAAAAAAAAAAATTCTTTCTGAAATAGGTGATATGAGATTGGGCTACTTCAATCATATAATGCAAAAGCCCACGGTAAATGTATCCATTATTATTTATCAGACATTTTTTAAGCCCAATTTTTAAAGTTGGGCTCAATCATCATTTAAACCTTCAATATCGATACAGGGCAACAGCACCGCGCTATGCGCGGTGCGGGACCCACTAGTATATATATATGTCACTACAGAGTTTGTTCGTACGAACATTCTTCATGATTTGCGAGGAACTGACTACTATGCTCTTTGATAATTTTTTCTTTTCTATGAAATAAGTTGTGAAACACCATCGTTCACTTAAAACAATTGGCAATAACATAAAAATTTAGCAATACACTTTTGCTCTCTTATAACTTCCCTGTACTCAACTCAAGTCTTAATTTTTAAATGGTGTTGTGAGCTAATAAAGTGTTAACACAAAATTTATTATTTTCAAATAAAATATCAATGCATGAAATTTTTGCTAAGAAAAATAACACATATTTTTTTGTGATTAGAAAAATCACGGGGTTATTTTTCGTTTACTTTATTTAATATCTTCTTATTACTTAATACAAGATGTTAATTAGTTAGTAGGCCATTATTTGGCATAAGAGTAACATGATCTGCCCAGTAGGTCACCAAGTTTGAACACTCCTAAATTCAATTTTAAGTGCAATATAACATGTTAGATCGATATGAGGAAGAATAACGTAACAACCAAAATCATAAATAAGAAAACTCAATTACTATATCTTATAATTAAATCAGTTTGGTAAGGATTAAATCAACAATGTTAGTAGCACTGCTACAATACAATTTGTTGTAGATAATAGAATCACTTTTGTTGTTGAGAGATTAATGATCCTTTATAAATGAAATAATTAAACGAATAATTGCTATAAAACCACCACTATTATTGTCTTCGTAGTTATTCATATTTTTGTACTTTCTGAATGTCGCTGAGTCATTTGGTGTGTTTGATGGCTGCCGCGTAGTTTAATTAGCTGCAATTGTTTATAAAATACATAAGTAGTTTAGCTTGGTTTTTTTTTTTTTTTTTTTTTTATGAAAAATAAAGAGTATATTTTATTCATTGGTGAAATTAAATACAAACTACGACGTACATAGAAAATCAAAACAAACTACAAAAAGTTACAATAAACAACGCAATCTCCAAAAGGAACAACTAAACAATTACAACCCAATTACAAATTAATTAAACCCACTAATAGGATCAAAACATCGAACTAAAAAGGGTGAAGAAGATCAAACAATCACTCAAACTCAGGTTCATTTAAATAAGGCAACAACCTTACATAATCATTTCAAAAACAAAAACAAGGGAATGGGCTGGGCTGGGCTGGACAATTGGGTTGGGCCGAAGGTAAATAAAACTGGGCCGAAGACTAATAGATTCATGGAGGGCTGGGCCGATGAATTGATCTGTTTAGTGAGTACGTATACGGCTATCCAGACTGAATTGACCAATACCAAACTTTTCTTGGTATTCATATTTAAAATATCCGCTTTATGGATGGATTTGATTTATTCGGGCCCAATGTCCTGTCCTAGGTTAATATAAATAATTGGTGTCAAGTGTATATATGTATAATTTCTTTTTGTAATCAAATGTTCATGCATTAATGAAGGAAAATAAGTGTATAATATAAATTTATCATATTATTCATATAAACAAAAATCAATATTTTACCTAAGAAGTAAATGTCATATAAATCGTACTGAATTCAACTACAATTTCATAGGATAGGATTGAAATTTGAATCATGTTTTACCAAAATAAAAAAGATTGAAGCAATCATTTAAAATTAAACTAATGAAATTTCAACTACTATAAAGAAGAGAATTATTATAATATCTGCAATCATATTTTAAATATTCTTTGGAAATCCAACTAAATTTTTAAACGTGGGAAAAGGTCAAACTAACACCAAAACTAATCCAAATTAAATAACCCATAAATGAATCTGTAGAGAATCATCGCCGTTAAACAAAAATCAGGTGAAATTGAAAATAGAAATCTGCAAAAATCTTCTTGAAGCTTCAGAAGTGTTGGTAGGCTTGTGATGTCGCAATCTCGAGTTTATGCTGACGTCAACGTTCAACGACCTCGAGATTACTGGGATTACGAGTCTCTCATTGTTCAATGGGGGTCGGTACCTATTTCTAATTTAACTTAACCTAAATTGCCTGCATCTGCCCCCAATTTTAATGGCTTTTGATTTTGTCTTCCTTATTTTTGTTAATTGAAATCGTACCTAAGTTAATTTCTTGTCAGATATTTATTTTCTGTTTTTATTTTAAATGGTGATGATTGTATGGTGAAAAACCGCATCTCTACATATATATTTGGTATCGCCATATACTTTTTCGTTGATTGGGAATTTGAGAGTTCTAGTGCCAAGGTTGGCGTAATTTTTACAAACTTGGCATATAAGAAAAATATCATTAGCCTAATAGAGCAAATGTGGATGCTTAGAATTTATCAGCACCAAAGGTCTTTGCTTGAGCTTTGTGCTTGATAAATGTGAAACTGTAGTAAATGTTAAATTACTAGATAAGATGGCTGAGCTCGAGAGGTTGTTAGAGATTCCATCGAGATAAATTAGCTAATTGTCAAGGTAAGGCTCATCGATCATAACTAAGATCTAGCATCACTTGGCACCTTTCGGTTTCATATAGGCCCCTAGCACCTACCCTGGTTTCGTGTTAATATCTTTGCTTCCTTTCTTTGAAGCATAAGATGTCCATTACGCAGGTATCCTATTATTTGTTTAACGGCTCTTCTTCCTTGTTGATGTAATTGTTTCCTAGTTTTTTGAATCAACTGATGGTTCATATACATTATCTGAGGATGCTGCTGCGTAACGGTTACCATTTCACATAATTTGATTTGTAGATTTTGGCTATTTTGAGTTCTGCAACATATTAGCTTGTGAGTAGATTAAGCGAGATTAGTTTGTGTCCTTGGAAAATTTAGAAGGGCTAGTTAAATAGTATAGATGGATTGCTTACTCAACATATGCTGTTACTAATGGATTTTGTGAAGTGCACTGCTAAAAGATGAAATTTTATTTTCAATTTACAATAAGGAAAGTTCTTTCTGGAATTTTTTTTAATGAATAGTAGTTCACATTAGATTTCCGGCTATATCAGCAATTTTCCTATGATGCATTGCCTGGAAATTCTATTTTGAAAAGCTGGAAAGTAGTTTTGATGTTTTTTTTGAGATTAGTGGTGTCTCTGTTAAATATAGAACTTTCGAATAATTCCAAAACATTCTTGGAATTTTATGGAAGATCTTGGGACAAGATCTGCTCCTTCTGTACTAATGTACACGGACTTTGTTCAAGTAAATAATCAAATTAAAAGATGTTTTGTAATGGCCCGACTCCAGGGTCCGGGTCCCTCGGTTTGAAACTCTGGGTCGGGCCGTTACATGTTTGGTAGAAGAGACGAGATTATGAATATAATAAATATGAGATAAATTGGGAGAAGATATAAAAATGTCATACGTTTCATAGCTTATACCGTAGTTTTTTCTTTTTTTTTTTTGTCGGTGGGGGGGGGGGGGGGGGGGGTTAGTCTGGGGAATTGGGATACAATATGCAAGTCTAATGTGTAATTTTGTAACTTTTGTAGCATCCTTGGACAATGTTATATTTTTTCCCAATTTAAACAGCCCGAACAAGCTGCCATAATTTTATCACAGGGGTTGAGGTGAGATTATTATCTCAGAATTTGTGTACTTAGCGTGTCAGGCTTTCTTTAGTTTGTTGGTCGGTCCGTGTCTTTTATCTCACATACCAATTATAATATAAGGTGAGATAAATGTGATTATTTCACTACAAAATGTGTTCTTATTGTCTTTGTGTGTTTTAATATTGCCTCATGATGTTACATTGATATAATTGGGCCTTACCCGTTGGCCTTTTAAGGAGTGTGTTTAGGATGTTGTCTTCATGATGTTACATTGATATACTTGGGCCATATTCATTGACCCTTCTAAGATACATTTATTCAGGAGTCAAGAGTAATAGATCACAATGTTGAACTTCACTCCCTAACCTTTTTGAGTTTGGCCCCCTTAACTTTTAATTGTTGCAGTTGAGAACATTGGGCGGTGCGGTAGTTATTCGGCATTACCTATTATATAGTTAAGTGTGAAATTATCAAATGGTTAGGGAGTAAAGTGCAAAATGGTCAGGAAATTAGGGAATAAAGTGTAATTTTCTTTATCATGATCTCTAATGTTGAATTATCATGAGGGAGTGTCTGTACTCCAAAACGACCCAATGTTGTGAACTGCAACAATTTAAAAAAGTTAAGATGGACAAATTCAATTGTAAATCGATTACGGTGTGAAATGCAAAGCATTCTAAAAGTGAGGCAGCAAAGTGCCGGTACCTCTTTTACTATTACGTACTATTTGTTGTATTGCTGCTCTCTGAACCCCACATTTATTGCTGTTTTGTCGCATTCATTTCTGTGTCACCGAAATGTGGAAAGTAAAAAAATTGCTGATGGTATTCGGATATTTGATGGCCATATTTGTGAGTATGTGCAAGTTTTCCACTTGGATGGTTATAAATATTTGGCTTTTACCATGGTGGATGATGAATCTATGCTAGTCTACTGAATATGTGCATACATAATTTGCTTATTTTTGCCACCTTTTTTGTTCAAAGCATAAACCATTTTTGTTTGCTTGATTTGTCAGAAAGATGGGATTTTGTTTGACTTGTATGACACATTTATTTTTCTGATGTGTTCAGAGACCAAGATGACTATGAAGTTGTTCGTAAAGTGGGAAGGGGAAAATATAGTGAGGTCTTTGCAGGTGTAAATGTCACAAACAATGAAAGGTGCATTATCAAAATTCTCAAACCAGTAAAAAAAAAGAAGGTAAATAATTATTTCTCTTGTACAAGCACTTCACACGATGATATTATAGTTTAAACTGGAACTTGGTGTATGGGCTATGGACTAGTCAGCTATATGAATTGCTCTCTTAAATAACCCCAAATATTGCATGTTGTATTGTAGTTTATTATGCTTACACTTATTCCTCCACACAAGCGAACCAACCCTCTGAATTGAGTAATTTTATTATTGTTTTGAAATTTGATTTTACTGGTTATAATGCATTATTTCTTGTCAAAATTGTAAAGTGAAGCAAGACTTGATTCATATCAGTATATGATGTGTAGATCTAATTGTTAAGTATAACTATTGAATGTATCTCCTCTTTAACAACTTAAGCTTTAAGATGAGTTGGACATTCAATATAAACTTGGTATCTGAGCCAGAGCCCAAAAGAGGTCATGTTTTTTAATCTCTCTGTCACGCAATTCTAAATTCCACGTGTTGGGCTTGGGTAAATTAAAAACCTCCTACACATGAGGGGGCATGTTAAGTATAAATATTAAAAGTCTCTCATCTCTAACAGTTATAGGTTTTAGATGAGTTGAACATTCAGTAATAATATAATATAGATATCATTTGTTATTTTTGATTTTTTTTTACAATCAGTTTTATTTTATCTTTGTGGGCTTAAGATTGATTGATTATCATTATTCAAAAACATTCAGGAATTATACAACTCGTCTCTCTCTAACTCTTCAATCTTAGATTCGTAGTTTGTAGTCACCTATACTTACTATGGTTTTGAACTTGTGCAGATAAAGAGGGAAATTAAGATACTTCAAAATCTTTGTGGAGGTCCTAATATTGTGAAGCTGCTAGATATCGTCAGAGACCAACAGTCAAAAACCCCTAGTTTGGTTTTTGAATATGTGAACAACTCTGACTTTAAAGTTTTGTACCCAACTTTGACAGATTATGATATACGCTACTACATATATGAGCTTCTCAAGGTTTGATTAGCATCTAATATCTTCTTGCTATTCCATTTTTTTTTTCTTTTGAATAACTTTTTTGCTGTTATTTATTTGTTTAATTCATCAGTTTTTCCTACTTCTTTGGATCAGTATATGTTTATGTACTTTTCTTATATTCAAGTTTAGTAATGAAACTATTAGTTCACTCATTATTATAATAGACAACATTGATCTGGTGATAGATATTTGAGGTGAAAATAAAATTTCAAAAGTGCTTTTTAACCCCCCCCCCCCCCCCCCCCCCAACCCCCCTACACAGAGATCTAGTCTGCCATTTTATACCGTTCTTGCATCATGGTTTGGTTAAAATGTTGTATCCGAGTTGGCTTATTTACTTTGTTTTAGATTTTTCTTGAAGGATTCCTTCCCTTCTTAGAGACCCACTATTAATACATGACTTCGTACTGATTATTTAATATTTCAAATTGCAGGCATTAGATTATTGCCATTCACAGGGGATAATGCATAGAGATGTCAAGCCTCATAATGTTATGATTGATCATGAATTGCGAAAGCTTCGGCTGATTGATTGGGGTCTTGCTGAATTCTATCATCCTGGCAAAGAGTACAATGTTCGAGTAGCTTCAAGGTTTCTTTCTTCTTTTTGTTCTTTGAATGTTTTTTCTCACACTTTTATGATGGAAATTTCAACTAAAGTGTGCTTTTAATATTTCCGTGTGATTACTGTTTAGATACTTTAAGGGGCCTGAATTACTTGTGGACTTGCAAGACTACGATTATTCTCTTGACATGTGGAGCCTTGGTTGTATGTTTGCTGGCATGGTAAGAACCTTTCTTATTAACATCTTATATATCGCTTACTTATTTCCTTCACTTATAATTGACTTCAACATGCAGATTTTCCGGAAGGAACCATTCTTTTATGGTCATGATAATCACGATCAGCTCGTCAAAATAGCCAGGGTATTTCAAAGCCTCTAGCATCAATCATCTTCATATTAAATTTGCTACTCATTGATCTTAGTTGTTCATAAATTTCTTTTGATTAATAAAATTTTAAATGATTCTTAATGCCACTAATGGAAAACTGCACTTGGAGTCTTGGACATATTTTTTGAATGCGAAGTGTCTATTTTACGAAGAATTTTAGCATATAAAACCGTGTTGCTATGTTTGGTACATTAATAATGGAGTTCTGCCTATTCTTTTATCATTGTTGCATTCAATATGCATGAAAGGTTGTGCTTACCCTCCAGAAGAGTAATCAGTATTATATTGTGTAGCTTATCCATTCATGATTGCGTAGCTTATTTCTTTTTTATTGTGCGACAAATCCAGGATTAATAAGTCAGATATAAAAAAATTGTTTTTATTTTTTGGCAAAATAGAGACACACTTTTATGACCTTTGACATAACAGGTCCTTGGCACAGATGAATTGAATGCATACTTGAACAAATATCGTCTCGAACTCGATCCTCAACTTGATGCTCTTGTTGGAAGGTATCAAAAAAATTACGAATTGCAACTGCTTTCTCATTCCTTTTTGTTGCTGATTATATCATATAATTGATCATTATAATTAAAGTTGTTTCTTTCTCCTCAGGCACAGTAGGAAACCTTGGTCAAGATTTATCAATTCAGACAATCAGCATCTGATCTCGCCTGAGGTTATTTCTTCTGCACTTTAACACCTTTTTTTTTATTATTTTCTTTCTTCTTTTCCTTAGCTATCTCAATGTTGATTTCTTTATCTGATTTTATGATTATTTGATGAGCAGGCAATTGATTTTCTTGATAAGCTTCTCCGTTATGATCATCAAGACAGACTTACTGCCAAAGAAGCCATGGTAAACTCTCTTCTTCTTCTTTTTTTACTGTTCATTCCAAATGATAATTTGTTTTGCTATTTAGCTTATAGTTAACGAGTTATCATGTACATTTATCTTTTGTTTCAGGCTCATCCTTATTTTGGGCAAGTAAGGGCTGCTGAAAATAGTAGAATGCGGACTTGAATTACATTGGTAAAAACGCCTTCTCCTTACGTCTTTGATGGATATGAATGATACTGTATCAATTCCTTTAGACTTTAGTGGTGTTCAATATTGTACTGTACATTACAAACTCAGCTAAGTTGTAACAATTAGCCCTGTGGTGTAGTTCTATATACTTTGTTCTCTCGACACTTGTTTTTACAGTCAACATTGTAACATTGTGAAACTAGTTTTTACTGTAAACTTCTTTTTGATGTGCTGATAGTAGATAAACCCTGTTTGGATAAGAATTTCCCAATAGTAGATATCTGTTTTTATATGTGGAGTTTCTACTTATGCGTAATTGGTGCAACTTTTCTTGATCTTGCTTGTAATGGAGGCATTCTACTGATGTTTAATACCTTCAATTCTACAACTATGTCCTTTATGAGGATTTGAACTTGATTTGATTACAAAAATTGAAATGGGATCCTCCAAATATAACCAATAGATGGATTCATCATCATCATCATTTACTGTTGGATAGATCTCATCTCGTCTCATCAGTTAATCTATCGTCAAAACATGCGTGTAATTTCAATGAAGTATTATTTGTTGTCAAATAAAAAATGGAACTGGAAACATTAATAGTTAAGATGCTGCTCTACTAGTTATTAAGACACGGGTGCCAGAAATCATGTTGCCGGCTGATTTGTTTTCGGATATAAAATCTTGTTTTATGGTTTTGACAAGCTACAATTTCAGAGGAAATTAAAAATTTGTAAATATATTATCATCATTGATCTTAATCTTTATATTCTGGCATCTAATCTTGCAAACTCCGGCTGGAAGATGAACACCAGTACACCACCATTTCAAAAAGCTTGTCAACAACCCAATTCATATTAAGACGTGTGTTCTTTATGTTAATTAATATTGTTTTTATTATATCAAATAGATCTCTACCTTAAATACTCATTCAAAATATTTTTTCTTTATCGAACAAGTTATTTTATTTTGTCTAGTTCAATAATTCCTCATATCATAGCGAGTTTTAACAAGTAATACGAACCTACTTCACTTTCAAGATGAAGCAATTAATTCAGCAGAATGAAATCAACCATACCAATTTTCAAAATGAAAAAGAAATCAACCATACCAATACCTTAATTAACCAACAACGAAAAACTACTAAATTTAATCCAATAGAAGTCGTAATTTTGGTCGTGCACATAAGAGAGAGAGAAGAGAGAATATAATATGAACATACATACTCCATAATAGTTTAGATTGAAAGCCACTTGACCATCAAAAGTTTGGAAAGATATATGCAGTATCAATACTGAAAACAACTTTTCAAACTGAATGAACACACACTTGACAGATAATAGTTGAAACCCATGAGTATCGATCATTCATCAATTAAACCTTCTCACTTCTTCAGATGAGGAAAACACGCAGTGAGTTCAGCCTTGGGATGTTTTGCTTCAGCATGCTCCTTACATTTCGCTTCTGAAGTAGTGCATATAAAAGTTTGCATGCAAACCTTGCACTGCAATGGCACAAATAATGACATACATATTATAATAATCAGTTCCAACTTAAATCTTCATTTCTCAATTAGACAATCACATACTAGCACAAAATTAATTCATCGAAAATGAGCCACGAAATAGAAGTATGTTCTTCATTCCCATGTTATTAGGATATACTAATAATAGATATTGGTTTAATGCTATCATATAGTGATTGAGGATTAACTTCAAGCTTCAGTTAGTTTTTGTTCTTAATGTTTGTCTTACGTCAGATATTATGGAATAACATGTGACACCAACGTAGGGCTTCGTCCATCAATCTTAAGCAAACAACCCGATGTAAAACAAGAAAAACATCAACAAAAACCTTTTGTATTGCTTGATTTGAAATGGGAAGCAACAACATACCACACCCATTTTTGTCAAACACACAGATCAAATCAAGATTAGGATCTCAATATCTAAACATCACTTGAGTTTCTTCTCAATAAATTCCAATTCTTGAAAAAAGGAAAAGAGATTGAAAACTCGGAATCTATAATCGATTTAGTCAACCACATTTTTCACCTTGAATTGGTCAAGATATGTGGAATCAAACGTAATCCTGGCCTTACTTTGGTACGAGCAAATGGGATAAGTACGGAAAATCCATTTACACCACACTTTTGTTAAACTATTGCACATAGACGCAGAGCAAATCAACAATTGAGTATTACACAGTAACTTAAAGAGATCCCTTTTCAATGTATCAAACCCCAAGTAAGAAGTTGCTTTTCTATTTATCAAACACCAAGTAAGAAGTCCCTTTTCAATTAATCAAATCCCAAGTATGAACAAATTAAAAAAAACCCAAAACACAACAGCAAATAGTAAATAATCGTAATCAAATTAAAATAAAAGGAAAGGAAACCTGAATTGACATGGCCTTCTTGTTGGCTTCAAGCTGACTCCCTGAAAAGAAAATCAAGACAACACTTCCCATCAAATTCACCTTTGAATCAATCAAATTACCGAAGGATCTTGCTTGATTTTAAATATTTACACACAAAACCTAAGATTCAATTTTTAAAAACATAAAAATAAAAAGAAATCGGTAAAGAAAAAAATTGACATACCCTTTGCGCCTTTCATCTTCTCCAGGTTCTTCTCGCGAGCCATTTTTGCCTTCTGCGCGTTGCCTCCTCCCATGGCTAAGCTTTTTCCCCTTTTTTTCCTTTTTCTTTTTTTCTTTTTTAGCTGTGAGAAGGAAGCCCTATGAGTGTTTGTGCCGAATTCTTTTCACCCTTCTGAATGAGCAGACCTATATATATTATATACAAAATAACTAATTAACTTAATAATAATAATACTCCCTTCGTCCCATTTATTTTGCTTTTTGTTATAGTATTTGGTCAAACTTTTCAATCTTTTAAGTGACTTATTATATTAAATTATTCACATTTGTGGTGTATTAAACTTTTTAAATATTAACATATATAGTGTCATATGGTATTATCAACTTATTAGTGAAATATTTGAATTAAATTATTTATTGTAATTTTTTTAAATTTAGTCAAGTTGACCAGTTGACCGTACCAAGAGAGCAAAATAAATAGGACGGAGGGAGTAATAAAAAAATATAAAAGTATAACTTTTACCTAAATTTTTTTCCCCATTGATATGATTGATTAGTCATTTTATGTAAAAAAATATGTATATTTTTTTTAACAATTTATGTAAATTTTCAAAGAGTACAATAAATAATATAGTCAATTCAAAAGGAATTTGATAATATACTAGATATATTTATATTGCAAAGGTTTAAAACATCATATATATGTGCAAATAATGAAACAACACAACCTAGTTACGGACTACACTACACATTGAGAATCAAGAAAGAGCTCTCAGTCAAGAAAGAGCTCTCAGTAGTAGTAGAGTGAGAAAGTTAGAGAGAGAAGCTCTCAACTTGGAGATTTCTCCTTGTGCTTTCTCCTTCCCCGGGAAGTTTCCCCACTGGATTCTCTCGTGGTTCCTACTGTTTTCACGCACCGTTTCACTCTCGATTCTTGCTGCCATCGTTCTGTTCGACTGGTTTCTGTTCAGGTCTGTTCTGGTTCGCGACCAGAACCTCATTTCCGCGTTTTCTGCTGTTCGTGTGGTCTGTTTCTGCCCACGGGTTTGCTGAAGATTTCTCCACTTTCCTTGGTCTTATTTGATTGTTATGGGCAAGAATAAACCAAGAAAAGTCCATCCATTGAAGGGGGCAGCAGCTGGGAAGGTTTTGAAGAACCTAGGGTTCTCCATGATTGATGCTTCATCTCTTAAAATGCAATCAATTGGGAACAAGCATTTGGGAGATGAAATTGCCTCAAGCCCAAGTGTCTCGTGCTCCTTGGGTGACTTAGATACTGACCTTGATGAAGTTGGGGGCCATGGGACTGATGTAGAACAGGTCACAAGTTCTGCCATCTCACCTGCCCGCAAGGTGTTTGAGAAAATCACAGAACCAGATTCTGAACCTGAAGACCAGGGTGCGGCCAAGGTGTTTGCTAAAAGTCCCGACCCAAAATCTCATGTTTCCCTTGAGAACCCGGAACCCGTTTTGAACAAGGCCAAAGCCCCTTGGCTTGGAATGTTCAAAGACAATCGAAACTTGGGACGTGGTATTAAATTAGAGAAGTTTAATACCGAAGATGTTTTCACTCTTGAAGATGAGGATGTAGATGAGGCCGAAAGTGCTTGGGGCTTTTGCCTTGTTGGCTACTTTGCGGGCAAGTATAATTTCTACCTTCATCATTCCGGTTGGCTTGTTTTCAAATTTTTGAATGAGGAAGATAGAAATAAAGTCTTAGATGGAGGGCCATATTTTATTTACGGGATGCCACTTTTGCTTAAAATTATGCCCAAGTTCTTTGAGTTTGGTGATGAAGGCATAAGCGATGTTCCAGTTTGGGTGAACTTGCCGGACCTCCCACTTGAATGTTGGACGGCTAGGGCATTAAGCAAGATTGTCTCTAAGGTCGGGAAGCCAATTGCCACGGATAATCTTACCCTCACCAAGGAGAGATTGTCTTATGCAAGGGTTATGGTTGAGATTGATGCCTCAATTGAGCTTGTTCGATCCGTTAGCTTTAATTTACCTAACGGAAAGCTTCGAAAACAGCCTGTTTTCTTTGAGTATGAGCCCAAATTTTGTAGTGCTTGTAAGATCTTTGGGCATGCTACCTCGGGCTGTAAACATGGTGCTAAGAAGACCAAGAAGACCCTGGCTTCTACTAAAGTTCCCCCTCAGAACCAGCCACCTGTTCCTGTTAGTGTTTTGCTGGAAAAGAACCCGGACAGCACCCCGGACAGCAGTCAGGCAGCCCCTGCTGCTCCAGTTTTGCCTGCTGCCCAGGTTGCTCTTCCTGCTCCGGCAGCAACTCCAGCTGTCTCAACAGCTGCCCTGGCACTTGTGCCTCCGTTTATTGAGGTAACTAAGAAGAAGAAGAAGAAGCAGGTAGATGTTGATAGATCTTGTTCTTCTACATCTCTTGAGGATCCACCTGTTGTAGAGTTTAACAAAGGCACACAAAAGAGAATTATTCCCACACTTCAATCTAATCCGGAAGGTAGTTCGAAGGGTCATACCCTTCCTCCTACATCATGAAGTTTGCTTCGTGGAATATTAGAGGCTTTCACATGCCTCTAAAACATAAGGGAGTTAAAGCCAAAGCCCTTATTAAAGAACATAATATTGATATTATTGGAGTGTTAGAAACAAAGCTCAACCCGGCCAAGTTGCAACAGATTTTGGCTAGTAAATTTAATGGTTGGCATCATATTCATAATTTTGGTAACAACAACTCGGGAAGGATTTTGGTGCTCTTTGATCCTTCTAAGGTTAAAGTGGAACCGGTGGACATCTCGCCTCAAGTGATTCATTGCGTTGCCACTTGTAAGGTAACTTCTAATATTTTACATATTAGCTTTGTTTATGGTTATAATTCTATTGTTGGACGTCGGCCTCTTTTGGATAATCTTATTGAATATGGGACTACTTTGTTGAATCCGTGGATCTTGCTTGGAGACTTTAATTGTGTCCGTAATTTTGATGAAAGAGTTAATGGGTCGGATGTCACCCATTATCAAATTAAAGACTTTGTGGATTGTTGTGATAATCTTGCCATCTCTGACCTTCAATATACGGGGTTGAATCTCACTTGGACAAATGGCACGGTGTGGTCCAAGTTAGATAGAGTTATGGGAAATCATGCGTGGCATCTTGCAAATTTAAATAGTGCTGTGCATTTATTGCCTTCGGGATGCCTCTCGGACCATTCTCCGTGTATTGTTTCGATTTTGCAGCATTATACGTTGACGAACAGGCCCTTTAAGTTCTTTAATATGTGGGCAGATCATGATGACTTTCTTGCTACGGTTCAACTTGGTTGGAATCAAACCGTTAGGGGCACTGCCCAGTTCTCTTTGTGCCGAAAGCTCAAAGTCTTGAAAGGGCCTTTCAAGCAGCTCAATTTAAAAAGTTTCTCGCATATTTCTGTTCGCTTGGAGAATGCTAATGTACAACTTAAGCAAGCACAGGTTCTGCTCCAAACTCAGCCGTCGGATTCGGTACTCAAGAACTTGGTCTTTGAGCTTAAGAAACGGGTTATTTTTCTGTCCAATGCGGAGTTGAGCTTCCTTTCCCAGCAGGCTAAGTGTTCTTACATCAAACATATGGACAAGTGCTCTAAATTCTTCCACGCTTTGGTCAAGCGGAACACTAAATCCCGTCATATTGCTGCAATTTGCAAAGAAGATGGAGAATTCACTTCATCTTCTTCTCAAGTTGCTGAGGAGTTTATCCGGTATTATGAGCTTTTGTTGGGGACTTCGAGGCATTGTCAACCTATTGATCCGATGGTCTTGCAAAGTGGTCCGAGGATTCCCTCTGAGTTGGCTAACTCTCTCGTTGTTGATGTTTCTAATGAAGAAATCAGGGCTGCTTTGTTTGGTATTGGCAATGAGAAGGCTCCGGGACCTGATGGCTATACGGCTCTCTTCTTCAAGAGGGCTTGGACTACGGTGGGTGAGCAGTTTTGTGGTGCGGTGAAGGAGTTTTTCGATTCAGGTGCCCTTCTTAAGCAAATTAATCATACAATTATTGCTTTGGTTCCCAAATCTGCCCATGCTAGCTCTGTTGGTGACTTTCGGCCGATAGCATGTTGTAACGTCACTTATAAAGTTATTTCGAAGATTATTGCTTCCCGTCTTTCACCAACTCTTGCAGGGATTATTGATCAAGCTCAATCGGGTTTTGTTCAGGGGCGTAGCATGATTGAGAACATTCATCTTGTTCAAGAGATCCTTAGAAAGTATAATAGGAAGAGAGTCTCTCCGAGATGCCTTATTAAGGTTGATCTCAAGAAGGCGTATGACTCGGTTGATTGGGGGTTCCTTGAAGCGGTGTTGCATGGTCTCCATTTTCCAACACGCTTTATTGCTTGGATTATGCAATGTGTAACCACGGCCTCTTATTCCATTGCTTTGAATGGTGGTATATGCGGAATGTTCAAGGGCAAGAAGGGGCTTCGTCAAGGTGATCCTTTATCCCCTTTCCTTTTTGTGCTTTGCCTTGAATATTTATCTAGACATTTGAGATTGAGTACCGAGGGCACCGAGTTTAATTTCCACCCGAGATGTGGGCACTTGAGAATTACTCATGTTGCATATGCGGATGATCTTATGCTTATGGCAAGGGGGGACCCTATCTCGGTTCAAATTCTAATGGATGGTCTTGCGGACTTTAGCTCGAAGTCAGGGTTGTTTGCTAACAACTTGAAATCCAGCATATACACAGCGGGGATTTATGGCAGCGATATGGAGGCGATACAGACCTCTACGGGTATTCCCTTGGGCACTTTGCCGTTTCGTTATTTGGGCATACCGATGGCAGCTCAAAAACTTCCGATTGTTCACTTTGCACCTTTTGTGGACAAGATAGCTGCCTACATTAATTCATGGACATCTTCATCATTAACGTATGCGGGCAGGGCTGAACTTATCCGATCCGTCTTGCAAGGAGTGGACTGTTTTTGGCTTTCTATTTTCCCAATCCCAGCGGAAATTATTAAGCGTATCATCCGTTTATGTCGGTGTTTCCTGTGGAACAAGCATCATGTGCCTATTTCTTGGAAAAATTGTTGCCTTCCTAAAGCCGAAGGGGGACTTGGATTTCGGGACCTTAAAGTATGGAATAATGCTCTCTTGGCAAAGTGCTTTTGGAATATTCATGAGAAGAAAGATACTCTTTGGGTCAAATGGGTGAATCATATCTATCTCATCGGGGCTGGTTCGGTTTGGGACTGGAAATGCACTCGGGATGACTCCCCGCTTCTCAAACATCTTACTCTTATTAGAGATAGTATTTGCCATCGAGAAGGGACTTATGCTGAAGCGACAACCAGATTTGCTTCGTGGGTTCGAGGTAATCGTTTACAATTAAACCAAATTTATGATTACCTCCGTGCTAAGGGTGTTCGGCAGATTTGGGCCCCTATTGTTTGGAACTCCCACGTTACCCCTAAGCATGCCTTTATCACTTGGCTTGCTGCCTTAGGGAAGCTCCAAACCAAGGATAGGCTTCACTTCCTTGATATCGACAAGCATTGTGCGCTCTGTAATGGGCAGGATGAATCAGTTCAACACCTCTTTTTTAGATGCGGCTTCTCTTCTTCAGTCTGGACCAACATCCGTGATTGGCTTGGCATTACTCGGGCAATGTCCACTTTGCCTAGTGCTCTCAAATGGATCAAAGAGGCTCGTGGGACTACGTGGAAGAACAAAGCTAAAAGGATTGCTCTCGCTTGCACAGTCCATTACATTTGGGTTACTAGAAATCGTAGAATTTTTGAAGGAACTTTACCTTGTATTGAGGCAGTTAGTGCCAAAATCAAATCCCACGTGTACATGGTTTTATTTTCTATGTACCCGTATGATTTGATCTTTTTGTAGGGACTTTTTGTTTTGGGTCTACATGTTTTGACCTTTTTGTTTCGTTCCGTTCATAGGGACGTTTGATTTAGGTCTTGATTTGGGCTTGTCCCTTTTGTACATTGTACTTTGATTTGATTTCATATATTTACATACGATCCGAAGAATTCACCACATTGATTGGGCTAAGACCACTTACATGATTTGGGCCTAACTCAACCTCAAAAGCAAGCTTGTAAGGTGAGGATTGCACAAGACCTTATAAAGTGGACTTAACTATGATTTTCAACCATTGTAGGACACTTAGTCTCAATAAACAGACACACCCACCTCTGCATTTTATTGCTCACTCAATCAAAGTACAAGAAACTTTGCCTTGGCTCATATTTTTGCCCCAAATGGCCCATGCACGCCCTCTGTTGTGCCCCCATGTCGCATGCCAACTAATTCACGTAAACCACCTAGCGGGTCGACTATGAAGCTATAATTGTGCTAGTTGTCGACCCCTTAGCCAAGCGACCAACTATGGAGCCATTTGCCTAGCCAACAACCGAGCAACGCCCTTTTGAGCCATATTCGAAGCCACAATTAAGCCAATTGTCAAATGTATTGTAAATATTTCTTCATATGCCTTCTTGTCAAGTATTCTCTCAACACTTGGCCAACATATATATGGCCTATGTATGTATGGCACTGCATCATATCCGCGTCTGTTTTGGCCCACGGCTCGACCACTTCGAGTCATGATCGTGACATTTTTTTTAAGAGCTAACAATAAGTCATTTCAAACATTAAAAACTTTGACAGTACATGATTGTAGCTAAAGAACTAAAATATTGGGATAGAAATACTGTTAATTTCGTTCGCCCCAAAAAAATAGTAGCAGTAAATTATTCTATAATAGAAACTTTTAATTTGCTTTTAATTATAAACATTAATGGCATTCCAGTTATTGATTATGATGGTTCTACATTTCCTAATCATTGGACATTGGGTTAATATACTATATTCCCTTCGTTACAAATTAATTGGCACATTTGCCAATTTTTTTTGTTTCAAATTAATTGATATGTTTGGGTTTTCAAAGCATTTTTTTTCAATTTTACTCCTTTCTCACATTTAAGTTGGGAAACTCAATGGTTTCCACTCACTAAAAAAAATTAGTTATTCATAGTCATCATTATAAAGGGTATTTGAAATATTTTATCATAAAAAAATATGTAATTATGAGATTTCTTAATCTGTGTGAAAACAATAAGTGTGCCAATTAATGTGAAACGGAGGAAGTAGTTAACTGCTGTAGGAACTAAAAAAGAAGAAAAAGAAATAATCCAATAAAGAGGCAGGTTATATTATTTGGCAAAACAACAAGAATCAACTTCACGGGGAGAACTAAATATGAATTTGGATAAGATCCAAACCCGATAAATTGGGTCTTCGAACAATAGATTTAAAAGTGAACTAGAAAGAAACTTTGGCGAGATCCACTCTTGTTTACATTTGGCCAGATCCACTCCAAGCAATAAATTTGAAAAGCCTAATGAGGTAGCTATTCTATGAGCTCTAACAAAGTATGACAATTAGTATGCGACCTTAGCCTTCCAAAAGACTCTGGGCCTGTTTGTTTGGCGTTTCGGAAAGTAGTTTGGGAGAGTAGTGAAGGTTTGTGAAATAATCTCGATTTGCGTAATGTTGTTTGTTTGGGTTTTGAGAGAGTGGTTTGAGAAATAAAGTAGGTGTAGGTTTTTTTGGAAGAGTTGGGTTGTAGGTGTAAGATGTGTAAGACTTTATGTCAAATCATGTTTGTTATGTGAGATAAATTGTGTAAGAGATATGTTACTTTATGTCAAATCAAAGTAAAGTTTGTATAGGTTTTGTTTAGAGATAAGAAAATTGTTGTTTGTTTGGCTTTTGAGAGAGTAGTTTGAGAAAATTAATGGATGAAAAATTTATTTCGAAAAATAGAAAACATGTTTGGCATTTCCCAAACACGAAAAAATTTTGGGAAACGCCAAACAAACAGGCCCTCTATATCGTTGATTAATTTAACTGTGAAAGGGACATGTTCGCCGCCCTGTATATACTCATTATGGAAATTGTTATGTCAAAGATAATTATTTAGACTAAAAATATCTCATATTGATATGAATTATATAACAAGATTAAATCCATTTTATACGGTCTTGAACAATTCTCACATCTTCAGTTTAATTTTTGATGTAGAGTTCGAGTTATGTATAAGTATACTTAGTTCAATTCATATGAAGAAATATAATATTATAATAGATAAAAATGCTTATTAAATTACAAAAAGTTGGTGTTTATATGAATCAGCCACGTACAAAACTATGGAATGGCTAAGATTGCGTCTTCTAAGTTACTCACTAGCTAGGTATTGACTATTGACTTACACAGCTGGTTCTCACTAACTAGGTATTGACTTATTGATGGGTTTCTCTAATGTGGTCCCTCTTCAACAACCATTAATTAATGGACGACATTAATTTGATGAACCCAACCAAATGAATTCTAATTTACTCCTATTGACTTTAAGTTGTTCGTTGTAAGTTGGAAAAAAGAGAACAATTATGACATGCAACATGCGTGTGAGTAGGGCGTAAATTTAACCGGATCAGCAAGGACACAAACTTGCATTGGATATGGCCGAAATATTACCTCTTATAGAAAAATAATTCGGCCCAATTCATAAATAATGGTTTGGTTCAGCCCAATTGTTGTCCATTTTTAAGGGTTCAATTTGATCCAAAACTGTGTGATTGTTGGGTTCCATATTGAGTTAATATTTATGTTCGGTTCGGAACATGGACCATTGTGGTTAGGGTTGTGAATGGGATCGGATTCGGGTCGGAATATATGTTGTTTAGCATAATTATATATGATAGCAAGAATTCTAGAAGTTGAATAGCAATTTAATAAAACTTACTGATTATATCGAGATTAAATATTTCACATTGATTGAAAAATAAAAATTAAGTACTCCTTATAAGAATTTTGCCAATGTTCGCGTCTTAGAGGTGGCTTTTGAGGAGAATCAATCATCTAGGTGAACTCACTCATATCCATGTGTATCTAATAAGTGGAGCCTTCTTTCTTAAGCGAAGACATTATTTACGAGATAAAATTACGAAGAATCCTTTGAATGAAATATGATACTCTTTCATCACATTTATATATTTTTTTTTATAATATATACGTGAACGTTATTTCAGCAAATTAATCACCAAGATTATCTAAAATTGGGACATTTCACTCGGCCACAGCTCCATAAGTCATACACCGGTAACCGAAGTAAAGGCCAGCCACCAAAACCAGCACAAAGAACTCGACAAGATTAGTCGTGTTCGTCTTAGGTTCGGGATCACCCTTTATTACATAAGCTTCCATCTTCTTAGCCTTGGTCGTCAAAATTTGATTGTCGACCAATTGAAATTCATGATCCAAAATCTGATCATTAACATTGTAACCTTTGAGATAACCCAATTGAAATCTTGAGAGTAAGTTATATGCTTCTTTGCTATGTCCAATATGTTCAAATGCTTTTGATGCATCTTTACCGGCATACTCTATCAACACCTCTTCTCCTCCAGGGTGCTCTTCTATAAACCTTGTCACATCTAGTACCTGCAGTGATCATAAATCGAGCTAAATGCAAAAATACCCCCTATATTTTGACTAATTACAAAAAAAAAAGTACCCTGTGTTATTTTTATTAGCAAAAAATATGTATACCTTGCCATTGATGGTGAACCAGCAATCTTCCTTTAAATTGTGCTGGGAAACTTGAGAAAAAGTGTATACTTTATCTTTCTCCATTGTCGCAAAGATATGTAATAAGTACCAAATTTGTTGGTACATTTTATTTTCCTGACCAAACATTGTATATATACATACATGATGGGCCTGGGAGAAATTATTAAATAAAGAGATCGACGAGATAAATCTGATGGAATGTTAGGTTTTACTAACATGGTGGGTAGCTTAAGGCCATCTCCAACCGAGCCGGCAACCGGGCATGAGGGGGGGTTGCCGGCTCGGTTCGGTTGGAGACGGTGGCTGGCAATCCGGCAAGGCAGGGGGCAGGGCGGGCAGGGGCCTTCGGGCAGGCAAGGCGGCAAGCAGGCAGGCAATGGAAGCCCGCCTGCTTGCCGGCTGGCAAACGCGCCTGGTGCATAGGACATTTTTTTTTTTTTTTTTTTTTTTTTTTTTTTTTTTTTAAATTGTTTTATGCGTAATTAGACCAATTAGGTAATAATTTCACAACTCAAGATTATTCCTTCACCGATCTTGCTTTAATTTGGTGATATTTGAGTTAATTTGGTGTAATTGAAAATTGGGCTGAAAATTTCCTTAAACTGCTACAGTACGTGAAGGTAGGGTGGGGAAGATGAGTAATTTACACATTTAGCCCCCAGGTTCTGTCCCTGGTCAAAATCACCCACAAACTTTCAGTTTTGCTGAAAAATTGACTTAATTTAAATTTCTAAATTTAAAAAAAGACTTAATTTTAGAATAATTAATTTGAATATTAAAAATGCCACTTAATTAGAATTCTTAAAAAAGACTTAATTTAAAAATACATTTTATGTAATACACAAAAAAAATACGATAACGAAAAATAAGAATTATTAGATTATGATAACGAAAATGAAGACTTATCTTAATTTAAAATATGACTTAATTTAAAAATACATCTGAATTAATACACAATACAACTCATATATAAATGAGATTTGTTGAACAATTTCATATATAATTGGACAAATACAAATCTAAATAAATGAGATCTGAACACAAATACTTAATTTAAAAATACACAATACAACTTAAATAAAAAATACAAATACCTAAAATAAATGGGATTTTATTTTATTAAAATAAGTTTGAGTGGGGAGCACAGGCGGATCCAGGATTTTTGTTCAGGGGGGGCTAAACTTACACCAAAAAAAAAAAATATCAAACAGTTAAACTTAAAGTTTATATTATTCACGAGAAAATATATGACGCAATACAAAAATGGGAAGGTGGAGTTTGACAAAAATAAACCCCACGAGATATTTTAATTACATACGATACCCCGTTATAGTCCCAAAAGAACCTAAAATATCTTCATATTTACTTTAATAATTGACCACGACGGTTTTTCATCTTTTAAAACGATCCATGATAGCATCGTTTGAAATACTACTAAATATGTCTCTCTCTATAAAGACAACTAAACTATCATTTAGCTATTGACCTCCCATTAAAGTTTGCCGAAACTCAAAGTTGCGTGGTTGACATGGACCTTTGAGCAATTATGCTCTACGAACTCTCTCTTGAATGTTAGAATCATATAAAGTTATATGAGGTCGTAGACCGGGATCACTCGGAAGCTCGGGCAAGTTTGTTTCAATATGAAAGTTTGGAAGCTCATGCACGTCACTTTGAATGTGAACGTTACTTGAAGACTCCTCATGAGGTGTATGTGTAGTTGATATATAGTGGTTGTTCTGCATGGTGACTCAAAACTATAAATCATTTTCGGTAAGTGCCAAGAATTTTGTCATTAGGCACAACAATCATCCGACCATGGACCAAAGTTTCGTTTCTTGTGTATGTTTCAGTTAGCTAAATATCCAAAAAAATTCGAAAATGTTTAGCAAACATTAGAAAAGGTTGTAAAAAAAGTTACATTAAAGTATCTCTCCATATTTCTAATACCATAAAATGTACAAAACATAACTATCTCAAGAATAATGACATACTCAAGAAGTAGAAGTTAAATATAAAAGAGACATAATAATGACAAGACTTATTTTCTCATTCCATTTGATAAAACAAGAGAGGTTGAATCACAATAGGCCAATAGATGCTAATAAAAAAACTATTAAGAATATAAGATTAGTGTTTGACATTTCAATAAAAAAAAAACTATTAACCATCTAAGATTAGTGTTTGATATGTAAATGAATATCATTACCTCTATTGCATTTTGATTTAATCATCATATTATTTTAATATAATAGTTATCCTCATATCTTAATCTAATACTTATGAAAATCTTAACAAGTATATAACTTTAAGCACAAAAATGAAATTTGAATCTAAAAATTGATTTTGGGAAGTGAATATAAACATCAATAATGAATATATAACACTATTAGTTTATTACATAAGCACAATTGCACAAACATATATCATAAATAACTCGATTTCCCTTAAGGAACGACCCCTGAAAGATGAAAATAAAGAAATTTTCATCTTGGAGGAGTTTGTTCGGGTTAGCGAAGGAAAGACAGCTATGTAGAAAAAAAATTGAACTTTTCATTGGGGCTTAGAAATTGGGTAGAGTGAGTTATTATTAGAGTGAGTTGTGTGATATTAATTGGACTAAGATTATATTTGGGTTGGAAATTTCATATTGGACTAATTTATTGATTTTTTTTTTTAAAAAAAAAAAAATACACCACTACTAATTAAAAAAAAAAAAAATTCAGGGGGGGCTATAGCCCCCCCTTGTCCCTATGTCCATCCGCCCTTGGTGGGGAGAGTGGGGAAAGTGAGAGTGGGGAAAGTTGTGAAATTGAATTAATGGATGTTGATTGCCCTTCGGTTGGAGATGAGTTTTTTAGGTGGGTCGAAAAGGCATGAGGGCAAGGCAAGAGGACAAGGCAATTGGGCAATTGGGCGAGCAATTGGGCAATTGGGCAAGGGCTTCGGTTGGAGATGGCCTAATTAATTCCCAATTTTAGATATTCAGATAGTAACACGAGGAGCAGCAGATGTAAAAATTGTCTTTTAAAAGAAAAAAGATTATCTTCTTCATTATTAATAATAGACTGGCGGCAGTTGAGATTTAACTAGCTAGCTTAGCTTGTGCAGCACATGGTGCATAAGGTGGATGTACTCACTTTTCATAGGCCTCATTCACTTCAATGTAATTTAATTCAATTTTTTTTTTAAATCAAATATAGTTAAATACATTGTCTTGAATTGAATTAAGTGTTGCTTTAAGAAACTATATTTCGTTCTCAATTTTTGTATGGAATTTTTTTCCAATATAGCCTTCTAGATAAAAGTATTTCCCAATATGACTCAAACTGAAAAGTATTTCCCTAAATGTACCTTTTGTGATAAATCGCAGTTGGCAATTGCGATTCTTCGTAAAGAATCGCAGTTGCCAACTGCGATTTATCAGTTTTTACAAAAAAAAAAAAAAAAAAAAAAAAATTTACTGATAAATCGCAGTTAGTAACTGCGATTTATCAGTAAATTTTTTTTTTTTTTTGGAATTTATTGTATTTTGACTGTTAATTTACAATACTATGTGCAATTTTTTGAAACTAAATATTTTTGACATTGGAATCGAGAAAATGTTTAACTTAATTGATCATCGGATATCATTACAACATCTCTTAATTAAAGATCGTAGTGCTTTTATTTTAGATAGGAATAATTACACTTTCATTCTATTTTTTTGCAGATGTCTTTGACATCCAAACCAAATTAAGGAATCTTTATATATATGATAAACTACAGATGCACGAGTGGAGTAGGTAAATTAGCATAATTTTTTTTTATTCATCACCAACAACGTTTTGCCTCTCAGACAACCATTTGTAATCAATCAAGTGCCTTTGTAAATTTATGTACTTATCTCACTATTTGATCCGTTCTGATTACCAACACAATCTTAATATATGTTCAAGGAATCAAATAAGTTAATGTGAAGGCGAGAACATGTGAACTAGTATACTGCAATGAACTTATGAGAATAGTTTATATGTAACATGACTCAGTTGACATTAATTATGAAAAAGTATAGTTACAAATGACTTAACCTACAACATTTCTCTCCTATTTTAACATGGTATTTTGCAATATACTTGTGATATCTCATAGTATAAAAAAAAAAAAAATATATATATATATATATATATATATATATATATATATATATATATATAAACATTTTATCGATTCCAATGTCAAAAATATTTAGTTTCAAACAATTGCACATAGTATTGTAAATTAGCAATCAAAATACAATAAATTCCAAAAAAAAAAAAAAAAAATTACTTATAAATCGCAGTTACAGTTTTTACAAAAAAAAAAAAAAAAAAAATTACTGATAAATCGCAGTTAGTAACTGCGATTTATCAGTAATTTTTTTTTTTTTTTTTTTTTTTTTTTGTAAAAACTGATAAATCGCAGTTGGCAACTGCGATTCTTTTTGAAGAATCGCAGTTCCCAACTGCGATTTATCACAAAAGGTACATTTAGGAAAATACTTTTCAGTTTGAGTCATATTGGGAAATACTTTTGTCTAGAAGGCTATATTGGAAAAAAACTCTTTTTGTATAATAACAAGAAAAAGTGAAGATTAACAAGAAATTGAGCTAAATGTTGTATTACCAGATGCCTGGAAACTTTTTTCTTTACATTTTACTCGCGAAAATCCAAAAACCAAACATAGGTTGGATTGATATTGTAGTCTAAAACACTTCCATTGACAATTAACACAATTCAATTAATGCATTTGAAGTTGCAAGCTCTGATACATATCCTGCCAAAAATAGAAATTAATTAGAAGCATTATTTTTCTGAGTGTTCTTCAACAATTTTTTAGAATCTTTGTCTTCACTTCTACCCTGAAACTCCATGCCTTGAAAAGTTACTCTAGAATTATGGTACTGACTACCAAATGCTGAGCCAAATCCCCATCCAAGCCCTAACCCAATGCCACAGCCACCGCCTTTATATCAAAATTAAAATGCATTACTATTATTATTAAGCATAAATATAGTAAGAACCATAGAGTAATTAAAATAGCTACAAAAACTGTTTTCATGTGATCTAACCTGCACCAAGTCCCAAAATGTTCAAAGGCATTCCTGAAATTAATAATTTGCCATATGTTAGGAGAAAATGCATACATAGACAGCTTTTATTATGTACCAAAGTCCATTCATTCCAATAATTTCAGAACTAATTTTTAAATTTATGTCTAAACAAGTAATTTCAACTCCAGAAGTGTTTGTATAAATATAAACACATAAGGTTTTCCAAATAAGATAAATATTGAATTTATAATTAAAAAAATTATGCGTGCAATTTCATTTTTAAGATTAAAAACATGATAATTTATATATTCATGTTTGGTAGTCCACATTATTGTTGTGATTGCGCTGAAATACCCAAATAGCCTTTCTTTTCTTATCCAACAACCCAAATTTTGGTCATAAAGGAACAAGATGGTAAATATATATTGCCAATTACACTTAGGATTGAGTATCTAGGGTCCAGCCGAGATTATTATCTGATATGAATAATGACTTGAGACTGAGACACTATTTATCTCGGGCCCTATCTTATATACTATTGTAGGAATCAAACATCTAATAAGCTCAGATAAATAATACTCCATTATCTGAGTTTATTTAGGAAACCAAATGTGTCATTAGTGTGTGGCTCATCTCAGACCAAATACGTTTAAGGAGGGAACACTGCTTGCGCTTTCTGAGGTTCAAAGAGAAGCTGCAGGAGCAATACAAACATGGACCTATCTCTTATTACACACGTCACACATGAAAGTTTTAAAATTGAATTAACATTACTAAGTAAACCATTAACACGGGAAATAATAATTAATGAGTTTAAAATACTGATTTTGGCTAGAGACCACGGGCGATGAAAACTTACCCCCCAAAATGGAGAAAAATAGCTTGATAATGTCAAAGTCTAACATATATTTAACTAGAAAAAAATTCATAGTCAAACTGTTTTTCTAATTCTTCTTTCCACAAGAAAGGATAACATCTATGGGAAAATTAAAGTACATTATTTTCCTTTCTTCAATGTCATGAGAGATAGTGTATGTACTCAATGCACAGTCGAGATGCCTATAACCACATCTGACCATCTAATTTCGAGAAAATACAAGTATATTTTTTTTTCTGTCAGGCATGTGTTAAAATTTGTTTTATCACCTTCTTACACGGACACACACACTATATACGACTGAATCTCTAAGTACACATTGCATTAAGAAAGGAGAATTGCGAAATTCAAGATGCACAATTAAAATTCTTGAGCTATATGGATTGCAAAGAAGGCTTCACATTCTTTGAGCACTGGCCAGGCACAGTTAAGTAATGAAGTAGTACTTTGTTTTTCGAGGCAATATTTAGGCCAAAATTAACAACTCTAATTAGTTTTGTTTTCCACTTTTTGTGCTCTCTTGGACATTATTTGCAAAAATTAATCCCAGGAGAAGCCCAGTACACATGAATGATGTCTAACCTTGATTCAATAGATTAAGTCTATGAGTCTTCGTTCCACCTATGTATGATCAACAGTTAAGTTTGTTCAAAAACAGCAAATCGTTAAGAAAGACAATATATCAGAGCACTATTGCTTTCCTACATTAGAGTTGTTTGCTTCATTTTGTGTTTGGCTTGCCTCGAAATGTAATTGACTCGATGTTAAATAAAACGAGTGTGGGTTGGCCTGACAAATGGGAAAAATATTTTGGGTACAAACAAGAGTAGCTTAAAGAAAGCAATATTTCAGCATCAAGACAATTAGTCTCATACTACCTTAATGTTCTATTTTTATTTGTGTTGGGGTGGGTTATGAAATATTCCAAAATGTAAAACTCAAATGATTCCATTTCATACAAAAATCATTAAGGCAAAAAACAAGGAAGAAGGTATTAAGAACTGACCTCCGAAGCCCCATCCAATTCCAAAACCACAGCCAACTCCAAAACCTGAACTCAATTAAAAAAAAAACCCATTTTCAGGAAATTAAGAAATGCCCGAAAAACAAACGCACACAAGAAATGGAAAAGAATAACTCACCAAAACCCACCCCTGCTCCGTTGAAATTTGTTAAAACCATTGTTTTCTGGGTTATTTTCTCACTTCCTTTTTCTTCCCCCTTGGCTTAATTCAACAGAGTTTCTGTTTAATAAACAAGTTTTAGAAAGGGCAGCTCGGCAGAGAGGAGCAGTAACCAAAATTAGGAAATCTTGCTATGACATTTGGGCCGAATAATAAACATGGATTATTATATGGCTTTGATGTCAACTGGGCTGCCCCATTCAGGCCCGGATAAAGAATACCTTGGCACGGCCCATTTAGTGAAGCCTTGTCCTAGCCCATCTAAACACATGGGCCTAAAGGGCTTCAATGCACATTTGATATCTTGACCTAACGCAACTACCACCCTTGACTCTCACAAAAGAGCTTTCATTGCCATAAATCATAACTAAACGCCATGCTCAAGCAATAAACATGGATAATAATGAGTTGGAAAAGTCCATAATTAATTTTTCATTTTAATAATCACAAAGTGTTAAAATAATAATAGTAGGAAGGAAAGACAAAATAAAGCCATAATTGAAACTGTAATCATCATAAAAATAAACAAGGAAATTACAATAATAAGAAAATTTTCAAATCTCAGAATGCCATTTCAATTACATGATTATGAAATGTATAATTAACACCATTCTTGAAATTACATTTCACAAGCTAAGGTAACTAATGAACCGAGAGAGCTAAAGGCTCATTTTCACTATATACAAATCCAAACAGACCATAATATTCACCTCAATTACTACTTTAACCTCAGATTGTCAGTCATTTATGTCCTAATAATAAACATGGAAAACTCTACCTAATTACTACAATATTGTTGACATTGCCATCATTTGATCTCTCCAACGCCGCCACTTTGGCTCTATACGCCACTACCTGAGGCAGATCACACGTTTCACTAATGGAACCGTATCTTAATTCACCGGGTGGAATAAAACATTCCGTAGATAGACCAGGCACATTGAATGAAACCTCCTCAATGGTCCATGCTTCTTCCATACGAGTCTTGGTGTGGCTCATTGCGGTTTCACCGAACCTGAAAAGGGTAACCACGGACCTACCCGAGTGAGCAATCATGATACCCTCGACTGGCCTATAATCTTCGAGAAACGAATTGATGGTGGTTTCCCAATACACGGCATCGCTCCCATTGGTTTGGATCCGGGTCAAATGGGAGTCTTCTAAGTGTACGAGAAGTCCCGTTTTTTGGCTGAAATATCCGAACAAAACGTGTCGGATTATCTCGGCTGGTCCTTCACTTCGAGACTTTAGTGTATGAGGATCAGCACATAGTTTGAGAATGAAGCAATCCTCTCCGTTGATTTTTTTCTCGCCTGTGCACCTTGCGTTGGCAAACATGTTCGCTGTAGTCCTTGGATCGAGACCCTGCAAATTAAGACATGTCATCACGCTAAATTCTAGCTTACGGTCAACCACCTACTGACCAATATTGAAGACAAAATTCAGTGCAAACCCAACGGAACATAAGAGCCAAACGGAACCAAATATTCAATTACAACTGAAGATGAACCGGAACATGTTTGGTCTTGGTTCGGAAAAATTGGGAACCAAAATTAACTCGATTATGTTCAGTTTGGTATAAATCTAATAAACACCTCTAATTATATTCTAGCTAAGCACAAAAAAACTAAAAATAAAGAAAATACCTATCATTAGAACGAAGTGAAATGCAAAAATACCCCTTGTGCTTTGCCTAATTAGCAAAATCCCCCTATGCTATTTTTATTTGCAAAATGCCCCCTCTGTCTTATTTTTTATTGGCAAAAATCCCTCCCATGCCGGAACACAATTTGCAGGAAAAATGACAATTATACGTCCACAAAAAAATGCAAAGACACCCATCTTAACCTAAAAATTTATCAATAATCCCCCTGTTAACTTTGAAAATTGACAATAACCCCATGTTCACTAAAATTTGGCAATAACCTCCCTATTGAATTATGAATGAATTTCAAAAGGGGATTTTGCTAATAAAGAAGAACACATGGGGATGTTTACTATTTAAAATAACACATGGGATTTTTTGCCAATTAAGCAAAGCACAGGGGCCATTTTTGCATTTAGCTCTTAGGAACGAGCAAATTTACCTGGAGGGCACGTCGGAGAGGTCTTACGGGCCCTTTGGCTGCATGTGCACCGAGCCACGGAGTGTGGCGCCACACGAGCTTCCCATTGCAACCAGCATGAACTTTGCTGCCTCCAAGTGCCAACTCCACATACCACATGTCCGGATTCATTTGCCAAAGCACAAATCGACCTGACTCAGCTGTTTTTGTGGAATTCTTGTTCTTTATAACCTTTGTGGCAGTCTCTAAATCAGATGCCAACATTTTCACCTTCCCCATTGCATATGCATTTTCAATCGAGTTTTGAAGCTTCTGCCCTCCAGATGCTGCTAAGTATTGTTGCAATATGTACTGTGCAGAAGATGTTTCCTGCATAGATATGTCTTTCAATTTAATTAGAGCGAAATGCAAAAATAGCCCTATACTTTGCCTAATTACCAAAAAATCCCGTGTTTTTTTATTACCAAACCCCCCTATGCTAATTTTTATTAGCAATAAAAAAACCTTACATGCCAAAATGATAATTATACCCCTACCAAAAGATGCAAAAAAAACCATATTCACTTAAAAATTGACAATAGTTCCACTGTTAACTTTGAAAATAAGCACTAACCCCCATGTTCGCTTAAAACATTGACAATAAACTCCCCATGGTTTATGAAGGAATTTGAGATAGGTTTTTTTTTGCTAATAAAAAATAACACATAGGGGGAGTTTTGCTAATTAAACAAAGCACAGGGGATAATTATGCATTTAGTTCATTTAATTAAAACTTTTATTTTTGCACCCAAAATAAGAATGAAATTCAACAAGGACCACCGTGTGAAACTTTATCTAATTATTATCCGATGTATATTCTACAAGTCTATAACAATTAATGAACACACAACAGTCTCCATCCACATTAAATTATTTTATCGTTTCTCTCCAATTTTATGTTTTTTTCTGTACCACAGTCTTCAATCGTTTATAGTATGTATATAGGAGTAATATATTCAAGAATTTGACATATTCGTCCTAAAAAATTAATGTCATGTTTGTTAAGAGTACAAAGTCAAACTAATGACCAATTTATTATACTAAAAAAGTAAAAAAAAAATTACCAATTTTAGAAAGAAAATTAATCACTTCAACAAAATATTTATTGCACATTGGACTAACTAAAAATTGCATAAAACAACTTATAACTTTATAAAACACTTAAACAAAATGTTTATTAAATTTTTTGTTCCTATTTTCCTTTTGCATGTTCCAAAATTATCCTTTTAAAATATCTGGCGTATTAATCATTTTATATCACTAATTTTCAAATTTTACCTAAAACTAAGTACCAAACGAAAATAAAACATATATTTAATAAAATTAAGCAAATAAAATAACACAGCAATGGACAATAAAGAAGAAATTAAAGAACATTAAGGGAAAGAGAATTGGAGTGAGAGAAAGGCAACTAACAATGGGGGTGTCTTTGATACAGAGGTGAGGTAAAGGGTCATTGTTGCTAACGTGCACCGGGGCGAGCGGCGCACCCAAGACCCCAAGCAGCAACCTCAGATCCGACCTCGAGCAGCCCGGCCCTGAAGTCGAGACAGAAGGGGCCCGACACAGCCAGTTAGCCCACCTATCACTCCTTGGGTCTACCGAACCCGACCCGTTTGGATCCGGACCCTCCCTTAAAGGAGAGAGTGCATCAACCCCGGGTCTTACACTCCCCGATCTGGATATGAGGATTTCAGGTGGGCCCACGCTACCGCCTCTTCTCCGTCGGAGTAGGCCGGAACCCGACGGGGACTGGCTCCGACCCCTCCTGGATCGACCCGGAGAGAGGCCCCGAACCATTTCCACTTTTAGAGTAGAGAAAAAACCTTGTTTCCGCTCCATAATAATCAAGGAAATGAAAATGATATCTGCAACTACTGGTAAGTAGGAGTGATATGATGTGTACTCAGCAGCAAAAGAGGAGACAAAAAGAAAAAATAAAGAGGAAAAGAGAAAGGGCGTGACGTTTACAAGAAGCGAAATAGGTTCTTTTGTTTGGTGGTTATATAAGAGAGGAAATAAAAATTCTTAGACAAAAAGAAGGAAATGCTTATTAATTTAATTTAATTTAATTTCATTGAATATTTTAGGTGTGATATTATTTTGGAGTTGGACTGTCTTTCCTTTTTAGTAAAAATATTTTGTTCATTCCCTGGTATCACATCAACGAGTAGGTGTTATTACTTAAATGATATTTCAAGATTTATCTATAAAGTTTTATCTTTGAAAAATAGAATTAGTTTGGGTATTTGTCTTTTTTATAATCAAATTGTTGGGTAATTACCCTAGTCAAAATTGGGTCTATTCAAAATCCGTTCAAAGTTTATTGCTTAGATCTGGATCGGAACTTGCGAGAACTCAGTTTGTAACGGGCGGAATCCGAAATCGAACCTGCTGACATATCGTGTTCGTCCCGATCAGCCCATCTTTCCCTTTTCCTTCACTAATTTGGACATTTTTTAGAGAACAAATCTTCTCAACTCGTTTCATTATATAAACTAACCATGTCAGAACAACAATTAGATGATACAAAATGTACTTTATCGAAAAATTAAATTCCGAATTCTTTTTATTTTATGTATAGTGTTCTTACTTTCTTCAACTATAGACTATTTCATTAAAAAATCCATAGACTGAAAACAACTTTTGGCATTTTATTTATCAGTTATTGGTAGAAAGAAAGGCCATGCCCCTAGCCACCTGATATATATATTTGCATCATTTAAGTACCCAATCCCGTGCGCTCATCACGCCCACTGGCCCCCTAGTCCCTGTGGGCTGTGGTGACTTGATTTTTTTCTTTTTCATTTGAATTAAAATTGTATCTATCTATACTATTTACTATTGAAAAAAAAGTCATATCAATATCATGGTATAACAATTTCTTGATATTTCTATTTTATCCTTAATTTAATTATATAATCTTTAACTTCTTCAATTAAACCATTACATCATTTAAATAAAATTTACTTTTACATTTCCAAAAAACTAAATCTTTTTTTTTTGTGCTTAAAAAATTTAATGAATACAAGAACGCGTGCTGGAAAAATTAAAGCACGCAGAGACGAATGATGATACTAGTTTGGAAGTTCACCTGAAAACTAATTTTTTGGTAATTTAAATTCAGAAGAATTTTCAAAAATTCGAAATCTACGTGGTTAATATATAGTATATATGTCCTTAATTGTTAAATACACTATCTATTACTCCCTCAATTTTATTTTATTTGTCGCTTTGGAGGATTGCACACGAATTAAGGAATGTCATAAATAGTCACTTTTTTGAAGCAAAAATTCCAAAATACCCTTTTAATCAAATAATTTTAGCATTAATTAACATTAATGATAAGTATTAGTAAGAAGGGTAAAATTGGTAAAAGGACATTTAATTTTACATTGAATTTTTAAAGCGACAAATAAAAGTAAACAATAAAATTTTGCCAAAACGATAAATAAAAAAAAACGAAGGGAATATATAATTGCATTGAATTGAATAAATCTTCGAGTTGGAATTTTTACTTTTATTTCATTTCTCTTTCCATTATTTACAGTCTATCTACTTGAATTAAAATCTTATCGAACAGGACCAAATCATCAAGACTGTATTTGGATGGACTACTTGAATTAAGTGTAAAAGGTTTTGGCGCCACCTAAAAATGGGACAATTTTAGAAACTAATTAAAATTCAGGAATTCAAGAATTCAAAAGTTGAGACAAAAGTCAAATTAATGATTGAGATTTTCAATGGAATCATTTGACATGTACAATGCCAAAGAGGTTCATGCATTCTTCGTATGTCCAACTCATAACTCGATAATTTCGTTGAAGTTTATGCATATATAAATATGATGCTATTTATTCTCTTAGCTAATATTAGTATTGGCTAGAATATTAGTTTCGGAATAAAATTTAGAACAAGAGGCTTAGGACAAATGCACACAATCCCACTTGCAATATTATTATATGAAAATAATACTATTTCTAGTATCAATTTCTCCATAGATCGATTATCATTTGTTAAGTTCTTTGAGAGCGACTAATTAAGATGGATAAAATCCTTGTTAATTACTGTATATTGTACACTTGTACGTCAATTGAACCTAATTTAAAGATTAAAATGATTGACCATTTAGATTAACTATAGAATTCAAAGAAATTAAAATGGTATAATTAAAACTGAAAATTTGAACGTGAATGTTGTTGAGATATTGGATTTGTGGTACTTTATTGACGGATTATTAATGAAGAGAAGGTCACGTCAAAGAAAAATTAAGATTATAGTGGAAGTGGGTTTGGACTTTCATGGCGCAAATGGCGGGGGAGAATTGTGAATTAGCAGTGCTGTTTGACATGTGTTTATTTGATTATTATGTGATTGAACTAATCTAAAACAACCTCCACATATATATGGACCCTAGTGCTTTTTAAAATTGATACAAAGAAAAGTTGAATTTACAAAAATAATATTTAGAAAATTTTATTTACAATAATGATACACATTTAATCTATTAACTAATAGGTTAATTAAGTACTTTAAAAATGTAGTTAATATATCATAATTAAATTATAAACATCCCACACAATTTCTAAAATGAAAATCAAAATCGTCTTCCAGTTATCTCCTCCATTAAACCCTTCGTCATGAACTCAATTCAAACAAAATCACAACATTGATTGAAATCAAGAATAAATACACAAAAAGATCAATAATTGAGGTTAGCATTCGATTTTCTATAACATTTGGTCTTTATTTAAGTATTTTGATAGCTAAATTGAACCAGAAAATAGATTGATGTTTTCTGAAAATGTTGGGGGGCTTGGGGCTTGGTCCCAAATTCCAAGCCCCAAGCACCCGGAGGAAGTTCTAAACTGTTGGGGCCTTGGGGCTTGGAACAGCGACAGCGCCCGAAACAAGCTTTCAAATTGTTGGGGCTTGGAACTTGGAACAGAACAATCTCAGTTCCAAATTCCAAGCACCAAGTGCCGTAACAGTGTCATGTTGGATTCCAAGCCCCAAGTCCATTGTTTTACTAAATTTGTTATTTACCTTGTGTGTTAATTTTGAATTGTTTACTTGTAGATATGGACTCTAAAATTTTTGTTACACTTCGATACAACGGTGGGTGGAAGTTATATGAGGGTAATTGGATTTATGTATGGATTGATGATATTCCATGTACGGAAAGCTTGTTTGTGGATAGGACTATTGGTTCTGAGGAATTATTGGAGTCAATATGTCGTTGCACAGGTATTGAGCAAGATACCAATGACGTTGTGATCACTCGCAAATCTATTGGGTCGGCGTCTTACGTGAACATAAACAATGACTCAAGTTTGGAGATGGCTATGTATATTCACAGAAAACATGATGAGATTGATTTGTACGTGACTTGTACTCCGAGCAGACAGGAGACTATGATCCAGGGTAAAGGAAGACAACTTGAAGATCGAGCTAGTTACCCGAATAACACTTATGGATCCAATCAAATGACACCGATGTTAAATGTGAGTGATGATGCTCATGATATACTTGGGCCTATAGTTGAGTATGTTTCCGACCATGATCATGTTGATGAGCCACCGTGTTATGAAGGTGGTGAGGGAGGTTTTGGCCCGTTCAACTATGAAGAGCCACCTAGTCACTTATGGATCCAATCAAAAGACATGTCCAAGTCGCTTTGAAAGTTCGAACCAATGTTAGGTTAATGTAATTGTTGTTATATTTGATGTTTACTACGCATGTGTAGTGACTAAAGACATTTTTTTATGTAGCAGTAATTAAGTAAATGATGGCTCTTGGGGCTTAGAACATTTCAACCTCCAAGCGCCGAATGTTCCAAGTCCAATGCCGGCACTTGGGGCTTCCAACATTTCAAGCTCCAAGCGCCGAGTGCTCCAAGTCCAATGCCTACACTTGGGGCTTCCAACATTTCAAGCTCCAAGCCCCGCAATAAGTATATTTTAGATTTTGGAACAAGTATATTTTAAATATTTTACTATGTTCTATAAAGTTTTGAGTTAGATCAAGTAATATCGGATGGACAATCGAATTAAATGTGATCAAAATCAACAATTTTAAATATTTTAGTAAGTTCTATGTGGTTCTGAGTTAGTTCAAGCATCGGATGAACAATCGAATCGAATGATTTATCAAAATCAATAATTTTAAATATTTTACTATGTTCTATAAAGTTTTGAGTTAGATCAAGTAATATCGGATGGACAATCGAATTAAATGTGATCAAAGTTCTATGTAATTCTGAGTTAGTTCGAGTATCGGATGAACAATCGAATCGAATGATTTATCAAAATCAATAATTTTAAATATTTTACTATGTTCTATAAAGTTTTGAGTTAGATCAAGTAATATCGGATGGACAATCGAATTGAATGTGATCAAAATCAACAATTTTAAATATTTTAGTAAGTTCTATGTAGTTCTGAGTTAGTTCAAGTGTCGAATGTACAATTGAATAGAACTATTGACAAAAATATAAAAAAAAATTGAAATGTTTACTAAGTTCTATAAAGATATGAGCTAGTTCAAGTATCGGATGAACAATCGAATCAAATGATTTATCAAAATCAATAAATTTAAATATTTTACTATGTTCTATAAAGTTTTGAGTTAGATCAAGTAATATCGGATGGACAATCGAATTGAATGTGATCAAAATCAACAATTTTAAATATTTTAATAAATTCTATGTAGTTTTGAGTTAGTTCAAGTATCGGATGAACAATCGAATCGAATGCTTTATCAAAATCAATAATTGACCAAAATAAAATAAAAAATTGAAAATTTTCAAGCTCCAAGCGCCGCAACCCAAGACCCTTGGATCTTGGAATGCTACAAGTTCCAAGAGTCGTTGGCAGCGTCGACACTTGGGGCTTCCACCATTTCAAGCTTCAAGCCCCGCAACATTATCATTAAAATATTTTACTATGTTCACATTCATAATTTACATTTATAATTCCTCAAATATTCATAATTTATAAAATTTACACGTTTTTTTGCCGCAACGTCTCCTAGAATATGAGGCGAGATAAGGAGATAACAGTGAAGGAGCAAGTTTTTTGATTCGGCCTTGTACGTCTTTCACCATAGGAGTTTCCTGAATTGATTGATCAAGACCTTCTGGGGCTTCCGGGCATTCCAAGCCTTCCAAATCTTCAACATCATGATCATCGAATTGATCAAAATGCGGAGAATATGCCTAAAATAAAAATACACACAAGAATTCAAGCTCCAAGATCTAGAAAATTCCCAATCTGGGGATAGTTTTTTGCTTGCTGAAGGTTCTGTGGCAATAGGTAGTTTTTGTATGTAACTAGCTCCTTCAAGCTACTTCGGATAGTCAACTTCCCGTTACTACAGATTTCCCCGAGATGAAGAGGAGGCAACTCGGGCAACTGGTCCGTGTATAGAATTCGATACGGACCATCCTACAAAACAAATCAACGAATTGAATTCAAAAACTACATTCCAGACATAAAAAATCAAGATCAAGAACTAGAGTTTTGCACTAGTAATGTTCGGCACTTGGGGCTTGGAGAAGATGAAGCCCCAAGCGCCGTTTTGTGTTGTAACAACAACACAAAACGGAGCTTGGGGCAACAACACAAAACGGAGCTTGGGGCTTCATCTTCTCCAAGCCCCAAGTGCCGAATATTATAAGTACAAAATGCGCCTACCAAACAAAACGGAGCTTGGGGCTTGATGTTCTCCAAGCCCCAAGTGCCGTTTTTGCAGGAAGAAAAATAACAAAACATGAAACAGTGCTTGGGGCTTGATCTTCTCCAAGCCGTTTCTCCCAGCCCCAAGTGCCGAACATAAAAGAAATTGGGCCAATAAGTGTTGAACGTTCTTACTTGTTCATGTTCTTCACCACCACTTCGTGAGAATTCCGGTTCCTGACTAGCTCGAATAACCACCCTATCATTATTTCTCTTACTTCGAATCTCGCTCATTTTTAAGAATTGTTTATGTTAAAGAAAAAATTGTTTATGTTGAAGAAGAATAGTAGATGTGAATGATTTGGTGGATTGAATCTGAAAGAAGAAGAAGAATAGTAGATGTGAATGACAAAATTGATTGAATCTGAAAGAAGATAATCGGTTCTGATAGAGGGAGGGTTTTCTTCTTTCTTGATTTTGAAAATGGTGAGTAATTATGTTAAGGGATTGAGGTTAATTGTGAAAAATTAGATTTTGAGGACTTAATTTGTAAGTTATGGTCAAAATATCAGGAATAAAAATAAATGAAAAAGAATTATATTATTTTTGTAATTAGAACTTCCAGACGTATCATTTCAAGCAATTTCTCCTTTTAGAATGGTTTTGCATTACGATATTAAATCAAAGAGTACCGAAGTTTTTTAACTTCTATTTTTTTTAATAAAACGATGATTAAATTATTATATAGGTAAATTTATTTGATATATTAAAAAAAAATGTCAAAATAATAAATATATGTACAGATTATCCAACTAACAAGATTAATTAAACTAGAAATTATCTAACTCTTTCAGTTTATTAGTAAAATATCACAAAATGATTTATTTATTTTTCCTTTTGAAGAAAATTAGGGGTAAATGCAAAATACTCCCCTGTGTTATGTTAAACCTGCAAGAAACTACCCTGTGAAATTTTTATTGCGTCAAATTTTTTTGTGCTTTCAAAAACCCTGCAAAAACGCCTAATTTGTAAAAAACAGGTCGTTTTGGATCGACATATTTCAAGAAACCATTTTTAAAATACTTCAAGTTGGTCCTTACAACTTCACGTGATATATTTTTAAAATTATTTCTTGAAATATGTCGATAAAAAATGACTTATTTTTTTACAAATTTAGTGTTTTTAATTTTCAGGATTTTTAAAAACACAAGAAAGTTTGGCGCAATAAAAATTTCACAGAGTAGTTTCTTGCAAGTTTAGCATAACACGGGAGAGTATCCTACATTTTTCCCCAGAAAATTAAGATAATTATATAATTTAGATTCCTTTTCGACCGCTCCATGCAAACTTAGCAACCACGTGAAATCGAAACACTTTCAAATAAAATTCTAATTGACTTGGATTTATCCGAAGTCTAAGCTAGCTTTTAAATACCAACATGTATTATTCCTTGAGAGGTACTTGTTCTAAGCACCAGAAAGTCTCAGAAAATGTTCAAAATAAACCTACAGCTACCGAACCAAAGCAAATACTCCAATAAAGAAGAAAATTTTGTAATTGTTGTGTGAAAATTGTTCAGATTTTGTCTATCTATTTACAGGTATACAAAATTAAATGGAGTTGGGCTTCAATATTGTATCGCATGTTGGGCTTTAGAATTGGACCAAAGATTAAAGTAAAAGATTTTGAAGCCTAAGCTCAAGTCTTATTCCTATCACTGCCGCCGCGCGGTCATATATCAAAACACAAACACTTAATTAATTAAAATTGAAATTGAAAGTGAAATTGTGAGTGTTGGGATTGTTTTATTTAGTTTCAACTTTCAAGCGCAAAATCATCATATATATATAAGCAATAATCACTAATCTTATTCCAATTAAAAGAGTTATTAATTAATTAAGATGAAGGTGATTTTAGCATCATGGCTTCTTTTGACTCTTGTCCTAGGATACCACATTGGCAAGTTCAAGTATATATGTGATGATCACATTAAAATTAATGATATGTATATAAATTACAATCTGCAATTTTCTGTTTTCACAGGGGTCAATTGCAAAATTTAACTCAAATTGCATCCCTTTTTAATGATCGATCGATCTCTATCGACCAACCTTCTGGATTATAGTAGTGTATATGCTGTAAGGAGTGCAAATGTGGCCTTCGATCGGGTACTTATGGCAACAAGAACGAGTGCCCTTGCTATATATAGGGACAAGAAAACTCAAGGGGAAACTCTAAATGCCCTTAAATGAATTAATTAATTAATTAAGACAATTGTTGAAATAAACTGACCTCTATAATTTGCATAATTCTGAGCTCTAATTTACCCTTCTACTCTATGATGTACTCTTGTTAACTTAATCATGAATTATATTGTTCTGTTAACAATTTCAATTGGCAATTAAAGAGACTATTACTATTAGACTGTAACATTTTCAATTGGCAATTAAAGATACTATTACTATTAGACTGTACAAGTCAAATGATTATTATAAAAATAATAAAATAAATAAATATAACAAGTGTAAGAATTACAATAAGGCCCATTTCATTCCAACCCAACTTCATTCCGGCGTTTTTCTGTTATGTAGACCTGGATTCCATCAAATTAAGAAGATAATTAGAAATGAAAATCGGCTTATAAAAACACTTTTGATATCAATTTTTTATCTAGAGTACACATTTGATGCAAAACTTTCTGAAAAAACACATTTAATACTATGATTTAGGCCTTCTTGACACATTTTATTTGACCGTCAATTTTTTTAACAGAATTCATCACTTGAGCGGCACGTGTCTGTTAAGTTGCACGGGTTTTGCACGTGCAGGGGGTAAAATTTCATTTTTGATACCAGACTTTTACCTACTTTACACAATTGGTATTAAACCTTCAAAAAATACACACTTAATACCAAAATTGAAGGTCTTTTGACACATTTGTTTTGATCATCAATTTTGATCAATTTTTTGGACGGGAACGACCACCTGGCCATTAAGTCACCAAAATTGCACGATTTTTGCACGTAATGTGCTCGGGCAGGAAGTATTTGAACCTAATTTTAATTTTTCCATAACTCCTTCATTACAAGACCGAATTTCGTCTTCTTTATATGACTGGAAAGCTATTGAAGAGAGCATTTTAACGGTACAAGTTTCAGTTCATGAAACACAATTCCCAAAAAATTAACAAAATTTCAATATTTTTCCAATTTCATTAAGATAGAACTGAAACTTTCTAGAATTATCTATTGCTTTCATGAATTGAAACTTTTACCGTTAGAGAGCCATCGTCAAGAGCTTTCCAGCCATATAAAGAACACAAAATTTGGTCTTGTAACGAAGGAGTTATGGCAAAATTAATATTAGGTTCAAATACTTCCTGTCCAATCACATTACGCACAAAAAGAGTGCAATTTTGATGACTTAACGGACACGTGGTCGTTCCCGTCCAAAAAATTGATGGTCAGAGCAAATGTGTCAAAATACCTTCAATTTTGATATTAAATGTGTCTTTTTCGAAGGTTTGGTACCAAATGCGTAAAAGGGAAAAGTTTGGTATCAAAAATAAAATTTTACCCCCTGCACGTGCAAAACCCGTGCAACTTAACGGACGCATGCCTCGCACGTGATGAATTCTGTTAAAAAATTGACGGCCAAATAAAATGTGTACGTCAAGAGGGCCTAAATCACGGTATTAAAAGTGTTTTTTCAGAAAGTTTGATATCAAATGTTTAATCTGGACAAAATTTGATATCAAAAGTGTTTTTCCCTCTTTAGATAAGTTGGACTTTGCAAGAGACCAAAATATGGCGGACACTAATCAAAATAGCAACAACTTCGTCCTCTCAGAAGACAATCCAAAATTTACTCAAAAAAAATCAACTAATTCTAATGATGATGATGATTATGTTCCTCCATTGATACGTGCACTAAAAGCTACAGAAGAAAGAAAGGCTTTTCATTTTCATTTTCCAGGACACATAAGAGGTAAGGCTGCACCATCGTCAATGACTGAACTAATTGGTACAAACCCATTTGTTCATGATGTGACCGAGTTGTCGGATCTAGACAGCTTTTTCTCTCCAAAGGGTCCTCTTCTAGAAGCCAAAAAAATGGCCGCTGAGTTATTTGGTGCGAAAGAGAGTTGGTTTCTTGTAGGGGGTACTAGTTGTGGTGTCCAGGCATCAATCATGGCCACTTGTTCGCCCGGAGAAACTATTATTCTACAACGGAACGCACATGTATCGGCCACTGCTGGGGTCATATTTTCCGGGGCCGTGCCTAGATATATTGTTCCTCAACACAACTGCGACTGGGATATTGCTGCCGGGGTCACACCATTGCAGGTAAATATGTGGATAATATCTTTTTAATGGGGAGAATGCATGACATCAAATTAATTCAAAATGTAAAGATGTAGCTCTAAAATTAAAGTTTATTTTCCCTTAAAGTAATAGTAAAGTAACACTTATTGCTTGTGTTATGCACACACACACAGGTAGAAACGGCTATCAAAGATTGTTCCTTGGAAGGCCGAAAAATTGGAGCAGTTTTTGTAACATCCCCTACTTACAATGGAATATGTACCAATTTGGCTGAGATTTCAAAAATATGTCATTCCAATAATACCCCTCTAATAGTTGATGAAGCTCATGGAGCCCACTTCAAATTCCACCCCAAAATGCCCAAAACAGCACTAAACCAAGGTGCCGACATTGTCATACAATCCACACACAAAGTCTTATTTTCCCTTTCTCAATCCTCAATGCTACACATTTCTAATTCAAAAATGGTCGATAGAGAAAGGTTACACAAATGCCTACACATACTTCAAACCACAAGCCCAAGTTGGCTTCTATTAGCTTCATTAGATGCTACAAGACATCGACTAAGCATGAACCCGCAAACTATTTTCATCGAATCTGTTAAATTTGCTGACGAGGCAAAATTATTAATAAATAAAATCCCGGGAATCTCGATTCTTGACCCTTCGACTTTCCCTGATTTCCCTGCAATAATGGACCCTTTACGGATCACTGTTGGCGTGTGGGGGCTCGGGATATCGGGTTTCCAAGCTAATCGAGTATTGGATAATGATTTTGGAATTATTTCGGAACTTGTTAGTACAAAGTCACTTACCTTAGCATTTAGCCAAGGGACAACTAGTGAACATGTTCATAGGCTAGTGTCCGGATTCGAAGAATTATCGACCATGTTTTATGCGCGAAATGGTGAAAAAGAGAAGGTTAAATATGCCTTTGATGGAAATGCAATATTTGATAATCTTGAAATGAGTTTGAATCCTAGAGAGGCTTTCTTTGCTAAAAAGACGAAATTGAAGTTGGAAGAGTGCATCGGAGAAGCTTGTGGAGAGTCCATTTGCCCGTACCCGCCAGGTATTCCGGTATTGGTACCCGGTGAAGTGATTACTAAGAGTGTATTGGATTATCTAAAGAAAATTATAAGTCAAGGTGGTTTTGTAATTGGGGCTGCAGATCCTCTCCTCTCCACAATAGTTGTGTGCAAGAAGAGTTAACAAATGGAGGAGTAAAATAAATCTCTTATTTGGTACCGCATCATGAAAAACAAATATATCTATAGAAAATTATTACTTATTTGAACGAAGGAGCATATTGTAACACTAATGGAAAAATCAAAGATAAATAGAATCTCTTGAAACATATAGCATTAGTACATATGTAGAGAATAGTTTTAGATAAATTTCATTCACATAATCAAAAGAATGAGCCATGCATAATTGCTAATATTCTAATTTGACAAGATTTTTTGGTTTCCCAAGGGTATTCAGGTACCTGACTTAATCCCTTTCGAGGCGTGTCATACATATTATATAGGAACCTCTCCAAGCAGAGTCCGCCACTTTGTGGGAGCTAGTCCCTTCCATCAGACCAGTCACCCGTTGATATCTATGATACATCATTGATTGATTCCTAAAGAAGCTCAACAATCTTGGATTGCTTATTCGATTTCTCTTTCCTCGATGTCTCACGTGAAGATTCTCTTTCAGCATCCTTGGACCCAAAATTAATCGAACGTGAGTCATTTTCTTCGTCACTGCTATCTTCACTGTTGGACATATGAATTGGCGGTGGATTACCAGCTATTGCGGACTCTGCAGCAGCAACAGCCTCTGGTGTACGAAGATCCGCCACACCCAACATCAAATCCTGTGAATGCATCATTAAATCAATAATTAGAAAGTTTATTTTTTTATAGGTAAACTAAATTCTTCTAAACTATTAAATTGCAAATAGAGTTGAAATGATGGAAATTACCATTTCAATGTATTCAGATTCTTCTCCACTAAGCACTTCAATGTCGTAATTACCAGGATTGTTCTGCATTGGTAGAGATCATGATCAGAATCTAAAGTTCAAAAAGAGATAGAACGGGACTTATAATTTCATACCTTTGCATCATGCAACAACTTTTTATTTGATTCTGAAATAACACCTAAGAAATCCTTTAATTTTCCTAGAACTGCAAGCAACAAAAGGATGTCATGAGTGTCGACCCAACAACTCCTTCCATCTATCAAACAATTTTGATTCCCTCTATGCCTTAAGGCCCTTTACACAATGTAATTCCAGAAACACAAAATTCCGAGCCCTTGACACAGTACGAACCTAAACACACCTATAACCCTACCTCATTTAGTTGAAGCTCTATGTTACCTGCAACATATTAACTTTGATGAATTCTCAAACTTTAAAAAATGCTTTACAATAATAGCCAAACTCTAAATAGCATTTCAAGCAGCCTCATCTTCCTCACTAAAATTACCATATCTTTGGAAAAAAAATAAAAAATGGGGACACTATCAATCCAAGAATCACGAGAACTCTCTTGAAAATCTAGTAGCCTGCTCAATGGTTTTCATAGTCTCTGTCCAAATCCTCGATCATAGAACGAGTTTGAGAACGCCTTTGGAATCGACCCCTCTACATCACACTAATGAATTCCTAAATATTACTTGTATTAGTCATTGCCAATAATTCCCATCCTTCCAAAGCTAATAAAGTACAATCAATCTCCAAAACACGAGTAAAGTAAGTGTCAGTAACAACTTAGTGGCTCAGCAAATACTCACAAGAAAAGAACTACCACCGCCATAGAAATTGTAACAGAATTCACAGTTAACAGTAAAGGGGCTACCAATCATCGGAATAAATTATTAATATTAGCCAAAAAATGATGATACCTTGGCTATTGGGAACACGAAACATGGCGGGCTTCTCGAATGGAGGTTCAGACAAAGAAAAGGCGCCATCTTTATTGCAAACTAAGAGTTTCGATTCTGCAAAATTCGTGAAAGAAAGAAAGCATCTTTACAACTCATAATAGTATAATACAATGGTGAAAAAATAAAAATTAAAAGATGGGCATTTATAATTAAAGAAGAGATAGCAAAATACCGGTAAAGGCGGCGGTGGAGGAGATGGTCTCCAACTGCAAGAGTTCTTTGCTGCTGCTCTCCTCCATTATGCTCTGTTTGTGTTTTTCCTTGATTTTCACCACACTTTAACGATGGAAGAAAGAACCATCATAAGTCTGGACTGGGCCGTCTGACCCGTTTCAGTGTTGATAAGGGCCCACTTATACTGGGTATAGTGTTTGGTTCTGAACATTAATTTTTCGGTTGGGCCCAGTTTCAATAGTACCCTTCTCATAAATATTAAATGGAAATGATATGTAGTTAAAGTTATAATAAATTAATAAAATGTCTAATGTTTAATCATGCAAGGAAACAAATTGTCTAATTGAATTAGAGAAAATGCTATATCAAGAATTTAGATTTGTAGTTGATTGAAATATTTGATGAGTTAGATTACATTATGAATTTTATTATGGAACGATGATGTTTAGAATTATTTTAAATTCATATAATCGTTATTTAACACGTTAATTGATTATCTAATTTGAAATTTTGATATGGCTTTGATGAACGAGTTGTTAAGAGCTTCTTAGTTTGGTTTGAGACGCATAAAAGTTATGAAGGAAATGGACCATTTTTATAATTGGGACGAAGATTTTCGAAATAATGCACTTTATACTTTTTTCGATGTTAATTATAATAAAAAATAATAAACCAAGAATATACTAACATTTAAAATTGACCAATGATGTTTCACTATACCTTGAGGTATAAAGATGCGCATCAAGGTAAGACTATAGTTTAATCTCTCTTCTATTTGCTAGCCTAATATTCTGTTCTCGCTTTTAAGTTTAAATCATTGACTTAAGTATCGGAGGATGTTATATCAATGTTTGTTTTGCAGGGACTCTAGCAGCTCAAAAAAGACCTAAACAGTTCGATAGTGAAAAATCTAATTAAGGATCCGTGGACAAGCTTGGAGATCGTGACTTTACACCCCGCGTCACTTGGTCTATATTTTATATTACGTACGTGTATCGATGACGTGAACTTCCTTATATATACATTAATCGTTAAATCGCACATCATCGAATACTTTTACGAAAACAGGTTGGTGAATAAGAGATGACTTTATAGGAAAACAATGACATGCCATTTAAAGACACTATTGATATGCATCACAAGTAGCGTAGTATCTTCAAAATTGCGATACCCAATTATACCATATAAATCGATCATATGAAAGTATAATTTATCCTTGAATATCATTTTACAGTGAATTTAGTTGGCTCAAACTCGACTCATACGTTAATGAGACCTATTTAGATGACTCAAACCTAATTGAGCTCATATTTATATAAGCTCGACTCAAATCACGGCAAGGCACGATTCAATTGACAGTCCAACATACAGGTGTCTACAATCTAAGACGTACCACAAAATCGATAATGTAGCCCTCCCAATGGGAAGTTGAAGCCGCTGAATGCACTGATTACCATGAAATTTTTATTTGATTGCCCAAATATCCTAAAACCCAAACCTCGTCAATTTCGTTGCAATATACTCAACAAGCAGGAGAACATTTAACAACCATTTTTGGTACGTGTCAAAATTGCTTCTCCCCCTTACCAGCAAATTAAAAAGCTATACACACCGCCATCACTATTTTTCTCTTTCTCCCGTCACCTTTCTGTGAATTAGCCGGACAATGCCAAAACCCTTTGTTTAATTCCTCATCTCATCCTTTCAATTTTTCTCTTTTCTTATCACTTGTATACTCACTTTCCAACCTCCATTTTCATTTTTGTATTAAATGCTCCCCGGAATCAGTGACTTTCATCAATTTTTTCAAAGACTGGTTCTTTCTTCTTCCTCTTATAAATAGTAAATTTATTGCTATATTTAGCCTAAAAGATTCCTGGGTTTTGATCAGAAATTAATAATAATTATGGGTAGAGTGAAACTACAGATCAAGAAGATTGAGAATACAACAAATAGACAGGTCACTTTCTCTAAGAGAAGAAATGGACTTATTAAGAAAGCTTATGAGCTTTCTGTGCTTTGTGATGTTGATATCGCTCTAATTATGTTTTCCCCTTCTGGAAGAGTTAGCATATTCTCAGGAAATAGAAGGTGTGTGTTTGTGTGTGTGTGTGTGTGTGAATTTAATTATTTATTATAAATAATTATGATTTTTAATAGTTTTGAATTGCTAAATGAAATTAATTTTTTTATGGGTTTGTTTATTTGTAGCATGGAAGAGATCATGGCAAGATATATGAATCTTCCCGAGCATGAAAGAGGAAGGTAATTTATTACTAATTTTAATTTTAAAGAAACATTATATAATTTGCTGATTGTTTTCTCCCCTCTATTTTACTTCTTGTGATTTGATTTTGATCGCATGATTTATGTCTATGCCACTACAAAAGGCTACAAAACCAAGAGGTACACACATATATATATTTCCAACCAATAAATTCAATTTATGTTATGTGATAATTATTAGGCTATAAAATTCAATTGAATCAACTAAAATTGCAGTATCTAACAAGGGCTCTGGCCAAGTGCAAATCTGAAGCAGATCGGAATTATCAAGTAGGTAGCAGGTAAAATTGATGCCCGAATTCTAATTCTTTTGGTTATTTGTATCAAAAATAAAAGAACATTAATTGAATCAAGTAACTTCTTTTCTTGTTGAACTTTGGTTGCAGCCCCGCTAGTGTAATCGATTCGCACGTTGAGGTATGTTTCCGTAATCATAGTTCTTTAATTTGATTTCATCCACAAATTAATGATAATCAAGTAATTTGATGAAACTATGCAGGAAATTCAACAAGATATTATCAAGTGTAGATCCCAAATTGAGGATATGGAGAAAAGGTTAAGGTATATACTTGTCGATCGAAATCTTGTTTTTGAGATATCAATGTTTTGAAATTAAATCGTGATTTTTTTTTTGGGGGTAGGATCTATGAAGGGGACATTTCTGATATTACCACATTGTGCGAGGCTGAGTATAGGGAACATATTCTTGATGGAAACTTGAAGCAGGTCCGGGTGCGCAAGGCAAGTTAAATTTTCGACTTTAGTCACTTTGCGCGCGCGTGTTGTTCTTTTAATTACTACTCAATGGAGTAATGTTTGTAGCAATCTATTAAATAAATTTCCTTTTATTTTACAGCAAGTTCTGCAAGGCCAGTATAACTCCCCTGGTGCACAAGCAAATTCACAGGTCCGTTAAAGAATTTTTCATAAATCAAGGAATTGAATTGTAGATACTTAAGTACTCAAATCTGATACTATATTTTTTTCTGGTTCAAAATTTCAGGTGAATAATTTGTCCTCATCAGAGAACACAGATTTAAATGTTTTGGCAGGTAGAAATGCTCATGACAATGTATTGGACTGGCTTCCACAAAGAGATCCACAAGTCCAAATTTTGAATTTCTTGGATTCCAATTGCCTTATTCCACTGAGGTAATTAATTGTTGTTAATCTTTTTTTTTTTTTTTTTTTTTTAATAATATATGTTGTAGATATAATAATAATACTATGTTTTGAAAAAAAAATGACTTGTTATTTTGGGTATATATGTAGAGATGAGGCCCAAAGAATGGACAACATGTTGCCATCATCACTAGCTCTATATGAAGCCCCAAGTAGTAATGTGAATATGCATAATAATCAACATTTGAATACTACTAGTGCCGGTGGTAGTACTAGAGTGAATATTAATGAAGATGATGATGCACAAAGACAAAATCATCTCAGTCAAGTGATTGATGTCAATCTTTCACCATGGGCCGAGTTTTATCAAACAGGTTAGTCTTTTTTTTTTTTTAATTATAAACCGTAAATTCGAGGTTACAAGATTTATTGATTTGTCAAAAAGAGTGATTATCGATCGATTTAACTGCAGGGAGCGACCCTTTTCCGGCGGAGCAGCCGAGAGAACGAGCACTTCTTGAATTGTTTCTATCTCAGCTTACCCCAGTACATCAAGACCACAATATTTGAATTCAATATATAGTATAATTTTATATATTTCTCAATTATAATTTACACACTTATAGACGACTAAGTTATGTAATGGCTCATGCATGTGCAAAAATAAGGGACTTGGAGCTTCTTTTTTCCTTTTTTTTCTTTTTAATTAGTTGTTTTCAAAAAGTACTACTACAAAGAAAATCCTAGTTGATTAATTATTAATGTTAACTCATGATGAAAATTTTCATCATGATTTCTTCATAAATATCTAAATGCATGGTATGATCAATTTTAACATTTTCTTTTGCTCAAATTGGAATTTTCTTAAGGTATAGTTAATATATTTATTTTAGAGTTTCTTAATCTTTTTAATTATACTCTTCGTATTTGATAGTATTATTTAGTATAAAAATAAGGTTATTGTTGGCAATCAAATCAAAACTTTTGTTCTTATAATCAATTGTTGAAAAATGAAACTAAACGGTTAATCAATTTTTAAAAAAAAATATATTTTATGAAAAGTTGTTATAATCTATAAGGGCATCTCCACCGACACCCCCTCCCTATTATGTGGTCATCGGTCATCTCCAACTGAAAAGCTTCCCCCCACCAATTACTTTCAATTCATAATTTATCTCACTCTCACTTAATAATAATAAAAAAAATATTTCGAATATAATTCAAGTAATTTTTTTATTTATACACTCGGTATTCCTATGTTGTAACGTAGATAAAATTAAGATTTAAAAATTAAACTAACAATGTTATTAAATTAAAGTTGAAAATTTTTAAATTAAATTTTTCATATTTGTACATTTTGTAAATATTTTAGAATTGTCGACAAATTTTAAATTTCAAAATTAAAACTAATCATGTTATTAACTATTACAAAGTAATTAAATCTTACACACAATTTTAAAATAAAATTTTCCTTTTTTTGTTAGTTTTCTTTTTAAAAAAGCCATATTTTATATTGTTTAGAATAAAAATAGAAAATATGGGAAAAAAAAGGTGGTGCAACAGGTGGTGGCCACCCAGGCGAGTGAAGCTCGGCTTTCCCTCCTCCTCTCATGGTTGGAGATGCCCTTATATAATATGTATGGCGTGCCTTGAGGGGATAAAGTCAAATCTAAACCCTAAGTACACCCGGAATAAAAAAAATCGAGTTGTGTGCACTGCACAAACTTGTTCTAATCCAACTCCCCTAGCTAGTAGTACTTGCTATGTATACCCAAAAGTTGTTTATTTTTTAGACCACATAATAAGTTAATTCTTCAATAAATTCATTCACTAGCTAGAATATTTGAAATTGAAAAGGGAAGAGCATTTGTATCAGCAATTCCTAAACGTTAAAACATACTTAATTTCTTCCTTAAAAATCTTCCATAATTTTTTTTTTAATCAGCTAATAAATAGGCCAAGAAAAATTACGTTTATTTCAAGCCCAATTGAGGCTCAAATCACTTACTATGAAGCCATAATCATTATAAAGAGCTAAGAAGGCAGGGTCCACCCGTAAAATGTCTTCAAGTATTCACAAACAAACTTGTTTCAACTTGTTCCTTTTTGGCAATTGGACCTAATGATCTTTCGACTCAAACATATAAGTCCCTAAATATAGTTGAATACATAAGATAAGATGAGCCGCATATTGGCATGATGAAGTTTGCGTCTCAAAACCAAATTCTCATAAAGAAACATATCAAACTTTAACGCGCATTTGAATTCAACAAACCCAGTTGCATACAATTAACTTGCATGTACCTCCCCTAGGTAACTAGTACTCAATAAATAAATTTACAAGATCACTTGAAGATCATGTAATATACTACTAGCTTATATTACACAATCACGTGAAATTAAATGCGGTTGAATACAATTTTCTTGTAGAGTTTAAATGATTTTAGCATCAAGAATTAAATCCACAACCGAGAAAAATAACCCAACAAGGCCATGGCCTAACTTCGCGACTCCCATATGTCATCGAATCATTCATGGTAAATAAGGTCTACGCTTGCGCGACCCTATTTAATAAAGAAAACTCACGAAGAATTAAACTATAAAAAACACACATGATTCTTTCATTGTAAAACTACAATTTATTCAACTCAACTCAACACACTAATTCTTAAATTTAATTAAGATCATAATCCAACACCAAAACACGACTCCATTTCCTCTAAGACAAATCGAATTACAAGTATAAAATCTCGAAACTATCAAACCATTCTCAAAAGTCAATATACGTGTAAAAACAATACTCCTAGTGTAACATAATACTATTATTAAACTCCACAACTTGCAATTGAACGCGAAAAATCGATCCTGAATCTATATATACATATGCAGTAGTCACAATTCTCCAAAACAATTATTTATCAAACACAATGAAGATCACATTGCTTTCCCTGCTGATATTGTTCTCTCAAATTTGCCTCTCTCACTCTCAAGCAGAAAAGTGTCACCCACAAGACAAAAAAGTACTCCTCCAAATAAAAAAAGACCTAAATAACCCTTACCATTTGGCCTCATGGAACCCAAACACCGACTGTTGCTCCTGGTACGTGGTGGAGTGCGATCCCAAAACTAACCGAATCAACGACCTCCACATCTTCGCCGCCAATATCTCCGGCCAAATCCCCGCCGCCGTCGGCGACCTTCCTTTCCTCGAATCCCTAATGTTTCACAAAATCACAAATCTCACAGGCACAATTCCATCTTCAATCACAAAACTCACTCGCCTCAAATCGCTTAGAATAACCTGGACCAACATTTCCGGCCAGATCCCATCGTTCCTCGGCGAGCTCAAAGCCCTAACACTACTCGATTTATCATTCAATAACTTCAACGGCCAGATTCCTCCAGAACTCGCCAAACTCCGAAACCTAAACGGGTTGAGATTGGACCGGAACAAACTCACCGGGTCTATACCTGAGTCCTTCGGAGAGTTGACACCGAGTCTTCAGTATATTTACTTGTCTAATAATCAGATTTCTGGAACGATTCCGAAAGGTTGGGGGAATTTAAATTTTACTTCGATTCAGCTACAACGGAACAGGATTGAGGGGGATGTGTCGGTGTTATTTGGGAAGAACAAGACGGTTAATCAAGTTGATATTTCGAGGAATTTGTTGGAGTTTGATTTTTCGAATTTGGAGTTTCCGGAGAGTTTAGGGACTTTGGATTTGAATCATAATAGGATTACGGGGAGTTTGCCGAATGGGTTGAAGGATGTGGTGAATTTGAATCTGAATGTGAGTTATAATAGGCTTTGCGGTCGAATTCCGGTCGGCGGGAGGTTGCAGGAATTCGATTACACTGTCTATTTTCATAATAGGTGTTTGTGTGGTGCGCCATTGCCGGAATGCAACTGATCCTTCCGCGAATTAAAAATATCTTATTTTAATTAACAATGGGGAAGTTCACTAAAGCAAATAAATAAAGATCTGGAATACAAATCTGAATCGGGTTTAAATTTGATTATATCCGCTTTATTATTATATTTAATCTGAATCAAGTTTAAATTTAATCCGCTTTATTAGAGTATGTGTTGTTTAAATAGAAATTGGAAAGATCTAATCTGTAATAGTATAAAATAAATGGACTAGCTATTATTGATCATGATCGATCCATTATTCAATATTTGTATCTGATAATAAATAAATTATGTATTATAAACATATTGTTCTATTTTATAAATATCTTTAATTGTGTTTTATCATTAGTTTAACAACATATGAATTAATATTTCAATAATCATTACAACAAATTTTGTCTTCTCACTAGTGAATTTCTCACTTCGTGCTAAACATTTTTTTGCCTCTAATTTGAGTTTGTCAAAGAATTCCGTTTCCCAAACAACTTCCTCTTATTCATATCAAACAAACCAATTCATACAGAATAGAACCAATTACAAATCACTCCAAACTAAAAAAAAAAAAGCAAAGGGATCGATCAAGGTAAACATTTCAAGAAGCACCTAAAAAAAACAGAAATATGTGATAGTTATACTCGCGACAGGGCACATCCCCGGTGCCCGTTTATTACACTTGTATTTGCTGTCGTGGAAACATGTAAATAAGCAAAATTATTTTAACTTTCTGACATAGGAGCACAAGTTGTTTCATCAATATGTGACATTCAGTCTCATAATTTCTTAATTTTTTTAATTATACTCTTCGTATTTGATAATGTTATTTAGTATAAAATAAGGTTATTGTTGTGAATCCATCAAAACTTATATTCTTATAATCAATTGTGGAAAGATGAAACTAAACGTTAAATCAATTTTTGAAAAAATAATCTTTTATGATCAATTGTTATAATCAATAGGAAGATTCCAAATCAATCCCATGTAACAATGAAATTCAATACATGAATTAATTTTTTGTCGTGATGTGTACATTTTGATCAGTTAATTATTGAAATTTCTTCAAAAATATATTGAAATATTAGAAAAAAAATATGAATAAATTATTAATATAAGAAAAATTAGAGAGTCTCTGTGTAAATAAAGAGTTTTAAAATATACATTATTTTTATTTTGATTAATTTAAAATTGAATATATTTTAATGTTTTTAGTAGAAATGATGAAAATTTCGATATATGATTTAACATGAATGATTAGATATTTGGATCATTATAACGAAATAAAGATGAAGTTGGGCCCAAAATAACACCTACTGTACCGATTCTATAAAAAGCCCATAACTATTGTTGTAGGACGTGCCCTGTTTGTTAATTTGTCACCTAATAACCTAATCAAGACCAAAATCATAATTATGGATCAGATTTACACTTCAAAATTCAAATATTTAATATGATACCTAAACTATCAGAACCTTATTGGTCGATTCAATTTAAGCACTCAATCGGCTTCATTAATATAAGATTAGTTCATTTCAAATTATCAACGAGTGATTGATCTAATGGAAGATATTAGTTTTCACAAAGTGGTGAACTCAAATTCGAATTCATGATAGAAATATTTGTCATATAATATGTCTAATGCGACTAAAAAAATTAAGTTAGGTTTAAGACTTTAATACCCTTAAAAAACCCAAACAATAATTAAAAAGAAAATTTAACTATAAACTTCGTATTGGATTTAAGAAATATAATTGATAAACAAATTATATAAATTCAGTTTTTAGCTAAAATGTTTCGAATTCATAATTCAAAATAGCTAATCAACACTATAAATTTCAACCTTCCCCATTTTATCTTCTTACTTTCTTCTCCTGGTCAATTCACAAATTTCCAAGTTTAATATGAAATTAGTCGACATAAATGACAAAGGCTTAAAAAAAGCGGTACTTTTTCAAGAAAAAAGTCAACAACTACGTTTAAAGTAATGCTATTAAATTAATAATGGTATTATCAATATTATTAACATATTTATGACTTACTGTATGTATAATTTATTATTGGTAGTATAGTACCTATATATATATTTTTTTTTATATTATTCCCTTAAGTTCATTTTTCCTTTCATTAAAAACCCACCCGTTCTGCATACTGCTCAAATTAATTTCCTCTTCCTCACACCTTGAGCTTCCATTCTCCTCTGTGTTTCTCATTTTCCTTTTGACATTGAAATTTCAAAAGCCTTAATTTAATTCTCTAGAAATTGAATTTCATGTCGCCATCTCGTCGTCGCCTCTGAAATTTAAACCCTTAATCTCAGGTTTGTGTCTAATTGAAAAAACATAAATACTAATTATTCAATTGAGTGCATAGAATTTACCCTACAAACCCTGGATTTTTGCTTTCTGTATTATAATTCCTAGAATCTCTGTACATATAGTTCTCCCAATATGTGTTGCTTATGTGAAATTAGGAATTGCATTACATAGTTTTGTACCTTTTTAATTTCGTAAATCTAAAAACTAAGACAAAGTACAACCTGCATTTTCATCAATCGTAAATCTGTTGTATTTGTTCATTACAAATAACTCTACGAAGCTGTACCACTGCGAGTTTGTTTTCGTATTTTACATAATCCTTTGTTCTTACTATGTAGCAAACTTGGAGGTTTTCTTATTGCAATATGAATGTGTTTTTCATTGATGTGTTATCCTGTTAATTGATTACAGTGTTATGGTGTGGATGAAGATTTGTGCTAGGCAGGGGATTTTTGGTAAACTCCAAGGATATTATCAGGCAGAATTTATCTATCAGTGACGGTACAGGTTTGTTTCCTTTCACTCTTTGTTTACATAATTTTAGATGGCATTTGTGCTGAATCATTATATAAATGATTTGTTGAATATGTTGCTTCTAGAATATAATTTGGTGACTTATGTTATACTTGCCAGAATGTAACAGGTCTTTTTTGCCAATTAGTGTCATGGTTTGTTTGAGGATTATGTTAATTGGGTTGAGATACTGAATAGGTTTTAATTGTGCTCATTTTTTAACATGGCCTAAGTAATTGGCTATGGATTTGGCCCAAGTCATGTTAATTCATAGCTTTACATGAAATAATAACGTATGCAAAGAATTGTGATGCTTAGTCTTTAGACTTCTTTTGTCTTAACTTACCCAACTGAAAATGTATACAAAAGTTATAAGTTTCACTTCTTTGTTTTGCTGATTAATAAAGAGAGGGCCCTAGCCAGCACCACGTTGTAGCATTTTTTTAACTTACTTAATAGGAAAATGTACTGCAGTAGATACATGTTAGGCTTCATTTTGTGTATGTATGATGCTGGACAAAAGATCACTTTGTTTTGTGTGTTTGTCTTTTAGTTGTTTTATTTTCTTCATTATTTCCAACTAGTAGATTTAGCAGCCTATCCTCTGTAAATTAAGTATATTTTGGCTGCAAAACGTTCTTTTCCCGGTAGGTGAGTTTTGGTGGGAATGCTCATTTAACACAAATCAATGAGCGCAAGGGTCAAATTGGTGACTTTGGTAGTGTTTAGGTCCGAAAATGGCATTAAATGATTAATTAGAGGTTAAAAGTGTCCTTCAACTCATATAATATTGTGTGCATACTAGTTCTGGATTACTAATGCCATTTTAGTTGTAAGGTAGTTATAAAATCGAGTTATTTTATCAAGACACTTACATTACTCACCTAATTCAGGCTTCATATTGTAATCACTATTACAAACCCATTTGTTTAGCCATTGTTCACAAAAACAAGTTCGCTTAATTTAAGAAAAAGCATGTCAATGGATCATAGTTTGTAACTGGTTTATGTTGTATATGCAGTTGTGGAAGTGGTGAGGAGCGTTGAATGTTGCCTTTGCACACCCAAGACTTGCTATCAATTTTAATTAGTTTATATCTACTTAAAAACATTAATTCACAGTTTCATATATTCCAACTCCTATTACTTTAGGCTTTTCATATTCACATTTTTTGCCTATGTTTGTGCCTTAATCGCCCTTGTGATTCCTTATGTTTAACCTTTTTCACCTTGTAACAATTTTATTTTTCCCCTGTGAGTAGACATTGCGCTTTAATAATCCTACTGATGTAGCTTAGTTGTAATCTTTTGCGTTTTCCAGATTAAAACGGACGGTGAGGATGAGTTATAATTCTCACAAAATATCGACACCTTGGTCATCACGAAAGCGGAAAGAGAGGGATTCATTTTATTCTTCCACGTCAACAAAGCCCTCAGTTCCTCAAGCGGCCGTTAGTGGTACAAATCGAGTGAGTACGTCTTCTAAGGAAGCCGAGCAGCAGCCACTGGCCTCTAACCGAGTTTTAGCTGGTTATATGGCATACGAGTTTTTGACTAAAGGGACTCTACTTGGGCAGAAGTTTGACCCTGCTAGAGTCGAGGCCATACCCGTGAACTCACCCGAGTCAAAGAGGAACAAGCCGAGTCAGAGCCAAGTCCATGTAGGTATTGAAGCCGAGCGGATTGGAATGTCGAAGCCGCACAACTATGCTGAGATGGCAAACTTGCTGAAGAGTGACGGGGCTCACATTCCAGAGGTAGTCAACCCGACGCATTTAGCTCGGTGGATTCAAATGTAAAACAAAATTTACACGTGGAAGAATATGATACGCTACTATTTTGTAACAAGTCAGAAGAACGCATATGGCCGTTTGTAGCTTATAAATTTCTTCTGTTTCACTGATGGTGTAGAGGTGAATCCATCTTTTGGATCTTGATTATGTGTCTACCGCCCTTGGTAATTTTTTTTTTTCCCTTTGATGTTGTGTATATGAGCCTCTTCAAGTAGAGCTTGTGGGCCTATTGCTCTATCGACTCAATTGTCCTTTATAAGACGAGGTCAACAAGAATAATTAGGAATGTCAATGGGGTCGATTTAAACCCATCGAAGTCCAATTAGCAGTTGAATGCTGTGATTGATCTCATATCCGACTATGAAGATTCATAATCTAAAATATGTATATGACTATGAAGATTCATAATCTAAAATATGTGAGTGTATATAAATCTAGGTTGATCCGATTTATTAAAAAATCGTATTCGACAATAAATTTAAAATTAATATATATATCATTATCTTCCAAAGTAATTCACTAAAACATTTGGAACAAGTGATTGAATATGTTGCTCGGTGATTTTTTTCTAAGTTAAAACTCATGGAACTTAAAAGAAAGTTTGAACATATGAACTAAATTAAATAAAATTGTAATATTAGTAAACATGTTTTAGGAAAAAAAATATCAGTTTGAGTTTTGTAAAGTGGAGATGTATTGAATCCGAAATGATATGATATCCAATGAGTCAAAACAAGATCCGTTGGACTCAAATTTTTTTGATTCGAGCAAGATCTGGATCTGACTCGACATAAATAGAACTGAAACTCAGTTAGGCCAGATTTTATTCAAATGAAGATGTTAAACACGTAGATTCAATTGTGTCGAGTCCATCTAAATGGATTGAGTTCAATTCACCTAAAAAAGATAGCTCGAAAGATAAAGATTGTCAAAAACCATATTAGTATTTAATATCTAGACTCTAGTGCATGTGGAACTTCTTAGTCTCAACACCCCTATGTAGGAGTCAAATACAGGCAATACGTGACCCTCGTAGTCGTAGATGTGATTAATTCAAGGGATTAGAGCCTGAGGTATGGTCCGATGTCCGGATCCTAAACAAGGGGATCGCCTGGATGCGACCCAATATTCTCTTTATATCCGGCGATGATATTCTACCTGAAACTGCGAGGCATGAACCCATCGCGAGGACGTCGTAGTCCATAATCCTTCCAAGTCAACTACAAATTTGTCAACCATAGCCCCCATATTTTGGGAATAAGGGGAGAGTGCATGGTAAGTGGTAACCACCTAGGGGTGGTAAATGGACGGGTTGAGACGGGTCCGAGCGGGTCGAGTCGGGCCCGAGAGGGTTGAAAACGGGTAGAATCGTCGACGGATTGTTTTATACGGGCTATAAACGGGTCGGGTTGTTGGTTGGTTGGGTCATTAACGGTTCAGTTCATGTCGGCCTGTTTAGATGTAACAATAGTATGTATTTGACTAAATTAAATAAGTACATCATAGTTATACATAAATCTTAATCCAATATTCAATTATAACTAAATGAGATTAAATTAATATGATATTATTTAAATGCAGACCATGTACTATAATTAGGTAGTTTTCATGTTTCCATAAGATTTCATCTTCAAAATAAATACCACCAACTTCATAATAATAATACACATTTTTTTTTAAAACATCCGTGGGTAATATATTATTTCAAGGATAATCAAAGATTACAATGTTAAGAACAGAAACAGGAATAACATAAGAAAAAGAGCAACAATTAGAAAAAAAGCCAAATGTATTTCGTGAATTATGCTTGAATTTTTGGAGTTCAATACATATGTAATATATTATTGCACACAATTCCGCATTAGATTATTGACTTAAGCATCGGAGGAGGCTTCGCCAAAATAACCCCGAAATGTCTTTCTCTGTCTTGTAGGATGAAACAAACGGAATAGGTATATGAATTCAGAAGCTCAACTGGTCGAGTTTATTACCCGCATCATTCCCCTTTCACGTGTGAGTTGGTTGAACGCGTGGATGAAACAAACCCACACATGACAGTATTACACTATTAAAGTATGATCTAGTGAATTGCGACATGTGGTAAGGACCCATCATGCTGATTACCCAGACCGTGGGAGTTAAGAATAGACTCTAACATGCAAACATTAACATTTGAAGCCTATCGCGGAAATAAGTTGCCCACATTAACCCGAGCCACTGATACATTTCTAAACATAGATTGGACTTAATTAACCTAAATGGGTTGAACCAAAATTTCTATGAAAGCTATATCGAAGAGGTAAGGATTGCGCAAGACAATAAAGACGCCGAGTCTTAATGACTTATTAATGTGAGATTTTTTAAGTCTCAATCGAAGACATAATTAGTTTTAATTAATATTGGCAATTCATTTTTTCACTTTTATTGTAATGTCAACAAAAGCCCTTGTTGTGATGCAAGTGTATTCGTGCCTAAATAGTTCAAATTAAAGATCGAGAATGCGACAATAGAAAGCAATTATTTTGGAGCAGTACCATTCATTAACAATCCTAATCTAGAGATGAATTAGACTTCGAAACTGATCAAATTGAACATTCAACTTTATTACTATTTGTATTTGTGTTGTTACATGATATCGCAAATTCATTTTTCACCATGAATACAAAATAACATAAGCTTTTGCTATAATAGAAGCATGCTCGTGCCCAGGGGCGGAGTTAGAGCATTTTATTTGGGGGGACCAATTTATTTTTAGTAGCGAACTCTTTCGATGTTATAAATTTTAATAACATGACAAGAACTAATCAAGATAAATTAGTAAATTGTGCTTCACAATAGTTATAGTCCATCTACTTAAATCATGTGTTGATAATATAATATCTAAAATAAATTAAATTAAATTGATAAAATAAAAAAAGAAAGAAAAAGAATACTTATGAGATCGATAAAAGGGGGATTCAAGCTCCATACCTCAGGAAACTCTTAACTAGTCCATCTACTTAAATCATGTGTTGATAATATAATATCTAAAATAAATTAAATTAAATTGATAAAATAAAAAAAGAAAGAAAAAGAATACTTATGAGATCGATAAAAGGGGGATTCAAGCTCCATACCTCAGGAAACTCAAGAAGGGAGAGTACCACTGGGTCACAAATTCTTTTTCTCAATGAAACAGTCAAATATTTTTAAACTTATAAAACACGATAATCTATATCTATATCTATTATTTTATATTATATTATATTATTTTATATTATATATATTATTTATTTTATATATTATTATATATATATTATATATATATTATTATTTATTTATTTATATTTATATACATATAAAAGTATGGGTTGGCAAAGAGAATTTCTTCCCTTTTTTGTGATGACTAATATACCCCTACTTAAATGATAAATAAAATAATTGAATAATCATATATTTTTAAAAAGAAGTCTACTTTAATATAAACACTGTTGTATTAAAATAATAATAAATACAAGAAAATAAAAATTGGACAATACATAAAATTGGTAGACTTAATAATGTAGGTGAAGTTAAAAAAAAGATAGAAACTTAGAAAGTTGCTTACGGAAACTAATACGAGGACTAACAAATTTTATTATCGTTTATATTTATATATTTAATATATACAAATTCTAATTTTTGCCATTATTAAATGTTTGAAGAAAAAGATTGATTTCTATCTAGCTAAATTCCTAACAGTCAAATATTCCGCAAACGGGTAAAAACTGAAATCAAGTAAACACTGGATAATAAGAAAAACGGATCAAATTGATAAAAGAACAAGAACAAAAAAATAAGTTAATTTGGCCAAAAAAAAAGTGAAATAGGTGAGAAAAAAGGTTAAATCCACAAAAAAATAAGTAAAATCGACTAAAATTGGGTTAAACATGTGAGAATGTGTGAACTGATTAACGAATGAGATAAAATCAACTAAAATTGGGTTAAACCGAAGAGAGTGGAAAAATGATTAATAAATGGGATAAACCACAAAAATTGGTGAAACCGGTGAAAGAACGAGTTAGAATAATAAAAAAGAAATGGTAAACTCAGTGTAAAAGCGGGTGAAATCGATAGTTCTTTGGAAAGCACTTTCGAAATAATCACTTATTATATGGGTTGGCAAAGAGAATTTCTTCCCTTTTTTGTGATGACTAATATACCCCTACTTAAATGATAAATAAAATAATTGAATAATCATATATTTTTAAAAAGAAGTCTACTTTAATATAAACACTGTTGTATTAAAATAATAATAAATACAAGAAAATAAAAATTGGACAATACATAAAATTGGTAGACTTAATAATGTAGGTGAAGTTAAAAAAAAGATAGAAACTTAGAAAGTTGCTTACGGAAACTAATACGAGGACTAACAAATTTTATTATCGTTTATATTTATATATTTAATATATACAAATTCTAATTTTTGCCATTATTAAATGTTTGAAGAAAAAGATTGATTTCTATCTAGCTAAATTCCTAACAGTCAAATATTCCGCAAACGGGTAAAAACTGAAATCAAGTAAACACTGGATAATAAGAAAAACGGATCAAATTGATAAAAGAACAAGAACAAAAAAATAAGTTAATTTGGCCAAAAAAAAAGTGAAATAGGTGAGAAAAAAGGTTAAATCCACAAAAAAATAAGTAAAATCGACTAAAATTGGGTTAAACATGTGAGAATGTGTGAACTGATTAACGAATGAGATAAAATCAACTAAAATTGGGTTAAACCGAAGAGAGTGGAAAAATGATTAATAAATGGGATAAACCACAAAAATTGGTGAAACCGGTGAAAGAACGAGTTAGAATAATAAAAAAGAAATGGTAAACTCAGTGTAAAAGCGGGTGAAATCGATAGTTCTTTGGAAAGCACTTTCGAAATAATCACTTATTATATGGGTTGGCAAAGAGAATTTCTTCCCTTTTTTGTGATGACTAATATACCCCTACTTAAATGATAAATAAAATAATTGAATAATCATATATTTTTAAAAAGAAGTCTACTTTAATATAAACACTGTTGTATTAAAATAATAATAAATACAAGAAAATAAAAATTGGACAATACATAAAATTGGTAGACTTAATAATGTAGGTGAAGTTAAAAAAAAGATAGAAACTTAGAAAGTTGCTTACGGAAACTAATACGAGGACTAACAAATTTTATTATCGTTTATATTTATATATTTAATATATACAAATTCTAATTTTTGCCATTATTAAATGTTTGAAGAAAAAGATTGATTTCTATCTAGCTAAATTCCTAACAGTCAAATATTCCGCAAACGGGTAAAAACTGAAATCAAGTAAACACTGGATAATAAGAAAAACGGATCAAATTGATAAAAGAACAAGAACAAAAAAATAAGTTAATTTGGCCAAAAAAAAAGTGAAATAGGTGAGAAAAAAGGTTAAATCCACAAAAAAATAAGTAAAATCGACTAAAATTGGGTTAAACATGTGAGAATGTGTGAACTGATTAACGAATGAGATAAAATCAACTAAAATTGGGTTAAACCGAAGAGAGTGGAAAAATGATTAATAAATGGGATAAACCACAAAAATTGGTGAAACCGGTGAAAGAACGAGTTAGAATAATAAAAAAGAAATGGTAAACTCAGTGTAAAAGCGGGTGAAATCGATAGTTCTTTGGAAAGCACTTTCGAAATAATCACTTATTATATGGGTTGGCAAAGAGAATTTCTTCCCTTTTTTGTGATGACTAATATACCCCTACTTAAATGATAAATAAAATAATTGAATAATCATATATTTTTAAAAAGAAGTCTACTTTAATATAAACACTGTTGTATTAAAATAATAATAAATACAAGAAAATAAAAATTGGACAATACATAAAATTGGTAGACTTAATAATGTAGGTGAAGTTAAAAAAAAGATAGAAACTTAGAAAGTTGCTTACGGAAACTAATACGAGGACTAACAAATTTTATTATCGTTTATATTTATATATTTAATATATACAAATTCTAATTTTTGCCATTATTAAATGTTTGAAGAAAAAGATTGATTTCTATCTAGCTAAATTCCTAACAGTCAAATATTCCGCAAACGGGTAAAAACTGAAATCAAGTAAACACTGGATAATAAGAAAAACGGATCAAATTGATAAAAGAACAAGAACAAAAAAATAAGTTAATTTGGCCAAAAAAAAAGTGAAATAGGTGAGAAAAAAGGTTAAATCCACAAAAAAATAAGTAAAATCGACTAAAATTGGGTTAAACATGTGAGAATGTGTGAACTGATTAACGAATGAGATAAAATCAACTAAAATTGGGTTAAACCGAAGAGAGTGGAAAAATGATTAATAAATGGGATAAACCACAAAAATTGGTGAAACCGGTGAAAGAACGAGTTAGAATAATAAAAAAGAAATGGTAAACTCAGTGTAAAAGCGGGTGAAATCGATAGTTCTTTGGAAAGCACTTTCGAAATAATCACTTATTAAATAACCTAAATAAATGCCACCTTCGTGCCATATTAATAAAAAAAGGTACTATTTAGTTAACAAAAACACTTATAATTGGCTTAAGAAAAATTGGGTTAAACATGAGAGAATGTGTGAACTGATAAACGAATGAGATAAAATCAACTAAAATTGGGTTAAACCGAAGAGAGTGGAAAAAAATGATTAATAAATGGGATAAACCACAAAAAATAGGTGAAACCGGTGAAAGAACGAGTTAGAATAATAAAAAAGAAATGGTAAACTCAGTGTAAAAGCGGGTGAAATCAATAGTTCTTTGGAAAGCACTTACGAAATTATCACTTATTAAATAACCTAAAAAAATGCCACATTCGTGCCATATTAATAAAAAAAAAAAGGTACTATAGAAACACTTATAATTGGCTTAAGAAAAGTAAAGTCAGAACATAGAAATGGTTAAAATCGGTGAAAACGAATGAAATTCGATTTAAAATATATGATACACAAAATGGTAAAATCAATGGAATATGTTATATAGAAGACAAATGAGTTAAAGCAAAATAAAAATGGTGCAATTGATAGAACAACGCGTTAAACGGGTAAAATCGATAAAAAAAGAAGAATGATATCAACTAACACGGGATAATAAGAATAAAAAGGGATCAAATCAATGAAGGAGCAAGAGCAAAAAAAATGAGTTAAATTGGCATGAAAATGTGAAATATGTGAGAAAATAGGTTAAATCAACAAAAAAATAACCAAAATCGAATTGATTAACAAATGTAATAAAATCAACTAAATTTTGTGTTAAACCGGGGGAAATGGGTGAATTGATTAACAAATGGGGTAAACCACAAAAGGACAAAATCGGTGAAAGAACGGGTTAATATAAAAAAAATATGAAAAGGTAAACTCAGTGTAAAAGCGGGTGAAATCGATATTTCTTTTGGAAAGTTCTTAAAAAACTATCACTAATTAAAGAACCTCATTAAAAAAAAAAAATTAAGTCACCTTCGTGCTATATGAATAAAAAAGTACTATTATTTAGTTAACTGAAAACTTATAAATGGACTTGAACCAATAAAAACTAAAAACTTTGAATTGGTTAAAACCGTTGAAAAATGGGTAAAATTCGATTAAAAAATATATGATAAAAAATAGTAAAATTAATGAAAAATGGTTTAGATCGAAGAAAATTATAGCAACAAAAAATGGTGCAGTCGATAAAACAACATGGTAAACCGACAAAAATCTGATAAATCGATAGAAGTGAATGATATCGGCTAAACACGTGATAAAAAAGGGTCAAATCGATGAATGAACAAGATAAAAAAATGAATTAAATAGATAACAAAAAAGGTGAAATATGTGAGAAAATAGGTTAATCTGCAAAAGAATAAGTAAAATCAACTAAAATTTTGTTAGATCGGAGATAATACATTAATTGATTATCAAGTGAGATTAAAATCAACCAGCTGACTCAAAAACCAGTCTGAACCGGGTTGAACCGGTCCAAAACCGGTGAACCGGCGAACCGGTTTGGGCCGGTTCAATCCGATTTTGAATTTCTTTTTTTTTTCTTTTTTTTTTTCGATTTTTTAAATTTTATTAATTTTAAAAATAAACTAAAAGTTCTTGTAGAAGGTGGGATTTGAACACCTAACCTCTTGCATGAAACATAACTTTCTTACCAGTTGAGCTACATCATTTTTGTTGAATTTCTAGTACAAACAAATTTATAAATTACAGAAAACCTGTAGCCAAATTTGTTTATAAATTAGATTATGATAACTCAAATTAACATTTTACACATTATCAATGAAAATTAATACCAAATAATAATTTTTTATTAAAATTTGTTCTATAAGATATTTCTTTCCAATATTATTTTAGGATAAAGAGTGTCAAATTTTGAAAATCAAATCGATATATTATGCAAGTTTGATTTTGAATATTAGACTTTTATACATAATCATATTTTAAATTTATTAATCTCTTAGTTTGTTGTATTTTTAACTTACACTTTTAAATGTTTATAAAGAAATATAGTCATATTATATTTATATGAGCTTACAAATTAGTATCATATTATAATTATGATATAAGTTATGTAAATATTATGTGATTTAATTTTAATATATTCTAAGATTTTATATATTTTTAATCAATTGTAGGATAATTTTTAAATTTTATGCATATTATATATACTTTAAAATTAAATATATTTATTATATCATTATGACGTCATCCGGTCCGACCAGCGGTCCGACCGGTTCGACCAGTAAAACCAGTGGCCAGTTGGCTCACCGGTTCATTGTCCGGTCCGGTTCTGAAAACATTGCAATATATACATATATAGTAAATTGGACTTCCAAATGGATGATAGATTATATTAGGAGATATTCAAACAACTGATCAAATTGAACGTTATAGTTTATTACATATATTACTCAAACTTCGTACTTCATAATTACATAGAGTATTTGGAACAACTTATATTAATTTTTTGTCGTTTTTCTGTGATAGAAGAAGATTTCCTCTTACTCTTAGTTATATTTTAGTTATTGTCGTTATATGAAATCGGGAATTCATTTTTCACCATTAATGCAACAACAATATAAGTTTTTGCTATAATGGAAGCACGTTCTTGCCTAAATAATTTGAAGATATAGAACGCGATAAGAGAAAACAACTTTCTCATATCTATTATTTGCCGTCCAATGTTTTATGTGAGAAGATTCCCTCGTACCATATTAATGCAAGTCAATTTCCCCCCAAGAAAAAATTGGTTTCATTCATAGCAATGGAATTTAGGAAGAAAAAGAGGGAAGATAAATTTCGATTCTTTGGCTGTGAAAAATATCAAAATAATATGGGGAATTAATGGTATATATAATAAATCTAAAATATCTTAAGACCATTTGACCATTTAAATGGATAGGTTTGTCATTTATTAGAGGATAATAATAAATCCATTCCCTATCTCACAACAAACTAAATAGAAAAATAATAATCCCAATTAAAATATCTTCGAAATATAGCCAGATTCTCCTCATTTCAGTTTTCACCCCTTTTAAAGACCATGAAATATTTGACGAAATAATTACTATATTTAAAACTCCCCCCATTCTCGGTGGGACCCAATAACATTTTCTTGTTCAAACCAAAACAAAATCCAAATTTCCGTACTCCAAAACCAAATCGAAACCCGGGAAACTGAATTCTAATTCCCAAATTTCGAAACTTTTCCCAAAACCCTTATTTCAATTTCGTTTTTTCACCAAACAAAAAACACAACGCCTCCGCGAACCCGCCTTTACTCAAAAATTTTCGAACCGCTTCTGTAAATGTTAATGGCGGCACTCAATTTAACATTCCCACCTTATATACACAACCCATTTCTCCTCTTCCCCCACACACAAACAATCTCTCTTCCTCTCTAGTTTTCTTGGTTTCTCCATTCGTAAAAAAATACTCTTAACAATGGCGGACCAAGAAAACTGTGTGAGAATCACGCGCTTGGCTGCGAAGAAGAGAGCCGCTGCATCAGAACCGGAAACAATGGCTGCCGAGAAGAAAAAGAGAGTCGTTTTGGGTGATATTCAAAATGTAGTGAAGAATGAGATTGGGAAGCAGAAAATTAAACCCATTAGAAATGTGAAGAAAGGGAAAGCGAAGATTGTGAAGGAGGTTAAAAAGGAATCCGAGATTCGTGAAGATGACCCGCAGATGTGTGGACCCTATGCTTCTGATATATATCAATATCTTCATACTATGGAGGTAGGTTTTCTAAATCTTTGTTAATTATGCTTGGCATTAATTTCTTTCAATTGATTTGATTTAAGCATTGGTATATCGATTATTTATTAGTTTGGGTAGTAATAGATTTGGGTTTTTGGCATGGATCAAAATTTCATTTATATGGTATATTTTTGTTAGTTTAATATTTAGAAACTTCTAGATAACTGTTTAGTTAATATTGGGTAAAATTGTAAATCAAAGAGACATGGTGAATTAGAAATTAATCAAAATCAGAAAGTTTTCAGTGTTTTGGTGGAAACTTATGAAAAGTTTAATTCATGGTTTTTTATTCAGATGGAGGCTAAGAGAAGGCCATCGCCAGATTACTTAGAAAAGATTCAGAAAGATGTGACTGCAAACATGAGAGGGATTTTAGTCGATTGGTTAGTTGAGGTGGCAGAGGAATACAAGCTTCTTTCAGACACTCTGTATCTAACAGTTTCCTACATTGACAGATACTTATCTGCAAATGTTATTAATAGGCAAAAACTTCAGCTTCTTGGTGTTTCTTCAATGCTCATTGCCTCGTAAGGACCCTTATTATCCTTAGTAAACGTAGATCTACTTTTATGTTCATTGCATAAACTCATAATTTTATTTTAATATTTCACAGGAAATATGAAGAGATTAGTCCTCCACACGTGAGTGATTTTTGTTACATCACTGATAACACGTATTCTAAGCAAGATGTGGTCAAAATGGAGGCTGATTTACTCAAATATCTTAGATTTGAAATGGGAAATCCTACAGTGAAGACATTTCTTAGGTATGAGTCTATTTATGAATATAGATATGACAGTTCTCCGTTTCGTTGATATATATAGTTCATTTGGCTAAATGGGGTTCTGTTTTTCTTGTTGGGATTTCAGGAGATTTACCATGATTGCTCAAGAAGATTTTGAGGTGAGCTTATGATTAGTGCTTTTGTCATTGTTTTCCCTATCATTTTAGTGTTATTTTTTTTTTCTCATTTTACGTATGATCTTCTGCAGAGTTCGAGTTTGGATTTGGAGTTCTTGGGTTACTACCTAGCTGAGTTAAGTTTGTTGGATTATGGATGTGTTAAGTTCTTGCCTTCCATGGTAGCTGCATCCGTCGTGTTTCTCTCAAGATTTACACTCCAACCTAAATTACACCCTTGGGTATGGACAATTAACATTTCTAATGATTTTAATATGAGTTAATTTTCTTCAATGGCTGTATATTAAAACCAATGTTTTGTTATCTATAGAGTTTCGCTCTACAAAGTCAGTCAGGATACAAAGCGGCAGATCTGAAAGAATGTGTGTGTATTCTTCATGACTTGCAATTGAGTAGAAGAGGGAGTTCTTTGGTTGCGACTAGGGATAAATACAAGCAACACAAGGTTTGTATATCTACCTTAATTTCAAAAGTTTGTTAAATTTGTAAATGTGATAATTGTTGGTTTTTTTTTTGTATTCTAAATCTGTGAATGGTTTACTGGCAACAGTTCAAATATGTATCAGCTTTATCATCACTTTCAGAAGTGCCGGAGTCCTTTTTCGAAGGCATTAAAGATGAATGATTATTCATATATCTTGAAGCCTTTTATCAAACTAAGTGTACATAAAGCTTTTGGGAATAGATGGGATTCGTCTGCATCAAGCTCGGTGGAGATGTCTTTACGATGAATTCTATCTTGACTTTTGTTTCATTGGGTTGAAATTTTGTGGTTGTAGTGTTTTGGTAGAATTGAGATTACTAACATAGGCATTATCCTTTGATGTTGAGGAGGTTTTCCTTCATAGAATACGATAGGTATAGGAAGTGTTTTGTATTGTGCTTTAGGCCTATGATTTATGTTCACATACTTGAAAAGTACTGATGAAATTCTTGATAAAGTCATGTTTTTGTTTGTAATGAGTGATATTTCTAATATTCTAACACCAGTTGAGATCTAAGTTATGCACTAAGAGATTGAGTGAGAAGTTCCTCTGATAATAGGTAGGTTATCTCCAACCTACTTTGCAAAATATGAGGACATCAAAACCCTAAATATCCCAATCTTTTTTCACTAACCAAATTTCTTTTATCCCCCAACAATAAGATCATACTTTGAGTTTGAGTCACCACTAAATCTTATATAGAAAAGCATGTCCAAAACATCAATGTGGACATATTCACCATGTGGCATGGAGTACAAGTAGCCTATGCCTTTTTTGAGAATCTCACAATTTTGAAAGTAGTTGTTTTCCTAGATATATCCATTCACTGCTGAAATTTAAGTACTTCCAAACTACAAATGAAATCAACTAGTAGGAGCAAAAACAGGGAACTAAAAGGGGTGGAGAAGATCAAACAATCACTCGAACTTGAGTAAACTGAAAGTTTTCCAGACTTGGAGGAAAATAATTGAAACTTCATCAAGAGTTCCCACAAAAGGGGATTTTTTGACCATTTGACAGTCAAATAAAAAAGGAGATTAACGCTCAAAGCAGTCTCCCGGTTACTTGATTTCATCACAAACAAACCAACAAAATCATCAAGGTTTGAAACAAGACAAACCAACCAAGGATAAAACAAAATAAGATAAGAGAATAATGGAAGGTATCCTGTTTCATGCTCCATATCTGCATATGATCAATAAACAGTTAACCAATTATACACCTACTCATAAAACAGGATGAAGACGAATGCTTGGTAATTAGCAGGCTTCACAAGACCTATTTTCCTGAGAGAACTACAAGGCTATAAATCAACAATCGTACAAATAGAAGATTAGAGTTCAATAAACAGTTTAGCAGGTGACATGTTGTTACATTATCAATTTACAGACTAAATGCCAGAAGGCTAAATGTATATAAAGAGTGCATTTGACCATGGCCGTAGAATCATCAGAGCATGAGGCCAGAAGAGAACCTGTAGGGTCCCACTTGATAGCATTAACTTCACCCTGAAGAAGTGTACATCAAAGAAATAATGCAAAGGAAATAGAAGAACAAGAAAATGCATTTATCACATGAACCTGCCATTTCTTTCTTCAGAATCAAGGTCTGCATTTTTCTCTTAAAGCTGCTTAATATTGCACCAATAGCCCAGGCTTACTGTTTATGGTCTTCAAACAATTACAAGTGGCAAAATATGCTCTTAACCAGTAATCTACCAGTGTCTATAACAAAGTAATTAAGCACACCCACCAATGTTTTTTTTTTTTTTTTTTTGGGGATGTTTTTCCAATTTAAATAATAAAATAACTTTATATCCACCAATCCTTAGTATTCCTAAAGTAATTTATCTCTATCTCTATCTCTATTTTTTTTTATTATAAAAGCATGAATATTTCTTAACTTTTTTGTACAGACTAAAATGCCCCTAATTTAATTTAATGGTAAATATAAAAAAGACTGAAAATAATTGAAGAGGTGTATGTAGACATGAAGTCTTATTATATTTATTTCCTACATACACTCCTAAAATTTATAAATTCTCTCTTACATCAATTTTTGTAATTTTAATCTTCTTCTCTTATAATAGATAAAAACAATCAATAAAAAAACACAATTATTTTAAATAGCCCATAAAAATATATATAAAAATTATTATAATTTAGCAACAATATTTATTGAAGTAAGAAAATATTAATTTAAATATTTATTACAACATAAGTCATAAACACTCTAAATATAAAAAATTAACGTGAAATTCTCTTAAATATCATTCTATTACAAACAAAATTAAAATTGAATCGCATCTTACTATGAAAGAATAAAAAATTCTTATGACTTAACTAATTACGTAATTTTACTTTGTCTATAATAAAAAATATAAAGAATATTCAATAATATCAAGACATGCATAATCTCGAATTTTCATGGAATTCTTTTCGTGAAAACTGGTGAAATTGGAAAAAAATTGTGAAATCGATAAAAAAAAATATATTGAATCATTGAAAACATGTGAAATCGGTGAAAACTCGGGTAAAATTGGTAAAAACTGGAGAAGATGGTGAAACTTTGGGTTAAACTGATAAATACATGTGAAATCAATGAAAATTCGTGAAGATAGGATTAAACCGGTGAAATAACAACATCAGGGAAAAACAGGTTAAATCAGTGAAAGAATGAATAAAGTCGGTGAAAACGTGTCAAATCAATAAAAATTCAGGTGAAATTGATTAAATAAACTTGTGAAATCAATAAAAAAAATGTGCGAAATAGGCGAAAACGGGTTAATATGATAAAACCGAGTGAAATCATTAAAAAAAAAAGTTTAGCCGACAAATAAGGTGAAACCGGTAGAAAAATTGTTTCAAACGGAAAAAAGCAAAAGGACAAAATCGTAAAAACAATGAAAATAAGTTATAACTTTTCTTTATTCTTGTATCGACTGGAATCCTGTTCGCTTTTGTTGGCTCCAATCATATTTGGTGACATTTTTGCATTGAGGAGTAGTGAGCCTCTCTTGTTGAGGATGATAGAAAGACTCAAGTTCGGCATCGAGCTTTTCCATGATTGAATTAGCTTTGAATCATCATCATATTCCTTTCGTTTTTATTTAAAACAAAAACTCACAGAAGACTTTTTTTAGAGATTATAGAGTTTGTTTTGAAAATAAACCCCGTTGTTTTTATCGTTGTTGTTTTGGTAACAGAGGACTATCATACATCCTTCCCTTACTGTCCGGTACTTTTTGGCAAGCAATGGTGAACTAATTCAGTTTTACTAAAACTGGTACACCAAACTTCGATAATTAACAAAAGAACCAATAACAATTAATTTTCCTACATAACGTACAAAGAACATGGAAGGAATCAAGAGAAGCATTTTCCTACTTAACGTAGACTCATAAATAAAGAGATTGTTTAGTATAAAATGTATCAATTACAAGATGATTATTCTTAAACTACTGAAATTTATTACTCACACAATTAAATAATATTCACAAGTTTTTCAAATTCAGGGATAATGATGACCAAATGGCAGACAATATGATTTTGCCCTATTATTGATTAGCTAAAATTGATGAGAAATTGTTAAAAAGTAAGCAATTGAGTATGATCACGTTCAACTCAATTAAAGTTCAATCGAGTTTATTTTTTCTCAAAAGTTAATTTAAACTTGAACACTCTGTATTTTTTTTATTTTTTCTAAAAAAGTTCCAACACTATCTGAAATCCGATAAGAAAATGAAACGATGCTTGAACAATAATTCTATTTTATTTGATTTTGCTCAACTAGTTTACACACCTAACTAAGAATTACTCGTTTATATTTTTTGAACAACTAAGAAAATAAATGGTTTCATTCAACATCACTATTATCATTTAAAATATTACATTGTTAATATTCCTAGATCTGAAACAAAACGAATTTATAATATTCCTACAAAATTGTTTTGGAGAGATATGGGAGTTTTGCAAATTTCAAAAATTATGGGGCTTAAAATGTTTTTACCATAGGTGACCAGTTTACCCATAAAGCCCATGACCCCTCTACCGATAGAAAGCAATTGAATATAATTTCCAAAAAATGAATTTATGTAATCTATCGCCTACCAACAATTAATTAACTTCCCAAATTGACAAATTTGCTCCCAATTTATTTCTCCAATTCAGCCCTATAATTACCACATCAACTCCTCCGCCCTCCCTCCTATATAAACCCTACAAACACACAAGTCACACACATTCACACACTAACAATGTTCTGCGGCGGTAAAATAAATAGAGGCAAGGAATGTGATTTCACTTCCGAGCCTGAAGCAGAGGATGAAGATGAGGTAATTAAGAATGATTTATACTAGATTTGAAAATTATTTTCGAAGAAATTTATGTTTCTAACTTCTAAGCATGATTTTATTGACTGCTTGGATTGTGGATCCAAGTTCACCTCGAATGATGGTACAAATTCTTCAAATTTGAAGTTTTGTAATACTCAATTTTCACAGTGTATTTATTACTTACAAATCGAATTAGTTGTAATACAACCATTATATGTAGATGTTTCACGAAATTATTTTTCAAAAAATAGAGACTAAATTAAAGCAAAAAGAAAAATATTGAACTTTGAGTTAAAAGGAAAAGAAGGCTGCTGATTGCCTGGGATTAGTTAGAAACTTCAATCATTTCTTTTCATGGATTATTATTGTTGTTATTTTTTAATGGATATAATCCAAACCTAGCATTCATCACCTAGAAAGCTTATACAGTGTTTGTTAATCCTTCACATGACATGTTCTGTTGATTACTTAATTATTGTCTACATAACTGAGATCTTAAGTAGAAACATGAATTTTTATTTGTTTTATTTTGAATATGTATGTAATTTTGGATAGATATTCAACCAGTGCAAGTAGAGTAGCATCAATACTCAGTCTGATCTGTTTATGTCTCAATCTTATTATTTTTGGATTCTTAAACATCTTCAGTTGATTTTGTTAATAGATTATGCTATCTTACTTATATAAGCATAGCATCAATTCACATAATATAATTAAACGTAAAAGTTGGTAACTTTTAACTGCATATTTTGCATAAAATGAATAGAATTATCTATGCGATGTACTAATTGTTGGCTACGTACGTGCATATCTACATACTTACCATTTTAGATACAATCGGTCGTTGGTATCATATTATTTACAATCATGTATATATCACCCCCCTTTAAATGAATTCTTCCCATTTAGACAATTTAAAAAAAAAATCTTGTTCTTCATTCATTGAAATTCATTAATGGAAAGAAACTAAAAGTATTACGGTATGCTTTTCTATGTCTAATAGCGCTAATTTTACCAATTGTAACAAGTGAGTTTTTATTTATATGTCTACCTATCTTATTTGACTATTAATTGTCGTACAGGAGGATATACTCGAAAATATCTACGGAGTGGAACACAAGATTGTTGTTCATGACATATCAATCAATTCTAAACTTATTGGTAACAGGTAAAATTTCAAAAGTGCATTTGTTTATCCATATGCATTACATATCATTGCTATGTATACTTATTTCTGTATAATTTTGAATGCAGATCTTTAATAACAAGAAGTAGTTATAAAGTCAGTTATCATATGTTAGTACCTCCACTCACATTAGTTTCTATGTGACGAAGAACTAAAATGGCAGACGAAAACTCCAATGTTGGAAAAGTATAGAATCCAATCTCAAGATTTTATATGATTTTAAATTTGATTAGTTCTCACACATATATTTGTTTTACACTTGCAGAAGTCGGACGAGATTGACTGAGACAAGAGTGAATGGGACAACGATTTCAACTCTTTTCGGTGCCAATTCGGGATGTCAGAGTACTCTGCCTCTGTCAGAGTACTCTGCCATTGTCTCCATCATCTCTGCCTCTACCGTCGCCTCCGCCATCACGGCAAACATCTACAGAGGAGAAACAAGTATGCCTAATTTCTTTTTCTCCTTTTGTTCGACACACACGCTCCTCAATTGTATTATTATTTTTCAGGGAAGTATTTTCTTAAAATTTCTTCAAAATAATAGCAAACTCTTTCTAAATTGGACATTGTATTTTAATGTTCGTAAATGCTTTGGGTGTGTAGTTTCTGGAGTAAGAAGCCCTGGAAGATTCTGGTGATGATTTGGATTCTTCAATTAAATGGTGGCTATACTAACTGGAAAATTCATAAAGACGAAGATCGCTGTTCTTGGCATATCATTCCATATATTGCCACTTTTTTGGTAAAATCACAAGTTCAATTGATATAGAATAGAAATCTATAAATGTATATTATTTCTTTCATTCTTTTCATTGCAGCATGGGATATCCAATGCAAAATATACCTTAATTTACATTTTATGCACTTACACTTTTCTACATTACAATGCCTTTTGGCAATGGATGTCTTGTAAATTTTTTAGGTGCTCGAACAATTTGTGAAATGTGAATATTTTGATATCCTATGAAGAGTTTTGTTAAGTCACATTCTACCGAAGCTGGATCAAACTTCATTTTTATATACGTAGTATTATTTATAATAATTTGAATCAACATCGTAACAATATAATTATAATCATTACGTCTATTGTGAAACCATAATATATCGAAACTCATAGCGTTACGGATTTGACACCATTAATGGTGCAAAGTTTTACCCTTGGTTGATTGTATAAACATAGCGAAGAAAATTAGCATTGCTGCCAATGTACAATCTAACTTATCTTTTATTGGTTTTGATATAGTTACAAAATCTAAGACCATATAAGTGTACATTTTCTATAATTGTAATAAAATAATTTGAGCTGAACGTATAGCGAGAGTACCCTTCATCACATATACTTCATCGTCAACAAAAGAGCACAAAATTGTTCAATCCACAAAAAGGATCTACACATATATTTATAGTGTTTATGACTTATGTTGTATTAAATCTTTAAATTAACATTTTCTTACATAAATAGATATTGATGCTAAAATATAATAATTTCTATATTTTAAGAAATATTTAAAATAATAGAGTTTTTATCTATCATAAGAGAAGAAAATTTGATGTAAGAGAGAATTTATAAATTTTAAGAGTTTAAGTAAGAGATAAATATAATAAGATTTCGTGTTTAATTATATCTCTTCAATTATTTACCATTGAATGAAATATAACTTTACAATTTAAATAGGGTACTTTAGTCTGTACAAAAAAGTTAAGAAATATTCAATAATAGTAGAGGAAAAAACCAATAAAGACACAATGAACCTCCAATTCCACATTCCCTTCCCCTAATAGGCCATCTCCATCTAGTCAAAGAGCCAATGAATAAAACTTTAATAATTAACGCTTTTCAAGAATTGGTTGATTTGAAGTCTAAGTTTATTGAGATTTCGTTTAATGTGCTTTCAATGACTATAGCTTGGGGAATAACTTACGTGATCTTTTGCCTTTTTTGCAATGGGTGGAATCCATGGGGATGGAGAAGAGATTTAAAAAATTGATGCAGAATTTGGCAAATGAACAACGCGAAGCTATGTTCAAGGATGAATTAGTTGAAAAGACTATGATTGATCACTTGTTGACAGTGCAAGAAAATGAAATAGAATATTTCAATTTACATAGATGAACTTATCAAAAGAAATATAATGGTAAGCATTTCAATCTTAGACATTCTTTCAAATTATAGGGGTTATTTTTGCATTCCACTCACTTCTTTTTATACATTTGTTGCACCATGTCACCAGATAAGGAAATCAATATATATTTGCCCGATGCAAACATGTTCTATTAATTGTGGCACGAACACAATGTCAATAAGCATGGAATGTGCTATGTCTCTACTACTCAACAACCCTGAATCAATCAAAAGAATCAAAAGTGAAACAAATGGCCACGTCCCATAAAATTGTCTGTTAATCGAACAAAACCTGCCAAAATTAATCTACCTACATAACATATTTATCGATCTTCCACGTCTATATCCACTTGTCCCATTCCTAATACCTCATGAAGCCTCCGAGAACTGTAAAGTTGGCGGTTATGACATCTCGAAAGGAACAATGTTGCTAGTAAAATTATGGGCCATTCATAGGGATCCTAAAATTTGGGATGACCCTACTAAGTTTAAACCCGAAAGGCATGAAAACGGGAAATAAGAAGGATTTATGGTTCTATTGGAGCCGGAAGGCGTAAGTGCCCTGGTGGAGTTGTTATTGCAACGAGGGTGCTCGGGTTGACACTTGTGACAATGATTCAGGCTTTAGAGGCTATATGTTAACCAAAGGAGACAATGCCAAAGTATTCTTTGGAATAATACACCACTGAAAAAACGAAGTATTCTTTGGAATAACACTCCAGTGAAAAAAATATCTCGTATGTTTTGCCTAATTAGCAAAAAACTCAATGTTTTATATTTAATGCCAAAATTTCCTTGTGCTATTTTTTATCAGCAAAAACTTTAAAGGCGATGACATATTTTGTAAGAAAAATAATAATTTATCCCAAAAAAAATGCAAAATACCTTTATCACATAAAAAATTAACAATAATCCCATTGTTAAATTTGGAAATTGGCAGTAAGCCCTTGTTCACTTTAAAAAATGACATAAGCTCCGTATTAATTTATGAAAGAATTTTAAATGAGGATTTTGCTAATAAAAAAAGAACACAGAGGGATTTTTGCTAAAGAAATAACATTGGGGTTTTGCAAATTAAGCCAAACACAAGCAGTATTTTTGCATTTTGCTCTTCTCTTTTATGTAGTTCTTTTCTTAATAATGCGCATTCTGTTTTCTCAATCCCTCAACTCTTTAATATTGACTAGATTTGAATGGCTGGGGCGGCATTTAAATGCTTTTCATTTATTGGGAAGAACATTTTTGTTGTTCCCAAAAAAATCGATTTTGCTATTTTTTTTTCAGGCGGTTCCCCATAACAAGTGATGGAGTTGGTCTTTTGATGCTTTTGTTCTTGTCATTTGTTATTATATAATTTGTGAGGTAATTGTGTTCTCATATTTTATATTTTTTGTTTCTTTTTTCTTGTATCGACTGAAATCATGCCCGCTTTGGCTCCAATCATATTGGGTGACATTTTTGCATTGAGGAGTATCGAGCCTCTCTTATTGAGGATGATAGAAAGACTCATGTTCGGTTCAAGTTTTTCCATGATGGACTTATCTTTGAATCATCTTCATATCCATTTCCTTTATTTGAAAACAAAAACTCTACAGAAGACTTGTTTTAGAGATTATAGAGTTTGTTTTGAAAATAAACCTCCTTATTCTTATCGTTGTTGGTTTGGTTACAGAGGACTGTCATACAACCCTCCCTTATTGCCTGGTACTTTTTTAGCAAGTAATGGTAAACTGATTTTAACAAAAGAACCAATAACCATTAATTTATACGTATTTCCGCACAAAGAACATTGAAAGAATCAAGAGAATCCTTTTCCTACTTAACGTAGACTCATAAATAAAGAGATTATTTAGTATAAAGTGTATCTATTACAAAATAATTCTTCTTAAATTCTTGAAATTTATTACGAAATTTAATACCCACACAGTTAAATAATATTCATAAGTCTTTCGAATTCAGGGATAATGATGATCAAATTGCAGACAATTTGATTTTGACCTATTATTGATTAGCTAAAATTGATGAGAAATTGTTAAAGGGTAAGCAATTGCGTATTATCACGTTCGACCATGTCTTTTTTTTTTTAAAAAAAAAAAGTTCTAACACTATCTCAAATTCAATAAGAAAATGAAATATATGCTTGAACAATAATTCTATTTTATTTAATTTTGCTCAACTAGTTTACACACTTAACTAAGAATTACTCATTTTTCTTTTTTTGAACAACTAACAATAAAATCGTTTCATTCAACATCACTATTATGAGCTAAAATATTATATAGTTAATACTCCTAGATTTGAAACAAAACAAATTTATAATATTCCTACAGAAATGTTTTGTAGAGAGATGGAAGTTTTGCAATTTTCAAAAACTATGGGCTTAGAATGTTTTTATCATAGTTGACCAGTTTACCCATAAAGCCCATGACCCCTCTACCGATAGAAAGCAATTGAATAGAATTTTCCAAAAAAATGAATTTCCGTAATCTATCGCCAATAAAAAGCAATTGAATAGAATTTTCCAAAAAAATGAATTTCTGTAATCTATCGCCTACCAGCAATAAATTAACTTCCCAAACTGGCAAATTTGCTCCCAATTTATTCCTCCACTTCAACCCTAAAATTACCGCATCAACTCCTCCGCCCTCCTATATAAACCCTACAAACACAGCAGTCACACACATTCACACACTAACAATGTTCTGCGGCGGTGAAACAAATAGAGGCAACGAATGTGATTCCTCTTCCGAGCCTGAAGCAGAGGCTGACGATGAGGTATATCTATATCTAAGTCCTTATATAGAAAAAAATATTATGTACTACATTTGAAAATTATTTCAAAGAAATTTATGTTTTAAGCATTATTTTTTAACTCTATTTAAGGAATTATATTTTATATGGAAATGTTAATGATTCCAGATCTGAATGAATCTATTCATTTCTAATTCTTAGATGTTTCCTGCACTTGTGAAGATTTATATACGTTTCTTTTAATGGATATCTTGATGATTGAGACGTTAATTTGATTACTTTTTATGTTTGTAGTTTCTTTGGGTTCGTTTATAAGAAGTGAAGAAGTCAAAATTCATCTTTATTTGTTTACTTTAAGTGAGCCCCGATTTAAATCATAGTCTTTGTTATCATATTATTTACAATCATGTATATATCTTCCTCTTTTAAATGAATTTTTCTCTTTTAGACTATTTTTTTTTGAAGTATTGTGTGCTTCTCCGTATTTCAGTATGCTTGTGTATGTCCAATAGAGTTAATTTTACCAATCATAACAAGTCAGTTTTTATTTATATTTCTACCTATCTTATTTGACTATTAATTGTCATACAGGAGGATATACTCGAAAATATTTACGGAGTAGAACACAAGATTGCTGTTCATGACATATCAATAAATTCTGGCAGGTGAATTGTCGAAAGTCCTTCCGGATCCCATCCAATCATCAGCCACTCCATAATCAAGACTAAGCTCTCTCATCGGAGGGATATTCTACATAGCAAACAACATGAGGTGCGGGAAAGAAACATTATTGTGAGCATACAATACGTTTCCCATCCCATCAACACCAAGAACAGGCTGAGGATATACTGGAGTAAGAAAGTCCTTGAAGAATCTGGTGATGATTTGATTTTGCAATTACTACCTCGGAAAATTTATAGGAAAGAAGACGAGATAAGATCTTTGTTCTTGGCATATCATTTAACATATATAGAATAGAAATCTGACAATGTATTTTAGTAATTTCATTATTTTCATTGCAACATGGGATAACCAATGCAAAATACAACTTATTTTACATGTTCTACATTACAATGCCTTATTGTAATGGATGTCTTGTAAATTTTTGAGATGGTCCAACAATTTGTGAAATGTGAAAATTTTGATATTTGATAGCTAGGTGTGTTTATAAGGTATCCTATGAAGAGTTTTGTTTAGTCATGTTCCACCGAAGCTGGTCAAACATTGTTATAATTTTTTTTTTGATAATTAACATTGTTATAATTTGAACCATGGTCAAAATGGTAACAATATAATTATAATTTATATCAATGGTTACACATTGTAACATAATATCTCGGAACTCGTACAGTTACGAATTTGATACACTACTACCTACTTTGAATGTTATAAAATATGATCGAGAACTGATGAATGAATTTGATACACTACTACCTACTTTGAATGTTATAAATGATCGAATAGATCTGATACACTACTACCTACTTTGAATGTTATAAAATATGATCGAGAACTGATGAATTTAATTGTAGTAGATTTTATTGATTTGATCGGTTCAATTGTTGGTTTGACCGGTTGACTTATAATAATGTAATAATTATATTATTATTTTTATTTCAAAATTGGATGGTATGTCAATATGGTTTAGACATTTTAAAAGAGGTAAAAAACCTACAAAATTTAAACTTTATATTTTAAATTTCACATGGCAAGGAAAGTAAACTTGCACAGGTTTACCATAGTTGAGAAATATCATGAGGTGGATGCAGAGGAGGCTAGAAGAGTGAGATTTATCATGAGGGAGATGTTAGAGAATAGTGGGAATACAATCTTAGGTGGTCTTTTTCCTTTTTTACAATGGGTAGATTTCATGGGGTTGGAGAAGAGATTTAAGAAATTGATGGAAAAGTTAGATAAATTTATGCAGGATTTGGTAAATGAACGACGCCAAGTTATGGTGAAGGATGAATTAGTTGACAAGACTATGATTGATCACTTGTTGGCATTGCAAGAAAATGAACCGGAGTATTACACGGACGGACTTATCAAAGGAATTATAAATATCCCTTGCTCCATTAGTCTGAATGCTTTTCATTTATTGGGAAGAACAATTTTGTTGTTACGGAAAAAATCGACTTTTTTTTCCCGCGGTTGCTCATAACAAGAGATGGAGTTGGTCTTTTGATGCTTTTGCTCTGGTACGTTGTTATTATATAATTTGTGAGTTAATCGTGTTCTCAGATTTTATATTTTTTTGTTTCTTTATTCTTGTATCGACTGGAATCCTGTTCGCTTTTGTTGGCTCCAATCATATTTGGTGACATTTTTGCATTGAGGAGTAGTGAGCCTCTCTTGTTGAGGATGATAGAAAGACTCAAGTTCGGCATCGAGTTTTTCCATGATGGAATTAGCTTTGAATCATCATCATATTCCTTTCCTTTATTATGGAAACAAAAACTCACAGAAGACTTTTTTTTAGAGATTATAGAGTTTGTTTTGAAAATAAACCCCGTTGTTCTTATCGTTGTTGTTTTGGTAACAGAGGACTATCATACATCCTTCCCTTGCTGCCCGGTACTTTTTTGGCAAGTAATGGTAAACTAATTTCAGTTTTACTAAAACTGGTACACCAAACTTCGATAATTAACAAAATAACCAATAACAATTAATTTATATCTATTTCCGTACAAAGAACGGAAAGAATCAAGAGAGGCCTTTTCCTACTTAACGTAGACTCATAAATAATGAGATTGTTTAGTATAAAGTGTATCTATTACAAAATGATTATTCTTAAATTCCTGAAATTTATTACTCACACAAATTAAAAAATTTTCACAAGTCTTTCAAATTCAGGGATAATGATGACCAAATGGCAGACAATATGATTTTGACCTATTATTGATTAGCTAAAATTGATGAGAAATTGTTAAAAAGTAAGCAATTGAGTATGATCACGTTCAACTCAATTAAAGTTCAATCGAGTATGTTTTTTCACAAAAGTTACTTTAAACTCGAACATTCTGTATATTTTTTTTATTTTTTCTAAAAAAGTTCCAACACTATCTCAAATCCGATAAAAAAATGAAACGATGCTTGAACAATAATTCTATTTTATTTAATTTTGCTCAACTAGTTTACACACCTAACTAAGAATTACTTGTTTATATTTTTTGAACAACTAAGAAAATAAATGGTTTCATTCAACATCACTATTATCATTTAAAATATTACATTGTTAATACTCCTAGATCTGAAACAAAACGAATTTATAATATTCCTACAAAATTGTTTTGGAGAGATATGGGAGTTTTGCAATTTTCAAAAACTATGGGGCTTAGAATGTTTTTACCATAGTTGATCAATTTACCCATAAAGCCCATGACCCCTCTACCGATATGAAGCAATTGAATAGAATTTTCCAAAAAATGAATTTCTGTAATCTATCGCCTACCAGCAATGAATTAACATCCCAAATTGACAAATTTGCTCCCAATTTATTTCTGACCACATCAACTCCTCCGCCCTCCCTCCTATATAAACCCTACAAACACACAAGTCACACACATACACACACTAACAATGTTCTGCGGCTGTGAAATAAATAGAGGCAAGGAATGTGATTCCTCTTCCGAACCTGAAGTAGAGGATGAAGATGAGGTATTTAAGAATGATTTATACTAGATTTGAAAATTATTTTCGAAGAATTTTATGTTTCTAACTTCTAAGCCTGATTTATTTGACTGCTTGGATTGTGGATCCAAGTCCACCTCGAATGATGGTACAAATTCTTCAAATTTGAAGTTTTGTAATACTATGAATGTTCAGTTTTCACCGTGTATTTATTACTTACAAATCGAATTAGTTGTAATACAACCATTATATGTAGATGTTTTACGAAATTATTTTTTGAAAAATAGAGACTGAATTAAAGCAAAAAGAAAAATATTGAACTTTGAGTAAAAAGGAAGAGAAGGCTACTGATTGCCTGGGATTTGTTAGAAACTTCAATCATTTCTTTTCATGGATTATTATTATTGTTATTTTTTAATGGATATAATCCAAACCTAGCATTCATCACCTAGTAAGCTTATACAGTGTTTGTTAATCCTTCACATGACATATTCTGTTGATTACTTAATTATTGTCTACATAACTGAGATCTTAAGTAGAAACATGAATTTTTATTTATTTTATTTTGTTATGTATGTAATTAGATATTCAACCAGTGCAAGTAGAGTAGCATCAATAATCCCCATCTTCAGTTTTGTTTACTTAAAGTGAGCCCGATTAAAATCATTGGTCATCAGCTAGTAAATTTTTTCTCAGTCTGATCTGTTTATGTCTCAATCTTATTATTTTTGGATTCTTAAACATCTTCAGTTGATTTTGTTAATCGATTATACTATCTTACTTATATAAGCATAGCATCAATTCACATAATATAATTAAACGTCAAAGTTGGTAACTTTTAACTGCATATTTTGCATAAAATGAATAGAATTATCTATGTGAAGTACTAATTGTTGGCTACGTACGTGCATATCTACATACTTACCATTTTATATACAATCGGTCGTTGGTATCATAGTATTTACAATCATGTATATATCACCCTCCTTTAAATCAATTTCTCCCATTTAGACTTTTTTTTTTAATATCTTGTTCTTCATTCATTGAAATTCATTAATGGAAAGAAACTAAAAGTATTACAGTATGCTTTTCTATGTCTAATAGCGCTAATTTTACCAATTGTAACAAGTGAGTTTTTATTTATATGTCTACCTATCTTATTTGACTATTAATTGTCGTACATGAGGATATACTCGAAAATATCTACGGAGTGGAACACAAGATTGTTGTTCATGACATATCAATCAATTCTAAACTTATTGGTAACAGGTAAAATTTCAAAAGTGCATTTGTTTATCCATATGCCTTACATATCATTGCTATGTATACTTATTTCTGTATAATTTTGAATGCAGATCTTTAATAACAAGAAGTAGTTATAAAGTCAGTTATCATATGTTAGTTCCTCCACTCACATTAGTTTCAATGTGACGAAGAACTAAAATGGCAGACGACAATTCCAATGTTGGAAAAGTATAGAATCCAATCTCAAGATTTTATATGATTTTAAATTTGATTAGTTCTCACACATATATTTGTTTTACACTTGCAGAAGTCGGACGAGATAGACAGAGACAAGAGTGAATGGGACAACGATTTCAACTCTTTTCGGTGCCAATTCGGGATGTCAGAGTACTATGCCTCTGTCAGAGTACTCTGCCATTGTCTCCATCATCTCCGCCTCTACCATCGCCTCCGCCATCACGGCAAACATCTACAGAGGAGAAATAGGTATGCCTTATTTCTTTTTCTCCTTTTGTTCGACACACACACTCCTCAATTGTATTATTATTTACCAGGGAAGTATTTTCTTAAAATTTCTTCAAAATAATAGCAAACTCTTCCTAAATTGGACATTGTATTTTAATGTTCGTAAATGCTTTGGGTGTGTAGTTTCTGGAGTAAGAAAGCCCTGGAAGATTCTGGTGATGATTCGGATTCTTCAATTAAATGGTGGCTGTACTAACTGGAAAATTCATAAAGACGAGATTCGAGTGTTGTTCTTGGCATATCATTCCATATATTGCCACACTGATGGTAGGTTTACACGTCAGAAAACATTCACATTTTACGTACTTACACTTTTCTACATTACAATGCCTTTTGGCAATAGATGTCTTGTAAAATCTTTTAGGTGCTCGAACAATTTGTGAAATGTGAATATTTTGATATCCTATGAAGAGTTTTGCTAAGTCACATTCTACCGAAGCTGGATCAAACTTCATTTTTATATACGTAGTATTATTTATAATAATTTGAATCATTATCAACATCGTAATAATATATATTATAATCATTACGTCTATTGTGACACATTGTTACATAATATCTCGAAACTCATAGCGTTACGGATTTGACGCTATTAATGGGCAAAGTTTTACCCTTGGTTGTTTGTATAAACATAGCGAAGAAAATTAGCATTGCTGCCAATGTACAATCTAACTTATCTTTTATTGGTTTTGATATAGTTACAAAATCTAAGACCATATAAGTGTACATTTTCTATAATTGGAATAAAAAAATTTGACCTGAACGTGTAGCGATAGTACCCTTCATCACATATACTTCATCTTCAACAAAAAGGAACACAAAATTGTTCAATCTACAAATGGAACTCATAACCTTTATTTCCATTATACTTAACTAGTATTCCTTGTCATCATATTAAGACATTTCCTAATAAAAAAACAAGAAAGACACAATGAACCTCCAAGTCCACCTTCACTTTCCCTAATAGGCCTTCTCCATCTAGTCAAAGAGCCAATGAATAAAACTTTAATAATATATATTGTATCACTTCAAGTCGCTGGAGAACATAATTAATGCTTTTCTTGAGGGACATTTTCAAGAATTGGTGGATTTGAAGTCTAAGTTTATTGAGATTTCGTTTAATGTGCTTTCAATGATTATAGTTGGGAAAATATATTATGGGGAGAATGTTAAATTAGTATAGTGGGAATACAAACTTAGGTGATCTTTTGCCCTTGTTTGCAATGGGTGGATTTGGCAAAGGAACAACGCGAAGTTATGTTGAAGGATGAATTAGTTGAAAAGACTATGATTGATCACTTGTTGACAGTGCAAGAAAATGAACCAGAATATTTCAATTTACATAGATGAACTTATCAAAGGAAATATAATGGTAAGCATTTCAATCTTAGACATTCTTTCAAATTATAGGGGGTATTTTTGCATTCCACTCACTTCTTTTTATACATTTGTTGCACCACGTCACCGGATATGGAAATCGATATATATTTGCCCGATGCGAACATGTTCTATTAATTGTGGCACAAACACAATGTCAATAAGCATGGAACGTGCTATGTCTCTACTGCTCAACAACCCTGAATCAATCAAAAGAATCAAAAGCGAAATAAACGGCCACGTCCCACAAAATTGTCTGTTAATAATCTACCTACATAACATAATTATCGAGACTCTACGTCTATATCCACCTGTCCCATTCCTAATACCTCATGAAGCCTCCGAGAACTGTAAAGTTGGCGGTTATGACAGGTGGATATAGACCCTACTAGGTTTAAACCCGAAAGGCATGAAAACGGGAAAGAAGAAGGATTTATGGTTCCATTTGGAGCCGGAAGGCGTAAGTGCCCTGGTGGAGTTGTTATTGCAACGAGGGTGCTCGGGTTGACACTTGTGACAATGATTCAGGTTTTTGTATACCTAATAAAGTGAAGGCTTTTGAGGACATATGTGAACCAAATGAGACAATGACGAAGTATTCTTTGGAATAATACACCACTGAAAAATAATAACGAAGTATTCTTTGGAATAACACTCCAGTGAAAAAAACATCTCGTATGTTTTGCCTAATTAGCAAAAAACTCAATGTTTTATATTTAATGCCAAAATTTCCTTGTGCTATTTTTTATCAGCAAAAAGTTAAAGGCGGTGACATATTTTGTAAGAAAAATAACAATTTATCCCAAAAAAAATGAAAAATACCCTTATCACACAAAAAATTAACAATACTCCCATTGTTAAATTTGAAAATTGGCAGTAAGCCCATGTTCACTTTAAAAAATGACATAAGCTCCGAATTAATTTATGAAAGAATTTTAAATGAGAATTTTGCTAATAAAAAAGGAACACATAGGGATTTTTGCTAAAGAAATAACATTGGGATTTTGCAAATTAAGCCAAACATAAGTGGTATTTTTGCATTTAGTTCTTCTCTTTTATGTAGTTCTTTTCTTAATAATGCGCATTCTGTTTTCTCATTCCGAAAAAATTTGATTTTGCTATTTTTTTTCAGGCGGGTTCCCCATAACAAGAGATGGAGTTGGTCTTTTGATGCTTTTGATCTGGTCTTTTTTCTTGTATCGGCTGGCATCATGCCCGCTTTGGCTCCAATCATATTGGGTGACATTTTTGCATTGATGAGTATCGAGCCTCTCTTATTGAGGATGATAGAGAGACTCAAGTTCGGTTCAAGTTTTTCCATGATGGACTTATCTTTGAATCATCTTCATATCCATTTCCTTTATTTGAAAACAAAAACTCTACAGAAGACTTGTTTTAGAGATTATAGAGTTTGTTTTGAAAATAAACCTCCTTATTCTTATCGTTGTTGGTTTGGTTACAGAGGACTGTCATACAACCCTCCCTTATTGCCTGGTACTTTTTTAGCAAGTAATGGTAAACTGATTTTAACAAAAGAACCAATAACCATTAATTTATACGTATTTCCGCACAAAGAACATTGAAAGAATCAAGAGAATCCTTTTCCTACTTAACGTAGACTCATAAATAAAGAGATTATTTAGTATAAAGTGTATCTATTACAAAATAATTCTTCTTAAATTCTTGAAATTTATTACGAAATTTAATACCCATACAGTTAAATAATATTCATAAGTCTTTCGAATTTAGGGATAATGATGATCAAATTGCAGACAAATTGATTTTGACCTATTATTGATTAGCTAAAATTGATGAGAAATTGTTAAAGGGTAAGCAATTGCGTATTATCACGTTCGACCATGTCTTTTTTTTTTTTAAAAAAAAAAGTTCTAACACTATCTCAAATTCAATAAGAAAATGAAACATATGCTTGAACAATAATTCTATTTTATTTAATTTTGCTCAACTAGTTTACACACTTAACTAAGAATTACTCATTTTTCTTTTTTTGAACAACTAACAATAAAATCGTTTCATTCAACATCACTATTATGAGCTAAAATATTATATAGTTAATACTCCTAGATTTGAAACAAAACAAATTTATAATATTCCTACAGAAATGTTTTGTAGAGAGATGGAAGTTTTGCAATTTTCAAAAACTATGGGCTTAGAATGTTTTTATCATAGTTGACCAGTTTACCCATAAAGCCCATGACCCCTCTACCGATAGAAAGCAATTGAATAGAATTTTCCAAAAAAATGAATTTCCGTAATCTATCGCCAATAAAAAGCAATTGAATAGAATTTTCCAAAAAAATGAATTTCTGTAATCTATCGCCTACCAGCAATAAATTAACTTCCCAAACTGGCAAATTTGCTCCCAATTTATTCCTCCACTTCAACCCTAAAATTACCGCATCAACTCCTCCGCCCTCCTATATAAACCCTACAAACACAGCAGTCACACACATTCACACACTAACAATGTTCTGCGGCGGTGAAACAAATAGAGGCAACGAATGTGATTCCTCTTCCGAGCCTGAAGCAGAGGCTGACGATGAGGTATATCTATATCTAAGTCCTTATATAGAAAAAAATATTATGTACTACATTTGAAAATTATTTCAAAGAAATTTATGTTTTAAGCATTATTTTTTAACTCTATTTAAGGAATTATATTTTATATGGAAATGTTAATGATTCCAGATCTGAATGAATCTATTCATTTCTAATTCTTAGATGTTTCCTGCACTTGTGAAGATTTATATACGTTTCTTTTAATGGATATCTTGATGATTGAGACGTTAATTTGATTACTTTTTATGTTTGTAGTTTCTTTGGGTTCGTTTATAAGAAGTGAAGAAGTCAAAATTCATCTTTATTTGTTTACTTTAAGTGAGCCCCGATTTAAATCATAGTCTTTGTTATCATATTATTTACAATCATGTATATATCTTCCTCTTTTAAATGAATTTTTCTCTTTTAGACTATTTTTTTTTGAAGTATTGTGTGCTTCTCCGTATTTCAGTATGCTTGTGTATGTCCAATAGAGTTAATTTTACCAATCATAACAAGTCAGTTTTTATTTATATTTCTACCTATCTTATTTGACTATTAATTGTCATACAGGAGGATATACTCGAAAATATTTACGGAGTAGAACACAAGATTGCTGTTCATGACATATCAATAAATTCTGGCAGGTGAATTGTCGAAAGTCCTTCCGGATCCCATCCAATCATCAGCCACTCCATAATCAAGACTAAGCTCTCTCATCGGAGGGATATTCTACATAGCAAACAACATGAGGTGCGGGAAAGAAACATTATTGTGAGCATACAATACGTTTCCCATCCCATCAACACCAAGAACAGGCTGAGGATATACTGGAGTAAGAAAGTCCTTGAAGAATCTGGTGATGATTTGATTTTGCAATTACTACCTCGGAAAATTTATAGGAAAGAAGACGAGATAAGATCTTTGTTCTTGGCATATCATTTAACATATATAGAATAGAAATCTGACAATGTATTTTAGTAATTTCATTATTTTCATTGCAACATGGGATAACCAATGCAAAATACAACTTATTTTACATGTTCTACATTACAATGCCTTATTGTAATGGATGTCTTGTAAATTTTTGAGATGGTCCAACAATTTGTGAAATGTGAAAATTTTGATATTTGATAGCTAGGTGTGTTTATAAGGTATCCTATGAAGAGTTTTGTTTAGTCATGTTCCACCGAAGCTGGTCAAACATTGTTATAATTTTTTTTTTGATAATTAACATTGTTATAATTTGAACCATGGTCAAAATGGTAACAATATAATTATAATTTATATCAATGGTTACACATTGTAACATAATATCTCGGAACTCGTACAGTTACGAATTTGATACACTACTACCTACTTTGAATGTTATAAAATATGATCGAGAACTGATGAATGAATTTGATACACTACTACCTACTTTGAATGTTATAAATGATCGAATAGATCTGATACACTACTACCTACTTTGAATGTTATAAAATATGATCGAGAACTGATGAATTTAATTGTAGTAGATTTTATTGATTTGATCGGTTCAATTGTTGGTTTGACCGGTTGACTTATAATAATGTAATAATTATATTATTATTTTTATTTCAAAATTGGATGGTATGTCAATATGGTTTAGACATTTTAAAAGAGGTAAAAAACCTACAAAATTTAAACTTTATATTTTAAATTTCACATGGCAAGGAAAGTAAACTTGCACAGGTTTACCATAGTTGAGAAATATCATGAGGTGGATGCAGAGGAGGCTAGAAGAGTGAGATTTATCATGAGGGAGATGTTAGAGAATAGTGGGAATACAAACTTAGGTGATCTTTTGCCTTTTTTACAATGGGTGGATTTCATGGGGTTGGAGAAGAGATTTAAGAAATTGATGGAAAAGTTAGATAAATTTATGCAGGATTTGGTAAATGAACGACGCCAAGTCATTTTAGGCGGAGTTGGTCTTTTGATGCTTTTATTCTGGTATGTTGTTATTGTATAATTTGTGAGTTAATCGTGTTCTCATATTTTATATTTTTTTGTTTCTTTTTTCTTGTATCGACTGGAATCATGTTCGCTTTTGTTGGCTCCAATCATATTTAGTGACATTTTTTGCTTTGAGGAGTAGCGAACGTCTCTTGTTGAGGATGATAGAAAGACTCAAGTTCGGCATAGAGCTTTTCCATGACATCATCATATTCCTTTCCTTTTTTTTTTTAAAACAAGAAGTCACACAAGACTTTTTTTTTGAGATTATAGAGTTTGTTTTGAAAATAAACTCCCTTGTTCTTATCGTTGTTGGTTTGGTTACAGAGGACTATCATACATCATTCCCTTGCTGCTCGATACTTTTTTGGCAAGCAATGGTAAACTAATTTCAGCTTTACTAAAACCGGTACAACAAACTTCGATAATTAACAAAATAACCAATAATATTTAATTTATATGTATTTCCGTACAAAGAACATGGAAGGAATCAAGAGAAGCCTTTTCCTACTTAACGTAGACTCATAAATAAAGAGATTATTTAGTATAAAGTGTATCTCTTACAAAATGATTCTTCTTAAATTCCTGAAATTTATTACTCACACAATTAAATAATAATCACAAGTCTTTCAAATTCAGGGATAATGATGACCAAATGGCAAACAATTTGATTTTGACCTATTATTGATTAGCTAAAATGGATGAGAAATTGTTAAAAAGTAAGCAATCGAGTATGATCACGTTCGACTCAGTGCAAGTTCTTTCGAGTTTGATTTTTTTACGAAAGTTAAATTCAATTCAAACACTCTGTATTTTTTATTTTTTCTAAAAAAGTTCCAACACTATCTCAAATCCGATAAGAAAATGAAACGATGCTTGAACAATAATTCTATTTTATTTAAATTTGCTCAATTAGTTTACACACCTAACTAAGAATTACTCGTTTATATTTTTTGAACAACTAAGAAAAAAAATGGTTTCATTCAGCATCACTATTATCTTTTAAAATATTACATTGTTAATACTCCTAGATCTGAAACAAAACGAATTTATAACATTCCTACAAAATTGTTTTGGAGAGATATGGAAGTTTTGCAATTTTAAAAAACTATGGGGCTTAGAATGTTTTTATCATAGTTGACCAGTTTACCCATAAAGTCCATGACCCCTCTACCGATAGAAAGCAATTGAATAGAATTTTCCAAAAAATTGAAATTCCAATAATATATCGCCTAAGTCCTAACAGCAATGAATTAACTCCCCAAATTGGCAAATTTGCTCCCAATTTATTTCTCCAACTTCCCTAGAATTACCACATCAACTCCTCCGCCCTCACTCCTATATAAACCCTACAAACTGACGCAACCCAGTACCACTTCAATATAATTCAATTCAACAATAATTGTAAATAAACTCAATCAATTCAAAAACAGGGAAATATGATTGCATTCAACTCAAAATCTTAAATACAGTTGCATGAACTAATGTCTCTAATATCAATAAAACTCAATTACAAATCCACAACAATAGATCAAACTAATTATCAACTAGAGACATGAAAATAATGACAAAATCAGCAGGGAGCTAATCATGCTCAGAACCACTATTAATGAATGGTTGGAAGCACTTAAATCAGATGAGGCCTTCGTGGATACCTGAAAACGAAGACGGATCACCTGATTAAACACCAAACTTGGAGAGAAAGAATCAAGAGGCGGAGGCAGAAAACTTACGCTAATTTTCTGGATAAATCTGCCAAATTTGGAGCTGCGGCTATATATAGCAAGTGTGGTAGTGACGTGTTGTCCTTGTCCGCCCTTAACTCCAGTTCAACTCAATCATCTGTGGCCACGTGGATCTGAGTTGGAAGGGAGCTGATTGTGTTAACTTAGCTGCTACTTAAAAAAGCGTTTGAATTGAAAATGCAACTTAAGTTTCCTCTTTTAGCAAAACCCCCCTCACTTGCAAATACCCCCCTGCAATTAGCTTGTCCATTTGCATGCACTGTTGATTTATTCCTCCATCCATTGCTGATCTCTCCTTATTGTAAGCATGCATCAATACTCCCCCGTTGAAAATTTCCTTGTCCTCAAGGAACAAAAGAAGGAAATCTTTGGAGCAGAAGGTCCAAATCTTCCCATGTGTTGTCTGCATCAGGAGCATTCCACCATTTGATCAAGACATGTGTCCCTGCTCCGCTCTTTGTTTTGTACATTCTTCTGGCTATAATGCTTTCTGGTTCCATAATCACATGTCCATGTGGTGTTTGAGTCACAGGGAGTAGTGGGGAGACAGTAGCAGACCCCAACTTTGCTTTAATTAAGAGATGTGGAAAACATTGTGAATCTTAGATCCACTAGGAAGTTCCAACTTATAAGCAACAACTCATATACGTTGTAGGATTTGGAATGGTCCAGAATACTTGTGGCTCAACTTATTGTAAGGGGAACATCTGACAGTGGCTTGCCTGTAAGGTTGCAACTTCACAAACACCCAGTCTCCCACATTTAAAATCTTATCCAACCTCTTCTTATCTGCTAAAGACTTCATTCTTGATTGGGCCCTGGTGAGATGAGTTTTGAGGAGCCTTATGGTGGCTTCTCTAGCAGCCAAGCTGCGGTCCACACTGTCAACAGCAGAAGTGAGTGGTTGACATAATTGGTGAGCATGAGGGGTTTGGCCATATACCACTTCATAAGGGGTGTGATTAGTTGATGAGTGAAAGGTGGTGTTGTACCACCACTCTGCTAGAGCTAGAGATTGCTAGAGCATTATATGTATGTATAGGAAAGCCTGTACGTATGCAATATACATGTAAAGAACTTTTACATTAAGATGACTCTTCCTAAATAAGACATTTTATTTTAATGTTCACAAATGCTTTGGGTGTGTAGTTTCTAGAGAAAGAAAGCCCTCGAAGATTTGGGTGAGGATTCTGCAATCAAAAGGTTAAATTAAGTGGTGGCTATACTACCTCGGAAAATTCATAGGAAAGAAAAGCATTCACACTTTTTGTTGGTGGAATTCACAAGTTCAGTTTATATAGAATAGAAGTCTGACAATGTATTTTAGTTCTTTTATTCATTTCATTGCAACATGGGATAACCAATGCAAAATACAACTTATTTTACATGTTGTACATTACAATGCCTTTTTGTAATGGATGTCTTGTAAATTTTTGAGATGGCCCAACAATTTGTGAAATGTGATTATTTTGATATCTGATAGCTAGGTGTGTTTATAAGGTATCCTATGAAGAGTTTTGTTTAGTTATGTTCCACTGAAGCTGGTCAAACATTGTAATAATTTGAACCATGATAAAAATGGTAACAATATAATTTATATCAACGGTTACACATTGGAACATAATATCTTGGAACTCGTATAGTTACGGATTTGATACTCTACTATCTATTTTGAATGTTATAAAATATGACCGAGAATTGATAAACTTAATGTTAGTAGGTTTTATTGATTTGTTCGGTTCAACAACTTTAACCGATTGACTTATAATAATGTAATAATTATATTTTAATGCTCAAATATATATGGCTTTTATTTGGTAACATAATTACTGCAACGCTCCGATTAGAAATTATTTAATTAATATTTACATATAAACTTAGTAAATTTACATAAGTTGGTTTTTACAAAATATAAGTTAATAGTAGCTATTTTACATATATATAAGCTTCAAAATTCTAGTTTAACGCCGACGAGAATCCTCCTGGCTTCTATACTACTTCCAAAAATCTGAAAATAGGTAAAACACATTATGTAAGTTTACTTGCAACTTGGTGAGGTGGGTGTGCGTAAATTCAAATAATTTCAAAGAAAAGAGCAATGAATGTCAAATAAAGTAAACAAAACAAGTATAAATATTAATGTGCGGTATAAAATGATACGTCTCGGTGTCTGCCAACTTCCAAAGCTTGCTCCCCCAAACACACCTTATAATTCCTCCATTCACACCTTTTGATTTCCCCCCATGTACACCTTATGCATGACTAGTCAGTGCATCAAACAACGACTTCGTATATCCAAGAAACCATGTTCTCTCGAATACACGAGCCAGGCTAGGGGCTCATGATTGAGTCAATAGCCCGTGCTATTCAACTTAATCACATAACCACACAAGTCAAATGAGCCCAAAATAACAGCATATAAATAATTAACATAATCAACTTTTTATTCGGGTGAGATAAAGTACTACACCCGAATAAATATCAATTCTACATAGAATTATTCCAATAGAAATCAACAAATGACACATTATCACATTTCAAGTTTAAATTGCAAAATCAACCCCTTTTTACATAAAACATCAATTACCAAGCATCAAAACACCAAAATTTTACATGTAATAGCAATTTCCTATCATTTTAATTATAGATGGTCACATTCTACCAACATTTTTAAAGTTATGAAATTCTTAACTAGTTAATTAAAAGTTTATCAAAAGAGTAATTATATTTGTTATTGAATTCTTAAAGTTGAAGAGAATTATAACTACATTTAACGAATAACGACTAGTCGAGATTAACTCTTCGTTATTTAAACTCCCATGCTCACCTTTTCACCAGACACTTCGGATAACACCAATAACAACTTTCCACCAACTATCAGTGGCTTCCGTTTCACCTACAATTATCAAAACAACGATTCTAACAGTCGAAACATAGAACTAAGTGTGTGGAACCTTCAGTAAAAATTTAAGGATGATCCAACGGTGGATGGTTTCGAAACGATTAAAAAACTTAGGTTGCTAGGTATGGAGCGGAAAATCTACCTTACCAAGTGTTTTGCTTATTATTCCTTCAATCTATCTTCTCAATCTTTTCCTTTCCTACTTAAAACCTCTCACTCTCGTACTCTCTCGTGAAGGGAAGATAGCTGAGTTTTTGATTCATTCAAATGACGAGAAGTTGAGGATTTATAGAGCATGGTATCCAATTAAAATTGTCCATTGCTTTGGACATGTGGATATATAAGAGCTTGCATGTCCCCATTAATTTTAATTTAATGACAACTTATAAACTAAGTGTCCCCTTGAGTTGTCTTCATTTGAATTAATCACATTGCTAATTTCTTGCAAAATTGCAAAAAGACCCTTGCAATTTTTGAAGTTTTCATTTTATACCCCAAAATTTCAAAAAGTGTACAATCAGGTCCTAAACTGAAATTTCTGTATTTAAAGCATATTTTTTTTATAAGACATATATATATTTAAATATAAATATACACATACATGTATGTATATATTTAACAAAATAAAATTAAGGATTAGAAAAAAATATAAAAGCGAAAATTTCGGGTCTTTACAATTACTATATATCTTGACGAAGCAACATATCCACAACTTGTCTCATAGTAGGTCTTGCATCTTTGTTTTCCTCTGCACACTGCAAAGCCACTTTAACCAAATTCTCCAATTTCTTCACATCAATTTCACCTCCTTCCATGCTAGTACCCACAATTTTCTCAATACATGATAATGGCCTTTCATCTTCATGCATCTTATTCCTTATCCAATTCACAATCCTCTTATGCTCATCTCCAAGATGATCATAATTTAACTCAGAATTGAATTGTCCATTCGGGCTCGTTCCGGTTATCATCATTTCCAACACAACAATCCCATAACTGTACACATCAACTTTAGAAGTGATTGGAAGATGAAAAATCCATTCAGGAGCCATGTAACCTCTTGTCCCTCTTATATTAGAAACATTTACAGTAGCCTCCATTCCACTTCTATTCAGTATTTTGGACAGGCCAAAATCTGCCACTTTTGGCTGGTAATTTGAGTCCAAGAGTATGTTTTGAGGCTTTACATCGCAATGTAGAACCCATTCCAAGCACTCTTCGTGCAAGTACGCAAGGCCTTTCGCCGTGCCTAATGCAATATCAAACCTTTGGTTCCAATCAAGTTTATTAGAGTAGAGATTTTCTGCTAAAGATCCATTCTCTAAATACTCATACACCAAAAGCCTATGCTTCCCTTGAGCACAATAGCCCCAACGATCTATCAAATTGCCGTGGTTTAGTCTTCCTATCGTGCTAACTTCAGCCAAAAATTCAGCTTCTCCTTGTTTAGCTTCATTCAGGCATTTGATGGCTGCAATACGTTCGTCAACTTTCCCTTGTACACCACACCGCTACCGCCTCTGCCAATTTCTTCACTAAAATTGTGCGATGCTTTCTTGAGCTCTGCGTATGTGAACCTTCTGAATCCAGTCGCAGCAACCTGAAGGTAATCACTAGTAGTACTAGAGCGTTGGCGTGTTTTGTACATGAATACTAGCCAACAAATGACTTCAAATGCACCAATTACTCCCGAGCACCAACCCAGGGGCTTCAACCAAGTCGAATCTTGTTTTTTCTTGTAAGTTCTTTTTATCATTTGGGTGAAGCCATTTGTACATTGAAGATGATGATGAAACTCCTTTTTAGCAGCTACACTTTTAGTTTTGGGCAATCTTATGTACATCCAGTCTTTGAAATCGATCGATTGATATCCATTGAACAATAGTCTCTTGGGAAAACAACTGTAGTAACCAGTGTCCCATTCGAATTTGAATTGAAATCCTTTGCAATCACAGTGGCTCAAGCACAGCCTTTTACACTCTTCTAAAGTGTAGTTTTTGTAATACCCAATTCCAATATCATATCCATAGAACTTAACATGATTAAGTTGAACAAAATATGATGTTGAATCATTTCTTTCTTCACACGAAAAAAGCTTGAAATTATCAGGAACACATCCTTGTGACCAATCCATAGAGTCTTTCATCTTGTACCCTGGCAAGCAATCACACCTCGGATCAGACTCGGGAACATAAGTGCACAACCCGTTGGCCCCACAAATCCCATGAGTCTTGCATGGCTTTAAGCTGATTTGCCATGTAACAGTCCAAATCTCTAGCTTTTCTTTCTCTAAAGTACTACTACTGTACACGCGAACAAGGCCATCGGGATCAAGAACCATTCTTCTTAGTGGCCGTATTCCAAAATCCGATGTTTCAAATCCAAAATCATCCGAGGAAACAAACTTCTCCAATAAATCAAGCATTGCAATCCTGCTATTATTGTAAGTATCTCTCCCTGCCTCCCAACTAGCCAGCCATGGTGTAGGCCAAAATACACTAGTGATTTCAACACCATCATCGTAGAGTAAACGACATAATGTTATCGTTATCAAAGTACAACTTATAGAATCCCGATGTGTAATTGGTCAGGCTTCTTGATGAGATCAATATAGCTTTCCTAGTAAGAAGTTGTTGAGGAAGAAGTGTGTTTGTGGGAGAATCGAAGCTTTGCCAAATTATACCAACACCATTCGTCTCCTTTAGAACAAGATTACCATTGTCATGGAGTTGCAATTGAACTGCAGAAGATGTGGAAGAAGATTCTGTTCCACTATTCCATACAATGAATTCTCCACCATCTATGAGGACAAGATTTACTGAGTTCAACAAAGAGAGCTTTGTGTTTCTACCATTTACGGGTTGGTCGCGATTGGCCATCCAAACAACGGTGAAATTGCCATCGATATTCGAAGCTTCGGTGTACCATATAGCGAAGAAGTAGGCATTATCACCAAATTGATAAAATCCACAAGTGAAAATACCTTTTGGTGATGAAACTATGACATCTTTGTTAGGTGAAAGTGATGAACCTGGACTTAAAAGTGTTAAGTTTTTTGGGCAATGATGAAGACCAAGTACTAATTATGAATGGGATCATTAATGCAGCAACTATAACTACAAATCTGATATGCATTTTGATGAACTACAGGCTAAGAAAATAATTTTTGATGAGATAAAATACTCTTAATATTTAATTAATTAAACAAAATGTTTGTTTAACTTGGGAGATACAATTTGTTCACCTCGAGTTTTTTGTTTGTTATGCTCTCTACATTGAAATGCATAGCCTATTTAAGTATTTATAGGACTAAAGTGACTGCCTAACACAATGTTTTTTATTGCTGCATTTTGGCCAAACTTTCCATTGAAGAAATATTTTGACTTGTATACAAAGAGCTTCATTCCAATTGGCCTTGTAGTATACAATGTAGAGATGATGGGCATGCTTGTTTCGCGTTTCCCAAAATTATTTTGTGTTCGGGAAATGCCAATCAAACATATTTTCTATTTTTTGAAATAAATTTTTCACCTTTTAATTTTCTCAAATTACTCCCTCAAAAGCCAAAAACAACAATTTTTTTTATCTCTAAACAAAACCTATAGAAACTCTACTCCGATTTGACATAAAGTCTTACACATCTTACACCTACAACCTAACTCTTCCAAAAAAACCAACACCAACTTTATTTCTCAAACCACTCTCTCAAAATCCAAACAAACAACATTACGCAAATCGAGATTATTTCACAAACCTTCACTACTCAACCAAACTAATTTCTCAAACACCAAACAAACAGACCCGATAATTTCCACCAATTCATTTCTTCATTCTCTAAATCTCTTTAATTTGTGGGAGTTAATAACAAATTACTAGAGCTAACTGCGAAAATATCCCCTGTGTTTTTCTTATTTTGCAAAAAGAAACTATGTGTTATTTTTTTATTAGGCAAAGCATAGAGAAAATTTTCGCTAATAACTGTAATATAATTTTTTTTCGTTAATTAGACAAAACATAGAGAATATTTTTACACGTCCCTTGGACCATCCTTTCATAGTTAAAGGTTAATTGCTGAAAGCATCTTAAAAGTAATTTACATCAACATCATTAAGATAGACATTGACTATAAATTATTCTACATATGAGTCATAACTTTTTCATTAATAAGTAATTTACATAATGACTCAATTAAGAAAGACATTTGACTATAAATTATTCCACATGAGTCCAGTCTTTACACGGTGGTTCCAACTGGTGTATTTGTCGTACTGACCATATTCCCCGTAAAGTCCACAATAGACAGCGAATTCCTTCCCACATGTGGTTAATAAGTTACCTACTTAATAATAAGTCATAATACTACTTTCATAACTAATTGTACCATACTATTAATTGACCACATATTATTGTAATATTTAACCACATCACATAATTAATTACAAACTAATAAATTATTTTAAAAATAAATGTAAAAATAATATTTTGTAATAAACGATATATAATATTTCGTGTTGAATAATTAATATTAACTTTAGAAAAAACCCATCATATATTTTAATACAAATAATTTGTATTACCACATAGTGTGGTAAACTAATGGTAATACTACGTGACCCAGTATAAATACTATATAATATAGGACCGTAGTAAATATATGTAGTCAATATTATGTTGTGTCTTTTCTAAAGAAAATAATACATATGTGAGTTTGTACAATTACATCTGCGACATATACCATAGAATGTGATGAATTATAAACATTGCGTAGTACTAATGTTAATACTACACACTGTGGATAAATACTATATAATTTGGATATATACAACATCATATGAGATCGTACTAATATATGGAGTCAATATTGTGTTATGTGAATCTGTACTGCTACATATGATACATATATCATCAAATGTGAAGAATTATGAACGTTGCGTAATACTAATGGCAATAATGTGGATACATACTACATAATATTGGATCGTACTAAGTATATGGAGTCAATAATGTGTTATGAGTATGTATTGTTATATGTGATACACATACCATCAAATATATTGAATTATGAACATTGTATGGTACTAATAGTAATACTTCCTTTGGATTAAATTTTTACTCCTATTTTCTTTTTAGGATGTCCCGAAATAAGACTCATTTTCTATAAATGAATTTATTTTTCTCAAAAATATCCTTTCACATAGAGTAATGTTTGACACCACTAATTCTCAACCACTACTTTTAAGGGTATAAAAGTAAGAATACCAAAAAGTTTCACTTTTCCAACTCTTACCTAAAACTCCGAGCAAAAAGTGAAAGAAGTAAAAAATAAGGGACGGAGAAAGTACCACAAAATGTGGCTAAATAGTAAATACTACTAATATGAGACCTTACTAAGTATGTGGAGTCAATCTGTTACATGTGAGACATATACCATGTAATGTGAATAACTATAAACATTGCTTAGTACTAATGAAAATATTATATAATGATACTAATTACTACTAATATGAAGCCGTACTAAGTAAGGAGAGTCAATAATGTGCTATATGAGTCTATACTGCTACATGTGAGACATATACCATGTAATGCGAATAAAATTATAAACATTACGTAGTAGTAATGATAATACTTCACAATATGGGACCATACTTCTCTCAGAATAATAATAGTACTTAGGCCATCTCCACCTTCCACCATTTCCCCTCTCTCCTTCCCCCTTCAGTCCTATTTTCATAATCATTTCCAGTGATTCAATTTTTCCATTTCAGTTAATTCCAATTCCATTTAAATTTACAGTTGTAAATTATTTGAATTATTATTATTATAATTTACAATTTAAAGTGATTTTTTAATGAATTAACAACAAATTAATATTTTTAATGATATAAATTAGCTTATTAGTCATGACTTAAAATTAATAATTATTTTTTGCTAAATGGTAAGCTATTTGTTGATAATTTTTTTTGATAGCTAATAAATAATAATTCTAAAAGTTCCTATCTTTTTTTTTTTTTTTAAATTACACTTTGTGTAACTATACCAATACATATGAGGAAAATTACTGCAATATGTAGTGTTGTACTATTATATATGAACTAGTATCATACATTGTGGAAATATATATTTTTATGCTAATTTGATATTAATTTGGGTAGAAAAAAGAAAAGAAAGAAATTAAAAATATTTATGGTAGTTAACTTTTGGATATTAAAGAATATAAGAAAAATTATAGTTTTAACTTTTTTAATATATAACTCATAATTGAATAAGTTTAATTTTATTCTATAACATGACTTAAATGAAATCGACATCATATAACGTGATGACACCTTATAAGTCTCATTCATATTTCACTAAGAGTTTTCTAGTTTTAGTAGAACGGTTATTATTTATTTTTGATGAAATTTAACAAATAATTAATTTTGAGATAACAAACTTTGAGCCTTTGAATAGCGTATAGAGAGAAAATTTTAGGTTAAAATGCCAGGTGTTTTTTCCAATCGGTTAAAAGGTCTATGTATTATTTTTAGATAAAATCACACTTTCCTCTTAAGTTCACGGTCAAGTTACACTTTTTCTTGTAAACTTATTTATTTGCATTGTCTACCCTGAATTTATATTAGCGTAGCAATTTCCCTTTGAAAGTCCTTTTCAAGTATTTTTTTGGGCAAAGTATGTCAAATGTGAGGCACATATAAAATATGTAGGTTGTTTTCATCATTTAAACCTAGGGGAAAGTGCAACACCGAAGTTTAGGAGAAAAAGTGCAATAATAATATTATTTTAGGGAGATAATTGCCAACTTCGATATAAGTTTAGGTGGTAAGACATAATGTTTGCAGACAAGTATAATTCATAGTGGAAAAACATGGAACTTTAAAAATGATGTATAATTGTAATGAGATATATAATTTAAAAAACAAAAAAAATTGTACAAAATCAACAAATATAAATTAGATACAAACATATTAGTTGGACATTAATTAAAGTGGAAGATAAGTATACAATCGACCTAACATTCATATTTAGGTTCATATTGCAAGTTTCGCATTACATTATTCAAATGAGGTTTTAAGTTGTTAAAATTTATTGAAAAAAAAAAATAGTTTGGCAATATGAAATTGTGGATTATATAGTTGATAATTTGCATTTGAAGGAATAAAGATGCAACCTTATTAATTAGAGAAGAAAAATAATAATTCCAGTCAGAAAATCACGTTTCCCCCTGTCGAGATGCATTTTCCCCCTAAACTTATACCTTTGTTGTATTTTTCTCCCTGAACTTTTGTGTTGCACTTTCCTCCTAATTCTAAATGACGGAAGTACCCTATAAAATTGGCATGTGCCTCTCACGTAAAAAAAAGTAGCCGAAAAAGAGTTCAGAAGGAAAATGCAATAATAATATAAGTTTAAGGTGAACACTGTAAATAATATAAGTTTAGGGGTATTGAAGGAAGATCAAGCCTATGATTCTTGTAAAGAAGACAAAAATTCAAGATTAGTTACAACAGGAATTGAAGAAATTGAAGAAGAAAATGTATAAGTTAAATTTAGGGATTTAGATTGTTTATATTGGGGATAATTTTATATAAGATAATATGTATAGGTGTATGTATAGTCTGTTTTTAGTCAACGTCTTTTGTAAATTAGTTGCCTATATATACCTGGGTTCTAAACCCACTTGTAACACAATAATTCAGAATTAATATACACAGTTCTTTTTTTTCCTTTCTTTCTCTCTGTTTTATTTCTTGTCCAGTTTACTTGAATCTTCAATTTCATCTCTTTAATCTGATTTCCAGATTATAACATGGGATCAGCAGTGTAAATATACACGTTTTCCGCATCTCTTCACGAATTCATATTCGTTTTTTAATCTGTTCTTGATCAATTTTCTTGATCCCTTTTCCTTCCTCCATTAATGGATTCCTCTACTTCTGCCACTATTACTTCCACCAGAAATAGACCTCCCATGGAAGACCCCTTTCATCCATACTTCTTGCATCCTTCTGACGGCCCTGGATTGATCATAGTTCAACATCCTCTACGTGGAGACAATTATCCTGCATGGTCCAGATCGATGCTATTGGCTCTCAATGTCAAACATAAGTTGGGATTTATCAATGGCTCTCTTCCAGATCCTGGCCCAGCAGATCCAGAATTACAAAGTGCATGATCACGCAATAATGATGTAGTTCTTTCATGGATCTTGAACTCTGTTTCTTCAGAAATACACTCAAGTATTATGTATACTAATTCTGTCAAATCCATCTGGGATGAGTTAAAGACACGGTTTCAACACTCAAATGGCCCTAGAAAATTACAACTTCGAAGGGAATTGGCCAATCTTCATCAAGAAAACCTATCTGTCAACATGTTCTTTACCAAACTTAAGGGTGTTTGGGATGAATTGGCAAATTACAGACCCACTCTCAAGTCTTGTTCTTGTGGTTGCCCTCAACTGATTCATGATCACTATCAAGAGGATTTGGTTTTGATTTTTCTTCTTGGTTTAAATGATTCTTATGATAATCTCTGAAGTCAAATCCTATTTATGGATCCCATACCCTCCATTGACAAAGTCTTTTCTCTTGCCACTCAAGAGGAAAGACAGAAACAAGTTGGACAACAACACTCCATGGATTTATCCAACACCTTGGCTTTTGCATCCAAGAATACTACATCCAATTCCATATCCCCTGTCCCCACAAACTCCACTCTACCAAGATCATACAATCAGTTCCAACAGAACACATTGCCACCACAAAATCCTAAATTCAATCCTAACTTCAAGAAAAAGGACAAACCAATCTGTACCCACTGTGGTTTTACTGGTCACACTATTGACAAATGCTATAAGCTTCATGGTTACCCGGTTGGATACAGAAAGCCTGCTTCTAGTACAAATTCAAGTAACATCAACAACATAACCAATGGACAGTCCACTCTTTCATCACCTAACACTACTTCCACAAATCAGACTGTCAATCACCAGAATCCTCTCACACCATTACTTTAGAGTTTAAATGTTGATCAATATCAACATTTGATAAACTTGTTTAACACTAATCTCCCAGCTTTTACATCCACTGATTCTGCACACATTTCATGTGTTTCAGGTATATGTTCCTTTTCTATTCCTATTAATTCTGTTATTCACAAAAATGCATGGATTATGGATTCAGGTGCTACTAAACATATTTGTCATGATATTAATCTTTTTTCATCTTTAAAATCTATCAGTGATGCCACTGTAATTTTACCTGATAACAGTAGTTTTCCTGTTCATCATATTGGTGATATATGTTTGAGTTCTTCTTTGGTTCTCAATGATGTCTTTTATATACCTAGCTTTCATTTTAATCTCATTTATGTTAGTGAGTTATTACTCTTAGGAAATCTTTCCCTACATTTCACACTAGAATCTTTTATGATTCAGGATCATCAAGGGAAGATGATTGGAGAGGGTAGGAAGAAAAATGGTTTATATGTTCTTAGTCATTCTGTCACAGCAACCTCTACTCCAGCTTACTGCAACAAAATCAGTTCTGATGTTTGGCATAAGAGACTAGGACACATGCCTTTTAAAGCTATGCTTAGGCTATCAAGTATTTTACATTTAGATAGTTCTAGTTTTTGTAATAAGTCTTGTTTTGTTTGCCCTCTTGCTAAACAAAAGAGGTTATCTTTTCCAATTTCTACTACTGTATCATCTAGACCTTTTGAATTGATACATTGTGATATTTGGGGACCTTTTAAAGTTCCTGGTCTTTCTGGACATAAGTATTTTGCAACAATTGTTGATGATTTTTTTAGGTTTACTTGGATTTCTTTATTGATACATAAATCTGATATTTCTGTGGTTATTCCAAAGTTTTTAAACATGGTTAAAAATCAGTTTGATTCTACTGTTAAGATTTTTAGAAGTGACAATGCTCCTGAACTTTCTTTTACTTCCTTATTTGATAAATTGGGTATATTACACCAATTTTCTTGTGTGGAGACTCCACAACAGAATTTTGTTGTGGAAAGGAAACATCAACACTTATTAAATGTGGCTAGAGCCTTACTATTTGAATCTAAAGTTCCTCTGAATTTATGGACTGAATGTGTGTCTACTGCAGCCTATATCATAAACAGAACTTCTTCTAAAATACTGAATTTTAAATCTCCTTATGAAATCTTATATGGTTCATTACCCGATTATTCTAATCTAAGAATTTTTGGTTGTTTAGTCTTTGCTTCAACTCTTAAACAGGGCAGGACAAAGTTTGATCCTAGAGCAAGATTGTGTGTTTTTATTGGTTACCCTGTTGGTATGAAGGGATACAAACTTATTGACATTCATACTAATGAAATATTTACTTCTAGAGATGTTATTTTTAATGAAGAGGTTTTTCCTTATCATTCCCTAAATACTTCATCTTCTGAAGTTCATACATTATTTCCTGCTCCAGATTTATCACAACATGCTTTTGATCTTGATTTTACTCCTGTCTATTCTGATCCTATTCACACTGAATCTACTAATCCTTCTTCTGATTCTTATACTCAAAGTTCTTTACCTGACTCTGCTCCTACTAGAAGATCATCCAGACCTACTAAGGTCCCATCTTATTTGTCTGACTATCATATTAACTCCACAAATTTATCTCATATTTCAAATATTAGGTATCCTATTTCTACTGTTGTTAATTATGATAGGTTATCTGACAAATTCAAGAGTTTTATACTAAACATTTCTAATGAAAATGAACCTGATTTTTATCATCAAGCAGTGGGAAATTTAAAATGGAGAGAGGCCATGAAAACTGAGATAGAAGCCTTAGAAAATAATAATACATGGACTGTGGTTCCTTTACCTCCTCACAAAACTTCAATAGGTTGCAAATGGGTATACGAGATTAAAAGGCTTCCTAATGGATCAATAGATAGATATAAAGCAAGGCTTGTGGCAAAGGGATATACTCAACAGGCTGGTATAGACTATACAAAAACTTTTTCTCCAGTTGCTAAACTAGTTACTGTCAAAATTTTATTAGCATTAGCAGCATCAAAAAATTGGAATCTTTGCCAACTAGATGTGGATAATGCTTTCTAAAATGGTGATCTTAATGAAGAGGTTTACATGGATTTACCTCTTGGTTATACAAAGTCCTCTGGTTCTCCTAAATTGGTTTGCAAGTTGAACATGTCAATATATGGACTAAAGCAAGCCTCAAGACAATGGAATGACAAATTTACTTCCTGCTTACTTGAATATGGTTTCATTCAGTCAAAATCAGACTATTCATTATTCACTAAAGGCTCAGGTGATACCTTTCTAGCTTTACTTCTTTATGTTGATGATATAGTTATAACTGGTCCTTCTATATCTACTATAACTAATTTGAAATCTTTTCTTCACAACAAGTTTAAATTGAAGGATCTAGGTGATTTAAAGTATTTTTTGGGCTTGGAAGTTGCTAGATCCTCAAATGGTATCATTTTGTCTCAAAGGAAGTATGCTTTACAGATCCTGGATGAAACAGGATACCTGGGTGCTAAGCCACTATCTTTGCCTATGGATCCTAAAGCAAAACTAAGTTCAGAAGTTGGTGATCTACTTGAGGATGCTACATTATATAGAAGATTGATTGGAAAATTGTTATACTTGACAATTACTAGGCCTGACTTGTCATATGCTGTGCATAGGCTTAGTCAATTTGTTTCTAAGCCTAGACTTCCTCATCTACAGGTAGCACATCACATTCTCAGATACATTAAGTCAAGTCCTGGCCAAGGCCTATTTTACTCAGTTAAGTCATCTATTCAAATAACAGCATATGCAGATGCTGACTGGGCCTCTTGTGTAGATACAAGGTCAGTTACAGGGTTTTGTGTTTTCTTAGGAGATTCTATTATCTCTTGGAGGTCAAAGAAGCAAGTGACAGTCTCCAAATCCTCCGCAGAGGCTGAATACAGATCACTTGCTGCAGTTTCTAGTGAATTGGTCTGGCTACATCAAATTTTAGCCTGTCTAGGTGTTCATATACATACATCTATTTCTTTATTTTGTGATAATCAATCAGCTCGTCATATAGCAAATAATCCTATATTTCATGAAAGGACAAAACATATAGAGATAGATTGTCATTTTACTAGAGATTTAGTCATGAAGGGATTTCTACGTTTACTTCCAATCTCCACAGAAGAACAAATAGCAGACATTTTCACAAAGGCTTTAATGTTACCTCAGTTTCGGCATTTGAAGTCCAAGATGTCTCTCTTTGATTTGTTTGGTCCATCTTGCGGGGGAGTATTGAAGGAAGATCAAGCCTACGATTCCTGTAAAGAAGACAAAAATTCAAGATTAGTTACAGCAGGAATTGAAGAAATTGAAGAAGAAAATGTATAAGTTAAATTTAGGGATTTAGATTGTTTATATTGGGGATAATTTTATATAAGATAATATGTATAGGTGTATGTATAGTCTGTTTTTAGTCAACGTCTTTTGTAAATTAGTTGCCTATATATACCTGGGTTCTAAATCCACTTGTAACACAATAATTCAGAATTAATATACACAGTTATTTTTTTTCCTTTCTTTCTCTCTGTTTTATTTCTTGTCCAGTTTACTTGAATCTTCAATTTCATCTCTTTAATCTGATTTCCAGATTATAACAAGGGGAAAAAAGTACAACTTGACTTAAGTTTAGAGAAAATTCTCTTACTCTTTAGCAAATTTACGTTATATTAACAAGAGATGTGGCTCATATCAAGATGGTGTAAAACAAGAACCCAAGTGGAAAATATATACTCAAGTTGACGAGGACTATTTTTAAAGTCTTTTTTTTTCTGTTTTTTTTTTTTTTTTGCTCTTTGACACTCTTATGGTGTAAAAGAAGAACCCAAGTGGGAAAAGGGGATTTGTCCGGCGGCATTCAATTTTTTATTTTATTTTTATTTTTATTTTTTGTTGAGTTCTTTAAGATTAATTTCTGCATTAAAAAATAAAATTTCCAACTAATGTAATCTACAGCATACCATCAATGATTTAATCCAAATTTAATTCTCCACTTCAGCCCTAGAATCACCACATCAAATTGTCGAAAGTCCTTCGGGGTCTCATCGGAGGGATATTCTCCTTAGCAAACTGCATGAGGTGCGGGAAAGAAATGTTATTATGATCATACAATACGTTTGGCATGCCATCAGCACCACAAACAGGCAGAGGATGTACTGTGGTGCTCGACATATTTACCGCGCAAAATGATTCGAAAGCCATGGGGAACTGCATGCGTAACTCTGCAATTTCAGTAAACAATTTTGTCCAAGTAAAATGTATTTGTGTTTGTTATAATACGAGCATTATATGTATGTATAGGAAAGCATGTACCGATGTACGTATGTGCAATCTAACTTATCTTATATACAATCTAACTTATCTTTTATTGGTTTTGATAGAGTTACAAAATCTAAGACCATATATATAAGTATACATTTTCTATAATTGGAATAAAAAAAAATTGACCTGAACGTGTAGCGAGAGTACCCTTCATCATATTATACTTCATCGTCAACAAAAAAGAGCACAAAATTGTTCAATCTACAAATAGGAATTCTTTTTTCTTAATCAAATTAACGTCGTAAAGGGTAAATGTAATGAACACAATACTTCAATGACAATTTAAGTAATTTTTCAAACATGAAAGGTAGTCAATGTAATTATACCAAACCTCGGGATAGTTTGAGTAAATCTCCCATGAAATAAATCAATATGTTGTTAAATGATTGTTTTTATGACGTTAATTTGACAATTCGTTAAATCACAAGATACATTTTTGCAAAATACTTTTACCTTTATGGATTTATGGTTAGTTGATATGACTATTCCTTATCCTACCAACAAATTGTACGCTATTTGAGTGAACCTTAATTTTGGAAATTAAAATTTGAAAAACTGACAGTATTATGTGTAAGGTGAGGTCACAATTATGTATTAGTAATTTCGGATTATTATATGAATTGATAATTAAGAGACTATTTGGGGGAAAATGCTCGATACTCCACTGTACACACTACAAGAAAATTGAGCTTAAGTGACAAAAAATTAAGTGATAATGTGAAAGTTTTCACTCTTTATATGCATTTAGTGATAAAACTATTAATTTTGTCATAATAATAACGGTGACAAGTGCAATAGTGACAAAATATATTTTTAAGTTGTTACTAATAGCTATTAATAACAAATAAATGGTGACTTAAGTTGTCACTATTGACAATTGGCGACACCTTTTAGTGACAACCTAGTGACAATATTTATTGTCACTATGGTTTAGTGACAACTTTTTGGTTGTCACTTTTGGGGTATCGCTAAATGTCAATAGTGACAACTATTTTACAATTCTTGTCACTAGTATATTTATGAAAACCATTTTAGTGACAATATTTTATTCTTGTCACTTAATATATATAAGAAGTGACAACTTTAACATTGTCACATAAAATTTTATCACTAAAATTTACTTTTTTTGTAGTGACATGGAGTATCGTTAGGACTGTCTATTGAGTCGGCCTACTAAAGTCTGATGGCTCGACCCGATTAAATTTGACCCAAACCAGAACAATTGTGAATCGGACCGAGTTTGAGTCATTATATTAAAATTGAGTAATTTATGAGTCGAGCTTGAGCCTTACAAGGCTCAACCTGAATAAGGCCTGAATATTTTATTATCTTAGATATTAATAATAAAATTTATTGGTAGTAAAGTTATAGACTAAAGTATACTAATTAATAAAATAGTAATTAGTATACTATAACTTATAGTATACTAATTACTATTTTTTTTTTTAAAAAAAAAAAAAACCTTACAAATAATCCACCACATATAAATTGTGACTTTGTAAACTGATTGACAACACATATATGAATTATAATTAAAGTTCCCGCAGGTCAAAGGGAAACATAATCAACAAAAAGAAAAAAGGGAAAAGTTAAAACAAATGGTGAAAAATTGTGAGTCTTGGCACTTTACAAATTTATTAAATGTTTTATGTTATAAATTACTAGTATAAAATTTGTATATTCTTGTGTATTAAAAAAATTAGTCTATATATTTCGTTTAAAGAATGCGTAGTTTTTTATTTGTCAAGTAAAAGTTTCTAGAGTGAGAAAATCCGATATGAGCCCGATATAAACCCGAAGTCCGAAAAATTACATGAGATGAGTTTGAGCCTATAGTTGTAAAACCTAATAGTATTTGAGTTTGAGCCTATAGACATGAAGCCGAACGATATTTGAGTTTGAGCAATTAAAGGCTCAGCTCACAGGACCCGATTGACTAGCCTAAGTATCGCATCTTTTTTTTCCCGATTATCTGGCAATATAAATTCAATAAAACAACTTGTAATATATATTTTCATTATCCCCTATCAGTTACAACTATAAAAAATTCACAAAACATGCTCATATTATATGCATTAACCAACTGCATGAAGAACGCGTCAGGCCTCCCTTCCACTGATCTGAGCAAGCACGATCCCAGTTGGGAAAGTTGAGTTTAAAGATATATCGCTCCATTTCTCTAAATGCTTTTCTTTATTAGGAAGAACATTTTTGTTGTTCCGGAAAAAATCGATTTTGCTATCTTTTTTCCGGCGGTTCCCCATAACAAGAGATAGAGTTGGTCTTTTGATGCTTTTGTTATGGTCCATTGTTATTATATAATTAGTGAGTTAATCATTTTCTCATATTTTATATTTCTTTTTTGTTTTTTCTTGTATCGGTTGGAACCATGCCCGCTTTGGCTCCAGTCATACTGGGTGACATTTTTGCATTGAGGAGTATCGAGCCTCTTATTGAAGATGATAGAAAGACTTAAGTTCGGAATAGAGCTTTTCCGTGATGGAATTCTCTTTGAATCATCATCATATTCATTTCCTTTATTTGAAAATAAAAACTCTACAAAAGACTTGTTTTAGAGATCATAATGTTTGTTTTGAAAATAAACCACCTTGTTTTTATCGTTGTTGGTTTGGTTACAGAGGACTGTCATACAACCTCCCTTGTTGCCCGAAACTTTTTTAGCAAGTAATGGTAAACTAATTTTAGTTTTACTAAAACTAGTACACCAAACTTCAATAATTACAAAAGAATAATAATAATTAATTTATTTGTATTTCCGTACAAAGAACATGGAAGGAATCAGGAGAATCCTTTTCCTACTTAACGTAGACTCAAAAATAAAGAGATTATTTAGTATAAATTGTATCTATTACAAAATGTCAATTAAATAATATTTACAAGTCTATCGAATTTAGGGATAATGATGACCCCTATTATTGATTACCCGCAGGAGTCCCACTGCCGTTAGCACATTTTTTAGTACTCCTTGAGCTAATCCCTCATTGTTTTCGCACCCAGCTACCCGAAGTAGAGCTTTCTTTGTCCCACCTTTCCTTACTTACTTTCCTAGTTTAGATAGCGTATTGAGAATCATGTCAAAATACACGAAGACCTGGGCCCAGGTTCTTTTTCTTCAAGAAAGGGTAGCTTTAGCCGCTTGATTATCACAGTACATCCTCATGGGGCCAGACATAAAAAATTGATGAAATTGTTCAAAAGTAAGCAATCGAGTATGATCACGTTTTACTTAATTAAAGTTCGTTCGAGTTAAACTTTTTTACAAAAGTTAAATTAAATTCAAACACTCTGTCTCTTTTTATTTTTTCTAAAAAAGTTCCAACACTATCTCAAATTCGATAAGAAAATGATACGATGCTTGAACAATAATTCTATTTTTTTAAAATTTTGCTCAACTAGTTTATACACCTAACTAAGAATTACTCTTTTTTTTTTTTTTTTGAACAACTAAGAAAAAAATGTTTTCATTATTATCAGTTAAAATATTACATAGTTAATACTCCTAGATTTGAAACAAAACAAATTTATAATATTCCTACAGAAATGTTTTGTAGAGAGATGGAAGTTTTGCAATTTTCAAAAACTGTGGGCTTAGAATGTTTTTACCATAGTTGACTAGTTTACCCATAAAGCCCATGACCCCTCTACCGATAGAAAGCAATTGAATAGAATTTTCCAAAAAAATGAATTTCTATAATCTATCGCCGATAGAAAGCAATTGAATAGAATTTTCCAAAAAAATGAATTTTTGTAATCTATCGCCTACCAGCAATAAATTAACTTCCCAAATTGGCAAATTTGCTCCCGATTTATTTCTCCACTTCAACCCTAGAATTACCGCATCAACTCCTCCGCCCTCCTATATAAACCCTACAAACACAGCAGTCACACACATTCACACTAACAATGTTCTGCGGCGGTGAAACAAATAGAGGCAACGAATGTGATTCCTCTTCCGAGCCTGAAGCAGAGGTTGACGATGAGGTATATTTATATCTAAGTTCTTCTATAGAAAAAAATATTTTGTACTACATTTGAAAATTATTTCAAAGAAATTTATGTTTTAAGCATTATTTTTTTACTCTATTTAAGGAATTATATTTTATACGGAAATGTTAATGATTCCAGATCTGAATGAATCTATTCATTTCTAATTCTTAGTGGTTTCCTGCATTAGTGAAGATTTATATACGTTTCTTTTAATGGATATCGTGATGATTGAGAATTTAAATTGAATACTCTTTATGTTTTTAGTTTCTTTGGGTTCGTTTAAAAGAAGTGAAGAAGTCAAAGTTCATCTTTATTTGTTTACTTTAAGTGAGCCCCGATTTAAATCATAGTCTTTATTATCATATTATTTACAATAATGTATATATCTTCCTCTTTTAAATGAATTTTTCTCTTTTAGACTATTTTTTTTGAAGTATTGTGTGCTTCTCCGTATTTCAGTATGCTTGTGTATGTCCAATAGAGCTAATTTTACCAATTATAACAAGTCAATTTTTATTTATATTTCTACCTATCTTATTTGACTATTAATTGTCATACAGGAGGATATACTTGAAAATATTTACGGAGTAGAACACAAGATTGCTGTTCATGACATATCAATCAATTCTGGCAGGTAAATTGTCGAAAGTCCTTCGGGATCCCATAAGCACCAGGAACAGGCTGAAGATGATACATTGTTGTTCATCATATCATTCTACTGTGGTGCTCGACATTTTTACCGCGCAAAATCATTCGAAATCCATGGGGACCTATTGAGGTAAACAATAGCTTCATAACTCTGCAATTTCGATAAACAATTTTGTCCAAGTTAAATGTTTTTGTTTGTTATAATATGAGCATGTTATGTATATATACATATATGTATGTATAGGAAAGCCTGTAGTATGCAACATACATGTAAAGAACTTTCTTGACTCATGTAATGTGCTTATACTTTGGTTAGTTGCTAATAGAGCAATGCAGTTTTAGTTTAAACCTTAAAAAAAATTCTGGATGAGGCTGAAGGAAGTTGAGCATGGGATTACGAGAGCCAGTTCGACTTATTATCCCTTAGCGGAATCATAATCAACTTTACATAGCTAGGAACTGAAATTAGCAAGAGTAGAAACATCAAATTCATACATATCATTGCTCTATGTATACTTAGTTCTGTATAATTTTGAATGCAGATCTTTAATAACAAGAAGTAGTTATACAGTCAGTTATCATTTGATAGTTTCTCCGCACACATCAGTTTCTGTGTGACAAAGACCTAGCGATAATTGTCGGAAGACATAAAGTTCAAATTATTTTTACCTCACAACGGCAATGTCTGATATAAATTAACCAAATCTCCAGATTGAACCAACTCAACAAGGTAATAAACTAGTTGCAGATAGCAAGCTTTCCCATCCATTCATCAGCCACTCCATAATCAAGACTAAGCTCTCTCATCGGAGGGATATTCTCCATAGCAAACAGCATGAGTTGCGGGAAATAAACATTGTTTCTGGTGATGATTTGGATTCTGCAATCAAAAGGGTAAATTAAATGGTGGTTATACTACCTTGGAAAATTCATAGGAAAGAAGACGAGATAAGATCGTTGTTCTTGGCATATCATTCAACAATTTTTTTTTAAATATAAGATTCACACTTTTTGTTGGTAGAATTCACAAGTTCAATTTATATAGAATAGAAATCTGACAATGTATTTTATTTCTTTCATTCTTTTCATTGAAGCATGGCATAACCAATGCAAAATAGAAGTTATTTTACATGTTATGTATTTAAACTCTTTCTACATTACAATGCCTTTTTGCAATGGATGTCTTGTACATTTTGGGGTGTTCCAACAATTTGTTAAGTGTGAATATTTTGATATCCTATGAAGAGTTTTGCTAAGTCACATTCTACCGAAGCTGGATCAAACTTCATTTTTATATACGTAGTATTATTTATGTATAATAATTTGAATCATTATCAATATCGTAACAATATAATTATATCATTACGTCTATTGTGACATAGTGTAACATAATATCTCAAAACTCATAGCGTTACGGATTTGACACCATTAATGGTGCAAAGTTTTACCATTGGTTGATTGTATAAACATAGCGAAGAAAATTAGCATTGCTGCCAATGTACAATCTAACTTATCTTTTACTGGTTTTGATATAGTTACAAAATCTAAGACCATATAAGTGTACATTTTCTATAATTGGAATAAAAAAAAATTGACCTGAACGTGTAGTGAGAATACCCTTAATCACATATACTTCATCGTCAACAAAAAAGAGCACAAAATTGTTCAATCTACAAATGGAACTTATAACCTTTATTTCCATTATACTCTATTAGTTTTCCTTGTCATCGTATTAAGACATTTCCTAATAAAAAACAACAAAGACACAATGAACCTCCAAGTCCACCTTCACTTTCCCTAATAGGCCATCTCCATCTAGTCAAAGAGCCAATGAATAAAACTTTGAAAATATATATTGTATCACTTCAACTCGCTGGAGAACAGAATTAATGCTTTTCTTGAGGGAGATTTTCAAGAATTGGTGGATTTGAAGTTTAAGTTTATTGAGATTTCTTTTAATGTGCTTCAATGACTATAGCTGGGAAAATATGTTATGGGGAGAATGTTAAAGTATAGTGGGAATACAAACTTAGGTGATCTTTTGCATTTTTTGCAATGGGTGAATTTCTCAATTCAACTTTGTATATCCTCAATGGTTACATATTGTAACATAATATCTCGAAATTCATATAGTTATGGATTTGACACTCTACCACCTACTTTCAATGTTTTAAAATATGGAGAACTAATGAACTTAATGGTTATTGATTTTATTGATTTGATTGGTTCAATGATTGGTTTAACCGACATGACTTATAATAATGTAATAATTATATTTTTTATTTTAAAATTGTATGGTATGTCCATATGGTCTAAACATCTTGAAAGAGGTATAAAACAACAAAAATTAAATTTAATCCATTTAATTAGTATATTTTTTTTGCATTTTAAGAGAAAAAGAATTTCATAACATAGAGTTTCAATTTTAAAATTAGCCTAGGCCCCCCAAATGTCTACGCTGACTTGCATCTCAAAAAACTTATGGGCCACTCACACGGATCCAATTTTTTTGGATGAGCCAACAAAGTTTATACCCTAAGGCATGAAAACGTAAAAGAACAAGATTTCCATTTGGAGCCGGACGGCGCAAATCTCTGGGTGGAGTTATTGCAACGAGGGTGCTCGGGTTGACATTTGGGACGATGATTCAGGCTTTTGAGTGGGACCGGGTTAGGGATGACTTGATGGATATGACTTAAGGTAAATGTTTTAGTATACCTGAAGTGAAGGCTCTGGACAACAATGAAGTATTCTTTAGGCCATTTCCAATTCACAGGTCCTTCACAGCCCAGGGTTGTCGATCTCCACTCCCGGTGAATCAGCATCCTCCTGGGCACCGTCTCCAACCTTTAGGTCTAATAACACCAATTAATTAAAAAAAAACTTCCCCACTCTCACCTATTATTATCTATAATAACAATAACAATAGTAATAATAATAATAATAATAATAATAACAATAATAATAATAAATATGAAAATGAATAATAATAACTATAGATACAATAATAATAAAATTAAGCATAATAATATTACATCGGGGACAAGAAAAACAACGATTACATGAAAACAACAACGAAATTGCAACAATGGAAAAAACATAGAAAATGCAACAATACAACAATGGAAACAACATAGAAAATGCAACAATACAACAATGGAAACAAGGAAAATGCAAAAATGATTAGGCGTTGGGAAAATAATCAAAATCGTTGTTTCCTGGATTAGACGACCCTCCTCCAAATAAGAGTTTGATTATACTATAATGTTGTTAGATAAAATCTAAATATGAAAAATCAAATTTCAAATATTTATACATTTTGAATAAATTTTACTTTCGTAGACAAATTTTTAAATTCAAAATTAAAATTAATAATGTTACATCTTTAATTTAAAATAAATTGTTATTAAATCTTACACAATTTTTATAATTAAATGTATCTTTCATTTCTAGTTAATTAAATTAAACAAGGTGTTGTTAAATTCGTATTTAATTTTTAATCTCTAATTTTTTTAATTAATAAATATTTTTACTTAAAAGAAAAAAAAAAAGCACCAAGTGGCATCACCTAGTGCCATCTTGTAAGGGACGCGCTTCAAGCTCGTCCCAAAAGCTGGGTTGTGCCACAGGCTGCTGATAACCTGGGGCACAACCCTGAGCTATGCTTATTGACAGCCTGGATGGTTGGAGACCGTTCAGGGCCGGGGGAGGGACATCTCCACCCAACCCCTAGTGGGTTGAAGATGTCCTTAGTATAACACTCCGTGAGCTCAGTTTATGTTGTGTTGTTAATAAGCATTGTGTTTTCTCAGTCCTTCAACTCTTCAATATTGAGTCAATGCTTAGAAAGGAAATCATGACTAGACCTGAATGGCTGGGACGGTATTCACTAGAAAGGTAATGGATAAGAATGTAACAACTTAATCATTGATCATAACTACGCTTAGCATTGTTATTTGAGATTGTATCTTGAATACACACAAGTTTTCCAAAGCTTAGTAGCTGGTAACAAAATAAATCGCATATTGTTTAATTTTTTGCACAATAATCTAGTAGTTTATATATTTAATTAATGTTTGTATAACAATATGATTTAAATGGAGTGAATCACACTTTTCGTCCTTCTTATGGACCGTTTTTTGTACATTCGTCCCTCTTAAATTTTTCGTAGCAGATGCATCCTTCTTATCAATTTAGGGTATCACCGATTCATTTTTCGACTATTACACGACGGAAACGGCCTCAAGTGTAAAGCACGTGCATTCATTGAAGAGCATTTTCATCCATTTACCTAATATTAGACCTTCAAGTAATACACGTACTTTGCACGTAAGACCATCTTGGCTATGAAATAGCCGAAAATTGAATCGACGATACACTACATTGATAAGAGAAATGCATCTACTACAAAAAATTTAGAAATGACGAATGTACAAAAATCGACCCATAAGGTTGACAAAAAATGCCGTTCACTTAATTATTCATTTTCCAAGAATTCTCCAATAACTTTCTACTAACAATCAAACTTTTCGATGACTTCCAACCAACTTAGTGTCTAAACCATTTAAATATCATCTCTTTGTACTATATTTTCCATATACAATCAATCAATTATAATTGGCCTGACATGTTTCCCCAAACAACTTCATTTTCATATTTACTTCCAAACTATGTTATAAATGAATTATTCTCACTTGAAAGCACTGAAACCGTGAAACATACGAGCCAAAATACATTCATTTTTCATCCAAACCAAACCAGACCAGACCAAAATGCATCCAAACGAGACCTATCTCATTTTTTCCATTCTCCTTTTTTTTCTACATAAATAAATAATACAACCAATCAATTAATTCAAGCAAAGCTCTACTTCAACACAATCCATCTCCTCCTTTGTGCATAACAATGGAAAATCTAAACTATAATCTTCTAACAATCTTGTTATTATCCACTATTTTCTTGATCATACTAAAAAAATTCTACTCATATCATAAAAAAAACAAGAATTTACCTCCAAGCCCAAAGTCTCTACCAATAATCGGCCACTTTCACCTTATAAAAACTTCCCTCCACTTAGCACTAGCTTCACTATCATCCAAACACGGCCCAATCTTTTCCCTCAAATTAGGTTGCAAATCAGTACTCGTAGTTTCGTCCCCATCTGCCATCGAAGAATGCTTCACCAAAAACGACGTAGTTTTCGCCAACCGCCCCAAATCCATGTCCGGCGACCATTTAACCTACAATTACAAAACCTTCGTATGGTCATCGTACGGAAATTTCTGGAGAATCCTCCGTAAATTTTCTGTAATTGAACTCTTCTCTTCACAGAGCTTAAATAAATCTGCGTTGATACGTGAAGAAAATATACGTTCAATTCTTCGTGTTTTGTACGGATTATCAAAAAATCGAATTGGGGAGAGAGTTGATTTGAATTACTTATCTTCAACATTTAGTTTTAATAATATTATTAAGATATTAGCTGGGAAATTGTGTGTGGAGGAGGATGAGATCGGAAGCGATGTGGGAAAGGGGATAGTGAAAAGAGTAAGGGGGACTTTTTTCACTAGTTTGTCACTTGGTGTATGTGATTTTTTTCCATTGTTGAGGTGGATTGGGTATAAGGGGATGGAGAAGAAACTGATTTTGGTGCATAAGAAGAGGGATGAATTTGTGGAGAAATTGGTGCAGGGGAGTAGAGGAGGGAAAAACAGGGGAAGTTTGATTGATGCTCTGTTTTATCTTCAAGAATCGGAACCTGAATTTTACACTCACGATGTCATCAAAAGTGTTGTTCTGGTAATTTATTTACAGCTTAACCTTTCTTCTGATTATGATTTATTAATTTATACTTCTTTTTCTATTTGTTTTGGCTTTTTAGTCAGCAAGAACTTAGGAAAAGTTGATCAATTACTCATTTGGTAATTTTTTAAACAAACCGTCACCAATAATTATTTTTAGGCAGCCCGAGATACTTACTTAATTTTGGTTTTTACTTAAACTTTGATTTAGACAAGTTGAGTTCGAATATTTAAATCTAATAATACTTGAGTTATCTTTTTATTCTAAAATAATGCTTCCAAAATTTAATTCATTGTTCTTACTTAACTATGGTTAGTTTTGTTGGTTAGTTTAATTGAATCTCATAATGGTTAAGTTTTAGTTTTAATTTTAATATTAAATGAGTTAGAAAAAACCTAGACCACAAGGTCTAGGTAAGAATTTTCCTTATGTTTGGGATTTTGCTAAATTTAGTCCTTTGGTTGATGATGACAAACACTATACAGTAGTCAGTGCATGATTTAGAAGCCAAATTGAATTTCTCTTAGATTAACATCACTGAACATAGGATTAGATCTGCAGAATGCATTTTCATCTGATAATTAAAAAGTTTCAAATATATAAAAGAATTTATGTTCTTAGAATTCATTATAACAAGAGTACTTATTCTTGGTCATCAGTTAATGATCATAGCCGGAACCGAGACCTCCGCAGTAACAATCGAGTCTGCTATGTCACTTCTGCTAAGTAACCCTGAGGCATTTCTCAAACTAAGACAAGAAATCGACAACAACATAGGACACAATCAACTACTAAGCGACGCTGATCTCTCCAAACTTCCATACCTACGTTGTGTTGTCAACGAAGCTCTAAGGTTGTACCCTCCAGTACCTCTCCTATTGCCACATTACTCATCAGAAGATTGCTCTGTGGGAGGTTACAAAGTACCCAAAAACACGATCCTTTTGGTGAACGCATGGGGCACGCATATGGATCCAAAGGTGTGGAATGAGCCACATAAATTCAAGCCAGAGAGATTTGAAGGTATGGACATGGAAAGAGAAGAAGGGTACAAATTTGTACCATTCGGAATGGGGAGACGAGCATGCCCTGGTGCTGGAATGGGATTGCGCACGATTTCGTTGGCGGTGGGTGCATTTGTTCAGTGTTTTGAGTGGGAAAAAGTGTTGGAACATGATGATTTGGACATGAATTGGAAAGAAAAGGCTAAGCCCTTGGAAGCTGTGTGTGTTGCTAGGCATCAAGCAGTTGATCTTCTATCTCAACTTTAGTTTGTATTGGAATAACCTTTAGCTTGTCTGAATTTGTAATTTTTGTGATGAGGTAGATGGGAAAATTCTTATACAAGCCTGACTTGGCCAAATCCATCCAACCACCAAGCAAGTGTATTGCACTTGTTTTGTGATTGGTTACTTTCCTGGAAGTTACATCCAATCCCAATAATAAGAGAAAAAACAGTGATAAAATCGAAGTCCATCACTTCAAGGTAATGAATACAGTTAAACACCATTGATGTAAAACTTAATTCAATCATTTTGAAGTATCCACATTCATAATTTACGGTTAAGTTCAATTAGACAATTACTAACATAGTATCAGAGCGGATCCTTAACAAAAATTGCTTAAGAATTATTCACATCATCCCATCAAATCGAATTATAACTCTCACTAATTTTAATTTTCAAGTAAATCGAAAAACAAAGTGTGGGATGTGGTACGAGACGACGAATAAACTACTACCTATTTTCCCAACGCTAATTATACATTAGTTTGTAAATAGCTTGACTATATTAATTGAGAGCAAACATTTACATAACAACAAATCACTAATACAATACTCCACCATCCTTTGCTAAATTAATTAGCAACTACTTTTATATTAAATGGCCGGTTAAAGTTGGTTGTTGCACCCCTGGAAATTAACCATTTAACTATCAGTTTTATTGCAACCTAAAATTTTTTAAGGTTATCAATTGAAATTTATATCAGAATGCTGGGACGGCAGTCGGATTTGTTCATACGTTATAGGCATAAAAGTATATCAATTCAGCATGAACAATAACAATACTTTTGGCATTTTTCTGTGACATTACTTGTTGAACATCATACATCATTTCAAAATTAATAAAACAAGTTATTTAAGTTTTTGCCTGCTCTAAACCCATCTGTCAAAATCTACATTTGAAACTCATTCAAACACTAATAAAATATGATTCTATATTTTTTAACCCAAAGAAATTGGCAAAAAGAACAAATTTGTCCACATATATATAACTCTTAGCAAATTATGAGAGTGCTTGAATTGATTGCAGCATTTGAAGAGCTGCATGCAAAACTTATCGTTTGATGGACATAAATTCAAACAAGAACAACATGAATGTATGTTATGTACTACTAATTAGTATCATATTTTGCAGCCATAAATGGTATATATTCTGTTCTATTTGTTCTTGTAATTTTGTTCCTAATTTTACTTGAATTTTTTCTAGGAAGAAGGAGAAAATTCGACTTTGGTTTCCAATGGTTGTGTTGATTATAAAGGGAGGATTGCTAATAAACATACCACTGGAGGATGGAAAGCCTCCCCTTTCATCATAGGTACTTAAAAAATCTTTAATTTATCAATCACTAAAAAGTTTTCAGTACTAGAAATGAATGGTCACAATTTTATTTTCGTTATTGGTATAGTAAACGAGGTAGCAGAGAGGTTGGCCTTCTTTGCAATTGCTGTGAACATGGTAGCCTATCTAGTTCGAGAAATGCACCAATCTTTTCCGGATGCCGCCACACACGTCACTGATTGGATAGGAGCAGCCTACGTTCTCACATTACTCGGAGCTTTCCTTGCTGATGCATACTTAGGTCGTTTCAAAACAATCATCATCTTCTCTTGTATATACGCAGTGGGAATGGTGATGTTAACGCTTTCAGCATCAATCGACACCTTAAGGCCACCTCACTGCACAAAAAGACCTTGTATTCCCGCATCCAAAGGCCAAACTGCTTTCCTTTACTATGCGTTAGCACTTATAGCCCTTGGCACCGGAGGCATCAAGCCTTGCGTTTCCTCGTTTGGCGCAGACCAATTTGATGAATCGGACCAAAATGAAGCGCATAAAAAATATGCTTTCTTTAACTGGTTTTTCTTTGCTATAAATATGGGAGCACTTTTAGGCATTACACTTATGGTGTACGTACAAGTTGAGTTCGGTTGGACTTGGGGATTTGCGGTTCCAACAGCTGCTATGATTGGGTCGATTTTTATATTGGCTGCTGGATTGTTGAAGTATCGGTATCAAAAACCGATGGGAAGTGCTTTTACGAGATTTGTTCAAGTTGTGGTTGTTTCTGTGAGGAATCATGTTAGAGGAGTTGAAGTGAGGAGGGGGGATGATCTTCATGAGGTGGATACTAAAGAATCTGATATTGTGGGTGCACGGAAGCTCCTTCATACTAATCAATACAGGTTAGTAATCCTTAATATGAGTCTTTAATCAGCACTCATCTCCTAGTTCATACTAATTATTACATGTTTAATAAAGTTAAACTTAAATGTGTTTTATTGAGCCATTTTTGGCATTAATTAGTTGGATGTCGACCAAATGTTTTTCAGGTGTCCAAATTTGAATAGTTACATTACCAAATCGAATGATGGAGAAAATCCATAATAAAATCTTTCATCAACTTTTGTGTCACATGTGCATTCATTGACAAGTGTATATGTGAGTCCATACAAATTTCAAAACATCCTGAGAAAAACAAGCATGAGTCTGCATGACCAAATGCCAAAAGATTGTTCATCCCACTTCGATGTCGTATTATGTGTGTCACATCTATCTATTCATGTATTGGCAGATTTCTATATAGTTTCACCTAAATTTTATCAAATGGTTAGAACGCTTCATTTGGCCACCAAATTGATGTAAGAGTAAAATGAAGAGGTAATTTCCCCTGTTTCTACTTTCACAATGTTCTCTGTGCATAGATAATTCAGTCCTCAAATGGTGATACTTAACATTGGAAAATCTGCTGAAAATCTCCAATATCCATAAAAAAAAAAAAATCTAAAACTTATATGCTTCTTCTTCAAATGCAGATTTCTTGATAAAGCAGCTATCATAACGAACCCGGACCACAACCCAAGCAATCGATGGAGACTCTGCACAATAACACAAGTAGAAGAATTCAAATCCTTCATCAGAATCCTCCCAATTTGGGCATCCACCATCGCTCTCGCCCTCTCCTTCGCTCAACTCTCCACTTTCTTCATCGGCCAAGCCAATCTCATGAACCGCAAACTCACCCCCAATTTCCAAATCCCCTCATCCTCAACCCCAATTTTCAGCGCAATTAACGCCCTAATTCTAGTCCCCCTCTACGAAAAACTCGTAATCCCATTCCTCCGTTCCAAAACAGGACACCTGCGCGGAATCACATCCTTACAGCGGATGGGAATCGGTCTATTCATATCGATCTTCGCCATGGTTTCAGCAGCAATCGTAGAGAAGAAAAGAAGACAACAACATTATTATTCAGATCCAGATCTAATGAGTGTTTTCTGGTTGTTTCCTCAGTGTTTTTTAATTGGTACAGCGGAGGTGTTTACTTACGTAGGGCAGTTGGAGTTTTTCTACGACGAGGCGACGGATGGGACGAGGAGTTTGAGTAGTGCGCTGTTTTTGAGTGAGATTGGGATCGGGAGTTGGATGAGCACCGCACTGGTTAAGATTGTTGAGAGAGGGAGTGGTGGCGTGGAGAAAGGGTGGTTGAGGGATGATTTGAATGGGAGTAGGCTTGATTATTTTTATTGGATTTTGGTGGGGGTTAATGGTGTTAATTTTTTGGTGTATTTGTGGGTGGCGCGGCGGTTTAAGGGGAGGAGTGGCGGTGGTGGGGGGAGTGTGGGGGATGAGTGTGCGGCGGTGGAATTGGGCGGGAGTGGGGATGAGAAGGGGGAGCTTCGGAGTTTGGTTTTGTGATCATTCTTTTGGCGCACAATTGTCTGATTATTAGGAATTTTAATTTGGTTAATATTGTTTATGCTTCTTGTGTGATGCATTGTGGAGGAGATTATTTATTGTAAACTCTAATTGTTGTTTCATTTTTATTTCTAATTTGTAGAGTTCGCTGTTCGCATTCCAATATTGGTGGCAATGATCTATTTCTAATTTTTTGAACATTTTCATCTGAACCCTTTATTACTCGGGAAATTCTTATTCACACCGAGTTTGGCCGAACTCAAATTAATTACAAGGTAAGTGTAATACACTTGTTTTGGGATTGAATGTAACTCTCAGGAAAGTAACCAATCACAAAGCAAATGCAATACACTTGCTTGGTGATTGGATGGGTTTGGCCAAGGCAAGCTTGGACAAGAATTTTCCTACTTACTCTTCCTTATTTTCCCCCATTCTCATAAATGTTCATTTACCGGAGTAAGAAGAAATTATCTCGAAAATTGACGAAGAAATAGAGGAAGAACAATAATTTGCTTGGGGGCTTGGCACTTGGCACTTGGTCGGGCCAAGCCTCGGGTGCCCAAGCAGGTTCTTTAGGGTTTTGGGTTTTGATTTTAAAATTTTTATTTTAGTTTGTTTGTTTAGTAATTTAATTTATTTATAGTTTAATTATAAGTAATTAATAACATTTTAAATCTACTAATTAACCACTAATTAAAATTGTGTCATTTTTAGAATTTGAACTTTAATAAGGTTATTTTTAAAAATTAAGCTTCCTATAAATTAATTTCCAAAATTCTCTATTCCTATGATTTGAGTATGAGATGTTGGTTTAAATTAGTGAATTCATAAAAAAAAATCTTCACATCTATAACAAAGGTGTGGCTTTATTAGACTTTTGGCAGCTTGCACCCTTGAAAATAGGTCATTGCACATTTGAAATTGAAGTTCGGCAGAATTCACCCTTTAAACATATTAGTTGTTGCAAGTTGCACTCTCTAGTGTTCTCCAGCCAAAAAAATTAGCCGGTAAAATTATCTTTGTGACTCATTTCCCTTAAAAACTTGTTAAAACAAAAACCAGAGCGACGAGTGTATAAATTTGTTTGTTATTGTTAAGTTTTCGACCGTCACCATTATATCATAATCCACCTACTAACCTTCCATTAAAATATCATAAATTTATCAGTAAAAGATGATACAAACACATAATTAGGAATATTTAGTAGCAGTGTTTTCATAAATAAAACAAAAAAAAAATATGTAAAAGAAAAAAAAATGTTAATTCATCATAAAAGGGAAAAAGAATATTCTCGCGAACAAAAATGGAAAAAAAATTATGAACGTAGATTTATGAATGATCTTTGTAACAAGATTTCAAGATACAAACACTCAATCTCAACATTAACGCATATGGGGAAAAAAAAACATTTAACAAAAAGAAAATAAAACACTATTCTTGATGGATGTATTCAATAAATTTTTTTTCTCTTTGTTAACCTACAATTGTGAAGCCTTAAATTAATAAGGGTACAAAAGAATTAATTTGAATAGAAATATCCAAATACGTTTATGCCCTTCAAATATTCAACTTCCCAATTTTCAGGTGTTCTTTTGGCCGAATAATATAAGAGTGCAACTTGCAACAACTAATGTATTTCAGGGTATATTCTGTTAAATTTTAATTTCAAGAGGGCAATGTGCCAAATGATATATTTCCAAAGGTGCACAATGCCAAAAATCCAGTTGTATTCTTTCATATTTGTAGATAGAATACAGTCTATCATTGTACTTAGGTGAAGTTTTACGATTTTGAATATACTTCATAACATAATAGTTAGTTAGTGTTGTTTGAAAACTTTCACCCCTAAAAGTTATTTTTAAGTAAGATGCGACCTCTTCCACCAAACCTAATTCAATTTGATATAAAATGTTCTTAGACATCCAACAAATATATATATACTAGCCTAAAACTCGTGTTATGCACGATTCAAATACAAAGAAAAGGAAAAAGAAAAATTATCTTTAAATTAAAGGCACTAAAGGACATATAATCTTAAACTAAAAGTCGTGTTGTATAAATCAAAATTAATAATTAATGATTGTCATTCATAAAGTCAAATATTTTAAAGCTAAGTATGTGATTCGTTTGAGAATTAAAAATTAACACCTTGTTTGTTATGGTTTTTATGAAGTGTTTTGACACTTTTAAAGATTCAAACAATTAAATATTTTTTTTTTCTAGAGATTATATCTCTTCTCTAGATTTGGGTCACATTCGCCTAAAAACACAAACAAAAGAATCATGAAACTTCTTTTTTCTTTTTGTTTAAATAGTGCTTATGGAATTTTTTTATGGAAAATCTTTTTATTTGGGAGTAAGTTGATACTAATTCTTAAGCTCACAAAAAACTACATATATTTATATAAAGGTGTAATACTACTACTCATATTCTCATAGTTGGTATAAAAAATGAAATAGACGGAGATGTAAAGCTAAGAATAATAAAAAAAGAAAAATGATGATTAAGATCTAACATTCTTAAAATAGGATATTAGTATATTACAAAAATTAAGATCATCAAAAATAAGAAAATACTAAAAAAAAAAAAAAAAAAAGCTACATGATTTAAAGATATTAATCAACTTTTAGAGTTCACATATATGCTATATTTGTGTAAAATGAAAAAGGAAATTCGAAATTTAATTAGCTATTTTTTTGTACAATAAATACTAAAATAATGAAGAAATTCAATGTGTGATAATTCAGTGAACAAATATAAAAAATTTAAATATGATTTACCTTTCTTCATAGTTCGAAAAATATGATGTTCAAGTACAATAACTAATTAATACATATAATTTTTTAAGGAAATATGAAGATAAATACTATGGCAAAATAGTTTTTTATCTAACTATTTTTTTTCTGTGAGAACTTTATCTAACTATTACGAAATACTAAGATAATCTACATATATGAAGTATTCCATGATAAGCAATAATTGAAGAAAAAATATTTAAACCAAAAACCATTTAACCAACAATATAATTCATTATTTTTCTAAATAGTTAAGTTGTAAATACATGACAAAAGCATTTTGAGTGTAAATTATAATTTTTGTATTAGAGTAAAAGAGATAACATAATATAACACAAAAAATATTGTAGAAATTAACCAAGATCTAGACCGAGAAAGTGGCCATGCATAATTAAAATTAATTTTTACAAACAAACTTATTTATGCTTGCTATGGCTGAATGAATATAAACAATTTGTTTGGTATAAAATATAACTAAAATAACAAAAGTACATAATTATATAATTTCTTATGGAATGAACATATGACAAAATACATAAAAATTAAAAATTAAAAATTCAAATGTAATAATTTAAAGTTTAAAACAAATTAGTCAGCTCGATTTGTTTATCATCATGACCAAAAGATGAAAACTAAAAAGACAATAAAATAATAAAAATAATTAAAAAAACCCAAAACATAGAAATCTTATATGAAAATTAATAAATAATAAATAGATATAAAATTTAACTGAATAAACATATAGTAGAAAATAAATAAAAAGATAATATATGAAATTTAACTAAATAAACATATAGTAGAAAAATTTACAAAAGATAATAAAATATGCGTATTTTTATCACATAAGATCATAAAATTGTACAAAAGAAAAAATGAAATTATTTCTATAAAAATATAAATACAAACACACACTAAATTAAAATATAAAAACCTTGTACAACATGATATATTGTAATCATAAAAAATGAGAAAAAAAAAGATAGAAAAATCGAAAGCTTATCACATATGATCATAAAACTAAACAAAAGAAAAAAAATGTAATTATTCTACAACAAAAACAATAAAATACAAATACACACGAAAATTAAAATATAAAACCTCGTATAATCATATAAAAATAAAAAGAAGAAGAGAAAAATCGAATGCTTCAAAGCTTCTCAAGTCATAGTTATGAAGAAAATTAAAACAATGACTTTCATGGAAGAACTAAAGAGAATATCCTTTCCAGTATTCAAAAGATAAATATGAAATAAACATCCTTATATTCTAGCTCAATAACTCTTGCATCTATATAACTGTAGCTTATTTAGGGGAGAAATTTTAGGAATTTATAAAATTTTCTATTATTTTTTTGGTGAAACTATATATGGGAGTATGTAATTACATGATTAGTACTAATTGACATGATTTATGCAAATTATCGATATTATTACCTAAATGATAACATTTACAATATAAATTCCATATAATAATTTCAAACAATCAAAAGTTTTTCACAAAATAAAATAATTCAAAATTCTAGAAAAATGGGATTTTAGTCAAAACACTCAATTGGAGTAAACACCACCCTTCAAATATATATATGTACTAGCCTACAACCCGTGCTATGCACGGATCAAAATTAATATACAATTTGTATCCTATAAATAAATTAAAAATTATGTTTGTTTGCATTATTACTATATCCACATTTGTGAATAATTGCAACTTGAGTACTTTAAATGTTTGAAAATTATTATTATATGAGAATTCTACAATTCACATTATTTATCTGTTGAGTATATAGATTATAAATAATATCTAATTGTTTAAGTTGAATTTGTTAATAGGTTGTTTCATGTCAAGTCAAATCTCAATTTTCATTATATCAACTTCAACTAATTAGTTCATATAAGAATGTATGCATTCAATACTCAATATCACGAGATAAATATATTCACACTTGAGATAAATGTATGTATGATTATCTAAATTTCCGCTTAACAATAAAAAACCAAAAAAAAAAAAAAAAAGTTGGTATATGAGAAAAAAAAAAATTTATTGTAATTTACAATGGATATAATTAAGTTAATCAAACTAATTAATATATAGGTCAAACATGTAAACCATATATCTCAAGCTTGTGAATATCCTCTTGCCAAAAAATTACCTAATGACATTGTAACTATAAAAAAAATGACAACATAATCAAGTATATATATTTTTCTTTCGGCATCTTCTGTAATTATAAAATATATTTATATAAAATTAAAAGTAAAATTACAATTAGTCATAATTTTAGAAAATTAAGATTAGTACAAATATACTCATTGGAATCAGAATATAGCACGGGATTAAAATTGCATTCACATATAACAAAGTCACAATTTTAAGATAAATTTATCACAATTAAAAATGAAACAATTTAATAAAAAACTAATCAGTCTAGATGAAATCAAAAAAGGGAGAAGCTGTAAACAAAAACTATAAGAAATGCATAATATAAAAAAATGAAAATTCAAAATGAATTTCCTTCATTATATAATATTGATGTAAATTTAGTTGTTCCTTTCAGTATTATATGAAGTAGTTTAACCTTTTGTGTTATTTTAAGTAGATTAGTTACTCGTTGTTTTATTTTATGTGGATCAATTTTATTGATGATTAGTTAATCCTTGTGTTATAGTATGTGGATCAACTTACCACTTGTGTTATTTTATATGTAGAATTTTTACTCTCAATTACCTTCTATATTATTTTATATGTATATATGAATATACTTATTACGTGAAGTAACTGAGAATTATATATATATATATAAGTACTTGTTAAAATTTCCTTCATTATATAATATTGATGTAAATTTAGTTGTTCCTTTCATTATTATATGAAGTAGTTTAACCTTTTGTGTTATTTTAAGTAGATTAGTTACTCGTTGTATTATTTTATGTGGATCAGTTTTATTGATTAGTTAATCCTTGTATTATAGTATGTGGATCAACTTACCACTTGTGTTACCTCCTATATTATTTTATTTATATGTATATATGAATATACTTATAATTACATGAAGTAACTGAGAATTAAGCATATATTTGAAGAATAAAATAAATGAGAATCACGACTTTTATCATCCCAAGAAAAAATATTACTCCTATGAACTAACATATCTAAAGATTTAGAAATATTTGCTTTTAATTATGGTAAATAAGATAATTATCTTTTTTAAGATTATAACCATTCCAAAATATTATTAAAGTTCAAGCAAATTGAAATGTTGCATCTCATGAAATACACCTTTTTTTTGCGCTTTTCACTTTGTAATTGTAATTTTGACACTTTATGCCCCATAATTGCTTATTCTTTCACAAAGTGTACCTATGGATAGTAAAATGTCCACAGTATTGTCATTGATTAAAATTTCGATACGTTTCGAAAACAACAATTTTTTTTTGATTTTACTGAAATAAAAATATGGTATAATTTCTGCTTTAACATATTTCTTTAGTTTACAATTTTTTCAAATGTTTATCGAAAAACTTTTGAAAAGTTTTTGATTTTTATCACTACGAAAACGAAACTTTAATCCATGTGTATTGCTGAAAATTTGTGACTGTTTATAGCTGTATTTCCTTTTATTGCTTTAATCTCATTAAATTAATTCATATCTGTCTTGCTTCCTCTTTTTTCTTTTTTGGTAAATAATAATACATGTCTTTTTTTTTAAAAAGAAAATATAACTCATATCTGTCTCTGTCTTATAAAATGAAAAAGGAAAACATTAAAATATTGCCTCTCACATTAAATCCCCAGACCCCAGCAATTTTTTTACCCCCGTCATGGCTGAAACCGAACCCTCACCACCTCCATCCGCCACCACCGTCGACGCCACAAAAAACTTAAAAGCCTCCTTCAGCATTTGGCCGCCATCCGACCGCACGCGCGACGCCGTCAGAAACCGCCTAATTGAGACACTTTCATCCCCTTCCATTCTCTCCAAAAGATACGGCATCGTTTCCCCTGAGGAAGCTGTCGAAGCCGCCAACCTAATCGAGGAAGAGGCGTTTGATGCGGCGGGAAAGGCAGCAAGCACCGAAGATGACGGTATCGAGATTTTGCAGGTTTATTCCAAGGAAATTAGTAAGAGAATGCTCAATACTATGAAATCTAGATCTGGTGATTCGACTGCGACAGCACCTCCGGTGAATGAGGCAGCGGTTAAGGCGACGGAGGAGGAAGAGGATGCAGGATCTAACGAGCCGCCGCAGAGTGAGAAAACTGAGTCTGTTGCTGATGATGAATGAGTAACGGCATAAAATTATTAGCGTTTCTGTTTATTAAGTATTTTTTTTCTTTCTTTTTCGTTTTTGTTAAAGGAATCTATCTCGAATGCTTTTGTTGTGTTGAGATGTTCTCTATTTTGTAGCACTAAAGTTCACATTATTTAGAAAGTTCACATTGATGGTATTTCTAGTAAATAAGTGACACATAAATTTGCTATGTAGATGAATGTTGATTTGTAGTATGGAACCATAAGGATAACCTACTCATAATGTAGCTCAAATGCTATATTTTTTTCGACACCTATGTGTAGGGGCATGTGTTCTATGAGATTTCGAATCTAAGGTTTAGCACTGCAAAGTCTAGACATTTTAATGTTCTTCTCCTGTCCTTAATCTTCATATGATGTTCTATTTCTTCAATGCTAGATCTATCTAATTATCATCTATTATAGTGATATGGGGCATCTATTATTCCTGATTTTGATTTGTCGAGATTTGCTTTTAAGATTTTCCATTTCACTGGTTTCTTATGTTCAAATAGCCTTCATATTAGTAAGATATAGATATGCGACGCTCCTCTTCCATTTATATATATGGGAATCAACAGTCTGTTGTTCGTCATTTTTATAAATTGTTTTCTTGAAAAGAATTTTACATGGACGTGATTGTCATTGTCAGACATTTCTCGAACCTTTATGATTTTTTCATTTTTCCTGCTCAATTTTGTGACTATAGCCTTTCAATTTAGAGTTGGATTGAAGGCATTTCTCTGTGGTTGCCTCATATTGTTTGGAATTATATTGCTTGACCAAATTGTTTGCAAATAAAGATCTCGGTTCTGCAAACACATTTTCATTTTCGTTTAATATGATTAAAATTTTAATATTTCAATGTTAGAAAGGTAAGTAAATTTGCTATTTGTTTTTGTCTTTTGCAATATTAACACACAATAATGTCTTTGCATTTACATTTATGAACTTGTTACGTGACTTTCTTATTTCCAACTAAGTGTGTAATATATCTACTGTCATAAAACTATAATGCTACATATGGTCAGTTTTGATATTTCGGAGTCTTTGGTTTCTTTAGTCATTTTGTTGTTATATTTCAGATGTGCGACCTGGTTTTGCAAACTTCACTCAGGCTGCCTGGATATATGATAAAACTTGTTAAGAAATGCAAGTTTTCTACTCTGAATTAACTTATTTATGTGTTAGACGAGCCTTGCTGTTCACTTTGATGTGAACCTCTGTATTTTTTAGGATTCCTCGTGTATTTGTTGTTGATATGAATTTGGAAGGCCCAGACGAGAACGTATAAGCCTACGTATGGACTTGGATTAAACCGCCAAGGCCGCAGTCTGGTTTGTGTGGTACCCAGGCTGAGTTCCCCAAAGTTCAATTGGATGGGGAAAAAAAATAGAAACAAAGGAGTAATCTTATTCGGAAGAGTTTATTTGCCTAACTAGGTGCATCTACAGAAAATGTATTCTTTGGATAACCAAAACAAAATATGGCTATTTTGGCTCTACAAACCAGAGATAACCATATTTAATTGGGTAGCCAAATTTGATTATCCATTACGGCTATCCACTCCATATAAGGGCTTTTTGCAAGTTACTCCATGTGACATGTCTAATAGGTTATTTACCCATCTATTAATAATAGATATTTTACCTCATTGGTTGGAGCCTGGAGGTGTAGCACATGCGGTTTATTCTGTGATTGGAACTTCAATTTGAAGTAAAAGATAGTCAATTTAACCTACTTTGAAAACGTACTTCCTTCTTCTTACTCCTCCTGTGATATTGCTTAATGACTAGTTACCTTCATGTGAAGATATAAAATCCGATAAGGAGACATAGTGCTTCATTCACAAAAGGCTAGCGATATTGCCAGAGCAGCAATTGTTGCTGCCAGAGCAAAATTAATATATTTCCAGAAATGCCCTCCTCATTAAATGTTCTTTTGTTTGCTAAGTTTTAAATGATAGTGCACTAACTAAGTGGGTTCCTATAATTAATCTTTTTAAACATAGCAATTGCATCTTCTCCTAAAAAAAACCTGCATCTCGATTTTCTCCTTCACCATAACTTTTTCTTTTGAAATCACATTCTAAATGTCACCACACCAATACTGTAGCTCTCCACCAATATTAGCACTTCTGTCACCAAACTAACTGGTAAACAATTGTTGTGGAAAAGAAGTAACTCTTACGGATTCCTAATCATAACTCTAATTTAAGGATCGTTTTTTAAATTCACTTTGTTTGGCTTCTTTCCTCTTTGTCATACGAGTAATTACAAGTGAGTAAACAGCAAATAAAAATCCCAAAACTTTAAGCCTTGAGGGAATGGGAATCAAAAGAAAAAGGAGAAAAAGAAAACAATTACAAAATCAAATTGAAAACTGAAAAGTATGATTTGGGTTTTCCAGAAATGTTGTGGAAAAGAAAAACTTTTACATGTTGAATATTTAAGGAATTGAGCTATAATTGAAGATTCAATCATATTTGAGCTAAATAACCAGTCAGTTTTAATGTCTTTCTCTGAAAAGTTATGAACTCTAGTAAAATCAAAATTCAATCTTCATCATATAAGTAAAATTTCTCTTTTCCACAACATTTTGTAAACTAATTGTATTCTTTAACTCAGATTTTTTTCTAAATTATTTAGCATAAAAAAACTCGAGAACATTTTTTCCAATCTTAAATTAACAGCAATTTTTTCCCCTTCTACCCCCTTCGTTCAAGAGATGCTGAACCAGTTTTTGTACTCATATAGCAAAAATAGTATGAAACCAAGTATAAAGTGAAATTTGAAAAAGAAGTTGTTTTTTTTTTCCAGTTGGCTTGATGAGTGAAGTGTTAAGATGGGTGGAGGAATTTAGTACACTAATGGTGGGATGGTGACCATTACGTATTTAGGAGAAAGGAGAAGAAACAGTGTTGATAAAAACAATCAATTAATTAGTGCATTGTCATTTAAAACATAGCAAACATAATCATTAAGGAACATTTAATGACGAGGCCATTTCTGGAAATTTGATAATTTTGCTCTGGCAGCAACAATTGCTGCTCTGGCAATATCGCTAGCCTTCACAAAAACACTAGGTTTTATTGATCATATGGAGAAAAATTTCTTCTAAGCGTAAAATAAGGGAAATTTGCTATTAACTCCTCTTTATAATAGAGAAAGATAGTAACATGTTTAATTTGCATTAAACTTCATTCTTTAAATTAAATTTATTGAAGTATACATTTATTAGTTATATTTTGTGTAATATAATTGGGAGAATATTCTTTATAAAATAACTTTATAAAAAAATATATATTTTTTTTACTTTTATGTACACGATGTATTGGATAATACTTTTTAAAAATTAAATATAATGATTTGCTAATTAAATTGCACTTAGGGCATTCAAAGGAGAAGGGGAGAGGGGTGAAAAAAATGAAAAAAACTGTAGAGGGGCATAGCAAGGAGAAAAAAAAATGAGGTGGAGATGATGTGGAGTTGAGGTGGGAGGTGATGAAGGCATAAGGCCATCTCCAATGGTGGGGGGGTGGGGGCTCGGGGCTCCGGAGCCCCGGGGCTGCCCCTGCCCCCCACCCCGAGCCCTGTCTGGTCGTCTCCAATGGCAGGGTTTCGAAATTGAATTAATTTCATTTTCTTCCTTTGCCCACTCTTACCTATAATTCTAATTTTAATTTTATTTTTAATATTAATATTAATAATACTAATAATTATTTTATTAATATAATTAAATTATTAATTATATTTAAATATTAAAATTAAAGAGAGTAAATAATCATAAAATTAAAATTGATACAAGAATATTGTAATTAAAGAGAGTAAAAAATATATAGCCACCACCAATATTGTAATTAAATGATTAATTTTTTAATTGTAATAAAAGAAATTAAAATAAAATGTTGAATTTAATTATTAATGATTTTTCCATAAATAAATTTAATTACAATTCTAATAAATTATTAATAATTTTAATTTTAAAAAAATTAAATTTTATTATATTAAATAATTCAATTAAAAATTGGTGACTACATATATTTATTAAATACTATTAAATATACAAAAAATATACTAAAATATTTTATAAAATAATTCAATTCTACAAATTTAATTTATTTAGGAGGAATTTTAATTTTATTAAAAATTACTTTAAATAATTAATTTTGCATAAATAAAAATCCTAAATAACAAAAAAAATAAAAAGAAATAAAAAAAGAGGACCAGTCAGGTGCCGCCACTTGGCGGCACCTGACTTAAAGAGGGGCGCATCTCTTCTTCCTCAAAAAGCCCACGCCACCCCGGGCTCGGCGCAGGGCTCGGCGCCCACCCCGCCCCCGAGCCCCCACCGCTGGAGACGACTTCTCCACCCAGCCCCGACCCCGCCCCGACCCCCCACCGCTGGAGACGACTTCTCCACCCAGCCCCGACCCCGCCCCGACCACGGCCATCTCCATTGGAGATAGCCCTGCATGCGCCCGCCCAGGCAATGTGTCGGCCACCTATTGTCTCCATTATTCTTTATCTGTATTTTTTTGTTTATTTTTTATATGTAGCCAAAATAATTAAAAAATGTTTTATTGTAAAAAAAATATTTGCACAAAATTTGTATTTATTTTTAAAAAACATAAATTTAATTTAATTAATAAGAAAGTTTTATTTAATCTTCTAAAATATAACTTTAATTTAAGAATATGAAATTTTAATTAATAAAAATATAACTTTAAAAAAAAAATTAATAACACTGTAAGAAGGGTTAAGTTTTTGTTTTAATTTATAATTTGTTTGGAAAAAATTAAATAAATTGTAGTTTAACAATTATATTTTTAGCTTTAATAAAAATAAGTTAATTTAATTTTTTAAAATGGAACTTTAATTTAAGAATAAGGAATTTTAATTAATAAAAATGTAACTATAAAAAAGATTTCTTTAATTTAATATTTTTATATATACGATTTTTAAGTCATTAAAATTGATTTAATTTAATAATTATATATTAAAACACTTGAGTTCATATTTAAACATCTAAAAAAAATACGATTGCATAAAAAAGGGAAAACGGTGAAAAAATCAATTTGAGATGCTCTTATCGAGTATTGAATTGAGTAGTCAAATTATTGCTTCACATTTTGGAAATCCTTTCATAATACTATTTACAAAAGCAAACGATGAGTTCATGAATCTATATATTTTTCTCACACAAATCACAATGCACAATGAAATAAAATATTCTCATGTAAGCAGCTACGCAAGCAAAGAAGGCATGTGAAGATAAAGGGAAGGTTGCTAAAATAGTACTAAATTGAATATATATATATATAATTCTCACTTTGAACCCAACCCACCATTTTTTATATATTATGTTGTAGACTTATGGAGTTGAGGTTAGAATTGAATTGACTTTCAATGTTTGATTCTGTTTCTAATACACTTTTGTCCCTTAGATTCATGTCAAGATCTTTTGTTATTTTCCACAAGAAAAAATTCCAGTCGTGGCAGCACCAAATAAATAACTATTCAAATATCGAAAATTAAACAGTCAAATTTTCATTTCACAACGCCTTTTTGTTGCATGCATGCCAATGCTATCTATATAAACTGGAATGCCAATCTCCAATCTCATAAACATCATACTCTTGTTAATTCACTTAAAATTTCAACAACTTTTATTCAAGAATTTAGCTCAACCACATATTTTGTTAATTTACCAATGGCCACAAGTTTAAAATCTGTCTCATTAGTCATCACATTTTTTCTTATTCTGAGCTCGATTTTCGTTTTCAACAACGCTCGTCCTTTGAGAAATTTGGTTGATCAGCATCAAGACTCCAATATTGATAGAGAGATCATCAAAATTTTGGATGATATGTACGTTCAAGCGATAAAAACGGGAGGCCCGAGTCACGGTGGAGACGGGCATGCAGCTACAAATGCTTTAACTCTAGGGGGAATCAAGAAATCTGGTCCTAGCCCTGGAGATGGAAACTAGTTCACCAGTTCTTTTTAACGTGATTTTATTGAACAAAAAAAATTAATTATATACTATTATTTTATTTTTATTTTGTTTTCACCATTCGTTAATCGTGATTCTTTGATTGAAATGATAAATAATGTATTCACATTTTCTTTTATTGATTCTCTTGTAAGTCCAAATATTTTGTCTTCTGCTCATGCTGCCTTGCAAATGAAAAATAATCGAAATTTAATTTCTAGTATAACTTTTTAGATGTAATTAGGAATCACCACAAAATTCCGTCAATAGTGCGTATTTTGTAGTTTTAAATTAAAGGCTATCTTGACTTGAGTAGTTGAGTACCTGTATCCACGAGATCCAAATGCTCAATAAATATGGTTAAATCACACTAATGGTTCATCAAGTATAGAGTTTTTATGCTTTCGGCCCTCATACATAATATTTGTGGCATGATGACACCGATCAAATTTTCGACGATTTTCCAGCCAAAATGGCACAATGTTCAAATCATGAGACATTTAACAGGTTACTTTCAACATTTTAGATCGTGTTACATTTAAACATAAATCTGACGTCTATGCGTTGCTGACGCGTCCCTCATGTAATATTATTGTTTCACATTCGTCCTTCAAAATTTGGCGTGAATGAACAATTAATTTTTCCTCTAGAATACCATGGGATAATGCAATTGCCATAATTATAAACATCCATAAAATTACAAAATTCAATTTCTTGCTTTAAAAAACTATGTTAATACTTAATAGGGTATGCTTCTCGTTATCATTATTTTTTTACAGAGTCATCCCTTTTGTGTTCGTTTTCCCACATTAAGTCCTACTATGGAAAATTTGTTTCACTTTGGACCTTTTCAAGCTGTCAACCGCGGCGCCGAGCCTCACATGACATGCACGTGCATATTCTTAAGAGCGTTTTCATTTGTTCACTATGATAATGTAACACTTAAGTCCCTCATAAGATCTGTTTGTATCAATTTAATCCCTGGTTTTATAAGAAATAATAATTTCAAATAACCAAAAAAAATCTTTTTTGTAAGGCCACAAGTAGGAAAATTATTTTATGAATTTGATGCACATATAACATTGATGAATTATAATTGACTTTAAGATCTCATCTCGACCGTATATGCAAATAATAAATTGAATAATTTTCTTCCCTTGAAATTTGGTGTAATTCGTATTCATTCCCCCGTAAATCATTATTGTCTCGACGTTTCCTGAGGCTTGCAAACCTTTACATATGTTAGCCCAATTAACAATTTATCAAACAATGAAATTAAGCTAAAAAAATAAAAAAATAAAAAAATAAAAAAATAAAAAAAATGAAATGGAAATAAGAAAGATGAAAAAAAAAAAAAATCAGCGCATACCCACCCACCCACGCAAATTCAACCCACCCTACCCCCAAACCCCACCTTCCCGTCCCCTCTCCAACGGAGGCGACCAAAATTGGCCGTGCCATTCAAGTAGCGGTCGTACCTCGACCTTTCATGGCCTTTTGGTTGAGGCCAACTTGGCCACTGCCATTTGGAGGAGGTTGCTGAGTTTTTAAAAGAAAAAAAATTCAGTTTATTTTTTATTTTTTTTAGTTATTTTTTAATTTATATTAATACAAATAGGTGAATTATTATTATGTTTTCTATTATTTTTATTATTTCTAGTTTATGTTGATACAAACATGTGAATTATTATTATTTTATTTAGAAAAAAATATTTTGAACTTTCGATTCTTTTTAAATGATGTTCATTAATTCATAAATATTATTTTAAATGATTTTTTTATTATTTGAAATTATTATTTTTTATAAAACTCGGGAACTAAATTGATACAAACAGGTTTTATGGGGACTTAAGTATAACACTATCATAGTGAACGGACGAAAATGCCCTCAAGAATATACACGTGCATAACGCCGCCGTCGACCACTTGAAAAAGTCCAAATTGAAATAAATAACTCGTATTGAGGACTAATTTGGGTTAAAAAAATACAAGAAGGACAACTCATGTAAATAATTAATGATAAAGTATGCAACAATTGGTACACTTTTAATAACATTCTTTTTTTTTTTGAGAAACACTTTTAATAACATTAACACCATCAATATTCTACTTGCAACAACCAATTAACGGCCAAATTATTTTCATATTTATTTATTTATTTATTTTGAAGTATAGTTCTACGGTCTATGTACTCGAATTAAAAGTTGAAATTTATAATTGGACGACCTTAGACAAGAAGAACGGCCGTCTCTCAGAAATATGACCTCCACTTTATGAAAATAAAATAATAACTAATGTATTGTAACGTGTTTTATAACAATTAATTAATGAATATATATTTAAACTCATCTTTAGATCTAGAAAATATATTTGGTAATTAACACTATTTATGAAAATATAAACCTAAGATGTCTCAGATTTGTAATTTGACTCCTGTCAATTTTGGAAGAGTCGCGATAACTTAGGAATATATTATTTGATACGTCCGTTGTACAAATATAACGTGACGCAACAAACATATTATTTAAATTAATTTTTACATATCCATAAATGGCGATGATGAAATTTTAAAGTCCAATTCAATACCCTTAAATTTAAAAACTAAATAGTAAAATTATACCACATCATCTATGCAACAAATAATTTTTCCAACTTAAAATACATTTGATTTAAAGATTAATTATGTTATATGAGGTCATTTGTTAACATTTATTTGCTGTTTTGTAACATTGATAATTAAATTGAGTCAATCCACAAACAAGTAATTATTCACCACTTTTAGGCACTATTATTAATTAGTCTATTACAAATAAAATTGTCACATGCTAAATTCTATGATAATATGGTCTCCATATTCAGTTTAATTTATTACGAGTAAAGTTTAATTCAATATAACTTCTAGAAAAATACTAGAATATGTTTCATAAAAGTTCAAAAATAATTGCATAACTTTTATATACAAAGATTACAAAACACAACCATAAAGCATATACGTGAAAGTGCAAATAGACTTCCAATTTTTACTTTGACCCAAAACAGAATTCATTACGTACTATTGTTTGAATTATAGAGTTATAGTTAGAATTTATCACTGCAAAGTTGGACTCTGTTTACATTTATTGTTTCCACAAGAGAAAAATCCATATGTGGCGGCATCTTACACCTAATTCCAAGTCAAAATTGAAAATTAAACAGTCAAAATTCCCATTTCACACCAACCTTTTCCTTGCATGCAAGGATGTCTGTTCTATATATATAGAATGCCCCATAATTTCTATCTCATAATACAATCTCACATTCTTGTTAATTCATTAACTAAAATTTTAATTTAATAATTTCCAAGAATTTAGCTCAATCATTACCAATGGCCAAAAGTTTAAGATTTCTCCCATCGCTCACATTTTTTCTTCTCCTTTTGATTTCGATTGTCGCTCTTACCGAAGCTCGTGCTTTGAGAACTCTAGTAGTTCAACATGAAGACTCCACTGACAGAGAGATCATCAAAATTTTGGCTGATTTGTATGTTGGATCGATAAAGACCGGAGGCCCGAGTCACGGAGGCGAGGGACATGCATCCACCAATGCTCTAACTCTAGGGGGAATCAAGAAATCTGGCCCAAGCCCTGGAGGTGGACACTAGTTTACCGACCTTTCTAAAATTTTGAACAAAAATTGACATCATATATTATTTATTTTATTTAATTTTCATTTCTGTAATTAGTTATTCTTTTGCTATAAATTGTACAAAATGTGCAAAAATAATGGGTTAGTTATTGTTTCTTTATTCATACTCTAGCAAGCATAAATGTAATTTTGGTCCTCTAATCTTTATCAGAATACAATTTTGGACAATTTATCTTAGGCAAGCAAGCTAGTCCTTTATGTTTTTAATGCGGGGAAACTGCATATTACTACCCTGTGATATCGAAAACCTGCAAAAAACTACCCTGTGAAATTTTTTTTGCACTAGACTTCCTTGTGTTTTCAAAAACCCTGCAAATTACACCCATTCTCCGTTAATCATTGACACCGTTAATTTTTAATTGAATTGCCTAAATTACCCCTTATATATTAATAAAAAAATTATATTTTTATAAACGGAAAAATGCATATTACTACCCTGTGATATCGAAAACCTGCAAAAAACTACCATGTGGAATTTTTTTTGCACCAGACTTCTTTGTGTTTTCTAAAACCCTACAAATTACACCAATTCTCCGTTAATCATTGACACCGTTAATTTTTAATTGAATTGCCTAAATTACCCCTTATATATTAATAAAAAAATTATATTTTTACAATTACAAAAACTCTCACTAATTTTTCTCTCTCGCTTCTCATATGGAACAAACAAAGAAAAGAAGAGATATTATGTGCGAAGTTTAAAAGATACAAAATTATGGGTATAGTATAAAAGTATAAGGGAGTTTGAACAATCGTTTAAAAGTACAACAATTTTTTGCGCAAACATTAAAAAATATGAGTTACTTTTCTGCAAACATTAAGAAAAACATAGAAGTTTTTTGCAAACATTTCAAAGCATAAGGAAGTTTGACGCAAACTTCCAAAAGTACAAGGAAGTTTTTTGCAAACGGTGGAAAACACAAGGAACTTTTACGCAAACTTTAAAAAACACAAGGAAGTTTTTTGCAAACTTTAAAAAACACAAGGAAGTTTTATGCAAACTTTAAAAAACACAAGGAAGTTTTCTGCAAAGACTCAAAGTTACAAGGGTATTCTTGTCATTTTGAATGAAAAATTACGTCAGGATAAAAAAAAATCGCATTTTTGGCGCGTAGAATACACGCGCGTCAAAAAATTGACGGAGGGCGACGGAATGGGTGTAATTTGCAGGGTTTTCGAAAACACAAGGAAGTCTGGTGCAAAAAAAATTTCACAGGGTAGTTTTTTGCAGGTTTTTGATATCACAGGGTAGTAATATGCATTTTCCCCTTTTAATGCTGCAATTTAAGGATTTTTGCACGCAATTTGGTCTATTACTCTACAAAAATCTTCGGAACTTTTCATATGCGTTGTACATGACCCGGAAAGCGTTTTCTCTTGTTTCCATGAAGTCAAAGTGACATAAAATTTTGGTGTCGTTTACTTTGTCGTCATTTTACTTAAAACAACCACCCAGAATATTCACTATATATAGGTAAATCCTTAGTTTCCAAGATAAAAAGCGTATCAAATTAGCTACAAAATTGAAAATTAAAGTCGGCATCAAATTTCAGATATGCAGCAGCACAAAAGACTCAAACATTACATCGTAATCCTGACAAAGGAAGAACCTCTCTCGAGAATCGAGTCCTCTTTCCGTATAGTAGTAATTAACGGTTCCATGATCAATTGGGAAGATTCTTTTTATACATTTTTTTTTAATTTCTAGCGAAAAAGCGCTTTGTTATGTTAAATCAAAATGACATAATAAAGAGAAATAAAGAGATACAAGTGAGCAAGAGACATTAGCAATGGACCAAAATTGCGTGCAATTATCCAAAAATTGTAGAACTAAAAACATAAAGAACTAACTTTACTCGCAAAAGAAAACTTTGTCAAGAAATTGCATTCTACAAGAAATTGCATTCTAATAGAGGTAAAGGGCAAAATATACATTTTACTGGTCATTTTAAGCGACATACGTGGCTATTGAAGTGGCAAATGATAAAAAAAAAAATTTGTGTGCCGTGTGGATGCCAGGTGAGCAAGAGACGCAATTTTTTTTGTCATGTGCATCACACGTGTCCATATTTGGAGCAATGGAACAAATTGCGCGCAAAGATACTAAAATAGCAGTCATTAAAAACATAAAGGACCAACGTGCTTGTCGAAGAAAAAACTATCCCAACATCGTCACCTAATAAAATTAAAGGACAAGGAATGCATTTTCGTCAATATATATATATATAAGTCTCAACTTGCTTTGTGCCTGGAGTTGTTGGATGGTATAACAAATATGAGCTAATGCGAATTTATCCTCATGTGTAATATGAATAATATTCATCTTACCCTTTGTGATTTGAAAAAAAAAAATATTCTATCCATGTGAAAAAATTTTTAAAAAAATTTAGCCCCTTCAATTGGGGAGTGTAACTTATTAACTGAAATTGAGAGTAGATATGAAAAGTATTTTCGTAACATTGGGGGTATGTGTAACAATTATTATAACACAAGGTATAAAGTGCCACATATATTATGACACAGTGGATAAAATGTCACATATAAGGGCATCTCCAATGCTTAAGGGGGAGGGAGAGTGGATGAGGGAGGAAAAAAATGAAGTGATCTTCACTGATGAGGGGGGAAGGGGATAGAGGTGGGTGGGGAGGTCTTCTCCCACCTCCTGGATGGGTGGAGAGGTGGGTGGGTGACCCTCGCCACCCATATCGGGGGTGGGCATGTGGACTACATGCTTTCCTTATTTTTTTTTTATTTTAACTTTATTTTGTTATTTAATTACTTTATTTTATAATAACAATTATTATTAATTTTATTTTTAAAAAAAAGTCTTAACATTAATTTAATTTTATTACTTTTATAATTGTAACTTTTAATTAATAAACTTAACATTAATGTTTAAAATTTAATAACATTGTAAGAAAATTTAGTTTGTCTATCATTTTAAATTTTACAAATTTAACTTTAATTTGTGTTAATTTAGAATAATGTAATTAAAAACGATTTATGAAAATTAAATACATTGAAATTAAATACGATCTATTATTAATATTATTATTAAGAAATATGAAAATTGGAATTAATTGAAATGAGGAGACTGAATTACTGGAGATGACTATAAAAAGAGGACTGGAGAGGCGAAGGGGAGTCTGAGGTGAAAGAGTGGAGGGGGATCACTAGAGATGGTCTATGAGGGGTAGCTTTGTCAACTCATATTTTTTGAAGTATAAAAATGCAGGAGTCAATATGAAACTTTTATAAGGTTATAGATGAAAAAGTGTTATTTTTCAAATTATAGGGGGGTAAATTGAACAATATGCATACTATATGGGGTAAATTGTCATTAACTCTTGCAAATATAATTTCTTATGATTAAAACTCCAATTTATTGAATTTTACTGCCTTTTTATAGGCTTTCACTTTATCTTGTTATTATATCTATTGTTATTTTTTTTTTTTGTACATATGAATAAATGAATACAAATATAAAATGAATGTTATTAAAATAATATCAGGAAATTACAATGAAGGAAAATTTCATTAGATTAAAATTTAATAATTTCAAATAATTCAATTTATAAAACTTTAAATGTATTTAACATTCTCAATTGTCACTTTCTTTCATAAAAAGAAAGAAAAAAGAAAAAAGAAAAAAGTTGCAGTATATATATATATATAATACAAATAAATTTATTGAGTGTATCCACTATCAATCATATCATCCTCTGCATAAATTCCCTTTGCTGTGCTCACTGCCGCATATTGAACCCAGAAACAAATGAGCAGCTCAAAGGACGGGGCTTCTGACGGCGCCGCCGCCGTCATCACCACCAGCAAAACCGTAGAAGACGACGCGGTTGATTCAATCTTGTTTGAAGAAGGTGAAAAGGTCCTTACTTTTCATGGACACTGCCTATATGACGCCAAGGTAAGGTTTATTTATTTCAATTTCATTTAATTATATGAAAAAGTTCAACTCTCAGATATGTTTGTTTGTTAATATGATTTCATATGAATTCTGTTTCAGTGGAGGGTTTTTTTTTTTATTTTTTTTTATTTTTGTGTGTCTGATATGATGTGATTGAATGTGGCTTAAACCATGGTGTAAAATTTCATTTTCGTGGTATGTTTCGATCAGATAAATATTAGAATCGGGGAAATGTTTGGAAAAATTGCAAATCAAATAAATATGCTGAAGCATAAACTCTTTTTTTCTATGTTTTTGTTTCGATTGACGCAAAACAAAAACTTTTCAGTGGTTTCCGGAGAAAAGTATGGAAATTTAATCCATGGCTCAAACCACTGGAGTTATTAATTTTAGCATGTCCAATGACCATGACCTTACATGTAACCCTTTTGTAATTTCCTTGAATAGCCTTCTTCCTATATAGAACACATGACGACCCAGTGGCTTTTATACTTCATTCTTTGCTTCTTTCTTTCATTGTTGTTGTTGTTGTTGTTGCCTTCTTTTTTTTTAATACATACATACCATAAGTTGCTGTAATTTGTGGGGATGCTAAAGAAACCGATATAATTTATACAATAAGTGGTAACTAACTTGAAGAAAATGTTAAAGGTGAGGCCTAGAGAAAGTGACGTTTCTTGATTCATCGAGTCTTAGAGTGTGTTAAAAGCCATCATTAGATTAAATTGAAGGTTAAGGTGCTTTACGAGCAATTTGTTGAATTTGGAACTAAATTGCTTATATTTGGTTATGGAGTTTGAATAAAGTTCTTGATTTTAATGCCTAGAGTCTACACATGATAATTTCCAATTTTCGGACATGGACATGGTCTACACATAATTATGTACAAATTTGAGAAACTAATTGTGAGAATGCTCTTAAGATTTTACACTGGAGAGAACATGAAAGAAACTATTGTAATGTATTTTCAAAAAATAAATTAATATCTAAAAGCCGCTAATGAATGAAGATTACCTTGTTATCCTCTTTGTAAATCTTAGTTGGAGCTCAAGTATAGGGACTTCTATAAACATTTTTCCTGATCTATTCCTATGCTCCTCTGTTGTTATCTTTCCTTTTTCCATTTTATAAAACTTCACATTTTCTATATATGTAATCTTGTAAATATATTACCTTACTTTTATTGTTTACATAAATAAAAAATCTCGGTCCTGATACTCAATCGCTAACTGTATTTCTACCTTTGCACAATACATTATTTAGCAAACATATTAACAAAATATTTGGAAACAGAAAAAAAACAAATATTAGATAACAAATGCAGATTCTCTATTGTCTGAGGAATTATAATGCCATGAAATATGCTTTCCCGAAGTACCAAGATACTAGGCATATTAGATAAACAATTTTCTTATACTTGGCTACAATTCTATCTATGGAGTGAGAAAAATCTCAACTATGAATTTCTTTTGTTGGATTTGGAGTTTGGATTATTTTGTAAAACCGATGACGCATTCCTTTTTAGTTTAGCTTATTGTTTTCACAATTCTGTCTCTTATATGATGTGTTTATGTGGAGACTAGGTACAAAAGGTTGAATTCCTTCTTGATCGATGGAGGTATTACATCCATTATATGGTAAGTGTATTTTCCCGAGAGTAGAAGATATTGCTATTTTTGTGGCATTCTGACTTCTAGTAATAAAATGAATTTCTGCTCTTTGCTGATCTTTTGTCATTTTCTTTTTCAGGGATGGAACAATTAGTGAGTGCACGTCATCTGCTCTATTCATTCTGAGAACATAATATTCTCTTTTCCTATTTAAGTATTCACTATATTATCTATTGAGTAAATAATTTATGATGTTCACACTAGATTTGGGATTTAGATTTTAGCGAGGAAATTGATAAGGAACGAAAATTAAAGCATAATATTCTATCATTTGGTGCAAGAAACACGTGTTCTTTAGAATCTTTCTCATAAAATCCAAGAACCAAATTACAACAATCGTTATTTTTTTTTTAATTTATCGATAAAAGATTATGGAAAGTAATTTCTGATTTTTCTTTAGTTGGGATGAATGGTTGGGCGCTGAACGCCTATTGAAACGTACTGAGGAGAATCTTCAAAAGCAAAAGGAGTTCAAGGAGAAGCACGCCATGGAGAAAAATGCAAAGTCAGGGAATCAATCACAAAATAAAACTAAGAGTTCTATCGGTTAGATCTGTTATCTCTCATATATGATTATTAGTAATTTATTATTAATTTTTGTGTTACCGTTTCTGAGATGAAATCCAAGTTTAATATGATATTCTGAACCCATACATCTTCCAATTGGTCAATTCGTATTTTCTGAATTGCCATATCATTGCAGGGTTAAAAGGCAAGAAGCGCAAACAAAAAAACATTGAAAAGGTACATTCCTCTATTACCATCCTTTTCCATTTAAGAGTCAACTCATATAGGTATCAACTTTGGATATTTTTTCAATTTTCTCCTCATTTTGAGCAATTTCATGTGTTAAACAGAAGTGTAGCATTAGGAGCAGTCAGATTTTCAACTAGTTATTTTTTCCATGTTTTATAATTTGTAATTTCTTCCATGCTCCTCTTTTATGTAAAGAGTAAAAGCACTTCTTTGATTCTTATCATTAATTTTGGCTTTATACTGCTCCAAGAACGGCCTGTAGTAGCTTATTTTATGATGAGCCTTCATTCTTCTGTTTTTTTTGTGCAAATCGTGCATGTATGTAACTACATAAGCTAGTTCTCCAACATTGGATCAAAATAGTGGATCCATTTGAAGTTCTTGTAAGATTGAGTTTCTCTTTTGGTGTTTCCATATTATGTGAAGATTTTATGAATCTTATATTACCTTCATTTCATAGGAAAGTGCTGTGCCAATGGAAAAGCTTGTAAACATTCAAATTCCTTCTACACTGAAGCAACAACTGGTTGATGATAATGAATGTGTTACTCAGCTGGGCCAGGTAAGCATGCTTCAAGTATAACTGCTTATGAATCTCTTGCAATTTTATGTGTAATATTAATTGGTTTATTTCGTAGATTTTTATCTAGAGGAGTGTAAACTTTTTATGTTCTTGGTTTAAAATACTTTATTTTGGTCAAGAAGAGGCATGCTTTAAGGCAGCAACCACACTATTTCATGATCACGCCTGATGGTTAATCTTCTAGATTTGCAGTCAGTCCTTGTTATTACATTGAAAAAATGAAGATCTAAAGATAAATCTCTTCGACTTTCTTGGTGGCTTTAGTTTCTGTTTTGATGCATATGTTTGTGGTCTATGTAAGAACTTTTATATGTGCATTTCTGCTCATCTGTGGGCAGGTAACATATATATGTATGTATATGGCCAATTGATAATATATTTCCCTGGATTTTCTTTTCTTTCTTGCAGCTAGTCAAACTTCCTCGTTCTCCAAGTGTATTTGATATATTAAACAAATATTTCGATTACCGGGTGAAGAAGGATGGCATGTAAGTACATGTGATTTATGTAGTTATCTTTATGTATTTTCCATGGAAGTTTGTCTACTCTAAAACCAAATTTATATTATTGACTCCATTTTGTTTCCTATATGAAAGCCTTAGAGGAAATTTACTTTGAAAACAAATTGTTTGTCTACTGGCCCCCCAAAATTTCTGAGAAAATATTAATTAGTAATCTATTGCACTATGACATTCAGCATGTTCATTACACGTAATACGTATAAAAAGTTATTATGGCTCAACAATTTGACTAATAGATTATTACCAGCCCATTTAGTGTCTTTTCATCCAATGCAACTTTTAGTTGCTTGTTTTTATTCAATTTAAATGCATTGTGTAAGAAAGATTTTCAAAAATTCCTATTTCGTGGTATTTTATATATTTGATTTTTATTTGTTAGTTTAAAATTCTTTTTACTTATTATATAATAGGTGACTAGTTATTGATCATTAAATTGATTATAGAAAAACCGACTACGGTTAACGCATTTTTCTAAAGAAAAAATGTCCAAAATCTTGAACCACATATTGCAACATCAAGTTTTGGGCCATTAGTTAGTTCATCATATAATTTTTTTATTTATTTATTTCTGAACTACATAATATTTGTAAAGTGCCAACTTAGATATGAAATAGTGTTCGCGTACAACTTAGATAATTTATTTTATTAAATTACTTTTACATTTTGAATTCAATACATTTTTTATTGACAATTCAATGTGAAGTATTATTGGTTAGGAGGCTTGTGCAAATAATTAGTTTGAATATGTCGATCAATGAACTTCACCAACAAAATAGTTCGCCCCCTCGACTCTCAAGTCCTGGTTTCGCTCCTGTTTGGGCTCCAAATCCAAGCTTCTCTATTATTTTATGGTTTAGCTTTCTGATGTCTATAATGTGGTTACATTCTGAATATGTTAAGGAGTTACCTTCTCCCAAGCTATCAGGTTTCACTCCCTAATCCTCGAATAGCATTTGTGGACAAAAACATTTCACCTTGGCATATGAAACTTAAATCTTTTCGAGGAAATCAATGTTTGGAAAACTGGATAGTGCTTTGAACTGTAAAATTAGCCTAACCAGGGGTCACTGGTTACCATTTCAAACTTTTATCAGACTTTTGTCTTAATCGGCGTACATATGTTTAAAGAGTTTTAAAAAATATATGAATATAAATAATTTAACTCTTGAAATTGGTTTCCTCTTTGCTTTTTCCACCATATAGGATAGCTGATTCAGTTGGAGAGGTTGTGAAGGGGTTGCGTATGTACTTTGACAAAGCTTTGCCCGCAATGCTCCTCTACCCCAATGAACGTCAACAATACAAAGAAATGATTGCTGACAATATCTCTCCTTCGGGTGTCTATGGAGCGGAACATCTATTAAGGCTCTTTGGTAAGTTGAACTCTATATTTTGACAATCTTAACTATAAATTCATTGTACCTCTTCATTTAGGTTGCACTTAAAAACCAAATGGTCAATATTTATTGTCATTCTTTCAAATCATAGTACACATTTCCACTAATTATGATTCCATCAGTGATTCAGTGGGTTGATACTGATATCTGATGCATGGTAATTTTAACTATTCTTGCTCATTTTATGGTAAGCTACAGTTTGATTCCATTAAACTTTCTGATATCATATATAAATGTAAAAAGGTTGAAATATTTAGTTTCATATGGCCAGTTTGCAAGTATAAGGAAAAAATTGCGGAACCACCTACTTTTTCTTATTCGGTTCTGAACAAATTTTTTTCTTAAAACTCTTTAAAGTTTGCACTTTTTGAATAGTATCATTGTAAGTTCATCAAGGAAGCTTTAGGATATTCTTGGTTTCCAGTAACTGAGGAGATTAGCCTATTAGAACCACGTGGTTTCGTTCTTTGCAACAAAGCATCATTGGTGTTACTTTGAGCTTATTTAGCATTAAACTGAGAAAGATGATACAAACCACTTTAAAGTCTCTGACCGCTGCAAAACTTTTTTGCAATGTTCTGTGGTTTAATTATACGTGAAATTCTGATCCAAAGTCGTGCATAAACACTAATCAATACAAATTCAGTTGTTTGTAGTGAATGTTTTGCAGGCTATTGCTTTCATGAATATTTTGTTTATCATCTGTTATTTTGATTGATACCTTGTTGACACCATTGATACATGCCAATTTTTTTGTGATTGAAGATATTTTGCACAAGCATGGAAGCTAGTATATGTGATGCACCGGACATTATTGATTGTAAATTATCAAAATACTGCATGATATAAAATGTAGTGAAATAGGTTTAGGGTCCAATGAAAACTGTCAAGCTTACATCATTTGGAAATTTAGAATCAAGCCACTTCACATTTTATTAGTACTCATTTATAGTTTTTCCGTTTATCCAGTTAAATTGCCTGAGTTGCTCAATGAAATGAATATTGAAATGAAGACATTGATGGAGCTGCAGCAGAAATTGGTAGACGTCCTCAGGTAATATGATCCAATATCTTAAATGTTCATTTAATAATCGCCTGAAGTTAGCGGGTTTATTTTTTCCAAAAGGTTGACTTTAAATCTACGTATTTTATTAATTAATTTGATCTCGGTTTTTGTTTATAAAATGGGATGTTGATTGTAGTTCTCAATGTATTGTTCTTTGCTCATCTTCCGATTCAGGTTTTTGCAGACCAACCAAAGTACATTTTTCATTTCGAATTATCAGACATCAGAAGGGGTTTCCAATGCCGTTGAGAGAGAGGATAACTAGTTATTATCTATGAAAAATGCTATTTGACCTTTATTCATTTAACTGGTTTGAGGTAATAATAATTTGTGTAATATAAATGGCAGTTGGCCTCTTATCTTATGCTCAACTTTCTGCATCATTTGCAGTCTAAACATACATAATTTCCAAATGTAAACACAGTGGAAATTATTCTTTATCCTGTTGAGTGGATCGATACTTCATGTATGTTTGTACTGAGGAAAATGCAAGACATTTCCTTATGTTATCTGTACAAAACTGCACTATGAAATGTTTATTGCATATAATCTCCCTGTACGATTATTTGGAACCTGTGAAATGGATACACATGTGCCCTTAGCTATTTTCTACTGAAGTACAATGTTGGTAATATATACCATGTTTGATGCATAAATGGGAAATCTACAATCTAGCCATCATGCATATAAGATAGAAAATGAGAGATTGCTAAAACTGCACATAAATGTATGCCTTCGACTAGGTGAGTTTTATGTTATTCAGAACCTAAAAACACCTCTGGCCTAGACCCAAATCCCGTTGAGCGGGTCTTGTCCTTGGTGTAGACCTACACGCGATATTAGTTTGAAGTTGAGTGAATCTAGGTCTTCTTGTGCAGGTCTTAGTCTTCTTGGATATGGGACAAGTCGACTTGTTTTGTGTCCGCTCAGTTTGTTTTTTACTAAACCAACTTGTATTTTGTTGGGCAACCAATTTCGTGACTATCAACCTGCTGTGTTTGGTCGACCTACCTGAGCCTAGTCAATTTCAGACCAATCCTTTTTGTGCCACTCGACCCGTTTTGTGCCAATTAAATTGATATGTTTTGTTGTAGATCGGTCAGTTGTGTGTCGAATCACCTCGTTTTATGTTGATTGACCTGTTTCATATGAGATTGACCAATTTGCTGTCGTCGAATATTTATTTTAGGTTGTTCCACTTGTTTCGTGTATGTCAGCTTTCTACCAGGTTTATTCCTTTTGAGCTGGTCCAGTAGCTTACTGACCCGTTTGGTATCAAAAGCTATCACTAGAAAACGGGTCGATTGAAACAAAATGGGTCTTAACCAGCAATTGCTAGACGATTTGGTCATGAAGATACATGAATATTTCTTTATCTCTTGGCTTCTAATCTTGTTGTCGATACTTTTATACAATGCTTATTGGTCAAATTAATTTGCTTTCTGTTGCAATTCTCACTCCACATTGAAAATCACAAATCTATTACGCTTCTGCATTTCTCACACTCTAATTAGTTCTTGAACTCAATGTACGTACGTATTTAACACAAATCTCTTGAATATATTAAACTAATTAATTTATGGTTCATTTGGATCGAAGAATTTGGAGTTATCAGTATCAAATTCATAACAACAATTTATAAAAAAAAATTAAATCATTTTGATTTTGGATGAATTTCAAATCCTTAAATAATTGTTTTGTTATACTTTCAATCAGAATAATGTATGTATTTAAAAGTCATCTAATATATTGGAGTTATCTGAATTTCTTCCTCTAAATTCCTCAATCCGGAATTCCAGATCAAGACTAAAACTCAAACTACATAGTGCAAGTCAAACTTATGAAGGTGGTACCTAATGAGTGCAACATGGGTTACTTCGTACCCTTTTATGTATTACATGAGTGATAATCTAAAACAGTTGCACTACATAATTTCTCCTATAACAGATCCCATTTTTAAAATTCATTATGGCACATGAATGTACTTCATCCCTTTTAAAGGAATATATTCACTTATGAAGTGTTGATGAATTCATAGAATTATTGTGATTAAGATGATTTAGTGGAACATTTGATTAAAATATACTTCGATTGGGATTTTGATTGCATCAGTGCTCCTTAAAATAACTAAAGGTTGATTGGTACGAAAATGTGTAACACCCATACTGAATTCGTCCCCTATAGAGCTGAAAATTCACTACATTTTAAATTCGTCCACTATTGCAAATATTTTGCTACGAAAGCAAGATATTGGCTGTGTATTGTGGACAATTTATATTGTGCAACAAAGAGCCGTGATTGGGGACGAAAAATATGTTCTGTGCTTATAAAAGAAAGACTTTTGGGGACGAATTTATCCATTGATGGACAGTACATGATAGGCCTGTATTTTCTTGAGGAAATCATACTTAGATTAAAAGTCCAACATAAAGGGCACCTAACTGAATATATAGTTTAATTATTAAGAAGCATAATATCTTCTCAAATAAATGATACTTGATCATCAAAATATATATCGAAAGTTCATGCGACGCGACGACTTTCATTCAATATATAGGAATGAGTAACTTGAAAGCATCCATACATGTGCCCCATGTTCTTGTTTAGCAATTGATTAATTAATAAGCTTCAAAGCATATTTAATTAATTATTATTATGAGTTCAGCTTCAGCATTCTATCTACCCTTAAGCTAGAGTTAGAAATTAGAGATAAGATGGATTACTTTTCAAAGCGCATAACCAAATTAATATGGCTTATAATTTTCTTAATGATGATGAATACAGTGAACAGCAGTGCACCAGAAGATCCCATAAAGTGCAGCAGCAGCAGTACTGGAGTACTAAAAAAGAAGTCAAACTGCACCATCACAAACTATATTGGTTCATTCCCCGACAGAAGCACATGTCGGGCAGCAGAAGCTTTTTACCCTACAACCGAAGCGGAGCTCGTATCAACCGTAGCATATGCCACCCTCGCCAAGAAAAAAGTCAAAGTTGCGACTCGCCACTCCCACAGCCTTACCAAGTTGGTTTGTCCTGACGGGGACGAGGGGCTTGTAATAAGCACAAAATACTTGGATCGCGTGTTGGACGTGAATGCTTCAGCCATGACTATGACCGTGGAGAGTGGGATGATGTTGAGACAGCTGATCAAAGAGGCGGCCAAGGCGAATATGGCTCTGCCTTCTTCCCCATACTGGTGGGGCCTGACCGTGGGCGGGATGCTAGGCACGGGTGCACACGGCAGTTCCTTGTGGGGCTTGGGGAGTCAGGTACACGATTACGTGATACAACTTAGAATTGTGTCTCCAGCTGGACCCGGTGAGGGTTATGCAAAAGTCCGGACACTAGAGAATGGAAATCCGGAGCTGGATGCAGCGAAAGTCTCGCTTGGAGTTCTTGGAGTTATTTCACAGGTCTTCGTCCCCTCCACGTCCCATATATTTTGTACATGTTTACACTTTCTCTCAAATATAAATGCATAATTTTCATTAATTTGGCAATTAAGGTTATGATCTTGAATTTATAGGTTACACTAAAGTTGCAACCACTATTCAAACGTTCTGTCACATACATGACAAAGAGTGATTCCGACATTGGAGATCAAGCTGTGAGGTTTGGCAGGGAGCATGAGTTTGGTGACATAACATGGTATCCGAGTCAAAAACAGGTAATCTACCGGATTGACAATAGGGTCGACTCATCCAACAGTACTTCAGGCAATGGTCTCTTTGATTTTCTTGGATATCGCTCTCTACCTTCACTCGTCCTCTTAGCATTAAGAACTAATGGTACGGTGGGTATAAATATATAAACATTATGACCTTCTAGCTCATGTTATAACTTGTTTCGTTTACTTAAACAACAAGTACGCCTAAATCCTAGCTAGCTAATTGGTATATATATATTTATTGTTAACAGAGGAAACTCGGGAGGCCCTGGAGGATATTAATGGAAAATGCATCGACGGTAGATTAACTTCAACTACCCTTAGAACAGCGGCATATGGACTTACTAATGATGGTATGTATGTAAAACAATACTATATATTTATAATTAATAATTTCAATATGAACATGAATATGCTTATTTATTATATATAGTACTAATTTTCATCAGGAAATTAAATTAACAGGAATTCTATTTACGGGGTATCCCGTAGTTGGTTATCAAAATCGGATTCAAGCATCAGGAACATGCCTGGACAGCCCCGAGGATTTAAGGATCACAACATGCCCATGGGATCCCCGCGTCAAGGGCATCTTTTATCACGTAACTACATTCAGTGTTGCGCTGTCTCAAGTTAAGAATTTCATCGCAGACATACAAAAGCTCGTAACGTTGGAGCCTAAGTCCTTGTGTGGTTTGGATTTGTACAGTGGAATTTTCATGAGATACGTTACCACTTCGAGTGCGTACTTGGGGAAACAAGAAGATTCTATAGACTTTGATATCACCTACTATAGAAGCAAGGACCCACTAGCCCCGAGGCTATACGAAGACATCTTAGAAGAAATAGAGCAGATTGCAATGTTCAAGTATAATGGTCTTCCACATTGGGGGAAGAATCGGAATGTGGCTTTTATTGGAGCGATTAACAAGTTTGAAAATGCTGATAAATTCCTCAAAATTAAACAAATATATGATCCATTGGGATTGTTCTCGAGTAAATGGACGGATCAAGTTCTTGGATTGAATAAAGATGGGTTGAGCATAATGAAAGAGGGATGTGCCTTAGAAGGATTGTGCATTTGCTCTGAAGATGTTCATTGTGCCCCCAAAATGGGATATTTTTGTCGACCAGGCAAAGTTTATGGAAAAGCAAGAGTTTGCGCTAAACAATACTGATTGAATAATTACTCTATCAGAGATGGGTTTGGTCGAACTCAAAGTACATAATTATTTGACAATTGTAATACACTTACTTTTTTGTGATTGAGTGTATTAATTTATGGTTCATTTGGATTTATGAATGTGGAGCTATGGATATCAATTTCAAAACAACAATGTATAAGACTTGTCAGAATCATTTTCATTGTGGATGAATTTCAAATCCGTAAGTAATTATTTGTGTCACGTTTTCAACCAAAATGATGTATTTGAAAGGGAAAAAATGTAAAATTGGTCCCGTAACTATTGTTTGCTGGCAAAAAGGTCCTGTAACTTTTTGGGCTAACAAAAAAGTCTTATAACTAACATATTTTGGCAATATAATCCTATTTCGGTCCGAATTGCCAATGTCTCCGCCAACTCACCAACCCCTTTGACGTGGAAAATTAACCCACTTGCTGACGGTCAGAAAAACTGCAAAACTGGTCCCGTAACTTTTGTTTGCTAGCAAAAAAGTCCTGTAACTTTTCGGACTGGCAAAAAAGTTTTGTATCTAAAATATTCTGGCAATTAAGTCCTGTAACTAAGTTAATTTGGCAATTTAATCACATTTTGGTCCAAATTGTGGATTTTTTCCAATCACCCACCCATTTCACATGAAAAATTAACCCAAACATGACGAATACTACCTTAGAATTAATTTAGACTCACGGTAATATAAGAAGGTATTCAAATAGCCCCAAAATTTACCAACATAACATTGAAAAACTAGAAAACTAGAATGATAAAATGAATTCTTATGAGGCACCTTATCACACCATATTGCCCAAAATTGCAACAAGGCACATGCAGGACAAAAATATATTTTCAACAACAAAATATTTTATTTTATTTTCTCAGGAAAAAAAACAAAAAAAAAATCTTAGATTATCTAATAACGATGACAAAGGAATTGCAATTAAGCTCAATAATTTTCTCAAAAGTAGTTACATGTAATCTCAAAATTACATTGAAACTTAATCTTGAGATGAAGATGAAGGTTATGTTAGAACTTTAATTGCATGTAATTTTAGTTACATGACTTAATTGCCAAAATATATTAGTTTAAGGACTTTTTTGCCACCAAGCAATAGTTGCAAGACTAATTTTACAATTTTACCACGTCAGCAAGGGGAATAATTTTTCACGTCAGCAAGGGCAGATGACTTGGCACGTTGGCAATATAGGCCGAAATAGGACTATATTGCTAAAATATATTAATACATGACTTTTTTGCCAGCTCAAAAAGTTACAAGACTTTTTTACTAGCAAACAATAGTTACGAGATCAATTTTGCAATTTTGCCATTTGAAGTCATGTGATTTTCTTCCTATAACACTGTCAGTCCAAATCAAGCCTAAAACTCAAATTCAAACTAAATAGTGCAAGTCAAATTCATGAAGATGGTACAATTTATTGAGTGCAACATGGGTTATTTCACAAGTTTACTTCTACTGAAGACTTCCACATGAATTTATAGTGTTTGAAACCTACTAGCAATGATGGTTATTATTTTTTTCCAACTTTTATTTGGAAATTAATAAATCAAGCAACAACATAATTTTACCCTATCCAGGTTGGAATCAAACACAATGGTTGTTCTTTCTTTAGTGTTGTCACGAACTCATCACTCGTGTCGAGTTCACTCGGTTCTACACCATTAGGAAGACTCCAATCAAAATAATGCAGCAAAGATGCCACAACCACTTGCACAGATTTGATAGCCATGTTTGTTCCTGGACACATTCTTTGCCCAACGCTAAAAGGAATATATTCAAAGTTGACTCCCCTTAAATCGATTTTCGAGTCAAGAAATCTCTCAGGCTTGAAACTAGAAGCGTCCTCCCAATTGTTATGGTCTACATGAATTGCCCAAGCATTCACTATCACGACACTATCTTTTGGAATTACGTAACCATTCACATTGCACGTCTCAGTTGCACGATGGGGCACTGCAAATGGACCTGGAATGTGAAGCCTCAGTGTCTCCTTAATACACGCGTGAAAATACTGACACTCGGATAAAAGTGATTCGTTGATTTCGTTTTCTTCAATAGCCTGATTGCGGATTTCCTTGAGAACTCGAGACAAAATTTCTTGATTTTTTATAAGTTCAGCCATCAGCCATATTGATGTCATGGTAGTAGAATCTGTACCAGCAAGTAATAATTCCTGCGTATTTACAAGACAAATTAATTTAGAGAGAGTTTTAAACGGATGAAATCGATGAAAGAATATATTAAAATAACAATAAAAAAACTCAATGTAAAAGCGGTTTAAATCGATAAAATAGGTTCACTCGGCAAAATTGAGGAGAATTGGTAACAACGGGTCAAATTGTTTAACAAATGGATTAAGCATGTAATAGAAAATGGATGAAATCAGTAAAAGACATGTATAACAGGTAAAACTGGTGAAATCGATAAATAAAAAAGCAGTTAAACCTGTGAAAATGGTTTAGATGGAAATATCAAGGTCAAGAAAGAAAAGAATTGATGTTGTCCATTGGTAAAATCAATGGGAAAATGGGTTAGATTGAAAGAAAAACGAGTTGAAGCAAAAAAAAATGATAAATAAAATAATTGAATAATCATATATTTTTACATGAAAAAGAAGTCTACTTTAATATAAACACTGTTGTATTAAAATAATAATAAATACAAGAAAATAAAATTTGGACAATACATAAAATTGGTGGACTTAATAATGTAGGTGAAGTTAAAAAAAAGATAGAAACTTAGAAAGTTGCTTACGGAAACTAATACGAGGACTAACAAGTTTTATTATCGTTTATATATATATATATTTAATATATACAAATTCTAATTTTTTCCATTATTAAATGTTTGAAGAAAAAGATTGATTTCTATCTAGCTAAATTCCTAACAGTCGAATATTCCGCAAACGAGTAAAAACTGAAATCAAGTAAACACGGAATAATAAGAAAAACGGATCAAATTGATAAAAGAACAAGAACAAAAAGATGAGTTAATTTGGCCAAAAAAAAAGGAAAATAGGTGAGAAAAAAGGTTAAATCCACAAAAAAATAAGTAAAATCGACTAAAATTGGATTACACATGAGAAAATGTGTGAACTGATTAACGAATGAGATAAAATCAACTAAAATTGGGTTAAACCGAAGAGAGTGGAAAAAATGATTAATAAATGGGATAAACCACAAAAAATAGGTGAAACCGGTGAAAGAACGAGTTAGAATAGTAAAAAAGAAATGGTAAACTCAGTGTAAAAGTGGGTGAAATCGATAGTCCTTTGGAAAGCACTTTCGAAATAATTACTTATTAAATAATCTAAAAAAATGCCACCTTCGTGCCATATTAATAAAAAAAGGTACTATTTAGTTAACAAAAACACTTATAATTGGCTTAAGAAAAATTGGGTTAAACATGAGAGAATGTGTGAACTGATTAACGAATGAGATAAAATCAACTAAAACTGGGTTAAACCGAAGAGAGTGGAAAAAATGATTAATAAATGGGATAAACCACAAAAAATAGGTGAAACTGGTGAAAGAACGAGTTAGAATAATAAAAAAGAAATGGTAAACTCAGTGTAAAAACGGGTGAAATCAATAGTTCTTTGGAAAGCATTTACGAAATTATCACTTATTAAATAACCTAAAAAAATGCCACCTTCGTGCCATATTAATAAAATAAAAAAAGTTACTATTTAGGTAACATAAACACTTATAATTGGCTTAAGAAAAATAAAGTCAGAACATAGAAATCGTTAAAATCGGTGAAAATAGATGAAATTCGATTTAAAATATATGATACACAAAATGGTAAAATCAATGGAAAAATATGTTATATAGAAGACAAATGAGTTAAAGCAAAATAAAAATGGTGCAATTGATAAAACAACGCGTTAAACGGGTAAAATCGATAAAAAAAGAAGAAGAATGATATCAACTAACACGGGATAATAAGAAGAAAAAAAGGGATCAAATCAATAAAGGAGCAAGAGCAAAAAAAATGAGTTAATATAAAAAAATATGAAAAGGTAAACTCACTGTAAAAACGGGTGAAATCGATATTTCTTTGGAAAGTTCTTAAAAAACTATCACTAATTAAAGAACCTCATAAAAAAAAAAAGTCACATTCGTGTTATATGAATAAAAAAGTACTATTATTTAGTTAACTGAAAACTTATAAATGGACTTGAACCAATAAAAACTCAAAACACTGAATTGGTTAAAACCGTTAAAAAATGGGTAAAATTCGATTAAAAAATATATGATAAAAAATAGTAAAAATTAATGAAAATGGTTTAGATCGAAGAAAAAAAAGTTACAGCAAAAAAAAATGGTGCAGTCGATAAAACAACATGGTAAACCGACAAAAATCTGATAAATTGATAGAAGTGAATGATATCGGCTAAACACGTGATAAAAAAAAGGGTCAAATCGATGAATGGACAAGATAAAAAAATGAATTAAATAGACAACAAAAAAGGTCAAATATGTGAGAAAATAGGTTAATCTGTAAAAGAATACGTAAAATCAACTAAAATTTCGTTAAATCGGAGATAATACGTTAATTGATTATCAAGTGAGATAAATCACAAAAATGGGTAAAATCGGTGAATGAAAGATTTAGTTTAACAAAAAAAAATGATAAGTTCAGTGTAAAAACGGATGAAATCGATGAAAGAATATATTAAAATAACAAAAAAAAAACTCAATGTAAAAGCGGTTTAAATCGATAAAATAGGTTCACTCGGCAAAATTGAGGAGAATTGGTAACAACGGGTCAAATTGTTTAACAAATGGATTAAGCATGTAATAGAAAATGGATGAAATCAGTAAAAGACATGTATAACAGGTAAAACTGGTGAAATCGATAAATAAAAAAGCAGTTAAACCTGTGAAAATGGTTTAGATGGAAATATCAAGGTCAAGAAAGAAAAGAATTGATGTTGTCCATTGGTAAAATCAATGGGAAAATGGGTTAGATTGAAAGAAAAACGAGTTGAAGCAAAAAAAAATGGTGTCATTGATAAAACAACAAGGTTAACCGACAAAAAAAGGGTAAAACCGGTAAAAGAAATGAATGACATCGGCTAAACAATTGTTAAAATCGGCAAAAATAGTTAAATTTCGATTAAAAATATATGATAAAAATAGTAAAATCAATTGAAAAATGGGTTAGATAGAAAGAAAATCGAGCTAAAGCAAAAAAAAAGTGCCAATTGATAAAAAATAACAAGGTTAACCGACAAAAAAATGGGTAAAATCAGTAAAAAGAATGAATGACATCGGCTAAACACGGGATAAAAAAATGAAAAAAATCGATAAAAGAACAAGAACAAAAAAATGAGTTAATTGGCAAAAAAAATTGTGAAATATGTGAGAAAATATGTTAAATAAGCAAAAGAATAAGTACAATCAGACTAAAATTTGGTTAAACCGAAGAGACTGAGTGAATTTATTAACAAATGTGAAAATCAACTAAAATTGGGTTAAACTAGAGAGAATGGATGGATTGATTAACAAATGGGATAAACTACACAAAAAGGGTGAAATCTATGAAAGAACGGGCTAAAATAACAAAAAAGAAATGATTAACTCAGTGTAAAAGCATGTAAAATCGATATTTCTATTGAAAGTTCTTAAGAAATTATCATTTATTAAAGAATCTAAAACAAAAGGCCACATTTGAGCTATATGAATTGAAAAAAAAAGTATTATTTACTTAACTGAAAAACTTATAACTGTAGGTGAGAAAATGGGTTTAATTAGCATAAGAATAGGTAAAATCGACTAAAATTTGGTTAAAGCAGAGAGAATGAGTGAATTGATTAACAAATGAGATAAACCATAAAAGTGAGTGTAATCGGTGAAAAAAGGGATTAAAATAACCTAAAAACAAATGTTAAACGCAACGTAAAAGCGAATGAAATCGATGAAAGAACATGTTAAAATAACAAAAAAATGGTAAACTTAGTGTAAAAGCAAGTTTACTCGACAAAATTGAGGAAAATTGGTAAAATCGGGTTAGATTAGTTAAAAAATGGATTAGTCATGTAATTGAAAATATATGAACTCAGTAAAAGATAGGTATAACCAACAAGACTGGTTAAATAGTTAAAAAAAAAAAAATGGGTTAAACCTGTAAAAACTGGTTTAGATGGAAAAAATATTGTTTAGATGGAAATATCAATGTCAAGGAAAAAAAAATTTGATATTGTTCATTCGTTCAAATGGTTGTTTTAGAATAATAATTATGTAGACATGCAGTGTTAGATTAGAAATACTTAGTAATTATAGTTCATTTTTTATTTTAAAGTTTTGGATTTAGGTATTTATATTAACAACTTTAAATTCTTGGTAACAGTATAGAAATAATTAATTGATGAAAAATAATATATAAACCAACTAACACAGAAAATTAGTTAATCACGTGCAACGCACGTGTACTTTTCTAGTTGTCATAAATGCGCATAGCCTTTCCTCTACTCCAAAAGTCAACCTTTCTCAAACTTGGAAACATATCAGCCAAACCAAGTTTAGAAGACTCTCCAATTATCTCTTGCAAAAATTTCATAACCTTGGCATCCTTTTCCCTTTTTCCTCCAACGCTAAACAAATTTCTCGAAATCATAACATTAGTAATGATATTAATAAAAGTTACGTAGACCGTGTCCTCAATATTCACAACTTTTCCTTGTTTTTCGTTCCTCACAAAATTCACCATCTCTGTTACCTTTGACTTTCTTATAGTCGATGCAGATTTGATAGCATTCGTGGAAAAGATTCAACTTTGACTAATACCACGTAAAAATCGCCATGTATCATTGCATTCTTTTGCCATCACTAAAGATGCATGATTTATATCTGGGATATAATAAGTAAACGATGGAAAGTACCTACCTGAAAAGATTCGATTACGGGTTTTATGTATTTCCTTAACAACATCGGGCGAGAGGGCCATAGGTTTTGGCAAGGTCTTTTAAGGCAACATGGGGTTTTTTTAATAATGAAGAAATGTTACATAACATGTGCCATAAATTAGGACCCGGTGGAAGGTTCTTGATGCCGAAAAGGAAATGGTTGATGAAGAACACGAAAAGGGATATTAGAGCTAGTAAAAATATAAATGCCATTTCCGCGCGCTTTCTTTAGTTTTGTTGCTCCATTCGCCACAACTGAAATGCAAATTCAACAAAAAATACAATATGTTAGATATAAATTCTAGGTATAAATAAAATTATTTCTAGTACTTCTCGGGTGTCATAAAGTTGTACTTGGTCATGATTTTCGTACTTCTAATTCTACGGCCACCTTCTCATTTAATCCGGGACAAACAGTCCATCATTGAGACAGTTATGAGATTAGAGTAAAAACATGCACCGACTGTTCTGTATATGAGATAAATAAATGTAGGGATTATTGTATATTCGGTGCCACAACTATAGTCCACTGGCGTTTCTACCCCATAACTTTTTCGGGCAGGCACGTTTGGTGCCATAACTTCAACATCAGTAGCAATTTTGGTTCCAATTGAGGCCCAATTTCAAATTTGCCCGAAACTCCCCCATGTGCGGGCGATGTGATATGAAAAATGGAAATTTTGACCATGCAACGTTTTTTTCATTAAAAAAAAAATCAAAATTCAAAATCTTAACTTTTCCTATAAAATTCACTAAAAATTCCCTTAATTAAATTTTTACTCGCCTTCTTCTTCTTCTTCCCCAAATAAAAACATTCAAGTAGCCTAGTTCTTAGTGGATGGAAATAATTTTTTTTAATGAAAAATTCATTAAATGGTCAAAATCCTCAATTTTCATGTCACATGGCCCGCACATGGGGGAATTTTGGGTCAATTTTGAAATTGGATCTCAATTGGCATCAAAATTGCCACTGATGTTGAAGCTGTGGCACTAAATGTATCAGCCCGAAAAGTTACGGGATAGAAACGATAGTGAACTATAGTTATGATACAAAAAATAAAATAATCCCAATAAATGTATAAAAAATGGGCGATACGACGAAAGTGCAACCCATTTTGAATAATTGGAACAAATATTTACGAGTGTCCAATTTTTGTGGGACTGAAATTGAAAATGTAAGAAGTAGCTAGATATTTTATGACATGATGGAAGTAGAAACTAGCCAAGGAAGCATATGTGAAAAGGAGTCTTACTCTTACCCAGCACTTGGAAAACTGTAGAGCACTGAGAATGAAGCAGCCGGAAATTTATAAACTTTGATATTTAATTTAATCTTACTATTGTACCTTTCCTAAGCCACTCGTTGGTTTAAAAAGGCCCAATTATTGCTGCCAGATCAATTCTTTTTAATTACTAAACTTTCCCTTCAATTAATAGAATCTTGGTTGACCCTTGACCCATTAATCCTTACTGTCTGTCATTAATTTGCAGACTTCTCCATACACTATTTGAATTTAAAAAATATTTATAAGGATAATGTCATATTTGTACCTATGGAGAGAGATATTCATTTAATGTGTTCAACTCATCTCAAAAGGGATTAAACCCTTGAGAAATTAAAAAAAAATAATAATAATGTCATGTCTGTAAACAACTAGACCAAATAATCTGGATCCAGGGCTTGAAACACGCGCCATTCTTAAAAAATAATTGTGAACTTACCCCATGGAGAAATTCTCAAATTTTTTCCACTTGCTCAAAATATTATAAAACTGACTTAACTCATAGGAAAAATTGTCGAGGGTTTTGTGCTTACCCCTATAAACAATTTTTTGTTTCTTATAAGATTTTAAATATCCATAAAAAATTGACCAAAATTGTGAGCTTACCCCTTCGAGGAATTCAATTTTTTCACGGACTCAATATATCAGGAAACCGATTTATAACATAAGAAAAACATTGTCCAGGGTTGTGTACGTATCACATAAAATATATTTTTGTATTTAAACTGATTTTTAGTATCCGCAAAAAGTTGGTTAAAATTGTGCCCCTTGGAAAAAATTTCATTTTCCACTGGCTCAAAATATTATAAAATTGACTTGAATCATACGAAAAATTGTCAAGGGTTTTGTACTTACACCTATGAACATTTTCTTTGTTTTTATATGATTTTAAGTATCCGTAAAAAATTGACCAAAATTGTGTGCTTACCCCCTTCGAGGTATTCAATTTTTCCACGTGCTCAAAATATCAGAAAATCGATTTATAGCATAAGTAAAACATTCCCAAGGGCTGGGTAAGTACCACTTTCAATATATTTTTGTAGTTAAACTGATTTTTATTATCAGCAAAAAATTTGTTAAAACTGTGAACTAACCCATTGGAGAAAATTTCAATTTTTCCACTGGCTTGAAATATTACAAAATTGACTTGAATCATACGAAAGATTGTCGAGGGTTTTGTATTTACTCCTATTGACAATATTTTTGTTTTTATATTTGTTTTTTGAGCTTACCCCTTCGAGGAATTCAATTTTTCCATGGGCTCAAAATATCAGAACATCGATTAATAACATAAGAAAAACATTGCCCATGGTTATGTATGTACCATTTTGAATATATTTTGTATTTAAAATGATTTTTGATAGCCGCAGAAAATTGATTAAAATTGTGAACTTACCCCTTGAAGAAAATTTCAATTTTTCCATTGGCTCAAAATATTACAAAACTGACTTTAATGATTAAAAAAATTGTCAAGGGTTTTTTACATACCCCTATGAACATTTTTTTTATTTTTATAAGATTTTAAGTATCGGTAAAAAATTGGCCAAAAGTGTGAGCTTACCCCTTCGAGGATTTCAATTTTTCCATGGGCTCAAAATATCAGAACATCGATTAATAACATAAGAAAAATATTGGCCATGGATGCGTATGTACGACAATGAATATAATTTTTGTATTTATACTAATTTTTAATATCCGCATAAAATTGGTAAAACTATGAAATTACTCTTTGAAGAAAATTTAAATTTTTCCACTGGCTCAAAATATTACTAAAATAGCTTGAATCAAACGAAAAATTGTGGAGGATTTTGTACTTAACCCTGTGAACATTTTTTTTTTAATAAGATTTTAAGTATCCGTAAAAAATAGGCCAAGACTGTGAGCTTACACCTTCGAAGATATCAATATTTTAACGGGCTCAAAATATCATAAAACCACTTATAACATAATAAAAACATTGCACCGGGCTGAGTACATGCCACTTTTAATATATTTTTATATGTAAACTGACTTTTAGTATTCCCAAGAAATTGGTTAAAACTGTGAACTTATGCCTTGGTTAAAATTGTGCCCCTTGGAAAAAAATTTATTTTCCATTGGCTCAAAATATTACAAAATTGACTTGAATCATACGAAAAATTGTCAAGGGTTCGTACTTACATCTATGAACATTTTTTTGTTTTTATATGATTTTAAGTATCCGTAAAAAATTGACCAAAACTGTGTGCTTACCCCCTTCGAGGTATTCAATTTTTCCACGTGCACAAAATATCAGAAAATCGATTTATAGCATAAGTAAAACATTGCCAAGGGCTGGGTAAGTACCACTTTGAATATATTTTTGTAGTTAAACTGATTTTTATTATCCGCAAAAAATCTGTTAAAAGTGTGAATAACCCCTATAGAAAATTTCAATTTTTTCTACTTGCTCAAAATATATAAAACTTACTTGAATCATACGAAAAAATTTCGAGGGTTTTGTACTTAACCCTATGAACAAGTTTTTTGGTTTTTTAAGATTTTAAATATCCGTAAAAAATTGGCCAAAATTGTGGGCTTACCCCTTCGAGGAATTCAATTTTTCAACGGGTTAAAACATCAGAAAATAGACTTATAAAATAAGAATAACATTGTCCATGGCTGTGTAAGTACCACATTGAATATATTTTTGTTTTTAAACTGATTTTTAGTGATCCGCAAAAAAATTGTTAAAACTGTGAACTTACCACTTGGAGAAAATTTCAATTTTCCACTGGCGCAAAATATTATAAAACTGACTTGAATCATAAGAAAAATTGTCAAGGGTTTTTTACTTATCCCTATGAACAATTTTATTTTGTAAGATTTAGTATCAGTAAAAAATTGGCCAAAATTGTGAACTTACCCCATTGAAGAATTCAATTTTTCCACGGGCTCAAAATATCAGAAAACCGACTAATAACGTAAGAAAAACATAGACCAGGGCAGAGGACGTACAACTTTGAATATACTTTTGTATTTAAAAAAAAATAGTATCCGCTAAAAATTGGTTAAAACTGTTAACTTACCCCTATTTCAAATTTTTTCAACTTGCTCAAAATATTATAAACTGACTTAAATCATACGAAAAATTGTCAAGGGTTTTGTACTTACCCCTATAAACAATCTTTTGTTTTTATAAGATTTTACATATCCTTAAAAAATTGACCAAAATTGTGAGCTTATCGAGTAATTCAATTTTTCCACAGACTCAATATATCAGAAAATCGACTTATAACATAAGAAAAACATTGCCCAGGGTTGTGTACGTATAACATAGAATATATTTTTATATTTAAACTGATTTTTAGTATCCGCAAAAAGTTGGTTAAAATTGTGCCCCTTGGAAAAATTTCAATTTTTTCACTTGCTCAAAATATTACAAAATTGACTTGAATCATACGAAAAATTGTCAAGGGTATTGTACTTACACCTATGAACATTTTTTTTATTTATATGATTTTAAGTATCCGTAAAAATTTGGCCAAAACAGTGTGCTTACCCCCTTCGAGGTATTTAATTTTTCCACGGGCTCAAAATATCATAAAATCGACTTATAGCATAAGTATAACATTGCCCAGGGCTGGGTAAGTACCACTTTGAATATATTTTTGAATTTAAACTGATTTTTATTATCCGCAAAAAAATTGTTAAAACTGTGAACTAACCCCTTGGAGAAAATTTCAATTTTTCCACTGGCTTGAAATATTACAAAACTGACTTGAATCATAAGAAAAATTGTCGAGGGTTTTCTACTTACTCCTATTAACAATATTTTTTTTAATAAGATTTTAAGTATCCGTAAAAATTAGCCAAAACTGTGAGCTTACCCCTTCGAGGAATTAAATTTTTCTTTTGGCTCAAAATATCAGAACATCGATTAATAACATACGAAAAACATTGTCCATGGCAGTGTACGTACCATTTTGAATATATTTTGTATTTAAAATGATTTTTGATATCCGCAGAAAATTGATTAAAATTGTGAACTCACCCCTTGGAGAAAATTTCAATTTTTCCACTGGTTAAAAATATTACAAAACTGAATTTAATCATACGAAAAATTGTCAAGGGTTTTGTACATACCCCTATGAACATTTTTTTTTATTTTTGTAAGATTTTAAGTATCGATAAAAAATTGGCCAAAAGTGTGAACTTACCCCTTCGAGGAATTCAATTTTTTCCTGGGCTCAAAATATCAGAACACTGATTTGTAATATAAGAAAAACATTGCCCATGGCTATGTATGTACCACAATGAAAATATTTTTGTATTTAAACTGATTTTTAATATCCGCATAAAATTGGTTAAAACTATGAACTTACCCCTTGATGAAAATTTAAAAATTTCCACTGATTCAAAATATTACTAAACTTGCTTGAATCATACGAAAAATTGTGGAGGGTTTTGTACTTAACCCTATGAACAAATTTTATTTTAATAAGATTTTAAGTATCCGTAAAAAATTTGCCAAAATTGTGAGCTTACACCTTCGAAGATTTCAATTTTTCAACGGTCTCAAAATATCAGAAAACCACTTATAACATAATAAAAACATTGCACCGGGCAGGGTACATACCACTTTGAATATATTTTTGTATGTAAATTGACTTTTAGTATCCACAAGAAATTGGTTAAAACTGTGAACTTATGCCTTGGAGAAAATTTTAATTTTTTCACTAGCTAAAAGTATTACAAAACTGACTTGAATCATATGAAAAATCGTCGAGGGTCTTGTACTTACCCCTATGAACAATTTTTTTTAATAAGATTTTAAGTCTCCGTAAGAAATTGGTCAAAATTCAATTTTTTCACAGGCTCAAAATATCAGAAAATCGACTTATGACAAAAGAAAAACATTGCCTTTAGCTATGTACATACTACTTTGAATATATTTTTGTATTTAAACTGATTTTTAGTATCCCAAAAAAATTGGTTGAAATTGTGCCCCTTGGAGAAAATTTAAATTTTTCCACCAGCTCAAAATATTACAAAACTGACTTGAATCATATGAAAAAAAATTCGAGGGTTTTTCACTTACCCCTAGGAATTTTTTTTTGTTTTTATAAGATTTTAAGTACACTTAAAAATTGGCCAAAACTGTGACCTTACCCCTCGAGGAGTTATATTTTTCCACGAGTTCAAAATATCATAAAATTGACTTATAACATAACTAAAACATTGTCCAAGGTTATGTACATACCACTTTCAATATTTTTTTGTATTTAAACTAATTTTAGTATCCACAAAAAATTGGTTAAAACTGTGAACTTACCCCTTGGAGAAAATTTAAATTTTTCCACTGGCTCAAAATAATACAAAATTGACTTGAATAATACGAAAAATTGTCAAGAGTTTTTTATTTACCCTTTAAACAAATTTTTTGTTTTTATAAGATTTTACGTTTCCGTGAAAAATTTGTCAAAACTATGAGCTTACCCATTCGAGAAATTCAATTTTTCCACGGGCTCAAATATCTGAAAACAGACTAATAACGTAAGAAAAACATTGCTCATGTATGTGTACGTCCCACCTTGAATATATTTTTGTATTTAAACTGATTTTTAGTATCTTTAAAAAAATGGTTAAAATTGTGAACTTACCCCTTAGAGAAAATTTCAATTTTTCAACGGGCTCAAAATATTACAAAACTGACCTGAATCATACGAAAAATTGTCGAGGGTTTTGTACTTACCCCTATGAACAATTTTTTTTATAAGATATTAAGTATTTATAAAAAATTGGCCAAAACTATGAGCTTACCCCTTCGAGGAATTCAATTTTTCCACGGGCTCAAAATATTATAAAACTGACTTGAATCACATGAAAAATTGTCGATGGTTTTGTACTTACCCCTATGAATAATTTTTTTGTTTTTAAGCTTACCCTTCGAGGAATTCAATTTTTCAAAGGGTTCAAAAAATCAGAAAATCACAAGAAAAACATTGCCAATGACTGTGTAAGTACCACTTTGAATATATTTTTGTATTTAAACTGATTTTTTGTATCCGCAAAAAATTGGTTAAAACTGTGAACTTACCCCTTGGAGAAAATTTCAATTTTTCCACTGACTCAAAATATTACAAAACTGACTTGAATCATACGAAAAATTGTCGTTGTATTTACCCCTATGAACATTTTTTTTTTGTTTTTATAAGATTTTAAATATCCGTAAAAAATTGTCCAAATTTGTGAGCTTACCCCTTCGAGGAATTCAATTTTTTCATGGACTCAATATATCAGAAAATCGAATTATAACATAAGAAAATCATTGCCAAGGGTTGGGTACGTAACACTTAGAATATATTTTTGTATTTAAACTGATTTTTAGTATCCGCAAAAAGTTGGTTAAAATTGTGCCCCTTGGAGAAAATTTCAATTTTTCTGTTGGCTCAAAATATTACAAAACTGCCTTGACTTATTCGAAAAATTGTTGAGGGTTTTGTACCTATGAACATTTTATTTTAATAAGATTTTAAGTATCCTTAATGAATTGGTCAAATATGTGTGCTTACCTCCTTCGAGGAATCCAATTTTTTTCACGAGCGCAAAATATCATAAAATTGACTTATAACATAAGTAAAACATTGCCCAGGGCTGTGTAAGTATCACTTTGAATATATTTTTTATTTAAACTGATTTTTAGTATCCGCAAAAAATTGGTTAAAATTGTGAACTAACCCCTTGGAGAAAATTTCAGTTTTTCCACTGTCTCGAAATATTAAAAAACTGACTTGAATCATACAAAAAATTGTCGAGGGTTTTGTACTTACCCGTATGAACAATTTTTTTTTTGTTTTTATAAGATTTTAATTCTCCGTAAAAAATTGGTCAAAATTGTGAGCTTACCCCTTAGAGGAATTCAATTTTTCCACAGGCTTAAAATATCAGAAAACCTAATTATAACATAAGAAAAATATTGTCCAGGGCTGTATACGTACCACTTTGAATATATTTTTGTATTTAGACTGATTTTTAGTGTCCGCAAAAAAATTGGTTAAAACTGTGAACTTTCCCCTTGGAGAAAATTTCAATTTTTCCACTGGATCAAAATATTACAAAACTGACTTGAATCATACGAAAAATTGTTGATGTTTTTGTACTTATCCACAATTTATTGTTTTTATTTATAATATTTTAAGTATCCGTAAAAAAATTGGACAAAACTGTGAGCTTACCTCTTCGAGGATTTCAATTTAATACGGGCTCAAAATATCATAAAATCGACTTATAACATAAGAAAATCATTGCCCAGGGCTGTGTACGTACCACTTTGAATATATGTTTGCATACAAACTATTTTTTAGTATTCGCAAAAAAACGGTTAAAACTGTGAACTTTACCCCTTTGAGAAAATTTTAATTTTTCCACTGGCTCAAAATATTACAAAACTGGCTTGAATCATACAAAAAATTTTCAAGGGTTTTGTACTTACCCCTATTAACAATATTTTTGTTTTTATAATATTTTAAGTATCCGTAAAAATTGGCCAAAAGTGTGAGCTTACCCGATATAGGAATATAATTTTTCCACGGGCTCAAAATATCAGAAAATCGACTTATAAAATAAGAAAAACTTTGCCCAGGGTTGTATACGTACCACTTTGAATATATTTTTTGTAATTTAACTGATTTCTAGTAACCGCAAAAATTTGTTAAAACTTTGAATTACCCCTTGGAGAAAATTTTAATTTTTTCACTGGCTCAAAATATTACAAAACTGAATCATACAAAAAATTTGCGAGGGTTTTGTACTTACCCCTATGAACATTTATTTTTGTTTTTATAAGATTTTAAGTATCCGTGAAAAATTTGCAAAAACTGTGAGTTTATTCCTTCAAGGAATTTAATGTTTCCACGGGCTCAAAATATCAGAAAACCGACTTATAACATAAGGAATACCACTTTGAATATATTTTTGTATTTAAACTGAATTTTTGTATCCGAAAAAAATTGTTTAAAATTGTGCCCCTTGGGGAAAATTTCAATTTTTTCACTGCTCAAAATATTACATAACTGACTTTAATCATACGAAAAATTGTCGAGGGTTTTGTACTTACCCTATGAACAATTTTTTTGTTTTTATAAGATTTTTAAGTATCCGTAAAAAATTAGTCAAAACTGTGAGATTCCGATAGCCCAAAAGCAACTTTAACTATCGACTTTGATCCGTTTTATGATTAATTTGTATTTACCGAAACAAATGACATCATATTCTTAATTCTTAAAAGAAAGAAATCACCTGATCAATATCACACATATATGAAAATATTTTAATTTTTCCTTGTCCAAAACTGATTATATATTTATATCTTATATGCATTCATCTAACAATAAATTCATGAATTTATTATATTTCATATGAATGCACATTCAACAATAAATATTGGCTTGTTTGTTTGGTGTTTGGGAGAGTAGTGGAGGTTTGCGAAATAATCTTGATTTTCGTATTATTGTTTGTTTGAGTATTTTAAAGAGTGGTTTGAGAAATAAAGTAGGTGTAGGTTTTGAAAGAGTTAGGTTGTAGGTGTAAGATATGTAAGACTTTATGTGAAATCGTCTCCGTTGTGTGATATAAATTGTATAAGAGATGTGTTACTTTATGTAAAGAGTTTGAATAGGTCATTTTTAGAGAGAAGAAAATTGTTATCTGTTTGATTTTTAATAGAATAGTTTGAGAAAATCAAGAAATGATAAATTTATTTCATAAAGTAGAATCATGATTGTTTTGCATCCCAAACACGAAATAATTTTGAGAAAAACCAAACAAACAGACCCATGAATGCTAGCAACCACTACATGAAAATAAAATTCTAGTAAAAAAATATTAAATGACAATATTAAAATTATACATATATTAAGTGACAAAAATTTAAATATTATCAGTAAGATGATTCCGAACGCCTTTTTTCAATTACTTTCTTGAAAATAAACAAATTACACCACTACGAAAGTTTCAAATGATTATTATGCCTCCTTTCGATATGCATGGATATACGAATACGCGCCTAACATTTATAGATGGGTCAATATTGACTCACAAATGACAAAGTTACCCTCCACTGATATAATAACACGCGGCGGAATGTTTTAAATTGTTTAACATAACATAATACAAGGAGGTAAATTGTTAAACACAAAGTATCACAAAGGGTAAATCGCTCAAACATATAATAACATATTGAGTATTAGTTAAACACTCCATGTGCCAGAAGACGGTAACATCTCCATCGGTGATTTTACTAATTTTGAAAAATTAACTTTGTCGCTAGTTATAGGACTAAATTTGTTATTGCAAGACTGAAATTAAAATGCATTGAAATTTACAACACCAAATGTGTTACATTTAAATTAAATGTAATGAATGTTAGAGGTTAAATGTGTGTCTCGTCTAGTTACATGACTATTTCTTTTAGAACACAAAATTGCAAGACTGTTTATGCAATATTCATAATTAAATAAACACATTTAGGCATAGAATTTAGATATTATACGATGTGCTAATTAGAGGGTGCATTTCTCGTAGATATTATGCTATGTGTTAATTCGCGGATGCATTATTCAAATGACATACTGTTAATAAAAGGCAACAAAAGAAAACCTAGAGAAAAGTAATTACTGTCATTCAACGGATCAAAATTACATAGTCTCCTTAAATACTGAAATACTAATAACTGACTTACACTAGTGACTCCTAAAAAGAAGGACAATAATAACAAACCACTAAAACAATAGAAGACTAGGTAAACATAAAACTAACCACTAGTAATATAATAAACACGTGACTAACATTCCCTCCCTTAAACTGAACATACTTCAGTTTAATTTGCAAACACCAAGTAAGTCTCTTAACTTCAGGAATGATTCTAACTTCAAAGGCTTTGTAAATATATCTGCAATCTGCTCTTCACTTCTACAATGAATAAGATTGATCTTCTCATCTTTGGTGAGATCACGTAAGAAGTGATATTTAACATCTATGTGCTTACTCCTGCCATGCAAAACTGGATTTTTGGAAAGTTTAATGGTTGAGGTATTATCACAATAAATAGACGTAGGTCCTTCTTGCTTGAAATGAAGCTCTTCAAGAATATTCCTCAGCCAAATAGCTTGACAAGCACATGATGTTGCAGCTACGAGCTCTTCTTCAGTGGTTGATAGAGTAACAATTGGTTGTTTCTTTGAAGACCATGAAATAACTCCAGAACCTATCATAAAAACATACCCTGATGTGCTTTTTTTGTCATCTTGATCTCCGGCATAGTCACTATCAGTGTACCCATATAATTTTCCAGCTACTTTCTTCTTGTAAAATACTCCAAGTTCACTTGTACCTTTCAAGTACCGTAAAATCCTCTTGGCAGCTTGAAGATGCATCTCTTTTGGACACTCCATAAATCTGCTAATAAGACTAACAGCATGCATTATGTCAGGCCTAGTTGCTGTCAAATACATTAAACTTCCAATGATTTGCTTGTACAAAGTGTTGTCCACTTTCTTTCCTCCAGGTTCTTTAATGAGCTTCAAACCTTTCTCCATTGGTGTGCTCACAGAATTGCAATTCTTCATCTTGAACCTTTCTAGAATATCTTGCACATATTTCTTTTGAGAAATAAAGATTCCAGCAGTAGATTGTTTCACTTCTATGCCAAGAAAATAATGCATCATACATAAATCAGACATTTCAAACTCAACCATCATGGATTTTTTGAAATTATCAATCATAGCCTTATCATTTCCAGTATAAATCAAGTCATCTACATATAAACATACAATTAAAATTCTCCCTCCAGCCTTCTTAATGTAGAGTGTATGTTCATATGGACATTTTCGAAATCCCTCCTTTGAAAAATAAGAATCTATACGACTTATACTAAGCTCTCGGTGCTTGTTTTAGTCCATATAGAGCCTTTTTTAATTTGTATACCTTATTCTCACTACCATACTTCACATATCCAAGAGGTTGTTCGATAAATACATTTTCTTGCAAATCACCATGTAAAAATGCAGACTTCACATCTAATTGGAAAATAGGCCATGCATTTTGGGCAGCCAATGCAATTACAAGTCTTACAGTATCTAACCTTGCAACAGGAGCGAATACCTCTTTGTAGTCAACTCCATGCTCTTGCTTATAGCCTTTTGCTACGAGGCGAGCTTTGTACTTGTCAACTTCTCCATTGCCTTTGAGCTTTGTCTTGTAAATCCATTTGACACCAATAGTCTTTTGATTTTCTGGAAGATCCGTCAACTCCCAAGTGTTATTTCTCTCAATTGATTTAATCTATTCATCCATCGCATGCTACCACTTTGGATCTTTGACAGCATTTTTAAATGCTATAGGATTACAATATGAAAATAAAGAAATATGAGTAACTGAATTTTCAAATTGACCAATTCCATATACCTCATAGTCCTCCATCCACGTAGGTGCACTTCGACTACGTTGAGGACGTGCACTGATGGGCTGAACATCATTTAATTCACTTGCTATTGGAGTTGTAGTAATTTCAGCACCTCCATTGGCTGTTGATCTCCTTCCTCATCATCAAAGCTTGCTGAAATATGATGGTGATGACCATTATTGCTCCAATTCCAAGTCGCTCCTCATAAAAAATTACATCTCGGCTAATAACAATTTTCTTGGTAATAGGATTAAATAACTTGTATGCTTTTGACTCATCACTGATTCCAAGAAAAATACATTTTTGGCCTTTATCATCCAACTTCTTTCTCATTGCATCTGGTATGTGGGCATATGCAATACACCCAAAAATTCGAAAGTAAGCCACGGTTGGTTTGCGTCCACTCCAAGCTTCATGAGGAGTGACATTTTGAACAGAAAGTGTAGGACTTCTATTTAATATGTGAATGCTCCAACAAACTGCTTCTGGCCAAAAACTTTTCGGTAAGCCAATTCCTTTCAAAAGACTACGCACCATATTAAGGATAGTGCAATTCTTTCGCTCGCATACACCATTTTGCTGAGGCGTGTAGGCTGCTCTAAGTTGCTTTTTGATTACCTGCTTCTCACAAAATTCTGCAAATGTTTTTGAGTTATATTCTCCACCACGATCAGTTCGCAAGCTTTTAATTTGACAACTTGTTTCCTTTTCAACAAGCACTTTAAACTTCTTAAAAGTTTCGAATGCTTCAGATTTTTCTTGCAAGAAATAAGCCCATGATTTTCTGCTGTAATCATCAATGAAAATTATGATGTAGCGTTTACCTCCGTTAGATGTAGGAGTTATAGGATCACAAATATCAGAGTGCACCAACTCCAATACCTTTTTCGCTCTCCAAGATTTGGTTGTTGGAAATGAATCTCGATGTTGCTTGCTTACAACGCATTCTTCACATACTTCTTTGGGGGGCTCAATATGTGGAAGACCCAACACCATATTCTTCTGCTGTAAAGTTTTCAAGCCACCAAATTTCAAATGCCCATATCTAAAATGCCATAACCAGACATCATCCTTCACTTTTGAAGAAAAACATGATTGGGTGGTGTTATGAAGGTATAAAGGGAACAAACGATTAGACGACATATTAATATGAGCAATTAAGCCCAAATGAGAGTCTCGAATTTGACAAACTCCATTTTTTATGTTAACCTCGTATCCCTTTTCTTGCAGCTGTCCAGCACTTTAGTAAATTGGTCTTCAAAGCTGGAACATAGAATACATTACTAATAGTATGAATAGAGTTGTCTTTGGTCGAGATTTGTACCTTCCCTTTTCCCATGACAGAGACGATAGAGTCATCTACAAACTTCACTGTATTCTGAAATGATTCATCCAATTCAGAAAAAGCCATTTTGTTCCCACACATGTGGTTATTGCAGAGTATCCAGATACCATAAATTTGAAGAAATTTTCTCCTTGGGATGACACGCCATCAAAAGGGAAACCTCTTCTTCTTCCTTTGTCTCCGCAAAGTTAGATCTTCCACCATGATTTTTATTCAAATTAGTTCGACATTCAGAACGATAGTGTCCATATCGATTGCATTGGAAGCATTTCACTTGGGACTTGTCACGCCGTTTCTCTTTACCTTGAGAATCACCAGCTTTGTTCTTTTCATTTTTGTGGTACCCTTGCTTTCCCTTCCATTTGCCTTTCTCATGACCGTCTTCTTTTGAAACAATTGCTGCCTTCAATGCTTGTTCCTCCTTATCTAGTTGGTTTATCTTTTGCTCATTAACCAACAGAGAACCTTGCAACTCATCAATTGATAGGTTGTCAATATCTTTGGATTCTTCGATGGAACAAACAACATAATTGAACTTTGATGTCATCGAGCGTAGTATTTTCTCAATGATGGTAACATCCTCCAGCTTTTCACCATGGATTCGCATCTTATTTGCAATAGCCATGGCCCTTGAGAAATACTCCGTAACCGACTCTCCTGAGTTCATACGCAACGTTTCGAACTCTGCACGAAGAGTTTGAAGTTGCGCCCTTTTCGCCTTCGCCGTCCCTTGATACTTCTTTTTCATGGATTCCCATATCTCTTTGGAAGTATTCTTGCAAAGAATAGTTTCAAGTATTGAGCGATCAATAGCTTGAAAAAGATAATTCTTTGCTTTGAGATCCTTCAACCTTAGTGCTTCCAATTTTGCTCGTTGTACATCGGACAAGGCAGTACCAGCTGTTGGCTCTTGCAGACCATTACAAACAACTGACCAAAATTCTTTGGACCTAAGGAAATTCTCCATCAACATGCTCCAATGATCATAATGACCATCAAAGCGAGGGATAGCAGGCTGAACAAAAACTTCAGAAGCCATTATTGATTGCTGCTGCAAATATGACTAGATTTATAACACTCACTGTTTCAATCTACCCACTTTTCTCTTGTTGTGGCTCTGGTACCACTGTTAATAAAAGGCAACAAAAGAAAACATAGAGAAAGTAATTTCTATCATTCAACGGATCAAAATTACATAGTCTCCTTAAATACTGAAATACTAATAACTGACTTACACTAGTGACTCCTAAAAAGGACAATAATAACAAACCATTAAAATAATAGAAGACTAGGTAAACATAAAACTAACCACTAGTAATATAATAAACACGTGACTAACACATACATCGCTGGGGTGGATTTATTCAATGGGGGCCCCTCCCCCCTCCGAAATTTCTGAAAAAATATATGGAATATGTAGGGCCTGTTTGTTTGGGGTTTCCCAGAATTTTTTCGTGTTTGGGAAACATGTTTTCTATTTTTCGAAATAAATTTTTTATCCATTAATTTTCTCAAGCTACTCTCTCAAAAGTCAAACAAACAACAATTTTCTAATCTCTAAACAAAACCTATACAAACTCTACTTTGATTTGACATAAAGCAACTTATCTCTTACACAATTTATCTCACATAACAAACATGATTTGACATAAAGTCTTACACATCTTACACCTACAACCCAACTCTTCCAAAAAAACCTACACCTACTTTATTTCTCAAACATTTCTCTCAAAACTCAAACAAACAACATTACGCAAATCGAGATTATTTCACAAACCTCCACTACTCTCCCAAACTACTTTTCCAAACGCCAAACAAACAGGCCCGTAATCTTTTGTAGTTTATTATCCACGTCAGTTTAATTTTTATGATGAGACTGAAGTTGGGCTTATTAACTGAAAGCTAAAGTTGTACAAATTAGTCGACATACTTTGAATTGGGCTTATTATACTAAAGAACTATTGAATAATAATAAACAAATTAATTGTACCTTGAATCTCCTTTATGATGTATGTTGTCGAAAATAGTATAGTAATATATATATTATTATTTATTAGTTATTTTTTGGATTTCTTTTATTTTTCTTTAGATTACGACTTATTTATTGAAAATTAATTCTGGGAAGCCAATTACCATAAATGCATTTCTCTTAAAATATATATATATATATATATATTTTTTCAAAATTTGATATTGATTCTATCAATTGGAGGTATTTTTGTTTCATGAATGCAAACCTTTGCAGTATTTTGTGCATGGTTTATTGATATCCTAAATCTAACCAAGTCACAGCCCTTCATTGAATGCAAAAGCCAAAAGGACGGACAGTAGAAATTCTCGTCACAAATTAATTTTCACAAATGAAACTAAATAACCACCAAGTTATTTAAACAGTTAATTAATTGCCTATGCAAAATTATAAATCATTAATTAATTATTCAATTGCATTTTCCTCAAGCAATTAATCAAGTTCCCTACCATCCAAAATTTTATTTTTCTATTTAACGAAACATTTAAATTCGACATCTTAAAAAAACCTTTTTTTCCCTCCTGTCTTCATTCAAGCAGCTCCGAGTTGACTCATTCATTACTCTCACCAAAATTACACTTGAATTTAATCAACAATTCATTCCATTCAAATTACCTCACTAATAACTTTTAAACAATTAATCAATCTTGCTTATCCCCATTATCTTCACCACAGCATTCCTAATTGCGTCATTAGGATTGCAGTATCCTCCATTTCGAGACATGTAATTCCTCACCTCATTTCTCACCATCTCCTGCATCACATTCAAAAACTCCGCGCTGAAAAACTGCTTCTCTTGATCCACCAAAGGCAGCGGTGGAGGAAGAGACACATTTTGCGGCGGCGGAAGAGGGCATTGGATCATCGACACAGGGTTTACGGCTGGATCCAAAACAATTTTCGGGTTCGGGTTCGGGTCGGGTCTCAACTCGGGTAAGGATATCATATTCGGTTCTGTCACCGGGTGTGAGCTGGACCCAGGTAGCGATAGTGTCAGCGATGTGACCGGGTCGGGTTGACCGTTTCTGGGAGCGGGTCGATAAACATGGTGACCCGAGTCGCTCACTTCGGACCCTGACGGGCTAACCGGGTGAAAACAGAAGCCCAGACCAGAAAACAGACTCGTGCTCGGGCCCAAACTAACGGATCTTTTCAGCGGAGGTTGCGCATCCGGGTCGAAGTTATTGAACTCCTCCGACATGGACAAGGACTTGCGCTTGAGAGTAGAGTTCCAGTGATTCTTAATCGCGTTATCGGTTCGGCCCGAAAGCAATCGGGCAATCGTTGCCCACTTGTTTCCGAACTTGGAGTGGGCCTGGATAATCTTCTCGTCTTCTTCGGGCGTAAAAGCCCGATGTTCCACCTCAGGCGAAAGCTGATTGCACCACCGTAACCGACAAGATTTCCCGGATCGACCCGGAATCAATTCACTGATCAAAGACCAGTTTCTGGCTCCGTGCTTATCGACCAACCTCTGCAGTGACTCGTCTTCTTCGGGGCTCCAAGGACCCCTGATTCGGTCCATTTCTTTCTCCTGTTTTAACGCCGCCATAACCCTAAAAAAAATTCAAAAATTTTCAGCTTTGTTTGTATTCAGAAAAATGTGACCTAAAACAAAGAGATATTTGACCTTCGATTTTGTATGAGAGAAGGGTTTAGGGAAGGGAGGGATATTTATATGTAGAGAGGAAGAGGATAAGGCCGTAGCTGGCATGGGACACGTGTCGAATAGTGAAGGGTTAGAGGGAACAATTATGTAATCAGATTACATGAATCTCTCGGGTATTAAATGGAATTAGAAGGAAAAGAAAAAAGAAAATGAACTTAGTTGGGGATTTTGGATTACGGAAATTCAAAGAACCAAACATTTGGAATGTGATAAAGAGTATGAAAATGTCCAACATGAATTACATAACAATATTAAGTTCACATTTTAAAGTTTTGGATAATCTTCACATCTTGAATTAGTTTTTGAGGTTGATTTAGATCTAAGCCAATTAGAGTGGACTTAGCCCAATTTATGTAAAAAAAAATTAATATGATATCAGAACATCAGGTTAATGTGGGTCACCTTCTTTCGTGATGGGCTCCTCCTTGCTCGAATGATGAGATTTATTCTTCACCCACACGATCCGAAAAATCTACGTGTTGGACTCTTACCCACATGTCGCAAATTCTCATATTGAGACTAAATATCCACATTGGTTGAAAACAATAGTTAAGTCCACCTTATAAGGTCTTGGGCAAACCTTACCTTATAAGCTAGCTTTTGAAGTTAAGTTAGGCTCAAGCCATATAAGTGGATTTAACTCCATCTATGTGGTGAAATCTAATATTGTATCAGAGTCCAGATTAAAGTGGGCCACCTCCTTCCGTGATGGGCTCCTCCTTGTATGCATGATGGGTTTCAATACCTACCCACATACTTCATCCAGATAACAAAGACATGGGTTGTCAGACTTGGAGTATCATTATTCCTCCGCTTAACAAAGGCCCGGAGTGTCATTATTCGTGTGTTGAGTATTCACCCACATGTCTCAAATTCACAAGGTTGGGTTTTCATATGTCACGTGTTGGGCTTGTTTCACCCACACATTCTGCCCGCCCACACGTGAAGGGGGAGTATTGAGACTAAATATCCTACATTGGTTGAAAACAATAGTTAAGTATTAAGGTCTTGGGCAAACCTCACCTTATAAGTTAGCTTTTGAGGTTGAGTTAGGCCCAAGCCATGTAAGTAGACTTAGTCCAATCCATGTGGTGAAATCTAATATCTCAAGGTTGGATTTTATATAATGTCACGTGATGGGCTTGCTTCACCCATACGTGCGGTCCGCCTACACGTTAAGGGGGAGTGTTGAGACTAAACATGTGCCATATGGATTGAATAACAATATTAAAATCATTTATAAGATCATAGACAATCATCACCTCTTGAGCTAGCTTTTGAGGCAATTATATAACATGTGAAGGGAGAATCCACATCACTAAAGTTATGGCCAGTGTGAACGAATTTTTTAAGTCCTATATTTTTGGAGAACATGGATGATGTTAAATCTCCCTTCATATGTGATAATTGCATTGGTCGATAGCATCACGTGTACTTAACAACGTAGTGCAACGATTGTACTATATAGTTTCTTGGGATAGCGGGGGTTGGGTTTTGACTAGGCCAGGCTGGAGTGCAATACGGTGATTTTTGTGATATTTTTAGAATGAGAAAAGATTGGTACAAAATAAAGAGTGGAAAATTATTTTATCTTGCGCACTTGTAGTGTTCGATTTCGTAGTGTGGTAATATGCAGATTATTTAAATTTAAAATTAAACAATCATATTCTATATTTCGGGATTTATGTAATTTTTTTCACTATTATGATACTAGTACAATTTATTCGATTTAAATCCCATATTTTTTTTTAATTTCTATCAAACTACAAAAAGGTCATTAATATGTTGCAACTGTTTATCTTTGTTTACACATAAGATTAATTAATTAGGTGTCGAGCGTGTGTGAATATAAAAATTTTGTTCTAGTTGTGTTTGATTTATAAGTTGGAGATTTTATAACACCAAAATTTGCACAAACTTATATTGGAGTTTGGAGATGGCCTTATAAGTTGCTCCCATGCGCCTAAATAACATGAATCTCCTATAATAAAAAAATGAAAATACTGCAACTATACATTATGGATACTTTTTTGAAAGCTTTACACAGCCAGCGGCTGTACTTTAAAGGAACCCCAAAGTTTAGGCACATGGCCTGCCATAATTCTTCTCAAATTCTTGGCTAATTTAGTCAAGCTTTTAGATTTTAAAAAAGATAATGAATTCTATTGGTTACTCCTTTCTATACGGATCTACGGCAATTTGTACCTAATTAACAACCTGAAGTTCTTTATGCCTTTATTCTTTCTCTAATGTAGCAAATGATTATTATATAAACACCAAAATTTAGGTTATAACTTTTGGCAACAAGGTCTAAAGCTTTTAATGCTTTCATAGGTTCTAAAGTAAGTATTGATTCATTCAATTTAAAATAGAGTGAATAACACTTTCGTCCCCCTTATGGTCCGATTTTTTCACTTTTGTCCCTCTTAAATTTTTCGTAGAAGATAAGTTCCTCTTATGAATGTAGTGTATCAGATTAGTCCCTCTTAATTTTTTCCGGCCATAACATGGCGAAAACGGCCACACGTGTTTTGCACGTGCAATAATCGGAGGGCATTTTCGTCCATCAAGTAATATTAAAAATTTCTACTTTATATAACACTATATGTTGTTTCACTTTAGTCCTTTTTAAACATATATTTTTGCTGCAATAGTCCCTATAAAATAATACAGATTTTATTATTTATTTCCCCATATTAATGCTGCTTTTGTAAATGAGTTTTCATATATTTTTCAGCCATTTTTGGACCAATTTCATATATGAGTTTGCTTGTTATTAAATATAAATGTAATGAACTAATTAACCCATGTTACAAGAGATTCATTATATTTTTAACATCATCGTCACATTCAAAGTCAAAATGCTGCTTTTATAAATGTAATGAACTAATTAACCCATGTTACAAAAGATTCGTTATATTTTTAACATCATCGTCACATTCAAAGTCAAAACACATCCAACTAAAAAAAAATTCACCCTAAAAATTTTCAAATTTCCAAATTAGTCCAAAATACATCCATCTAAAAACTTCAAACATAATACATCCCTCCAAATTAAATCCAAAATACATATAACATACTTAAAACCTCCAAATTAAACCCAAAATACATAAAACACACTTACAATGTACAAACTAAATCCAAAACACATCTACCACAATACTTCAAAGTACAGCAAGCATACTCAAAGGTACTTCAATGCTGAAAAGCCAAAATAAATCAAAAGGGCCCTCCACCTTCAAACATATCAAACATACTTATTCCATTCTGGCTTCTTCTTCTGAGTTTAACTGTGTTGATGGCTGTCCAAGAGCTTCATCATGCTCTGCATTTCTTCTTGCTTTCTTGGATCTAGTGGTTTCCTGCAAACCCATTAGAGTCACAAACTCTTTGCCCCCCTTCTTAAACGAACTCTTCACTGAACTTGTGCTTCCAAGTGGTTGTACAGGCTGCTTCAATGAAACTGGATTCTTTTTAGGCTCCTAGCATATTAAAAGTTGTTTAGTATATAAAAAAATTACTGCAGGGACGGAGCCAGGAATTTAGATCAAGGGGGGGCGAGATTAAAGTGAACATTATTTATATTTATAAACTGATTATTTACAAAAAATATTATTTAATATTTATCATCAAAATTTTGGTGGGCTAACTTGATAAGGACGATGTTCTAAATATACTTATCGAATTTCATTTCTCTTATCTACCATATAATCCATTATCATTAGTTTTTTTTATCGTACTATTTCATATCAATTTAGACATTTATCGATCCTTGGAAATTTTGTTTTAGGAGAATCTGAACTAGTAGTTGAAGACGGATCACAATTATTTGCAGAAACCTCAAGATTATGAGAACTTTTTGAGGACAACATTTCTTGAAGTAAAAATCACTTCTCTTTTTATTTATGAAAAACCAATTTGTTCAAATTTATATATTAAATTGATTGTTAAAAAAATTGGATGAAAAATCAATAACCTTATTTATATATTTTTTTCTAGAACAACTTAATATATATAGTTCGTCTAGAAAATTATAAAAGAAATATAATTAAGCAAGTCATCGAACATTATATAAAATCAATTAGATTCATCTAATCTAAGTAACAAAATTAAGAACAAATTTAAATATTCATGAGTTGAAGTTTTGGAACTGTATCTTCTTATGATTAATCCAACAGATTTGTGATGAAAAATTTGAAGAGAGGATGACTGAACAAAATTTTGACGATAAATTAAATAGAAATTTATGCCTCTTTAAAGGCATGAATAAACTTCCTAATTCATTTTCCACTTGAAAGCAAAATTTGTACGGCTCTTTTTGAATGATTATAATGGGCCGGCTGACAATTAATAAATAACTTTGAAGGCTTGAATAATTGCACTAGGATGAAGACTTTAAAAAAAATGGAGGGATGAGGTAAATTTTTATAAAACTGATACACATACACTGATACTAATTTTTTTACTTTTGGCTTGGGGGGTGCCATGTCCCTCCGCCTCTGAAATACTGTAAGTTATGATTTATATCAAATTATGACACAATACATTGAAGTATGAACATACAAGAAGGTCTAAATTTGGGCATATAAAGAAATTAGGGACCAAAATGACAAAATCTGTTATTATTGTGTAGGGACTATGGCTGCAAAAATATATATTTAAAAGGGACTAAAGTGAAACAACATATAGTGTTAATATTACTAGAATGGATGAAAATGCCCTCAATTATTGCATGTGCAAAACACGTGTGGCCGTCTCCGTCGAGTTATGGCCGGAAAATTTAAAAGGGACTAATCTGATATACTACATTGATAAGAGGGACTCATCTGCTACGAAAAATTTAAGAGGAACGAAAGTGAAAATCATACTATAAGAGGGACGAAAAATGCTATTCACTCTTTAAAATATGTACGTATTAGTTAAACAACACAATTTCAATCTCTTCATTTGAGCAAGTGTACGCGCGTACAACCAAGGAATAAATCTTTTACTATCTTTTTTGGTTTTTTTGCATTTTGCACCCCCAAAACATGGGAAATAGGCATTTTGCACCCTCGAATCATAAATTTAGCACTTTGCACCCCCGAAATATGAACAATTCAGCACTTTGCACCCTTTTTATTTTCCTCAAAAAACCTAAGGACAAAATAGGTAATTCATTTTTTGATCTTTGGCACTTTGCACCCCCGAAACACGAGAAATTGACATTTTGCACCCCCGAAACACGAGAAATTGACATTTTGCACCCCCGAAATAGAATTAGGACTTAGCACCCTCGAATTAAGAACAACTCATTAACTTGCACCCCCAAAACATGAGAAATGGACAATTTTAACCCCCTAAACACAAAAATTAGCACTTAGCACCTCAAATTAAGAAAAACTCAACAACTAGCACCCCTTCGTTTTTTTCGGCAAAGTTGACTATCGGGGTAAAAAAATCCTACGGGCAAAATAGATAATTCATTTTATTTTTATTAAAATTTACAAAATACAATTATGAATACTAGAATATTCATCTGTAAAATCTATTTTAACATATAAATTTAATTATCAATTTTTCAAATGCCCTCAAAATTTCCAAAAGAATTCGAAAAGTTTTTAGAAAGTTAATACATAAAATTGGCAGAGTCATATCACAAATACAAATTTTAAGATGGAGAGAGAAATGAGTATTCTAGTATTCATATTTATATTTTCAAATTTAATGAAAAAAGAAAATGAATTACCTATTTTTCCCCTAGGTTTTTTGCTCCCGGTTGTCAACTTTGCCCAAAAAAACGAGGGGGTGCTAGTTGTCGAGTTTTTCTTAATTTGATGTGCTAAGTGCTAATTTTGTGTTTAGGGCGTTAAAATTGTCCATTTCTTGTGTTTCGGGGGTGCAAGTTAATGAGTTGTTCTTAATTCGAGGGTGCTAAGTGCTAATTCTATTTCGGGTGCAAAATGCCAATTTCTCGTGTTTCGAGGGTGCAAAGTGCCAAAGATCCAAAAATGAATTACCTATTTTGTCCATAGGTTTTTTGAGGAAAATAAAAGAGGGTGCAAAGTCTTGTATTGTTCATATTTCGGGGGTGCAAAGTGCTAAATTTATGATTCGAGGGTGCAAAGTGTCTATTTCCCATGTTTCGGGGGTGCAAAGTGCAAAAAATCCATCTTTTTTAAATAAACTTCTTGAAAGATTCTTCTCGAGCTTTGGTGAAGAATAAGAATTGGATAATGATATTCACATGGTATAGGAAGGAAAGAGAATGCTTCCTCCCCTCACGCCGTTTCTTGATTTTATGATTGCAGCTAGCAACTCCAAAAGAAGCATTCAAATATTCAGAGAGAAAAATGCACGATACTACCCTATGTCATGAGAAACTTGTAAAAAACTATTTTGTAAATTTTTTTTTGCATCAATTCCTTTGAACTTTTGAAAACTCTGCATAAAATATCAAATTCGTCTCTTTCCCTCCAATTTTTAACGTCACGTGTGTTCCACGCGAACAATGTACGATTTTTGTTTTTTTTGCATAATTTTTTCATCAAAAACTTCCTTTTACTTTTGAACATTTGCGCAAAACTCCCTTTACTTTTGAATGTTTGTGCAAAACTCTCTTTTACTTTTGAACGTTTGCACAAAAACTACTTGTACTTTTAATATATCTACGGGTAATTTAGACAATTAAATTAAAACTAATGGTGTTAGTAAGTAACGGGGTATGGGTGTTTTATGCAGTATTTTGAAAGTACAAGAGAAATTGATGGGGGAAAAAAGATCATCGGTACATAATTTTATGCAGGTTTCGCATAATACAAAGTAATATCTTGCATTTTTCTTATACAATACTATATTTTGGGTATACATCTCATGATCTCAATAAAGCAGATTACATACTTATTTAAATATTTTTTTACAACCGTATATATCAAATCAAAGTTTAAATCATAATTTTATCGGTTTATTGGATGCTAGAGTGCAGTGCCGTAGCCTGCACCTCCTGATGATTGACAAGTGTCACATTAAAGAAAGAAAAACAAGATAAAAGAAATAAATAAATAACACAACAAATCACTGCACAGCACCCTAGCATCCACCAAACCAATTTTATCCATATTTTTATTAATCCTTAGGCTTCTCAGAAAGTAATATTTGTGCAAACTATTTATTCCATCCCCAAAATGGTCGGTCTCTCTCTCCTCTCCCTGAGGACATATTCATAATTGACATGTTGGGCGATCTGAATTACTTTAGGTCATCTCCAATGGTTGGGGGCATGAGAGCTCCTCCCCCTGTCTATCTCGTCCTCGATAGTTAGGTTTTAAAAATTGTTTTTCTTTTCACCACCACTCTCACCATAATAATAATAATAATTAATAATAATAAATATTATTAAAGCTCCATTAGTCTAAAAAAATTCAAATTCAAACTAACAATGTTTAAACTATAATTTTAATTAAATTAAATTAAAATTTCAAAATAAAATATGTTTTGTTTAAATTTTATAATTATAGAAAATTTTAAATTTTAAAATTAAAACTAATAATATTAAAATTTTAATTTAAAATACAATTTTATTAAATCATACAAAAAATTTGAAAATAAACTTTTCCATTTCAGTTAATTTTTTTTTAAAAAATGTCTCATTTTAATAATAAGAATTAAAAAAAAACATAACAAAAAACAAAAAAAAAATGGAAGAAGCATGGGGCGCTACCTGCTTGGCTGCACGCGTCCGTGCAGCGCGTACAAGGGCCGTGGGAAGAACAGGGAGAGCCTTCCCCCTTCCCTCGCTCCTCCCCCTCCCCCTCGCCCTCCCCCTCCCTATTTAAGACCATCTTCTATTCTCCCCTTGGAATTGTCCATATGGATAAAAAATACTATTAACATTGATATCGAAATTTTATTAGTGAAAGTCGCAAACACAAAAAATATAAATAAATATAACTTCAATAAGAACTACTATGGAGTCAAACTGCAATACCAATTTAATGGAAAAAAATAGCATAGATGCACACGATATTCTTTCATATAATAAAATTAATTTATGATAGATATGATGCCATGAGATATTTCAACACGGTCTTTTATTAATTTTAGATAAGTAATCAGCAATGTATTGATTTTCCATCTTGTTGCTAATTAATTTCCTAAACCTTTACATAATAACTCTATTTGGGGAGTATGTTTCTTTGTAAGAACAAGAGAACGTACGATGAATTGTGTTAGTGCACATACTACAACCTGATAACAATAAGCTACTGAATATTGTTATAGATTACATTAATTATTATACTAAAGGATAGTCAATAAACTGGAAAAGAAAAAGAGAAAAGCTTAAACATCAGTCAGTCCAGATAAAAAAAAAAAAAATGACCGGAGGTGGTAGTGGTGGAACGCTAAAGTCAAAGATATATACAATTGCGCAATAATAATTCCAAAATGGAAAATATTATCAGGAACCAACTCTCTTATTTTATCTGATTTTACATAAATAATCATTGTCGCACCGCACACTAGTTTTTTCTCCTTGAATTTGTGGGTTGGAAAACACCTAAAGTCTTATTCATCTAACTACCAAAGCAGTGAACAAAAGTAGACATCTCGGCCAAAACCAAAAGATATTGTCCCCCCAATTTCAACATTCCCTTTCACCTTTTCTCTTTTCGTTTATGATTAAGCCCATTTTGGTCAAATCTAAATGTATCCAGTTACCTTTTTAATCAGATACTAACATTTCCTTTTGCTATGTAATTTCTACTTCTTCTTTCTGTATTTTTTTCTTAACACCTTAAACTTATTATTACATCGATTAATGTCATATGTATGCATCAAATGTAAATAACTTTAACACTTAAAAAGCTACTGTCATTTGTCCTAGAAGATATTCGAATTGCAATGAAATTTAAAAGGGTTAATGCTTATTTACCCTTATAATATGTACGTATAATGTTTTATTTATCCTCTCTAATTTGAAAACGAGCATTTTCTCTAACCCCCCTCTTGAAAATTTTAAAGAAGTAATTTACCTCCTTCCAACTAAGAGTGTAACACACTCGCCCGAAATTGTGAAAAGTGTCGCGTAAAAAGACAAAAGTACCATTTATGAGGTAAAACGTCACATTTATCATAACACAGTGGGGTAAAGTGTCACATTTATTATACCACACGGTGTAAAATGTCACATTTATAAATGCACAATTTTTTATTTTCAAAAACAATATTGCAAATACAACACCTAACTATGCTAGTTGTTCGCCAAATCCCTCCCTTCACATACAAACAAATTTAACACTTACCCACTTCATATCTTATATTTTTCCCACATCAATCCCTTTCTCTGTGGAAAAACTCACCACTCTAAAATATGAATGTGATAACAAATTCTCCAGCCTCATACCAAACAAATTATCACAAATATAGTTCAATCATTGTTTTACAAAATGAGACAAATAATTATTGAAAATGAAATTGCAATTTGGCCCCTATCTTTGGGTAACTAAACTTTTGAGTGTTTCGCATTTTTACTTATCTGCTTCGACATTTCGAGTTTTGCAATTCACAAACTTTGACTGTTAAGCGATGTCCACTAAGAAGTTTAGAAGGAAACACTCATAAAATATAGAAAGTGAAGTACAAGATATTATTGTCAAAAAATTAGACCAAAAGGTTAAGTTTCCTATCTAAATTACTTGCATTTCTATGTTAAAGTTCATATCCCTACAAGTTTCCCTTTCGAGGCACGGTAAAACACATTACACAGACACCTCTGAATAGGGATTCATATATAAGTTCGTCACATTATAGGAGACTAATTAGAAAAAGGAATTAGATTGGAATTATCTGGTGAGTTTTTAACTCTATATTATTCATACAAAAGTTATTTAACATATATATAATTTTATATCTTGTTTATTTTACATAAAATGGAAATTAGAAATCAAGAAATTTCATGATTTGGACTCTGAGCCTTTGATTTTCTTGGACAAAGGCTCTGGTGAAGAGGAAACTGATGAAATTGAGTCCAATTCCCATGAATCATTGGAGCTAAATGACATATCCACAACCCCTTTAGGGCTACAAGGCAATGACCCAAACTTCCTTTTTTTACTTGACTGAAATTCAACACTTTTGGCCACCTCTTCTATCACCCTAAGGCACTCCACCACTTTGTCCTGTTTCATTTTAAAGTTTTTTTTTTTTTGGGTCAGAAAACAGGAAATAATTGGCATTTGAGAGAAATAAAACCAATTTGTTTTATACTATAAATAAATATGTACATATACCTTGTTGATTCCAATAATGCCTATGAGTTGTTCTTGATACTCTACCACAATGCAAGGCTCCAAACTGCTTATCACATATAGCATTGTGGCTGTAGCCAATGCAGAAGGCAAATAGCACATAAATCTACCATCTGCATTCATTTAATATACAAGAAATTAAAAACAACCCACAAAAGAAAATCTTCAAGAAAATCAAGATGACCTTGAAAAAAAAAATGTAAAAATTTACCAGAAATTAAAGACAAAAGCAAGCACTCAAATCTCCCAACAAATTTCTTGTAAAGATGGTTCTTGAATCTTAGCCTTCTTGCAATGTAATCAAGAAATGAAAGTGGGGTAACTGGATTCATCTTCCATTCAAGAGTAGATAGAATCAAAATCTCCATTTTTTGAATTGTTTTTGACTCAAAAACATACTTAGATTCCTCCACCTATAATTAACAATAAACCAATTTCAGTATCAAAAGAAAATGCACATTTAAACACAAAATATGCATCAAGATTTGATTTTTCACATACTTGGAGGTCTAAAAGAAGAGGCACTTCAGTTTCTTCAACTTTTGCAGCCAAAGAAATACAACCCACAGCAGCTAGTTGAATAGTCCATGCCTTTTCTCCATAAGATTGAAAATTGAGTAAAAACCTATCAAAATAGTTAACTGCAAGAACTGCAGTGAGAGCAGAAAAAGAAAAGTACCCAATGACCTTAAGAATCCATTCAACAGCCTCATCTCTAGACTTGGTTAAAGATGGGTTCTTTTCAAGTCCATAGTACAGTTCATTTTCCTGCTCTTTGTTAAGTAAAGAGATCAACTCTTCATCATCATTCCACAAGAAATTGTGTTTTGAACACTCTATAAAAGATTCAGGGTAGTTGTTTATGATTTCTCCATTTTTATTACCCCAATGTTCTTCCTCACAATACAAAGCATCAAACAAGAATGTTGGAGAGTTTTGATGATGAGACATGTTCTTCTGTGAAGAAGAAAGTTTGAAGGCGTGCGTACATTATAGTCAAGCAAAGATGCAATTAGTGGTAAATGAATAGAGGCCTAGAGATTTGGTTTGAGCCATCCCTAAGTAAGAGAAATGGGAAGAAAAAGAAATGAAAAGAAAGGTGGTGTCTTTATGAGTGGTGATGAGATTATCGTGGACATTATTGACTAAACCAGGTTTATGAGATAATTTCTAGGTCTAACGGTTGACAACTTGACAATATATCACATCATCATTGTGAGAATACAAAATCATCGCAATTAATTATATGGTGCGTTCTCAGCAAAGTCTAAAAAATATTTTTTAGACCTGGTCTAGTCAGAATATTCCGATTATTGCTTTATGGGCATTGCCAGTGTAGGGTTGGAATCGGATTTGGGTTTATCCTCGGTACACGATTCCATTAGTTAACCAAATTTAGGTTTCACATGTATGATTGACTTTGGTATGAAAAAATTGATATGGATGGTTTTAGTAAAACCCTTGAAACTCAATTTGAATTGTGGAACCACTAAGGAGAAATCTTGAATTCGAGGGTCTTACCGTAGGTCCCACTTGGCTATTACTTTGGATAACTTGAAAATACCCTCGGTGAGGTCACACCATGGGATGATTCAAAACTTTTAAAAGAATGACCAGTCGTTTAGACCTTTATTGGATTAGACCCTGTTTGGGTTGGACCCGAATCTTATAATGATCCGATCTTGATACCGCACTTACATTTTGTAATATTTTGTAATTTTCCTTCTCTTTCCTAAAAGCAAACAAGAGTCTTCTCAACCAAAAATTAAAGCAGCCAAAAGTTGCATTGTTGTGCAGGCCTTTGATCTGAAGCTACACAATCTCTTGCAAATAGTCGCATATTTCATTTTTCTATATTAAGGTTAGACGAATACAAAAATACCTGTAACAAACAATAAAAATACAAAAATACCCTTTCAAGTTTTAATACTCCTATATGATTACCGAAAATTCCTTCACTTGGGAAAAATTGAAGGGTAATACAGTTATTACAATAATTTTTATATTTTTTTTCCCATAACCAATGTATAATCATCTTGTTCTTCTAAACCCTTGGGTTTCTTAAAAAAAAAAGTTATCTTGTTCTTCCCTAAGATCTTCAAGAAACAAGAGTTAATGTCAATTTACCCCATATGATCTGAATAATACTCCTATAAGAGGTGAATTATTAAGCAACAGTAGTTTATTCTTAGGCCATCTCCAGCCGAACCGGGGAGGCAAGCAACAGCCCCCCGTCGGCTGGAGACGAGCTCCCCCCCGATGGGCAGGCAGGCATCCGGGGGGAGTTGCTTGCCTGCGGGCAGGCAGGCAGGCATTGGTTATGCCTGCCTGCCCGCAGGCAAGCGGCCCCTGGACGCGCGCGTGCACTGCACGCGCGCGTCCAAGCTTCTTTTTTTTTTTTTTTTTATTTTAAAAGTTAATAAATTTAATTTAAATGTGTAAAAAATATATAAAATTTTTTTGACACTTATTAATTATGATTTAATGTTTTCTTTAAAAAAAAAAACTTAACCATAATTTTGAAAGATATAATGTTTTCTCCTTCATATTTATACTAGTTGAAAGTCACTTAAACACTATCTTCAAACCAATGTGGGATAAAAACTTGACTCTCCTTATCCCACATTGGTTTGAAGATAGTGTTTGAGTGACCTTCAACTAGTATAAATATGAAGGAGAAAATATTATATCTTTCAAAATTATGGTTAAGTTTTTTTTAAAGAAAACATCCAATCATAATTAATAAGTGTTAAAAAGTTTTTATATATTTTTTACACATTTAAATTAACTAACTTTTAAAACAAAAACTAAAAAATACACTTGAAGGATGTGATATTTTTTCTTTCCCAATATTCAATCTTACTAAAACATGATTGTTTGACCCATCTTAAATGGATCTATTCAATCATTCATTGTGAAGTACAATTATAGTCGCTAATTAAATTAAATATTATTAACGTTTCAAAAGAAAAAATATTATTAACAATGATAAAAATTATTGTATAGTAATCTATGTCAATTTTTTTTTTTTTTTTGTCACTTTTTTTAATTTATATATGTCTTAGTTTAAAAAAATATAGTATGAATATAAAAATATGACTTAATTATATTTATTATTATTGCAACTTAATTTAAAAATATAATTTAAAGATCAATTAATAATAATTGTTGTTGTTTTCCATTAATTATGCTTACTCGTTTTTTATTTTTTTATTTTTATGAATGCCTTATTATTATTATTATTATTATTATTATTTTATTTGTTGTTATTGTTATTGTTATTGTTATTGTTAAGTGAGAGTGGAGAAAGTTTGAGATTGAAATAAATATTTTGAATTGTTGATTCGGTTGGAGATGGCAGACTAGGCAAGGCAGACAGGCAAGCAGGGAGGCAGGCAGGCAGGCATGCATGAGGGGGCTATTGCCTGCTTCGGCTGGAGATGGCCTTAGATATTAAACAGGAGGAGTATATTATTAGTATTATTAGAGCTAATTTAAATTTACCCCCTATGATCGGAATAATGTTCAATTTTCTCCTTATGATTTAAGGCCATTTTCATTACTCCGGGGGGATGGGGAGTCTGTGGGGAAGGGGGAGAAAAAATAGCTTTTGGTAAGAAGGGGGAGGGAGGAGGGAAGGGAGGGGAGTGGAGTGGGTGGGAGGTGGATAACCACCTCCCAAGGGTGTGGGCGGCGGTGGATCCTTTTGGGGCTGGGCAATGCGCCCAACCCCATTGTTTCATTTTTTTTATTTTTTTTTTGTTTTTTTTTATTTATGTTAATTATAGTTATAAAAAATGTATTTTTTTAAAATCTTAACATTAGTTTAATTTTATTAATTTTATAATTTGTACTTTTATAATTTGTAATATTGTAATTTATGTACAATGTTTATTAATTGTTATTATTATTTAGCTCTGTTATCATTAATTTTATGAAAAATTAGTGGAAATATATGAGAATTAGAATTTTGTGGAATAAATGGTAATAAAGTTAATATTAATTTAATTTTATTACTTGTAATATTATAACTTTTATGTAATAAACTCAACGTTAATTTAATTTATTGTTTGAAATTTAATCACATTGTAAAAAATAATAATTTATGGAAATTAAATACATTGAAATTAAATACGACTAGTGGATTAAAAATAGAATATTGGTTACATAATTTAATTACGATAAATTAAATTAGAAACGATATAACCCTATCAAATATATATTGGAATTATTACACATGACCTCCATTTGGATCGTGTGTTAACCACGCATATTCGACTAAGTCGGCTTGAAGTTGGGGATTGACTTCTACTGATCGTATCTGGTGACGATGGAACATATATTCTTCTAGGAATATGGGACTTGTTCTTGGATGCAAATCCAAAGTAGTGCATTTTTCTTGGTGATAAATAGTGGCTCGGGCCCTACGAGATATTGTGGGATCACTATCATCGCCATCTGAGTCATCATCGGCGTATTCATCTCGTTCGTTCTCCACAATCATATTGTGAAGGATGATACATGTCAACATAATGTTCCCTAGATCCTTAGTATCCCATCCCCTGCCGAGCCCTACGAGATATTGACTTAATTATTAATTTTTATTTTTATTATTATTATTATTATTAAGTGAGAGTGTGGAAGTATGAGAATTGGAATTAAATAGAATGAGAAGATTGAATCACTGAAGATGACTATAAAAAGAGGAGTCTGAGGGGAATGAGAGTCTGATGGGAAGGGGAGTTTGGAGTCACTGGAGATGGCCTAAAAAGGAGCATTTTAGCCCCTGTAAAAATTTTAAAGGAATAATTTACTTCCTTCAACCAGAGCATTGGGAGTGAACATAAAAGCGCTTTTGTACATAGACAAGTAAAGTGCAACATGTATCATAACACTGGAGTAAAGACGTAAGTGCTATATATAACAGTGATAGTTTTGTTAATTTATATATTTTTTTTTTAAATATCAGGAAAGTAATCTGAAACTTTTATAAGATTATAAGAAGATAAAACACTTTTTTCAAGCCATATGAGGGTCAATTGAATATTATGCATATGAGAGGTAAATTGTCATTAACTCATTATTACTATAATAAGAGGGATGAATAATTTTGTTTGGCAAAATAGAGGTGAAATGGTGGGGATTATGCAACGATGTGTTGCTTTCTTTCTTTTGCCTTTTCTTTTATCTTCCCTATATCTATCTAGGCTCAATCTACGAGGCCTAAAGCAGCTTCATTTAGAGAGACAAAAGAGAGCCAAAAAAGGACTATTGTTTGCAGGGTGAGAGAAATAGAATGATGATGAAATTCTTCAATTGAACGAGAGAATTAATTTTCTACTCGTGGTGGTTGTTGCTGTATTATTTTACGGATATCCAGTGATAATTACCCATATATTTATATTATAAGTAGTGTTGTAGACTTGTAGCTTATAAAGAAGAAGTAAATAGTGTAGTTAAAATCCGATCGGATCAGCCGGTTGAATTGCGAATCGATGACCTAGTTGATCGGGAAGATCGAACAAAAATCGATTGGAATTTCCATTAATTTCGATCGGAAAAAAAATCGGGTAGAATTTGGTTGTAATAATTCCGATAGATTTTAAGGTCGGAATTATTTAAATATTTTCGAATGAACCGGACAAATTCCGACCGATTTCAGAATCGGTGGGAATTTTGCTATTTCCGACTGATCTGAGATCGGTCGGAATTTTTGAAATAAAATTAAGTGCAAAATTCCCACCGATTTAAAAATCATGTTTTTGTTGTAGATATTAATTTGTTATTATAACGTGTTTGAAATTAGTAGAAATTGTTAAATTTTGGTTGTAGAGATTGTTAGTATAAATTGTTAGATTTTGTTAGTATAGTGTGTTTGAAATTAGTATAAATTGTTAGATTTTGGTTGTAGAAATTATAAGTTGAAATTTTAGATTTTGTTATTATAGTGTGTTTGAAATTGTTAGATTTTGTTATTAATATAGTGTGTTTGAAATTGTTGAGTGTGCTTGAAAATTGAATCAGGGCATTGATGTGGGGTTGAATTATAATTTAGGGCTTTTAGTGGTAAAATATCGGATTAAATAAAATAAAATAAAAAATTCTTTTTTCAAAAATTCCAACCGATTCAAAATCGGTGGGAATAATCGATTTTAAGAAAGAGAGTCTTATTTTTTTTTTTTTGAGGAAACCCAAGACGGGTAGAGATTTGTCATTCATGATCAATATAGTTAAGAACAAAATCAGAAATAAAAGCGGGAAGCATCAATAAAGGCGAATCTAAACTAAGAGCTAGTTTAGAAAAAGGAAAATTCCCATCAATTTTGGGAAAAATCGATCAGAAATACAAGATTTCGACCGAAATTTCGACCTCAAAAATCGATTGAAAAAAACCGAGTCGGAATCGGATTCCGACCGGCTCAACAACCAAGAGTTTTCGGGAATTCATTGCCCTAATACTCCAAAACAGTAATAGATACGATGTTCCAAGATCACATCGAGACGTGAGTATCATAACTATTGTATGGAGCGCATCATAGCATGCTCGGAAATATAGTCGTCGAAGTTCACTTTGCTTTGCGTAGATCATACAAACCATATTGCAAATCTTCTCCAAACTCGAGCCATTTTGCAGGTCGGACCTAGATCCAAATGGACAATTCCCCATCAATTAGTATGTAACTACAAAATTCCTTTCAATCCGGTTCAGTATTATGAGTTAAACAACACTAATAGTCAAATGATAGCTAGCTTTACTAATTTGTACAATGTGGCCTGGTCAAAGTAAGAAGAAATCCTATCTACTTTACCTTTTATTAGGTCATCAAACATGACAAAGTAGCTACTGCATGCTCCCGTGCATACTTTTTTTCCTTTTGATCTGTATATATTTAAAATCACAGCCACATATAGGGACCATATATCACCCTTTATTGGAACTCAACAATCATCAATCTCATCTCTCCATCCCCATTTATGATCTTGTGGGCTGCATGGCTATCCGTAGACCGTACCACATGGGACCACTCACCCCTTCCCCAACCATAATCAAAATATGGGAAATAGTAGCTTCATTGTGTGGATTCTTTCTATTCTATTACAACAAAAGTCGTTTTTACCGATGGAATTCTGAAAATATATATTACAAAAAAAGTGTCACAGAAAATAATAGTCATAATTTTAAAAGAATTACAAATTATTTATGACAATCATATTGTTTGGTGGCACTTTTATGTTAACGCAAAATTTTATAATGTTACTTTTAACTGCAATAGTAACATTAGTGATTGGTCACACTATTACAATCGGCTTTTCAGTAATGAAACTTTTATAAAGATGTTTTTCAACATGACACTTGCAACAGTATGCCTGAATATTAGTTGTTACTATCATAACTAAAACTAGCATTATAGAATTACATAATAACTTAAAGAAATCACTCCTAAGCTCATTAGTCATCATATATTTTGACAATTAAACAATTCATTCATAAGCTTAAATAATGATACAACGAAATCAATTAATCAAAGATATATAGGTATGTTGTAAAAATATTAACAAGAAAGGAAAGAAACGGTTCACATTAAATTTGCTAATACCTATTTCCCTACCTTCTCTTTTTTCATACTTCAAAAAATGGAAATTCCATTTAATATTCATTTTAATACTCAATTTTTGAAGTGAAAAACCATGGGCCTGTTTGTTTGGCGTTTCCCAGATTTTTTTCGTGTTTGGGAAATGCCAAACAAACACGTTTTCTACTTTCAGAAATAAATTTTTCATACATTAATTTTCTCAAACTACTCTCTTAAAAGCCAAACAAACAACAATTTTCTTATCTCTAAATAAAACCTATACAAACTCTACTTTGATTTGACATAAAGTAACCTATCTCTTATACAATTTATCTCACATAACAAATATGATTTGACATAAAGTCTTACACATCTTACACCTACAACCCAACTCTTCCAAAAAAACCTATACCTACTTTATTTTTCAAACCACTCTCTCAAAACCCAAACAAACAACATTACGCAAATCGAGATTGTTTCACAAACCTCCACTACTCTCCCAAACTACTTTCCCAAACGCCAAACAAACAGGCCCCATAATTGCAAAAGCAATTTTATGTTTCATGCTCGTGCTTATAACATCGACATAGTTGTGGTTGACATTTAGGATAATGGTTGTGAATTAAATTAGAGTTAGATTATTTAATGGCTGGACTGCTAGAGCCTATAGCATGCACATTAAGATTTTTTTTTTTTTTTGGTAAGATGTACATTAAGATTTATTACAGCTGTGAGCGGCGATTCCTGTAATTGAGCTGCCTAGCTAGTTAGGTCCCATGAAATCAAATAAATTAAATAGTGTACACAATCATAATGTTTGTCCGCATAATATTAGAAGGGATTTAAAGATGTACAGTACTGCTCATTACTTTGCCCAATTTATATTATTAATCTGTAACTACTTTTATAACTCACATTATCAACTAGTGATCATGATTGACGAGGCAGTTGAATTCAACCCCCACCCTAGACCTATAGGTGGGGACCAGATTAAAATTCACCAAAATTTTACTCAAATCAAATGATTTTATTTGGATTGGTTTTGAATCTTAATTTTGATTTCCGAGAACTTTTGGGAATTTTTTCAAGAAGATATTATTTTTGAAAAATGTGAGAAAAACATGAAGGATAAACCTCTTTATGAAAACAAAATAGACTTTCTTGTTTTATTTTTTTGGAATGCACTAAAAATGCTATTTTTTAATTTCGCACTAAAATGCTCTTTAAGAAACCAAACAAAAGGCCCGTTGTAATTTATTGACATATGCCACAAGGATTTTCTTATGGCTTATGATCAAATATAACCCAAAATCACAAGTCAAGTTCAGCAAATGGCAAGCCAGAAAAGCCCAGCTCATGTACAACTCTAGCTTCAGGAAACATTTCATTTCATTATAAATCTAACTCTCTCGACTTAACAAATGAGACTAGAACGTCTTGGATCAATTTTGCCTCAATATTCAAACAACCAAAACACAATTTGAATCCAACTTTAGTCCACTCAAATGCACGAAATGGCCCATCCCCCTACTTTATACAATTTAATACAATATCCAAAAGCCCTCGGAAAAAGAATAAGTTTAACACTCATACCTATAACCTACTCATGTTTAAGATCTCGCTAACTTTTTCTTTAAAACATATAGAAAATTCCAACCAAAATACAATCAAATTATGTTTCAACAGCTTTTTCCATATATATATACATAAGAGAATTTTCAAATATGCAACCAAACCACATCTAAACTAGCCTGTAAAATGTAGAAGATTATATGTCCAATTCTAATGTGATTCTAGTTCAATGGAAATGCTTAAAAGCTATATGTAGGGATGTAAACGAGTCGAATCATATCGAACGACACAATGTTCAAACTTGATTTAAATTTGATCAAGCTTGAAGTTTTATGTTTAAGCTTAGTTTGATTGTTTAACGAACCGACCTCAAACGGGTTTTTATCGAACAAGCTCGAGCCGAGTATCGAATAACTTGATATTTTTACATGTATTTTTGTCAATTTTTGGTTTATTGAATCGAGCTTGAGCCGAGCTCCAAAAGTTATCCAACGAAAAATAATATTCAAGCTTGTTTGATTTGTGTAACGAATCAAACTCAAACGAGCTTTTACCCAACGAGCTCGAGTAGAATATCAAGTAATTTGATTTGATTTCGGCACTAGTTATATGGGTATTAGAACTTTGGTTACAATCACTCAAAGGCCATTACTACTTTAGCCTTTTGCATAACCTTGAGTCCTTGACCATCATCATACTCGTATATTTTTCTCTTTCATAATTTTATGCAAGTAAAAGTACCTTCTTATTCACAAATATCTTATTTAAAAGTTCATATGAAATGAAACTCAATAAGCAATTATTCACTTAAGCTGGCACACGGCAAAATTATTCTTCTGATAACGAAGAAAGATAATCTTTCAACTTCCATGCTACGTTTGGTTCTTGAATTTTATTGAACGAAATGATAGAACTTCAAGCATTAATTTTTGCTTATTTTTATTTTCCTCACTAAAATTCAAATATTAAGCATAACAAAATCCATTATGTTTGAACACTAGCTATCCATATTGATTACCATAATATAAGAATAATCAAAATATGCCTCAATTAAATGCTTAAAGTCAAAGCCAGACATTTGGAGATACCATCTTCAAAAAGAAAAAGAGAAAAAAAAAAATCAGCCACTTCCACGTTTGAAATGCTCTTTTATAAATCTTTCGGCATAAGAAGGGTACTTATCTCGGATGTACGCTCGAAGACACTTCTGGTATGAGAAGTCTATCCATCCACCGTCACTTCTTATGACAAAGAGGCACCTTGAATGATGGTATTGTGGATGCCGATCAACCTTCATAAAAATCACATTTTAAGAGCTTTTACCATAGTATTAATGCATATGTGTGTATATATATATATATACTCAGTAGCAATTATTTTCAACAAAATGATACAAATCAAAAAAGAAGTTCAAGTTTTGCGATAACTGACCATAATTGAATCAAGCCCACATCCGATCTTATCTTCGGAATGAGGATGATGTGCAAGAAGCTTATCCACCACGATTTTCTCGTCTTCTGGGGTAAGGCGTTCTCCATCCATATATCTAGAAGAAACAAAACACTTAGGCGAATATCTCACAAGTTTGTCTACATATAAGAATGGCCAATTTAGGTTTACGGATACAATAGGCAGTTCAGTTTTCTCCTGGACTATCATTGGGCAAATTATTTTCAATAAATCTTCTGAATTAAGTAATTTTTTTTCACATACTCTCTCCAAATTAAAAAGATCTTCGAATAAAGGAAATCAGAGACGTAGAAGACTTAAAAGTATGAAATCAGTTACTTGAATCATTTAAAACAAGACAAAAAATAATATATGCATGTAAGGAGAACAATGAATAACCATGAAATTGTAGCGATATAATAGCTCCACGTAGACATACTCCCTAGACGCGGCACCCAAGTATTCATACAAGAGATAGTGAAAAATGAACATATTCAAATCAAACTTGAGGTCCAATTACAGAATGAGATACAACAAATTTATACTCTTAAATTTATCATTTTTTTTTTTGAAATCCTTCACCATAATGCTCCTGTTTGTCTCGCTTTTCTGAAAGTGGTTTTAGAAATGAATTGAGGTTTTAGAAAATTCTTGGTTTCGTAATGTTGTTTGTTTGGGTTTTCTGAGATGAAATAAATATTAGGTATAGGTTTTAGAGATGAGTAGGTTATTTTAAGAGATTATGGAAAAAAAAAAAGAGAAATAGTGTAAGCAATAGGTTACTTTATGCCTATTCATATTTGTTATTTTATTATGTGAGATAAGTAGTGTAAGAAATAAGTTACTTTATGTCAAATCAAAGTAGAGTTGTTTAGAATTTTTTAGAGATAAGACTTTTTTAAGACAAGATTATTTTCTAAAATTGAGAGGATAAATTTATTTCTAAAAAGAAAAAGGTTGTTTGTTTGGCTTTTCAGACAGCACCGGAACACTCTCTGAAGAGCGAGACAAAAAGGCTCATAGCTGTGTTGGGGTTATGAGAAACTGAAAATTATAAACAGAAAAGCTATTCTCCTACACTTTAAGGTCTATTACTCATTGAATTTCTACTTCAATGAAGACCATAGGACTTAACTTTGTCAGTAGAAAAATAATGGCCATCTCACACCAACAAAATATAAAAGGATTTATCGTTATTGGATTGCCCTTCTAATGGCTTAATGTAAACTACTTTGATTGAGATATGCAGCCGTCACCACCTGATATTTTACTTCTCTAGTACATGAACTTCCCCCCTCTTTTAAATGGTAGGAAGGGGAAACCTTTGAATCAATCATAGTTACATGATTGAATCAAGTAGTCCAATTTATTTGCAAGATTAACACCTTTTTAACATAACGTAATCAAATTTTGTTAAACACAGAGCAAAGTTCACATCTAAAGTAATTATTCTAAAAAAGAGATTAACTATTTCAAGTTCCTAAGCTTTTTGTTAATGATCTTCAAGAGAGTTGAATATAATAGTAGGTCATGAAACAACCATATATTCATCACGAAAACAGCACCTGTTCCCGTAATATCGGTTAATGAACTGGTGAAGGACCCCTAGTACAGAATGACTAAAAGAAGTAGCTCCGACATTTCAGTTAACATTAAGTAATTATAGGCCATAAAATATTATGTCAAAATTCTCAATAATTTCATCTACAACCAAATTACAAACATTATTCCATATCCAATGATAGCTTCAATTGTCCCAACTAGTTTACCACAAGAACCTTATAGTGAATGAATCTTTTGCCCATTATGATATATGTGTTAATATTTATAATAAATAGACCAATTAGTGTGCTTGTGTGAATTTATAAATGTGAAAACACTTACTATTATTCTTTCACTTCCAAATATTTAAACATAAAAATAAAATAAATCAACATAAATCACTTAGAAGGTAATAATCTCCAACTCTTTCTTACTTCACCCTCTTCCAAACTTGTTTTCCCGCCTGTAATTTTACTTAGTTGTTTTCATCATAAAATTCAGCAATTGAAATGACACTCCTCGACCATGATGCTAAATCAATTTCTTCTACGCATTTATGCAAACATATTATGTCATTCAGCACTATTCATCCATTAATACTTAGTAAAGGTCCTATATTTACACCCAATTACCCTATCAACACCATAAGAAGTTTTTTTTGATGAATTATCAACACCATAAGAGGTTCAAAGAAACAACAAAAAATCTAATTATAATTTCCCAAATAAATTTGAAGATAAGTTCAAAAATGAAAGGAGTGAGGGGGTTTCACCTATTAGAGTGGAGTATTTCTTTGGTGAGGCAAATAGTGGGCTCAATATCTTCAAGTATTTCTGCTTCCTTGACTTTCCATTTCCGAAATTCTGGGTCGTCCAGTCTTGTTAAATGGGACGGTTCTTTAACGGGTTTTGAGGAAAAAATCTGACCAAGAGACGGTGAGGTATTTAGGATAAAATTAGAGTCCTCGGCGGCGCTGCAAAAAGGTCTGTGAGTAATTTGCCCATTGCTTAATCTGAAATGGTGGTGGTGTTGAAGGAGACGGAGACGGAGGCGGAGGAGAGGTAGGGTGCGGAGGAGGAGCGGTGGAGCGGCCATTGATTGTGAAAATATTAAAGGTTTCGAGTCTGCTAAAACGATTTCTTCTATTTATTTATTTATTTCAGTGACGATTACTTCTATTTATTTATTTATTTCAGTGTTCTAAAAACGGGTTGCACCACTCTAGTGACAACTACAAATGTTTCTTACTATTAGGTGAAATTTATAAAACATTTATTAAATATTTATCAATATCAATAATATACATTACCAATATCTTAAATAATTTATTAATATAACATGTTCAGAAACTCATTAATATACTGAATAATTATTAAATAATGATGTTCAGTTTCATCTAATAATATAGAATTTGATAAGTAAATTTTTTTTTAAAAAAAATCCAATAGAAAAAATGCGGTTAGGCTATGATATGTGTTTGGGTTGCCAAATTTTACTAGCGAAAGTCATATTACAACATAAAACATAAAACAAGGGTTTTTTTTTTTTTTTTTTTTGATAATTACATAAAACAAGGGTTGCATCAAAGACTCCAAACTTTATGATTAAGTTTTATTTACCAGGAAAAAAAAAAAAAAAACTCCAAACTCGATCCCTTAACTCTGTTAGATATTGGACATGTGGATATTTTTTATCACCTGAGGAAACAAATCACGTTCAACCATTTTTCCAAGCAAACGGGGGCATGTTTGAAGCCGGGATATAGTCTATCCTATTCCTAGGTAGGAGTATAATGAAAGGATAGTGCCCTGCAAGCCAATAGATTTTAGCTTGTATAAGGACTATCATGTGATAAGCTTTCTCTAGTATAAATGAATTAATACGCTCGTTTGTTTATAGTATGTAAATCAAACAATGGCCAACTTCATCTCTCGCGAATCACTTAAGCGATTAGATGAAATCCTTAGATCACAATAGACTATGGGACGATTCACTTCAGTATGAGTGCAATCATGAAACAGTCTCTAAGGTTGTGATTTTAAAAATGTTCCAAGTCATAGATTCCTGTCGAGACGGGGGTATCGAAGGAATCGTTAAGACTTGTACGAGTATGCATGATTCACATGGAGTGAATTTGTAGCGTTTCATGAGCAAGACATTTGATGCCAGTTCATATGAGTAGGTGGTTCGATAGGGGATCGAACGCATCGAACAACCCGAACAGAGAAACCCATTGTGAAAGCGCATGTCGCACATCGGCGATGGGATGTTTCTCAAGACTTATAATAGTGTACGATTTAGTCCTTTGACTTGAGGTGCTAGGGAAATTCGGTGCACGTGAGTGCGTACTTTGATTTAGGAGCCGATCACTTAGCCTAATCATTGTGCGACTACTTTGGGTACGTAGGACCGTGTACGCAAATGGTTAGCACTAATATGGGATCTACCGACTCAACGTAGTGCGTTGAGAGAATTTCCTATACGTTCATAGATAATAGATTCCAAGAAACCCGTGGCCACGGTCGGTGACGGATTTGGAAATGGGTTTCCAAATTTAGCAGTCACACTGGAATTATTATCCGGAATTAGAAAGTATAGTTATCGAGATAATTAGAGGTGCCGATTAATTAACACACCCTAGGTCTCGATCGGGAAATTAGTCATTAGAAGGACCGTATGTACATGGTACTTATAAGAGATAAGGTTCACTAATATCAATTCACCCGAAGTTGGGCCTCATGGGCTTGTGGCTAGACATCGACCATGAGGTGTGGGTACTCCTGAATTAATGGGAGATTAATTCTGGAGTGGTCAATTAAAAGAGTTTAATTGATCGGAGCAATTAATTGAATATTAATTGCTCATTAATTAAATCACGAAAGTCGTGGGCCTACGGCCAATTGATGGTGAACCTAGAGGGTCACACACAATACAGTTGGACAGTGACAGTCAATTAAGGAAAGATTTGATTTAAAGAGTTAAATCAACAAATGAATTAAAAAGTTAATTCTGTGAGAGAAATAATTAATTAGATAGTCTAATTAATTAAATATTAATTAAAGAGTTAATTAAAGAGAGAGAAAATTAATTGGATTAATTGGGTTAATTTAATTAAAGGGCTTAATTAAATTAATGTAAGACATGGACCAATTTAATTAATGGCCCATACTAAGTCTTGCACATAAGGGGCCTTGAAGATGGCTATAAAAAGGAGTCAAGAGAAGACTCAAAAACCTAAGCAAAAGGAAAACCCTAGCCGCCCCCTCTCTCTCTCTTCCTCTCTCCTTCACCTAGAGTTGGATCTAGATCCAGTTCCTCCATTGACAAGCCTTCTCTCCTAGTTCTGAGCCTGAGGTTTGAAGGTGTTGCTCTCATCCAATTGGTGTGGACTACTCTAGAGGCACAACACGTGGGGTGCTTCAGTGAACAAAGAGAAGACCGGAGAAAAACCACCACCTTGCCTGTGGTGAGGTAATTTCGAATTACACCCTTTTATTTTGTAAATTGTTGCAAACTTTAATTCAACCTATTCGTATGAGCTAGAGAAAAATCCTAGGATTATGGGTGTATGAAAAATTTTAAATTCCGCATTGTTGTATGACAATCATACCCCATGAAATCCCAACATATAAGACCATCTCCAACAGACCTCTTAAATTCATGCCTCTTATCTTAAAATTTAAGGGGTGAACAGTGTTATACATATCCACTTTTTACTCTGCACTCCAACAACTTGTTTATATTTTAAGATTCTACTTTTAAATAATCACACCACACCACTCCACTCCAACATTAACACACTATTTTTACTTTTAAAATTTCACTTTGGACTCTCAAATTTGAGAGTCCAAACTTATAAAAATTTGGCATTCTTATTTTTTAAAGACTCCATTGAAGTACATTTTTTGTGCAATTCTTATAAATTTTCTTATAATTTGGGATATAAAGACTCCCTTGGAGAAGGTCTAATAATAAAAGCTATGGAGATAATAATGTAGATGTGAACTTCCTATATGTGTTTTTATTAATAATTATAATAAAAATAAATAAAAAATATGTAAAGGCACCAGGTGGCGCCAAGTGGCACCACCTGGTGCCATGTTGGAAAGGGACGCGCTGTGGCCTCGAAAAGCCCAGGCCACAGCCCTAGGCTGTGTAAATGCACAGCTCTGGACGGTGGCTGAGGGGGAGGGCCATCTCCATCCACCCCCGGTGGGTTGGAGATGGCATAATAATAAAAGCTATGGAGATAATAATGTAGATGTGAACTTCCTATATGTGTGTTTTAAATGTGTTGGAAACCCAAGAAGAAAAATAAACATTTACTCTTTCCGTTTTTTTTTTATTTGTCGTTTTGGAGGATTGCACACAAATTAAGAAATGTCATAAATAATCACTTTTTTGAAGCAAAAATTTCAAAATACCCTTTTAATCAAATAATAGTAAGAAGGGTAAAATTGATAAAAAATAATAATTTAATTTTACATTGAAATCCTAAAATGACAAATAAAAGTAAACAATTTTTTTTTTGACAAAGCGACAAATAAAAAAAAACGAATGGAGTATATATTACCTTTATTTAGTTCATAAGTTCCTGTCTGGCCCTTCTTTCATAAATAGAACTTTCTAGATGTGCTTGGAGACCAATCCAACAGTAGAATCCTAATCCTAAGCATATGGCGTTTAGGTGTCCTGTGAATCTTGATTGGTTTTATGCATTAAATTAGTTGTAGTTATTAAATTTGAAATGATATTCTTTCTGAAAGAAAACTAATGCAGAAAGTGGTGACCAAACTAGTTTGTCTTAAGTGGTCAATGTACTATTATTGTTGTGCTTCAAAATGTTAATCTAGTCACAAAGTTAGACAACTAGACATCCATAGAACCGTGTATTTGGTAGGTTGTATGAGATTAAGGTAGATTAGATCAGAGCCGGATTGAAGGTCATATTAAAAATACGTTTGGTAGATTTGATTGATTCATATTACATTAAAGCAATAAACTGTAATATGTTTGGGGGAATTATGAGTTTAAGTATATTTTAATATATTTTCACTAATTAATTGAACATATTATGTTGGTTAAGATATATCAATTCATCGAAGCCATTTGTATAATTCGTATAAGAGTAGGAGTTGATTTTTAGTTCGAATGCCTCCATGTTAATTGTAAATTGATATAGATTTTAGTTTGTGATTTATTTATGTAGAATGTGTTTCCATTTTCAGAGATTTAAGAATAATTTATGATATTTAATGATATGTTAAAATAGGTAATATGTAAATTTGAGGTTATAAGTGACACTTCGTCGAATTCATATTCACACGGATTAACTAATCCACCCATGCCTGGGTGGATTATAATCTCGTCTTAATACCGGGTCATAAGAATTTAATCTATTTGACCCGATATTAGAGCAAATGCCACCAAATGTTGTATTATCCCATATTGACACATATAATATGACCTAATACCCCCTATTAGGTCCTACCAAACGGCTCCTATATATTGTAAATTAGATGATTAATTATTATACCATATTCATAATTATTGGACATAATATTCTAACATAATGATTTATTAATTGATTCACTTGAATAGACTTTTATTCTATTCAACCCCAATATATACCAACCAGCAAAAAAATGTCACAATTATATATTCCCTCCGTCTCATTTATTTTGCTCCCTTGGTACGGTCAACTGATCAATTTGACTAAATTTATAAAAATTATAATAAATAATTTAATTAATATATTTTCTTAATAAGTTGATAATATCATATGACACCATATATATTAATATTTAAAAGGTTTAATACACCACAAATGTGAATAATTTAATATGATAAGTCACTCAAAATATTGAAAAATTTGATCGGATACTGTAGCAAATGGAGTAAAATAAATGGGACGGATGGGATATTTTTTAGTCACAGTTTAATTTGTCCCGTGTTGAATGTTTTATTGTTGAATTAAACAAGTTTACCCGACTTGATGGATCATTGCATTTTGTTTTTCTAGGACTTCTAGGAAATATATATATACCCGACTTGATGGATCATTGCATTTTGTTTTTCTAGGACTTCTAGGAAATATATTTCCTAGAAGTCCTAGAAAAACAAAATGCAATGATCCATCAAGTCGGGTAAACTTGTTTCAACAGTAAAACATTCAACACGGGACAAATTAAGCATTATCGGCATTATAGAGTTACTCCTATCATCTTTCAAATTAACGATCAATGATAGTATTCCAACTTTTTTTTTTGTTTTTTGAATATTGATAAGCAAATGGTATCTTATTTGTTATTCTTCTAGCTCTCGTCATTCATAATTTCATATATCAATCCCTATATAACAAAATTAAAATACCGTTCGGCATATTTTATTGAAATGTATTTAGAAGTGATCAATCATTTAACTTAAGGATTAGTGGATGCAAATCCGTAACATAAGTAAAAAAACCATTTGACATTTTTAAACGTATCAATAATTGTTAATTTCATGTTTTGTGAACCACGACCAACAAGCAAAACACACGTATTGCATGTGAGCCTTCTTCATGCCATAATGAAATGAGTCGATAACATGAGTAATCTAACATGTCTGTAGACAAACGTGGATGGTTATGATTCTTCATTTTATTTTTTCAAAAAGTTCTGGAGGACCCTATCCAATAATACCAGTATTTGTTTTTGTCTTTTATAGTTTTGATTGGCGAGTCCTACTACCTCCAAGATTAATGAAATCAGATTCATTAAAAAAACAAATTGTATTGTAATTAGTATTAATTATCAGTAGCCAAACTAGCCCTTAGGAAAAATAAAATAAATACATTTTCTTGAACGCAAGTTAATCCAAAAGAAGGAAAGAAAGAAAAATGGGAGTTGCGATAGTATAATGAGATAATCCACACTCAACATCATCTTGTTGATGACTTGTTTAGAAGAAATTTTTTCTTTAAAGAAAAGAAAAAATAAATCCAATCCAAAAGTTAGCACAAAAAACACCCATCCCTTTTCGCCGAATCCGAATTAATTCCGATTTCAGTTCCGTTTCTTTAAATCTCAACCAAATAAAAACACCACCACCTGAGACAATAATAACTCAAAAATGGGACAATCACCTTCCACCTCAAAACCCAGATCTCCCAAACCTACACTCACTGTATTCGAACCCGACCCAGATGACGTAATCACCTCCTCCGATGACGCCATCACCTTACACGACTACACCTTCAATCTCCCCGACGAATGTTTAGCTTTCATTTTCCAATCCCTCTCCTCCGCAGACAGGAAACGCGCCTCCTTAGTCTGCCGCCGGTGGCTGCGCGTGGAGGGTCAGAGCCGCCACCGCCTCTCCTTAAACGCTCAGTCTGAACTCTGCCACGTCATCCCTATCCTTTTCTCCCGTTTCGATTCGGTCACTAAACTTGGTCTTAAATGCGACCGCAGATCTGTAAGTATTGGGGATAAAGATTTGATTTTGATATCTTTAAAGTGCAGAAACTTGACGAGATTGAAGCTCCGGGCTTGCCGTGAGGTAACTGATGATGGGATGTCTGTTTTTTCTTCTAATTGCAAGAATTTGCAGAAATTTTCATGTGGGTCTTGTAGTTTTGGAGCTAAAGGTATGAATTCATTGCTCGAAAATTGTGGATTGCTCGAGGAATTGTCTGTGAAGCGATTACGAGGTATCACAGATGCGGGCGCGTCCATTGGACCCGGAAAAGCTGGGGATTCATTAAGGGTTGTTTGTTTGAAGGATCTTTATAATGGGCAGTGTTTTGGTCCTATGATAATCGGGGCGAAAATTTTGAAAAGTTTGAAATTAGTTAGGTGTTCTGGTGATTGGGATAAGTTGCTTGAATTGATTTCCGATAAGGTCGATAGTAACAATAATAATCTTGTTGAGGTTCATTTGGAGAGGATCCAAGTTAGTGATGTAGGGCTTTCAGCTATTTCAAATTCTATGAATCTTGAAATACTCCATTTAGTGAAAACACCCGAGTGCACGAATATCGGACTAGTTACTATCGCGGAGAAATGTAAGTTGCTTAGGAAGCTTCACATAGATGGATGGAAAACAAATAGAATAAGCGATGAAGGATTGATTAGTGTCGCTAATCACTGTCCTAATCTGCAAGAATTGGTTTTGATAGGCGTTAATCCTACAACCTCGAGTTTAGAGAAATTGGCTACTAATTGTCAGAATTTGGAGAGGCTAGCTCTATGTGGGAGTGAAACCGTTGGTGATGCCGAGATTATATGCATTGCTTCTAAATGTATTGCATTGAAGAAGCTATGTATAAAGAGTTGTCCAGTTTCCGACCATGGTATTGAGGCGTTGGCTAGTGGGTGTCCTAATTTAGTGAAAGTTAAGGTTAAGAAATGTCGAGGAGTGACCACGGAGGCAGCTGATTGGTTGAGAGCTAGTAGAGGTTCGCTTATAGTGAATTTGGATGCAGTTGAGCCTGAGTTACCGGATGCTAGCGTTAGTGAGCAAGAAATTGGGGATGCTGATAATTTATCGGTTAATGGTCGAAATAGAAATGTTAATATTGCATCGAGTAGTAATGGGAGGTCGATATCGTTTAAGATGAGGTTGGGGTCGTTTTCAGGGAGGAGCTTGGCGGCTTGTACCTTTAGGAGGTGGTCGAGCTTTGGCGGCAGGTCGAGGTCTTCATAGTTGACTTAATGCAGGGTGGATACTAAAATGATTTCCATTGGTTTGTGCTTGCAATTGATTGTTTTGTTAATCTTTGAATGTTGACATTTGCTTTTTACATGTGATTTATGAGGACAAATGGAAGTCCTGATTTATTCTCTTATGGTTGGTTACTCATGGAATTGTAAACAATTGTTGAATGGAATTATCCATTCCTAGATGACATATTGACTAATTCTCAGGTTCAGACTTTTCAATGTTCAATAGTTTGAAGATAAGGTGTGTGTTTTGTGTGATTATTATTTATTTTGCAAAAATAGATTACTGTTGATACCAGTTTCTAGTATTAACACATTTATGTTAATAAACATTTACATCGTATCATCTTCTAATATCATCAATTATGAACTTTCAGTTATGTGATATTCTTCAGGAAAAAAGCTAAAAATACTATAAACAGTCTTCATTTCCTATCTGCCTGGTTGAAAATTGAAATGGATTTTTTTTTTATTGCTCACAGAAACTTAGCAGAGTTCATGGATGACTTCAGGGATTTTTTTTCCCTGATAATTAGGATTTTTCTATCTTGGTGTGCCTATTTTATTTTTATTTTTATTTTTATTTTTATTTTTATTTTTATTTTTATTTTTATTTTTTTGATGAAGTACCTTGGTGTCATGGTGTGCCCATAAAACACTCAATACTGGTGTAAAAATAGATAACAAGTCATGATCTGACTAATAAGTGGTGTTAAAATGGACCACATGCAATGAAATCATTTGTTCATCCTAATAAAGAGAATCATTTGAGGACCAATTGTCACAAAGACATTTAATCTATCAAAGAAAGAAGAATTGGTCAAAAAAGAACATTACTGCAGTGATTGAAATTGTATTTAGTGTTACTTCATCTTATCATTGATCCGACTCTTTTGGTGCATTATGCAAAATTTAAAATTGAGAAAATTGAGAACCCACGAAAACATAATAAATATTGATGAAATGTTATGATGTAAGGATACCTCAAAATTTTATGTCATGCAGTATCGAATGTGCATTAGATAAGATATGTTACTAATAATTTTAAATTTGAAAAACTTCTATTAACAAAAGCAACTGAAGTATATTGAATATTACTATTATACAATAAAAATATATTTCCATTCTCGTTTTACAAAAAGGGTCCACAAATCGGTTATAATTGGAAAACAACCTTAAAACAACTCTAGTTGAGACTGAAAATTTAACCAAGTACTCGAGTTCGACCAAGAACTCACTTGAACCAGTTTGATAGCTTTTGAAACTCGAGTCAAGCTCCAATTAATAAAGCTAAAAGCCGACATAATATATATAAAAAAAAATATCATGCTAACTGAGATGAACTCACATTTGACTCGATCAAAAACCTTTTAAATACCATGTTTAAACATAATGTCAAGGTCAATGAGAAAATCAAACAGAGCTTGCAATTTGTTGCCACTATTTCCAAATGTTGAGAGCATGTAATTTTTTCCAAAAGAAAAGACTATAGTTTTGAGCTAGCTAGAGTCTAAAGAAATATTCAGAACCCTCCAGTAAAATTTTAACTTGATACAGAAACACTATTGTTTTCAATGGAGAGTAGATTTGGCAGTGTAAAGGTCTCTTACTCTTTACTCAGTTCTCTAATCGGCTTTCTTTTCTTTCTTTGTAGCTGGTTTCTGATATGTGATTATTTGACTTAAGATTGTACCATTGGTCATAATGCCAATCGCAGAGCCCAAAATCACTGGAAAAAAGTTCACATTGTTAAATGGAGGAAAGGAAATAATTAAAAGATTTAATCAAGTAAGAAATGATGAATAATACCGCTCGTTGGTGCTTTTTCCTGGATGCTGGTGAAGACTCTAACTGCAAAATAGAATTTTTGAAATAAAAAACGTTAAGACATGTGGAAATTTAATTGAATCTGCCTAAGCAAATATTAAAGACCATATACGCTTACCCATTGAACCTGCGAAATTCATTAGAGAGGTCAAAAAGCTAAGCTCTCCAGTACTTTTGTTCTGCTCAAGCAAAAATTAGCACTTATTAACAAACATGTAACTCAATGCACAAGCTTTACTTGAAGTAGCTTAGATATTGTTACAAACTTATAATGATTCAAACTTAAAGTGTTAGGGATTTGTTATTATGGCCATAGCTCCAAATCCTTCAATCTAATAAGTTTTCTCAAAGGATATCAAATAATATATTCACATAATTTAAATAGAGTTCACACTTGAAGGCATAGCATCAACTTGTTTCCAACTTATGAGGAATGAAAGCTTGAATCATGGAAGTTGTGTAGACACATAACACTAAAATGGCCATCTTATGGTGAACTAAAGTAGAATATAATGTAAATTAAAGAACGCCTTACCTTGAAGTTTGCCCAAATCTGTGGAATTCTTGCACAGAAAAAAATTGCATGTTGTGATGCCTGTTGATTACAAATCAAAAGTCAGATACTAAAATGAAATGCATATACTGAGATCGATAAAAAATTTAACGAATGAAGCTCCTCAAGAATTAATCACCAAGAAACAAAGGAGAAGACAAGTAATACATAACGGAGGTTAAATGCAACTTATAAGCATTATGCTAAATGTTGGGACTTACATATAGAGCTTCAAAAAGAAGGGGATCAATTTGACCAGCTAAAATTGTTGGTGCTAAACCACAGTATCTGTTGTTAAGCTGTTGAGGAAATGTACACGGCATTTTTCATTCTATACACAAACACACACACAATTAAGACATTCTACATCATGTCCTCATTTCTTGATACGAAATATTAATACACAGGAGTTCTCATAGGATACAGTAAAGCTCTGATCCATGTCATGGTTCCCAGAGGTTGAGAAAAATAGTAGATGACTCCAACTAGAATTATGGCTGCAAAGCATAGACAAAAACATGCATTAAAGACATTGACTTTATAAAAACAACTAAATGTATTAAGATCATCATTATTTCAATAGGTACAAGAGAAAAGGGTTTATAGTCGATACCTTGGATCAAAAGGAATGCCAATTCCCCATATGCCGAGAATGGAAGACCTTTGTGAAGACAGTATGCTAAAGCAATGGTGTAACCAACTACTTCAAGTTCAAATGCTACAAGACTTAGCCCCCTAACACTACTGTGCTTCAAGATTTTTAGTATCTGGAAAAAAAAAAGGGATTAAGTTATAGGTGCTAGCTAATTAGTAAATTACACATTCCAATAGAAATGATTATGATTATGGCATATTCTATTACAATTTGAGAGAATTACACTTTTCAAACCATAATTCACCTTACTTTACACATTCGGTACCAAGTCTTCAAGGAAAACACATTTAATACTACAATTTGACGGTCCTTGACAGATTTGGTTTTGCCATCAAAACCATTGTATTAAATTATCATCAAGCTCAAACAATTCATTAAAGTTAATGTCAAATTGAGAAATAGTCCTAGCTCTAGCTGCTAAACACAGTGCATCTTCAAACTTTTTAAGGGTCGAACATAATTTAATGGTTCAAATGTTTGGCGACGAACTACATCTGTCAAGGGCCAACATGCTTTTATCAATTAGATTATGAGTCCTTAAATTAAGAAAGGAAAAACCCCCAAATGAAATTGAAATACCTGACCTAATTAACTATTCATCTATTATTCTTCATAATAACTAAAAAATACTCATTAAAAAATACCCCCAGATGCTTTTATCTATTATTTTTATAGGATTAAAAAATACTCATGAAATCGAATTGGAAAGGAAATTTAACCTGGGGCAATTTTACAGTGGTGGATGCAGCAACGATGCAGTAACCCAATAGCTTTGATATTAAGGGAAGCAAACAATCTTTTTCTGGGAATTTACCATTCCTCAGCGATCCTACTGCACAGCTAAAGTCAATCCCAAGAAATTTCATCTCCGCCATTGTTGTCTACAAATGGTGTTCGAGATTTTCTTTTCAAATAACGGGATCTACACTGTCTATAGGTTCAAGTCTCGAGTATTTTTTTTATGCGTATAATACGAGAATTTTTTTTTAGAATCGAGTATTTTATGCGTATGATACAAGAGATTTTTCTTTTTTTATAATAAACGCTACGCTAAGTAATTAATTACAGGTGGTGCAGCCTATTAATGTAATTATTACATGTGAATGTGGAGTGACATCCAACATCATCTCATGTTTTTTCTAAAATATAATATTTTAAAATTGTGTTTATATTGCCTAGAACATGGATAATATGAATTTTCACTCCACATGTAAGAATTTAATGGGTCGATTGCATTATATATGCTTGACGTGGTGCAACGGTTATACTAAATATACAAATCTAACTGCGGTGTTTTTTTTTTTTTTTTTTTTTTTTTTTTTTGTAAATCCGCCGTGTCTTTTCTAATTGGCTAAAAACTCTTGTATAATTTTTTATTAGCAAAAATATTTGTATTAACAAAAGCACTATGATAATATTTTATTAGGATACTATAACCATTTGAAAATCAAGAGTGGATTGTTGTTATATTTTTTAAAAGAATAGAATGTTATTGTCAATTCTTTTTGTTATAAAAAGAGGGGTATGTCAATTTTTTTAAATATGTGATTTTATATTTTATTTCAAAGAAAAATAACATCTAGAGGTATATATAATTGTCACTTTCTCTATACATTATGAATAAAACTTGCACTTACATTTAGTGAAACACATTGCAACGTGAAGTTAGTCTCTAATAAATTGTTAATACATGGATGGGCATCTCCAATGGAGACCCTATATGGGTCATCAAACCCATCAACTTCCAATTTGGGGACTGAAATCAGAAAATGTGAGCTCCAATGGAGACCCTATTTCAGCCATCAAATTGATGTCAACAACCTCTTGCCATCAAAGATAGGGCCCATTCTTCTTGACCCCAAATTTTGGTAGGAAACTTTTCACACTCCAACGGCCAAAGATACTCAACAACGGTAACAATTTTTTTGAAAAAAATCCGTTTTAAATTTTTTTTATAAATTAAACATCACTTTCAACAAAAAAATTACACTTGCAAATATAGATCTGAATTAAAATAAAAATACAAAAAATTAAAACGAAAAGAGAAAAAAAAAGTTACAAAGATTCAAATATTAAATCGAAAAATCTTAACTATCTTGATATAATATAAAATATATTATATGGATAAGAAATATGATCATATACCTTGATATTTGCATTCAAAGCGACACGTGGCATCGGAAAATCTTATCATGATATAATATAAAAAGTTAGCAAGATATAATATCTGTAATATACATTTTAGTCTCGTATTTATATTTGATTGCATTTTTAAATGAGTTTAATTTTGTTTTACTATCAATTTGACTTAATTTTAATTGTTTTTTAAAATTGATGTTCCATTTTGATGGTTGTGCATTGGAATATAAAACATTTGCAGGGGCCCCATAACACTGTAGCAGTCTTCAAATGATTATTTGATTACCCACTTTGATGGCTTATGATTACATTTGCAGGGGCCCATAACACTTACATTTATGCTATTTAAAATAACACGGACAATTTTCGACGAATTGAACAGTGAGATGAAGACATTTGCGCTTAGGTTGTATAATGTGAATTCCATAGGTTGAGGAAACGCTTAAAATCAATGGAAACCAAAACAGACTCCATTAGTGGGATTACATTTAAGGGTAAATTAAGGACACTCCCCTGAGATAACGTTAAATTACAAATGATTTGAAATTTAATTATAATTATTTCTATCAAATATTTATTAACAATTTGAGTTTAATACAAACAAATTATATAGAATTTAAATAATAAAATTTTATAAACATAAAATTTTTATTTACACATTTAACTAAATAAATAAGTTTTTTATATTGTATTAATACATAATTAAAGTTTAATATTATAAACACACTACAAGAAAACTGGGCTTTACCTACGACAGATTCCGTTGGTGAAGCCTTGATTTCTGTTGGTAATCATGCGTAGCGACGCTTTTTTTCCGTTGGTTAATTCGTAGGTGAAGGCCCTGTAGGTAAATGCAGCAACGGTTTTTTTTTTCCATTGGTAAATGTTGCGACGGTTCATTTTTGTTGGTATTTTTGTTGCAAAAAGCGTTGGATGAACGATCGGGCCCGAATATTTTTTGCGACAATTTTTGCTGTTGGAAATGCGTAGGAAAATTACTAACTGATTTCCAACGGCATAAATTTGTTGGTATTCTGTCGCCAATCTGTTGAAAACATTGTGACGGAATATAGCATCAAAAATATTCCGTTGGTTAAAATCTGTCGGTATTTTGTCGCCAATCGGTTGGAATCATTCCGACGGATTTAGCATCAAAATATTTTCGTTAGCTTATTTTTGTCACTAATTTGTAGGAAATTAGTTGGAACCTAGTGACAACTTTTTTGTTGCTGATTCCGTTACTAGCAATCGGGTCGGAGCAAAAAATTGAACCTCGACTTAGCATTGACTCAGTCGTTCCTGGGCGCGCCTAAGCCTCTGACCCGGGCGCCCAGGTCTCGCCTGGGCTTGGTTGGTTAAAAATGAGTTAAATTGGTTAAAAATTCGATGAAAAACGTGTTAAATCGTTAAAAATGGTTAAACTAGTGAAATTGGTGAAATAATCGATGAAATCGAAGTAAAAACGGGTTAAACTGATTAAAAATGAGGAAATCGATAATATCGGTTAAAAATGGGATATACCGGTGAAATTGGTAAAAAAAAAAAAGAAGTTAAAACGACGAAAAAATGGGTCAAAATTAACGTGAGTTTGATTGGGTCCAATTTGAATGTGGATCCAACACATAAGGGTGATCCATGTGGAGGGTGGTTGGTGACCGGGTGTGGGGATGGTTGGGAGGTGGCGGAGGATGGGGTGGTGTCCGGGTAGGGGTGGGGGAGATTGGACAATTGAAGTTTACAAATATTTTCTTCTTTAAGTTGATCCAATATGTTTCCACAATTTTTATTTATGGATCCATAGTGGATCGGATCCAGCAGATTTGATCATGTTGAAAATTTAGTGGATCCCATATGGATCGGATCCAGCAGATCGATCCATATTACCAGCTCTATGCCGAGCTGATTTATTAATGATCTTAGTTACAATGTAATTGCTTAAGTGTAATTGCATTTACTCTACGTTCCTAGAAATTTGATTAGTTAGACATAATTATTATCTTTGGATTGGGGAGAAATATCTTACTTCAAGAAAATCTAATTTATTGGTTCTTGTTTCATAATGCTTAGATATAAAATCACTTAAACTTTTGTGTGTTATGAAAGAGAAGTAGTGACATATTTTTTTCACCGAAATGATTTCACTACTATGTATCATCTTTCCCGACAACTTAATAACAAATGTCATACATAGAATATTTTTTATTTCAAAATTTCTTTGGTAATTTGTTGTTATTATTCGTGAAACATATTTCTATCGTTGGTTTTGTTGTTGTTCAGTTACACATTTGTTACTAGAGCTAAATAGCAACGGAAATTTTCCGTTGGAACAATTTCATCGCTATGGATAACTTTTTCCTACAACTTAACAACCGAATTCCTATGAAAAATATTTTTTCTCAATTTTCTGTTGGTAATTTGTCATCATTATTGGCGGAACAAATTTATGTTGATGGTTCCGTCGCTATTCAGTTACTAAAATCTAAATAGCGACATATAATTTTCCGTTGGAATGATTTCGTTGCTATGGATAACTTTTCCCTACAACTTAACAACCGAATTCCTACAAAAAATATTATTTTCGACATTCCGTCGGTAATTTGTCGCTGTTATTGAAGGTAGATTTTTTTAATTGAAATTATGTTGGTATTTGGTTACTAATCCGTCACTAATAGCGACAAATTTGTTTTCGTTGGAATCATGTCGTAGGTGAAGCCCCCTTTTTTTGTAGTGACATTACAAATTAATTCATTTAATTAAATGTGTAATTTTTTTTTTTATATTTATGACATGTTATTATTGAAATTCTACTTAATTTATTAAATAAATACGTAAATAAGATTTACTTTTTAATATTTATTGATATGTGGTTTACAATTTTATCAACTTTTTTGTGGTAAATATTAAATATTAGTCTTATAATTTAAGAAATATTACATTTCGTGTTCAAGTTTTAAATTTTATAAAATATTAAAAACATTACAAATAACCCTCTAGAGGCAAAATTTGAACTTCTTAGAGATAAGGGGTCAATTGTAAGATAGTGACAAATTCGAGGAGGATTTTCGTAATATTCAATATATGAGGAAAATTTTTGTTATTTGATCTTACATCTGGAATGTATCCATAATTTAACCTAAAGTTAACTACGAAGATGGCTTTCAAGCTAGTGAAATTTTTAGTTATCTTCATCAAAAGCCCTTAATTTACCCTTACCTCATGGAAGTATCCGTAATTTACCCTAAAGTTAACTACGAAGATGGCTTTCAAGCTAGTGAAATTTGTGTTGAGAAAGAAGCAATATTTCACAAAGAACACAACAACAAAATCTTTCTCTCTTGATTGAACCAAGATTGAGTTAAGTGAATAGTCAAATGACTTGAAATTTTGATGATAACAAAAATAGTTGGGCAAAGGGGAAGTCAAAAGACCAAATCGGGAGCGAAAGGCGGTGGAAGTTAACTTACATTATGAAAACACAACTTTTCATATAAAAAGTTGACAATAACCCCGCAATAAACACAAATAATTGACAATAAATTCCTTGAAACTTAAAAAATTGGTTATAATCCCCCTGCGATCGACTCTAAATATTTAATGGTTGTAATGAGCTTATAAAATAAAACAGAATTTTTTTTTTAGTAAAAATAACATAGGGAATCTTCTACTAATAATTAATAACACATGAGGTGTTTCTGCATTTTATTCGCTAAGAAACTCTAAGGTCATCTATAGGAAAAAAAAATGTTCAATGAGTAGGGGTGTAATCGAGTGAGTAGTATCGAACGACACATTGTTCAAGTTCGCTTTGAATTTTGTATCGAGTCTGAAATTGTTTTATGAGCTTGGTTTGATTTCTTAACGAATCAAGCTCAAACGAGCATTGAACGAGCTCGAGCAGAGTATCGAGTAGCTTAATACTTTTACATGTGTTTTTTCAATTTTTAATTAACTTATCGACGAACTCGAACCGGGCTTTAAAAGTTACCAAACGAGAAATCGTGTTCAAGCTTCTTTGATTTGTATTAATTTGTATGACAAACCGAGCTTTTATCCAACGAGTATCGAATAGCTTGATCTGAATTTTTTCCCTATGAATGAGTATATCAGTGCTTTAACTTTCCTTTAAGAAGATAATTGTAACTAGGTTGCACGGATACCTCATAATTATACACGGTGCAATATCGGAAACTGGGATACTCATGCAATAAGTATTACATACTCCAACGTGGCATTTTTTAAAATAAGAAAATAAAAATAAATAGGATACCGTATCGGATACACTGGAAAGCGTAACGAACACGACCAAGATACTTAAGTGCATGTATTCCTATAAATAATTTCTAATTATGATATTATAATTGTGATCTTCATGAAGCACTTGAAATTTTCAAAAGGCCAAAAACTTAACATACTATAGCTTTACTTGAACGCTTAATTGAAAGATAAGTGTTCATTTCAAATGGAATAAAAATGTGAACTAAGTTTACATTTTTTGAACAATGATTTTTTTTTTTATACACACATGTCTTAGACGTATCGTATTCTATAAATTTTGAAGATCCGTATCGTCATATTTCTATTGTGTCCAATTGTATCGCAATATCCGTATCCTTGCAACATAGCTTGTAACAGACTCTCCATTTTATAGCTTGTAACAGACACTTCGAGGGGGACCCCAAAATTTCATGCATATCTTTATACATTAATTGTAATGTTTCTGTTTCGAGTTTAGTCTCTGGTGTACTTTTGTTAGATCTTTTACAGATCAAGCATGCCTGGCCTCCTCTCTATTTGATATTTTTCCAATTGTGAGATTTGTTGTTGTATCAGGTTCATGAACTGGCTGGGAGACCTGATACTGGATATCATAAATTCACTGTTTCCCATGTTTCCACGACAGGAGTTACGTCGTAACTTTTTGGAAGGATGGAAAAGGTACCAACAAGTTAGTATTATCAGAGGACTATATATAATTGCTTTCATTAATCAATATGCTGGATTTTTGCAGTCATGGTCCTTTTGTTGCATATTTGGCCAAATGTATAGAAGACTCATACTACATAAACATGTATGGAGATTATCCTTACAAGTATGTTTTTGTTTTCTTCTTCTTGAGCGCGGATTAATTAGTTTGGATATATAAACTTGAAACCTGATCAGTTACGTTGTGGTTGTGACTTGTATTATACAGTTGGAGACAATATCACTAAAAGAGCCTGGACTGATTTTCTTCCAGTAGTCCAAGAAGATCCCGAGTCTCAAACTTGGTTTAATATTTAATACTATACGTTAATTAAGCACATGCATGGGCTGCAAATAGAAGTTGTAACGAAAACAGTTTCGCTTGCATAGCTCAATCGTGACTGGTTCATTGGCTGGGTTAGCTGCCCTTTAGCCGGAATTTCAATTGGTTCAGAAACTGTCCAATCCATGAATGAACCTGTTCATGTTGTTGTTGCTGCTCGTTGTGAAAGTCAAACAGCAGCTGTTTTGAGCTTATTGGAAAATCAGTCACAAACCATCACAATTCACAAGCACTGCCTGCTTATTGATGACCTAAGGCCGGATGATCACTCGATTCCAAATCAACCCAAAAGTATAGCATCCCAGACAGTTGCGCGATTTGTTAAAATAATATTTATTTGTTTTTGAGGTGTGAGCTTGGTGTTGATTATGTAGTAATGTTGAATTTATGCTCTTCTATTTTAGATACCATTAGTAGTAGTTATGTGGTGCAAGGTTTGAAGAGTTTTATAAGAACAAACAGAAATTGAGATTTTTTTTCTTCCACTTAATCTCCAAATTAGATTTTGGTGATTAATTTTGTGGCTAGTTCATAAGATTTTAATACACAAATTCAATGCAGACATAAGAAAAATTATTATAATAATAATAGGAAAGAAAATAAAATAGAACAAATTATCTTGTAAAATTAAGATGGTTACTTATGATCTAGAGACAAGCTCAAGGCACCTTTAGTTTTACCATTGCAATTCATCAACTCCTAGAAACAAACATACAAAAGAAAACTATATTATTATCCGAGTTTTACACTGAGTATTTTGCAATCAAGTTGATTTTCATCCCTGCCTTGGTAATAATATTTCTTGAATCCAGAAAAAAAAACTAATACAATGATAGAAATCAATAGTCATAATGTTTAATCAACATGTGTTTGAAGAGGACTCGGATTCAAAGAGGCAAAAGCAAGTAGCTCAACATCGCGTTCAAGAACAGCCATATCTCGTTCAGCTAAACTCACCCATGCTTCAATCCCATTTCCTGATCTTGTATCCATCAAATATACCATACTCAACGACGTAACTTTATCTGCATGTGCATCGCCAACACTTGCCCAAATAGGTTTTCCCCAACCAAAATCAGCTTCATATATCCCACTGTTACACATACTGGTTATTAACACTTGTTCAACATTTTTTCCCGAGCAAATTTGTTTCATTTCATTAAAATACTCCACCGTTTTGGGGAACCCTTCTTCTCCTTTAAACTTTTCATTAAACTCACTGTTAACTTTATCAGTTGTATTCTTTATGATTCCCACAATGGAATTCAGTCCTATTGCATCATCATCATCGTCATATTTGAATCGAGTACAAGTAAGCAAGACAACATTCCCAATTGAATAAGGTGGGAAAGGTGGTAAAATTCTTGCCCTTATGTTCACCGGAAGAAATAAAACTGAAGGGTTTGAACAAGATCTCACTCTAGAAGAAGCAGCCATGATGCATTTCCAAATAAGCCCTGTTACGGCCACCACACGACTCGGGGCTGCTGCTTTCTCTTTCAGAGTCAGTAGTGATGAAGCAGAAAATACAAACCGACTTGTAACAAGTTTGCCTATATGTTTGGGACAGAGAGCAAATATTTTTGCAATTGTTTCTGAATCCAGTGAGGGATTAGGAGGGAAAATTGACGGTGAAATAAAACTAGGACATATCATGTCGTCTTCTGAAGACGACCCACGAGCTGTGGCTGCCCAAGCGTTGAGAAAAGTTGCGTGCGAATAGCCATCAATGATCTTGTGTGAAGTGTGTAAGCCAATTGAAATGCCACCACATCCGAATATTGTTATTTGAATCATAACTACATTGGTTTTTGACATTAGTTCCATAGAGTTAGGAACAAATGGAAGTAATTGATGTATGGATTTCTTGTCGGGATGGTTAAGAAAATCTGAGAGGCGGTCTCTGACTTTGGCTTCCACGTAGTAGGCACCATCATCATTGCAATCGATGAACCGCTCACCCTCAACTTTACCGGCTAGTGGATAGAATCTTGTCAAAGTTTCCGATAAAGAATGCTTCAAAAGTTGTCTTCTTTTCGAAATTAAGTTGGACCCATTTTCATCTTTGTTCGAGTAGAAGTAAACAAAAGACATATAAATATTGGACATAAATTGGTCCAACATCGAAACTTTATAGGTCTTCAAGTGATGGGGAGTTGGAGATGCTGGTTTGATATTTTCTACGGAGATGATTTCAACTCCTAGTCCATTTCTATAAGATTCGTAAAATTAACGATCAAGTCAAAGCTTGAATCCACTTGACAAAAACAATAGACGGTTGACTAAGTTTTGTGTGACATTTCTACAGTATTTAATGTTACAATACACCCTGTTTTTTCTTCTTTCTTTCTTCCAGCTGTTAATTGTTTATCTGTTTAGTTTAACTTTTCAATATTAGATCAGAAAAATATATACAATTTTACTCTGCAACTAAAAAACAGGTAACACTTTTTACTGTCCACAACACGAGTCAGTACATTTCATAATCGATGAACTCATATGTATATATATAAAGAAAAGACATGTATACCTTGAGGAGGGAAGAGTGGAAAAAAGAGCATAGTCATACTGCTGGTAATTGGATCTTGTAAATGGTGAGAGAACCTTTTTCCACCTTGACAAGGCTAAACGGTGCCGCATTGAACAAAGTAAGAACATTGATGATGGACTCCTCATTTCCACAACACGACTATACAAATGCTCTTACTCTATCATGGATTGTGTTCTGATTCCAGCACCACATATATAAGATCCTTGTGCTTCTCAAAAAAAAAAAAAAAAAAAATTGCAAAATGCACATTAATTTAAGATTACTTCTGCACAACCAACAATATTAATTAACCATCTTAACCGCACTTAAGATTAATTCTGCAATTTATTATTCTGGTTGTGCAGAACTAATCACAACCAATTTACCATTTCGAGTCATAATTTCATCCAGTATCTTTGTTGAATTTGATCTAGGTAAAATATCCAATTTCTCTTTTAAATGAATCCATCACGTATTGATTTTGCATATTGAAGCAATAAAATCAATTTTATGGGTGCAATAGTTTTTCTGTCTTTTCGCATATCATGATTCTGTTTTTACTTATAAAATAGTATTAAGTTTTGCAGAAATCTTAACAATATGTATTGGAGAGATAAAAAGGGCTTTTTCCATAAACTCAAAATAATAGATCTTATGCAGAATGAATTTATCTCTACTATTATAAATGCATGACTATTTCTTAACTTTTTTGTGCGGACTAAAATACTCTTATTTAAATTGTTAAATTGTAAAGTTATATTTAATTCAATGGTAAATATGTAAAAGTAATTGAAGAGGTATAATTAATCACGAAGTATTATTTATCTCCTACTTAAACTCCTAAAATTTAGGAATTCTCTCTTACATTAAATCTTCTTCTCTTATGATAGATAAAAACGAACCATAAAAAAAACTATTATTCTAAATATTCCCTAATATATATATATATAAATTATTATATTCTAACATCAATATCTATTTAAGTAAGAAAATATTAATTTAAAGATTTAGTACAACATAAGTCATAAACACTCTAAATATAAAAATTTAAAATAAAATTCTCTTAAATATCATTTTTCTCTTAAATATCATTCTATTTCGAAAAAGAAAAATTTGAATCGCATCTTACTATGACAGAATACAAAATACTTATAACTTAGCTAATTCGTAATTTTAATTTGGCTAGAATAGAAAAATATAAAGAATATTCATTAATATAAAGACATGCATAATCTCGAATTTTCAGGAAATTCTTATCGTGAAAAACTGGTGAAATTGGTGGAAAAGGATGAAATCGATTAAACAAAAATCTATGAAATCATTGAAAACATGTGAAATCGATGAAAATTCAGGTGAAATTGGTGAACAATGGCAAAGTTGGTGAAAATTTGGGTGACACGGGTACAAAAGTGCCCATGAAATCGATAAATACATGTGAAATCGATGAAAATTCGGGTGAAATTCATAAAAAAGATGAACAGGTGAAACGACAACATCAGTTAAAAGCATGTGAAATCATAAAAATAAAATAAAGTCGGTGAAAACGTGTCAAATCAATGAAAATTCAAGTGAAATGGTGAAAATAACATGTGAAATCAGTGAAAAAATGTGCGAAATAGGTAAAAACGGATTAATATATATGATAAAAATGTGTGAAATCAGTATAAAAAAGAGTTTAACCGACAAAATAAGGTGAAACTGGTAGAAAAATGGTTTAAAATGGAAAAAGGACAAAATATAAAAATAGTGAAAATAAGTTATAATCGATAAAAAAATGGATAAAACAGTAAAAATAACATTAAGCAGGTAAAATGAATACAATTTGTTAAAAACATGTTAAACCGGTGAAAAAATGAATTAAACCTATGAATGAATAAAATAGGTGAACAACGGGTTAATTAGGTCTATTTTATGACATAGTACAATTCATTTTACTATAATTTACAAAAAAATATCCAAAAATTAATTAGACACGTACAACCTACGTGCACTTTCCTAGTATAATAAATAATGCATAATTTTCTTGATTTTTATGTAACTTCATATCATTCACCATTTTAACGGGACTTCTTTTTCAATAGGATTTTTTGCAAGTTAACTCCCTGTGATATGTCTAATGGGCAATTTACCTCCCTGTGAAATAAAAATAGGCAATTTAACTCCCTGTGAAATGAAATAATGAGCAATTTACCTCCTTGTGATATAAAAATAGGCAATTTACCTCCCTATGAAATGAAATAATGAGCAATTTAACTCCCTGTGATATGAATTAATGAGCAATTTAGAGGGAGGCAATGTGCTTCTTTTATAAAAACACAGGGAGGTATCTTGCCATTTTTCTTATCACAGGGAGTTAAATTGCCTATTTAGAATATCACAGGGAGGTATTTTGCCCTTTTATTTATCACAGGGAGTTAAATTGCCTATTTAGAATAACACAAGGAGTTAATTTGCTATTCACTCTTTTTCAATATGGGTACTAAATGTCTCTAGACGTAAAGACTGTCGCTTGATATCTGATTTCTTTGATGTTTTCCACTTTCCAGTCATGAGATGTTTTAATCTATAGTTTTTTTTTTTTCAAAGTGATAAATATGTACTATATAAATGCTTATTATTATTCATAGTTTTTAAATCCAAGTATTTATTTATGTATAAACATTTTGAAGCAGCTTCCGAAAATCCCGTAAGAATTTTTGTACTTTTCAGATTGGTTACTTAAGGAGAGATAAGTAATAAAAAGAGTTATGTGATATTTTGATGAATTATATATATTTAACTATATATATATATATATATATATATATATATATATATATATATATATATATTCAAGTGAATTCATGCTATAAATTGTATTGTGAAGCTCTACACAAATATAAAAAGGAACTTTTAATTTGAAGCCATATGATGAAGAAACAAGTTTCTTGAGCAGTATTGAATTACAATTTAACATTGTCCCCTACTACCTATCATTCTATTGAAGTTGTATACTCAAGTTTGTTTCATTGTAAAAGAGAAAGAACCCGAAGTTCTAAAAATTTAAATATTATGTTAGGCCCGAAGCCTTAATGATAAAATTGAGAATCTAAACATCTTGGTTCATTTTTATGTTAGGCTTGAAGCCTAGGTTATGAACTCAAACTCAAAGATTTGAGGACATTTTTAGCATTTTATATGACATGGATTATTGATATTGAAATCCATTGGAATGCAAAGAGTCTCAATATACAATCATAAAATGAAAATGGGACAATTGATAAAGATAAGTGAAGGCAATGCTTCGTTCATAATTTCCTCCTTAAAGGATTGAAATTTCAATATATATATATATATTTGAGTAGATGACCCATTTGTCCTAAAATACTTGGAGGAATTATTTTAACACCAAAAGTGTGATTGTTTCCACTTGAGTAAAACTATATTCATTTTTATGTGAATTGAATTGTCCCTATTCCAGTCCAAGATAAACGACAAATTTATGCTCATGTTCATCTTTGGCATGAATTGATAATATGTTCAAGGAATGCATTTTATGGATAAAAGCATGTGTTTCCGTTTATAATTCTATTAATTAAGAATATCTAGTTTAATGTTTTGTCATATCTTTTGGCTAATATTTAGAGCTTTGAAAGGTCAAAATTTCTTGTATCGGCAATTTGAATATTTATAATTACTGGACTAATTTGGACTTAAATAAAGAGATTTCAACTCTCTAAAATACATTTTCCCTTAAAAGCTTGCTATGAAATTTTGCACCTAAAGTTGCGATATTTTGAATTGATAAATATAATCCACGATTAAAAAAAAAAAGTTTTCAATTGAAATTATTTCGAGATTAACTATTACAACTTTATGAATCCTAAATTCTTAATAAGTAGCAATATCATGGAGAGATTTTAAGAAATACTATCAGTTGAATTCTGGTAGTTGAATAAATGAACATTGTTAAATAATTATAACTCCTATTATGATTGATAAGCATTCCCCGAAGTGGATGCAAATGTGAATATAACTAATGTATTCCCAGGAGTGAACGTACATGATTCATTCTCATAAATTAATGGAATGTACATTAAACATTGACATGATTTAGACATGGTCAAATTTTTATTATGTATTGTATTTCATATAATGATTGTATCATACCACTCGATGCGAAACGATACAGTGGTAAAACTTGAGAAAAATAAAGGTATGCAAATTAATTCTTCAAGGGGTCAAATGACACTTGTTGAAAGAAACATTCATCAAGTGAAAATTATCTACGACAATGTCAGTGACATTCTTGATGATAAAAAAAACATTGAACACCTTAACATAAGTAATTTGGATGTTGACAATTTCTATTGAGATAAATGGAGCTAATAATGACAATTAAAATAATGATGATTAGTTTGATATTAAGTTTATGGCACAAGTTAATAACATTTTGTGATTAAATATTTGAATCTCTAATATGATTTATTATGTTTCAATTATGTTTTGGTATATTAGGGTGAATGGAAAAAAATATATGTGATAACAGTCAATGTATGGTAATTCATATTTAAAATTAAGATTATATATTATCATGCTTGAAATGTAAATATGATCTTCTCATGTTGTCTCAATTATGATTATAAAGAAATTGTTTATTTCTTAAAACATAGAAGTAAATATGATATTCTTTATGCCTTTATTTGTATCAATTTATCTTATCTCATGTCGTGATTAAAATTAATATGAAAACTGGTTAATTTCAAAATTATTTCATTTTGATTAAATTATTCACCAAGACATGAGCTATATGAGGTTACTTTGATGAGATTTTTGAGCTTATGATTCCTTCATAATAAGTAAAGACTTATTATTTTGATTTACATCATTTATTTAAGACTTCGAATGTGGGGATTTTATAGAAAGAATTGTATTTGTACAATTGAAACACATATTACTATAAACCAGAAGTTTACTGATCAAAATAAATTTGGCATAACCGGTTAGACCATCCCGGATAAACTATGATGCGAAAAATTATTGAGAGTTCATATGGATCTTCAATGAAGAACCAGAAGATTCTACAATTCAAATAATCTTTTTGTGCTGCTTGTTCTCAATGTCAATTGATTACCAAATCATTCAAATTATGAATGGGTTAGAATCTCCAGCATTCTGAAACACATTCAATGTGATATATGTGGGCCCACTCATCCTCTGTGTGGATTTTAATAGATGCATCTACTACAAATATGAAATGTGTTTATTGTCAACCTGCAACCTTGATGTTTGCCGGATATTTGCGCAAATAATTAATTAAGAGCAAATTTTCAAATTATGCAATTAATATGTCTTAATAATGCTGGTGAATTCATATATCTGACTTTTAATGGCTACTGAGAGTCATGTTGTCCACATTCATACACAAAATAATTTAATAGAATTATTCATCAAACGACTCCAGTTAATTGCTAGAAAATTGTTAATGAGAACAAAACTTCTTGTTCAACATGCATATATGTTGTTTTACATGTAACAACACTTGTGTGCATCATGCAACAAATTATGATAATTTCTCCCTGATGAAACTAATGTTTCGCCAGGAGTCAAACATTCCCCATCTTGAATTTAAGAATGTGCGACATATATTCCAATTGCTCCACCACAACGCACAAAGACGAGTCCTCAAAAGTGGTTGGGAATATATGTTGGATATGAATCCCCATCCATAATAAGTATCTTGAACAAATGACGGATAATTTATTTATGACATTGTCTCCCAATTGTCATTTTGTTGATATAATATTCCTAACATCAGGGGGGAGGTAAAAAAGAGCTGGTAAAATATATTACATGAAAATCATCAACATTATCTTCTTTAGATCCTCGAAAAAAAATTCAGTGTACACTAGAAGTCTAGAAGATAATTTATTTGCAAATTATTGCAAATCAAATGCCAGATGAATTTACTAATATAAAATAGTTACTAAATCTCATATACCATCTAAAAATGCTCCAATTACAATGAAAATAAGCTCCAAATGAGAAAACTGAAGTCGTTACATATAAAGCACGACTAGTGGCACAAGGATTTTCGTAGAGACCCGATATTAATCATGAGAAGGCATATTATTCTGTGGTGGATGCAGTTACTTTTGGATACCTTATTAATCTGGCGGTACATAAAAAACTAGATTTGCGTCTAATAGATATTGTTACAACCTATTTATATGGATCGCTCGATAGTGAAATTTATATGAAAATTCCTGAAGGATTTAAAATTTCAGTTGCTTATGGAAATTCTTGGGAAAATTGTTAAATATGCTTGCATAAATCTTTATATGGATTAAAACAATCTGGACGTATGTGGTACAACTGAATTAGCGAATACTTGTCAAATGTAGGTTATAAAAGTGATCAAATTTGCCCATGTATTTTTATAAAATGATTCGGATCAAAAAAATTTATAATTGTTATATATGTTGATGATCTAAATATTATTGGAACTCCCTAAGAGTTCTTAAAAAAAAAAACAGAATTCGAGATTAAAGATTTTGAAAAATTAAATTTTATCTCGGCCTGCAGGTCGATCATTTATCAAATAGAATATGTCTATCAACCAACATATATGGATAAAATTCACCCGTTGAGCAGTCTCATGGTTGTTCGATATAAGGAAATATTTTTTGTCCTCGAATGGATAATGAAGATGTGTTAGGTCTTGAATTACTTTTTCAAAGTACTATTGAAACCTTAATTTACTGGAAATATATATAGCTATATATATACCAACACAAAAACATTGGAATGGTGTAAAATATGTATTACGTGGAGAAACTATGAGTCTATTTTAATCAAGAAGTGTAGTCCTACAATTTGTATGTTATGCAGAAATTGGTTATCTTTATCATCTGCATAAAACATTGCCAACTAAATCATTCAAAAAGATGAACCACGATATCGTAATACATCAACTACTGAATCTTGTGTTGACATCAGGGGGTTGTCTCATAACAATTTATACACTGTACTCTTTTTCCTTCGTTCAAGTTTTGTCCCAATGGGTTTTCTTGGCAAGGTTTTAACAATGCATTGTTACACGCTTATCAACCTCATACGAATATGTACTATTTTTCCTAGTTCAGGTTTTTCCAACCGGGTTTCTCGGACAAGATTTTTGATGATGCATATTCCATACGCAATGGACATCCAAGGGGGAGTGTTATAAAATATATATATAATATGGATGTCCATTAGTCACTCTAAATTTTACCACTCATCTTAAATATCGCATTGTAGAGAGCACATGAAAGGTCTGGATTTTGATATGATATGTCTTTATGTGACAAATGAAGAGTTTCATAACTCTTACCATTTGGCTTTCTTAGATCTATCTATAGTGGATATTGTAATATATTTTGTACACAACAAGATGAATGTAATGAAATATATTTGGGATTATTGCATTTTTGGTGCCATAACTATAGCCCACTGGCATTTTTACCCCGTAACTTTTCGGGCTAACACAACTTCAACATCAGTGGCAATTTTGGTGCCAATTGAGGCCCAATTTTGAAATTGGCCCTAAATTCCCCCATGTACGGGCCATGTGACATGAAAATTGGTGATTTTGACCATTCAACACCATTTTCATGAAAAAAAAAATTCCACCAACCAAGAACTAGGCTACTTGGATGTTTTTATTTGGGGAAGAATAAGAAAGCGGGTAACAATTTAATTAAGGGAATGTTTGGTGAATTTTATAGGAAAAGTTAGGATTTTAAATTTTGGCATTATTTTATTGAAAAAGATGTTAAATGGTCAATTTTGATATATTATTAAATCACATGGCCAGCATATGGGGGAATTTTGGGCCAATTTTGAAATTGAGCCTCAATTGGCACCAAAATTGCCACTTATATTGAAGTTGTGGCACCAAATGTGCCAGCCCGAAAAGTTACGGGGTAGAAATGCCAGTGGGCTATAGTTATGGCACAAAAAATGCATTAATCCCAAATATATTTCTCTCCCTAAGTTACTCTCTACATTATAGTTTTAGCTTGTTATTTTAGGTCATCTCTTGAATAATTTCATAACATATATTACTTTATTGTGGTCGTCCACAAATTATAAGAAAATTAGTTATTAATAATAAAATATCAATGACAACATTAAGATTATCACTATTAATACTATGTATTAAGTGATAACTATCTAAAATTTGTTACTGCTTCTAAAATCGTCGATAGAGACAATAAAAAAAATCGTTGTTAATGTCGCTAAATATATGAAAGGGTAACAACTATTACTTTTATCACTTACTCTTGTCATTAATACATAGTTTTCATGTATTGTGCCCATGTCTATTACTCCATCCGTTCCACAATATATGTCGTTCTAAAATGTTGCACGAGTATTAAAGATCCAAATAAATAACATGAATTTTTGGTAAAAAAAACAAAAGATATACCTAAAATATTCTTAATTAATAAATAAGATAGAGTTTTTAGGTCTAAAAGTGTTGGTCCCAAGTGGTCTAATGAAGTCTAGAGAGGGGGGGGGGGGGGGGGGGGGGGTGAATAGACCTCTGTTTTTCCTTTTAAAATTTTCTTCAACTTCTCAAATCAGCAGATTAAGCTGATCGGACTTATGAGACTACTCTACTGGTCGCGCAAAAAGCTTGTTCAGTAATGTTGACCACTCGTCTGATTTTACTATCTGTTTTTCAGAACAGTTCAGAGTTGATAACTTGTTGTGCAGCGGATGTATCAAGTGTTTTTCAAACAAGTTATTTTACTTAAAAGATTTTATCCCCAGTTTTTAAACTTCTTTTAAAATCTTTTAGTTTGCTCAAGTGTTTGTATGCTTATGAGATATGCAAGTAATCAAATACAAGGAATTTTTATAGTGGTTATATAAACAAGAATGTCTTTTAGTCCACTCCTCCAAATCACGAAGTTTTTGGGTTATACTAGAAACACTTAGTAACCTAGTACACTCTACTTGTGCTTTACCAACAAATGTTAAGCCACAAGTTCGCTATAGGAGATCACAAAGAAAACCTATACTCTGAAGTATTTTCACTCACTTAGATGGAAAACTATTTCTCACAACTTTCTCTTTTACAGAAAATCACTAAGATTTTGATATAAGCTTGTTTTTCTCGACTTCAGCTTGTCAACAGATGACTTCGCTGTTTTAGTGTTCTGCCTTAGAGTATTTGAGACTTGGAAAATTTGATCGTGAATTGCTCTAGGTTGTTGTGTGTTGTCTCTAACTCTTGAATTCAGAACTATTTATACTTGAGGATTTGAATTTCTGCCCGTTGAGATGAAGCAGATTTTCAGATCTTCCTCGAGCATTGGTCCTTGTTTCAGAATGGCTTCTGCGACTGTTCACTGTACAGTTCTGCTGTACTTTCTGTCACGTCGCATTAAATTCACTCTGCTGATTCGAGGTTTCTCTTCAATCATTTGTCATTACTACCCTCTTCTTACAGCATTTATTACAACAAGTGCATTTATTACTGTTGTAATAACTTCTTGATCACTTCTACTCTGCTGGTGGAATCTACTCTGCTGATGAACACTCTGCTGATTCAAATCGAACTCATCTGATTTGACTCTGCTGAAATTCACCCGTCTGATTCCGTACTCAGCATCAGATCGACCCTTCTGATTTTACTTGTCTTCTCAGATTGAATTTCCTTGAGGTTGCTAAGCTTCCATTACTTAGCTAATGACTTTTGGAAATCATCAAAACCTCCCTTCACTTCTTCATCTTCATCCAACAAAAATCTTAATTTTTGTTTGATTGTCATGAATTTATTTTTATGTCTTTTGAAACCATGTGAGTTTTCTTCCTTGTCTGCATTTTTAATTTTATTATTTTATTTAGTATTGGGTGTTCTTTTTTCAAGCCAATTTAATTTTGCTTGGAGATTTGTTGCTTCTGTTTGTTCTCATTTTTTTCCTTTATTTTGATTCTTTTGTAAGTGGTACTCTTGGTCCTGTTTTCTATTTAATTATCTTGAACTATTTTTTTCACTATGGTTTTGAGTTCTTTTTTTAATTCAGAATTATTTATTTTGCGTTCATTATTGTTTCATCATTTTTACTCTAATATATGATGATTATATTTTTGTACTTCTTAATCATTATAATTTATAATTTATTATTTGTTTTACCCGAATACAGTGGTAAAAGTGCTTGTGTTTTGCTATAATTTAAATTTTGAACTTTGAAACTTTGTCTAATTAAAATCTACCCTCCAATGCGCAAACCTTTAGCATTGTAATGAATTATTCATGTCTCTCTGACTGCAAAGACTTGTTTTTATTTATTTTTTTTTTGGATAAATGCATGGAATTCATCTAAGAAAAAAAGTTCTTAGCAAATTGCCATCAATTTCGATTAAAGGCACAATCACATTCCTAACAACTCAGATAAAGTCAAGTGTTGGTTTATCAAATATTTCAGAGTCCATAGAAAATGGTATTTCAACTTATTCCAAGTGTAGGACTATTGTTTGTTTAATCATTATTACAACTCAAATAATTAGTCACAGAAGTATGTATATTTTCTTCACTCACCAAAATGTTTATTAGTATGTGACCCATCAATAACATTTGACTCAATCAACAACAAAATTCTCAATAATTAAGAAATGAAGCCACTTTTTTTAACATAATCTTGCTATTCTTAGTATCAGGAGATAAAACATTGAAACAATGGTACTCTCCTTCAACTTCCACAATCTCAATATCTCCATTCCAACCACTCTTCTCCAATGCTTCTTTATACAACACACCTCTATCTTTCAAAACATCCTTCTCTCCAACATAATACAACACTTTTCTACACCCAATGCTCGAAAGCTTCGAATCCATACCCGGATTCGCCCACGGATCATCCCAACCCTTCGAGCCAGGACACACGTAAAGCCATATATCATTGGTTTTAAAATTCCACAAATTTATATAATTTTTAGCTTCTTCTCCATCTGGATCTTTCCCCCAAAAGTATGGAGAGTTCAGATAAAGCCCACGTATATTGACTTCCTCCAATTTTTCTGACCCGACCCGTATTGCCAGATTGTGGGCTATGTTACCGCCGGCACTGTCTCCGCCTATGTAAACACGGTCAAAATCAGCATAATTTTTCAACCATTCTTCGGAGTTTTCATTATTTTTGGATTGAGAAGCAACCCATTTGAAGGCCATCCAAACGTCGTCATATGCAATTGGGAGGGGGTGTTCGGGGGCTAATCTGTATTCCAACGACACCGCAACGACGTTGGATTCTGACACCAATAAGTTGAGGTGTCTGTGATACAATGGATTGAAAGGAGATCCAATAACAAAGCCACCACCGTGGATGTAAACGAGGAGGGGGAGTTTTTTGGCGGAAACAACGGCGTTTTTGGGCAAGTAAAGCCTGGCGATGAGGTTTGGATCTGATAAAATTTGGACATCTTTGGATCGAACGCCAGTCTCTGCATCAATCGATGCAGGAACAAAGCGGTTTCCTAATGGTCTTTCAACTCGGCCGTCTTTGTGTACCTTTAGTAGCGGAGAGAAATCATGGAGGAGTTCACTTGAATTTTCATCCATTGATGATTTAACTACGTACTAGAAAAAGTATGAAGAAGGATTTTCTAGATTTTGGTGAGGATGAATAAAGAGATTTTCATGTGGAATATATATATATATAGGAGTATATCATAATATAAAGAATTTTCCCATAATGTATGAATGGTAGTAGTAATAATTGCACTTCACTATTTTCAATATTTATGGGTAATAGTTGTAAATGTACTTTACTATTTTCAATATTTTACATTATGAATTTTCCCATAATATATGTATGGTAGTAGAAATAAATGTACATAACTAATTTCAATATTTATTAGTAATATTATATAATGTTATGGTAGTAGTAATAATTGTACTTTACTATTTTCAATATTTTATTAGTAATACTATTATTATAATATGGTAGTAGTAGTAATTGTACTTTCTATTTTCAATACGGAGTATTTTAATAATAATAATATTACTGTGTTATGGTAATAGTAGTAATTGCACTTTACTGTTTTGTGGTAATTTTTAATTTATTAACATAATATTTTGATTCGTTGACTCCTACCAACTCACAAATTCAAACTCCCAATTATTTATTTTTAATATATCATTTTTTACACTAAGTTTTGTTATAATATATTAAATCTTACCAAAATACTGCTCCAAAATTAAAAAAGATATGAAATGCTTCTTATAATGATTACTAGTCAAAATAATAAGTCAAATATCAAGGATAGATCTTTGAAATCCTGGGAGTATATTCAGGTAATAATTAGATATATTAGGACTTCAATTACGAAATGTTCTATATATAACTCTTTTGTGGAGACCATAAAAATGAACTTTCATGTAGGAATAAACTTTTACGCCATTATAAAATGGTATATATCAAATAAAAAATAATGTAACTTTGAGAATTATAATTTACTTGTGGAGAAAATTGTTGTCGACTTGCTATGCAGTCTACTCATATTTTACTTTTAATAATTATTATTTGGTAATGCTAATCAATATTTTCTTACGTTACATGAATTATTTGTTGCCATCTAAATTTAATTTCAATCGTGTTTTCATTATTTGTTGAACTTATTCGTCGTTAATCTTAATTTTTGTTTGATTTTCATGAATTTATTTTTATAAGTCTTTTCATTCCATGTGATTTTTCTTTCTATCTGCATTTTTTAATTTTATTTTGTATTGGGTGTTCTTTTTTCAAGCCAATTTAATATTGCTTGGAGATTTGTTGCTTCTGTTTGGTCTCATTTTTTCCTTTTTTTGATTCTTTTGTAAGTTGTACTTTCTTGGTATTGTTTTATGTTTAAGGGTAAACACCACTTATGGTTCTCCTTATCATTAACTTTTTACAGAGTCGTCTCTCTTAAGTTTTTTTTCCCACATTAGTCCCTACTAAAAGTTATTTGTTTCACTTTGGTCCTTTTTCAGGCTGAACACAGAGGTTTCGATATCCAATGACATGCACGTGAGGGTATTCTTTTTCCATTCGTTGTGATAGTGTTACACTTAAGTCCCCAATAAAATATATATTGCAGTTTACATGACATCAGATCCGCCATGCTCAACCTAAAAAAGACCAGGGTGACACAAATAACTCTTAGTAGGGACTAACTTGGGAATAAAAACTTAAGAGGGACGAATCTGTAAAAAGTTAATGATAAGGAGGACCATAAGTGGTGTTTACCCTATGTTTAATTATACTATTTTTCTTCCACTGGTTTAGAGTTCTTTTTTTTTTCTTTAAAAAAATTCTGAATTACTTATTTTGCGTTTCATTATTGTTTCATCATTTTCTTCTAATGTTTTGATAAGTTTTTATACTTCTTAATCAATTTTAGTTTATAATTTATTATTTATTTTACCCGAATACAGTTGGAAAAGTGCTTGTGTTTTGCTATAATTTAGATTTTAGACTTTGAAGCATCGTCTGATTAAAATATATCCTCCAATGCAAACCTTTAGCACTGTAATGAATTATTCATGTCTCTCTCTCTCATGTATGTTTATAAAAAATTCTAAGTGCATTGATTTTATTCGATTGATTTATTTATTTTTTTGGATAAATGCATAGAATCTAAGAATAAAAGTTCTTAGTGAATTGCCATCAAATTCAATTAAAGGCACAAAAAAAGAACATTCCAAACAACTCAGATAAAGTCAAGTGATGGTTTATCAAATATTTGAGAGTCTATATAAATTGGTATTACAACTGATACCAAGTGTAGGGCTATTGTTTGTTTAAACTAATTACAACTCAAATAATCAGTAACATAAGTATGTATATTCTCTTCACTCACCAAGATGCTTATAAGTATATACACCATTGATAACATGTGACTCAATCAACAACAAAATCCTCAACAATTAAGAAAGCAAGCCACTTTTTTTTTAACATACTCTTGCTATTCTCAGTATCAAGAGATAAAACATTGAAACAATGATACTCTCCTTCAACCTCCATAGTCTCAATGTCTCCATTCCAACCACTCTTCTCCAGTGCTTCTTTATACAACACACTCCTATCTTTCACAACATCCTTCTCTCCAACATGATACAATACTTTTCTACACCCAATACTTGATCGGATCTATACTTGGATTCGACCACGGATCATCCCAACCCATCGAGCCAGGACGCACATAAAGCCATATATCAATGGTTGAAAAATTCCTCAAATGTATATAATTTTCAGCTTCTTCTCCATCTCGATCTTTCCCTCAAAAGTATGGAGAGTTCATATAAAGCCCACGTATATTGACTTCCTCCAATTTTTTCGACCTAGCCCATATTTCCAGATTGTGAGATGTGTTATCGCCGACATTGTCTCCGTCTATGTAAACACGGTCAAAATCAGCGTAATTTTTCAACCATTCTTCATAGTTTTCATTATTTTTGGATTGAGAAGCAGCCCATTTGAAGGCGATCCAAACATCGTCGTGTGCAACAGGGAGGGGGTGTTCGGGGGCTAATATGTATTCTAAAGACATTGCGACGATGTTAGATTCCAACACCAATAAGTTGAGGTGCAACACTACAAGAAAACAACATTTTCCCCAGGATTTTTGTGGTCGGAAACTCCGTTGGAAAAAAGTACGTTGGAAAAATTTCCAACAAAAAAGTTCCAACGGATCATTCCGTCGAGAATCCGTTGGAAAAATTTCCAACGGACTCCTTCCGAAGAATTTTCCAACGGAAACATCTGTGGAAAAGTCAATATTTCTGAATTTTTTTTTCTTTTCAAAATTTATTTCCGACTGAATTAATCCGTTGGAAAGGTTCAATATTTTCCAACGGATTATTTCCAATAGATTTATTAATGGAAAACTCCATTGAAAAAATAATATTTATTCTTTTTAAATAAATTTCCATATGAATTTATCCTTGGGAAATTAAATTTTCTTTTTTAATTTTTACAACGGAAGTAAATCCGTTGGAAATAAATAAAAAAAAAACGTCGGAATTTTTTTTAAAAAATTAAAAGAAATAATTTTTTTTCCCAATAAAAACCTATATACATTGTATAAAGACAATAACCAGAGCACATAAATTAAACATTTCATAATCACAAAATGTTTAGTTATCATATAATATTTTACAAAATTAAATCCAAATTGTACTTAATATGTCAAAATGTCTTAAAATATAAATTCATCGTCAATCATCGTGAGACTGAGACTGGTTCTGCATGGATCCGAACATATGTCGGAATTCTTCCATCTCTCAATTTGTTGCCCCATCCTTTCTGTTATTCGCTTCTAGTTCTCTTGCGTTTGTTAGGATTGCTCAAACTGTTGTTCTAGAGTTTGTATTCTCGCCATAAGCTCCGGAACAACTGAACTAGTTTCGGCATACTGCGATCTTGATGAACTAGGTCTTAACCGAGCTGCCTTACCAGCCAAACCATATACAATACCCTTCTTCGACACCCCACCTACGATATCTGCCCATGTCTTAAGAACAAATGAAAACAACAATAATTATAAGTACTCAAGTCAAATAAACTCATATACTCAATTGGTAAAAATTCATCTTCACATCCAAATTCATTCTAATTCATCAACATTGATCGAAATCATTAAGATTCAAGATCAAATTTACCTAAATGCTCAAGATTCATTTTCTCACCAAAATTCATCGACTCAAGTCATAAAAAATCATCTTTTCTGCAAAATTCATCAGCTTATAAGTCTATGAACTATATTTAAATAAATGAAAATATTTGTTACAATACCTGCAACTGAACGGCTTTCGATGGTGGTTGTGATTCACCAGTTACTGAACCTTGGCTAGATGCAATGAGTCCGATTTGATCCAAACACCTTAGTACCTTTGCTAAAAGACGAACATTATAAATTGGTAAATCAAATACAACTCATTAAGTAACTAGGTTATGGATTATTTGACTTACATGTGTTTCTCTCGAACGGACGTCCACCCAATCTTTCTCTCCGTTATCATCAATGGTTTGGTGGGTATGCTTAAACAATTCAGCTCGAGTTGGTGGCACTCTTGTTTCTTCATCTACAACAAAATTAAATACCAGTTATGTTATAACATTATAGATATATAAAACAAAAAATATAAAATATTTGACAAACTTACAATATTAAGACTGTGCTCCGTATGTGTAACACTCCCACCCGTGTGAAATGGGGCTCACTAGCCACCACAGTCAGATGCCTTGCTAATCTTATTTTGTTCACTTTTGGCTTTAAACTCAGATAAAGCCCAATATTCCTTTAAGGCACTCTAGTCTGTCGTAAGTATCCACTTTGGCCGAATATTGAATCCACGACACTCGTTCATTCTATATCTAATGAAATATGAGCAACGTGACCACTGGTACGAGGGCTAGGGGTGGGACTGGGAGAGGGACTCGGAGTATGGTCGTGAGTAGGCATGTAAGATTGGCCACGTGAACTAGGGGGTGGACCTGATGATCTCTTTAACCTCTTGGACTGCCATCTGCAAAAAAAATACAACACACGTGGATAATACAAAAAATCTTAAACCTACAACAATTCATTAAACATTCCAACATGCATATAAATATTACTTGTGTGTCATGTTACCACATAATTAATTAACCTTGAATAAAAAGTGAATTATATGTGAATACAATAAATTATATCATTCTACGTCTTATTTAATTTCTTATTCTTCATCATCATCCTCATCCTCATCTAATTCTACTTCTTCTTCAACTTCCTCATATCCTCGATGTACATTATTTAAATTCTCTGCTAATTCGTTATCAACAACGAAATTTTGCATGGTAGGTGGTTCTTGCAAAACTTCATGTACATTATAGCTTTGATCTACTCTACTTCTTGGTCTCGTATTTATCACAACATGCCAATTGATTTTATCTTTTTTCTTCCCCGGATATGGAACAAAATAGACTTGAGATGCATGTTGAGCAAGTATGAATGGGTCAAATTTAGAATACTTTTGAGTTACATTGATCTCAACAATTCCATATTGCGGGTGTATCCTAATTCCTCTATCAGAAACCGAGTCATACCAATCACATTCCAACGGTAAAACTTTGTTCTTAGGACCACTTGGATATTGTAATTCAATTACTTTTTTAAGTATCCCTTAGAATTATGTTGACCCTTCACTTTTTAAACACACACCCGCGTTATAAGTTTTTCGATGTTTGGCCAACGCATTTGTATGGAATGCATATCCATTAACAACACACTTTTCCCATTTTTTTGCAATTAAAGACGGACCCCATGATAACTCTTTAGATGTTCATTTTGTATATTGTTCAAATCATGATGTACCTATACAATATCATTAACCATGCATTAAGTGAATTTATTGTTCGGCAGATATTAATAGTAATATATGAACATTTAACTTTTTATACTCACATAATTATGGAACCAATTTACGAAGTAGTCGTCAATTGATTGTTCGACATCTGCCTCAGTCGAATTAGGCCGATCTCGTCGATTCAACGATGTAAAATGACTAAAGAAATTGTAAGTTGATATATGTTAAGTTAGTCACATTTTTTTTCTCAAATATTGAAGAATAATAAGTGTAGAATTTTAAAACATACTCCAAAAATTGTACCACTTCATCGCAATTTATGAGGACATGAAGGTGAGCAGCTTTGAACTCTCCTTCGATTAAAGTCTTCCGAGAACACATACCGACGGGACTTCCAGTCGATTGTTTATAAATCGATAGAGTATATGGTATTTCCTCGTAACCTCCCTCGTCTTCATTTCGTCTACTCCTCGTACTCCTTTTTTGAATGTGAGATTCAAAGTAGAACGAAGTAAAATACGATGCTTCTTGGGCTATGTATGCTTCGCAAATCGATCCCTCAACTCTTGCTTTGTTTTTAACCATTCATTTCAAGTCTTTTAAAAACCTAATTGAAAGACATCGAAATTCAAAACATAGATGATAAGTATATTATACACCCTATTATTTTCTATTATTAATAATTACCGTGAACAATTAATTATATCTCAAAATGATACATCCATCTATATTGAACGGGCTCACACATAAGAGCTTCATAAGGTAAGTGGACTGGCAAATGCTCTATCGAATTAAAGAATCCACATGAAAATATTCGTTCGAGTTTGCAAATAATGAGAGGTATATTTCTCTCCAATTCATTCAGCTTCTCAATACGTAATTCAGTTAAGCACAAATCCCTAGAGAACATACCTAGCTCTGTTAAGGGATTCCACACATTATTTGGTAGCATATTGAATCCACTTGGCATCAAACATTGCTTAAAAACGTGACAATCATGACTCTTCAATCCATGTAACCTCAAATTTGTGACATCAACGCATCTGGCCAAATTTAAAGCATAACCATCTGGCATTCTTAACTCCCCAACCCACTTGCCGAAATCTTGTTTCTCCTCCCTAGATAAAGTAAAACAATATTTCGATTTGTAAATTTTTCCATCATCTCCCTCAGGGAGTGTAACTCCAGTCTTCTACAATATTCCTCTAGATCCATTCTCGTTTTTTCATTGTCCTTTGTCTTTCCTTTGATGTCCATAACTGTGTTAAGTACATTATCAAAAACATTTTTCTCAATGTACATGACATCTAGATTGTGACAGACCAAATTGTCTTTACAATAAGGCAACTCCCAAAATATACTGTGTTTGGTCCAATGATGTGTTGAGCCGTATCCTGGTGCATTTCCATGCTTTAGAGGCAAGTCGGCTATTTTTGGAAGATGATGCACTCTCTGCCACACTTAATGGCCAATTAATCTTGGAGGTGGCAATGACCATTCAACCTTCCCTTTGTAGAATGATTTTCGATCGTTCTTGAAGGTGTGGTCATCTGGTAACAATCGACGGTGACAATTAAACCACGAGACTTTCCCACCATTCTTCAGAATGAAAGCTTTTGTATGCTCCATACAAATTGGACAAGCTAATTTTCCCGAAGTCATCCAACCTGATAGCATACCATAAGTAGGAAAGTCATTGATGGTCCACATAGGGGCAGCTCTCAACTGAAAGTTCTCTTTCTTCGAAATGTCATATGTATCCACCCCTTCTCCCCATAACTAATTCAATTCATTAATCAAAGGCCTCAAGTATACATCAATTCCGCTTTTCAGACTGTGTGGTCCAGGAATTAGGCACGTCAAAAATTTGGATGGAGTAGTCATACACATTTCAGGAGGCAAATTATAAGGAGTCACAATAACTGGCCAACAAGAATACGGTTCAGAATTATTACTGAACGGGTTAAACCCATATGCGCAAAAGTCGAGCCTAACATTTCTTGGCTCTGCAGCAAAATTCGGATGAGCGGCGTCTAAATGCTTCCATGTGATGGATGACATAGCACATCTTCCTTTCTTCTATTTTCAAAGTTCCACCTCATGTGAGATGTGGATTGCATAGAGGCATACAACCATTTCAGCCTAGGAATTAGGAGTAAGTAGTGCATTTTTTTGTGAGGAACATGTTTATTCCTTCTCTTATTGCGACTCGACCTAGTACTTTTGAAACGTTCATGGTGACAAAATTTACATCCAGTCAAGTTAACATCTTCTTTGTAATACAACATACCCATTTATACAACAATCTATATTTTTTAGGTTAAACCAAGCTTTGCCACCAATTTATTTGCCTTGTAAAAACTGTCAAAAACAAAATTATCTTGTGGCACTAATGTCTTAATTATCTGAGTCATTCTATCAAAGCACCCTTGTGCCATTTTGTAGTAAGGACATTAATTGTAGAGCCAGTGACAACTCAGTTTGAGTATCACAACCTTCATACAAAGGTATTTGAGTATCGTCTAACATTTCGTAAAAGTGTTGAGCTACTTCGTTTGGAGGGTTATTCGCGTTGACAGTATCCCCAAGATTGCAGTTGAAGGTACTGTTTGGGTTACGGGTAACGTCAGAACGTTAAAGCAGCGGAATTTTAAAAAATTTAAGTAACCCAAACGAACAATCTTTATTCATCTAATCATACAAAAAGGATTTTACAGCAATTAAAACCAACCATATGGGGTTTTACAAATTTACCTCACCACATGAACGGTGGTGGTTTTTTTTCTCCGGTCTTCTTTCAGATCTGTAGGATTTTGGTTCGAGAGAAGCACCCCATGTGTTGTGCCTCTAGCGGTATCCACACCAACTGGATTGAAGCAACTCTCTTGAATCCTCAGGCTCAGAACTAGGAAACAAGAGATATCAAGCATGGAAGAAGAAGAAGAAGACTAGATCTGGATGAGAGAGAGGGGGCGACCTCTCCTTTCTTAGAGAAGGGGGTTGCTACTTGGAAGATTTAGGGCTAGGATTTTGAGTCTCCTACTCCTTATTTATAGATAAGGAGTCTTGACCTAGATGTGATCTAATCCAACTAGGAAACTTAAAGCTCATTTACTTATGGCCTTTATTTGTTTCCTGATGGACCTAGATCAACTTTTAATTAATTAAACTCCTTTAATTAATTCAGCCCATTTAATTAATTAATCCAATTAATTAATCAATTCCTCTATTTATTAATTAACTCTTTAATTAATTATTTTTTCTCCTTTAAGAATTAACACTTTAATTCTTCAGTTTTGATTTAACTCTTTAAATCAAACTTTCCTTATTTGATTTGTTGCAGTCCAATTGTATTGTGTGTGACCCTCTAGGTTCACTATCAATTGGTTGCGGGTCCACGACTTCGTGATTTAATTTACGAGCTTATTAATTGCTCCGATTAATTGAACACCTTCAATTAACCACTCAAGAATTAATCTTACTATTAATCCATGAGTACCCACACCTCATGGTCGATGTCTAGCCACAAGCCCATGGGCCCAACTTCAGGTGAATTGATCTCACTGAACCTCACCTCTTATAAGTAACATGAACATACGGTCCCTCGACTAATTTCCCGATCGAGACCTAGGGTGTGTGAATTGATCGGCACCTCTAAGATAACTATATTTTCTCATTGTGGATAATAATTCCAGTGTGACTGCTAAATTTGAAAACCCCTTTCCAAACCCTTCACCAACTATGGCCAAAGGTTTCTCGGAATCTATTATCTAAGAATGTATATGAATTCTCTCAACACACTACGTTGAGTCGGTATATCCCATATTAGTGCTAACCATTCGCGTACACGATCCTATGTACCCAAAGTAGTCGCACAATGATCAGGCTAAGTGATCGGCTCCTAAATCAAAGTACGTACTCACGTGCACCGAATTCGCCCTAGCACCTCAAGTCAAAGGACTAAATCGTACACTATTATATGTCTTGAGAAAAATCCCATCACAGATGTGCGTCATGTGCTTCCACAATGGGTTTCTCTGTTCGGGTCGTTCTATGTGTTCGATCCTCTATCGAACCACCTACTCATATGCACTAGCACTAAATGCATTGCTCATGAAACGCTACAAATTCACTCCATGTGAATCATGCATAATCGTACAAGTCTTTGCAATTCCTTTGATACCCAGTCTCGTTCGGAATCTATGACTTGGAACGTGTTTTAAGATCACAACCTTAGAGACTGTTTCGTGATTGCACTCGTACTGAAGTGAATCGTCCCCATAGTCTATTGTGATCTAAGGATTTCATCCAATCGCTTAAGTAATTAGCGAGAGATGAAGTTGGCCAGTGTTTGATTTACATACTATAAACAAACAAACGTATTAATTCATTTATACCAAAGAAAGTTTATGATAGTCCTAATACAAGCTAAATCTATTGGCTTGCAGGGTACTATCCTTTCAGGTACCACCTCTCATAGCATCATATACAACATCTTTGTTATATGTTATTTTCATCATCATACAAAAAATGGTCGGTACTCGAAGCTTCAGTATACATGTTCAGATTATATGGCTCGACCTCTCCCTGACATTTCCAATACCAATAATCGGCTACAAACCCCTTATTGAGCAAATTTGTTTCTACTTCGTTAGAACCCTTATAAAGCTTTGCGATGAGGTTCGTATCCGATGAAATTTGGACGTCTCTGAATTGAGCACCATTTTGTATGTTGGTCCCAAGTAGTCAGATAAGGTCTAGGGGAGGGGGGGTGAATAGACCTCTAAAAATTTATCTTTAAAATTCTCCAACTTTTTTCTGTCAGCAGACTAAGCTGATCAAGAATTGTAAGTAGACTAAGCTGATCTCGCACAAAGCTTTGAACAGCAGAGTTGACCACTCTTCTGATTTTACTTAGCTGATTTTATCAAAATCAGAGTTTTAAATTTACTAACTTGCAGCGGATTTATCTAGTGTTTTTCACAAGTAGTTTTCTTAACTTAGAAAAGATTTTATCCCCAGTTTTTATAAACTCCTTTTAAAAACTTTTCAACAGTTAACTTATGTGTTTAAATATGCTCTTTGAAAATATGCAGAAAATAATGCAAGTATAAACACACAGAATTTTTATAGTGGTCATATGGATAAAAATCCTTTAGTCCACTCTTCCAAGTCACTTAGATCTTGGGTTATACTATAAACACACAGTTTACAATATACAATGCTTGCGCCAAACAACAAATGAAATGGCCACAAGTGCGCAATAGGAAATCACAAAGAAAACCTATCCTCTGAAGTAATATCACTCACTAAGATGGATAACTACTTCTCATAACATTTTTCTCACAAAATCACTCAGATTTGTATGTATATTTGTTTATCTCTCTTTTCTGCTTCGTTAACAAATGACTCGGCTGTTGAGTGTTCTGTTCTTGAGGTTGAGACTTAGAAGAATTCTGCTTCGGATTTAATCTCAGTTGTGTTGTCTCTTCTTCTTCAACTCTTGAACTGAACTATTTATACTTGAGATTTGAAAATCTGCCCGTTGAGAGATCGACATGTGTCCAAATCCTCGAGTACTGGTCCTTGTCTCTGAAACGGCTACCTGCGACTGATCACTGTACACTCTGCTGTACTTTATGTCGGTCCGCATTAAATGCACCAAGCTGATACGAGGTTTCTCTTCAATCATTTGTCATAAATACCCTTCCTCTTCAGCATTTATTACTCCAAGTGCATTTATGACCGTTGCAATAACTTCTGATCCACTTCCACTCTGCTGATCGAAATCACTCGTCTGATGTACACTCGGCTGATCCCAAACTGAACTAATCTGATTTGAGTCGGCTGAAAATCCACCAGTCTGATTCCTTTCTTCAGCAACAGATCAGTAGTCTTCTGGACCATATTTGACTCGTCTGAAGTAACTTCTTCCTTGGTCAAATATCTTCTAAGGTTTTAACTAAGCTTCCATACTTAGCTGATGACTTTTGGAAATCATCAAAACCTCCCTTCACTTCTAAGTCTTCACCTTCATCCAACACTGTAGATCGATCAATGTAGGAACAAATATGTTTTCTAATGGTCTTTCGACTCGGCCGTCTTTGTGTACTTTTAGTAGCGGAGAGAAATCATGGAGGATTTCACTCGAATTTTCCTCCGCCATTGATGATTTAACTACTAGAAAAACTATGAAGAGGGTTTTTCTAGATTTCGTTGAGGATGAACAAAGAGAGGATGAACAAAGAGATTTTCATGTGGGATTTATATGTTATGGTAATAGTAGTAAATTTACTTTACTATTTATAATATTTTACATTATGAATTTTCTCATAATGTATGTATGGTAGTAGTAATAAATGTACAATACTAATTTCAATATTTTTATAGTAATACTATTATAATGTTATGGTAGTATATGGTAGTAGTAGTAGTAGTAACTGTACTTTATTATTTTCTATATATTTTTTGTATCTTTTCATATATTTTCTCATTAATGAAATAATTTTTAAGTTAGACAATTTGATTGATTTCTTTTTTTTTTTTTTTTGTATTTCGGTTTCTAAATTTATCGTAGAATTTTAGCTCCCACTGGACCAAATTCCTAGATCCGCCCCTGATGGTAATAGGTAACTCTGAATTTGCAAAGAAAGACAAAGTTGGGAAATTATTGAATTCTCATTAATAATCAATGTGTTGTGTTACATGGACAACCTAGAAGTATTTATAGAAGAAAGTAAATCATTCCAAATTCAAATAGAACTTCACTCTTACTCAAGCTATGACTCTAATACTCCAATAACTCTAACAGAATTAAAGTTTGTGGTGTTTGTTTTTGAATATTAGACTTTTATACATAATCATATTTTAAAATTATTAATCTCTTAGTTTGTTGTATTTTTAACTTACACTTTTAAATGTTTATAAAGAAATATAGTCATATTATATTTATATGAGCTTACAAATTAGTATCATATTACAAAATATTATGTGATTTAATTTAAATATATTCTAAGATTTTATATATTTTTAATCAATTGTAGGATAATGTTTAAATTTTATGCATATTATATATACTTTAAAATTAAATATATTTATTATATCATTATGACGTCATCCGGTCCGACCGGTTCGACCAGTATAATCAGTGGCCAGTTGGCTCACCGGTTCACTGTCCGGTCCGGTTCTGAAAACATTGATCGTAACTCATCTAAAAATTACTTTTCTTGTTATAGTACATACAAAATATTGATTCAATTTTCATACTCAAGTTTTTCGAAGTTTTCTTTTTCTATAAATAAAATGACAAATTCACTGAATTTTTCTTGTAACATAGTTGATTGCAAATATGTTTCATCAATTTCAGTTTTGAAAAATTTCTCAAATTTTTTAGCATAAAATAGATTAGTAAAATAAAAATTCAAAGATATTAATTTTAGCAAGTAGCAGTTTTATCTTGCGTAAATAATTAAAGAGTGAATAGCATTTTTGGTCCTCCTTATGGGTTAAATTTTGCATTTTCGTCCCTCTTAAATTTTTTGTGGCAGATTGGTCCCTCTTATCAATGTAGTGTATCACATTCGTCCCTCTTATAACACATTCGTCTCTCTTAAATTTTTTGTAGCAAATTCCTCTTATCAATGTAGTGTAACACATTAGTCCCTCTTAAATGCAAAATACATCAACTTTCGTCCACTTTAGAATATATTTTGAATTTAAGTGATTTATTTTGTATTTAAGAGGGACTAATGTGTTACACTACATTGATAAGAGGGACGAATTTGGTACAAAAAATTTAAGAGGGACGAATGTGATACACCACATTGATAAGAGGGACCAATCTGCTACAAAAAATTTAAGAGGGACGAAAGTGTAAAAGTTAGTCCATAAGGAGGACCAAAAGCGCGATTTACTCATAATTAAAATCCCAAAATAGATTATTAAAGAAAAGCAGTCCCAGAAATAAAAATTCATAATTTTTTCTTGCACAACATCCAAACTTGATATATAAATTTTGTTTGATCAATTGATGGAAGGATAATAGAAAGAAAATAACCTAATAAAGATTGAAAATCCAAAAATTGATGGACAAACTGATAAGAAAAGTAAAGAGAATAATTTGATTTTTTTCTTGTAGAATAATTTGATTTGTTGGAAAAGAAGAAGAGAATATAGATGTTTAACTCTGGCTCTTAGAATTCCTATTTGTATCCCGTTTAGTTTAATTCATGATTTCAACATATTGGTCGGATCCTTCTATTTGTATCCCATTTAGTTTAATTCCTATTAATGTTTGTTATGATAGGGGCTACCCTCTTTTTGACTTTGTAAAACCTTTCTTTTCGACTAAGTTCCTTGTATTGTCTTTTTCTTGAAATATGCGATTATCATTTTTGGTTTTCAAATGTATTTTGATCTTAGATCTGACTTAATTATTTTAGTGACAAGTCGAGCATTTTATATAAAAACCTTCTAGCGGAATGTATGTATATATAAAATATATATATATATATATATATATTAATGATCAGATAAAACAAATTAAATGTACCTTGATCAGGGTAACCACTTAGGGCCTGAGGGTTATTAGGCTGTGGAGGGTAGCCTGCCGGAAGATAGGCGGATGACGACTGATAAGCCGGTAACTGATACGGCAATAACGATGAAGTGGGTGGAAAATTATTAGCAGAAGAGTAATTAAAATTTGACGGGACGGTTGAGCACGGCGGAAAAGGCGGCGGAGGTGCACCTGAGGTCGGTGGGTACGCGGCAGAATTTTGTGTAAGCATATTCGGAGGCCCAATCGCTTGTCCATTGTACGGCAAAAGTGATGAGATTGCATACATTTGATGTGGTGGTGGCGGAGCATATATTTCCGGTGTACCCAAATTATTCACCGTTGGATTGATGGGACCTACAAGATATCGAGGAAAATCGAGATTAGAATTAATTTTTCGACTTTCACATGAATTAAGCATTTATTAACTTAAGATGGTTATTAATTAAGAGGTATATACTGACCATGATTTGCAGAGGAAGAAATTGGAGCTCCAGCCATGGTGTTTAATTAGTATAGAGAATAGATAATTAAAGCTGTTTTAATTATGAGATTAAAGGTCTTGTGTAACTTGTATTTAAGCTAGGAATATATAATGGTACATAAATAAAACATCAAAGAAGCTGTTCTATTAAGAGTTAGTTGACTTTGAAATGTAATACTAATGACTAATCTACCCTCCAGCAAGAGAGTGAATAAATTAAGCTGGTCTCAATCCTATTTTGTATGTCAACGCTGCTTCATAAAATTAATGCGCAAAAAAAAATTCCAATTTCAATTTACTCCCTACATTTTACACTATTTGCTCTTCCCAGGGTGGTCGTTAAGGAGTTAAGTCTGAACTGTAAAAAAATATGGAATGTAAATATCATAAATAAAAATCTATGGGAAATGAGTGGAAATATCCATAAAATAGAGTGTAAATTTCTTTTTGACATGACTTTTATTATTCAACTATATTTATGTAGAGGTTCGGATATAATGAACTGCAAAAAATTGAAAAATTAAGGACAATCGTTTAAATACAAATTGGGTAGGAATTGAATCAAATTAAAGTGAAGAAATAACAGAATAGTTTAATATTTTTCTTTTGTTCTCAAATTTATTAGAAAAACATTTATATTTAATCTACCATTAAATTACTGCCGCTCAAGTGAATTTTCAAACTATAATTGTTATATAACAACTTATTCCTAGGAATGTGAAGAAAAAGACTTTCAATATATATACAAAAGATATGTCCTGAGTGTGAAATATTTGTTCCACTCCTCCTCCACAAGATATACTTGGCCAACAGGAACATCTAGGCGATTAATTATCTACATCTTTCAAATTTTATAATTTTTTAACCTTATAATTAAACTTATAAGTAGGTAATATGCAAGTAAATGCATGTGATCACTCATATTGACGGTTTGAATATGTTGGTTCACTTGATTTCTTATGGTGACTTACATTCCACTTATAAACCTTTTATGTAATTGCATATTGTTTTCACTCTTTCTTTGGCTTCCTGTTATATAGGTTTGGTTACATAACTCTGACCCCGGGTTCGAACTTGCAACATACATTCATCGTGATGCCTACTTCACATTACACATATGTTCTTTGCAGTGGGATGTTTGTCCTTTTGGCCCTCCTCATATGCATTATCTTGTTTCGTTTATGAAAATGAATATTGCGATTTTGAACACTTGTATTCTTGTGGCTACATGTAGACTTGGCTCAGAATTGCTGGTTCACTCTGAGGGGCCATTCTCTGGCCCAATTATTACAATTGCAGATGAGCCATTTAGATATACGAAATCTCTTTCATGCGGCTTTGGGCGCTTGTACTCTTTTGGCTACCCGTAGCCTTTGGCTCGGCTTTGCAGGTGCCTAGGGGCCACTCTCCGACCCTATTGTTAAGACTGCATACGAGATTTATTTTGTGCGGTGGCAGAATTTGGACAAATACCTTTGGCACTTTTAGATTTTGTGGCACTCTTTCTATTGGGAACTTTTTTTATTTGTAGATTGTTGATTTGAGATTTTCTTAGGATTTTTTGGAATTTTGTTTACACTTTAGTTCTAATTTTGCTTTGAGCAGTTGTTTTGGCATTTTATTTTTGCCGAGAACTGTGACTCTCTTTTGGCATTTGTTTTGTTCTTTGGATTGAACATCTAGTTTTTGTGATTGTTCTTTTTTCATGCTTTTATGTGATATTTCTCGCCACCACTTTTATATAAAAAATTACATGTTTGCCATTCATTGTAATTCAGAAGACAGAGAAACTAGCTACTAGCCACTAATGCGTACAATTTGGCAGGCACGTCCATCCATATTGCAAATACGAAAAAATTAGATAGATTCTTTAATTTGACTAAACTTCACATACAATATTTAATAAGTCTGCATCCTTAATTCTTAATACATGTAACTCAAAGTTCAATTATAACTGATTTGTCACACTTAGTATTTTAAAGAGGGCAATTCTATACTGCTAGGTTGGCGTTGACTACAAACTACCAGTAAATATATTAATAATAGGTGATTGGTTTAGTATAAGAGACTAGTCACTACAAAGTAACAAACTAATATTCGAATTCTTGTTGAGAGAGGTTCCCACTTAATGTGTCTTACGCGGCTCTAAAGGGATTAAACCTTGGGAAACAAAAAAAAGGGATAAATATTAAGTGATCACAATGTACAAGTTATCACTTTTATCATGTAATTAGTAACGAGAATATTAGTTTCATCACAATAACAATTATGATAAGTGCATTCTTACAAATTCGCCAATTATGAATTTAGAGGTGTGTCCTTCTCGGTTCTTTCGTACTAGGGAAATTAAAGGTCCTCTCATTGTCTAATATCATCACTGAATATGAACCGATCTATCTCACGACGTTCTAACCCAGCTCACATACCACTTTAATAAGCGAACAATTCAACCTTGGAACACACTACAACCCTAGGTGGTGAAGAGCCAGGTCCTTTTCCAAATTAATTTTTAAAGAGTAAATCAAATGATAAATTATTTTACTCACAATTAAATATGACATGATTTTTTTTTTCAAATGAGAAACATAAATTAAACTGGACTCCCATATAGTCATGTGCTACATTTTTTCGTAAAAAAAAAGAAAAATCTAATTCGTAGTAAACATTTTAGTGACACGATTAAGACATTCTCACTTATTTTATGTAAATAGTGACAGGTTTAATTAATATTATCACTAACTATATAGTCACAACACAACCAACCAATTTTCTTGTAGTGTGAGGTGTGGAAATGTCACCTAATTTTAGTTAAATTGGGGAAAATATTATTATCAAATTTTTGGCTCAAACTTAATGGTTTAGTTATGGGAGTATTTATAAAAAGGAATATTGGTTGTAACTTGCAAGCATACGAATGTGAGAAAATTACTTTTGGGGAAAATGCAATTCACTTCTGGATCTCAAGAAGTGGATTGGGCCTCTGACCCAATGATTGATGTCATTTAAAGATATTGAATTAAATTGCTCAAGTGGAAATATAACTTTTTATGTGTAGAAATTCTAATTTTGTGGTTATCTTTTCCAAAATGGGCCGAAGTCTCGCCTTTGGTTTTATTAGTCTAAAGGACCTCCCGTGTTAGATTTTCTGTGACCGAGGGTCACTTTTGTATAAACGTAGTTCCCCATTTATTTCTTAATTAATGAAATGTTAAGTCATAAAAAAATGCGAAATCCCTTCTTGTGAGATACTTCCTCCGTTCCATTTATTTTGCTCACTTGGTAAAGTTAATTGGTCAATTTAATTAAATTTATAAGAATTATAATAAATAATTTAATTAATAAATTTCACTAATAAGTTAATAATATGACACCATATATATTAATATTTAAAAGGTTTAATACATTACAAATATGAATAATTTAATATGATAAGTCACTTAAAAGATTGAAAATTTGATCGGATACTGTTGCAAAGGGAGCAAAATAAATGAGACGGAGGGAGTATTTATTTATTTCATGTACTTTTAAATATTCGGCACGAAATTCTCAAATATTATGACAAATTTGAATTTTAATGATAAAATATGAAATGACAATATTAAATTTATTAGACTTTGCATGTATTAAGTGACAATAATCTAAATAATGTCACTAAAACTATTTTTCATAAATATGTATATATATATATATATATATATATATATATAAATATTTTAATGGCAAAAATTACAAAAACAAATTATTGACATTTAGGTGACAACCAACAAATTATCACAAATCATTGTAAGTAATTCTAATATTATCACTATATTGTCACCAAAAAGTGACAACAGATACTGAGTTTCACTTGTCAAATTACAACCACCATACTTTCATAGAATGTCGGAAAACTAATCAATGTTGTTATAGTTTGGGTCCTCCATAAATTCTTAACAAACCTATTTCATGATATAGGTCAGAACACGGGATTATGTGCAATATTTTTTAAAATACGAAAGAATTCTATGCAATAAAAATAATATATAAGAATTTTATGTATGTTTCTCAAAATATATGCGGGTATCATGTTTTTTACTATAAAAAATTATGATATTAGATTTCACATGAATTGAACTAAATCTCACGTAATAAACTTAAATTTTTTTTACCTTAAAAACTAATTCAAAAATTGATGATTATTATTGTCCAAGACCTTAAAAAAACTTATTCTAAATTTTTAATTCTTGCAAGACATTTTTGACTTTCTGGGTCAAACTAAAATGGGTAAGTATGGGACTATGGGAGTATTTATGAAAAGGATCATGGGGTACTATTGGCCGAAAGCTTATGAAAGGTGAGAAAAGTATTATATTGCAAATTGACCGTATTATTCGTTCTGAACCAATTAATTATTGTTATTATTTGGACAGATCACAGATGTAAACTAATTATTCTGCAGTCTGGGACACGAAGATAATATTGTTGTCACGTTTAAATTAATACGACAAGAAAATGTAAATTAATTAGTCCAAGTTGAAATTTTAATACGGCGTTGTTCTTTAGGTGCATTTATTAATTATTGGGCAGCCCATTTTGAATAGCTTGTCTAAATGGTCAAATTCTAACAACTCTTGATTTTTTTAATGGTTCATGACTTCATGGGCCTGTTTGTTTGGCGTTTCCCAGATTTTTTTCGTGTTTGGGAAATGCCAAACAAACACGTTTTCTACTTTCAGAAATAAATTTTTCATACATTAATTTTCTCAAACTACTCTCTTAAAAGCCAAACAAACAACAATTTTCTTATCTCTAAATAAAACCTATACAAACTCTACTTTGATTTGACATAAAGTAACCTATCTCTTATACAATTTATCTCACATAACAAATATGATTTGACATAAAGTCTTACACATCTTACACCTACAACCCAACTCTTCCAAAAAAACCTATACCTACTTTATTTTTCAAACCACTCTCTCAAAACCCAAACAAACAACATTACGCAAATCGAGATTGTTTCACAAACCTCCACTACTCTCCCAAACTACTTTCCCAAACGCCAAACAAACAGGCCCCATGTCTTCCTATCGCATACTTTTGTGACCATGGCTAGGGAAATTCTTATCCAGATCGGATTTGATCGAACTCAAAATAATTACATGACAAGTGTAATACACTTGTTTTGAGATTTGATGTAACTCTCTGGAGAGTGACCAATCACAAAGCAAGTGCAATACACTTACTTGGTGGTTAGATGAGTTTGGCCACACCAGGCTTGGACAAGAATTTTCCCCATGGATATTCGGTATTCCCCGACAGTAATCCTCCTCCTATTTTTTTTTCCTTCTTCTCTATTTATGAAGTGATGATTCATATGAAAAAACAAATGTATTAATTATGTTTATAAGATAAAAAAAATAACAAATAGCTACTATCGATTTATTCCCCTGTAATTTATATAATATTCAATTTATCCCTCCTGTAATTTAAAAAATAGCATTTTACTCCCTCTAAGAAAATTTTAAAGTAGCAATTAATCCCCTTCAACCGGATAGTGTAATTCACTCGTAGAAATTAAGAGTGGGCATGAAATTTTTTGTAACATGATGGGGGCGGGGTGTAAAGTGCAATATTTAGCATAACATAATGCGATAAAGTATCACATTTAGCATAATACAGGGGGTAAACTGTCATATATAAAAGTGGTAGTTTTATCAATTCGTATATGTTTTAAGCTTAAAAATATCAGAAAGTCAATGTGAAACTTTTATTAGACCAGAGAGAAGTAAAATGCTCTTTTTCAAATCACCATAGAGAAAATTGAACATTATACAAATTACATTAAGGTAAATTAGATAATGTTCTTCAAGCGGTGCACCTTGTAACTCAGTTATGTCAAAAGATTAATATAAAACCCAATGCGATCAAATTTATATATATCATGAATATTAAATTTATTTTCTTGACAATTTATAAGCTTTTGGCGATCTAGCTAATGTAAAAAGCATCATCAGATAATGTCATCATGACACTCATATGTCATTTTTGTATATTATCGGTGTTTTGATATTTAAGGGTGAGTTTGACCTACATACAATTATAGGAGAATTAATTTTAATAAAATAAATTATGATAATAATTGATTTTAATAAAAAATAATTATAGAATAATTGTTTTTGTATAATAGCTTTTGTAATAGTAACATTTTAGTAGTTTCTAAAATAAATTGATTTTTAGCTTCAGGAAATCACAAATTATGACATTGGGAGTCAAACACTATGAAAAATACGGTTAGCCAAAATTAATTTTTATAATTGAGGTCAAACACTTTAAAAATCACAATAGAGATCTAGAAGTGCTCTCACCGCTGGACACTCACCCTAAGTTACTCCTATGTGACATGGTTAACGAATAATTTACTCCATGTAATATAAAAATAAGTTATCCCCATGCGACTTTTGTAATAACGAGCATTTTTTATAGGATTTTACAAGTAGGTATATTATATTATATTTGTTATAATCAGTATGCAAGCAAAATACTTATTTTTATATTCTATAAAATATTATAATTTTCATTGTTTAATTTATGAATAATATATAGATACAATTAAATTATTTTAATAAATTTGTAAATAAGGTTAAATGACGTGAGTAAAATGGTAATTGGTTTGAAAAAAAGTAGCGATGTTAGTGATACTAACTGAAGAAGGGAAAATGTGTACAATTGAGAATAACATAAGGATTTCGTGCAATAAACTTAAAATTGGAGAGTTTTGTGTATATTACCCTGCATTAATTAATAACTTATAGTATAATACAAAATATAATACCGTATGATATTAATGTGATGAAGATGGAGTTTCAAAAATGGCAAATTGCTGGTCTCATCAAGCTAGCTAGTGAATAAAAAAATGTAAGAAAAGTACTATAAAACTAGAGATCATTTGTTGACCTAACACACCAGTCCTCCATTTCTAGGAAGATCACTTAGTACAAAAGTAATAGTATTAATAATTGTATAGTCCTTCAATAATTTTTCGTAAAGATGAGGCGACCATCATCATTAATCTATCTTTGTTCAATGCGGTGGAAAAAGGTTGCCTCGCCAGTTCGTCTGTTTTCTTCGGGACTGGTAAGAAATTCAAATAGGGATTCATTTTCTTCGACTACTTTTCCTTGGAAAAAATATGGGAGTCATGAATTTTCAAGCATATCCTCCTACCAGCAGTATGCTCGTTTTTCCAGTTCAGCCCCTCTTCCCTCTTCAAGGTATGCATCTTTTTACATAATGAATAAATATTCCATCTTTGTTAGTTGTACATACTTTTTAATTAGATTTTTTTATGGACTAAACTAAGGAAATCAGATGAAATTCAGGGGATCACTTATATCTTGCACAGTTGAGATATATAATTGGTTCACCGTTGATGAACGCTTGAAAACAGATCTAAAGCTTCTGTGATTAAAAGAGCAAAATACAAAAACACCCCCTTTACTTTGTCTAACTCTCAAAAAAAAACCCTGTGTTATTTTAACTCCCAAAAATCCCCCTGTACTTTCAAATAAGTGCCAAATACACCCCCAAAACAGAGAGTGTGTTTCAAACACAAAAATATACTACTTGGGTCGAGTGTGGTATTTAAAATCAAACACATAAGGGTTTTTGGGAGTTAAAATAGCACAGGGGTTTTTTTGAAAGTTAGACAAAGCATATGGGGTGTTTTTGTGTTTTTGTCTTTTGCTCTTGATTAAAATGATAGGAAATCAAGGACCGAGCCAAGGGGGTGCATAGAGGGGCATCCGCACCCTAGGCTTCACGATTTGTCTTTTCAATCCAAATTTCATCTGAATCTGCCCCAATTTATTGGGAAAAAAATTCGATTAAAGATTTGATGGATCTGATCCGATTATAAAGATTTAAAATTTGATATACGTGGAGCTAATATGGAACTAAGTCGATTCGAATCCATTAAAAAATTATATCCCACATATAATAAATAAATAAATATATTTTATTCAAATAAGTAATATTAAAAATATTTCACCATCATTTTAAAAAAATAATAGTTAATAATTAATTCGTAATTTAATTTTTTTTTTTTTTGCATATTTTCACCTAAAAACATGATTATTCATTAAGAAATTTTGAATATGTAAGCAAAGTTAAATAAATCGTAAAAATAAACAAACTTATTTTAGAAAAAAAACGTAAGTGTAAGTTTTGAAAGTGGAGATTTTATTGGATCCGTTAAAGATTCGATATCCGATAGAATCTGGTCAAGATCCATTAGACTCTAAAAGATCCGAGCAAGATTTGTGTCCAACTCGAATTCAATCTAACATAAATTGAGTCGAATATAGATCGAGTCTGATCCAACTCATTAATAACACCAACGCTATATGGTTAAGATATTGTTTGAAATGGTTTGGATGTTAGTGTTTGAGGGTGAAAATTTTACGTGACATATGTCACATCGAGTTGAAATATGATATTATATAGTGTAATGATTAAGAATATAATTATAATAATATTGTTGTAATAATTAATTTACATAATTAATTATAATTGAAATATATTTGTATTAATTAGCAGATGTATTTTAATACTCTGTAACTGTGCATATAATAATTTACTTATATAACTTTAGTCTTTATATAATTTATGATGAAACATATACATAGATACATGTTTTAACTAAGATAGTAATTAAAAAATATGTATTTATATAAAATGTAATCATCTAAAAACATGCACGGATGTTTATAATATATGTATGTACACATGTATATATTTGGGCCGCCACTGAAAAGTGTGTTTCCCTAATTTGGGCCAGATGCAATTGGGTTGGTGTTTGGCCCATTTAGTAGCCAGCGAAACTTTAGGGCAAAATCAATCCAAACAGACCCTTAAATTCTGGCTCCGCCCCTGTAGTATTACACTGAATAGAGTGATTGTTAGAAGAAGTATTACCTGCTTTTTAGTTGTAAAATAACATAGTATATTGATTCTTTAATGGCATTTTTTTCCATAAAATTTAGAAATCAAACTATATACACAGATTAACGGGCGGACAAATGTAACTGTGAATAGTTAAAAAAATTCTTTTATGTTGATGAGGTCGTAGCGTAGTGATAATTATAATTGGATTCGATTATTTTTCTAATTTATTACTAATCTTTATAAGTTGAATAGTTAAAAAAATTCTTTTTTTTTTTTTTGTTGATGTGATGATCGATGTATGAATGAATATATTCACAATATCACCAAATAAAAAAAAAAGGTAACTACTCTATTTAGTTTGATGGGTTAAAATAACACACAAAACTTAGTCAATTATATTATTAAACTATTATTTTCGTGAAGTGGATTATGGTTTAATCTCTAACTCGTTGAATTTACATACCTTACAGTACCACCATTAATGAAAATGGAAGTACAAATCGACTGGGAGTTGAGATCATCTCCGTAGAAAATATCAAGCCATCATCTCCAACCCCCCATCACTTGAGGACCTATGAAGTTTCAATGCTGGACCAATTTATTGGAAATATGTATTTGTCTTTTGTTTACTTCTATCCAAACAAAGATGAAAATGGGTCCAATTTAGACGACTTGGTTTCGGAAAAAAGACAGCTTTTGAAGCGGTCTTTATCAGAAACTTTGACAAGGTTCTATCCACTAGCCGGTAAACTTGAGGGTGAGCGGTTAATCGATTGTAACGATGATGGTGCCTACTACGTGGAAACCAAAGTCAATGACCGCCTCTCGGATTTTCTCAACAATCCCGACAACAAGTCCATACATAAACTACTCCCATTTGTTCCTAACTCTATGGAACTACTGTTAAAAACCAATGTTGTTATGATTCAAACAACAATATTCGGATGTGGTGGCATTTCCATTGGCTTACACACTTCACACAAGATCATTGATGGCTATTCGCACGCAACATTTTTCAATGCTTGGGCAACTACAGCTCGTGGGTCGTCTTCAGAAGATGACATGATATGTCCTACTTTTATTTCACCGTCAATTTTTCCTCCTAATCCTAATCCCACACAGGATGCAGCAATACTTGGACAAATATTAGATGCCTATCCACAAAATGTAGGCAAAGTTGTTACAAGGCGATTCTTTTTTCCTGCTTCGTCACTATTGACTCTGAAAGAGAAAGCAGCAGCCCCAAGTCGTGTGGTGGCCGTGACAGGGCTTATTTGGAAATGCATCATGGCTGCTTCTAGAGTGAGAACTTCTTCTGCAGGTGGCGAGCCAAACCCTTCAATTTTAATTTGTCCGGTGAACATAAGAGCAAGAACATTACCACATTTCCCACCTTATTCAATTGGGAATAATTTAATGCTTACTTTTACTCGATTCAAGTATGACGATGATGCAGTAGGAGTGAATTCCATTGTGGGACTCGTAAAGAATGCAACTAGTAAAGTTAATAGCGAGTTTACTGAAAAGTTTAAAGGAGAAGAAGGGTACCATAAAATGGTGGAGTATTATAAAGAAATGAAGCAACTTTGCTCAGGAAAAAATGTTGAACAAGTTTCAATAACCAGTTTGTGTAACAGTGGGATATACGACATTGATTTTGGTTGGGGGAAACCTGTTTGGGTAAGTGCTGCCGATGCAGATGCGGATATTCCTTTTTTCTCGAGTATGGTATATTTGATGGATACAAGATCAAGAAATGGGATTGAAGCGTGGGTGACTTTAGTTGAACAAGATATGGCTGTTTTTGAACGCGATGTGGAGCTACTTGCTTTTGCCTCCCTGAGTCCGAGTCCTCTTCAAACTCAGGTTGAATAAACATTAGGACTATTGATTGTTATTATTGTATTAGCTGTTTTCTGGAATAAAGAAATGTTATAGCCGATTGAAGACGTATGTAGCCATGTTCTATTACAAGATAAGTGTCTTGGAATGTAAAATTTATTAAAAGTACAAGTAGAATCAATTCTGTATGAGCTAATCAAACAACCATGGACTATACTCTATACAGAATTATTAAAATAAGCATATGTTTTCTTAATTCAAATTCAAACCTAGAAACCAAGTACATCATTTTCGTATCAGAACCTTTATAATCTTCTAGCTTCATCTTTAGGTAACGTCCACAGCAGCTAGATGAGGTCTGAAAACAATGTCACAAAGATCTTTGTGCCTTATTTAATTCAAGAACTACTCTTTTTGCCTTCTTTCCCAGACGTCCCGATTGGATTTGCACGAACGCGCTTCATTGCCTTCACTCCAAGTGGGTTGTTCTTGCTCTGTATTACAGGAACAAAGTCAATGTTTATATAGGAAGAAAAAACCAAGATAGGGAATAAAAGAACCTAATACTCACAATCGAGCAAGTTCCTGCATAGATGTTGCACACGGGATACTGATGTGGGCAGCAACTGTAATGATCTTCGCAGCACGTGGCGCCTTCAAGCGGGCAACAGCCCCAGTCAAAACAGGAGCCGTAGTATTCATCCAAGCAGCAACATGTGTCACTTTCAGGGCATGAATAATAATCATCACAAATTGAGGGTGGTTTGACTGGAGATGGAGGAGATGGGCCAGGATTTGGAGGATTTTCGCCCGTTTTGAGTGGGTAAGAGGCCTCCGAAGCAATACCACATAGACCGGTTTTGGCAGGAACGTTACGTTGCATTCTAATGTAGCCCTTTTCGCCCCAGCTTGTGCCCCATGAGTTCCGGACAATCCAATAGTCAAGACCATTTTCAGTACCGTAACCAACGATAGTCACACCGTGGTCTAAATCTAAACCACACTTCCCAGTAAAAATGCCCTGAAAAAATTTAACAGGAAATACACAAATTTGGATTGAAAATATGAATAAAATTGGAAGTTTATTATCAATAACTAAAGGGAAGTTCAAATACTGATATACTCGTACAATGGTTTCTTTTTAATTTTCGTAATCAATGAAAAAAAAAAAAAAAAAACTTACTGATTCATATAATTGGAAGTCCCTCCCACTACCTTCCATTGCAACGGTTACAGGTTGTTTTGCGGCTGCCGCTTTAAGTGCGTTTTCATCATTCACAGGAACATCTTCATAAGCATCAATAGATACAACTCTGGCATTTTTCTGCATAACAATTCAAATATCAAATATTCAAATAAAAATAAAATAATTTCTGATTAGTTATACTACATGCTAATGTATAATTTTTTACAATAAAGATACCAAATTAAACTAACCCTGAATTGATCACATCTTCCATCCACACCAGTGTAAGGATAATCCTTCTCAGTGTCGATACCACCATTGTCAATAATGAACTGAAAGGCATAGTCCATTAGACCACCATTGCAACCTTCGTTGTACGATGTATCACAATCCACCAGTTCTTGCTCGGAAAGTGAGATTAAATCTCCAGTAACTATTTGGTTTATACCTTCCACGGAAGCAATTGTGGAGAATGCCCAGCAACTACCTTCAATTTCAATAATTCAATTCGTAATTAAGAAGAAAATAATGTCACAAGATTGTCTTCTTGATTTGTAATTAGGTAATATTTTTTGAGAATACATTAGTTATCAATCATTACATCATTTCAATAATTGTCAAAGTGAAAATAATTACAAATAATAAATCACAACCAAATTAAAGGAAAATCCGCATTAGTGAAAGTTGAACCCATAATTTCTTGGTCTTGATCGGTCCTAATTTTGTCAGTGATTAGCGCTAATCCATGTAGAGATATTTTATCCGGGTAGAGCTAATTTAGCTAGATAATAGGGACAATTAGATACGCCAAAATGAAGGTCCACAAAAATAAATGGCTTGGAGCCACCAATGTATTGAAAGAATCTTGAAAATATCTATGGAACAATTGAGAACCAGAGACCATTGATTTTTCGTGTTCAACTAAGATTGCATAAAACAAAAATAAGCTTATGAAGGTACGTGATTTTAAGCGAAAAATAGAATTTTGTGCCAAATATTTAAATGTACATGGAGATTTTATCCAATAAACAATTCACAAGGATGTTCCGTGCAGGATTTTCTTTTTCTTTTTGATAATTAAGTCTTGTCTTGTTTTGCTTTCATTGTCTATCTACGTAGAATTGTTGTGTGGAAGTGGTCCATACAAAACATATGGCTCTATTTCTTTTGTAAAAATTACCAATAGTGACTTTTTGACAAAATTATCATTTATGTAAAAGGAAGTTATTGGCGAATTCAGAGAGTGAATAGCAAATTAACTTCATGTATTATTCTAAATAGGCAATTTAACTCTCTGTTATAAATAAAAGGGCAAAATACCTCTCTGTCATATCCTAAATAGGCAATTTAACTCCATGTGATAAGAAAAATGGCAAAATACCTCCCTATATTTTTATAAAAGAAGAACATTGTCTCCCTCTAAATTGCTTATTAATTCATATCACAAGGAGTTAAATTGCTCATTATTTCATTTCACAGGGAGGTAAATTGCCTATTTTTATATCACAAGGAGGTAAATTGCTCATTATTTCATTTCACAGGGAGTTAAATAGCCTATTTTTATTTCATAGGGAGGTAAATTGCCTATTAGACATATCACAGGGAGTTAACTTGCAAAAAGCCCGAATTCAGATGCATAGAAGTTATTTACTTAACATTTTAAAGTATCATCAAAGATTCATAATATAAAACAAATTCAGATATATTTTTATATAGACAATTACACACACTAATCTCCCTTGAATTCTGAACTATTTACACTCACCTCCTGTGTTCTTTATGAATTTTATTAAGATGAAAGAAAATAGACACCAAAAGTTTAAAATCTACGGGCCATGATTCAAACAAATAAAAATTAGTAAAATCAAGCATCAGAGCCTTAATCTATAATAAAGTTTTGGGCTTAATTTTTAATAATAATTAAAAAGAGATATATAAATAAAAAGTAGTTATTATATATATGTACCACAGCTGCCTTGATCTTTGATGGGTAGCACGGCGCCTTTCTCCCTCCAATCAATTGAATCCGGCAAGCTATCCCCCACATTATTAGCTTTGTACCTATCGCTCTTCCCTTTCGTAAACCGGCGTTTCGCGTCGGTTCTTGCACCTAAAAATGTTTTCTTATATTCATCATTGGTTAGATCCGCGAACCGGTTCAATCCCAGTTTGTAATTTCGGTTCGGAATCGCGTTCTGTTCGTCTATGTACCTCAAATTATCCTTAAAAATCTCGAACCTATTCTCCTTCTCTCCTAAAGCATTGTATGCTTTACCATGCTTCACTATCCAAGACTCGTACATCGACAACATTTCATCGTGGGAACGAACAACGTTGTTTTGTTCGTCGACGGAGGAGGATATGATGGACGAAGCATATGCTTTCGCGAGGAGTAAACAAGCATAGAGAAATAGTAGGAGGAAGTATGATGATGGAGGTGTGGAAGCCATTTTTGAGATATTGTGAACTTCTTTTAGGTCAGGAAGGAATGGAAGAGAGTGGTCTAGGAGTAGATTTATAAAGGTAGAGTGAGAGATTATTTACTGGTGTACCAGTCAATGCACGGATGATGTGGTGTAGCATACAATTGAAATTTTATTTAATTCAATTTTTTCATGTCAATATACGGAAAAGATGAGATACTGGAATCGACTTTTTATATTTAGGAGTTAAACATAATCTCGTTTGCATGTTGCACGCATCATGTTGCCTAGATTATATTAGTGTTTGATGATTCATTTTTCTTATAATTTGATTTTGTAATTTAATAAATTTCTGATTGTAATGAACATTTCTCTAAAATTGAATACGATAACAATAAGGCGAAAACCAAATCCAACTATTTGAGATATAAGATGAATTTGATTTACGAAAATTCATCCGATTTTGTTATTCTTGACAAATTTTATTATTTTATAAAATTTATTTTATAGCTTGACTTGATAAATTAAACAATGACAAATTTAATATAAATTTAGTAAGTTAAAGAAACTTAAAATGCATTCAACTCCTTGATTCAATTAAACTTTATACAAGTATATATGATTTTTCACAAATGAAGTACAAATACACTCTCCTCAAACTATACAAAGGTAACTAAATAAAAATTAAGTAATTTGTTTTCTATGTTAATTTTGTTCGTTTATATATATCTTAGATAAGTAGGGCCTAGGGGAGAGTGGATATTATTCAAAATTCAAACTAAAAGGAAAAATGTGATTAATGAGAAGAAGTAGCTAGACAGACAGGTGGGAGATGGAAATGTGGATTAGTAGATGAGATGTGATAGGTTGAGAATGGAAGTAGGCAACAGACAAAAATAAATAGAGATACTTTTGACCACATTACACAAATTTCTTAATATGTTATCAAGTTTAACTTGTTGACAATTTTGTAATTATTAAAAAAAAAAAAAATCAAGTTATTATTTAATATCTCCCTTGTTGTCTTAGATCCATTTTTTGTTCTTTTGAGACGCGCCATAAATTTATTTTAACAAATATGAAAAATCATCAAAAGGTAGTTTTCAAGTTCAAACAAATGATACCCGAAAGTAGTAGTTTTCTTTCTCAAATTCCAAAGTAATACTATAAGTTTAGGGAAAGTAACATGTTGCATTATCCATTTAATTTTTTGTTTCTCATCATCTTTCACATATGTCAACAATTTTAAAAAAACTAAAACTCAATTATCAATATTTTTCAAAGTGATCTCATAGATAATTATATGAATCAAACTTTGTTTTGGTATGTCGCAATAAGAACTAAGAATGCATATTTTGTTCTAATAAAGTGAATAGTATATCTTAAATTTAATTCTTTAGCACGAGAAAACGGTGTATATTTAATTTCATCGTGTAGAAAAATAGACAAAAAACGCCATTTTTTTTCTTCTTATGGTGATAGGTAGTAGGGACGATAGAAGGCCACGTTGAGCAATTTAAGTAACGGTGAATATGGAATATGTTGTTGCTATCTCCACCATACAATACTTGTCTTGATTATTTTGGCCAACTAGATCTCTGGCTGCGTATGCGCAATGGAGTTTGTTGTGTTGGACCTAGGCCATTTCACTATCATTGGGACATGATCTTTTCACAACTATAACCACTTTTTCAATAGAAAATTTATTTATGTTTAGTTAGGTAGGAATTTAGGGTGAGTTTGGTCCAGCGATGGGAGCATTTTTAGATCTCTATTGTGATTTTTAAAGTGTTTGGCCCCAATTATAAAAATTAATTTTGGTCAACCGTGATTTTCATGGTGTTTGGCCTCCAATATTATAATCACTTTTGAGGTATCCAGATGCTAAAAATCAACTTATTTTAAAAGCTCATGAATTGTTACTTTTGCAAAAGCTATTATACAAAAGCAATTATTCTATAATTAATTTATATTATAATCAATTATATATTGTCAAAATCTATTTTAGTAAAATTAATTCTCCTATAATTGCTTTTCGAACCTCTAGGTCAAACTCACCCTTAGAATTTTTTTTATTTCTTTTTTTTAATCAAATATGAACAGGACCAAAAACAAAATAACCAAAAAATTTAGTAGAGTAAGCATTTTAAAAAATGTTCATGAGGGGAAACATGCTCTTGCGTTCCGCAGTGAGATATAAGAAAGTTTTTCAAAGATACGCTAGTTTCACCAATAGTGAAAAGAAAATATTGTTGCACTCCGCGACTCGATGCGACTCGATGCTACTGCCCCATGATCCAATAAATTAATCAGGCTTACATGAAAGTTAAACCACACCAAAGCCCAAACGAAATAGTAACAAAACCAAATTAAACAAAATGGTATCCAAAAATGGGAATAATCTCATCCAAGGTATACAAGTTTAGTTTAGACGGATGGTCAGCTCTTGATATGTACTTGGGTGTCCAATGTCGAGACATTGTACGACCTCTCTTGGAGAATGGGTTCATGCATTCACTAGCACACATATATGTAAGATTTGCAAGAGGCCCTTAGTTTAGGGCGCTAATTCAATGCTTAAGTTATCGATGAGTAGATGATGATAAGATTCGGATGAAGACGATGCAATCGATTTTATTATGGACAATTTTATTTCTCGAGGAAAAATATGCAATTATTAGTTTCAATGTAGTAAAAATTATTCAATTCTTAATCTATGGGGTAAATATACAATTATCAGTTTTAAAATTAGGCCACCATCTCAATTTCTAAATTTTGGGGATAAATATACATTTATATTAATTTCATGGGTAGTTTTATTTTTAATTAGAGTAAAATTAATTTTACTATGTCATAAAATAGAGCAAATTAAGCTTTTATTCTTTTTCCGTTCTAAATCAATTTTCTACTGGTTTCACCTTGTTTATATCGGTTAAACTCTTCTTTTACTGAGTTCACCCATTTTTACCAGTTTTCACCTATTTCACACAATTTTTCATTGATTTCACAAGTTATGTTCACCAATTTCACCTGAAAATTTAATTAATTTTACATGTTTTCACCGACTTTATTAATTTTTTCAAAGATTTCACCCGTTTTTCATTGATGCCGTCGTTTCACCGGTTTCATCCTTTTTTTCAAGAATTTCACCAGAATTTTCATCGATTTCACATGTATTTATCGATTTCAAGGACACTTTCTTACCGGTTTCACCAATTTCACCCAAATTTTCATCGATATCATATGTTTCAACGATTGCATGGATTTATTTATCGGTTTCACAAAATTTCATCGATTTCATCATTTTTCACCGATTTCACTTGTTTTTCACAAAAATAATTCCATAAAATTCAAGGTTGTGCATGTTTTGATATTATTGAATATTGTATTTATTTTTTAAGAACTATTGAATATTCTTTATATTTGCTATTCTAGCCAAAGTAGATTACGTATTTAGCTAAGTCATAAGTATTTTTTATTCTTTCATAGGTAAGATACGATGCAATTTTAATTTTTTTTAACATAATGATATTTAACATAATTTCATTTTATATTTTTGTATTTAGAGTGTTTATGACTTACATCGTTCTAAACTTTTAAATAACATTTTTTTTACTTAAACAAATATTGATGCTAAAATATAATAATAGTATTTTTTTATAGTTAGGGACTATTTAAAATGTATATTAGGGGCTATTTAAAATTAAATAATAGTATTTTTTATAGTTCATTTTTATCTATTATAAGAGAAGAAGATTAAAATTATAAAAATTGATACAAGATAAAATTTATAAATTTTAGGAGTTTATGTATGAGATAAATATAATAAGACTTCATGTCTAATTATATCTCTTCAATTACTTTTACATATTTGCCATATAATTAAATATCACTTTACAACTTAAATAATGGTACTTTAGTCCGCACAAAAAGTTAAGAAACATTCATGCTTTTATAATAGTAGTGATAGTGATGAAAATTAATTCAAAATGCTCAATTCTTAAATTTTTGGGGTGAATATACAATATTGAATCCGATCATCAAAATCCTCAATTTTGTCACGAGACTCACGACCCCTACACATTATGCCCATTTTTGCATTTGGGCTGAAAAAGGGCTGAAGTTTCTTGACTTTCATAAATTATGGGATATTTAAGCCAGCCCTAAATTATGGGATATTCATGACTACTTGCTTGATTAGTGCATCCATTTGTGCAGTTAAGCGCCATGATCTAATTAGACCATTACATCTATAAACTCCACCACATGATACCATAGCTTCGCCCTAAAGTTAAAAGATTTATTGCAATAACTGTGAGCAAAGCTTCGATACGATCCACGATATGATAGCCTCGAACCCAATGACATAATTTTTACTTTGGTGATTGACGACCTGACCCCTGATGTTTAGTCATTTTACAAGGAATCCCCTGACTTTTCAAAAATTACAAGAGACTCCCTCTGATTTAGACTAAGTATCAAAACACTCCTCGAAATTGTTAACAAACCCCCCCCCCCCCCCCCCCTTAAGGGGTGTCCTTATAATTTTTGAAACCACAGAGGATTTTTTATAATTACGATGGGTTCCGGGTCTTCTTACTTTCACGGTTAAAAAGACAACGATGAAACTAGAGAAATTGATTACAATTACAAATCTTTTAAGAAGAATAGTAGTGTATTGTATCCTGTTATGTAGGCCACTATTCCATCTAAGAGTTCTTCTAACTTCAAATTAAATAGAAAGAAGTTTATCAACAAATGGGCGTGGATTACATTTAGTTGTTAAAGGTTCAATCTTTGCTGCTGTAAATCCTGTAGCATTATTCATCTCACTTTCACTAACTTTTTCCCAATCAAAGCATTGTATTAAAGACCCCAAAGCCAGAGTCAAATTTCTTAGAGCCAAGTTCTCACCTGGACATGCCCTTCTCCCGAATCCAAAAGGCATGAGCTTACATTCATTCTTTCCTCCATCGAAATCTTCAAACCTCTCGGGTTTAAATCTTTCCGGATCCTCCCACACTTTAGAGCTATGATGAATATCCCATACATTTACCAATAAAATTGTTCCTTTTGGAATTTGAAAACCTCCGACTGTGCAGTCTTTTGATGACTCGTGAGGCATTAGTAGCGGCCCGGATGGGTGCAGTCGTAAAGTTTCGTTGACTATGCCTCGGAGATAAGGAAGTTGAGCTAAATCGGATTCATTTATAAGGCTCTCTTTCCCTATAACGTTGTCGATTTCAGCTTGTGCTTTTGCCAAAACGTCTGGATTGTCGAGTAGAAGTGAAAACGCCCATTCTAACGTATCAGCTGAACTGTGGGATCCCGATTGGATTAGTACCTATACATATGGACCCAGAAATCAATTAGTAAAAAGGATAAGGGTAACTCTTGTCCAGATCGGATTCCAAAATATCTACATGGGGCAAGTGCAATACATTTGTCTTGTGACTGAATAATACTCCAAGTAAGTGCAATGCATTTACTTTATGGTTGGTTCGAATTGTAAGAACCAGATCTAGAACTTGGCAAAAAAATTAAAAATTAACAAACAAATTAGTAATCTCAATGTGGTCGATCTTTATAGGGGTTTAACTAACCAATGAGTGGAGCCACAACGATGACATATCACCGGTGTAATAATGGTGATTGGACGATGCTCGAGCTAGTCAACTTCGATCCAACTATGTTAATTCATTGATTAGTATTACACCTGATTCGGATCTTATTGACTACTCGGCCATCGACCAATCTCCATTACTGTATAGGTGATCTGTCTTCTATGTGGCTCCACTTAATTATAAATTAATTGGACCCGTGTGGATCGACATCATCGAGTCTTTACTCTAAGAAAAATACCAGAAGAAGGTTACTGATCATTTCATCAGTGTAGTACTCCGGTTCTTGTTTTTGCAAAGACAGTAAAACATGAGCCATGTTCTTATTCTCTCCAGCATCGACCTTCCGATGCTCCTCTAACAAATTCTTCATATATTTGTCGCGCTTCTCTTGAATCAACATGATTTTCTTCTCTGTATCCTTAAATCCAAACCATGTCATGAAAGGCATGAAATCCACGATGCTCGCCGTGGGTCCCATCTTCAACGTCTCGTTATAAATGTCGAGAAAGACCTTGGATTCGTTCGAGTTCTCCGTACCATAGTATCTTTTCCCACAAATCATTCCTGTCAATACATTGAACATGAACTCAAAAAGAGCAACCTTAACATGCACAACACCATCATTTTCATCTTTGGCAAGATGGACTAGTTTACGAATCAAAACCAAAATCTCATCTTTTCGTACGTGTGAAAGAATTTGTAATTGGTTTGACGATAAGAGTTCCAAAGTTGCAATTTTTCGAAGATTTCTCCAGTGATCTCCATACGAACACCAAGGGATACCGGTATTGTTATAGCCAAAGTGTTTGCCAAATAGGGAAGAAGGGCGATTGGCAAAGGTAATGTCGTGTTTGGTAAAGCATTCGGAAGCAAGGGAAGGTGAAGAGATAACGAGGACAGGACGAAAGCCAAGACGAACGAAGAATATGGGACCGTATTTTTTAGAGATCTCGGATAAGCCTTTGTGGAATGGTTTCTTGATCATGTGTAAGTGACCGATAAATGGTAAAACTGGAAAAGGGATTGGGGGATGATTTTTGAGCTTGTGAAAGAAATGTTTGCTGGTGATATAGAAAACTAAGAACAGAATTGGAACGGAGAGGTATACTATAATATCCATTGTATTGTATTGTATTGTATTGTATTGTATTGATGAAGATGAAGGATGTATACTAATGAGATTATGCATTTATAACTTTAAATTTATCAGACATCAATCAAATTTAAATATAGATAATTTGGCGTCAAATATCAAGTCAGCATATTATTTATAAATTGTAGTATAGTCTTTGAGCAATAACATGGAAAGAATATTAATTTGAAATATATGAAACCAGACTAATTTGAATAATTATAAAGTTAATTTTTTTTTATCCAAATGTGTATTATACTATTATATGTCAATAATTTGAAGAAAAAAAATTGGTAATGCAATACAAATGAAAAAATGGTCTTAAAATTATTTGAAGATATGAAATATGATAAAAACATATCAATTAAATAGGATCAAAAATATGAATTAAATAGGAGATAGAGTAGTAGAGTACTAAACGCATGCATGTGAATGAGTTGTTAATTCATCATCTTCAGGCATAATGTCCGTTTCATTCAAATATTAAGTTAAAATTACCATGTTATAAACTGCATCCCTACGTAACCAATAAATATTTTAATTTGTATCGATGGTTTAAATTTAAATAAAGCTAATACTAATTTACCCTCCATAAAATGCATATTGTTCAATCTAGTCCTTGTGATTTGAAAACGAGCAATTTAACTCCCTGTGAAAATTTTAAAAAGACAATTTACCTCCTTCAATCGAAGAGTGTAACTCCCTCGTCGAAATCGAGAGTGGCATGAAAAATATTTTATAACATAGAGGGAGGAGGAAGGGGGATAAAGTGCAACATTTACATAACAAAATGGGGTAAATTGTCACATTTATCATAACACATAAAGTAAAGTGTCATATTCATCATAACACACTGGGGTAAAGGGCCACATATAAGAGGAGTAGTTTTATCAATTCGTACTTTTTAAGTTTAAATATGTCAGAGATGCAATTTGAAACTTTTATAAGATTATATGGAAGTAAAGAGCTCTTTTTCAAATCATGGGGTGATAAATTGAACATTATGCAGATCGGAGGGGGTAATTGTCATCAACTCAATTTAGATATAAAAACTGGACAACTTGTCCAAGTTGCTTAAGATTGGACTTACTGAGGTCCATTCTTAACTTTACGTAGTATATAATTTTATTATCAATTGTATAGAAAGATACCTTTAAGTTAAAGAATTGGTTCAGTGTTGGGAAGTAAGCGTTGGGTAACTTAGATAATAAATTATATTTAGTATTTGCTTATTTTGACTCAAAAGTATTCTTTCATCTCTTTCTCCTAAATTCCAGAGAATTTCGATCACAATATTAAATATATTTAATTTTTTACCTAATCCTTTGATACAACCGCGTCTATGAGTAATAATAAATCTAATAACATTTTTTTTTGTTACAACTTACAATAATTCTAATGAAATGTCAAGTTCAAGAAATGAACATCAAAAGATGATGAACACATAATTGATTAATGAATGTCAACGAACATGTCTACAAATTTTCAGTTTTTTATATTTTTGTTTCTCAATTAATCCATTTCGAGGCGCGTCGGACACATAAAGTGGGAACCTCTCACAACAGAGATTAAAAACTAATTCTATTGAATTTTTCTCCAAGAAGCAATGATAAATTGGCTGGATTATTACTAAATAATACTAAAACCTAATTATATATAATGATTACATAATTGTCTCATAATTTAATCCCATGACCTCAACTGAACTAAAGGGACGTCGATGTGGAGGAAACGATCCATTGTCTAGTCACATGCTCTTTCTTGAGACATGGGCTCTCAACGATAACCCGTGGTCGATACATCAATGCCGCGAGACAAACTTATAATTGAAGACCTTAAAATTGAGAATCATTTTTGCCGGGCTCCATGGCATTTAAGGAACAAGTTGCCATTTGAACTTGTGCCATGGATGTGGTCTCTTTTGTAAGGAAGTATTGGACAGAACTGCAGCTCTTGTTGGCTATAGTATTATCTCCGAATATCCGCAGAGAAAGGGCTAACGTAGTATGGCAACCCCCAAGATAAATGAAATCAAAATTAATTTTGATGCAGCGATCAATTCTAAGGTTGAGAATCATAGCGAGATCAAACACCGATGCTTGCGTTGGTTGGGCTTCGAAATACATTAGACAACCTCTTGATCCTACTTCGACGTAAGCAAGCGAGCGCAACATTGTTGCAATTGAGTTTTCTCAAGCTTGGGACGGGGACAATATCACTTTGGAGGCGATTCTAGTCAGTGTGGTTGCGCCAATTTGCAGAGACTCGATCTCTAAAATGGACTACGGAAACTTCATTGTGGACAATCAGAGTGCAGCAAGGGAGTTTGGAAAATTCCAGATGTGGCATATCGACAGAGAAGGGAATAGAGTAGCTCATGAAGTGGTTCGGTGGTCCTTTGAATCCTATACTTTAGATTGTCTACCACTTTTGATTTTGAATATTGTAAACATTGAAGATATTGCTTGAATGAATATCATTTAATTTCTGGACAAAAAAATACTGTTGTTTGGTAATTTATTTTTTTGTAATTTAATTATAATTAAATAGATATTCTGATTTAGTGATACTGATATAATTTCGTCTTGTAATTATTACACATTGGCGTTTAAGTCCTTAAGAGAATCAGGTTATTTATTACGTCATTTAATTAATTTTTCTGACAATTTTAGTCATATTTTGATGACCTCTAAACTCGTAATTTCAGGACATGATTATGTCACATGTGGGCAACATAACCCCTCAATAGGGGAATTTCGGACTAAAATTGCGTGAAAAAATAATACAAGACATAATTGAAAATAGGAATCTTTAAAAGACTAAAGTGTGGTCGAGCTATAGGTTTAGGACTTATCTTCAAATAATAACACTGATAACTATTTCATGTATATATGTGCATCGGATTTGCTTACCTTCAAACAATTATCATGATTCAACATAAATCTCATTCTTCTGATGTTTCTAACAAAAAAAAAAAACACAACCACCACCATTGAAGATTAATTTAGCACAAAAAGATTGAAGTTGATGCCTATATTATCAAATTTATTTTTCAATTTAAATTAAACATTATGAATATCACATTAATTAAATTGTCATTACCTCCACTTATAATATCAAAAGGCAAGTTGTTACTTAATTGTCAATATTTAGTAATCATTTTCAGCCAATTGCACATGGTCAGTGGCGTTTAACCAATATTGGAGTATAGAATAAATAAAATAAAATAAAAAAAAAAACAAGTTGACTTTAGTTAATACATTAATTGAAAAAATAAATATTAATGATTTCCTCTCAAACTCCTCAATAAATAGGGATCCCCGTCTATGTAACTCATTCCACAGCAGATAACACAATATATATCTTTAATCTCCAAATTAATTATATTATTCTCTCTTTAATTCCGAAATTTCATTATCAAGATGAAGAACTTTGTGAAAATCCTTATGGGCAAGACCCTTCCCAAAGACCAGCAGAAGTCGTTCTTTGGTTGGGCTTTTTAGTGAAATATAATTTTCTATGAACAATTTGTCTGTTGTGTCGTGTTATTTTACTTATGTTTCATTTGTATACATATGTTACGCCATTTTTAATGGCTCATATAATGTAAGTTTTTAATTCAGTCGTGATGTTTGTAATAATAACTGGAGTTTCTCCCATTTTAATAAATAAATTTAAATTTTTATGGGTTCCAAACAACTTTGTGAAATTCCTGAAGGGCAAGACCCTTCCCAAAGACCAGCAAAAGTCGTTCTTCTAGAGTCATAATTATGAACAAATTGTGTGTTTTCTAATTATGTCTCGCGTTCGATTTGTTTGTAATAATAAATTGGGTTCCTCCCATTTATATAAACTAGAAAAGCACACGTGCGTTGCACGTGATTAACTAATTTTCTATGTTAGTTGATTCATATATTATTTTTCATCAATTTAATTATCTCTATACTGTTACCAATAATTTAAAGTTGTTATTATAAATACCTAAATCCAATACTTTAAAATAAAAAATGAACTATAATTACTAAGTATTTCTAATCTAAAACTGCATGTCTACATAATTATTATTCTAAAACAACCATTTGAACGAATAAACAATATCAAATTTTTTCTTCCTTGACATTGATATTTCCATCTAAACAATATTTTTTCCATCTAAACCAGTTTTTACAGGTTTAACCCATTTTATTTTTTTTAACTATTTAACCAGTCTTGTTGGTTATACCTATCTTTTACTAAGTTCATCTATTTTCAATTACATGACTAATCCATTTTTTAACAACTAATCTAACCCGATTTTACCAATTTTCCTCAATTTTGTCGAGTAAACCTGCTTTTACACTAAGTTTACCAATTTTTTGTTATTTTAACATGTTCTTTCATTGATTTCATTCGCTTTTACGTTGCGTTTAACATTTGTTTTTATGTTATTTTAATCCCTTTTTTCACCGATTGCACCCACTTTTATGGTTTATCCCATTTGTTAATCAATTCACTCATTCTCTCTGCTTTAACCAAATTTTAGTCGATTTTACCTATTCTTATGCTGATTAAACCCATTTTCTCACCTATTTCACATTTTTTTTGGCTAATTTAACTCATTTTTTGTTTAGTTCTTTCATCGATTTGAACACCCCCCCCCCCCCCCCTTTGTTATCTCATGTTTAGCCAACATCATCATTTATACCAGTTATCCATTTTTGCCAGTTTACCCCGTTATTTTATAAATTGCACCATTTTTTTTATGTAACCCATTTTTTCATTGATTTTACCATTTTTTATCATACATATTTTTAATAGAATTTTACCAGTTTTCATCAATTTTAACCCTTCTATGTTTTGACTTACTTTGGCTTAAGCCAATTATAAGTTTTTCAGTTAAGTAAATAATACTTTTTTTTTCAATTCATATAACTCAAATGTGGCCTTTGGTTTTTAGATTCTTTAACAAAAGATAATTTCTTAAGAACTTTCAATAGAAATATCGATTTTACATGCTTTTACACTGAGTTAATCATTTCTTTTTTGTTATTTTAGCCCATTCTTTCATATATTTCACCCTTTTTTGTGTAGTTTATCCCATTTGTTAATCAATCCATCCATTCTCTCTAGTTTAACCCAATTTTAGTTGATTTTCACATTTGTTAATAAATTCACTCATACTCTTCGGTTTAACCAAATTTTAGTCTGATTGTACATATTCTTTTGTTTATTTAACCTATTTTCTCACATATTTCACCTTTTTTTTTTGCCAATTAACTCATTTTTTTGTTCTTTGTTCTTTTATCGATTTTTTCCATTTTTTATCCCGTGTTTAGCCGATGTCATTCATTCTTTTTACTAATTTTACCCATTTTTTTGTCGGTTAACCTTGTTATTTTTTATCAATTGGCACCTTTTTTTTTGCTTTAGCTCGATTTTCTTTCTATCTAACCCATTTTTCAATTGATTTTACATTTTTTATCATATATTTTTAATCGAAATTTAACTGTTTTTGCCGGTTTTAACAATTGTTTAGCCGATGTCATTCATTTCTTTTACCGATTTTACCCTTTTTTGTCGGTTAACCTTGTTGTTTTATCAATGACACCATTTTTTCACTTCAAAATCATTTTTCTTTCAATCTAACCCATTTTCCCATTGATTTTACCAATGGACAACATCAATTCTTTTCTTTTTTGACCTTGATAATTCCATCTAAACCATTTTCACAGGTTTAACCGCTTTTTTAATTATCGATTTCACCAGTTTTACCTGTTATACATGTCTTTTACTGATTTCATCCATTTTCTATTACATGCTTAATCCATTTTTTAAACAATTTGACCTGTTGTTACCAATTTTCCTCAATTTTGCCGAGTGAACCTATTTTATCGATTTAAACCGCTTTTACACTGAGTTTTTTTTGTTTGTTATTTTAACATATTCTTTCATCGATTTCATCCGTTTTTACACTGAACTTATCATTTTTTTTGTTATACTAAATCGTTCATTCACCGATTTTACCCATTTTTGTGGTTTATCTCACTTGATAATCAATTAACGTATTCTCTCCGATTTAACGAAATTTTAGTTTATTTTACTTATTCTTTTGCAGATTAACCTATTTTCTCACATATTTCACCTTTTTTGTTGTCTATTTAATTCATTTTTTTATCTTGTTCATTCATCGATTTGACCCTTTTTTTTATCACGTGTTTAGCCGATATCATTCACTTCTATCGATTTATCAGATTTTTGTCGGTTTACCATGTTGTTTTATCGACTGCACCATTTTTTATTGCTATAACTTTTTTTTTCTTCGATCTAAACCATTTTTCATTAATTTTACTATTTTTTATCATATATTTTTTAATCGAATTTTACCCATTTTTCAATGGTTTTAACCAATTCAGTGTTTTGAGTTTTTTATGGGTTCAAGTCTATTTATAAGTTTTCAGTTAACTAAATAATAGTACTTTTTTATTCATATAGCACGAAGGTGACTTAATTTTTTTTTATGAGGTTCTTTAATTAGTGATAGTTTTTTAAGAACTTTTCAAAGAAATATCTATTTCACCCGCTTTTACAATGAGTTTACCTTTTCATTTTTTTTTATATTAACCCGTTCTTTCATCGATTTTATCCTTTTGTGGTTTACCCCATTTGTTAATCAATTCACCCATTTCCCCCAGTTTAACACAAAATTTAGTTGATTTTATTACATTTGTTAATCAATTCCTCCATTCTCTCTGGTTTATCCCAATTTTAGCTGATTTTGCTTATTTAACCTATTTTCTCACCTATTTCACATTTTCATGCCAATTTAACTCATTTTTTTTGCTCTTGCTCCTTTATTGATTTGATCCCTTTTTTTTTCTTATTATCCCGTGTTAGTTGATATCATTCTTATTTTTTTATCGATTTTACCCATTTAACGCGTTGTTCTATCAATTGCACCATTTTTATTTTGCTTTAACTCATTTGTCTTCTATATAACATATTTTTCCATTGATTTTACAATTTTGTGTATCATATATTTTAAATCGAATTTCATCTGTTTTCACCGATTTTAACCATTTCTATGTTCTGACTTTATTTTTCTTAAGACAATTATAAGTGTTTCTGTTAACTAAATAATACCTTTTTTTTTTTATTAATATGGCATGAAGGTGGCATTTTTTTGGGTTATTTAATAAGTGATAATTTTGTAAGTGCTTTCCAAAGAACTATTGATTTCACCCGCTTTTACACTGCGTTTAGCATTTCTTCTTTATTATTCTAACTCATTCTTTCACCAGTTTCACCTATTTTTTGTGGTTATTAATCATTTTTTCCACTCTCTTTGGTTTAACCCAATTTTAGTTGATTTTATCTCATTAGTTAATCAGTTCACACATTCTCTCATGTTTAACTCAATTTTTCTTAAGCCAATTATTAGTGTTTTTGTTAACTAAATAGTACCTTTTTTTTTTATTAATATGGCACGAAGGTGGCATTTTTTTAGGTTATTTAATAAGTGATTATTTCGAAAGTGTTTTCCAAAGAACTATCGATTTCATCCGCTTTTACACTGAGTTTACCATTTCTTTTTTATTATTATAACTCGTTCTTTCATCCGCTTTTACACTGAGTTTACCATTTCTTTTTTATTATTCTAACTCGTTCTTTCACCGGTTTCACCTATTTTTTGTGGTTTATCCCATTTATTAATCATTTTTTCCACTCTCTTCGGTTTAACCCAATTTTAGTTGATTTTATCTCATTCGTTAATCAGTTCACACATTCTCTCATGTTTAACCCAATTTTAGTCGATTTTACTTATTTTTTAGTGGATTTAACCTTTTTTCTCACCTATTTCACTTTTTTTTGGCCACTTTTTGTTCTTGTTCTTTTATCAATTTGATCCGTTTTTCTTATTATCCCGTGTTTACTTGATTTCAGTTTTTACCCGTTTGCGGAATATTTGACTGTTAGGAATTTAGCTAGATAGAAATCAATCTTTTTCTTCAAACATTTAATAATGGCAAAAATTAGAATTTTTATATATTAAATATATATATATAAACGATAATAAAATTTGTTAGTCCTAGTATTAGTTTCCGTAAGCAACTTTCTAAGTTTCTATCTTTTTTTTAACTTCACCTACATTATTAAGTCCACCAATTTTGTGTATTGTCCAATTTTTATTTTCTTGTATATATTATTATTTTAATACAACAGTATTTATATTAAAGTAGACTTCTTTTTCATGTAAAAATATATGATTATTCAGTTATTTTATTTATCATTTAAGTAGGGGTATATTAGTCATCACAAAAAAAGGAAGAAATTCTCTTTGCCAACCCATACTTTTATATTTTCTTGTATATATTATTATTTTAATACAACAGTATTTATATTAAAGTAGACTTCTTTTTCATGTAAAAATATATGATTATTCAGTTATTTTATTTATCATTTAAGTAGGGGTATATTAGTCATCACAAAAAAAGGAAGAAATTCTCTTTGCCAACCCATACTTTTATATGTATATAGATTTGGATTTGGTATTTTCCCTCATCTCAAATACTTGTAGTAATCCTCCTGATCATTTGACATATAAACTACTCTTATGAGCAATCTTGTTCAATTAATATTCTCTCTATATAACTATTATATAAGTTTAGTACTAGTACATATGATTGGGTGGTCCGTTCTAAGATCGAACGCACTGAACCTCCCGAAAATAGATGCCAATCTAAGAAGTGCATGTCTCTCATCGATGAAGATTTTTATCTCCAACAAATTTATTTCCAACAAGTTAGAAACCTAAATTTGAGGGATCATAATAGAAAATTAATATAAATCCTATCAACAAAGATTGAAGGATCAGAAGACAAGATGTCCAAAAAAACTTTGCAATTGAAATTAATGTCTAGGAAATTTCCAGATGGTACAACTTTGACACAACCCGTATTTTACCCGACCAACAACAAATGTTTCAAGACCTGGCAAATCTTGACCCCGCCCAGATCAGGCACGACCCACCCAATTGCCACCCTTGGATACAAGAGAAGGATCAAATTCACCATATCTGCTTGAAGAATGTACAAATCATTGATTGATCAGTTGAGTTCACACCCCATAATCATTTAAATCAACAAAATACATAAACAAATAACTAAATAAAAAAACTATCTACATCTTGAAAATAAACAAAATATCCCAGCATTTCATCCAATATTTGACATCATCCATTCCACTGGTCGCATATTGCTGTCGAAAGGATCCATGGTACTAAATAAAGGTCGCGGCCTTTTCTTCAATGCAGCAGCCGTGTGAGAAATCGAGTCACTGTTAATAGAGCAGTCGCCTAGTCGAGCAGGTAGATTTGAAATGTTGTTTTTACTATTTGTATCTGAGGCAATATGATCAGATACAGGACAATCGTCTCTAGAAAACTTGATTGCTAGTTCAGAGAGCTCTTCCCTAGCAGCTTCTATGATTGTCTGATCATTAAGTGCTTTGCAAGCTTTTTCAAGGATCGACTCTAGGTACTTTCCTTGTGCTTCAATTCGGAGCTGGAGATGACGTTGAACCTAATTCAGGCAGAAGTTGTATTAAGCCTACTTCATATCGGGTTATTCAATCAATAATTGACAAATAAGAGTAGCTGACACTTTGCACCCCAGAAATACATCGTTTTGGCACTTTGCACCTTGAAATTGAACTTTTGGGACTTTGCACCCTCGAATTGTACATTCTTTGCCAAAACAATGGACTTTTTGCAGTAGGGTGCATTTAGCCAAAGAATGTACTATTCGAGGGTGCAAAGTGTCAAAATGCTGTATTTATGGGGTGTAAATTGCAAAGTGCCAAAATTACTCATTAAAATATTAAATCGTCATTTTATATAGAACTTGAGTTCAAAGACTAATCTAACACAAATTAAGTTCAATAGTTAAATATGCAGATAAATAAAACCCTAAATCCTAACCTCCAGTTGCTCATGTAGTCTTCGTTGAACATCCATTTGTATGCGCAAAGCCTCAGTTACCTGGTAACCACTGATAAAATATAAACGGAAAAAGTTATATTTATGTATTTAAAAAAAAAAAAAAAAAGCAATTACATTTGATCGAAACAAAATAGTTAAGCGGGATAAATTACTCATGAATATCTTGTGCGATAATTTTTGATGAAGTAGACGTGGATGAACCAGTATCCTGACTCTCAGCAATACAAGATACTGCAGCCAAATTAATACCGAATGAGAAAGTAGGAAATGTGAAAAGTCCAAGTACAAGTTAAATAGATAAACCTTCACTTGGTACCATCTTTTGAGTTTTCAGTTAGCTCCTTGTTTGCTAGTTTGCCCAAACGATATTTCTGCAATATAAAAATTCCTATATAATTAATTTATGCTTGTACAGAACAACGTATATTCAAGAAAATAAATGCGGCAGATGTACCTGGAGATGTGATTTTAAGTGATACAAAGTCAAGCCTTTAACCCCCATAGTTCTCAGAAGTGTTTTTGGTGTTGCTTCTGCAATGCAAATGAGGTTAGAACTATTATTCCTAAAGTAGATTTGAAATGATTTTGTGAACCAATATAAAGCTTAGTACATTCAAATGGCACTTGGGTAAGTGCAGAAGAAATATCCTCTTGTTTCAGAATAAATTGAAATTTCCAACAATGCATGATCTAAGGGTCAATATACTCATGTAAGTACATTAATGTGCTATATATCGAGAGAATTCCAGTGTCTAGTATAAATAGAGAGTCTTGAGTCATGTAATTCAGCAACTCTACGAGAGGAAAGGTTGCCTAGACCACCACAGTGGATAGTCGAGAAAAATACATGTAGCCGCAATTGGCACACAAAATATATTAAAGAACAATGCAGCATGATTGCATATCTCGAAGAAATAAGCTCCAACACCTCTGACATTATTAACAAAAAGGGCATTCATTTATTATAAACAACATAACATCAGGATGAAGTAGTAAGACATGGACTTTAATTTGGAACTCCTTGTTCGTATGCCTATAGCATTATACTTATAAACATAGATATGCAAATGCTGCCTAATCATGTTATATGTTCAAACAATTTCTGCTACTCCATCATCTACACTTAAAACCAAAACAATTACTTCCATCATTTCATACTTTTACCCAACTTAATATATTCTTGTGTTGGGACCAAGTGTATGTCGTCATGCTAAAAGTTATAGATGATGACAACAACACATCCTAAATCTTTAACCTACTCAGCAGCCCAAGTGCCACGTTTTGACTGTGGACCCAAACCCCGACCTCTCCACCATGAGGGCAATTGTTGTCATACTCCGACCAACAGTCCTCCCTACACCAACTGCCCCACTAGGAATCGAATCCGTGACCTTGACTCTGATACCAATTGTAGGACCCAACGCCTAGTTATAATTGATAGGAGTGATTATTTGGTACAACCGCTGCACGGATGACGTGGTGCAGCAAACGGTTAGGATTTATTTAAAGTTGTTATGCAAACTAATGCACGATCGAGATGAGATCGTAAAGGTAAATTCTCCTTAAATATAGGGGCTCAAATACAATCTTAATCATATGTTGCACCACATCATCCGCGCAGCGGTTGCACAAAATAATTTCTCCCGCCACAAGGGCAATTGTTGTAAGAACTCCTCATACTTTAAAATTTACTAACAATTTCATTATTTGTCATTCTATCCATCAATTTAACAAAAAAATAAAATCCAATTCCATTTCAACAACAAAAAAGTCAACCCAACACATTGACCTTGAAAAACATACATGCATCAAATTCACAAAAACAAACATACGCATACATGTAGCATATACATATAGTAGGCACTTGGAGATAAAAACACTCCAATTTACCCCCTTAATTTTTGTTTCATAATTAGTTCGTCCCCTGTATACACACACAGAGACACATAATGGAAGAAGCAAATGGTAATTAAGTAATTAACTTACTATCCGGGCCACCAAGTTGTGTGACAGCATCAACAAATCTCTCATGGAGCTCCGTAGTCCACCGGAGCCGGGGCTTCGGATCCGAAGTAAGCACGAGGCACGCATCCCCAGGCAAGTTGGTACCATCCAACGACCCATCTATTCCCAAACCGTGTATTGGCAAAGCAGAGTACATTTTCTTCCTCCTCCTTTCGCCTATTGGTGAAAGACCCGGAAAATTAAACGGGTCTCTTTTTTTTTTTTTTTTGTGGTTTTGGTGGGGTGGTTTGTTTTTTGAAGATGAAAATGTGTGTTTGTATGTGTGAGAGAAAGGGGTGGAAACAAGACAGCGATGTTTGTCTTGTTCTGTACTGTCTTTGTCTGTTAATTTAGGCTATGGCTATATATAGCCTATATATATATATACATATACTACTCCAATGTGAGAGAGAGAGAGAGAGAGAGAGAGAGAGAGAGAGAAAGGGTAACATGTGATGAAGTATGGGTGGCAATGCTATTTTTATGTATGAATGGAGTGTACTTTTTCTCTTTTTTATGGGTGCAAGTTGCTCTACAAAAAATTTGCAAGTAGCAACACCACCCTCATCTCACTCTTAAGAAAATAGGTGCACATCAATTAAAGCTTGTTTATTTTGGTGTTATATGAAAAGCAAATAAATAAAATGTTTTAAAATCTCAATTTATTTTGAAAATCGAGAAATTAGAATTTTAATTTTTTTTGTTTCCCTAGGTTTATTCTCTTTTGAGGCGCATCGAGTACATGAAGTGAGAATCTCTCCCAATAGGGATTCATACCTGAGTTATTTTGGAAACCGCTTAAAAAAAGTGAGACAAGCAAGTCCAAAGTTATTAGCCCGTTCGTTTGGATTTCAGTATTTTCATAAATTCGTAAGATATTTTTGAAATGTTATCGATATTCGTGTATTTGATAAAATAAAATATTAAAATGCTCTATAAAAAAAATCAAACAAACGGATTCTTATTGTTTGTATATACTTATTAACAATGTTGACATAATTAACAAGATTTTGTTATCAAAAGTCACTTATAATAAAATAGAACATCAACATATGATTGGTTTAGTAGAAGAAAATATAAAGTAACGAACTCAAATTTGAATCTCTATTGAAAGAAATTCTCACTTAATATATCTAACACATCTCAAAAGAAATTAAATCTTTGGGAAGAAAAAAAATAGAATAGAAGAACAACTTGAGCAAGCTCTACCCCACACTTCTCATAATAGTACTAAAACAATAAGAAATATTTATAATAATTAGTATCGATAATAATAATAATAATAATAATAATAATAATTCATAAATGTGAGCTTCAATCATTAAAGTCAACTTTCGGACAACTCCACCACAAATAAATGACAAGATCCTAACCGGCCAAACGTAAACTACCATGACAAAAATGTGTATATATTACATTAGAGGAATTAATGGACGTCATGCTTAGATCGCTTTCTTAACCAATTATAATTATAATTGGGCAACATACACTTTACCTCCTTCCTCTCTAATTATTTAATTGAGAAAAGCACCTCCCAAATTATTTAATATTACAAAATATTTCATTGGACTATTTAATTTAATAAAACACCTCCTATTATTTTTGTGAATTGAAAGAGCTGTGAAATCGTTTTGATCGTAACAAAATACTTCACGTGAATGATTTTAATAAATATTTTCTTGAAATATGTCAATGTCAAACGACTTATTTTGTACAAGTAGGGCTTTGCGTCAAGATTTTATAGTACATATAATAATTCCAAAATTGGAGTTGTTGTAACACAAGAACCAAAGATGGATAAATTCCAAAATTGGATGTGTCATGAATAACTCTATTTAATCTGGGGGTTTCTTAAGGCTCTTTAGGCTTTTGACATGAATTCATCTCTTTTGAGGCACGTTGAATACATTATGTGAGAACATCTTACAACAAAAATTAGACCTCGAGTATGCCACATTGTGCTATTATTCTTTTCCCCTGGCACATTGGGTGGTTATGTACATCGATCAATAACACAAAATTGTAGGAGAAATGGGGAAAATAAAATTCTATTTTCATATTCTTTTTTATTTTAGGAAAATGCAGTATTTGAATATGAATTTACTGGAGTCATACAACTACAAAGAACCAACTGTCCAAGTTAAATAATAAACAGACGATAAGCCAATGAATAATAATGTAATGAAAACTGCAGTAGATTCATAAAACAACAAAAAAGTTTTGAAAATTAGACATTTAATGGTAGGTTGCCAATCCAGCCTTCAGTATCTATGAAAGAATAGCTTGTAAATAACAAGGGCCATTCTGGGCTTACATCTTTCTCCCACTTCACCCGATTCGACTTGTCCGATCCCGGTCCTTGGCATCCATCTTCAGCAAATACTATTTTATCCCTGTTTATATATATAAGAAAATGTAAAACATTGATCAATAAAACATAGAATAAAAATGATGAATTAAGCTTAATTAATTACTCTTGGCCAACATAATTCCAAGCATGCCATCCAAGAGGAACAACAATGTCCGAAAGAAAGGAGTCGTAATATACGACTCTTGAATAGGCTCTCCAAGCTCTGCCAAGATATGTTTTTCCAATTCCAGACACATTGCACTGTTTGAATACAAATCCATTAGGTTCATTTGGTTGTGTTCTTGCTTGTGCAGTTATGTAACCTGTTGATTTAGGCCGTATAATTCCTACATTCACTTGTATGCTGCATTTCTACAATATATAAGAAAAGATAAAAAAAGATAGTTAGCAATAGTATAACATAAACAAACAGGGCAAAATTACATTGTGTCCCATAGATAGGGGTTTAAAATTTGATTTGTTGAAATTTTATTTTATTTTTTTATTAAGCTTGAAATTGTAAGCTTGACTTGGCTGTTAAATGAGCCGAGCTCGAGTTGATCTATGTTTTAGCTTCCCAGTCGAGCTCGAACTGAAAAATATTGATCAAGCTTGTTTGATATGTATATAATATATATAATGAACCAAGCTCAATCGAGTCGAGTACTGAGTTGTTTGATTTGATTTTCAATCTTTTCAGTCATGTGAGACTTAAAATGCAATTTTTCCAATTAAACCCAACGTATATAGTACTGAATTTGATAAATGGATTAGTACCTCATAAATTGATTGGCCCCTTCCAAATATAAAATCAACGGCTCCTTCAATGGTGCAATTCTTGAAAAAGTGTCTGCCTTTATCATCCAACAATGTGTCCTGATATCCCAAAAAACTGCACTCATAAAATGCCGATTTGTCGCCGGAGATCCTCGTTGCCACAGCCGGTCCTATCTTATTCACATTCTTTGCTGGTGGATAATTGTATGAATTCTGTAAATTAATTAGGTGGGTAAATTATAACATCAACTTTATTTTAGTAACGTCAAAATTCACATAGTAGCAAACTCAAGTACGAATCTATTTATATAGGAATAGTGTTCAATAAGTACACTAAAAGTTTGAGATCAAAAAATGATATATAAATGTTTTTTGGGCAAAATTTCTTTTTAATTCCATGAAATTGCACTTTTGATTCAATATAATTAAAAGTTTTACAATATGCTGCTCTTTTGGTTATGCACTTTATAGGATTGTTTTAGTTTTGCAGTTTACTTTTGTTCTTAAAGGAGACGATGTGCAATTTTTTTTGATAAATTAGAACAAAAAGTGCTACGTTACAAAGTGCAGGATCAAAAAGACAATTTTCCTATTTTTTTTTTCACTTTAACTGCGACGTACTTTAGGATTCGTTCGAAATCAACATTGAAGACTAAATTTTTGCAAAAAAGAAAAAAAAAAAAAAAAAAAAAAAGAGAAAAACAGCATATTTATATTTTTTTTTTACCACAAAAGTAATCCCTGAGACGAGAGTATTATCAGCAAAAGAAGCAAAAGTTGCAGAAGTAGACATTGAATCATGAGCACCCCACACAACACTTGTTTTTCCAATTCCTTCTCCTTTCAGATAAATAAATGGCTTGTCTTGAGGAATTATCACCTGTTCACTGCATGCATGCAAACACATATATATTTGTATATAAACATTTATATATATCTATATTGAAATTAAACTTCAATTTTGTCATGCAATATAATTTTGAGGGCCAAAAAGAAAAATACTTATAAATTCCTGCTTTAACAGAGATGGAAATCCATTCTTTGTTGTGTGAAGGAACAGAATCAATGGCTGCTTGAATGTTCGAAAAGTTCGTCTGGCTCGAGGGATCGACGTAGATTGTTCCATAACTTTGTAATTTCCTGCTACACTTTTTTCCTATATCACCATTTGTTGATCCAAAGCAAATAAAGAAAGCTGTACAAGTGAATAAAAATTGAAAAACTATGACCATTTCTCGTGTTAAAAAAAAAATCTAAGAAAAACTAAGTGGCAGAAAATATATGAGCCTTTTGGAGAAATATATAGTTAAGCAATGTGAATAGATCGTGGCTTTTAAATGGAGGTGGAATTCAAAGGTCTTTTTAATGGAAGTCACTAAAACTAATTAATTTAAAAGATATCACTAAGTTTTCTTTATTATCACTCTTTAATTTTATCTTCCGTTATTTATTTTTTCTTCCTTACATGCGTTAGTTTTATAAATGCAATGCGCAGACAATATGTGTAACACCTCCATAAAGATTTATAAATGCTTTAGTTAATTGTAAATATTCGACAAAGTTCATTGGCTCATGTCATAGCATTTCCCACAAGTCCAAGTGGATTACAGCGTGGCTTTTTCCACAAGTCTAAGTGGATTACAGTTTGATATCATATATAAAGACATGGGTCGGATTATAAATCATGTTACAAGCTGAGATTGATAAGTAGGAATGAATTATACAAAAATATGTTACCTAAACCATAATTAATTCCTTACAAAAAAAAAATGAACTTCATCGACAACCAAATTCATCATAAAAAAGCATGAAATCCGTCACGTAACCATGTTGTGTGATGATTTTGTTACGTAAGATGGAGTGTCGGCTCAATGACTATCGCCTTTGGCCCCTCGGATAAGAAGGGCTCGAAATTTGAAATTGGATAGGGCTCGAAATCTTATAAATACGAGTTTATTTAGACCTCGGCCGCCCCTCCCGTAACATTGTTGCTTGGGCTGGATATTTGAAATGAACGATTCCATTTTGTTGTATCTTTCTCGTTGAATTATGTTAATTTTTTTTGTGATGAGAATTACGCATTGTTGACTTGCTTCTTCACTTTGTTGGGTGGATAATTGCATTGTTATCTCCACAAAATCTAGTTAATAAGTTTCTACTAGAAAATAGCAAGTTCAAAGATAAAACACATATTATCCACTTTCAAAGAGACAGATTAAGTAGAAGCAATCAAACCACAGGCCAAAAACAAAACCACAAATAGATCAAAACAATCAAAAACTTCAATGTAGTCTGATTTTAAAAAAAAATTCAACAGATATAATGTTGTAACAAGCATGTAGAGACCATGGGGGTGTGTAATTTCAACAACAGCATTGATACGAAAATCACCGATTAAGTATTTGTCACGAGAAAAATAAGACCATAAAATTAAACTTAACTGCTAACAAAATAAAATCCAACAGACAAATAAAACATTGTCCAACAAAATTTTCACTTCCAAGGAAATTTCTATAATGCTTTATCTCAATACTTGATAGGGGCAATAATGTCGAGTTGAGCACCAAGCTTCTCCTCAGCAACTTTTTCAGCTTTCACTCTCAATTTTATCAGCTGCTTCTTCTTCTCGTATGCTGCCTGAGACCTGTCCTTCCTCTTCTTCTCAAGCTCCTACAATAAACAACAATATAATTATGAGACATTATATTAAAGTGATTACATATCTATAACTAACGAAAAAACAATTTACATAAAATGAATTCCACAAAAAAAAAAGAAATGGTTGGATTCTAGAATTACCCTGATGGTATCATAGTGGTTCCATCCGACTTCTGATGAGAGTCTACCCAACAAACAGTACTTGTGGCCAGCTTGAAGTCTCAAAACCCTGATTATTAAAAGTGAGATGTAAGATCTTCTAAGTCGACATTATATATCAAGAAATGTTAGGCACAAACTCACTTGAGAGCATCAGGTATAACCATCTTCTTAATCTTGTCATATGGTGATGGTACACCCTCATAAACCTTCAAACGAGCAAGTGCAGCTGCACCTCGCTTAGTCTTGTGGGGGATCATCCTGTATATACAAGTGAACAGATGACATACACAAAAATGAGTAATTACACCAGAAAACACTAGCAACATTATCATTGCATAATGACACTCATAAAAGAATTCTCACATCTTTGTGCTAGTTTGCTCAGTATGTATATTTAGCATTATGATCAATTGAAAATCAAAATTATGTATGTCCCGTCACGTATACTATGCTCACCATACAGAGATAAGAAAAACATATTTGAATAAAAACAAGTGATAGACATGTTAGCTAGTTAGTGTGTATAAGCCAATCCTACATAACAGTCTACCATATAATACTACGTGAACACAATCCATTGCAAATGAATACCATGGAGTAAAATTTCATTTTCATGGTATGTTTAGGTAAGTTAAAAATTGGAAATTTTACAGGAACTTTTCGAAATTTTCAAGAAAATATAGGGAAATATATTGAAATAGAAACCAGTATATATTCCTATTTTTGTTCACTTGACTCGAAAACATTAACTTTTCGGAATGCATACAAAATTAGAAAGTCCTAATCTTCATGTACCGTCACATTACCCCTAACTCCGGCAGAATTAAGAAAGTTTAAACAACAGAGCAACCAAGCATACAATTATACAGTGAGCTCCAGTAACAATTATATCGTCAACTAGATTGAGCTACAATTAGACATTACATGAACACCAATGTGAATGCATATTAGACAGGCTTCCCAATCAACAAACATCAATATAACATGCAACAAATTTTCCGAAAACAACCTAAAGAATGTAACATACAAAAAAGACAACATACCCACGAATAGTTCTCCAGAGAATTTTCGAAGGAGCTCGGAAGTGAATGGGTCCATGAGAAGGTTTGGTGTTCATCCTCTTGCGGAGAAAACGCAAGTACTTCATTTTCTGGCGAACGAGACCACCTGATAAGCAAATTTCCTCACATCGAACAACGACAACTTTCTGTCCGTTCAACAATTCTTTAGCAAGAATTGAGGCTAGGCGACCAAGCATATGGTGCCTTGCGTCCACAACCACTTTCTTCGCGCAGATCCCTGAACCCGACACCATTTTCTATTTCCTTTTTTTTTCTGTCTCTCTCTGTGTTAAGAGGCGGAAGAAAATGGGGTTGTGGCTATGGAGATTAGGGTTTTTGTGTGTGGGGTGATGTGGGCTTTTTATATGTGGTTGGGTAAGGTTTGAGGCTAGTGACTTTTCAGAAAATTGGGTTTAAGCCCATTTGTTGTTGGGCCTTCAGTTTTATCTAAATGGGCTTTGAAATTTCGGATTGTAATTTATTAGTAGATCAATCGTGTACATTTATCTAAATGGTTGTGCGGAATGTTATCCGAATTCAGAAGAAATTAATTTCCTTATAGTTTGTGACTGGTTATTTTTCACAAGATCAGTAATTTGGTATATGTAAATGGATCTATAGTGATACGGTATTGATATTGTGGGTGGGTTTTGGGTCCAGGTTTGAATTTGGGTTTAATTGACAATAGGTTTGTAATCTTCTTCATATTGGTTTGTCAATGGTATTCAGGTCTTATACCTAAGTAAGATTATTTAGCGTCAAACACATTTGGGAACCTCTCTTAGTGAGAATCGAACATGGATTCTCTGCTTTGTGAAAATTAATATTTTTTACTATCTAAATCACTCGTTGATAAAACTGACTTATTTTGTTCCGCTTTAACATACAATGGGGTCAATAAATTTGGTACCAAACTTTTCATGTTTGTTACAATTATTTAGCATTTTTTCTTTTCACCATAAAAAAAATTTACAATGAGCACGAGGTTCAACAAATTTAGTATCAATCTGACATTTGGTATCAATATTTAAACTAAATTCAATTTTAGTATCGACGTCACACATGGTCGTTTACTCTTCTTTTTGCAACAATTTTTTGCTACGGTAAACCTTGTTTTACTAAATCAGGCATTTAAGTTTTTCAAGAAAATCCAGTACTCGAGTATGATTAAATTTTAAGCATTTATGTTTCTTTTTAATGTTAAATTAACAAAATGCAGATAAAATTATGGCCAAGCCAATGTGAAAACTGGAAAATTAAAGCATTGAGCAGAAAGTAAACAGATACACTCCCTGAGACACACCAAAAATGCAAGTTCACATCCTGCTCAATGTTTCCTTTGAAAGCAAAATATCATCCCTGCAGTTCTACAATTTCATGTTCATCCGCCATTCATAAATTGTACAAAATATTTAAAAATGTGAACACGAAGGCAAGAAGCAAGATTTTACAGAAGAATGGTTGTTTCATTCCATACTTTGTGGCCATCTTTGAATCTATCAAGCATTTCCCATAAGAACAAAATCGTGGTGTATATTCAAATTAGGGGCAAGAAGCAAGATTTTGTGTACAAAGAAATGAAACAAAGCATTTCACATAAGAACAAAATCATGGTGTATATTCAAATGGTTGTGGAGGCGCAGGCTCTTCATCAACAGCCATAGCCAAGGCTGATGATCCCTGTTGTCCTGTGACTGATCCACTACCAGCAGCATTCGATGAGGGTGAATCTATAAGAGATAATTCTTGAGGTTCGTTTGGACGCAAATCTTTTAAAAGCACAAATCCTGAGGGTGCTGACTTCACAGGGACATATCTGCTTTCCTCGAGGAATTTAATGAAATTCGCCTGGGCAGGAACAACCCTAGCCGGGTTTGTCAAAATTTCAAATGATGGCTCGGCTTCGACTTTCTTTTCAGCAGTGCTGTCAACTTGCATGGAGTCCCCATCCTTATCAATAGCTTTCCCCTTTGGAGCAGAACTTTGCTCAGCTGCCTTTTCAGCCTCTTTTTTGCTAGCCCTGGCCTTGGCTCTTACTGATGTTGATAAAACCGCAGTAGGTAGTTTAACAGCTGAAGCAGTGGTGGGTACGGTAGTTGGCTTTGGGTATTCGAACAATGATGGCTTTGCATTGGATAGGAACTCAAACTTTGGGACTTTTAAATCATAATTCAAACCAATTAAAGCAGTCGGTGAAAATGCCAAACTAATGAAGTATATAAGTGGGTACCAGTACCAAAATTGACTGAACACAGCAAGACCAACAACTGCAGTCATTTTATCATGTTTCGTCTTTGAAAGTAACTTTATGGTGACATTCCTTCCACCGGCATCTAGAATTCCAGAAGCCAAAATTGCACCCATCTTGCTCATTGTGTCCTCATGCTTATCGAGGATGATTTTTTCCAATTGCTTCCTAAGTATTTCAGAATATATTTATATGATAATAAACCATGGAAAAAATGAAGCATACACGGGAATGGATAAGTATTTTAATTAGATACGATACCTAAATGCACCAACTCGAGAATCACTTGCTTCACTGGTCTGGATCATCACCATAGCCATTGCAATTAAAGCTCCTTGACGAACAAAGTCCACGACATCTGACGTCAAAGGCTCTAGTAATGAAATGGCCTCACTGAGACCCGTACCTGCACAAGAAATTCCAACGGCCATTGCGGCACCATATCGAACATGTGGGTTGTAGGATTCAGACAATAGGGAAACAATTCGAGGAGTCTGCATTTAAAAGAAGTAAATAATGTGAGAATTATAGCCAAGTAGGAAAAAGATGAACCTGACAAAGCAACCACAGCTCCTTTTGTCTAAGACTACTACATACATACATACAAGACATGGTAGATAAGGAAGGGAAAATACAAGGAAAATCGAAGTACTTTTGTGCGGGAAAGATCAGCCAAGTGGTCAACAATTTAAAATTGTGGTAAGTTAGGATTCATAACAGCCAGAAAATTTATTGATGGATCAAAGTCTGCAGAATAACAGAAAAGAAAAGGCACCAACCTGTTCAGGATCAGAATACAAAACAAATCCCAGGGCAAGAACAGCAGTCCTTCTAACGTCATCACTCACATCTGACACGGCAAAGTGCAGAAGTTGACGTATGGCCTTATTGTTTGCTGTTCCGCTGTAGGCTAATGCCAAAGCATACATACCACCATAACGCAATATAGGGTCTTGATCCTGAGTCATTTGCTCAATCAGTGTATCAGCTTCTTCCTCTCTTCCATAGACAGTCAGAGCTATACCTAACGCCAAACCCCTATAAGCATAACATGCCAAAACAAATTAGTAAGGAATAACAATGGATAGGCAAAATCATATCCCATCTCACTATAAAACTCAACTTCACCTTATTATCTTCTCATGCTGGGTATCATGTGCATAAGCAAGCATTTCAGCTGCCTTTTCACTAGCAGTTCCAACCATCAGCAAGCCCATACTAATCCCAGCTGCTTCACCAGCAACAGCACTGTCAGTGTAGACCACAGATTTAATTTCATCAAAGATTTCATCATCGGCAGTGCCCAAGGCTGCCAAACCAAGACCTAGGCAGGCACCATGCTGAATAACCTGCACCATTTGTCAGCTCCCAGCATTTAGCTACTGGTGAATGGAGAAACTAAGTGAGAATTAAGATGTAACAATCATCTGATAACAGCGAATCACTAACCTCAACATTAGTGTTTCGCAAGCTCTCACGGAGAAATTGTTTAATGCCCTCCCCATGGTTGGCATGAATTAAACCAAGAGCATATAATGCACCACCTTCGGAGTATGGACTGCCTCCACCCCCAGCCCCACCCTGTGGCAAGTATGGTGCCATGAGTGATCTTCCTTGTTGTAGATGCCCTCTGTGGATGACACCGAGCCCTGCCGTCGCACTAAATTTAGCCCAATTTGTAGCCCTACTCAGCCAGTCCTAACATAGAACACACAATATTAGCGAGCAAACATGAAAAATGAGTGAATGAAATATGATGGGAAAAGCTATTAGCTTCATAAATATAATTATACCAGATTCTCCCTTAGAAATGTATCCACAGTTGTCCCCGCATGCATAATAGCATTAGAATATATAGTTGCACTATGGCAGACACTATTTCTCATTTCAACAGATTGCTTTATTGTCTTAAGAATGAGAAGATCTGATCTGGAAAAGATGAGCAACCAAATCTCAGTCACACTTTTGCCCACTTTAATGAAGCATGTTAAAGGATTTTGGTTAGTGAAATTATACATGATGTTGAGATAAAAAAAAGGAAGGAGTATTTTCTCACTTATTATGACTGTATAAGAATTGCAGAGTTAACTTTATTGAAGTCTCTCCCGACAAAATTCCCTTTATTTTTGTTAACCTCTCAGCATAAGTTGCTTCAGAAGGATCAGGACTTGTTTCAATATTACCAGCTTGAGTTCCATCTGCCATTTGAACATCCTCTGATGTGACAGCATCTCCGCCTTGTGCAAAATCAGGCTGAGTAGAACCTGACGGAACAGGCTCAGAAGGTTGTGCACTGGGAGTGAGAAGCCCTCTCACCTTCAAAAGGAAAGCTTGGTGTTCATTCTCCAGAAGATCAAAGGCTATTTGAAATGCCAATAGCGCATCGTCCACATTTTCTGACCGTAGGAGCTTCTCCAATATGATTGCAACACCCTCAGGCTCGTCTAAAAACATTAGGCGCTGAGAAATGCTCAAATAATCTGGAGATGGCAATTGCTGATATATTTTTACAAGAAGATGAAGCACCTGCATGAGAAGTACAGATCACACTATCAACTTATTGTTTGGGAGGAGGATATTGCTATGGAGCCTGAATAGCAAGTTGATGAACTCAAAAAAGAACCTTATTCGGTCTCAAATATCTATTTTTCCGTTTTTTGGGGAGGGGGGAGTTCCCAACCTATGAACCCAATCTAGGTGCCTAAATGCAGAACACAAAACAGGTTCAGGCGAGAAATAACGTGATCTACAACATGTTTACATAATCAGAGTGCTAGATATCATTCACTGATGTGATCTTTCTTAATTATTTCCATAGTGTTCTAGACTATTCTAATCAGCCAACCTTAATTAAAGGCAAAGCAGCTAAATTGTTAAGCAATAAAAACTATATGAAGTATATCAGTTATTTAGAATTCTCAACCAAGCATTAAACAGTAAGCCATTTTTCATTCTAGTTTCACAAAGATTGAATAAAAGCATAATCTGATCTCACTATCAGTAAATCTACTAATTATTTGCACAAGTTGTTAAGAAATATTAAATCAGCAAATGAATCAGAAAATATTAGGCTCCGGTGCATTTAATGTCTTCCAAAAGTCAACATGACCAAAATGTGAAGTTATAGTTCCTTTCCTACTTGTAACCCCTTGATGTAGATTTAGTTACAAAAATATAGACATGCTGGGTGTCCATGCTCTGGAGTTCTTATATACAAGTATCAGCATTTTACTTAAGTACAGAAAAGCATTGAACAAACACCATCAAAAGACTTGAGCAAAATGAAATTACATTATTAATCTGGAAGACTGCTCAACTAAAAGCATATAAGAAAGGTCTATAGAAACATGTCAACAGTATATGCTGAGTTCACCTCACGTCGATATTCTCTTCGATTGACAAAGGAATGACAGACGTCAATGCAATAATTAATAGTAGCGTGAATATTATCACTCTTTACAACTGCTTCCTCAAGCTTATCCAACCTTCTGCACTCAATGGCCATTCCTATGGCTTGTTGATGTTTTCCATCTACTATACACCTGAAAGAGAAGGGGCAAGGTAAGATATAAGCCAAAGAAACCATGTTACCACTTCTGATAACACATGCTACAATTTTACATACTTATCAAGCATTCTCTCAACAATTGCCTCTAGTCTAGGATCGACCACTGCAGATTCATTCATCTCAGCTGCTTTAGTCTTGAGACTGGCATACTCATCAAGTGCTTTGGCTGATTGAAACAAGAGCAAAATAAACTGTTAGAATCTCAAAGCATAAGAAGCAAATAAATAATATAAGACTTAAAACTAAACAAAGTACAGTTTTGGAGCGTAATAATTACACAATTTCGAAGGGAAGACAGCACAACTAAAATCTTACCAAGAAGAGTATTGATGTAATCCGAATCCTCTGACACGTCAAATAGAGGACCAGCTCCTAGAGCATATGATAATGAGTCATTAAGTTCTCCTAGGTAATAGAAAACCTGATAACATAATCCACAATAGTTTGTACCAGTGAGAAATAAAGATATAGATTTAATACAGGGTAATGATGATTTTTCTTACTACTCTGATTTGGGAAGGCTAGAGGTAATTTACACAGGAAATACTAGAGGTACCGCAGACTATCAAATACCACAAACATAAGAAGATACTTGCCATCCTCATACTTCGGAAAAGATAAATATATAGCTCTTAATCTGTTCTGATATTCCCCATTCAAATTTCAATTTTAGAAATATGAGTACCATTTACTATAAAATTATGAAGCAAACTAATTAGTTTTAAAGAGATATAGTTCTCCGAGCTAGTCAAGCTACCTAGTTACATTATTCATGCAACCAGCCACCTTAATTTCTTAAATAAATTTGATACCCAGCTACAAGCTAAAATGACAGTTCCAGAGATGCTGCAACACCAAGTTTCCATCAAAAGCTTATAAAAAAAATTCTAGCTAAAATAGATAACTTTATTAAAGCTGATCAACTGAAGCTCATGAGAAATCTTACATATCTTCCAAGAGTACATTTATTTAGGACAAAAAACTATCTGCGTATTAAATGAACTTGTAAAAGAATGCAGCCTTTTCTTCATCTGAAAAGCAAAAGCAACAGAACATATAGAAGATCGTATATCATAAATATCACGTGTCACCAATAACTATTACCAGAGCGCTGGGTTTGGTATATTTAATAAAGTATTTCATTCTTATGGGCATGGTCCAAATATTCTACAAAAATTGCAGTTAAAACTTAAAATATTGTTGTCCTACTTGCATTCATGATTCATGATGTACAAAAGAAGTAAATTTCACTCTTAAAAGAGATATTTGGTTGTATTACTTGTAGCTTTGTACAAAACTCCTATAGCATTGGTGGTGTATTATATATTGTAGTATTATTATTATTTCTAACTATTAGAGTAATCTATTTAGGAGACCTTCCTTACATAGGATTCCTAGATTGTGTATATATATGAGTTGTAGATGTATCTTTATTTTATTCAGAAATATATGAAATTCAGTTCCCACATTTGTTAACATGGTATCAGAGCCTTAGGGTTTTGTTAGGTCTGAAAATTTCGTGTGGGCAAATTAGGGTTCTTTAAAATCAGAAAATTAGGGTTCTTCAAAATAACAAAATTAGGGTTTATCTTGGGTCACTATCCACAGTGCCTGTTTGTTATCACCGCCGCTACAGGAAGATTACCCACTGTCCAGCCGTCGTTTCCCCAGATTCCAGCAACCAGATTCGCCGTGCGTGAACCTCACGCGCCAGATTTTGATTTCGTCGTCCGTCCACGCGCCGACACGTGAAGGTGCGTCCGTACAGCACGTCTCCGCGCCTGTTTGTGGTAAATCACTTTGGATTTGTTCCTTTTTGTTTCGTTTTGGTTGGATCTGGTTCTTTTTGATTGGGTTTGGTCCTTTTTGGTTGGATTTAGAATTTTTTAGTATATTGCTCTTTGGTATTATGGGTGATAAGAAAGTTGTTTTGCCGGATGTGGTTCCTGTTATGTCCAAAATCACGGAACATAAGCTTAATGGCTCCAATTTTTTGGATTGGAGTAAATCTGTGCGACTATATTTACGGAGTATTGACATGGACAGTCATCTAGTTGATGATCCCCCTAAGGATGAGTCCAAACAAAAATGGATGAGGGAGGATGCTCGATTATTTCTGCAAATACGAAACTCCATTGACAGTGACATAATTGGTATGATCACTCACTGTGAATTTGTTAAAGAATTGATGGACTATTTGGATTTTTTATACTCAGGAAAAAATAATGTTTCTCGTATTTTTGAGGTGTGCAAAGCTTTTTATCGAGCTGAAAAACATGACAAGACTCTCACGAACTACTTTATGGATTTTAAGAGAACTTATGAGGAGCTTAATATGTTGTTGCCATTTAGTCCAGATGTGAAGGTTCAACAACAACAACGAGAGAAGATGGCTATCATGAGTTTTCTTGGTGGTCTTCCTTCTGAATTTGAGACCGCAAAGTCACAAATTCTATCGAGTTCTGATATCTCCTCCTTACAGGAGGTCTTTAGTAGGGTACTTCGTACAGAAAGTACTCCATCTGTTGAGTTTAGTGGTGCCCTTGTGAGCCGTAATACTAATGACTTTGGGCGATCACCTTTCAAAAATAACAACACAGGGGGGGGATCAAACAATAATTTTGAACCTCGTGCACAGGATTCAGGAGTGATTGTGTGTCATTATTGCCATAAGCCAGGACATATTAAAAGTCAGTGTAGAAAGCTTCGTTTTAGAAATCAGAAAAATCCCTCGGCTAATGTTGCATCCACTAACATTGCATCTGATACATCAGTTATGATCTCTGCCGATGAATTTGCTAAGTTTTCTCAGTACCAAGAATCACTGAAGTCTTTATCAACCTCTGTTACCGCTGTCGCTGATTCAGGTAAATCAAATACGTGTCTTATTTCCTCATCCTCCAAATGGGTCATTGATTCTGGAGCCACAGATCATATGACAGGTAATTCTAGTCTATTCTCTAATTTTCAGTCAAACACATCATCCCCTACTGTTACTTTAGCCGATGGATCACAATCTTGTGTTCTTGGGTCTGGCACAATTACCCCGACTCCTCTGCTTCCTTTGTCCTCTGTCCTACATTTACCTCAGTTATCCTTTAATTTAATTTCTGTAAGCCAACTAACTCGCAATCTTAATTGTTGTATCTCATTTTTTCCTGATTATTGCTTATTTCAGGATCTTATGACGAAGAAGATTATTGGTAGAGGACATGAGTCTGGAGGTCTCTACATTCTTGACACACATATACCTAGACCTGTTGCCTGTTCTAGTATGACGTCCCCTTTTAAAGAACATTGCCGGTTGGGCCATCCATCTCTTCCGCTACTTAAGAAACTTTGTCCACACTTTAGTAAATTGTCTTCATTAGATTGTGAGTCATGTCAGTTGGCTAAACACCATCGTCTTAGTACTAGTCCTAGATTAAATAAAAGAGCCAATTTTCCTTTTGAATTAGTTCATTCTGATGTATGGGGTCCTTGTCCTGTTCCGTCCAAAACTGGATTTAAGTACTTTGTTACTTTTGTTGATGACTATTCTCGTGTTACTTGGTTATATCTAATGAAAAATCGTTCTGAAGTGTTTTCTCATTTTTGTGCATTTTGTGCTGAGATTAAAACGCATTTTAATGTTTCTGTTAATACATTACGAAGTGATAATGCCAAAGAATATTTGTCAGCACCTTTCCAAACTTATATGATTCAAAATGGAATTCTTCATCAAACTTCTTGTGTTGATACACCTTCTCAAAATGGAGTGGCAGAGCGAAAAAATAGACACCTTCTAGAAACTGCACGAACCTTATTATTCCAAATGAATGTTCCTAAAACCTTTTGGGCTGATGCAGTTTCAACTGCATGTTTTTTAATTAATCGTATGCCTTCGTCTGTTCTTCATGGTGGAACTCCTTATGGTACCATTTTTCCCAATAAGTCGTTGTTTCCTATTGAGCCTAGGATATTTGGTAGTACCTGCTTTGTTAGGGATCATCGTCCACGTGTTACTAAATTAGATCCAAAATCTTTGAAGTGTATCTTCCTTGGTTATTCTCGCCTTCAGAAAGGTTATAGATGTTATTGTCCTAATCTCAATAAGTATCTCGTTTCAGCAGATGTTACCTTCTTGGAAGAAACACCATACTTTCCATCTTCTACTACAGAACGTCAGGGGGAGGATGATGATTTGCTAGTCTATACTATCACTTCATCTGAACCAGTTTTGGAACCGCCTCCTGACAAGCCTCCTATTCTTCAGGTATACTCCAGACGTCGACTCTCTCCCGACTCATGCCCTGCACCAGTTCCTTCGGCATCAGATCCCGTTTCGAGTGATAGTCTTCCTATTGCTTTGCGTAAAGGTAAACGTCAGTGTACTTATCCTGTTTCTTCTTTTGTTTCCTATAACCACTTGTCACCCTCATCCTGTTCATTTATTGCATCTCTTGATTTTATCTCTATCCCTAAAACTGTTCATGAAGCCATATCTCATCCTGGGTGGCGTACAGCCATGATAGAGGAAATGAATGCTTTAGATGATAATGGTACTTGGAACTTGGTGGATTTACCTTCAGGGAAACGGGCTATTGGATGTAAATGGGTTTTCACAGTTAAGGTAAATCCTGATGGGTCAGTTGCTCGATTGAAAGCCCGTCTTGTTGCTAAGGGATATGCTCAAACCTATGGAGTGGATTATTCAGATACTTTTTCCCCTGTTGCTAAATTGACGTCTGTTAGATTGTTTATTTCTATGGCAGCGACTCATAATTGGCCTTTGTATCAGCTAGATATCAAGAATGCTTTTCTTCATGGTGATCTTCGGGAGGAAGTTTATATGGAGCAACCTCCTGGTTTTGTTGCTCAGGGGGAGTATGGGAAAGTTTGTCGTCTTCGAAAATCTTTGTATGGCTTGAAACAGAGCCCTCGTGCTTGGTTTGGCAAGTTTAGTCAGTCGGTTCAGAGTTTTGGTATGATTAAATGTAAGTCTGATCACTCTGTTTTCTATAAACAATCTGAATCTGGCATCATCCTTTTAGTTGTATATGTGGATGATATTGTCATTACTGGGAGTGATACTACTGGGATCTCATCCCTTAAGTCTTTTCTTCATACTCAGTTTCACACCAAAGACTTAGGGGTGCTAAAATATTTCTTGGGTGTTGAAGTAATTAGGAGTAAGAAAGGCATCTTCCTATCTCAGAGGAAATATGTGCTTGATTTATTGACCGAAACAGGAAAATTGGGGGCAAAGCCGAGTAGTGCTCCGATGATTCCGAATTTGCAACTTACATCAGATGGAGAATTGTTTGGAGATCCTGAGAGGTATAGACGATTGGTAGGAAAACTAAATTATCTTACAGTGACTCGTCCAGATATTGCTTACTCTGTCAGTGTTGTGAGTCAGTTTATGTCGTCCCCAACAGTTCATCATTGGGCGGCTTTAGAGCAAATTCTATGTTACTTGAAAAGAGCACCTGGACGTGGTATCTTGTATGCGAATCATGGACACACTCATATTGAAGGTTACTCAGATTCAGATTGGGCAGGATGTAAAGTGAGTAGAAGATCCACTTCAGGCTATTGTGTTTTTGTTGGAGGGAATTTGGTCTCTTGGAAAAGTAAGAAGCAAAATGTTGTGTCACGATCGTCTGCAGAATCAGAATATAGGGCTATGGCACAATCTGTGTGTGAAATAATGTGGATATATCACCTCTTGAATGAAGTAGGTCTTAAAACTTCAATACCTGCGAAGTTATGGTGTGATAACCAAGCAGCTCTTTATATTGCATCCGAGCCCGTGTTTCACGAACGAACTAAGCACATAGAGATCGATTGTCATTTTATCCGTGAGAAGATACAACAAGGGTTGATTTCCACGGGATTTGTGAAAACTGGAGAACAATTGGGAGATATTTTCACGAAAGCTCTAAATGGGGTTCGGGTTGATTATCTTTGTAACAAGTTGGGCATGATTAATATCTATGCTCCAACTTGAGGGGGAGTATTATATATTGTAGTATTATTATTATTTCTAACTATTAGAGTAATCTATTTAGGAGACCTTCCTTACATAGGATTCCTAGATTGTGTATATATATGAGTTGTAGATGTATCTTTATTTTATTCAGAAATATATGAAATTCAGTTCCCACATTTGTTAACATGGTGAAACAGGGAAAGAGGGAAACTAAGGTTAATTCTAACGCATGTCTCAATATAGGAATTTTTCTATTAGAATCCCAGACAAGTTTTCCGCTCTTTTAAGTCAGTAAATCAACACTCAACACTAGGCATATTAAGCTCAAAATGAAACTGCAATTCCTTCATCATTGTAAATTAGCACTTCAATACTCATAATTTTTGTGTTTGCACTAGGCTCCCACCCTTCAAGTTTTTAATTGTAGCAGTTCAAAATATTTGGCAATTCTAGCCATGAAGATTTCATGTGTGAAATGGTCGAAAGATTAGGAAATAAACTGCAAAATGATTGAACGGTTAGGCATTAAAATGCAATGCTCTATTACATACATTGCTATTCAATTATTTCAGGGGAATGTGCCCACCACTAAATAGCCAAATGTCTGTGAATTGCAACATGTAAAGCGAATGGGGAAAATTAATCCTCGGAAAGGTTAGTTAGTAATGTGCAATAGGACCTTACGTCGAGGAGGAAAGGTGCAATTTTCTCTAAAGCTTGATATTTAAATATTAATAGGTGTTGGTACTGCAATAGGTGAGCAAAAAAACCAAAGAGATGTAGGATACTAGTGATATATAAGTTGAACATGTTTTCATGTTAAAAAAAGTCCAGTGAAACATAAATATTCATGAGTTGGTTGAATTGCATAATACAAGCTCAGGATGGCTGCTGGAGAAACTTCTTTTCAATTTGTTTTCCGCTATATGAAGTCTTTAAGAAAACTACCCAATATGGCAATACATATATATAGTCAATTAAGACAACAATTTTATTGCATTACCATTCCACTTCAAATCTGACATATGTATTCATGTGGGAGGGTAATATCGCCATGGTCAAGGTATGCTAGTTATCATCATTTTTTTCCATAACGTGAATGATTTAAAAGGAGAACAAGATCATGGGAGATCATTAAGCTAACAATTAACAGTAAGCTGATTAGTTCTCTTCATCAAGTCATCTACAGAACATGCATGTATGAAAGAGAGTTTTATTGGTAAGAGATCTCGACTGATATTTTTGGTTCAGAAAATTAATGTTAAAACTTAAAAATAATGTTCCATAAGATCACCATTACACTACTCAGTATTCGGTGTTGTCCTAATAATGTTGAAAAAAATATCACAAATGAAATGCATTCTATTTTCCAAAATGTGTCTGAACATACTAAACATCTAGGAAATCAATGAAAAGTAATAATAATGACTTCAAAGCAAAGAAGAGTTTGACGCAATGCAGTTGCTCTGTGCTAGTTACTCCTGACTAAAGAAAATAGTTAAATAATAATAAATGTACTAAAACACAAGATATATATTACCTTTGAAACAAGCAAGGCAGCTAGTTGCCTCTGGCCATACTCTTCATCTTCATACAACTTTTCTCTGTACCCCCAAACAAAGAGAGATCATTATTTTACGTACAAAACAAAGCTTACAACCAAATAGCTAACATGAAGCTTAACCACAAACAGAACAAGCACAAGTCGAGACTATGAATTTTATCACTAGTGAGAATAAGTGTAAATATCAGGAAGAAACAGGGTATGCAATCACATTGGATTTCAATAAGGTTTCTAAAATGATCTAAAATACTAGGTAGCCCATATCAGGTAAAACTTGGTTTGAGGTTACATAACTCAAGATAGCGAGTAAGATTTCTAAAAATACAGATAGCCAAAGCATAGTTGTCAAAAGAGCTCAGTACGTGCACTATAAATTGCAGTGAATCAGAGGCTCACAGCACCTTGCTTAAGACGTGGCCTCTTAGCGGGCTAGTTCTACCGTCATTGCAAGCTTCAGTGATCTAAAGTTGCAATCCTATCAAATCAAAACTTCCCAAATTCAACCCAATTTCCCATTCCTCCTCAAAAACTCAAATTGGCATACTCTCCAATTGCCAACAAAACCTATAAGCATAATTACAGCTACAAATTCTTATTTAAAGAATAAAAATAAAAACCCGTAAGGTAAAAGGACAAGTACATAGTGGGAACGGAAGTGGAGATCTCCGGCCAAAAGTAGGGGACGAAAGTGTTGAGATTCGAAAGCGCGTGTAGCTTAAGCGCCGGGTGACTCTCGTTCAGCATCGCCAACAGTCCCCCCGCCGAGCTCACCATCGTCGCGGCCGTAGCCATTGTCGAAAAATTAGTGTCTGGATTTTGGAGATTTGTTTTCTTTTGGGATAGGCGATGCAATCCGTGAAGAACTGAATTGGTTTTGTGGGGGGTTTTGAAATTTTAAGTTCTCTTATTCTTGAGATTTCTTGGAAGAAGGGCAAAGTTCCCAAGTACGCCAAATATTTCACTCTGATATTTATAATGTTTAAGTAAGGGCTCGGTTTTAGAAGGTCCGAAGACTTTAATAAAGCTCTTACTTGGCAAGTGGCTTCTATTCAAGTTTTGGTGGTAAATATTTGAGAGAAAGAAATCTTTTGGATATTGCTACAGCACCTAATGACGCTTCTTGGATTTGGCAAGACATTGTTAAGTGCATTGATGTGATTCAAAAAGGTGCTTGCTTCAATGTAACCCGTGATTCTAACGTTCCAACTTGGAGTACTCCGTGGATTCCATTCATGCCAAATTTCATTCCGACACCCAAAGTAGACTGCCACTTCAACCCAAAAGATTACAGTTCGGTTAAATGCCTCTTTCACCCGATTACGGGGATTGGGATATGATTACAATCTCTGAGCTTTTCCTGTTGGATTTAAATTGAATACATAAACATAATGATCATAAGATCTAATTCGATTCAATACCGAAAACCTTATTGCCTAACCATGTCGATTATCAAGAGATTAAAAAGTAAATCTGAGACTTTAATGCAGCGGAAACTTACCTTGATTCATGCCAGCAATCTTGATGAAATTGATGATTTAGTGATGATGGGTTTTATGATCTTCCACTTGATACACACCTTAGAACCTTATTACTCTTGCAGAAAGGGATTGCAGAGAATATGAGTTATGTAACTCTATATTGTGTTGTTGTGTTGTGTTCAAGTGGGGATCATAACCCCTTATATATAATAACCTACTAGGGTTAGTATATCTTTCATTATTTCCAATTCGGCCCTTCATCAAATTGGAAATAGCAAACTGGTATCTACACTTTTATTCCATGACAAATTTAATACCCATAGTCCAAAAGTTAACATAATTAGACCACTATAATTATGGACTTTACTTTATAATAGCAATACACATTATATTGACATATTAGGCCCACATAATGCTGGAATTTTCCAACAATCTCCCACTTGGGCCACATATGTTATCATATAAATGTGCATATCCTTATGAGCTCAAAATTTGCTATTATTACCTTAGGTATTCCAAACAATCTCGTCCATTGATTATGTCGGCAAAGGACTAAAGAGGCTTTCGTCACAAATAGCGTAACTAAACCCATCAGTAATCACATACACCAACAAAACCAAATGACATAGATCTATCATGGAGCGTAGCATGAAAATTACATGTAATGTGATCTTAAACATGCCTATTTTCAACTGATCCTCCTTAATCTTTATTGAGATCAACCTTAACATAATTGTACATAGTGCAAAAAAAAACTGAAAACTTTATTTCTGCAGAAATATCCAAATATATAAATGGATTCAAAATAACGATATATAAAGCAACTAAACTACAAACTCCCACTAAAACATGAAATCCTTACAAAATATCACACCCATGTGAGCAGTATGCTCATGAAAGATCTTGGGTGGTAATCCCTTAGTAAGCGGATCCGCAATCATGGAGTTTGTCCCAATATGCTCTATAGAAATCTGTCCACTCTGTACCCTTTCCTTCACAACTAGGAACTTAATGTCAATGTGTTTTGACTTAGTTGAACTCCCATTGTTGTTAGAATATTGAACTGCTGAATTATTGTCACAATATAACTTTAGTGGTCTTTCAACTCCACTCATAATGCGCAGCCCAGTGACAAAATTCCGCAGCCACAATCCTTGATTAGATGCCTCATAACAAGCCACAAATTCTGCCGCCATGGTGGAAGGAGTTACTAGTGTCTGTTTGACAATTTTCCAGGAGATAGCTCCTCCGGCAAGTAGATAAATGTAGCCTGATGTGGATCTTTTAGTGTCTTGGCATCCAGCGAAATCAGAATCAGAATACCCTATGATCTCCAACAGATCTGATTTTCTGTATGTGAGCATGTAATCTCTCGTTCTATGTAAGTACCTTAAAACCCTCTTGGCTGCTTTCCAATGATCCATCCCAGGGTTATTTAAGTATCTACCAAGCATCCCAACAATAAATGCTATGTCGGGACATGTGCAAACTTGAGCATACATCAGACTTCCAACTACTGAAGCGTAGGGAATCTTTTGCATTTCTTTAACTTCAAGGTCATTTTTAGGGCACTGATCGAGACTAAATTTGTCTCCTTTAGCGACAGGGGTGTCTCCTGGTTTACAATTCAACAAGCCATACCTCAGAAGCACTTTTTCTATATAGTTCTTTTGTGATAATCCAAGAATACCTCGAATGCGATCTCGATGTATCTGAATTCCTAATACAAAAGAAGCTTCCCCAAGATCTTTCATCTCAAATTTCTTTGATAGAAATTTCTTGGTTTCGTGCAACATATTTATATCATTAGTGGCAAGTAGTATGTCATCAACATATAAAACCAAAAATACAAATTTACTCCCACTAAACTTTTGGTAAACACAATCTTCAACAGTGTTTGTCTCGAAACCAAATGAGACAATTACTTGATGAAATTTGCAGTACCATTGACGGGAAGCCTGCTTAAGTCCATAGATGGATTTTCTTAATTTGCAAACCATTTTCTTTGGGTCTCCAGACACAAAGTTTTCCGGTTGCACCATATAGATCGTTTCATCAATGTCACCATTTAGAAACGCCGTCTTAACATCCATCTGATGTAACTCAAGGTCCAAATGCGCAACAAGAGCCATAATCGTCCTAAAAGAGTCTTTCGAAGATACCGGAGAGAAAGTCTCTTTAAAGTCGATGCCTTCCTTTTGAGTAAAGCCTTTAGCTACAAGACGAGCTTTATATCTTTCCACATTACCTTGTGAATCCTTCTTGGTTTTAAATATCCATTTGCAACCAATTGGTTTCTTTCCTTCAGGTAATGGGACAAGATCCCAAACTTGATTGTCTTGCATAGACTTGTACTCCTCATTCATGGCTTCTATCCATTTGAGAGAATTAATATCTTGCATGGCTTGACGGAAGTTGATTGGATCATTTTCCGTCGATCCATTATGTTCCTCATTTTCTTGGAGAAACACTATATAATCATCTGGTATAGGATTTCTCCTCTCTCTCGTGGATCTCCTTAAGGGTGGTTCTTCTTGAGGTTGTTGAGGTTGAACTTCAGGATCAATCATCTCAACTTCAGTTGGGGTTCGATCAACATTGTCTTGTTGAGGTTCCAAATCTGCTTCTCGATTAAATATAGGAATGAAAATCTGAACAGTATCAGAAGCAGTAGTAGGAGTCGTAATTGATTCCTCCTCCGTAATTGATTCTTCTTCAAAGACAATGTCTCTAACCTTATTTCTCCCCCCAAACTCAACATCCTCAAAAAATATTGCGTTTCCCGTTTCAAAAATTGACCTTAGTGTGGGATTTAAACTTAAAGCCCCTAGATCGTTCAGAGTATCCAATAAAGTAGTTGCTCACTGTTTTGGAGTCCAATTTTCCTTCTTTAGGCCTATAAGGCCTAGCTTCAACTGGACATCCCCAAATGTGAAAATGCTTTAGACTAGGTTTGTGGCCTGTCCAAAGCTCATAAGGTGTTTTGGCGGCTGCTTTAGTTGGTACTCTATTCAGAATGTAAGCTGCTGTCTTTAGTGCTTCTCCCCAGAGTGATTCTGGTAAGGTAGAATGACTGATCATACTCCTTACCATATCCTTAAGAGTTCTGTTTCGTCTTTCAGCTACACCATTCATGCTAGGTGACCCCGGCATGGTGTATTGTGGGACGATTCCACATTCCTCTAGGAATCTAGCGAATGGTCCTGCACGTTGTTCACATGAACCATCGTATCTGCCGTAGTACTCACCACCACGATCAGACTTGATGGACTTAATTCTTTTGTTGAGTTGATTCTCAACCTCAGCTTTAAAAGCTTTGAACATGTCCAGAGACTCTGATTTTTCATGAATGAGATACAGGTACCCAAAACGTGAGTAATCGTCTATGAATGATATAAAATATCGTTGGCCATTCCAAGAAGCCGAAGGGAATGGTCCACAAATATCTGTATGAATCAACTCTAAGACGTCTGAAGATCTATTGGCACCTAATCTTCTTTGTTTGGTCTGTTTTCCTTTAATACACTCGACGCAAATATTGAAGTCCGAAAAATCGAGTGAATCTAGAATATTTTCCGACACAAGTCTCTCAATTCTAGACTTTGAGATGTGACCTAAACGCTTGTGCCATAATTTTGAAGAATTTTCTTTATTTAATTTGCGTTTAGTACCACGTGATTCCACGTGCAGGGTTTCATTATAAGAAGTAATAGTATCAAGTAAGTATAGGTTATCATACATGCTTAATGAACCAGTACCAATAATATTGGAATTTAAAGAAAGACTGAACTTACTGTTTCCAAAAGAACAATGATAACCAAATTTGTCCAATAAAGAAACAGAAACCAAATTTCGTCTAAAAGACGGTACGACAAAAGTGTCTTTCAAATCCAAATAATGACCAGTTCCTAACAATAACCTAAAATGACCTATTGCTTCAACTTCTACCGATTTTCCATCGCCCACAAAGATGTGTCTTTCAACATCATTTGGCTTTCGGTAGCTTAGGCAACCATGCATAGAAACACTTATGTGTGTAGTAGCACCAGAATCTAACCACCAAGTGTTTATTGGTACTGAAGCTAAATCAACTTCAGAACAGACCAAATTATAGATCGGATCTGGCTGGATTTAATTTTAGTCTGGACTAAATCTGGGCAGGTTTTGTTAGGGGCTGTTTGGCTTCCTGAAAATTCGAAATTACTGGTTTGGCTAATTAAAAAAAAATTAAATTAAATTAAGGAAATTGCCTGGTTTGGCAATAACATTCGAATAATTTTGATACATAACAGTGACTTTATCAGTCAGTCTGACATTCAATATAACCAATTGAAGCAACATGTCGCCAAAGTGACCTCTCTTGTGTAGATTGGCTTATTGAGAATGTTAAGATGAATTTGTGTATGCAAATTCATGCGAATATTAAACCGGCCCAAAGGAAGGATAATGTTTGGCCGAATTGCATATACACCTGTGGTGATGAATGTGTGATTATTATTAGGTATCCATGTGGGTAATTAGTCGATCCAAAGATAGACTCTTTATTTGACAGGATTTATTTTCAACATTCGATCACTACAACAAGAGTACCACTCACAATTAATATTACTGTCCAAAAACTTGATATTAATGTTGTGCTAGGTATCTTGCTATGTATTTAATAATTATTTGAATTAATGTCTTTCATAAAGTAAATAATAGACGGTACGACAAAAGTGTCTTTCAAATCCAAATAATGACCAGTTCCTAACAATAACCTAAAATGACCTATTGCTTCAACTTCTACCGATTTTCCATCGCCCACAAAGATGTGTCTTTCAACATCATTTGGCTTTCGGTAGCTTAGGCAACCATGCATAGAAACACTTATGTGTGTAGTAGCACCAGAATCTAACCACCAAGTGTTTATTGGTACTGAAGCTAAATTAACTTCAGAACAGACCAAATTAAAGAAAGAACCCTTAGCAGCATTATTTTCTGATTTTATTTTATTGCCCAAGTTATCCCCATTGAGCATGGAAATGCGATCATTATTCTCAAATAGTGAATTGGTAGATACAGTAATAGCAGACATTATAGCTGTTACAAAGAACGAATTTTAAGTTAGGTACATGTTCACATATTGAATAATTATAGAATATTATTTACTTTATGAAAGACATTAATTCAAATAATTATTAAATACATAGCAAGATACCTAGCACAACATTAATATCAAGTCTTTGGACAGTAATATTAATTGTAAGTGGTACTCTTGTTGTAGTGATCGAATGTTGAAAATAAATCCTGTCAAATAAAGAGTCTATCTTTGGATCGACTAATTACCCACATGGATACCTAATAATAATCACACATTCATCACCACAGGTGTATATGCAATTCGGCCAAACATTATCCTTCCTTTGGGCCGGTTTAATATTCGCATGAATTTGCATACACAAATTCATCTTAACATTCTCAATAAGCCAATCTACACAAGAGAGGTCACTTTGGCGACATGTTGCTTCAATTGGTTATATTGAATGTCAGACTGACTGATAAAGTCACTGTTATGTATCAAAATTATTCGAATGTTATTGCCAAACCAGGCAATTTCCTTAATTTAATTTAAATTTTTTTTTAATTAGCCAAACAGGCCCTTAGGAACAGTAATTTCGAATTTTCAGGAAGCCAAACAGCCCCTAACAAAACCTGCCCAGATTTAGTCCAGACTAAAATTAAATCCATCCAGATCCGATCTATAATTAATGAGTCAAAACTGACCCAAACTGAATACAAGATTAACGGGTCGGAAGCCTGACCCGTTAGCTGACCCATCTAAATGTTCCGGATATACCCAGATCTCCCGACCCGAAAGATCCTAAAAAAAGACCCGAAGGTTTGTCTTCTTCACCCGGTTCTGAAATTGAAACCGAAATTCCGCCGGAAAAGTTCGGACGTTACTTGAAACGTTAATTTGAAGCACGAAACGGCACAAAATCAAACCAAAACATGATTTCCGACAACAAATCGCATAAATCAAAGAGGCAACAAGAAAATTCGGAATTCTCGGCGACTTAGTCCTAACGCCAATTTGAAACGGCGTGGGGTTGTCGTTCGAGGTCAGCCATGAAGGTGCAGTCCGTCTTCTCGCAGAGGTGGCGGAGGAGGTTTTGCGGCGGAAGTTGGAGAAGAAGACCCGTACACCCAATTTCCCTCTTTTGCCATTTTTTTTTTTTATAATCCTTAATTTTCTTAATTAAATTATTAAGTTTCTCAATAATCATAATTTATTTACAGAAAAATAAATTATGCCTGAATTTTTCATAACGAGATATGAAAACTAAAGTTCGATAATCCTAGTCAAGAAAACGTATTTCTACTAGGTCTAACTTAAGGTATCATGCGAAAGAACAATAGCATTAATTGCATAAACATAAGACATGAACCATAATCTTTAATTCAAGATCAAGAAAGCAATAAACCCTAATTTGCATAATCAAGATCTACAAAGCATGAAATTTAATTTTCACAAACAAGATCAAGATAGCAAAAAATCCTAACATGCATAATCTATATCTTTTAAACTTAATAACCAAATTCAGATTTTCATATATCATAAACATAAGTTTAGAAAATCTCAAGTAATCGAACATGGGTGGCTCTGATACCACTTGTTGGATTTAAATTGAATACATAAACATAATGATCATAAGATCTAATTCGATTCAATACCGAAAACCTTATTGCCTAACCATGTCGATTATCAAGAGATTAAAAAGTAAATCTGAGACTTTAATGCAGCGGAAACTTACCTTGATTCATGCCAGCAATCTTGATGAAATTGATGATTTAGTGATGATGGGTTTTATGATCTTCCACTTGATACACACCTTAGAACCTTATTACTCTTGCAGAGGGATTGCAGAGAATATGAGTTATGTAACTCTATATTGTATTGTTGTGTTGTGTTCAAGTGGGGATCATAACCCCTTATATATAATAACCTACTAGGGTTAGTATATCTTTCATTATTTCCAATTCGGCCCTTCATCAAATTGGAAATAGCAAACTGGTATCTACACTTTCATTCCATGACAAATTTAATACCCATAGTCCAAAAGTTAACATAATTAGACCACTATAATTATGGACTTTACTTTATAATAGCAATACACATTATATTGACATATTAGGCCCACATAATGCTGGAATTTTCCAACATTTCCCACAGGATATGGCCTTTGAGATCTCCAAGATCATTATCCCCCCTCCTAATACCAATACTAAACTCTTGTGGATTCCCTCCAAGTCATGGATTTTTTCAACTAAGAGTTGCTACATTACAAATCAAGCTTATAGGTTCCCACATATTTCTCAAAGCGATGCAAAAATGTATAAAAATCTGTGGTCGGCAAAGCTCCATAATCGACATAAAATCCTCATATGGAGGATAGTTCATGACTTGTTTCCCACAAGGAAGAGACTTTACTTCATCTCGCACTGCGAACCTCCTTGCTGCCCTGTTTGTAAAGGGAGTGATGATAGCATTGAGCATATTTTTTCCATTGCCCGTTCACCGTTGCAGTTTGGTTTCACTCAAAGTGGAGTCTCCGTATTGAAGCTTTCCACCATCTCAGTGTTCGGGATTGGATTGTTGCCCTTCTTGTTAAAAATGGGAATCTCTTCCCCTCGGAAGAGTATAGGGAGGATTTCTTGATTTATGTTGCTTGTACTTTTGATTGTATTTGGTTTTATAGAAACTCTATTTTTCATAATAGTGCCGTCCCTATTTCTGTACAGGAGATCACTTCGAAAATTTGCAAGCAAGCTGATGCACACATCTCTGCCCAATAAACCATCCAGGCAACCAAACACCTCCCCAACTCTTTAAGTGGTTGGCTGCCCCCATCAAAGGACTGGTTCAAAGTAAACTCGTATGCGGCTTACAAACTTGGTGAGACTGCATGTGCTATGGTTGTCCGTAACTCTCTTGGATCAATTGTGTTTGCTTCTACTTCCTTCACCTCTTCTTTGAATGCTTCGGTTGCAGAGGCTCTTGCAATTCGGGAAGCCTGCTGGTTTTTGAACGCGAAAGGTGTTCACAATGTTATTTTTGAAAGTGATTGTCTCGTTGTTGTTCAAGCAATTTTATTTTGAGAAGAGATCATGGATTGGGCAATTTCTTTGATCGTTTTGAAAATCCGCAAGTTGTGGGCTTCTTGGCCAAAATGGCGCTTCAAATTTGTTTCAAGATCGGCTAATTGCACGGCCCATAATCTTGCCACTTGGGGTTTTTCCCGTGGTCCATTTTTATGTCTTAACCAGGATTGTTTACCTATTACTGTATTTTGTGACTGTGGACATCCTCTTGTAAACTGATTATCTTTTGTTTAATTTTATGTATGGTTTTTATTTATCAAAAAAAAAAAAAAGTAACACCTCTTTTTATATAATAAAAAATACTATATTCTTATAAAATACTTTAGTATCCCTCTCATTATTATATATTCTAAAATATGTAATTGCAAAAGTAGCATAGACTTAGATCTAGTTGTCACATGTATTATTTTATATAAAGCAGTTTATCATCAAGTGTTATTTTATGTGTATCAATTTATTTCCTTGTGTTTATTTTACGTGGATCAAGTTGATTACCTCTCTATTTTTATATGTGCAATAATGGTAATTTTATTTTCTTTCTTACGAAACTATTTTCACCATTGCATCCAACTTCGAGCAAGTAAACTATAATCTCCAACAGATGGAACTAAAATAATAATTCAAGATTCTCAATGGGGCAACATGTTTGCTTTTATATTTTTTTTTTGTTTGCTTTTATATTATTACAAAGAGGTAAATGATTGCTTTTCCAAATTTTACCAGCGAGTCTGCATAAATGATTGCTTCTATGTTTAATATGTTCAAAATTTAAGGAAAACTATGAAATATTATAAAGTTAAATATAATTTGTTGATGCAACATCAGGCCTCAATGATGCACCTAAGTGTCGGATAGTCGTTTCGTTAGGCTATCCCGCCATGTCGATGGATGCCCGACTGCTAGCAAAGCATCTAAAAAGGAAAAAGAGTCTGGCAAGTCAGTACTTGCTTACTCCATCTTTATTTCAAATATATACGAAAGCCAAAATCGACATATGCATCAAGCTAAAATTTACCCAAACTAGCATTAAGTAAGTCACTTGAAGAAAATCCACTACAAAATCCATTCTTATAGTATTAAACAGTAGAAGAATACCAAGAATCATAAGTAATCATTAAAACCATACATGATGCAAAATAGGTAAACACTCTTTAACTCTTGTGGATGTGGTACGGCTTACTTCTCTATCGTCCGAGAATAAGCATAGAAACAAGACATAGGATATAAGGTTGATTGCCCAGAGTCACCTCCCTTGATCTTCCGAAAGATTATTTGACAAGAAGGTGGAAAACACAGCATCTTCATCCACTGAATCGGGAGATGCTACAATCTCACGTTCATCTTCAGAGACATCATTTGACAAATCTGGGACTCTCAAAACTACTTCAGGGTTGTCTGAATCAACAATACTAAGTTCATGATCTGCAGAATAATCAGCTTCAAGACTCAATATTAAATTTCGTAAACAATGTGGAGGCTCCTCCGAAAACTGGTGGTCTTGAGTATGTTGCTGATTAAATCGACCAGGAAGCTTTGATGAACTATTATGGCATTCTTCGCAGAGGTCAAAGCCTATTTGCTCGACACAATCTTTGCATTTGTATCTTTTTCCAATTATAGGACACATCTGCAAAGAATCACAAATTTCTAAAATAAAGTCCAAAGAATGATCAAAGATTTGATTTTTGAAAGGTTACTAGTAGATATTCAACACAGAGACATGCTAATCTTTGGTATTATTACCCCACAGTAATCACAACCGACCCCGAAATGAACTTGCCCAAGGGCAGACCTCGAAGATGAATGAACATTTGTCAGGTCAGATGAACAAGCGGTCTGCTCCTGCTTCTCTATCGAACCTGATGAAAACAAACATAATAGGGTAGAGAAGTCAGACAAATGATGAAGACAAACATAATAGGGGTATTTTTGTCATTTAGTTCTAAGTAGTTAGCTCTTTTTTTTTCCTGAGAAAATATTTTGTAGATGGAAGAACGAGCAAAATGTTACACACGTTCTGGTTAAAAATTTTAGCAAACCTTTACTGCATGGAATGTCTTGATAATTACAAAAACATCACGAGGTGTTCCTATAATTTCACAAACTGTAGGGGCGTGTCCGCCATTAACCCTTTCATGAAATGCAAAAATATCCCTTATGCTTTGCCTAATTAGCAAAATCCCCCTGTTAATTTTAATATAAGAAAACCCTGGTGTTATTTTTTATTAGCAAAAAAAAAACCCTCCCAAGCCGGGTTACATATTTTGCAAGTAAAACGACAATTATATCCCTACCAAAAAATGCGAAAACACCCCTATTCACCTAAAAAATAAACAATAATCCCATTAACTTTGAAAATCGGCAATAAAACCCTCGTTCACTTAAAAAATTGGCAATAACCTCCATATTGATTAATGAAGAAATTTCAATTGGGATTTTTTGCTCATAAAAGAACACAAGGAGATTTTTGCTAATAAAAATTACACAGGGAAGTTTTTGCCAATTAGGCAAAGCACAGGGGTATTTTTGCATTTAGACTCCTTTCATTTTTAATGCAGCTATTCTACTCATAAAACCAGTACTATCACTAAAGATATATTCAGACCAGAGAACTGAAAGTAAAATCAAATTTAGTTTTGATAAATTGAAAATTGAAATCAAAGAAATTGTAACATACTCCCTGATGGAGTACCCCTCTGAATGTTAGCTAATGATTCTTTCCTTGCTGAATACTCTTCGGGAAAATGCTCCTCGAGGAAGTGCTCAAGAACCAAACAAACATTTGGGAACCCATTTGGATGTGAGCTTTGACACACTGGACATTTACAAACACTGTCTTGTGGGTTATTTATACAAGCCTCACAATAAACTGCAATATTGAAGACAACCAATAAATAAATAAAGGTGATATACTCTTTCCGATATCAAGGACAACTTTGAAATGCCTTACCGTGGCCACAATTGAGAACTAAAGGACGGCATAATAGCTGTTTGCACACAGCACATTGTAAATCTGTCAGAAGGACCTCCCTGCAATTTCCGTTTGTATCTTTATATTCAACCATATTATTGGTGTCATTGGTAGTAGTTATATTATCTTCACCAGGAAAAGTGTCCCCACTACATGTGTAATTAGAGTCTAATGGAACAGCTGTTGGAAGAGGAGAGGGGTCTCGAACATCAAGCACTTCACTCGATTGAGATTTAAGTAAGTTATCTTCAAACTGTGGAGATGCATGACCGTATCCCTTTTCTTCTTCTGAAACAGTTGAGAGAAAGAGCATTAGCTGCTTTAACTAAGAAAAAAAATCAATTATAAGTTTTCAGGAGCATGATTAGAAATGTATGAGTTTGACAAATAAGTTACTATATTCATCAAAATAAGGGAAGAGAAATAGATAATCCTGATCCCAGGATTCCTGAGGAAGCTTTACTGAAGACCGATTTTTGATGAAATGTGGGATAAGATGAACAAAGATTAAAGATATCTGGACAAGTATTAAAAAGGAAAATCTGCAGCCATAAAGGAAATCAAAACTGTAATAATTAGTCCTCAATAAACATATGACAAGACCATATTGCCCCTTCCTCTATTTGTATCTAATCAAGTCCTTCTCCCTTGATTTATCCCATGTTGCTTTTGGTAGATGGTTTAGAGGCCACAGTTTAGCATTGAATTTTATTCATAATGATTTAAAAAAAAAAGATATATCATCCAATCCAGAGAAAAAGTAGGCCTCAATTCAAACAAAGTCCTTGAATTTTCTCTACACATAAAAACATTTTTTCTCCTCCAGCGAAAATCCAACTTTCCAAACCATCTTATCCAGAAGATGACATCACTCACCTCTCCTATATATTGATAAAAGTACGGAATATTATCCACTCTTAAAATGAAGTACATATGATGAGTATATACCTCAAGCCAACAGCTAACATCATTTCCTACAATGCTAAATCACCACTAGCTGCTCCCATGGCATGTCAACATAGAATATGAAATACAAGAAATATTTTGAGCCAAGAAATTTTGCCTTAAGATTGCAAATCTTTAAATGAGATAGTTACGATAATTGTTGCCTCAGCATGACAACTTTATAGTACTTTATAATTGTTATGCTAAATTGCTAATTTCTCTAACATGGTAAGTAGAACATATTTTTTTTAGTCTTATTTATGTTTAAATTTATAAAGTTCTAATTAGTAATTACTCCCTCCATTCCACATTACATGACGTTTAAGGTTTTTTCACAAGGATTAAGGAAATAATTAATACCCTATATTTTAGTAAATAAAAGAGTAGTTGGACAAAATTATCCTAAAAAGCAATTAATTTTTTTGTAACTCCCCATAATCCATCTCTTTCTTTCCCATACATCTTTCTTCTCTCTCTTTTTAATGAAGAAGGGTAAAAATGTCAAAATAGTATTTAAGTTTATCTTGAATTCCTAAAGTGACATGTATTGTGGAAAAAAAATCTATCTAAAAAGACATGTATTGTGGAATGGAGGGAGTACAAACTTATGTGCAAATGTAATATTATATATCATATTTCATATGAAAATTTTTCCAATTGAATTGCAAGTCTTGAACTATTTTGGAAGGAGGTTGGTTGAAGTCTACCATCTTCTACTTACAGCCTTCCATTCCAGATAGATACATGTGCAACCTCAAACTCAAGACTAAATACTAGCACCCCTCATCCAAAAACCTTCCTAAATAACCCCCCCCCCCCTCCCCCCCACCAACACTGTTGTAGAAATGTTACTTTTGTATGAGAGAAACCTTATATCAGAACATTATTTATATAAAAGAATTTATCCTTCCGAGCATCATCTCAATCATGGAATTAACCTCCAGATCTTTAAATTCGGAGTCATAAAACTTTTATCTCTTCCAAGTTCCATTTGGAACCATTCCATGGTATCCGATCGAAATTTAAGAAAAGTAATGATCTGACAGGAACAGATGAAATTTGATCCACTTTAGCATATAAATGAAGAACCTAGAAGTTTGGATTTATAACATTAGTGTATCATATGTGGAAAAACTGTTGACGTTAAGACATGGGTGTAGCATTTCTTTATCTCAAAGCCGTAGACCTTGATCACATGTCTCAGAGTCATGGGTGTAGCATATGTGGAAAAACTGTTGACGTTAAGACATGGGTGTAGCATTTCTTTATCTCAAAGCCGTAGACCTTGATCACATGTCTCAGAGTCATAGAGCTTGAGCACATACCATATGTAATCCATTAAATATTTCTATGATCTCATACCTAATTCCAATATAGTTTATTGATATCATGTCCTAATTGATGAACTAAAAGTTTCCAATTTGATAGGTACTGGAGCTATTCTGGAGAGTTGATATGCATCAGGTATATAGGTATCTACAAGGTACCAAATGAATATACATGGATCAACTCAGATATGAAATACTCCTTAAGAATGCATGTTGTAAGGGTATGAGAGTAGTAAATCAACATTCCTAAAGTAGGTGCTCATCATCTGTCCTCTCAACAGAAAGTCTAAATACACTGGAATTACTTCCTCGCTTTACTGTACATGTTTCATTCTTCAGAGTTCAGATAACTCTCTTTATAGTTTATACAACTATCTTGCCTTTGTCTTCATATCTTCATCTTTGTGTATCTCATGGTGATACATGGATCACATTATTGTGTTCCTGAGAATGAGCATAGGAAGATATTATCCCAATTACTGCAGAACCTGGGCGGGGCAGAGATACTCTCAAACTGAATACGGAAATATCTTGACAATCGCTATTAGATATTCATGTGTTGGGGGAGAAAGAAGTTGCCATAGCCAAGGAAGACTAAGGAATTGCATAAATCTTTTTACTTCGCTTATAAGGCAAGAACGAAGAACCAGTAAAGAATTTTCAGATTTTACAGATTCACCCTTTTCTTCTATTAGAACATAATAGTATGGTTTTATGTCTTTCGACTCTACGCACACGTATCTATCAAATATTAGGCATAAAGAAAATCAGGCTTAAGAGGGTTTATTATACATCATACTTTACATCTCTCACTTTTTCTTCCTAACCAAACGAGTGGTTATATTTTATACCTTCACTTTTACTTCCATTCCTCGTATACAAACATTCTTCCCTGCAACCAAGACACAAGTTTAATCTAGGCTGCTAGCACCCTAATCTAGAATAGGGTGAGATATATATATTAAGCGTCTCTATATTGGTTAGGCAATCTTCAAACTCACTCATAGTGGAGGCGATGGAATTAGTGAACTAGAACAAACTATTACGTTACTGTTAACAACTTAAAATAACTAATGATATCAAACTACACCAAGAGTTAGAAATTAGGATTATAGAAAAGGCACCTGCAACTTGTTTTTCCCTTCTTTTGTAAGCTGATGGATATAACTTCAGAAGCAAGAAATGAATCAAAGTACATATTCGAGGAAAATGATTATACGGGTTGCGACACACCGGGCAGTGTGACTCTTGCCAAGTATCCATGGCCTTGAATACACACCAAAAGCAAGAAATGTGTCCACAAGCTGCAACAGAAAGAGGAATTACTGATATAGAAAGACAGATAACTTAGTAACTTTAACACAAATGACTATTGCAAATTCATTAATCATAAAACATTCAGCCAATCTAAAAATAAGAACTAATCTCCTCTCACCTAATACAACCGGCTTGTACATGATATCCCTGAAAATTACAAAATAAAAAAAAATGAAACCATTTGTGTCCAAGGGTTAAATAATTCATAAAATTGACATCAATAACTGCCAAAACATAATTTAATGGAAATGAGATTTTTCTCATATGTATTAACTAACTGAAAACTTAAAGAGAAAACCTAAATGATGATATGAATTCATGAGAAATTAATGAATTCAAAAGAAATACTTACAAGCAAACGCAACACTGAAATTCATCAGGAAAATCTTCACTGTCCATATCTCCTTTGTCTAAAGATCGATTCTCCATTATTAAACCCTGCTCACAAGGAGAGACGCATAAATGAGATCTATGTAATTTTATTATTATTCTCTAGGCCTTGTCATGGTAGTTAAAAAAAAAACAAAAAAACAAAAAAAAAAAACAAAAGATAAAAACACCCCTGTGCTTTGTCTAACTCTAAAAAATCCTCATATGTTATTTTAACTCCCAAAAACTCCCCTATTTTTTGTTTTTAATACCACACTCGACCCAAGTAATATATACGTATAATTTTATTTTTGACTTTTGGTGGAATGATAATATTACCCCCATATGTTTGTTTTTTTTAAATTTATTTATTCTTTTTGAAAAATTAAGTATATTTTAGTCGAGTGTGCTATTTAAAATCAAACACAAGGGGGTTTTGGAGATTTAAAATGACACGTGAGGGTTTTTTTGGGAGTTAGCCAAAGTATAGGGGGTACTTTTGTTTTTCGATGTCAAGGATAAAATTGTTATATCAAAAATAAAATATGAACAAATACTTATAATTTTGGCGTTTGAAACACATTCTTTTTTTGGGGTATATTTGACATTTATTTGAGATCCAGAAAATTTTTTAGGAGTTAAAATAACATAAGGGAATTTTTAAAAGTTAGACAAAGCATAAAATGATTTTTTGTTTTTTGCTAAAAGAAAAAAAAGAAAAGGTGTCCATGGAGCCCGAATTTAATTTGATTCGGCCCAAAATTGGAATATCTTAGTCATAATTCACTCGATTACACAGCTCATAACCTGTCTAAATGGGTTGGCCTTAATTATGTTGCTGGTCATTTTTATTTAAACTCTGTCCCAGATTCCATTTTTTGCGACAAGGGCTCCCGCTTCTTCAAAAACAAGTTTATTAATGTTATAATTTTACTTAATTTAATTCATGTGTTCAAAATTTCTTAACTATTTATCATGTTTTTAGATGTTGATGGTAAAATATTATTAATATTATGTATATATATAGACTTTTTGTTTATTACTATCAAATAAGGATTTAATGAATCAGATCGTCCTAGAATCATATTGGTTCTATGTATTTCAGATTACGGATATTCATAATCAGATTAGATCTATCGTATCTTTAATGGGACAAAAATCATTATAAATCGCACCGAATTTAAATTAAGCTGATAATCTTATCTTTTGTAGCAGAGCTGAATCAAGTCAAGTTACTCGATATTCGGCTTGAAATCATTTAAGTTGGATTCATTTATTAATTAAATAAGGTGGATAAAGAATTTAAACAAAAGCTTGAACATATAATGTATGACATTAGTCAACTCGTCCGTACTGAGCAACTCACTAATTTATTTCTAGTTTGTTTCTACGTGTATTAAAATTATAGTCATATATAATATCTATAAAATAAACATTTATAACATGCCTGATTATCAGGAAAGCGTTGAATAGTGAAGAGAAGTTGATTTTATTTTTAAGCATGGTATTTGAGTGGCAAGAAAATGATTATCAGCTTTCTTTGACTTTTCCAAATTTAATAATTATGTATATGGCCGGTTAAATTGATCACATTACAACTGCGGGCAAATATATGATTTTACTAATATGCAAATATCATTTTGAAATTCAGTCAGAAAGCCCAATTAATGAGCACATGAGCCCACACATGACCTAACTCGGGCTCATTTTTTAATTGGATCCAATTTGAACTGGATTGCCGAAAATCTAGTAGCTATGGGGATAAATAATCCAAAGTTAGGACATCCCATCGTTTTTCTTGAATTAGCTATAGGCCACATATAAATGGATTTTGCCTGGCCCATGTGCTTGATATAATCTTCATGTTGTTTGCCTGGCCCATTATATAATTTTCATCCGCTCCATTTATTATTTTAAAAATAAATAAGAACTAAAAACAATGGGTTCGTTTGTTTGGCATGGTTTTCAAGATAGTTATTTAGTACTAGCTCTTTAAAAAATCAAACAAATAATTTTTTTAAGTCATATTATATAGGTTTATTTTCAAAAGAAAAATCAACAACAATCATATCATAATTTTTTTTAAAAACAATTCTACTTTCAAATTGACATAACAACTTTGAAAATACTAGTATATTTTTTACCCTACATTTGTTCTTTAATCTCCCGGGAAAAAAAAAAAAACCACTAGAATTTCTGAAAAATAAAACATACTAATATTCATTTTAACTCTAACAAACAATTTTTTTAAATGCACCACAACCGAGACCATCTCAAAAAATTCTTCAAATCACTTAATACACCCTAAAAAGACCCAAACAAAGAACCCCTAAAAAGAAATTTGATCTCACATCGTGTTACATTTTAATTTGACACAATGGATGGGTGGGTCCACAAAATTTTCAATTTCAGGATTTATCAATGAATCTAAATTTATATTTTATACAAAAGTATGATACTATTAAATTACTAGGATAGAAGATCCATCCCGAAAACAAAATGAGAAACTGATTTACAGGAGAATATATAGAGTGTACGTGTTGCTTTCTACTAATTCCATTAACATTATATATATATATATGCTTTTGAGGAAATGCAGAGAGCTTTTAATGAACATTAATTCGTTAACGAGTTATGGAGCTTTTGTTTGGTTGAAGCATTTATGGTATAGCTAGAGAAGGGACCAATCATAATTAATTGTTATCGATTTTTTTTTTCCGAGGAAAATAATTGTGATCCAATTGAATGTGTAAAGTAAAGCAACTCTACTGCATGCATATTTAAATTAATTCACAAAAACGCGGCTTGTTGACTCATATAGAGTGGATAATAACAGAAATCTAGTGGTAGACCCTAAAGTCAAATCCCCACCCCCCCCCTCCCCCCCCCCCCCCCCAAAAAAAGGAATATATAAATAGTGTTAATGACAATTTCCTTCCTATAATATTCATAATATTCAATTTATCACCTGTGATTTAAAAATAAGCATTTTACCCCCTGTAATCTTATAAATTTTTACACCGCCCCTTGAATTTTTTGTATGTGTCACTTTACCCCCTGTGTTATGATAATGTGGCAATTTACCACCTATATTATGATAAATGTGACAATTTACCCATGTATAAATGTGGCACTTTATACCTTTATGTTACAAAATACTTTTTATGCCCACTTTTAATTTCGACAAGTGAGTCACACTCTCCGATTGAAGAATATAAATTATTTCTTTAAAATTTTCAAATGGGGTAAAGTGATATTTTTAAATCAAAGGGGACAAATTGAACATTCTACATTTCAAATTGGGGTAAATTATCATTAACTCTATATAAATATAGTAATAAAACATCAAATGAGTTTGAACTTGAAGTAGCCGGGGACAGTTGAAAAAATTAAATCACTTCACCCTATTTAATTTTTAGCTACACACATTACTCCAATGAATACAATAATGTGATGTACAGTTGAGTTTTAGTGGGCCTACCATGTACAGTATATGTTCACAATTGTCATTTTATTTTTTCACTATATATATGTAACCTTTGTACGTACGTGATTTAATTTGTTTAAAATTAAGTTGTGCTAAAAGGAAAAATGAGAGCAATTTCTCGTTCAGTTCTTGGTTTTGTTTTGTTGATTTTGGTTGTGATAAATGGTGTAGCATTTGGTGATATTGTTAATGGTGATGAGAAGTTTTTGCATGGGCCCTTTCTTCATAAGCCTTTTCCTGGTAGAGGTATTGGGGGTGGTTTAGGCCATGGCATTTATAGGAAAGGATTTAAACGTGGCTTTGGTGGTGGCATAGGTGGCGGTGGTGGTTTGGGCGGAGGAGGTGGTCTTGGTGGTGGTGGTGGTGGTGGTTTGGGTGGTGGTGGAGGTGGTTTGGGTGGTGGTGGAGGGTTAGGTGGTGGAGGTGGATTGGGTGGGGGTGGTGGAGGTGGTCTTGGGGGTGGTGGTGGAGGGTTAGGTGGTGGAATTGGTAAAGGTGGAGGTTTAGGAGGTGGTGGGTTAGGTGGAGGAGGTGGTCTAGGAGGTGGTGGTGGTTTGGGACATGGTGGAGGATTAGGTGGTGGGATTGGTCATGGTGGTGGTTTGGGAGGTGGAGCGGGTGGAGCCGGTGGAGGACTTGGTGGAGGTGCAGGTGGAGGTGCAGGTGGCGGTGCAGGTGGTGGTCTAGGAGGTGGTGGTGGTTTGGGACATGGTGGGATTGGTCATGGTGGTGGTTTGGGAGGTGGAGCTGGTGGTGGTCTAGGTGGTGGAGCCGGTGGAGGACTTGGTGGAGGTGCAGGTGGAGGACTTGGTGGCGGTGCAGGTGGTGTTGGTGGTTTGGGACATGGTGGAGGATTAGGTGGTGGGATTGGTCATGGTGGTGGTTTGGGAGGTGGAGCTGGTGGTGGTCTAGGTGGTGGAGCTGGTGGAGGACTTGGTGGCGGTGCAGGTGGTGGAGCCGGTGGAGGTGGAGGACTTGGTGGCGGTGCAGGTGGTGGTCTAGGTGGCGGTGCAGGTGGAGGACTAGGAGGAGGTGCAGGAGGTGGTGGTGGTGCAGGTGGTGGTCTAGGTGGCGGTGTAGGAGGAGGTGCAGGAGGTGGTGGTGGCGCAGGTGGTGGTCTAGGTGGCGGTGCTGGTGGAGGACTAGGAGGAGGTGCAGGAGGTGGTGGTGGCTTAGGTGGTGGTGGAGGGGCTGGGGGAGGATTTGGAGTAGGGGGAGGGTTTGGTGGTGGTGGAGGACTAGGAGGTGGAGGCGGAGGTGGATTTGGTGGTGGTGGTGGTGGCGGTTTTGGTGTTGGTGCCGGTGCCGGTGTCGGTGGTGGCTTTGGTGGCGGTGCTGGTGGTGGCTTTGGAGGTGGTCATTAATTAATTATTGCATATTTATCAGTTTCAGTATTGTTTCAAAGTTGTTGCTGTTATATGTGGCGGAATGTATGTTGGATATTTAATTTAGTAGTAATTCTTTTATGTTATGAATATTATGATCATGAGAATTGATATGCCTTTAATTAAATTGGAGGTGCAGTCTATTTTGCATGGGAAACTTGTGTACCACCAGTAACTTGTAACTTGTAAGTTAATATAGTTTTTTCAGGTTGTCATATTGTTGCAATTTTGTCTGTTTAAACCTTTTTTTTTTCCCTGTTATTTATAAAAAAAAAATTGGAATTATCATTTTGGTTAATATAGTCGAAGAAAGACAAATTAAATTTCATATGTCCACGGTTGTTCAATTAAGATAATCGTAATTTATATAGTGATTTATTTATCTCATAAATACTATATTCTAAATAATTTGGATACGTCTTGGTGAGTTTGAATTATATTTTGCAGTGAGTCTTTTAGTAAAGCATTGATTGTTCTACAAGATCTTCAATGCTTTGGATCCAACGATTTATATGGATCTAATCTTTCAAAATATTTTACAATTTCGATTCAATTAACAAATTTATAATTTATTTGAAAACAAAAGTGCAAAACTAAGACAATCATATGAGAATAAAAAAGCTAAACTTAATCCATTCATTGGCAAAAAAAAGTAACACATTTTAAAAAACTAGAAAAGAACACGTGCGTTGCACGTGATTAACTAATTTTTTATGTTAGTTGAATCATATAATTATTTTTCATCATACTATGGTCTTAATGACATACCATATAATTTTTTTGACTAAATCAATTTAATTATTTCTATATTGTTACCAAGAATTTATAGTTGTTATCATAAATACCTAAAACCAAAACTTTAAAATAAAAAATGAACTATAATTACTAAGTATTTCGAAACTAAAACTACATGTCTACATAATTATTATTCTTAAACAACAATTTGAACGAATGAACAATATCAAATTTTTTCTTCCTTGACCTTGACATTTTCATCTAAACAAATTTTTTCCATCTAAACCAGTTTTCACTGGTCTTGCCAGTTATACCTATCTTTTATTGAGTTCATCTATTTTCAATTACATGCCTAATCCATTTTTTAACTAATCTAACCCGATTATACCAATTTTTCTCAATTTTGTCAAGTAAACCTGCTTTTACGCTAAGTTTACCTTTTTTTTTTTTTTTTTTTTGTTATTTTAACATGTTCTTTCATCGATTTCATTCACTTTTACATTGAGTTTACCATTTATTTTTATGTTATTTTATCCGTTCTTTCACCGATTTCACCCATTTTTGTGGTTTATCACATTTGTTAATCAATTCACTCATTCTCTCCGGTTTAACCTAATTTTAGTCGATTTTACCTATTTTTATGCTGATTCAGTCCATTTTCTCACCTATTTCACATTTTTTTGCCAATTTAACTCATTTTTTTATTTATGTTCTTTCATCGATTTGACCCCCCCCCCCCCCCTTTTTGTTATCTCATGTTTAACCAATATCATTCATTTTATATCAGTTATCCATTTTTGCCGGCTTACCACGTTATTTTATCAATTGCACCATATTTTTTTTGCTTTAACTCGTTTTTCTTCTATGTAACCCATTTTTCCATTGATTTTACCATTTTTTATCATACATAATTTTAATAGAATTTTACCCGTTATTTTGACTTATTTTGGCTTAAGCCAATTATAAGTTTTTCAGTTAAGTAAATAGTACTCTTTTTATTAATAAAACCTGAATGTGGCCTTTTGTTTTTAGGTTCTTTAATAAGTGATAATTTCTTAAAAACTTTCAAAAGAAATATCGATTTTACCTCCTTTTACACTTATTTAATCATTTATTTTTTGTTATTTTAGTCCGTTCTTTCACAGATTTCACCATTTTTTGTATGGTTTATCCCATTTGTTAATCAATCCATCCATTCTCTCTAGTTTAACCCAATTTTAGTCGATTTTCACATTTGTTAATCAAGTCACTCATTCTCTTCGATTTAACCAAATTTTAGTCTGATTTTACTTATTATTTTGCTTATTTAACCTATTTTCTCACATATTTCACATTTTTTTTGCCAATTAACTCATTTTTTTGTTCTTGTTCTTTTATTGATTTGTTCCTTTTTTTGTTATCACGTGTTTAGCCGATGTCATTCATTCTTTTTTACCAATTTTACCCATTTTTTATCGATCAACCTTGTTGTTTTATCAATAGCACCATTTTTTTTTTGCTTTAGCTCGCTTTTCAATCTATCTAACTCATTTTTCCATTGCATTTACCATTTTTTATCATATATTTTTACTCGAAATTTACCTGTTTTTGCCGGTTTTAATAATTTTTTAGCCGATGTCATTCATTTCTTTTACCGGTTTTATCCATTTTTTTGTCAGTTAATCTTGTTGTTTTATCAATAATACCATTTTTTTTTCTGCTTCAACTAGCTTTTCTTTCAATCTAACCCATTGTTTCATTGATTTTACCAATGGACAACATCAATTATTTTCTTTCTAGACCTTGCTTAATCCATTTTTAAACAATTTGACCAGTTGTTACCAATTTTCCTCAATTTTGACGAGTGAACCTATTTTATCGATATTTTTTGTGGTTTTCCAAGGGTTTAATCCCTTTCGAGGCGCGTCGGGCACATAAAGTGGGAACCTCTCCCAACAGGGATTCGAACCTGAGTCCGCTACTTTGTAGTGACTAGTCCATTCCACTAGACCAACCACCTATTTTATCGATTTAACCCGCTTTTACACTGACTTTACATATATATATATATATATATATATATATATATATATTGTTATTTTAACATTTCTATCACCAATTTCATCCGTTTTTACATTGAGCTTACCATTTTGTTTTGTTATACTAAATCGTTCATTCACCGTTTTCACCCATTTTTATGGTTTATCTCATTTGATAATCAATTAATGCATTATCTTCGGTTTAACCAAATTTTAGTCGATTTTACTTATTCTTTTGCCGATTAACCTATTTTTTTTACCTATTTCACCTTTTTTGTTGTCTATTTAATCATTTTGTTGATCTTGTTCATTCATCGATTTGACCATTTTTTTATCCCGTGTTTAGCCGCTATCATTCAGTTCTATCGATTTATCCGTCTTTTGTCGGTTTACCATGTTGTTTTATCGATTGCTCTATTTTTTTTGTTTTAACTTGTTTTTCTTCGATCTAAACCATTTTCCATTGATTTTACTATTTTTTATCATATATTTTTTAATCGAATTTTACCCGTTTTCAACGGTTTTAACCATTTCTATGTTTTGAATTTTTATTGGTTCAAATTCATTTATAAGTTTTTCAGTTAACTAAATAATATTTTTTTTTATTCATATAGCACGAAGGTGACATAAATTTATTTTTTGATGAGGTTATTTAATAAGTGATAATTTTTTAAGAACTTTCCAAAGAAATATTGATTTCACCCGCTTTTATACTGAATTTACCTTTTCATTTTTTTTTTTATATTAACCCATTTTTTCACCAATTTGACCCTTTTGTGGTTTATCCCATTTGTTAATAAATTCACCCGTTCTCCCCGGTTTAACCCAAACTTAGTTGATTTTATCACATTTGTTAATCAATTTCTCCATTCTCTCTAGTTTATCCCAATTTTAGTCGATTTGCTTATTTTTTTGTTGATTTAACCTAATTTCCCACCTATTTAACATTTTCATGCCAATTTAACTCATTTTTTTTGCTCTTGTTCTTTTATCGACTTGATCCCTTTTTTTTAATCGATTTTACCCGTTTACAACGTTGTTTTTATCAATTGCACCATTTTTATTTTTCTTTAACTCATTTGTCTCATATATTTTTAATCGAATTTCATCTGTCTTCACCGATTTTAACAATTTCTATGTTTCGACTTTATTTTTCTTAAGCCAATTATAAGTTTTTCTGTTAACTAAATAGTACTTTTTTTTTTATTACTATAGCACGAAGGTGATATTTTTTTAGGTTCTTTAATATTTTTGAGGTTATTTAATAAGTGATAATTTTTTAAATGCTTTCAAAAGAACTATCGATTTCACCCGCCTTTACACTGAGTTTACCATTTCTTTTTTGTTATTCTAACTCGTTCTTTCACCGGTTTCACCTGTTTTTTGTGATTTATCCCATTTTTACACTCTCTTCGGTTTAACTTGATTTGATCCCATTTGTTAATCAATTCACCCATTCTCTCTTGTTTAACCCAATTTTAGTCGATTTTACTTATTTTTTTTTAACTTTTTTCCCACCTATTTCAATTTTTTTTTCAATTTAACTCATCTTTTTGTTCTTGTTCTTTTATCAATTTGACCCGTTTTTCTTATTATCCCATGTTTACTTGATTTCAGTTTGTGCCAGTTTTACCATTTTCTGGAACATTTGATTGGTAGGAATTTAGCTAGATAGAAATCAATCTTTTTCTTCAAACATTTAATAATGGCAAAAATTAGAATTTGTATATATTAAATATATATATTTAACAAATTAGCAAATTGTTCTTAAAACATCAATAAAATTTGTTAGTCCTCGTATTAGTTTCCGTAAGCAACTTTCTAAGTTTCTATCTTTTTTTTTTAACTTCACCTAAATTATTAAGTCCACCAATTTTATGTATTGTCCAATTTTTATTTTATTGTATTTACTATTATTTTGTTACAATGTGTTTATATTAAATTGGACTTCTTTTTCATGTAAAAGTATATGATTATTAAATTATTTTATTTATCATTTAAGTCGGGGTATATTAGTCGTCACAAAAAAGGGAAGAAATTCTCTTGAATTTGAGTCGATTTTGCTTTTTTTTTTTTTTTGCTGATTTAACCTATTTTCTCACATATTTCATATTTGCATGTCAATTTAACTCATTGTTTTGCCCTTGTTCTTTTATTGATTTGATCCATTTTTTTCTTATCATCCCATGTATAGTTGATATCATTCTTTTTTTTTTTTACCGGCTTTACCCGTTTACCACGTTGTTTTATCAATTGCACCATTTTTCATTTTGCTTTAACTCATTTGTCTTCTATCTAACATTTCTTATTTAACCATTTTGTGTATCATATTAATCTGTTTTCACCGATTTTAACTATTTCTATGTTTTGACTTTATTTTTCTTAAACCAATTATAAGTTTTTCTGTTAACTAAATAGTACCTTTTATTTTTTTATTAATATAGCACGAATGTGGCATTTTTTTAGGTTCTTTAATATTTTTAAGGTTATTTAATAAGTGATAATTTCGTAAGTGCTTTCCAAAGAACTATCGATTTCACCCGCTTTTACACTGAGTTTATCATTTTTGTTTGTTATTCTAACTCGTTTTTTCATTGGTTTCACCTGTTTTTGGTGGTTTATCCCATTTATTAATCATTTTTTTCCATTATCTTCGGTAACCATATTTTAGTTGATTTTATCCCATTCGTTAATCAGTTCACCCATTCTCTCCTATTTAACCCGATTTTAGTTGATTTTTGTTTTGTTTTGTTGATTTAACCTTTTTTTCTCACCTATTTCATTTTTTTTGTCAATTTAACTCATCTTTTTGTTCTTGTTCTTTTATCAATTTGATCCGTTTTTCTTATTATCATGTGTTTACTTGATTCCAGTTTTTACCAGTTTTACCTGTTTGTGGAACATTTGATTGTTAGGAATTTAGCTAAAATCAATCTTTTTGCAAATTGTTCTTAAAACGATAATAAAATTTGTTAGTCCTAATATTAGTTTCCGTAAGCAACTTTCTAAGTTTCTATCTTTTTTTGAACTTCACCTACATTATTAAGTCCACCAATTTTATGTATAGTCCAATTTTTATTTTATTGTATTTACAATAGTGTTTGTATTATTTTGATACAATAGTGTTTGTATTAAAGTAGACTTCTTTTTCATGTAAAAGTATATGATTATTCAATTATTTTATTTTTTATTTAAGTAGGGGTTATGTTAGTCATCACAAAAAGGGAATAAATTCTCTTGGCCAACCCGTACTTTTATATGTATATCGATTGTTGAACACGTATTGTATCATTTCCTCTTTCGGGTGATCATAAGTTCCTTATAACATATCACACATATCTTTGGCACTTTAGTGTGAAAGGACATGGTTGGGCCGAGCATAAAATTTAGATACAATTTCATCGAAAGCATCGAGTTTGAGTTTTTGAGTCAACAAAAACAAAAATATAAAATAGGTTTTATTTTAACGTAATTTATTTGATTTACAATTTTTTCAAATATTTATGAAATATTTCGAAAATTTTCCGATTTATTACTATATAACTGATCGAAACATACCACAAAAATAAAAGGAAAATTTACGTAGACACCCCCTGGCTATTACCCTAATTACAGGAACTTACCCTCTTGTTTCAAATATTACAATGACACCCCCTCGACCGAAAACTATATTACAAGGACACCCCCTGTAACATAAAATATATTACCAATACACCCCCTAAAATATATTACCAATACACCCCTCGAGGGGGTGTCTTTGTAATATTTGAAACAAGAGGGTAAGTTCCTGTAATTAGGGTAATAGCCAGGGGGTGTCTATGTAAATTTCCCAAAATAAAATTTAAACCATATATCAAATCCTCTTATCTCACATCCATCAAGGTTATGATTGCAACTAGCTCGGTCATGAATTTTCCTTCCTTTAGCCCGGACTATAAGTTTTCCTTGTTTCCTCGGAGTCTCTTCTATCCTCGGAGTAGAAGTCACGTACAAATTAGATTCTGTATGATTCCAGATAAAATACTTCATTACCTCCCATTGGAAATAATTTGATATGATCACTACATACCCGGCTTCCGAACCACTTTTGCGATAGATCTCAACATCATTTGTATACCAATCAAAATCCACCTTTTTGCATATTTTGTCAAGTAGTTCCTCAAACGAAATTGTCTTATCCATCAATAATAAATCCACAAATTTTTTTTATCACCACTCCAATCCTAATTTCCGTCCGTTTTCTGAAACTTACCGCCATACCGAAGATAAATCATAATTGTTTTCATTCCTACACGTAAACAACTAAAATTAACACACAAACTTTTTAAATAACAAATTCAACAAAACATACCATGTAAAGGCGTTTGGCGTTTGGCCATTCCAAAATTCAAACGCCCAAAACAGAACAAAATTGTTCTCTAGGGTTTTGGGTGTTTGGGTTTGGTCATCCAAACACCAAACGTCAACCAAACGCCAAATGCCCACATATAGCGAATATTTTGGGGACTATTTTCTACTTCATTTTGCATACGAAATTCCTCAAAAATGTTGTGAAATTGCAAATGCTAACCTTCTTGTTTTTTTTTCATCCTCTTCCTCATTGGTTTTGAGTGAAATGGGGTTTGATTTTAATTTTTGGAAACTTAGGGGTATAGTTAATAGTTTCTTAAGTTGTATTTTAATTAGGATGAATTAATTACAATTAATTAATCTATTTAATCAAAGAAAAGGGAATTTTTCAAATTTTTAATATGTTAACGACATTATTCAAATTTAACTTTTTGATAAGGGTATTTTTGAAATTCACTCTGTTGGAATGCCAACTATAGTTTCCCCAAGATCTTCATTCATAAAATTCGCTCTTATCCCTTCAACATCTTCATATCTATTAGAGCCAAGAATTCTAATTTGAATCCTTTCAGCTATTTCTCTAGTTACATCAAATTCCCCATGATTTTCAAGAGGCTCCATTAAATTAACTTCCCCATGATTTTCAAAAGGCCCAATTTCCCCAACTTCCCCATTTCCCTAAGATTTTCAGAAGATCAAATTCCCCGACTTTCCCGAGAATTTCAAGAGGCTCCATTAAATCAACTTTCCCAAGATTTTCAAAATCATCGTAATATCCAACTTCCACAAGATTTTCAAAAGGATCGTAATACCCAACTTCCCCAAGATATTCATAAGGCTCCAATTCCCCAACTTCCCCGATATTTTCAAGAGGCTTCATTAAATCAACGTTTCCAAAATTTTCAGAAGGCTCCGTTTCCCCAACTTCCCCGAGATTTTCAGAAGGCTCCATTACAAAGTTTTCAGTAGTAGAATTAGTTCTTCTTATCCGAGTTGGAATGCCTTCAACTATCTTAGTAGGGTTTCCGATGAAATCAACTTCTGAGTCAAGAATTTCGGTTGCTACAATATCAATTGCCATAGGCGTAATTGTGTCAAAATTAATTCTTCGATGCCACCGCCTAATTGCGACGGCCTTCTTTATGGTCGCCGTAATAGAATGTGGTCGAGTAATGAGTGGGTTGTTTTGACGGTTTGAACGAGTCATATTTTGATTTTATTCTCTCTTTTTTTTATAGAAAGTGAATTAGTGTTGATTTTTTTGTATAATGGGGGATTATGGCCTTTATATGAGTTAACGGGAAAAAAATTTGAATTTTAAAATGGCTTTGCAGTTTGCAGCAATTTTGTTGATTTTTTAGGGTTGAATCAATTGTAAAATTGATATCAATTTGTTATTTATTTTTGTAGTTATTTGGAGGAGAGTGATTTTTAGAGAGAATTTTTTTTCATTCAATTGCTTCCTCTTTCATTCCTTACATTACAATTTCTTTTTATATCTCTCACATTTACATTTGAGTAGTACACATATTTATAGTTTCCTATGGAACAATCTAGAGTATCTAGGACATTCATAGTTTCTAGTACAATCTATACTTTCTAGAGATACCTAGGATTTATTGATATTATTCTAGATTCTTCTACCAAATATACACTAACTTATACATGAAATATCTTGATCAACCTTGAACTTTCTAGAACCTTCATGCAAAATATCTCACATTTCAACAAATTTGAATTTATTTTTAATGGGGATAATGGCCATTTTTGTTTATAAGGTATATTTGTACACGCACAATTTCGTGGATAATCCTTGTAAGATGCCTCGTACATATTAGGTATATTACAAATACCCCATCGTGGTAAGACTTAATTATAAAAATCTCACTCGCATTGGATATTATAAAAACCCCCTCAGATTTATCACCATCTTACAATTAGCCCATTAACCCTTAACAGTTCTAATTTTGCCTCTACGGTTTTATTTGTAATGTTTACATTATCTTAAAAAATCTTAAAACTTGGGCTCTAATTGATATCTCATTAATTATAAAATTGATAATAATATATTTACCACAAAGAATTGAAATATGTATAATTTCCCGCAAGTTTCAAAATGTATTAAAATATTTTATTTTTATATATTTATCAGCAATTTGATTTTTATAATAATAAATTAATCAAAATTCTTTAATAATATTTTGTAAATATAAGAAATTAATTTACACATTTAATTAAATTAATTAATTTTTTACATTGTATTAATAAATTTAATATTTTTAAAAATAACAAGAAAAAATAAAATTACGACATAATTTTTTTAATTATCCTTTTATGTTTCTAATAATAAATTTTATTAAATTATTATATAGTATAAAAAATAACTTATTTAATTACATTTGTACATAAACTTCTTATATTTATAAAATATTATTAATAACATTTTGTTTATTTTTATTATAAAAAGTAATATGCTTGTAATTATTTTTTAAACTCATGGGCAATTATACAATTATATCAATTTTTTGATGGTAAATATATAATTTTCAATTTTAAAATTAATGAGATATTACAATTAACACCTAAATTTTAAATTTATTAAGATATTACAAACTTTACAAATAACCCCCTAGAGGTAAGATTGAAACTTTTTAGGGGTAAGAGGTCAATTGTAAGATATTGACAAACCTAATGGAAATTTTCGTAATATTCAATACATGGGGAGATTTTTGTAATTAGGTCTGACCTCAAGGGGATATTTGTAGTTTACCATTTTTTTTATGCTTTTCCTTTTTTTTTTTGGGTACATATGAAATAGAAACAAAAACTAATAACAGTGGCTTCTTCCCAAACCCTTGATTGTTATGTCCCATTTTCATCAATGCATCCGCGCAAGTATTTCATTCCCGTATAGTATGAGCCAGTTTGGTTTCCCACCACTCCGAATCAACTTCAGGAATAACCCGTTGTAGTCGCATTTCCCAAGCTAGTCTGAATCTTTCTCTAGCTGCCATCAATTTCGCTATAGTGATCGAAACATCTCCCAAGTTACGAGCAAAGCCAATTATCCAATCTCCGTTATCATCCCGAATTAAACCACCTGTTGCCGCACACTTAATTTCCAAGATAACAATTCCATCAGTATCAATTTTATCCCAAGCCTTGCTCGGTTTTCCTCCATTTGACCCCTTTCTTCAACTTTGTTCTCTTAGTACTTCTTTTGATATGATTTGTGCAATCTAACTTGCAAGTTTTTTAGCTGGAAATGTTATCACTGTTATTGGATCGCGAACTCCTTTGAAAAATTATTTGTTTATTTCTTTCCAAATCAACCAAATGACTGTCGTAAAAACAACATTCCTAGGAACCTTCGGTAGTAAGATGTTATCATATTTAGCTTCGATTGTATAACATTAATCCACAACTTCAGGCTTTGTTGACAAAATTCAAGGAATTGAGTTGGGTCAATTACAAATTCCCACACTTCTTTCGCAACACCGCAGTCCCGAAGAACATATATAATGGATTCCTCATCATTGTTACATCTCGATGATATATTAGAGGTAGCAAGGTAAAGTTCATACCTGAGTTTGTTCTTAGCAAGGGTATTGTGTAGGCAATTTCAAAAGAAGAAGCGTATCGTCTCCGACCATCTAATTCTCCATAGCCAATCCCAGTTGTCCATTATGTTAGTTGTTCGGTTGAGGCTATCATATGTAGATTTGCAAGAAAACATGCCGTTTGAAGTTCCACTCCAAACTCTCTTGTCAACCCGATTTAGCTCTAACGGAAGATGTTGATTTCTTATCAATCTCCAACAAAACGGAAATTTTCAAAATCCTCTTGTTCCAATGGCCATGATCGTTAATAATATGTGCCACGGTGACATTAAAATCCATCCCCATAGATCTCTCCCTCCTACGATTTCGCTAGTGGCTCTTGCCCCACCCCAAGGTCATGCCACAAAGAGATAGTAGTACCTAACTACTCCCTTCCACGTGTATGAATCTCAGCCCTTAATCATATTAGCAAGAAAATCCTCCTTCTTAAGATATTTACTTCGGAATTTATCCCCCCCCACAAACCACTTTCTCCATTCATAGTCCTCCACCCCACGTTCGCATGTATTGCAATGTTGGCTTTTATAGCTTGCCGGATACATAAACCACCCCCTTATTCGGTTTCGTAACTTTATGCCAACCCACAAGGTGTAACTTTCTTTGGGAGATGTCGGAGACCAAAGAAAGTTGTGGTTCAATTTATCGAGTTGATTACAAGTGGAACTTGGTAGCCTATTAGTTAGCATCACATGATTTGGGATAGCCGACATAACCACTTGGATAGGAGTACCACGCCCCGCAAGAGATAAGAGTTTGGCCTTCCAAACCGATAAACGACTAGCCACTCGGCCTATCATGTCCCGAAAGGTCCGTGTGTAAACTCTTCCATGGATTATCGGAACCCCCAAATACGTGCCAAGATTATTTGTACGACCAATGTTAAGAGTCTTAGTGATTTCTCTTTTGATTCTACCACCTCCTCCACTAGCAAAGAAGACGTTGAATTTTGGGAAAGCTAATTTTCAAACTCGAAGATGCATAAGACGTATTCATCACCATCTTAATGCATCAAGAATTTTTACTAGCGGCTTTTGCCATTAATAGGAGGTCATCCACGAAAAATAGGTGAGAGATGTTCGGCCCCCCTCTACAAGGGCTAAGAGTTTTCCATTTTTTCCGGGTCAACTCTTCTCTAATCATATAAGAAAGTCGTTCCATACACAACACAAAGAGGTACGGTGACAAAAAGGTCTCCATGTCTTAGACCACACGAGGGCTCAATTGGTTCCAAAGCTTCCTCATTCCAAAGGATACGAGGTTTTGAACATTTAACGCAAAATAAAATGATTTTGACCAAATTTGCAGGTAAGTTAAAGAAATACAAAGTTTGTTCCAAGAAATTCCAACTTACCCGGTCATATGCCTTTTCCAAATTCAATTTAATCACCATACTAACAATCTTGTTCTTCTTCCTTTTCCTAGGGCTATGTAGAAGTTCTTGGACCATCAAGATATTATCATGTGTACCACGTCCGGGGATAAAGCTACTTTGGAGAGGGCTTCAAACGTTGAGCATTAGTCTTAGTGATAACTTTATAGAGCACGTTACAAAGTGCAATTGGTCTTTGTAATCGAACTCGGGGTTGTCTTATTTTGGAATAAGGCATAAGTACGATTCCCCGAAAGATCCATTAAACCGCCCTTGAACAAAAGCATCTTCCACAAATTCAAACACCGAATCACCTACCGAATCCCAATACTTTTGATGAAAAGAAGGCTTCTAGGCCATCCGGACATGGTGATTTGTGGGGACTAAGGCTAAAAATCACCTTTTTAGTTTCCAATTTAGTAACCGGTTGGTAAGTTTCTCCATTTCACCTTGAGTCAAAGCGTTTTTGAAGTGAGCTAATAAGAAGGTTCATTTCTCCACGCATTCTTCTTGCCGAAATAGCATAGAGAAGAAGTTAAAAACATGTTGTTTTAACAACTCCCCTTCCGTTAGCCACTCTCTGTCAACCTTAAGAGCAAGTACCTTATTTTTCCTATGCTGACAAGTCGTAGTCATGTGGTATGGGATTTCCCAAACTCCAAATGCCGAAGACGTCATATGGGCATTTGGATGTCGAATGCCAAACGTCCAAACATGTTGATCCCACAAATATATGATAGAAATAGTGTCCGGCAAGCCAACTGTATGGCTTCTATTTATTGTAATAAATAAGGAACTATTCAATTTAGATTAATAAATGCACGCACCTTATCTATAATGGTCATCTTTATCTTATGTAATAATTATCTAAGCATAAGGATAAAAGTCCTTAGATCACCCAACCCGTGGACTGATCTCCAAGGCCGTGATCTAGAACATATTCAAGAGTCGTAGAATCCATTTAAGATAGGACATCATTGGATTCTGTTAGACTCTCACTAATGTGTATACTCCGAAGAACTGGAGGACGATAGGGTCCATGACCGTGACTGGGATAGTCGATACACAGAAGTGGGTGGCTTGCTGGGATGGCAAGTGCACTGAATACCCCAACTAGGAAATAACTCACCATGGAAGCAGTAGTCGCATATCAGGGTCGAAGTTATTCCTATTTGCAATAGTATACGAGGAACGGTCCTTATTACTTGAGGTGATAGGGTCTATCTGGTATGAGAACTTCTATACTTGGATGTGAGTTCCGACTGACTGGAGATTACCAGAAGGTCTATGTGCATTCACGTTGGGTATAGCGGGACTCGCATGCAGGTTCATATCATCAAAAAATGATCCATTGACCCGTCTTGATAGGTTGAGAAATTCTCCTATGAATCTCTGTGAGAAACATATTCTGATAAAACCCTCGGCCGAGGTACCTGACAACTTTATGAAAGTAGCTCATAAAGATTAAGTCAAATGGAATAGTTTCGAGATCATAATACATAAGGTCGAGACAAAGGGATCATGTCGTATATGGCAATTGTAAATGATTAAAGGTTCACTGAATTAATTCACCAGTGATTGGAATCTACGAGCTTGTGGCCATACATCGACTGTGGAGTGTGGAAGAATTCCAAAATTAGCAGGGGTGCTAATTTTGGAATGATCAGTCGATAGAGTATTCGATTGATTTATAGTATGTCATACACGCATAATTAAATAAATATTTAATTATAACCCACGGCCAATTATGTGGTGAACCTACGGGGGCATACACAATACACATGAAGCGAAAACAAGGAAACAAAGAATGAGTGGATCGACCCAATTGGAGCAGGGCGAGATCCAATTGGATTGGATCAAGATTATAAACTAAATTGGAATTTAATTTATAAGTTAATTAATTGAATTGGATTTAATTAATTATAGAAATAAATATTTAATTAAATAGGCTTAGAGTCTAATTTAATTAAATGAGATATTAATTAATTGATTGGACTATTTAATTGGGAAATTAAATAGAGCCATAATTAATTAAAGAGAATGAGCATTCATTATTTAGAAGACTTGGTCTTCCAATTAAAGAGTCTTAGCCCATGTAGGAAAAGAGAAGAGTTAGAATCCTATACCTAATGAGATTAGGAGAGAAGAAATATATCTATATATATGTGAATATGTATCATATCTTAACACATGCAAAAATAAGAAGACTAGATCTAAGATTCAAATCTTACACAAGTCTTGAAAAACTCTCTCTCTACGCGCGATCTCTCTCTCCCAAGAAAGAGATTCGATTTTGCTCTTCTTTTGTTTTCTAGTTTAGATCTTGATAATGTCTATGTTCTAGCCGATTAGTGTTATCAAGGTTTTCGTGATATTGTGGTGTATCAAGTCGTAGAGGCGCAACACGTGGGGCTCTATACAAAGCTCGGAATCAAAATTTCAAAATAAAGGAGAAAGTATATCTACGGTTTTTGCTAAGCTTGGATTTGCAAGGAGATAGGTATAACTTTATTCTAAAGTTAATTTATCGTTTTAATATATTTATATATGTACATCTGGATTGTATCCTGGCAAGATTCTTTAAGAGATCCTTAAAAAAAATTTATTTTATGTTGCCTGAAGGGTCGTGTTTCTTACTGAATCCCAAGAATATATTCATGTTCACTAAGACTTTTCCATATTCACAAAAAAACAACAAACGAAGCATTCATGTTCACTAATTTATCCAATAAATAAGTCAATAAACAAACGTCGATTATTACAATAAATATTGGTCACTAAATATCTTACAACAAATACATATAAACAACAATCTAAGATTAGTCTTCGTTATTGCACGAGTTCTGAAAGTGTTGAGAACATTTCGCTGCGTTGTGACCGATACCTTTGCAAAAAGGGCACTTGTATTTTTTCTTCAAATTTTCAAGGCGAGAAGTAAAATGTGACATTCTGGGCCTTCCGCGGGTTCGTTTCTCATCTGGAGGCAACACTACTCTCGCCTTGACATCATCGGGAATGTTCATCCATTGGTTTTCAGATTGAACGAGTTCTATGAGTTCAATATATGCTTGAAGCATGTATTCGCGGTTGAAGTATTTGGAAGTAAGTTCGTATACATACTTGCCGACCTCTTTTGGTCGCGAGTCCATGGCAACTGCTATTCCGTGCTCGCACAGCATCATGTCGATTTTTAATACGCCGCTTCAACAAGTTTTTTCCTCTAAATCAACAATTTCAGACCACTCAGTAGATTTCACTTTCCATCTTTCATACCCCAATGGAAATTTGGACCACATAGCTGCGTTTTCATATCGCTTACGTAGCACCTCCTCATTCGTAGGGTAAGTACACTGAACCAGTCTGATGCCTCCTCACGATGCTCTTTAAACCACATTCGCATCATATCAATAATAAATCCGAGCAAGGAACATATGGGATAATTTTTTGCATCTTTGATCTAATTATTAAGGACCTCAACGATGTTAGATTTTATCACCTCATACCTATTGACACGATGGTGGACCCTCAACCATTTCTGAAACAAGACCTCGTTCTCTAATCAATTTGCACATCTTGGACTCTTGGCTTTCAAGTAATAAAAAAAATATTGGAACTCATTCTCAGTGTAAGCAGTGGCGGCTTGGTAAAATTACATGGTTACCCCATCTCCTGAATAGTGTTTTTCTAAATTCTGCTTGAGGTGTCAATAGCATGCCCTATGTTCTGCTAAAGGGTAAACATCTTTTACCGCTTTTATAATCGTGGTGCCCTTGTCTGAACAAAAACCAAATTTTCTCTGTCTGGTGTAAGTTCTCTCAAGCGCTCAAGGAACTAGGTCCAACTCTCCTTGTCCTCGGCACCAACTACCCCCCAGGCAAGCGGATAACAGTGACGTTCACTGTCCGTCGCACTTGCAATTAGAACGGTTCCTTTATATGTTGCATCAATTACAATCAAATCTCTTAGGTAACGGAATCCTCGAATAGCCGCTTCTAAATCCATGAAGAAATGTTTAAATTTGTTTTCTGGGTCCGTATGGATGCGAGTGTGAGTGTCTTCATTTACTCAATCATGTAAGCATACGAGGGGGACTTGACAAAATTTTCTTCGAATGTACCCCTAACAAGATCTTGAACAACTTATTTTTCCCTCCAAGCTTTCTCATAGCTAATGCCAACATGTTTTTCGGTACGCATGAAGTTCCTCAGTGTTTCTGGTTTGGGGGGATTCTTGGCATTCAAGAATAGTCCTTTGGTCCGATTACCAACCAAACGACTAGATGCTTGTCTACGTTCGACATCTCTATCCATCAACCCACAAGTGTGAATGTTAATATATGATCGAATAACATACTCATCACACATGACCTCCTTCGAGGCATATATTCAGCATGGACAATTCTCTGTGACACACCGAGTTGTCTTCCTTGAAGGGTCATAATTAACCCCTTTATATTCAAAATGGTTAGCTAAAACAACTAATCCAAGTTGATATAAGAAGTCCTTTTTGTTCTTGAAGCGTTGGCTAATTGTCCAACCTGATTCATCAGTCCTCCCTTTACTGAAATTTAATCTCAAACAAATTCTTCGAACATCACTACCAAAATAACTAGGTGCATAATTAACATCATCAACGCCGTCAAATCCTCCATGACAAGGTGATTCGTAAAAAAATGGCGCTTGACCATAAGCACTAGGTGGCTCGTCAAAATTTGTATGTTGACCATAATCAGAAGGTGGTTTGTCAAAGTTGCGATAGCCAACACCTACATCACCACCTTCATTGTCAAAGTTGTGGTGGCCAACTCCTACATCAACACCTTCATTGTCAAAGTAGCAGTAGTCAACACCTACATCATCACCTTCACTGTCAGTGTATTCCGGAGCCCAAGGGCTAATCTCAGGAGTGCAACAGTTAGAATCATAAGTCCAACGGCTAGGTTCATCTTCCTCAACTGTAGTTAACGTTGGATTTGAGACGATGATCTCCTCATGTGCATCATCAACATCATGATAGACACTTGGTCCTCCTATCTCACATCTATCAAGGTTATGATTGAAACTAGCTCGGTCATGAATTTTCCTTTCTTTAGCCCGGACTATAAGTTTTCCCTGTTTCCTCGTAGTCTCTTCTATCCTTGGAGTAGAAGCCACGTACAAATTAGTTTTAGTATGATTCTGGATAAAGTACTTCATTACCTCTAATTGGAAATAATTTGATATGAGCACTAAATCATACCCGGCTTCCGCACCACTTTTGCGATAGATCTCATCATCATTTGTATATCGATCAAAATCCAACTTTTCGCATATTCTGTCAAGTAGTTCCCCAAACAAAATTGTCTTATCAACCAATAACAATCCACATATTTTTTTTATCACCACTCCAATCCCAATTTCCGTCCATTTTCTGAAACTCACCGCCATACCGAATATAAATAATAATTTTTTCCATTCCTACATGTAAACAATTAAAATTAACATACAAACTATTTAAATAATAAATTCAACAAACCATAACATGTAAAGGCGTTTGGCGTTTGGCCATTCCAAAATTCAAACGCCCAAAACAAAAAAAAAAATTGTTCTCTAGGGTTCTGGGCGTTTGGCGTTTGGTCAGAGCCAAACGCCAAACGTCATTTACATCTTCATGACGTTTGGCATTTTGGTCAAACATCATGAAGATGTACATGGCATTTGGCATATGGATGACCAAACGCCAAATGCCCGCAGATCGCGAATATTTTGGGGACTGTTTTCTACTTCATTTTGCATACCAAATGATTCAGAAATGTTGTGAAGTTGTAAATGCTAACCTTCTTGTGTTCTTCTTCATCCTCTTCCTGGTTGATTTGAGTGAAATGTATGTGAAATTTTTTAGTTTTGGGAGAGAATTGACATAGGGTTTTTAAAGAGAGAATTAAAAATTGAAGAATGAGGTTTGATTTTAATTTTTGAAAACTTAAGGGTATAGTTAATAGTTTCTTAAGTTGTATTTTAATTAGGATGAATTAATTACAATTAATTAATATACTTAATCAAAGAAAATGATATTTTACAAATTTTTAATATATCAAAGGCATTCTTCAAATTTAACTTTTTAACTTTTTGATAAGATTATTTTTGAAATTCACTCATTTATTCATCTTTATCACAATTATCTTGTCATCAAACCTCTACTCCCACCATGAATACACATACAATACATACAATTACACACATGTCCATATCTCTATAGCTTCTCGAAAATCTCCACACACACTCACAAAAGAGAGAGGAAATGTTATCATCCATATTACCTCTAAGTTCAAACCTCACACTGACACTTCCTTTCCTCCCCAAAACCCATTTCCTCTCAGTCCCCATTAGACCCTTTTCAAAATCTCAAATATGCTTCACATATTCACCTTCCAACCAAAACCCACTTGGCGAAGAGGCGCGGTGGCTGAGGGAGGAGCAGCGGTGGTTGAGGGAGGAGCAACGGTGGCTGAGAGAGGAGTCAAGGTGGAGCGCCGAACGCCAAGCTTTGTTGCAAGAAATAAACATTCTTAAAATCAAAATTCAAGAGCTTGAGCGCCTTAATTCTCATCAGGGTGCCTCCTCTGTTTCAGAAACTGTTGCAAATATTGCTAAATTGCTGCAGGTAGAGATATATATTGCTATTCATGTGGCTAAAGTTTTCAATATTATATTTGGGAATTATTCATTGATGAGTTAATATTTATTGATGGGAATTTCAGGGATATTGAATTGATCAGTCTGTTTCGTGCTTTATTATTAGAATTACAGATATAATTTCTCTTACTCTTGAAAATTTTCTCGAAATTGCTGTAGTTTATATAAAGTACTCATCACTGTATTGTTGTTGTTTTTCCTTTTATTTAGGTTATTGTTGTGTTAGGTTAGTAGTCCTTGAATTGTTCTTAAATTCATGAATAAATGGAAGATTTGTTGGAAGTTCCGTAATGATAAACTCAATCTTATAATCCTATACATAAATATTTTCTTTTTGAAAACTAGCAAAGCTAAGCGCTCAAATACTAAGTTCTTAATCATATTCTTTGTGGTAGATATTTGGTATATGAATATATCATTTCTTGTAGTTTGTTGGTATGCTAAATTACTTAAAACAACTATTTCTTCAAGTTTTTCAGTATTACTATGACAGAATAAGTTTGATAGGTTTTTCTGTAGGTGGTGAAGGAGGGAGATTTGGGGAAGAATGTAAATAGAATTTCTGAGAGTGGGTCCAGTGCTATGCCATTAGTGGTTGAATCAGCTAAAAAAGATGAAGAAATTGTCGTAAAGGAAGTAATTAGTATTCCAGAAAAAAAGTTAACAGTGAAAAGAAGGGCGACATTGAGGAAAGGATCTGAAGGTGATGAAGTACAAGCTATGCAGGTTTGTTGTATGCTTTGCTTGCAATTTGGAGTTCGCAATTTCATTTTCTAGAGGTATTTTGTTCCACTTTGTATTTCGTTTTCCTTTGTGGTGTATTACAAATTGGTTAGAGGTAGGCTTATAAATATTGGGCCCTGTTTCATTTCCAACAGATACACTACTTATATGGTGAATAAATTGTAATGCTTCAAAATAGGACTACAATAAGCAAAAGGGATAACTAGATTTGGATTAAAGTTTGAACAAAAATTATCTTTATTAGTCAATAATGTTTAGATTTGTCTGAAATCTACTGTGATTGTTAATTATTTAATACATATGTGATCCATCATGTGTATAAAATTAAGCATGTCTATTTAATGGCTATATTTCTTTAAATTAGCTTTTTAAATCAGTATTCTATTTTCATTTTTGTTGATAGGAAGCACTGGAAAAATTAGGATTTTATTCCGGTGAAGAGGACATGGAATATTCTAGCTTCGCAAGTGGTACCGAGCGTGCCGTAAAAACGTGGCAAGTATGTTGCACTCTAACCACAAAATAATTTTATCAATCTATATTCTTCTATATAGTCATTTTCCCTTTTCCCTCTACCTGATAGGCCACCTTAGGAGCACCAGAAGACGGCATTATGACATCGGAACTTCTGGAGCAGTTGTTTGCAAGTTCTGGCTCAGGCGTGGCAAATAATCAAGAACATGAAGCAAGTGATCTTCAAAAGGTGAGCTTAATTAGTTGATTCTGAGCTCAACTGATCTATATTATTGCCTTGTAATATATTTGCTATTGTGATTTATAAATACTAATATAAATAACTATTGGGTTATAAAGCAATAGAGTGAAATGCAAAAACACCCCCTGTATTATTTCTATTTAGCAGAAAATCCCGTGTTATTTTTATTAGCGAAACACCCCATAACAAGTCAAAGGCATTTACTTCCCCCTGCAAAGGCCGCAATGTGTTTTTCTCGCTCTAAATGCAAGTATTCTACATGATTTGCAGGGGGAAATGCCCTATATGTTATGGAATAAAACGTGAAAACCCGATTATTCATTTTAAAAAATTGGCAGTAAACACCCTGTAAACTTAAAAATTGGCAATAACCCCCTGTGGTCAACTCTAAAATTTTCAAATGGATGTAGTGAGCTAATAAATTGATAACACGGGATTTTTGCTAATAAAATATTAACACACATAATGTTTTGCTAATAAAAATTTCACAAGGAGTTTTCTGATTAGAAATAATATAGTGAGTTTTTTGCATTTCGCTCTAAAACAGTAGTGACAATGACAACGAGTTTAAGAGATCATTAATAGATACTATATGAAAATTTTAAGTTTAGTTTATTTGCAATTGAATATTCATCTTGAATCATATTGCTTACACACTATCCATTGTGTGTGTTTTTTTCATTGAAGAATGAAAATGGAGCCCCAGTTAATTCTAGTACAGATGTATCCCAAGTTCTTGTGACAGAAGATGTAGAAGTATCTGAACACCGAGTATTTCTTCTCGGAGAGAATAGGTGGGAAGACCCTTCGAGGCTTTCGAGAAGTAGTCAACGCGGGTTCCACAAGAGTAATTCTACAAATAAGTGTGTTACATGCCGTGGAGAAGGCCGCTTATTATGCATGGGTACTACATATAAAATTTTCTCTGTTTCTGTTTACATTACTTTACTTTGATATATAACTGAGCCTTCTAATTACATTGATATCAAATGTTTTGAAGAAATTTGATGATATCCAACTTTTAAATTATGTTGCTAATACATTTTGGTTTTTATTACAGAATGCGATGGAACAGGGGAGCCAAACATTGAGGAACAGGTTAGAGGATTTTTGAGCTATGAGTAATTGCCATAAAATGATAGTTTTTATACTTGTGGTGACTCCTTAATTATAATCAATGCTGCTGCTGCAGTTTATGGACTTTTTGGATGAATCAGCAAAGTGTCCCTACTGCGAAGGTCTTGGATACACAACCTGCGATTTATGCGGGGGAACAACGAAAGCTTAATATGTATAGATATTTGTTTGAATAGATAGGTAATTAAATATACTCCTGTTTCTAGAAAGAATGTCTGAACTTGTTATTTTCTGTGCTAGTTCAGTTCAGTTCAGTAAGGAAGTTTTGTTGTTGGGATGTATTTGAGGGCCCAGAGATTATGATGTGGAATAACAAAATGAAGCATTTCTCAATAGATACAATGGCGATTTATACCCTCCGACGAGTCACTTAACAAGGCATCGTCAACTGAGTTTGAATTCGTTTAATTGTTTGGTTAGATCTAAAAACTAGATATGCTGTTATTATGCTCCGTAGAAAACAAACTCCGTGTTCCTGTCCCGCATCGAATATCAATCAGCCCTGAAATGTGTTCAAGTTGAACCACTTCTGAGTGAGTGCTTTAATTTATAATGTCCCATTGCAGTATTTCTTGGTTTAACTATATTTAATTTGCTGTTGCACAAATACAAGGAACGACAAAAGAGAGAAGAACGGTTGTTAAAACTGATTTATGTTGTCATTTGCCATTTTGCTTCTATGAAATGTTCGTCATGCTCAGGTCCATGGTCCTTGTGTTCTTTGGAAAAATCATCGCATGTTCTTTAGAAAAATGCTCATAATACAAAGATATTTTTCCACTCAAATGCTCTCTATACAGAGCTAAGCAATGACAATAACTAAGCACAAATCTCAATCTCTTATTCATCCAAGAAATTGTATGTTTAAAAGTAGGAATACATACTTTTAGAGAGAACTAGAAAATTGCACGTAGTTGTATGTGTCTAGTTAATTTCATGGATAATTGAGTTAAAGTAAAATTAACGTTATTATGTTATAAGATGGGACAAATTACTGATTGATATTCAATTTATTCTTTCTTAAAAATATTATTTAATAAAAAAACGTGATGTCTTTAAATTATTATAATCAAATATAAAAAGATGATTGATTTAGTCATGAGCCCTTGTAAAATTTGTTATAAGTTTAACCCGTATTTTTACCGATTTCATTCATTTTTATCAGCTTTGTATATTTATTTTATCCATTTTTTTCAACGGTTATTTTCGTCGATTTTTCTTGTTTTTCAATTTCAAACCTTTTTTTCTTCTTCTGGTTTTACCTGTTTTTGTCGGTTAAACAATTTTTTTAATGATTTCACTCATTTTTATAAGTACAACCCATTTTTCACCTAATTCGAATGCTTTTTCACTGATTTCACATATGCTTTCACCAACTTCATTTGAAATTTCATTGTTTTTAAATGTTTTCTTCGACTTTACCATTTTTCATCGATTTTACTTATTTTTTCACCGATTTCACTCGTTTTTCACTGATTTCATCTGGTTTTTTTTTTCACGAATTCACCTTCATTACCAATTTCATGGACACTTTTTTACCACTTTAACTATTTCACCAATGTTCACCAATTTTACTTGAATTTACAAATGTTATCATCAATTTCAACATTTTTTTAATCGATTTCACTTTTTTTTTCCCACAGATTTCACCCATTTTTTTAACACCTGATCAGTACCAACATTTGTCCAACCTGTTCACAAACCAACAGAATACAAATCAGTCCTCTTCTCAGTCATCTGATCAAGTCCTTAGTACTGTAAATGCTACCACTTCCACAGGTACATGTTCTTCCACATTATCAAGTAATTCTCCATTTACTAAATATCATTGGATTATGGACTCTGGGGCTTCTAATCATATTTGCAATGATATTAAATTATTCTCTTCTATTGCTTATGTGCATAATACCACTATTACATTACCCAATAACAATATTATTCCTGTCTATTTATCAGGCAATATCATATTACCATCATCTTTAGTTCTGTTAAATGTCCTATATGTGCCTTCTTACGTTATACATGTTTTGATATTCTTGGATATATAATTTCATCATTTTGCTTCAAATATGTGTTTGCAACTTTACAATAAAATATTCAAATATGAGTTTGTTGTAAGGGTAAAACTTTACAACGTTTATGAGTTTGCAACTTTAACCGAGGCAGATGAAGAGCCAGGGGTTGCGATTAAACATATTCAACATGAACGCCAATAGCATTCAAATATGTACCATTGCTGCCTTGAAATCCAACTACTTCTCCACGAGATGATATTGAAGTAAAAAAAGTGCCGTTTTCATGACCAAACGGGCCATACTTTTGACTTAGGCAGAGGAGGAACCAGGAGTTGCAACTAAACATATTCAACGTGCACGCCAATAGCATTCAGATATGTACCATTGCTGCCGTGAAATCCAACTACTTCTCCACGAGAGGATATTGAAGTAAAATAAGTGCCGTTTTCATTACCAAACGGGCCATACTTCCTCTTGTTCGTGTAGAATGTCAATGATCTAACGACATCCAACCCATCGTTGTTTTCCACTGGGCCATAAAATCCAGCCACCCCAACCAAGAACTCGTCATCATAATCAATGTTGATCTGCCAATATTACCAAAGAAAGTTAGAAACACTAGCTATATAGTTGAAATTGATATTAAGAGAAAACTATTTAATAATATTAGACTGTATGCATTATAAATTTATAACTCCAAGGGTATGGTTATTTATCATGAATAGATTGGTCAATATAAGGAAAGAATACCACAATGATTTTGCACTTTAACTCGAACCCGAAATATCATAATATTCACATAAAACACAGTAATATACTAATAACATCTAGATCATTAAATGAGTGCTTATGCGAAAAATTGTTTAGATGGATTCGGTAGAAAACCCCATATGCAAAAAAATTGACATTCTAAAACCTAACATGAAATGCAAGAAAATTACACTTCTATTATGATTGCATAAAGAAAACTACTTAACATGAATGAAATGCAAGAAAGTTCCTTACTTTTTCCATGGTGTCACCACCATCACCCCCATGCTTTGGCATCCATACGCTCGTACCATCTCTTCTCCTGTATTTAAATTGAATGGAGTGTATGACATTCATGGATTTATCATAATGAAAATCAATTTGCTTAACAGCAGTAAAAACTCCATCGTCCCACTGTTTTCCATTCGAACCACCCCAAGGCCCTGGGTCACGCGGCACAGCATCTTTGATAACATCAATGAGCTGAAAAAGTATAGTCTAGTTTAAATGCATGGGATGGGACGCCAAATTGAAAATCTTCTATGACCGACTAATATTCATTAATTATAGTATATTATAATCAATTAGAGCAACTCCAACCATGCTAACAAAATGTGTGGCTAGACAAAACCATTTTTTTTATTATTAAGCATTTTTGCTACTCACTCTAACCACATGTTCAATCAATTTTTTTTTTTACATAACTATTATATTTTATTGTTTTTTCAAATATTTAATTATAATAAATAATTGTAAATTATATATTATATTTTGTTGTTTTTTCCAGTGTTTTATTTGAAGTTAATTTTTCTAAAGTTGTGTGGTTTTTCATTTAGTCGTGTGTTTTATGTTTCACATATTTTTTGGTGTAAACAAAAAATGCAACATTAAGAAAATATAATAAATCAAATATCCAACATAGACACATACATATATTTAAAAAAATAAATAACAAAAAAATTAAACATACTGACACATATATTGAAAACAAAGAATAAAAGTGAAAATACCAACATGCCATACACTAATTTTTTGTTAAAAAAGAAGAATATTGATCCATCATGTTTTTAACATTATCCTTTAGTAGCCAAAATTTCGCTCACTAACCAAATTTAGCTAGCTTATCACGTTTTACTCACTCTTTGTTTTCGCAATGGTTAGCCAAAAGTTAAATTCCGCTAGCCAAAATTAATATGGTTGGAGATGCTCTTACACGTTAGAAACTAACATTTAAAAATTTAATGTAATATGATCAGGAAAAGAATAAATATAGGATTACCTCTTCGCTCTGTGCATATTCACTGACTAAATTAGGCTTGCAAATGGAAAAAATGTTGGGTTTTACATATACAACAATGGCATCAATAAGAGAGCCAGAACGCCCATGAAATCCAATGATCTGACCACCTTCCATTGGAAATGAAAAAGGAGTCCCTGTATCTGAACCAAAGATCCCATATTTTGTTGTGTTTGTATAAAAGCACAATGATTTTATAACCTTAGGCGTAGAAGGATTTGAAAACCAATCATAAGTTCCGGTTATGCCTGTCAAATACTCGGAAGGATACTCAATATAGATCTGCATATATTTAAATAATTTATCTAAGTCAATGTTATGTCTTTTTTCCACTGTGAGTGATGATATATGTGAAACAAATTAATTATATACCTTATCAGTTTTACTTGCATAACGAGGACCTCCAAACACATGTGAAGCTTCACCGAAGGAATGAAATATGAGTGAACCGACAGCTGTTCCGTGAGTAATCACTATTTTGGTTATTCCATCTTTTGACTTGAAACTCCATTTCTTACCACCTGGGCCTCCCCATGGTCCAACAGATATTGCTCCATCACAATTTGCTTGATTTCCCTTGATCATTAATCAAATAAATAACCAAACTTGATTGTTCATAAAGAGTCAAATTAAAATTGTGTCAAAGCAGAATCGATACTGAGTTTATATAAATCATTAAAATATTTACATATTTCAGGCTTGAGTTTAACAATCTTATGCACCTTAAACTACTCGTAGTACCGTTTATGAAACATATTTTTTATTACTAGAAATCCTCTGGTTATAAAAAGAAAAGAATTCTGATATTATATCTCATTAAAAAATATTTGAGGAACCTCTACCTTTATTACAAATATATATATATATATATATATATAGAATGAGTGAATAGTAAAAAGTAATATCAAATTAATATTTATGTATAATAATTAATACATAATTTAAAACTAAAGAAAAATTGCAATTAGGCGTGAAAACTATATGGTACTAAAATAAACAATTGAGAACAAAATAGAAGAAAATTCCAAAAAAACATGAAGACTGAAAAGTTGTCTTATAGAGCTCTTAAAAATTCCATATTGAGACTTTAGTTTTAAACTACACTAAAATAATTGCCATTGGGGACAAAATTAGGGATAAAGGGCTATTTAATGTGCAGTTTGGAGCAGAAAATTTGACGTATCAAGCAATCCATCGATAAAAGAATGATTAAGGGAGTAACCTAACAGCCATGTGCAGCACACGCGGTCAAATCCACCCAAAAAACAGTATCAAATGTGCAATTATATATATGCTGAATCATGGAATGGAATGTGTATTTACATAAAAGATGGGCGCCAAAGGTGCAAACTGGCCCCCGTTGTATGGTAACAAATTATAATTTTGTTATATATAGATATTTAGATAGATAGAGAAGGCTCTATATTTTGTAGTTAACTTATAAATCAGATAATGTAATGATCATTATTTCTCTTATGAGCATTTTATGTCTTGAGTTATGGCAGATTATATATATAAATGATATGCACATTATGATAAGAAAATTAGAAAAACAAAAAAATACTAGGATTTCAAACAATTAAATAGTGGTGCTTCATTAATTTGCATTCTAGCTAGTACTTACCCGAGACCTTGATTTAGATTGTTCTTCCTCACCAGAACTATAAGAACCGTCGCTAATGATGCTCAGGTCCATGGATTCAGACATAGCAAGTTTCCTGAATTGCTCCTTGCGTAGCACAGCTCCCACCAATTTCCCCCAGTTGTCGTAGTGCCTAGACATGAACTGCAAATATCACAATTTTTTTTTAATCCTTTTCCAAAGCATCTCAATGAACAACTTATAGGTTTTTTCTAAAATTGCTTTGTGTTGAAACAGTGAACTAGAAAGCCCTACAATTTGAAGCGTTGCATGTGATTTTCGGGCAATTAAGATTTCTCCTATCGCAAACACAGTTAAACAAGTTATAAGAAACTTAATTATAAACTACATTTCATATTTGGTAGCACGTATAATCCAGTGCACCATAATCAAGACTCCCTAATTTAGAATTTGTGTAGCGCATAGACGAGAGTTTTTAATCAAATTATAAATTAAAGAAAAAAAAACAAAGAGTTTTTAATTAACTAGGGTTAAGACTCTTTAATACCTATATAAAATATTTGATACATCCTTTCTGAAAAGGCAAAATTATTTTAAGTCCCACATGAGTGAACCCTCAGCCTCCACAAAATTATAGTTTGGGTCCTAATAATTTAGAATGTTATGCATTTTGGTCATATACAACAAGCAAGAGAGAGAGAAAGAAAATGAGTACCTGATGTAAGTTGAATTGTTTTCTTTGTTACAGCACCTATAAAATAACGGTCATATATCAATACAAGAGACTACATTATAAGAGCAATCCTAAATCGAGTGAGCTTCACAGAGGCAAAGTAGCAAAGTCTATCAAATAGCAGCCAGATTCAACTTTTCAGCTAGACAGAGTTGTGTCCTTGTAATGCTTGACAAATAAAGTAAAAGAAATTGGTCCTGAAAAAGACTATCATTCACTAGCTTATCGAACGCATGTGGTGATAGTTTTGGAGGGATGCTATGGCACCTGATATATGTCTGCCTGTTTTATTATCAGGGGCAAAAGAGATTGTGTATATCATGTTAACATAAATTATATCACAAAGCCTTGATCAACCTGCGGGTCCAGATTTAGACTGTATCTATACTTAACCATTTACATTTTTCAATTTCCTCACGATTCATCAACTGGTAAGAGTGTTAGCAAGTTAAACTAGTAATGAATCTCAATATGAGTTATAAGGTAGACAAGTCTCACATTTCACTTCACAAACAATCGAACCAGAACCGGGTGATTGGTCTAGAGGTCCCAGAAACAAAACAAAACAATCGAACCAGAACCCAGAAACAAAACAAAGATATAAATATATAATCAAGAAATAAACATAGAGCAGAAAAGAAAATTGCATTTCCTGTATTCACTAGGCAAAAGCACAAACACGTAACTGAAACAAAAATTCCGAATAAATTTTTTGTTTATGAGGACAATCAGATACAGTAGCACAAATTCGTACTTTAAGCTGAAACCATACTAGTGAAGTTGATTACTTGGCACGACTCAAGCAGCTGGAGGGGTATATCTTCTCCACGCCGAAGATATTTAACGGCCGAGGAAAGACGGTTCAGATTGAATTTTGAATTAAAATCGATCAAAAATTGGGGGTTTATATAAATTCTGTTGACTTAACTGCCACATGGGTCAAAGTAAATGTATCCAATGACCTTCAATTTTGGTATTAAATGTAATTTTCTTGAATATTTGGTATCAAATATATAAAGTAGGTAAATGTCTGGTATCGAAAATAAAATTTTACCCCTGCCCAAGCCCGCACGTGCAAAACCCGTGCTACTTAACGGACACGTACCGCGCACGTGATGAATTCGGTTAAAAAATTGACGGCCAAATGAAATGTATCAAGAGGGCCTAAATCATGGTATCAAATATGTTTTTCAGTAAACTTGAATCAAATGTGTAATTTAGACAAAAATTTGGTATCAAAAGTGTTTTTCCCTCATTTCTAAAAATAAGATTTCACCGAATATGAATGATATATGATATCCTATTTTATCCATTAAAAATCAAAATTAAATATGAACAACTAAACATTTTCAAAATGTCCGATGATAACAAGGCAATCAAACATTTGAAAAATTAGATATTCGGGAAATTACTTTTATACCCTTATATAAATATATCTAATAAGTTAGAGAAAAAATTATGGAGAAAATTATTTTTTTGGTACAATAGGATAGGCTAACTTGAACTTTTGGTACCACTGGATACAAAAAATGCAAATTTGGTACCATATGATAGGTTTTCATTGCAATTTTGATACCAAACCCAATATTTCTACAAAGTTAATGGCAATTTATCCCATATGAAATGCATAATGTTCGATTTACCCCTCTATAATTTGAAAAAAAATCAATTTACCCACTGTAAAATTTTTAATGAAGCAATTTACCCCCTTTAGCCGGAGAGTGTAACTCACTTGCCGAAATTGAGAGTAGGCATGTGTTGGTCCCAAAAGTGGTCAATGAGGTCTAGAGGGGGGGGGGGGGGGGGGGGGTGTGGTGAATAGACCCCAGAAAACTTTAAGATTCTCTCTAACTTTTTCTGTCAGCAGACTAAGCTGATCGAGAATTCGTAAGACTACTAAGTTGTTCGCCCACAAAGCTTTGAGCAGCAGAGTTGATCACTCATCTGATTTCACTCAGCTGATTCAGATGAAATATCAGAGTTTTAGAAACTAGTTGACAGCGGATTTGTCAAGTGTTTTTCAACCAATATGTTCCTTTTTAAGTTTTCTCACACAAAATATTTTATCCCCAGTTTTTACAACTCCTTTTAAAATCTTTTGGTTCAATTCGTATGTTTGAATTCTTTTGAAAATATGCAAGGTAAACAACCAGTAAATCAAACGCACATAATTTTTATAGTGGTTATATGGATGAAAATCATTTAGTTCACTTCCAAGTCACACAGATCTTGGGTTATACTATAATCATACAGATTACAATATACAATGCTTGCGCCAGACAACAAATGAAATGGCCACAAGTGCGCAGTAAGAAATCACACAGAAATCCTACTCTACGAAGCTAGATCACTCACTTAGATGGATCTACACTCCTCACGCTATTTTCAGTATAGGAGGTCACAAAGAAAACCTACACTAAGAAGCTATATCACTTCACACAGATGGATATACACTCCTCTCTCTTTTCAGTTGAAAGTCACTCAGACAGACAACGTGAGTTCTCTGTTCTTCAACGAAAAGCTTCGTCAACAGATGACTAGGCTTGTGATCAGACGACTCAACTGATGGATCTTGCTCTATAGATGTGATCTTGAATTTTGCAAGTCTCTCTTCAAATCTTCAATCAGTCTTCTATTTATACTCCTGGATTTGAATTTCTGCCTGTTGAAGGAAGGCGAAATTACTCTTTAATCCCGAGCAACGGTCTTATTCTCTGACGGCAGCTTTTTCTTTTGCAGACTGTCCTCTGTACACTCTGCTGTACGGATATTCACTTTATGTCCAGTCGCATTTAATGCACTCAGCTGGTTACCGTTGATAAGCTTACTTCACCGACTTCACTTCGCTGATGGGAATGCTTGGTTGATGACCACTCTCCTGTTGATCACTCGGCTGATGGTTACTCGGCTGATTCAAGAATGAACACATCTATCTAGACTCAGCTGATGATAACCAATCTGATATCCCACTCGGTTGATTCGGTTACTTCGCTTCAAGACCTTGAGATAGGTTTCACTAAGCTGTTCTTAATTGATGACTTAACCTTTTGATCTTCAAAACCATTATGGCATTTTTGTCATCTTCAAAACCTTCTCTAATTTATACCAACATCATGCAAACTATTTTATAACATAGGGGGATAAATTGCCACATTTATCATAACACAGGAGGTAAAATACCACATTATCATAATAAAATTGGATAAAGTGCCGCTTATAAAATTATCAGGGAGGCAATGTGAAACTTTTACAAAATTTCAGTGGGTAAAATGCTCTTTTTTAAACCACGAGAGGGTAAAATTGAAAATTATTCATTTCATAGGGGTCAAATTATCATTAACTTTGGAAAAAAATTGGGTTTGGTACCAAAGTTGCAATGAAAACCTATCCTATTGTACTAAATTTGCATTTTCGTATCCAATGGTACCAAAATTGCAAGTATGTCTTATCCTTTGGTACCAAAAAAGCAATTTTTCCAAAAATTATGTCTTCATTTTGTTCATTGTTATTCTCTCCCACTTCTATCTCTCTCCTCTTTTATTCAAAATCCTATCTATCGTCGTCCACACCAAAAGCCCAATCTCACTCCCTCTGTGGTTTATGATTAATTTTTTTATTTTATTTTACTTGTTTTGTCATTTCTACTCAACTTAATTAATTTCTGGGTTTAGTTATTGTTTGGTATTTGTTCTTTGAATCAACAATTGAAAAAAATAGCATTAATAAAAGCACTGAAACATATTTGATTTGGTGAGGATTTGTACTGGAAATTGTAAATCGCCTCGCCGATAAGGCCACAAAGTTGCTGGAGATGGGAAGGGATGGGATGTGGATAAGGCCACAATAGAGTTTTATTACTTTTGATTTATTTCAGTTGAGGCTTACATGTTAAATATTTTTATCCGAATACACATATAAGTAAAATTATTAGGTAATTATTTTTGTTATCTGTTAAAATTAATGATATAATTGTTATTCTTATTAAAACTTTTAATAATATTTAATTTATGAAGTGTTAAATTATTTTGGAAATTCAATTCATATTTGAAAGAAACAATTAAATTTTTAAGTAGTGATATGGATTTGAAATTAATAAATAGTGTGACTTTTGTGAAAAAAAATAGAAAATTGCAGATGATCATTAAAGGGTTAATTTCACATACCTCCCTTGTACTCTTGTTAATCATTTACCTACCACCCATGTATTATTAAAACATTCAGTTACCCCTTGCCGCGTTAACTTTCCGTTAGATGACCGCTAGCAATTGTTGACATGTCAAAAAACTAGTTACACTTTTCGATTTTACCCTAAATTAAATTGCTAATTTCAAATATATCCTCTATACTTTTATATGCCTTCAACTATCCCTGCACTATTAAAACCTTCAATTACCTCGTAAAAGTTGAAAATTCAATTTCCTTTGATAGAATTCTGCTAAATAAAAATCTTAAATTACCCTAACTAACTTCACAATTCTATTAAGTCTTTTCATGAACATTTTACTCATTTTTTCAATTACAAAATTAAACTCTTATTTTTGTTCACAATCCAAATTCAATGGCACTTTTTTTTAGCAATTGCAAATATTTTAAGTGGTTACACTTTCTAAGTGCAACACTATAGTAATAAATTTTACGGAAGCTCAGTGTAAATCTGAAAATCAACCTCTCATTCGTACCACATGGACAGCGACAAATCGGGGGAGAAAATTTATTATATTTTACTAATATTGTGAGTTGAAATATTACTAACTTCTAATATTTGTACTAATGAAAAAATATGCAATTGAATCGAATTGTGAAAAAAAAAAGTTTGAATTTATGTAAATAAAAAACTAAACAATATGAAGAAATTAACATAATTGTGTGTCTACAATTTTTTAAGGAGGATAAAGTTAGTTAGGGTAATTCAATTTTAATTAAGCAAAATTGTGTCAAAGAAAACAAAATTGTTAGCTTTCACCGTGTCAAGAGGTAATTGAATGTTTTAATAGTGCAAGAGGTAGCTGAATCTATATAAGAGTACATGGGTGGATGTATGTGAAATTAACATTAATGGTAAAATTGGAAAGTAGAGTTAGTTTTTTGCCGTATAAGCAAATGCTAACAGTCTTCTAACGGATAAGTTAACGGCATGGAGGTAAATGAAGATTTTATTAATACATAGGTAGTAGATAAATGATTGATAAGAGTACATGGAAAGTATGTGAAAGTAACCCATCATTAAATTACTAGGTATTAAGCCAACTCTTCTTTTCTTCTATTAAAACGCAAAAAAGTAAAATCACTCATAGAGAATTTGAAGAAGAGAGTACGTCTGGGTGGTTTTGTAAACTCAAGAAATTGTCAATAAACCCCCTATAAACTAAAATTTTTGACAATAAACCTCCTGTGGTCAACAATAAATTCTCAAATGAGTGAGTGAGCTAATAAAATAATAACATGGGGGAATATTTGCTAATCAAATATTAATACAGGGAGTCTTTTGCTGATAAAAACATCACAGGGGGTTTCCTGACAATTATAAATAATATAGTGAGTTACTTGCATTTCGCTCTAAAGCAATACTGACAAATATAAATACTATATGAAGTTTTTAAGTTTGGTTTATTAGCAACTGAATATTCATCTTGAATCATATTGCTTACACACTATCACTAAAAAAAAAGGGGCTTCACCTTTCCAACGAAAACAAATCTGTCGCTATTAGTGACGGATATATCCATTTGGGGGGTTTTTTTTCATTGAAGAGTGAAAATGGAGCCCCAATTGCTTCTATTACAGATATATCTCAAGTTCTTGTGACAGAAGATGTAGAGATATCTGAACACCGAGTATTTCTTCTCGGAGAGAATAGGTGGGAAGATCCTTCGAGGATTTCGAGAAGTATTCAACGCGGATCCCACAAGAGTAATGCTACAAATAAGTGTGTTACATGCCGTGGAGAAGGCCGATTATTATGCATGGGTACGTACATAAATTTTTTTATCTGTTTCTGTTTACATTACTTTTACTTTGATATATAACGTCATAGTTACCAAGTTTAAACTGATCGAGTATTTTAACCATTGATATGAAATGTTTTTAAAACAATTTTGATGATATCCTGCTTTTGAATTATACTTGCATAATATTTGAGCGGGGAAGAGTGAATAGCAAATCAACTCCCTGTGTTATTCTAAATAGGCAATTTAACTCCCTGTGATAAAAAAAAAGGGCAAAATACCTCCCTGTGATATCCTAAATAGACAATTTAACTCCCTGTGATAAGAAAAATGGCAAAATACCTCCCTATATTTTTATAAAAGAAGCACATTACCTCCCTCTAAATTGCTTATTAATTCATATCACAGGGAGTTAAATTGCTCATTATTTCATTTCACAGGGAGTTAAATTGCCTATTTTTATATCACAAGGAGGTAAATTGCTCATTATTTCATTTCACAAGGAGTTAAATTGCCTATTTTAATTTCACAGGGAGGTAAATTGCCCATTAGACATATCACAGGGAGTTAACTTGCAAAAAACCCTGCGGGGGAACATCGAAAGCTTAATATATATTACATATTTCTTTGATAGATAGGTAATTAAATATACTCCTACTTTTAGGAAGAATGTCTAAATTTCTCATTGTTAGTGCTGGTTTACTGAGGATGTATTTGAGGGGCCAGTGATTATACTTTGGAATAACGAAAGGAAGCATATCAATAGATAAAATGGCAATTATACCCTCGTACGAGTCATTTAACTAGGCATCATCATCAACTGAGTTCGAATTCGTCTAATTGTTTGGTTAATTTAGAGGGAATTTGACACAAGAGACCAATAACAGCTTGGAAGAGGATTGTTTATATCTCAAATCATTCCTTCAATATTAAGGAGATTTTGGAATAACTTTATTTGTAAAGAAAGTAAAAGACTTTACTAAAACAACTAGATGCGTGCATGCTAAAGTAAAGAACTCATAATTCAGTAGTATATCAACTGGTAATAAAACTTATTTTTGAGAAGTTTTTCAGTCTCACTTTGCTCCATAACTACCACTCAAAGATTTCTACCCCCTTCTTTTCGTGTTTTCCGTACAAAGTTCCCAAGTAAGCGAGATATCTTGTACTTGTAAGGACGGATAAGATCAGTGCTTCCAACAATTGGCCGGAACTCAATGCCTTCAACAATAGGGCGTATTTTCGAACTGTGTAGCTCTAGCAATTTATCTGTCTTAAAACGCGTCTCCACCTTTCCACATTGTTTCTCATCATCAATATAGAACTCTCCAATTTCTATTTCCTTCCACCCATCCTCTCTACTAACTACCTTGAGTTGATATCTTGTACTCATTTGCTCTGTGTGATCAACCTCTTCATCAAAGTCAGTTTCATCATCAACAACAAATCTAATGGTGGAAGTTGCTGATTCAAGGGCTCGCTCACAAGAGAGGACATCGACATTTGATCTATCAAAGATATCAACAATGTCAGAATCGTGTGATCTAAAAACTAGATATGCTCCATAAATGGTATTTGGTGATAGCCTTTGCTTTTCAATCTCGCCTCGGATATCAACCAACCCATTCAGTTTAGCCACTTCTGAGAATCTGCAAATGTTAGAAGAAGTCTTTAGAGTCCGATGTTGCAAATTCAAAAACAGAGGGGAAATCAAGTATTTTGGTCATATGAAGAAGAAAGACTTGGATTTTCTGTAATGAACACATTCCGCATGCCCAAGTAATCCAGCAGCTCCAATCATAAAACAGTTCTTGCCACTCCTTTTGTCCAGAGAAAAGCTCTGTTTAAGGTTCAACATGAGTGTAATTAATAATTTCTAAGGTAATTACTAAAAAGAAACAGGTTTTTTTAAGTGAAACGATGCAAATATGGAAAATAACCGATCAAATACATAGTTGAATGAAACTAGGGCAAATTGAAATCACAATTGAACTAGGTGTATTTATCATACCAGAAAAGCTGATCTCCACACAATTTCGTTTTTATCCAGTGGAAGCAATGACTTCCAATTTGTGTGATTAGTCATTAGATCTGAGTAATCAACAGGTAATTGAATTTTCTGTAGTGATGGATCATCACGAATTGGAGAACAACTCGAACCCAAAGTATTATGATTAGAAGACGTTTTTTCGCTAATACTGCTAATTGTAGCCATAGAATAACTCAATGCGATTGCTCTCAGCTCCTCTCTTAGCAAAACGGCTCCGACTAACTTCTCCCAATTGTGAGACATCTGAATTAATCGAGAGATTTTCAGAAATATTCTACACAAAATTTATTGATTTCTATCTGAAATTGAACAATCTCTATTGAGAAAATATTGATGTATATTGTATTTATGGCTTTATGGAGAGTTACCCTGTGAGACCGTGATGAGAATAAAGGGATAAACTCTTTTTGTCAACCTAGATTTGATGAAGTCTATTTGTACGAGGTCTCTTTTTATGAGGTCTCTTTTAGATTAAGCTACTTCTACTCTCTCGTGTTCATATTAATTGACACATTGTTATTTTTCACACTGATTAAAAAACTTCATTATTAATTATTTTTACATGGTAAAATGTCAAAAATACCCTTCCTAATGATTGCTATCAATTAATGGTGTTTTTGTCATAAACTAGTCCATACATGTTCTTTCTTCTTTTTTCAATTTTTATTAGTGACTCTTGAGCTTCCCAACCTAGATGTAAGAGAAGGGCAAAATTGAAAAAAATTGCATTGAAAATCCAAATGTGCCAATTAATATGAAACATAAAAATTTGGCAAATGTGCCAATTAATATGAACCGGAGGAAGTATCAAATATGACTTGAAAATTTTAGAATATCAAGGCTAATCAAAGTTTGAGTTTATGCAGCTGATATATAACTTTGGAAAACTCTTTTCAAACTTTTTCCCCACTAAATAAAAGACTTGGTTTTATGAATAGTATATTAACTATTAATATCACAATTTAGAGGAACATATAAGTAAAGTGTAGTAAGTAGAAAACATAAAATTTATAGTGGTTCGAATGTGGTGTAATCTCCCTTGTCTACTCTTCTCAGCCAGCTGAAGAAATTCACTGAGTTCACTAAACACAGTGGCTTGGACGTTGATCACTAAGTCAGTCCAAGGACGACCAGATCACTAAGCAGGTCGAAAGATGACCATATCACTAAGCAGATCTACAAGGTCAGATCACTAAGCAGGCCGTAGGAAAACAATGGTTTCCTATCACAACACTAAGTTGTACAAAAGAAAAAGTGTTTGTTCCTAAACTACTTCAACTTAGAAGTTGTTTTTCTTCTAGAGAACATTTATCAATGTAGGCTCACATATTTCTTGTTGTTCTCACCCTTTTCTTGAGTGGTGAAGACATATTGATACTAGGATAAGGAAGTTGTCCGTTGAGGAAGACATTCCAATTTTACCCCTAGTAGTCTTGTCAATTCAAACGGCTCCCTGCATAAAGCTGATAGAATAGTGTCCTGCAAGTCAACTGTTTTGGCTGCATTTGATTAGTAATAATTAAAAGAACTATTCAATTCGATTAATAAATGCATTTATTTATATGGTCACCTTCATCTCATGAATAATTATCTAACATAAGGATGGAAGTCCCAATAAAAGTGATGTCTGATGCGCGGCGCCTAGTGTACATATATTCACTGTAGCCTAACTTTGCTTGTCAAGTTGGCCTTTGCATTAAAAGTGATGGAACTTGTCAAAGGGATATATGAATTAAAGTCTTTTATGATTAAACTTTATCCTCTGTCTTAATATTTTAATGCTGCATTTATTTTATCCTTTTTCCATATGTCTTGTTCTCGTACTTTGCTTTTGTCACTTAGTTGATCTGTTGAAGCACCTCTTCTTAAACTCTGATGAAGTCCACATCATGAACTCTATTGAGGTGCAAATCTGATGAGAGTGTTCATCTCTTCTAAGTTACTTCGAGTCTGTTGAAGTTCATATTTTGAAGTCTCTTGAGGTACAAGTCTTGTTAGGATATAAATCTCCTCACTTGAAGTCTATTGATGTATACGTCTCTTCTTTTGTACATATCTCTTCAAGATCTACTAATCTCTTCATATCCTTCTTAAGCTCTTGACTCATGATCTATTGTTCATTTCTTAGCTCCTTTTTTTTTTTTATCATCAAAACCTAATTACAAATTGTGTAACCTATTACAATTTGCTTCCAACAGTCCCTAAAATATTAAAACGTATAAGAGGTTTAACAAACTCTTAAGCTGGACTTTTTAATCGTACTCGACCATGATATATGATTGTATTAATTTTACTAAATTAACAATGAGTGAAAAGCAAAAATACCCCTTATGTTTTGTCTAATTTCCAAAAAACTCTGTGTTATTTTTATTGGCAAACACCCTATGTGTTCTTTTATATTAGCAAAAAATCTCCACCCAAGCTGCAATATGCTTCACTCGTTGTAAATGTGAGTATTTTACATATTTTGCAGGGAAATTGACAACTATACCTCCACAGTAAAATGTGAAAATGCCCTTATTCACTTAAAAAAATTTACACTAATCCCCTTGTTAAATTTCAAATTTGTCAATAATCTATCTTTCACACATCCTATTGACTTGTGAGGATATTTCGAATAGGTGCAGTAAGCTAATAAAATGGTAATACAAACATTTTTTAGCTAATAAAAGATAACATAAGGTTTTTTACTAATAAAACTGGAACAAGGAGTTTGTTTGTTTAATTAGGCAAAGCAAAAAGGATGTCTTTGCATTTGGCTCAACTGACAATATAGTGTGTGGCTTAGTGTTTCAAGTTTGGTTTAAAGGAGAGACAGTTCATACCATTGTATTAGTTGAGTTTATCATACAACTGCAGCCCCTTAACTCATTTTAGATTTTTGATTAACTTGTTAAATGAGAGAATTAAATTTTTTGTATTGAGCTTTAGGGCAATTCCCATTTTTGGTGCACAGTTTTATGTGTCCAACACATTTGGTACAACGCTTTAATAAATTGTGACAAATTTGGTACATCCGTTAAAAATTGCCGTTAAATGGTGACGTGTCAGTTAATTCTAATTGCAAAATTGATGCCATTACTTATGTTGACTGATAATTTTACCCCATAACATTTCAGGTTACCAAAAAAGCCCCACATCTCCAAATTTAGTGACGATTTTAGTCTACATTGTTGCCAAATTTCAAAATTGACTCGAACAAGACCACGTGCAGACCAATTCGAAAATTTTACTTATTTTATTTAAATAACTAATTTGATTTATAAACAATATTAATAAATTAAATAATATTTTAACATAAATATAAAAAGAATTAAGAAAACTTATTCTTTTCAAATATAAGATTTATATAATAGTATTAATCTACTTAATATTTATTAAAATAATAAATTATATAATTAAAAATATTTAATATTTATTAAAATAAAATAAAAAAATAAAAAAATTATAATTTAAAAAAAAACTAAAATCCAACCCACCCACCCCACCCCACCCCACTTAACAGGGTTCTTGGAATTGGGGGGGAAGGGGGTGTGGGATTAAGGGGGTGGGGTGGGTTGGTTGGTTGTTAGTTTTTGTAAAAATTATAATTATTTATTATTTTAATAAATATTAAATATTTTTAATTATATAATTTATTATTTTAATAAATATTAAATAGATTAATACTATTATATAAATCTTATATTTGAAAATAATATATTTTCTTAATTTTTTTTGATATTTTTGTTAAAGTATTACTTAATTTATTAATATTGTTTATAAATCAAATTAGTTATTTAAATCAAATAAGTAAAATTTTCAAATTGGTCTGCATGTGGTCTTGTTCGAGTCAATTTTGAAATTTGACAACAATGTAGACTAAAATCGTCACTAAATTTAGAGATGTGGAGATTTTTTGGTAGCATGAAATGTTATGGGATAAAATTATTAGTCAATATAAGTAATGGCATCAACTTTGAAATAGACTTAACTGCCACATCACCATTTAACAGAAATTTTTAACGGCTGTATCAAATGTGTCACAATTTATTAAAGTGTTGTACCAAATGTGTTGGACACATAAAACTGTGAACCAAAAGTGGAAATTGACCTAAAACTCAGTACCAAAAATGCAATTCTCTCCTTGTTAAATACTTTTGAAACTTGAAAATAAGTTAGATATGTGCAAGTAATTTTCACCATTTTATTAAAGAGAAACTAAATTTCTTTGTTTACTAGAGATTCCAATGTGTCTTTCAAAAGCTATAAATAACTTGATTCACTGGTTACTCTTATATAAATTTATTACCAAATACCAATAAAAAAAAATGAAACAATGCACAATCACAAAAATATACTCTCTATCAATTTCTGAGCAAGGTTAAAAGTGAGAAATGTGGCAGAAAATGATAAATAAATAAATTATTGATCATTTTAAGTAGCATCTGGGGTGGTGGCGCAGTTGGCTAGCTCGTAGATCTCATAGTTTTGTTGAGTGATCCTGAGGTCGAGAGTTCAGCCTCTCTCGCCCCATTATTATTTAATTTTTATTTTTTCCAAGTACTAATGCAACTCAATGCATTGGCCATGAAATAGAATGATTATAATTATTTTTTCACAAGATTAGGGTGCATTTTATCAATACCATCCTTTGCTTTGTCATTAGAATTTCTAAAGACAAATCAAACCTTTCATTTTCAAATACTTCTATAAGGTTTTACTAATCTGCAACACCTTGTTATTTTGACATATAGTTCTTGTCTTCTTGACCTATAGGTTAATCTGGACAACTCAACCTAATTTTAAATTTTATTGGATTAAGTTTAGATTAAATTTATTGTGACTCAAAACTGAGTTTGACTAGTGAAAACATAAGTAAATAAAAGCACTTAATAAAGTTAAAATTAGTTTAGTGTCCAAAAAAAAACATGCTTTTTGATATTTTCTTGAACAAAATACTGAAACGATTTATCTTGACCTGGTTCAGTCCACCTTATTGCAAGTTGCAACCATTATTTACACAACTTCCCTCAAACAAATATTGTTTTAATTAAGGTTGAAAATCAAACATAACTATTTGGTAGTTGATTAGAGTATGTTCAATAAAGGCTCGTAGGTCACTTTGTTACACATAAACATGCTTGAATATCATTTCTTTTGGTAGTTTTGGAAGCTCAGTTCAAGCTTGTAAGTGACAAAATATATAGTTTCTGGTCAATTAGCTCAACAATTAATAAATAAATAAAACCAACTCGAAAACCTATCACGAATATGATCCATTACACAATTCAATCTTCTTCTTTCAAAAAATTACAAGATTTGATCTTATGAGCAAGTAGATGAGGAATAAAAGGAGGAAGCTAGCTAATCCCATTCAATCCCCCCAAGGGTGGTACACCCCACTCCCTCCCAAATTTCCTTAGAGCCAACATTTTCATGGTCAACACCTTCCATATTTTCATCCCACCAACCGCCTCCATTCTTATCTGTTAAAAGTAAACGAAAGACAATAAGATTCTTTCTATTAGTAACCGAAATTAGGAAGATGAATTCAATTACAAAAGGTAACATAAATGCTATACTAGAAGTACAATCTGACTTACAATGATTGAAGAGAGGTTTAGATTCCTCTTTCCTAGCAAAGTTCCTTCTTTTTATACTATTTAATGGCTTTGAATCATCTCCAAGAACTGCCAACACCTTTCGAGCAGATGGCATATGCTCGTGACCTGAAATTTCAATTGTAAGAAGGTTTTAGTACTATTATAGAAGAATACTTTCCGATTCTAACTATGAAACACGTATTGAATAACTTCACGTTAAATACAAGCAAAGATCTATAAGTTGGAGGGTTGATTGTAGTTAAAGTTTACGTACCTTCAAACTGGATTTTCCTCTTTCTCGGTTGCTGCAATTCGGTCACAGAAGAACTCTCAGTCTCATTGCTAGCATGAAAATTTGTATGATTGTTAATTACAGGTTAGAGGATATCTGATCTTTAAATAATAATTGTGGTTGCCTGATATTGTGAACTTGAACATGGATCATTATCTACTGTGGTTCAAAAAACTTTAATGATTAATTTGCTCATATTTATAATACTGATAGATAATGATTGTCTTTGGTGCAGTTTATGGATTTTTTAGATGAATCGGCAAAGTGTCCGTACTGTGAAGGTCTAGGATACACAACCTACGATTTATGCGGAGGAACATCGAAAGCTTAATATATAATATATATTTCTTTGATAGATAGGTAATTAAATATACTCCTATTTTTAGGAAGAATGTCTAAATTTCTCATTGTCATTGCTGGTTTACTGAGGATGTATTTGAGGGGCCAGTGATTCTACTTTGGAATAACGAAAGGAAGCATATCAATAGATCCTCGTACGAGTCATTTAACTAGGCATCATCATCAACTGAGTTCGAATTCGTCTAATTGTTTGGTTAATTTAGAGGGAATTTGAGACTAAGAGACCAAAAACAGCTTGGAAGAGGATTGTTTATATCTCAAATCATTCCTTCAATATTAAGGAGATTTTGGAATAACTTTATTTGTAAAGAAAGTAAAAGACTTTACTAAAACAACTGGATGCGTGCATGCTAAAGTAAAGAACTCATAATTCATTATAACTAATAATATCACAGGTAATAGAACTTATTTTTGAGAAGTTTTTCAGTCTCACTTTGCTCCAAGATTTCTACCCTCTTCTTTTCGTGTTTTCCATACAAAGTTCCCAAATAAGCGAGATATCTTGTACTTGTAAAGACGGGGAAACTCAGTGCTTTCAACAATTGGGCGGAACTCAAAGCCTTCAACAATAGTGATGCAGGAGCAATTTCAAAATCAGTTCCAGCACATAGGGTCACTTTGAACGATAATATTTTCTGATTCACAATGAATAATGAGGTGTATGATATATGGTTAGAAAGCCAAAGAAGTCTAGTTTTCAGAACAATAAGCGGTTTACGAAACGAAGATCTATGGAGAGAGTTATGACCGTTTTACTAGATGCTGCCAAACTACACTCGGGAACAACACTTCTTGTGTTGTTTGGTGTTTCAAGATGTTTTTAATTGGATTCTTAGTCTAATTTCGAAATATTAATCTTGTTATCAGATATTAAGATCATGTTTATGATTTTTATGAGTCATTAGTCAATTTATATATTTTCTAGGTTAGGAAAATGTAAGGTTATATAAATTACTAGTTCCTATGTTTTGGAGGGATGTTCCAAATCTCCTATATAAACCCCCTCCAAATGAATAAATAAAATAGATGAGTTTAAGTTATAAAAATATTTGTTTGCAAATATCTTTGCATTAAGAGTGAGTGATTCCTCTTTTACAAGTGAGTGACTTGGTCGCGTCGAGTGATTCCGCGATTAGTAGCGTTGAGTGAGTCCGCTACCGCCGGTTGAGTGATTCCCGGTCATCTATCATTTCATTTCCTTTACGTTGCGGGTTTCGGCCTGCATCAAGTGGCATCAGAGCGGGTCACGCCGTTCTTGCTCGTACTCTGATTAAAGAACATGTCACCTCATGGTATAAAATATGTGGAAGATTTCGATATCTATGCCGAAATTGGAGAACTTCGAAAAATGATATTTCAACTTCTTACTAGAAGGCCAACTTCTACCTCTTGGAATGGAGAAATTAATTTTCAAGTTCAAGAAAGAGAACTTCATGGTGAAAAAGATGTTGAAATCCAAATTATCAAAACGGAGCTAGACAGTGAAGTTGATGACGACCCTCATTTTGATGACGAATTTGAAGATGATCATTCCCCACTCTTTGATGAAGTGATTGGCGAAGAAGATGTTCTATGCTTCGACGAAGAACTTTATGATGGACCTCCAATATATGATGAATATAATGATAAAGATGAAGATTTTATTTCTGAAGATCATGGTGAATCAATGGCCTCTCATACATTGAGCACAACTAATCTTGAAGTTGATTATCCTGTTTGCAATGAATTATTATTCTATACTAAATATACTTCAAGTATTCACAACATGATGGCCAGCGGTATCAACTTTTCTTCAATCAAAAGTTCACAAGATGACAATGATTTTATCATTGATACATCTATCCTTCACCAAATTCAATTTGATTCACAATTTTGCCGTGCTAAGTGGGTGGAGTATTTTGAAGTTTCGATAATATCTTGCCTAAGTTTAGATGATCTAATTTCATTATTGAAACTCCTATTTATATTAATGAAAAGGTTGATCAAAGTCCGTGGAAGGATTTTTTCATACAAAGCAAGAATGATATGGTTGTTATTTGGTGATTGGAGCAAACGGTGGAACAAAGTTTGTAGATATTATATTCATGACGTCAAATGTGACAGGACTCAAGGAACAAAGTTTAAACCAAATGAGCTGCAAAGTATATATTTCTCACTGAGTTTCGATCTCAACACGAACTCGAGGACGAGTTCAATTTTCAAGCCGAGGAGAATGATGCAGGAGCAATTTCAAAATCAGTTCCAGCACATAGGGTCACTTTGAACGATAATATTTTCTGATTCACAATGAATTATGAGGTGTATGATATATGGTTAGAAAGCCAAAGAAGTCTAGTTTTCAGAACAATAAGCGGTTTACGAAACGAAGATCTATGGAGAGAGTTATGACCGTTTTACTAGATGCTGCCAAACTACACTCGGGAACAACACTTCTTGTGTTGTTTGGTGTTTCAAGATGTTTTTAATTGGATTCTTAGTCTAATTTCGAAATATTAATCTTGTTATCAGATATTAAGATCATGTTTATGATTTTTATGAGTCATTAGTCAATTTATATATTTTCTAGGTTAGGAAAATGTAAGGTTATATAAATTACTAGTTCCTATGTTTTGGAGGGATGTTCCAAATCTCCTATATAAACCCCCTCCAAATGAATAAATAAAATAGATGAGTTTAAGTTATAAAAATATTTGTTTGCAAATATCTTTGCATTAAGAGTGAGTGATTCCTCTTTTACAAGTGAGTGACTTGGTCGCGTCGAGTGATTCCGCGATTAGTAGCGTTGAGTGAGTCCGCTACCGCCGGTTGAGTGATTCCCGGTCATCTATCATTTCATTTCCTTTACGTTGCGGGTTTCGGCCTGCATCAAATAGGGCTTATTTCCGAGCTGTGTAACTCTAGCAATTTATCTGTCTCAAAACGCGCCTCCACCTTTCCACTTTGTTTCTCATCACCAATATAGAACTCTCCCATTTCTATTTCCTTCCACCCATCCTCTCTACTAACTACCTTGAGTTTATATCTTGTACTCATTTGCTCTGTGTGATCAACCTCTTCATCAAAGTCAGTTTCATCGTCAACAACAAATCTAAGGGTGGCAGTTGCTGATTCAAGGGCGCGCTCACAAGAGAGGACATCGGCATTTGATCTATCAAAGATATCAACTATGTCAGAATTGTGTGATATTTTGGCAAATCTAAAAACTAGATATGCACCATAAATGGTATTTGGTGATAGCCTCTGTTTTTCAATCCTGCCTCGGATATCAACCAACCCATTCAGTCTAGCCACTTCTGAGAATCTGCAAATGTTAGAAGAAGTCTTTAGAGTCCGGATGTTGCAAATTCAAAAACAGAGGGGAAATCAAGTATTTTGGTCATATGAAGAAGAAAAACCTGGATTTTCTGTAATGAACACATTCCGCATGCCCAAGTAATCCAGCAGCTCCAATCATAAAACAGTTCTTGCCACTCCTTTTGTCCAGAGAAAAGCTCTGTTTAAGGTTCAAAATGAGCGTAATTAATAATTTCTAAGGTAATTACTACACAGAAACAGGTTTTTTTAAGTGAAAGGATGCAATTTTATTACCGATCAAATACATAGTTGAACAAATTGAAATCAAACTTGAACTAGGTGTGTTTATCATACCAGATGAGCTGAACTCCACACAATTTCGTTTTTATCCGGTGGAAGCAATGACTTCCAATCGGTGTGATTAATCATTAGATCTGAGTAATCAACAGGTAATTGACTTTTATCACGAATTGAAGAAGAACTCGAACTAAAAGTAGTATGATTAGAAGACGTTTCTTCGCCGTTGCTAATACTGCTAATTGTATCCATAGAAGAACTCAACGCGATAGCTCTCAGCTCCTCTCTTTCCAAAACTGATACGACTAACTTCTCCCAGTTGTCATAATTGTGAGACATCTGAATTAATCGAGAGATTTTCAGAAACAAAATTTGTTGATTTCTATCTGAAATTGAACAATTTCTATTGAGAAAATATTGATGTATACAGTTCAATTGTATTTATGGCTTTCCAGGGGCGGACCGCTTGAGGGCTGGGGAGGGCGGCCGCCCCCCTAAGAAAAATTTTTATAGGTATTTTTTATATTGAGAACAGAGAGTCATTAGTGCAGTGGATGGAGTTGTATTGTTTTAGTCTTGATACTCAGATCAAATACTCAGGCCAACATTTTTATTTCTTTTAGCTACTTCACAATCCCCACTTTCTTTCTTGTAGTTTTAAGTTATTTTTCTTTCTTTTAGTTTTAAGCTATTTTTCTTCCTTTTTGGCAGATTATTAATATGTGGATTAACATACAAACATTAATATGGTCATATGTACTAACATATAAATTTATATGTTTAAAACTAATTCTATCAATGTAAATATTTTTCTGTTAATAATTTATTAGTGTCTTAGTTATAATCATCATATTTTATGACAAAAATATTTGATTTTATAAATGAACTCAAGAACAAGTTAAAAAAAAGTTTTAATATTAATTTTGGTATTTATTTTTAGCAGTATCTTTTTTACATTACTGAATTTATGTTGTAAAATATTTATATGTATTAAGATTACTCAATATCTTGAACCATTTATTGACTAAAAATTTACTAGTGTATTTCTACTTACAATATCATTATTTACGGGCAAATTTTGGTTGTCATGGTTCTTGCCCCTCTCAAGTTTATCCATTCATCAGCTGAAAAGCTTGGGTTCTATATGAAAGGCGGGAATGGTCGTTGACAGATGCAGCTTTTACATTGGCCAAACAACCGACGTAATTAAGAAGCAACAAACATTTTCTCTAGCTCTATAGGCTTGTTTAATGAATCTCAATTTTTGCTTCTTTATTCAGACAATGTATTTTTCCTACTTTGTGTTACTACTTACAGAGTCTTTTAAGCAACCAAAGTAAGAAAAATAGATGGAAGTAATAATCTTTGTAGACAAGTTTAGATATTTATTTCATTCGGCTGTTTGAAGGATTTACTGAATTGTATGGTGACTGGTTGACTCTGGTGAAAATCTGATACATTGTTGTATTAATCTGATATAAGGATTTCCTTGTATCATAAGCAAATTCTATCTGCTTAAGCTTCTGGAGATTAATAGTTTGTTGTTCATGGTGTATTATATATATATATATATGATGCATATGGCATGTCAATTTCAAGAAATTAATAATTAAATATTGTCATGATTACCCTCTAAAGACGAGCTATGTTTTGTAAGTTTGTAGAACTCTATGAAATTTCTTAAAATTTTCAGTTTGGTGGAGAGCATCCAACAAACTGTTCTCTTACATAAGACTCGCTTTTTCTCATCTAGTTTGCGTATCGTTAGGCTTATCCATTGCCGAATTGCTAAGACAAATCCTTGTATGAACCATATATAACTTTATTTGTAAAGAAAGTAAAAGACTTTATTAAAACAACTAGCTATATGCGTGCTTGCATGTGGTCAATGATTGGTGTACAAAAACATAAATAATTTCCACAGTTATACACTGAAAAGCTTTCAATCTATATAATACACACAAATGCTCAAGCAAAGAACTCATAATTCAGTAAAACTACTAATTATATCACGGGTAATAAGACTTATTTTTGAGAATTTTTTCAGTCTCACTTTGCTCCATAACTGCCACTCAAAGATTTCTACCCTCTTCTTTTCGTGTTTTCCATGCAAAGTTCCCCAGTAAGCGAGATATCTTGTACTTTTAAAGACGGGTAAACTCAGTGCTTTCAACAATTGGGCGGAACTCAATGCCTTCAACAATAGGGCGTATTTCCGAGCTGTGTAACTCTAGCAATTTATCTGTCTCAAAACGCGCCTCCACCTTTCCACTTTGTTTCTCATCATCAATATAGAACTCTCCCATTTCTATTTCCTTCCACCCATCCCCTCTACTAACTACCTTGAGTTTATATCTTGTACTCCTTTGCTCTGTGTGATCAACCTCTTCATCAAAGTCAGTTTCATCATCAACAACAAATCTAAGGGTGGCAGTTGCTGATTCAAGGGCGCGCTCACAAGAGAGGACATCGACATTTGATATATCAAAGATATCAACTATGTCAGAATTGTGTGATATTTTGGCAAATCTAAAAACTAGATATGCTCCATAAATGGTATTTGGTGATAGCCTCTGTTTTCCAATCTGGCCTCGGATATCAACCAACCCATTCAGACTGGCCACTTCTGAGAATCTGCAAATGTTAGAAGAAGTCTTTAGAGTCCGGATGTTGCAAATTCAAAAACAGAGGGGAAATCAAGTATTTTGGTCATATGAAGAAGAATGATGAAAGATTTCCTAGAACATTTGTGATTATGTAAATATTTGATTATGTGTTATTTTAGGTCTATAGAGTGATTCTTGGGCTAGGATAGAGATCTTAGATCTTTTATTAGGGAGATTAGATATCTTCTTTGTCTCCTAGAATACACCTATAAATACATGTACAGGAATACAAGAAAAGTATTCAGCCAAATGCATCTTTTATTCTGTTTTCAAAGAAAGACCTGGATTTACTGTAATGAACACATTCCGCGTGCCCAAAAAATCCAGTTCCAATAGCTCCAGTCATAAAACAGTTCTTGCCACTCCTTTTGTCCAGAGAAAAGCTCTGTTTAAGGTTCAAAATGAGTGTAATTAATGATTTCTAAGGTAATTATTACACAGAAATAGGTTTTTTTAAGTCAAAAGATGCAAATTTATAACCGATCAAATACATAGTTGAATGCAATTAGGGCAAATTGAAATCACAATTGAACTAGGTTTATTTATCATACCAGATCATGAGCTGAACTCCACACAATTTCGTTTTTATCCGGTGGAAGCAATGACTTCCAATCGGTGTGATTAATCATTAGATCTGAGTAATCAACAGGTAATTGAATTTTATTCGGTGGAAGCAATAACTTCCAATCGGTGTGATTAATCATTAGATCTGAGTAATCAACAGGTAATTGACTTTTATCACGAATTGAAGAATAACTCGAACTAAAAGTAGTATGATTAGAAGACGTTTCTTCGCCGTCGCTAATACTGCTAATTGTATCCATAGAAGAACACAACGCGATAGCTCTCAGCTCCTCTCTTCGCAAAACTGCTACGACTAACTTCTCCCAGTTGTCATAATTGTGAGACATCTTAATTAATCGAGAGATTTTCAGAAACAAAATTTGTTGATTTCTATCTGAAATTGAACAATCTCTATTGAGAAAATATTGATCTATACAGTTCAATTGTATTTATGGCTTTCTTTATGCAGAGTTGCCTTGTGAGACCGTGAAGATAAAAAAGGCTCTTTTTAACAACCTAGATTTGATGAAAGTCTTTTTTTAAGAGGTCTTTTTTAGATTAAGCTGTCTTCATGATATCAATTATGTTCTTTAAGTTTATATTTTAAGTTTAAAGGCTCTAAAACTTAAAAAAATTAGAATATCAAGGCAAATCGGAGTTTGAGTGCGAATATATAACTTTTGAAAACTCTTTTCAAACTCTTTCCCCATAGATAAAAGATTTGGTTCTTTTATACACAATATATTAACAATTAATGTCACAGTTTATAGGAACATATAAATAAAGTGCAGTAAGTAAAAAACACAAGATTTATAGTGGTTCGAATGTGGTGTAATCTCCCTAGTTCACTCTTCTTAGCAAGTTGAAGAAATCCGCTGAGTTCACTAAGCAGAGTGGCTTGGACGTTGATCTCTAAGTCAGTCCAATCATGACCAAATCACTAAACAGGTTAAGACCAGATCACTAAGTAAATCTACAAGGCCAAATCACTAAGCAGGCCGTAGGAAAACAATGATTTCCTATCGCAACACTAAGTTGTACAAAATAAAAAGTGTTTGTTCCTAAAAACTACTTCAACTTCGAAGTTGTTTTTCCTCTAGAGAACATTTATCAATATAGGCTCACATCTTTCTTGTTGTTCTCACCCTTTTCTTGAGTGGTGAAGACATATTGATACTAGGATAAGGAAGGTGTTCGTTGAAGAAGACATTCCAATTTTACCCCTAGTAGTCTCCTCAAAACGGCTCCCTGCATAAAAATTGAAGTTATAGACCTATCACATGACTTGAACTTGCAAATTTTGGAGTCAGAATATGAAATTCTTAATTTTTAAGTGTCACTCGATAAATAATATTTTTAGCTAAAATTAATTTTTTCGACTAGATTGGACATAAATTGGTGATTTTCGACAAAAAAAAAAAATAATTTCGGGTCAATAAGACATGAGTTGATGATTTCCGGCGATAATTAAAAAATTCGGCGATAAGGACTGGAATTGATGATGATGACACAATAAGTGACGTATATTGTCGAGGTACCACAGTAAATGGTCAATTTTGAAATGCAACCACTTTAGAGGGCCAAAAATAAAATTTTGTAATATTTTACATATTTTGCAAGGAAATTAACAAATATACCTCCACAATAAAATGTGAAAATGCCCTTATTCACTTAAAAAAATTGACAGTAATCCCCTTGTTAAAATTTAAATTTGTCAATAATCTATCTATTCACACAACCTATTGACTTAGGAAGGGTATTTCAAATAGGTACAGTAAGCTAATAAAATGTTGATACAAACATTTTTTTGCTAATAAAAGATAACATAAGGTCTTTTCCTAATAAAAATAAAACAAGGAGTTTGTTTGTTCAATTAGGCAAAGCAAAAAGGATGTCTTTGCATTTGGCTCAACTAACAATATAGTGTGTGGCTTAGTGTTTCAAGTCTGGTTTTAAAAGAGAGACAGTTCATACCGCTATATTAGTTGAGTTCATCATCCTTTAACTCATTTTAGATTTTTGATTAACTTGTTAAATACTTTTGAAACTTGTAAATAAGTTAGATATGTGCAAGTAAGTTTCACCATTTTATTAAAGAGAATTTCTCTGATTACTAGAGATTCCAACGTGTCTTTCAAAAGCTTGAAATAACTTTATTCATTGGTTACTCATATATAATTCTGTTACCAAATACAAATAAAAAAATGAAACAATGCCCATTCACAAAAATATATCTAGCTATCAATTTCTAAGCAAGGTTAATAGAAAGAAATGTGGCCAAAACTGAATAAATAAATACATTATTGATCATTTGAATTAACATCTGGGGTGGTGGCGCAGTTGGCTAGCGCGTAGGTCTCATAGCTATGTTGAGTGATCCTGAGGTCGAGAGTTCGAGCCTCTCTCACCCCATTATTGTTTTTTAATTTTTTTCCAGTACTAATGCAACATTGCAACTCAATGCACTGGCCATGAATTAGAATGATTAGAAGTTATTTTTTTAGAAGATTAGGGGGCATTTAATCAATACCATCCTTTGCTTTGTCATTAGATTTTCTGAAAACAAATCAAACCTTTCATTTTCAAATACTCCTATAAGTTTTTACTAATCTGCAGCACCTTGTTATTGGTTTAGAAGAGTGGGTAGAGTGGTAATATAGTTCTTGTCTTCTTGACCTATCCGGGCCAACTCAACCTAATTTTAAATTTCATTGGGTTAAGTTTAGATTAAAAATATTGTGACTCAAAACTGAGTTTGACAAGTGAAAAATCAGCCAAGTAAATAAAAGCACTTAATAAAGTTAAAATTAGTTTAGTTGAACATGCCTTTTCATATCTTCTTGAACAAAATATTGACACGACCTATCTTGACCCTGCTCCATCCACCTAATTGCAGCCATTATTTACATAGCTTCCCTCAAACAAATATTATTTTAATTAGGGTTGAAAATCAAACATCATTATTTGATAGTTGACTAAAGTACATTCAATAAAAGTTTGTAGGGGCTTAGTTTGTTACACATAGACACACTTAAACATCATTTCTTTTGGTAATTTTTGAAGCTTGATTCAAGCTCGTAAGCGAAGAAATTTATAGTTTTCTTGTCAATTAGCTCAACAATTAAAAAAAAACCGACACTGTTATGACTAGTTCACACCTCTAGTTCTAATCACTATATCGGAATGAAGACTATGAAGTGATCTTACAAAAAAGACATGGAAACCTTGAAAGTTTATACATAATTTCCACCAAACCTATCACGAATATGATCCATTACACAATTCAATCTTCTTCTTTCAAAAAATTACAAGATTTGATCTTATGAGCAAGTAGATGAGGAATAAAAGGAGGAAGCTAGCTAATCCCATTCAATCCCCCCAAGGGTGGTACACCCCACTCCCTCCCAAATTTCCTTAGAGCCAACATTTTCATGGTCAACACCTTCCATATTTTCATCCCACCAACCGCCTCCGTTCTTATCTGTTAAAAGTAAATGAAAGAGATTAAGATTCTTTTTATTAGTAACCGAAATTAGGAAGATGAATTTGATTACAATAGGTTTCATAAATGCTATACTAGAAGTACAATCTGACTTACAATGATTGAAGAGAGGTTTAGGTTCCTCTTTCCTAGCAAAGTTCCTTCTTTTTGTACTATTTAATGGCTTTGAATCATCTCCAAGAACTGCCAACACCTTACGAGCAGATGGCTTATGCTCGTGACCTTAAATTTCAATTGTAAGAAGGTTTTAGTGCTATTATCGAAGAATACTTTCCGGTTCTAACTATGAAACACTTATGGAATAACTTCAAGTTAAATACAAGCAAAGAGCTATAAGTTGGAGGGTTGATTGTAGTTAAAGTTTACAAACCTTCAAACTGATTTTTCCTCTTTCTCGGTTGCTGCAATTCAGTCATAGAAGAACTCTCAGTCTCATTGCTAGCATGAAAATTTGTATGATCTTTTTCACTCTTTTCGACATTCTTGAACAAGTGGAAAACACTATCAAGAGAAACATTTGGCTCTCCTTCTCCTCCTTTGTTTTTACCTATTTTTTCTACTGGGAAGTTATTCAAATCTTCACCATGTACAGGTGATGAAAAAGCTACCTTTTTCCCCTGCCACAACCAAATATATTGAGCTTATTCTTTCTATCTCATCGGACATTACAATGTGCAAATCAATACCTAATTTCACCATAGTTCAATTTTTTAAATGTAAAATCTATAATGCAAGTTATTGATCATCTAATAACAACATCACAAAGAATTATGACTCTTCTAACCAAATTAAATACATCATAATTTTTTTTTAAAAAAGTGCTTCATTTTTTTGGCTTAATCCTTTTATATGCACTGTTTAATAGGCACCTCCCTCAACAAGGATTGGAACACGAGTTGCCACATTGCTAAGAATGAAATTTTCACTTCATTTTATTAAGAAACAAATTCCACAAGAAGCCTAATTTTGCTCATTTACACACATACCATCTTCATTAATTGGAAGAAAAAAATATGAACCCTCAAATGGGGAAGTATAATACCGGAACTGATGTGGGTAGGACAGGATTCTTGTGCAACTTCCGGTTAAGAAAATCAGATAGCGAAAGATGGGAACCCTTTTTAGTTGGATCTTTGATTTCAACATTCTTGTGACAATCACTCGACCTGCAAAAAAGAAACAAAAAACAGAGAAAATCTTTTATACCCAGAAATTGTAAAGAACAAATTAAAAATTGGGCATTTGATTTCTGAACTGATTTGAAGCGCGGAAGAGGAATGTGGAAGTGATGGAACGTTGTCCCGCTGCCCTAATTGGACCCTGATTCGATTTCATATCTCTCTATGTCTTCAATTGTTATGTAATTTCGCTAATTCGCTTATTGTTTCTTTCTGTCTTAGGAATTTTAATTTTGGCGCCAAATTTAGATAAAGAGGCGCCAGAAACGTTGAGATAAAATTTTAGTAGGTTTCATTTTAAATGGGAAATGTTTTCTTTACTTTACACGCCTGTGGGCTACACGGTTCCTTTAAATTAACCCATAAATTTAGAATAAATATTTTTTCTTCATCCATTTTTTTTCCCCAAGGATATTTAGATTTGAGGGAATTGCATTTTTCATATCAAACTTTCACCTACTTTGTACATTTGGTATCGTACTTTCTATAAAAACACATCTAATGTCATGATTTCACCCCTAGACATATTTCCTTTTTTCGTCAATTTTCTTGACAAAAACCACTGTTAAGTCACCAAAATGGCAAGCTTATGTGTCTTATATCATATCTGAAAATTATTATTTCATGATTCTTTGTAGATTATGACATATGATTTAATTTTGATTAATATCCCAAAACTTTGTTTATTTTTTGCAGATTGTTTATTACGTTTGATTAACTAAGACTTGTACCGTTAGAAAGCTATCGTCAAGAGCTTCCCATTCATATAAAGAACATGAAATTTGACCTGGTAACGAAGGAGTTATGGCAGTTTCAATTAGTTGATGAGTTATGCCAATTAATATATATATATATATATATATATATATATATATATATAAATTATGAGTTTATATACCTTGAATTTGAACGATAAATTCGATAAAATCTTAGGGAAAATACACACAAAATCTATTCTCTCAAATACAATGGTTAAGGGTAATGAATATTTTCTTACCACCACCAAATCCTAATCCACTTCTACTGCGTAATCGTATGATTCTCAATAATTATAGGACAATCTAGCATAGTTAAATCATCTTTCCAAGCCGACTCGTTTGGACTAGACCCGATCTCGTTTCAAATGTTAAACAGAGCGGGACAATGTGCAGATTTACCTAGTGAGCATCCACAAGCACATAATTCTATATATTTAAATAAGGGTATATTAGTCCACGAGAAAACATAAAAAAATGTAAATTTTTCGTACTTTTACATAAAGCACTATATAAAGAATATCACATATCTTGAACTAAACAAGAATTTTCCAATTAAAAAAAAAAAAGGAACTTTATCTAGAAGGCTAAGACCTAACAAGATAACCAAATAAATTATTAGTGACCAAAAAAGAAAAGGCAAAATTTCAGAACACAAATGCTCTCTCTCTTGGAGAAAACTTAGCTCACTGTTTATCAAGTATACTTCATCAATTCACGTATGAATCACCACCAACCTCCAATCTTATTGGAAGAAAGAACTACAAAGAAGATAAGAACACACGGAATGTCTCAAGAATCGGTTCCCATGGATAGTGGACTGGACAAAGGGTTTTCTGAAGGTGATACTCCGATGTTGGAGAAACCCACATTCAGACAGAAGCTTATTGGGGATAGAGGCCCTAGGAGGGCTGTCAAATTTGAGGAAAGCACCATGTCCGACCTTGATAAGATACGAGTGGTGGAAGCTACGGAAGAATGTCCATATCCGAAAATTCTGATTGAAGAGGACCTACTGGAAAGTCTCCGAAAACCGTGGCAAGAATCAATAATTCTGAAAATTATGGGGAAATCATGGAATTTCAACTGGTTAGTTTCAAAACTGGACTCGATGTGGAAATTGGGAGGAGACTTTGAGCTTCTTGACCTTGGTTCTAATTGTTATATTCTAAGGATAGATGACCAAGTGAAAAGGGAGTTTATTCTCACCGAGGGACCGTGGATGGTGGCTGGACACTTTGTGGTGGTGAGAAAATGGATACCTAATTTTCAGGCATCAACTGACCGAATCACAACAGCCATTACGTGGGTTCGAATTCCGGAGTTAGGATCCGAGTACTATAAGGAGCCAATAGTTTTTTCGATCGCGAGGAGTATTGGTCAACCGATCAAAATAGACCACGACACATATTGGGCAACGAGGGGGAAATACGCAAGGATGTGTGTGGAAGTAGACATTGAGAAACCTTTACAGAGGGCGGTGGAAATCGGAGGGAAAATATATCCTATCCAATATGAGAATTTTCCGGTGTTATGCTTTGATTGTGGCCGTGTGGGACACAGAAGGGCGGAGTGTCCGAAAAACTCAAGGAACTCCGGCGAAAATTTGAAGGAGAAAGATGAGCAGGTTGTGGTGCAAAAATCAAGTGAACTCGGCTCCCAACCGAGTCAACTCGGGTCCAAACCGAGTCAGCTGGAAAAAATGGTTCGAACGGATACTTTTGGTGATTGGATGCAAGTCAAAAAAGACAAAAGAAAAAGCTCAAGGCTTCAGAGCAAGCTTAATTTAGATAAAACCTCTGTACACCAAAAAAATAGATTTGAGTCTCTTGCAAATAAAGGGAAAGAGACTGATGGGATGAATGGTACGGAGGAGACATACTTGGAGAACAAAAAAGTATTTGAGGTTGGTCAACATAGTAAGGTGGCTGGCAATAGGCGCGTGAATAAGAGTACGTGTGTTACAATTGATAGGGCTGCAAAGAAGATTGGGCCAAGAGAATTAAATGGTAAATTGGGCCCAATTAATAAGGGGGGAAAAAACTGGGTTGAGGCCCCAATACTGGGAGGGGAAGCTGGAAGAAAGAGCCAAAATATTAATGGGCCGCAAGGGGTTAGTAGGATAAACCAATCAGATAATTTGGCCCAATTTGTTAATCCAGGAGCTATTGGGTTTATATTTCAGGGGAGATCGGAACCGGGTAATGTAGAGAATGATAAATCAAATTATTTTAATAATTTCGGGCAGAAGAGCGATAACAACAAACTGAAAAATTCTCAAGAAAGCTCACAAAAGGGATTGCCATTTATTCCAACGGGCGATAATGAATTAATGAAAACACCCTCCGTTGTTCAATCTCTATTGCCGGATGGGGAGGGAGATTACCACATTGCCCCTGACGTGGAAAGTTCTCATTTCGACAAATTTTATGGTACAGAAGAGGGAAGAGGATGTCCGCCAAAGGAGGTTGACGGCATTAATATCGAACCAAATTTGGGAGAACTGGGTCAGGAGAGAAATTAGGATCCCGGTCCTCGAACATCACCTCGAAACTTTGCAAATGAAGGTCTTAACTTGGAATTGTCAAGGTGCGGGGAATGAGAAGTTTAGAACGAACTTCAGAGAATTGGTTAAGGTACATAATCCCGATATTATTTATTTACTTGAAACTAAAGTGTCAGATGAAAGAGCTAAAGTTTTATCGAGCAGCCTCGGTTACTCTGGGGTTTGTAGAGCTCCCACGGTGGGAAGAGGGGGTGGGATTTGGATGCTTTGGCATAGGGATGAGATTCGGGTTGAGATTTTGGGGGTGGATGCTTATGCAATTCACGCTATTATTGGTCCAAAATTTCAACAAGAATGGTTATGTTCGGGGATGTATGTGAACCCGAACCCAGTAGTACGTGAAGGGATTTGGAAGAAATTGGAAGATATGAGTACGGCGGTGAACTTGCCGTGGCTTCTAACCGGTGATTTTAATGAGGTTCTGTCGGCACAAGAAAAAAGAGGAGGACGGGTTCCCGGCTTGGGGAGATGTTCTAGGTTCAAGGAAATGATGGATGTGTGTGGTCTACTTGACTTGGGATATAGGGGTCCGAAGTTTACTTGGACCAATACAAGGGAGGGGTTGGCTCGTATTAGAGAAAGAATTGATAGAACTATTGTTAATACGTCTTGGCAAGCATTGTTTCCGGATAGCTTAGTTCTTCATCTCCCTAGAACTCACTCGGATCACCATCCATTACTCACTCTTTGTAATGGATTAGAAAAATCTAGTTCGGTTAAACCATTCCGGTTTGAACTTGCGTGGATCACTAGTCCCCAATGTAGGGGCATTATTGATGAGGTTTGGCGGAGATCGGAATTTAATGTAGTGGATGCAATTAATGAGCTGCCGGCTGTTCTTAAAGAATGGAATCACAAAACATTTGGAAATATTTTTGCTAGGAAGCGGAACCTTCTCGCAAGACTTAATGGGATCCAAAAAAGTCTTAGTGTGAAGGAGAATCACAATTTGATCGGGTTGGAGAACGAACTTATTGCGGAATATAATGAGGTGCTCGCCCAAGAAGAATTACTTTGGTTCCAAAAGTCGAGGGTGAAATGGCTTGAATTTGGAGATAGAAACACCAGATTTTACCATTTGACTACGCTTTGCCGGAGAAGGAAAAGCAAAATATTAGCTCTAAAAATTGACGGGGAATGGCAAACGGATGCGGGGACGTTAAAGCAACATGTCCACGGGTTCTTTGAAAATCTTTTCCGCCAGGTTGAGTGCAAAGGGAACTTGGAACTTCATAGGAGCCCGCTCCAAGAGGAGATCCATCCGTTGGATATCGGAATTCTTTCAAGACCGGTGTCTAGGAAAGAAATCAAAGAGGTGGTGTTCAGCCTCGGTCCATACAAAGCCCCGGGACCCGATGGATTCCAAGCCTTTTTCTACCAATCTTATTGGCATACGGTGGGAGATTCAGTCTGTGAACTTGTGAAAGAGGCCTTCGGCCAAGGGAAATTTAATGAGGAGTTGGGGAATTCTTTTCTTTGCCTCATTCCAAAGGAGACTAGTCCAGATTTGATTACTAAATTCAGACCGATTGCTCTATGCAATGTTCTCTACAAGATCATTACAAAAACGATTGCGCAGAGATTGAAACCACTTATGTCTAAGCTTGTGAGCCCACTTCAGAGTAGTTTCATCCCGGGACGTGGGACCCAAGATAATATTCTCATGATCCAAGAGCTCTTACACAGTCTGAGAAGAAGAAAGAAGAATAAAGTGGGGAGCATGGTGATTAAATTGGATTTAGAGAAGGCATATGATCGGGTCAGTTGGAAATTTCTGGAGCAAACACTACATTTCTTTGGTTTTCCTACGGAATTAGTTAATCTCATTCTTTTTTGTGTTAAGTGTTCCAAGCCTCGAATACTTTGGAATGGGGAGCCCTTAGAGGCTATTAAACCGACTTGTGGATTAAGGCAAGGAGATCCACTTTCACCATACTTGTTTGTTTTATGTATGGAGAGATTATCTTATTTGATTAGTGAGATGGTGGTGAGGAAGAAATGGAAGCCGTTAAGCACGTGTAGGGGGGGACCGAATATTTCTCACTTGTTCTTTGCCGATGACCTCATGTTAATGGCAAAGGCTACTACAAAAAATGCGAGGTGCATAAGAAGGGTTCTTAATACTTTTTGTGACTCATCAGGATTAAAGATTAGCTATCACAAATCCAAAGTTTTCTTTGCGAGTGGTGGAGACGGTCGTACGAATCGCGAGGTAGCTTCTATTCTTAACATTGGTCGTACTAACAATCTTGGGAGATATTTGGGGGTTCCGATTATTCATGAGAGGGTGTCTCCGAGGACGTTTAGGGATACGATTGATCGGGTTGCGAATCGTCTATCGGCTTGGAAAGCTAAACTCCTCTCTTTAGCCGGTCGTACAACCCTCATCCATTCGGTTACTTCGGCTATTCCGAATCATGTAATGCAATCGAATTGGCTACCGAGCTCTACTTGTGAGCAACTTGACCGTTTGAATCGTAACTTTCTTTGGTCTTCCGATGCTTCACAAAGAAAACTTCACCTTGTGGGGTGGCATAAAGTGACGAAAACTAAAAGAGAAGGGGGGTTGGGTATTAGACCGGCTCGAAAGGCTAATATTGCTCTACTTGCTAAGGTGGGATGGAAGACTTTGATTGGTGAAAACGGGCTCTGGGGAGATACTTTTCGAAGTAAATATCTTAAGAAGACGGATCTCCTTGGGTACAAAATTAAAGGTAGTGACTCCGCTACTTGGAAAGGGGTGGTACGGAGTCTCAAAGAAGTTGAATCTTGCATTGGTTGGAGGTTAGGAGATGGTAAGTCAATATCTCTTTGGAGTGATTGTTGGGTGGGCTCATGTTCTTTGAGGGCTCGGATGGAAGGGGAAATTCTTGAGGATGAGAGAAATTTGAAAGTTGCTAACATTATAAATGAGGGGGGTTATTGGGACAAAACTAAGTTGGGTACGGGTTTTTCGGCAGAAATTTGGAAAGAAATTTGCGGAATTCCTCTTCCTTTGGAATTAAATCAACAAGATAAGCGTATTTGGAAAGGTACCCCAAACGGCAAATTCTCCTGTAAATCTGCCTATAAAGGCCTGATTCGGAAGGAAGAGAGGAAGACGGATGAGTGGTGCTGGATTTGGAAAATGAAATGTTCGGAGAGGATTCGCCTTTTCATTTGGACTTGTATGCATAATAGTTTGGCAACCAATAATATGAGGTATGAACGTATGATTGCAGATTCTAACATCTGCCTTCGGTGCAACAATGGACCGGAAACCATTGTCCACGCTCTCCGGGATTGCTCATTTGCACGGGAGGTTTGGGAATTTGCGATTACACCGACTCAATTTTTGGAATTCAGCCAAGTTTGTCCCGACTCTTGGATTAAAGAAAACATCACGAGAGCAAAGTTTACAAACATTTTATTACCGGAGGTCCCTTGGTGTATTATGTTTGTCGCTTTACTTTGGTGTATTTGGAAAACGAGAAATAAAGAAGTGTTTCAACACGCTCGAGAGCCGATGAAAGTGGTGATTTTTGCAGCAAAAAGATTAGCTGGGGAACTTGTGCTTATTAATAATAGACAGGGAGGTACGGGAAAAAGGACTACTAAACATACCCGATGGATTAAACCGGAGAATGGATGGGTCAAGATCAACACGGATGGCAGCGTTTTCGTGGAGAAAAAGTGTGCGGCTGCTGGAGGGTTGATTAGGGATGAACGTGGGGGTTGGATTACGGGTTTTGCTAAACCACTTGGAGATGTTTCAATTACAGTGGCAGAACTCTTGGCAGCTAGAGAAGGTTTGGTGCTAGCTTGGGAGAGACGGTTTCAAAAGGTGATTCTTGAAACTGATTCAGAGGTGGTCCTTCATCTTATTCGGGAGGTTGATACCGAATGCCACCCGCTTGGGAGAATTATCGAAGATTGCAGAACCTTGTTGAGAAAGCCGTGGGATTGCCGGATTGGTCACACACTTAGAGATGGTAATAAATGTGCCGATGCCTTGGCACGTTTAGGCCATAGTGGGCAGAGAACTTGGGATGAAATGCCTGGAGATATTTTGGCTCTAATTGAAGAAGATGCAATGTAGTTGTGTTGTTTGACTTTTTGTACCAAAAAAAAATTATTAGTGACCTTGAAAATCGTACAATATTACACTCAACAAGTAAAAGTCAGTGCAAAAATAATCCATGTTTATGTGAAAACTCGAGAGAACAACATAGCCTACTCATAACATATCCAAGTTACTACGAAAATTATCATGCCATTTACAATTACTTTAATATTACTAGGTATATGACTATGTCCCAAACATTGCCGATTCTAATTTCTAGCATCAATAAAATGAAGTTATATGACTTTGTAATCATCATTGGATGCATCATAACCAAATCCATTTAGCACATAAGGTAAATCAGTACCAGAATATTCTTGTAGATGGATTCCAAAGTTTAACAGTTTGGTATAATTAAAGCTAAACAAACCAACCCATTACAAGAACCTATGCGAAAATATAATAAATCCATTTTGAAGAAGAACTAACTAGATTCGGAGTGAGAGATTTTTTTTTTTATTTATAAAAAAATAATTGTTTATCTCCCTAATTTAGGTTTAAATGTATGTATGTTTTATCAAATATATAAATATAAATATTTTGCTTACATATGTATGGAAACAAATACTTTATATATTATGAATAAATTATGCAGAATTTTATTATAATATTTCATATAAAAAATGAAAATCTTATTAATAGTTATACTAACAATTTAATTAATATATTTTATAAATATATCAAAAAAAATGTTAATATAATAGTTTATAATATATAAAATCTTATTTATATATTTAGTAAAAGAATATATATTATTATATTCTATAATTTTTTTTTAATAATCTATATCTATATATATACTATCTATATCTATACTAATCTATATCTATATCTATATCTATTCTATTCTATACTATATACTATATACTATATACTATATTACTATATATATTATTATTTATTATTATTACTAAAAGTGTGAATAATTTAAGTTTTTTTCTTTTTTTGTGAAGACAAAAATGCCCTTATTCAAGTTGTAAAGTATATTGATAAAATATAATTAGACATGCATTTTCCTTAATTTTTCTCATCAAAAATTTGGTAGGAAAATATTTTAAGAAAATTTGTAACTTCCTTTCCTCCTAACCAAGCACCATGAATATGGAAGAAAAACAAAGGTATATTCAAATTAGACATGAAGTCTTATTATAGTTATTTCCTACATTAACTCGATGAAAAATAGGAAAAACAATGGACAATAGGTTATAATTGATCAAGAACGAGTAAATCAGTGAAAACTATAAAACCAATAAAAATCGATGAAAATTGAATTTAACTAATTAATATAATAAGTGAAATAGCTTAGATCGGTAAAGAAATATCTTTCAAATGATAAGGTAAGTGAAATAATTTGAGATATACTTAAAAGTAATTGAAGATGTATAATTATTTGATATGAAAAATTCGATAAATACATGTGAAATCTATGAAAATTCAAGTGAAATTCGCGGAAAAAATGGATGACATCGGTGAAACGATGAAGTTACATAAAAATATGATTAAATATGTGAAAAACGGGTAAAATCGGTGAAAACATGTGAAAATTGGTTAAACTGGTAAAAATGAGTGAAATCAATAAAAAGAAAAAAGTTCAACCAACAAATACAAAGTCAAACCATTAGAAAAATGTTTTAAACTTAAAAAAACTAAAGAAATCGATGAAAATACCCATGATGAAGTTAATAAATTGAATAGTAGTCATTAATATGTGCTATTTTATGACATAATGAAGTTAATTTTACTCTGATTTACAACAAAATACCAGTGAAATTAAATAGACACGTACAACGGATGTGCACTTTAAATTGGTGAAAAAAATTGTATGTGAAATCTTAAATACATTTGAAATTGATAAAAAAAAATTGGGTAAAATTTGTGAAAAATGGATGAAAATGGGTAAAATCGGTTAAAATAAAGGTAAAGTTGGTGAAAATATGTGAAATCGATGAAAATTAATTCGAATGGAATTTCTAAGAAAAATGATGAAACCAGTTAAATCCAATAAAATTGGGTAAAGCCGGTGAAAAAGGGTAAAATCGGTCAAAAACTAAAGTTGGTAAGAACATATTTAATCAATGAAAAATTCAGGTGAATAACGTATGAAATTAGTGAAAAAACATGAAAAATAGGTAAAAACGGGTTAAAATGGTAATAACGAGTGAAATTAGTTAAAAAAGAGTAAAACTGGTGAAATCGGTAGAAAAATGGTTTAAACTGAAGAAAAAAACAAAAGAAATCGACCAAAAATGAGAAAACAATGAAAAATATTATAACCGATAAAGAAAAAGGGATAAATCACTAAAAAAAATGAATAGGTGAAAAAACTTTAAACAATGAGAACATATGAATTGATGGAAGTTTGGGTGAAATTTGTAAAGAAACAGATAAAATCAGCCAAAAAAATTTCGGTGAAAACATGTTTAATCAATGAAAAATTTAGGTGAATAACATGTGAAATCGGTGAAATAGGTGAAAACGAGTTAAACTTTAACCGACAAAAACAAGGTGAAATCGAAACAAAATGGTTTAAATTGGAAAAAAGATCGACGAAAAATGGGAAAACGATAAAAAAAATATTATAATCGATTAAAAAGCGGAAAAATCGATAAAAGAATTAAACAACGAAAACATATGAATCGAGTGAAAACATATGAATCGATGAAACTTCGGGTGAAATTGGTAAACACTGGTGAAGTTGGTGAAAAAACTGGTGAAACCAGTAAGAAAAAATGCTCGTGAAATCGATGAAAGTTCGGGTGAAATTTATGAAGAAACGGATGAAACATGTGTCATCGGTGAATAACGGATAAACTTGACATGAAAACTACTATGATGGAATAAACTAAATAATGTTCTTATGATCTTATTTTAGAACCAATTTTATAAGATGTAATGACTAAATCAATCATCATTTTATATTTTATTACAATTATTCAAAGCCATCATTTTTTTTATAAACTAATAATAATTAATAAAGATAAATTTCATAAAAAATAAATTGATCAGTCATAAATATATAATATTCTATTACATAAAAATGGCTAATTTTACTTTAATTTACGAAAAATACCCATGAAATTAAAATTAGACACGTACAACGTACGTGCACTTTTCTAGTATATTGAAAAACGTCAAAACAAACGTTCATGAAATCATAAGAGGATTTAGTGCAATAAAACTTAACATAATGAGATTTTGTGCAGGTTTTCCATAACACTGGAGAGTTTCACGAATTCTTGAATTGATTGAATTTCACTCTCACTAAGCACGAGTGTTGCACACACTCATAAAAAAAATTAACTGAATTGGACGGAAGGGGGACTCCTTAACAGAGTTGATCAAAATAGGAGGAGATTTTGTGCAATAAACTTAACACACAAGGATTTCATTAATGTTTTCCATAAGGTAGGGGGATTTCATGCATTTTACCTATTTTACATTGAATCTAAAGTTGTTCAATTCTATATATTACACTAAAATATAATTGGCCTAGTGGAAGGGACTAATTAGTATAAAGTATTGAACTCATGTTCGAATTCCTCTTGAAAAAAGTCCACACGTATCTGATGCTCCTCAAAAGAATTAAATAAAGACATGGATAACTCTTGAAAAATCAATTTATTTATTACCAAGAAGAATTAATGTCTTATAATTGACTTAGTCCTTATCTATAAATTAATGATTGACTAGTCAATCAATGATAATTAATTGCGTGGTGCTGTTCTCTTTTTCTTTCTTTTTTTGGTAATTGAGTAGTGCTGTTCTCTTTTTTCTTTCTTTTTTCTCATTTTTTTTTTTTTTTTTTTTTTTGTAATTGCGTGGTGCTGTTAGCGTTAGGTGAAGAAAGAGAAGGGCCTCCTTAATTATTTTCTCCACTAAGATAATGAGGCTACTTATGACTCAAATATAATAAATACTTGTTGGGTCAAGAAAAATCATGCCATTTACGAACTGTTGTGTCGTACTAGTACTTCTTGCTTCAATAAAATCTATTTGAGAGACCAAGTCATAGTTTTGTTTTGTTCTCATTTTCATTTTATGTTTTCGGTCAAATTGGTGCTGAGAAAGTATACAAAAAAATTCTGTGGATAAAAAGTTACTAGAGATGTGATTGCCTGGCTAGCTAACTGACTTGGCATATTTATTTACTATATTAAAGGAATAATTACTTATATACTCATTAAATTAGGTAAAATAAAAAATTCACCCCTTTCATGTTGAAAAAAAAATAAGATTTTTTTATTTAATTTTATTCCCCTCATTGTACCAACTTCACCGCTCACAACCAAGCCGCATGGACGTTTGCTTCGGGATGGTCGGGAAGGATCCCTTATGTTATCTCTTGTAATGTTTTCTATGATTGGGGTTTTCTCATCTGTAATTCTGTAGAACCTTTTGAATGATTTTGTTTGTTATTAATGCAATATTTATTTTTTATTTATCAAAAAAAAAAAAATTACTCTAAGATCTTATCTCATTGTGTACTGTATACTAAGACTAAATAAAATAGATTACATTTGCATGTTACACCATATCATCCAGACAACGAATTTGCAAAAGAATTCTTATCGTTTTAGTGATATTTGCCTTATCTTTTTAGTGAAACACTAGGGACCAATATAAAAAGTTTTCAGAATTTCACATATAATAGTCATCACCTACTCCATATATAAAAGCATGAAATATCTTATGAAAATTCACAGAACAAAGCAAATTTGACTAAACACTACACATGGATCCTTGCATCACTTTAATCCTCACCTCATTTCTAATCCTTTTATCCTTTTCAACTTCATATCAAATCCATGATTCATTTAAAAAATGTGTTGCTTTTCACTCCACCACTCTTTTCCCTTCTAATTCGACACTCTTCTACACTTCTAAAAATGCATCATCATACAACACAATTCTACAATCCACCATACAAAACCTCAGATTCTTATCCCCTTCCCTGCCAAAGCCTCTGCTTATTTTCACACCGATCTTCGAATCCCATGTCCAATCGAGCGTTATTTGCGCGAAAAAACTCGACATTCAACTTAGAATAAGAAGTGGTGGCCATGATTATGAAGGCATCTCGTACACTTCTGGATTTGGATCATCTCCACCGTTCATTCTCCTCGATCTTGGAAAACTTCGTGCTATCGATGTCAACATACCGGATAACTCCGCGTGGGTCCAGGCAGGGGCAACCATAGGCGAATTATATTACAGAATCGCAGAAAAAAGTCAAAATCATGGATTTCCGGCCGGCCTATGCACTAGCTTAGGCATAGGTGGACATATAACCGGGGGTGCATATGGGCCAATGATGAGGAAATTCGGCCTTGGTGCAGATAACGTGATTGATGCAATTATAGTCGATGCAAATGGAGAAATTCTCGATAGAAAAGCAATGGGGGAAGATTTGTTTTGGGCTATTAGAGGTGGAGGAGGAGGAAGTTTTGGGATCATATTATCATGGAAAGTTAAATTGGTTCAAGTTCCATCAATTGTGACAGTATTCACTGTTCCAAGAACATTAGAACAAGGTGCAACAAGAATCCTAGTAAAGTGGCAAGAAATCGCAGATAAGATCGATGAAAATCTATTCATTAGAGTCCTCATACGACCAGTAAACGGCACAAAAACGGGCATGAGGACAGTACAAACATCCTACAATGCTTTGTTTCTTGGTAGATCTGATAATCTTTTACAAATAATGAAACAAGAGTTTCCTGAAATGGGATTGACAAAAAATGACTGTCTTGAAATGAGTTGGATTGAGTCTATGGTGATTATCGGTAGATATCCGAGAAATACCCCACCTGAGGTTCTGCTTCAAGGGACTAATCCATTCAAGAGAAACTTCAAGGCAAAATCAGATTTTGTAAAAGAACCAATTCAAGAATCTGGGCTTGAAGGATTATGGAAAAGGCTTTTGGAAGAGGAATCACCCCTTTTGATATGGAATCCATATGGTGGGATGATGAGCAAAATTTCGGAGTCCGAAACTCCATTTCCATACAGAAAAGGTGTCATTTTTATGGCACAATACTTAATATATTGGGAAAGTGAAGAGAAATCAGTGAGTAGACATTATGAATGGATGAGACAGCTTTATGTATACATGGCTCCTTATGTTTCAAAGTTTCCTAGAGGAGCTTATGTAAATTACAGGGATTTGGAGTTGGGAATGAACATGAAACCTGCAGGAAATAACACAAGTGTTAGTGCAAGTAAATGGGGCATCAAGTATTTCAATAGAAACTTCAAGAGGCTTGTGTCAGTGAAATCCAGGGTAGATCCTGATGATTTTTTCTGGCATGAACAAAGTATACCCCTTGAAGATTATAAGAAGAATATTAGTGGACTCTTTTGAAAAAAAAAAATCATTTTTATTTCTGCCATCTCTTATATTCCACATAAATACTTTCATCTTTATCGCTTAATATAATAAAGTTCATGAATTGACGATAGACGTGTATAAATACACTTTCATTATGATGAGTATTTCTTGTTATGGTAAACTTGCATGGAACTCCCCCGCCTCAGTAATGTTTATTGCATAGAATTCCTCGTGTGAGTGTGCAGAGAATTTAATAACATGAAAGGGATCTGTGCAATAAACATAAACATAGGAGAGTTTAGTGAAGGTTTCACGTGGCACATGAGGAGATTGTGCATTTAACAATCAATTTGGAACTGTCAATTTTGTAACAATTTAATGATATGCTACATGAAAAATATCATATGCAGAAAAGCAGAAGATTCAGAACCAGGGACACAACATGGATAAAAAAACTCACTTGTGATGTCTTAAGAATTACGTTATAACTAAAATTTATTTTATGATATGATTGTTTTGAATCCAAATTATTATTATGAATCTCATATATAAATAAATTCATATTTCGACTAGATTTTAAAGAGACTTTTTGGAATTGTCTGCCCCTGTCTGAGCTCAAACAAACTGGGCCAAATCTCATTTGGGATTGGGTTTGGGCAGGTATAGGCCCAATAATCAGGTTTTGAGTCAGATGGAGACATGTCCAAACCTATTTAAGGCCTACAAAGTTATTGATTTGATCTATGACACTTATGATTAACACCTATAGTGTTATAGATTTTACATGCTACCCAGCCCCATGTAGCGGTCGGGTCCCCAATCGACATGTCGAGAAAGCTTCTACTACGCTATGGGCTGACTTACTCTAGGTACACAGAAAGATCAAGCTAGCCCTTGAAAGCAACCCACTTTGGAGTCACCCGGAATAGAGTAAGGCTTTTCCCCTGGCTGATGAAATACATCCTCATAATACCCCTCATGCCTAAAAGGTTAGTTCAAAGGGCTTTAATAGGGAAATGCACAAGCTTCTTGTCGTCTCAAATGCGGTAAAAAAACCCATTTTTTCTAGCGTAGCCATATACTTTTCTCCCCCAAACCTCAACAATCGAACCTCAATTTAAATCATATTTCAAACTTTCAAATCCACCAACTATCATTTTATTAATATTTTACCTTTTCATTATTTTATTGAAACCATTATCCAAATCGAATTTCAAAGGTTTCGCAAAACTCTAAAATCAATTTCCGAGATCAAATGGAATGGAAAACAACCAAACCTTTCCCATAATAGCTGAAAATCCGATAGGTTCTGGATTTTAGTGTGGATGATAAAGAAATTCAAGTTGAATATGGTCATATCCAGCACAAATACTAATTGGTAACAGAATACTATATCATCACATTCAGAATATTATTGAACAACAAATCAACAACTAACCACAATAAATATTATTAAACAGTCAACAACTCGACTAATTAAGATTACCAAAGGTTTCTTCATTCCCTTTTCTAATATCTATCTCCGAGGAACAAGGTCGAGATCAGGGGAAATAAGGCTTTCACTATACGTCGTAGCTTCAACTTCAACATAGTCAGTTAACCGATGAACTTCATGATACTGTGATTCTTTATACATTATGAAATCCGGACCAAGGTTTATTATAACCCCTCCGTTCTCTGAAACAAACAACGGTTTAGGACTAAACTGACTATCATGCCGAGCACAAAAATAATACGGAACACAAACTAATTTAGTCCAAGATTCCACGACACCATACTCTTTCATCACCCAAACATCCATATAAGTATCGTAGTCGCAAAACACACAAAGACGTTCTCCAGAAACCCCCAATGTTATCTTCATGCCAAGAATTAAAATTCTTGGGAGTGTCATTTTTACAAAACTATCGTCTTTTACGTTCTGTGCGACTATAACCCGATCGCCAGGGTCATAATTGTTACAAACTTTCCAATGGATGGCACCATTCAAAAAAACACCTGAATCATCAGATATTTCACCACCAGGCCAACTTATAATTCTCCATGAATTTGTTCTTAAACTATAAATCTTAACTTGGGTTTCGAAAACATTTCGATCTTGAGTAATCAAACTTGTTTCTACAACTTTATAATCATCCTTAAACTCGTCATAACCAAATCCATAATACATAGCATCGAATACTCTGCTATCAGAAATTGGTAACTTTCTCGATTTTCTAGTAGATGGATTCCACAAAATAACTGTACATGGATATAGAGCTACACAAACTAAACCATTACAAGAACCCACAATTCGTATATCGGGATCGCCCGATTGATTATTAAACGGCACCGTATCTGCAGTCGAACTTTCATCTGATTTAGGGTAAAGCCAACAAGTAGTAAACACACTAGAACTATAACGAGAGCCAAATATGAGTTTATTGTGGGTGTACATATTGTTGTTAGTTGTAATTTTGAGATGGGCTTTTATGAATTGAGGGCTAGAGATTAAAGAAAACCATGATTTCGAAACGCATTTGAATTTTAAGAGGGATTTTACCGGTAATCTCAGCAGTATTTCTCCGATGACTTCTTCAGGGAGATGAGGTAGAAGAATTGGATGTCCGGTCAGAAGAATCGGACGCTTAGTTGACTTCTGGGTCTCCATTTGATGAACAGAGTTGTGCGGAAGAGGATGGAAGTTTGTATTTTATGGCGGGAAAATCTCAAAACTAGTCCTTTAACTTTGGGGCTTTTCAATAATAGTCCTATAACTATACTGAATACACATTAAGTACTTTAACTTTCACTCAATTTCAATTTTAGTCCTATGCATAATAAATTTTGTACTCTAACTTTCATATGTTTCAATATTTGTCCTAAAATTACAAATTTTGCCCCCTTTCAATAAGTTTAGAGGACTAAATTTGAAGTTGCAGGATAGAAATTGTAACTTATTAAAATTTAGAGAGCAATATTTTTGAAACATATGAAAGTTAGAGTACAAAATTTATTTTTGAAATTTTACTTTTTATGGCTATTGCTTGAGAAGCGATGGGTTTGAAATTGGCTTAATCCCATGCACCATGGAAATAAGCTTATTTTTCACTTTGTTCCTTCAAAAAAATTTAATAGCAGATTGCACCTTATAAATAATATTTTTATTTCACTTTGTACCCTGGTTATTTTTCTTGTCATTTGACTCGCTGTAGGGAAGGTGTTTTAGTCCATTTTCGTTAAACATCACCCTTCATTGCTTTCCTCTATCTCTCAATAGTATAATAAATTAATTTTTCTCAAAAATTTTCCACCAAAATCAAGACAAACCCATTTACATTGATTATATGCACTTCGTTTTTCTACAAAAATCACAGTTTAAGGGCTATATAACTTCAGTCTCACGTTTTCATCCAAAAACGATGACGATCTTGCTCTAAATTTCAAGTTCATCGAGTAAAAAATGAAACCTCATAAACTCTAACTGAAGAAAAAAATCACAATTTAAAGGCTTCTAACATCAGTCTCACGTTTTCAACTAAAAACTATGACGATCTTGCTATGATTTTCGAGTTCGTCGAGTAAAAAATGAAATCCCATAAAATATGACTTGTGTATTTGAGAGATTTAAAAAAGAACTATTATTTTTCAGGGTTATTTTTGGGATAACTTGTTAATTTAATTCTTAGTTGTACGTTTCACTCACGTGATGTTATTTTTGGAGGAAATGTATAGTGATATTTAACAGATTTTGACTTAAATACCCTCCCAACGACTAGTCAAATGGCCTGAAAAATGCCCACGACGAAAAGTGAAACGGAAACACCGTTTCCAAAGTGCAATCTATTACTAAGCCGTTTGAAATTATGGACAAATTCTATAAACATGTAGGAATACATTGACTGGATCTACCATCTAACCAAGAATTTCTAGTTATCATGTTGGGAGTATATACCCCATTCTTCAAGTCAAATGTTGGTGGTTTGCCGTTATTTTTAACGGAACACAATTTTTTTATTGTTTAATTAGCGACACCAATTATTTACATTTGTAAAATTTTATTGTTGTTGATCAACGTTATTTGATGTAGTGCTATCGTTGTATTTAATTTGTTTTTTGACAGTTTAACAATAAAATTGAAACGAATAAATATTTCACTGTATATTCTGTTATGAATTTGTATTAGAAGTAGCTATTTTTTCGTTGAAGTCATTAAGACGTTGTTGATTTGTCATCGTGAAAGTTAACAACATAATTTACTGCAAATAAATATTTTATAATTGGACATTCAATTACAAAATCGTTACAGGAACTCAGGAAGTAACTTTGTTTCTCATTTCAGAGTAATGTCATCATTTTAATTTGTTTTTGCGATAATTTAACGACCAAATTGTTACGCACTATTTGTTTCGTTACATTTTTCGTTGGTAATTTATTGGTCTTTTTGACGGAATATTACGTTATTTTGTTATGTCGTTGTTTGTTTACATTTTTGTTATTGAGAGTGAAATAATGATAAATTATTTTCTGTTGGAACTATTTCGTCGCTATGAATCATACACAATTACTACATTTTTTTTCTCGATATTTTGTTGGTAATTTATCGTTATTACCAAATGAATACTTCTTATTTGTATTTTGCTTGGTATTCTATTATAAATTCGTTGCTAAGTAAATTTTCGTTGTCCTACTAACTCCTATTTTTTACATGAATAAATAATACCTAGACATGTTCAAGGTAATATTTAGGTATGCACAGCACAACAACAGGTAATTGATGACATATGCTTTGAATAATACAAAGTGTATCAACTCTTACTAACTGTCCCTTCACTTCTAGATATGGACAGAGAAGTAGTAATACACTAAAGAAATGATCGATGAAGCCATTTCAAAATCCGACCAATTTCCATGCCATTTCAGTTTTTTTTTTTTGATGATAATTTCATGCCATTTCAGTTTCATTGTTAATGTAGAATTAACATGTCATTTTATATTGACAATTTGCTCTTTTATTTATTTCAAAATTATGTTTTATGTTGAAATCTTCCTTGGGTGACAGTTTATAGAGAACATTTCTTGAAATGATAATCAATGATAGATTACATTGATAAGATAATGTTTCTTGTTCTGATGTCGACATCTAATACAAGCACAACGAGCACAAATTGATAACTTTAATATGAAATACTTGCTTTTTTTTTTTTTAATTAAACTAGAAATTCCCAACACTCTTCGTCGTGTGCATGGAATTTTTTAAGCACAAAAAATAAGAATTCGTTTTGAGAATTGATCCAAAGAAAAAAATGAAAAGTAAATTTTGTTAATGATTATAATGAAAGAAGTGTAGAAATTAGAAAGCTATATAATTAGATAACTTTAAATGTTAAAAATAAAATAGGAAAATAAAAAAATATTGTAGCATGACATAGCTTCTCTTTTTATATAGTAGTATAAATAGATATATAGCATGTTCTTGAGTGTAATTTGAATAATTATATAACGAGTTCAAATTTTTTCTTAAGATTAGACAATTTGGCTTGAATTGCTTCATATATAAATATAATTGTGCCCATTCCTTTCATTATATTTTTTCTAGTTAGACTTATATAATTCAAATTTATATATAAAAAAAGACTTATATAATTCAAATATACCCTGCTCCAATAAGGGTGGTATTCCACCATATTCTTTTCATACTGGCTTCGAATTTCTCTGTTAATATTAAAAGTTCAGATTTATTTAATTTTTTTTTTTGATAAGCAAATATATTCAAATTCACAATATTAAATATACAAACTTGCTAAAATTATTTTGATTTGATGTATTTCAAATTCTTAACTAACCCTTTGTGATATATATTGTTTCTATCCTAAATAGTGAAATTGAAATTGATCTACAAATTATTTAAAAACAAAACAAATATATGTAGTAAATTACACTAAATATATAATTATGTAAAAGTGAAAAGATGTAGTTAACACTAGATAATCTATATTATATTATATTTATTATTATTTATTTATTTATATACGTATAAAAGTACGAGTTGACCAAGGAAATTTCTTCCCTTTTTTGTGAAGACTAATATACCACTATTTAAATTTTATTGTAATATTTAATTATATGGTTAAAAGGTAAAAGAAATGAATCATAGAAGTATAATTAAACAAGGAGTCTCTCCTACATCAACTTTATAATTATCCTTTAAAGTTTTACAACTTATCAAAATATTAATGGTAAAAAAAAAACTTAAAAAGATTATTACTCTATATTTCTTCAAAAAATTCTTATATCAATTATTAAAGAACCTCAAAAAAAATTATGCTTCATTCGTGCTACATGAATAAAAAAAGATATTATTTATTTAACTAAAAATTGTATAATTGGCTTAAGCCAAAAAAAGTCAAAACATAGAAATTATTTAAACCAGCAAAAACATGTAAAATTCGATATAAAAATATATGATAAAAAATGATAAAATCAACGGAAAAATGGATTAAATAGAAAGATAAGCGAATTAAAGAAAAAAAATGGTGCAATTGAAAAAATAACAAGGTTAATCGGCAAAAAAATGGGTAAAACCAGTAAAAAAAATGAGTGACATCGGCTAAACACGGATAACAAAAAAAAAAAGGGATCAAATCGATAAAAGAACAAGAACAAAAAATTGAGTTAATTGGCAAAAAAAAAAGTTAAAATATGTGAGAAAATAGGTTAAATAGGTAAAATCGGACTAAATTAGGTTAAACCGAAGAGAATGAGTGAATTAGGTTAAACTAGAGGGAGCGGATGAATTGATTAACAAATGGGATAAACCACAAAAAATGAGTGAAATCAATAAAAGAACAAGTTAAAATAAGAAAAAAGAAATGATAAACGCAGTGTAAAAACAGGTAAAATAGATATTTCTTTCGAAAGTTCTTAAGAAATTATCACTTATTAAAGAATCTAAAAACAAAATGCCACCTTCAGGCTATATGGAAAAAAAATACTACTTAGTTAATTGAAAAACTTATAATTGGCTTAAGCCAAAAGAAGTCAAAACACAGAATTGTTAAAATTGGTGAAACTAAATTCTATTAAAATTATAGTATAATAAAATATGGTAAATCAATGAAAAAATGGGTTAGATAGAAGAAAAACGAGTTACAACAAAAAAAATGATACAATTGATAAAATAACTAGGTAAGTCGGCAAAAAAAGGTAACTAGTAAAAAATGAATGATATTGGCTAAACATGGATAACGAAAGAGGGGGGGGGGGGGGGGGTCCAAATTGATAAAATAACAAAAACAAAAAATGAGTTAAATTGGAAAAAATTGTGAAATAGGTGAGATAATGGGTTGAATCAGGCAATCAACATAAGGATATGTAAAATCGACTAAAATTGGGTTAAACCGGAGAGAATGGTGAATTGATTAACAAATGGGATAAAACACAAAAACGGGTGAAATCGATCAAAGATAAGAGTTAAAATAACAAAAAAGAAATGGTAAACCCAATGTTAAAGTGGGTGCAATCGATATTTAATTGGACAATTCTTAAGAAAAACCAATTATTAAGAACCTCAAAAAAAAAAAAAAAAAAAACACATTTGTTCTATATTAATAAAACGAAGTATTGTTTAGTTAATAAAGAACTTATAATTGGACTAAAGTCAAAACATATAAATGGTTAAAACTGCTAATAATGGGTAAAATTCGATTAAAAAATATATAATAAAAAATGCAAAAACAATGGAAAAAGGGGTTAGATCGAATAAAAATGAGTTGAAGCAACAAAAAATGGTACAATGAAGTAAAACGGCACAACACTGGTAAACCCGTAAAAATTGAATAACATCAACTAAACAAATAATAACAAAAAATGGTCAAATATATAAAGAACAAGAACAAAAAAAGGAGTTAAATTGACAAAACAATGTGAAGTAGTCGAGACATAAATAAGCAAAAGAATAAATAAAATCGACTAAAATTGAGTTAAATTAGAGAGAATGAGTGAATTGATTAACAAAAGTAATAATCTGACTAAAATTGGGTTGAACTAGAGAAAACGGATGTATTGATTAACAAATGGGATAAACTACAAAAAGGTGAAATCGGTGAAAGAACAGGTTAAAATAAGAAAAAAGAAATGATAAACTCAGTGTAAAAGCAGGTAAAATCGATATTTCTTTCGAAAGTTCTTAAGAGATTATCATTCATTAAAGAACCTAAAAACAAAAGGCCACATTCAGGCTATATGAAGAAAATACTATTTAATTAACTGAAAACTTATAATTGGCTTAAGCCAAAATAAATCAAAACATAGAATGGTTAAAATTGGTGAAACAGGTAAAATTCTATTAAATATATATATGATAAAATATAAAAAATGGGTTAGATAGAAGAAAAATGAGTTAAAGCAAGAAAAAAATGGTACAATTGATAAAACAACGGGGTAAGTCGTCAAAAAATGATAACTAGTAAAAAGTGAATGATGGGGATCAAATCGATAAAAGAAAAAAATAAAAAATGAGTTAAATTAGCAAAAAAATTGTGAAATATGTGAGAAAATGGGTTGAATCAGGCAATCAACATAAAAATATGTAAATCGACTAAAATTGGGTTAAATCGGAGAGAATGGATGAAATCGATCAAAGAACGGGTTAAAATAACAAAAATAAAGGATAAACTTAGTGTTAAAGCAGGTGCAATCGATATTTTTTTGGACAATTCTTAAGAAATGATCAATTATTAAAAACCTAAAAAAAAGCCACATTTGTACTATATGAATATAACAAAATATTGTTTTGTTAATTGATAAACTTATAATTGGGTTAAGTTAAAAGAAAAAGTCAAAATAAACTGCTGATAACGGATAAAATTCGATTAAAAAATTTGCTTATATGATAAAAAATTAAAACAATGGAAAAATTGGTTAAATCAAATAAAATGAGTTAAAGCAACAAAAAATGGTACAATCGATAAATAACAAGAACAAAAAATACGAGTTAAATTGACAAAAAAAAGTGATATAGTCGAGAAAATAGGATAATTAAGCAAAAATTAAGTAAAATCGACTAAAATTGGATTAAATCAAAAAGAATGAGTGAATTGATTAACGAATGAGATAAACCACAAAATTTGGTGAAATCGGTGAAAGAACGGATTAAAATAACATAAACAAATGGTAAACTCAATGAAAAAGCGGATGAAATCGATGAAATAACATGTTAAAATAACAAAAAAATGATAAACTTAGTGTAAACGCGGGTTTACTCGAAAAAATTGAGGAAAATTGGTAAAAATGGGTTAGATTAGTTAAAAATTAGATTAGACATGTAATTGAAAATAGTTGAACTCAGTAAAAGATAGATATAACCAACAAAATTGGTTAAATCGATAAAAAAAAAGGGGTTAAACATGTGAAAATTGGTTTAGATGCAAAAAATAGTTGAGATGAAAATATCAAGGTCAATGAAGAAAATAATATATTGTTCATTCGTTGAAATGGTTGTTTTAGAATAATAGTTATCATGTAGACATGTACTTTAAGATTAGAAACACTTAGTAATTATAGTTTATTTTTTATTTTCAAGTTTTAGATTTAGGTATCTATGATAACAACTTTAATTCGTAACAACATAGTCATAATTAAAGTGATTTAGTCAAAAAGTTTATGTGGCATGTCATTAAGATCATAGTATGATGCAAAATAATTATATGATTTAATTAACGTAGAAAATTAGTTAATCAAGTGCAACGCACGTGTACTTTTCTATTTAAATAAAAAGCATATTGAGATATTAAAGATCAAAATATTTTAACCAAATTGATTAGGGCATTGTTATATATACTTATCATGTACTCTCTCATTATTTTTTATATGTTGTCACTTTATTAGATTTTCACCACATATATTGGATGAAGTCCACTTACATGACTTTGACCTAACTCATTTCAAAAGTTAGCTTAAGAGTTGATGAATGCCCAAAGCAGGGCCGGCCCTGAGTTTTAGTGGCCCTAAGCAAACTTTAAAATTATGGCCCTTAAATTTTCATGTACAATTAATTATGTTAATAACTTATACATTTTTTCTAAATTAACATATTAAACTAAAAATAAAACTATTAATTAGAAAAATAAGAAACAATAATGAATAATGAATCAAATATAATCTCGCTTTGTAAGAAACATTGGTAATACGAGACATAATTTTATTTAATAAGAAAATGATTGCATTCGTAAATGTAACATAAACACATAAACTCTTAGTAAAATATTACTTAAATATTACTCTCCTAGCATTTTTAAAGCAAAATCACTAATTACACTTGCATAATCAACCTTCTTTACCACATATTTTTCAATATGGCTAACTGATTCAATATCTCTTGTGACAATGGTTGATCAGAGGTAAGACTCAATCAACTTTAACTTCGAAAATGTTCTCTCTGCAACTGCAACTATAATGGAAATAGTTAACAATATTCTATAAGTAATCCATCTATTTGAGAAATGCAATTCAAGTCTTTTAGTTCTTTTGGTAAATTACATCTTAAGACTCTCAACTCGGAAGATAAGTCCATCTCATCTATATTATAAGTGTCATTCTTCAAATACTATATTACCTCACATAGTCTAGAAAATATGGGGTTCCGTTGAATTAATTGTGAATATATTGGGCCTCATTTCTTTAATAATGCCTTTGAATTATACTAAAATCTTAGCTCCACAAACACAAATAACAAAAATAAAATAAAATAAAATAGTATATGGAGATGCAGAGAATCGAAGCCCTTACCTCTATCTAACTTCATGAGAGCTTTACCATCTGTGCACATGTTCTATTGATACAATTCACACACACACACACACACACACATATATATATATATATATATATATATATATATATATATATATATATATATATATATACGTAATATTTTTTTTCGGAGGCCCTCGTACATTGGTGGCCCTAAGCGGCCGAATGTGCGGCTTACGCTCAGGGCCGGCCCTGGCCCAAAGCCTTAATTACAAGGTGAACTTAACTTTGATTTACAATCCATGTGTGACATTAATCTCAACAGACTTAGAGTGAATAAAACACTCTGCGACCTCGAGGAGAGGGATAAATGCTTGTGACTTGTTAATTAACCTGAGATTTTCTTGATAATAAAGATAACGCAAGGGGTTTTCTATCAATTATGAAGAATAACATTGGGGGTGTTTTGCATTTTACTCAATATAATATAAATTATAGCAAGTTGAAAACAATGCTTGTTCGTCCCACTTTGATCAATAATGGCGATTCTATTTTCTTTGTGATGCTTATTGACCTTAGAAGTTGTCAAATGCCAATTAAATTATATATTGCAAATAAATAGTACTTGACATATAACAATAATATTGGCCGTTGAAAAATACTAACATTTATGATAAAGATGAACGATACCAAGCAACTTGAACATAAAATGCATACATGCTTAATTATTAATTAGGCCTATATATGAATATATCAATTTGTCAATTGAAAATTAATTTTCTGTGACGTAATGATATATACGATTAAAATTCTATAAATAGATGTTTAAACAGCTAGATCTTCATATACACAAATCACATTCAGCAATCTTCATTCTTCACAATGGTGAATAAACCTTCATCTTCTCTGCACATATAAATATATTAATAATTTTTTTACACTATTATTTTCTCGAAATGTACGCTACACTGCTATATACGTAAAATATAAATGAAATTAATTTTTTACCACTACCCAAATTCTCAAATTTTTTTAGTGACTCATGCCAAATATGACTTTATTTTATGTACGAATTTGTCTTTATTTTTTGCATTTTCTGGAGTTGCATATGAACCTGGTCAGATCATGATAATATTGGATATAATGATGTTTGGCGTTTTTATTTTTATTATTATTATTATTATTATTAGTGACAAGATATTTAGTGATGTTTAAGGCCATTTTATTTTTATGTGCTAATTTTATGCAGAGCGTTTGGATACCCGCAAGAGACCTTCAAATATCTCATGTAGAGAATCCAGCCTGTTGGACCCAAACTAGCTATCATAGGTACGTTCATCCCTAACATTGTAACATATTTTAAATCATTAGATAAATAAATATACATATATAATCTAATAATTCATGAATCATCAAAATCCTCAATTTTGAGTCATGAAACCCGCACATGTTGTCAATTTTTGCAATTGGGCTGGAAAAAAAAGACTGAAATTGCCTAATTTCTTACAAATTATATGGGATACTTTAATTAGCCTTCCCGTGAAAATGAGTTCCCAACAAGCATAAGTTAATTTTGGTGCCATTTTTACTTGTTATTTGAATTATCAAATACTAGTTCTTCATGGATTCATCTTAAAATTGAAGTTCTCTTCAATTTGTTGTGTCTTGTGCAGTGCACCTCCTGTGCCTGAACTATTAGAGGTATGGTGGCTACACGTAATGGCACGTGTTAATGCAACTGAATTGAACAAGCAAACTAGGTATGCTGCATATCTAGTGTTCGAACTGAATCGTCCAGAGAATTTGGAGCAGGCAAGTGCATCTGTAACATTTGGACGGGAAATAACAGATTCGAGTGATAGTCAATATTTTGTTTTTCTTGACGAAGAAGGTACTATTCCTGGACAAAGTGGACCATTTGCTCAACGTCGACCTGATGAATGGATGGAGATCAAGCTTGGAGAAGTTTATAACAATTCGGGTGATGATGGTGTTCTCAAGATTTGTTTTTGGGAGAAAAACACTGATAAACGTAAATGTGGCCTTATTGTTCGCGCTATTGAATTACGACCTATTGAGGGCGCGTCTTCCTAATCAAGCATGAGTTCACAAATTTAATATGGTTTTTTATGTTGTATAAGTTGCTTATTGCTTGCTAAGTTCAATATTGAAATGTGTTGTGTATTGTTTTATAGCGTGTGTAATGTAATAAATAACAAGATTGAGTTGTGAGTGTAATGTTTTTTATGAATTTGGCAAGAATAATAGTAATAGTTTTGAGTTTTATTACTAATAATATGTTTCAAAATCCTCAAAATGTATATCCATAAAAAACATCCTCAGAATATATATTGAAGTAATTTGCTTTAAAATAAAAAATACACCAACCCAACTACAAAAATAGGTTTTTTTGCAAGTTAACTCCCTGTGATATGTCTAATGGGCAATTTACCTCCCTGTGAAATAAAAATAGGCAATTTAACTCCTTGTGAAATGAAATAATGAGCAATATATCTCCTTGTGATATAATAATAGGCAATTTACACTACAAGAAAATTGAGCTTAAGTGACAAAAAATTAAGTGATAATATGGAAGTTGTCACTCTTTATATGCATTTAGTGATAAAAATATTAATTTTGTCATAATAATAATGGTGACAAGTGCAATAGTGACAAAATATGTATTTAAGTTGTCACTAATAGCTATTAATGACAAATATATGGTGACTTAAGTTGTCACTATTGACAATTAGCGACACCCTTTTAGTGACAACCTAGTGACAATAAATATGGTCACTATGGTTTAATGACAACTTTTTGGTTGTCACTTTTGGGGTATCGCTAAATGTCAATAGTGACAACTTTTTTACAATTCTTGTCACTAGTATGTTTATGAAAACCATTTTAGTGACAATATTTGAGTTATTGTCACTTAATATATATAAGAAGTGACAACTTTAACATTGTCACATAAATTTTTATCACTAAAATTTAATTTTTTTGTAGTGTTACCTCCCTATGAAATGAAATAATGAACAATTTAACTCCCTGTGATATGAATTAATGAGCAATTTAGAGGGAGGTAATGTGCTTCTTTTATAAAAACACAGGGAGGTATCTTGCCATTTTTCTTATGATGGGGAGTTAAATTGTCTATTTAGAATATCACAAGGAGGTATTTTGCCCTTTTATTTATCACAGAGAGTTAAATTACCTATTTAGAATAACACAGGGAGTTAATTTGCTATTCACTCACAAAAATATGAATCTGACCACGTCAAAAACTTCAACAAATTTATTTAATCGAGATATATGTTTGTCTCCTATGCAAAATATTTGAAAGCTTCTTCTTTCATGAGAAATTTATTGGGGTAAATGCAAAATACTCCCCTGTGTTATGCTAAACCTGCAAGAAATTACCCTGTAAAATTTTTCTTGTGCCTAACTTCCTTGTATTTTCAAAAACCCTACAAAAAACACCAAATTTATAAAAAAATAAATCGTTTTGGATCGACATATTTCAAGAAACCATTTTTAAAATACTTCAAGTTGGTCCCTACAACTTCACGTGATATATTTTTAAAATTATTTCTTGAAATATGTCGATCCAAAACGACCTATTTTTTACAAATTGGGTGTTTTTTTGCAGGGTTTTTAAAAACACAAGGAAGTTTGGCGCAATATAAATTTCACAGGGTAGTTTCTTGCAGGTTTAGCGTAACACAGGGGAGTATCTTGCATTTTCCCCAAATGTATTAGCTAGTATCGTTTAATTTCCTCTGAAGTGGAACATCCTATCTTAATTGGGTTAACATTTTCCTTTTGTTAGTAAGTTAAAATCAATATTTTCTTCATTTCTTTCATTTCTAATCACTTTCCATAATCGATAGATTAATCTAACTTCTCTGGTATCGTATATTTCATTCTTAAATTTAAATAATAAAATATATACAAGGAAAAAAATGAATGGTAAAGAAATTACAAATAAATAAACCTATGTATGTTAATGATACGGAATATGGACATGAGATTTAATAAAGAGGTTGAATCTAAAACGTCTTAGTAACTTTTAAAAAAAATACAGTATCTAACTATCTATGTAAGGAAATTTATTGTCTTAAATTTAATAAGAAAATATAATAGTGATTTGTCATATGGAAAATTGCATTTTAGTCCAATAGAACTGTGTAGGTGGATCCTCACCTCTTTTAGTTTCATATTTTACAAGATTGTACTTTTATCCTATATTTTTTAAATATTTTAGTCCAAAAGTGCAGAAATGAGCAATCCTATGGGACATAAAAAATGCTAATCAGAGACAATTCCATAGGAAAAACAAGTGCCAAAATATTTTAAAAATTTGCGACTAAAATGCAATTTTGTCATTGTCATATTAATCATGTACTCCTACCATATTTTACGAAAATCTAAATAAATTGAACTATACTTATATCTCCCTTTATTATATTTGGTAAGATAAATTTATAATAAGTTGAACAGCAAATGCCCCTCTGATATACCAAATATTATCAATGACATGTCATATGACACATAAGACCAAAACAGATAAAACAAGCTAGCCAGACATTATCTTCGATCAAATACTTGATCGAATTATGACCAATTCTACCTCATATGGATCAAACTAGGTCCTAATGATGATCACACAACCAGATCTGCTCCATATATCGACATACATATTGTGACCAGGTTTGCTATACATATCGACATACATATTGTGATCAGATCTGCTATATATATCGACATATATATTGTGAGCAGATCTGATCCATATATCGACATACATATTGTGATCAGATCTGCTATATATATCGACATATATATTGTGACCAGATCTGATCCATATATCGACATACATATTGTGACAGATCTGCTCTATATATATCGACATACACCAGAATAGACATGTTCGACATACACCAAAATTGATATACATATACTTGATCTCCAATTTGCCTTGAAGACATGTCACTCGACGTCCAAGCATGGTTATTCGACATGCCCACCATACATATCGATTTATATGGGTCTTAATTCGACATAACCACTAAAGATCCGACCCGACAGATCCGAAAGATCCGATTTCCCCTCCTATAAATACCCCCCCCCCCCCATTTGTTACATTTAAAGGTACATTCTGGTCTACATAACTACTACATTTCTGATATATTCTGCTATGCTTTGAATTGATCTGACTTAGGCATCGGAGGGTCAGCGCCGGGTCAACCACCGGCACAACCTGACGAATTTCTTTGAGCACAGGGTTAGGAACCTTGAAGTGGAGTCCAGCTCGATCTGACCGGCTTAGGATTCCATACTGTGGAGCGGAAAATATCATTACGTGGCACATTGGACGTGGACCAAACACTTAGACGAAAATTCCCTTCATCACCCTCCACTTGGAATACTCACGCGGCTCTGATATCTCGGGACGGCTTTTGAACCTTAGAAGTTGTCAAATGTCAAAGTACCAATTTATTAATGTAAATTAAATAGTACTAGTTCAAATTAACAGCTCTCTATATATATGCTTATAATTATAATTTAACATACACAGCTAGACCAAAAGTATATTAGTAGTCTGGAAAATGGTAAGCAAACCTTCATCTTTTGCTTAAGCTTTTTAATTTGTTCAATTAAATCAATGGTCTGTGTTTGTACATCTTCCTCAGTCTAATTTACAAGTATTTAATTATTCCGATCCAATTAGGCTAATAATATATAGTGGTTATGGTTAGAGTACGTAGACTCTACGGTCTACCTAATCCATACAAGTCCGGATCGAGTACAGGACTAGACCCGAACATTTATGGTTGGACTTAGGTCAACGAATATTTTGTTTTAGATCGATCATATTCAAATTCAACTTTTGATTAACGTATTGTTTATTTTTTTCTCAAGGTATTCATGTATTAATTGTGTAAAATATATACTAATTCATATATAATTGTTGTTTTGATTGACGTAGAGCACGTGGATATCAGCAAGGGAACTTTCCATAGCTCATGGAGAGAATCCAAAATATTGGAAATGGACTCGTCTTCATGGGTACATTCCTAAATTTTTATATATAGTCCGATCCTTATAAATACTTATAGATTATGTTTGTTTTCACATATTATTTTAGTGTTTAAAAGATTATAAATGTGCTTTTTCTTTTCATGATTGAATATTGAACTTTATTATTTTCTACTTGAAATTCATGTACCATAAGTTTTTGATGGATTTAAATTCCTCAGAAGAATTATCTTAATGTACGCAGTTCTGAGGTGGCTGAGCTAATAGAAGTGTGGTGGCTACAAATAAAAGTGCGTTTTGATGTTAGAAAATTAAACAAGCAAACGAATTATGCAGCCTTTTTAGTGTTCAAATTAGATCGTCCAGAGAATCTGGAGAGGGTAAGTGCATCGGTAACATTTGGACGAGAAATAACTGATTCGAAGGATAGTCGATATTTTGTGTTCCTCGATAAAGAAAGAATTTCAGAAGAAGAGGGTCGATTTCCTCAACGTGGTGATGATAGTTGGATGGAAATAAATCTAGGAGAATTTTACAATGATTTGGGTAATGATGGCGATCTCAAGATTTGTATTTGGGAGAAAAACACCGATAATTGTAAATGTGGTCTTTTTGTCCGGGCTATTGAATTACGACCTGTTGATTGTTCCTCTGATGCAGAATTTCGTGGTTGTTCTTCTGATTTTAGCTCGAACACTCCTATATCAGAAGAATAAAGGGAGGATTTAAACAAAAAATTTATTATATATGCCCAACGGTGACTTGAGTTGATTTCTATATGGGTCACTATAAATATATGGTTGATGTTCATTGTTATAAGTGTGGTGTAATTTATTAAAAATTGAGTGTAATTTATGTGTTTGCAATTGTATGTTTAAGTTGGTGAATATTTTAATATATTTTGAATTTTTCTTTTGACCTCTTACTCCTGGAAATTTGGTCTACTGCACTAATGTATTTTTAGTGTTATGATAAAATGAAAAAAAAAACAAGTTATACAACACCTAATGTAATAAGTATATAACTTTGTCCCAAAAAAAATATTTGTATTCGTTATATCCTAAATCTAGCTAGTTTTCAGTGAAATTTATAACATAAAATTAATCTTTGTCTTGTAATATCCCTTGAAATTGAAAGAAACAATTTAATTAAAAAAAAAAGAAAAAAACATGAAATAAGCTAATCAGAAGAGTTCATCTATACAACTATAAAATAAAAATAAATAAATAAAATCATCTATGCTGGGAAAGCTGCAAAAATCCATCGGGGTTGATAGTTCAAGAGTTGTACCAATCATCCATTGCTTGATAATTTATAGTACTAATATTAATTACAAGCAAATATTTTTATAATTAATATTGTCTTGTTTTATTTTTTCTTAATTAATCCCAAGAATTTAAAAAATATATTAATAAATATGCTCTTTGAACCCTCATAAATTAATCATAATTAATTATACTAGCTGCAGAGTAAATAGTGTCAAATGGAAGTTAAAATAAATGACATATATTTAAGATACACTTACACGCTAGCTAGGCACACTGAATTACATTGATACAAAAAAAAGAAAATAAAATGCAGTACGTAGAATTGGATCTAATAATTAAATAGCATGCATGAAGCATATATTTAATTAATTAATTAGTCCAATTTCCTTTTAATTTCCCTATTATGTATATATATAGATAGTAGTTGAAATAATTAGGCATGAATAAGAAATTAGTGATAGTAATGATGAGGATTAAGTAGGAGGAGGACCCGCCGAGATTCCGCTACCATTAAAGATTTTTTCGTATGCGTCATAAACTTTTTTAGCTCCCTTAAGCGCATCTGTTGGTTTTGGACGCCCCATTCCAGCTCCCTTACCAATGATTTTGCCAAGAGCCCCTACTCCAGGAGCCGATGAACACAAAATCGGAAAAAGAATGAGTGATGCACTTAGACCCACGAGAAACAAAATTTTGATGTGCTGGATTAATTTAGGCGCCATTTAATTTATATATTAGTTTTTTTTTTTTTTTTGTTACAATAAAAGAGCGAGCTAGCTAGCTATATTTATAGTGAAGTATGTATGAGTACGTACAAGTTTAATTTTGTTGTATTGGCAAGAAATATCCGGGAAATGGGCATAAGCTTTACTCACAGCAATTACGTAATTAATTCACGCGTTGGTTTTTTAACTTTTTTCCAAATTTTTTCTGTGACGTTGTGTAGTTGGAAAATTTGGTTTCTTCTTCCCTTTCTTTTTCCTTTGAACAGATCATGACTCACATGGAGGTGGGGTTGGGATTGAGGATGGTGTCCATTGTCTAAATATTTACAGAGTATCTTAATACAAAATAAATATTGGCGTATTGAATATGCTACCTCGATTGGACTTCAAGCATGCTGCAGGCAAAAATTAATATTAAGAGGAGTGTTTATTTAGGGCTTTCATCACTTAATTTAATCTTTTGTTATATAATTACTTTATTCAAGGCTTTAATTATTCCACGAAATCGCTGCACGACGTCATCAAGTAAACGTGGTGCAACCGAACAATGCGATTTTTAAATTTGGAGTGAGAATACACATCACCACGTGCAGGCCACATATGAAAATTGCATTGGTCGGTTACATCACGTGTACTTGATGACGTCGTGCAGCGGTTGCATTAAATAATTTCTCACCGTCTACTTTCTTTTGTTCCCTTAATATGTTTTGGCGAGGGTTAAAGTTGAAAAAGTAAAATTTTGAGGAGTTTTTGCATTTGTGCTCCTTAAAATAGTCGAATTAAAAAAGTCATTATGTGAAAGTGTATTTTTTGGGATAAAATTATATTTTATGAAAGAGGGTGTTGTTTTAAGACATTTCAAAAAAGAAATAGAAGGAAAAACAAAAGGACGAATGAAAATTTTGCCTCATGTGATATTTGTAATGTTGAATTTATCTTTGACAGAAATAGTGTACTGCAAGCCAACTGTATGACTGCATTTAATGTAACTATTTAAGGAAAGTATAGTTTGATTAAATAAAATGCACCTTATTTATATGGTCAACTTTATCTAATGTAATAAATATATAACATTAGGTTAGAAGTAGGAGCTATTAAACAACCTGTGGACTGATCTCTAATGACGTGATGTAAAATATATTCAAGAGTCGTAGAATCCATATGAGATGGGACATCAATGGCCAAAAAAAGGCCCATGGCGGAAAGTAAACTAAAACACTGTTTCAGAAGTGCAATGTGTTAATAATTTTTTTCGAGAGTACAAAGTGAAAAATGAGCCTATTTCCAGGGTTCAAATTGTATTAAGCCTTTTGAATTTATAAACAAATACTATATATAAACCGATAAGAACAGATTGACCGGATCTACTGGTTCAACCAACTTACCTGTGAACCAGGGTTGTCATTTTGAGCTGGATTTTGTTGTCAGTGATCTTTCTGGATCTCTCACAAACCTAATATTATTTTTTCCTACTAATTATTCTTTTTAGTTTTTTGTACATTCATCGACAAATGTTATGGCACATGCACATATCACTATATATATGATGTAGTGAGATCCATAAAATTTTTAGGCCAAACAAGGAAGATTCTTCACTGCACCTGGTCTAGGAGCAAACTCCTAGACCATGTGGTCCAGTTTTATTACAATTAAAAAATTCATTGTCTTTTTGCCTAATCAACCCCACTAAATATTTGTATTCATACATTTTACCTTATATCTTCTTGATTTACTTTAAGATTAATTATATGAGATTACAAATAAGAAAATTTTGTTAATCTTAATTAATTATATATATATATACTATCTGATGAGTACGTGAATACATACATCTTTATATTTCATATAATAATTTTAAATTTCAAACAAAACTATCTATTTAAATTAATACAATATACATTAAATTTTATAATACATTATTAAAATTATAGATTTACTAAACCGTCTAGAGCCTATTTGGATGGGTTCTGGCTCGGTTTCGCCAGCCTAGATTTTAAAAAAAATGGTTTGAGTCGTTTCGGTGAAACATTTGAAACTCCATTTGGTTAGGTTTTTTATGTTGAGTTTTGTGGTTCTGAAAAAGTTGAAACTCCACTTGGTAGATATCAAATCAATGTTTATAGGTTTCAAGAGTTTGAGTGTATATTTATGAATATGTTTGTGATGAGTGTAAATTAGAAAGAAGTAATCGAATACTTATGAACCACATAAAAAAATCAATATTGCATTTCATAAGTATTCGATTACATCTTTGTATTTTATTTGTAAATAAAATTAATATTTTTTTGGTCCTCAAATAAAATTAATTAAGATAAATACATTTTCTAATTTATAATTATATATAAATATTATTAAAATAAATTAGGAATATATAAGGTGTTTTATTGCGTGTTGAGACTATATAAAGTGAAAAGTATAAATAAAAATATTTGTTGGAGTGGTTAGGCAAAAGAACAAAATAATTGTTTAATTGGAAAAATCCTGGACCACACGGTCTAGGGGGAAAACTCCTAGATCAGGTCCAGTGAAGACTCTCCCGCCAAACAAATGGACTAACCAAAAATTTCTCGTTTTCATGTTGGAGTATATACCCCATTCTTCAAGTCAAATGTTCGTGGTTTGCCGTTATTTTTAACGGAACACAATTTTTTTAATTGTTTAATTATATGTTACCGACACCAATTATTTACATTTGTAACAATTTTATCATTGTTGATCACTTTATTTGATGTAGTGATATTCCCTAGATGTAACTATTTTTTCGTTGAAGTCATTAATTCGTCGTTGATTTGTCATTGTGAAAGTTAACATAGTTTACTACAAATAAAGGCGAAAATTCAATTTTCATATCATAGAACTGGGCCGATTTCACTTTTCATACCAAACTTACAAAAAACGTATTAATTCCCTGTCAAACGTTACAAAGTAATATTTCTGTTAGTTTTGTTGATAGAATTGTCACGTGACTGTAAAAATTTAAAGTACAAATACTTTTTATAATATTAAGATAATTTAAGTCATTAAACTTTGGCAATTTTGCGGATTAACTCCTGCCTTTTGGCGATTTTGCGAATAGACCCCTGTCGCATTCGTCACGCACGACCACCATCCTCTGGTAGTTGTTCGTCGGAAATAGGAAAGGGGTTTTGTTCGTCTCTTCACTGCGAACACATACGTATAATAAATTTTATATTATGTTGACTGAATTGTTCAATTTTTGCATTTGAAAATTTATATCACGAAATCCTTTTCCTCACAAATTTCAAATCGCGATTACAACCTTGTTTCTCCACCTTTTTCAGAAATGTTTGCGTCATCTTACTCCTTTGGACCTGGACTTCGATCTTCATGGTTTAATTCCCTCAACAAAACTAACGAAAGTATCAATTTTGTAACGTTTGTCAAGAATTAGAATGTTTTTTGTGAGTTTGGTATGAAAAATGAAATCTGCCAAATTATATGGTATGAAAAATGAATTTTTGCCTACAAATAAATATTTCATAATTGGACATTCAATTATTAAAATCATTACTAGAAGTAACTTTTTTTTTCATGTCAGAGTAATGTAATCATTTTAATTTGTTTTTGCGATAATTTAACGACAAAATTGTTAAGCACTACTTGTTTCGTTTCATTTTTTGTTGGTAATTTATTGGTCTTTTTGACGGAGCATTACGTTATTTTATTATGTCGTCGTTTGATTACATTTTTGTTATTGATTGCGAAATAATAATAAAGTATTTTCTGTTGGAACTATTTCGTCGCTATGAATCATACACAATTACTACATTTTTTTCTCGATATTTTATTGGTAATTTATCGTTATTACCGAATGAATACTTCTTATTTGTATTTTACTATTATAAATTCCTTACTAAGTAAATTTTCGTTTTCCTATTAACGCCTATTTTTTTATTGAATAAATAATACCTAGACATGTTCAAGGTAATATAAAGGTATGCACAGCACAAGAACACGTAATTGATGACATATGCTTTGAATAATACAAAGTGTATCAAATCTTACTAACTGTCCCTGCACCTCTAGATATGGACAGATAAGTAATACACTATAGAAATGATGAAGCCATTTCAAATCCCGACCAATTTCATGCCATTTCAGTTTTTTTTTTTTTTTTGATAATTCATGCCATTTCAGTTTAATTATTAATGAAGAATTAAAATGTCATTTTATATTCACAATTTGCTCTTTTATTTGTTTCAAAATTATGTTTTATGTTGAAATCTTCCTTGGGTGAGAGTTTTTAGAGAAGATTTCTTGGAACGATTATCAATGATAGATTACATTGATAAGATAGGGTTTCTTGTTCTGATGTCGGCAACTAATGCAAGCACAACGAGCACAAATTGATTATGAAATACACGCATCGCAGTGGACATGGAATTTTTATGCACAAAAAATAAGAATCCATTCTTGAGAATTGATCCAAAGAAAAAATTAAAAGTAAATTTTATTAATGATTGTAATGAAAGAAGTGTAGAAATTAGAAAGCTACATAATTACATGACTTTAAATGTTAAGAGTAAAATAGAAAAATAAAAAAAAATATTATAGTATGACATGACTTCTCTTTTTATATAGTAGTATAAATATATATATATATATATATAGCATGTTCTTGAGTGTAATTTGAATAATTATATAATGAGTTCAAATTTAATCTTAAGATTAGACAATTTGAATAATTATAAATTTATTAATGACTATAATGAAAGAAGTGTACGTAGAAATTAGATAACTTTAAATGTTAAATTGCTTCATATATATATTTATATATATATATATATATATATATATATATATATATATAATTGTGCCCATTCCTTTTCATTATAATTTAATAAAACATAGTAGCTATCTAGACTTATATAATTCAAATTTATATATAAAAAAAGACTTACATAAGTCAAATATACCCTGCTCCAAAGTCTACTTAGGTGGTGTTTCCAATTGCTTGAACATTTACTTGAGATTTTTGGAAAATCACCTAAAAGTAGTTGAGAATATAAAGTGGAAGGTATTTGCATTTTAAGAGAAAAAATGTTTTACTGGATAGTGTTTGCAAATTAAGAGGGAAAAAATGCCACCAAAAGCTAGAAGCTGCCCTTCTCCTACTTCTGTTTTTTTTGTCTTTTTTAGCTTTTCTCTAAAGAATTGGACCAAATCCATTTACATGGTTTGGGTCTAACTCACCTCAAAAGTTAGCTTAAGAGTTGAGGATTGTCAAAGTCTTAATTACAATGTGAACTTAACTTTGATTTACATCTATGTGGGACATTAGTCTCAACAGACTTAGAGTGAATAAAACACTCTGCGACCTCGAGGAGAGGGATAAATGCTTGTGACTTGTTAATTAACCCAAGATTTTCTTGATAATAAAGATAACATAGGGGGTTTTCTATCAAATATAAAGAATAATTAACATAGGGGTGTTTTGGATTTTAATCAAATATAAACAATACTTGTCCGTCCCACTTTGATCGATAATGGCGATTCTATTTTCTTTGTGATACTAGTCAAATGCCAATTAAATTATAGGGTGAAATACAGTTTTCCCCTAAAGCATGGGGTGGTATCAGTTACGTCCCTAAAGTAACATTTACCCCTTCTGTTATAGTTTTGTAGTTTTTATTCCATAAATACCCCGCTCCTTACATAAATAATAAATTTCTTTATTAAAATAAAATTTTCTCTTTATAAATTATGAATCTATTCATCGACTAAAATTGGGTTAAACATGATATAATGGGTGAACTGATTAAAAAATGAGATAAAATCAACTAAAATTGGATTAAATCGAAGAGAGTGGAAAAAATAATTAATAAATGGGATAAACCACAAAAAATAGGTGAAACCGGTGAAAGAACGAGTTAGAATAACAAAAAAGAAATGGTAAACTCAGTGCAAGAGCAGGTGAAATCGATAGTTCTTCGGAAAGCACTTACGAAATTATCACTTATTAAATAACCTAAAATATATTAAAGAAGCTAAAAAAATGCCACCTTCGTGCTATATTAATAAAAAAAAAAGGTATTATTTAGTTAACAGAAAAAACATATAACCGACTTAAGAAAAATAAAGTCAAAATATAGAAATGGTTAAAATCGGTGAAAATAGATGAAATTCGATATATATATATATCATACACAAAATGGTAAAATCAATGGAAAATGTGTTAGATATAAGACAAATGAGTTAAAGCAAAATAAAAATGGTGCAGTTGATAAAACAATGTGGTAAACGGGTAAAATCGATAAAAAAAATGATATCAACTAAACATGAGATAATAAGAAAAAAAAGGGAACAAATCTATAAAAGAACAAGAGCAAAAAATATGAGTTAAATTGGCATGAAAATGTGAAATAGGTGAGAAAAAAGGTTAAATCAACAAAAAAAAAAAATGCAAAATTGACTAAAATTGGGATAAACCAGAGAGAACGGAGTAATTGATTAACAAATGTAATAAAATCAATTAAGTTTGGGTTAAACCAGAGATAATGGGTGAATTGATTAACAAATGGGGTAAAACAAAAGGGTAAAATCGGTGAATGAACGGGTTAATATAAAAAAAACATGAAAAGGTAAATTCAGTGTAAAAGCATGTGAAATCGATATTTTCTTTGGAAAGTTCTTAATAAATTATCACTTATTAAATAACCTCATAAAGAATAAATTTATGTCACATTCGTGCTATGTGAATAAAAAAGTACTATTATTTAGTTAACTGAAAAACTTATAAATTGACTTAAACAAATAAAAATTCAACACATAGAAATGGTTAAAACCGTTGAAAACGGGTAAAATTCGATTAAAAAATATATGATAAAAAAATCAATGGATTTAGATCGAAGAAATAAAAGTTAAAGCAACAAAAAATGGTGTAATTGATAAAACAACACGGTAAACCGACAAAAATGGATAAATCGATAGAAGTGAATGATATCGGCTAAACACGTGATAAAAAAAGGTGTCAAATCAATGAATTAACAAGATAAAAAAATGAATTAAATAGACAACAAAAAAGGCGAAATAGGTGAGAAAATAGGTTAATCGGCAAAAGAATAAGTAAAATCAAATAAAATTTGGTTAAATCGAAGAGAATGCGTTAATTGATCATCAAATGAGATAAACCACAAAAATGGGTAAAATCGGTGAAGGAACGATTTAGTATTAAAAAAAAGGGTAAATGTTACAATTGATACTTAAGGGGTAGCTGATACCACCCTCATACTTTAAGGGGGGGAATTGTATTTCATCCTAAATTATATATTGAAAATGGTATCAATCACTTTTGGTACAACATCTAAAAATGGATGTTAACTGATGACGTGGCAGTTACGTTTTATTGTAAAATTGATACCATTATTTATGTTGACTGACAATTGTACCCATAACTTTTCAGGTTGTCAAAATAACCCCACATCTTCAAATTTACTGATAGTTTTAGTCCACATTGTTGCCCAATTTCAAAATTGGCTCGAATAAGACACGTGCGGACCAATTTAGAGATTTTACTTATTATATTTATATATTTATTTAACTAATTTAATTCTATAAATAATATTAACAGACCAAATAATACTTTAACATAAATCCAACAAAATATTAATTTATATAATAATATTAATATATTTAATATTTATTAAAAAATAAAGTTACATATTATTAATAAAATAATTATAATTTTTTTTAAAAAAAAAAAAACCCTACCCCCCAATTTGGATTCTTTTTTATATTCTCAAGTGGGAGAGTCAAGATGGGCAATTTGAACATGGTTGTTTTTTAACTTTTTCCAATTTTTTTTGTGACGTTGTGTAATTGGAAAAGTTGGTTTAATGTCTTCTTCCCTTTCTTTTTCCTTCGAACAGATGACTCACATGGAGGTGGGGTTGGGATTGAGGATGTGTCCATTGTCTAAATATTTACGGAGTATCTTAATAGGAAATAAATGTTGGCGTATTGAATATGCTACCTCGAGTGGACTTCAAGCATGCTGCAGGCAAAAATTAATACTAAGAGGAGTGTTTATTTAGGGCTTTGATCACTTAATTTAATCTGTTGTTATATAATTACTTTATTTAGGGCTTTAATTATTTAACAAAATCGCTGCACGATGTCATCAAGTAAACGTGGTGCAATCGAACAATATAATTTTTAAATTTGGGGTGAGAATCCACATTATCCATGTTCTGGCTCATGTTCTCCAAAAATATATGATTTCAAATATGCATTAACATTGGCCAGAATATGGGTGACGTGGATTCTCATTCCACATATGAAAATTGCATTGGTCGACTGCACTACGTCTAATTGATGACGTGGTGCAGCGGTTGCACTAAATAATTTATCACCGTCTACTTTCTCTTGTTCCCTTATATATGTTTTGGCGAGAGGTAAAGTTGAAAAAGTAAAATTTGAGGCGTTTTTGCATTTATGCTCCTTAAAATAGTAGTAAATAATTAATGGGGTCAAACTATCACTACAAGAAAATTGGCCTTTCCCTACTAAGTTTTTACAACGACGAAAATGGTGAAGTAATAAAAGACATTATGTGAAAGTGTATTTTTGGGATAAAATAATATTTTAAGATATTTCAAAAAAGAAATAGAAGGAAAAACAAAAGGACGGATGAAGAATTTGTCTCATGTGATATTTGTAATGTTCAATTTATCTTTGATAGAAATAGTATACTGCAAGTCAACTGAATAATATACTGTAAGTCAACTGTTTGACTGCATTTAATGTAACTATTTAAGGAAAGTATTATTTGATTAAATAAAATGCACCTTATTTATATGGTCAGCTTTATTTAATCTATATATACATATATAAAAGTACGGGTTAGCCAAGAGAATTTCTTCCCTTTTTTGTGATGACTAATATACGCCTACTTAAATGATAAATAAAATAATTGAATAATCATATACTTTTACATGAAAAAGAAGTCTACTTGTATCAAAATAATAGTAAATACAATAAAATAAAAATTGGACAATACAAAAAATTGGTGGACTTAATAATGTAAGTGAAGTTAAAAATAAAATAGAAACTTAGAAAGTTGCTCACGGAAACTAATATGAGGACTAACAAATTTTAGTATCGTTTTAAGAATAATTTGCTTATTTGTTAATATATATATATACAAATTCTAATTTTTGCCATTATTAAATGTTCGAAGAAAAATATTGATTTCTATCTAGCTAAATTCCTAACAATCAAATGTTCCGCAAACGGGTAAAACTGGTAAAAACTGAAATCAAGTAAACACGGGAATAATAAAAAACGGATCAAATTGATAAAAGAACAAGAACAAAAAGATGAGTTAAATTGGCAAAAAAAAAAGTGAAATTGATGAGAGAAAATGTTAAATCAACAAAAAAAAAAAAATCGACTAAAATTGGGTTAAACAGGATAGAATGGGTGAACTGATTAAAGAATGAGATAAAATCAACTAAAATTGAGTTAAACCGACGAGAGTGGAAAAATAATTAATAAATGGGATAAACCACAAAAAATAGGTGAAACCTGTGAAAGAACGAGTTAGAATAACAAAAAAGAAATGGTAAACTCAGTGTAAGAGCAGGTGAAATCGATAGTTCTTTGGAAAACACTTACGAAATTATCTCTTCTTAAATAACCTAAAACATATTAAAGAAGCTAAAAAAATGCCACCTTCGTGCTATATTAATAAAAAATGGTACTATTTAGTTAACAGAAAAACTTATAATTGACTTAAGAAAAATAAAGTTAAAACATAGAAATGGTTAAAATCGGTGAAAATAGATGAAATACGATAAAAAAAATATCATACACAAAATGGTAAAATCAACGGGAAAATATGTTAGATATAAGACAAATGAGTTAAAGCAAAATAAAAATGGTGGAGTTGATAAAACAACGTGGTAAACGGGTAAAATCGATAAAAAAAAAGAATGATATCAACTAAACATGAGATAATAAGAAAAAAAAGGGGATCAAATCGATAAAAGAACAAGAGCAAAAAAATGAGTTAAATTGGCATGAAAATGTGAAATAGGTGAGAAAATAGGTTAAATCAGCCAAAAAAAAAAGCAAAATCGACTAAAATTGGGATAAACCAGAGAGAACGGAGTAATTGATTAACAAATGTAATAAAATCAATTAAGTTTGGGTTAAACCAGAGATAATGAGTTAATTGATTAACAAATGGGATAAAACAAAAGGGTAAATCGGTGAATGAACGGGTTAATATAAAAAAATATGAAAAGGTAAATTCAGTGTAAAAGTAGGTGAAATCGATATTTTCTTTGAAAAGTTCTTAAAAAATTATCACTTATTAAAGAACCTCATAAAGAATAAAATTATGTCACATTCGTGCTATATGAATAAACAAATACTATAATTTAGTTAACTGAAAAACTTATAAATTGACTTAAACCAATAAAAATTCAACACATAGAAATGGTTAAAACCATTGAAAACGGGTAAAATTCGATTAAAAAGTATATGATAAAAAAATCAATGGATTTAGATTGAAGAAATAAAAGTTAAAGCAACAAAAAATGGTGCAATTGATAAAACAACATGGTAAACCCACAAAAATGGATAAATCAATAGAACTGAATGATATCGGCTAAACACGTGATTAAAAAAAAAGTCAAATCGATGAATTAACAAGATAAAAAAATGAATTAAATAGACAACAAAAAGGCGAAATAGGTGAGAAAATAGGTTAATCGGCAAAATAATAAGTAAAATAAAATAAAATTTGGTTAAATCGAAGAGAATGCGTTAATTGATTATCAAATGAATTAAACCACAAAAATGGGTGAAATTGGTGAATGAACGATTTAGTATAAAAAAAGAAATGGTAAGCTTAATATAAAAACGGATGAAATTGGTGAAAGAATATGTTAAAATAACAAAAAAAAATTATAAACTCAGTGTAAAAGCGAGTTAAATCGATAAAATAAGTTCACTCGGCAAAATTGAGGAAAATTGGTAACAACGGGTCAAATTGTTTAAAAAATGGATTAAGATGTAATTGAAAATGGATGAACTCAGTAAAATGCATGTATAACACGGAAAACTGGTGAAATCGATAAATAAAAAAGGGATTAAACATGTGAAAATGGTTTATATGGAAATATCAAGGTCAAGAAAAAAAATGATGTTGTCCATTGGTAAAATCAATGGAAAAATGGGTTTGATTGAAAGAAAAGCGAGTTGAAGCAAAAAAAAAATTGGTGTCATTGATAAAACAATAAGGTTAACCGACAAAAAAAGGGTAACACTTGTAAAAGAAATGAATGACTCGGCTAAATAATTGTTAAAACAGGTATATAAGAGGGATATAGCATTGTTCATTTTTAAATGGAATGAAAACTGAACTAAAATATATTACATAATTTTTATTATACATTTTTAAAACATATGTTTCTTATTATAATATATTTTTAAATATACACACGTATTTTAGCCGTATCGTATTCAATAAATTTTAAAAATTTGTATCGTATTCGTTCGTATCGTCGTGTCTATATCCGTACAACATAGCATGTTGTTTTATACAGGTGATTTGTTTTGGTTATATTGATGTTCATTTATTCTCTCGTTCTTAATATTTTATTTATGTAAAAGTAATTACTTTTTAAACATCTTTTAATTAACAGAGGAAAGGGACATTCAATATCATCATTACCAGTTTTCATCTCAAACGAAGCTCAAATTAAACCCGGTTTAAGCACATTTTCCTACACTTAATAAATCCCTCAACTTATAAAAGATATTGTTTTGAAATTTACATCTACATTTTTTTATAATAGTCATTGATTTTTTCATTATCATATATTCCCAAAATTTCATCATCCAAATTCAACTCAAAATATATCTCAATTTTTTAAAAGGTTTAATTTCACATCTATACCTTCCCTGTACATTTATATCTTTCACCTACCATCATATCCTCTGTGTACTATATATTAAAACCTTCAATTACACCCATTAACTTTTTCGTTAAAAGACCGTTATTATTGTTGATGTTATTATTGTTGATGTGGCAAAAAACTAGCTTTTCTTTTCTATTTTATCCATAATGCAGGTTAATTGCAAAACCTTCAATTACACCCATTAACTTTTTCGTTAAAAGACAGTTATTATTGTTGATGTGGCAAAAAACTAGCATTTTTTTTTTTTCAATTTTATCCATAATGCAGGTTAATTGCACATACGACCTTTATAATTTACATATATTCACCTAGTCCTTGAACTATTAAAACCTATAATTACCCCTTGAAACGCTAAAAACTGAAAATTTAATTTTTTTGCCACAATTCTACTAAATTAAACTTTCCGATTATTTTTAACTAAGTTCACTACCCCAGAACCCCTTCAAAAATTAAAGTCTGCACAATTCTGCCAAGTTTTCCATTAAACGTATATTGGTCCTTTTTTTTTTTTTTTTTTAACAATTCAATTTAAATTGCAGCTCTTTTATTTTTTTCACAAATATGTTATGTTTATACCTTAGCTTTAGCAAAATTTTATTAAAGGAAAGAATTTTTTTCTGTCTTCACTGTTAGTCTAGGAGGGTATTTGAAAGGTTTAATAGTATAAGAAAGTAGATAAAGATGTGTAAGAGTACAAGAGATGCATATGAAATCAATTATTAAGGCAAAATGAGAAGCAACACGTTTTTTGCCACATTAGAAATTAATAACGGTCTTCTATCAGAAAATTTGACGATAATTAGGGGTAATTGAAGGTTTTAATTAATACTACAAGGATAGTAAGTGAAGATTTGATAAAAGTACAAAAAAGATATGTGAAATTAACCCTTTTTAAAACTTACAAAATCTTCTCATGTACCTAGAGATGGAAATATGAATGCTCATTGTTTAGCAAAATTTGCTAGTGGTGATGGTATTTCAATTGCTTTAACTGATATCCATGACTTTGTGATGACTGATTTGAGTTGATTATTATTCAATGATTAATTCTAAAAAAAAAAAAAACTTACAAAATCAAAAATTCAAATTTAATCCAAATTAATTATGCTCCAAATCTAAATGTGGGCTATTCAATGATTTGAGCTACGTGGGCTATTCCTACTCAAACAAATTTAAGGGATCGAATTTGTTTCTGAAGTGTATGATCCTCCAAAAAAACCACCAGTCCTGCAGCGGTCACTTGTTACATTAGCAACCATGTAAAATATTCTACCTATCATTTTCACTTGTTTTCCTTACTATTTGCCATGAACCAAACATGACCTTAACAAGTTCAAAGGAGAAGCTGCCAACTTCTTAGTATTCAGCTTTATGTATCAGGCATATATCTGTGAGATGGAATTCATTTTCCAGAAAAATTATGAAATTCAGTTCAACTTACTGGTCATTAGCCTAAAATGAAATTGAAAGCTCATTTATGACACAGCTGGTATAAAAAGAATGTGAATATTCAAACACAATTTGGTTTAACCAGCTTCAGAAAATAACTAAACAACTGAACCTTACATTGTTCGCAAAACATCCAAAGGTAACATGGTTGTCCACATACTCAAAAGTTCAATTCAAGGAATAAACAATAAAGAAAAATGCATACAAAGTTTAACATCTGTAAAAGTAATAATCAGATTTTAAATATGACAATCTAAACTATGATCTGGACATGCTCATAGAAACAAACATCTGGCTCTGTATGCATATACCACCACCTAGTCCAGCTCCGATGAAATTAATCCACCCTGGATTTTGCTGCATCAAGTTAGAAACCAGCTTCAAATTAGTAACATTTATCTACAAGAAATGTTCATGTTTTTGAATGAAAAAATAAAACTTTTAACTGCAAGAGAACAATGGATCCATAAAATATTTTTTCTACTATGAGATTTTAATTTTGTGCAAGTAAATGTGAGAACATTTATATGTGCTTGTTAACTTGTACTAAACAATGCAAATGAATCACAATGTAACTGTTAATTTCTATATAATATCCAATAGCTAGTAAATATGAGAAAATGTATATGTGCTTGTTAACCACTTCAGTTTCATCGTTACCTTACCAGGTACAAGTGTCAAGCGTCCTCCAAGATTTCATCTTTCGGGTACCCACTTCGCTTCCTCTTAAACCTATTGATTCTGCTGGGAAAAAAGAGACTATCCAAACAAAAAAGTGGACTTGAATTCATGACTTTCCCTTGATTTAAACTCGGTCCAGCAAAGTACACGTGGATATCTCCAAATTTCTTCTTCATAGGGTTGTAGACCACAAAACCCGAACAATTGATATCAATAACAAGATTACTTTCTTTTGTTAAATATAATGGTTTAACATAATAGCACTTATGCGGTACAGGCACATTTTCAATTGTTAGAAACTTCGTCCAGGACTTCTGATCACCATGCTCTTTCATCATCCATATCTCAATACTTGTCAAATCATATGTGGTCAGGTACAAACACAATTTGTCTTGTAAAATAGTCAAGTGAAATACAGAATTGTCATCCAAAGACTCCGGCTTAGGCAATTTTTGGAACTTGTCATCTCTAGGATTGAAATAAAATATTTCATGTATATAATCGTAATCGCACTTATATCGACTTTTCACGTCAATAAGGGTTTCGTTGCATAGCTGAAACACAACAAAATGTAGGACTCCATTAACAAAGAGCCCTGGATATTCCTGTACTCCCTCAATAGATAATTTTCTTAATCCTGTCCAGTAATTGTTTTTATAGGAATAAACAGCATAACAGTAGTCGTTAGAAAACAAAACAACCTTGTAATCATCATTGACTGGATCATAGCAAAGGCCACAAATGGAAAGGAAATTAGAATTTGGATATGGGCAAGAGAAACTTGTGTAAATTCTAGTGGATGGATTCCATAAAACAAACATCTTGTCGCTCTTGGAATGATTCTTTAATAGCACTAGACCATCACAGGAACATAGGCCATTAGATTTGCGGTATTTTTGCACTGTAATTTCCAATACTGCTTCTAGTTCAAAACTTAGATTTGTAACATTGAGCAAATAAAATGTTTGAGATGTCAAACCTTGTTTGCACAGGAAAGGAGTTTCAGAGTCTGAATTCTTTGATCGACAGAGATGAAGTTTGGCAAATCCAGTGCTGGAGATTATCGAATACCATGGTTTTGACACAGATTTGAACCTGAGCAGAGATTTGACTGGTAGTCGAGAAAGGATGTTTTGGATAATATCGCATGGAAGATTTGAGGTATCCCTTTCTATTGATGGATTTTTTAGAAGCTTTCTCCTCTCATTCCTCCATATTTTAGCCATCGCCGGTGATTAATAAGAGAAATTTCGGGTGGCGATTTTGCGGGCATGCCCTAGCTTCTACATATATATACTAACTTGTCAGACCATCAGAAAGGAATTAGTCAATTAGGTTTACAGAGTTCGAACTCGTTTGATATGTTGGCGAGACAGCCCAAACACGCAATTGGGCTCAGAATGCGGCAACAGAATATGCTTGGCAGCCCACTTTTAAACATAAGAAAATGATTTTCCACATTTGGATAGACAACTCTATGGCAACCCTACACATATTTTTGGGTTTCCCAAGTGTTTAATCCCTTTCGAGGCACGTCGGGCATATTATATGAGAACCCTGAACTTGGGTCGCCACGGGGGTTCTAGTCCCTTCCACTAGACCAATCACCTGTTGGTTGATTTTGTTTCTTCTTGATTTTCTATTTTACTCAATTCCAAATCTTCACTAAATTAATCATTTGATACAAAAGGTATGCTTTAATGCTTAGCATATGACATTTCAGAACATTTTAACAAATTTTGACATTTGGAATTAATATCTGAGTTTGGCCTTCAATAACTATGAGCATAGATAAAAGACAATCCTAAACAAATTATCTGTTAAAAGGAAACATTGACAGATCAATATATAAATAAAAGACATTATAGATCTTAAGCTATTAGCCTCATTCTTATAGATTTACATTTCAAAATTGATCACTAATGTAAAACACATTTCAGTCAATAGGGCAGACAATATTATAAACTAAAAAGTCAGAATGACTAAATATTAATGATGGTATTTTAGAAAATAAAATGCAAAAATTCCAATTATGTGTGTGATAGTGAAACAACTTAACTTTAAGATTAAAGCAAATATGAGAATCAATAATGAAAGAATTTATTTGGTTAAAAGCTATGCCAACCTATCATCACAATTTGCATTATCTTGTAGTAAGTCTAGTGAAAATACTTCCCTTTCTCGTGAAATTTTATCTTCAATTCAAGTTCCATAATGTCACTATATTCCATTTGGAATTCAAAATTTAATTTATGGATTGCTTGACACCATATGATGCCAAAAGGACTTGGTATTTGAGGAGTTTCAAAAACAGATTTAATTGCTTATAATCCCTTTAAGAGTAGGGAGATTTGATGGGATAAAGATTTTAGTCAACAGAAAACTTTAATTAAAAGGTAAAAGGAGTAAATAAAAACTCATTTAAGTGATCATAAAAGTCTATCTGTTTACAATAAAAAGCAACTAAGTTAAATAGAATGCTAAATTTACTTGGTCACTCTACTTTCCAAGTAGTGGATTTATAAATCTTTCTATTTGGGCATTCTTCTCTTTAAGATTCAGGAGCAAATAAATTGGGTTTTGGTATTTTTTTCCTACCAAATAGAAAGATTCAATTGCTTATTATCCCTTGAGAAATGGGAAGATTTGATGAAATAAGGAATTTAGTCAACAGAATGCTTCAATTAAAATTAATAATTATTCTTATTCCTCGTAGTCTATCTTCTTACAACAGAAAGCAACTAAGTAAAATAGAAAGCAAACTTTTTGTGGTTTCTCTATTATCAAAGTAGTTGATGTGGTGTCCGTCTATTTGGGTATTTACTTATAAATATGAAATCCAAGAGCAGATAGCTAAGGTTTTCATTTTTTTAAACAAAGTAACTTTCTCTTATTTAGTTGCATCATGATTTGTTTTGGATATTTAGTATTTCTTTCATGATCATTCGATTTAATTTATCTTGCGTTAAAATGATTTTAGACAACATTACGTTTCAAACTAAAATATCTCTCCAGATACTTATTTCATTGAATCATGTGACCAATACACTAAGCAAACTCCTAGTTATACAGAAGAATATAATCTGTTAAAAATCTCCCAGAGTGCTATAGTGACTTAAATACAATATGCCAATTTGTTATGGCGAAAAAAAGGATGCCAGTTTACTAATACTAAAACAAAGTTAAAGTAGAGGTTGATTATTGCTTCAAGACTAATTTGGTATAATAGCTAATCAATGCTCTCAAACTATGTTGAGAGCAAAATTAAGGAAAGAAGTAGAAAACATGTGATTGCAAAAGCTAATGGATGCAAAATGATCTCTTACCAAAGGAAAGATCAATCAAATTTTACTAAAAACCTAATTTTCATGTCAGGAAAGAAGGAGAGTGAAGAATAACCAAATTCTGCAATTCCCATTAAATGACAAGCAATTAGGCAAAAACATGAGGAGAAATTACCCTAATCATACATCAAAAGAATGAAGCTAGGATACTATAAAAACAGTCTCTTCTTAAATGATATTCAGAAGCAATATGAAAAATTTACCCAAGAATTGCTACGCCTCCAAATAACCAAATGAGTGAATGAATATTCTTTGAGGACTTTCATCGAACACCAAATGAGCATGCTACTTGCGGAAATAAAACTACTGAAAGAAGAAAGGATTAAGAGCTTCTCGTGTGTGGGAATTCATCCAACCAAATAAAAGGGGGAATTAGTCTGGTTATAATTGCGTCTCAATACTTTCGTTTGCATCCGGAGTTTCAGTATTTTCGATGTTTGGAGGTGCATGATCCAATTTTTTGGAGAAAACTTCCAAATATGTTTGGATTAGATTAGGGTTAAAATTGTGTAAGAGACACTGCAGCAATGGACATTAAAATGGGGCAAAAAACCATGCTCTGATTTTTGCTATTCTACAAGAAAAAATAAAAAAAAAAATAAAAAAAAATAAAAAAAAAAAGCAACTAACATCAAAATGTAGCATCATTTTAAATAAATTTATTTAAATGAACTCAACTTCAAATTAAATTAATGTTTATTTAAAAATGCAAACAAAAATAAATTAAATTTGAAAATGTTAATGACTACCTTTTTTATAAGATTTTTGTCCAAGTGTCTTATGTGATGAAATTATGAAATATTCTGAGTTTATATTTAAAAAAATAAAAAATAAAGTATCTTACAAATGGAATTGTTTAATGAATCTAATTAGTTATCTCAATTTTTGCTTTTTGAGTTGATGTTTGTTAACTAATTATGGTGAACATATTGTAAATAGGATTTGTATATACAAGGAAAGAACTATTAAAATAATAGAGAAAGAAGAGGAAAAGAAAATTGATAAAGAAAAAATAAGAGAAAATAGCTTATGAAATCATCAAAGAAAATCAAGTCTTTTGTATTAAGAAATTCCATTTGTCAATTGTCACATTTGAATAATTTCATGAAACCAATTGGATATTTTGCATAATCTGGATTTAAACTTTTCCATTTGAGTATCCCATGTGCGTTGAATGGACTCTGATCCGGTCGTATTTGCCACACTATACCATTTGACGTGCTCGCGCGGCAAGTATTCGAATAGTATTTTATATGAGGAGTGTTCAATACTGATATCCGTGTATCATAAAGGGTAAGTGATGGTTGACTGATAGTAGACAGAGGTATGTATGTGAAGGACTAATATCACTTAAGTTAGGTGTCCGACATTAATTCCAATATCGATCTCATCATATTAAGTTAGGTATGTATGAAGTACAATACGCATGAATCAATATACATTCAGGTTTACGATATACACATAATAGAAAATACTTACTTAGATTTGATGTAAAAAATTAAATATTTGAAATTTTGTGGTTAGAAATGCACTACATTTTTCATTCTGGTGAAATCATTTTGATCAGGGTCGACATGAGCTAACACTTCCATCTGATCAAGAAATTGTTGTTCTAGGGGATCATAGTCGACCAATAAATTAAACCTATATCATTTGGTCCGCGAAGTTTTACTTGATCATGAAGTATCTTTTTTATTTGTTGAGTAGTGAATTTTATTTTCAAGGTGTATTTTAAATGGTTGTTAAAGAAAGGGTAAACTGTCTTCTTTATGCATTTAGGATACCTCTTTTACCAAAGTTTTTCAATCTAAGGGTGTAATACACAACTTAGGTTCAGAAGAGACAAAGTGACAAAGTGTATGATGCTTTAATTTAAGTGGGTAAAGTGTATAAGCATTTTAGTTTAGGGGGTAAACTAAATATTAGCCTATAAATGAATTAGTAATTCTTTGCTCTCTACATACATACATTTTTCAGTTTTGCTCTTTGATTTTGTCCACATATAGTATACCAAAGTCAAAATTTCGTGTGATTTCTCATTTTCCGTTTTCATATTAATGGTAGTTATGTGAGATTTGATAGAAGAGTTTTGATTTTAGTCGTGCTAAAGAAAAAAATATAAATAATTATGGATGAGCGACATATATGTGATTTTAGAAATTTTCGCCAATAGAAAGATAAAAGAGAGGCCTGGCGTGAAATAAGGGTACAAAAGTGTCCATTGGATTGCATTCAATTTCAATAAAAATATGCATAATAAAAGGTCACATAAATCACCATCCTATTTTTGGTATTTTAGTTTGTCTAAACACACATTCATCATTTCTTACCTCTCTTTTCACATTTCCATAATATTCCCATAGACATCCAAATCTTCCAATCTTTCTCTAGGGAATCCAGTCCCAGCAAAATGTCCATGAAAACATGTATGCATTAAGTATAGTAGACTGATGGCAACATCAACAAATCCAAGAAAGCACTCATCCTCCATCGGAGGAGCGGGTGATCGTCCGCCTAATCAGTCTGTGAAATTCGCTCGAAGGACATCTAGTGGTCGTGTCGTGAGCCTATCTCGTGATGATGACCTCGATGTGCCAGGAGATTACGCGGCTCAAAATGATTACATAAATTACACGGTTATGATGCCTCCGACTCCAGATAATCAACCCGGTGGCTCATCAAACGCCAATGCATCGGGGGACAAGCCTGATGGTCCCACCACGTATCGTGCACCATCGTCTAGGTTTCGGTCCGATTCACAACATGTAAGAATGGGCAGTCAGGACTTGAATGACAAAGATGGTGGTGGGGCCGGTGATTCCACCGGGAAATTGGACCGTAGAATGTCAATAATGAAAAACAATAATAAATCAATGTTATTGAGAAGCCAAACACAAGATTTTGATCACAATCGTTGGCTATTTGAAACTAAAGGCAAATATGGGATTGGAAATGCATTTTGGCAAGATGATGAATCATTTGATCATGAAACTGGAATGAGCATGCAAGATTTTATGGACAAGCCATGGAAACCACTCACAAGGAAAGTCAAGGTTCCACCAGGGGTTCTCAGTCCTTACAGGTTAATTAATTTATTCTGATATTCTTACATATTTATTTCCATTTTTAAGTTTTCAAGACATTTGATCATTAAATATTATTACCCCAAATTTAAAAAAAAAAAATTGTATAAGGCCTCTTAGATATATACTATATATATATATATATATATATATATATATATATATATATATATATATATATCTTTTAAGGCCTTGAATTAAATGTCCAGTAATTAGAAAGGTTAGAAATTAAACCAAACTACTCAAGTTGGTAGTAGGTTCCAATTCTACTTGGAAAGATTTGATTCATTCTGAATTTACGAGTTCTGAATAATGGGCCTTACTTTGACCATTAAGAATAGGAAACTTGTTCAAGTCTTTGTTTCTGGTATCTCATTATGTTCTGCGAGATTTGAGTAAATCTGTCAATACCTAAGTGTACGTGCATAATAGATTGATCCATATTATACACATCAAATTGAACAACATATATTGTTTGATACCCTATAAATAAAAAAATGAAAAATTAGAGTTTGCCTCAATTTAAGCTCGCTCGAGTTTGATTTATTTAAAAATGAGAATCAAGTTCAAATACAATCTCAAACTAACTAAGTATATGCACAATGCAGGGTACTTATCGTGTTTCGAATGATAGCACTATCTCTCTTCCTAGCGTGGCGGATAAGAAACCCAAATCGCGATGCAATGTGGCTATGGGCTATGTCTATTGTATGTGAGGTATGGTTTTCATTTTCATGGTTACTTGACATACTTCCAAAGTTCAATCCAATAAACAGAACAGCAGATTTGGGTGCCCTTAAAGATAAGTTTGAGTCAGCTTCTCCATCAAATCCGAATGGACGGTCAGATCTTCCCGGTATTGATGTATTCATTTCAACAGCTGATCCTGAAAAAGAACCTCCTTTAGTTACAGCAAACACGATTTTATCAGTTCTTGCGGTTGAGTATCCGGTTGAGAAGGTATCGGTTTATATATCGGATGATGGAGGTGCGATTCTTACATTTGAGGCTATGGCCGAGGCTGTCAAGTTTGGAGAGGTAATTTATGTTGCTATTGTAGCCTATATTATAAGTACATAAAAGTTAAAATTCTCATAACATTTCAACATAAATTGAAATGTGCATCTTTTTAGAATTTTTCATGATGTAATTGTATGATAACTAAGTACTACTATTTGAAAAATCCTTCTCTACTATTTAGTAGCTTGAAATTTAGGGTCCATATGGATTTAGGCCATCTCATGTTTCACTCAACTGAGACGAGGCCAAACCTCTTTTGTATCTAGTCTCATCCTAAATCAAGCTTTGATCTGGTTTCAACCCTCAGTCCAATCCAAATAAAATCCTAAATATATAAAAAAAAATTAAAAAAATATTTACTTTTTCTCACAATCCAACTGAACTCAATTCAAATTATATTTCAACTTTATTAAAAACACAAAATCGACACTTAAACTCAATCCTAATAGTGTTTCAAATATTTCGCAGAAACTCTTCAAATTTTTTTACCAAACCAAAACCTAGCAAAATCAAGCCAACACCAATTTAGACAAACGCAAGAACAAAATTTAAAACCATGCCCGGGACAATGTTAGCATTATATTGTTTGATGATACCTTTACAATGACATACGAATCTTGCACAAAACTAATGTGTGATTGTTTATTGCGTAAAATCCTCATGTACTACACGAAAACCCCCATCCTTGCAAATTCAATAGAGGATGATTTTATGCAATAAATATTTCATATATTAGTTAACACAGGGACTGTCTTGCAATAGAAGTACAATTTTCTTTTCAAATCTCTAATTACTAAAATTTGTTAAATTGGGGGAAATAGTTATGGGTTCCATTCTGCCGGAAACACAACATCGAGCCAAGAAATCCAGACAGCTACTTCAGCCAAAAGACAGACCCGACAAAGAACAAAAAGCGACCCGATTTCGTAAAGGACCGACGTTGGATCAAAAGAGAGTACGACGAGTTCAAAGTGAGGATCAATGGCTTACCGGAAGTAATACGCAAGAGGTGTGAAATGTACAATAGGAATGGGGAAATGGAAGAAAGAAAGCAAATTAAAGAGAAGAATGATGGAATTTTGCCCCCAGATCATAAAATTGAAGTCACTAAAGCTACATGGATGGCTGATGGTACTCATTGGCCTGGAACATGGTACGATCCAATACCTGATCACAAAAAGGGAGACCATGCTGGAATCTTACAGGTAGGTGACCAAATCAAATAAAATTTTCTTAATTTTTATTTTCATTTATGTTGGTTATTTGCATATTAAGTTTATGTGTTTGTTTGATTAATAGTTATATTTAAATTCAAAGAATTTAATATTTTGTTAGTTCATTGCACCCATCTGAAATATACTCGTAATTTAAAAAGGGTGTTATTATCAAATTTTAAAGTGAACAATGGTTTATTAATATAAGTTAAACAGAACATGGGTAATTGTCAATTTTCAAAGGGGTTTTTTGCAAGTTAATTCCCTGTGATATGTCTAATGGGCAATTTACCTCCCTATGAAATAAAAATAGGCAATTTAACTCCCTGTGAAATGAAATAATGAGCAATTTACCTCCTTGTGATATAAAAATAGGCAATTTACCTCCCTATGAAATGAAATAATGTGCAATTTAACTCCCTGTGAAATGAATTAATGAGCAATTTAGAGGGAGGCAATGTGCTTCTTTTATAAAAATACAGGGAGGTATCTTGCCATTTTTCTTATCACAGGGAGGTAAATTGGCTATTTAGAATATCACAGGGAGGTATTTTGCCCTTTTATTTATCACAGGGAGTTAAATTGCCTATTTAAAATAACACAGGGAGTTAATTTGCTATTCACTCATTTTCAAAGTTAAGAAGTACTGTCAATTTTTGAAGTTAATAGGAGTTTTTGTCATTTTATTGTGGCGATATAAATGTCACTTCCCCTGTGAATTATGAAGAATACTAGCACTTACAACAACTGAAACACACTATAGCTTGGGTAGGGGGATAATGATCATAAAAAAGAAAAGAGAAGTTTTCTGCCATTTAGGCAAAAAATGGGTGTTTCTGCATTTCACCGAAGAAATGTATTAAGACATTGATTCTTAAAAAGCATGAGCTCATATCCAAAAAGACTTAGCTTATATTGAAGAGCATAGTATATAGATTTGAAAGTAAATAGACCAAAAAAAAAAAAAAAAGTCTGAGGCCATGAACTAAGCACATTTGAGTCTCTTTATAGAGAACTGTCTTTTCTGTTATGCTAAAGCTAGAAAATGTAGTTATCAACTCTTGACATTGTTATCTCGCAGATAATGAGCAAGGTGCCTGATCATGATCCAGTAATGGGTGGTCCAAATGAAAAGACACTAGATTTCACCGGTATCGACATCCGGCTTCCAATGTTTGCCTATGTCTCGCGTGAGAAACGACAATTTTACGATCATAACAAGAAGGCTGGAGCTATGAATGCTCTCGTAAGAGCATCTGCCATATTATCCAACGGCCCCTTCATTTTGAACTTGGACTGTGACCACTATGTCTATAATTCATTCTGTATTCGAGAAGGTATGTGCTATATGATGGACCGAGGTGGTGACCGTATCTGCTACTTACAGTTCCCTCAAAGGTTTGAAGGAATAGATCCTTCAGACAGATATGCTAATCATAATACTGTCTTCTTTGATGGTAAGAATCATTTAGCATCTAAATAAATTGGTTTTATTGCATTTTTAGTTCCACAAAATCGGACACCTAATTTTTTAGTCTTGCGCTTTCTAGAAAATCAATATATAAATTTGGGGGATTAATGCCAATTTTTGTGGTATGCATAATACTGAATTTACCCCCGTGATTTGAAAGGAAAGCACTTTACTCCATGTGAAAATTTTAAAGGAGCAATTTATCTTCTTCCAACGGGGAGCGTAACACACTCACCAAAATTGAGCTTGGGCATGTAAAGTGTTGGTAAAAATTCCAGAGTACCCTTAGGGGGTAAGGTGTCACATTTATCATAACATGGGATGGTGGGGGTGGGGTAAAGTGCTACATTTATCAAAACACAGGGGATAAAGTGCCATATTTATCAAAACACAGGGGATAAAGTGCCATATTTATCAAAACACAGGGAATACAGTGTCACATTTATAATAACACAGGGGTAAAGTGCCACAATTGTAAGTTGACTGGGTCAAAGTATATGAGAGGGGTAGTTTTTTCGATTCGTTTTTTTTAAAGTTTAAGATGATAGGGAGACAGTGTGAAACTGTTATAAGATTATAGGGGGGTAAAGTGTTTTTTTCAAATCACAGGGGGTGGGGGTTAAATTGCAATTAACTCTGAAGTTGGGACTAAATGTGCTATTTTATAAATCGTGACACGAAAAGGTGTTGAATGTTTCTGTGGGACTAAAAATGCATTCTTGTCTTATAAATTTTATTTTTCTGAAACAATTTAACAGGAAATATGAGAGCCTTGGATGGTCTTCAAGGTCCATTTTACGTTGGAACCGGATGCATGTTCAGGAGATATGCACTGTATGGATTTCATCCGCCACGAGCAAATGAATATCACGGAATGTTTGGACAAACTAAGGTTCCATCGAAAATTATTCGGCCTCAGACGGAAGAAGAGGAGCCACTAACACAACAACATCCGGACTTGAGTTTACCAAAGAGGTTTGGGAATTCAACTATGTTCACTGAATCTATAGCAGTGGCAGAGTACCAAGGACGCCCACTTGCGGATCACATCTCTGTCAAGAATGGTAGGCCACCTGGTGCCCTTCTCATCCCACGTCAACCGCTTGATGCCCCGACTGTGGCTGAAGCAATTGCTGTTGTTTCATGCTGGTAATTTCGAGCATATTTACTTTTCACCTTTATATATATCTTCAAGTTAATGCTTTTAGTCAGAAAGTTGCATATTTAATCCGAGAAGTGACAAAATATGTTAAGCTGCAAAGTAATTTATTTGTTCCGAAAGATGGAAGACTAAATGTGTCGACTAGAGTGCTAAATGAGTCTTGCCCAAAAGACAAAAAATATTAGGGAGAATCACTCAAAACTGCCATGAAGGTTTAGTGAAATTACACTGACAGACTTGACCACCCTCCATGTTTGGGAAACTACTTGAACTATCTCTGGTATTGGACTCACCACAGCCACCCATTTACGACATTAATTTCAAGAAAAAATGTAATACTAGAAATACCTTTGGGTACTAACTAAGACATCACAAACCTTAAGGGTGTCAAACCGATTTCACGTGTTTTCGCATCAATTTTACCCATTTTTTCATTGATTTCACTCGTTTTTCACTGATTTAACCCTTTTTTTAAACCAATTTCACCCCTTTTTTTCACGCCAAAAGTTTTTGGATGACGTCGGCATGCTTCTTCAGGAATTAACACAGAATAGGCTATAGGGGGTAATTGTAATGAATCTAATACCTTAGGGGTAGTTTGTATAATTTCCTAAACATGAAGAGTGGTCGGTGCAATTACACTAAACCTCAGGGGTAGTTTGAGTAATTCTCCCCAAAATGTTAAGCTTAAAAGAAAAAAGAGGACCAAATGTGGCGAAACCAGAAGATAACTTACTATTTCTGTCTCATATTGAAACTTATATGACTTCAAATGCAATTTTGCCAACTTTTTATGACAAAAATTTGCTTCGCTTGATTTTCATTTCATTGAATTACACGAGTTAGAACATTTCATTACTTGATTTGGGATATACACTGTAGGTATGAAGACAATACAGAGTGGGGAGAAAGAACAGGTTGGATTTACGGATCTGTGACCGAAGACGTGGTGACCGGGTACCGAATGCACAACCGTGGATGGCGATCTGTTTACTGCATCACCAAGCGTGATGCATTCCGAGGCTCGGCCCCCATAAACCTCACGGATCGACTCCACCAAGTCCTCCGGTGGGCCACAGGCTCAGTCGAAATCTTCTTCTCGAAAAACAACGCATTACTAGCAAGCCCGCGTCTAAAATTCCTACAACGAATAGCCTACATGAACGTAGGCGTCTACCCATTCACTTCCTTTTTCCTCGTTCTTTATTGCTTCCTCCCGGCCTTCTCCCTCTTCACCGGACAATTCATCGTTCAATCGGTAAACATAGAATTTCTTATCTACCTTTTGATCATTACTCTATCTCTAATGTGCATATCCCTACTTGAGGTAAAATGGTCGGGTATAGCGTTAGAGGAATGGTGGAGAAACGAGCAATTTTGGGTCATAGGTGGCTCGAGTGCGCACTTAGCGGCCGTGTTGCAAGGACTCCTTAAGGTCATAGCAGGAATCGAGATTTCGTTTACGTTAACCGCGAAAGCAAGCGCGGAAGATGAAGATGATATATATGCTGATTTATATGAAATTAAATGGACTAGCTTATTCCTCGTGCCACTTACAATAATAATCGTCAATTTAATAGCACTTATGCTTGGATTTTCAAGAACTGTTTACAGTATTATTCCTCAATGGAGTAGGCTTTTTGGAGGGGCCTTTTTTAGCTTCTGGGTATTGGCACATATGTACCCATTTATGAAGGGATTGATGGGAAGGAAAGGAAGAGTGCCTACAATTATATATATTTGGTCAGGCCTTATTTGCCTTACGGTTTCATTGATATGGATCATACTCGACCCGCCTCAAGGAGAACGGGATCCGGATGCAGCTAAGTTTACTTTTTAATCGACAAAGAGAGATTGTGTATTTTTTTGTAATTTTTATGTAGATTCTACATGTAACTTAATGATATATATATGTAGGAAGTATATAATGTGGTAGGTACAATTGTTTTGACGATATTTTGGTCTTGTTTAGTTGTATATTTAATGCATAATGTATTCTACGAAGAGACTTTTAATTGTTATTTAGGGGATTTTTCCAATAATACTAGTAAGATTACAAATTAATGAAATTATGGTTCCATCTATCACACTATACTATTTTTATCCTTTTTTTTTTTTTTTTTGGAGCATAACATCAATTGTTTCAAAGAAAAAACAGTGCATTATAATTGTCGAGCTGAGTTTGGGGTATAATTTTTATTTATTTTCAGTTTCCCATGGATATTAAGGTGTTACATATGAGTTAATCTCTTTCAAGAACCATCAATATTATTTGGGAACCTCTTCCAGAAATTCGAAACTGTTTTCGACATTAGAAATTAGTCTCTTACGTTGTACCAATCACTTGTTAGTAGTTTGGGTTATGATATACTCCCTAATAAAGTCCATCTAGTATTTTAGCACCAAAACTTTTAGTTACCTTAGATTTTAACAGCAGATGGTTTAAAATCCATACACAAACACACAAATTAAGATAATATATTGACAAATTAAATACAACTGAAATGGCCAGTTGCAGCATTTTTCCTCATAATACAATAAAACCTCAAAATACAAATACAAAGCACTATAAAAAGTAATTTCAAGAACTGTTTTCCTTCAGCTATGTTTGGAACTTGAATTTTAACAGAGAAAATGATAAGAAAAATAAAAATAACAAGAAATAGAGCCACGAGACCGACGTTCTATTATACAGTAATATGCAAGAAAAACTTTTTCGTTTGTATTCTATTCACTAAGAATGAAGAACCAAACATAACATTAGTTTCCGATCGGAGGTCTTCGGCTTAGAATAATTCCTTGGGCCGAACTTCAATTCCTCCAAGAATAAGTCCTTTATTCCAACCAAGGTCTACACCTTCCAATAGTTGCATATGAATATCAATGTCATTATCTATTTCACCATTGAAAAATGTTCCTAGTTCGATCTCCATCCAACTATCACTTCTCGTATGTGAAACCCGACCATCAATATGGCTTATAGGCCTACGTCTCCGCCTATTTTGTCTCGATACAGGTCGAGAAACATTTCTAGTGGCCACTCCCTCTATCTCAGTTAAATTGCCATCTATAACAAATTTTATTGTTGCCTTTGAGGAACAATTGAGCCCATAATGTGTGATCTCGCAGAGTTTAAACACTAGATATGCCCCATAATTGGTCATGGGAGACAACATTTTGGATCGGATTATGCCAAGAATTTCAAGCCAGCAAACACTCATCGGTTCGGCAACTTCAAAATCTGCAGTTGTAAGATAATACATGCCACGTACGTTATATATGTTGCAAGTTACTAAAAGAAACGAAGAAATTACTTATGCCCTTGGTAAAGTATTTGTAGATTATATGATGGATTGATACTATATACGAAAGTGTATATACCTCGACTCTGGTAAAGAGGCCCAATTCCAGTTAATAGGAGTGTCTTCCCATGCAATCTGAAGTTCTCTTGCACCCAATATATAACATTTCTTCCCACTCGGCTTACTGAGGCAGAAACCCTGTTCAACAATTCGAACTTTCTTTAACACAAGCGAGTACGTACCATTTACAAAGAATTCTATCATACAAAATAACTTGAAACAGGAACAAGATACTCAGAGAACAAGAGTGAGACCAAAATGACTTGGAACAAAATTAAGTTAATGAGTAACCTGCAAAAACACCCCATGTGTTTATTTTTTAGCAAAAACACCCCACATGCTAACAAATCAAAGACACTTAACTCCTCCTAGACTGCAAAGTGATTCAATTGATTCGCAGAAAAGTGACAATTATACCCCATATGTTATTATTTATTGGGAATGAAATGCAAAAACACCCTCTTCGCCCGTTAACTTTAACAATTATCAATAACCCCTCATTCTCTTAAGATATTGGCGATAACCCCATGTCGACTTGTGTGGGTATTTTCGTCTATTAGTCCACCCTCAACTTTTACTTTTTTTGAAGGATATAATGTGCTAATAAAAATAATACTACATGATTTTTAAGTCTATTAGATAAAGCATCAAGGGTATTTCTGTATTTTACTCGATGGAATAATTAAGATTAAATCATGATCACATAAATAATACTCCGTCTAAAAACTACAAAATAATTCAAACACAAGAGAACCAATCAACATTCCAAATTCAATTCGTGAGAAAACAAGAATCATCTGCCAAGAGCAATCAAAAAATTTATGGGTTCATATTTGCAATTCTTGTGGAATTATATACAATACAATTAAAATACAGAGTCACTAATTTATATATAAGGGATCAATCTAAAATTGGACGGACGGAGTTAAACGTGAACAGAGAAATTTACCAGTTTACCCTCGTCAAGGAGGAGGGGAGAATCACAGAGAAGAAAAAAGAGTTCTTTTTTGGAGGAGTAGGTCACCGGAGAAGACGACCGGGCAAGGATAATTTGGTAATCAGGGGGTAAAAACCGCTCCCACACGGTGTCGGAATCGGCGGCGGATTTAAATCCAAAAGAAACGGCTTCAAATCTGCATGCATCTTTAGGGGACGTGAATGAAAGAATGTTTGCTATGCAGCCCTCTGGAAGAAGGGTAAACGGCGACGTTTCGTGATCTTGATTGGCCATCTCTTGTGCAAATTTGTGTGGTTTTTGGGTTTGATTTATAGGGAAGAGGCAAATGGGTTTAAGACTTAATTAATGGCTAAGTAATAAGTTTAATGGGGGTAATTCGATTGGAACTAGGTGGTACGAAAAAGGTCAAATGATTAAGCTAAATCTGGCTACATTCCTCCATTAGATTTAAAACAAAAGAATTAAAAATTATTTGTTGATGAAGTCGACAATGAGGTAAATTTATTTAATTTGCTAGACTTAGTTGTTAAGTTATTGGGAAGTTTTGGTCAAAATTCGATTTTGTGAAGTCCGGGCGAGTAAGTATACTTATTTTTGGTTTGGGTAGGGGTGTTCATAAACCCGTCCCACCCGACCCACCCGCCCGACCCGCTCCAACCCGCCCGCAACCCGCCGGTTTTGTTTTTAAAATAATCAAGTACGGGTTGGTAATTTGTAAACCCGCACGTTATGGGTCGGGTGACGGGTTTGATGGTTAAAAAACCGACCCACCCGCAACCCGCACTTAATCATCCTTGATGTACTTTTTATTCATTGTTTAATAAAAGTGTGAAATAAATTACATTTATTAACAAATGAATAAGAACAAATAAACAAACTTTCTTAAAGTTTCTTGTTTATATTAATGTTAATGGTACAAATATGTTAGCACATTATTTCCTAAAGAGTTTGTTGTCGAAAAATTGAGAAGAAACTTCACTAATTTGTTATTGTTTGTAATGTGTGAGTGATGATTTGTAATGAATTTTTTTGTGGGGATTTGTAATATTCTTTTTTGTGGAGACTATTGATTTAATTAGTAAGAAATCGTTGATTATATTATAGTTTTGTATTTTTTGCTTTTTGGATTTAATTTTAAAATTAACAGTGAACACATTTGACACATTTTATTTGTTGTTTGAAGAACTTAAGATTATATACTTAATTGTTTATATTTGGATGTCAAGATTTTATGACATTGTTTCCGTTCAACCCGCCAACCCGACCGCCACCCGACCGCACCAATTCCACCCGAACCGGACGGTTTATGAAAATAACAACGCGGGTGCGGTTTAAAAAATTGGCAACCCGCACGTGTTGGGTCGGGTTGATTTTTTCATGCAAACCCGCCCAAACCCGACCGTGTTCACCCCTAGGTTTGGGTAATATGATAAAATTTCAATTGTTATTTTGGCCATTCACTTTTCACCTTTTGAGACATTTTTAGAGAGAGTATATTTTTTCAACAAGCATCTTGGGAAAATATTCAAATAAATATAAGATAATTCGTTCATTTTCTAGAAATTAAACACCTAAACGGTATTTTAAGATAAATTCAAAAAAAAAAAAAAAATTCAGCAGAAAATGAAAAAGTAGAGTAATTTGGGGATGCAGTCAATAGTAAATTAGTAATATTTTGACCACCAACAATTTTTAGTTATCTTAGATTTTAACCACAGATGATTTTAAATATAAAAATATTGTAATACTAACAAAATGTTTTAAGTGTGAAACTTCAGAGGTATCTGAAAGCAGATATTTATCAGGAAAACAAAAATCTTATTTAGCAGAAAAATTGAAAGAAAAACTATATAACACATTACACCTATACAAGTTAAAATGATAATTATTCATAGCTAAGCACCATATATGCATTTTGGAAGTAGTTAATAACAAATTATTCTTCTGTGTTATTATTAAAAAATAAATTATACATATCATAAATTAAATAACAATAAAAATCATCAATTCGATAATTCTTGATACGAAAACGTCTAATCACTCTATTGTATTTGGTATGATATCAAAGAATAAATTTTGCCTTTTTTCTTTGAGAGGAAAACTATTTTCAATGTACGTACTTCATCAAATACAGTTGCCCACGTCTTGTGAAAATTCGTGTTGGCTAGTTTCATTTATGGGAAGAGGCAGATGGCTAAGAATGATAAAATATGTTTGTTGGGGTACTCTTTCCATCGGGGTAAATGCAAAATACTCCCCCGTCTTGCCAAAATTGGCATGTAGAGTACCATTTTGGTAGAATAATGATAGATCCCCGAGGGAGTTTCGTCCCCTACGAATTAAGAGCATTAAGCAATTTTCAGTAGGTATGGACTCCCCTTCCTCTCAGACTCTCATTCCCCTCATACTCCCCTTCCCCTTCCCCTTCAGACTCCTATTTTTATAGTCATCTTCAGTGATTCAATCTTCACATTCTATTTAATTCTAATTCTCATATTTCCCTACTCTCACTTAATCTTCCCAACTTTTTGCTCATAATTGGTTTCATGATAATAATAATAATAACAAATAATAATAATAATAATAATAATAATAATAATAATAATAATAATAATAATAATAATACTAATAATAATTAAGTTAATAGTAAATTAAATATTGGCATTAATAATAAGTAATTTAACATTAGCATTAATTATAACTAATTTAGCATTGACATTAATAATAAAAAATATTTAATAATAACAATACAATAACATTACAATAATTAATAATTCATATATGAAAATTCATAAATTATGTTACCAGTATTCTATTTTTAATCCACTAGTCGTATTTAATTTCAATGTATTTAATTTCCATAAGTTTTTTCTTTAACAATGTGATTAAATTTCAAACAAAAAAATAAATTAATGTTGAGTTTATTACATAAAATTTATAATATTACAAGTAATAAAATATCTTTATTAATGTTAACTTTATTACCATTTATTCCATAAAATTCTAATTCTCATATTTTTTCACTCTCACTTAATAAATTAATAATAATAGAGCTAAATAATAATAACAATTAGTAAACATTGTACATATAATTACAATATTACAAGTTATAAAAGTACAAAATGCACAAGTAATAAAAGTAAATTAATGCTAAGATTTTAAAAAATACATTTTTAAATATTTAAATTTTAATAAATAATTAATGTTACTATTTAAATAAAAAAATAAGAAATGGCCTGGGCACGTTGCCCAACCAATTTAAATAAAAAAAAAAAAAAATGTTGCTTGGCAACGTGCCAAGCCCATTTAAAAAAAAAAAAAAAAACAGAAGAATAGGGGTTGGGCGCGTTGCCCAGCCACCCCTCCATTTTCATCCCCCTACCCATAAATGTCTACTCCTTCACCTACCTCCTCATAGATTATCCCCCTCCCCCTCCCCCACCTCAATGGAAATGCTCTTAGCTACCAAAATAAAGTGTATTTCTCTAACCCCTTACATTCGTCATGCAAGCATAATATTATAACTTAAATAACTATTTGAACTATTAAGTTAATTGAATATTTAAATCTATTTTTGTAAAACAGTTAATTAAAGATAGATATTAGATATTATTTTTGTAATTCATAAATATAAATTTTGCATTGTCTTCCAATTTAATCACTTGAATAACCATGTCTATAACATTTTTCGCATCATATTATATTATATTCAAACACAAACAACTTATACTTTGTCTTTAATTAATTGAAGCATCAATGCCTTCAGAAACAAGGACGGATTACATCCTTCAACTGGATCATCTAGCAATGACATAGTTGTATTAATTCAGAAATATTTAAATTCTAGTACGTACGTAGCAGTAGTAATAGGAATTAATGCACCTTATTAATTCCAACTATATATATATATATATATATAATATATATGTCGAAATAATTAATAAGATTAATAGGAAATTTGTCAGTACGTAGTTGCAGAATATTCCTCATGATGAGTTGCAATGTCTAGGCTTCCCCACGTTCGCATGCGCCCTTTTGTTTGCTCAACCTGTAATTAAATTAATTAGTAAAGCTGTATATAGGAAGAAAAAAGAATACATATATATATGCTCATTAATTAATTAGAAGAAGAATTAAAAAGGCATGAAAACGAACCTCCTTCTCCCAATTAATTTTGTAAAGTACAAACATGAGCAACAATGTTTGCAAAGCCACTCCAGCTATCATTCCTCCCCAAATTCCCTGAAAACAAGAAAATTTCATCCAAAAAATGTATATATTCTTTCTTTCTTGTTACACAAAATAAGAAGAAGTTATTTGTAGTATCAAATTCATTTAATTACCTCGACTCCGAAATTGGCCACGTAACCAAGAACATAACCTAGAGGTAGACCAAAAATGTAGTAACAACCCAAATTGATGTACGCAACGAGTGTTTGCCATCCGCCACCAATGGCAACACCGGATATCACTGGCTGGACACTGTTGAGAAGCATTGTAATTCCAAGAAGACCCGAAAGATGAGCCACAGCTTGTTTCATTTGTTTGCTATCGGTAAAAATAATGGCAAAGTGATTTCTAGTTGCAAGGATAATAATCATGCAAAGTATCCCAATCATCAAGGACTGAAAAAGCGTGACAAAAACTGAATATTTGGCTGCTCTTGGGTGTCCCAAACCAAGCTCGTTAGAGACCCGAACACTGAAATATAAATTAAAGTGCACAAGTTATATACTTATATAGGACATGAAAAGTACATAAAATATAGCATTGAAACCATGGATTAAAGTTCTATTTTAAAAAACATAGCACACGGGAATTTTGTGCAAATTTCTTAAAATACAGGTGGATTTCATGCTTTTTTCACACCTTTCGTATATTCTGAATTAGAATTATCACGATGGATATATAAATAAATACAAAAATTAATTACCTTTTAATCGTCAAAATTGAAAAAACAGACATACATGTCAATCATGCATACCACGTAGGCAACATCAAAACTTCCAAGGTTTTACCTTATAGCAGCATTAACTCCAATGAACAACATGAATTGCCACCCATCAATATTCATGCTGGCAAGATAAACCAAAATATATCAATTACCATATCCAAAAAAACTATAAGTATTAAGAGACAAAAAATAGTCTCATAACTATAGCCGCTAGTCATCAGTTTGCCCCACGAGTAATTTACAAAACCAAAGCAATTTTTGGGATCTTTTCAGTCCAATTGCGAAACTGAACCTCACTCTCGGGTCCGTTGAATTTAAATTCAACAGGCCCGCGAGTGAGGTTCACTTTTGCAATTGGTCCGAAAAAATCCCAAAATTGCTTTAGTTTTATAAGTTGTGGGACAAAATTACTCGCCCAAGTACGTAGCGACCATTAAACCCACCAAATAGAAAGGGAACCAACTGCGGTCACCGCATTATCAAGTCCGCCCGTGAGAATAATAATGCTCGGCATATACCAAAGTTCCAGACAAAGCATCAAAGCAGATGCAAGTGACAACCTAAAAAATGCCCAAACATCCTTAAAAGCAGACCATGAGAATCCTTTCCAACTGTCCTTACACCAACCAATCACGTAAATGAATTGCGCTATTGCAGAGGCCCAACTCGTAAGATCGTAGGCCAAAATTGCACCAATTGTTCCCCATCTCAATACATTGACAAAAACCCAACACAAAAAAGTTTGTACAACTAGAGCAAAAGCTGCTATCCAAGCTAGTATTGTGACTTTGCTCTGGGCTTGGAGAAATTTTTGGGTTGGAAATGCAATAGGAAGTGAAAGCAATTGGGGGATTGTTAAAAGTGTATAAAAACCGGCTGGAATTGCTATTTCATCGGTTTGTCCAAATAATTTAAGAATCGGGGTAGAAAATACGTAGAGTGGCAAAAGAAAAACGCTAGTGCCAAATAGAATTAGTATTGAGCGTTGCATGTAAACACCGAGCATATGAACTTGTCTAGCACCAAATGCCTGCCCACATAGTGTTTCGAGAGCACTCCCCATTCCAAGCTATATACGAATTCCACATATCAAACTTTGTTTGATTTACCACAAAAACAATAATGATGATGATGTTCTATATTTTATAGATAAATTTATATAATGATTTTTTCATATACTATATGTTAAACAATTGTGAATTTGGTTGGCGTAACATAAGTGAATGATACATAACGCGCAAAAGTAATTGATTAAACAATCATATAATCACTAAAACAAGAAATCCAATTAAAACCTTAACTTTTGATTTATGGAGGAGTAAAAGTATAAGTAAAATGCAAATTAACAAGAAAATTAAACTCAATGTTGCGTCATTTAATTCGAGAGAAAATAATTTTCGTAACGTTTTCGTACTCACTGAAATCCAAGAGCCAAACATAGCTTAAAACTCAATCAAGATCCATAAACTCGGGACATGTGTAGTGATAATCCACATCACCCATGTTCTGGCAATGTAAACACAATTTTTTGAAATCCTATTTTTTTGGAACATGGCCAGAATATGGGGTGATGTGGATTATCACTCCACATGTCCTAAGTGTTTTGGTGGACTGCACCACGTGTACTTGATGACATGGTGCAGCGGTTGCACTAAATAATCTCTCGTGTACGAGAGCCTCATAGATAATTAAGACAGATTTACAACATGAATACTATTGAGAGAAAAAAAAAAAAAAAAAATGGGACCCACTGTACTGATTGAAAAACTGTTCTGAAATCTTGCTAAGTGAAAGTAAACATTTACGCATCGAAATAGCTGTTTCCACCTACTCGGTGGTAATATTTAATTTTTTTCTTTATTAATTAGACCATATCATACTGATTCAACTATCCTCTCTCTTGAAATATAAAAATACCCTTTATGGTTTGTTTAATTTGCAAAAATCACCTTTTATTAATTTTATTAGCAAAAATCTCCCTGTATTGTTTTTTTTACAAAATATCCCCTCGAAGTCGGAGTACATAATTTGCAGGAAATGTAGCAATTATATCCCACCATAAAATGTAAAACACTACTATTTATCCGAAGAATTTGACAATAGTCCCCATATTAACTTTGAGAATCGACAATAATCTCCATTATCACTAAAAATTTGACAATGACTTCACCCTGTTGGTTTATGAAGGTATTTCAAATGGGTGTGATAAGATAATAAAATAGCGATACATGCATGCTAACAAAAAAGATTACATTAAGATTTTTACTAATAAAATAACACTTGTTTTTATGTTAATAAGGCAAGACACAGTAAGTAGGTTTAATTTTGCATTTAGCTCTTTATTTTTCACATGAATGTTTAGTTTAAATCCTAATTAACGAAATATAAAAAAATTAAAAAACTAATGTATTTACATTTTATTAGGTTACTTTATCCATCTAAAATATTCTCAAAAGTCAATAAAATGGTTATTGTTAATTCTTAAGTGGATAAGAAGAGATGTGATATATACTCATGAGAGATTATTGCAAAATTTCAAAATTAACAAGAGTATTTCGCCAATTTCAAAAGTGTTCTATATTTCTTCATTTATTTTTCGGAGCAGAGTTTTAGATAAAAGTTGGAAAAATAAAATATATTAAATAAATTTACATCTATATATTTATATACTTAAAAGTAATGATTATTATTATTATCCGTCTACGAGGAATTAATTCATTATACCAAAAGGCATTCATAGACTATTAATTCATTATTAAAATAAAAATAAAAAAAGCAAATGATTAATCATGCAATAATAAAGTTAGTGAACTAACCATGAAACCGAAAGCAAAGTTTCCGAAAACGGAAATAGCAATAGAGAAAGCGGAGAGTTGAGTATCTCCTAGGTGGCCGACGAATATAATGGCGACTGAGTTGACTCCGTATTGACACAGTATTTGAAAAGCTATAGGACCTGCTATTTTCCAAAGCTTTATTGATTCTATGCAGAAAATTCTCCTCCATTCTCTCAACCGTTTAGCTGCAAGGTAGTCGCCGTCCTCCCCGATCAACTGAAGCTCACCGGAGCTCCTCCCTTTCAGCAGCGGAGCCTCCATTTTGGCCGGATGGTTTTGTCAAAGTGTGCAAATTATGGAGTGATCAGACAACTTCATAGATCTAGAAAACATAGTGGTAGCTAGATTTATATGTATATAGAGTAAATTGAAAAATACCCCCTATACTTTGCCTAAATAGCAAAAATCCTCTGTATTATTTTTATTACCAAAACCCCCTTTGTGTTACTAGCAAAAAACCTAGTTCCAAGTCGGAGTACATATTTTGCATGAAAAATGATAATTATACCTCTACTAGAAAATGTGACAATAAACCCTGCTAACTTTAAAAATTGCGGATAACTCTCTCCTGTTAAAATGAAATCTTTTGCTAATAAAAAAAGAACAGTGGGAGGTACTCCCTCCGGTTCATATTAGTTGGCATATTTGTCAAATTTTTATATTTCATATTAATTGGTACATTTGGGTTTCCAATGTAATTTTTTCAATTTTGCACTTCTCTTACATCTAGGTTGTGAAGCTCAAGAGTCACTAGGAAGGGTATTTAATTTTTACATTTTACCATATAAAAGTGATTAATCATGAGGTTGCGTAATCTGTGTGAAAAGTAACAATGTGCCAATTAATATGAACCGGGGGAGTATTTGATAGTAAATATAGTATAAGAGTTTTTTTTGGCAATTAGGCTAAACATGTACATATTATAGTTTTGTATTTAGCTCTATGTATATAATATCCAATAGGGGTGCATACTCCAAATTGTAACAGAATTAGTAATAGTTCATTGGTTGTTAAATCAAAATTCCAATATATTTTTTTTTTTCCCGAAGGTTTAATCCCTTTCGAGATTAAATCAAAATTCCAATTGATTAAGGGGTGAATACCACTTTTGGTCCTTCTTACTTACTTTTTTTTTTTTAACAGTTTGGACATTTTTTTATTTTTTTCTTGACATTTTTGTATTTTTCTTGATATTTTACTCCCCACTATCTGTTATTTGTTTTATTTGAGCTAGTCTTTTTCTGACGGTCCAGGGCGACGTCGAGCTCACATGAACTGCACGTGACTATTCATGAGGATATTTTCGTCCGTTCATTATGATAGTGTTATACTTTTGTCCCCCATAAAACCTGTTTGTATCAATTTAATTAGTACCTAAATTTTATGAGAAATAATAATTTTAAAAAACAAAAAAATCATTTAAAAATAATATTTTTTGGAAGGCCCTTAGTAAGGAAATTATTTTATGAATTTGTTGCACCTATAACATGGTACAATGCACATATAAGATTATATATAGTCCATAAATCTATGAATTGTACTTGACTCTAAGATCTCATTTCATTTCGATCGTATATTGCATTGGAAGAGTAAATGCTTAAGTGTTCTTAAACATGTAATATATACTCTACCGATATTTGTTTCTCTGAGATTTGGTGTAATTCCCGTCCATTCTTCCCGGACAATTATGATTAATGCGACTTCGCCTGAGTTTTGCAAACATTTACATCTGTTATCCCAGTTAACGATTTAATTGAAAAAACAAAATCAAAACTTGAAAATATTTAACAAATAAAAAATTGGAGAAATAAAACAAATAAAAAAAAGAAATGAAAATAAAACAAAATTTTCAAAAATAAAAAAAGATCAGCATACCCACCCACACCAACCTAACCCACCCAACCCCCAACCCCCATTCACCCTCTCCCTCCCCAGCGACGGCGACCAAAATTGGTCACTCCGTTCAACTCGCGATTAATTTGGCCGTTGCCATTTGGGTGAAGAGGGAGGGAGAGAGGTTGTTCATATTTTTTCCTAAGAAGAAATTTATACTGATTTTTTTATTTTTTGAATTTTTTTTAAATATTTCTAATTTATATTTATACAAATAGGTGAATTATATTAACTTTTTAATTATTTTGTAATTTATATTGATACAAATATGTCATATTTTTGTATCTTCAATTATTTTAATTATTTTCTATTTTTTATATTGATACAAAATACTGATTATTATTTAATTTTTAATTTATATAACATAAATAGGTGATTTTTTTTTTGATTTTTTTTAATAATTCTCGATTTATAAAGATTATTTTTTTTAAATTAGTATTTGTCATAAAAGTCAGGGACTAAATTGATACAAACATATGTTTGGGGGGGATTTAAGTGTAATACTATCATATTGAAAGGACAAAAATACCCCCATGAATGGTCACGTGCAATTCACTTGAGCTCGGCGCCGCCCTGGACTGCCTAAAAAAGACTAAAGTGAAACAAATAACGAATAGTGGGGAGTAAAATGTCAAGAAAAATACAAAGGAGGATAAAACTTTTTAATAAAAGTACATAAGGATGACCAAAAATGATATTCACACTAAACATACTTATTTTAAAATGCAGAAATACTTGTTTGGATAGAGAGGTTCAAATTCGTAGGAGAAACCTTAATTTCACTTTGCATCCTCGAATTAGGTCAACATGACAGTACTCATCATGATACAAAAGTTCGAAGCGTTCTAGACGTTTTTGGAGCTATTGCACTTGCCTTCTTATTTCAACCAACTAGATGTCATGAAACTATCGCTCACGGTATTCAAGGTTAAGAGAGAGTCGTTGTTGGACACCCTAATTGAGTGTGCGGGAGACATCAATTGTCCCGTGGCACCGAACTGAGTGTGCGGGTGGAGTCACAATCGAATACCGTGGGCGCTTGTGTGAATGCACAATAAGGGAAGGGTATGCGATTTTCCTAACACCAATTGGTTTTGGGGGCAATTGGTAGCACCTGAGGTCCTACAAGTGGTATCGGAGCCAAGATCACGTGTTCGATTCCTAGCAGGAGCAATTGCGGAGGGGGAGATTGTTGGGCACCCTAACTGAGTGTCCGGGTGATATCAATTTTCCCGTAGCACCCAAAATGAGTTTGCGGGTGGAGTCACAATCGAATACCGTGGGTGCTTGTGTGAATGCACTCTAAGGGAAGGGTACGCGTATCACCAATTGGTTTTGGGGCAACTGGTAGCGTCTGATGTCCTACAGTAAGAATTATGTTATTTTTTATTGTCAGGAATATAATGTGATTTTAAACAGGACTTGAACCAAATTTTAAAAAAAAACAATCGGCTGAAAATGTAAAGATTCCGACTGATTCTAAAATTGGTTGGAACTATTCCGACCGAATTTTCCGGTCGCCAGTTTTTTTCACCCGATTTTTCCCAAAATCAATTGTAATCTTGGTTAGAATTTCAATTTTTCTAGTAGTATTAAGACCCAAATCTCATTTTATTAAACTTGGTGAATATTTTTCATTCACATAAGCTAATAACGTGGTTTGTTAAATTATTTGCGAGTTTGTTTGAAGACCATGTTAACATTTGTTGGGTACGTATATGGCCAAATCTGTTCGAGACAGAGTCAACACATGTATGTTTATCCTCTGCAACCATTCCGGCCACATGGAGTTTCTTACTTTGTAATTATTGGCTATGTATTGGTGAACATGTCTCGCCACGCTAGGTGGGCGAGAGTTTGGAATGTGAAGTGTGGCGTCGACGGATTTTCCTTATAGAAAATATGTGGATATGTCACGTGTGATCGCCAACCCTAATGAAATCATGGCGTCAGTGGTGCAATGTTATCCGTCGAAAGGCAATTTGAGAATTTTTATTTATGGTTCAAACAAGTATCATCATCGACTTAAGCATCAGTGTGGCTTTGCCGGGATGCCCCAACCTAACTTTAGGCTAGCAAAAAAGATATAAAATTCCCAACACAATAAAAGATAACAAGAGAAGTTGTCGACTCCATTTAGCATTAGCGTAAATCACGTTATGGTAGTATTATAGATCATTAGGCAAGTTGTCGAGTCCATTCCTAACATTAATGTGATTCACGTGGTATGATATTATTGAATGACCAACTCATCTAAAAGCTTAAGCTGTTAGAGAGAGGAATCATTTAATATATATCACTTAACACGTCCCCTCACATGTAGGCGGTATTCATTTACTCAAGCCTAACACGTGGAATTTAGAAATGGGTGACGGAGGGATTCGAACACATGACTTCTTTGGGCCCGAGCTCTGATACCATATTGAATGACAAACTCATCTAAAAACTTAAACTGTTAGAGAGAAAAACCATTTAAAAAATATCACTTAACAGTTATCATAGATAATTAGGAGCCTTGCCAATGATTTTCAATCGTCTACCAAATCTGAGTGGTATGGTATCATAGATAATTAGGAATTAGGAGCCTTGCGAATGATACCATATATAGATAATTTTAAAAAAAAAACTGAGTGGGACACTTTATGTAAAAATTAAAAGTAAAAGGTTTGCGGAAGATCAAGAAAGTAAATTATGCTGTGAAACTAAGTAAGTAAGTTATACTAATTAAAATAATATTCATATAAAACAATAATATTATTGTAACTTTCCATATTCTATAGTACTCTACATATATAGGCTATAGCTTTAATTTTTTCCACAAGTCTAGGCCTCATAATTTAAGTACGACAATGATTTAATTTAAGAATTGGTGCAATCGGTTAGGACTTTTTGGATGGGAGAAGAATCTATTTCTATATCCATGTCAAGTCATATTTTAGACTAATCTTGGACATGGTGGCCAATTTTAATGTTAATAAAGTCACCATCATTTTCAGATCAAAAGGAAATAAATATAGGTAAGGAATCAAACTTTGTTACTATTCCGTATTATTTATCTGGAAATTTAACACGTCGTATTTCTTGAATTTTCTCAGTTGAGATTGAATCACTTGTAAACTAGAGTATAACGTAAAGTAATCTGACGTTTAATTAGTAATGTGATCTTAAAGCGTGTAACATACACTGAATATTTCGAAAAATTTGAAATTATGTCAAAAGTTTTGCCTTTTGGCCTTATTGGTCATCATGACTAAGGCTCTTTGAGTCAATTTTGAAATATTTTCTTGTTAAAAAGATGGACTCTCATAGATTTGTTCTAATATCTTGCATAACACGTAATATTATGTTATTGTTGCCTTGCATAGATTTCATTTTATGTCAAATTTTTGACCGTATGATGCAGAAGTTTCCTTATGAAAGCTATCCGTCAATAAGATAATCAATTTTAAAACTTATTAGTGAATTTCGAAACATATTATCTAAGATATTTTAATACCAGAACGTTCTTAATTGTGTTAGTTATTCTATGATTTCTTCCGGGTCACCAATGTTCTATATAAATATTAAATACTCACCGTATGATTTCTTAAATATTTATATTTCGTCCATTCTCTATCATAATGTTACACTTAAGTCCCCATAAAACACGTTTGTATCAATTTGGTCACTGACTTCTATGAGAAATAATAATTTAAAAAAAAAACCATTTATAATAATCTTGACGAATCGAAAATCATTTAAAAAGTATCTATATGCAAAACAAAAAAACTAAAAAAAAATCACATATTTGTATCAATAGCAAAACAACCAGAAATTCAAAATAAAAATTTCCAAAGAATATAATAATTCTTCACCTATTTGTAGGAATATAAATTATAAAATAATTTTAAAAAAAAGTAACAATAATAATAATAATTCACCTATTTGTATCTATTTAAACTATAAAATAATATAATATTGACATGAATAGGTGAATCATTATTATTTCTAATTTATATTTATTCAAATAGGTAAATTATTATTTTTTATTTGATTTCTTTTTTTTACTTTTTAATTTTTTAAAATTATCTTATAATTTATATTGATACAAATAAGTGAATTGTTACATCTTTTTTCGAAAATAGTTATTTAGAATTTTTTATTCTTTTAATTAGTTTCTAATTTATATTGATTCAAATCGATAAATTATTATTATTATGTTCTTAAAAAAATTGTTTTATTTTTTTATTATTATTAAATAATTTTCGATTCATTAAGATTATTTTTAAATGATTTTATTTTTATTTTTGGAATTATTCTTATAAAAGTTAAGGACTAAATTGATGCAAATAGATTTTATGGAGGCGTGAACGGACGAAAATACCCTCAAGAATATGTACGTACATGTCATGTGAGCTCGAAACCACTGTTTATCACACGAAAATTATCAAAGTGAAACAAATAAAAACTAGTGATAACAAACATAAAAAAAAAATTATAGATAACGAGGAACATCAAATTTATTTACCCATTAAAATTTTGACCCATGCAAAGAGGTAAAGTGAGAGATTGGGCTAATTAAACTGGCCCCACTAATATATTGTCGCAGAAGGAAATCATAAAGGTTGGTTGGCCGATTAAAATATGCGGCCCAAACAACGATGTCTTGCGGGCAACCAGATTATCAATAATACAAAATAATACATACATCAATCTTTTATGTTCTGAAACACAACTAATTGTTACCCAATCAAAATAATACACATAAGGATAATAATACTATCTTAGATTTTTTTGCCCTTTTTTATGTCAAATCTTTGGTTAGTCAAATGTTTTATGATCTAGGGTGATTTACATTCGAATCGGTTTATCGTAATTACAGAAAATTCTATGTGGTTTTAAAAATTACAATGACATTTTTTATAGGAGATTTTTGTAAATATTTTTAGAAGTTGTTGGGGTAAGGATTGTTAAAGTTGTAAGGAGTTTTATATAGTTTAAACAATACGAAGTTTCTGAAATGTTAGGAATACATAGTAAAACTACTCAATTTTAGAGGGTCCAACCATAAATCACCCACTCTATCTATCAATAAAATACATATATCTTTGGTACTGTATTTTGCAATGACAAAATTGGGCTTTTACTTATTAAAATCATACATAGTGGCTCTTATTGAAATATTATATAGAGTGGTTCGTTTATAACTATGATCATCAGATTCATCACAAAGACTAATTGTTTTACTTACAAAGGGTGTGAAAGAGATTGATACGGACTAAAATGTTGTCTTTTCTCCATTTCAGACTTAATCTAGTATAGGTTATTATAAATCAAAACCTAATCCCAACTTCCTAGGACTTTTTTAATGCGTTTTTAAATTGCATCTGTTTTGGTACTATTAGGTGATATTTTATCTTATTTTTTTCACACCACGGACGTTGTACTTGTCTAGTTAATTTCATGAGTAAATTTTATAAATTATAATAAATTTAATTTTGTCATGTCACAAAATTGTACAAATTAATGACTAATATTCATTTTAATTATTATTAAATTATTATTTCATAAAAGAAAGATGACTTTAAATTATTATAATCAAATATAAATTGATGATTGATTTGTCATAAGATATTGTAAAAAAAATTCTAAAATAAGATCATAACAAAATTATTTTGTTCATTCCATTATAGTAGTTTTCATTTAAAAAGCACTATTTATTTGGTTTAAATGGAAATAATACCATTGTCATTTGAAATACATTTGTTTACATATGCAAGCCGTTTTTTTTACATATTTAATTCATTAGCTCAATCCATTTAAATATATGAGCCGGACTTAAATCTATAGCTATGAAGTCCGATGATATTTGAGTTTGAATCATTTAAAGCTCGGCTCACAATGATGGATTGACAGTCCTACTGTGGTAGTAATTATCCTAATTACAATTTTTTTTCAATTCCAATTGTTTGTAGATGATGGAAATTAATTGGCAAGGAAATTATCTATAATATACATCGATGCTAGGAATGATCTATAATATCATACCACGTAAATCGTAATTAACGTTAATTCTAGGAATGGGAGTTGACAACTTTCTATTTTTTAGAAAATATTGTTGACACTGTTAGACTACTGAAATATTTGTTGGTACTTATCTATGATAGCATACCATGTGAATAACGGCTATTAGTTTATATTACTAGAAAAGTGCATGTACGTTGTACGTGTTCAGTGAATTTCACGAGTAAATTTTATAAATTATAGTAAAATTAACTTTATCATGTCAAAAAATTGTACAAATTAATGACTAATATTCAAATTAATTATTATTAAAATTATTATTTCGTAAAAGAATGATGACTTTCAATTATTGCAATCAAATATAAATTGATGATTGATTTCATAAGATATTGTAATTTTTTTTCTAAAATAAGATCCTAACAAAATTATTTAGTTCATTCCGTCATAGTAGTTTTCATTTAAAAAGCAAAATTTTAAGAGCACAATTTATTTGGTTTAATTGGAAATAATACAATTGCCATTTGAAATGCATGTGTTTACATACACGTATGCCGTTTTTCACCTATTTAAATCATTAGCTCAATCCATTTTTTTCACGAGTTTAACCCGTATTTTTACCGATTTCATTCATTTTGCATCAATTTAATCTATGTTTTTCTCTGATTTACCCTTTCTTTTATCGGTTAAACCATTTTCTACTGGTTTCAAACTGTTTTTGTTGGTTGAACTATTTTTTCTTTTACTACATATTTCACTCGTTTTCACCATTTCACACGTTTTTCCACTAATTTATATAAATTTTTCACCAATTTCACTCATATTTCATTGAATTCACCTGTTTCCACCGAATCTATCTTTGTTCCTCGATTCACTTATTTCACCCATTTTTAACAATTTCGTTTGTTTTTCACTAATCTCACTGGTCTTCTCCAGTTTTCACGAATTTCATCCAAAGTTATTCGATTCTATATGTATTTATCTATTTCACAGGCATTTTTTTTACCGGTTTCACTCATTTTTCAAAACTTTACTAGTGTTCACCAATTTCAACCAATAATTTTTATCATTTTCACACGTTTTAACCGACTTTTATTGATTTTACCAATTTTCATTAACTGATTTTGCCTATTTTACATGTAAAGAACTCCATTTTTTCCGGTTATACTATTCTTTCTTTTTTCATAGTTCACTATTTTCACATGTTTTTCCACTAATTTACATGTTTTCCCACTAATTTACATGTTTTTTCACCAATTTCACGTCACATATCATTAATTTCACATGTTTTCACCGACTTTACATTTGTTCCTCGATTCACTGATTTCACAATTTTTTAACGATTTCGTCCGTTTTTCACTAATTTCACTGGTTTTCATGAATTTCATCCAAAGTTATTCGATTCCATATGTATTTATCGATTTCATAAGCACTATTTACCGGTTTCACTCGTTTTTCACCAACTTTATCGTTGTTCACCAATTTTTTTTTTTAATAATTTTTACATATTTTAATCGACTTTTATTGATTTCACCAATTTTCGTTTGCAGATTTCGCCCGTTTTCCATGAAAAGAACTCCATGAAAAATTGATTATCACCGGTTTCATCTGTTTTCACGAACAATTTTTTACTGGTTTCACACGTTTTTCCACTAACTTTATCAGTATTTATATTCAGGGTTATGTATGTCTTGATCATTCGAGGTTATTGATGTCCTGATTTTCTTGGTTATTATTTATATTATGCTTCTCTAGCTAAAGAAAAATTACGTACGTAACTAAGTCATGGGCATTTTTTAGAGAATGAATTTTAGAGGACTTTTATGACTTATATTGCACTAAATCTTCCAATGATACACACACTATTTTTTACTTTTATGACTTATATTGTACTAAATCTTTCAATGATACAAACAATATTTTTAACTTAAAAGTATATTGTTGCTAAATTATAAAACTATTAAGTACAATAAGATTTTATGAGCTATTTAAAATATACTTTCAATGATATAAAACTACATGTCTACATTTCTAAAACAACCATTTGAACGAACGAACAATATTTATGATTTTATTTCTTGACTTTGATATTTCCATCTAAACATTTTTTTCCATCTAAACCAATTTTCACAAGTTTAACCCCCTTTTTTAATTGATTTAACCAATTTTGCCTGTTATACATATCTTTCATTGAGTTAATCCATTTTCAATTACATGCCTAATCCATTTTTTAACTAATCTTAACCCGTTTTTACCAACTATCCTCAATTTTGTCGAGTAAACATGTTTTTACACTAAGTTTACCACTTTTTTGTTATTTTCATCGATTTCATAAGCTTTTACATTGAGTTTACCATTTGTTTTTATGTAATTTTTATCCGTTCTTTCACCGACTTCACCCATTTTTGTGGTTTATCCCATTCGTTAATCAATTCACTCATTCTCTCCGGTTCAACCCAATTTTAGTCGATTTTACATATTATGTGGCTAATGTATCCTATTTTCTCGACTATTCACCGGTTTTTTTTTTGTCAATTTAACTCTTTTTTTGTTGTTGTTCTTTATCGATAAAACCCATTTTTTGTTCCTTGTGTTTAGCCAATGTCATTCATTTTTACCGATTTACCCGTATTTTGTCGGTTTACCTCATTGTTTTATTGATTGTACCATTTTTCGTTGCTTCAACTTGTTTTTATTCGATCTAACCCATTTTCCCATTGTTTTGCCATTTTTTAATCGAATTTTACCCGTTATCACCAGTTTTAACCATTTATATGTTTTGACTTTTTTTAACTTAAGCCAATTATAAGTTTTTCAGTTAACTAAACATTACTTTATTTTATTCATGTAGCACAAATGTGGCTTTTTTATTTTATTTTTAGGTTTTTTAATAACTGATTATTTATTAAGAATTGTTCAAAAAATATCGATTGCACCCGTTTTTACACTGAGTTTGACCGATTTCACCTGTGTTTGTGTTTTACCCAATTTTTTAATCAATTCACTCATTATCTCCGGTTTTAACCTAATTTTAGTCGATTATACCTATCCGCTTACCCCGTTGTTTTATCAATTGCACCATTTTTTTTTGCTTTAACTCATGTTTCTTCTATCTAACCAATTTTTCCATTTTTTTATCATATATATTTTTGGTAAAATTTTATCCGTTTTCACCAATTTTAATCATTCTATGTTTGATTTATTTTGGCTTACGGCTTACCCAGTCGTTTTATCAATTGCACCATTTTTTTTGCTTTAACTCATGTTTCTTCTATCTAACCAATTTTTCCATTTTTTTATCATATATATTTTTGGTAAAATTTTATCCGCTTTCACCAATTTTAATCATTCTATGTATGATTTATTTTGGCTTAAGCCAATTATAAGTTTTTCAGTCAAGTAAATAGTACTTTTTTTTTTAATTCATGTAGCCCGAATGTAGTCTTTTGTTTTTAAGTTCTTTAATAAGTAATAATTTCTTAAGAACTTTCGAAAGAAATATTAATTTTACCTGCATTGACACTGAGTTAATCATTTCCTTTTTGTTATTTAACCCGTTCTTTCACCGATTTCACCCTTTTTTTTGTGGTTTATCATATTTCTTAATCAATCCATCCAGTCTCTCTAGTTTAACCCAATTTTAGTCGATTTTCACATTTGTTAAACAATTCACTCATTTTCACCGGTTTAACCCAATTTAGTCTGATTTTACTTATTATTTTACTTATTTAACATATTTTATCATACATTTCACCTTTTTTTGGCCAATTAACTCAATTTTTTGTTCTTGTTCTTTTATCGATTTGATTCGATTTTTTGTTATCCCGTGTTTAGCCGATGTCATTCATTTTTTTTTTATAGGTTTTACCCATTTTTTTGTTGGTTAACCTTGTTGTTAATTAATGGCGCCTTTTTTTTTTTTTTTTTTGCTTTAGCTCGTTTTTCTTCCTATCTAACCATTTTTCTCATTGGTTTTATCATTTTTATCATATATTTTAATCGAATTTTACTTGTTTTTGTCGGTTTCAACAATTTCTATGTTTTGGCTTAAGCCAAGTATACATTTTTTAGTTAACTAAATAGTCTTTTTTTTTTATTCATTTAGCACGAATGTGGCATAATTATTTTTAGGTTCTTTAATAAGTGATGACGTCTTAAGATATTTTTGAAGAAGTATAAAGTAATAGTTTTTTTTTCATTAATATTTTAATGAGTTGCAAAACTTTAAAAGATAATTATAAGTTTGATATATGAGATACTTCTTGTATAACTATACTTTTAGGATTCTTTTCTTTTAAGATTTCTTTTCTTTTATTTTTTTGTCTTAAAATTAAAAATTACAATATAATTTAAATAAGTTTATATTAGTATTCACAAAAAAGAGAATAAATTTCATTGGCCAAACTCGTATTTTTATATGTATATAGATATAGATATAAAATAGATACTGAGAATTTATTATACTTCATCTATCACTTCTTTTTTTTTTTTTTTATCTTTTCACTTTTTGCAAGAAGTTTACTTAAATAGTGTATTGAGAATCAATTCAAACACATTAATTAACTTTGAGTGTATAGTATACTAATTTATGTGCAATCACTATCTTATCATATATAAATCAAAACTTTCACTTTTTCTACATTATTATTTATATTTCCTGTAATGAAATCTACTTATATTTCCATGATTATTAGTCACTACAAAAAATTTAATTTTTAGTGATAAAATATTAAATGACAAAGTGACGAAAATTTGCATTTAGTCACTAAAATGAGGCACATAGACAATACCATAACACCCCCCCCCCCCCCCCCCCCCCACTCGAGTCACCGTTTTGAGGTCCACCCCTGATTGGTTCAACGTTAAAAGAAATGCTATAAAAGGAAACGAAATTGTCTTGAACATATTTATCAAAAAAGAAAAAATTGTCTTGAACATCACAAGTTTGTCGTTTTCCATCCATCATCTCAGATTCTCATCCGGCCTATATTCAGGTTTTTCTTCAATGGCGATGGAGAATTCCTATTCAGATCAATGTTTATGGAATCTTCCTTTCGAAAGCAATATATTTTCAAGTTCTAAGAGGTATTTCTTCATCTTCATCTTCTTCTTCTTTGTCTTTATATGTAGTTTTGGGATTATTGTATTTTTTATGCTACAATTATAGTTCGCTAGCGTTTCTTTCCCATATCTTTTCGAATTGACACATAATTTGGTGCCACAACTTCAACATTAGTGATAATTTTGAAGCCAATTGAAGCCCAATTTTAAAATTGGCCTGAAATCCCCCCGTGCAGGTTAATTTCTATGTCACGTGACCTGCACGTGGGGGATTTCGGACCAATTTTAGAATGAGCCTCAATGGGCACCGAAATTGCCACCGTTGTTGAAGTTGTGGCACCAAATATGGTAACACGAAAATATATGGGTAGAAATGCCAGCGTGTTACAATTGTGGCACAAAAAATGCAATAATCCCTATGTTAATCTATATGATAAATTTTTTACTAGTTTATTTTTTCACATTTTATTGGATAAAAACACAATGTTACTTTATTCTCGTCTAATTGTTATTTTATAACAACACAGTATCGAGTTTGTTACTAAAAAAAATCTATCCCAAACCAAATTCTTTAGGTCCGCCATTGTCAACAATGACGTTATCAATTTTAACAAATAACATCAATCACATTTCATAATTAAGTAGATTAAAAAAAAAAAGTCACCCCAACATAAAGTAGACAAAGAAAAAAGGAAAAATAAAGGTTAGGCGCTAATTGGCACTAATTTACTAAATTAAATCAAGTTCTTCAAAATATTTTTATTTCATTTAAATGTTCCAAGATTTTTTTCTTCATATTATTAATATTATTATACGGATCAACATATACACTGGTACACATTAATATGGTCATATAGATTAATAAGGGGATTAGTGCATTTTTTGTATCATAACTATAGCTCATTGGCGTTTCTATCCCGTGTATTTTCGGTCTGGCATATTTTGTATCACAACATCAACATCGATGACAACTTTGATGCCAATTGAGGCTCAATTCTGAAATTTGCCCGAAATCCTCACATGCGGGCCACGTAACATGAAAATTGGCCCGCACGTGGGGATTTCAGGCCAATTTCAGAAGTGGGCATCGATTGACACCAAAATTGCCACCAATGTCGAAGTTTTGACATCAAATGTGTCAGTCCGAAAAGATATTGGGTAGAAACTCCAACAAGCTATAATTGTGACTCAAAAAATGCAATAATCCAGTTATTTTTCTTCATGGTTAAACTTATGAATGAAAATTCTAGTCGACATCTACAAGAAAAGTGTATTACATTTGCACATACTTCGTGATTAATTACATTTGTTAGTTGTGTTCATTTGTCACGTAATATAACATATTGAATTTTGCTAGACTCAGTTTAGACAAGATTAAGGAGTGAATTGCATTTTTGGTACTGAGCTATAAATCAATTTCCACTTTTGGTACTGAGTTTTATGTGTCCAACACAATTGGTATAGAGCTTTAACAAATTGTGACAAATTTGGTACAACCGTTAAAAATTGCCGTTAAGGGGTGACGTGGCAGTTAAGTCTAATTGTAAAGTTGATGCCATTACTTATGTTGACTGACAATTTTACCCATATCATTTCAGGTTACCAAAAAAGCCCCACATCTCCAAATTTAGTGACGATTTTAATCCACATTGTTGTCAAATTTCAAACTTGACTCGAATAAGACCACGTGCGGAGCAATTTGAAAATTTTACTTATTTTATTTAAATAACTAATATGATTTATTATTAATATATTATTTTAATAAATATTAAATAGTCTTTATATATAATTTATATTTTAATAAATATTAAATATAGTAATACTATTATATAAATCTTATATTTATAAAGAATATATTTTCTTAATTTTGGTGATATTTATGTTAAATTATTATTTAATTTATTAATATTGTTTATAAATTAAATATAGTAAGTAAAATTTTCAAATTGGTCCGCACGTGGTCTTGATCGAGTTAATTTTGAAATTTAGCAATAATGTGGACTAAAATCATCACTAAATTTGGAGATGTGGGGCTTTTTTGGTAACCTGAAATGTTACGGGGTAAAATTATCAGTCAACATAAGTAATGGCATCAACTTTGCAATTAGACTTAACTGCCATGTCACCAGACAATTATTAACGGGTGTACCAAATGTGTCACAATTTGTTAAAGCTATGTACCAAATGTGTTGGACCCATGAAATTCAGTACCAAAAGTGAGAATTGACTTATAGCTCAGTATCAAAAATACAATTCTCTCAAAGATTAAGTATCCACAAACAATGCAGAAATTAACAATACATAATTTTTTTTTGACATAATCTTAAAATGAACACAAACTCTGATTCTGCTTGTTCATTTTAGTAACAATGATGAAAGGAAATATGCTGGTAAGAGAAATATTCATGAAATGGAAGTTGAGATCATCTCCGAAGAATATGTCAAACCTGAATCTCCGACTCCTGATCATCTGAGGAAATACGAGGTTTCTGTCTTGGACCAAATCCATCAGCATATTTACATGCCCGTTGTTTACTTTTATCCAAACAACAATCAAATTCAAAATGAAGAGTACTTAATCTCAAAAAGAAGACAACTTTTAAAACAATCTTTATCACAAACTCTAACAAGTTTTTATCCGCTAGCTGGTCGATATGTGGACAGTAAGCACATCGATTGTAATGACGATGGAGTATATTACGTAGAGGCCAAAGTCAGGAATATTCTTTTAAATGATTTTCTTAAACACCCCGACGACAAATCCATACATCGATTTCTTCCCGTTAATCCTAATTCCACGGAAATCTTAAATTCCAAAACCGACATGGCTATGGTTCAAATAACTATATTTAGTTGTGGTGGCATAGCTATCGGCTTATACACTTCGCACAAGATTATCGATGGTTATTCAGCCTCTATTTTTATCAAGGCGTGGGCAGCCATCGCAAGTGGTTCTTCAGAAAAAGTACACCCATCATTTATTTCGCCATCGATTTTCCCTCCCAATCATGCCCTTCCTGAAACCGCAACACTTATGATGTTACCAATGTTTAAAAAACATAACAAAATTGTCACCAAGCGATTTTTGTTTCGTGCTTCATCTATCGCAAGCTTGAAAAAGAGGGTGGGGGGCCCATTTTCTCGCGTGATAGCTATAACAGGGCTTATATGGAAATGTGTGATGGCTGCCTCTAAAGGCGGCCAGTCTTCTTCTTTGGCGTTTTCTGTCAACATAAGGCATAAAATAAGTTCACCACCTCTTCCACCTTATGCAATCGGGAACATCATATGGACTACTGCTCGTAATAATTCTCCTACTCAATGCAATGCAGACGATGATTTGGATTTGGGTTCCATCGTACGACGCTTGAAGGATTCTATCGATCTTGTTGACAGCGATTTCGTTGACAAAATGAAAGGACAAGAGTGGTCACTTAAAGTGGAAGAGTGTGTGAATGAGTTGAAAGTGTTGCACTCTAAAGAAAATACTGATTATATGACGGTAGCAAGCGTGTGTAATGGTAGGATGTATGAAAGCGATTTTGGGTGGGGAAAGCCGATATGGATAAGTGTTGGCAATGCGAATACAGATACTCCTTTCCTTGCTAATTTAGTGTTGTTGATGGACACTAGATCTGGAAAGGGTGTTGAAGCATGGGTGACTTTAAGCGAAGAGGAGATGATTGTTCTTGAAAATGACCCAGAACTACTTGCTTTTGCATCAGTGAATCCGAGTCCTCTTGAAATCGATGATTGATTGATTTGATATTTCTACATCTTTTATTACATTAGTTTTCATTACAATGCTCCATGTTGATTGTGTTTTCATTACAATGTTCCAAGTCACAAATAAAATGAATTAATTGTTGTTTTCATATTTGCATTCTTGTTTGTACATGTAACCAAAGTTTCATTTTATTGATAAAGGAAGAGTTGGCCCTTTGGGCAAGTGTGTTGCTTGCCTAATGTCACTCATTTTGCAATTTTATATTTCGTGCAGGTTTCGTACATCACATGGGAGTATCTTACATTTATCCCTGCAAATTCATCTTTTCAGACATGTAAAATAATCGTTATTTTGTCCGACTTCATACATAAATTTGCAATATTGATTAAGATTTCAGACAAACAAAGCAGCTGCAGTATTCCACACTACCACCAATAGCATCCTTATACTAGTTTTTGTGTTCTATAGTCTAATACTATTCCTCACTCCATTGAAAAAATGCAAGCTAAACTAGACCTATCTACTAATTGAAAAACGTGCGTATCTTAACAAACTCTAGCAGAAAAAAAGAAATTTGAAGAAAAAAAAGGACCCCTTAAATCTTTAATTAAAGTTGGATAGCCGTCGGATGAAATCAGTATACACAAATATGATTACACCAAAATTACACAGAAAATTTATTCAAAGCGTCATCTCACGACTAATTTACTCCCATGGTAATTTTATTTAGGGTAAATTACGGATAGCCCCTTCTTTACACGGGAGGAATGAAAGAGAGACGGGAAGAAGCCTCGGGTAGGAGCCTTCGGCAGGCGATGGGGCTAAGGTAAGGCCTAATTATAAAAATTCCCCCCACGTATTGGGTATTATAAAAATCCCCCTCAGATTTGTCACCTTCTTACAACTAGAGGTACCAGTAATCTGATCTTTTTTACCATAATAACATACATCAACACCACATAGTACTTGGCATAATTGAGATCAAAGCAGACCACCACTCTTAGCCATGCACACAAAAAGGAGTGACCTAAGACAGAGTGAAGCCGCTTAAAGTGGACAATCAGAGTGGACCAAGTCGTGCATTGGCAAAGGAAGCGCGGTGAAATATAATGATCCTAATTGAAGGGTACGAGACACTGATCCCACATTGATAGTATAAGATACTAATGTGAGGTTTATAACATCTAGTTTATGCTATTTAGAAGTCCACAACTAATGAACAACTTAAAAGTTGCAAACTAACAAGACCTCTCCTCCTTCATCACTAATTTACGTCTATGCTGTTGCTTCCAAAAAAGAAAAAAGAAAAGCCATTTTACATCCATCGAGTGGAAACAGATCAAAAAGCTAATTGATCTATGCACGTAAGATACGAATTCTTCGGAAACGGGAAACCTTCATCTAAAGAAACAGAGAGGAAAAGCATCAACAAGCTAGTTGATCTCTGTAGGAAATGATTTCTTCGAAAATAGGGAGTCTTCTTGATCTATTACGGGTGGTCAAGTGGTTCATTAACTGGTCAAGACCATCAATAAAAGCATCCTCGAAACTTGTATCCAAACAAGGCATAGTATTTGTCGACCCAGATTTAAACGACTCTAATTCCTTTAAAAGCTCTTCAGAACGACTCCTTGACTTGGGATCATCTGAACCCGGAAGTTTGCCTTGCAATATCTCTTCGAGAACAGATCTTGCTTCATCATATTTTTCTTGTTTTATAAGACATAGGCACAAATTGCATGCTTTGTTTGCATCAGGGTCTATTTGCTGCGCCTTTTTATAAACAACTTCAGCTGCCGTGTAGTTCTTTTGCTGTATATATGTCCATCCTAAGTTTCCCTGTAATGTTGTAATAAAACAAATGAGAGAGTAATTCGAGCATGCTACTAATGGCCTAATGGGTGACAATACTAAACATAATCTTGTTTTCTAGGTAAGGAATTATAAATCCACGTGGCATGTAGTTTCGAAAAGAAAGAGTGAAATGCAAAAATACTCCAATATCTTTTCCTAATTATCAAAAATCCACCTGTGTTATTTTCCTAATTTTTCATTAGCAAAAAAAACCCTCACCAAAGGATGCAAAAACACCCCTTTTCACTTAAAAATTGGCAATAATCTCCTTGTTAACTTTGAAAATTGACAATAACCCCCCTGTTCACTTAAAAAAAGAACACAAGGGGGGTTTGCTAACAGAATTAACACACAGGTTATTTTGATAATTAGGTAAATTACAAGGGGTATTTTTGCATTTAGCTCCATAATACGAGGATTTTGCACGGTATTGAAACCACCAACACCTAAATTACTCGATACTCTATTCGAGTTTGATTGGTAAAGGCTCGTTTGAGTTCAGTAGTTATACATATCAAACAAGATTGACCAATGTTCATTCTTTTATCGTTTTTGAAGCTCGATTACAGTAATATCAAGCTACCTGAGCTTGACTCGTGTTCAACTCTTCGTCTAAAATTCAAACCAATATGACACAAAACGAAGTTTTAACAACATATTGTTAAACTAAACTCGACTCATTTACACTTCTATCTATCATAGATTTTTCCAAAGGGATATCATAACTTGTTATATGAAGAAAACGTGACGCATACTAAAAACTAGGTAATAGTAGTCGTGGGTAGAATTTACGGGTGTACCAGTATTCTCGACGTCTCTTGTTTAACCGTAACTTGGAACTTCTTTCCATGTGAACGAGCGGTCTTCGTAGGTTTCCCATTAAATAATTCTCCTTCGCAAATCATCCTTAACTTCTGCTTCAGAAGTTCAATTTGTTCATCCAGTTTACCACATTTCTGTAGAATACATAAATCCACTCAATCATTTAATTAGGACAAAAATTGAGTAGAAAAATGAAATGGATGACATGATATCAAGTAGTGATTGTACCTTGTATAAATCAAAAAGGACATTATCAAGTGATTCTTGAGCTTCTTTGGAGCATAGTTTTCTGAAGGAATTTATAGCTTCAATTGCTTCTTCAGCTCTATCTTGTTGTTTCATGACCACTGCCATATCTTTAAGTGCACTATCTACTCTGTCTCCACAATTTATTGCCTTCCAAAATAACACTATTGCAGCTTCTGGATCCTTCTCAACCAGCTAATTTTTTCAGCAACATAAAAACAAAAGTACAAACTCAATATCTATAGAATCAAAAAGAGAATGACATAGACAACTATCTTTGACAAATCTATAAATTAACAGAAACCAAGATGTAATTAATTATTCACACTGTGTCAGCTATATAATTAGGTTAATAGTTAAGATTAGCTAAATAATCAGCTAAAAATAACAGAACATCAAAAGGCCAAAAATGTGATTTTAATTAACTATGCAGCAGGTGAGAGAATTATGAAAAATAAAGAAATACCAAAACAAAATGATAAAACATAAAAAGATAAATTACAAACTTGGAAATATTTGGCTCTGACATAAGGACTGTCACCAGGGGGGAGTTTATGAATGACATGAAAAGTCTCTGTTTTTCTTGGACTGCTAATGTTACTATTGTTCTTCATTTTGGTTTAAGGTTGATTATTAGTTTTTAGGTACAGAAAGAGAAAATGAAATTATGTGTTGGTTTGAGAAATTGATGAGAGAGGTGGAGATTTAGCTATGAGTTTCCAATGGGGGAAAGATTTAGCTAGAAGAAGACAAAGTCAGAGGTTTGGGTATAAAAAGTGGGATCTTTAGATGGAATGAATCTGGACGTGGGTACGGCTAGGTTCTTGAGTTGATGGATTATCTCGTGGGTCGAAAGGCCACTTGTCGTTATTTTGATTTGCTTTGCAATTTTTTAGTTTTTTTTTCTTAATGGACAATTCTCATCTTGCCCCTCCAAAATTTCTGATTTTCGTACTTCTTCTCCACAATTTTTATCCTCCATATTTACATTTATTAATTAGAAGAACAAAATATTATTCAAAAAATTACAAAAATGCTAGACGAATATCTGTCAATATTAGATTTCCATGTAAATCGATATTTTAAAAAAGAATTTTATATCTTTTTAATATTTTGAAAATTACATGCAAGTAGTTTCTTTTTAGTAAAATTAGAATATGAGCTAAATTAATTAGTGCTGGAATAAATGATAAATCTTTTTGAAATTAGAAATTAAAAGACCTAATGTTATGAGTTCCGAATTAAAATACTGAATATAACAAAAGTACTATATATGATTCAGGAAATATTTATGATTTATAAAAGATGAGAAACGACAACTTAGAATTATAGACGATCATGAGAATATCTTCTTAATCAAATCAACTAATTAAACATTTCTTTCTAAAATTATATGTATTATTTAATTTCGAGAAAGGAGAGGTAGTCTTCTCGTATAAGATTTCAGAGTTGACTGTTTTAGTAAAAGAAAATAGCCCCTACAAAGTAACAAACTTATGTCCATATCTTCGCTTAGAGTGGTTCCGATATAATCCTAAAAAATGATTAATTCAAGTCTAAAACCCGAATATCCTAGAAAACCAAAAAAAAAAAAAAAAATCTCCTCAATGAAAAGAGAGTTGTTTTCTTGGATGAGGCCTCTTCTTGTCGTCCACCTACCTAACAAGACAACTTGCTGCTCACTCAGATGATCGAGGTCCTCGACTCTTTCAGCTTGTCCCCTCTCATGATCTCGAGGGGGCTTGTGCACTCTACAGACGACCTTCGTTTGATGGCGTTGCGGCATGGGGTATAGGTATTACCGTATTAGTACTAGCTCGATTTTGTAGCACGGAAACAATGACTTTGTACTAAATTTATGCATGCATTGATCTACAATACAGAAACATCACACATTGTTAAAGTATTGAGCTTTCATTTTTGCTATACCCTTTACATTACTTCCTAATTTAGTTCCTGTATATGATAGTCAAGGCAAAGACTAAACAGTACTAAACAGCACCTATGCCTCTAAGCTCTTCAAGTACTTACTAGATGACTGAGTTGGATTTCTTGGCACACATTATCAACATTTACAGCATTGCACTCAATGCATTATAATATAGAGAAATCCAACGATTTTGGATCAAGTAACTTAGCTGCACTAGAATACATCTCAAACAAGCAGACATAATGTTCGGTTATAGGCTTAATGCCATAACGTTCTGTCATGTAATAGAAGTAATGACGACCCTTTTCCATGTCGTTTTTGTGAAGGCAAGCACATAAAACACCCATAAAAGTGATTGCATCCGGCTTTATACTCATCCTTTCCATCTCCTCGAAAAGAGCAAGGGCTTCTACACCACGACCATGAACCCCAAGACTAGTGATCATCGCATTCCATGTAGCTACACTCCTACATTCCATACTTTCAAAGACTCGTCTCGCATATTCCAAACTACCACATTTGCTATACATATCAATTAAAGCGGTCCCTAGAAAAACCCCAACCTCAAACCCTTTCTTGATTGCAAAATCGTGAACCCAAACCCCCAATTTAAGGCTCCCCAATTCAGAACAAGCCACCAGAAGACCGACTAACGTATATGCATTTGGCTCTACGTTATCTCGTAGCATTTCCGCAAACAAATCAAACGCTTTTTCCGGTTTCTCACTTCTTGCATAGGCATTAATCATAGCAGTCCAAGAAACCACATTTTTCACAGGCATTTTGTCGAAGAGCTCCTCTGCCAAGTCCACTCTTCCATTACAAACAAGCCCTGCTATCATTGTAGTCCAAGATACAACATTTCTAAGACGCATTTTATCAAACAGTTTCAGACCATCATCCAAAACCCCACATTTCAAATACAAATCCATCAAAACGTTATCCAAATATACATCTCCACAAAACCCACTTTTAATCGCAAACCCATAAACCTCTTTCGCCTTCTCAACGAAAGAACAAGCTAAACAAGCTTTCATAACAAACGGGAATGTAAATTTATCCACGCTCACCCCACGGCAAATCATTAAATTGTATAAAAGAATAGCTCGATTTGAGTAGCCATTTACAATGTACGCTCTCATAAGTAAATTCCAAGTAAATGTTGACGGGTCTTTGATTTGTTGAAACACGAGAGTGGCGTAGTCTAGCTTCCCATAAGAAGAACATAGTCGAAGCATTTTCACGAAAATGAGTTGATGATTACAGAGATCATATCGAATAATCTTAGAATGAATTTGCTTCAATTGTTTGAAACTGTTGCATCTTCGGAGAAATTCGAGAGCATCTTGTGAAGTGAAAATTGGGGTATTGGTTGAGTGAATTTTTCTGGTGGGTAATACATCGAGAGTGCTCAATGATAGGCATGCGACCATTATACTGTACTGAAAGTGTTTGGTATTATGCCCGTGAGGAATGGCAGATTTTTTACATGGAGAAGATGGAGAAATTAAAATGATTTTTGAAGGGAAAAATTTGCTATCCCATTGCCGGATACGTGGCCGCATCCTCTTCACAATTACCAAGATGTGTGTATTTCAGTAGGAATTTTCAACCTTCTCTCTTCCAAATAACTTGTTTAGTTTTTCTTTTTTTTCTTAAAGAAAAAAATAGAGCAAAAGACAAAAACACCCCTGTGCTTTGCCAATCACCCAAAAATCTCTTTGTATTATTTTAACTTCCAAAAAATCCCCGGTGATCTCAAATAAGTGCCAAATATACCCCAAAAAAGAGAGTGTGTTTCAAATGCCAAAATTGCAAGTATTTGTTCACATTTTGCTTTTGATATGACAATTTTACCCTTGACATCGAAAGACAAAAACACCCACTATGCTTTGTCTAACTCCCAAAAAACCCCCCATGTATCATTTTATCATCCCCAAAACCGCCATGTGTTTGATTTTAAATACCACACTCGACCAAAGTAGTATATACTTAATTTTTCAAAAAAAATAAATAAATTTTAAAAAAAACAAACACATAGGGGTAATCTTGTCATTCCACCAAAAGTCAAAAATAAAATTATAAGTATATACTATTTGGGTCGAGTGTGGTATTTAAAACCAAAAACAGGGAGGTTTTTAAAAGTTAAAATAACACAGAAGAGTTTTTGGGAGTTAGACAAAGCATAAGGGTTGTTTTTGTCTTTTGCTCAAAAAAAATATTAGGGCCTTGGTTACGCAAAAACAAGGATCAACTCATTACATTGTGAAAGACTAATCTCTATATCAAATATGCTTTGTTTTTATTTATAACTTCCTCCATCCCATTAACATTTATTCCTTCGGACCGTTGATCAGTCAACTTGTTTAAATTTCAAAAAATTATAATAAATAATTTAATTAATATATTTATTTAACTAATAATTTAATAGTATCATATGACACTATGTATATTAATATTTAAAAATTTTAATACGCAAAAAACGTGAATAATTTAACATGATAAGTCACTTAAAAGATTGAAAGTTTGACCGAATATTATAGCTAGAAAATAAAAATAATGGGACGGAGGATTATTATTGAATCAAGTCGACGAGAACCTATTATCCTAACTAACTAGCAGTATAATTTGTTTTATTTTTTCTCACAACTTTTTTATAACTTTTTTGAAAATATTCAACTCTTAAAATACAAGCACAACCAATAGCTCAGTTTAAACCTACAATCATGTTTGTAAAATTGTGTCTAGGATAATAATAATCATAGATGAAGTTGAAATTAGATTAGTTATTTATGTTATGTTGAAAAAACATATCATTTTGGCTTAATTGCGGAAGGATAGTTTTACCAGAACTGAAATTAGCCAATATACTTATTTTATTGGATTATACTCTTCTCGTATATAATTTTTTTCTTAAATTTCTTTGTCCAAATTATGGGCTGAGTTTTCAGTTTTGTAGGACATTATCTTCCTTAAAAGTGAAGTAAAGTTGGTTACTAATTTGGGTCTGTCTAAAATGAGATTTTGAGGGATGAGGAGCACATGAGATAGCATTTATCTTGGTGACACGTGTCCTCTTAAAATTTAAGTTAAAATAATTTATTTTCTTAAAGACAAATTTACCCTTTTTTAATGAGTGAAATTCAACAACACCCCTTGTGTTTTGCCTAACTAAAAAAATATGTGTTATTTTTATTAGCAAAAAAACTCTGCATTTTTTTTTATTAGCAAAAATATCCATCTCAAGTCGAAATGACAATTTTACCCCATCGAAGGATGAAAAAATCATCCCCTTAACTTAAAAGATTACCAATAGCCCCCGATAACTTTAAAATTTTGCAATAACTCCCTTTTTTTTTTTTAAATTGACAAAAACTTTCATATGACTTATGAAGTCCACTTTAAAAAAATGACAAAAAGCTTACACCCCCCCCCCTAAAGTTACATATTGTGGCACTTTACCACCTATATGTACAAAAAAGCACTTTACCACCTCAAATAATTTTACTTATTTTTTTGTTCGACGGAAAATATACATGTGCCCCTCACATGAATTTTCAAAGTTAGTCACAACCTTCTTACAAGTCCAAATACTTCGCTCATGTAAAAGAACCAAAAATTTGAAGTGAATTAGAAAAATATTTATTTGTAAAGAGAGGGAAAAATGCACGTCATGTTTTGACTAATTTACCTTTAAAATACACATATGAGTCACATATATGAGTTTTCCAAGAATATGTATATTTTCCATAAAAATTGAGGGGCACATGTATATTTTCCAAGAATATACATGTGCCCCTCAATGTATAAAGTCGGCAAAAGTTTGGTATGAAAGGTGCAATTCCCTCAAAAAAAAAATTTTGTTTTTTTTTTTTGGAAAAGAAATATGAAATTAATTAGAGATTAGAGAGATTTTTTTAAACATATTAATTAAAGGGTTAGTATGTAATTTAACATATGTTTATTTTTTATAAATGTCCGATGCCACGTCATCATTGAACATTTTGACCAAAAATTGTGGTTCAGATTTATTGTTGACTTTTTTTAGTGGTTGAGATGGGATATCTCATATACACTTATGTTCCATAAAATCTTATTTTAGAAAGACCCTACTAATTTTTATACAATCTAAACATTGATGTGGACAAAAAAGAAACAATGTTCATTCACTTTCTTGACAATCAAACACATTATACGTTAATCTACATAACATACTTATTTCACAGTTGATTATCAATAACTAGTTTTCTACCAAAAATAAAATAAAACCTAACATCTCAGAACACTATTACATCTTGTGCCCCACTCTCTTTGAAATCTCTATACAAACCTAAATACTCGAATCAAAATACGAACAACAGATAGTCAGAAACCCTTCACACTAATGCTAAAAGATGTTCTCTTGAAGAAGGGTATTTATTGTTGACCAAAATTCGTCATGTACAAACAACATGGTTCAGAAAAATTAACACAAATCAACAGAAAAGTGGAAATCTCTGCTCACCTGAAGCGTACGAGATAATATTTCTTTTCAATGGTGAAATGTAATGGGCTCCCTGAAACGCAGCAGCACGCAACACATTCAATGGTCCGAAATTGACTGAGTAAGCCTTCTGAAATCCATCAAGGATTGCCATCAATGCCGTGTTTGCGGGTTTCCTTTCTGATTCATATCTTCTAAGCAACGATACCTGTGTGAACATGGCACATTGCTTAAAATTTGACTTCTAACAAGAAAAGCAAAATTTTCAGAATTGAAGGACAATTAAAACATACTCCTATCATTATTATTTAATAAAATTATACCACCTAAAAGTTGAAAACATGACAAAATTACTTGTCATTTCCTATAACGCCTCTAGCCCGTGTCCAATGTTGTGTCCGAGGCGTGTCCCCTACCATTTTCAATTTACTTTTTGAACACGTCATGTCGGATACAAAACAGACAGTGTCCGACCCATATTCCATGCCCCCCTCAATTCCGACACTACATCATGTGATTTCAGGTGCATCATAGGTAGGAAATGAATTTTATCTTATGGAAAAGGATGTACAAATATTTCATTTATGTGGTTTAAACAAAAACAAGGAAACTAAATTAATGAAAATCTAGGAACTGAAAACCAGGAACAAATACCCAAGTTGGAGAAGAGAACAAGTACAAAATATACCTCTCCAATATCAGATCCTACGGCAATGCCTTGAGCAATGACTTTTGCAAGAGACAACGCATCTCCAAATCCCATATTAACTCCTTGACCAGCCAAAGGATGGATAGTGTGTGCGGCATCACCAATAAGAGCAACACGTTTCAATGCATACGAATTAGCATGCATAAATGACAACGGAAATGCCATTCTTTCTGAGGCTACTTTAGTAATTTGGGGCGGAACTTCAAAGCACTCATTGGCCGATAATGTCCTCTCTGCATTTAGCCAAGAGAATGCATCTTTGAAACCGAATATTTGAGATTGTGGACGTGGCCCATAGCCATTGTCCAAAGCACGATTTACTTCATTAACAAAATCAATCTCAGACATTGATTTTCGGTCCAATGATTCTTCGGGTTTCATTGTCCAAACAATATTGCTGAAATTGTCACCGATTGGCAAAAGTGCAATTGGGCCATTAGGGAGAAATCGTTGCCAAGCACATCGATTTTGTTCAGTATGTTCTACAGTACATATAATTGCATTTTGAGAATATTTCCATCCGGTTGCATTTATTCCAGCTAGTTCTCTAACACGGGATTTGGACCCATCGGATCCAACCTGTTAAGATAGTTAGAAGCTTTATATTAAACAGCTCTTATGAATTGAAGAATTAGTTTGATCGGTTTTTTTACACGTCAATAACTGAAAATTACCACTAATTTTGCATACAAGTGATTCCCATCACTCAGTTCTAGTTTTACTAAAGATTCGGTAGGACTTGATGAAGAGCTTGGTTGTAAGGTCATGGAGTTTAATCTGCATGAATATATTTTCTGCTCCAAAGCCGCATCCTGTCAAAACCATTTTATCCAAAAACTGAGGAACAACTGTGAGTAAATTGATAATGATTGATGACTCTCGATATATATGTCGAGATTCTGATAAGCCAGGAAAAAAAACATATAATGACCTTGAACAATCAATATTCTAGCTTTCTAACACAAAATCATTCCAACAGGAAATGTTTAATAAAAATATATTCGGGAGAACAATGCCAAGAAAGTAGAAAAATGTCCATATTATAGGGAGCCTTGAATCACCAACAAAAAAACGAAAAACAAGCATACAAAACATCAAAAACCTATTAGACCGACCTGTGCAAAGAGAAACCAGTAATTAAGAATAATGAGCTATAGTCTTATAGATGACAGTTAAATTCAAACGACCAAAGGTTGAGTCAATTGCAAATCAAGTCAGCATATTATTCCATGGTCCATAATCTCAGTATTAAGGAAAGAACCAATAAAAAAAAGATCAAACAGATAAAGCAACACAGATAGCATAAGGAAAAACAGACACCCTTATTTTAAGTCGGGTTTATGTAGTGAGTAGAAATACAAGAAGACAAACAATAGTCTACTCAAGATACCAAGGGATCTAATAAAAAATAAAATGAAAGCATTTTCAGTTTAGTTATATGATTTAATTGAGAACACAGTTGAATCCTAATAACTAACTTCTATGAAACTAGGCCTAGAGTTAAAATTGGTTTGTTGTTTCAAAGCAATCAACATGTGGGATATATAAACTCATATCAGAAATCTCTCAATAAGAGAAAAGTTTCACAAGAAGTATAAAGCAGTATAAGGTTAACATTATGAATGTAGAAATCAGAGTAATGAAGTTGGTCTTAACGACTAACTAAGAGAGTCGTATGTATATGATAATATAATACACTATGAGTGGTAAAACCAGTTCTTCAAATCATAATAGATTCTTCCTAATAATAAAATATTCACAACAATGTAAGAACCTGTATGCATGATAACAGAGATCTATGGAGCACTTTATTCTCCACCACGCACCTAGATCAAAAACATAAAACAAATATTATCTGCATGAAAGAACAGTATAATTATGAAAGGAGTTACGCTGCAGCAGTTGTTCTTACCCTAGTATTTTCTTATTTATGTCTCTTGCATTGTACCTCGTGTATCCAAGACCTGTGTAATCCCAAACCTATAGGAAGTTATTTGAAAAGCTCAGATCAAACTTATCGTAACAATAGTTGACAATTGACTCACAATATGTCAGCATAAAGAGTATAAAGCAGGTTAAGGATATTACAATTACCAAAGTAATATGCCTGCTTTAATTTACCATTAGGCACATTGAGAAAAAAAAGTTGTTGAATTTATTATGAAATAGAAGCGGCATATCAATGTGCAGTTGACTTCTTATACAAGGAATGTTGACTTCTTATACAAGGAATCCCACCCCTCAATTTCAACCCTAACTTTTTTTTAAGAAAAAAAAATGCTAAATATCTCATCAATTTCTTTATAAGCTTTCTACACAGAAGAAGTACGTTCTTAACATATTTTATGTTATAAAAGATATTTTCAAAAGCATATCTAATCAAGTTTGCACATGCTTCAGAGCACAAGCATCGGAAGAGAGGAGAAATGGGAGCAAATATACATGGCAAAAGTAGATACATAAAGAGACACTATTGCTAAATCAAACCAATCATGATAATAATTTATAGGCTTTGTAACATAATTACCTGCATCTCATCAAAATAAGCATGCCGATGCTGTTCAACATATTTCCAGGCACCCACATCTGAAAGAAATAGATATCATACTTATCCCCCCGAAAACAGTTTTTTTCATTCATTAAGCAAATAATGAAGCTCCGTGTAAGTTGAATATTTGAAGCACAAAATGCTACAGATAAAACTAGCATATGAATGCATATATTTGGTTTAATGCAGGAAGACCATTGGCCTTCTCTTGCTATCTAAGCTGAAAGAAAGCTAAAGGAATCAGAAAATATTAAAATTTATACTTTAAGTTGCCACTTAGAGTTGCAATTCACCGAGCATAGCTTTATTATTTTTGTCCGTCTTATCAATAGCTACCAAATGAACCAACTCTAATCATTTTTTGTGGTGCATATCTTTCTTTATTTTCTATATGTAACATTTCCATTATATTGTGGTAAGTACACCTGAATAACACTAAAGAAGTTCAGAAGCATTGGAAATTTAAATCTGCTTAGAGCATGATATCTAAACAAGTAAAATTCAAGTTACAAAATAATGAGAGGTAATACCTTTGAATAGAGATATAGATGCTGGTGTGACCGTACTAACTCTTGGATCTGGAGGATCTTCTTTCTTAATGGAATCTCCACTCAGTAAAGCTGGATTGCTATCAATTATGGCAACATTCAGTTCTTTCGTCAATGGCATGCTGGCTGCAAGAATATAACAGGAATTTTAGATGACATAACTGGTATGTGCAAAAGAACTATTTTTTCATGTTAAGAAAAAGCATATAATGACTTTTAATAGAATGATTTTTCTTCAAAATGGCACGGGATCCAGAGTATAAATGAAGATATTGTCTTAATTCAAATCTCTGGAAAAATAAAACAAGAAAGATGCAGGAAACAGTAAATCGGGAAACAGGTTTTTATCATTAGGAAGGACAGGCAGTCAATTCTCTGTGTGTGTGTGTAGAACACTTTATAGATTCATTATCTTCGAGTACAAAGTCAGTTCTTTTTTTTAAATTGAGGCATTTGACCAAATATCCCAAGAAAAAAGATAGTCTAAGAAGCAGTAGAAACGCAGTATGTCATCATGTGCTGAGCTAAGAAAATCACCAATATGATCTACAAAAGTCAGTACGGCTAAAGAAAATAACTAGAGAGGAAATTGAATATTAAATTAAATAAACAAATAGAAATATTTTCAAAGGGGTCATATTATGTGGTTACTGAAGGCAATATGGAAATCTCACACTCCAAAAGATTAAAATAAATAACAAAATTTGTTTGACAGGACAGATACAGAAAATAACAATTACCCAAAGAGCAAGCCAGAGCCATGCCAACCATACCGCCTCCAACAATAGCAACATCATGCACCGGAACATCATTATATTTATGCTTGCCTGCAAGCTCCTAGGCATAAAAATGACAATTTATGCACAAAAATTAGACCTATGAGAATTCAGGTTGCTGCAGACATTAACTAATGTGCAGCAAGACCATAAGAACTAAACCATGTATAGTAGTTAACATGATTGAACTTGTTGTACGATAAGAAAGAATTAGAGGAAAACATTCAAATATGAGAATGTGATATTGTATTCAACAATGGCTGACCCTACATATTTATGCTAAAAGCACTATCATGACAATTGACTAAAATATCCCTTAATAGAACTAACCTTGCTTCATATGCTTAATGATAAAAAAAGGGGGAACAAGAAGATTTTCCCATCAGTAAATAGAAAACCCAAAAAAATTTGGTGGTAAGGGTACAAAAGACAGATAGTAATAAACAAATGACAGAAAGCTGGACAGTATAGGATATTCTAGAGGTTGGGATACCGGATCACATATTATCCATATCAAAATTCAGGTCACTTAGAAGGCCCTTGTATTTCCAGTATATTCGACTCAGAAATAAAACGAGCAAAAGCATGGAAACATGATAAATAAATTGTTTAATTCATGTTTGGTCAAGACAGAGAGTTTGTAAGGAAGTTTGTCCTCAAATCTGAAGATAAGGAAAATAGCTGCAGAGTATTAGGAAAAACCAGAGCCGGCGATTTGTCCATGTTTATAATGGGCAAACAGAGAGATTATGTTCCATAATTTGCTAAATTATAAAAAAAACCAATTAACAAAATATTATTGTATCTGTTCAGAAAACGTGCCCAGTAAGAAGATCCTACATAATTGTTTGCTAAACATTCTTCCATTGTTAGTATTTCATAAATTTTAGTGTTTTTGTTTTTAGCCAGATCAAACAAAACTTAATCCCTACACGTTTGTTTCACCCGACCCTTCACCCTAATTACGTATCTTCTTAGTTTTAGCATTACTACTTTCAGCCAAAGCCAATTGATTTGCAGAATATAACAGCTTCTAATTGCACAGAATCAAGCACCAAACTACCATATCAGCATGACCATAAGCCAATGAGAAATATGTAAGTACAAATACGAATGGACATCCAATAGAATAATGAAAACATGGTTATATTGCCATTCCAATGCAAAGGAAATGTAAATATTGCTTAAAGGATGAAGTTATTACACTACTAACTTTGTCGCTTTCTGAAGGCAACTTGACACCAGCATTACCACATAAAGCCCTTTGTGCCAATTTCAAGGCATGGATATTGAATGTTGATCTTCTTGCAGTTATCCTTGTCCATCCAAGCAGAAAGCAAACCAGTCAAGAAAACTCCAACACCGACTTATATAGAAATAATGTCCTTTTATATACTCATGTTATAACTACTGAGCAGTAAACTGACTAGTTAAATACCAAACTATTATAGGGTCGACTACATGAAAAAAGTTTCCACTCTGTCTAACTATTTAAACTCAGACACACATGACCACATTCACCATTCCTCAACCTCACCTCACCCCATAAAAGGGAAGAGAGAGAAAGACACACACACACACACACACACAAAGGGAGAGAGCCCTATACACATTCAGCAAACAGGTGCAGGTAGCAATTGTAACACTTAAGGGTAATTGCGAACATGGGTTTTAGTGAGAAAAATTAAAAATGACAAAATGCAAGGGGTACAAAGTTCCATCAATTAGCACGGGAAACATTTCTCTTATCATTTTACTCCCTAAAATGCATAGTCCAAACTAAAGGTTTGTCCATCTATTCATTGGTAGTAACATAAGTTTTGTAAGCGAACACATTCAAATAGAATAAGTGCAAAAAACAACAATTTTTCAGCACGCTTATGGTCCAAAATAGCTTCCCTTCTCAAACAACTTGCAGATAAAAATGAAGAAAATCATAACTAAGGAAACATAAATCTACCATTTTGCTGCAGCCAAAAAGATTTACATTTATCATACTTTATATATTCAAAAAGTTGTCAATCACAGTGTGAAGGAGCAATCTTTTGAGGTTTCCATCTCAAAACTGACCTCACAAACCAACTGTAATTTTTTTCAAATTACTTTACTGCGGAATTGTAATACGTGATTTTTTCCTTTGCAATTCATTGGTCCAAATTAAATTACATGCCAAAGCATTGCATGAACTCAAAAAGACTCGTTAAATTTAAAATATTCGCTTCAGCTATATATGTTTATTTCACCTGAAATGAAGAGAGTGTGAATAATATTCAAGATAATTAGCATAACTAATTCAAAAATTACAGAGTATGAGAAAGATGCAGAAACTACGTACCTGTTCATATTTTTTAGGGATTTGAGTCAGAAATGTGAAATTAGAGAACGTCGGGAATTAAATTAACCCAAAAGAGGGAAAGTCGTTTTTCTGGTTCTTCCGCCGACTATAATGAGGTTCGGTCTTTGGAGTATGGGCTAAGCCCAAGTTCAAAGCCCATCAAAATGGTGGATTTGACTTTTGAGTTAGATCTATTTGGATCCAATTCAATATTATAACTCGAAATTTATCTGGATCTATTTGTATTCGACTAAATTTCCGACCCGTTAATATTGAAGAGTTTTGTGATTTTATAGAGGTCTTGAGTTTATGCTCCAAAGTAGTTTGTTTATATGTTGATTCGTTTTAGGAATACTTTTAGTGCATATGGAATGTGAATATTATCTTGAATATATAATTTAATTTGATGTCCAACATTATAATAATTTGGAATTCTTTTAACCAAATTTTAGATCAAATTTATTGTTCTTTTGCATTTGCGTTATAGAATGTTTTGCTATAACATAAGAAGTTATAGTTTTTTTTTCATTTTAATAAGGAAAAATTATAAAAAAAAAATATGTCATGTAATCAAGGATTGCTGGTGAATAATTCTTTAAGATTTGGGCTAGCAGTTAAGTCGTGCGTCTTAATTAATTTTTAGTAATTTCAGTCATATTTTAACCAGAAATTCTTAATTTTTCAAATTGAGTCAACGAGGGTCACATGAGTCAACTAATTTGAAAATTTCCCAGAGTGATGCCTAGTTATCCCTCATTTTCCATGCGTGAGGACGTCAACTAGGATAAAATTGCAGGTACAAATAGGAAAACCTATAATTAATTAAAGCTCTTGCCCTCCATTCTTCTTCTTTAATTTCGTCTTTTCCAACCACTTTTTTCTTCCGTTCATTTCGTTCTTGACGGCCCCATTTTTTCTTTTTCTATTATTTTGATAATTAGCATATCTCACTTTTATCATACTCATTATGCCAATATTAGTGTGAAGATTAAAGACAACACAAAACATAATTGTGTCACTCTATTATTAGTACACATAACACTTTTAATCAATATTGCACACGCGCATGGTACATTCATCCTTCACTTTATGAAAGAAAAGAATAGAAAGAAATGCAAAACCAACTTTTCCCCCCTCCTATACTCCCTCCAACCCAACCAAAAAAAGAGGAAATTCCTTCACTTAAAGGAAATGAATAATTTAGTGGACCCTTTTTGCATGCTCACATCTTTTTTTATTTTTAATTCTATTAGATCTTTTTGGTTGCTTTCACCAATTTCACCTTGCTAATGAGTGTAAAGGCACAAGTAAAAGAAAACACCCCTTAGTGGATGTAAGGCATGAGCACTTGATTCATGAGTGTAAATCGGAGTGAACTTAGATTTCCCAATAGAAGGTTTAAACTATTAAAATTGATTTAAGTTTTTTTTTTCTCAAGTTAAACTTGATTTGATTTTACTAAGCTTGAGCGAGTTTTGATAGAATAGAACAGTCAAACTCGATTGACTTAATATTTATAACTATATTTTAACATTTTTAAGATTAATAATTAAGTAAAGAATTCAAAAGCTATCAAACAATAAATAATATTCGAGTTACCCTTGTCACATATAACAAACCAATTTCATGTGAACTTTTACACATCAAATTCGAATAGCTTAATTAACATATTATTTTGTCAATCGAACTCGAATAACTTAATACGATGATTTATATATATGTACCATATATAAGCTTGCGAAATAAAAACATAATCTTAATAGTGAAGCAAAAGCACAATCATTGCATGCATGTTGAAGATATAAATTAATGAAGCACCAAATATAATTCCTTCATAAACTTGGTCACTTATCAATCTTACAAAGTCTTTTGAAATGTTCATGAGAAGGCAATAAAACAATTAGAGCTTTTATATATAGATAGGGCTAATTCTTGAACCTGGCGGCGTCGGCTCACAATAGGTGCACCTCCTTAGTGTGCTCATGCTATGTAACATCAAGAGATTCAGATACCAAAGAAGAAGAACGTGAAAGAGTAAGATCCCACATCGAAAATCAGAAACAAATTATTATTAGTTCAGAAAATAAAAATGAAGTTGGTGGAATATTTATGGAGAGCCGCCATATGAAATTAAATGAAACCAAAAATGGTCCCCTAAAGAGTAATATGAAGAAAAATACATTGATGATGGAGATGAATCGTCAATACAGTACTGAAATGAGGAAAGTGAGTTGGTCTGATGCTCATGGGAAAGATATTGCTCATGTTCAAGAATTTGAACCAAGGTACGTATATTATTAATTAATTAAAGTATATGTGTGTGCTAGCTTTTAATTACTTCCATTACTTAAAGAAGAATCTTGATTATTTTGATTTGATTTTCAATCCTATAGCTACCTATCAAAATGTTTAAAGAGTACCTTAATTGGTTATTTCTTCAATTTTCTCCTTGATGAAATATGACATATATATATATATATTTGTTGTTTAATTATAAATATACATTGTAATTTTGTTTTATGTACATTTACAGTGAAGATGGGGAGCTAGGAGGTGTAGGAAACTCATGTAGATGTGCAATTCAATGACGAAGGTACTATAGTTATATGTTCCTTTAATTCAGATTCTAGACTAACATTTTTACACATTTTTGTGTTACAAGAAAGGAGGAAAATGTATTGTTCTTGTTCAAACTGTTGTTGTATGTATTAAATGAACCTCATTCAAAAGATTAATTAACTTCTGTGCTTTTACAATAAAATCATCAAATATCATTATTATAACCAACTTTCATCTTAATAGACATAAGTACATATCATTATGGGATACATTAAAATCTAAATACGTAAATAGAACCACAAGTAAATAAATAAATATTACGACATGATATATAATACTGTATAACACCAAGTAAAATCAATGTTAATGAAACAAATAAATTCTTTAATTAATAGGCACACTGTGCAGAACCACCGTCTCAACCGTGAGCCCGGGTCCGAACCCAAATAGCACACCCCAATCGAGCCCCTCACCGGTGGAGCTCATCCCTTCTTTAGCAGAAGACTTTCGCATCTCATCCAATATAAACAACACACACGCACTCGACATATTACCATACTCACTTAACACATGCCTTGTGGACTGAAGCTTTTCGGGCTTTAGGGCTAACTTCTCTTCGACTTGGTCAAGGATCGCCGGGCCACCTGGGTGGGCTATCCAAAAAATCGAGTTCCAATCCGAAATACCCAAGGGATCAAAAGCTTCTTTCAAACTTTTCTCAATGTTTTTTGAAATTAGGCCTGGAACGTCTTTCAAGAGGTGAAAAGTAAGTCCTACTTCCCTTAAATGCCCGTCTATAGCTCCATGACTATCTGGCAAAAGTGTCTGTGCCGCCGACACAATCTGGAAGAGCGGCCTCTCCACTCCGACCACCGGGTCGGAACCCACGATCACCGCAGCGGCACCGTCGCCAAACAATGCCTGACCCACCAAACTATCCAAGTGAGTGTCTGCTGGGCCACGAAATGTCACCGCTGTGATCTCCGAGCAAACAACCAAAACACGTGCTCCAAAATTGTTTTCCGCCAAGTCTTTGGCCATGCGGAGGACAGTGCCACCGGCAAAGCAACCTTGTTGGTACATCATGAAACGTTTTACGGAGGGGCGAAGGCCGAGGAGCTTGGTCAGTTGGTAGTCTGCCCCGGGCATGTCAACGCCGCTGGTGGTGCAGAATACGAGGTGTGTGATCTTGGATTTTGGTTGTCCCCATTCTTTGATGGCTTTTTGGGCAGCTTCTTTTCCGAGTTTGGGCACCTCAACTACTACAATGTCTTGTCGGGCGTCGAGAGATGGTGCCATATACTCACACATATTTGGATTCTCCTTCAAGATTTCTTCGGTCAAGTGCATATAACGTTTCTTAATCATCGATTTCTCGCCTGCAATATTTTACGAAAAGTACAAAAAATATTCTAATTTATTCAAGATATAACAAATATAGCTAAGATATGTGTAATTTTTTAATGTGTACTAATCAGGAAATCTTGTGTACTAGCTAGTATGTTAATTTCTACATTCATTTTGTTTCTGGTTTTGGAGTTTTTTGTGTTTAGAAAGAAAAAAATTGACTTGAGCTCCACCTATATATATGTCAGTTAATATAGTTAGGTAGTATTCATTAAAAAGACCTCATCTTTGGACTTTGGACTCTCTCATTAATTAATGAAAAGCTCTTTAGTTCTATTTTTAAAAATAAAAAAAAAAGGTCAACTTTTTAACTCAAAGTTAAATTATTGTTGTGAATCATTTACTCGTTTCTTTTCTATCAAATGATAATTTAGTGATTATATTGATTTTGCGTCTGGACTAAAACTTTTAATTAGAAAGTGTTACAAGACTTACTAGATTTTATGCCCCATGCAATTAAATGGATTCCTATAGATAGATCATTTCTCTCAATTAAAGTAACTCAAATCAAATTAAATTATCCCAAAACGAAAAGGAGTAGCTTAATTTAATGAGAAAATCATAACGTGGTAACTCTTGTAACTGGTGGATTCAGAACCTCAATTTAGGGGAAGAAAAAAAACTATTAGGTGATGAAAGAGTGGAATTAATCTTCTAAAAAAAAAGAGTGGAATTAAAACCCATTAATTAATACTACTTCATTAGAGATATATGTACATGTGCAAGATTCTTGAAGTGATAGTAAGTTAAATAAAAAATGTAATATCTTACACATGCGTCGAAATTTTAACTTAAGGTCCGTCAGGTGTTCACTTTTTGTGATGCGAAAATAGTAATCGGGGTACGTGCTCTGGTCGACACAATTTGTTGGAGTCGCCGTCCCAATTGCTAACACCGTGGCTGGCCCCTCGGCCCGTTGGGCCCTGCAAATCTCCTCGACTGTCACCATTTCGCCGGAAACTTTTAAGTTGCGGTGGCGATTGGTGGCGCGATTGGTGAATGTGTCTACAATTGGAGATTATGGTGTGGTATTTATAGTGGTACAATAAGAATGGTAGCTGAGATTCACGTGGTTCATTAGCAGCGCTAGAATACGTCGCCTTAATTACATGAGATGGGCCGGCTGACACGTGATATGAATTAAGTTTGGGCTTCAAACCATCCACATGATTTACCATTTGCAACCTAACTTTTCACCTTTGATTAGAAATAGATATAAGATTTGTACAACACAAATATATAGCACTAAAATGTAGTGACAATAAACATAATAAAGTGGTCATTTGTTGTTTCTCATTAGTAAAGGAATTTTGGGTTTTTTTCGTTTTCTTGTGACTTTTTGTTTCCTTTTTGAATTCTAATTTTCTGAATAATGGAATTAGGTAATACTCAATTGGTTTAGTTATTAATGTAACTATTTTTGGAGGTTATAATAACATTAAAAACTAATTTTAACATCAAAAATATTTTATTTAAATGAATCATGTTGATTTGAGATGAATCAAGATTAATTTGATCAAAATTTTGAACCCTGTTGTTGAAAAATATAGAGATTATTATAGGCGAGCTAATTACATAATAAAATTGCATTTATTTTTAACAACTTATTTTGAGTCTTTGAGGTGTCGGGAAATTCTTGTCCACAATTGTAGATTGACCAAACTCATTCAATCACAAAATAAATATATTGTGTTTGCTTTGCAATTAATCAGTCTCCTATAAATTACATCAAATTCCAAAGCAAGTATATTATCATGGACGGAGGTACGTTCAAAGTAGGGGTGCATGGATCGATCCCTGAAATTCTGATGTTAGCTATAATGTATGTATGTTTATATTAAAAAACAAATGAAATCTTAGTATAATTTATAATATAATGCTAATGGGCCCCTCTAATTAAAATTGAAATTATATATGAATGGATCGATGTTTATTAGAATGTGATAAATCTAACAAGTTAAATGCCACAAAGTGGGCTTCAACTCAAACTCCAACATGTTCTTTTTATTTATCTTATCAATTATCAGCTGAGGAAATGGATATGAAATGAATAATTAAATCACTCCATGGTTACCTATTGATAGATGTATTTACACCGTTTTAAATGATTCAGTCATGAAGGAATTTAGTCAATGACAAATTGACGTGGACACTTGTAAAGAACTTTCTCAATTTGATTGATAATTTTGTTTGAATTTCATTGTTGTTGAAATTTCTTTAGTATTTTTTTTTTTTTTTGAAATTTAATATTGCATTTAGTTTTATAATAATTTTGGTGAAATTATTTTTTAACTATGTCACTATGTATTGCATTTGTCCTATAAATACCATGAATTTGATCATATTCATTTTTTGGGATAGAATTTCCCTTGTGGTGCCCCTTCGATTTAGGCGGAAGATTTTGTTTCAAAAGAAAATGTCGAAAGAATTTCTACTGATAAAAATTTAGCGAATGTGGTAAATTACTTTTTTTTGGGGATAAATTGTGGTAAATTACCCTAGTATCACAACTAAAGCCAAATTTGTTACTGCAAAACAAAATATCCCATATTGATTGCTCCTCTATGTTCTTGAAAAGTACTTTTGAAAAGTACTTATAATTTTTGGTTAAAAATGTTTGGGTAAACACCACTTTTGGTCCCTCTTATCATTAACTTTTTACAGAGTGGTCCCTCTTATATTTTTTTTCCCACTTTAGTCCCTACTATGAATTATTTGTTTCAGTTTAGTCCCTACTATGAATTATGTGTTTCACTTTAGTCCTCATCAAGTGGTTCCGATAATACGTGACATGCATATGAATATTTTTTAGGGCATTTTCGTCCGTTCACTATTGAGACTATTTGAGATATTGTTTAATTGGTGAGCAATTTTGGTGTTTGAAGAAGATTTTGGGAGAAAACTTTAGTTTGGAACGAAATGGACGATTAAGTTCGATTGAAATGAAAGCCTAGTTTGTAAGAGATTACATATTTTTTTAAAATTAGAAAGACGAAAATATCCCTGTTAGTTTACTTGAAATGACGAAATTGCCCTCATGTGCATATCACATGTTAGCGGAACCGCCTTGAACCACTTGAAAGGGACTAAACTGAAACAAATAATTCATAGTAGGGACTAAAGTGGGAAAAAAAACATAAGAGGGACCACTCTGTAAAAAGTTAATGATAAGAGGGACCAAAAGTGGTGTTTACCCAAAATGTTTCCACGACATACCAAACTCAATTCTACACATAAATTTTAGGCCTACATTTCATAATAAATTTTAGGCCACACAAATTACTACCTCTGCTTATATTCAACATGAATAACTGATTATTGAGACCTAATTACATCTTTTTGTACTATTTAAGCAAACTATATATGTATAGAGTCTCTTTTTTCGTCTTAGCTTCAACAATTTATATTGGTCTTTGATTATCGTAAAGGCTAAAAGTCATATGCATGCATTATAACATTTAGGTAACCCATTTTTGTAGTTATTTTTCTTATTCATCTTACATATTTTTACCTAACATAGTACACTACCTTTTAAGGGCTATGTCTTGTACAAATTTTATTCAGGAAGTATTTCTAATCAAAGGTGAAAAATTAATGTGCACAACCTGCCTCGAAAGGGATTAAACTCTTGGGAAAAAAAAAAAGTTGAAAAATTAGGCAGCAAACAACAAGACACGTGGATGGTTTGAAGTGCCAACTTAATTCGTTAATCTCTGCTACGTACCATTCTTATTGCACCAATATAAATACCACACCATAATCTCCCATTGTGACACATTCAACAGTTGCGCCACCAACAGTCACCTACAACCACCGCAACTTAGAATTTTCCGGCGAAAAATGATGACAGTCGAGGAAATTCGCAGGGCTCAACGGACTGAGGGGCCAGCCACGGTGTTAGCAATTGGGACAGCAACTCCAACAAATTGTGTCGACCAGAGCACGTACCCCGATTACTATTTCCGCATCACAAACAGTGAACACATGACGGAGCTTAAGTTAAAATTTCAACGCATGTGTAAGATGTTACGTTTTACTTAATTTTTTGGTTTAATAATTTTCAAAGTTAAATCAGTATATTAATGAAGGAATTTTTAATAGTACTATTCGGGATGACAAAATTAATGGAAATATCACTTAAAGAAATTCATGCATATCTCGAATGAAGTCGTATTAGTTAAAGGGTTTCAATTCCACTCTTGTACAGTTACCTAAGAGTTTTATTTTTCTAAATGGAAAAATTGCAAGAATGATCACTTAATTATTGCTCGCTGACAAAAAAAGTTCAGTAATTTTTTTTTTTTTTTTGATCTGTAAGGGGCAATTATTGCCTATCAATATCAACTAGCCTCTGTATGGAGTCGGGCGGTTCTGCCATCCAGTGCAGTCCTTCGCCCATTATGTGTCCAAGCTTCGCCAAAGCGTCCGCCACCGAGTTGGCTGATCTCTTGATATGCCGTAAAGATAAATTCCAAGGCTTAGCAAACAGATTCCTACAATCCTCCAATATAAGATCCAATGGATGTTCTCTCGTATCAGTCTTTTGGACAAGATTGTAAATGACCTTTGAGTCAATTTCCACAATAATATTCTGAAGTCGTCTTTCCCATGCAAAATTCAAACCATCCCGAAGTGCCAAGAGTTAGGCCTGATCAATGGAGCAAGCGCCCACCCTTCGACAAAAGCCAAACTGCCACATACCTTCATTATTTCTGACCACACCTCCGATTGTTGCAGAATTCGATCTCTCCACCCAACTTCCATCTGTATTGAGCTTGGCCCAACCTTCTTCAGGACGTGACCACTTTTGAGCCACAACCTCCTTGTGTCGCTGATCCAAGGAGTAAGACATCTGGATGTCAAGAGAAAGCCGTTTCACCTTGAATATAGTCACATGTGTTGCTTCTTCTTTCCCCTCAAATACCCTAAAGTTACGCGCCTTCCAGATATTCCAGATACCCGCCAAAAACACCCAATTCCACTGAGCTTTGGATAGCACCGAGTTATTCAGATTTAGTGAACAAATTTTGTGCACCCAATCCTCTCTACTTACATTAGCGAGAACAATGTTATATGTTGCCGAGATCAACCCATCCCAAACTTTCCTCGCAAAAGTACAGTCATATAAAACATGGTACCAATCTTCCCTTGCTGAACAGCCCCTAGGACATTGATCGGAATTCGCAAAGTGACGGTCAAAACGCAAAGCATTCGTCAAAAGACTCCCATGTTCAATCAACCACACAAACAGTTTCAAACGATAGGGGCACCGCAATTTCCACAACCATGATAAATGCCTATCATTACTAGAGTCAAGAGGCAATTGAGCCAAATAAGCTGATTTACAAGTGAACTTACCGTTAAGTGAGCCGTACCAACATCGAGTATCTGGTCGGTCCCTACCAAAAGGAATCGGTATCGAGAGAATGCTGGCCCGAATATTATCTGGAATAGGTGTTCAGTAATTATTTTACTTTTAAAAAAGTCTTGTAACTAACATAATTTGACAATTTAGTTATATTTTGGCCCAAATTCAGATTTGTTGCACTGTGTCCGCCAAGTCACCACCCTCTTGCTAACATGGATTTTAACTCCCTTGTTGATGTAAAAAATTGCAAAAATGGTCCTGTAACTGATGCTCACTGGTGAAAAAGTCCTATAACATTTTTGGACTAGCAATTAAGTCCTATAACTAAAATAATTCAGCTCAAATAGTATCCGTCAAATCACCGGTCGTAGGTATTAAAGTAGTACCAAAATTATTGCAATTTTCCCTTTTTGTATTGAGGTTCTGGATCCACAGTTACAAGAGTTGCCACATTCTGATTTCTTTCTAGTATAAATTGAGTTAATCCTTTTTTTTCTAAATACATTAATCATCAATCGGTACATCAGAAATCATTTCAATAACTGTCAAAGTACAAAGAATTACAAATAATAAAGGGTAAATATACGAATACCCTACAAAAATCCTCCTCACGTATTTGGTACTAGAAAAATCCCTCTCAAGTTTGTCTCCTTCTTAAAATTAACCCCTTGCCCCTAAAATGTTCCAATTTTGCCGTTGGGTGTTATTTGTAATGTTTGTAATATCTTATAAATGTTAAATGAATTTACTTTCTAAATTAGTAAATTTAAGAAAATTTATATATATTGTATTATAAATCAAATACTTTAATAATAAATTTTATATTGTATTATAAATTCAATATTTATTAATGCAATAAAAAATATTATTTATTTCATTAGTGAAAATATAATTTTATTATTAAAATTTTATGTAGAAATCAAATTAATAATAAATATGTAAAATAATTGCAATTCTTCTTCTTTTTTTTAATTTTTTTTGTCAAAAAATTGCAGGCGAGAAATCGATGATTAAGAAACGTTATATGCACTTGACCGAAGAAATCTTGAAGGAGAATCCAAATATGTGTGAGTACATGGCACCATCTCTCGACGCCCGACAAGACATTGTAGTAGTTGAGGTGCCCAAACTCGGAAAAGAAGCTGCCGAGAAAGCCATCAATGAATGGGGACAACCAAAAGCCAAGATCACACACCTCATATTCTGCACCACCAGCGGTGTTGACATGCCCGGGGCAGACTACCAGCTAACCAAGCTTCTCGGCCTTCGCCCCTCCGTCAAACGCTTCATGATGTACCAACAAGGTTGTTATGGTGGTGGCACTGTCCTCCGCATGGCCAAAGACTTGGCGGAAAACAATGTTGGAGCACGTGTTTTGGTCGTTTGCTCGGAGATCACCGCGGTGATATTTCGCGGCCCATCAAGCACTCACTTGGATAGTTTAGTGGGTCAGGCGTTGTTTGGCGATGGCGCCGCTGCAGTAATTGTGGGCTCAGACCCAATGGTTGGAGTGGAGATGCCGCTCTTTCAGATTGTGTCGGCGGCACAGACGCTTTTGCCGGATAGTCATGGGGCTATAGACCTGCATTTAATAGAAGCCGGACTTACTTTCCACCTCTCGAAAGACGTTCCAAACATAATTTCAAAAAATATTGAGAAGATTTTAAAAGAGGCTTTTGATCCATTGGGTATTTCAGATTGGAACTCCATTTTTTGGATTGTGCACCCAGGTGGCCCCGCGATCCATGACCAAGTCGAGGAGAGGTTAGCCCTAAAGCCCGAAAAGCTTCAGTCCACAAGGCATGTGTTAAGTGAGTATGGCAATCTGACGAGTCCGTGTGTATTGTTTATATTGGATGAGATGCGGAAGTCTTCTGCTCAAGAAGGGATGAACTCCACCGGTAAAGGGCTCGACTGGGGTGTGCTATTTGGGTTCGGACCTGGCCTCACGGTTGAGACGGTGGTTCTGCACAGTGTGCCTATTAATTAAGGGATTTATTTGTTTCGTCTACACTGATATTACTTGATGATGCAATATTATCATATAATAGCATATACCCATGCTACGCAAAAATACCAAATAACTTATTTTAATTTGAAAAAATAAATTACATTATATTTGAATTATTACAGCTTTGCTTATGAGAGTAGCAACTTTGAGAAAAATATATTAAAAACTATAAATATATCAAAAATATATGGTTTAATTATATCTTTTCATTGTAATATGGAGTATGAATATTGACAATGTACCATTTCAATTCAATAATATTAAAAAGAAAAATTGCGGGAGTAAATTGATATCTGTAATCAACACTAAATGAAGATAAGTATGCGATAATTGCACTATTAACTTTTATAATTAATAAGGTGTGTCGGGCCTGGGCTTTTTTATCTGGATCGGGAATGGGTTGGGTTTCTGTGAGTGAATAAAGAATCGGCTCAAGCCCAAGCACAAGCACACCATTTATGGTCTTGGGCTGGCTGGGCCATATGTGGGCCCCCTTTTGACCAACCCAAGTTACCCAACGCAGTTGAAGATCCAAACTGCGCTTTGCTTGAAATTAGTTCTTCACATCAAATTAAATGTCTATAGCTACAACTTCAACAGTTGAATTGCCAAACAATAGATCTTAACCCTGCAATTACTATATCGGAAAGGGAAGTCAAACCAATAATTTTTATTATTATTATTATTACACATATAATAGTACGAGTTCGATCATAAGAAAAAATTCTTTAATTTTTTGTGTAGACTAATATACCCCTACTTAAATTATACTATAATACTTAAAATAAATGGCAAAATAGGAATAAAATTTGAAGAAGCATTCTTCTAAGTAAACACTAACACTTGAAGAAGTATACTACAAATAAACAATCAATAATCAAACAAAAAGAAAAAGGAAAACTACGAGGTCAAACAAACAATGAGTATACATTCTAAGTGACGACATTTTAGTACCAACCCAAATTCGAATCATTGTTTGGAGAGGTTTTCATATAATATATGTCCAAGCCGCCTTGAAATGAATTAAACCCTTGGGAAAAAAAATTAACAAGTTACTCGAGTTAGACTTATATATGATTAACCTAATTATATCTCTTCAAATTTAAAGCTAAAACCAATCTCCATTCAAGATCAAATTTGGACTGAATATATATGGCCTAATTTAAATGCACCCAACATTAATAGTGGGTGTGATCAAACAAAAAATAAATTGGTGATGGAGTGCCGAAAGTAGTATAAAAATTAGTTTGATTATTTTACTTTTTGCTGTAAAAGGACATATTTCTTTTGAAAGAAAAAGATAGGTTTTCTGCCTTTTGATATTTACTCCAAAAGATATATTTAACGGAAACTACTCCTAATACATATATTCGTGGCATAATCCAGTTTTCTCTCATCCCGTTTTTTAGCAATAAAGCAGAATCCTATATTTCTTCTCTCTCTATCCTTCTCTTAAATATATTCATGTTTGTTAAAGTTCGTTGTGGACTTGTTCTTTTTGCAAAGAAACAAGTATCCGACTGTTGTATCTTAGGAGACTATTGGGACGAACTGTTGCACGTTTGACATCCCAAAAATATTGTCTTAAGGAGATTGCATTAGCAAGCCTCAGTCGATCATTTTATTTCAGAATTATTTCAGTAAGTGTGTTGTTATTAAATTCTCATTTTTTGTCTGTTCTGTGAGAATAAACTATACTAAGATTTATAATTAGAGTTAATTATAAATAATTATTATGTGAGAATAATTTATTATAGTTTTTAATTATAATACTTAGATACTGAGAGAAACAATATTAGAAGTACTAAAATATTGCAACACTTTATTAAAAAAAATTAAACAAGGATTCAACACTTGTTTCTACCGTATTCAATTTTTTTTAGTTTTTATTTTTAACACACTCAATGATGTGTCAAATAGGTATTCGTCACCATTATATTCCTCTTATATATGACATACATCACGTAGTGATTTTGTTTTTTCTTCTTCTTTATATAATTTTCTTTTATTATATTATTATTTATTTATATTTATTTTCATAATATTTATTTGTTGTGTCAAAAGAATTATAATAGTTGATATTGTGCTCTGTTGACGTGAGAAATAATAACAAACATTGTAGTATGATCATTTGAAGTAATGATTTTATCATTTGAAAAAAAAAATTAGAAAGTTTTAGCAGCTAATATAACTTAGTGATAATATTTGTTATAGCTAGTGGATGAAAATAAATATAAATAATATAATAAAAGTAACATTCAAATTAATAAAGAAGAAACAATTAACAAAATCACCATGTGATGTATGTCATACACAAGATGAGTATCACGGGTAGAATTATCATACTTGCCGGATATGTATTTGTCACATCACGAGTGTGTCAATAATAAAACTCAAAAAATTGAATTTGGTAGAGACGGGTGATTCTTATATTTTAATTCATTATTTTTTCTTACATTGATCGCTATTTGGTTAAGTTTTTTCAGTTGTTCATTGTCAAACTAGAAATTAAATATTATAATAATTTTAAAATCACAAACAAAATTAGTTAAACACGTAAGTTATCACGTACAGCGAACGTCCATCTTTCTAGTTACTAAAAAAATGGATTTTAGGCAAGTCACCCCCTATGATATGTCTAATGAGCGATATAACTCATAGCGATATGAAAATATGCATATTAATCCTAATGATATATAATAATAATGAGTGTTCTACCTCATTCTTCATGGAGAATTTGCATACTCGTTCTATACTACAACTTCAACTTTATTTTGATGTGAAAAATTACCAACTCAATCCTACCTTAACAACACACTCCATGCACTTTAAGTCTTTAACTCCGGTGATATGTTTAATTAGCATTTTACATTCAGTGAAGATGTTATAACCAAGAGCGGAAGCAATGTGCTTCTTTTATAATAGTACAAGAGAATATCTTGCTTTTTTTTTATATATCACAATGGATAAATTGCTTTCTAAGAATAATAGAGGGTAACTTGCTATTAACTCCTAAAAAATATTAAAGTAATGACAACTTTGATATTTTACTAATCCTTTGTCACTACTTTTTTGTGCTACGTGTTGTACATTTTTTTTACATTGATCATCAATCATTAAATAATAAATCAATTCAATAAGTGATAAGTACAAATAATTAACAACTTCCAAAATACTAGTAATAAACTAGAGCAAATATCCACATACAATAGTGTTGAACCCAAATTATCTTGATCCTCCTGGAAGTATTTCTAATCAAAGGTGAAGAATTAGGCAGCAAACACTAGTAAGTCAGGGTGATATTTGCCTAGACCAGGTCTTTCATAGACCATGAAAAAAATTAATGCATCCACCAAACATATTTACAAAATTTTATGTATGATCTACGAAAGATCGGGTCTAGAGAAAAAATTTCCAAGAAGTCATGTGGATGGTTTGAAGTGCAAAACTTGATTCGTATCACGTGCATGTCAGCCGTCCCATCCACATCAATCTCTGCACCAATATAAATACCACACTATAATCTCCCATTGTGAACACATTCACCAGCTGCACCGCCAATAGCCACCTACATAAACCTCAACTTAAAATTTTCCGGCCAAAAATGTTGAAGATCGAGGAGATTCACAGGGCTCAACGGGCTGAGGGGCCAGCCACGGTCTTAGCAATTGGGACGACGACTCCAACAAATTGTGTCGACTAGAACACGTACCTTGATTACTATTTCCGCATCACAAACAGTGAACACATGGTGGATCTTAAGTTAAAATTTCAACACAAATGTAAGATGTTATATTATACTTAATTTGTTGGTTTAATAATTTTCAAAATAAATGAGTGTATTAATGAATGAATTTTTTTATAGTACTATTCGGAATGACAAAATTAAGAAATATCACCTCAAGGAATTCTTACATGATATCTTGAATGAAGTATTAGTTAAACGGGTTTCAATTCCACTCTCTTAGAGCATCTTCAACCCACTGGGCTTGAAGTATTAGTTAAACGGAACGGGTTTCAATTCCACTCTCTTAGAGCATCTTCAACCCACTGGGCTTGAAGTATTAGTTAAACGGGTTTCAATTCCACTCTCTTAGAGCATCTTCAACCCACTGGGCTTTTCATAGCCTAGGGGTATCAATGTTCATCCGGGTGAATTTGCACTCCCCTGAGCACCATCTCCAACCGTTAGGGCTAACTCCTACAATTTTGAAAGTTCACTGCTATGATTGAATATTACTCTATTAGTCTATTATATTATTATATTTTTTGGGAACATACTCAATTATATAATGTTTAACATTGAATAAAACATGGAGTTTTTAGAACGAAGACTAAAAAACCTCATACTTCCTCCGTCCCATTTCTTTTTATCCCTTAATACAGTTGACCAGCCAACTTGACTAAATTTATAAAAATTATAATAAATTTAATTAATATATTTTATTAATAAATTGATAATATCATATGACACCATGTATTTTATGATAAGTCACTTAAAAGATCGAAAAATTTGACCGGATATTTTAGCTAATGGAGTAAAAAAAATGGGATGGAGGGAGTATTTTATTATGATCAAAATATAATGACACATATACACATCTTTTTTTACAAAAGATCAAAATATAATGACACATACACACATCTTTTTTTACAAAACTTAATTGATAAATCGAGCTACATTGGCCAATTTTCTAATAGTCTCAAGCTCTCAAATATATGCATCACTTGCTAAAGTTCCGGTGTTGGCTGGGAATGGGCTTGGGCTGGGCCATGAATGGGCTGTGTTTATATGGGCTTGTGTTGGGCTGAATTTATATGGGTTGGGCCTGGGCTGGGTCTGGTCCGAGCTTTAGCTGGGTTGTGCCGTGCTGGGCCTTGTTGAGCCGGCCCATACGACACCTCTACAGACCCTGAAAGCAGTTGAAGATCCAATATGACTCTACAAGTTCAACTGTTCAAGCATATTAAATATTATACTTGAATTGCCAAACAATATATCAGAACCCTGCAATTACTATATCAGAAAGGGAAATGCAACCTATTGAGTAGAAACCTTTGTGTCCACAGAAATCAAGCATCCTCCGTGGTCTCGATGAGTCAATCATCAAAGTTGAAGTGAACAAGGGTTGAGAACGAGTCTTTTTCACAAGCAGCCTTGAACCTGCACCTACAGGCCAAAGACGAGACATACAAGCACACAAAACCATACGTGCATTTGTATCTAAACACACACACACCACCTACAAGATCACCCTAAATTATAGGCAGAATAGTCTGACTGAACTCGTGTCAAAAGATGGGATGTAATTGGTCATGCAAAATGGAGTCTTAATCCTTATAATGTATGCAAATCTTGACATCAGTTCGATTGTACTGACAATTGCAGGAAACAGAGATGAAATGCATGACAACCTAATTGACCATGGGCAATATACCACTATAGAATTATGCTTTATAAAATTGTAGGAGAGGAGAGAGGAGAGAATCTCATTCGGGCTGCCATATATTCTTAATTAATCCACAAAGCAATAACAGAGCAAATGTAGGGAACAAGAACAGAAACGCATTAAAAATCTGCATTGAATTCAGCCGAATACGAGTAAGAGTCGTGTAATCTGGTAGTTGAAAAAATAAAATTGAATTTGATGTTTCTAACCTTCAGAAAGAAAGAAAAGAGGACAAACCCACAATTGGAAACATCAATATTAAACCATAGTTCACTAAGCTATCTATTTCCTTAATCTCTTCCAACCTGCCAAGAACTCTATTCCAAGTGTTTGTGAATGGACAGCCAACATTTTTGTCCTGCTATAAGAAGGCTTTCGTTTAGTTTCACTTTCGAAAAAATTGGTTGTCAAAACTCAAAAACAAAATTTAAAACTACAATCCATCTTATTTGCACCAATATAGAGTTCTCACCCCCATGTTAGCGTCAGCTGATTCATGCAAAACTTTTGAACTTTCTAGTGTTCTTTGTTTCTTTCTTTTAGATTGACCAGAAGACATGTCGATTTTAGATTTTCTTGAGGATCTGCCTGAGAAGGCTCGATAAGGTGAATCGGTATGGATGGTTTCCATGACAGAACCAAAGAAGTTGGTCACAGGTACCTAAAATAGCATGAAAGGCAAATGAAGAGTTAACAATTTGAGAATCTCTAAAAGCCATTTCACCACAAAGTAACTAGTACTTAAAAGTGGATTTTGTTCATAAATTGTTCTTGACTTCTGGTTTTTATGTAATATAGAAAAAGAATTCCAAAAAAATATTTTTTAAATGTTTTACCATTCTTTCATTTACATTTCTTTTGGGAGTAACACTTCTTTACAGCATATCAAGAAATACAGTAATAAACAGCCATTCAAGATATATCACACTGAAGCTTTAGGAAGGACAAACAGTATAAGAAAATAGAGAGAAATAGAAGAGGCAAATACAAATAAAGAAGTATGCAGCTCAATCCGCAGTATATCAGGAACAAAATTCAATGAATTGTACCTCCTTCAATTGTCGTTGGTATAAATCAGTACGATAGTATACAGTTGACATCAATGTACGCGGATTATAAGAATTGAAAAGACTGCAAAACAAAGATAATTTAAAAGTTATGATCAAAAAATATATGAATCGAAAGAAAATGAAACTTTTTTTCCAAAAAAAACTCAAATTGTAAATTATTTCCTATCAGTGCAGTTCTTGAGAGGAAGGGTTAATGAGTGTTTGCACTGAAAGGCCAACATTTACACTCCAATCTGCATGAGTTGCAGGCATATGATAGGAAACACTCCAAGTGTGCAAGAACTTTCACATTTTTTTTAAATGTAATGTAAAAGAGTACAAATGTAAGTGTGAAGTTCATATAACAACATATAAAGATTTGAAAACAAAGACATGCCTGAGAAATACTACAACTACAACCAAACACTAATTTTATTACTATACCTGCTCAATGAGGCATTGTCATACATATTTAGTCTCTCAAAGAAGGCAAGAGTGTAAAATGTGAATCGATCTACCACAGATACACCAACCTGTATCAAATGAACAAAATCAAAACCTTAAGATCTGGTGGAGGAAGCAAGAATAAAAGCAGTCTACATCCAGAATAACAACACTATGCAGATACCGAAGAGAAAAAAAAAAAAAGCACTTACATCAGAGTCCAAGTGATGTGAATATGAATTCTCTCCTTTCTTGCTACTTCCAATAGCCAAAATACCAGGCGATTGAAGCTGCAAGGGAAAAAAACATATTTTACAATTATACTCAAAAGCAAATTTTCATACTTGGTGCATTTTGTCAAAAGAAAATGCAACATTATATGAGGACTCATATGTATATGATACAAAAAGTGCATCCTCAAAATTAAAATGAAGAAGCTGTCATTTTTTTATCTTCAGAAAGAGAAAATAGATTTGCTATGAAGAGAAACTAGATGAATTCCATTTAATTATCAAGCAAGACAAGAAAAACTACGCCAACTTATGGGGTTGTGATCAAGACTTCGTATTTATGCTTTTATCAATTTAGAATCAGAGATCAAGAAGAATAATCACTGTCAAAAGATGAATGGAGATTGGATCTAAAGTTGAAACATAAAGTAACAGTCATATCATCCGAACAGAATTTGAGAAAAAACTTTTAACAAAATTGGGAGGGCAGGGAACTGCACCGCACTCAGAATTTGAGAAAAATCTTTAAATTGGAATAACAAATGGAAACTTCGCTAAGAGTGCCATTGTCATCAAAGTGTGCTGCTAAATCGAGCTAGCAATTGTCGATATGCTCAAATTTGCGATGATATTGTTGACGTGATCAAAGAAGCAGTATGTAATATGCCTCTTCAAAAATCAGAAGTAGGAGTAGCAGAATTAAACAAAAAGACAAGCACGCGGCTGATCTTCGTTTTGGGTACATCATGGAGGATATGGGGGTACCTTATTTGACACATAATTCACTGTAGAACAAGATAGCAATTGAGAAGATTGGCGTATACACACGTGGGAAGGCACACAAAAAGGAGTAAAGCGATTAAAGAAAAAATGGTTGAACAGGGTAGTTATGCCATTAAGAAGAAAAAGATCACTCACCTGAGAAAAAAGAGTGGCAGCTTGGCATGTATCCACCATTATCAGAAGTTCCTTAAATCTAATAGTTGGAACAAAAACAAAAAGCATTTACATTAGCATACAGAAAAAGACCTAAATATGCAGATACTAGATTCCTTGGTGATGGAGAGAGATGGCAATGAAAGTTAAAACCCCTTCAAGCTCTCCAAGCAACCAATTGTATTTACTTGATTGGCATTTATAATAGTCATCATGATAGACATATCACATTTCCTTCAAGTTCATATTTTTCATAACAAAAATTTGATCAAAGAAAAAAACTAGAAAACTATCTAGAAATTACAATCTAGCCAAAATCTTACCTGCGCTTTTCCTTCATATGTTTCACTGCATCAGCTAAATCGTGGCTCTGAAGTTCCTCCGAGTCCTGAAATTTTAGAAACTCGTCTCCACCATGCCCAGTCATGTAAAGAAGTATATGACTACCTTCATCACTCAGAAGCCGTTTAGACCTTGGAACTGCTGTTTCATGACGGCCAGTTAATACTCGCATAAAGTTCTCAACAGTCACTTCATAACCACGGTAATCTACCTATAATGGAGCACATCATAGTAAAAAAAAACATTTTCAAAAAAGTGTAATACTGGCTCAAACACACAATCCTCACTAGACAACATAATCACATGTGCTACTCATGCAAGGCATAGTCAATTTGTGGATGCTGAGTAAAGTATAGGAACCGGGAAGGGGTTCAGTTTGAGTAAGAAGAACGTAAATTTTAACTTTGTTACTCCACAACAGTGTGACTGAGAGAGTCAATCTGGATGATCTTTGAAAGACTCACAATCTGAAGCATCATAACTTGATGAAGATAAGCAGACACCACAACTAGAAATCAGATAAATGTCCTATAAATGAAAGCAAGCATTATATAGAGCAAATCCAAGATGTAGGAGGCACTACAACTATAATAGCGGGCAGTAAAAACTCAGTTAGATAGTTTAATTCGGTCAAACTCAAGTATAAATGCGAAGAAACGAGAAATAGCAGCTCACCCAAAGCCACTTACAAAGTAATGAATGATCCTTTTTAATGCCATAGACACCTCGACAATAAGTTATCATTTTATTCACTAACCATTTTTACGGCATTGTTTCTATTCTGCAAACCCAGTGGCCTTAAAACATAGATCATAGTTTCTTAAAACCCGTTCATATATTGTACTAAATTTTAGACAAAGAGATGCCCTCATCAAAATATAATTGCATCAGTAACAACAATCCTATCTACAATTAACCACAAAACTCATTTCGATGATATTTATTCTTAAAGTTTGTACCAATAAACATTACACCACAGCTCAATACTCTGAATGAAATTTAAAGAGTCTTTCCAATAAATAACTGAAACCACCTCAACATTGTCACCATACAAATTCAGCCGGTGGTTTTCGTTGTTGAAGACCTGGGCAGGATACTTGTTCCGAGAATTGCAAGCCATATCATCAGCCAACATTAGAATTATCCTCTCGTCAGGTATTCCCAATCGCTTAACCGTTCTATAGAAAAAACATAGATCGAGAAAAGAAGCAAAATCAAATTCCAATAAATCGTTTCCCAAACACAGCAAATGGTATATCATTAAACAAAACAAATTACCTATACAAGGACAAAGTATTAGCCATGTGTCGATAATTAAACCTGTAACATAAAAAAATCGTAATGATGATGTCTCGAAAAACAGTTGAAACTACTAATACAGCTAATCACTGAATATCTCATTACTTAAATGAATTAATCTATTCATCTAATACTGCTAATGAATCCAATTTTTACCTATAATTACAGAAAGAAATTCGGCAATTAACCTAAAATACATGAGAATTCCGGAAACTCGCCAGTCAATTGAAAAAAAAGGAATTAAGAGAGTATAGTAGAAGGTACAATACCAGAATCGGGAGGTGCAGACAAGGACCGCCCAGTTGTTGGTATGCATGGTGGAAGAAGAAGAAGAACTGAACGCACTTGACGGGACAACATTGTAGATGAACAATATGAGGATAGAGATCGACAAAAATCGTGCGGGTTTAGTAAACAAGCTCTCCATTTACAATTGCGGATGAAAATCACATTCCGCTGTAGTATTATACGGTAGCTTAAAGTTTATGATGTTTCGGACCCGGATAGGACCCGTTTAGATTACTTCAATTGGACCCGAAAACGCCTTATATCTCATCTCATATTTCTAGTGGTTATATAGCAACAAACCATTAGCTTTTTAAGCAGTAAAAAGAATTACCAAAAATTAAGATGGAGGCAAATAAATTGACACGCCCTCAGTTTCAAATTAATTGGCACATTTATTAAATTTTTATGTTTCAAATTTAATTGGCACACTTGTTAAGCACTTTATCTTGTACTTTGAGGTGATAATGTGCAAAATATGTAACTATGAGGGGTTGAAAAGCACTTCTCGACAAATATAAGGCAATACTCTTCACTCTTGAGTTTTAAATTTTAAATCTCAGTCTCGAGTCTCAAATTCGACCCGTGTAAACCGCAACCGGCAACCCGGATCTGACCTCCTGCAGAATTTTAATTGAAGGTGAAATTCTCTCCAAAAAAAAAAAAAATAGAAGGTGAAAATTTATCAAAGCCTTCCTCACAGCCTCACTACAGCATTATTTTTCTTATCAGTAATCAGTGGAAGTTTTGAGGAATCCAACAAAGAAATTAATGAAGGTTCGATTTTGCCCAATCTTAATTTTTTTTAATGTTGAATTGATTTATTAATTGTTAAATTTGTTCCTTTTTCGGCTCATTTCTCACAGATCCCTAAAAATGGTTTCAGCCTTTTGATTTCTCTGAGAACCCTAGAATTGAATCTTTTATGCACTATATATCTGTATTTTTTATAATAATTTTCCTTGTGGAGAAGAACCTTGAATGTATTCTCTATTCAGATCATTCTTATCTTACTAGATTCTTCTGAGTGTAATCGCATTATTATTTCTCCAAGTTTTGGATATGGTAAAAGTCATTCTGGGTGCTTTTATGTGAGAAATTTTTGGTGATTTTAAAAAATAAAATAAAATATCTTGCCATTTCCGTGCTTTATTGTTTGAAACTCTATATGTCACAAGTATTTCATTATAAGTGGAAGCCTGGAATGAGTTGTTCCAAATGTAATGGCTATTGTTAACAATTGTGAACTGTTACATTTATCAATTCATCTCTCATTGAAGAAGATTCAAAATTTATATTGGCTTCGATTGTATGGCACCAATGGAACTTATTTGAAGTTTTTCTTTCTCCATATTTTTGGACTGTATATAAAGAAGCCTTTCTTGTTATGATATATCAGACTTTGGTTTGCCTGCAGTTTATGGATCATATGGACATCAATCCTATAGTTGATATTCCTGATACACCTGATAGATTTGTCAAAGATGAAAAATTCTTTGAAGGTACTAAAAATCGTCCGATGGTCATTGACAGTGGAAGTAAAAAGCCGACCTTTCGTGTTCCCAAAAGTACCAGAAGTTCCAAAGTTGTTACTGAGAAAAGCACCGGTTACCAAAGCCATGGTTCTAGCCATACTCGACATATACATATTGAAAGACCTTCAAGTAGTTCCATGCCATCTTCTTCCTCTTCTTCTTCTCACAATGAAAGGCCTGTATTTGGAATCAGTGAAGCCAAGTTTGAGAAAAGACCAGTATTAGTAAATGGGCCATCTTGTTCACATGGCCGACAAAAAAACCCGACTTTGTTGGAAAATTTCAGTGAAGTAACAGATAATATAAGCAGAGTTGGTTCAACCAATGGTTTTCTGCCGCTTAAGCAAAAGAGATTGGTGAGAAATGGATGTATATCGCCCAATAACATAGCCAAGACCAAAAAGTTGTCTGAAAAGGATATAAATGGTTCTGTAGCTAATGCTTCTGTGGTGCCTAGTGCTCCACCTGTTTCGATTGATAACTTGATTGCTGAATGCCATAGTTCTCGGACTAGAAAGGGAAAAGGAGTGGCAAGTCAACCCTGCTCATCAAAAGAGCCTGATTTGAAAAACAAGCATTTACTAAGCAGGTATTTGTTTTGTATATAATGTAGACATGTAGTTTAATGATCATTTGAGTTTTGTTTTCGTGTCCTAGTATGCTTCTATTTAATAGCTACTGCTGTACTACATGTCATATAAATTCATGTTGATAGAAATGTTTAGTATCCATCCTTTTTCGATTCTGCCATTACATCTGTTTGGTCAAGTTTTTTGCCTCTTCAGTCATTATATACAATATTAACACTATATGGCACCAAAATTCTAACAGTGTATTGATTAAAAAGTGAGAAGATACCTTCAATGTGTCAATATTCTTTTATGTTAAGCAGAATGAAATATCTTATAGTTAAATAACTAAAAATATGGATGGATACACCCATTATATAAAAGGACTTAGATTTATTATGAGGCAATGTAATATATTTACAGTACAGAAAATTCATAGTATACAAGAATGCTCCCCAAGGTTTATTTCTTACTTTCTTTATTTTTTCTTAAAAGAATAAATGCTTCCTCAGAAATACATAAGCATGAAGAAAATTATAATAGCTGCTTTAAGCTCCACTTTCAGTAATCACGAGAAATACAAGTATGCTGAGGTATGTAAGCTTGTACAGAGGTATGCATTGCGGTTACAAAGATAAAAATAGGGGAGGGGAATTTCAATACCTGGAGCTTATTTCATTTATGATTGTTAAAAGCAATAGTAGATATTTTATGTCTTTCAACTTTCTTAGAAAAGAGTTCCACATGCTATGCTAAAGATACCGCCTAAACATGAGGAGGCGTGTTAGAAGTAATTAACATCGAATGCCTCTCCTTGCTAACAGCCAAAGCTTTTAGAGGTGATCAATCAGTAATGATTAAAATACGTTCTAATATGGATGCATGTGATGAAAATATATAGTAAACATAACCTGACAGATTGTGGATGCAGTTTCAACCATAATAATTTTGAAATGCCGTTGACAACGATCTTCCCTTTTTCGTGTGAAAATTACGTACTTGCAGGAGCTCTATGAGTTTTAATGAGGAGGCTACAGGAACAAATGATTACTCTAAGGGTGTGGATCAAAGCATCCAAGAATCAAATGGGTGGATAAGTACACATAATCAGCTTAGAAATCCGAATTTACCATCATCTGGTATCAACAAACAGTTTGTAATTAGGGAGATGAGTGCCCCAAGGCATGCTGATGAACACCGTGAAAATAGAATAGGAAGAAGGGAAAAAGGAACTAGTGTTGCAACTGGTGATGATTATCCTACAAACCCTAATTCTGTCCCTTCAAGACAATCAGAATCCAATCCTAGGGCTCGATCAGCCCGTTTAAATGGTCATCGTTCAGCAGCTAACGCACTTCTCAAAAAGCAGAAGCAGAAATCCGCCTCGAGTAGTTTTGATGATCCAGAAGTTGTGTTTCTTAGTTCATCTCCAGAACCATCAACTTCCAGATCAATTTCTAATAACGGGAATTTTTTACTGCCAGTTATCGAGGTTGATGAATCTTCTCCTGAAACGAGACATAATGCGGCCTATGAAGAAGACGCTAGGGCGAGACAGCTTGAAGCCGATGAGCGTCTGGCTCATGAACTTCAACAACAGCTCTATAATGAAGTACCTGTTTTCGGAGCTGGAGAGGTTCATCTTTCATTATATGTCTAAATTGATTAGGCATTTAACTTAATCGTGTTCAAATTATCGTTAACTTTTCAATTTACTGACAGTTTGATGAACAGTATGCTCTAGCCTTTGAAGACCAGGATGATTCAGGTCATTCTTTTTCTATGGAAACTCACCCTGTGCTGGATGAAGTACTGGATGTGGTAAGTTCTCTATTTGTAACTAGAGAGTTCTTTTTATTGGTTTTGTTTCTTAAAATTCTATGTAGGTATGGTCTTAATATTTATTTAAAAGAAATATAATTTTTTCACATGTGTAATAAGTTCCAGTAGTTCTTTTTCAGTTTTTCCTATTTTCATAAAGTTTTGAACCATTGTAACTAATGAAACACAATTAGTGTGTGCTCCTTTCGAGATTACAAATAATGTCGCACTGGCTGTATTATTCAACTGTAAACCTTTTTCTAATAAGTGCTGTATGCTTTTGTGCAGAGAGACTCGCTGATATCCAATTTAAATAGACGTTCCCAATCTCGGTCTTCTTTTAACGCTCCTCGCAGAGGATCATCTCAATCTCGAGCTTCTACATTAGGAAGAATGACAAGGCTGAGGAGTCGTTTTCCTGGACAACCTCGTACCATGTTGCCACCCAGAGGAAGAGCTTCTCTGTTCCCTGCTGACATGGATGTCGACATGGTAGAATATAAATATGTATACATATAAATTAGTATATTTGCGAGTTTTTTGAATTGATGTTATAGTATCTTGTTCTTGGATGTTCTTTTTATTATATGTACTTGTTTACTACAAGTAGTTTTAATAAGGTTAAAATATGTATGTCTCCTTTTGATGCATCTCTTCTTTTTATGGTTATGTAGAAGTTTTTGTCAAAATATGTTATTGTATGTCTAGAGGGCAGCTGTAACTAAAGTAACTTCTGTGGATGAACAATCAGTTAGGATTAAATCTTGTTTTTCTTAAATATTATTTTGCCTTTTTTCTTTTGGCAGAGAATGCATATACTGGGGGCATTGGAGGCCTTCAGTGAAATAAGTGTGGGCCCTGGCATCCTTCAAACCCAGCGCGACTTTAATGAGTAAGAATTATGTTAACCATTCTGTTTCTATTTAGTGAAAGAGCACTACTATCTGTCTGTCCCTCTAAAATACTTTCCTTTGTCCCTCTAAAATCATTACAGCCACTAAAATGGCTTCTACCCTGCTGTTTCATGCACTATATGCTAAATTTACTGGTCTGTATTTAGGTGCAAATTTGAAATCAGAAAAAGATAAGATGAACATTTCTGTTTCTTTATGTATAGTATTGTTCAAAGACTGCCACTCATCCTAAGACATAAGAATGTTATCCAAATTCTTAGCGAGTAAATTCTTGATATTTAAAAGCAAAAAAAAAAAAAAAGACTAAAGAGAGAATAATATGCATACTTTGAGATGATATTATCTTTTTATGTCTAGCATAACATGATACTTGTATTGTATAACTGAAGATGATATGTAAAAAGAACTTATATTAGGTTTTGATTTTTCTTGCCAATATTTGGTTAGGAATGATTATGAAATGTTATTGGCTCTTGATGAGAACAACTATGAGCATGGCGGTGCATCATTTCATCAGATTAATGGACTCCCACAATCAACTGTTCAGGTAATCATCATTAGTATCAAAGCTGCAGATGAATGTATTATAACCTTTCAGCAAATAAAGTAAAAAATAAAAGTAAATCCTGAATCCTTCAGTTCACCTTTTTTTAACACTTCTATACTTATCTTTGATCTATTTGCAGAGTGATAACTTTGAAGAACCCTGTGCAGTTTGTCTTGAAACTCCATCCATTGGCGATACTATCCGCCACCTGCCTTGTTTACACAAGTTTCACAAAGATGTAAGAAATTCTAAGAGGTTTTTGCTCGCTCTTTTCTTGCCAATCAGAAGCTTTGACTCGTTCTTTGCACATGCCTTGTGATTGGTTAATCTCCTAAGAGCTTATCCTATCACAAGACAAGTGTATACACTTTTCATGTGAAGTTTGGGCTAGAATTACCCTTTTCTCCTTTTTCTTGAGTGAAAATATGTTTTTTTTGGTTACTTGAGTGAATATATGTGCATGTACACATATATACCTATTTACGCAAACATATATATATGCATGGTGTGGGTGGGTGTATGCAGTTATAATATGTCTTATAAGTGTGTAGTTGTGGTGTGCCTGCCCATTTTGTGCACTTTCTACGTACATGTATCTGTACATATTTGTATGGTTTATGGTAGTTTCAACTTCAACTTCAACTTCAGATAGTTTAGCTTAAAAGTGATATTCTCTATATCTTCTTATCACAGTGCATCGATCCATGGCTCAGGAGGAGAACATCTTGCCCGGTTTGCAAGTCATCTGTAACTTGATTTGTTTCAATGGTTCGTTGCGTTTCTGAAAGCAGAACTAAGTTCCAAGCATAGTATGCTGGCTCATAAGTATCTTTTGGGGATCACCTTTTGGTTTTTGTGGAGTTGATTTCTATGATAAGATGGTAGATGTATTTTGAATGATTAAATCTACTGCTTGTGATAAATGCTTTCATTTTTGGAACATTTTGATTTTGTAGTATCTTCTCTATTTTATACTACTATGATTGGAAAAGCTAGCTAGCTATTGAAGTAGGAGAGTTCAAGATCATATAAGCCCCAAATAAATATCCCATATTACTTATGTGTAATCAATGTCTCATCTCATTACATTTCACCATGCTTCCTTTCCAAGGCCTACGTTGGCTCACTCTGGATTCCTACTCTAAGGGGCTTCATTCGTCTGTAACCAACGCTTAATTATAATTAGATCGTTCTTTCCTAGGTCACCCCTTTCGCCTGCGTGAATAAGATCGTGGTGATCTGCTAAGATATTAGGGTAGTGTTTGCAACAAGTTCTGAAAACAGTTTCTGAGCTTATTTTTGCTTAGAAGTTGTGTTAGATTATTTGAGGTGCTTTAGCTTCTATTTCCTATCAAATATGCTGAAATATGTCGATAAGCTATAAACACCTTCAGGAGTGTTTCTGCTTCAAATTATTCTTAAGTTATTGCAAACACACCCTAATTTAATTGTTATGATCTTGGGATAAAATAACTCTACTAAGTGGGAGGCCTTAGAAGTTAGTTATCAAAGTGGATTAGTCCAATGCCATTTATACCCCCACATTAATATCCCTATTATCGAAAGGGAATCAATGCCCCATACCTTTCAGTTCACAGCATGGAATAATTATTTGGGTCATTTACGTTCAGGCCCCTTAGATAAAAAGAATCCATACTGTTTTTGAAATTACAAAAACACCCTTTTGTAGGGGGGTGATGTGGTAAAACATGTTAAACTACAAGGGGGGGTTTTGTAATGTTCCGAGGGGTGTGGTGGTAAAACAGGCCAAACCAAAATGATGATTCTTGTAATTCCGAAAAACAGGGGTAGCTAGTGTAATTATGTTTTGAAACCAATTTACATGTTTCACGATAGACTGGCAATTATAGATTAATTTCATATGCATATAAAATTTTATAAAAATATATTGATAATACATACTCAGTTAAAAAAATGTTAATTTTGAAATCTATATATGCAAATGACAGTTATGAAATATTAATAACTTTTCAATTTAGTATCTTATAATAATAATAGCTTAGTATACTCTTTGAGTAAACATTTTACTTCGGAGATTTAAACTTTTTAATTTTTTAACTGACTTATCAGGTCAAATTGTTTATATAAACCTTCTAAATATTATCAGTATATGTAGTGTTATAAATATTATCAAACAATTATTGAAATAAATTAGTTAGATCATTTATTATAATTTCTCGAAATTTACTAGTAAAGAATTATGGGAAGAAGGGACTATTATTCTCTTTGAATTAATAGGTATTCCTACGATCTACATCATGCTGAATTCTGTCTAAGATCAAGCAGATAACAATTCAATAGTTTTTTACTATATGATTTTAGAGTAATCAAGAACTAAATTAGGAAGTTTGATCACAAAAGGGAGAAAGGTCGAATAAATTTAACTCGACAAAGAATGAACTTAGTTGAGAAAAAGCAAAAACTGCAACATGGAACTGCAATAAGGTTTTTATGGGTGTAACAAAGATGAATTTGTACAAGATCAGTATCAAATAATTAGCCCAATAATACAAAAGTCAAAATTGGAAAAAGGGACTATCTACAAAATTGTTTTACTTACAAAAGTTCGAGAATACAACTTGTATAATTTCTTTTGAGTAAATCGCGCTTTTGGTCCTCCTTATGGGTTAACTTTTACACTTTCGTCCCTCTTAAATTTTTTGTAGCAGATTCGTCCATCTTATCAATGTAGTGTAACATATTCGTCCAACTTATCCATCTAGTGTAACATGTTCGTCCCTCTTAAATTTTTCATAGCGGATTCGTCCCTCTTATCAATGTAGTGTATCACATTAGTCCCTTTTAAATACAAAATACATCACTTAAATCCAAATTATATTCTAAAATGGACGAAAGTTGATGTATTTTGAATTTAAGAGGGACGAATGTGTTACACTACATTGATAAGAGGGACGAATCTACTACAAAAAATTTAAGAAGGACGAATGTGTTATAAAAGGGACGAATGTGTTACACTACATTGATAAGAGGGACGAATCTGCTACAAAAAATTTAAGAGGGGCGAAAGTGCAAAATTTGGCCCATAAAGAGGACCAAAAATGCTATTCACTCATTTCTTTTTAACACTGGAAGAAAGGTCTCATCTCTTTACTCTATTATTATTGTATCTCTTTGGTTGAAGTGCTATTGACATAGCACGGAGCCGATTTGTTATCTCTGTAAACGATGGTCGTGCAGCTGGATCATGCGACCAACACTCTTCCACCAACTTTCTCCATTCGGGATCGCACCTTTCGGGCATTGGTGGCCTCAGTGTGTTGTTTACAATTCCACCTTTTACATAATTAACAACATAAATAAAAGTCAGTATCCAGTTAATCTATGATTTACATCCAAATGCTTACCTATGATAGCTCCACAGTGCATATTTGCATATGGCTCTTCTCCTGTCAAAATCTCCCACATCGCAATGCCAAATGAGAAAACATCAACCTGCCAGAATAAGTCGGATGAAAGTAAGTTATGAATAAGTGGCCATTCTTCGTGGGGAAAAATAGAGTATCCAAGAGGGCTAACTTTCTCAGAAACTCGACTACTGCTGCCATTTAGTAGCTCCGGAGCCATCCAAGGAAGTGTTCCTCGGACACCACCTGACACCAATGTATTCCGTTTTATTCTTGAAAGTCCAAAATCACCAACCTGAGAAATCAAACAACAATTCTAGTGCTGTTTAATTTTGAATTTTGAGATTATGGTAATTTAGCTGCAAAATAAACAAGCATTAATTTATAGTCATGCCGGATTTTGTATTATCTCACCAACAAGTTTCACAAAACTTACATCGAGTTTGCAATGATCAAAGCTAACCCTGTTTTATAATGATATCAAATAAGAAATTATTACCTTGCAAACAGGCCGTTGAGGATCTCCCAAATTGACTAGCAAGTTGTCACATTTTAAGTCAAAATGAACAATGTTTTTCAAATGCAAGTACTCCATGCCAAAAGCAGCATCTAGCGCAATGATAACCTTTTTACGCCTATCTAGTCCTCTGCAATGGAAGTTTTAACTCCGATGGATCAATCTTCAAGAAGTGCAATTGAACAAAATAAGAATTAAACAAAAGAACTCACCTATCCTTCCTTAAGAGGACATGTCTTAGTGACCCATTGGCCATGTATTCGGTCACAGTTGCCAATGTACCGTCAGGTCCATCCGGGACCACCCCATAGAACGCTACTACATTTGGATGGTGAAGTTTAGAAAGAATCTGAGCCTCCCTCCAGAAATCTTTGGTCTATGGAGTAACAGACAAAATTATGTAAGATAGTACATAAGTATTACTTCTTCATTGAGTTTCTTCAGAAGAGAAATTTATTCCTGTCAATGTTAGTCAGGCCAGGACTATGCACTAGGCACCCCAGGACCCTATCCTGAAAGGCCCAAATTTTTCTCAGGGTTGATATTGTAGCATATATTTACATGGAGTACTAAAAGTTTATCCCCAAATGCATTATAGCTATTCATATTGTAGAACAGCGACAAGAAGTTTATCCATTTTGTGGATGGATTTTATGGTTCTAATAAATAGTTTTCATTTATATAAGCAAGAAAGTAAATTTTATACAATTTATTTATGACACATGGCTTTAAATTTGGCCTCTAATATTAGTGCTGCATTTTTCTTGAGAAAATTTTGGTTTTTGAAATTGCCATATCGCACTTATAAAATTATCAGTAAAGTAGTATTTTGTCTTTCAATCAGAACAAACCAGTCTTTCTTGTTCGGAAGATCTCCCTGCAAAACAGCTCTTTTTTATTCTCTTGACTGCAACATCTGTTCCCCTCCACTTTCCATGATATACAGTTCCATATGTACCAGAACCTAACTCATGTTGGTCTTCAAGATCAGCATTTTTTATGATCTGCTCATGTGAAAGTGTACTCAGTCAAACATATGATAATCAAATTTTAGTTACAGTATAAGAGAATGAAATGAAGTAATATTAAAATAAGCAGGTAATGCCTTCTCAAACGTAATTGCAATGCTATATATGAAAAGAAAAAGGATTGTATAGAAAAGGATACAGCAGTCCAAAGAAAAAATCAAATTGCAATATTTTATACCAACATATATGTAGAAGATAAACAAAACTGGAAATGCCAGTAAGTAAAAACTATAAAAGTGCTTATAGCCTTGTTTGATAAGATTAGAGCTATGAATATGTGGTACAAGCATACATTAGTAATTACATACATACACCCACCCACCCACATATACACATAAGCATTCGAAGTACGAGGTGTTCATGCTTGTATGGAAAATCGAACATCAAATTATATTTCATTACCGTTACAGATTCAGGAAATACAAGACAAGATTTTTGTGATAAAACATATTGTTCAAATCCACTTCATTCATTATGCCACAAAAATTAAATAAGAGTGTAAAGCTATTAGATTCTTTTCATATCCACGACTGGATATTATATCAAGATCAACATACATATATAAGCGAAGTAAGAAACAAAATGTTAGAAAAATAGTAATACACGATACTAAAGTAAACTAGTGGTGAACCTGCAAACCATATATACCGGCTTCCATTTCAATAATTGCTGCATCACTTATTGATTCATCCTTATTGTCTTGGTCAACTTTAACATCCTGCATGCACAGGCACGAGCAAACTAATCTAAACTACAATTAAATTTTGAATATTAATAATTAGAAGTAGTAAGAGTATCATACATCGGAATCAGACTCAGCGATAATACTTTCGTTTTCTGTTTCTTCTCCATGAGATTCAATTCCATCAGTAGGTTCATCTTGTATGTGTGGTATAGCTGACGAAGAGGATGGGACATCAGTCGGCATTCTGTCAGTCACATCTTCAACTATAACAGGCATTTCTGGTACGCCAGTTTCACGACAATTATCTGAGGATTCAGATTGGTCAAAGATGTCATTTCTACTGTTCAACTTGTAAGATCCTTTCTCATTTTCCCCTTTTTTTAGACATCCATGAGAATCTTTCATAGTGCTCTCATCAGAATTATTCACCAGACCATAGTGCTCTCGAATCAATTCTGAACCAAAACTAGATTTATCTTTTGGAAATACAGGCCTGATGAGTTGTGATCGGTTGTTATTTCCCTCATTAGTGATATGATGTTTCTGATCATTCTTCACTTTTTGGCTCTTGATGAGAAATTCAGGCACTTTTTCACGTACTTGGTAATATTCCGGCAGCTCTTTCCAAACTTCTGATTGATTTCCTGTAGAATTAGATGAAGATGAAGATGATTCATTGCCCCCGTCGATCTGTTGCAAAGATGTTGGTAAATGAATGCCGAGGTTTGAGTCTGGTTGACATATTATTTTTGGCAAATTTGGTTTGTGCTCCAGATAACTGGCATTTAAGACATAATCATTGTCAATTTCCTGATCAAAACAAGTTCCTTTCTTTCTATATTGACCCCATTCTGTTACATTCCTTTCGAGATTTGGAGTTTCTCGAGAGAACTCATCCTTATTCTTAAAAGTTTGATATTTCTCAAGCGTCATAGGTTGATGTGCTACCCTTTCTTCCGAGGAACTGGAGGATGCCGCAAGCGAAGGAAACTTTTCCGCAACAAAAGTCCAAGGAGATTTTTGTTCTATCCCTTCTACAGAGACACCCGGTCTTTCTTCATGCTGTCGTTGTGATGCGGGAGAAAATATTATCGTATCTTGAGAAGGAACTAACTTTTCAGAATGGAGTGGCACAGCGTTTAGAAAACCTCTTTTCAAACCACTTGGAGCAAATGGTGAAGGAACCTCAAAGTCTTTACTAGACTTACGGAAGTGAGATCTCAGATTAGGAGTTGCATATGATTCTGGTACATGGAAGTTCTTCTTTGGACTGCTTATCACAGGCACATTATTGATGGGATGGTTTTGATAATATCCCGTGGCATCAGCACAATAGGGATTTTCGTAAGCAGGGACACCCACAACATACTCATTTTCATTACCTTTCATGTAAGAAGTATTGGTATCTTTAAACCGAACTGGAGACGTAGGAACTTGAGGAGAGTTAAAACCCTGAGAAGTGGGACCCAAGAGCATCAAATTCAGATTCAAGGAACTACTTTCATCCAAGTGTGCTGGCTGGCTTGCCAGACTCTCCCGGCTAGAGCTCCTTTGAGGGCTCGGTTCCATCAACCCATTTACAGCAACAACATATTGATAATCGGCATCACTTTGTTGTATAGTCCTAGCTTCCAAAGAAGCCGTCCCCTCGTTATCATTAAAAGAAACAAGAAATATTCTTAGTCTTTGAGAACTTCTTTCTAATTCGTGATATTCTTCTATCATATGATGAAGATCCTCATCAGAAGAAACAGATATAAGCGCGTCTAGATCTTCACCAGGAAGCTGATACTTGATTGTGTGAGGTTGATTACAAATTGCACTAGTCTTTTTAACGAGCTCGGAATAAGTTAGTTTTTTTCTGATGGATATGATCCTCGTTTCTCCACCAACATATCTGAGTTTCCCATCATTTGGTCTTGGTAGTATTCTTCCCCCAAAACTGCAGAGGAATTTTATTTTTCCGGAAAAGGAACCGTCTCTGATACCTGATCCTTTATTGTAATACTGATGGGAATTAGGGGAATCTGATGAATAAATATGCAGACCAGAAGGACTACCTTTATCAATGTCATTTGAGAACTTTCTTCGGTGCTGCACACTGGCCTGAAAATCCCTGTAATATCTCTGTCCCGTATCCAAATAAGTATTGTAATCAACATTCATTCCATATTCTTTGCTAGGAGAAATATCTGAGAACTCTATACCACTCTCGGAATCTATTTGATCCTCATACCCAAGATGGTGATTCTGGACACAATCAAAACCTGTTCTATTTCTTGGGCTCTGATCAAAATCATTCGCGAAAGGCATTCTTCGAGTTCGATCCCTCAAAAAATCAGGTGAAAATTCTTCACCCGTCTGGATGGAGATGTTCCGCGGACATTTATTCTCATCATTTTGATCATTTGGCATGACATTGGCTGGATTGGCTTCAGTTTGCCAGCCTGCAAAACCATGAAGTTCGCTTTTCATGTTCGCAATCAAAGATGTGTTTCACTTTCCTTGAGCATTCTCCATTCCTTCAAGCTTTATTCTCTACCCCCCTTAAAACTATGTATCAGTAGTTAAGATCTTTCTTAAGGTTCCAATATAGATAATTATCTACTTTAGAAACTTCAACTCCAAGACATTATAAAATAGCTAAGATGCCTTGCCTTATACAGTTAGATTACTTGTTCTTAGCCGGCACACGATTTTCCAACAGATTACTATCTCCATTCACCTTAATATTACAATCTCAATCTCCTTCAATGAGCTCTGATAATTTAAACACCTTCATCAATACTTTCCTCGTCCATTATTCACCCTTAATGAAATTCAATTTCGGAAAGTAAAACAATCAATTGGAGCACAATCAGCTGTATCAAGGAAAGACGAAAGCAATGTAAGAATTTCCACACTAATAGATAAAAGCATGTCCTTAATAAATATCGAATGTAACAATTACAGTGCGATCCCAAAAATTAGGTTTTACCTCACAAAATCAAATTAGGTAATTTCAGAAACCATAAAAGTTGTAGATAAATTGATAAGATGATTAAAAAAAATTAATGAGCTGAGCACAAATCTTACCTTTCTGTGTATAGAAAATTTCCGATTTCTTCCGAAATTTGTATAATGTTTTGGGATAAAGTTAATCAGGGTGCATGGGTTTCCAAAAAAAATAAAAAAAATGGGAAAAAAATACATTGGGTTTTGTTTGTGAGGTAAAGGTTGATCGAGAGAGAAGGGGGCATTGCATGGGTTTCGGAATAAGACGGATGGAAGATAAGTTGATATATATATTTCATGCTTCCAAAATCATAAATGCGATTAACGCGCTATTTAACTAAAAAAAGAAAGGGACTATTCCATTTTTGGTATCACAACTATAGCCTAATGGCGTTTCTATCCCGTAACTTTTTGGGCTGGCACATTTAGTGCCACAACTTCAACATCAGTGGCAATTTTGGTGTCAATTGAGGCCCATGGCCCGAAATTCCCCCATGTGCGGGCCATGTGACATGAAAATTGGGGATTTTGATCATTCAACTCTTTTTTCATTAAAAATAAAATAAAAAATTATTTACATCCACCAAGAAATAGGCTCCTTGGATATTTTTATTTGGGGAAGAAGAAGAAAGCGGGTAACAATTTAATTAAGGGAATGTTTGGTGAATTTTATAGGAAAAGTTTAGATTTTGAATTTTGATAAATTTTTTAATGAAAAAAAGATGTTGAATGGTCAAAATTCTCATTTTTCATGTCACTTGGTCCGCACATGGGAGAATTTCGGTGACAATTTTGAAATTGGGAATTGGCACCAAAATTGCCACTAATATTGAAGTTATCAAATATGCCAACTCAAAAAGTTATGGGATAGAAATGTCAATGGGCTATAGTTGTGGCACCAAAAATGCAATAATTCCAAAAAGAAAACACTACATATGTTTATTGTTGGGTTCAGTTGGATCGGCTCATTTAAAAATATTTTTCTAATTAGTTTAACCTTTTTTTTCTATAGTCTAATCTTTTAATAAATTGATAAAATGACAAATTTATTTAATTTTATTAGTATATCTAGTTGTAAAACCTTCTTTCAGCGGAAATAAATATTACTATTATTACAACAACACTCCCTTAGTTTGATCAAATTACCAAACCCCCTAGTTATCATAATTTATTTGCAAGGACAACCCCTCGGTTTTATTTAACTTACGATTTTCCTTTACGACATTAACTCCTAGAGGCAATTGATGATGTTATGAGTTACTCTCTCCATTATTTTTATTTGTCGCTTTGGCAAAATAAATTTGTTTACTTTTATTTGTCATTTAAGAGTTCAATGTAAAATTTATTATTTTCTATCAATTTTACCCTTCTTGTTAATGGTTGTAATTAATGTTGTGATTATTTGGTTAAAAGGGTGTTTTGAAATTTTTTTATTACATTTCTTAATCTGTGTTCAATTCTTCAAAACGACAAATAAATAAAAATTAGTAAGTATAATCTAAGAAAAATATTCAAAATTGTACCATAAGGGTGTTATAATGATTTTTTTTTTTTTTTTTTTTTGATAAATGGTGTTATTATGATTTTAGTAACACATGAGTGTCTTTTATATTTTGTGTACTGCACAAATTTAATTGTAAGTAGCAACAAAAGTTTCTCAAATGTCCAATGATTACCAATTTATTGCAAAATTATGTATGTATAACCCCCAATAAGTCGATGAGGTCGTAGCCTAGTGGCAGATTTGCCTCAAAACCAAGAGATTCGTGATTCGATTTCCACAAATGGATATTTTTCTAGCTTATTACTAGTATTAGTATTTGCATGCAGTTAATTGAGTTAATCGTACTTTTTGTCCTCCTTATAGACCAACTTTTGCACATTCGTCCCTCTTAACTGTTTCATGGCAGATTCGTCCTATTATCAATATAGTGTAACACATTCATCCCTCTTAAATTTTTCGTAGCAGATGTATCCCTCTCATCAATGTAGTGCAACACATTCGTCCCTCTTAAATTCAAAATACATCAACTTTCGTTCATTTTATGATGTATTTTGGATATAAGAGAGACGAATGTGTTATATTACATTGATGAGAGGGACGCATCTGCTATAAAAAATTTAAGAGGGATAAATGTGTTACACTACATTGATAAGAGGGTAGAAGGGACGAATGTGTTACTCTACATTGATAAGAGAGACAAATCTGCTACGAAAAATTTAAGAGGGACGAATGTGCAAAAGTTGACCCAGAAGAAGGACGAAAAGTGCTAATTTATCTTTGTACGTTAGTAGTAATTAAAAATAGTATGATACAGTGATTGATATATTATTATATTCACCGTCTCTCAAAAAAAAATCAATAAGTTAATTATTTGTAAAAGACTTTTAGTTTATGAGTGAAATTGCTCTACAGTTAAAAAAATATGTCTATCTTTTTAAAGTAAAAATAGTAAATTATAAATATCTCTAGTTTAACGGAGCTTATAATTTTTTGCGGAGTGTCATCGTTTGTAAACATGTAAAATATAATTATTTTTAGATACTGTAATTGCATCATATATTATATAATGTGAAATTTAATTTAATACAATTTTTTTTGTTTGTTTTCAAAGCACAAAAAAATTATGTAAATTAATACGGCTATTTGGAGCTCAAAATAAAGGTTTATACAAAATTAATTGATCAGGGAAATTGAATTTAGTTGGGTTATAAGTTTCAGTTAACTTAAAATTGGATACAAAATCCTAAAATGAATAGGAAAAAGCAAGAAGGCAAAGAGAAGGAAAAGAGAAGGAAAAAAGTATTTAGCAGAAACTCAGAAAGAATAAGTAAAGACAGAAAAAAGGAAAAAAGAAATAAATTATATCTACGTCTCACGTTAGTGTTGGTGCAAATCTTATATAGTATTACAAAAATTGACCAAATTATCAACTTTTTCTCATTTGGGAATTTAACAAGTTCCACATGCCTTTTAAGTTAAAAAAAAAAAAAAAAATTAACGTAGATATCAGACTTGTATGCCAACTTATAATCAATGAATCATTATATTAAATACATTAAACGAAAAAAAAACCTTTACAATGTGTATTGTACAAGTACAATTCATTGAAATACAAATTGCTCCAATGTGCAAAAAATGCCCATATATCAGCTTCCCCTCTGTCTATAAGCAACATAATCCATCTTTGGAGATGATTCAACACAACCAACAGAAGCCCCGATACCTTAGCTCGCATTTACTTTCGAGTTTTCTACGAAACTTTCTTCTTTTTCCTCTTCGAAATTGTACGTGGGAGTGGAGGGGAGGGGTTGTATAGCAATAGATGCAGAATAGATACATACACATTCCCTTCAATTATTTTTTCTGGAAAGTTACCAGACAGAAAAAGGCCAATGCACGACTACCTACGCCAGCGGCCATAAGGTAAGCTAAACAAGTATAGTAATGGTTTAGTTTATAACCTCTTTGTTGCAATGCACCACATCTTTGTATCAGCCAAACTCCAGAGTACCTGCAATCGAGTCAAACGACAAACATTATTAGTTTATTGTCCACTCTTCTTTGAATTTACTCCATACGAAAAGTACCATAATGGTTTTACACCACTGCTTTGAGAACACAAATACGAAGAAATAAATGAAAGGACTACAAAAGTACCTTTTGGCATTTGCCACAAGAAACGCTTCCAAAGCCCACTTAGTGAAGCAAAAGTCTCCTAATCTCATTACAAACTCATCTCCCTCTTGGTTGGCAACGAGAGTCAAAACAACAGGAAGCAATACCGACCACTGTGTATAGCCCAAAAAACTAGGTTGTAATGCATACTCATTGGTCATAATATTATGTGGTAAGAATTTTTTCCTATAAAAAGACAGAAACAAAGGTAAAGGTTGCGCACCAGTTGGGCTGAACCAGGTTCGAAGTAAATGGCAAGAGCATAAGCTATGCCGGTAACACAGTACACGAGACATAGTAGAACCACGTAGTTATCAATAATGGAAGACCTTGGATTGTTGAAGAAATAAAACATTGATAGATATACAGCCGGTTTTATAACCGTGTTGAAGTGATCGACAGTGTCCTTTGCTAGAAAGTAAGCCAAGCTGCTCATTCCAGAAGAACTCTCTCTCCAGTAGTGCAATTTATCTAGAGAAAATGATCTCATTGCAGAAATTTTGCATAGTAAGGCTGAAAAAATAGCATTCAAGTAAAAAAAAAAAATGCAATAATCCAAGAAACATAAATTACATCAATACAGAAAGAGCTAAATGCAGAAATACCCCTATGCTTTGCCTAATTGGCAAAAAAAACCCTTTATTATGTTAATAAGCAAACCCCCCCCCCCCCCACCCCGGTGTATTTTTTATATTAGCAAGAAACCCCATTTAAAATTCCTTCATAAGTCAATAGGGAGGTTATTGTCAAATTTCTAAGTAAATTGAGGGTTATTGCTAATTTTCAATGTTAACAAGGGGATTATTGATAATTTTTAGGTTAAGAGGGGTGTTTTTTCATTTCTTTGTGGCGGTATAATAGTCATTTTTCTTGGAAAATATGTATTTCGTCATGGGAGGTGGTTTTTTGTTAACAAAAAAATAACACAGTGGCTTTTGGCTAATAAAAATAATGCAGGGGGGGTTTTGTTAATTAGGGAAAGCATATGGGGTATTTTTGCATTTCACTCATACAAAAATTCTGAACTTACATACTGCAATGACGGTGTACAAGTATCCCGTCGAACCAAAGGTTTCGTCACTCACTTTGGCAATTGTTCCTAAGCAGATACCTGCCAATAGCAAAATCAAATAATCCACTGCTTGTATCCTAGCTTCTCGTAATCGCTGCTTTCCGACTCTGAGAATGAATAAAATCCAGTCATATATCAACACTATTCAAACAACTTGAAGTTAAATGAAATTATACAAAGAGTGCCTACCTTCCAACAAAGTATTTGTATTGCTGAAAGACACTAGGAGTTTTCCTATTGGACAAGTCCTTAATTTTATTATAATTAAGTCGTAAATGGTCCTTCTTTTGTTGTACATTAAACTTAACATCTTGCCACAGATCTCCTGCAAACGAGTCAGCGGGCCCACTGTCTGTACCTCGATTTGATCCATGAGTTGAATCTCCTGTTGAAGATGATGGCATGCCAGCAGAATCGAGCATGTCGGATGGCACTGCGTACCCATTATGAAGCATCCATCTAAGTGGAAGCTCTTTAAAGTTTACATTAGCGCTTGCACTTGGTTTAACGATACCCTCCAAAATGTCGATAAAGTAATCAGGAGGATTAACTCTATCGGGTACATTAATGCCAAGGCCTGCAAAGTACTCCTCGACTTTTTTCACGGGTCCATGGTACACCGTAAGTCCACCCTTAGCTAGTAATATCAAATCATCAAACATCTTGAACAAAGTATAGCTACAAAACAAAAATTTAGCTTTTTAGTCGAAAAATAAAAAATTAAGGTTTCAAGAGTTACTAATAGGATGATTTACGCTCGGGCCTTAGGTAAATCCTTATAGCAAAAAAAACCCCGTAGTTACAAGAACACCCTTACAAGGGGTGTGTTTGTAAATTTTTCCTGAAGTTGTAAGGGGTGTTCTTGTAAGGATTGTTGAAGCTGTAAAGGTTGTTTTGGTAAATAGTGTAAACCAGAAGGGGGTTTCTCGTAATTTCCAAAACAGTAGGGGTAGTCCGTGTAGTATCTCAGGGGTCCGGTTGTAAATCACCCTCACAAATAAATTGAGGCGAATTACCTTGGTTGATGAACAACCATGCAAATGTTTACTCCTTCGAGAGCTTCACGACGAAGGGCTCTAAGTAGTAGTTGAGAAGAAGAACTATCCAAGCCAGATGTAGGCTCGTCTAAGATCAAGAGTGAAGGTTCCATAACCATTTCAAGACCAACATTTACACGTTTCCTTTGACCTCCAGAGATACCTCGCTTCTCGACTGTTCCTACTAATGAGTCTCTAACCAGCTGCAATCCTAAGGACTCGATCACTCTTTCAACAACTAGGACTCTCTCTGGTTTGCTAAGTTCAGCCGGGAGTCTGAAAAAAAGTTAATCGTTATTCAATGACAGTTATTACTAAAATCGCACAAGAAAAGAGCTAGAAGATGTAGATTGAAGTCCATTTTCAAAAATACCCCATGTGCTTTGCTTAATAGATAAAAAAACCCTATATTATTTTTATTAGCAAACCACTTCATAAGTCAATAGGAAGGTTATTGCTAATTTTCAAAGTTAACTGTGGGATTGTTAATAATTTTGTAGGTTAATAGGGGTGGTTTTGCATTTTTTGTTGGGGAGTAATTGTTTTTTCTTACAAAATATATATTCCAACATGGAGGGTTTGTTTTACTAATAAAAAAAATATCAAATGGGGATCTTGGCTAATAAAAGTAACACAAGGGTGTTTTTGCTAATTATGCAAATCATAGAGGGTATCTTTGCATTTCACTCTTTTTAACATACCTGCATCTAGCACTGAACCAAAGATTCTCCTCCACTGTCAAATTTCCATGCACAATATCATCTTGAGGAACATATCCAATAATTCTTTTGTATGATTGCATTGTTTCTTTTTTCCCATTGATGAGAATTGAACCAGTTACCGTGCAGCCAGTAGCTTTACCCGTCAAGGCTGAAAGAAAAGTGGTTTTTCCAGCACCCGAGGGCCCCATGACAGCCGAAACATGACCCGGAACTAGCCTTCCAGTCACACACCTTAACAAATGCTTATTTTTACCACTCAAAGTAAGAGTCAAATCTTGGAAAAAAACCTCAATAGGTGGCCTACTAATGATATCAAATTCTGAAGTCATCGATATCACACCAGAGAAAGTCAAATTCTTATTCTGCTCCTGCATAGCTTTCTCCTTTTCAATTTGACCGTACGCATACTTGAAAATCTGGCTCCGAGTTTGCAATTGCTTGGCCTGCAAGTTCTTCTTCAAATTTCTGTCTCCAATATCCATATCAAATCCCTCGGGACCATCGGGATTCTCTTCAAGATCTTGCATCATTTTCGTGAGGTTGTTTTCTCTTTTCTTTCCTTTTTGGTCAGATGAGCCACCTGGCATTGGCGGCAATGCACCATCCGAACCTGGCTTAGGTTGTCCCGAACCCTTTGGTAGGTCTTGTCTAACCGACTTTTTGCGTGAAAAGGTTCGTGATAGTGAAGACTGAAGCCCACTTACTTGCTTCCGTGCAGTGTCTTTTGCTGATGACCATCGTTGACGTGCCTGTGCTGTTTCCCTAGCACTTCTTGCAGCAGCTTCTCTCGATTTCGCCTGTTTTTTTTCTCGCGTACTAAGGACTTGTCCAGAACAGTTGTATATGATCAGAAGTATAAGAGTTATTGCACCCTGCATTATCAAATCTTTGTTGGAAATTCTACATGTAGTACCAATATAAAAATAGTGAGTGAAATGCTAAAATACCCCCTATGTTTTGCTTAATTAGCAAAAAAAAAACCTGTGTTATTTTTTTATTGGCCAAAAAACCCCTTCCATGCAGGAATACATATTTTGCAGGAAAAATAATAATTATATCCCCACCAAAAAAAAGGCCAAAACACCCCTCTTGACCTAAAATATTATCAATAATCCCCCTGTTAACTTTGAAAATTGGCAATAGCTCCCTTGTTCACTTAAAAATATTTGACAATAACCTCCATATTGACGTATGACGGAATTTTGAATGAGGTTTTTTGCTAATAAAAAAAGAACAAAGGGGGATTTTTGCTAATTAAAATAATATAGGGGGGTTGTCAATTAAGCAAATCACAGGGATATTTTTGCATTAAGCTCATAACAAAGTCGTAGAACCTTACGAAGAACAAGAGGCCATAGGCTGTGATGTTTTGATTTGCAGTTTGCGGTTCACAAGTAGCCAAATGATAGCATCCTGCCAAAAGATCCACAATAATGGAATCGTATCTGAAACGATCAAGATAAACAAACCATAGTTCATAGGAATAATTTTTTGTCCAAGTTTAATCTTTTCTCAATTTTAGAACATGATATTTTGAGATACAAAACTAACAAAATTACACTTAAGATATTGGTATTACAACAAAGATGTCATTAATTCATCAGGATTCTTCCTTTACTAACTGATTCATAGATATATACATTTTTACATACACAGTGAAACTTACTCGTTTGCTCTGTAGAACCAGCCCTGCAATAATGTCTGCAAAAATGACATGAAACAAATTTATTAGGGTATATATGAGTCAAATATATTACACAAACAATATATTCTATCAATTTGTACCCACCCTTTAGTGCAGGGTAGTTTTTGGGTGGTGGTGGGACAGTAAAACCCCGCGGAACAAAATACATCAGGACCGCTCAAATAATCAGCCCAAAGATCGGCTCCACCACATGTATGATTCGGTTGTCCAGGAGGTAGTTGATATTCATACCTTCAATTTATTTTCCAAGAAAGATCAGTATCTATTGAAAGCTAGCTAATGGATCATAATTACAAAACTAATTATGTGGAAAATTTGACTTTACGGATCACAAACACCCGTGGTTTTGTTGAGTTTTGCTGAAGGGCAGTAAGATCCCAATGGACACGCTTCAAGAAAAACAACGGAAACATAATTAGAGCCAATGTTATGTACCAAACATACATAGTGCAGCAGCAGACCAATTACATGATGACATGTGGAGTAATTAAAAATCCACATCACATCATGTTATGTGTCAAATTAAATAGTCTTGAGACGTGTTTGGTATAAGTTTGAAGAAACTCACGTATCATGCAGGTAAGACCATGAGGGCAAAAGAAGCCTTCACAACAAGCCTTACAATCGGAGATTCTATTTGGGATCTCTTTTGAGTTTTTCATGTCAACGGACTTGTTTTGACCCGTACCACATGCCCACCCAGGCTCACAACCAGAAGGCCATGAGGACAAGTTACAATTCTTGTTAGGCGCAATGTAGTTACCACTCTTACTAATCTTTCCGCCTGCAGCCGCATGGGCCATTTCTATCAAGCTTTGTCCATACACTTTAACTTCAGCTGCCGTGCACAACCGCTGGGTGACATCTATCGTACCAGGAAATTAAACATTGATCAAATGCCAAAAATTAAAACAAAATGTGATGGTTTTAATAATTAATGAATTGACATTGTGTAGCTACATAGAGTGTCACAAATTAAATATAGCTCTAAATTAAACATCCTGTCTTTCTTTGGTGAGATTGTAGCCCAGACTGTCACACTCAAATCAAAAGGTAAGTGTGTTTGTACATTCCTCATGATTGAATTATCAAAATAAAAAAATAAAAAGAAAAAAGAGAAAAACATTACTCGTGATTGATTGATAATTTTAAGACTAGAATTTCCACTTTTTGATAAGGCAAAATTCCACTTTTCTCCCTCCAACTATCTCCAGTGTCAGCTTTACATGACAACTATCAATTGCATCAATTTGCCCCTCCAACTATTTCCAGTTTCAGTTTTACCCCACAACTATCAATTGCATCAGGTTGCCCCTCCAACTATCATTTATGCCAAAATTGCACTAGACCAAGATACTTCCGCATAAAACCTTCAACAAAAATGTCTATTCTATTTTTACCCTCATATTTATTCAACATACTTTGCCCCTTCCAACTATCTTTTTAATATATAATTTATTAAACGCTCTTTGCCCCTTCCAACTATCTTTAAAATATGAGGGCAGAAGGAAAAAATTTGAAGTGTTTTGTTACGGCTTTCCTACAAAAAATGTTGTTCTTGCCCAATTGGTGTATACCATAGTTTAAGGGGGCAATGATGTAACTGATACTTGAGGGGCAAAGTGAACATTATAGATAAGTAAAAGGGGCAAAGTGCAATTTAGCAACCGAGGTTTAAATGCACGATACCTTTAGTGGTTCTTAAACATTCCACCAAGAAATTTGTGTTCTTGGAGAAATTAAACGCCTTGTTCCACTCTGCATCCCTACAACAAAGAAATTGATACATAAATATATATGTGTATATATATACAGATATAAATTTAGAAAAATATATATTTACACGTCTTTAATGCAGAATTCGAGTTGTTTTTGCTGCTCTTTGCTTAACATGGCCGAGAAATTGTTGAAACGGTTGAAGAGCGCCTGAGAGAGCAGCTGCGCCGCCGCGGGGCTGGTGGAGTCAACATCGACGTCGGCGTCGGCGTCGCTATCGCCGGGAGCTGCATGGGTAACCGGTGATGCTAACAACACGACAAATAACGTTATTACCGTTAATGATTTGATTGAAATCTTCATTTCATTCTGCATTTCATTTATTGATTGGAAATGAAGAAAACCTATAAGTTTTCTTTATTATCATTTAAAATAAAAATTGGGATTTTGGATTTTGAGAGTGAAAAGAGATGATGAGCTTAGAGTTTGTTGGGGGGAAGAAATGGTGGGGAGATGATTTAGGGGGTGGGTGGGTTCGGACCGTCGGATTTGAGTTCCCAATTCCATGTGTTGCGGTGTATCATGTACTAATTTCAAATTAACTCAACAAAGGAAAAAAAAGACAGAAAATTTAGAAAGTTGGAACAATACTTGTGTAAACGAGCCGTTTAGTGCTGAACGATATATTATTTAAGTTTAGCTCTTAAATTGTATTTCACTTTAATTTGGTTGTTACACGAATCAGGTTCGAACGAGCTCAATTGAACTAACTTGGTTTGATTTTTAATGTTAAATGTTTCTTGTGATGTACAAGGTAGACAATAGTTTACATTTCAATATTTTTATCAAATTTGAGATTGTGTTTGAATTTAATTTAATTATTGAATGAATCAAATTCGGATAAAATTTAATTGAGATGAAGATTGGTCTAATTCGAGTAGTCTGATAAAAGGGTGAGGTTGGGACTTTTGAGTATGTAATTTCAAGCTTAAAAAATTTAATCATTTCATGATTTAGTAACTCCATTAAAATATGAAATTTAATTCTGGTCGGTACAATATATTCCACTCAAAAGATAAAGAGCATTCAATGTTTAAGCCAAGCAATTTATATATCAGAGTATTTGATGTGGGAGTAGAAATTAGGACCCCTCGACGAAACAAAAGGAATCAACGATCTCAAGGAGCCTCCGTTTGGATCATCATCTCACAATCCAGATTAGTTCGCATTCAAGATATTTCTAGCCCACTTTGGAACCTAGGGGTGCCCTATCTAACAGAGCCAATGACCTCGATGATCTCATTTACAAGTATAAAATATCACATAAAGGTACACTTTAAACTTAATCTCTCTCGGTTTCGTATGTGTAAATTCAGCTTTCAAGTTAAAGTTCATACACTGATTTAAGCATCAGAGTGACTTTGTAGGGATGTCCTAATCTAGTTCACCCCATGTTTTATTATATCAGTCAAGATTAACAGGCGATTCAAACATTATTTATCAAATTATGGTTGATATGTATAACAAATCTAATTAAAACGAGCTTAATTCGATTGATTTGTTATTCGAACCCAGAATAAAATGGTTTGATATGTTCTTATTTACAAATCTAATCTCATTTTTATCCCACTATGCTCTTTATTTTGAATCTTGACTCCGCCCCAAAATATCAATCATGTTCTTCAAAGCATGGTGAACGTTTTCTCAAAACTCGAAAGCTTGAAGTGAGAAAGCCACAAAAAATGCAACATAGCTCAGAAGATGCCCTAACATATAATCCCTTAGCTTAGCTGCAATGCTTTGTGGTGGTCGTGGTGAAGCTGGCATAGTCTGGCTGCCTTTGCTGCCCTATCATGTACCCAAATGCAGAAGAGGAAGAGGTTAAAAATGAAAAAGAGCAAACAAATTGTAATTGACAATGCCAATAATTTTCTTTTATGAATTAGATGCACTAATTCTTACTAACGAGAACAATAAACGCAAAAAAGTTCACTAATCCGACAATCAAGATTACAAATGTAAAATCCCCAAGCTACCCTTAGTTAATAAATTGGTTATGCCACAGGCCCTACTGAGATGACAAGGTCGGCTCAAGTACAAACACGACGTAAGGTGTTAACCCGACTCTACCACTCAACAATTTCTTCATGGAAGTTCTTACATTTGACCTTACCATTTATACATCCCACTTATATTAAAAATGATAAACTTTATAATTATTAAATATTCAAAAGTTGCGATTGCATTTTGTTTGATATACCACTTCATGGAGGGGATTAGAGGAAATAGGAAGGCATACCATTGATCCAACAGAACACAACTCAGGTTGTCTAACAATGTAAATCTGATCCCCATGGCTGTCTTGTTTGTAAATATCCTGATTCCTGTGCCATGTCCATAGAGCATGTGTTGAATTCGTAACCTGCATGTAATTTTTTTTTTCCGATAGTAAGGAGCTAAGTAAATCAATTTAGTGTTTAAATTTATGAAGAATGAAATATTTCATTAATTACCTCAAGTATTCCGTGTCCAAAGCTGCTCTCTCTATACGCACTCCACTCAGGTTGCGTGTCCCAGCAAAACTTGCCTTTAGCTGGGCCAAATGAGAAGTTCATATGACATACACCTCCAAATTCAGGTACGTTATCACCAGAAGAAGGACAATTTCCAGGTTCATCTGCATGATCAACATCAACTTTCTCGATATTTCCCCCATCTCCAACTGTAATATATACCGGTCCACATGAATCTAAACTATAGTTGTATACTCTATTCATTCGCTCGTACGCATGAACCTGCCTCAAAGAAAATAATGTCAATTTTCGTTAGAAAAGTAATAAATCCATGGAAGTCGGAAAAAGAAGACAAATTTGTTACATATAAATTTATAACATGCGTAATATGTTGTCAAAAGTGCTCTTCATCAAATCACAGAGGGTAAATTGAACATTATGCATATTACGGGGGGAGATAAATTGGCATTAGCCCTATAAATTTCAGTTTACTAGATTACTTTTTCTCAATTAACTTTAGCCACAAAGAGAAAAAAAAAATTAAACAACAAAATCCAGAAAACTCCATATTAATTTAAGCGTCCTAACTCTTAACAAAGAAACATTAAAAAAAACAGAGGAAACCCCTTAAGTTCTGCCTATACTGCATCAATAGAAATAAGTAGAGGACTGAAAAGCCACACAATATTTAACTTACATGGCCCGAGAAGACAATATCAACTCCATATTGAAAAAGAATTGATTCCATTTGCAGCCTCATGCATTCAAATTCTTGATAGTGTGATGAGTAGCTATTATACCAAGGTGGATGCCAAGAAGCCACAAGCCATGGAGTTTTGTCCCGATCTACTTTTTCAAGATCTCGTTGGAGCCAAGCATACTGATCACCTTAACAAATAATCACAAAATTCCTTGTAAATTAGCCTTTTTTAACGCAATTTCATTGTAAAAAAATACATAATATGAACTAACATTAGTTACAGCTACCATTTTGATTGTAATCCACATAGGCACCCAACATGATGACATGTACACCTCCAGCATCGAAAGAATAGTAGAGGTTACTTCCAGAACCAGACTCGTTAGAAGGAACTGAGAATCTTGTTCAATAGGACAGGAATGTTGTGTTTGCAACTTGAGGCTCGATTTCATGGTTTCCTTCTATTACCATCATTGGAATTCTTGATGTCAAAGGTTGCATGAACCTGAAAACAACCATTAACCAAAAGATCAACCCGACAACAAGGCAGGTCCTACTCTTTTAGGGACTTATGCTTAAATTTATAATCATAACTCTATGTCACAAAATTGTACTCCATATCATATGTAGATTTGATGTAAAAGTATTGATTTAATCTTCATGTTATACATATTTTTCTATAAATAAAATGAATGGAAACAAAAAAAATTGGATAAATTACTTGATCTTTCTTGTGACACAGACAATCAATAATGTGTTTATTTAATTTTGAAAACTTCTTTCAAGAGAAGCAACTTTTACCGGTATAGAAAAGAAAGTTATACGTCATTTTGAAAGAATATTAAGCATGTATGTGAAAACAAGAAGAATTTTCAACCAAAAATGTCCTAAAAGAGGTCAAAATTTACCTTCCCCATCCATCCCATCGAGGTTGATATGTTTCTCGGGTAGGTGATTCGGGAAACTCACAAGAATAGCAAGAGGCACCCTTCCCTCCAGTAGTGAGATACTGATTGGCATAAGTCAAGTCTCCAACCATCAAAATCATCGATGGATCATTCATGATGAGATGATCAATGGTCGTTGATGTATTGCTCGTAAGGCCTAAATCACCCACGACTGCTATTCTAGCAGGATATTTTCCGGAACCAGGCAATGGTAATGTTTCAAATACAAACTCCTCACTCAATTCTGCTAAAGAACTATCACCACACTTGTAAAAATACTTTGTTTGGGGTTCAAGACCTACATAAAGGATAAAAGAAAACATCTGCATAACAAATTAAATCGATGATGGAATTCCAACACGTAAATAATATTGACAAGAATTACAATATGTTCTAACATTTACTAAAATTAATACAAGCAAAATGCAAAAATACACCCTATGCTTTACCTAATTGGAAAAAATCCATGTTATTTTTATTAGCAAAAATCCCCCTGTACCATTTTTATTAGCAAAAACACTCCTCCCAAGCCGAAGTAGATATTTTGCGGGAAAAATGACAATTATACTCCACCTGAAATGGGAAAATACCCTTATTCACCAAAAAAATTGACAATAATCCCCCCGTCAACTTCGAAAATTAGCAATAACATCCCTTTTCACTTAAAATATTGACAATGCAGTAAGCTAATAACATGTCGATACATGAGGTTTTTGCTAATAAAAAAAGAACACATTGGGTTTGCCTAAGCACAAATGGTATTTTTGCATTTAGTTTCAAAATTTACCATCAATTCTCACATGATGAATGATGCCAGAAGTGTAATTCCATAGCCCTTCAAATGGATACAATTGACTATAAACCAATGAAATCCCACTTCTCTTCTCAGTGTAATTTCCACTTTCTTTTCCATACCACACCTCACTACCAACAGTCAATGGATCAATTGGTGTCACATTTAGTCCAATCTGTGCATCCCCTTAAAACAAAAAAAAAAAAAAAAAAATCAACTTGGAAAAAGGAGACAAATATATATGCTATTAAAAATCAAGAAATGCAAAAATAATAGCATATACCAGTTACCCAAGAAACCCACATTGAAGTTGGAGTGGACAATGCAAGAGAAATTTGTTCTGGGAAATTAGAGGTCACATTTTTCCTTAACCTAGAATGTTCCATAGGCAAGTCATCACTTCCACGGCGTAATGAAGGATCGAATCTCCGAGTTACGGGCTGAAAAGGGCCTTCTAAGGTTGTCGGAATTTGTGAAGCAATCACCATTTTTGGTACTATGATAAGCAGAAGAATAGCTGAGATTGAACAATTTGTACAGTCCTCCATTGCTATTTGAAGATAGATAGTTATAGATATGGAAAAATCAAAAATGTTTTGCTTTTATCGAGTGTTTATACAATTTGGAATTTTCCCGATTATAGTTACATTGGAACTACTATTGAAAGCTACTTTCTGATTGCAATATATATGGTGGGAATATTCTTTATTAGAGATGCTGAAATGCTTGGACCATTTTTGGAGAATATGGAATTTAATTATAGGTTAAATTTATATCTCACGTTTTTTGCAGTTTTTAAAAGAAATGTTCTGATATAAAATTATAAGGTAAATTTTTTGATTTGGGAATTAAGAAAAGGAAATTGTTTATGAAAATTTGGTGTATAATTAATTACCCTATTAGTAACACTATTTTCTCCCTCGAATTTGTTACTCATTTCTTCCATGAAAGTTTCTCTATCACAATGGGGTAAATGTTAAATATTCCCCTGTGTTATGTTAAACCTGCAAGAAACTACCCTGTAAATTTTTTATTGCTTCAAACTTCCTTGTGTTTTTAAAAACCCCACAAAAAACACTCAATTTATAAAAAAAAAGGTTGTTTTGGATTGACATATTTCAAGAAACTATTTTTAAAATACTTCAAGTTAGTCCTTACAAATTCACGTGATATATTCTTCAAATTATTTCTTGAAAAATATCGATTCAAAACGACATATTTTTTACAAATTGAGTGTTTTTTGCAGGGTTTTTAAAAATACAAGAAAGTTTGGCGCAATAAAAATTTCACAAGGTAGTTTCTTGCAGGTTTAGCATAACACAGGGTATCTTGCATTTTCCAATTGCTTCTCATTTTTCGATAATGTATCTATTCCCAGGAAGAAGTGAGTTATATTTAACTGAATGTTAATTTTACTCAATTGTTTAGAAAAGAAAAAAAAGACTATTTCCTATTTTCCTTAGCCCCCAAACATATTGAATCGGAATTATAATTCAACATCCTTCGTCTATATCTTCTTGAAAGTCTAGTCTATTCATTTTATACAGTTCTCCCCCCCCCCCCCCCCCCCCCCCCCCCCTTCCCTAAAAGTATTGGGGTGGTATCGGTTACCCCCTAAAGTATCATTTGTAATAATTACACCCCTCTGTTACATTTTTGTAGTTTTTATTCCAAAAATACCCCCACCCTTTTCATAAATAATAAATTTCTTTATTAATTATGAATCCATTCATCCACCAAACAACATTATGTTTTAATTTTTTCATTTCTTTTGTTTCCTTCGGTTAGAAAAAATGAGATAAAATAAAGATTGTTAGGTGAATGGATGAATTCATAATTAATAAAGATTTTTTTAAAGAAATGAAGAAATTGAAACATAATATTGTTTGGTGTCAAACTTGAATTTTGCGAGAAATAATTTGAAGGAGAATTACTCAACATTTTGAATAATAATTCGTACCGAATGAGATAATTATCACCAAAATATATAAATAAATAAATAGATAGAAAAAAAATTGAAACATAAAATAAAGAAAAAAATCGAAACATAAATAATTAAAAATTTTGAGACATAAAACCCAAGGAAACAAAAGAAATGAAGAAATTGAAATATAATATTGTTTGGGTGGATGGACGAATGAATTCATAATTAATAAAAAAAAATTGATAAATTAATAAATAAACAATTTATTTGTTATAAAAGAAGTGGGGGTAGTTTTGGAATAAAATGTTCAGAACTATAACAGAGGGGGGTAAGTGTTACAATTGATACTTTAGGGGGGTAGTTGATACCACCCATCTTATATATATATATATATAGGAGAATGGTCTTTTGACCAAAATCTTGCAATTTGGACTGAATACTAACTTCTGGTAATTTTGATTTATTTTAATCTTAAAAAAGTTTTGATTGGTCAACACAAAATTTATTATTTTCAGCTATAAAACAATCTTATTAATTGTCATCATACAACAAAAGGAAGATTCCTTTCTGATAAAAAAAATTCATTTACTTATAATTCGAAATCTATGTTTTGAATTATGGTCAAAAGTTACCATTAATTGTCACAAACCCATAACATAATATGCTCATTTTATTAATTAATTTTTACTAAGATCATTAAGCTATGGTTGGCCTCCTACGGCTAAATAGGAAAATTTGGGTTGGCAATGAATTAAAATCTTATTTCATGCAAAAAGTTTAACCGTCCCATGATTAAGGCTAATCAATTAATTTGCTATAATTCTAGATAATTCTTAATACTTTTAATTTCTTTCATGATCTATATATATAGTTAAACACTAGCTGCTTATTCCACTCTAGCATAATAACATGCCTCTCAATCTGTGATCTCATTTTTTCCACTCTTGCGACAAATTTGTGTCTATTGGTAAATTTTTTTCTAGATTATTATTAACTTGATTACATGCATTTCTTTCCTTGGATTTGATCGATTTTATTTTCTTGATGATATAGATAATATTGATATTCTACGAGAATTATCAAGTGAAGGCTTCGTGATCTGATTTAAGACAACAATAGGTTTGTGATTCATTTTCTTTCTAAATTTATATTTGACGGTATTTTTCTTTTAAGTTTGTATGAATATGTTAATTGTATGAAATTAATTATGATTGATTAATTTTATTTATAGATATTGAAATAACTTCAAGATTTTGCTGCAGAAAATCTTGAAACAAAGTTAAGTTTGTAATCTTCGGAGGATTATATTGTTAAAAAGTAATTATTTTTCTTGAATGTTTTGACTCTTAGAATTTAAATTTGTAAAATTATTAAACTTTTAAATTTTTTTACTTATTAGAAATAAGTTGAAACATGAACTTTTAGTAGTTTTCCGCCCTGAACTTGAATCACGATATGGAATTTCAATTACCACGAAACTTAAGAGATGTAATCTCAATTGAAACAACTAAAGGAAGTGCTGAAAATATCATAATGCCATCTTTATTGTATAAATGATCTCAAACATGGTTTTAGTACACTAAATCTTAGGGATGGTTTAAGTATTTTTTTTAATCATATAAATAAATACATTAAAATAAAAAATATATATAAAAAGAGTTCAAAAAATATTTTGCTGCTAATAAATGAATTTGTTAGGTTGTTTTTTATCTTATTCAAATTACTAGTTTTTAATAACATGATGAATAAAAGTGCATGTCATAAGAAGATTAGTGGGCAAGAAGACGTCAATAAGAAACTCACACATGTCATTTTCTTCACCAACTCATATCAAACCAATAGGATGTAAAATAAGCTTAAAAAAATTGATAGAATAACCCTTAAATTTCTATATTGATTAGGGAACTATTTCTGTATTTATCGCCGCATTACCTTCGTTTTCATCAATTTTAATTCCACTTTTAGTGTTCAACTTTTCATTTGTTTAATTCCAAGACTTTATATGACAAGTCTTCTTGAATTTGAAATAACTCAGAGTAATTCTCTAACTCAATCAATTATTTTAAAACTTTCAATTGTCCCAAGTTCATGTTACTCTTTAATCTTTATTCTATAATTTTTTTACTTCTATGGAGCCGTGTTTATGTTCTTAATTTTGTGTTGACGATGATAACTCTAATCAAAATTAAAGCTTTATTTCTTTTATAAGTTATGTAGGTTTATATTTCTTTTTCTTTTTCGTTCCTTACCAATAGAGGTCCGGATCTGAGAGATCAAATTCTATATATAATATACTGAAAGGTATAATAGCCCGCCTATTTCTCAAACCATAACTCAAATATTTTACCTTCTCCCAACTTCAACTTAGGCTCGCGAATTCTCAATATAATTAATATTTTTGTGTTTGACTCCTTTTCACTATAATCAATCAAAATGGCTAATTACTAATTTATTTTATGTTTGACTCCTTTTTACTATTATCATGCAAAACACTTCAAAAAAAAGAAACTAAGTATAGAAGTTGTAAGCCTACTAATTTCCAATAAACATGACTTATTACTTATTTACATTTTAAGTGAGTTGAATTATTGCTAATTTAATGTTCTTTTATTGAGCACCATTTACTTTGTGTAAATAATTAATATATTTTCATGCCACATTTATTCTTTATTTGCAAATTTGGGAACTCATTATTTATATTATCATAAGAAAGTTATTTTAGTTATTTTAATGTAATTTTGTGCTTAGAACTTGATGGATGCACTATTTTCAAATTACAAGTGGAGTTATCTTTAAAAAAAAATTACTTTCTAAAATGCCTAATTGTAATATCACAATTTCTTTTGTGTTATAGATCCTTTGGTTTTTCTCTATTCAACGAGGTTAATGTGTTCTTATAGTTTGCTAGGTCTATCTTGCTTATACAAATTATCAATGGGTGGATGCATCTTGGCAATAGTGATCCATAACGAGAACTTGAAGTAGAGAAATAATAAAAGCCAAGGAGAAGGCTACCAAGGCAAGATAACAACAATAGCTAGCCATGACTAAGAGGCTAGGACTCGAGTTGCTGCATAATTTTGTAATTGTGTTTTATTTATTTTAAATTTGTATTTATGATGTGAGTAAGGGCGAATGTAGTTTTCGATTTGATTTCTATTATTGTGTCGGTTAGATTGAAATTAACACGGAAAAATCATATAGTACTTTCATATTTTTTTTAGATGTGATTAATGTACGTGAATTCTTATTATAATTTTATCCCCTATTGTCGCAACCTTGATTGTTGGACTAATCATGTTTTACTTCGATGGTCTAACTTGAGGGCTTTGCTCTTTTTTGTTAGAGGTTTTGCTCAATCATAAATTAATCGACAACTTTATATTCGTACAAACCTAAAAAAAATCTAGGGATATATTAATGTAGATGTACTGTGCACGCTTTCATAGGAAAATATATTATTAATTCTAACTTGACTCTACATTATAGTATATTCATGTTATGCATATTTTAATTATCTCAAAAAAGAATTGTTTGAACTGAAATATATATAACTTTTATTTTTCATATAAAAATAGTGTTTATTGATGTATTTTTTTATATGTAGTTCGTGAAGAATCTAGAATTTTACTTGCTTCATTTCATATTATGTGATTGTGTATTTATCACTATTAAGTTATTTATTTGTGTGTTTGTCACTATTAATCTAGAATTACTCCTAAAGATATCATTATTTATGTGATTGTATATTTATCATTAATAATGTAATTAATATAAACTACACTATTTACCTGTTCTTTTTTGACATTTTGTTAGTTATAGACTCATAATACAATGGTAATAAACTACACCTAAAGTTCTTAGAATTATAACTCACGAGTCTTAGCAGCGTCAAGCCGTCAATATACCTTTCTGTACTGCACAACATTTATTAAATAAAATATATTTCCAATATCAACACACTTTTAGTTACTAGAAAAGTGCACGTACGTTGTACGTGTCTAATTTTAATTTCATAGGTATTTCTCGAAAATTAGAGTAAAATTAGCTTCTTCTTTTTTATGCCAAAAGATATCATATATTTATGACTAATATTCAATTTATTTTTTATGAAAATTATTTTTATTAATTGTTATTGTTTTACCATAAAAAAAATGATGGCTTTAAATAGTTGTAACAAAATATAAAATAATGACTACATCTTATAGAATTTGTTCTATAATAGTAGTTTTCATGTTAAGTTTATCCGTTATTCACCGATGATACATGTTTAATCCATTTCTTCACAAATTTCACCCGAACTTTCATTGATTTCACGAGCATTTTTTCTTACTGGTCTCACGAATTTTTTCACCAACTTCACCAGTGTTCACCAATTTCACCCGAAGTTTCATAGATTCATATGTTTCCACTGTTTAATTTTTTTTACCAGTTAATATATTTTAGTGATTTTTCCACTTTTTCATTGTTTTTCCATTTTTCTTCAAATTTTTTTCAAATTTAAACCATTTTCCCACCGATTTCACCTTATTTTTCATCGATTTCTTTTGTTTTCTCCCGTTCAAACCTAAAAATAATAACCATTTTTTCTTATGGTTTATTTTATTTTAAGTGTTATATGAGAAGAAAATTTAAATTATAAAATTTGATATAAAATGTAATTTCGAAATTTTAGGAAATTATGTAGGAGATAAATATAATAAGATTCCATGTCTAATTGTACATTTACCATAATTAATCTAAAAATATTTCATGACTAATTATTCTTCTTCAACTATTTTTACATATTTACCATTGAATTAAATATCACTTTACAATTCAAGTAAGGGTATATCAGTCTTCACAAAAAAAGAAAAAAACTTAAATTATTCACACTTTTATAATAAGTATAGATAAATAGTGGGCATTAGGACTGGGACAAAATTGAACACATGTTTTTTGTTAAGGGGTATAACAAAATCGATGCAAGTATATTATATATTTCAGTTTGTTTATCATTATTTTAGTCATTTTGTGTATAGCACGAGGAGTAGGCTAGTATACTTTAAGAGAAGAAACTGTATTTCACCCTTTTTTTTATTGTTTTGAAGAAATCGAGCTTGATGTTTAGGAAAACTTAATTAATTATAGAAACTTAATAACTTGTGAACTGGTACAAAAAACTTAACAAATAAGAACATCAAAAGAATTTAATTATGAGGGTATTTATGAAAATATGTTAATTTTGTTTCGACAACAATAATTTGCGCTCTAACAATATCCCTAGCCATTAAAAGAAGTTGTATTGTAATAACTTATAAAAAGAAGAGATGAGCATAATATGTGTGCTAGTTGTCTAGTGAGTGAGGGTGAAAAAAATTAAAGGGTGATTTACACTAAGACATCCTGAGGTTTAGTCATATTACAAGGAATTCTCTGACATTTCAGAAATTACAAAAAGACCCTCATGTGGTTCAACAAGTCTTACGAGGACACACCCTACAACTTGTAAAAATATTTACAAAAAATCATCTTGTAAGGAATATTCTTGTAATTTTTTAATTTTTTAAACTACATGGGTTTTTTTATAATTATGATAAATTTTAGGGGGTCTGAATGTAAATCATCGAAAATGGAAAGAAAATTGACATGTGTATAATGTGATGAAATCGCGTTTGATGGGTATAATAAGTTCTTTTTTTGTGTGTAAAATTGTGAAAACGGACTTGTAATTTTGGGACTCTAATGAAAATAATCATGTAATTACATTAGACACTTATTCATCATTTACTTTCATCAAATTTTAATTTGAGCATTTTAACTTTCATTTTATTTTAAGTTTAGTCTTGTGCATAACAAATTTTTTAGTAACCTTCAGTAAACTTGTAAGTTGTAAGTGCACGACGAAAATTAAAATTTGAAAATAGATTTTTATTATGAATAAGACTAAAATTAAAATAGAAAAAGATTACACACCTATTATAGTTGCAAGACTATTTTTGAAAGAGTTCCAAAATTACAGGGTTATTTTGCAATTTTGCCTTTTTTCCTTTTTTTTTAAAGTAATAATGCTATTTAGAAAAATGAGGATGTCTAAGATGAATATAGGAAATAAATTAAAAGAGAATATTTTCATCGAGAATTATATATAATCCAATCTACAGCAATGCAAATCCAAATTGTAATAACAAGCTGAAAAATAATGTCCAAACAAGGCCTTAGTTTGACTATCGTTTGCAAAGCTGGAAATAAGTAGTGCCCGAGAACTATTGTTCTATCGAATCTTTATCTCAGTTATGTTGACATTTTATGTTATTTTCTAATATTAAACAAAAGATTATGATCAATAATTGTGGGAAGAAAAGTAAAATATAGACATTGTGAATAAACATTGAAGAAAATTAAGATATGAGCTCCTCAAAACAATTTTATGTTTCACTTTCACATTCAACTTAAAATTAGCAAATTGAGCTAATGGTGACGTGGATAACATATATGGAATTCTATATGACATTGTTTTTGGAAATATTCATGTAATTGTTCGGATTCAGATTGCATCTATTTCTGTAAAAGAAGCATGTGACGTGAGGGTAGATCGGGGGTGGTGCCAAAGAAATGTTGAGCATGGAATTCAGAAGTTAGGATTAATTTTTGTTTCATGATTATGTCATTATGTGACTACAATAAAGATAATGATACATTTTATAAATTTAGCTGGGGTCTTATCAAGATGAAACAGGATTAAATTGGTAAAAATGAATGAAATTAGTAAAAAAAAATGAGTTTAATCGACAAAAGTAGGCTGCAAAACGTAGAATTGTTTAAAAAAAAAAAAGAGATCAACAAAAAAAGGGTCAAATAATGAAAATAAGATATAACCGATAAAAAGTGAAATCGGTAAGTACATGTGAAATCTATTAAAATTCATGTGAAATTTATGAAACCGGTAAAATCAGTGAATTACGGGTGAAAATTGTGAAAAAATGGTGAAATTGGTGAAAACATGTTAAATCAATGAAAATTTAGATGAAATTGGTGTAAAAATACGTGAAATCAATGAAAAAATGTGTGAATGGATCAAAACGAGTTAAAGTGGTTAAAATGAGTGAATCAGTAAAACAAAATTAGTTTAACCAACAAAAATAGGGTGAATACGATAGAAAAATGATTTAAACCAGAAAAACAAAAGAAATCAACAAAAAAGGGAACAAATCTAAAAATATGTTACAACTGATAAAAAGTGAAGTTGATAAAAATTCGGATGAAATTCGTGAAAACGGATGATAAAATAGCATGAAAACGGATGAAATTGTTTTGGAAATATTCATGTGTTTGTTCGGATTCCGATTGCATCTATTTCTGTAACTAGAAATGTGCACGTGATTAACTAATTTCCTATGTTAATTGAATCATATAATTATTTTTCATCATACAATGGTCTTAATGACATTCCACATAATTTTTTTGACTAAATCACATTAATTATTACTATGAAAACGATAGACAAGTGATTTTCAAGAATTTAAAGTTGTTATCATAAATACCTAAAATCAAAACTTGAAAATAAAAAATGAACTATAATTACTAAGTATTTCTAATCTTAAACTACATGTCTATATAACTATTATTCTAAAACAACCATTTGAACGAATGATCAATATCAATTATTTTTTTCCTTGACCTTGATATTTCGATCTAAACCAATTTTCACAGGTTTAACCTTTTTTTTTTTTTTTTTTTATATTGATTTAACTAGTGTTTCCGATTATACTTATCTTTTACTGAGTTCATCCATTTTCAATTACATGTCTAATCCAATTTTTAACTAATATAACCCATTTTACCAATTTTCCTCAATTTTGTCGAGTAAACCTGCTAAGTTAACCATCTTTTTTTATTATTTTAACATAATTTTTCATCGATTTCATTTGCTTTTACATTGAGTTTGCCATTTATTTTTATGTTATTTTAATTCGTTCTTTCACCGATTTCACCCATTTTTGTGGATTACTCCCTTCGTTAGTCAATTCACTCATTCTCTCCGGTTTAACTCAATTTTAGTCGATTTTACTTATTCTTTTGTTGATTTATCCTATTTTCTCGATGATTTCAACTTTTTTTGGGTCAATTAAGTCATTCTTTTGTTCTTATTCTTTACCGATATGTCCTATTTTTAGTTATCGTATGTTTAGCATATGTCATTCATTTTTTAACGGTTTACTCGTGTTTTGCCGGTTTGCCTAATTTTTTTTTATCGATTGTACCATTTTTTGTTGCTTTAACTCGTTTTTATTCAATCGAACCCATTTTTTCATTGTTTTATCATTGTTTTATCATATATTTTTAAATGAATTTTACCCGTTATCATTTTAACCATTTATAAATTTTGACTTTTTTTAACTTAAGCCAATTATAAGTTTATGAATTAACTAAATGATACTTTATTTTATTAATATTGCACAAAGGAGGGTTTTTTTTTATAGGTACTTTAATAATTGTTCATTTCTTAAGAATTGTCCAAAGAAATACCGATTGTATCTGCTTTTACACTGAGTTTATAATTTTTTTTTTGTTATTTTAACCCGTTCATTGATCGATTTCACTTGTTTTTGTGTTTTATCCCATTTGTTAATCAATTCACCCATTCTCTCTGGTTTGACTCAATAATAGGGTGAAAACAATAGAAAAATGGTTTAACCGAAAAATAATAGGGTGAAAACGATAGAAAAATAGTTTAACGAGAAAAAAATAATATAAATAAAAAAGGGGAGAAAACAATGAAAATAGGTTATAACCGGAAAACAAATATTAAACCAATAAAAATGAATGAAATTGATGAAAATTAGAGTAAACGGGTGATACTTGCTTAGACAAGTATTTGATAGACCATGAACAAAATAATCTATAACTAGGCTCTCATTTAATAAGATTGCACACTTTTGCCACTATAAAGGAGGTAAAAAATAACAGTTACAACTTACAAGAACACAATTAAAAGATTTAATTTTTTGTTAAGAAAAAACATAGGAAATCATGATTCTCATCTCTTCAAAATTCATCCTTTTTTTTGTGTTGTTGAATGTATTCATACCTTTGGTTTTTCCTGTCACCCTGTTAGATTGGAAGATTGCACTTAGAAATTCTTCAAAAACTCAAACATTAATTGCAAACTGCAAAGCAAATGGGAAGGCTGTTGGAATATTTAATGTAGCACCACATGATCTTAATGTATTTCGATGTCCAGATCTAATTAAACAAAAGACTATTGCTTCATGTGACTTCACTTTGGGAAAATTGCATGGAAATTTTGTTCTATTTGATCGAAACAGAGATCGTCGTACGTGTGCTGATAGCACGACATGTACATGGGCGATAAACGAGGAGGGATTGTACTTGAAAATGGGTGCTAATTATCTTTTGCAATATGAATGGCCAAAATAAAATTATCAATTTTCTTGTTCAATTGTATGAATTTACAAATTACAATTTAAATCTAATTTGGATGTAGTGAGAAAATTTGAGGCAAATGTGGTTGTGAATTGACCTATTTATTTCTTTATAAATAAAAATAGGTATTTTCAATTCCTAAGGGAACTTTGACTGATTTTTCATAAAAATTGAAGTTATAAATATATCACGTAATTTGAACTTGCAAATTTTGAAGTCAGAATCTGAAATCCCCAATTTTTAAGTGTCACTTGATTATTTCAAACGATAATGACTTAAATTGATGATATGACACAATAAAATATGTACATTGTCAATGTACCACATTAAATGACCAATTTTAGAACGCAACCACTTTAGAGGGTCAAAAATAAAATTTGCTTAAAAATTTAATCGAAAATTTTGAGAATTTTCTCTGTTGGATAAAACTTACACTTAAATAAGGAGTGAATAGCAAATTAACTCCCTGTGTTATTCTAAATAGGCAATTTAACTCCTTGTGATAAATAAAGGGGCAAAATACCTCCCTGTGATATTCTAAATAAGCAATTTAACTCCATGTGATAAGAAAAATGGCAAAATACCTCCCTGTGTTTTTATAAAAGAAGCACATTGCCTCCCTCTAAATTGCTCATTAATTCATATCACATGGAGTTAAATTGCTCATTATTTCATTTCATAGGGAGGTAAATTGCCTATTTTTATATCACAAGGAGGTAAATTGCTCATTGTTTCATTTCACAGGGAGTTAAATTGCCTATTTTTATTTCACAGGGAGGTAAATTGCCCATTAGACATATCACAGGGAGTTAACTTGCCAAAAACCCCTTAAATAAGTAATTATGATTACACCAAATAATATATTGATGAAATCACAATTTGATTATGTATAACTAATTAGGAAGATTATGTAGTAATTAAGTAAATTCTCAATTAATACAATTGCACGCTTTTGCAATTATAAAAAGAGACCAATTTTTTTTTTTTTTTACAGAATATATAGAATTAATCATGATTCTTCTTTTCTCTTCACGAAAACTAATCCTATTTCTTGTGTTGTTGAATGTTTTCCTCCCTTTTGCCATACCCCTCACCTTGTTTGATTGGCTGATTCAACTAAAAAATACTTCAAAAAATGAAGTATTAGTTGCAAATTGCAAAGCAAATGGGAATTCTGCCGGGATATATACTTTAAACCAAAATGCTATTGGTGTATTTTCATGTCCAGATATTGTTAAAAAAAGGACTGTTGCTTCGTGTGAAATGACTTTGGGAAAATTGCAAGGAAATTTCGTTTTATTTGACCGGGACAGAGACTACCGAAAATGTGCTGACAGGGCATGCTTATGGATGATAAACGAGGATGGATTTTACTTGAATATAGGTGGTCAATATATTTTTCAATTTGGTTGGAAATAATCCAAGTGAAACATGATTTTGGTACTTGGAATAATTGTAATTGGCGACTCTGATTCTTGATTAAAAGTTTTTCGGTTTGACTCTAGAAAAAAGAATAAAAGGGTTGTAATTAATGATGATATGAATTCAAAATTATATTAATTATATTTTATTGTATAATAATAAATAAAAACATCTTGATTCAATTAAAAGTGTGGAAAGTCGAATTGGAGTCGAATAATTCGAGTTTAATTTTGTTTTGTTATGAAATTTGAGAATTTATGCTTAAAGTCCGGGTCGACCTTGATCCGACCCAAATCCGATCCACTGACAGCCCTAATACCATCAAGAACTTTGCTACAATCCATTCTTCTCTCTTGCAAATTTCATTGTCTCGACCACGTCCGATCGTATATTCACCTCACTCCTCGATGATGGTCATCCAACGCAATGTCCATGGGCGTCACATGTAATAACTCTCACATCCACATGTCCTTTTTCTGCCGAACATTGCACCCTCGAAATTCACTCTAACCATCCCAGTCGGCGATGCCATCCATCGAGGAACTTCAAATGGAGAAGAGGTCTCTGCCATTGGAACAGCGTACCATTGTCATGCTCAAGTCTGCCATGAATCTCTCAAAGAGTTGAGTTCAAATGAATATCACACGAGCCAATCTAACTTGAGTAATTTGATATTTTAAGATATAAATATATTGGGTCAAGTTTTAGCCGTATTTTGAAATAATATTTTTTAATCAAGTTTGATTTAAAATTCAGATCAAATCTCGAGTAGTTTCACTGATTTTATATAATTTGGGCCAAAATTTTATTTTGGGACTTCTATTTTGGAATTTTTTGTTCACCCCGGAAGAAAGGTCCAAATTCTTCTCAAGATTTGTCCATGTTTAAATTTTAAATTCTAGTCTTGCAGGCAAAGCCCATATATAAATGGGCCAGCCAAAGAAGAAACATTTTATTAGGCAGTACATTGGTACATAAACAATCTTGCAATTAAGGTGGTTGACCAAGTCGCAGTGGCTTTCTGACTCTTATGGGTGAAATTCAAGTTTGAATTCTATTGGAGATATCACACTCGGGAGAAGGAAGATGTATATCTAATACATTTTTTGATCCGAGCTATAAATAAATAGTAAAAAAACATAAACAATTTTGCTTCCATTTTAAATTTGAATTAGGCCCTTTAAGTATTTCCATACATATATTGAAGGGGCAATTACTAACAATAACATATTTATTAACTTATGAAATGACCGACGAGACAGTAACATGTTGGCTAAAATTGAACTTTCATGATCAGCAGGTCATGAGTTCAACTCCCACAAGTATGAATATTTCTTGATTTTAATATTAATCCTTATATAATTTATTTTAATACTTTGATACAAATAAAATAAATTTTTTGATATAGTAATTAACGTGATATATATTCACCGTTAAAAAACATTTGTGAAATGGTGAAGCTTTTGACTAAATTTCAAGTGCGTTGTCGGCAAATTAAATGACATAATCTTTTGGAAATACATGGAATGTGTATTGTAGTATATTAACTGGTTCTGTGGGCTACCACCGGTGGTTTTTAAACTTCCATTAAGGAAAATTAATGAACAATATAATCGAATCGAATCGAATCTCATTTATTTGGATCCGATTTTAATACTCCCAATTATTATGAATTTATCGAAGACTCTAAATCAATTGGAGTACTTCCACTTTTGTACGCCTATGTGGTTCTGACGTGGAAAATAGAATAAAGCTAAGTTAAAATAAGACCATTTTTTTTTTTTGATAAGCAAGTTAAAATAAGACCATAGTCAAACCGAACTACCAAATCGGATAGGCAGAAAAGAGATCGGGTCGACCTGACTTTTCCTTGGAAAGAATCTTCGTAAGCTTATTTTCGTTTTTTTAATAAAAATAAACAAAAAGTATATTATTTCATATCGTTGGGACATAGTTGAATGATTGGACATATCATCAATTTATATCTCAGTTTTTTTGGGTGTGCATGCCAACCTTATATTCTCAACTAAAAATTTGTTTTCCCGTGTGGCAACATACAACAAGGAACATAAAATTTATATTGCTGTTTGCTATAAATTTGACACCGATCGCCTCGATGTGCAAATGGCTCGATATGGTGTAAAATAAGTGCGGGAGTGCCAATGTTTGTGCGTGCAAACATAACGGTTTAAGAACTGGACATATTGATATCGATGTAAACATAATTAGAATGTCCTGATAAGGACATATTGATATCCATGTACGATGTCCTGATGAAACTGACTTCTAATCAATTGATTATGGCAGAGTAGGCAAACACCACCCCTAGTTCTTTTCCATGCCTGCCTGGCCGCAGGACTTAAATAATTTATGATAACCTTCATGAAATGCCAAAGTTTCACAGCCAATCGATGGCTTGCTCAATACATCAATGCATTTACAAATCAGCAATTGAGTTGATAATCAATCAGTTTAATTTATACCAGCTTGACTAACATATTGATCATGCCTCAATGAAAATCATTTGACGTAAAACATGCTTTAATAAAATCAAGAGATATGGGCCAAATACTTCTATTAATTGAATTATAAAAGAAACATATGAGTCTTAGCCTACAATGAGTTCCCCGATTTACAAGCATTACAAAGCATGCAAAACGATAAATTAGTCTCCTGTGTCGGCATATGTTTGCCAAATGAGTTGATGACTACAATAAGTTCTGAAGAAATACTCCTTGATTGGCAGGTAAACCCACCAAATGAGCTGATGATATATGATAGTACAGCTTGTTGACAGAAAGTAACACTGACGGCGAGTAACCACCATCAGCGGATCGCCCAACCTTGGCAGATGGCTACCAATCGGGCTCCTGACCAACGGGTGGCCGCTGGAAAGGGCATCAATTGAGCAGATGGCTACTCAACCGATTGCTGTCAAGCAGATGGCTACTTGACAGCGAACTCATCAAGCAGATGGCTACTTGACGAGGTTGCCATGTAACTACGTGGGCACTTACATGACGTTGCAGCGTGCTATTTTGCTTGATATCGAATGGTTTCGCTCGAGACATCTTTGCTGACGGCGGAAGCAGCTTTGCGGCTTACTTTGAGCGGCGGTGCTAGACTTCAGGCGGCCATGTCCTGCTGGTTGCTGAGGATTGACGATTGATGTCAAGGAATTGGCAGTGCTGACTGACGGTAGAAGCAGCGTGCGCTGGACTTCCGGAGAGGCGTTGAGCCGATTTCAGTGTAGACTGATTTGTTGATTGATTGAGTTGTGTGTGTTGAATATGGCAGCCTCCTGATATTTATAGCCTCCTGACGAACAGTTATCCTGATGAAGGTCCACTTCTTCCACTTCCCCATTTTTTAGGCATAATCTCCACTACTTCCACAACCTCCACTAATGGCGGTTATCTTCTCTCTTGTCCCACGTTCAAATTTCAGCAGCAATTGGCAGTTGAATTTGAATTGAAATCAAACTCCAGTTTTTATTATTCAACCAACTTTGAGATATTTGGGGGAAGTGGTTGTGTTAAACTCAACTTAGCTATTTACGTGGCCTTTGTTGTATTTATCTCTTTTAATTAACTATCTTTTGATAATTAATTAATTTTGCTAACTGATTTTGCTACTGGGCCATTATAAGTCGGCTGGGCCACATCCGGAAATGCATTTGGGCCATTTATTAATTAATCCCTCTTGGGCCATAAATTAATTAATTAATTTCTATTTGGCCAAAATCGAGTCTTGATTTAATTGAGCTCAATTTATGTTGGGCCTGTGGCCCGTTTCTGATTTCGGTTGGACCCGTTTCTGGGCCGAAGTGGGTCCGACCCGATTACGTCCGTTCGGCCCTATTGCTTTCGGCCCGTTATTGTTCATCAACCCATCATCGAGCTAATATTCCTCGATCAATCGAGGGTGATTTTTTGGGTACAAACAATGCCCCCCGTAAGTCGTATTCGATGTAATTAATTTAAAAAATTAATTCAATCGAATTAGACTTAGATTAAAGTTTTTCTCTCTCTCTTTTAAGATGAGAAATTGGGACTATGCTTTATTTAATAACCAACAACCGGCTTTATGAAACCGAAATTTTCAGCAGAAAATAGACCATATCACAATGGCCTTGCTGATGACAGATCTCTCGATATCAGGGCAATGTGGATCGTCTTCGCATCAGATCAGTGCGGATTTCCTCGATATCAGGCCACCTATTGATATGAACGAGTTGATATCACTGGGCCTTTCGATATTGAATAGACTTGATATCAGATACCTTATAGTAATAGATCGAGAACTTAGTAATCAGCCAAATTTTTGGCAGTTAACCAAATTCACTTTTTCAAGTGACTGATCTGATGAACAAGGCCTTCAATTTGATTCAAGGCCTCGATGCTCATAGGCTCGATGTACCTCGTTCTGATGAGAGGCGTGTCTCGATATTGATATGATATGGGTTGATATTGAGGATCGATCCCCTACTATGGTATTTTCATTGTTGACTCGTCAACCCTTTATTTCTTTCTTGTTTATCAAGACTCCTGATAGCTTTTGCCATTGACAATATGTTGTGGCTTTTTCAAGCCATCTGTTATGTATCTCCAATACAAGCTTGTTTATCGGGAACATCAAAGGCTTTATTGAATTGAAAAGTTAACCACTACTCTAGAAAACATAAAAATGAAAAAATCCTAAATTTCCTAAACTATAATATACAAAGGGGACGGCGAACAAAGTTAATTGCGCCGTGCTTCAATTTCTGTCTCCAAAGGTCGACTGAGGGAAAACTGTGATTTTCGCCTATCAGCCTAATGGCAATTTTGGCGAAACATGACAATAAATGTCCTGATGTTGATATGACTTAGAATATGTCTCGCTATGATATTGATCATCCTCCGACCTGCCCCCCGAGTCGTAGCGAGGGGTTGTATTCTTCGGTGCAAGGAAGCGTTGATTAGTCAATGTGCTTCATGGGAGTACCGATCTGTTTGATGGCTCTCTTTCAGGGGTTGGCCTGTTTTCATTGGCCATGACATGAATTTTTCTTCCTCTCCCGTTTCAGTAGTAGATTGCCCGATGATCGGAGCATTATTCATATCAGAGTGTATTTTCTATAGGCCATCAGCCAGCGTGCCTCGTTTGGCCTTGATGCGACCTCCTGATAATTGCGGGACATCATACTTCCCGATGATCGGAGAATGCCTCGATATGTATGTTCTGCAGGCCATCGGCCAATGCGGCCGATTTGGCCTCGATGGTGATTTTGTTTATCTCCTGATCTAGTATTGATAGTCTGTTGATTGTTCCTGATCAATGTATTCACGGTGAGGTTTGTTGTACCGGGGCATCCTGATGTCCTGCCTTTTCATGAACATTCTCAGCGCCTGATTGACTGTCAGCAAGTCATTGTTCCCTTCTGTCAACCTATTCGTCTGACCATAGTATGGTGAGGTGACCTGATGTCCGTCCTGGACAAACATGACATTTTCTCTACGTTCATCCCCTGATTTGCCCTTCGAGCCTGTATGAGGGAGTTTGTTCCTTGATGTGCTGCCTGCCTATCGGGTGTAGTGTTCTGTCGTCTAGCCTGCCTGTTAGGCGGCTCGTCCCTCTGTCGGGACTCCCCAATGTGGATTGCCGTTGATTTTCCCTGATCGGCAGTATTCTTAGTCAATCCATTGTAGTTGGTCGTCTGCAAGCCATGCATTCCGTTGGCCATTAAGTTTGTGCTATCGACCAGTGTAACTAATTTGGCTTCCAGACTCGTCAGGGATATATTCAAAGTGGTGTCCCTCTGTCGTATTCGTGACTGTCACCATATTTATCCCTACCTCGTTCTGTTGGAAGGGATTAGTGTCAACCGTCATCGGTTTGGTGATTTTCCAGTCTGGGGCAAATCTCAAAATGCCTTTATCGAGGTGATCTTGTACCATCCACCTGAAAACGAGACATTCGTTCGTAGAGTGAGTCCATACATCATGGTACTTGCAATATGTCTTGCTTGCAATTTTCATCGGGGATGGTATCACATGATCCCCCTTTAGCCTGAGGACCTTGTCGGCCAAAAGTTGATTAAAGATGGCCTCAGTCTTGGAGACGTCAAACGAGTAACATCTCTCGCGGTCTGTTTTATATTCGGCATCTCTCCTTACCAAGTTATTTGGCACCTTGATGGCTGGTTGAGGCTCTTTCGATTTTGCAAGAGCCTGACAGACAGTGTCCTTTGGACAGACCACTCCAGACAACCCGATTTCAATACCTGGCTGCTCCATCGGCCTGTTCAATGGCTCCTCGCTAGAGTCAGCCATTCCTACTTGGTAGTAGTTTCCTCTGGGGCTGTCGCCCGTTTTCATCCCTTAGGACTCTTTCATATCGGACCGCATGATCGGTCAGTTCAAACAAATCCTCATGATATTGTGCCATCATGATTTCCCTTAGCTCGAAGTGCATGCCATGGATGGCAATCTTGATACATTCTTTTTCTGGCAAAGGTATGGCACAGAATCCTCTGGCCCTGATGAACTTTTTCATGTATTCTTCTATAGACTGCCCCGTCAGTTGCTTCATGTTGGATAGCTCGATGACAGATACTTCGAGCGGGGCTTGATAGTGGTTCATCACGAACACCTTTTCCATAGATGGCCAATCAGGGACCGATCCTGGTTTTAGGTTGGCGTACCAGTGGAACGCCATGCCGGTGAGTGAATTCTGGAACAACTTTAACTTCAATTCGTTGCTTAAGTTGCCACATTCCAGAGAAAATCGAGCTAGATGCTCGGTGGCAGATTGAGACCCTTCTCCTGAAAACAGAGTGAAGTTGGGTGCCATGTAGTTCATTGGGAATGTCACCTGGTCGATGTATTCTGGATGAGGCTTATTATACCTTGATGCCCTATTCCCTTGTCTCCTCACGAACATCTCTTGAGCCTGATTCATCGTCAACAGGTCGTCTTGACCTTCCATGGCTCGATTTGTCCGATCATAGGCCGATGAGATGGCCTGATGTCCCTCTGGGCCATATCCCGTGGCCTCTGATGGTTCCTCTTCCGACCTGGCCCCCGAGTCTGGGCATTGACACCTGGTCTTGGAGGTACTTCCTTTCCTGTCAGGGACATTAGTTTGTCCGTTGCCCTGTTTGTAGGGCGTTTCATCCCTCGATCCACTTCCCCCGATGTGCATGGCGGGTCCCTTGCCTTTGTCAACGAAGCTTTTGTGCGGCCCTGTCCAGGCCTGCGATTGTATCCCGTTAGCAAGGGTGTTGATGCTCTCAACAAGCATAGCCATTTTTGATTCCAGATGCATCAGGGAAGTATTCACAGTATTGCTGGCTTCGGTATTGGCCTGACTGGCTGCAGTGGCCGAGCATAGCATGTTCTCGAACTTACTGACAACATTTGACCATTCTACCTGTTTGGCCTCAAGGTCTTTGGTGAAGTTGCGGACCTTTGTTGTCAGCTCTTCTATCTTGTCAGTCCCTTCCATAGTTAGCGGGACAGTGGATAGATTTTCCAGAGAGTGCGTTAGATCAGAGTGTGTCCTTGTCAAGCTAGATCGAGTCTTTCGCGTTATCTGTGGTATCATCTAACAACAGCAAAAGATTAATCGTTTAGCATCAACTGATTGACTTATTGGCAAAAAGATTATCAAGTCCCACTGGGCGTGCCAAAATATTGTTTGCTATAAATTTGACACCGATCGCCTCGATGTGCAAATGGCTCGATATGGTGTAAAATAAGTGCGGGCGTGCCAATGTTTGTGCGTGCAAACATAACGGTTTAAGAACTGGACATATTGATATCGATGTAAACATAATTAGAATGTCCTGATAAGGACATATTGATATCCATGTACGATGTCCTGATGAAACTGACTTCTAATCAATTGATTATGGCAGAGTAGGCAAACACCACCCCTAGTTCTTTTCCATGCCTGCCTGGCCGCAGGACTTAAATAATTTATGATAACCTTCCTGAAATGCCAAAGTTTCACAGCCAATCGATGGCTTGCTCAATACATCAATGCATTTACAAATCAGCAATTGAGTTGATAATCAATCAGTTTAATTTATACCAGCTTGACTAACATATTGATCATGCCTCAATGAAAATCATTTGACGTAAAACATGCTTTAATAAAATCAAGAGATATGGGCCAAATACTTCTATTAATTGAATTATAAAAGAAACATATGAGTCTTAGCCTACAATGAGTTCCCCGATTTACAAGCATTACAAAGCATGCAAAACGATAAATTAGTCTCCTGTGTCGGCATATGTTTGCCAAATGAGTTGATGACTACAATAAGTTCTGAAGAAATACTCCTTGATTGGCAGGTAAACCCACCAAATGAGCTGATGATATATGATAGTACAGCTTGTTGACAGAAAGTAACACTGACGGCGAGTAACCACCATCAGCGGATCGCCCAACCTTGGCAGATGGCTACCAATCGGGCTCCTGACCAACGGGTGGCCGCTGGAAAGGGCATCAATTGAGCAGATGGCTACTCAACCGATTGCTGTCAAGCAGATGGCTACTTGACAGCGAACTCATCAAGCATATGGCTACTTGACGAGGTTGCCATGTAACTACGTGGGCACTTACATGACGTTGCAGCGTGCTATTTTGCTTGATATCGAATGGTTTCGCTCGAGACAGCTTTGCTGACGGCGGAAGCAGCTTTGCAGCTTACTTTGAGCGGCGGTGCTAGACTTCAGGCGGCCATGTCCTGCTGGTTGCTGAGGATTGACGATTGATGTCAAGGAATTGGCAGTGCTGACTGACGGTAGAAGCAGCGTGCGCTGGACTTCCGGAGAGGCGTTGAGCCGATTTCAGTGTAGACTGATTTGTTGATTGATTGAGTTGTGTGTGTTGAATATGGCAGCCTCCTGATATTTATAGCCTCCTGACGAACAGTTATCCTGATGAAGGTCCACTTCTTCCACTTCCCCCTTTTTTAGGCATAATCTCCACTACTTCTACAACCTCCACTAATGGCGGTTATCTTCTCTCTTGTCCCACGTTCAAATTTCAGCAGCAATTGGCAGTTGAATTTGAATTGAAATCAACCTCCAGTTTTTATTATTCAACCAACTTTGAGATATTTGGGGGAAGTGGTTGTATTAAACTCAACTTAGCTATTTACGTGGCCTTTGTTGTATTTATCTCTTTTAATTAACTATCTTTTGATAATTAATTAATTTTGCTAACTGATTTTGCTACTGGGCCATTATAAGTCGGCTGGACCACATCCGGAAATGCATTTGGGCCATTTATTAATTAATCCCTCTTGGGCCATAAATTAATTAATTAATTTCTATTTGGCCAAAATCGAGTCTTGATTTAATTGAGCTCAATTTATGTTGGGCCTGTGGCCCGTTTCTGATTTCGGTTGGACCCGTTTCTGGGCCGAAGTGGGTCCGACCCGGTTACGTCCGTTCGGCCCTATTGCTTTCGGCCCGTTATTGTTCATCAACCCATCATCGAGCTAATATTCCTCGATCAATCGAGGGTGATTTTTTGGGTACAAACAATTGCCTTATCTTGGACTTGAAAGTTTGATCGAATTATTATAGAAAGCTGTAGAATAAGTTGCACAGTACATATTTGTAGTGGGCTAATGGCAATTTACCTCCCTTGATTATCATAATGTTCAATTTATCTCCATGTGATTTGAAAAAGAGCAATTTTCACCCCTGTGATTTTTTTAAAGGAGCAATTTATCTCCATGAGTTGGAGAGTGTATCTCTCTCGCTCAAATATGAAAGTGGATGTAAAATGCATTGTGTAAAAAAATGAAATTACCCTTTTGAACATCATGCCGTGCATATTTTTAAGCATGCTGTTTATTAATATACGAGTTCCACAAACGTTGCATCGTAATTAATAAAATAGACAAAACAACATTTATAAAAACTCAGGAAATTATAAAGAGAATACCTTTGAACATTAAATGTGAAGAAAATAGAGGTAAAAATTGACGATGTGATGGTTGATGAGCATGGTTCCACTTAGCACATGCCAACACATGCTAGGTCTGATTATGCTGTTACATATATTTGTCATGCATGTTATATAAATTGGATGAAATTTCAAAACTATTGACCAAATTGTGGGCTTGATTAATGGATATTAATGAGATGAGTCATAAAATTATGGATTGACTGAAATTAAATTATTCCATGTGCTCATTGTGTTTGGTAGGAGAGCATGGTGTGGTCAAAGGGGCATTGCTTCTTTGCATTAGAGTTGAGCTATCAACAAAATCAATTCAACTAGTTAATCATATCTATAAAGCATTGAAATGCTATAGACAGCTATCAAATATTAAGTTTTCTTTATCTCTTCAATGATTTCATATTTTCATTGCTTATCAGAAATTAGGACTATTTCCTATAGTATGAGAAAAATCATTTTCACTAAATTTTAAGGTTAAGACATAGCAAATAATTTAACACATGACAATATTTGTTTTCGTAGATTTAATTTATACTAGAAAAGTGCACGTACGTTGTACGTATCTAATTTTAATTTCATGGCTATTTTTCATAAATTAGAGTAAAGTTAGCCCTCTTTATGTCATAAAATATCATATATATATATATATAATTTATTTTTATTAGTTATTATTGTTTTACCAAAAAAAAATTATGACTTTATATAGTTGTAATAAAATATAAAATGATGACTGCTTTAGTCATGACATCTTAAAAAAATTATTCTCAAATAAGATCATACGAACATTATTTAATTCATTCCATAATAGTAGTTTTCAGGTTAAGTTTATACGTTATTCATCGATGACACATGTTTCATCATTTTCTTCACAAATTTCACCAGTACTTTTATCGATTTTATGAGCATTTTTTCTTACTGGTTTCACCAACTTCACCAATGTTCACAAATTTCACCTGAAGTTTCATCGATTTATACGTTTTCACTGTTTAATTTTTTTTTACCAGTTAATACATTTATTTAAGCGATTTTTCCGCTTTTTTTTTATTGATTATAATCTTTTTCATTGTTTTCCCGTTTTCGTTGATTTTTTTTCTCTAATTTAAACAATTTTTCACCGAGTTCACCTTGTTTTTGTCGGTTAAAGTTTAACCCATTTTCACCTATTTCACCGACTTCACATGTTACCTGAATTTTTCATTGATTAAACATGTGTTCATTGACTTTAAACTTTTTTGACTGATTTTAACCTTTTCCATTTTCATCCATTTCTTTATAAATTTCACCCAAATTTTCATCGATTCATATGTTCCCACTTTTTTTTTTTAACCGGCTTATATTTTTTTTTAGCGATTCACCCATTTTTTTTTATCTGTTATAATATTTTCATTGTTTTCCCCTTTTTTGTCAATTTCTTTTCTTTTCTTTTTCCGGTTTAAACCATTTTCTACCGATTTCACCTCATTTTTGTTGGTTAAAATATTTTTTAACTAATTTCACTCGTTTTTACCATTTCACTGATTTCAAATGTTATTCACCTGAATTTTTCATTGATAAAATATGTTTTTACCGACGTTACGTTTTCTTGATCGATTTTACCCTTTTTTTACCGGCTTTACCCGTTTTGATTGGTTTTCGCCGATTTCATCATTTTTCTTATAAATTCCACTCGAATTAATTTTCATCGATTTCACATATTTTCACCAAATTTACCTATTTTTAACCGACTTTATCCGTTTTCATCCATTTCACAAATTTCATCCTATTTTTTTAATCGATTTCAAATATATTTACAATTTCACATGCACTTTTTTTTATCGATTTCACCCGTTTTTAACCAACTTCATGTTCACCAATTCACTCAGACTTTCATTGATTTCACATGTTTTCATATATTTTTTTTTTATTGATTTTAACAATTTTCATTGATTTCACCAGTTTTTCAATTAATTTCACTCTTTTTCATGAAAGAAATTCCATGAAAGTATGAAGTTATGCATATCTTGATTTTCATTATATTTTGCTTCTCTATCCAAATAAACATTAAATATTTGGCTAAGTCATAAGCATTTTTAGTTCATTTATAGGTACAATGCGATTCTATTTTAACTTTTCATTTTTTTTCCTTCTTCTGTACAACATAATGATATTTAAGATAATTTGATTTTAATATTTTGCTTTTAGAGGATTGTATATGACTTATATTGTACTAAATCTTTGAATGATACAAATAACATATTTTTACTTGAAACATATTGTTGCTAGATTAAAATGATTTTACATATATATTTTAGAAGTTATTTAAAATAACAGTATTTTTTTCTTATGATTTTTTTTATGTGATATATGAGAAGAAGATTGAAATTATAAAAGTTATGTAAAATATAATTTCTAAATTTTAGGACTTGATGTAGTAGATAAATATAATTAGATTCCATGTCTAATTATACATTTACCATAATTAATATAAAAATATTACATGTTTAATTATTCTTCTTCAACTATTTTTACATATTTACCATTAAATTAAATATTACTTTACAACTCAAATAAGGGTATATTAATCTTCACAAAAAAGGAAAAAACTTAAATTATTCATACTTTTATAATAAGTATAGATACATGCGTGAAACCAAAACTTCAAATTTTAGATGTACGCGTTATATATGATTGCTTAGCGAATATTTAAGATGTGTGTTGACGATTATGATGATGATCGTAATAATAATAAGAATAAGAATACAAAATTATTATTATTATTATTATTATTATTATTATTATTATTTTGCATTTAGACAACTCACACAACAAGAAATATGAGTGTCGACAACCACACACAAATGCAGTGACAAAAAACTTGAAGTCTTTTTCAAAACTCAACCATCACGATTTCACAACTGTTTTCCATGGGTGATTTGTGAAGAGGTGGCAAATGTATCCACCACGACTTTTAGTCACCGTAAAACTATGCACCATGTATATGAGCCTTGGTGGATGTTTCCACCACTAATTCAACAAGGATTTATATTTTGCACAAACGCGCGACTAATTATAGTCATGACAAATACATAGTTGTCGATACTTTAGTTTATTGTTTTAACACTTATTTCAGTACCAAATCCACTTTTAATTAAACACTTGAATGCCCAATGAGTTTAAATATATAAATGATGTTGCTACTCTTGTAACTCTTGAACAATCTTGATAAGAGTTCTTTAGTGGTTTCTAAAAAAAAAAAACAAAAAAACAAAAAAACAAAAAACTTTTATTCATAACCAACTTATTTAATAAATTCAATTCTTCAATACAGTCCATGGCCACCCCCAACCCCCACCCAAAAACGACAAAGAGAAAAAGAATAAGGTATTGTTTTTCCTTCCACCCCCAAAAGAAAAAAGGAATAATGTTTTGCCTTCGTTTCTGCATTATTATATATTGAGAGTATATGTGGAAATTCTGTTTCCGCAGAATAAAGTCAATAATTAAGTTTTCTGCTAAAAAAGGTATAGAGAAATATTTAATGAGATTCAAGTGTATGGGTACACGCCCATTTTTTGTTGTTGTTGTGTTTGCGTACACGCCTTTTCAAGTCTAACATAGTAATATATCGGCCAATGAGACCACATCTAAGTGGCGAAAGCTGAGGCTTTAAGATTAAAAAAGGCAAAAGGTTTTGGTTCGATTCTCTCTAATGTGATTATTTATGTAGTTTAATACTAGTCTTGATAGTTTATTTACCTTATTAAATAGATTAATAATACAATTACTGATGTAATGATATAATATTGTTTTTAAAAATAAAATGAAAATTAACATGTCTAGAATCTGCCTTAATTGAAATTAAAAGGTATATATAAATTCTTTGGTACATTTAGTTAGTTAATTAATAATTCCATTAAATTTGAAATATCCACATTTGTTTAGTTTATCAAATTGCGAATAAATTTGTTCGTATTACTTCTTTGCATAAACTTTTGGCGAAGTAGTGAAAATTCATAAAATGGGTTTGTTTAGTTTATATCACTTCTTTCATATATGTAGATTATGTATTATTAAAAATATTCTAGCTAGCTGACAATTCTCAAATTAGTTTGACGGCTAAAGTGATGCAGTACTAATTAATTGGGGAAAAGGTACTAAATGGCTTCATAACTGTAGGGCTTTAATAAATTATCCCAATTTGGACCAGTAAGTTTACCTCACACTATATAAATATTTATAAATATGAAGTAAATTCAGTTTCAATTGGGCTCATTTGGAAAAAATGACCCGAATAGTATCATGTGCGAACCATGTGCTCGTTAATTTGGGAATTTTGTTGAATTTAAAAGCAATATTGCATATTTACCCTCCAAAACTAGTAATTAAGCATTTCAATGGAATTTTAAAATTAATATTACCTCCAAAATTAGAATTGATCGTTTTGACTGAATTTTAAAATTGATTATTGCATGTTTACCCCTAAATTGGGAATTTAACAACTTCACTAAATTTTAAAACTGATAACTGAATAATTATAGAACAAAAACATAGGTATATTGTGTAATTGTTCATAAAGTATCATTGGGTATAAATAATTGAACTAACGTAAATTGTCCATAAAGTTGTAACTTTAAAAAATTAATTATTTTACAAAATTTAAAGGTACCCATTTAAATACACATTTTAGTTTTAAAAAAATTATGTATGTTGACTTGAACAGTTGCACCAATAATTTTTTTTCAATTTATGAAATATAGAAATATCCATTTATTTTTTTAAAAAAAATGTAGTTTTAGTTTTAGATTTAAATAGTTATCTACGTAAGATTTTTAAGTAATTAAACTGATGAGTTTCTTAAAAAAGCGATACCTTTTTATTTATGTTGGTTGGTTAGGGAAGTTAATTAAGAGAAACAAAAGCAGTTGATAGAATTGAACTCCCATTCATATTAAATAATAAGTTAATTAAAAGTAAATAACTTGTTATATATAGTTTATATATTTATTCTCATTCAGTACTGTCCACTTTTTTGTTATTATTTGCCAACAAGTTCTTCTTAAGTGAAAAGAGCCAATACAACTTTAAGTTGTTTTGGCCTTAATTAAGGGAAAAGTGACAAAACGAAAAGTGCTAGCTAGTAATTGTTTTCATGCAACTCATGAGACATGACCAAAATTGTTTCTTATGTTCACATACTAAAATTAAGAAGTCTTGCGTATTTCCGTTATGAATCAATCATTTTTGCTGCATGTTAGATAATTCGTCAATTTTATATATACACCTTTTTCTAAAATATTTTGCATAGAAATCGAAAAGAAAAGAACGAGAATAATCGAAGAAGAGGAGTAGAAAGAAAGAAAAATAGCCATGATATATGAGATCCGACCAAGAAATGGTAAACCCAATTTAGAAATTATATATTTTTAGGGAAAAAGAATAAAAACCAAATTTAGAAAAAAGTTAAATGGGGTTAGAGTCTTAGACCCGCCAAATTTCTGGTAACTAAAATGGCCTACAAAATCTAGCTTTTCACTTTTCATTATACTACTAGAAAAAGAAGAAATTTCAACATAAATTTCGACGGATTTTCCAAAAAATATACACTATATATTAATTGAGTGAAAAAGTGTATAAAGTAAAGGTAACCCCACAACACATCCATCCCTCTGCCTTATTGACATCAATTAATTAGCATGTCTCAATTTTGCTTCAAGGTCAAGGTTTACAATAATTAAAGCCTTTGCTATATATATACTTGTGGACCTAACTATTTTTTTTCCTAACGAATGGGAAAAAGGCTAAATATATAATTAAGCTATAATGAATGGTGCAAAATGTAAATTATACTACTGAAATAATGATAACTTCAGTTTTAACATCACTATCTAATGCATACATGTCATTGTTCTCAAATAAACCAGCACATGGCATGCATGAAATTGGTTTTTCGGTAGGAAGTAGTTATTAACATTTGTCCCCTTGTAATTTTCACGTAACCAATCATTTAATTTATATTTTTATTAGTTTTTTGTAATTCTGAATACAAATTCATTCATTCAATTTAGATGCAAAAAATTCAATAGGGTATACTATATAATTAAGTTTTTGGTTTAGTAATCTATTTCAAGTATATTATATATGCATTATGAGATAATTAATTCAGAACTAGCTATTTTACATCTATATATGGGCACAAATAAACATTACCTTATTTTTAAACAAAAATTATCCTGACACGACAAAGCTCAAAATCGATGCACTAATGATGAAAAGGGTTAGTTAGTTGCTAAACAGTTAAAAAGTAAATTGGGACAGCATAATTTTAAATGATCCATAATTTATGGATGCATGCCATCATAATTTGTAATGTTTGTACTAGTGCGTAAAAACTAAAAAGTATTATAATATATATTGTGCATATCATATATATAAGCCTTTTTGTTACATACTTCGAAATTACTGGTCGCGTGAATTCTTAGCTATGATGGCAACCACTTGGTTGTTGCATGGTAACAAAATAGTCCCCCCCTCCAACCCCACGCACACATAAACACACACGAAAAAAGAAAAAGGTGCCAAGAAAAGAAAGAAATTAAATGTCAAAGAATAAAAATTTGTCCGTCTCAAAAAAAAAAAAAAAAAATTGCAAATAAAGTTATATCTTATTATTGATAATGTCTCCATATCACGTATTTTATGGTAAAATTATTTTTTTCAGTACCATATAATACAATAAGGTGATTTGCAATTATAGTAATAAAATATATTTGAATATTTACATGATCATTTCATGTCATTTTATATTATTTAGACAAAAATTGGCCATGTATATATGTCGCGAGTGGCCGATAACTTAGCACTTTTTGGGGAAAAAGTCACGCTAATTTGACATTTTCTGGTCTCAAATGTTGTTTATTTTTTATATTAATTTATATTTCTTGTCCAAACAAAGCTCCAGGCAAATTGTGCAATTCAGTATATCACCATGGGAAACGTGAATTTTCACTCCAAAATGTCGATTATCGAGTTAATTAATGACCATGTGTGACTCATGTAGCCAATTTCGTCCAAATAATTTATGGTCGTATGATTGTGCGTTAAATTATGGTACGAAATGTGTAATTCATATGCATATGTACCTTAGCTGCAAATCACCCTAGCCAACTGTTATATGGTAAAGAGAAAATTCTATATTATATTGCACTAAATAAAATATTACTATAAATTATTTTGAAGGGTCACATTCAATAGCTAGGCTCGAGAGGGTGAAATGGTATCCGACCTATAATTAATTATGGATAAGTACATTATTTTATAAGCGTGATATAGGATACGAGTATGACCCGCATTACTCAGCGGCCTTGGACCAACTAGCTAGCCAGCGAACGCATACATCGTTCGAAATGGAGTCGCTTATATAGCTTTCTGAAAAGACTTCACCATCACGAACCTCACACTCGCTCCAGCGAGATCGCACATCTACGAGGAGTTTCACATCTGAAATCTCACATCCGAGAGCCTTTTACTTATACGAAAAATAGAATTACTGCATGGGAACATAATCTCCATATGTTGAAACTTGTCAAATAATCCTAGCATTAATGACAAGTATTAGTGAAAAGGATAAAATTGGTAAAAGAACATTAATTTTAAATTGAAATCCTAAAGCGACAAATAAAAGTAAATAAGAAACTTTTGCCAAAGCGACAAATAAAAAAAATGGAGGGAATAATACACAATTACGTACACCAAATTACTTTCTTGGATTTTTATCTTATTATCTGACAATAATTTGTTGACTTAAGCATAGAAAGAAGTTGGCTCCGTTGACACCCCCACCGGCGGTTGATCTTTGTTTTGCAAGACTTGGAAGCATGGTGTAGCAAATTCTTAAAGCAAATCATATAAGATTCAGAAAATCAGAATCACACCGCATCAAAGTGTATTTTGGTGTTTAAAATTCAAAAAATAAATCATTTCACGTTTTTCCACCATTTTAAAAGAAGATGATGTGTTGTGGCACTGAATAAACAGAAGACGATGTTTAATTTGTGGCACTGAATTGTTTGCATAGGTGTTTTGTTATTTGAAATATTTTGAGGGGGTGAAATGTTACTTGGTCCATAGTTGTATGAGGTAAAGGGTAAAAAAACTATGATCAAGAACTGGTCAACTGAATAAAAAATAAAAATAAATAAAAAAAACCAAAAAATAAAAAATAAATAAAAAAACAAAATGGTATCACATATATGTAGGGCTGTCAATGGGGTGGATTTCAATCCGGATCCGATCCGAATTCGGTCCGATTTATTTGGATAGATTAGTGATTCGATGGACCTGATCCGATTAAGAACATCCGCAATCCGAATTATATGGAGCGAATATGGATCTACACTAATCCGGTCCGTTACGTATCCGTATCCGATATATATTACTATATGTTGTTTATATATTATGTATTTAAACCAAAATAAAAATAAAACTATTTATGTTCACTAAAATCTTTTACTATATTAAAAATAATCTTAAAAATAATTGAGCCAAAATCATATTAATTTATGTTATTTAATAAGAAAAATCAAAACCATAACTATTTTTCTATGTAGTAGCCGCCATCTCCCCTCTACTTTTTGGTCCAATTTTTTTCTCTCTTCCATTATTGGGTTTTATTCATTTTTTCTCAATTTCTATCTTTTTTCATTCATATTTTTGTTTATTCCTTTATTCTAATTTTTATCGTTTATATTTGTCTATCATATTCCATCTTTTACAATTTTCAGACAATAGTTTTGATGAAATAAATAAAATATTACATTTTTTATTCATGGTGGTGGAATCTACAAGTGATTTGAAGGAAAATGAAAAAAAAATTTATTGCTAAAAATGCTAAATGGATCCGAATAATTTATCCGAATCCGGGGTATCCACCGGATTCGGATCATGTTGCTACTTTTCAAGATCCGCGTGAATCCCTATCCTGATCCGAATAGAAATAGAAGAAATGGAAACCGGACTCGGATCCGGATCTGCCCTGATCCGGGCCGAGTCCAGCCCATTGACAGCCCTACATATATGTGGTACATATATTGGGGGTCCATATACATGTATTTGATTCCCGAAATGATGCTGCCGGGTAATCAATTATTTCAATAATTAATTTCCATAATATTTGGATTCAAAACTAAGCATAACTAAATCATGGAAACGCATGTAACCAATTAAGAACCCCTGTATTTCCGTCACCAATTTGTACAAGATATGACAATTGATATACGAGTATATATGTACATACATTCATATTATAAAGATGTACATTTCTATTAGAGAGTGCACGACTTGCAAATTAAGTTATGTTTTTAAGATAAGCAATTAATAACTTATAATTTTATTTTTTTGAGAGAATAACTTATAATTAGAGACACCGAAATATTAAGACTTAAGAGCCCAAAATCTAGAAGTTTAAATTTGTAAATATAATAGTATATTTATCGTTCAATTCATTGCGTCTAACATATTTATTCCATTTACTGCAGATGATGATTCTTTTTCTTTTACCAAAGCGAACATGTTAACCTACTTTTTGATATACCGATATTGATCATCTAAAAGATTAAATCTTGAGACATCTACATTTTATGACAAACAAAACTTAACTATTTTAAACTTTGGTCATTCGAAATTTAAAATTGTGGACTAAACCAACTTTAATTAGAAAGTTTAATTAACACTTTATATACCTATATTATATATATATTGAGAGAAGCTATATTATATATTTGATCACCACATATTAAGGGATAGCATTACTTTATTTTTTTTCACGATAATTTTTTTAATGAAAGTATCTAGAAAAAAAATAGAACGGTGAATTAAATCAAATATTGCACTAGAAATCACAATCAATAAACAACAAAAAACCGACTTTTGGTCGCATGCATCATTGAAAATGGGTCATTTGGCAGATTGTACCCTTGATATTAAATTTTGGCAGAGTGCACCCTCGAAATACATAAGTTTTAGAAGAGTGCACCCTTTAATTTTTTCCGGCCAAAGAGATCGCCAGAAAATCGAAAATCCCGATTTTAACAGGGGCATAATTGTCCTCTGAACTCATTTTCCTTCAAAAAAATTGATAGTTACCGTTTTTAAGAAAAACTTTTAGTGATAAGTATATATGGTATTATTTTAAGTTGTTTCTATCGACAATTAGACATACATTTTTAGTAACAATCTAGTGACAATAAATATCGTTCTAATGATTTAGTCACATTATTTTGGTTGTCCCTTTATATTTATCAATCAATAAATGTGAACAGTAACAACTCATTTACCTAGTATATATGCTTGTAAAAACCATTTTATTGACAAATCTTAATAGTCTTCTTGGAAGATTGTAGGACTCTGCTTGCAAAGCCCTCAAATATATCTATACATCATATCAGAAGATCGGCAAACTCGGTGGCAGACGCTTTGGCCAAACTTGGCCACATTTTGGGCGAAGGTTTGCAGTTGATGGAAGAACCACCTGACTCTATACGGGAGCTAATTGATACTGATAGACATTGATAAATCTTAATAGTCTTCACTTCCTATATATATTTATTGACAATTTTTACATTGTCTATTTTGTTAGTATGATATTAAGAACTTATAGTTTTGTATTTAAGTCTTAGTATTTAATAATTTGGTGTCCAAATAATTCATACCAGCCTAGCCGTAATACAACCAATAAATAATTTAGCACACCTACACACGATCGATCCCTAAATTGTGGGCATTGTGTCGTGCTCCAATCCAAAATTCAGTTAGAGCTTGGCTGTTTTCTATACCTCAAACCTGAAAACAATATCTTAAACCACACATTTCAAACACTACAAAATGTCAATGATCAAATTTCCATATCCAGCGTTTCTAATATTTTTTGACTTATCAAGTAGTTTTTATACTTTTATTTTCCCTTAAACTATCATATAATTTTTCTATGAAATAGTGCATGTGTTGATTTATCTGTTTTAGCTCGATTTTCCCCAAAAAAAATTGGATGAGTTTTGAATGTTGGAGTTTGCGTTAAAAAAGTGGGAAGTAGATGCGAAATCAATTAATTATATGACAAAGTAAATAGGTGATAGACGACAACTGAATTACTACTAATCGAAGGGGCCCGATAGTTTGGTTGATGGGTTTGGATTGAGTTTTTTTTGATAAATAAACTTTATTAAAAACTAAATAGAGTTGGAACAAACAAAATTATAAAAGGATAACCTCCATCACGAATAATAGAAATAGGAAGATCATTAGGTTAAAGCCTAACAAAACTATTTTGGCAAAAGTTCAAGAAACAAAACTATGGCAACATTAGCATTTCTAGGGATATGTTTAAACCTTCACTTGGGCCAAAATACGAAATACCTTCAAATTCCTCCATCTGTCCATTAAAAATGGTTTAACTTACATATTGATTTTGGCTTAATATCGATTGGGTGAGACTGAACCAAATCGAATTGTATATATACCCTACCATTCATGTAAAACTTTATTTCTCTCATCTTACATATTAAAAATTATTTTTCTTGATATGTTTCGACCGGTGAATTACTTCTAGAAATTTTCAAAAATTATAAATCCAATTTTCTTTTGAAGAAACTACTAGTTTTTTTAAATTGTTCTTCGGTGGAGTAATCTCATTCCGTGTAATCAGCAATTCCCCGTGATTTTTGTTTCCCCCTTGTTTTAGTTAAGACATTAGAATGTTACGGTACGGCGTTACGGGACGGGTCCCACCCGATTTCCGTAAACGGAAGACTCGACTTTGACGTAATTTTTTTCTCTATTTCTTTTTCCAACTATTCAAGGTCTGCATGCCAATTGGTTCATGGCATCATAACATGGAAAAATTCCAGAACCAGTCGGAATAAGATTGTTTAGTTATAAACAGTAAAATGCCGAAAATAAAAAACTCATTTAATTCTCGTATGTAATAAAACTCATTGAATTCGTTATTTCTTTTCCTCTTTTATATACGCAGTCATTATCAATAAATATTTTGGCTCCGTTTGTCTTACTTTTCTTAAAGTGGTTTACATAAATATATTGAAGTTTTAATAATTATTTTTATTTTGTTTTTCGTAATATTATGTATTTGAGTTTTTTAAGATGAAATAAAGAGTTAATACCAATTTACCTTCTGTAAAACACATAATGTTCAATTTACTCCTTGTGATTTGAAAAAGAGCAATTTACATCCCTATGAAAATTTTAAAGAATCAATTGACCTCCTTTAGCCGGATAGTGTAACTCACTTGCCGAAATTGAGAGAGTAGGCATGAAAAAGTGTTTTGTAAGTTGTAACATAGGGGAGTAAATTACCACATTTATCATATCACAGAGATGTAAATTGCCACATTTATGAAGATTGGGGGGGGGGGGGGGGGGGTTTAAACTGTCACACTATCATAACACAGAGGGTAAAGTGCCATATATAAAAATATCAGGGAGGCTGTGTGAAACTTTTATAAGATTATAGGGGTAAATTGCTCTTTTGCAAATCACGGGAAGGTAAATTAAAAATTATGAATATTACAGGGGGATAAATTATCATTAACTCATGAAATAAATAACAGTTATATGTTTTAAAAAATGAGTAGGTTTTTTTAGAGACCATGGAAAGAAAATGAACACTGTAAGAGATATGTTATGTGATTTGTGTCGAATCAGAGTATTTGTTATGAAAGATAAGTGTAAGAGATAACTTACTTTATGTCAATGAGAGTAGAATTGTTTGGTTTAGTTTTCGAGATGACAAACTTTTTCAAAGATGTGACTATTGTTTTGAAGTTGGGATATAGTAATAATTAGTTTACATCTAACAAGAAGGTTGTTTGTTTGATTAATAGCATCAAAATGTTCTCTGAAAACAAACAAATAGGTCCTTCGGATTTTGTTATGTTTGTAGTTGTGGTGTTTGTAGTTGTGGTAGCTTTTATAGCTTGATTTTTAATTAATGTTGCTTAAAATTCTATGTTTATATGACATAGTTAAACCTGCAAACAAAAAATGTATGAGCAAGTATAATTGGATTCCAAGGAACTTCAAATCAAACATAAATTTTAAGGACAATTACATCCATCTCCATTGAGGTTAGTTGAAATTACAAAAACCTTACCTGATGTTCACATCCTGTACTTTAAGTTTAGGTTTACAAAGAGTCTATTTGAATGGGTTTTGGCTCGGTTTCGTGGGTCTCGGTTTAAAAAAATGGTTTGGGTGGTTTTAATGAAACATTTGAGACCTCATTTGGATGGGTTTTGGCTGTTGGGTTTTGTAGTTTGAATAAGTTGAAACCCCACTTAGATTGGGTTTGGATGTTGGGGTTTAGGGAAAAAAGTAGGTTGTAGGTGTCAAATCAATGTCTTTTTTAGTGATATTTGGAGGAAAAAGTAGGTGGTAGGTGTCAAATCAATGTTTTATAGGTTTTAAAAGTTTGAGTGTGAGTTTCTGAATAGGTTTTTTGATGGTTTTATGAGTTTGGCGAAAACTCATTTGAAAGGGTTTTGGCTCGGTCTCGCGAAACCCGCGAGACCGGACCAAAACCCATCCCCATAGAGCCTTAAAACCTCAAAAGAAGTTCATGTTATTTTACCGTGTTTGTAATTGTAGTATTAAAACTTTAAAAGAAGTTCTTGTAATTCCACTTAACATAAGGAGATGTGAACATAAATTACATAATTATCTCTAATTTTAAGTATGTATACTAAATTACATAATTATCACTAATAACTATGAATCAATACTCTAAAGAAGAAAAAGCAGATGAAGTTTTGGCACGTGAGAAACCGACGCTGGCACGTGAGAATGGAAGACACTGTGGATAACCACAGCGGTTAGCAACAGTTAAATGGCATTATTGGGAAGAAGAGAATTGGCAGTTAGTTAACGGACGTTAATTTTGACGTTTATTTGGTGTCAGAGTCTATAAAAAGAGCAGAGACCGTTACATCGAGGTAGTCCTTCATTCCTTTTCCCTCTCTTCAATTGCATTTCTCTCTCTCTCTCAAATTTTGTTACAATTGTATATATAAATAGAGATAGAGAGGAAGCAGAAAAGGTAGCGGAAACGGCGTCGTAATGGCAATGGGGAAGAAATTGGTCTTGTCTCTGTTCTCTTTCCTGCTGTTCGTGCTTTTTATTGGAGCTGTAGCCAGAGTTCACAAAGAAGAAACCCCGAATTTGAGGTACTTTTTAACTACTTGTGTAGCATTATGGCATTTCGTTTTGTAAATTTCGAAATACATCTCCAATTCTTCGACATTTTTACATTTTTAGTCCGCTTTTTTTTTCTTTTTCTTTTTGCGTGACTATAAATATTAATCTCTTTGCATAATTTTGGAAATGCTGGAAAAAGTAATTGTTTTGTTTTGTTTTAATACAGTGCTGTGGAAAAAGTGGAGTTGCAGAGCTCTCCAAACTCAACAATGGCGGCAAAGTGAGTAACTCGAGACTCCAACTCGGTATCTCATTTTACGACTGAGTCAACTCGGTAGCATTTACATTTCCTTAATGATACGATCTCAGCCGTCAAATTTCCCTCTTTCGTACATATTGAACCTCTGCCGTTAAATTAATCCCAAGCGTTGAGATCCCTTATTCCTCAAACCAGATCTCAACCGTTTATTTCGTTAATATGCATCCTCCTCGGATTCTTTTGTTTCACAAAATCCGCCTTAATTTCCACCTTTCCCAAATCTACCCTCATAAATGCACGCTGACCACGGCTTAGAATCAAAACATCACATGGGGCTATTTTAGTAAATCCACCATTAATTCAGTTATTAGTTGACCCCACACTCACACACAGAAGAAATCACTTTTTGACGGTGTATAGTGCGTGTGTTTTTGCCACCACCTTGAGCAGTGTACAGTGTGGGTGTGTTTTGTACTTCATATCCACTTTTTCCTCCGTGAAAAAATACTAAGAAATAATTTGCCCATTTTGTCGGTGGCATGTGAAATTACTATACCACCCTTCAGTTAAAAGCTTTTTTGGTTTGGCCTCCAATGATACATTTCAAAATTCTTGAAAATAAATTTCTTGAAAAAAGGTGAATGTGAATTGCAACATACAAGTATAATAATACATATAATTAGTAATTTATTTTTCTGATAATGTAAATAATGGTAATTTAATAAATGATGATGGGTGATGGTGTATTTTGTTCAGGTTAGATGGAATTGATGAGGAGGCTTTGAATGAACATGCAGTTGATGACCCTGAAGAGGTTGCGAGAATGGTTGAAATGTGGGTCATCTTAATTTTCTAGTAGAGTATTTTTCTCCCTCTAATTTAAGAAATTCTTGAAAATTGCATAGTTGTGCATTTATTGGTGCTGCATCATCTCTAATAGTTTAAGTGCATTAAATGACACATGAGGTTTAGTTGCAGTTGCTATTACTGTGGTCCTTAAATTGAATACCAATATACATAAGGTGTTTTTTTTCCTGTTCTTTTCTGAAACAGAATTACCCTACCCAAATGGAATATGTGCTCATAAAGATCTTATTTTATTTTTTATATGGGGGGTTGAGAGTTGTTTGTTAGTATTTTTTGTGATACTGTGATCAATTTGACAATGTAGGTTTGTTTTACTATAGATATGGATCAAAATTTTCATCGTTTCCGATGAAAACATCGAAAAGTTTTTATTTGATTAAATGGAAACGAAAATAAGGTGTGATTCCTGAAATCTTTGTTTGCCTTTAGATTTTTTTTCCTTTCTTAATTTGGTAATTTCTTCACGATTTTTCCTAGTATTTTCGAAAAGTTTCTAATATTTAACTGGTCGAAACATACTTTAAAAACAAAGTTTCGATTTATGACTATAGTGATGACTAAATTTTGCTTTAAAATTGTTGCTCAAAACTAATCTTTCTCTGTTCTCCATCACATTAATCTATGTGGTCACATTCTTTGAAGTTATCATTTGATTCTAGTCATGTCTACATGTGTGTTTGTCTGAGAACTACAAGTCATGCATGAGCATAATAAAATACTATCATCATGTATCAATATGTCGAATGATGCATGAGCTATCCTATCTTTTTTCTCGTGATAGCATCACCCATGTGTGCCTAAAAAAGACAAGATGCCTTCAAATCATATAATAAACCAAACAAAATATTTTTGTAGTTAAGAATGACCCAAATTGCTCTAACCGACGATGCAAAAATTGTTTTAAGGAATGAAAAGGACTGATCTTGAATGACAAAAATATGATTTGTAAATAGCTCTACCGACAGAATAGTACAGTTACTAGATTTAATCTCACGTTTTTAACTTTACTAATATGAGATATTGAGATTATGAGTAGGTGATTTATGAGAATTTTTCTGATAAAATATACAGGGCAACTCGAAATAGTACTGAAAGGAGAAAACTCGGATTTTTCTCTTGTGGTACCGGTAACCCAATAGATGATTGCTGGCGTTGTGATGCCAACTGGCAAAAGAATCGAAAACGGCTAGCTGACTGTGGCATCGGATTCGGTCGCAATGCCATTGGTGGTCGTGATGGCCGTTTCTACGTTGTCACTGATTCAGGCGATGACGACCCTGTTAACCCCAGACCCGGCACTCTACGCCATGCTGTTATCCAAGACGAGCCTCTATGGATTGTATTCAAACGAGACATGGTGATAACTTTAAAGCAAGAACTCATTATGAATAGCTTTAAGACCATCGATGGACGTGGAGTTAATGTGCACATTGCTAATGGAGCGTGTCTTACGATCCAATTTGTTACTAACGTTATCATCCATGGTTTGAACATTCATGATTGTAAACCGACTGGTAATGCAATGGTGAGAAGCTCGCCTTCACATTATGGATGGAGGACTATGGCTGATGGCGACGCGATCTCGATCTTTGGGTCGAGCCATGTTTGGGTTGATCATAATTCGCTGTCGAATTGTGCGGATGGGCTTGTGGATGCTGTTATGGGTTCGACTGCCATTACGATTTCCAACAATTATTTCACTCACCATAATGAGGTAGAGTGTCTATCTTGAAATTTCGTTATCTTTAAGATATGTTTGGTTCTTGGATTTTAGTGAGTGAAACGCTAAACCATTGAGCTTCACTTTTCTTTCATTTTCATTTCCTTATCATTTTACTCATTGAAATCCAAGAACCAACCAAAGCGTTAATTTTTTAACAAAACAATACATTGTGGTTATATAGAACTGATTTATGTGTATGCATTCACTGGAACAAAAACAGGTTATGTTACTGGGTCATAGTGATTCATATGTGAGAGATAAGCAAATGCAAGTGACTATTGCCTACAATCATTTTGGAGAAGGTCTAATCCAGAGAATGCCAAGGTGCAGACATGGGTACTTTCATGTCGTAAATAACGACTACACTCATTGGGAAATGTACGCCATTGGTGGAAGTGCAAATCCAACCATCAATAGTCAAGGAAACCGATACCTTGCACCTGTAAATCCTTTTGCAAAAGAGGTATACTACTATACTTCATTATCAAATTTCTAGTACGAGCACAAAATATTATAACTCGTTTCATATTGAATCAAATGTTCTTATCAGGTGACGAAAAGGGTAGAAACAGCTGAGAGCCAATGGAAAGGTTGGAACTGGAGATCAGAGGGTGATCTTATGCTCAATGGGGCTTATTTTACTCCATCTGGAGCCGGAGCATCTGCCAGCTATGCACGAGCTTCGAGCTTAGGAGCTAAATCTTCGTCAATGGTCGGAACTATTACCTCTGGTGCCGGTGTCCTTGGCTGCCGCAGGGGCCGCCAGTGCTAATACATACAAAAAAATGAAAAGGGTCATTTTTTTCTTACTATATTCCGATTATATATCCATATTATAGCGATTGATTGTTCTTCCGTTATCCATTAAAACCGACAAGTGTACATTTTTTACACTATGTCTTTGTGCATCTTTTTCTTCCCAGTTTCAAATTGTTGTGCAACCTCGACCTGTTTCAGTTGAAAGAAAACAACGCTGCTCTTGAAATAGGTGCGGAAGTGTTGTTCAATACAATATTCTTCTTTTTCTTCTCAGTCCCAAGATTTCCCATTCTCTTCTTCCATTTCCTAACTAGAAATTTCTGTCAGTCCGCAAAATTGTGTTGGCTTTTGGTTGTTATAGGAAGGAACCAAATGATATTGTAATTTTTTTTTTCCCTTGAGTCATAGAAGCTATAGTGTGTATGTCAAAACTTTGAGTTATGGAAAAAAAGAGAACTTTTTGTTATAGATGGTGCTTTTTCTTTTAGATGTTTGCTTTGTCTTTTGTCAATGAAAGCAATTAATCTTGCTCTTCTGTTTTGTCTGAATGATGCATTGTGTTCATATCATAATTATGCATAGCAAGTACAACTGGGATTTGAATCCCATATTCTAATTCAGACTTAGTTTGGTTTGTAAGCAACCAATCTCAAGTGAATGTTGTCTACACATGTTTTGTTATTGGTCTTGTTGATTAACAATGCATGATTATTTTTTATGCAAAAGTATTACACTTGATTAGATGGAAAAAATTTGGATTAGAATTTCCATGTTGTGATAATTACTGCATGTTAGCCCTAAGTTAAATATTAGACTTCATCATTAACCTTAATCATGACTATTTATTATTTTGTCCTATTATAAATTTGCAGTTACCAACTAAAGTTATTGGTCTCAATTTAATTACCAAGAAAGAAAGGTCTAAACTATTATTATGAAGTTAATGATTAAAAGGCTCAGGGCTTGTTTGTTTGGCGTTTGGGAAAGTAGTTTGGGAGAGTAGTGGAGGTTTGTGAAATAATCTCGATTTGCGTAATATTGTTTGTTTGGGTTTTGAGAGAGTGATTTGAGAAATAAAGTAGGTGTAGGTTTTTTTGGAAAAGTTGGGTTATAGGTGTAAGATGTGTAGACTTTATGTCAAATCATGTTTGTTATGTGAGATAAATTGTGTAAGAGATAGGTTACTTTATGTCAAATCAAAGTAGAGTTTGTATAGGTTTTGTTTAGAGATAAGAAAATTGTTGTTTGTTTGGCTTTTGAGAGAGTAGTTTGAGAAAATTAATAGATGAAAAATTTATTTCGAAAAATAGAAAACTTGTTTGTTTGGCATTTCCCAAACACGAAAAAATTCTGGGAAACGCCAAACAAACAGACCCTCAGATTTCACATAGGATGCTGTAATATTCTTCCATTTTTATTGCTACTCAATTAATAAGGAAATTAGTAGTAGAAGTATTAAATTATGAATACTAATTGACAGTTTCACGCCACCCTAAAAAAGATTGAGGGGCTCTACAATTAAATATGAAATGAAAGTACCACTAAAGTCAACAAAATAAATTCTCCGTACTTGAAATAGGTACCCTCCTCTACCTTTGTAGATCACATGCCTCCTTTGATTATTGGAAAATATTTCTCAAACCAACTCTAAACTAAAATAAAACCAAAAATTTTAATTCAGCAACACATTTAAATTACTTTATACTGAGAAAATCAACCTAAAAGGTCTATTTGGATGAGTTTGGCTCGGTTTTGCGGGTCTCGATTTAAATAAAATAGTTTGAGTGGTTTCGATAAAATATTTAAGACCTAATTTGGATGAGTTTTGGCTGTTGAGTTTTGTGGTTTGAATAAGTTGACACCTCACTTGAATTGGGTTTGAATGTTGAGGTTTGGTAGGTGTCAAATTCATGTCTTTTTTAATGAGATTTGAGGGAAAAAGTAGGTGGTAGGTGTCAAATAAATATGTTATAGGTTTGAAGAGTTTGAGTGTGAGCTCCTGAATAGATTTTTTATGGTTTTATGAGTTTGACAAAAACTCATTTGAAAGAATCCCGCAAAACTGGGCCAAAACCCATCCGTACACACCCACCAAAGTGTAAAATAAAATTCATCTCTTAAAAAGTTAAAACCATCATCTCACCTGCATGAACCCAAGTAAAGTAATGTTGAAGGTGATTTTAGCTTCCAAATCATGTGATGTTGGGGCCTAATGGCATGTGAGCCATTTTATTATTTTCCTAGGCAGTATGGGCCCAGTTTTAATGCATTCACCAACTAGCCCACACTCCCACATGGCTTGCCTTGTATGTTTTATTCCATATATTTTACTCCATTTTACATTAGCTTATAAAGTTCTATTACTAATATATGTATTGTTATACAATATTACCAATTAGATTAGTTATTATTCTATATGTCATTTATCTTTTCTTCTATTTTCCTTATAAAACGTCTCAAAACATGACTCGTGTCTTAAATAAAATTAATTATCGAAACTACTATCTCACATGAAGTAATGATCTAATATTACTAAATCTGAAACATTACTTAAAGCAAAAAATCTAAAGTTACCCAATTTTCTTTTATTTTTCAAGCTTTTACGTAAAAATCTGCGTCAAAACTAACATGAGCAAAAAGTATTGGATAAAAATAGTATAATTTTTTGAAATTTGTATAAGTTTGACTGATTTCACTGGTCAACAAAAGCAAGTTATAAAGAAATACGGGATGGATATGGACCAACGGATAGCAACTGTCATATTCAAAGGGTGTTTGCAAATGCTTTTGAAAGTTTAAAAGCAGTTGCTTAAAGCAAAAGTAAAAAATAAGTACTTTTATTCAAAAGCATGAGGTGTTTGCAAATATTTAAAAAAAATAGGTTTAATTATTACAAAAATGCCACCTAGAAGAAGCAATGGAAGAAGTACCTCCTTAGTTGCTTCTTGCCAACCTGCTTTTCAGTTAAAGAAGCAATAGCAAAAACACCTACTTACAAACACTATCAAAGTGCTTTAAGCACAAAAAAAGCAAAAAATTACTTTTTAAAAGCATTTGCATAAACCCCTTCAATATAACCTAAGGTACAATTACTTGCACTAAAAAAAAAAAAATTCTCCTTCATAATCAAATGGATTTCATGAATCAGAATACAGACTTAAGTATATAATGGGAAATTATCAAAAAAAAAAAAACGAGTATATAATGGGAATTATTTTAGATCTAAGACAACAACTATTGAGTGCTTATTATCTGCTTAGGCAAAATGATTATGCTGGCTGTTCTGTTAGTTAACTTAAACTACCACAAAGAAAATCATCACTGTTGAAGAAAATGTTTCAGATCTAATCTACAACTTTATGGATATTTTAATTAAATTTTTAAAACTTAGTAGTGAACATGTAATTGCACATAAACTGAAATATTAGACCAGTTACAAATCCTTTATGTACTGTTTGGTTGTCGGGAAAGTGAGGGAAAGTGAGGGAAAGTAAGTTTTTTTTTCTCCCACTTGTTGTTTGGATAGCAGGAAAGGAAGTTATTATTTTCCTTCAACTTTCCTGCAGGAAAATTTTGTGAAGAAAAAATTTCCCCACCAATTTGATGGGGAAATCCTGGGAAAATCTTGAGAAAATTTTACAGTAAATTGCAAAACACCCCTTGTACTTTGTCTAAATATCAAAATCCCCTATTTGTGATTTTTTCTTATCGAAAACCCCTTTGTACTTATTTATTATTAGCAAAAAAATACCCTCTCAAGTCATATAACAATTATACCCCCACAAAATGACGCAAAAGCACCCTTTTTACCTAAAAAAATTATCAATAACCCCCTGTTAACTTTAAAAATTGACAATAACCCCTGTTAACATTGAAGATTGATATAAATTCGGTGACTATAAAATATACAATAACGTCAAATTAATTTATAATAAAGTTAATATTTTATCACAAAAAAAAACGTAATTCATAATCGAACAAAAATATTTATCAAAAATATTATGTTCCTAAACTTTCTTCACAACCAAACAATTGCAAGAAAATAGTATACAATAGCGTCAAATTAATCTAAATACTATAGTTAATATAATGAAAACGTGATTATTCATACAATATTTTATCAACAAAGAAAACGTAATTCTTATCTTGAAATAGAAAAGTACAAATAACAAAAGACAATATCAACTAAAATTTACATAAATCTCAATCAAAGAAAAGTTAAAGATTTTAATCATATATATAGATAAAAATTAATGTGTATATATATATATATATAAAAATTAATGTGTATATATATATATATATATATAAAAAATAAATGTATATAAAAACGTGTATATAGGTGTAGATATATCATATATCTACATGGATAGATAAACATTAACGTGTAGAATGTATTTTGTTATTCAACTCTTTTTACCTATTCAAACTCTCAAACCAAATATCTTTATATGTATCTTTTTTTCAAGTATATCATTTTGCTATAATATCTATATTCTTCCTAAAAATTCTCTTTATTGTTGATATTGATATTATATATAAGTATATATGTAAAACGATGATATTACTAATTGGAGTTTAAATTCTTGACACCAAGAATTGTTGAGAATATCAAAGACCCACCAAGTATTAGACACTCTCAAATCGAACAAGAACAGACTCAATTTAAAAGTAAAAGCCAAGGTACTTCATCTAATCGACGTGTAAGCAACGCCAAAGGTCTTGTGCAAACCATGAATTCCATGGCTAAGAGCATCGATAAGATGGCCACAACCATAGAGAAGAAAAAAGATGGTATTGATTCGTCTGTATTACTTGAATGCCTTCAACAAATTGAAGGCATGGCTGAAGATGATATTTTTGATATATTTGATCATTTCCTCCACAATGAGTTCAAGGCAAAGGCATTTATGACTTATCCTCCTGCAATGAGAATCAAATACTTGAAGAGGGAGTTTAACATCGCGATCAACAAAACCATTGATGACAATAGCAATGACTTTTATGATTTATTTTAAGTTATTTTAGTTTATTTATTTCATTATTGTTAGCTTTTATTTGATTCAATAACTCAATTTGTACTTTATATTTTTTAGAGATTAATTTGATAATTTTTATTTTGCAATCACTTTTAATATATTTTACAATTTTGAAAGTATCATAATCAAACATTAATTAATCAAAAATATTATATTCCTGAATTTTCTTGACAACCAAACAATTGCAAGAAAATAATTTTCCTGACAACCAAACATGTAGAGGAAAATGACTTTCTTTTCCTTTTCTTTTCCTTTCCTTTCCTTTTCCTTTTCCTACAATTTTCCCTCACTTTCCCGACAACCAAACAAGCCATTATGGAGAATTTACATTCCCCCCAAAAGTTTCTAATTAATTTCCGCCCCTAAAAATATAATTTCGCACTTAATACCTTAAACTTTAAATGGAAATTAACAAATGAATAAGATTCAAAAGGAACACAAATGTCATTTTAATGCCTTAATTAGTAACTTTTATGGGTCTTGTGCAAATACTCAAAACTTTATAATATTTTTAGTGAGAAAATTATACTTTTCATATCATATTTTACTTACTTTACACATTCGGTATCAAGACTTTCGATTTTTATTTTTTTTGAGAGAACAAGTGATATTATTAATCAACAAGCATCCAACATAGTTCAAAAGAGTGCTAGGAATATCAAGAGATACAACATAAATCAAATCTAGCTAATCGAGCTAAGGAGTGGCTACTCGATTCCCGTTGGCTGCCGTTGCGACCAATGTGAGATGTTTGAACGTACTCCAAATGAGAAGCAAGAGCCTAAACATCATTTTTGTAGTTACCAAAGCTAAGCAAAGAGGAACCCATAACATTTGATACCTCAATTTAACTACCATTGACAAATGTAGTTTTGCAGTCAAATATAGGGGCCTGTCTGAAAAGTATAAATTGGAATGGAATGGTTGTTTTCCTCTTTCCCTCAATTATTTTGTAACAAATTAACAATTTTTCTCGTTTTGATGATTAATTTTCGATTATCAAAAAACCAAAAAACACATACATGCAACAATACTGAGACTACAAAGCTACAAACATGTTTATCCGTGCTTCCGTACAATTTTGGTTGACTTAAGCATCATAATGGTTTTGATGGAGTTAACTCGATTAGCCTTTTTTTTGTGATCGTGGATTAATTAACATCATACGTATTTGATTTTAATGTATTCGTAGAAAATTTGATTAGGATAACAGTCCAAAAATTGTTTATTCAATTCAACAACCAACATGATCAAGTTGTTAACATCAAATTAAAAAAAAAACTACATTGAAGACTATTTGAAATTAAACAAAAATATTTTATGTAGTCTAAATAACTTTCAATTATCGGAAACTCTTTTCTTGAAAGCTTCAGTAGCAACTTTTGCTGTATCCAAAACATCTTTGCTTTTTTTAGTCTCTGCAGTTTCAGCTGCTTTCTCAAACCCCTTTCTAGCCACATCCGCCATCATCTGACAACAAAATATTTAATTTGATAAATACATAATTTTGTAATAATAAGATAAAATATTCCATAATATGTTCTTATCCTAACTAGAGTGAAATGTACCAACGATAGATTGAATGTTGAAATTACGCAGTAAATAAATTAAAGGAATATTAAATAGATTATGACAAATAATTTAGAGTACGTACATTTCCTGTAGTATTTGCAATTTTGTCTGTTACGATCTGGCCGATGCGCTTCACTTCTTGAACTACTTTTTTGGTTCCATCTTTAACGGTATCGGCTGCATCTATCACCTTGTCGCACGTCTCTTTGTCAAACTTGGCCTGATTATAAATAATATACCCATCATTTTTTTTTAATTTCCCAATGGTTTAGTCCCTTTCGAGACGCGTCGGACACATTATTTATTAAATATTTAAATGATTTACAAGAAAAAATTATACATGCCATGAATACTTACTTTGTGAGAGGGCCTTGTGACAGAGACAAATCCTCTACAAACCCATGCACTATTACTAAGAAAGGTTTCTCCGGTGGAAATGCCTTTGCATGATAATCTGACAATAGCCATATTTTCTTGCCGTTTGAATAGTTAGTTATTATTAAAAAGAATAGTTATATAAAAGGAGAAAATACACTTTAGGACCCATTTAGGTGGTTGGAGAAAATTTCGGTTAATATATGGCTCATAATTAGAAGGCCCAAAAGCCTAGGCCTAAGTACATGGGTCTTGGCTTAAAATGCAGTAAGGGTTGCATTTAGAATTTCTCTAATTGAAACTACAACCGTTTTTTTTTCTTCTTTTTTTCTAGATGATGAGTATATATTTTGCACTTTTTATTTATCGCAGAAAGATCAATTGTCTTTTAACGATAACACCGAAAGGTAATTTGTTATTCACTTCTTATTTGATACTAGGGGTTATTTGCAAAATACAACCTTATGTCCGTTTAAATTAACAAATACAATATAATGCTTCCGGATCGATCACTCGAGATCATGACATATGAATTGCTTCTGGTTCTCCATCTATTAATTGAAATCTAATGTACATAGTCTTTAGTTTTGTAGTGACCCCCCCCCCCCCCCCCCGGGTGTAAACTATTTTTGACTATGCCACATATTAGAACTGCGCCCAAGACTTCAATTTAGAAAATTGTCTAGACGGGTGTGTGTTGGAAAATGGTTTAATTGACAATGTTATTAGCTTGGGTGAATGAAAAAATTGTCATCAAGTTTAATAAAAGAAGCTTTAGGTTTTCAGCCCAAAGAGGAGAGAGGTGTTGGGATTTTAAGCCCATTTGACTAAAAAGTAACTCTTCAACATTGTTTGTGAAAGATAACTTCTCCCCCATGGAGTGAGATAAATAGAGCTCGTTCTCTTTCTTTTCCAATAACACCAATAAAGAGATAATTTTCTTCTATAAGATTAAATTTTTATTATTCTCTTTTAGTCAATTTTTTTTCGGTGACACTTTCTAGCATACGAAATTCGCTGAAAAATAGCTTGGTCATGCACCTTGTTACTAGTTTTTTGTTGATTCCTAGGAGACATTGAGCATTCCTCTAGCACCAACGGATGGGGAGGAGACGAATTTGTTTTAAGGAAACTGTGAGCTACATATGCCTCGAAATTCTCTTCGATCCATTTCTTATCTCTCTACTTTTAATTTATTGCTTTCTAGGTTAGTTTAATTATTAATTATTTATTTGCTCACTAGTTTAGTTTAGTTATAAAATTGTTTAATTTAAGTGCTTTCTAGTATAATTTTGTTATTATTTTGCTTTACTTGTAATCTCTTAGTCTTAGTATATCATTGTAGTAATTGTAATAAGTACTAGTCATTATAAATAAACTGTTATTATTATACTTAGTCCACAATTCTATTTTAAGATTGTTAGGACATAGTATAATAATATCTATATCGATTTATTACAATTGCTACAAGTTAAATATTAAGACTAAGATTTTGCAAGTTAACAACAAAACTATACTAGAAAGCACTTAAATTAAACAACTATAACTAAACTAAATTAACAATACAATATATAACTAAACTAGAGAGCAAATAACTAAAAGCAATAAATTAAAAGAAGAGAGATAAGAAATGGACCGAATCGTCTCCTCCCGTTGGTACTAGAGGAATTCTCGACGCCTGTCTCCTAGGATCTAACGAAAGACTAGTAGCAAGACGCACAACCAAACTACTTTCCAACTAACTTTGTGTGCTAAAAACTATCCACCGAAAAAAAATGACTAAAAAAGAATAATAGAAATTTTAATCTTATAGAAGAAAATTATCTCTTTATTGGTATTATTGGAAAAGAAAGAGAACGAGCTCTATTTATATCACTCCATGGAGGAGAAGTTATCTTTCACAAACAATATGGTAGAGTTACTTCTTAGTCAAATGGGCTTAAAGTCCCAATACTTTTCTCCTTTTTGGGCTTAGGATCCAAGACTTATTTTATTAAATTTGGTGACAATTTTTTCATTCACCCAAAACTAATAACATGGTTAATTAAACTATTTTCAAACAATTTTCAAATTAATTATGTAATACTAGAACAAGAGAATTCACATGTTGACTGATTAGAAGAAATGGTTTTCCCAATGCAAACACATAATTATTTTAAGTGTTGTCACGATCCACAAAAGTGTCTACACCAAATAAATCTTTACATCATAATGGGATATTCTCATATTAGTAAATTATTAAAAAGCTACAAATAACCCTTTTTTTTAAGAATATACAAATAACCATTGGTGTAACAATCACAATTAGAATACAACTCCCGAGATCGCAATTAGAATTTTAGGACAACTTTTTTTCTTCGATCGACCACATAATTTATATCTATAATAATTGAAATAGATGACACACACTCTAAATATATATTTTTATTTCATTAATTATTTAAAGCAGCAACCCTCTGGGTATATATATATATTTATTCAAGTAGTACAACAACAGTACTGATAAAGGGGTGGATAACATTGCCCTGAAGTGAATCCCAATCTTAGACAAAACGCATTGCACTCAACTGGCACATCTTCACATTTTCCTTGGCATTCAACTCTACCTTCTCCAACAATTGTTAATTCTGTGCATACGTATATATCAAAATGTAAATTAAAAATAATCAATTTATACATAGTATTTAATTGAACGGAATTAATAAAGACAACAATTAATTATTTGCAAAATATACACTTATTTTATTACTTTTACAAGTAAATACCCCCACCCTCTATTTCTAAAGAAAGTGATGACTTTGATTTGACAATATTTTTTCAATCATATAATAGAAAAATATTGCATACCGTGTTATCATTAATTTCTTTAAATTTGCACGCCTTTAACCTTCTTTTCCAATTAATTGATTTAATAGATCGAAGGGGTGCATATATAAATTCCTTTATTTTACAAGATATATATAGTGGGGATGAGGTTATAGAGTTCATTTATTAAAAAAAAAAAAAAGGCTACATAATTCTTGAATTATATAGTTCATGAAACACTAACATTTAACATGACCTAAGAAAAGGAGAAGATAAATTTCAAGAAAATAGATAAGATGATCAAACGACTTTTACTTACCAAAGACCAGCAAAATTGCTAGAAAGAACGCTGCAATTACAAGTTTCTTAGAGGTAGAATCGAAATCTAGTTCACCCATTTGTGCTAAGAGATGGTCGTTGAATATGATCATTTATATATTGCATAAGCAACTTTTTTTTTAATATATATATATATATATATCACGGATGAGATCCCCGTAATCTTAGGGAAAAGTAATATTTTTCATTAATATTTTCAGATTTTAGCAATCTCTAAAAGTACGTGCTTCCTGATTTCCGTTTCAATTGATGATTAAGCTCTATTTATTTAACAAAATTTTTAATGCAATTTTATGTCAAAAATTAGATTGACCTTGAATACGATTACATACGGCGAAACATAAACCTTAATTTTGACTTTGTGTGTCCCACAGACTAAGTTACTCCCTCCGTTTCATAATATCTGTCGCTTTGAAAAGTTTTTTTTGTATCATATTATCTGTCACTTTAGATTTCCAATAAAACATTAATTACTCTTTTTCCATTTTTGCCCTTTATGCTCGTAAATTTTCTCAAACATTATTGGAGGATAATTAATTAAAAGGGTATCTTAGTCCTTTTCATTTTTATCCTCTTAGAATTCAGCTATATTCAATGATTTTATTAATTTGTGTGCATACATGTGAAAAGACAGATATTTTGAAACGGAGGGAGTATTTTCAATGTTCCCTAATATGTATTTTTGATCTTAAATTAATGTCAATTTTAAATTTATTTTGGTGTAATAATAATAATAATAAGTAGTGAGAGTAAGAAAAAATAAAATTTATAATTAAATGAATTTAATAGAATGAGTCATTAGAGGGGGAGGAAGAGAGGGTATTCCCCCTCTAAGTCATTAGAGATGCCCTCAGGGCAGTCATAAAGTTGGTTGGATTCACTCCAACAACAATTTACCTCTTTTTTTGTCTTTTAATAGAGATTCATTTATATTCTTCATTTTGCCATATATGTTTTTTATCCTTTTATTATTTTGACTCAACAATTTTCTATTTTGGTCCAGTGGTATGATACTTTTTGTCATTTTTTTAGGAAATTTAATTAACATAAATTTACATGTTGATAGATTTCATTTATTCATTTCACTCTAAGTTCATTTAGTTATTCATTGTTATAGTGTTCGTTAATCGACGTTTTTTCCATGAATTTTGCGCTTATGTAAACTTTACTTTTTTGCTGTAGATATAATTTTGTACTGAATTATGGAATAGAAATACACTGTAATTTAGGAAAAATTGTTTTACCATACACATATTAGTGGCACATTCTGCTAGCTTTTTCATGTCTTGCATAAGCAATATTTATTTGCTTATGTGGTTAAACGTAATTGCATCTCTAATATATGCATTGAGTGTTTACACTTATAAAAAAATCTGCTAGAATAATGTTTTTCACCATTGATGATTGGATAAAATTATGGTAATATTACTTTATCATAAGTTAGTTTTGTCATTTTACCTAAATCGAAAGAAAAAAATCGAGTTTGTTAGAAAAAAACTTAGAAGTTAATTATCTGTATTACTTTATCTCAAATTAGCATTTGTCATTTGATCGAAATAGAAAAAATATCAAATTTGGTATTAACAAAATCTTCGAGCCCCCCAAGCAAAACCGTCTAGGTCCGTCCCTGGGTATGCTTGTGCTACTAACCTAGATATTTTTGGGGAGATAATTTCACTTTTGGTACCACAATTTACTTTAGTTTAAGGATTGGTACCATAATTATTTCGTCCGACACATTTGGTACCATTATTTGACGAGACGTTACAAATTTCATACTTCCGTCAAATTAATGACGGAATTGAACACGTGCCAGTAAACATTTTTTAGAATTGGTCCTATAATTAAAGATTACTGTCAAAGTTTGCCTCACATATTTTCTGGTTGACAAATTTACCCCACAATACACAAATTTAAAAGTCACAATTGCAAAAATTGTTAAATTATCAATCATATTTAATAAATTTTATATATTAAATCTCTTAAAATAATTAGATTATATATATATATATATCAAATCTTCGGCCCCCCAAGCAAAATCGTCTAGGCCAGCCCTTGGGTAAATTTGTGCTACTAACCTTAAAATTTTTGGGTGCAAACTCTAAGTCGATCACCACTATATAAGGTACACATTGTTATTCAAAGGTATACACATTTGTACCCTCTTTTATTCCCCGGCTTAATCCCTAACGGTGGTTCCGTTTTGTAGGTAAAATCACGAAGAACATGTCTAAGCTTAGGATCAGAGTGGAAACTCTGAAGATTGTGGACCAGACTAATCCAAAATTTCTAGGCTACATCAATAATTGTATAATATACTTTTATATGTAGGCACAATACATTAGCACCTAACGAAATTGATGAATATTGATTAGTTGGAGGGAAGGATTAATGGGTGATAAATTTTAATTTATTAAATTCAAATTATTGCTATTAATTATAGGGTGCTTGAATAAGACAATTTATTACATGAATCAACGAAGAAAAGAACAACTACTACTAATTGAGTAATAATCGATGTCGATTAAAAAGATTTGGTCATATGAGCTTATTCATGCTATAATGCCGTATCAAAACTTTCTTTTTTAAGGTTAACCCATTAGGAATCTTAAAACAACATATAAAATTAAATATATTACATTTTCTCTGACTTAAATTCTTAGATGATGATCATTTAATATTATATTAGGATCCAACAAAAATAAAGAAACCTTAGCACGAATCACACTGCCGTCTGCCGTGATATATTAAAAAAAAAAATGAATCACACTGCCGTGATACAAAGAATAAAATATTAGACATATGTATTCTTTTAGACAACTCGGTCGTTATAATAAGACTCATAAGCCAAGCCAAAAATATTAGGAAAAAAAAAAACATTTGACAAAACATATATTTGTTTTAATTTTTAGAGTGAACTAATAATTATATCATTATATAAATATCACTAAATCAAAAAAATTATTTGATTTATTCCTTCCGTCCCAAATTATTTATCGTTTTACATGTTTTAACACATATTAATGTACCTATTAAATAGCCTTAATTTTGGGGAAAAAAATAAATTATATACCTAAAATACCCTTATTCTTTATTTATCGCACCATTAGTTATTTACACGTTATTCAAGTTTTACACTCTCTCTCTAACTTTTTCTCTTACATACCTAAAATATGTAATTAATATATAGTGTATTGAAATTCTAAAGTGACAAATAATTTAGGACAATTTTTTTTTACTAAAACGACAGATAATTTGGGACGGAGGGAGTACAATCAAATCATAAGAAATACCAACTACATTAAAATTCTCATATTTATATTTGTAGATAATAATGAGCACATATGGAAAATCTCAAAAAGAAAAAACAATTATTGAAAAGAAAAAAAAAAAGACATATAGGCGAAGACCAAATTATTAATATACCTTTATTAAACATATTGTAACAAATGTAAGCAACAGAGCTTGCATGAATTTGCATGTGCATTGAAGTTGATCAGATCGTATGACTGATCAGATCGAGGAGCATTAATTAATAGGTTGACCTCTCTTCTTTTAATTCGATCACACCTAACACTGCATGTCCCTATTAATTAATTAATTACTAGTTATCAAAAAAATGCTACTCTCGAGACCAAAGATTCAATGCAAAACATTCAATTCACGTACAACTGTCCACGGCCTATGAAATTAATCAAAACCTCAAAATTTTCCTATAAATAGATGTACTCGTTCACACCCTTTAGCTCCATATATCACTCGATCACTTAATTGTTCCATCATATATATTGTGTGTGTGTAATAATTGAGAGTGAGAGATGGCCAAGTTGTATGTATTTGTTTTACTTGCAATTGTACTAATTGCACATGCAACTGCAAGAAACACTCCAAGTACTGACCAAACAAAACCTAGTAGTGTTGGTACAAATGCATTAGCCCCTATTGAAAAAACGGAAACTATTGTTGTTTCTACTAATGCTAATGCCCCAGCGGCTAAAGTTGTCGATGATGAGAAAAACTTTATTACCTATGGCGGTGTTGGTGGCTTCGGTGGTGTTGGTGGCGTAATTGGGGTCATCCCGACTCTTGGTGGCGTTGGTGGGCTTGGAGGAGGTAGTGGGCTTGGAGGGCTTGGTGGGCTAGGTGGGCTAGGTGGGGGCAGTGGACTTGGTGGGGGTAGTGGGCTAGGTGGGGGTAGTGGGCTAGGTGGGCTTGGTGGGCTAGGTGGGGGTAGTGGGCTTGGTGGAGCTAGTGGGCTTGGTGGCCTTGGTGGGCTCGGTGGCGGAGGCGGTGCTGGTGGGGTAGGCGGTGTTGGTGGCGTTGGGGGTGTTGGGGGGCTTGGGGGTGTTGGGGGGCTTGGGGGTGCTGGTGGTGTTGGTGGTGGAGCCGGTGGTGGTGGCATTGTACCTTGAAGTGTTCAAATGGGGGGAAAGTGTTAGTGACCTAAGTTTTTTTTTTTTTTTTGGATTCAAGTAATGATCTTTAGGACGTTTCTATTGATATGTTGTTTTTCTAAGGTTTGAATGTAATTTCTTAAAATTAATTAGTACGTGTTAGAAGTAATTATTTCTTGAAGTAATTAATGTATTGCATGTTGAGTTCTATTTACAATTACTAGTTAATTACTAGTTGGTTCTATTTTCAATTACTAATCATAATCAGTATGTGTTTCGCCTGCATGAATAAGCTCTTACAATAATAAATAAAAAAGATTTGTCCTATTATTCGTACTTCCAAAGTTTTAAATAAGAGTTAAAAAAAATATAAATATTAGATATCTTTATATTTATGCCGAGTTGATACGGTAACTCACCACTTGATCAATTGGTTATCACCCAAGTCCAATACTTATAACCATTAAAGAAAATATATTTCTTGTGGAATTTCACAGTAAAACTGATTCGAAGGAAAATCTAATACAGTAAGTTTTGAAAGAGAATAATGAAGTGGAGGAGAAGAAGTTGCCCTTGTTTTTTTTTTCCTCTGCCCAAGCAAGTCACGTGCAATTTATTCCTCCTTTTGTCCACTTAACGGCGTGGCATGTGTTCAATATAATCAAGTATTTGACAAAGAATGCAAATGTGTCAGGTGCCATCAAGTCGTGATATTATATCTATGTTTTCAGAATGTATGGTACCAAATATGTAAAGCAAATAAATGTTTGGTATGAAAAATGCAAATCAATCGAATCATCGAATAACTACTCTATGCAGAGACTACATAAAATCTTCTAATTATTGCCCTAAGTAATCTCACAAATCTTTTAAATATCTTGTCCATAATAACCATATCTACTAGAATCAGGGTTGATTTTTAAAGAACGTATTGAATATTTTAACCTGATGTACATCGTGTATTAAAACTTAGATAATACACGGTGCATGTACGATGCACGGATACATAATTTATAAAACTTTAAAAGCAGTTTGGCTAAACCCAAATGAGATTCTAAGGGCCCGTTTGGATAGGTTTTGGCTTTGTTTCGCCCTGTTTTGGTGTTTCAAAATTGTTTGGGTGATTTTCACTAAACATTTGCAACGCGATTTAATTTTTTTTGGTTGGAATATTGAGATAGTAAAATATTAGTAAAATAATAGATAGTGAATTTCGAAAAGTTGAAATAAGGTTTGTAATTGTTTTGGATGTTGGTGTTTGGGGGTGAAAAGTTTATGACAGTTGTCAAATCAAAGACTTTATAGAATTATGATATAATATTATATAGTGTGATGACTGAAATTGTGATTATAATATTATTGTTATCATGATTGAGATGATGGTTGTAATAATACTGTTGTTATATTGATTTAGATAATTGATACTAATTGAATAGTATATTTGTTTTTATTTATAGGATATTTCAAAATTAATATAGTTACAATAAATTCTGAAATTTATATATAATTAATAATGATTAAACAATCATTTAAAAATAATATAGTAACGATAAAACTTCTCATTGGTATATAATTAATAATTATTACTCAATCATTTAAAATAAAATAATTATTAAAATGATTAATGGAAGGTGAGAGAAAAATTTAGCAGTCGTCTGAGAGAGAGAGTCACAAGACTCGTCAATATATATACACACAACACAATAGTGTAGCAGACAAGGGCCTGTATAATAATTGTTGAAACAAGGTGGTTGGGCCTCAATTGAAACTGGTGTTTCACCGAATATTTGGGCCAAAAGCAATTGGGATGGTATTGGCCCGTTTCGAAGACGAAAATCTTGGGCCAAAATTGTTCCAAGTTTGTAACATGGGCCTGTAAATTAAATAATATATTTCAAATATATATTGTCTTAATAAATTACAATTCTCTTGTGATTTAACACCAGCTTATTCAACACACTTTGGGCTAATAAATATTACTATATTAATTTGGAAAATATTAATATTAATTAAATTTCTTTCGCATTTTTTTTTCTTAATTGATCACATTTGAGTCTTTTATCATTTTAAAGAAATTAAAAGTAAGCCCCAAATATTTATTGTGGTGTGTAATGTGCTAATTTTTAATTCTTGGGTTTAAAATACAAAAGTGATGATTTTTAGGTACACAAAATTACCCTACAAAAGTTCCCCAATTAAAGTCAAGAGGGCCATATGTGACAAAAATAGGGCTATTTTTTCAAATTGGGGTCAATTTGTGCTAAAGTTGCCAATAATTAGGTAGATATGAGATCATCTTGCCAATCCTAATATATATGAGGTAAAAAATGTCAGCAAACATTAGCTGTGATACCAAATTTGCATTTTACCCATAGAGTTTGTAATTGTTTCATATAAACTTAGTATTTTCTTACTTTTGAGATATATATATATATATATATGAGGGAATTGCATTTTTCATACTAAACTTTTACCTACTTTATACATTTGGTACTAAACCTTTGAAAAATACACATTTAATACCAAAATTGAAGGACTTTTTGCACATTTGCTTGAGCTTTTTGGTATGTTTAAAATTATGTTCCAAATTTTTTACCATAGCATGCTTATGTGCCCTATATCATATTTGGAAATTATTGTGCCATGATTCCTTGTAGATTATGACATATGATTTAATTTTGATTAATATCCTGAAACTTTGTTAATTTTCTGCGGATTATTTATTGCGTTTCATGAACTGAAACTTATACCATTAGAAAGCTCTCGTCAAGAGCTTTCCAGCCATATAAAGAACATAAAATTTGGCCTTGTAAATTGACGGAGAAAGAAAATGTGCAAAAAGTCCTTCAATTTTGGTATTAAATGTGTATTTTTCAAAAGTTTGGTACCAAATGTATAAAGTAGATAAAAGTTTGGTATGAAAAATGCAATTCCCTCATATATATATATATATATATATATATATATATGATAGGAGTTTTCAACTCATTTTCTGTGCCCATTTTTGTTTTTTTACTATTTTCTAAATATTCTTGGAGCAACCAGCTCTCCCATACATGTAATCACTTATTTATGTATTTCTTTGTAATTTTATGAACTATAATAATTTATTATCATTTATTTGTTCATGCAGAATGAATTTCACCGTGAAAGAAACCTATTTGATATGTATAAAGTTATAGATGTCAATACAATAAACTAGTATCAATTCTAACACATTATATGTGTTTTAGACTTATTAATTAAAAAACTATATATAGTACACAAATGAGAGTAATATTCCAAGTAAGTAATACTATCTTGTACTCGAAATAATTTTACATATGCGAGTAACTTGCGACGAATGCTAGTAATATAAATAATTAGAACTCCTTCTTATTAGCATTCGATTCATTTCTGGAAACAATAAACTCAAAATATATAATTACACATATAATTGATGTTATTAAATTGCTATGGCCAATGAAATCGTTGAACCCACACGTTATTAATCAGCGTAAACATCCCCCTTTCATCTATAAGCCAGTTTAACGCTCTAATAGCACACCTATCACGATCTATGTTCGAATCGAGCACATTGAAAGTCGAACGCAATCTATCCAATATGACGTCGCATGTAGCAATGCTTCTATGTTTATCGAATAACGGAGTTATGAACGAGGTAGTCGCAAAAGGATCAAGTGTAGTCATGCCAAACTCTTTACCTAGAGCTATACAATGTACATTTAGAAGTTTGTTTGATGAACCATTGATTATTGTAACCTCGCAATTTGATGAAGTCACTGGGAAAACGAAAGAGATTAATAATGCATTCAACAAAAAGAGGAGAAGAAAGTTTTTTGAGGGGAAATAAATCATATTTTTTTCAATGTTGTCTTAACTAATTTGTGTGCATCTTTTGGATGTCCTGGAGGTTTGTCTTTATATATTAATGAATCAAAGGTTTGCATGCTACTTAATTATAACTATGATCCTCGATGATTAAAAATGGAATATAATCGTATAATATATAATTTGATTATAATTGGAATTATGCATCAATGCCATTTATATTCAGTTTTCTTCGGTACCCAGCCGTTTATATTCTAATATTTTTTTTGGTTTAATTGATGATTAAATAGGTTTTTTTAATATTTCGATGACTTTTATAACTCTAATATATATTGATAAGACTTAATTAATTACTTAGGATTATTCCAATTATATTTAGTATCGTACTAAATGTTACGATAGCGAACTGGAAATTGAGTGATATAAATATGGTAAGAAAACGTCAATGAAAGAAGTTAATTTAAATAAAAGTCAAGTTGGATTCATCATATTATGGCAATTTGGAAAATCAAATATAAGTGACAAATTCTTTTTTTTATTTTATTTAATATATGTGGACAAATTAATGGAATACATAAATTTCATGAGAGGAATCCGTGATCTGTCTATAGTATATATAAAATAAAAAATATCATCATTAACTGATATATTTATACTCCAAAAATTTGAATCTCAATTTTTTTAAATACATTAATCATTAATCATTTTAATAATTTCCCAAGTATAAATATTTATAAATAATAAATAACTATCAAATATTAGTAACAACCTAGAATAAAAACCTACGTAATGAGAATAAATACCCACGTTGATGGAACTTGAATCTCATGATTTTCAAATTTAAACGTAATGTTGTAAATCAACCCTGATTCTAGTATATGGTTATTATGGACCATATATTTAAAAGATTTGTGAGATTACTTAGGGCAATAATTAGAAGATTTGATGTAGTCTCCTGCATAGAGTAGTTATTCGATGGAATTGCATTTTTCATATCAAACATTTATTTGCTTTACAGATTTGGTACCATGTATTCTAAAAACATAGATATAATACTATGACTTGACGGCACCTAACGCATTTGCATTCTCTATCAAATACTTGACATAATTGAACACGTGCCACGCAGTTAAATCGACAAAAGGAGGAATAAATTGCACGTGATTTGCTTGGGCAGAGGGAAAAAAAAAAACAAGTGCAGCTTCTTCTCCACCACTTCTTTATTCTCTCTCAAAATTTACTGTATTAGATTTTTCATCGAATCAGTTTACTGTAAAATTCCATAAGAAATATATTCTTTAATTATAGCTATAAGTATTGGACTTGGGTGATAACCAATTGATCAAGTGGTGAGTTACCGAATTAACTAGGTATAAATATAAAGATATCTAATATTAATATTTTTTTTTGAATTCTTATTTATAACTTTGGAAGTACGAATAATAGGACAAATTTTATTTATTTATTGTAATTGTAAGAGCTTATGCAGGAGAAACACGCAGTTATTATGATTAGTAATTGAAAATATATAGAACCCAACTAGTAATTGTAAATAGAACTCAACATGCAATACATTAATTACTTCAGGAAATAATTACTTCTAACACGTACTAATTAATTTTAAGAAAATTACATTCAAACCTTAGAAAAACAACATATCAATAGAAACGTCCTAAAGATCATGACTTGAATCCAAAAAAAAAAAAAACCTTAGGTCACTAACACTTTACCCATTTGAACACTTCAAGGTACAATGCCACCACCACCGGCTCCACCACCAACACCACCGACGCCCCCAAAGCCCCCATTGCACCAAAATGTGTTTTCCTTTGAAAAAAAACCCGTTGTCGTCGATGGAGATAAAATGGTCATTTATATGCCATAAACATGCTATTCTTAATTTATTTTACTTTATAATATCTTATTTTAACATTTTTTCTCAATAAAATTTAGAGAAAAAAACGACATTGTCTTCATTTTGTTTTCAAGTATCCTCTAGATAAATTTACATTATATCTACAAAAAAAGGTTTACAAATCTAACATTTTATTATATTGCATGATATTTTATATATAAGACTCACATGTAATCGATCTTAAATTTTTCTACATGACATACTCTACAAATATAAAATTCTTTACTATGGACATGTTAAATTTATTAAATTACTAAAAAAGAGAAAAGAGTTTTTATCACTAATAGCTAGTAATTTGGTTAAAATAAAAAATGTGCCAAAAATATTAAGTCGAGGTTGAAAATGCCAAAAAAGTTATATTTTTAGGGTGCAAAGTGCCAATATTATATATTTTAGGGTGTAAAGTGTCAAAATTGATATTCTCAAGGAGCAAAGTGCCAAAATTTTCGAAAATGACTATTCTACCTTTCCATCAATGAATTTTTTCATTAAAACACACACTAGAATGCAAAATGCCAAATAAATTGTATTTCTAGGAGGCAAAGTGCCAAAACGACAAATTTTGGATTTGGGAATCCAACACGTTGTCTACTCACAGATCAAAATCAAGAAACACAGAAGTGATTTATAAAATTTTAAAACTTTGATGTTATCATCTCCTTCGAATAACATGTAATTTGAATCCTCTTGAAGTCATCACACTAGAGAGGACATGTACACAATATGCTATTCGATCTGGGCTGTGATCCACAAATTAATAGAAAAAAGAAAAAAAAAATATGCAATTGGTTAGGTGAGCATAAATTTATCACATCTTTATTCTTCATATTTTTTTGGATTGTTGACTTTAACCGTCACATTACGCCTTTCGTGCGGGTCAAAATTTATCAAATAAAAATTCTCTCTACCTTAAGTCTGTATAGCTCGACCATGGTATGTTGCCGTCAAAAACACCGAAGAGTTTATTTTTCAAGTCGACCGAAACAAAAATGATATAGTTTTTGCTTCACATACTTCTTTAGTTTATAATTTTTCCAAATGTTTCCTGAAAAATCTCGAAAAGTTTCGAAAGATTTCTAAAAAGTTTCTAATTTTTTACTATTCGGAACATACCACGAAAACGAAACTTTAATCCATAGTTATGACTGTGATTCACCAAGACTTAGGTCTGCCAACTCCCTATAATCAGGTCATCAATTTATTTGATCTTCCGCCATGAATCAACTCGCCTATGAGTGTTTGATTAAAAAAAGAAGCCTCGCCTATAAGTGGCCGAGAGTTTTATTTTATTAATTTGAGTAAAAATTTGAATTGAATCAATAATAGATTATTTGACCCGTCAAAAATAGGTTAATGTTATAAATATTATGTTGGTGGATGCCCATTTTAATGTAATATTCATTGTACTGAATATATAGAAGACTTGTAAGTTGTAACTTATGGCTTTTGAGTTTCTCCTTTAGCTCTATAAATAGAGGCTTATTGTATTGTGTTTATACATGAATAAGAATGAATAAAATTCTCTCCCTACTTCACTTTCTTCTCCACAGTTACATTTTAGTTTTTGCTTGTTATTCTTTTAATTTCATAACAGTTAAATAATAATAAAGACTCGGTACATAAAGATAACATTTTTTGTCTTGCTAGATTCATGTTTCTTTTAATTTACATATATTTTTAATGGTAAAAAATACATCAATATATCATTATTACATCATAATCTATCCAACAATATATACATCACTATTACATACAATCAAATAACTAGACAATACTAATAATAAATTAGAAGAAAAATCAACGCTAGTAAGAATTAAACACATGACCTTTAAATTCTAGGGACTCAAATTATCATTGGGCTACGATCACATTGAACCTTAATTTACTTATTTTTACCAAAATATAAAATAATAGATATACGTACCATTCGAGAAAAAACTGTATAAGAAGTGGGTCAACCAAGCCTAGTTTGGGATCAACATGTATTACCCGGACTATTTTTCACTCAACCCATTGCGAAAAGCACATAGTTCACCCGATCCATTTTCATGCTTCCAAACCCGGACCGAACCCACTCATTTGTCACCCTTACTCGCCCTTTATTTCATTTTTCATATAACAAGTCATTGGATGCACTGCATAAAATTCCATGAGATTTATGAGGGATAGAACAACAGTGATAATGATAATCCCTTAAATGAACACATACATTATTTTTACATTTGAATCTAAATAAGTGATGTTGGTAGAAATAGTAATTAGTTCAGTATGTAAGTCAAGGAGAGAACCAAGTGTTCTATATTTTTTTGAAAAATATGTCATTCAATACAACCCTACTCGTTTACCCCATCAATTAAGATATAAAGATGGATTTTTTTTTTTTTTTTTTTTTTTTTTAATGATTAGAAAAATGCACATATATTGCATGTGAATAAAAATAAATACTTTTTTCATTCACGTGCAATATATGTGCAATTTTCTAACCATAAAAAGAATCAATTTTTATAGAGAGAATTGTTACTTGTGGTACCAAACTATATGTCGATTCTCACTTGTGGTACCATAAAAATAAAGGCTGATACATTTGGTACCATAATTTAAGAAATCGAATCACATTACCCTTCATGTTGTATACAATGATTTTTAATATTAATTAATGTTTTATTATAAATTTAATGAAATTAGTATAAATAATTCCATGCATAACATGGACACATGCTAGTTCTGATCAATAGTAGATATTTAGTGCAATTTGGTGGTAATATTATTGTTATTACTAAACATGTATTACCCATAGTGATGTCATCAAATTTTTTTTTGGAGTTAATCAATAATGTCACTTAAAAGCATCTTACCATATTGTGACAGCATTCAAGTTATTATAACTTCATGTAAATAGTTAAAAGTAATGATTCGATATTTTTCAAATAAAAATGGCATCTCAATTGAATTGTCGGTGAAGATCATTACATAAATACTACAAAATTTTTATCAAATAATAAAAGCTATATATCCATTATATTCATTCACATTTTCCTATTATTTTATAAATTATCCACCCTTCCATCAAGAGATTGTCATTAATTTTTTCTTCCGAATATTACAATATTGTTGTAGATCTACAATTCTTTTGTCTTGCATTTTGAAAGTAAGATATTCATTGACGGAGGAGGGTGATGACGGAGGGGTAAGGATCAGTTGTGATTGAAGGACGGGAATTCTTTCTTCGTATCAATTAATTGTACTGTGAAAAAAGAAATTATAAAACAAATAAAAAGTGAAGAAAATGAAAAATAGACAAGGATTTTTTAAGCAACTCACTTATTAATTTTTTTAAAGAAAGCTAAACAAGTGGAGTACGACAACCCGAAGCACAAGTGTCCAGTTTGAGAATGAACGGCAGATAATAAAAATATATATGATCCAACAAGAATTAAGGGGTGCCTGATTTATTATTAACAAAGGGGTACTAACCATAGAAAAACCCTACTGATTTCATTGTTATCCTATAATGTTCAGTACATTCCATATATATAGGTAAAGCTAGGAATATAACAAAATACTCCAACAAAATTAAAACTAAAAATAAAATGGAAAATGACTTTAAATGGGCAAATCCGTCAATAAAGGAGTATTGGATATCCGTTAGAGTAACAACTCCCTCAAGCTTAGATGCCACGTGTCTTCTTCTCGTTGGTTCACTTTCTTTGCCACATGTCACGATATTAAGCTGTTCAATTATTTTGTCACGATCTTTAGTTGTTCGATTATTTTGTCACGATCTTTAGCTGTTCGATCATTGAGAAGTGTTATAAAACTTTGAACTATTATCTTGACTACCAAATGCCATTTTTTGGAACATTCTGATTTGTGCAGAATGTTCCTTGAATCAAATATTCCACTCTGGCATGGTTTCATTCCATTGTTCAAATCAGCCATTTCTTCCATATATAGAATCTAAAGCTCTCACTATCTGCAAAACAAGCAAGAACGAGAACCAGATCAATAATCAGAAAGGCGGACTGCAAACAATTAGGGCATTTATGTAAAACTTACTTGACTCATATTCGGCCTTTTGGAAGCTAAGTGACGCACACAAGATGCAGCTGCTTCAATCATTCAAAACATTTCTCCTGCAATGAAGTTCTTTTCCAATCTAGGATCTACTAGGTCTCCAAAATCTTCTGTCTCAAGTGCTTGATGGATCAACGGTCGAGCCTGCAGGAGAAGCATCGTTATTACCATGTATGATGCCACAAGGCTTAAGCTGAAAACGGACACATATTACCCCCATATACGATGCTTCTAAGCATCTTTACTTCTAATCTAGTCATTGGATGCACTGCATAAAAATCCATGAGATTTATGATGGATAGAACAACAGTGAATAATGTAATTCCTTAAATGAACACATACATTATTTTTACATTTGAATCTAAATAAGTGATGTTGGTAGACATAGTAATTAGTTCAGTATGTAAGTCAAGGAGAGAACCAAGTGTTCTATATTTTCTGGAAAAATATGTCATTCAATACAACACTACTCGTTTACCCCCTCAGTTAAGATATAAATATGGATTTTTTTATATTTTTTTATGATTAGAAAAATGCACATATATTGCATGTGAATAAAAATAAATACTTTTTTCATTCACGTGCAATATATGTGCAATTTTCTAACCATAAAAAGAATCAATTTTTATAGAGAGAATTGTTACTTGTGGTACCAAACTATATGTCGATTCTCACTTGTGGTACCATAAAAATAAAGGCTGATACATTTGGTACCATAATTTAAGAAATCGAATCACATTACCCTTCATGTTGTATACAATGATTTTTAATATTAATTAATGTTTTATTATAAATTTAATGAAATTAGTATAAATAATTCCATGCATAACATGGACACATGCTAGTTCTGATCAATAGTAGATATTAGTGCAATTTGGTGGTAATATTATTGTTATTACTAAACATGTATTACCCATAGTGATGTCATCAATTTTTTTTTTGGAGTTAATCAATAATGTCACTTAAAATCATCTTACCATATTGTGACAGCATTCAAGTTATTATAACTTCATGTAAATAGTTAAAAGTAATGATTCGATATTTTTCAAATAAAAATGGCATCTCAATTGAATTGTCGGTGAAGATCATTACATAAATACTACAAAATTTTTATCAAATAATAAAATCTATATATCCATTATATTCATTCACATTTTCCTATTATTTTATAAATTATCCACCCTTCCATCAAGAGATTGTCATTAATTTTTTCTTCCGAAAATTACAATATTGTTGTAGATCTACAATTCTTTTGTCTTGCATTTTGAAAGTAAGATATTCATTGACGGAGGAGGGTGATGACGGAGGGGTAAGGATCAGTTGTGATTGAAGGACGGGAATTCTTTCTTCGTATCAATTAATTGTACTGTGAAAAAAGAAATTATAAAACAAATAAAACGTGAAGAAAATGAAAAATAGACAAGGATTTTTTAGGCAAATCACTTATTAAATTTTTTAAAGAAAGCTAAACAAGTGGAGTACGACAACCTGAAGCACAAGTGTCCAGTTTGAGAATGAACGGCAGATAATAAAAATATATATGATCCAATAAGAATTAAGGGGTGCCTGATTTATTATTAACAAAAGGGGTACTAACCATAGAAAAACCCTACTGATTTCATTGTTATCCTATAATGTTCAGTACATTCCATATATATAGGTAAAGCTAGGAATATAACAAAATACTCCAACAAAATTAAAACTAAAAATAAAATGGAAAATGACTTTAAATGGGCAAATCCGTCAATAAAGGAGTATTGGATATCCGTTAGAGTAACAACTCCCTCAAGCTTAGATGCCACGTGTCTTCTTCTCGTTGGTTCACTTTCTTTGCCACATGTCACGATATTAAGCTGTTCAATTATTTTGTCACGATCTTTAGTTGTTCGATTATTTTGTCACGATCTTTAGCTGTTCGATCATTGAAAAGTGTCATAAAACTTTGAACTATTATCTTGACTACCAAATGCCATTTTTTGGAACATTCTGATTTGTGCAGAATGTTCCTTGAATCAAATATTCCACTCTGGCCTAGTTTCATTCCATTGTTCAAATCAGCCATTTCTTCCATATATAGAATCTAAAGCTCTCACTATCTGCAAAACAAGCAAGAACGAGAACCAGATCAATAATCAGAAAGGCGGACTGCAAACAATAAGGGCATTTATGTAAAACTTACTTGACTCATATTCGGCCTTTTGGAAGCTAAGTGACGCACACAAGATGCAGCTGCTTCAATCATTCAAAACATTTCTCCTGCAATGAAGTTCTTTTCCAATCTAGGATCTACTAGGTCTCCAAAATCTTCTGTCTCAAGTGCTTGATGGATCAACGGTCGAGCCTGCAGGAGAAGCGTCGTTATTACCATGTATGATGCCACAAGGCTTAAGCTGAAAATGGACACATATTACCCCCATATACGATGCTTCTAAGAATCTTTACTTCTAATCTAGTCATTGGATGCACTGCATAAAAATCCATGAGATTTATGAGGGATAGAACAACAGTGAATAATGTAATCCCTTAAATGAACACATACATTATTTTTACATTTGAATCTAAATAAGTGATGTTGGTAGACATAGTAATTAGTTCAGTATGTAAGTCAAGGAGAGAACCAAGTGTTCTATATTTTCTGGAAAAATATGTCATTCAATACAACACTACTCGTTTACCCCCTCAGTTAAGATATAAAGATGGATTTTTTTATATTTTTTTATGATTAGAAAAATGCACATATATTGCATGTGAATAAAAATAAATACGTTTTTCATTCACGTGCAATATATGTGCAATTTTCTAACCATAAAAAGAATCAATTTTTATAGAGAGAATTGTTACTTGTGGTACCAAACTATATGTCAATTCTCACTTGTGGTACCATAAAAATAAAGGCTGATACATTTGGTACCATAATTTAAGAAATCGAATCACATTACCCTTCATGTTGTATACAATGATTTTTAATATTAATTAATGTTTTATTATAAATTTAATGAAATTAGTATAAATAATTCCATGCATAACATGGACACATGCTAGTTCTGATCAATAGTAGATATTTAGTGCAATTTGGTGGTAATATTATTGTTATTACTAAACATGTATTACCCATAGTGATGTCATCTAATTTTTTTTTGGAGTTAATCAATAATGTCACTTAAAAGCATCTTACCATATTGTGACAGCATTCAAGTTATTATAACTTCATGTAAATAGTTAAAAGTAATGATTCGATATTTTTCAAATAAAAATGGCATCTCAATTGAATTGTCGGTGAAGATCATTACATAAATACTACAAATTTTTTATCAAATAATAAAAGCTATATATCCATTATATTCATTCACATTTTCCTATTATTTTATAAATTATCCACCCTTCCATCAAGAGATTGTCATTAATTTTTTCTTCCGAATATTACAATATTGTTGTAGATCTACAATTCTTTTGTCTTGCATTTTGAAAGTAAGATATTCATTGACGGAGGAGGGTGATGACGGAGGGGTAAGGATCAGTTGTGATTGAAGGACGGGAATTCTTTCTTCGTATCAATTAATTGTACTGTGAAAAAAGAAATTATAAAACAAATAAAACGTGAAGAAAATGAAAAATAGACAAGGATTTTTTAGGCAAATCACTTATTAAATTTTTTAAAGAAAGCTAAACAAGTGGAGTACGACAACCTGAAGCACAAGTGTCCAGTTTGAGAATGAACGGCAGATAATAAAAATATATATGATCCAACAAGAATTAAGGGGTGCCTGATTTATTATTAACAAAAGGGGTACTAACCATAGAAAAACCCTACTGATTTCATTGTTATCCTATAATGTTCAGTACATTCCATATATATAGGTAAAGCTAGGAATATAACAAAATACTCCAACAAAATTAAAACTAAAAATAAAATGGAAAATGACTTTAAATGGGCAAATCCGTCAATAAAGGAGTATTGGATATCCGTTAGAGTAACAACTCCCTCAAGCTTAGATGCCACGTGTCTTCTTCTCGTTGGTTCACTTTCTTTGCCACATGTCACGATATTAAGCTGTTCAATTATTTTGTCACGATCTTTAGTTGTTCGATTATTTTGTCACGATCTTTAGCTGTTCGATCATTGAGAAGTGTTATAAAACCTTGAACTATTATCTTGACTACCAAATGCCATTTTTTGGAACATTCTGATTTGTGCAGAATGTTCCTTGAATCAAATATTCCACTCTGGCCTGGTTTCATTCCATTGTTCAAATCAGCCATTTCTTCCATATATAGAATCTAAAGCTCTCACTATCTGCAAAACAAGCAAGAACGAGAACCAGATCAATAATCAGAAAGGCGAACTGCAAACAATAAGGGCATTTATGTAAAACTTACTTGACTCATATTCGGCCTTTTGGAAGCTAAGTGACGCACACAAGATGCAGCTGCTTCAATCATTCAAAACATTTCTCCTGCAATGAAGTTCTTTTCCAATCTAGGATCTACTAGGTCTCCAAAATCTTCTGTCTCAAGTGCTTGATGGATCAACGGGCGAGCCTGCAGGAGAAGCGTCGTTATTACCATGTATGATGCCACAAGGCTTAAGCTGAAAACGGACACATATTACCCCCATATATGATGCTTCTAAGCATCTTTACTTCTAATGGGGAGGACCTATACCCTTTGCACTCTTCGGTCACAGTCTAATAGATCAAAAAAAAAAAAAAATCTAGTCATTGGATGCACTGCATAAAAATCCATGAGATTTATGAGGGATAGAACAACAGTGAATAATGTAATCCCTTAAATGAACACATACATTATTTTTACATTTGAATCTAAATAAGTGATGTTGGTAGACATAGTAATTAGTTCAGTATGTAAGTCAAGGAGAGAACCAAGTGTTCTATATTTTCTGGAAAAATATGTCATTCAATACAACACTACTCGTTTACCCCCTCAGTTAAGATATAAAGATGGATTTTTTTATATTTTTTTTATGATTAGAAAAATGTACATATATTGCATGTGAATAAAAATAAATACTTTTTTCATTCACGTGCAATATATGTGCAATTTTCTAACCATAAAAAAATCAATTTTTATAGAAAGAATTGTATTTGTGGTACCAAACTATATATATTGTTAATCACTCATTGGTCAAGCGTGAGGGAACGAGTTATTCCTTCTTTGTTTTCGTGTTAAAAAGAAGGAATTTGTGTCAATGTGATAAGTTTTATATTTACTTTAACAAATATTTTTTTGATCATATTGTGTGGAAATTTAAATCCCTTCTGCAGACAATTTTAGAAAAGACAAAAAAGTACTGATATAACTTTCAAAACATGTGTGGTTTTTGTACAATATATTATATTTGGTCATATTGTCTGGAAAATTAAATCCATTCTCCAGACAATATTTAGAAAAGACAAAAAGTACTGATATAACTTTTCGAAACATGTGGTTTTTGGATAATATATTAATGGTATCAGAACATGTGACCATACCTTATAATATTAGTAATAGCTATTGTTAATCACTCATGGGTCAAGCGTGAGGGAATGAGTTATTCATTCTTTGTTTTCGTGTTAAAAAAAAAGCAATTTGTGTTAATGTGATAAGTTTTAGATTTACTTTAACAAATATATTTTTGGTCATATTGTGTGTTGGACCCAAGTGGTCAGATGAGGTCTAGAGGACTGGGGAGGGGGTGAATAGAACTCTGAACCTTTTCGAATTTTTCTCTAACTTTTCTTATCAGCAGAGTAAGCTGATCAAAACAAATAATAAAGCCACAAGTTCGCTATAGGGAATCACAAAGAAAACCTATACTCTGAAGTTATATCACTCACAAAGATGGATATACACTTCTCACAACACTCAATGTGTACAGAAATCACTAAAATTTGTAGATGTTCTCGTTTTTCTTCAAATTGCTTTGTCAACAGATGACTCGGCTGATAGTGTTCTGTCCTTGAGTTTTTGAGACTTAGAAGAATTTGATCTTTGAATTCTCTCTCAGTTGTTGTGTTCTTCTTCTCAAACTCTTGAATCTTGAACTATTTATACTCGCGAATTTGAATTTTGCCCATTGAAGAAAGACATATTTCAGATCTTCCTCAAGTACTGGTCCTTGTTTCTGAACGGCTTCCTGCAACTGTTCACTGTACAATTCTGTTGTACTTTCTGTCAAGTCGCATTTAATGCACCTTGCTGATACGAGGTTTCTCTTCAATCATTTGTCATTAATACCCTTCTCTTACAACATTTATTATGCCAAGTGCATTTATTACCGTTGGAATAACTTTCTGATCACTTCTACTCTGCTGATCGAATCCACTCTACTGATGAACACTCTGCTGATTCAAATCGAACTCATCTGATTTGACTCTGCTGAAATCCACCAGTTTGATTCCGAAAATCAGCATCAGATCAGTAGTCTCATGGACCAAAATTTAACCTTATGATTTTACTTGTCTTCTTGGTTAAACTTTTCAGAGGTATGCTAAGTTCCGACGGACTTCCGTTTGAAAATTGTCCAACGGACTTCTTCTGACAGATTTAATATTTCCGATTTTTTTTTCTTTTCAAAATTTGTTTCCGACTGAATTAATCCGTTGGAAAGGTTCAATATTTTCCAACAGATTTATCAACGAAAAAATCCGTTGAAAAAATAATATTTATTCTTTTTTAAATAAATTTCCAACAGAGTTTATCCGTGGGAAATTATTAATTTCTTTTTTACTATTTCCAACGGAAGCAAATCCGTTGGAAATATAAAAAAATCCGCCAGAATTTTCTTTTAAAAAATTAAAAGAAATTAATTTTTTGCCAATAAAAATCTGTATACAATATATAAAGACAATAACCAAAACACATAAATTAACCAATTCATAATCAAAAAATTGTTTATTTATCAAAAAATATTTTACAAAATTAAATCCAAATTGTACTTAATAAGTTAATATGTCAAAATGTTTAAAAATATAAATTCATCACCAATCATCATGAGGCTGAGATTGGTCCTGCATGGATCAGAACATACGTCAGAATTCTTCCATCTCTTGCTCATGTTGCCCCATCCTTTCTGTTATTCGCTCATAGTTCTCTTGTGTTTGTTGCAATTGCTTCAACCGTTGTTCTAGAGTTTGGATTCTCGCCATAAGCTCCAGAACAATTGAACTAGTTTCGGCGTTCTGTGATCTTGATGAACTAGGCCTTAACCGAGCTGCCTGAACAACCAAACCATATGCAGTACCCTTCTTCGACACTCCACCTATGATATTTGCCCATGTCTTAAGAACAAATGAAAACAACAATAATTATAAGTACTCAAGTCAAACAAATTCATCTACTCAATTTGTAAAAAATCATCTTCACATCTAAATTCATTCCAATTCATCGATATTGATCAAAAGTCATTAAGATTCAAGATCAAATTTACCTAAATGCACAAGACTCATTTTCATACCAAAATTCATCTAGTCAAGTCATAAAAATTGATCATCTCTTCAAAATTCATCAACTTATAAGTCTATGAACTATATTTAAATATATGAAAATGTTTGTTACAATACCTGCAACTCAACGACTTCTGATGGTTGCTGTGATTCACCATTTTATGGATTATTTAACTTACATGTGTTTCTACTTCGTCAGAACCCTTATATATCCTATTTTTGCATTGCCGACAAGGGCATTTCTATTTTCTAAATATTCGGTTTGCAATTTTGCAAATTCAAGGAATTGGGTAAGTCCTAATAACCACTATGGGTTGAGGCGCCCTCCATTTAGTCGATTGTACATCCAACCACGTTGAGCATGAATATCCATCTGACTCCACAACAATTTTTGAACGATGTTAGTCAGTTAGTTAATATATTAATTCAGATAGATGATAAGAAATATGATTAAATACTCCATACCTAATCAACACTAGTCCCTACCCTAATAAATTAAAAAAAAAACTACGCAGGCAGTTGATATTAATTCACATCAAGGTAACCAATGGAAAAAACACAATAGCAAGGAGGCAGCTGAACACTAGTCACTACCCTAATAATTCTTCGTTTTTAAGGTTTCTTATTTGTTTTAATTACTTTTCAACGGATTTGAACCGTTGGAAAATTTATTTTATGAACATTTAAATTTTATTATTTTCCAACGGATTTAATCCGTCGGAATTTTTTTATTTTATTGTTTTAATTAAATTTTAATGAATTTTCCAATGGATTTGGATATCTGTTGGAAATTCCATCAGATGTCTCTCACATATTTTTTGGCGTTGGAAAATCCATTGGAAAAGTTCAACGGATTATTTTCCGTTGGAAATTCCCGCTTTTTTTCCCACGGACTATAAATCCGTTGGAAACTGTGGTGGGAAATTGTTGTTTTCTTGTAGTGTTAGATCAGTTCTTACTTTTGGCACATTTTTTTTTTGTTCAGTACATTTGGTACACCATTTTAACAAATTCTAACATATTTGGTACCGTCGTTAAAATCACCGTTAAGTGGTGAGGCAGCTAAGTTTTATTGCAAAGTTGATGCCATTAATTATACTGACTGACACTTTTACCCCATAACATTTCAGGCTCCAAATTTAGTGACGATTTTAGTACGCATAGTTGTCAAATTTAAAAATTTACTCGAATAAGACCACGTCCGGACCAATTTTGAGATTTTACTTATTATATTTAACTAACTAATTTGATTTATAAATAATATTTATAAATATAATAAATAAAATCTCCAAATTGGTCCGCACGTGCTTATTCGAGCCAATTTGAAATTGGACAACAATGTGGACTAATATCGTCAGTATATTTGAAGATGTGGGGTTATTTTGCCAACCTGAGATGTTATGGGGTAGAATTGTCAATCAACATAAATAATGGCATCAATTTTGCAATAAGACTTAACTGCCACGTCATCACTTAACGGCGATTTTTAACGACGGTACCAAAAGTGATTCAATTTCTTAAATTATGGTACAAAATGTGTCGATCTCGATTTTTATGATACTACAAATGAGAATCGACATATAATTTGATACAACAAGTGCAAATCTCTCAATATATATCTTAAAAGTAAGAAATACTAAGTTTATATAAAATAATTACAAACTCAATGGAAAAAATGCAAAATTGGTGTCACAACTAATATTTGCTTACATTTTTTACCTTAAGATGATATCATATCTACCTAATTATTGGCAGTTTTATCTCAAATTGACAAGATGATCTCATATCTACCTAATTATTGGCAATTTTAGCACAAATTGACCCCAATTTGAAAAAATATCCCTATTTTTGTCACATATGGCCCTCTTGACTTTAATCTTGGGAACTTTTGTAATTTTGTGTACCTAAAAATGATCACACTTTTGTATTTTAAACCCAAGAATTAAAAATTAGCACATTACATACCACATTAAATATTTGGGGCTTACTTTTAATTTCTTTAAAATGATAAAAGACTCAAATGTGAAAAAAAAAAATTGCGAAAGAAATTTAATTCATATTACTATATTTCAATTTAATATAGTAATATTTATTAGTCCAAAGTGTGTTGAATGAGATGGTGTTGAATCACAAGAGAATTGTAATTTATTAAGAGAGTATATATTTGAAATATATTATTTAATTTAAAGGCCCATGTTAGAAACTTAGAATCTCTTTTGGGATTAGCCAAACTGTTTTTTAAGTTTTATAAATTATGTATCCGTGCATCGTACATGCACCGTTTCTAAGTTACTCACTGGCCACTAATTATGTTATATATATAGATCTTTAAAGAATGTATATCACGTTTAAATTTGAAAATCATGAGATCCAAGTGAGTCTAAATATATCAATTATGACGATATTTTCAATATATATACGATAAATAACAGATGATTGATGATGAAATTAACTAGACATATACAACATATTCACTTTCCTAGTTCTAAAAAATGAGGGAATTTTCGATCGGTATATATTTGACTGTCAACCACTGCCAGACACGGCAGAATACAAAAAGCTGGATTCAATTTATATCACTCAAATTCCAATTTATTTTATTGACATTTTCTTACCATATTTCTATCAATCAATTACCAATTCGAAACATTTAGTATGATAATACTACGTACAAAATATCAATTCAGTATCTCCAGTAAGTCATACTAGAGCTATTAGAGGAATATCACTGCATAATATAAATGGCATTAATTAATGCATGATTGTAGTATTTTAATTATTGAAGATCATAGGTTTTAAATAGCATTCAAAGCTTTGTGAAATTCAATTAATATATAAAGACAAGCATCACGATCACAAAACACATACATATTAACACATAACTGAAAACAAAAATGATTTATTTCCCCTCAAAAAACTTTCTTCTCCTCCTTTCGCTTAATGCATTATTAATAATCTCTTATGTTTTCCCAGTAACCTCATCATCAACTTGCAATGTTAAAATATTCAATGGTTCAGCAAACAAACCTCTAACTGTGCATTGTATAGCACTTGGTAAAGAGTTTGGCACAGTTACAATTGTTCCTTTGGAGACTGGTAGTTTCTTAACTCCGTTATTTGATAAACATCGAAGCGTTGCTACATGTGATTTCATATTGGGTAATTTGCATGCGCATTTCAATGTGTTCGATACAAACATAGATAGTGATAGGTGTGCTCTTAGTGAGGTAAACTGGCGTGTAGATGGAAACGGAATGTTTATGTTGATTAATAATGTTTGGGTTCAACGATATCGTTGGCCGTAGCTCATTTGTAAGGCTGAGGCCCCTATGACTAATAAGATGTTATGGATTCAACTACACATCTTGTTTTTCTTCTGGTTTAATATTGGTGTTTGATGAGTAAATTTTTTAATTTAGTGATATAGATATTTGATATCAATGTAATAATCAATTCTCTAAAGAAAAACAATGTCGTTGGCCAAAGTAATTTATATCAAATACATGTGTAATTCTATATTTTGAGTTTATTGCTTTTAGAACTGTAAAGGAATGCCATCAAGAAGGGCTACCAGATGTTTCTCGTATTAGCAGCCGTCGTGCGCGATACTTCCACATATCTGTTTTGTTATATTGTGATATGTACTATAAAAAAAACCCTGCAAAAAATACCCAATTTAAGAAAAATAGGCCGTCTTGAATCGACATATTTCAAGAAACCATTTTTAAAATATTTCATATTTTTTTTTTGTTTCCCAAGGGTTTAATCCCTTTCGAGGCATGTTGGGCACAATAAGTGGGTACCTCTCCCAACAGGCATTCGAACCTGAGTCCGCTACTTTGTAGTGACGAGTTCCTTCCACTAGACTAATTACATGTTGGTGAAATATTTCATATTGGTTCCTATACAACTTCACTTGAAATATTTTAAAAATAACTATTTAAAATATATCGATAAAAACCTACCTATGTTCTACGAAATTGGGTGTTTTATGCAAGGTTTCTGAAATACAAACTATTTGAGAAAATGCAATTAAAATTGGTATTACAACTTATAATGTTTGCTGACATTTTTACCTCATATTAGGACTGACAAAATGATCTCATATCTACCTAATTGTTGGAAATTTTACTACAAATTGATCCCAAATATGGCCCTCTGACTTTAATCTGGGGATTTTTTTAGTGTAATTTTGTGTACCTAAAATTTATCACACTTTTGTATTTTACACTTAAAATAAAAAATTAGCACATTACACACCCATTTTTTTTTATCCAAAAAGGGGCAATTATTGCCTATCGTTCTCGACTAGCTCCTGTATGGAATCCGGTGGTTTTTCCATCCAGTGTAGTCCTTTTCCCATTGTTTGTCCTAACTTGGCAAAAGCGTCCGCCACCGAATTAGCCAATCTTCTAATATGTCGTATAGAAACATTCAACGGCTTAGCAATCAAGCTACAATCCTCCAATATGGGGTCTAATGGATGCTCTTTTGTGTCAGTCTTCTGAATAAGCTTGTGGATCACCTCTGAATCAATCTCCACCACAAGATTATGAATCCGCTTTTCCCACGCAAAGTTCAATCCATCTCGAGGGGCCAAAAGTTCTGTCAGGTCAATTGCACTAGAACCCACCCTACGGCAAAAGCCAAATTTCCAAATACCATCGGCTTCTCTCAACACACCTCCGATTGCCGCTGAATTCATATGAGCCACCTAACTCCCATCCTTATTAAGCTTGGCCCAACCAACATCGGGGCGAGACCAAACCTGTGCCACTGCCTCTCTTTGACGTCGATCTAACAAGTACGAACTTTGAATGTCAAGAACAAGTTGTTTTATCCTGAGTAAAGTTGCTTGAAAAGCTTCCTCTTTTCCCTCAAATACCCGAAAGTTGCGTGCCTTCCAGATATGCCAGATAGATGCTAAAGAAAAACCCAACACCACCGAGTTTTGGTGAGCACAAACTTATTTAAACTGATAAAACAGGCTTTGCGCACCAACCATCTCTACTTATACTAGCAAGAGTCAAGTAGTCTGTCGGCAAAATCACCTCCTCCCAAATCTTTTTCGCGAAAGGACAATCATACAACACATTATACAAATCTTCTCTCAATGTGCACACCCTCGAACAAAGGTTAGAGTTCGCAAAGTGACAACCGAAGCGAAGGGCGTTTGTCAACAGAATCCTGTGTTCAATCAACCATACAAAAAGTTTCAATCGGTGGGGGCACCGCAATTTCCACAACCAAAATAAGTGCCTGACTTCACCTGAATCATGGATCTCCTGACCCATATAAGCAGATTTACATGTAAGCCTCCCATTCGAAGAGCCATACCATATGCGAGCATCTGGTTGATTTCTCCCAGTTGGAACCGGAATCCAGAGAATATTGGCTTTGATATGATCTTGAATATGTGTTAAGACAAGATCTAGGTTCCAAGTTCCAGAATTGCTAATAAGATCGGATATATTCAACATAAGTTCGTCGCTCCTAATTTCTTCCTCAATAAGGTCACAAAGAACACCTTTCTCTAGCCATCTGTCAAACCAGAACTAAATCAACTCGCCATGGCCAATCCTCCATCTAACACCGTTTTCCACAGCCTTCAAGCTTTTCACAATCCCTTTCCAAACAGTACTGGGCTCAAACCCTCTGATCCCATATTCGAGTAAATCACCCCCCTTAAGGTATTTCTTATTATACACATCACTCCAAAAAGCTTTATGGTTATTTAGAGTACGCCACCCGACTTTGGCAAGTAGTGCAATATTAGCTTTCCTGGTCTCTCTGAGTCTCAATCCTCCCTCAGATTTTGGTCGAATCACCTTCTCCCACTTTACCAAGTGGACTTTCCTACTATAGGAGTCAATATATAGCCCATAGAAAACTTCAGCTCATCTTATCGAATTGATTGTAAATCGAGTTTGGAAGTCATGAAGACTGGGTATTATAGGTTGGAATGGTTTGAAGTAACAGACTGAATAAGAGTAGTTCGTCCCGCTAAACTTAAATGTTTGGCCTTCCAAGAAGATAACCTCCTCTGAACTTTCTCCACCAAACCGCTATACACAGACAAGCCCGCCCGACCGTGAATAACGGGAACCCCCAAATATTTCCCCAAATCATTCGTACAACTAACATGAAGGATATTTAATATTTCCTCTTTGGTACTATTGGGTGCCTTTGGATTGAAGAAAATTCTGGACTTACTGAAGTTGATTCGAAGTCCCGAATTGTAGCTGAAGGTATCCAAAACTCGCTTAACTGACAAAGAATTATTTCTAGTAGAACCCACAAATAACATAAGATCGTTAGCAAAGAAGAGATGCGAAATAGAAGGTCCTCCCCTACACAATTGAATAGGTTTCCAAACCTTATTAGAGACAACTTCTTCAATCAGGTAACCCAATCTCTCCATACAAAGCACAAACAAATAAGAAGATAATGGATCTCCTTGCCTTAAACCGCGATTGGAGAGAATGGTTCCAGCGACTCTCCATTCCAGATTAACCTATGTTTGGAACTCCTTACACAAGTCAGGATAAGATTAGCGATGGCTGGGGGAAATATATTTGTCCAATATTTAAAGATTGTTGAATAAATATATGCTTAAAGATATTTCATTAATATCAAATATTTTTAAATTACAAAAGTAATATTATTTTTCCAAAGTTTGTTGAATAAATTTGTGTTAAGGCACAAGAGAACTGTAATTTATTAGGACAGTATATATTTGAAATATATTTATTTAATGATCATTTAATTTATAAAAAGGCCCATGTTAGAGTCTCATATTTGGGTTTAGGCAAACTGCTTTTAATATTTTATAATTATAAAATATGTAACCTGATGTACATGCACCATGTATTATCTAAGTTTCCCATTTTTCTACTCCACAATTTTGTGCCAGAAAGGTGTTAAAACTCCCGAACTTACCACATAATTAGAACTTCAAAAATAAATAAGTAAATAAATAAATAAAAATCACATAATTAGAGTTGAACGTAACCAAAAATACTAGCCCAACAAATTAATGTCTTTATAGTTCAGATAATTTCATCTTGAAAATGACATTTGGTATTGCCAATGAGATCGTAGCTTGTTGATTTAGCTTGCTCCATGACCTTATTCAAATCTTACTATTATTGATATTTCTCAGGTTTAATACTTCCTCTGTCCCTAATATATTTTTTACTCCTATTTTCTTTTTTTGGATGTCTCAAAATAAGACTTCCTAATATATTTTTTACTCCTATTTCCTTTTTTGGATATCCCAAAATAAGACTCCCTTTCTATAAATGAAATTTGTTCACAAAAATACCATATCACTTAAAATAATGATTTGACACCACTAATTCTCAACCACTACTTTTAAGGGTATAAAAGTAAAAATACCCAAAATTTTCACTTTTTCAACTCTTACCCAAAATACCCAAAAGTGTGGGAGTAAAAAAAATAGGGACGGAGGTAGTACTAGTTTTTTAATTAGTTTATTTTTGTACTTTAACACCAATTAATGAAATAGATTCAATATAACTGATAAATATAACGATATTTCACTGTTTCACCGTCTAAATAAATTGCATTCGGTAGTGTATATAATGAAACTAGTCTACTCCTCGTGCTATGCAAAAAATGATTCAAAGAATGATGAAACAAACTAAAAAATGATTCGAAGAATGATGAAACAAACTAATATACTTGCATCAAATTTGTTATACCCGTAACGAAAAACACATGTTTTGTCCCAGTGCCTAATGCCACTATTTATGGCTAAAAGTATGTTAATATTGAAAATATATTTTATTTGATAAATATTGTGCCTTACTGAAAGGTATATTGACGCTTCTAAGACTTGTGAGTTATAATTCTAAGAACTTTAAGTGTAGTTTATTACCATTGTACTGTGAGTCTATGACTAACAAAAAGTAAAAAAAGAAAAGGTATATAGTGTAGTTTATATAATTAGATTAATAATGATTATATACAATCACATAATGATATATTTAGGAGTAATTCTAGATTAATAGTGATAAATACACAAATAAACAACTTAATAGTGGTAAATACACAATCACATAATATGAAATGAAGCAAGTAAAATTCTAGATTCTTTATGAACTACATATAAACAAATACATCAATAAACAAAATTTGTATATGAAAAATAAAATTTATATATATTTCAGTTCAAACAATTATTTTTTGAGATAATTAAAATATACATAACATGAATTTACTATAATGTAGAGTCAAGTTAGAGTTAATAATGTACTCACTAAGAAAGCATGCACAATACATCTATATTAATATATCCCTAGATTATTTTTAGGTTATGATTGAGCAAAACCTCTAACAAAAAAGAGCAAAGCTCTCAAGCTAGACCATCAAAGTAAACCATGATTAGTCCAACAATCAAAGGTTGCGACAATAGGGATAGAATTATCATAAAAATTTACGTGCATTAATCACATCTAAAATAATAATTAAAGCACTATATAATTTTTCTGTGTTAATTTCAATCTAACCGACACAATAATAGAAATCAAAACGAAAACTACCTTCGCCCTTACTCACATCATAAATACAAATTTAAAATAAAGAAAACACAATTTTAAAATTATGCACTAACTTGAGTCCTAGCCTCTTAGTCATGGCTAGTTGTTGTTGTTGTCGTGCCTTGGTAGCCTTCTCGATGGCTTTTATTATTTCTCTACTTCAAGTTCTAATTATGGATCACTATTGTCAAGATGCTTCCACCCATTGATAATTTGTATAAGCAAGATAGACCTAGAAAACTATAATATCATATTAACCTCGTTTAATAGAGAAAAACTAAAAGATCTATAACATAAAGAAATTGTGATATTACAATTAGGCACTTTAGAAAGTAATTTTTTTTTAAGATAACTCCACTTGTTATTTGGAAATATTTCATCCATCAAGTTCTTTCAATTCCACTATCAAGGTGATCATGAGCAATAGTTAGTTAATACGTATTAGCAACATATAATAAAACGTCAGCAAATCCATAACAGATGAGATGTGTACACAATTTTTCGTGAAGCATGGAGTACTTATAACAAAATGGGAGTACTCATGAATCAATATAGTGTAAACTCGAAAAATGATATAACAAATTAAAAAAATATAACATCAAAATGCATAATTGATTAATGATTCACCTTTTAATTTTATCATGATGTGAGTTTCATATAACAGTGTGAAGGAGGAAGTCTTTCATTGTTATGAAGACTGGATATGAACAATCATTTATTAGTACACAAATCACAATAGGATGATAGTGAACCTATTCAAAACAACAACATATCTAGGAAATGCGATTAACATTTTGAATAATGAATTGAAAATTTGGCAACATATGACAACATGTAGAAATCAAATTACTTTTTTACAAATACATCTTGAGAAAGCTAATGAAATGCTACAAATTCATACATTTGAGATGATGTAAAAGAAGTTTTGGTCTGATTATATTATTTGAAGATTTTTATATATAAATAAGGATTAAATCAAGGAGTTAGCATAGCAATTATTAAAATTTAAACGCCTAAAATTAAGACAAAATTAAAGTTGTCCTTTTAAAGCTCTAGTGGTACGTAGTTATGCATTTTTTTAGTGCTTAATTAGTTGACTTATATTTTTACTTGACTTATATTACTCCATATTAGCTATATTTTAGAAATTTCCTAAATTGATTTCTTGTATCTAGCTAGATTTATAAATAAATAGTTACTTTTGTTAATATTTACAAAAACTAAACTATTTTTTTATTGATTAAGATGTAACTGAAATTAATCCAATCAAAGCAAACTAATGAGATTTTTGTAGATGATAAATGCTCTGAAGTTTGAAAATTAAGTATTGAGTCAAATAGATTTAGTAACTGTTGGAATACCTAATATGAACGCTTGATTTGAAGAAGAAAAAAACCGACAATAATTTAAAACATTCTTAAAATAGCAAATATCTTTATGAATTTTGAACGATCAACCACAAAAATTTCAAAATAGGTACTCTAAATTACCAAATTAAATATATGCCAACCAATAAACCTTTTTTTTTTATGGGATTTGTTTCCATGTTCATTTGCATTAAATATGTTATTTAAGGCTAATATAAAGGTTACAATATTTAGACTCGTGATAAATGGAAACTATTGTTAGCCAAATTAAGTATTATAATGATTAAAATTAATTCAATACAAGAAAAAAGAATTTCAGTCCAAATTGGTGAATACCATTCTACTATATATATAAATATATAAGATGTGTATATATAGATAACAGCATGGATTCTTTCATATTAATTTTTCGTCCATATTGTCCATATTTAAATATCCGAATCGCTAAAACATAAACCCAATTTGGTTACTGTGTATCTTTAAATAAATTTACTTTATTTTCATTCCTTACTTTACCAATTTCATATCCCAGAACTTCCATATTGTAAGATTTAGTAAATAGTATTTTGGAAATACTAATATTTTTTTACGAAGTTATAATATTATATCTATAATTATTGAGAATTAATGAGTATAATAAGCTTATAACAGGAAATTCAACCCTAGTAAAGACCACTATATAAAGACAAAACTTAAGGGCACGACAAACAATATAAACACAAACACATCATAAAAAACCATGACTTCTTCTTCCCCTAATTCAAAGAATTTTCTTATATTTCTCTTTGTGCTAAATGTGTTAATCTCTTTGGTTTATCCAGTAACCTCAAAAGAGTGTTTGGTTACCTTAACCAATGCTTCGCCTAATCAAGTTCTTATTGCTGATTGTGTAAATGTAAAAGGTCGTGATATTGGTACGGTTACAATTGAACCTAATCTTAATTCTCGTTCGTTTGTAATTTCATTGTTCGATAAACACATAAGCATTGCTAATTGTGACGTCAAATTGGGTAATTTATTACGTGCGAATTTCAATATACTTGATTCAAACGTAGATGGTGGTGCTGAATTGATAGACTGGCGTATAAATGAAAAGGGGATGTTTAAGCTGATTAATAACGTGTGGGTTCAGAAATTTCATTGGCCTGGCAAGAATGATTAGTATTGAGCATATTTTTATACTTATGTTAAAGAATATCAATGAGTATAAGTATGATATACTACTTATTTCTCTTGTGCTTCTTAGATCAAATTAATTTGCTTGATTTACCCCCTCTGTTATATTATGTTTCTCAGTTTACCCTATTGTATTATTATAAATGTGCTTGATCTTCTTTATTATTTATGTGGACCATTTTACTCTTAAAGGATGTCTAAATCCACATTATCTTTAAGAGGGAATTGAATTTTTCATCCCAAACATTTACCTACTTTATATATTTGGTACAATATTTTCTGGAAAAAAAAAACATATTTAATACCATGATTTTACCCTCTCGATACATTTCCTTTCTCAGTCAATTTTTCGATGAAAATTGTCACGTGCCACTCACGTGGCCGTTTAGCCACCATTTTCACCTCTTACAAATATAACTCCACAAATTACTTTAATTACATATGATAACTCGTCATGGCCCAAATAAACCCAGAACATCTATCTATCTTATTTACAATTTCAAATGCCAACAATTACATTCACAATTGACTGCAATAATTTTTAAGTTTTTGAAATCGATCCATGATTAAGATTAGACTCAAAACATATTAAAATGTGGCTACTCTGTTTTGCTGCAAATTCTAGAGAGAATTGCATTTTGGGCACCGCATTTTAGGTCAATTTTCACTTTTGGCACATCGTTTTTTTGTGTCCAACACATTTGGTACACCATTTTAACAAATTCTGACATATTTGATACCGTCGATAAAATAACCGTTAAGTGGTGTGGCAGCTAAGTTTTATGTCAAAGTTGATGCCATTACTTGTATTAACTGACATTTTTACCCCATAACATTTCAGGCTACCAAAATAGCCCCACATCTCCAAATTTAGTGACGATTTTAGTCGACATAGTTGCCAAATTTAAAAATTTACTCGAATAAGACCACGTTCGGACCAATTTTGAGATTTTACTTATTATATTTAATTAACTAATTTGATTTATAAATAATATTTATAAATATAATATATAGTACTATTGTCAAAGTTGTAGGTTGTTATTAAGCAAAAATTCATTTTTGGCACCATAGAGTTAGGCGTTTTTCAATTTTGGTACCATGGTGTCAATTTTGGTACCAATTCTAACTGGTTTTTTCAATTTTGGCACTTCCGTCAGTTGACTTAACGGTCAACTGACGGAAGTGCCAAAATTGAAAATACAAGTCAGAATTGGTACCAAAATTGACACAATGGTACCAAAATTGAAAAACAACTAGTTCTATAGTGCCAAAAATGATTTTTTACGAATTTCCCTCACCATTTACTTCCAATTCACAATTTCTCCCACTCGCATTTTAAGAATAATAATAATAAGAATAATATTAATAAAATAGTAAAAAAATTATATTAAAAAAATATTTAGGTACACAATAATAATAATGGCTGTAATAATAATATTTTTTTTTGCTACACATGTTTTCATCAAACCATTAACTCATTAACTCAACTTCATCCAACAATTCCCCTCTTTTTTATGATGACAAAACATTCAACTAAGAACGTCTTATAAGTCTTCAGTTTGGTCTTTACTCAAAGATGAAAATCACTTGGCTGAATAAGGATATACGATTATCTTCTGATATGAACTTCCGCTTATCAGTTGTATCCTTCTTTCAATTGTAAGTTGTCTCCTTTTCATTTTCTTATTTATCTTCTTCTCCTTATTATTCCAATAATGGAGACGTTACTTAGATGCATTACTTCTTCTCATTTTGAAGAGTTAGAATCGATTCCTTTTTTATTCCTTTTAAATTGTTCAAAATTATATAAACAACTTTTAAACCATATTTGAAAGTCGGGTCGTAATAATAAATGAACAAATCAATAGACTGTACAGATGTGCTATATAAAAAATATATGAATAAAATAATATAGAACTAATTTTATATACTCATAGTTAAAATAAAATACTTTAAATAAGTATGCAAACTATTATATGAGAATGTATAATATATTTATATTCGCAAATTTACATTTAGCCTTTGGAGTTGATCTTAGTTTTCTTTTTTCACTGTATCTCGAGATACATTCCTTAATTTAAAATTAGAAGTATTATGAAACTTAGTTGAATGTTTTGTCTTCATAAAAAAGAGGAGAATTGTTGGATAAAGTTGAGTCAATGAGTTAATGGTTTGATGATAACATGTGTAACAAAAAAAAATTATTATTATTGTGTACCCAAATATTTGTTTTAATATAATTTTTTTACTATTTTATTAATATTATTCTTATTCTTATTATTATTAAAATGCGAGTGGAATAAATTGTGAATTGGAAGTAATTGGTGAGGGAAATTGGCAAAAAATCATTTTTGGCACCATAAAACTAGTTGTTTGTCAGTTTTGGTACCATTGTGTCAATTTTGGTACCGATTCTGACTTGCATTTTCAATTTTGGCACTTCCGTCAGTTGACTTAACGGTCAACTGACGGAAGTGCCAAAATTGAAAAAGTCAGTTATAATTGGTACCAAAATTGACACCATGGTACCAAAATTGAAAAAGGCCTAGTTCTATGGTGCCAAAAATGAATTTTTGCCGTTGTTATTATATGTATATATAGATAGATAGATAGATATACGATGAGAGTCTTGAAAATGAAAGATAATACATTCAAGCAAAACTGAACCAAAGAATCAGTAGAAATAAAAATGGAAATTAACTCCAATTATTATATTAATTGTTTCGATACATAAGCCATTCTTCATAATTAATTATAATTATCGGCATGCCATGCATTCCAAAAATCTCAATAGCATAACTATATTAATTATTATATAGAAAATAAATTAATTACATGAGTGATTTTTATATTGGCTTGCCTGGCCAACGAAATTTCTGAACCCATATTTTATTAATCAATAAAAACATCCCCTTTTCATTTATAAGCCACTTCATAAATCCAGAAGCACAGTCGGCATAACCTAGGTTGGAATCAACCATGTTGACATTGGCCCACAAATCTCCCAATCTGACCTCACAATTAGCAACACTTCTATGTTTATCGTACAATGGAGCTAAAAACGTACGAAATTCTAATGGCCTAACTGTAAGCTCGGGAGCATAATAACCAGTTACAACTCTACACTTAGCTTGTAGAACTTGATTTAGTGAACCATTGTCTAAGGTAACCAAACACTGTCTTGCCGTTACCAAAGAGATTAGTACATTCAACACAAACAGAAATGTAAGAAATATCTTTGAATTAGGGGAAGAAGAAGAACAAGTACTCATGGTTTTAATTTGTTGTTGTGTTAATTTTAATTTATGCATGCCCTAGCTTGTATATATATATATATAGGCCTAACTGATATTTGGTAAAAGGAATATGAAAATTAAAGCAAATTTAATTTATTAAAGAGTAACCATATTAGGTTCATATATTTTTAGAAAAATTCGCAAATATGGAGAAAAGTTTATCTAAAAGAATCTATTACTATATATCTGTAATCCACATCACACATTGCATATATTGAAATGGATGTAAGCTATCTGAGGGTAAGGCCATATCCAGTGGGTATGGACTCCCCTTCCCCTCAGACTCCCCTTCCCATTCAGACTCCTCTTTTTGTAGTCATCTTCAGTGATTCAATCTTCCCATTCTATTTAATTCCAATTCTCATACTTCCCCACTCTCACTTAATCTTCCCACTCTTTTTATATTGCTCATAATTGGTTTCATGCTAATAATAATAATAAAATAATAATAATAATAATAATTAATAATTAAGTCAATCGCCAACTTCAAGCCGACTTAGTCGAACATGCGTGGTCAACACACGGTCCAAATGGTGGTCATGTATAATAATCCCAATATATATTTGATAGGGTTATGTCGTTTCTAATTTAATTTATCATATTTAAATTATGTAACCAATATTCTATTTTTAATCCACTAGTCGTATTTAATTTCAATGTATTTAATTTCCATAAAAAAATTTCTTTAACAATGTGATTAAATTTCAAACGAAAAAATAAATTAATGTTGGGTTTATTACATAAAAGTTATGATATTACAAGTAATTAAATATCTTTATTAATGTTAACTTTATTACCATTTATTCCACAAAATTCTAATTCTCATTTTTTTCTATTCTCACTTAATAAAATTAATAATAATAGAGCTATATAACAATAACAATTAATAAACATTGTACATATAATTACAATATTACAAGTTATAAAAGTACAAAATGCACAAGTAATAAAAATAAATTAATGTTAAGATATTAAAAGAATACATTTTTAAATATTTAAATGTTAATAGATAATTTATGTTACTATTTAAATAAAAAAATAAAAATAAAAAATAGTATATGGGGCTGGGCACGTATTAAACAAAAACAAAAACAAAAACAAAAAAACAAGAAATGGGGTTGGGCAACGTGCCCAGCCAATTAAACAAAAAAAAAAATAAAAAAAAAACAAGAAATACGCGCCCAGCCAAAAAATGAGGTGTGTGGGGCGGTGGGGGAACACCTCACCCACCGCCCAACCACCATCCCTCACCCACCCCCTTCCCCCATAAAACTTCATTTCTTCACCCCCCACCCCTAGGATTCCCCCTTCCCCCACCTCAATGGAGATGGCCTAATTAATCAAACATACCAATTTGGGTTCAATCAAGGACTAAACCATGCGCACTTCACAAATATAATACTGGACTAATTATAATTTTGGGTCAAACACGTAACCGAACATAACATTGAATTATGGGCCTAATTATGATATTGAGATATTGGAATGCAATTGACAATGTAAATAATTAATCCTTTGTGAAATCCTTTGATTAAAAGAAAATCAGATAAGGTATCATACCATGCTCTTGGTGCTTGCTTAAGTCCATAGAGAGCTTTCTTCAGACGATATACTTTGTCTCCTTGTTGATAGACTTCAAAACCAGGAGGTTGTTCAACATAGACTTCTTCTTGCAATTCTCCATTAAGAAAGGCAGATTTCACATCCATCTGATAGACAGTGAAGTTCTTGTGAGCAGCATAGGATAAGAATAATCTGATTGCTTCAAGCCTTGCAACTGGTGCAAATGTCTCATCAAAATCAATGCCTTCTTCTTGGCAGTAACATTTGGCAACTAGTCTTGCTTTATTTCTGGTAACAATACCATCTTCATTCATTTTGTTCCTGAATACCCACTTAGTGTCAATGACTCTTTGATGAGTAGGTCTAGGTACCAAATACCAAACCTCATTTCTTACAAATTGATTTAACTCTTCTTGCATTGCTTCAATCCAGTGAGAATCACTAAGAGCTTCATCAATTAATTTGGGCTCAATTTGTGAAAGAAAACTTACAGACATTGATTCATTTGCAGCTGACCTTCTTGTTCTCACTCTATCCAGTGGATCACCAATCACTAGTTTAGGTGGGTGATCTCTGAGCCATCTGAAATCAGGATGCAAATCTGGATGTTGTCCTCTTGATTGATCTTGCAACACTACTATTGGAGTCTCAGTAGTAGTTTGTTGAACAGGCTCTGGTCTGTCAGTTGTTTGCAACTCTTCTGTTAGACAATCAGTAGACTGATTTTGAACAACACTTGAGTTATCAACTTGGGAGATCAGGTAGTAAGATGGGTACATATCTTCTTTTCTTTCCACATTCAATTTCTGAAAATCAGTAGACAAATCTGAATTAGTACTTTGATTCTTTTCAGAAGATTGATTTGGTTCATCAAATGCTACATGAATTGATTCTTCTACAAGTAAAGTCCTTTTGTTAAAAACTTTATAGGCTTTACTAACAGTAGAGTAACCTACAAAAACAGCTTCATCAGCCTTCTCTGCAAAAGCAGTAAGGTGACTTTTCTCATTATTCAAAACAAAAAATTAACAGCCAAATATTCTAAGATAATAAATTTTAGGTTTTCTGTTGTTCCACAGTTCATAAGGTGTTTTATTTTGACTCTTATTGATCATGCATCTGTTCTGGGTATAACATGTTGTATTTGTGGCTTCTGCCCAGAATCTTTGAGGCAGTTTTGCTTCAGCTATCATAGTCCTGGTAGCTTCTTTTAGAGTTTTGTTTCTCCTTTCAGCAACTCCATTTTGTTGAGGGGTTCTGGCAGCAGAGTACTCATGGTTGATTCCTGTGGAGTTACAATACTCTTCAACAGTAGAGTTTGTAAATTCAGTGCCCCTGTATGATCTGATCTTTCAATATTCTTAGGCTCTTTTCATTCTGGATCAGTTCCATCAGATTGGTAAGATGTTCCCTGGTTTCACTTTTCTTTTTCATGAAAATCACCCAAGTAAATCTTGAATAATCATCCACAACAGCTAGGCAGTATTTCTTTCCACCATTGCTGATAGGATCAATAGGGCCAAACAAATCCATATGAAGTAGCTCCAAAATTATGGTTGAAGATTGATGCTTCTTGCTTTTGAATGTTGATTTAACTTGTTTACCCTTCTGACATGTGTCACATAGCTTGTCTTTGGAATTCCTTCTACCAAATCATTCTTGATTAATCTGTTGATGGTCCTGAAATTCAAATTATTCATCATTTTGTGCTATAGCCAACTGATTACACTTGGTGTCGAGGCCACCAAACAAACATTAGAATTCTTATCCACATAATTCCAGTCAACTATATAGATGTTTCCTTGTCTTCTTCCAGATAATATCACCTTCTTGGTTCCAACCTGCTCTACATAGCACTTATCTGAAGAGAAGATAACATAAAATCCTTTGTCACAAAATTGACTTATGCTCAGTAGATTGTACTTTAGGCCTTTAACATATGAGACGTCAGATATCTCAATGTTTCCTTTGATAAGCCTTCCATACGCAACAATCTTGCCTTCTTTGCTGTCTCCAAAAGTAACATTTGGAAAATCTACGACAGCAGCATCAGTCAGTTCATGTATGTCACCACACATGTGCCTCGAACATCCACTGTACAAGTACCATTTCTTCTCTACTTTACTCTTACTCCTAATCCTAACCTACAAAACAAAATAAAATTGTTTTAGGTACCCTTTATTGAGAGGGTCCTGGTGGATTAGTGTCACATTTGACAACCCAAGATTTGGAAACCTCAGACTTCTTAGGTTCAGTTCTAGTCTTGTGGTTATTTCTTTACTCTTGAATCATCATAAGTTTCAGTATGCATATGTTCATGATAATTATTATGATGAGAGTAGTCCTCATAAGCAGGGTACGATGCATGATAAGCAGGATAAGCATGCATCGGATGATGAGCTGGATAAGCAGCATAGTAAGGTGGATAATGAGGTGCAGCATAATATGATGAATAAGCAGGTTGCACATAATAAGACTCATTTCCATACCAAGCATCATCATTTCTATAATTTCTTTGTTTCTTTGGTTTAGTTCTTACTTGCTCTTAAACAAACGACTTAGACTTACTAGTCTGATTAGTTTTGCTTTTATCAGCAGACTTCTCAGGACTACTTTGCTGTTTAGCTTTACTAGTCTGTTTTTCAACTTTAGGCTCTTTACCCTTTTTAGCCTTTGGAGATTTCTTCTCCTTTTTCTCCATTTCTACTGAGCAGATTTAGCAGTCTGAACATATAAGATAACATTGCTGTTATCAACAGATATGAATTTTTCACTTCGGTACAAATCTAAACTTTCTTTTACTAAAGGTGTTCTTTGTTCATTTGATGAGCTTACTGATGCAACATACGACTTATCATGAGTAGATATGATCTTTTTCAGTTCCATGATTTTTCCTTTGTAAACTTCACATTCTGCTTTTTGGAGATTCATACTCATGCGCAAGCTTTTGATACTCAGCTGATTCTTGCGGTTTTTCACCGTTAAGTTTCAGTAGAGAATTTTGCTTTTTCAGCACAGTCATCTCTTCCTTAAGCTTTGCAAATTCATTAGCAACGTTTGTGTTGTTTTTCATCATTTGCTCAAATGAACTGAATAGCTCATTTTCATTTTCAGTGAGAGTTACCTCATTGTCAGAATCCTCTCATTCTTTGGCCATGAGACAGAGCAGTGCAGGTGTCTCTTCTTCAGCAGATTCATCTTTTGATGTCCCTGATTCTGAATTAGACGAATAGATGGCTGCTATCTTTTCAGCTTCAGCCAACAATACTTTGCTCTTCTGATGTCTCCTCTCTTTTATAACTTTATTTTCCTCCTCAGTATACTTCTCAGCTTTAGGATATGGGCAGTCCTTAATGAGGTGTCCCAATTTACTGCAGTTATAGCACATTAGTTTGGATTTAAAATCATCCTTACTATTATAAGAAGTAGAGGTAGGGTTAGAAGTAGAAGCATTGTTGTATTTGTTCTTCATTTTTCTTTTGTAGAACTTTTTGAACCCATTTAGCAACAACGTAACATCGCCAGCAGTGTACTCCTTTTTATTAAGCAGCATGGTCTCATCAGATGAGTCAATTTCTCTTGTTTTTTCGGCTGATCTCCTTGGTCTTTCTGCAGCAACTATGGCAGCAGTGTGGTTTGAAGTTGAGGTCTCTTCTATTCCCATTCTTGGCAGTTTATACTCGTACGCCTTGAGTACTGAAAACAGCTCTGTAAGAGAGATCTTCCCCAGATCCCTTGATTCTTCCATTGCTGTGATCTTCATGTTGAACTTGGGAGGTAGCGCCTTTAATACTTTGACGGTGATCTCTTTATCAGAAAAGGTCTTTCCCAACTTTAACACATCATTCAACGTCCTTGTAAACCTTGTATCCATTTGGTCAATGGTTTCTCCAGACTTCATCTTGAAGTTTTCCAACTTCTCAAGGGCTATGCTCAGATTTTGTTCTTTGATGGCATCATTCCCTTCACTCATATCACGAACCTTGTCTCACATCTCTTTTGATGTTTTGCAATGTTTGACTTTGTCAAATCTGTCATTATCCAGGGCTTTAGTTACGATGAATATTCCGACTTTGTCAAGATTATTCAGCTTAATCTCTTCAGCTGTCATCTCTTCAATGTCTTTCTCAACAACCACATCTTGGTCATTGAATTTGATTGTCTTGGTGATTTTGATTAGACCTTTTGTTATGCATCTGTACATGTTGTCATTATAAGCAGCAAGGAAATCCATATGAATTTTTCAGTCCTCAAAACTCATTCCGCCAATGTGGGGTACATGGCTGATACAATCCATTTTTCAAAAGGTTTTATTTTTCAAAAAAGATGTGCTCTTTTGAAAACTTTTGAAAAACACACTAGGATCAAGCTCGTTGATCAGGCAAATGATTCAAATGAACCACTTGCTCTGATACCACTTGCTGGTCCCAAGTGGTCAGATGAGAGAGGGGGGGGGGGGGGAGGGTGGTGAATAGACCTCTGAAAACTTTCAAAAATTTCTCTAACTTTTCTTATCAGCAGAGTAAGCTGACCAAGAACTCGTGAGATTACTTCACTGATTGCGCATTTAGCTTAATCAGTAGAGTTGACCACTCGTCTGATTTACCTTATCTGATTCAAATAAAATCAGAGTTTGAAATACTTGTTTGCAGCGGATATATCAAGTGTTTTTCAACAAGTTGTTTTCTTCCTTAAAAGATTTTAACCCCAATTTTTAAACTCCTTTTTAAAATCATTTGTTAAGTTCGTATGTTTGAAGTTCTTTGAAAATATGCAGGTAAAATGCAGTAAACAAACACACAGATTTTTTTATAGTGGCTATATAGACAAGAATGTCTTTTAGTCCACTTTTCCAAGTCACTTAGATCTTGGGTTATACTATAATCACATAGTTTACAGTATACTCTGCTTGCGCAATTCAACAAATGCAAAGCCAAAAGTTCGTAGTAAGAAGTCACAAAGAAATCCTACTCTCTGAAGTTAAATCACTCACTTAGATGGATTTTCACTTCTCACAACTTTTCTCTTTACGGAAAATCACTCAGATTTGTGTTTGGCGTTGTTCTTCAACTTGGCTTTGTCAACAAATGACTAAGCTGATGAGTGTTCTGTTCTTGAGTTTTAGACTTAAAAAGATTTTGCTTGCTTTGATTTTCTCTCAGTTGTGTCTTGGTCTCTAACTCTGGAATTCTGAACTATTTATACTTGAGAATTTGAATTCTGCCCATTGAGAATTTGACGAGAGAATATCACTTTTGATACTACAAGTAACCCTACTTTAAGGTTACGGTACCATAACTTTAAAAACATACACATTTGGTACCATATGTTAACTGTCCTCGACACATTTGGTACTTCCGTCAATTTTTGGATGGAAAATTCAATTTCAGACGGAAAGTTGATGGAAAATTTGCATAATTCGTCCTATTGCTATATATTGCTGCTAAAGTCCCACATATTTTATGGCCGATAAATTACCCCAAAGTTTACAAGTTTTATAAATTTATATATTATTATTATTAAATTTCATAAACTAATTAGATTATATATAAAAAATAAATAATATTTTATATAAAATATAAATTAAATTTATTAGAATATTTTTATTTCAAAAAATAATCTTTTAAACTAATAGAGTTTATATAATATATATATATATATATATATATATTAATAATATTTTATATAAAATCTGAAAAATGAATATACTTATTAAAATTTTTAAATTAAAAAATTTATTTTAAACTAATTAGGTTTAGAGTTTTTTTTTAATTATTTATATAATATTAAAAATATTCTTTTTCAGGTTTTATAATAAATATTATTTAATCTGTATATATTATTATCTAACTATTTTAAAAGATTTTTCGCTATTTAATAAGTTTAATTTATATTTATTTTCAAATTTTATATAATATATTATTTAATTTATATGTGTTATAGGTAAAATCTAATTAGTTTAAAAGACTTTTTTTGAAATTTAAAAAATCCAATAAATTTAATTGATATATTTTTTTTGGGATTTTATATAAAATATTATATATAAAATCTAATTAGTGAAAGAGATTTAATAATTATATTATACAAAATTTATAAATAGGATTTATAATTAATTATACATGCATTTGGGACTGAAATGATTCAAACTTGTGAATTGTGGGTAAATTTGTCGGCCGTAAAATATGTGGGGCAAAGTTTGGCAACAACTATAACTATAGGACGAATTCTGTAAATTTTTCATCAATTTTCCATCTAAAATTGAATTTTTTCGTACAAAAATTGACGGAAGTACCAAATGTGTCGAGGGCAGTTAACATGTGGTACCAAATGTGTATGTTTTTTAAGTTATGGTACCATAACCTTAAAGTAGGGTTACTTGTGGTACCAAAAGTGAAATTCTCTCGAATTTGACAGATCTTCAAATTTTCCTCGAATACTGGTCCCTGTTTCAGAACGGCTTCTGCAACTGTTCACTGTACAGTTCTGCTGTACTTTCTGTCACGTCGCATTAAATGCACCTTGCTGATCCGAGGTTCTTCTTCAATCATTGGACTTTAATACCCTTCTCTTACAGCATTTATTACACAGAGTGCATTTATTACCGTTGGAATGACTTTCTAATCACTTGTACTCTGCTGATCGAATCAATCTATTCTTTTGATGAACACTCTGCTGATTCAAACCGAACTCATCAAATCGAACTCATCTGATTTGACTCTGCTGAAATCCACCATTCTGATTCCGAACTCAGCATCAAATCAATAGTCTTCTGGACCAAAATTCAACCCTTCTGATTTTACTTGTCTTCTCAGATTGAATTTCTCAGAGGTTGCTAAGCTTCCATTACTTAGCTGATGACTTTTGGAAATCATCAAAACCTCCATTCACTTCTTCATCTTCATCCAACAATGATGATCAATGGCAAACGCCACACCCCTTCTCCCCCCCCCCCCCCCCCCCACCCCCCACCCTAATTAATTTTTTTTCTTTAAAAACTGCAGTTGTCCTTTTAAAGCTCTAGTGGTACGTAGTTATGCATTTTTTTAGTGCTTAATTAGTTGACTAATATTTTTACTTGACTTATATTACTCCATAATTATCTATATTTTAGAAATTTCCTAAATTGATTTCTTGTATCTAGCTAGATTTATAAATATATAGTTACTTTTGTTAATATTTACAAAAACGAAACTATTTTTTTATTGATTAAGATGTAACTGAAATTAATCCAATCAAAGCAAATTAATGAGATTTTGTAACTGTTGGAATAGTTAATATGAACGCTTTATTTGGAAAAGACAAAAACCGACAATAATTTAAAACATTCTTAAAATAGCAAATATCTTTATAAATTTGAACGATCAACCACAAAAATTTCAAAATAGGTACACTAAATTACCGAATTATATATAAGCCAACCAATAAACTTTCATGTAGCACGACTAATCTCTTACAAATAAAACTTGGAAAAATGTAAGACTGCTCATTTATTTCAAGTATTGTTGATCTTAAGTGAACATTGATCTAGCAGCACCAAAGAAAAGTGATTCAACTAAAATGAATGGAACTATGTTTTCAGGAAAAAAGAATAAAAAACAGCTTACAGAGTATATATACATACGTTGACTTGGACTATTAACGAACATTAACCACCCAAAATTATAACTTAATTAATCAACATAATCTAGCTAAATCTTATTATTGAATCTTGAATTAGGGCATGTACACTTTCTCTCGCTCTAGCACAATCTCCAATAAAGAGGGGAGCCCTGGGCCTTGGTTGTAGGCTTGTAGCATATATTGATTTTGTACAAATAAAAAAATAGTATTCTTGTCAAAGTTAATGTAGCATATATTGATTGTTTTAAATAATTCAAATATCTTGTGAAAGTTGTAGATTGTTATTTTATATGTATAGATAGATAGATAGATATACGATGAGAATCTTGAAGATGAAATTAGATAATACATTCAAGCAAAACTGAACCAAAGAATCAGTAGAAATAAAAATGGAAATTAACTCCAATTATTATATTAATTGTTTCGATACATAATCCATTCTTCATAATTTATTATACTTATTGGCATGCCATGCATTCCAAAAATCTCAATAGCATAACTATATTAATTATTATATAGAAAATAAATTAATTACATGAGTGATTTTTATATTGGCTTGCCTGGCCAACGAAATTTCTGAACCCATAATTTATTAATCAATATAAACATCCCCTTTTCATTTATACGCCACTTCAAAAATCCAAAAGTACAGTCGGCATAACCTAGGTCGGCATCAACCACGTTGAAATTGGCCCACAAATCTCCCAATCTGACCTCACAATTAGCAACACTTCTATTTTTATCGAACAATGGAGTTAAAAACGTACGAAATTCTAATGGCCTAACTGTAAGCTCGGGAGCATAAAAACCAGTTACAACTCTACACTTAGCTTGTAGAACTTGATTTAGTGAACCATTGTCTAAGGTAACCACACACTGTCTTGCTGTTACCAAAGAGATTAGTACATTCAGCACAAATAGAATTGTAAGAAATATCTTTGAATTAGGGGAAAAAGAAGAAGAACAAGTACTCATGGTTTTAATTTGATGTTGTGTTAATTTTAATTTATGCATGCCCTAGCTTGTATATATATACACATAGGCCTAACTGATATTTGGTAAAAGGAATATAAAAATTAAAGCAAATTTAATTTATTAAAGAGTAACCATATTAGGTTCATATATTTTTAGAAAAATTCGCAAAAACGGAGAAAAGTTTATCTAAAAGAATCTATTACTATATATCTGTAATCCCCATCACACATTGTATATATTGAAATGGATGTAATCTATCTGAGGGTAATTTTATCAAACATACCAATTTGGGTTCAATCAAGGACTAAACCATACGCACTTCACAAATATAATACTGGACTAATTATAATTTTGGGTCAAACACGTAACCGAACATAACATTGAATTATGGGCCTAATTATGATATTGGGATATTGGAATGCAATTGACAAGGTATATAATTAATCCTGTTAAACTAACCCAACCTTAGAGAATTGAAGAATGAATAAATAATCTTCAGGTCTTCAAGAATTAAGAACAAATCTTCCAATAATAAAACCTTATATAATTGTCATTGAAGATTTCATCTTTTAATCAGGAGTACCGCTAGTCTTACACGTTTCCCCTGAGTTCAAGAATCTATCAGTCAACTGGTCTGTTGAGAGTCAGTCTTCTTGAAGAATAATACTTGTTGCTATCAGATTAGTCAGCTGATGAACCCAGTCTTCTGATAGGTTCCTCCTCAGCTTATGAATCCAATTTTAACAAGTCTAGCTCCACTCTTAGAGTAGAAAATCTTACATCACTTAATGTTTTAGTGAAAATGTCAGCGATCTGATTATCTGTATGAACATATTCAATAATGACATTTCCTTTTTCAACATGGTCTCTTATGAAGTGATGTTTAATCTCAATTTGATTAGTCCTGGAATGACTTGTAGTATTCTGAGTAAGTAAGATTGCACTTGTATTGTCACAGTAGATAGGGATTCCACTGATCTTGAGATTGTAATCTTCTAGTTGATGTTTCAACCAAAGTATACGTGCACAACATGCTCCAGCAGCAATGTATTCAGCTTCAGCAGTAGATATGAATATTGAAGTTTGTTTCTTACTCATCCATGAGATCAGACGACTGCCTAAAAATTGACAAGTACCTGTAGTACTCTTCCTATCAATTTTATAGCCAGCAAGGTCAGAATCTGAATATCCAATAAGTTCAAATCCCGATTCCCTTGGATACCATAATCCCAATTCTTGAGTGCCTTTGAGATATCTTAATATCCTTTTGACAGCTAAGAGATGAGATTTCTTAGGATTTGATTGAAATCTCGCACAAACCCCAACAGAGTACATAATGTCAGGTCTGTTAGCTGTTAGATATAACAGTGACCCTATTATGCCTCTATATTTGTTGATGTCCACTGATTTTCCATCTTCATCCTTGTCAAGGCGAAGTCCAGTAGACATTGGAATAGCAACAGATGAGCTAGTTTCCATACCAAATTTCTTGAACAGATCTTTTGTGTACTTTGCTTGATTAATAAATATGCCATCAGGCATCTGTTTCACTTACAATCCAAGAAAGTAATTAAGTTCTCCCATCATGCTCATTTCAAACTTATTCTGCATCAGCTCAGAGAACTTTTCACACATCTGTTGGTTAGTTGAACCAAAAATAATATCGTCCACATATATTTGAACTAACAATATATGATTATCCCATTCAATAGTGAACAAGGTCTTGTCTACTTTACCTTTGTGAAATCCTTATACTAAAAGAAAATCAGATAAGGTATCATACAATGCTCTTGGTGCTTGCTTAAGTCCATAGAGAGCTTTCTTCAGACAATATACTTTGTCTCCTTGTTGATAGACTTCAAAACCTGGAGGTTGTTCAACATAGACTTCTTCTTGCAATTCTCCATTAAGAAAGGCAGATTTCACATCCATCTGATAGACAGTGAAGTTCTTGTGAGCTGCATAGGCAAAGAATAATCTGATTGCTTCAATAATCTTGAATAATCATCCACAACAGCTATGCAGTATTTCTTTCCACCATTGCTGATAGGATCAATAGGGCCAAACAAATCCATATGAAGTAGCTCCAAAATTCTGGTTGAAGATTGATGCTTCTTTCTTTTGAATGTTGATTTAACTTGTTTACCCTTCTGACATGCGTCACATAGCTTGTCTTTGCTCATGACTGTCTTTGGAATTCCTTCTACCAAATCATTCTTGATTAATCTGTTGATGGTCTTGAAATTCAAATTATTCATCATTTTGTGCCATAGCCAACTGATTTCACTTGGTGTGGAGGCCACCAAACAAACATTAGAATTCTTATCCACAGAATTACAGTCAACTATATAGATGTTTCCTTGTCTTCTTCCAGATAATATCACCTTCTTGGTTCCAACTTGCTCTACATAGCACTTATCTGATGAGAAGATAACATAAAATCCTTTGTCACAAAATTGACTTATGATCAGCAGATTGTACTTTAGGCCTTTAACATATGAGACGTCAGATATCTCAATGTTTTCTTTGATAAGCCTTCCACACGCAACAATCTTGCCTTCTTCGCAGTCTCCAAAAGTAACATTTGGACCATCTACGACAGCAGCATCAGTCAGTTCATGTATGTCACAACACATGTGCCTCGAACATCCACTGTCCAAGTACCATTTCTTCTCTACTTTACTCTAACTCCTAATCCTAACCTACAAAACAAAATAAAATTGTTTTAGTTACCCTTTATTGAGAGGGTCCTGGCGGATTAGTATCACCTTTGACAACCCAAGATTTGGAAACCTTAGGCTTCTTAGGTTCAGTAGAGTCTTGTGGTGATTTCTTTACTCTTGAATCATCATAAGTTTCAGTATGCATATGTTCATGATAATTATTATGATGAGAGTAATCCTCATAAGCAGGGTACGATGCATGATAAGCGGGATAAGCACGCATTGGATGATGAGCAGGATAAGCAACATAGTAAGGTAGATAATGAGGTGCAGCATAATATGATGAATAAGCAGGTTGCACATAATAAGACTCATTTCCATACCAAACATCATCATTTCAATAATTTTTTTGCTTCTTTGGTTTAGTTCTTACTTATTTTTTAACAGACGACTTAGACTTACTAGTCTGATTAGTTTTGCTTTTATCAGCAGACTTTTTAGGACTACTCTGCTGTTTAGCTTTACTAGTCTGTTTTTCAACTTTAGGCTCTTTACCCTTTTTAGCCTTTGGAGATTTCTCTTCCTTTTTCTCCATTTCTACTGAGCAGATTTAGCAGTCCGAACATATAAGATAATATTGCTGTTATCAACAGTTATGAATTTTTCAGTTCGGTTCAGATCTAAACTTTCTTTTACTAAAGGTGTTCTCTGTTCATTTGATGTGTTTACTGATGCAACATACGACTTATAATGAGTAGATATGATCTTTTCCAGTTCCATGATTTTTCCTTTGTAAACTTCACATCTGCTTTCAGAGATTCATACTCATGCGCAGGTTTTTTATACTCAGCTGATTCTTGCGGTTTTTCACCGTTAAGTTTCTGTAGAGAATTTTGTTTTTTCAGCACAGTCATCTCATCCTTAAGCTTTGCAAATTCATTAACAACGTTTGTGTTGTTTTTCATCATTTGCTCAAATGAACTGAATAGCTCATTTTTATTTTCAGTGAGAGTTACCTCATTGTCAGAATCCTCTGATTCTTTGGCCATGAGACAGAGCAGTGCAGGTGTCTCTTCTTCAGCAGATTCATCTTCTGATGTCCCCGATTCTGAATTAGACGAATAGATGACTGCTATCTTTTCAGCTTCAACTAACAATACTTTGCTCTTCTGATGTCTCCTCTCTTTTATAGCTTTCTTTTCCTCCTCAGTATACTTCTCAGCTTTAGAATATGGGCAGTCCTTAATGAAGTGTCCCAATTTCCTGCAATTATAGCACATTAGTTTGGATTTAAAATCATCCTTACTATTATAAGAAGTAGAGGTAGGGTTAGAAGTAGAAGCATTGTTGTATTTGTTCTTTATTTTTCTTTTGTAGAACTTTTTGAACCCATTTAGCAACAACGCAACATCGCCAGGAGTGTACTCCTTTTTATTAAGCAGCATGGTCTCATCAGATGAGTCCATTTCTCTTGTTTTTCCGGCTGATCTCCTTGGTCTTTCTGCAGTAACTATGGCAGCAGTGGGGTTTGAAGTTGAGGTCTCTTTTATTCCCATTCTTGGCAGTTTATACTCGTACGCCTTGAGTACTGAAAACAGCTCTGTAAGAGAGATCTTCCCGAGATCCCTTGATTCTTCCATTGATGTGATCTTCATGTTGAACTTGGGAGGTAGCACCTTTAATACTTTGACGGTGATCTCTTTATCAGAAAATGTATTTCCCAACTTTAACACATCATTCAAAGTCCTTGTAAACCTTGTATCCATTTGGTCAATGGTTTCTCCAGACTTCATCTTGAAGTTTTCCAACTTCTCAAGGGCTATGCTCAGATTGTGTTCTTTGATGGCATCATTCTCTTCACTCATATCACGAACCTTGTCTCACATCTCTTTTGATGTTTTGCAGTGTTTTTCAGTCCTCAAAACTCATTCCGCCAATGTGGGGTACATGGCTGATACAATCCATTTTTCAAAAGGTTTTATTTTTCAAAAAAATATGCTCTTTTGAAAACTTTTGAAAACCACACTAGGATCAAGCTCGTTGATCAGGCAAATGATTCAAATGAACCACTTGCTCTAATACCAATTGCTGGTCTCAAGTGGTCAGATGAGGTCTAGAGGGGGGGGGGGGGTGAATAGACCTCTGAAAACTTTCAAAAATTTCTCTAACTTTTCTTATCAGCAGAGTAAGCTGACCAAGAACTCGTGAGACTACCTCACTGATTGCGCACTTAGCTTAATCAGTAGAGTTTACCACTCGTCTGATTTAACTTATCTGATTCAAACATAATCAAAGTTTGAAATACTTGTTTGCAGCTGATATATCAAGTATTTTTCAACAAGTTGTTTTCTTCCTTAAAAGATTTTAACCCCAGTTTTTAAACTTCTTTTAAAATCTTTTGTTAAGTTCGTATGTTTGAAGTTCTTTGAAAATATACAGTAAACAAGTGGTTATAGAGACAAGAATGTCTTTTAGTCCACTCTTCCAAGTCACTTAGATCTTGGGTTATACTATAATCACACAGTTTACAGTATACTCTGCTTGCGCAATTCAACAAATGAAAAGCCAAAAGTTCGTAGTAAGAAGTCACAAAGAAATCCTACTTTCTGAAGCTAATTCACTCACTTCGATGGATTTACACTTCTCATAACTTTTCTCTTTACAGAAAATCACTCAGATTTGTATTTGGCGTTGTTCTTCAACTTGGCTTTGTGAACAAATGACAAAGCTGATGAGTGTTCTGTTCTTGAGTTTGAGACTTAAAAAGATTTTGCTTGCTTTGATTTTCTCTCAGTTGTGTCTTGGTCTCTAACTCTGAGATTCAGAATTATTTATACTTGAGGATTTGAATTCTGCCCATTGAGAATTTGACGAGAGAATATCACTTTTGATACCACAAGTAACCCTACTTTAAGGTTACGGTACCATAACTTTAAAAACAAACACATTTGGTACCACATGTTAACTGTCCTCGACACATTTGATACTTCCGTCAATTTTTGGACGGAAAATTCAATTTCAGACGGAAAGTTGATGGAAAATTTGCATAATTAGTCCTATAGCTATATATTGCTGCTAAAGTCCCACATATTTTATGTCCGATAAATTTACCCCAAAGTTCACAAGTTTTATAAATTTTATATATTATTATTATTAAATTTCTTAAACTAATTAGATTATATATAAAAAATAAATAATATTTTATATAAAAATAAATTAAATTTATTAGAATATTTTTATTTCAAAAAATAATCTTTTAAACTAATAGATTTTATATAATATATATATATATATATATATATATATATTAATAATATTTTATATAAAATCTGAAAAATGAATATATTTATTAAATTTTTTAAATTAAAAAAATTATTTTAAACTAATTAGGTTTAGGTGTTTTTTATTTTTTTAATTATTTATATAATTTTAAAGATTTTCTTTTTCAGATTTTATAATAAATATTATTTAATCTGCATATATTATTATCTAACTATTTTAAAAGATTTATATAATAGTATTAATCTATTTAATATTTATTAAAATGATAAATTATATAATAATTTTTAATTCTATAATTTATTATTTTAAAAAAAAACTATAAAACCCATCCACCCGCCCCACCCCGTACCCCCCGCCCTTGGCGGCCTGGGAATGGGGGAGGGGGTGGGTTTTTAGTTTTTTTTTTAAATCATAATTATTTATAAACTATTATTTTAATAAATATTAAATAATTTTTAATTGTATAATTTAATATTTTAATTAAATAATAAATAGATTAATACTATTATACAAATATTAGATTAAAAAAGAATATTATTTTTATTAATACTATTAATCTTAGATTCAAAATGAATATTTTTTTTCAGATTTATAATAATTTATAAATATTATTTATAAAATTAAATTAATTATGTAAATATTATAAATAAAATTTCAAAATTGGTCCGGACGCAGTCTTATTCGAGTCAATTTTTAAATTTGGCAACTACGTGGACCAAAATCGTCACTATATTTGGAGATGTTGGGCTATTTTGGCTGCCTGATATGTTATGTGGTAAAAATATCAGTCAATATAAGTAATAGCATCAATTTTGCAATAAAATTTAACTGTCACGTCACCACTTAACGGTGATTTTTAACTGCAGTACCAAATGTGTCACAATTTGTTAAAACGGTGTACCAAATGTGTTTGATACAAAAAGCAGTGTACCAAAAGTGGGAATTGACCTAAAGCGCAGTACCAAAAGTACAATTAAACTTTATGCATTTCGTAAGGGGGTAAATTGCCATTATCTCCGGAGAATTATTAAGTTTGGTATGAAAGTTGCAATGAAAACCTATCATATAGTATCAAATTTGTATTTTATGGTACCGAAATTACAAGGTGACATATCGTGTAATACCAAAAAAACAAATTTCTCAATTAATTATGCGTTTAATTCCTATAAGAAAACATGTAAATCGTTTATAAAGACCTATATCTTTCATGTAGCATGCACGACTAATCTCTTACAAATAACACTTGGAAAAATGTAAGACTGCTCATTTATTTCAAGTATTGTTGATCTTAAGTGAACATTTTTGCAGCACAAAAGAAAAGTGATTCAACTAAAATGAATGGAACTATGTTTTCAGGAAAAAAGAATAAAAATGAATAATCCACATCACACATTGTATATATTGAAATGGATGTAATCTATCTGAGGGTACTTTAGTCAAACTCAAACATACCAATTTGGGTTCAATCAAGGACTAAACCACACGCACTTCACAAATATAATATATACTGGACTAATTATAATTTTGGGTCAAACACGTAACCGAACATAACATTGAATTATGGGCCTAATTATGATATTGGGGATATTGGAATGCAATTGACAATGTATATAATTAATCCTGTTAAACTAACCCAACCTTAGATAACTGCAACTAGGGCTGTCAACGGGGCGGATTTCAATTCGGATCTGATCCTAATCCGATCCAATTAATTAGGATAATTGTCTGATTAGTTATTCGATGGACCTGGTTCGATTATGAAGATCCATAATCCGAATTACATGGAGCGAATATGGATCTAGACTGATACGATATGTGACATATTCGTATCCCATATATATTATTATATGTTGTTAGGACTGTCAATCGGGCCTTGTGAGCCGAGCTTTAAATAGCTCGAACTCAAATATTGTCGAGCTTCATAGCTATAAGCTCAAACTCGGCTCATAAATTTTCTGATTTATTTGGCTCAAACTCGGCCTATGTAATTTTTCGAGTTTCGGGTCTATATCGGGTTTGTTAATATAGGCCAAATAACTTGACATATAAAATATTTAGATTATTGTAACACATATGAATAGACTGTTATCACTTAATACACGATATATATCATTATATAATGTTTTAACTGAAAGAGTGAGTTAATTACCCACATTTTTTAAGATACATTTGATATATATGAACAGGGTGTAGAGCTTTAAAATATCAAGACTCCAATTTATTGAGCTAATTTTATGTTAACTTTTGTCTTCTTTTTTTTATTAAACTTTTTTCCTTTGGGTTTTGGCATTCAGTATGTAATTGATATACTACATATATGTAAGTTTACATTATAACTTTTTGTAAAGTTGACTTGTTTCAAAATAAAAATAGTAATTGGTAATTATAACTTCAGTACAAATAATTAATCGTAATATTTAAAACAATTATATGTTCGGACTTTATTCGGGTTGAGCCGTGTTAGGCTCAAACTCAGCTCATAAATTGATCGGGTTTAATATAATGGCTCAAACTCGGTCCAGCTCACAAATATTCGGGTTCGAGCCAATATTAATCGGATCGAGCCATCGGGCTTCGGGTAGGCCCTGCTCAATTGACGGCCGACTAGCATGGTAACTAATTGTACCTACAACATATTAATTTATGGTATTTAATAAGAAAAATCAAAAATCTTAACCATTCACCTATGTAGTAGATGGCACCAATCAGGCCCATTTAATTACAACCCATAAAAATAAACCAAAAACTACACAGGGCTTAGGGGCAGAAATCGATCAATCCACATATTCACTCAAGAACATGCATAAATTCACATAAGGGCAAAAATGTAAATTTATCGGCTCCTTTAATTTTAATTCACAAAAATTATCCAAGTTAATTAATTTTGAATTAACAATTAATCTCTAAGATTAATTAACTCTTACTTGAGTTCTAAGTAATCTACAATTCTTATCTTGATTAAGTTGGTTAATTAAGATAGTTACAAATTTTCCAAGATTCATATCTTATCCAAAACTCTAAGTTTCCCAATTTTTCAAATCTCTAAGATTCTCAAGATAATCCTATTTTGACTAGATTAGATAACTAAGGTAGTTCCCAAATCTTCCAAGATTCCTACCTTATCCAAAACTCCAAGTTTCCTAATCCCACAAATCTCCAAGATTTTTAAACTTTCCAAAATAGGCAAATCAGATACCAACCAAAATTCAGCCACTAAGTGACCAATCAAAGGCTGCCACGTAGCATCGCACGGCAGCGCGCGGCTGCGCGTGACAGCACGCGGCAGACAGCCCGTAGGCTGCTGCCGTGTGCCGCACGCGCATCCAGCGTGCTACTGACACGCTATTGAGGGCAGCAGTTCACGGTGGCCGCCTAGTGCCACCACAGTTGGGTCTAAATTTTTTAATTGTTTTCTTGATTACTTTTGATTTAATTAAAAACATATCCAATTAATTAAATCCTAATCCAAAAATAAAAATTAACACGATAAAATTTTGAATCAAAATTTTCTTTTAAATCCAAGTTAAACAGATCTACGTTCTAAAACATGCATAGTAAAAGAACTAGCCAAACATTAAATCAAACATATGATTTAAAACACAGAATTTACAAATTCATATATATACAAAGCCAGAGTTGGCTCTGATACCACTGTTGGAATTCGGTAAGATAAACAGCCCTACAGGAAGCGGAATATAATAATTTTAGGGCCTCTTACGGAATCTTGTCAGGATACTAAACTGGATGTATATATATGAATATTAAAACGACAATAATAACTTAGATCCAAGTTATACCTGTCTCCTTGCAAATCCCTGATGTTAGCAAAGTCGTTGTATTTCTCCCTTCGGTTGGCTCGATCCTAAGCTTGAAGGAGCGCCCCACGTGTTGCGCCTCTACGGGTTGATACACCACAATATCACGAAATTTAATAAATCATAATCGGCTAGAACATAGGATTTATCAAGATCTACGGTTAGAGAACAAGATGGGAGCAAAAATTGAAAAACGAAAATCACTTCTAATGAAGAAGTGGTTCGGCCGATTTGGAGGGAGAGAGGGAGAGAGAATTTTGCTAGACTTAGATTTTTTTGCTTCTTGAGTTGTGTGTATGAGATATGGCATATAGTCTCCTATATATAAGTATCTCATCATCCTAATCCTCCTAGGACTAGGACTCTAAATCTTCTAACTCTCCTACATGGGCCATGACCCTTTTAATTAGAAGACTAAGTCATCTAATTAATTCATGGCCCATTCCTAATTTAATTAATTGGGGCTTTATTTAATTTCTCAATTAAATGACCCAATTAATTAATTACTCTCTTATTTAATTAAATTAGACTCTAAGCCTATTTAATTAAATATTCCTACAATTAATTAAATCCAATTTAATTAATTAACTTACAAATTAAATTCCAATTTAACTTAGATCCAACTCCAATTGGATTTTTCTTGCTTCCAATTGAGTCGACCCAGTCGTTCTCCATTTCCTCGCTTTCGCTTCATGTGTATTGTGTATTTGTGTATGCCCCTGTAGGTTCACCACATAATTGGCCGTGGGTTATAATTAAATATTTATTTAATTACTCGAGTATTAAATACTCTAAATCAATCGAACACTCTGTCGACTGATCATTCCAAAATTAGCACCCCTGCCAATTTGGGAATTCTCCCACACTCCACGGTCAATGTCTGGCCACAAGCCCATGGAGCCCAATCACTGGTGAATTAATTCAGTGAACCTTTTAATCATTTACAATTTCCATATACGAAATAATCTCTCCATCGATCGATCTCCCAGTCAAAACTTAAGGGCATGGACTTTTCATCGGTTCCCTTTTAATTCGTCTTGACCTTATACATTCTAATCTTGAAATAATTCTCTTTGACTTAATCTTTATGAGCTACTTTCATAAAGTCGTCAGATACCTTGGCCAAGGATTTTACCAGAATTAATTTCTCACAGAAATCCATAGGAGAAATTCCCAACCTATCAAGTCGGGTCAATGGATCATTTGTTGATGATATGAACCTACATACGAGTCCCTCTATACCCAACGTGAATCCAAAGAGACTTTCTGGTAATCTCCAGTCGGTCGGAACTCACATCTAAGTATAGACGTTCTCGCACCAGATAAACCCTATCACCTCAAGTATTAGGGATCATTCCTCGTATACTATTGTAAATTAGAATAACTTCAACCCCGATATGCGACTACCGCTTCCATGGTGAGTTATTTCCTAATTGGGGTATTCAATGCACTTGCCATCCCAGCAAGTCACCCACTTATATGTATCGACTATCCCAGTCACGCTCGTTGACCCCAGCGTTCTCCAGTTCATCGGAGTATACACATTAGTGAGAGTCTAACCGAATCCAACGATGTCCTATCTCGATTGGATTCTACGACTCTTGAATATGTTCTAGATCACGGCCTTGGAGATTAGTCATCGGGTTGTCCTATAGCCCTGTGATCTAAGGACTTCTATATTTATGCGTAGATAATTATTACATAAGATAAAGTTGACCATATAATAAAAATGCATTTATTAATCTAAATTGAATAGTTCCTTCATTTAATACAATAAATGACAGCCATACAGTTGGCTTGCCGGACACTATTTCTATCAGAGATCTCTTCTATTCCCATTCTTGGCAGTTTATACTCGTACGCCTTGAGTACTGAAAACAACTCTGTAAGAGAGATCTTCCCCAGATCCCTTGATTCTTCCATTGTTATGATCTTCATGTTGAACTTGGGAGGTAGCGCCTTTAATACTTTGACAGTGATCTCTTTATCAGAAAAGGTATTTCCCAACTTTAACACATCATTCAACGTCCTCGTAAACCTTGTATCCATTTGGTCAATGGTTTCTCCAGACTTCATCTTGAAGTTTTCCAACTTCTCAAGGGCTATGATCAGATTTTGTTCTTTGATGGCATCATTCCCTTCACTCATATCACGAACCTTGTCTCACATCTCTTTTGATGTTTTGCAGTGTTTGACTTTGTCAAATTTGTAATTATCCAGGGCTTTAGTTACGATGAATATTCCGACTTTGTCAAGATTATTCAGCTTAATCTCTTCAGCTGTCATCTCTTCAATGTCTTTCTCAACAACCACATCTTGGTCATTGAATTTGATTGTCTTGGTGATTTTGATTAGACCTTTTGTTACGCATCTGTACATGTTGTCATTATAAGCAGCAAGGAAATCCATATGAATTTTTCAGTCCTCAAAACTCATTCCGCCAATGTGGGGTACATGGCTGATACAATCCATTTTTCAAAAGGTTTTATTTTTCAAAAAAATATGCTATTTTGAAAACTTTTGAAAAACATATTAAGATCAAGCTCGTTGATCAGGCAAATGATTCAAATGAACCACTTGCTCTGATACCACTTGCTGGTCCCAAATGGTCAGATGAGGTCTGGAGGGGGGGGGGGGGGGGAGGGGTGAATAGACCTCTGAAAACTTTCAAAAATTTCTCTAACTTTTCTTATCAGCAGAGTAAGCTGACCAAGAACTCGTGAGACTACTCACTGATTGCGCACTTAGCTTAATCAGTAGAGTTGACCACTCGTCTGATTTAACTTATCTGATTCAAATATAATCAGAGTTTGAAATACTTGTTTGCAGCGGATATATCAAGTGTTTTTCAACAAATTATTTTCTTCCTTAAAAGATTTTAACCCCAATAAACTCCTTTTTAAAATCTTTTGTTAAGTTCGTATGTTTGAAGTTCTTTGAAAATATGCAGTAAACAAACACACAGAATTTTTTATAGTGGTTATATAGACAAGAATGTCTTTTAGTCCACTCTTCCAAGTCACTTAGATCTTGGGTTATACTATAATCACACAGTTTACAGTATACTCTTCTTGCGCAATTCAACAAATGAAAAGCCAATAGTTCGTAGTAAGAAGTCACAAAGAAATCCTACTCTCTGAAGCTAAATCACTCACTTAGATAGATTTACACTTCTCACAACTTTTCTATTTACAGAAAATCACTCAGATTTGTGTTTGGCGTTGTTCTTCAACTTGGCTTTGTCAACAAATGACTAAGCCGATGAGTGTTCTGTTCTTGAGTTTGAGACTTAAAAAGATTTTGCTTGCTTTGATTTTCTCTCAATTGTGTCTTGGTCTCTAACTCTGGAATTCAGAATTATTTATTCTTGAGGATTTGAATTCTGCCCATTGAGAATTTGACATATCTTCAAATTTTCCTCGAATACTGGTCCCTATTTCAGAACGGCTTCTGCAACTGTTCACTTTATAATTCTGCTGTACTTTCTGTCACGTTGCATTAAATGCACCTTGCTGATCCGAGGTTCTTCTTCAATCATTGGACTTAAATACCCTTCTCTTACAGCATTTATTACACCGAGTGCATTTATTACCGTTGGAATGACTTTCTGATCACTTCTACTCTGCTGATCGAATCTATTCTTCTAATGAACACTCTGCTGATTCAAACCGAACTCATCTGATTTGACTCTGCTGAAATCCACCAGTCTGATTCCGAACTCAGCATAAGATCAGTAATCTTTAGGACCAAAATTCAACCCTTCTGATTTTACTTGTCTTCTCAGATTGAATTTCCCAGAGGTTGCTAAGCTTCCATTAATTAGCTGATGACTTTTTGAAATCATCAAAACCTCCCTTCACTTCTTCATCTTCATCCAACAATGATGATCAATGGCAAACGCCACACCCCTTCCCCACCCCCCCACCCCCCACCCCTAATTAATTTAAGCTGCAGTTGTCCTTTTAAAGCTCTAGTACATAGTTATGCATTTTTTAAGTACTTAATTAGTTGACTAATATTTTTACTTGACTTATATTACTCCATAATTAGCTATATTTTAGAAATTTCCTAAATTGATTTCTTGTATCTAGCCATATTTATAAATATATAGTTACTTTTGTTAATATTTACAAAAACTAAACTATTTTTTTTATTGATTAAGATGTAACTGAAATTAATCCAATCAAAGCAAATTAATGAGTTTTTTTAGATGATACATGCTCTGAAGTTTGAAAATTAAGTATTGAGTCAAAAGTATATATGTGTTCAGATTTAGTAACTATTGGAATAGTTAATATGAACGCTTGATTTGGAAAAGATAAAAACCGGCAATAATTTAAAACATTCTTAAAATAGCAAATATCTTTATGAATTTTGAACGATCAACCACAAAAATTTCAAAATAGGTACTCTAAATTACCGAACTATATATATGCCAACCAATATACTTTTTTTTATGGGATTTGTTTCCATGTTCATTTGCATTAAATATGTTATTTAAGGCTAATATAAAGGCAATATTTAGACTCGTGATAACTGGAAACTATGACATATTTGATACCGTCGTTAAAATCACTGTTAAGTGGTGACATGGCAGCTAAGTTTTATGGCAAAGTTGATGCCATTACTTATATTGACTGACATTTTTACGCTATAACATTTCAGGCTACTAAAATAGCCCCACATCTCCAAATTTAGTGACGATTTTAGTCCACATAGTTGCCAAATTTAAAAATTTACTCTAATAAGACCACGTTCGGACCAATTTTGAGATTTTACTTATTATATTTAATTAACTAATTTGATTTATAAATAATATTTTAACAAAAATCTCAAAAAAATTAAGAAAACATTTTCTTTTCAACTCTAAGATTTATATAATAGTATTAATCTATTTCATATTTATTAAAATGATAAATTAAATAATTAAAATTATAAATATATATTAAAATAATAAATTATATAATTAAAAATTATTAAAATAATAAATAATAAATAATTATAATTTAAAAAAAAAAAACTAAAAACCCATCCACCCGGCCCACCCCGTACCCCCCGACCTTGGCGGCCTGGGAATGGGGGAGGGGGTGGGTTTTTAGTTTTTTTTTTTAAATCATAATTATTTATAAACTATTGTTTTAATAAATATTAAATAATTTTTAATTGTATAATTTATTATTTTAATAAAATAATAAATAGATTAATACTATTATACAAATATTAGATTAAAAAGAATATTTTTTTTTATTAATACTATTATATAAATCATAGATTCAAAATGAATATTTTTTTTTCAGATTTATATTAATTTATAAATATTATTTACAAAATTAAATTAATTATGTAAATATTATAAATAAAATCTCAAAATTGGTCCGGACGTAGTCTTATTCGAGTCAATTTTTAAATTTGGCAACTATGTGGACTAAAATCGTCACTATATTTGGAGATGTTGGGCTATTTTGGCTGCCTGATATGTTATGGGATAAAAATATCAGTCAATATAAGTAATAGCATCAATTTTGCAATAAAATTTAACTGTCATGTCACCACTTAACGGTGATTTTTAACTGCAGTACCAAATGTGTCACAATTTGTTAAAACGGTGTACCAAATGTGTTGGATACAAAAAAGCGGTGTACCAAAAGTGGGAATTGACCTAAAGCGCAGTACCAAAAGTACAATTAAACTTTATGCATCTCGTAAGGGGGTAAATTGTCATTATCTCCGGAGAATTATTAAGTTTGGTATGAAAGTTGCAATGAAAACCTATCATATAGTATCAAATTTGTATTTTATGGTACCGAAATTACAAGGTGATATATCGTGTAATACCAAAAAAACAAATTTCTCAATTAATTATGCGTTTAATTCCTATACGAAAACATGTAAATCGTGTATAAAGACCTATATCTTTCATGTAGCACGACTAATCTCTTACAAATAAAACTTGGAAAAATGTAAGACTGCTCATTTATTTCAAGTATTGTTGATCTTAAGTGAACATTCTTGCAGCACAAAAGGAAAGCGATTCAACTAAAATGAACGGAACTATGTTTTCAGGAAAAAAGAATAAAAAACAGCTTACAGAGTATATATACATAATTTGACTTGGACTATTAACGAACATTAACCACCCAAAATTATAACTTAATTAATCAACATAATCTAGCTAGGGTGAGTTTGGCCTAGCGATTCGAAAATCAATTATAGGAGAATTAATTTTACTAAAATGGATTTTGGCAATAATTGATTATGATAAAATTCAATTATAAAATAATTGCTTTTGGATAATAGCTTTTGCAAAAGTAACACTTTAGTAGCTTCTGAAATAAGTTGATTTTTAGCTTCTGGAGATCTCAAAAGCGATTATGATATTAGGGGCCAAACACCATTAAAATCACGATTGACTAAAAGCAATTTCTATAATTGGGGCCAAACACTTCAAAAATCACAATGGAGGTCTAGAAGTGCTTTTAAGAGCTCCCACCGCTGGGCCAAACTCACCCTAAATCTTATTATTGAATCTTGAATTAGGGCATGTACACTTTCTCTCGCTCTAGCCCAATCTCCAATAAAAAGGGGAGCCCTGGGCCTTGGTTGTAGGCTTGTAGCATATATTGATTTGTACAAATTAAAAAATAGCATTCTTGTCAAAGTTAATGTAGCATATATTGATTGTTTTCTATGTTGCACGGATACGGATACGGCGATGCGAATACGACATGATACGGGTACGGCGACACGGATTTTTAAAAATTTACTGGATACGATACGACATGGATACGAATCTAAAAAATATATATTTATATATTTATGCATATTGAAATAAGTAAAATAATATATTTATATATTCATACATATTGAAATAGATCAAGTTAAGTTTCATAAGTACTAAATTGCATATGTTTAGTAATTTAATACTATTAATTGTACATCATGTTCGTTGTTTTATTATGCTATATAAAACATGTCCCGTTATGGACATTTTATCTTGTATTGCAGTTGTATATAATACAAAGAGTGGTTCGACGTCTTACATTTGAAAGTTGTAGGTTGTTATTTTATATGTATAGATAGATAGATAGATATACGATGAGAATCTGGAAGATGAAATTAGATAATACATTCAAGCAAAACTGAACCAAAAGAATCAGTAGAAATAAAAATGGAAATTAACTCCAATTATTATATTTATTGTTTCGATACATAAGCCATAATTAATTATACTTATTGGCATGCCATGCATTCCAAAAATCTCAATATATAGCATAACTATATTAATTATTATATAGAAAATAAATTAATTACATGAGTGATTATGGCCAACGAAATTTTTGAACCCATAAATTATTAATCAATATAAACATCCCCTTTTCATTTATACGCCACTTCATAAATCCAGAAGCACAGTTGGCATAACCTTGGTCGGAATCAACCACGTTGAAATTGGCCCACAAATCTCCCAATCTGGCCTCACAATTAGCAATACTTCTATGTTTATCGAACAATGGAGTTAAAAACGTACGAAATTCTGATGGCCTAACTGTAAGCTCGGGAGCATAAAAACCAGTTACAACTCTACACTTAGCAAATAGAACTTGATAGGGTGAACCATTGTCTATGGTAACCACACACTGTCTTGCGGTTACCAAAGAGATTAGTACATTCAGCACAAACAAAATTGTAAGAAAAATCTTTGAATTAGGGGAAGAAGAAGAAGAACAATTACTCATGGTTTTAATTAATTTGATGTTGTGTTAATTTAATTTATGCATGCCCTAGCTTGTATATATATATATATATATATATTGGCCTAACTGATATTTAGTAAAAGGAATATGAAAATTAAAGCAAATTTAATTTATTAAATACTAACCATATTAGGCTCATATATTTTTAGAAAAATTCGCAAATATGGAGAAAAGTTTATCTAAAAGAATCTATTACTATATGTCTGTAATCCACATCACACATTGTATATATTGAAATAGATGTAATCTATCTGAGGGTAATTTAGTCAAACTCAAAAATACCAATTTGGGTTCAATCAAGGACTAAAACATACGCACTTCACAAATATAATACTGGACTAATTATAATTTTGGATCAAACACGTAACCGAACATAACATTGAATTATGGGCCTAATTATGATATTCAGATATTGGAATGCAATTGACAATGTAAATAATTAATCCTGTTAACCTAACCCAACCTTAGATAAATGCAACTACGGCTGTCAATGCGGCGGATTTCAATTCGGATCTGATCCTAATCCGATCCGATTAATTAGAATAATTGTATGATTGGTTATTCGATGGACCTGGTTCGATTAAGAAGATCCGTAATTCGAATTACATGGAGCGAATATGGATCTAGACTGATACGATATGTGACATATTCGTATCTATATATATTATTATATGTTGTTAGGACTGTCAATCGGGCCTTGTGAGCCGAGCTTTAAATAGCTCAAACTCAAATATTGTCGAGCTTCATAGCTATAAGCTCAAACTCGGCTCATAAATTTTCTGATTTATTTGGCTCAAACTCGGCCCATATAATTTTTCGGGTTTCGGGTCTATATCGTGTTTGTTAATATAGGCCAAATAGCTTGACATATAAAATATTTAGATTATTGAAACACATATGAATAGACTATTATTACTTAATACACGATATATATCATTATATAATATTTTAACTGAAAGAGTGAGTTATTTACCCATATTTTTTAAGATACGTTTGATCTATATGAACATGTTGTAGAGCTTTAAAGTCTCAAGACTTCAATTTATTGACCTAATTTTTTGTTAACTTTTGTCTTCTTTTTTTTATTAAACTTTTTTCCTTTGGGTTTTGGCATTCAGTATGTAATTGATATACTAACATATATGTAAGTTTACATTATAACTTTTTGTAAAGTTGACTTGTTTCAAAATAAAAATAGTAATTGGTGATTATAACTACAGTACAAATAATTAATCGTAATATTTAAAACAATTATATGTTCGGACTTTATTCCGGTTGAGCCGTGTTAGGCTCAAACTCAGCTTATAAATTGATCGGGTTTAATATAATGGCTCAAACTCGGTCCGGCTCACAAATATTCGGGTTCGAGCCAATATTAATCGAGTCGAGCCATCGGGCTTCAGGTAGGCCCGGCTCAATTGACGGTCGACTAGCATTTGTGGACTAGCATGGTAACTAATTGTACATACAACATATTAATTTATGGTATTTAATAAGAAAAATCAAAACTCTTAATCATTCACCTATGTAGTAGATGGCCTCTTCCTGGAAAATTCTTGTGTAGACCAGGTCTTTCATAGACCATGAACAATTATAGTGCATCCACTAAACATATTTGTAATATTTTATTTATGGTCTATGAAAGATCGGGTCTGTGCAAGAATTTTCTCTCTTCCATCTACTTATTCCTCCAATTTTTGTTTTTTATTTCATTTCTCAATATTGAGTTTTCTTCTTCTTTGTCCCAGTTTTTATCTTTTTTTATTTATATTTTTGTTTATTCCTTCTAACTTTTATCGTTTATATGTGTCCACTATATTCCATCTTCTACAATTTTCGAACAACAGTTTCGATAAAATAAGGAAAATGTTACATTTTTAATTCATGATAGTGGAATCTGCAAATGATTTGGGGTAAAATGGAAGAAAAAATATTGTTAAATGTGCTAAACTGATCAGGATAATTTATCCGGACCCGGAATATCCACAGGATTCGGATCTGTTAGCTAATATTCAAGATCCGAGAGGATCTGGATTCGGATGAAAGAAATAGAAATCGGACTTGGATCCGGATTGCCCTGATTCAGTCTGAGTCCGACCAATTGACATCCCTAACTGTAACTAGATATTTAAATATAGAAATTCCGAAAAATTCAATAATCATACTCCTTAATTTAACCATATCTCATGATCTTCAATTTTAAATGTGGACCCAAATGAAATTTTCAAGATCTGAATTCTTAACTATAACTTTTTTTTATTTTCAAGGAATTATCTAATATGTTTCATGAACTGAAACTTGTACTGTTAAAAAGCTCTCGTCAAGAGTTTTTCAGTCATATAAAGAACACGAAAATTGGCCTTGTAACGAAGGAATTATGACAAAATTAAGATTATGTTCAAATACTCCCTGTCCGAGCACATTACGTGCAAAAAATGTGTAATTTTGGTGACTTAACAACCACGTGGTTGTTTCTGTCCAAAAAATTGATGGTCAAAGCAAATGTGTCAAACGACCAACAATTTTGGTATTAAATGTGTCTTTTCCGAAGGTTTGGTACCAAATGTATAAAGTAGGTAAAAGCCTAATATCGAAAATTAAATGTACCCTCATGTTCGAGTCTGCGCGTGCAAAACCCATGCCACTTAACTGACGTGCCGCGTATGTGATGAATTTAGTTAAAAATTTGACAACCAAATAAAACGTGTAAAGAGGACCTAAATCATGGTATCAAATGGGTTTTTTCAAAAAAATTGATATCAAATATATAATCTAAACAAAAATTTAGTATCAAAACTATTTTTTCTTCTTTAGTCCAATACTAAATATAATTGGAATAATATACTAAGTAACTAATAAGTCTTATCAATATATATTAGAGTTATAAAAGTAGTAATGTAGAGTTTATATATATATATATATATAAAATAAAAAAAATAAAAACTAATCATCAATGAAACCGAAAAAAATATTAGAATATAAACGGCTGGCTACCGAAGAAGACTGAATATAAATGGCATTAATGCATAATTCCAATTATATTGGGTAATTTGCATGCGCATTTCAATGTGAGCGATACGAACATAGATTATTAGATTGTGATGTGTGCTCTTGGTGCGGTAAACTGGCGTGTAGATGGAAATGGAATGTTTATGTTGATTAATGATGTTTGGGTTCAACGATATCGTTGGCCGTAGCCCATTTGTAAGGCTGGGCTACGGCCCATGACTAAGATGTTATGGATTTAACTCCACATCTTGTTTTTCTTCTGGTTTAATATTGGTGTTTGATGAGTAAATTTTTTAATTTAGTGATATAGATATTTGATATCAATGTAATAATCAATTCTCTAAAGAAAAACAATGTCGTTGACATGTGTAATTCTATATTTTGAATTTATTGCTTTTAGAGGTAAAAATGCACAATACTACTATGTGTTATGCGGAACATGCACCAGACTACTCTGTGAATATTTTTTGCACCAAACTTCTTTATAATTTCAAAATCCTTGCATAAAACAGCCAATGCATCTCCTTCTGTCTATTTTTTAACGCGCGTGTGTCACGCGAACATTATGCAATTTTTGTTGATTTTTGCATAGTTTTTTAGCCAAAAACTCCCTTGTACTTTTGATTGTTTGAACAAAATCCCCCTGTACTTTTAATATATAAAGAGGAAATTTAGGCAATTTAATTATAAATTAATGGTGTTATTAATTAACGGAGATTATGTGTTTTATGCAGGATTTTTAAAGGTATTAGAGAATTTGGTGCAAAAAAAAATCACAGAATAATTTTTGACAGATTTCACACAACACAGGGTGGTATACATTTGCCCCGCTTTTAGAACTGTGAAAGAATGCCACAAAAAAGGGCTACCAGATGTTTCTCGTATTAGCAGCCACCGTGGGCGATACTCCCATGCATACATATATTAGTTTTAGGCAAAATTACAGAAAACGTCCCAAACTAATTAGTGATTTTAGATTTTTATTCCGAACTATATTACCTCACCAAATTTCGTCCCGTAAGTTAATATTTTTTCTGAATATTGTTCCAAACTAATTACTAATTTTGGTTTTTCGTCTCAAACTATATCAACTCGCCGAATTCCATCCTGAAATTTACCATTTTGCATGAATTTAGTCACAATATATATTAAATTTCTAATTTAATGAAAGTGACGGTTCAATCTTGTAATTAGTTTGGGACGAATTCTGAAATATTGTATAATTGTTCATGCTGAAATTTGTCACGTCATGACACATAAGCAGCCATGTGGCAATTTCAAGGACATATGCGCAATTTTGGTCTCATAATTAACGGTGTGATGATATTCCAAAAAAATATTAAATTACGGGACGAAATTCGGTGAGGTGATATAATTTGGGACGAAAATCCAAAATCACAGATTAGTTTATAAATTAATCAAAAATGTAATTTTATAAAGTATGAAGAGTACAATTTTGTGTGACTAATAATAAGTTCTAGGTAACCAAGATAAATGAAGTTAATTATAATAAAAATAAAAAAATGGAGTTGGAGGACATTAAAATGAAATTGTATTGGAATAGTACGTAAGATAACCGTACCAGTTGACGATTCACCATATCATTTAGGCCCATTTGATGGGTGTAAGTTTGGAAATCGAAGTTGGGCATTCCAATTTTGTTTGGTTCACTGGAAACAATTGTGAATGAAGTGTCAGCTTGCAAAAATATTAATTTATTGGGGTACGAAATTGAGCGTGTCTAAAGTATTAATTTGGGGACGAATTGCAAAGCGTGCCCAAACGTTACCATTTTGGCCCGAAAACTCAAAGTTGTACCAAAATATTATAATTGGGCCATGTTAGAGTCTCATATTTGGTTTGGCTATAGTTCAGATCATTACATCTTGAATATGAAATTTGGTATTGCTGATGAGACAGAGTCTGTTTGCTTAGCTTGAAAAGGTTATGAATTCAAGGCTTACAATTATTGATATTTCTCTAGTTTAATATTAGTCTTTGTAATAAATTTATTTTTGTATAACACCAGTTAATGAAATAGATTCAATATACTGGTTGATGTAACTATGTACTCACCTAGTATAAAAATTGCATTCGATATTTGACATTCGAGATCACATTTAAATTTTCATATCATGAGATAGGACTAAAGAATATGATTAATGAATTTTTCATAATTATTTCAAGGATCTAGTTACAGTCAACCACGTTTTTTTTTTTTTGGTATGTAGATAAAAGCATGGATTCTTCTCATAATAAAAAATATGAACCCAATATGGTCATCATATCTTTAAATAAATTTACTTTATTTTCATACCTTATTTTACTAGTTTCATATCCCAGAACTTCCATATTGTAAGATTTAGTAAATAGTACGGTCATAAAATATATGCACCCAAAATATTTATTATTATATAACCAAAAAATTACCAAAAAAACCATCGTCAAAATCAATATATAAGGGCATGCATAAAATAAACACAAATGAACACAACATCAAATTAAAACCATGAGTACTTGTTCTTTTTCAAAGAATCTTGTTATAATTCTGTTTGTGGTGAATGCATTAATCTCATTGGTTAATGCGAAAGAGTTCTGTTCGGTTGCCTTAGACAATGATTCACTAAATAATAATGATCTAATTGTTGAGTGCAGAGACGTAACTGGTGTTGATAATGGCAAGTTTTCGCGTAAGCCTAAGCAATCTTATTCGTTTATAACTCCATTGTTCGATGAACATAGAAGCGTTGCTACTTGTGGCGTCAAATTGGGTGATTTGGGTGCAACTTTCAATGTGATTGATTCGAACGTCGATTATGGCAGGTGTGCTCTTGGATCTATGTGGTGGCGTATAAATGAAAATGGAATATTTGCGTTTATTAACCACGTCTGGGTTCAGAAATTTGAATGGCCTGCCAAGAAGAATTTGTAAAAATATATATATATACGATATAGTTATTGCTAGCTATATATTGAGATTATTGTTTTGCTCATGTTAAAGAACGATATATGCCAATAACTATAATATTAATTATGACGAATGGCTTATATATCGAAACAAACAATAGTATAATTGGAGTTAATTTCCATTTTGATTTTTAGTGATTCTTTGGTTCAGCTTTGCTTGATTTCTCATCAATGTATTATCTCTCATCTTGAAGAATTCCATCGTATGTCTATCTATTGTATATATACATATAATAATAACAATCAATATATATATGTACTACTTTGACAAGAATCATATATTTTCAATATATTTAAGTTTTTCTATTTTTTTATAACAATCATATATGATCCAAGCCTACAACAAAGGCCCAGCACCCCTTTTTTAAAACACTCCAATTGGTTGTTTGTATTTTGAAGAATATATAAAAATGAAAATGAAGAAAATTTAATACTTTTTTTTTTTAATTTTACTTGTGATATCTTTCATATTAAGTGTTTTGTGGCGGGTGGGTGTAAGATAATTTATATCCGCTAATTCAAAATCATATAATAAAGTAAGAACACGATAAATAATAATCATTCAGTCAGCGATAATGTTACGCGGAAATATATTGTATAATTATAACATAATTCACACGTGTTGACGATCTTAGCATGTCCAATATCTTCTCGTAACAATATACCTTCATGAAGTGTAATTTAGATGAAGTCTTCCAACTCCTCCTCCAATAAAGGTATAAGAATGTGATCAATGGATAACACAATTCTCTCTTGGTCCATTGACACCACTAATATTAATTCCAAATTATAATTCTTGTAATGTACTAATCACACACACTCACATATTTTCTCAAAACGAAGAATTCATGTTTCAATTTTTGTTTGAAGATGTTTACATATAATATGTTCAATCCGTCCCAAAATTGATTAATGGGTCTAAAATCTGAATACCCTTAGAAAAATATATGATAAATTAGAATATAGAAGAAAATATGATCATGATCAAATATTGACCTATGTTCACTCAACATAAGTAATTGTATAAATTTTACAATAAAACTTAACTGACACGTCATCAGTTAACGTCTATTTTTAACGGTAGTACCAAATGTGATTGATTTCTTAAATTATGGTACAAAATATATCGGTCTCGATTTTTATGATACCACAAGTGTGAATCGGTATATAGTTTGGTACCACAAGTGCAATTCTCTCCATTTATTTCTTAATGTTTTAATTGTGAAACTACACCGTTTAATTCAATTTCCCCCTGATTTGTGCTTGCTTTAGATTTCAATTTTCTTTATTTTTGTCCATTATTTCCGTGGTCCAACTTTGCCTGTGGGCCCTTTACTCTTTTTCCCTTATATCGTTATTGAAACGACGCCGTTTGACCCACTTTAAATTTTTTTCCATTTTCATACCTTATTTTACCAATTTCAATCCCAGAATATCTTTAAATAAATTTACTTTATTTTCATACCTTATTTTACCAATTTCATATCCCAGAACTTCCAAATCATGATATTTAGTTATTAGTATGGTCTTAAAATATATGAACCCAATATGGTTAATCTTTAATTAAATTATATTTGCATTAACTTTCATACTCCCTTTCCCAAATTCATGTAAGACATATAAAGTATGGTCCTAGATGTCATTGGACCAATTTTAATTAAGTAAAATATTTATTATTATATAACCAAAAAATTACCAAAAAAACCATCGTCAAAATCAATATATAAGGGCATGCATAAAATAAACACAAATGAACACACAACATCAAATTAAAACAATGAGTACTTGTTCTTATTCGAAGAATCTTGTTATAATTCTGTTTGTGGTGAATGCATTAATCTCTTTGGTTAATGCGAGAGACTGTTCGGTTGACATAGACAATGATTCACTAAATCATAATGTTCTACTTGTTGAGTGTAGAGATGTAACTGGTGATAATCATGGCATTTTTTCGATTAAGCCTAAGCGAGCTTATTCGTTTATAACTCCATTGTTCGATAAACATAGAAGCGTTGCTACTTGTGGCGTCAAATTGGGTGATTTGGGTGCAACTTTCAATGTGCTTGATTCGAACGAAGATTATGGCAGGTGTGCTCTTGGACATATTTTTTGGCGTATAAATGAAAATGGGATGTTTGTGCTTATTAACAACAAGTTGGTTCAGAAATTTCGTTGGCCTGCCAACAAGAATTTATAAAATAAAGAAAAGAATATACGATGATATAGTTATGCTATATATTGAGATTATTGTTTTGCTCATGTAAAAGAACTATAAGTATGAAGAATGGCTTATATATATATCAAAACAATGCAATTAAAATTGTGTAACTTATTTTTTAATTGCAATACTAGATTATGTGGCCAAATTCTAAATTCCTAAAAATGTGTTATTTTTAAATTGCAATTCTTCAATGTGAAGAAACCTCTCCCACCGCCTAAGCCAAGACTACTACAAAAATTTGTCTTCCTTTTTCCCAGACTCGAACTTCACTAAGAGAATTGTAGATATTTTTAAGGTGGGGTTGGTTTTGTTTCAATTGGAGAATTTTAGCTCACTCAGCAACAACCGGAAATCTGGGAATAAGATGTTGTGCGACTATAACTTTGAGAAGAATTTCATCTGTTTGGAGACCGAATTTGGAAAAGGTTTATTCACAATAATTGATCTGAAAATATAAGGAGGTGTTATTTTTATATGGTATTTATGATTTGAATAGCACAAAATAAAAATGTTGAAGGAGATTATTAAAAAAAAAGGAAGTGAAGCTTGACAAAAATAATCCCACAAGTTACTTTAATTACATATGATACAACCTCATGGCCCAAAATAATTCAGAATATCTTCCTATGTTAATTACAAATTCAAATGCCACCAATTACATTCACAATTGACTGCATTGATTTTCAGTTTTTGAAATCGGTCTATAATAGTCATGGACGTAGCTATATCAATAAGGGGGTGCAAAAGTTAGTGTAGTAATGTATTAAATAAAAAAATAATGAAAAGAAACCTTACTATATGAATAATAAAATCAAATTCTCTTGATAATTATTAAGAAAGAACAATACTTTAAAAATTATGAAGAAAAAACAATTATTATTTTCAAAACAATAGACAAAAATTATACTGAGGATTAAAGAAATCAAGTAAGCCCATTGCTAGGATTCAAACTCTAGTCTATTGATAATACAATTTAAATACATTGAAATATGAGAATTGGAATTAATTGAAATAAATTTAATTACATAAGACTACCATTTGGATTATCATAATTTAATATAATTTTTTCATTATTTTATTATTATTATTATTATTATTATTAAGAAATATGGGAATTGGAATTAATTGAAATAAATCTTATTACATAAGACCACCATTTGGATTATTATAATTTATTATAATTTTTTTCATTATTTTATTATTATTATTAAGAAATATGAAATTGAAATTAATTGAAATGGGAAGACTGAGTTATTGGAGATGGCTACAAAAGGAGAACTGAAAAGGAGAAGGGAAGTTTGAGGAGAGGGGGGTTATGAGGTTAGGATCGCTGGAGATGGCCTTACACAGACGAGTCGTGGGCGCTTAATTTGCAGGAAACCCAACTTGATATCAGCTGGTTGAAATTATAACTGAACAAGGACCACAAAAACTTAATGCTCTTATCTTGACACAAATTCATGACAGCCTTAAATGGCAACAAAAGAAAGTGGGAAATTAGAACCCATTTATCTATTCCATCATCTTTGCATTCTTGAATTGAGGCTCCTTATCAATTTGGCATTGATTTCAAACTAGTTTCATGACATTCCACTATACATTTATGCAAAATATTTGAAACGTACCATAATTTGGATATATTTAAGTTCGGATTTCAAAATTACAAATAAAGTTAACAAAAATTGGAGTGATTGCATTTTATATGCCAAAAATACATCATTTTGACACTTTGCCATGAACTAGGCTTCACACTAATTTTAAAATATCTCACGTGAAATTTTAGGTGCAAATACAAAGTATTTGAAAATTGGTTTCTTGAAATATCTCGATCCAAAATGACATATTTTTTACAAATTGGGGGTTTCATGCTGAGTTTTTAAAAAGTACAAGGTTTTTCATGCAATTAAAATTTCACAGAGTAGTTTCGTGCAAGTTAAGCGTAACACAAAGGGGGTAATCTTTACATTGTTAAGATTCAATTTTCTTATCGAACTTGAAAATGTATAATCTTCTGATTTTCTAACGAATCAAACTCAGACAACCTTTAATTGAACCAAAAAAAGTCAAGATCGAGTGATTTGATATTGTACAAATATTTTATCATTACTTAAATTAAAAAAAAAAAAGGTTTTTGATTTGATATCTATAACAAATCGTATAAATCGAGTTCAAATAGAATATCTAGTTTAGTTTTCAACCATGCAAGCACATTAGATGAGTACTCATTAGATGGGAAAGGAGGGCAAGAGTGCCGCTGGTAATGGTGTTGTGTGCGCTTAGGATTATGGGCATCGTCTAATTAGGGCAAAAGTCATGTCTTCATTTTATGAAGCGTCTTTATAATTGATGTACGCACACATTATGCACATTAGTAGAAGCCTTATATTTCGATTCATCCTAGGCATTTTAGTTGAGTTTAATCTCATAAACTTCAGACTTCATCGGAATCATCCATGGAATGAAAAGTTTTTCATACCTATAATTTACCAGCCAATTTGTTGAATGGCTCGAAGAACTATAAGGACTAGGGGTTCCATTACGGGTGGCACCAAAGGATGGTCTACCTACAACACCAAGTCTTGCCTTCGGGTACCGGCCCCGAAGAATTAAGCTTTCAGATGCTTCCATGGTCAACCGCACATGTGGTCTTGCACAACCAATCCACGACGATCACCAAGATGCAGGAGTATCCTTTATATAACAGTTTAGTTTGGCTTGATGTTGGTACAACCAATCCATCCCTATATTTGGCATCATTTTGACCTTTAAGGCACTATATTTGGCTTTGATTCGAGTTGCTCTAATTATAAAAATATATATCTAATTCTAATTATTGGATCAAATATATTTTAGTTCCTGAGTCCTGACATTAGCGACGTGATATAATTTTAGGGGGACTTCTAAGGTGACGTCACGTTATGTGACGTCAATTTAATTTAAGGCATTGGATCATAAATATGTAATCACAACCACATAAATTTCATAATATAGAATAAAATTAACCTTAATTAATTATGAGTTACCTGTTTAACAGGTTAAAATATTATCTTATATTCTTTAATATCCCAAAGTTAGCTACCATAAATATTTCTACTTTCCTTCTTTTCTTTTTTCTACCCAAATTAATATCAAATCACTATAAAAATTGTATGTTTCCACATTGTATGGTACTAGTTCATATATAATAGTACAATACCACCAATGTGTAAATTATTTACGTTACATGGTATAATGTCTCACATTTAACAGTATTGAATCCACATACTTGGTACGGTCTCATATTAGTAGTAATTAGTCACATTATATAGTATTACCATTAGTACTAATCAATTTACGGATAATTCTTCACATTACATGATATATGTCTCACATGTAGTAGTATAGATTCACATAGCATAGTATTGACTCCATAAACTTAGTACGGTCGACCCATATTAGTAGTAATTAGCCACATTATGAAGTATTATCAGTAGTATTAACCAATGTGTATAATTCTTCACATTACATAGTATAAAGTCACACATGTAATAGTATTGACTCCACATACTTAGTACGGCCTCATATTAGTAATAATTAATCAAATTATATAGTATTACCATTAGTACTAACCAATTTACTAATAATTATTCATATTACATGATATATGTCTCACATATAGTATAGACTCACATAACATAGTATTTACTCCACAAACTTAGTACGGTCCCATATTAGTAGTAATTAGCCACATTATGAAGTATTATCATTAGTATTAACCAATGTGTATAATTCTTCACATTACATAGTATAATGTCTCACATGTAATAGTATTGATCCCACATACTTAGTACGGTCTCATATTAGTAATAATTAATCACATTATATAGTATTACAATTAGTACTAACCAATTTAATAATAATTCTTCACATTACATGTTATATGTCTCACATGTAGTAGTATAAACTCACATAGCATAGTATTGACTCCACAAATTAGTAATAATTAATCACATTATATTGTATTACAATTAGTACTAACCAATTTACTAATAATTCTTCACATTACATGTTATATGTCTCACATGTAGTAGTATAGACTCACATAGCATAGTATTGATTCCACAAACTTAGTACGGTCCCATATTAGTAATAATTAACCACATTATGAAGTATTATAATTAGTACTAACCAATGTGTATAATTCTTCACATTATATAATATAATGTCTCACATGTAATAGTATTGACTTAACATACTTAGTACGGTCTCATATTTGTAATAATTAGTCACATTATATAGTATTACTATTAGTACTAACCAATTTACTGATAATTCTTCACATTACATGGTATATGCCTCACATGTAGTAGTATACACTCACATAACAAGTTTTTACTCCACATACTTAGTACGGTCTCATATTAATAGTAATTAGTCACATTATATAGTATTTTCATTAGTCCTAATAAATGTGTATAATTCTTCATATTACATAGTATAATGTCTCACATGTAATAATATTGACTCCACATACTTAGTACGGTCTCATATTAGTAGTAATTAGTCACATTATATAATATTACCATTAGTACTAATCAATTTACTGATAATTATTCACATTACATGATATATGTCTCACATGTAGTTGTATAGACTCACATAACCCAGTATTGACTCCACATACTTAGTATGGTATCATATTAGTAGTAATTAGTCACTATATAGTATTATCATTAGTCATAATCAAATTATTGATAATCATTCACATTAAATGGTATATGTCTCACATGTACTAGTATAAACTCACATAGCATAGTATTGACTCCACATAGTTAGTATGGTCTCATATTAATAGTAATTAACCACATTATGAAGTATTACCATTAGTACTAACCAATGTGTATAATTCTTCACATTACATGGTATATGTCTCACATGTAGTAGTATAGACTCACATAGCACAATATTGACTCAACATACATAGTAATGTCTCATATTAGTAGTAATTAGGTACATTATGAAGTATTACAATTAGTACTATCCAATATGTATTAAAATATAAATTATGTGTATTAAAATATATTATGAATTTTTTTTAAAAGTTAATATTAATTATTCAACACGAAATATTATATATCGTTTATTATAAAATATTATTATACACAATTATTTATTTATTTCTATAATAATTTATTAGTTTGTAATTTACTATTGATGTGGTCAAATATTACAATGAATGTGGTCAAATAATAGTATAGTATAACTACTTATGGTAATAGTATTATGACTTATTAGTAACCTGTTAAGTAGATAATTTATTAATGAGGTGTCATAATTCTATTGGTTATAGCTTACGTCATGTGACGTGACGCCACCTTAGAATTTTCCATAATTTTAGTAAGAAACATTTATCTTCAAATTCTACATACTGCCGTAGCACCGTCGCTGCACCGTATCGCCGCCGCCGTCAACTTCACTGCCTCTCCGGATCGCATTATTTTCAAGAAGACCCCTCAATCTATCTGTAGTTCCGGTTCAATTTGAATGCATTGAAAAGAAAAATTGGGTGGAAAAATTGTCGAAATGGGTCTTCTCAGCATCATCCGGAAAATCAAGCGCAAAGAGAAGGAGATGCGCATCCTCATGGTGTATATCCTACGAACACCTATTGCTCTAATTTCTATTTTTCTTTTCTGTATATTCATAATTAGGTTTAAGTTCATCTCCTTGTCAGTATTTCACGTATTTTCTGCATTTTATTGCTAAAGGGGTCTTGATAATTCGGGGAAGACTACAATAGTGATGAAGTTGAATGGTGAAGATACCAGTATAATCAGCCCCACACTTGGTTTCAATATCAAAACCATTTCATACCAAAAGTATGTCTCTTTTTCTGTTACTGTTGAAGCTAAGCATATAAAAGTATTTTATAATCAACTAGGTCATTCTTGAAGGTACAATTTGAATATATGGGATGTTGGAGGGCAAAAAACGATAAGGTCGTATTGGAGGAACTACTTTGAGCAAACTGATGGGCTAGTTTGGGTTGTTGATAGTTCAGATCTTAGAAGACTAGATGATTGCAAGTATGAGCTGGATAATCTTCTTAAACAAGAGGTACATTTCTCTGTGTGTATATTTGTGCCTCTTTGATTTGGTTCTTGGTTTATCATTTGACAGGTTTGTGAAATTGATTGTTGGTTACCTATATCAATGATGAGATTCCATGTTTACTCTAGTTTGACTTACTTTGCTCTGAAAAAGCACCGAATGTAATTACATGTTGTGGATTTTGAGCGAGCTTCAACTTAATGGGAATTGTTTGCAAGTGAATGTCATGATTTATGTTTGTCTACTGAGGTGGTGGTACTAATGGTACTTTAGTGTTCCCAAGGTTGCATTACACCCATTTCAAAGTTGATATCGAAAATTTTCGTTTTTCTCTATGTTGGGTAATTTCATTTTTGTGGTCACAAAAATGGAGAGTTGAGATTTGTAATCAAAGAGTTAGAGATATATGCTATGTTAGCATGCCTAACCTTGTTAATCAGCTTCCTGATAGTGCTTTGTCTTGTTTCGATGTCCTCTGTACAGAAAAGTTAATTGAAATATTATACTAGTTGCATATTTAGAGTATTTGCTGATTAGGATCACAAAATTACCGTCCTCTTTGTTAATAGAAGATTGATTTTTTTTGGGGGAAAACTGTAGCCCTTGTTAATATAGTTTGAGTAAAATATAGTAACTTTAGTGTATTTTGAAGTTCTGAAATGATAAATGCAAAATTGAACAAGCAAGAAAAGATTCCAGACTCATGGTTTGAAAATCTAATCTATCCAGTTGTAACAATTTTATGATGTGATAGTTGAACATAAAAAGCATTTCCATCAATTGTTCTTACCAAAATGAAATGATAATTGTATCTGTTGTCGTATAGCTCCTGGCAGTTCTTTATGTTTTGATCATGCACATAGAGCATATAATCATGAATGGTTAATGGAATCTCAGTTCCAATTTTTTAAGTTGATCAACATATACCTCTTCAATTATATAAAAAAAAAAAAAAAAAAAAAAAAAAAAAAAAAAAAAAAAAAAAAAAAAACATATACCTCTTCTTTATCAAGGTAGCCATGGAGGAAGGTTGATTAGTATTTAGCTGGTGTACTTGCCATATCTTTTAAGCTGCTAAGGCAGTGAGAAGCCTAATTGTATTGTACGGGCTACCACTGCAAAGTTCTTTTTGTTGTCCACTCTCTCTTCTTGTTTCGTGTACCTCTGCAACAAGCCAAGTCTTCACTTGTTGACACTTCTTGTAAATCCATTTTACACCAGTGGTCTTTCCATCATCCTCCATATTTACTTTAGTCTTGTAAATCCATTTTACACCAGCTCCCGCATTTGATTTATGTCAATTTTATAATTGGTTCAACCTCTTAAACCCAATAGGTTGGGGCAAGTCTTTAGTCTAGATTTGTGTGAAGCTCACTTGGAGCTACCAAGGTCTAAGGGGTTACTAATGGTTCAAGTCGTTGTATAACCTATAAGTACAAGCTTGCTAGTTATTGGGAAGACTCAGTCGATGATATGAAGTCAACATCATCTAATTCTTTACTCTTGGTTTGTTGTGCTTTCATGGAGTTCCAAAAGTAAGAAACTGTAGAAAAACATTAAATCAAGAAGTTCCAAAAGGGCTGAGTGCATATCAGTTGCTACAACAGTAACTTAAGCCAAAAGGCTGAGAAAGGTTTTGAATGACTTAGAGTAGGAGCCAATCGAAGCTACAGAGATTAGATAATATATCAGCTATTGCAATTGCCAAAAAATTAGTTCACAATGGCGAGGCAAATGCCTTTGCCATTTAGTCAAAAGTTGTCTTTAACTTTATTAAAGTTGTTTGTTTGTTTGTGTTTGTCTATTGTGAAGGAGAAAATAAGCTCGCAGGCATTCTTACGAAGGACTCCCCAGAGTTGAAATACTTAGGCCCTGTTTGAATGTATTTTCTTTCATGTGTTTCATGGTTCTAGAATTTTGGAGTGAGAATAAACATGGAAACTCGGTTGAATGGTAAGGTAGAAGTGTAGTTTCTTGGAGATAAAATGTGGGGCCAATTTACTTTTTTATATGTTTGAAAATGAAAAAAATAGGTTTTATATGTATTCACAATGTAGGGATTTTGGGAAACATGTTAGGCCGTTAGAGTTCTTTAGAATTTAAAAAATTGAATGTATTGGAATGTTTGTAAATGTTGGATTTGAGGAACATGTGGAACATATGTTCTTTCCTGAAGAGATGGAATTTGAAGTTTGGGATTTTAAAAACTTGAAAACTCAAGAAGGCTGAGCCAGATCCAAATAGGGCCTTAAGTTCAAGCAAAAATCTTAAGTGTTTAAATACGAGATCTTTTCCTAATCCTCTAGCAAATTTCAAGATCTAGAAAGTTCAAGGTGAAACCGGAATTCTCATGTACTTGCTAGTTCCATTTTGTAAATGACTCTAGAACAAATTTAAGTTATCATGATCTTAGATTGTAGCTTATGTAGGGGCTAATTATGCTAGGACATAGGAAATAGACTAATTACTAGATAGTTTAGATGCAACTTTATATATATATACTTGACTAGTGAAATCAATCTATCGAAAAAACTAATTTCCACAATATTTTTCCTCCTCAATCTCACATAAAAAATGGATAAAATATTTAGCAGAGATCAATTGTAACTCTTAGCTTTTAAGTGGTATGACCTCTCTTGTCACTATTCCGCTACCTGAAGATGAGTATCATTATTAATTCAGACGTTCTTTTAGTTTTTTAAAATTTGATAATAAATTGCTGCAGAATGCTTATTTAGTTTGAGTATTTGGTTTGGAAGAATGATAATTCTCAGAAAATATATTAACATAAGGAAAGGGTACCCTCTTTTTCATCAATCTAGGATTTGAAAATGGTACAGAATTGGCGATACTAATTTCCACAGATGAAAAGGAAATGATTAACTTCTTTAGTATTCCCCATACCATACTTGAGAAAAGCCACCAATTCAACAAATATATAAACTTAATTTGATGTATACTGAGGTCTTTAGTTTCACAAAGAGGCAAAGATGTATAAAGTCAAGAAAAACCTGAAAAAAGAAAACCTGCTTACTTTCCATGTTTGATTTGTTTTCCTTTTATTGAAGGAAGATCAAGCTTCCAATAAATCCTGCAAAGAAGAGAGAAAATTGAAATTAGTAGCAGAAGACATTGAAGATAGCAAAGGCAGTGAAGAAATGTTTTAAATTAACTTAGGGATTTAGTATATTAGATTGGGGATAATTTTATATAGATATAGTAAGTATATGTATAGTCAGTGTATGGTTTTAGTTTAGTCAGCACATTTCTTTTCTTATAAATACCCGGGTTCAACTCCCACTTTGTACACTTAATAATTTTTTCAGTTAATATACACAGAGTTATTTTTCTTTCTTCTTCACTCTATTTTTTTCTTTTCCAGATTAGTGAATCTTCATATTCAATTTCATAATCTGATTTCCAGATTATAATATGGTATCAGCAGTGTAAAATTACACGTTTTCCGCACCCTTTAACGAATTCAAATTCGTTTTTTGTTCTGTTTTTGATCTCTTTTTAGATCAGTTTCTTGATTTTTTTACTTTCTTGGCCTCCATTAATGGATTCTTCTTCCACCTCCGCCACTGTCTCTTCCACCAGAATTCGGCCTCCTATGGAAGATCCTTCTCATCCATACTTCTTGCATCCTTCTGATGGCCCTGGGTTAGTAATCATTCAACATCCTCTTCGCGGTGACAACTACCCGTCTTGGTCCAGATCAATGCTCTTGGCTCTCAATGTCAAACATAAATTGGGCTTCATTAATGGCTCCCTTCCAGACCCTGGTCCTTCAGATTCAGACTTACAAATTGCATGGTCCCGCAACAATGATGTCGTGGTATCCTGGATATTAAACTCTGTTTCTTCAGAAATACACTCTAGTATTATGTATACTAATTCTGCCAAGGCCATCTGGGATGAACTCAAGACAAGATTTCAGCACTCTAATGGCCCTAGGAAATTACAACTTCGAAGAGAATTGGCCAACCTTCATCAAGAAGGGTTATCTGTAAACATGTTCTTTACTAAACTTAAAGCTATTTGGGATGAACTAGCAAATTACAGACCCATTCTTGGTTCCTGTACATGTGGAGGACCTCAAAAGATTCATGATCATTATCAAGAAGACTTGGTCCTCACTTTCCTTCTTGGTTTGAATGACTCTTATGACAATCTCAGAAGTCAAATTTTATTAATGGATCCTATTCCTCATATAGACAGAGTTTTCTCTCTTGCCACTCAAGAGGAGAGACAAAAACAAGTAGGTCATCTACACTCCATGGATTTATCTAATACTCTGGCTTTTGCATCCAAAAACAATACATCCAATACCACATTTTCTGTCCCATCAAACCCTTCTGTTCCTAGACCATATAATCAGTTCCAACAAAATAATTTTCAGTCACAACCTCCAAAGTTTAATCCTAACTTCAAGAAAAAGGAAAAACCTACTTGTACCCACTGTGGTTTTACTGGACATACTATAGATAAATGCTACAAACTTCATGGTTATCCTGTTGGATACAGAAAACCTACTCCTAACAATAACACAAATAACATCAACAACCTAACCACTGGACAGTCTACTTTTTCATCACCATCCACCTCTTCTGCACCTCAGAATCCCATTCACCAGAATCCTTTAACCCCATTGCTTCAAAGCCTGAATGCTGATCAATATCAGCATTTGATGAACTTGTTCACCACAAATTTGCCATCTGCTACATCTACTGACTCTGCACACATTTCATGTGTAACTGGTATATGTTCTTTTTCTTTTCCTATTAATTCAGTTATTGATACTAATGCCTGGATTATGGATTCAGGTGCCACAAAACATATTTGTCATGATATACAATTTTTTTCCTCTTTAAAGCCTATCAGTAATGCCACTGTTATTTTACCTGATCATAGTAGTTTTCCTGTTCATTATGTTGGTGATATTTGTTTAAGTTCTTCTTTGGTACTAAAAGATGTCTTTTATATACCAAACTTTCATTTTAATCTAATTTCTGTTAGTGAATTATTAATCCTAGGTAGTCTTTCAGTACATTTCACACTAGAATCTTTCATGATTCAGGATCATCAAGGGAAGATGATTGGAGAGGGTAGGAAGATTAATGGTCTTTATGTTCTTAGTCACTCTATCACTACAGCTTCTACCTCAGCTTTCTGCAACAAAATCAGTTCAGATATTTGGCATAAAAGACTAGGACACATGCCTTTCAAGGCCATGCTTAGACTATCCAAGATTCTACATCTAGATAATTCTGTTTTTTGTAATAAATCATGTTATATTTGCCCTCTTGCAAAGCAAAAGAGGTTATCCTTTCCTGTATCTACTTCTATATCAACAAGACCTTTTGAATTAATACATTGTGATATTTGGGGACCTTTTAAAGTCCCTGGTATTTCTGGACACAGATATTTTGCTACAATTGTTGATGACTTTTCTAGATTTACTTGGATTTCCTTGTTAATTCACAAATCTGATATTTCTGTTGTTGTTCCAAAGTTTTTAAACATGGTTAAAACTCAGTTTGATTATAATGTTAAAATCTTCAGAAGTGACAATGCTCCTGAGCTTTTATTCACTTCTTTATTTGATGAATTAGGTATCTTACACCAGTTTTCATGTGTGGAAACTCCACAACAAAATTCTGTTCTTGAGAGAAAACACCAACATCTTTTAAATGTGGCTAGAGCCTTGTTATTTGAGTCCAAAGTTCCACTAAACTTATGGACTGAATGTGTTTCAACTGCAGCTTATATAATCAATAGAACTCCATCTAAAGTTCTCAATTTTAAATCTCCCTATGAAATCTTATATAATTCTTCTCCTGATTATGGTAATCTAAAAGTGTTTGGTTGTCTAGTATTTGCTTCAACTCTTAAACAGGGCAGGACTAAGTTTGATCCTAGAGCAAGGATGTGTGTATTCATTGGTTACCCTATGGGTATGAAAGGCTACAAACTCATTGATATAACTACTAATGAAATTTTAATTTCAAGGGATGTCAGTTTTAATGAAGAGGTCTTTCCTTACCACTCTATTGTTGATTCACCTACAACTTCTGCTGAAATTCACAAATTATTTCCTCCTCCAGATTTATCTACTCGTAACTTTGATCTTGATATAACTCCAATATTTTCTGATCATGTGATTAATGATTCTTCTGATTTATCTACCACAAGTTCTTTAACTGATTATGTACCTCTTAGAAGATCATCAAGAACTTCTAGAGTCCCTACTTATCTTTCTGACTATCATGTTAATTCAACAAATTTGTCTAAAATTTCTCATGTCAGATATCCTATTTCAAATGTGGTTAGTTATGATAGATTATCTAACAAATTTAAGAGTTTTTTAATGAATATATCTGATGAGAATGAACCTGATTTCTATCATCAAGCTGTTGGAAATATAAATTGGAGGGAGGCTATGCAAAATGAAATACATGCCTTAGAAAGCAATAATACATGGACTGTGGTTCCATTACCTCCTAACAAAACTCCTATAGGTTGTAAATGGATATATAAAATTAAAAGACTACCAAATGGTTCTATAGATAGATATAAGGCAAGGCTTGTAGCTAAGGGATATACTCAACAACATGGCATAGATTATACAGAAACATTTTCACCAGTTGCTAAACTTGTTACTGTTAAAATTTTATTAGCATTAGCAGCTTCCAAGAATTGGCACCTTTGTCAACTAGATGTTGACAATGCTTTCTTAAATGGAGATCTTAATGAAGAGGTTTACATGGATTTACCTCTGGGTTATACAAAATTTTTTGGTTCTCCTAAATTGGTTTGCAAGTTAAACAGGTCAATTTATGGCTTGAAGCAGGCTTCAAGACAATGGAATGACAAGTTCACTTCTTGTTTGCTTGAATATGGTTTCAATCAATCCAAATCAGATTATTCACTATTCACTAAAGGCTCAGGTGATACCTTCCTAGCCCTACTTCTTTATGTAGATGATATAGTTATTACTGGTCCTTCTTTATCTTTTATTTCTGATTTAAAATCCTTTCTTCACAGCAAGTTCAAATTGAAGGATCTAGGTGACTTGAAGTATTTTTTGGGTCTGGAGGTAGCCAGGAATTCAAATGGAATAATTTTGTCTCAAAGGAAATATGCTTTGCAAATTCTGGAAGAAACAGGATACCTAGGTTCTAAACCGTTATCTTTACCTATGGATCCTAAATCAAAACTAAGTTCAGAAGATGGTGATCTACTACCTGATGCTACATTATACAGAAGATTAATTGGCAAGCTTCTATACTTGACAATTACTAGACCTGATTTGTCTTATGCTGTGCACAGACTCAGTCAATTTGTTTCAAAACCTAGAGTTCCTCACTTACAGGCAGCTCATCACATTCTCAGATATATTAAGTCCAGTCCTGGCCAAGGACTTTTTTACTCTTCTAAGTCTTCTCTACAAGTGACAGCATATGCAGATGCTGACTGGGCTTCTTGTGTAGATACAAGAAGATCAGTGACTGGATTTTGTGTTTTCTTAGGAGATTCAATTGTGTCTTGGAAATCTAAGAAACAAGTGACAGTATCAAAATCTTCCGCAGAAGCTGAATACAGGTCACTTGCTGCAGTTTCCAGTGAATTAGTTTGGCTACATCAAATTTTAAACACTCTAGGGGTGTTTATACAGACATCTATTCCTCTCTTTTGTGACAATCAATCAGCACGTCATATAGCAAACAATCCTATATTTCATGAGAGGACAAAACATATTGAAATAGATTGTCATTTTACTAGAGACCTAGTTATGAAAGGGTTTCTACGTTTAATGCCAATTTCAACAGATGAACATGTTGCAGATATTTTCACAAAGGCGTTAATGTTACCTCAATTTCGCCATTTGAAGTCCAAGATGTCCCTCTTTGATCTTTTCGGTCCGTCTTGCGGGGGAGTATTGAAGGAAGATCAAGCTTCCAATAAATCCTGCAAAGAAGAGAGAAAATTGAAATTAGTAGCAGAAGACATTGAAGATAGCAAAGGCGGTGAAGAAATGTTTTAAATTAACTTAGGGATTTAGTATATTAGATTGGGGATAATTTTATATAGATATAGTAAGTATATGTATAGTCAGCGTATGGTTTTAGTTTAGTCAGCACATTTCTTTTCTTATAAATACCCGGGTTCAACTCCCACTTTGTACACTTAATAATTTTTTCTGTTAATATACACAGAGTTATTTTTCTTTCTTCACTCTATTTTTTTCTTTTCCAGATTATTGAATCTTCATATTCAATTTCATAATCTGATTTCCAGATTACAATACCTTTTCCCTATAGGTTATCTTTATCATACATGGTTTAAATTTTCTTTACAGAGGCTTTCAGGAGCATCATTGTTAATCTTTGCTAATAAACAGGACATACAAGGTTCTCTCTCACCCGATGAGATAGCTAAGGTAAGGATTCGAGAATGTTATACTTTTATGCCAATATTTTTGGTGCCATGTGAAAATGTGTTCCGAGTATTTTGATTGTTGTAGGCAGGGCCGGCCCTAGACATTCGGGGGCCCTAGGCGAATTCCAATTTTGGGCCCTTTGTTATAAAAAAGATCAATTTAATCAATTTATTTTTTAAATGCAAAAATACTAATTAAATATTGATATATTCTTTTCTCTAGCATATTGTTTTTTAGATAGATAATTAAATAAAAAATTCATTTAATTTTTAAAAGATTCAACCGTGAATTCTTTTTATAATTTTTAATATTAAAAATATTATTTTAATCGAAGCAAATTTTACAAGTATATGTACACCTTAACTCTATTTCATTCTTTACAAATATCATAATTGATTGCTTGATTTTATTTCATTTCGTGACATTCTTAACTCTATTAATTATATATTATCATGTATATAAAAAGTTATACATCATATATAAAATTAAGAAAAAGACACACATACATATAAAAATATGGATGGAGCTAGACCAATTTTATTCGGGGCAAAATTCTTTTTTGCAATGTATTAAGTGAGAAAATAATAAGCAAAAAAATCGTATTCTTTTTATAATTATTCAGAAAGAAATTTTTTAAAAGTACTTGTTAAGAAGAAAAAATTGACAAGAAATCATTAGGAAAGGAAAGGGACTTAAAGAATAATTACTACTAAAGGAAAATAAAAATAATGAACAATTATTACAAAAGATAAAAAGTTAAAAGAACGTAGAACAATCAAAATATAGAAAAAAAGTTAATATTAGTATTTGAACCCTAGACCTCCCACTCATAAAGAGAAAATCTTACCAAATGAGCCAAGTTACACAATATGTACATAAGATTAATAAAATTAAAAATATTTAATTTTTAAATTTTTCTAAAGGCCTATATATAAATTTTGGGGCCCTCCGAACCGGAGGCCCGGGGCGCCGGCCTAAGTTGCCTAGCACTTGGGCCGGCCCTGGTTGTAGTTGGAAGCAATGGATAAAAGCCGACATTGGAGAATCGTTGGATGTAGTGCATATACTGGGGAAGGGTTGCTTGAAGGTTTTGATTGGTTAGTTCAAGACATTGCCTCGAGAATTTACATGCTCGATTAGCCTTTGCCCCTTCACTGCTTCCATTAAAGCTATTTTCTCGTTTGAATGCGCTCCTAAAGTGTCCGATTTCACCTCACCTTCCGCATATTCTGAACTGTCTGACTGATTTATTTATTTTTTTAAAGAAAAAGAGAAGTCTTCTTTTCTAATAGAAACTGGGAATTTTGATATTTCCTTTTGTTGTATTTCCACTCTGGGTAAAATATAGGAGCTAGGATTACAGACTGCACAATATCACCAGTTGGAGTAAGGTTTTAAAGATTACTAGCAAATGTTTGAGGATTTGGGTGTAGTGTGTAGTAAAAAAACTAATTAAGGACTCGTTTGGGTGAAGTTTTAATATATTTAGGTGTTTTTGGTGCTTGATTGGGGTTTTCAATATATTTTTGATTTTTTTTTTTTTTTTTTTTTGGTCTTGGTTGGAGTTTCCAAAACCAAAATGTGTAAAATTAATAAAATATCACGAGTCTTGGAAAGTTAAAATGTCTGTAGATAAAATCTCAATGTTGAAGTTGTATGGTAAAAACTTAGTTTAGCAAATGTCAGAATTATTGTATTTGTTACATAAAAAACTACTTCTACACGAGCAATTCCAATGCATAGCCATCAAACACACATTTGGTGACTGCTATAGTGTTTTGAGGTTATTGCAAAAGCTTTTTACTTCAACGCACAACCATAAAATGTGAACATTAATAAAATTAATTCAATATTTATATTAATTTGAACCAACTTGAAATCAAAATAAAATTAAACTCATATTAAAAGTGTAATAAAATGTAAAATGAGACTAAATTAATTAATTATAGAATGAAAACTTTAACCATATCGTACGCCTTATACATATTCGAGCCACCAGATTCCAATCATAGCCCCTCCCTCCACCCGTTGCTGCCTCTGTCCACCCGCCACCAGATTGAGCCAATCGCCACTGGATTAGAGCTAGTCGCTGCCTCCAACTATCTCTCTCCCTCTACGGTTTATCCTGGTGATCTGAAAATATGAAATAACTTTTCTTTTTCTTCTTTCTTTATGATTTGATTTTTGTAAAACTTAATTTTTATTTTGTTTTTGTGCTGTGGATTTTTTCTTGAATATTTTGTCCGTTGATTCAAAAAGTAGCTTTTTTTCAAAAATTTGTCTGTTGGAGAGCCGTTGAAGACTGAAATTGTTTCTTACGTAAATTTGATGTAAATCTCCATTGACCTAATATGGCTAGGTTGGAGCTTGTTTTTCCATTTAAAGCCATGAAAATGGCAGTTTTCAGGTTTGATGGCTCCTCTGCAGTTGCTCGAATAATATTTAAAATTTGTATTATTTTAAATATATATGAGTATGTTTATAACATTTAAATATTGAAATTTAGTTGTTTCATTTAAACATGACATACTTTTTTTTTAATTGCAAACATCACATACATTATTCGAAGCAGGAAAATAGTCTCGGGAAACGGATCATGAAAACTTATAGGCTCCATATGGAAGTAGTTTGGCTGAGTTTGGTCTCACTCAAACCGAGTCGAACCTCATTAAGTAAAAAGTTTGAAGAGTTCTAAGTCCAAATTCAATTTCAACTCACATGAAACCCACAAAACCCTATTAATTTGACATTTGTCATCTCTTTTACACACATATAAAAGTAATTGATTTGATATTACCACCTATTTTTCACTTCTAAACCCCAACAACTAAACCTCAATCCAAATCAAATTTCAAGTTCTTAAACTCACTAATTATTATTTAATATTTAAATATTCAATTGAAACCATTATCCAAATCAAGTTTTAATACCAAAAACTCTCAAACCACTTTTTGAAACTAAATCGAGACAAAATTAAGCCAAACTTCTATAATAATAAGCAATAGTATTTCATTCATTTGTACAAGCTAAACATATAACGAGTACTAAAATCAAATTCGCAAAATTTATGTATTTTGTTTGTCGGGAACTGTCTGTGCATTTATGATTTTTTTTAAAATTAAGTCTTTATTCAGAAACAAAATAGGAAGGAAAAATACAAGAAGCACTAAAAATGTTCCTAAAGTTCCAAAACGAATACGACCAAAATAGAAAGTTAAAAAGCGCGGGACGAACTCTCCCATCAGTGAACAGTAACAACTACCCGAAATCAAATATCAGATAATACGACGTCGTGCCTCAGTCTTTACTCCTGCAAAATTCCCAAAATAAAATTCCCAAAATAAAAACTCAAATAAACAATCAAAAGAAGAAGAAGAAGAATAATGGTGCACAGTGCGTACGATTCATTCCAGCTCGAATCGACGCCATCGAATCGTACGGCTCCACACTCCTCCTCTCCTACTCCGACGGCTCTCTCCGAATCTACGCCCCTGAATCCTCCGCCTCTGATGTCCACCGATCTCCGCCGTCGCCTTCGTCGGAATTTCAATCCGAAACCCTAACCCTTGAGCTGAAGAAGGAGGGTTACATACTCGAACGCACGATCAATGGCTTCTCCAAGAAGCCGATGCTCGCAATGGAGGTTCTCAAGTCGAGGGAGCTCCTCCTCTCCCTCTCTGAATCGATCGCCTTTCATAGGCTGCCTAATTTTGAGACATTGGCCGTTATTACCAAGGCGAAAGGTGCGAACGCGTACTCCTTGGACGAGAAACGAGGATTCCTCTGCTTTGCTCGGCAGAAGAGGGTTTGCATTTTCAGACACGATGGTAATTTTATAATATTTTTGGTTTTGTTCTTTACATTGCGATTTACAATATAGTGGTTACGTGATGTTAAATACTGAATTGAAATATAAAAAGGTAGTTGGAAATTTGGATATTAATAGTTATTGTTTTATCTCTGATTTTTACTCATTTATTTTATTGTACTTAATCAATTTAAAGACCTCACAACAGGGTTAGGAGGATAAATACTTCATTGCTGAAAGTTCCTTACTCAGATTCAGAGGTTATAATCTTTATTGACATAATGCGCTAACTTTTTCATGGCTTGATAAAGCATTTCTTCTCTTTAATATGCAATTATGGCATATATTATGGTTCAAGTTTTAGGGACTTGGTTGAATTTCTTTGTGCATCATATAAATATGGTTGTTCCTTAGATGTGTGTATAATCTGATTCCCATTAGTTTCACTGCTTATTTAGGGGGGACGGGGGTTTGTGGAGGTGAAAGAATTTGGTGTTCCAGACACAGTCAAGTCAATGTCATGGTCTGGTGAAAATATATGTTTGGGGATCCGAAGAGAGTATGTAATCTTGAATTCAACTAATGGTGCATTGTCTGAGGTGTTTCCTTCGGGGAGGATAGCCCCACCTATGGTTGTTTCTCTTCCATATGGAGAGCTTCTTCTAGGCAAGGTAAAAATTTCTTGTTGATCATTGTCCAATACTTGCATTTCATGCTAAAGTTGGCGTTTTTAATCTTAAAGTTACTTCTTTCCCAATGGGAACTGAAATAAGAAGGTGAAAAGAACGATTACTATGGTCAAATCCTATTGGACAATGATCAACAAGAACGATTACTATGGTCAAGGAATATGTTTTGTTTAGAGATGAACAAATTGTTGTTTGTTTAGCTTTTGAGAGATTAGTTTGAGATAATTGAGAGATGAAAAAATTATTTCAGAAAGTAAAAAATATGTTTGTTTGACATTTTTCAAACACGAAATAATTTTGAGAACCGCCAAACAAACATGCCCAAAGTTTCTATAATTTCCCTACTTTTTTTCTCATTATATAGCGTGAAGAAACACATAATATAGAAATAAATTAATTAACAATTGAAAACACAAGAAGGTCCCATGGTCTAGTGGTCAGGACATTGGACTCTGAATCCAGTAACCCGAGTTCAAGTCTCGGTGGGACCTTTATTTTCTTGTTTTTCATTGTCTTTTCTTTTAACTTTCCACTATCTAGCCATAAAAAACAATCAGGAAAATCATAACTGACATGGAATAATTTTTGGCAATTATAAATTTATCAGAATATGTTTTCTTTTGGACACTCCGAGGGGGAATACCCCCTCCCCCTACTTTTTTAGTCATTTCTAATGACTCATTCTATCGAACTCATTTAATTACAAATTTTATTCTTCTCCATTCTCACTAATTATTATTATTATTATTATTATTACAGTAAAAATAAATTTAAAATTAACATTAATTTAAAATCAAAAGTACATTAGGGAACATAGAAAATAAAAAATTAACATTAATTTAAAATCAAGGCATTACTCTTGATTTGGATCAACGAACAAGTCTCATATCCCTAGAAGATTATAGGGTAAACATCACTAATGGTCCTCCTTATCATTAATTTTTTACAGAGTGGTCCCTCTTGTGTTATTTTGTCCATACTATGAATTATTTGTTTCACTTTAGTCGTTTACAAGGGGTCATTTAATTATAGTGTTACATTTTAATCCCTCATAAAATTATTTTGCATCAATTTAGTCAATCATATAATTATTTATTTATCTTCTTTATCAATTTAGTCCCTCATAATACTGTTTTGGCACTTTAGTTCACATTGGATCACCTGAAAATGATCAAAGTGAAACAAATAATTCATAGTGGGGTAACATGGGAAAAAAAACACAAAATGGACCACTCTGTAAAATGTTAATGATAAGGAGGACCATTAGTGGTGTTTAAGTGGAATAAATTAGTTTAAGTGTTTTACAATCGATGCAATACTCCATTTACTAATTTTTTTTTTTTTTTTTTTACATAAGGAAGTACATAACCATTTTCTCATCATTGTGAACAATATTTTTTCGTGTATGAAATTATGCAAAGCAATTACCATATACACAACAAGTTACAACAATAGAATCCAAATAAACAAGCCAAAACTATGAAATTGAGATGAACTTTTTGGGCATCAACAGATTCAAACATAAACAAGTGTAGCCCATCCATTGGAATTATCCGTTGGCAAATCATTCCGAATACTCCATTTACTATTTTTTTTTGGCCATGTTTAAGATGTTTGTCAATTTGTGCTTCTTGTTAATTTAATTTATGATTTAAAGATAGATTTGAAATGCATTATAGTAGTTTGTAAGTTTAGATTTTTAATAGTGTATGCTATTGCTTACGAGTCCAGGCATTGATTTGAAATGCATTATAATAGATTTGTGTGGTACTTTAGCCTATGTTTTGGACATTGGTTGGTTGTCTTTTAATTTGAAATTTATATTTTGACATTGATCTTGATTTTTGAGACATTTTGATTATTTGCATGAAACAATAAAAATTTATATTTGACAAAGAATGATAATTTTTTTTAATTATAATTGGATTTTAGATAATATATATATATATATATATATATATATATATATATATATATTATTTTTTTTTTTTTATCCGAAAAGGGGCAATTATTGCCTATCGTTCTCGACTAGTTCCCGTATGGAATTCGGTGGTTCTTCCATCCAGTGTAATCCTTCTCCCATTGTTTGTCATAACTTGGCCAAAGCATCCGCCACCGAATTAGCCGATCTTCTAATATGTCGTATAGAAACATTCCACAGCTTAGCAATCAAGCTTCTACAATCCTCCAATATGGGGTCTAATGGATGCTCTCTTGTGTCGGTCTTCTGAATAAGCCTGTGAATCACCTCTGAATCAATCTCCACCACCAGATTATGAATCCGCCTTTCCCAAGCAAAGTTCAATTCGTCTCGAAGGGCCAAAAGTCCGGTCAGGTCAATAGCACTAGAACCCACCTTCCGGCAAAAGCCAAATTGCCAAATACCATCGGCATCTCTCAACACACCTCCGATTGCCGCTGAATTCATATGAGCCACCCAACTCCCATCTGTATTAAGCTTGGCCCAACCAACATCGGGGCGAGACCAAACCTGTGCCACTGCCTCTCTTTGACGTCGATCTAATAAATACGAACTTTGAATGTCAAGAGCAAGTTGTTTTATCCTGAGTAAAGTAGCTTGAAAAGCTTCCTCTTTTCCCTCAAATACCCGAGAGTTGCGTGCTTTCCAGATATGCCAGATAGATGCTAGAAAAACCCAACACCACCGAGTTTTCGTGAGCACAAAGTTATTTAAACTGAGAAAATAGGCTTTGCGTACCCAACCATTCTACTTATACTAGCAAGAGTCAAGTAGTCTGTCGGCGAAATCACCTCCTCCCATATCTTCTTCGCGAAAGGACAATCATATAACACATGATACAAATCTTCTCTCACTGTGCACCCCCTGGGACAAAGGTCAGAGTTTGCAAAGTGACGATCGAAGCGAAGTGCATTCGTCAACAGACTTCTGTGTTCAATCAACCATACAAAAAGTTTCAATCGGTGGGGGCACTGCAATTTCCACAACCAAGAGAAGTGCCTGACTTCACCTGAATCATGGATCTCCTGGGCCATATAAGCAGACTTACAAGTAAACCTCCCATTCGAAGAGCCATACCATATGCGAGCATCTGGTCGATTTCTCCCAATTGGAACCGGAATCGAGAGAATATTGGCTTTGATATGATCCGGAATATGTGTTCTGACAAGATCCAAGTTCCAAGTTCCAGAATTGGTAATAAGATCGGATATATTCAGCATAAGTTCGTTGCTTCTAATTTCTTCCTCAATAAGGTCACAAAGAACACCTTTCTCTAGCCATCTGTCAAACCAGAAGGAAATCAACTCGCCATTGCCAATCCTCCATCTAACACCGCTTTCCACCGCCTTCAAGCTTTTCACAATCCCTTTCCAAACACTGGACTCAAACCCTCTGATCCCATATTCTAGTAAATCGCCCCCCTTAAGGTATTTCTTATTATACACATCACTCCAAAAAGCTTTATGGTTATTTAGAGTACGCCACCCGACTTTGGCAAGTAGTGCAATATTAGATTTCCTGGTCTCTCGGAGTCCCAATCCTCCCTCAGATTTTGGTCGAATCACCTTCTCCCACTTTACCAAGTGGACTTTCCTGCTATTAGAATCGGTAGCCCATAGAAAACTTCGGTTCATCTTATCTAATTGATTGCAAATCGAGTTTGGAAGCCATGAAGACTGCATATTATAGGTTGGAATAGCTGAAGTAACAGACTGAATAAGAGTAGTCCGTCCCGCTAAACTTAAATGTTTTGCCTTCCATGAAGATAACCTCCTCTGAACTTTCTCCACCAAACCGCTATACACAGACAAGCCCGCCCGACCGTGAATAATGGGAACCCCCAAGTATTTCCCCAAATCATTCGTACAACTAACATGAAGGATATTTAATATTTCCTCTTTGGTACCATTGGGTGCCTTTGGATTGAAGAAAATTCTAGACTTACTGAAGTTGATTCGAAGTCCCGAATTGTCGCTGAAGGTATCCAAAACTCGCTTAACTGACAAAGCATTATTTCTAGTAGAACCCGCAAATAACATGAGATCGTCAGCAAAGAAAAGATGCGAAATAGAAGGTCCTCCCCTACACAATTGAATAGGTTTCCAAACCTTATTAGAGACAGCTTCTTCAATCAGGTAACCCAATCTCTCCATACAAAGCACGAACAAATAAGGAGATAATGGATCTCATTGCCTTAAACCGCGATTTGGAGAGAATGGTTCCAACGGCTCTCCATTCCAGATTAACCTGGGTTTGGAACTCCTTACACAAGTCAGGATAAGATTAGCGATGGCTGGGGGAAACTGAAAGAAATCAAGCGTCTGCTCCAAAAAAGACCATATGACTGTATCATATGCCTTTTCCAGATCTATTTTAAGGATCATGCCTCCTTTTCCGCTACTAGTACGACGAATGGAATGAACTACCTCTTGAACAATAAGAATATTATCTTGGGTACCCCGTCCTGGGATGAAGCTACTCTGAAATGGGCTAATCAACTCAGATATGAAACTCTTTAATCTCTGGGCAATCAACTTGGTGACAATTTTGTAACTAGTGTTGCAGAGGGTTATTGGTCGGAAAGCCGTCACTACATCAGGGTTATCTGTCTTCGGAATGAGGATAATATAAGCCTCCCCCACTTCAGTAGGCATAATCCCCGATCTAAAAATATCACTCACCAGTCGGAAAGTGGAATCACCTACTATGCTCCAGTATTTCTGAAAAAAGAAAGGTTGACAGCCGTCCGGTCCAGGTGCTTTATATGGGCTGAGAAGCTTAACGATATTAGTGACCTCTTCAAATGAAACATGAGCTGCTAACGTAGCTTTCTGATCCTCATTCAAGTATCTCTGAAGCGGGCTGCACGCAAGTGGATCTATTTGTTCATAAGCCCCCTCATAAAATAAACTATTAAAAAAATTCCACATATGTACTCTAATGGCGTCCACGTCGTAACTCCAAGCTCCTGAAAGCTTTAAGGCTGATATCTTATTTCTCCTTCTGCGACAAATAGTTGATAGATGGAAGAACCTTGTGTTGTGATCCCCGAATTGCAGCCATTTAATTCTCGATTTCTGGAACCAAAGTGATTCTTCTTGTGCAAGAACAGTGTTTAACTCCGTGATAAGATCCCTTTCCAAAGTTGACAAAAAGGGGTTTTCCCCATGTGCCAAGCTTCTCTGGATCCCGGAAAGCCGACGAAGAATCTTTTTTTTCCTGATAAATATATTTCCAAAAGAGATTTTGTTCCACATGCTCATAGCCGCAGGTAGGTTCTGAAGTGCTTCGAGTGCCGTAGGAGCGTTATTCCATAATTCTTCCACAACTTCCCTACATCCAGGATGAGAGCTCCAAAAGAGTTCGAATCGAAAAGGTTTCACATGGGGCTCTGTTTGAGTATCATAACACTGTGTAAGAATAGGACAATGATCCGAATGAAAGCGGGGTAAATGTTGAACACAAGCGTCAGGGAACTTCTCCCGCCAAAGATCATTCGCAAGAGACCTGTCAAGCCTCTCTCTAACTTTCACCCCGCCGTTACGAGTACCACACCATGTGAAAGTAGGCCCAATAAACCCCAAGTCCATAAGAAAACAACTTTCAATTCTATCAACAAATTTGTTACAACGGTGCCAATTAATCTCACTGCCACCTCGTTTTTCACTCGGCCCCCTAATATCTTGAAAGTCACCGGTAAGCAGCCACGGGATATTCACTATAGCGCTCAAGCCACGCAAAGAATTCCACAAATCGTTCCTCAAAGTATCATTAGGACTAGCATACATCCCGGAGCAAAGCCATTTGTTACCCACATTCGACCCCACAATAGCATGAATAACCTGCGTATCCGCCGAAATAATATCCACAAAAATGCTATTTGTATCCCAAAGCATCCAAATACCACCAGTTCTACCAGCTACTGGTGCACAACAAACTCCAGCAAAACCCAAACTCCTAGACACTCTCTCAGCTCTATCTTCAGATAATTTGGTTTCAAAAAGAAAAACAATATCCGGTTTACTATTTCGTACGGTTTCAGAAAAACACCTTTTAAACTTATCACTGCCTGAGCCCTGACAATTCCAAGCAAGAATCTTCATTAAAACAATTAAAAGAAAGAAACGGTAATTACCCGTATTATAGTTGCCTCTGCCTAGAGCCCGCAAAAACGTCAATGACCATTGACGCCCCATTATCATCCAAATCAGACTCTGAGCTATTCTTGAATCCTTGTTCACCATATATCGGAACAATTTCGCCGCTCTGATTAGTTGATGTACCCTGTTCCGTCCAGCTTGTAGTGTGGTCAGGTGGTTCCGGCAATTGGTCGGAGACAGGATTTACGTTATTGCCGGCAAGATAGTTACGTATTTTTGCTACCTACTTGTCGAACTGAATTGGGGAAGAAGACATACTGGTTTTTGCGTTCAAGTCTGAAGTCTGCAAATTTGGACTATTTGGGGCAATAGTTGGACCTTGCAATCTTGTTTGGTGCGAAGTAGCTAATGGATTATAGAATACTTTAGTTACTGGGTCTGTCACATGTGATTTACTTTGAGCACTGGGCCCCTCCACAATTGTTTTATTCTTTGAAGTAGTATGGGCTTCATTACTTAAAGCTAATTTATTACCTTGGGCTTGAGCTGACTTTGGCCCAATTGACTTCCTAAAGGTCAAACTCCCCTTTTTATTTCCATTACCAGCAACCTTACTAGCATCTTTTCCAAAATAAGACGTGTTACCCAAATCCTTACCCCTATAGCTATGATTTTCATTTCTCACGTCATTCACAGCCATCTCAATATCATTGTCTCCCATTCCATTTATGTCCTTCTCTTTCTCCTCTGATGCCAGATTTGCAAATCTGTTAACTTGTGAGGTGTTCTTTCCTTGTGCAGAACCATGAAAACCGTTGTTCCTAAACTTTCCTTTTTTAACCAACATCCAATCCCCGTATTTCTTTTCCGTTAAGCGCCTCTGTAGGTCTTCACCAACGGTGGTCGGCACTGTGACAATTTTGGTTTTTTCCGGTGAATTAGTCGAGTTACCGCGGGCTGGACATTCGTTACTTCTATGCCCTACTCTCCCACACTCAAAACATATTGTAGGTAAATTTTCGTATTCAATCGGGAATAGTACATCTTCAACTGTCACTGCTCCTACTAATGGTTTATCTAAGTTAATTTGAACACAAAATCTGGCGTACTTCCCTTTTGTTGCCCAATATGTGTTGTGGTCAATTTTAATCGGATCACCCACACATGATGCAATACCAAAAATGATATTTTCCTTGTAATATTCTAATGCAAGTTCCGGAACACGAATCCAGGCCACCGTAGTGTTAATCCTATCCAATGATGGGCGAAAATTGGGAAACCATTTCCTCACCGTCAAATATTGGTTTGCAACCATCCATGGTCCCTCAGTCAGAATGGCTTCAGTAAGAGCTTGGTTCTCAAGTTTCAAAACAAAGCATCCATGGCCAAGCTCGATTAATTCATAGTCTCCTTTGAGATTCCACATGTAATCAATCTTTGATGCTAGCATATTCAGACTTATGGATCGACCCAACAAACGTAGGATTAAAGCTCCCTTCCAAGGCCGCTGAATTACATCCAAATACTCCGGCTTCAGTTTGACAGCCGGATATGGACTCTCCGCCGACGGCTTGATAATCTCAACCATATTCGAATCAGTCACGGCTACTTGACTGAATCTCACAGCATCCATCCCCGCTCTATTGCCAATCAGCGACTGAATATAAGATCGATTTACAATTGGACTCCTTTGTTCCATAGTTTCATCTCTCATCGTCGGATGCGAATCTTCTGCCTCCATCGCCACAGAAAAGTCTGACGTCGTTTTAATCTTTTTGATGCTACGTTGGACCTGGTCATTCTCCTCAGACAACAATGGTGTCACTTGTTCTAGCAAGGATGAAGAAGATTCTCCAGAGAGCATTTTTCATTCTCCAGATATCCACTACCAAACTAAAAAAATAATCAAAAAGTTTAACAATTAAATTTAAAATTATGCTAGTAATATTAAACTATTCATGTTAATTTTATATTTGAGTCATATATATATATATATATATATATATATATATATATATATATATATATATATATATATATATATTACATAATAATAACGTCACACCAGTTATACTGGTCGAATCGATCTAACCGATGAAACCAGTAACCAGAAGGATTTCTAGTTCTATGGCCGGTCCGATTTTAAAAACACTGCAAATAGTCACTAAACTTGTACAAAGAGTAACGAAAATTAATGAAAGTATGTTCAAAATTCAACACCAACAAAATATAGAAATATTTTTTCTAATTTTTTAAGGAAGATCTTATTACTTAGGCTTGGATATGAATATTATAAGTTTTAGTCTTGAAGAAATTGGCCTGATTAAAGAATAATTATCTTGTTTAGGGTCTAAAGAATAACTAAAATTAAATGAAGCAAGTTAATCATAGAAAATATTATTATAAGCTAAAAAAGTTAAACTTTGGCCATCTCCAATGGAGATGGTTGGGCTCGGGCTCGGGGTTGGGGGGAAAAGGGTCTCCGCGTGAAGAAGAGGGGCGCGTGCCCCTCCTTAAGTCACTTTTTTTTAATAGTATTTAATAAAAATATATAGCCACCAATTTTTAATTGAATTATTTATCATAATTAAAAATTAAATTTTTTTTTATGGACAAATCATTAATAATTAATTAGAATTGTAATTAGTATATTTAAATTCATAAATTAGTTAGAATTGTAATTAGAATTGTGTTCTTAATTAGAATTGTAATTAATATTTAAAATTAATAATTTCTTTCTAATTAAAAATGTAATCATTTAATTAGCTATATATTTTTAAAAATATTGAATTAGTTGAAAATATAATTAAACACTTATTCAAACAAATTAAATTAATACTTAAATTAAGAAATATTTAAATACATACTTAAATTAACAAGATAAGTAAATTCATACAATTTATATTCATTGTTAACCGTATTTTGCATACCCATGGGCAATCGGTTTTAATTTTATTATTATCAACTCACTTTAATTTTAATATTTTAATATTATTATTATATGATTATTAATTTAATTATATTATTAAAATAGTTATTATTATTATTTCTATCATCATTATTATTATTATTAATATTAATATTAAAAATAAACTTAAACTTAAAATTACTATTATAATGGTGAGAGTGAGGAAGAAATTAAATTGGAAGTAAATGGGGTTCGGAGCCCTGCCATTGGAGACGACCAGGCAGGGGCAGCCCCAGGGCTCCGGAGCCCTGACCCTGCCCCTACCATTGGAGATGGTCATATAGGCAATATTTGTTTGATGTTTGAGAGAGTAGTTTGAGAATATATTGGATGTTTGTGAAATAATCTCGATTTACGTAATTTTATTGGCTTGAGTTTTGAGAGAGTGGTTTGAAAAATAAGGTAGATGTATGTTTTTTTTAAGAGTTTAGATTGTAGGTGTAGATGTGTAAAACTTTATGTCAAATAATGTTTATTATGTGAGATAAGTTATGTAAAATATAAATTATTATATGTCAAATCAAAATAAAGTTTGTGTAGATTTGTCTGTAGAGATAATAAAATTGTTATTTGTTTGTCTTTTTGAAGATTAGTTTGAAAGTATGAGAGGGAATAAATTATTTTACAAAAAAGAACTCTTGTTTGTGTTTCTTTTTCCAAACATGAAAATATTTTCGGAAATGCGAGACAAACATGCCATAGCATTGTAGTCAAATATTGCTATCAATTATGTTGTGATATTATTGATTTGCAAAATATGATTAAGGAATTAAATGAATTTCCAAATTCAAAAAATTATTAAGCTCTTGAAAAGTAAAAATGAATCAAAATTATAATAATCTATTATCGAGTCAAAATTGATATATTTTGAATAATACCACCTCTAATTTAAAGGATAAATTGATTTTGAGCCATACATAAATGGCGGCATCTTAATTTCTTCCACCATCTCTCAGCTTATTTCCTAAGCTAACCGCGAAACCGCCGTCAAATTTTCCGATTCACCGGAAATATGCCGCCGAAGAACCAAAATTTTGAGGTTTTCTTTTCACAGTTCACAAAACTCTCTCAATAACACAACATTCAATTCTCTGCCTTGTAAATTTTTGACATTTTATTTGGTTTTATATGCATTGTGGTAGATTATACTCGGTTCATCTTCAATGGCGCGTCGAGAGATTTTAGCTGAAATGGGCTATGAGTTTACAATAATGGTAAATTCCTCATAGTTTACGAATTTATTTCACATTGATGATAATAAAACTCTTATTTGAATTGTTTTGACATTTAGACTGCAGATATAGATGAGAAAAGTATCCGGAAAGAAAAGCCTGAAGATCTCGTGGTAACCCTAGCTGAGGCAAAGGTGTTATATTCTTATCCTATTTCAATTTAATTAGAAGAAGCATGCATTAGAAAAATTGATTTCGTTTATATCTTTCTCTTTAATCATATAATGTGCATTGTTAGTTTCCTTCTTCTATTAGAATATGAAGAATGCTTAGTTGGTATAGTTTTCAACATATCGTGTTTTTATGTAATTTGAAACAAAAGCTTGTAATTCAGGGGGGCTTGACGACATTATAAATATATTGCAGTTGTGACATTGGTTTTGATGAGTTGGAGTTGAAATACGAAAATTTGCAAAATAGTTAGAAACATAAAACTACATGTTTTGATTTTTTTTATATATCAGATAAGTATGTTTAATGCTGGAAATTCTCCTTACAAAAGGATTAATAAAAGTGAGATCCGAGGTACCTGCATTTCTTATTAAACTGAGTATCTTAAAAAGCATAACCTAGACACTGTATCCATTTTTAGACATATCAATGCATGAACGAATATAGCTTTAGTGCTCTATTTGCTTTGCATATCATGTGATTTGCAAGTAGTACTGCAGAGATGCATTTGTTACTTGTGAGAAGCAAGTATAATTTTCTTACACTGTCCAAATGAATGATTTAGACAGATTGTTTTTATGGCCTGTAACTAAATGATGGTTTTTGATATTTTGACTACTAAGGCTGATGCTATCATATCGAGGCTCAAGAGTAATGACCAATTGGAGGACATGCCACGCCCCACGCTGCTAATTACTGCAGATACAGTATGTTTATATGCTCCTTTGCCCGTATTTGTCTAAATTCATCGCTATAATCTCCCACATGTAGTTGTAAGAAAGAAAGCATAGTAACTAATATCTCTTGCTTGTTGGTGTGATTAAAAGAATTGGAAACAGCAATTGGCATTACAATTAAGCGGACTTCTGCACTGAATTCTTCCAGTTGAATTACTGAGATATAGAAATAGAATAATTCAATCAATAGTTTAACACTTCACTACTTTAAACAAGAAAATCTTGATTTTTAAACTGCTGAAAAGTGCTTTGGAGGTTTATAGGCTTATCAGTCTAGTATGTTACTATGTCACATGCAGAGTATTGCATAATTCTATGGATATGGTCTTGTCATATAACATTGTGTAGATCTTTCCAAACCCTTCCTTTTCCAGCAGCAAACGCACTGTTTTTAAGTAAAGACTTAATTTGGCATAGAGTTTTAGCATAAATGAATTGCTCCACATTTTGCATTCCATGTCATTTGAGCTCTTGTTTAACTTTATAGGTTAAATGTAACATTTATAGAGATTGCTCCACTCTGATGGTTTTTTCTTGATTAGGAATAGAATATTTGAAGTTAAGTCTTACCTGCATCTAATTGATATCGAGGTGGTTGTGTATGAAGGGAGCATACGAGAAAAGCCATCTAGTAAGGAAGAAGCACGCCAATTCATAAGAGGTTTGATCTATTAAATATCTTGTCACCATTACCACTACATATAAAATCTTTTCCTCATAATCAAATTGTTTTGCAGACTATTCTGGTGGTTCTGCTAGTGTCGTGGGATCAGTACTCGTAACCAACCTAGTAACAGGAACTAAAAAAGGAGGATGGGAGAGGGCAGAGGTACATTACTGATGCCATATAATTCATATTACTTTTAGATATAAATAAAAGATAAGTATCTATAGGTTTGATAATCAGTTTGCAATGCAGGCAGTAACAACTTCTGAGATTGCAAGTATCATGTTTCCACTTTAAAGAAATACAAGATCAAATTGTTTGAACTTTGATGAACTAAATACAAAAACACCCCTTTTGCTTTGCCTAACTATGAAAAAAAAAAATGTGTTATTTTTATTAGCAAAAAACTCTTTGTTCTTTTTTCATTAGCAAAAAAACCCATTTGAAATTCCTTCATAAATCATAGGGAGGTTTTTGTCAATTTCTTAAGTGAACAGGGGGGTTATTGCCAATTTTCAGAGTTAACACAAGGCTATTGATAGGTTAAGAGGGGTGCTTTTGCATCCTTTGGTGTGTGTGTGTGTGTGTGGGGGGGGGGGGGGGGGGGGGGTAGTATAATGGTCATTTCAGCTTGCGAGGGTTTTTTTTTGCTAATAAAAATTAAGCATAGGGGTTTTTTTGCTAATAAAAATAACATAGGTTTTCTTTTATAGTTAGGCAAAGCACAAGGGGTGTTTTTGCATTGCACTCAACTTTGATAGCATTAAAAACTGAAAAGGTAATTTTAGATTCTACTTGTACCTAGTGCAGGTCTATTTCCTAGACATACCAGATGAAGTCATTGATAGCCTGGTAAATCAGTTTAAAATTCAATTTACTAAGAACTAATTCTAATTTACAGACCTCTTTTGACATGTGAGTCTTCTTAGATTGAGGAAGGCATAATATTCAACGTGGCTGGAGGTTTGATGCTGGAACATCCTCTGACTCTGCCTCTTGTAGACACAGTAGTAAGTCTCTCTATCTATATAAAAGACAATTGCTTGATTTCTTTAAGGACACGTCTTATATTATCCACGTCGTTAACCACTCAAACCATGTTATTTGTTGAATGATTTTCAGTTAGGAAGTTTTGATTGTGTAATGGGACTCTCTAAAAGTCTCACAGAAAGCCTTATTACAGCAGCTTTAGATTCTTGACCATGGGGTATGCAGAACAAGTCCATGGTTCTTATTGAATAGATTTTCTAAGAATTTGATTTGTTGTACAATTTACAACTCAAAGCTACAATTGAATTGTATCTTTTTCAATTTGGAATAGTTGCTGGATATTTTAGCATATTCATTATAATACACACATATTCATGGCTCCCTGCATAAGATTGCCTTATCTTAGATCGAGATTAAAGAGTTTCTCAATCAATTCTAACGTATATAGTGTAACGGTTCTGGTGAATTTTCTAGACGCGTTTTATCTAGTCCTGCTGAGGTATGTACTCTTGAATCATGATAACCCCAATGTCTGCTGGGATTGATAAACTGGTAAGTCTTACCATATCTCCATTCATAATATACTATAGAGAATGGTGCATGGACGAAAACGAAAAAAAAAAAAAATGGTGTGTAACAGTGGCAAAACCTCGTTGGTGAACCCACGGCTAATTGATGGTGAACCGAGAGATCACACACGATAAGTCTCTATTAATTATTAAGAAAATAATTTATTGATTGATGGAAATCAATTAATTGAAAGACTAAATTATTTAGAAGAGTCTAATTAGTTGAAGAAGAAATATTAGATAAGAGTTAGATTCTATTTGAGTTTCTAATTTGAAATTTGAGAGTAGAATTTATTAATTTGAAATTAAATGTTGGAGTTTTTATAGGTGAAAAAAATGAGTTGAGAGAAGAGTTACGTATGCTCGATCCGAAGAGGTATCATTTGGACCGAAACATTCTGTCTTTTGCGAAGAGATATTTTTACGCCTATAAATATGAGACCAAATCTGGATCAATTAATAACAACTATATCAAAATTTAAATTCTCTCTTCTTCAATTCTTATTTTGTTTTCCAAAAGTCGAAGTTTTGTTTGTTTCAACTCGATCGTGACCTTTTTGTTCGTGCAAAGAACAAATGATCAAGACTGTTGTATCTTGGGACTGCTTGGAACTCTTCCAACTCACCGCTGCCCCATTTGGATGGAATATATATCCAGAATTAGATTTATAATCATCCACGTCAGACTGGAAACTCGAATTCGTGAATCCTTCGAGTTTCAATTCTCCACTACTGCCGTAGATGAAGAAAAAATCCTTAGTCCTTCTCAGGTACTTTAGGATTGTTTCAACGGCAGTCCAGTGCTCTTTCCCTGGATTTGACTGATAGCGGCTCGTGACACTTAAAGCATGTGCTACGTCGGGTCTTGTACATAACATTGCATACATTATGCTACCTATAGCAGAGGCATAAGGTATGAGAGACATTCTCTTCTTTTCTTCATCACTTGTAGGGCACATTGACTTAGAAAGAGAGATTCCATCTCTCATTGGAAGCAATCATTTCTTGGATTCTTCTATACTGAATCTTTTCAGGATCGTGTTAATGTACTGAGATTGGGAGAATCCTAACATCTTCTTCGATCTATATCTATAGATACGTATCCCTAATACGTAAGATGCATCTCCCAAATCTTTCATGGAGAATTGCATGGATAACCACGCTTTCGTCTGCGCTAACATTCTGATATCATCCCCGATCAACATAATATCATCGACATACAACACAATCAATTGTACCGAACTCCCACTAATTTTCTTGTACACACATGGCTCATATACGTTCTTGATGAAGCCAAACGTCTTGACTGTTCGGGACGCCTGTTTTAGGCCATAAATTGACCTTTGGAGTTTGCAGACCTTATGCTCACTCCCTTTGGATGCAAAACATTTAGGCTGTTGCATAAAGATCTCCTTGTCAATGTCTCCATTGAGAAAGACGGTTTTTACATCCATTTGCCATATCTCGTAGTCGTACCACGCGGCTATAGCGAAGAGTATCCTAATGGATTTCGACATCGCCACTGGAGAAAAGGTTTCCTCATAACCTATACCAGGCCTTTGAGAATAGCCTTTCGCCACAAGACGAGCCTTAGAGTCAAAACTTCTCCATTCATTTCAAGCTTGCGCTTGAAGATCCATTTACAACCTACAGGGACAGTTCCCTCAGGTGGATCAACCAAGGTCCATACTTTGTTGGAATGCTTGGAATCCATTTCGGATTGCATGGCCTCCAGCCATGCACCCGAGACTATGTCAGAGAAAGCTTCTTCGTATGTCATTGGATCACCATCCAACTGATCATCCTCGTGAATGAAGCCGAACCTTTTGGGTTCTTTACGAATTCGATCGGACCTTCGAAGTACTGGTATACTAGATGGTTCAGTAGGTTCAGGATCAACTCCCATTGTTTGGGGGATGGGTCCAATTCTTGGACTTCATCAAGTTCCACGAATGTCCCATTTCTGTTAGTGAGGAAATCATCCTCTAAGAAGTGGGCGTTCCTAGAAACGAACATTTTTCGTTCTTTAGGATCGTAGGACAGGTATCCAATGGATTCCTTCGGATACCCCACAAATTTGTACAAACTAGATCATCTATCTAGTTTATCTCCTTTCTTGTTTCTTACATAGGCAGGAGATCCCCATACTCGTAAGTACGAGTATACGGGTGCTTTACCATACCACTCTTGGTGTGGCGTCGTCGACACCGACTTTGAAGGTACTATATTTAGTATCTTCGAAGCAGTTAAGAGGGCTAAACTCCAAAACGAAAAAGGAAGTTCAGCGAAACTCATCATGGAACGAACCATGTCCAATAAAGTTCGATTCCTTCTTTCAGACACTCCATTCAGCTGAGGTATTCGCTATGAGAGAATTCCATTCTCTACAAGATAATCGAGGAATTCTTGACTCAAGTATTCCCCATCTCGATCTGATTGATATGTCTTAATACTATGTCCCAATTGATTCTCAACTTCCATTCGAAACTCTTTGAACTTTTCAAAAGCTTCAGACTTGTACTTCATTAGGTACACATACCCAAAACGACTAAAGTCGTATGTGAAAGTAATGAAGTAGGAGAATCCTCCTCTTGCACTGACACTCAGTGGTCCACAAACATCAGTATGGATCAACTCCAAAGTTTGTTCGGTCCGCTCTGGTTTCCCAGTAAAAGGTAATTTGGTCATCTTTCCTTTGAGACATGACTCGCAAATCGGAAGTTCATCCAGGTTCTGTATTTCAAGAGCCCTAGAGGAGACCAACTTTTGAATTCTACTCTTGGATATATGTCCAAGCCTAGTGTGCCATAATTGTGGACTATTATCATCTTGTTTTCTTTTCTTTGATTGAATGTGCATTACGTTAGAATTAGTTGGTTCAAGGGACCACTAGCATAAGTAAAACCACATTTCATTATGCTAAGAGATCCATTCGAAATGGAAAAACAAAAACCATCACTGTCTAACAAAGAAATAGAAGTAATGGTTTTGATAATCGTTGGTACGTACAAACAGTCTTTTAAAATTAAAGAAAAATTCCCTATTACTAATTCCACGTTTCCTATAGCCTCTGCCGCAACCCTCGCTCCGTTTTCAAAACGCAGGATCCTATCCCCAGGCTTAAGAGATCTTACTTCTCCCATCACCTGCAAATCATTGCGGATATGAGAACCAGTTGCGGTGTCCAACATTCATGAAACACAGTTAACAAAAATATTAACTTCAATAAAGAAAATACCTTTGGCTACTGTCTTAAGGTAGTCTGGACAATTCCTTTTCCAGTGCCCTGCTTTATTGTAGTGGAAACATTCATCTTCTGGGCTCTTACACTTTTTCTCGACAACCTTTTTGGTTGTTTTAGAAGATAACACCTTCTTCTTCTTCTTTCCTTTCTCTGGATTTGCAACCCTTGGTTGCTCAAAAATCAAGACAGATTTCTCCTTCTTAAGGGTAGTTTCTGCCGTAACCAACAAATTGGTCAGTTTCTGACATTTGAAATTGATAAAAAAAATTGGGTAAAATTTGTGAAAAATGGATGAAAATGGATAAAATCGGTTAAAATAAAGGTAAAGTTGGTGAAAATATGTGAAATCGATAAAAATTAATTCGAATGGAATTTCTAAGAAAAATGATGAAACCAGTTAAATCCAATAAAATTGGGTAAAGCCGGTGAAAAAAGGGTAAAATCGGTCAAAAACGTAAAGTTGGTAAGAACATATTTAATCAATGAAAAATTAAGGTGAATAACATATGAAATTAGTGAAAAAACATGAAAAATAGGTAAAAATGGGTTAAGATGGTAAAAACGAGTGAGATTAGTTAAAAAAGAGTTTAACTGGTGAAATAGGTAGAAAAATAGTTTAAAATGAAGAAAAAAACAAAAGAAATCGACCAAAAATGAGAAAACAATGAAAAATATTATAACGGATAAAGAAAAAGGGATAAATCGCTAAAAAAAATGAACAGGTAAAAAAATTTAAACAATGAGAACATATGAATTGATGAAAGTTTGGGTGAAATCTGTAAAGAAACAGATAAAATCAGCCAAAAAAGTTTCGGTGAAAACATGTTTATTCAATGAAAAATTTAGGTGAATAACATGTGAAATCGGTGAAATAGGTGAAAAGGAGTTAAACTTTAACCGACAAAAACAAGGTGAAATAGAAAGAAAATGGTTTAAATTGGAAAAAAGATCGACGAAAAATGGGAAAACGATAAAAAAATGTTATAATCGATTAAAAAGCGGAAAAATCGATAAAAGAATTAAACAGCGAAAACATATGAATCGATGAAACTTCGGGTGAAATTGGTAAACATTGGTGAAGTTGGTGAAAAAACTGGTGAAACCAGTAAGAAAAAATGCTCGTGAAACCGATGAAAGTTCGGGTGAAATTTATGAAGAAACGGATGAAACATGTGTCATTGGTGAATAACAGATAAACTTGACATGAAAACTACTATGATGGAATGAACTAAATAATGTTCTTATGATCTTATTTTAGAACCAATTTTATAAGATGTAATGACTAAAGCAGTCATCATTTTATATATTATTACAATTATTCAAAGCCATCATTTTTTTTTATAAACCAATAATAATTAATAAAAATAAATTTTATAAAAAATAAATTGATCAGTCATAAATATATGATATTCTATGACATAAAAATGGCTAATTTTACTTTAATTTACGAAAAATACCCATGAAATTAAAATTAGACACGTACAACGTACATGCACTTTTCTAGTTTGATTAAAAATGGCAATATATCTGTTTGGATGATCAATCTACAAGGGCCGTGATGACATAATAATTAAGTGGGTCATATGAAGAAGAAAAATTGAAATTCGCTCAAAAAAGTGATAATAAAATGAAGACAGATCTATAGGAAAAATATTCAAGCTCCAAAAAGACTACAAACATGTATGAATTTCTGCCAAATTGCAAACTTAGTCCCTCAACTTTTACATGTCCACGATTATATATAGGACAAGTCTCCAACAAATTCTGTCGAAGAAGAATATAGGGCTTTGCTACGTCTACGTCTCAATATTACTTACAATAGCTGGGGAGAGTTTAGGAGGGACAAACTGTCTTTTCCCATTCCAAGACTGGATGAGGTGGAGGGTGATGTGGTAAATGTTGACATGTGATTTTACCTCCCTGTGGTATGAAATAATGAACAATTTACCTTCTTGGTAGTGAAGGTGTTGCACACACGCTTTATAATGCGACTAAGACTTTATTTTCATGTAAAAAATGATCAATTTAACCTTACAATTGACAACATATTCACCTCAATTTACCCCCTCCCCTCTTGTGATATGCGTAAATAGGCAATTTACGTCCATGTGACATGTATAAATGGGTTTTTTAACTCCATGTGATATTGCATAATGAGCATTTTACCCCTTATTAAATTGTAAAAATCAAGAGGGATGCAGTGTGCTTCTTTTATAAAAACACATGAAAGTATTTTGCCTTTTTATTTATCACAGGAAGTTAAACTTCCTATTTAGAATAACACAGGAAGTTAATTTTCTATTCACTCAATAGAAAAATGTCACTAAACAGGAAACATTCATAATTCCTGAAATTTTTAAAAAAATATAACTACATTCATTTTCTATGATATTTTCTTCAAAATATCATTAGATTTGATACCACCAAATACCATTTTTGTTGTAGTATAAAGTATTCAGTTATGAATATCACATGGAATAAAATGCTCAATTATGCATATCACAAGATGATAAATGAAGCAAATATACTGTCAAAGTAGGGTCAACAAAAATAAAGTCATAATCGCATTATACAGCGTGTGTATAACACCTTGAAGAAAAATGTGGAAAACGCTTATCACATGGGTGTAATATGCTTATTTTTTTATTACAAAATGTAAATTGCACATTAAGCATATCATAGGAGGTTAACTTGCCAAAAACTCAAAAGTTTTTGTAATAGAACGAAGTTGGATAAATATGGACTCAGAATTTTGAGTGAGGTTAGGGCCCATTTTCCTATTACAAATTATTCCATTCTCTAGGAGCACAAGCACCACCACCAATTAATCTAGTTTGGTGTAATAATTTTAGGCCCAGAAGATATGTCGAGCCCTTGCCATTCCAGGTTCATATTCAACGAGTCTAGAGCGCGGGCTTGAGGGTGTCCTAACAGCTTCGGGTTAGGGAAGTCATCTCGTGATCAGGAATCCTCTCCTTGAGGCACGAGCTTTATAACCTAGACGGTGGTTTTGAGTTAAGCCATCCGAGGCCACTCTTCTAGGTCCCAATAATCACCTTTCTACCCCATGTCGTGTCATGGTTTGGGGGAAAAGCCTCGAGTAAAACGTTATTTAAGCTCAGATCGCATTACAGCCTACATCTACCTTTAAGTGACCTTCCATACCACATTTGGTGGTGGTGGTGGTGGTGGTGGTGCTTGTCCTTCCGATGGACCTGGGAAGCAGCCTCAACCGTAATAAAAAAAAAAGAATCAAATCAGATCAAATCAAACTACATTTCCCACACAATTCTATATTCCAACTAAGACTCACTTTACAATGACCTTCAACTTCAGAATACAACAATTTTTTGATAATGTAAAATGCTAGGACATTGGACAATATACAATTTTGTCATGTTAAGATGTTTAAGAATCTCATTTTGTCAGAGAGCAAGTAGTAGAAACAATTCTTGATTTACAAACATGGACTGAATCACAGGCTAAGTAGTTATCTACAGAGCCAATGTACAATAAAAAGTTAAAAACTAAAACACAACCAAAATCACAATATCTCAAGTCTAATTCATTCTTCTTGTAAAACAAAGACAAAACAGTAATCAACTACCAAATTCAAAACCATTTCTATTTTTTCTATTCTAATGCATAGCCATAGGCTCATGGCCAAAGACATCTAAACCAAAATTCCCTAATGAATTTTGAAAAAAAAAGAGAAAAAAAAAAAAGAACAATTTGGCTTCACTAAACATCTAGTTCATTACAACAAAGCCTAAACCAGTTCCATAAAAACAAATCCAAATCCTAAAACCTAATCTTAACTAACCTAAAAATAAATTAACAAGAAGCAATGATTTATATCCTACTACCTCTATCCACAAGCTTCGTTTCCAACTATTCCGCCTACTCCGGTCCCGGTCCCAATCTGCTTCTGCTTTCTCATCTCAACCACCTTCCTATGAGAATTCGAGTGAACCGTACTTACGAACGTCGGACTATTTGCGGGTCGATACTCGGGCAGTAACCTACCTGACTTATACCTCACCCCACATGCATTACAGAGCGTCTTCGGTCCCATGGGCCCTGCCCGCCACTGAGGTGTCTTGTCCGCTTGACAATGCAAGCACCTGCGACCCATACCACTAGCGGCAACAATTGGTAATGGTGGCGACGAATACGACAATTCTTGCTTGTTCATGACATTTACTTGCCCCAACCATAAGTGCTGACTCAGCAACTCGCCATAACCCGCACGTCTTTTGCTTCTTCGTCTCTTGCTCCGAGCCCGAACAGGATAGTTTACGGGAACCTTGAGGCTTCGGCAGCAGCTTGCAACCGTACTGACATTGTCACTCGAATTGCTGCTGCTACTGCTGTTTTCGAGCACGGATGTCGGGCTTTGAGTTTTCAACAAAAGCTCGGGGTTATCGGCTAAAATGCCAAAGCATGTCTCAAGCGCCGGGAAAGCGTCCTTGTTCGATAGCCATTCCAGTTCCTCCTCCACAATCACCTGATAAATGAAGCCATGACTAAGTCAGAAAAATAATCAAAACACTGAGTCAACTCAAAGCAAAGAAAACATTAAACCAGTAAATACAAGCTAATAAATATAGGATACCCAAATGTTCAGAACATGTTCATCATATTTCGTGTTTTTACTATAAATTTCGGTCAACTAACTATTGAATTTTTTCGAAGAAATTTCAAAATTACACCCCGTTTCCATTAATTCAAAAACTGAAATTTTGATTAAAGTTGATTTATGGATAGTAATACCATTTTGTTAATAACAGAACATTGGTAACTCCAAAATTTTCAAAATTGAATTCCTGGAAAGGAATACCACTTTGTTAATAGTAGAACATTCGTATCTCCAAATTTTCAAAATTTGAATAGAAAATTTAATCAATTCTGATTCATGGTAAGAAATACCACTTTGTTAATGATGTAACATTGGTATCTCCAAAATTTCAAAATTGAAAATCACTTTGTTTTTTTCAATCAATTAATCAATAAAATAATGTCAAATTAGGGTACAACAACATTGTTTGAAAGCTTGTCCAAGGGTACAAAAAGTCAAATTGTTCCAAACGGGGCTTTTGCAAGTGGACAAATGTAAGAATAAAATAATTTGCGGGGACGAGAATGTCTTTTCAAATGGATTACAACATGCACACCCCACTTTGATTTTATTTGATTTTTTGAATTATGAGGGTTGTGCATGCCCACATGTCACTAATTTACAGCTCATTTCACGTTGTGACGAATAATACTCCAATAATTCTTTTTGACTTAAAAAACGCGTCCAACAAATTTTGTTTCCAAAAATACCCTTAGAGGACATATTAAATTCCAGAAATACCCCGGCCGTATTTAGCATAACTTTCAAAATTACCCCAAATGATGATAAGAAAAAATACCGCGTCCACCAAACTACCATTTCCGAAATACCCTTTCAGAATATTGTTATATTCCATAAATACACCTGTGTCGAATTAGGCTTAAATTCCAAAAATACCCCTAACGCTTCAGGTCCACAACTGTTCTTATTAGGCAAAACTCGTCCATGCAGGTCCAACTCGGTCCCGACTCAGGCCAAACTCAACCGAGTCAGGCCGGACTCGGGTTTTTTCATTTTTTCTGGGTTTTTAAAAAATTAAAGCACACACAAAAAACAGGGGCACGAAACTTACAGGAAATGAATCGTTCTGGGACTCAAGTCTAAACGGCGTCGTTGCTAAGGTGTTTGAGGAGCCCAAAGAAGACGAAGAAGCGGAGGCGCCGCCTTCGGAAACAGTTTTCTGAAGCTCCTCATCTTCTTCTTCACCGTCGAGAGTAAAATTGAGAAGGTCATCATCTACGGCGAAACACGCTTCTGTTGGCACCAAAATCTCCATTTTCTGAAATGGGTTGTTTTCGGATTTTTTTTTTTTTCTTTTTTGGTTTGGTTTTTGAGAAAGAGAGAAAGAGAAATGTTAGGTTTAGAGAGAGAGAAACTCTCTTATTCCTCTGTTTTTTACTTATTAGGTGAGTGATATAATTAATATCGGAAAAATTGATAATGAAGATTGCGAATTCAACGAGGCATAATAGAGTTTTTTTCTTTATTGGAATAGATATTATATAATATATTTTCTATTTTTAATAAATTACTTACCTGAGGAATTATATCCTGTTTTTCAGTATAGGACCTCTGTATCTCGATATTTGCTAGTATTTATTTCTCTGAAATTAAAAGGGTTGGATTGGACCATTATTATATGGATTGTTTTGATTTATTTTATTATTATTATTTGAATCGTGTGGTGGTGAAAATTGAGGTAATATAAAAGTCAAGATTACACAAAAATCTTTGTAAATGTGTCAAATATAGGAATATTAATTAATAGGAAACAAAAAAGGGTAAGTATATTTGGTCGCCTTTAAAGAATTAAATATCATAACTTGTTTTGACTTTTTGTTGCCGTGATTGTAAATCGTTTACATAAGATTTTAGTTTCACATAAATGTATACGTTATGATTATATTTTATACATATGATTGATGTAATATAATAAATGAAAAGATCTATTGTGTTTAATTATTCACATAATTATCTTTTGATAAATCTTAGTCAAACATAATTTTTAATATTTAAATTGTCTTGCTAAAAATATAATATTTTTTATTAGTAATCTGGAAACGCATATATTATTGTCAGAAAGTTACATCTAAACCTAGTATATAACGCCGAATATGTAATTTAGAAAGAAATTTTAATTGTAATTTTATTTCTTTTCTTTTATTTATATCTGAAATACTATGCAAAATCAAAATAGAACAGAATTAAAAACAGTTATATTAATTGAGTCTATTAATAATTAGGAAACGAATGTTACAAAACATATGGGAACTAGTTCTTATTTTTCATGGGGACCACTTTTAGATGAGAAAGTGCCATCTATACATTTGAATGAGGGTACACCAAACTTTCAGTGAGCGTGACTCGTACATAATCTTTACTACACTTTCATAATTCTCACATGTTACTTTCCATGTATAAAGTAAATGGGTCATATCGTAAATAATTTCATTCACAGGGGCAAACTCGCCAACTTTGTTCCGCAGGCGGCTCACGCGATATTCCAGAAAAGCCTCTGCATACACGTCATTGAGCCAATCAGAAATTGAAACGTGGAAATTCCTTTTCTGAATTATTTTTAGAAAAATCTTTAATTTTTCCGACACCGCACGTGGCGCCGGTGATTTAGCGATTTGCAGCCGTGACCCCACGTAGGCAACAACACTTTTTAAGTAATGCATTATGTTACTATTTCCATAGTATTATTATCGTATTAACTATTTATCAAAAAAAGTTCACTTATTAAATATGATGCATGCATGAAATATGAAAAACCCTAAGAATCGATCAATATAGAATCAACTATTTATTTGAACATATATAAAGCATTTATCAATATATATATACATGGTCCAAAAACTTGTTCTATAATATTGTGTCTGAAATTTAAAATAAATTTAAAATTTAAAATTGGAATATGCCTTGAATACAGTTGAAGTGATGTCGTTAATATTTGACATTGTGGAGTTTTTTGAAATACATCTACGTTTAGAGTGAAATTTATAAAATAAAAGTAACTTTTTGATTTGCTAATTTACTTGATTAAATTTATATAGTACTGTATATTTTATTTTTATTTATTAATTTAGTGATACGTAATTATATAATATTGTATTGGACGCACATGTTGGAGTTCTTTTGTTTTTAAAAAGTGAAATATTTAAAATATTCTTGAGTTAGAGTATATTAATGTTGTATTATGGTTTACTGAATAATAAATTTATTTACAATAAAATGAGCAAACCACACCAATCAATTGATCGAACTCAAATCGACTACATTTTGCGGGTTGATTTTTGGACTTTATAAAGACTTGCAAATTTTGCAAGTAGCTGCTACTATATGTAGATTTGGTTTATATTTTTATAAGTCGCACAAAGCAAGTCGGACTCAAAAAATATATATCCGGACTATTTTATTGGATCTGAATCATGACATTTATATTAAGTTTTTTTTTTTTTAACATACTTTGTTCCAATCCAAGACCCAAAACCAATAAATTCATAAGGGAAAAAAAAAGATTGCTATCTTCACAAATGCTAACAAAAAAAAACTTATACTAAAACTAAATGCAACTAATAGTCTTGTACTAATTCCAATATTTTACAAGTCAACTCTCACTTGAGTCTAGTTTCCAAAATCTTGAAAATTAGCTAAAATTTAATATTTTACAAGTCCAATATTCTAGCTTATTTGTATGGAGATTGTTTCTATATTTTATAGTAAATTTGATATTGAATTTTGATCATATATTATGTTAAATTTGTTAATTGATATTTTACATTACCTATATTATGTTACCACCAATTTACAAAAATTATTAATTAGCCTATAATAAGGAATGTAAATGTAAATCCATTGTGTAGCTGATTTATAAAATAACAAAATAAACTGAAATTGATATTGATAAGAAAACCCCTAATATTGATATATGATTCATTTAATTATACATTTGTATATGTGTGTTACTATCATGCCAATCCATGTCCTATTATATTTCTTAAATTGATCAGTATCACCCTTGTTCATACGTGCACCATAGCTGATTATTTAACTCTTCATTTTCTATATATATATATATTAAAAAAAAATCATATAACTAGTTAATTTTTATTTAATTTAAAAATTAATATTCACTTTATAATCAAATAAAGATTCATTAGTTTCAATCTCTATGACTCATCTAGATCGTAGTGATTATCAGTTCTAGACGAGAAAATACTTATAACAAGTCTCATACGATGGAATGAAAACTATAAAAAGTAATTACTATATATAATATAGTTTAAGGAATCTAGGGGTGGGCGTTGGGTTCGGGTAACCCAAATCCGACCCGTCCCGTTTTTAAAATACCCGAACGGGACGAGTATTTTTTGGGTTTGGGTACCCGAATTAGAAAACCCGTATTTTTTTACGAAAATACGGGATGGGTTTGGGATTAGCTTCTCCAACCCCGAATACCCGAACCCGCCTATATCTTTTTTATTATTATTATTATTATATAATTATACACTTTATTTATGTATCAATTAAATTAATATCATCTAATAAAAAAAAAATTACTTTACCCTAATACATTTTTTAATCGTACACTAGTTATTAATATTTTTTTAATTAAGTTTGTCTCAGTTCTAATAACTCACATAGTATCCACGACTCTACCACTTCTTCTTCTTCTTCCCACCTATGTCACGGCATACAATAATTATTTTTTTGATTTTTGTTTGCTCTACAAATTAAATTACTACTACTACTAGTCTAATACATACAAAATTTAATATGAAATATTGTAATTTAATGTTGTTAAGTGCGTGAATAATTAATGATTTAAAATAATATGGGACCCGTAATTCCGTCCCGTCCCGTAATATTTCGGGTACCCGCTTCCGGGTACCCGAATTATTATGGGGCGGGTTTGGGATGAAATGTGTCAATCCCGAAATTTATTATACCCATATCTCTAACCCGAACCCCGCCCCAAACCCGCCTCGCGCCCACCCCTAAAGGAATCTATAATAACTAATTGGGTATTGCGAAATTCTCCCTCTGGTTTGTCACCATTTTACAATTAGTCATTTACTCCAGAAAAGTTTCAATTTTGCTCCTAGGGATTATTTGTGATGTTTGTAACATCTTATAAAATTTTAATAATTGGGTACTAATTGTAATATATCATAAATTCTAACTAGGTAAATATATAATTATCAGTTTTATAATTTATGAGGTATTACTGTAATTATCAAGTTTTAAAATTTTATAAGATATAACAAACATTACAAATAACTCATAGGGGCAAAATTAAAATTATTTAGGACTAATGGGCTAATTATAAGTATGTGATAAACCTAAAAGGATTTTCATAATATTTAATACGTGATGGAGATTTTTATAATTAGAGTTTATCTCGGGGTATATATGTGTGATTTACCCTTTTGAGTAAGACATACTCATGTAATCGTCATTTTACCAAATTAAAACTAGAAGACTAAAAATGTCGACTACATAATTGAATTGGTCTAATTGAAAAAAGACAAAATACCCAATATCTAACAAATTAAATATAATTCTGTCCCGCTTGCAAATATTTAAATTTTGAGCAGCGGCCTCGTCTGCATGTTATGTGGATCCCCATTCACTTTCAATTTTCCAAATGTCACGTATAGTAGTTGAGAAACTGCAACCACTCTTCAAAAAGCATGTGCTGCTCACGTGCAACAGAAGTAAAAGTCGTGCTTTCATTAAATTATCATAATTAATAATTCATTATCACGAAAGCTAGGGGGAGAAAAAAGTAATATTTGTATGTTTATTCTTGTGATATCTCCATGATTCACGACTCATGTAGTGACAACGGACTTCTTGTTGTGTTGATGCATTCTTTTTTTAAATATTTTTTTAAAATGATAGATTCGTAATTTTAATAATATCATGCAGATTTTCTAGAATTGGTTTTGTCTTTCTATGATTATTTAATTTCACGTTGATTGCATAGTAGCTAACGCCTATTAAGTACCCTTTGGCCACTAATTTTTTTGGTGGTATCACATATCTATGTCTCTTTTTGGAAGCATTCGAACATTTAATTTTATTTGTGTATCTTTTATTAAAATTAAAAACGAAACGACTAAAAAAAATACAACAAAATAAAAAAAAAAACGTTAACCCCCATCACAAGCACCATAACGGGAAGAAAACAAAAAGGAATACAACAATTTAAAATGATCCACTCACCCACCTAATTCGAATTGAGTTTAAAAAAAGTTTTATTTATCAAAATCGAATTAGATTTTATTGTAACACTAGCTAGCTACTTGTAAGTTCCATTTTTAAATAACCCTTTATTTTGAATTGAAGAAAATTTTGAAATAGATGTGATGTAAAAATCCAAATTCAAATATGGCCAAGTAGGACCTTCACCCCTCCACAAATAACAAAAGGGGGGGGGGGGGGGGGGGGGGTTGAAAATGGTTAATTGTGCTTGAAAAACTTGTGATGGACCAATATGGATACTAAATTATATAAGGGTTTGAATTTTAGTTTATTCTTTTTATAGTATCGACGATAAGACCAGCCAAATTATTATGTGGCATTCTTTTGTATAGGGAAAATTATTAAGGTCAAATCAGCTTAGTGACGACAAAATAAAATAAAGCATAATATAACGCATAATACGGCTATATGAACATGGTGTCCCACTTAATTGATCTTGTTCAACCAAAACTCATATTGATTGAATTGAACACATTAATTAGCTTTTAAAATATGAGTGCCATATTATTTGTGATATTGATTCCAGTCAGATACCATTTGGTTCAAACACTATGTGTGTATGTGGATGGATTTTGGTCCGATTTCACGAGACCGAGTCAAAATCCTTTCAAATGAGTTTTTGCCAAACCCATAAAACCATTAAAAACCTATTCAGAAACTCACACTCAAACTCTTCAAACCTATAAAATATTTATTTGACACCTACCACCTACTTTTTCCCCTAAACCCCAACATCCAAACTCAATTCATGTGGGGTTTCAACTTATTCAAACCGCAAAATCCAACAGACAAAACTCATCCAAATGAAGTATCAAAGGTTTCATCGAAACCACCCAAACCATATTTTTTAAACCGAGACCCGCAAAATCGAGCCAAAACCTATTTAATAAAATGATAGTTAGATCAGAAAATATATTAACTGATATCAAATTATATACCGACTACTAGCAAATTATAATGAATATGCAAATAATATTTTTTATAAAATCACTTAACAATAATACTATTAATACTAGTTTGAAACTTGAAAATTTCAAACTATTAAAGGAAATTATTTCACGTGAGGTTGTAGCTTTAATGTGATAAAAGAAGCTCTTTCAATAATGAAGATTTATTTATATTTTTCTTTTGAAAAAGAAGTTAATAGGTCAAAAAAGAACTACAGATATCGGATGAAGAATGTTAATTAGATGGGTTGAGCTTGAACATAATTTTATCTAGATTCCGCATACATATCAGGTGAATTCAAAATCATTTCATATTCCAAATAACTAGATTGGATCTATATATTGAAATTAAACTTTGATGAGAGAGATTGCAAATAGAGAGGAAAAAAAAAAGGTTTTAAAAACAATAGTATTAAAATAAGATATATAAAATTAAAAAATAAAAAGTATAATAGCTATTAGTTACTAAACAATTGCTGGTCCAAATCTTAGCTGTATGGGATTCTAATCCATCCATCCATTTTTTTTATATTTGAATATTTTCCTTCAGTTAAATATTTCTATAAAAAAATTATTGCAATGTAACAAATATTTTCATAACAAGCTACAAGAATTGCATGCTCATTAAATGAGAAGAAAAGTAGAGACTTGTTATGCTTCTAGTACTGCAGTTGCAATGTACAACAATCTCAACTAAACAATAGATTTAGCCTTTCATAGATGACGAGTACCTAACCGAACTAAATATACAACAAATCGAGTTTACTATAAAAGAATGGGTGAATTGTATCGACTTCTCCGATTGAAATATTTACATCCACCTCTCCTGAACTCGGTAAATTTAAAAAAGATGAGAGATGAATGTTAATAGTTCAAAATTCAGGAGAGCCATTACAAGTACCCCATAAAAAAGTCTAACTACACTACATTAAATACACAACAAAATTTCAAAAAGTTAGCTTTGGCTAGAAGAATCATTCAACCACACATCGTTGGGATTGAGTGGTTTCACTCAATAAAACTTCAAGAAGCCGTTTTTCAAGCCTTTTAGCTCCGGGACCAGGCTTTAAAACATCGGCATCTCCCCAAACGAGACATTTATCTTTACTAGATTCACCTAAACACCACCCACCGGGAACCGGTTTGCCCGGATTTCGGTTCAGGAGTTCTTGATCAATTCGGTCAAGAACCGGTTCGTTTGGTTGAAAGGGGGAAGCAAAGGCTGCCCCGCTTTTTATCAGCTCATCGAAATGGCTTGTGTTTAGAAAATGGGGACGCTTTTTGGAGTCAAGTAAAGTGTGGTGCATGCTGTGGTTGATTGTAGTTCGATTGAATCTACGGGAATTGCATAGCACAGTAGGGAAGTAAACGGAAGTTGATGCTGGCGTGTTAGAAAGGTACATTAGAAGAGTTCTTGGTAGATTTTCAGTACCCGTGATGCAGAATTCGATAAATTTGCGGCTTAATATGGCCATTGATGAACCTGCAAGAAAGGGATAAAACGTACAATTCAAATAAAAAAATCAAATCAAACTTCATTAAAAATGCCATAAAACACTCAAAGCTTACAAAATGGGTCAAAATATGGCTCACATTCTAAAGTTTAGGGGTGGCATACATCGAAGATCATGAAATCCAAATACCCTTAGTCTTGCGGGACAGGATGGATTCTCTTCTGAGACTAAACTTTGTTCATAGAAACTCCAACTGGTAAATTCATTCATCAATTTGAATCACGGAGAATTTCAAACTCCAAAATTGAAACTGTTTGTTCCTGACCTACCCCATTAGTATTTAGCATAGTAATCTATTAAGTTTTATCACATATGGACTTCTGAGTAATAGCCAAACTGAAACATGAACGGTCAAGAATAGATTAGTATAGCATTTGAGTTTAGTCGTAGGAGGTTGAAAGTCAGTTTGGTTCACTTCTACTAAATGTCAAGTTTGATGTACCACACATATGACATACCTTTTAGGAGTGTGCATAGTTTGGTTAGTTGCGATTTAGGTATTTTGTGTCATCGGTGTCCCCCAATATGACATTCCATAGAGTACTACAACAACAAGGGATTGCGTGTTCATAACTCAAAAAAATACCTATATGTGTTTTACTACACATTTTCTTGAACACAATTGGTTTATGCATAAGTTGATAACCAATTTCGTGGAATAAAGATAAAGTTGATGATGTAGGTACTTGGGAATTGATCAAGAATTTACTGCCACGATAGATAATGCAGCTTATAATGATAATATGGTGGCTAATATGAGAAAAAGTCTTGTTACTTGGAGAAAAGTTATCTTATAATAATGTATCAAGGAGTTTTTTATCGATATAATGCAGATTCTGATTTTTGCCTAATGGATCTCGCGGGAAAGTAGGATCCCCAAAAAAAGTTGATTAGGTTCTGTTGAGAGGTTAGTCAAAACGTCGAAACATTTTCAAAATCTAATACTTGAAGGTTTTGGCTCTACATTTGTAACCTCTCATGGTTTTCTGTATGAAATTAGTTATATTGATGCTTTGATAAAAGAATGGCTTGTGAGTGATGATGATGAGTTAGCTAGTATAGCAAATAAAATGAAGCTTGAGTTGGATGAATATTAGGGGATCCAGAAAACATAAATATGATATTGTATATTGTTAAGATGCTTGATCCTAAAAAAATCTTGAAATATGTCCTTTTTCATTTAAAAACACGCTTGAATGCGTGGATGTTGACAACTTGACTTTGTTTTTTGTATCCCTCAAACAATCCATGAGAAGCTTTCTTTGCCAATCACATATGGTTTCCCAAGTTACTATGCATACATATCCTTTGTTAAGAGTTATAGTGGTATTAGGATTCTAGTTAGATTATTATTGTCATTGTAATAGAAGGCTCTAGTATAAATATAAGCAGTTAGTCATTTACGTGACTACTTATGTTCTTAACTTTCTATCAATTCTATGAACATACTTAAGAATGAAAATTACATAAATCAATATGTGTCTATGATCAAACATCACAACATACAACATCATATTTTTATTTTTATTTTTCTGGATCCCCCATTACGTTAGGGGTCACAAAGTTGGAACCTGAAACACAAATGTTTTTAACATTTTTATTAACCTCTCAACACTTTTCTTATCATCAACTGTTTCTTCTGAAGAGGGGTCTTTCAATTTAGCCCACCTATCTTGGGTGATTCCTCATGTATCTCACCACAGTACAAACACAATCAACTGAATTACATACTACTTTCAACTCTTTCACGACAAGATTTAAAATATAAAGCAGCACATCACATATGCAAATACTTTTGACCTAAGATAGCTTTCTTGTAAGTAACAAATCTTTTTCGCAAATAAGTCATATTAATATCATTAGAAGCTATATTATCATAAATTCCCCAATGAAGCAAACTTTTTTCAATCAAAAGATCTACTCCTCTACATTTATGTTTTACGTGGATGAACAATTTTGGTCCAAGAACGTGTGAATTCAAACACATATAGGTGATTTGACACTGGAAATGATTATATTAACATACTTAATTGAGATGTTAGAATCAATGGAGAACATTTGTCTACTACTTCTGAGTCGGATAACTAAATCTAAGCTTCAAGTTTAATAAGTCTAATAATTGTGCCTAATACTAGTGAACAAAAGTGTTCCAGGGATTTTGACCAACGTAGTACATATGTAGCATTCTTTTTTTCACTGTGAGATTATTTACTATTTATTACCTAATTTACTTTTTTTCATCTAACTTTTGATATTTTTTAGACAAAAGAATGCACCAATGATTTTGAAGCACAGAGCAGAGATTACAAATTGATAGAAAATTAAAGCAGGTAAGAGTAGTGCAGCACTAACCTATGAACAAACGATATGCATCTGGGAGCGGTCTTTTTTGAGTGGCGTAATACATCGCACTATTCTCCGCAAGGAAGAGTGAAGGATCAACTATTATTGGTTTCAATTTCTTTGATCTGCAAAAATGTGAACTATTATCAAAATAATGTTTTCATTTTCTTAATATCTCAAGGTATTAAATAGAACAATGAAAACATACTCTCTCCAGCCAATATAGCTTGTGTGATTCACAAAGTTCAGATCCTTAGGAAGATACGATAATATGTGCAGAAGATCTGGAAAACAAGCAAATATTCATGTCACTTTATGATGATAATTATTTATCAAAAGTCTATCAAAATACTCATGAGAAGTATCAACAAGTATGCGATTATAGGCAGACACTAAGCACTTATCTGAGAGTTACACCAAACAATAGGCAAGGAATTTATGGACTAAAAAAACAATTAAAATAACAGGCTAATAATGAGTAGCGAGCTTAAAGAAATAAATCCCAAAAACACACATTAATGTAAAACATAGGGAAAAGGTTTCTTTAAGCAACTTAAGTGAAAAACAATAAACTTTAGGACACCAATCAAGCATAAGGAGAAAACTACATGTCTGACTTATGGCATTCGTACTTGAGTTCACATTAATCTGAACAGCTTACACATACAAAGGCACGAGTAGCATATAACTGCATTGAAAAACTTAATTCCCTTCTAGAATACATGAACATATCCCATTGCACTTCTATACAAAGAGTTATTCATTCAGCATAAAGAAAACCCAACAAAAGAAACTACATGGAGATTCACATTGTTTTATTAATAGAAACATCAAAGACTCAACAAACTTCCAATCATATTACTCCTAACTTCAATTGAATGACCATCTTCAGTTACTAGTTAAAAATCAACAGAAGTGATGTTAAATTGCTAATAACAAACTCTAGTTATAGACATACACATTATATACACAACAGTGAACAAAAAGCACACAAATTCCCATCAACTTCATAAATTGCAGTCAAGACTCATACCACCATTCTGAATTTAGTTAAGAAAATCACAAATATGCAAGAACTCAAAACATATTCACATCAACACACAAATAAAGTTACCATCTTGTGTAACAAGCGGATAATCCGAAGCCGAGAGATTAATAAACCAATCCCAATTCACTGATAACCGAAGCAACACAGACGCGCCGTGGAGCGTGGAAGAAAGCGAAGAGGGCCCACCAGAGAAGACATAATCGGCTTTCCCAATGACATGAACATTCTGTGCAGCATTAAAGAGGAGCACCGATTGGACTGTGAGGGCCAAAGCGTCACGGTCGGTTTGATTAGCGGAGCGGTCGAGGTGGAGGAGGTATTGATTTTTAGGGTGGTAGATGGAGTGGAGGAGGCGGATAATTCGGGTCGAATCCTTGACGGATCCGGATATGAGGTAGGCTATTGAGGGGGGTTGGGGTAGTGCGGTGGTTTGGTGGCCGTGGAAGAGGATGCGGTGGTGGATGGGGAAGAGGGAGGGATGAAGTTGGGTACGGGGTGGTGTAGGGGTGGCGATTAGAGAGACGAAGAGGAGGAGGAGGAGAGAGATGAGGGTGGTGGTTAGGAGGATGTATGAGGAGGGAATGAGGGTGGTGATAGCGGTGCCGGTGGTGGTGGAAGGTGGTGCCTGGTGGTGGTGCATTGTGTGCTTCCTTTTTAGTTGGGTTTTTGGATTCTTGATTTATTTCTTACTCCTATTAATTTTGGTGTGGGTGAGTTCACTGAGTTGGGAGGGGGCTTAAAATTAAATTAAACTACTTTACATTTATATTTGATGATACGAGCTTATCATAAAAGTTTATTTAGATTTAATTTGTTATACGGATCAAATAAATTTTAATTTCATGTATAATAAAGTTTGATTCGAGTTCAACTCGATAAATTAAAAATAAGAATATATAAAAAATTTTTATCAAACTACTCAAGTTTAAATTTGAATTGTGTTTGACTTAATTTTAATTTTTTCAACAAAATTCTTATAGCAGTTAACCATATTTGAATATAAATTTCCAACTCAACAAATTAATCTAACTAGAATTACTCAGCTTGTTTTAATTTAAGACAATAATATTTTTGCTTCTTTAATAAAGAATTATATGATTACTTGACCGTTTAAACTTTGCAAGGATAAACATTTTGCTTCTTTAAGTAAGAGTTTGGCTTTTAATATTTAAAAAAAAAAAAATAGGTAAGGGTTTTGGCTTTTGATTTTTTTTTTTCTTTTTCTCTTCTTCTTAATTCCTTACCTAGTTGTGGTTCTGGATAAATTCTTGAACCTTTAGGTTAGAATGCATTGTATTTTTTTATTTTGATGAAGTCATGCTTTTTCATGATAGATTTCTACTTACAGTGAATAGGTAAAAAATTTATATTCACATTCTTTGAAGGTTGATCTTGTCATGGCCGGATATTGTAACTCGTGAGTTGGCCGATTTTAGCATAAGTTGGCACTTCCAACATTGGCCTCGACCCAAAAAATGTTAGTGAAATGAAAAGACCTAAGTTATTTGTTAGTACAATATATCAAAGCCAAAATTCCATATTAATTATATCACCTAGTCGAATTTTGTCCCATAATTTAATATTGCCCTAATTACGTCCACCATTAAGATATTGACGGGAAGTTCCATTACATTAACACTGGAAAAATAGGTGAAATTGCAGAACTCGTCCCAAACTAATTGACGATTTTGGTTTTTGTCCCAAGTTATATTACCTCATCATATTTTGTCTCGTAATTTAGTATTTTTCCGTAATCTCATTATGTAATTTCTCTAGTTTTCTTTATATGTCCCGAATTGGATGGAGGAGTTATAAGATAAAATGCGGAAAAAAAAAAAAAAAACACTAAAAACAGTTGGGATTGAAAAGTGATGTCTTAAAGCTCAAGACTTAACCGAGTTTATATGTCGTTGTTAAGATGTCATATAAGAATCATAAATTTACGCTATATATACACTAAAAAAAAATCCTGAAAAAAACTCGCTTTATCGCCCAAACAATTTCACTACATAAACATGCAATTGTTCTAGGGTGATAAACCAATATTTTCTTTTCTAATCCAATCGTATTTTAGTCCTATAAGAATGATCATACATTTAGTCCACACTTTGAAAAATAGCACTCTTGATCACAACTATTTTTCGTGCATCTCGGCTCATCAGGCCCCATTCAATTTGGGACCAAAAGGAAAAATAGTGAAATTGCAGGATGAAATTCGGAAAAGTATTTAATTACGGGACAAAATTCGACAAGTTGATATAACTTGTGAAAAAAATCAAAATCGATAACTTGTTTGGGATGAAAACCAAAATTAGAAATTAATTTGGAACAAATTTCGCAATTTTATCTATTTTCCATCGGCAGCATCACACTTAACGATGCTTCCCGTCAGAAATTTAATGACGGCATGAAACTCATGCAAAATATTATATTACTGGAAAAAAAATCGACGAGATGATATAGTTTGAGACGAAAACCAAAATCAACAATTACTTTGCGACTAGTTTCCCAAATTAAATACTTGTATTAAATTTAAATTGAAATTTTTTTAAAAAAAAAAAAGTTGAGTTACAAAGACGTCTATCATCTCATACGGGTCACACGTGAACCAATATTAAATTTCATTATTTTCTTTTCTAAATTAGTAAATATATTATACGCACATCCCTAATTTTCAAGAAATTGTATTTAAATCCTATTCTTCCTCCCCTGTTATGCTTCCACAAACACAGACATCCATGGAAGACAACGCCGACAAACCCCCACCAACAGAAAACATCATAAACAGCTCCGAACTATGGGCCCCACAAGCGTGGGCCCACTTACAATCCCTTCGAAAAGCATCCCCTCTAATCCAGTGCATCACGAACTTCGTCTCCATGGATCTCGTCGCCAACACTCTCCTCTCAGCCGGCGCGTCGCCGGTGATGATACACTCCGTCGAAGAAATACCCGATTTCACTCCCAAAGTCCACGCGCTTTACGTGAACGTGGGAACACTTGTACCAAATTGGCTATCGGCTATGAAGATGGCTGTCCAGGTGGCGAAAGAAAGTAATAAGCCTTGGGTCTTGGACCCTGTTGCTGCAGGTTCTTCCGGTTTCCGGTTAAAGGCTTGTTTGGAGTTACTGAAAATGGGACCTAATGTTGTTAGGGGAAATGGGTCTGAGATTATGGCTCTTTTCAAAGGCTCTGTGGAGGAAAATTCTAAGGTTTGTGATTTTATCTATTTTAAACTTTTAGCCATGTCATTTTTTTACTAGTGTATGTTGGTAAATGTAAATTTTGTTAGTTTATTACTTGGTAGCTGAATTATAAAGTAAATTTTTGTATATCCATATATTATTTCAAATTGTTGATTCTTGAATGTGTTAGCTTAACTAAATTGTCAAATTGGTGGCACATTTTTAAGTTGTGTTATGCAGTTTCACTAGTAGATCATGATTAATTTGTGTGTGTTTTATATATGCATGGTGAATTTTTTGTCTAAACTGATTTCTACATAATGACCTTTTAGAAAAATTTTGTCAATCACTTCAAGACTTAGATATCATGATTAGTTCTAAAAAAATTCATCAAAGTGCTAAAATTTGTTTGAATTAATTTATTTTTGGTATTTTTTTGGTATATTCGCAAACTATCTATTTATGTGCTTTACTTCAATGAGGCACGTGCCTTGCATTTTAGGCCCCTAGTACCCTTTTATTTGAACTAGCTTTAATCTTGATCAGCATATCGAGTTTGGATAGCATGATTTTTGTACCTATTGATTGCTTAACTTTTTAGCTTACCAAGTCGAGTGCAAACCGAGGTTCTAAAGCTATCAGACAATGTTGTTCCAACATAAATTGAATATGTATATGGAACCAAACTCGAACGAGCTCAGATCAAATGTCGATTAGCTTGGTTTGATTTTCATCGTTGTTTCTATATCATATAAAATATGATTCATCATTCATATATTGATCTCTTTTCATTTCATTCTTCATTTTGCAGGGTGCAGACAGCATACTCGAATCAACAGATGCCATTGAAGCCGCAAAATATCTGGCTCAAATAAGTGGTAGTGTAGTCGCTGTATCAGGGGCCGTTGATATAGTTACAGACGGTAATCAATTGGTTGGTGTTAACAACGGAGTTTCCATGCTGCAAAAGATTACGGCTACAGGATGTGCAGTCACTGCCCTCATTGCTGCTTTCGTAGCAATAGATCCATTACATCCGTTTGAAGCCACAGCTACTGCATTGTCTGTATTTGGTGTGGCAAGCGAGGTAGGAATGGGAAAGGCTAGAGGTCCGGCTTCATTAAGGATAGGCTTGGTCGATTCACTTCACTGGTTGGATCAAGATACTCTGCTTCGAAATGTGAAAATCAGCAACTTGTTATGGTTGGCTAGTTGAAGTCGTGAGACAATATGTACCTTTAAGGCCATCTATTTTGTAGAATATAGTTGTTGAAAGTGCGATCGAGCCCTTTATGGCCTGTTATGAGACTATTATTGCCTGAGGCAATAACCTTTAATTAGGAAATGCTATCTCTTTATCAACAACTTAAATCATGACCTATTATGCCAAATTTTGTTTCTGGAACTTCTTGGCACAAATTATAGTTTTCCTAAAGTGGATTGACTGTCACAATCACAATGTAATATTGGTGGCACTGGTTTAGGCCTATTGGCATTTCCAATATCCGATTCCTTGGCCAATTTGCTTCTTTAATAGCAGAATCTAATGCAGTAAATTCGAATGCCATAGTTGAATCAGCTATGCACTATTGCTTTTTAGAAACCCATGATATTGCACCAGCACCAAGAGTATCCCCTAGTAGAAGTGTGATATGTTTGCTTCAAAATCGTTTTGGCTGGTCTCGAAGTAAAGGAGAATCGATTTAGAAAAAAAAAAGGAGTGTGAGGGTGTCAATATCCGTGCATGCGTTCTAATGCCTTGATAAGGTCCTATCCTAACTTCTATCGACTATGCGGAGCAGGCAAAACTACCCCTAGGCCCTAGTTTTTTTCTAAGCATGCATGACCGCAGAACTTAACAATTTATGTTAATGCCAAAACTATATTTATCAGCAACTCGGAACTCATGTTTGGAGTCTAGCTCAAATTGTTTTAGCTTAGTCATCTACATGTATATTTTGAATTCGAGCTTACCTTGTAGATTATCCTTGAGCGGTTGATTAGTTTCCACTACTACATAGAATTTTTCAACCTTCGAAGAGTTCAATATTGATCTGATATGCGACACCTGATCATCACACGATTTTATCCCAAATCACATAAGTTTGTAGAAAATATATTACATAAGTATATATTCGTCGGATTTAAATATTTAACAGATGAGATCGAATTAGATTCATTCGTTTCATTAAAATAGTGTTTTTCTAAATCTAATATGATCCATTGAATTACTATTCGAATAAAAAATCTAATAAATCGGATCAATTTCAGACTCGATTCATATTCAGATCGCTACACTCTATCGATTGCCCAACAAAATATATGTTGGTATATTGTGGGCCTTGTAGCTCCAATGAATGATCGAGGTCCAATATCGTTTTGTTAATATAGGTGCAATCTTAGGCCATCTCCAGTGACTCTTCAGTTTAAGTCCAGCTTCCCCTCAGATTCCAAGTCCAGCTTTTCCTTTTTTTTTTCATCGTCATCTCCAATGACTCAATCTATATCAATTCTATTTAATTTTAATCTCCATTCTTCCCCACTATCACTTAAGAAGAATAATAATAATAAATTGTATTTAAGTTTGTTACAATGTTATTAAATTTACAGACTATTAATGTTAAATTTATTAAATTAAAGTTACGATCTTTTAATGTTTAATTTTTAATAATTAAATTTTATTTAGGTTTTTAAATAAAGGTTACATTTTTAAAATTAAAATGAACCTTTTTAAAATTAATCATAAATTAAAGGAATTTTTTATTTAAAAAAAAATTATTAACTAAAAATAAAAAAAACAAAAAAACATTGACTTGAAGACTCAAGAGATGGGGCAAGCCAACCTTGACTTGCTCCACCCCTTGGAGCAATGGGGAACCTTCAAGGGGGGAAGCTAGTCACTGGAGATGGCCTTAGTCACAATTTTTAGAACTAAAGATATGTTTTATCTGGTTACCAGAAGTCTGAGGGCCTGTTTGTTTGGTGTTTGAGAAAGTAATTTGGGAGAGTAGTCGAGGTTTGTGAAATAATTTTGATTTGCATAATGTTGTTTGAGAGAATGGTTTGAGAAATAAAGTAGATGTAGGTTTTTTTGGATGAGTTAGGTTGTAGGTGTGAGATGTGTATGACTTTATGTTAAATCAAGTTTGTTATGTGAAATGAATTGTGTAAGAGATATGCTACTTTATGTCATATCAGAGTAGAGTTTGTGTAGGTTTTGTTTAGAGATAAGAAAATTGTTGTTTGTTTAGCTTTTGAGAGATTTATTTGAGAAAATTGAGAGGTGAAAAAATTATTTCAGAAAATCGAAAACATGTTTGTTGGGCATTTCCCAAACACGAAATAATTTTGGGAAACGTCAAACAAACAGGCCCTGAGCCTCTCTTTTTCTTCAACACAACACTTCTATTTATAAGGTAATATTAGGATCTCCTTTAATTAATATTCTAGCTAGTTTATCTATAACAACTTTTCAAATAACAATATTCGAGTAACCAAATAAACATTTCCGAAAAGTTGTTACTCGATATAAGGTAATATTAGGATCTCCTTTATAAGGTAATATTAGGATCTCCTTTAATAATCATGTTTGAATAACCATTCATGTTTGAATAATTATCATTTTCATATTTATTAATTGGACTAGAATTTTACTTAATAAATAGGAGTTGTGTGTGTAACAATTAATTAGAAGACCTGGTGAGAGCAATATTCATTCTCTGTAAATATTCCTAATTTTTATATCATATATCATTACCTCTTCAATATTCATTCTCCGAACCCATGAACTATACTGATATTGCATTAGAGGCTTTGAATGTACAAATTCTCTGTATATATAGTTGATGGGTTCAGAGAATGTACATTGTAGACGTGGTTCTAGCAATGGATGAAATTGCTTTCATGTGGTTGGCTTTGTTGGTGATCGACATTGTCACATTCTTGTTTCTTATTTAATAATTTTGTATGCGTATTCAATTAGTTATCTAATTTCGGAATTTAAAGATTGTCTCCCTTGACTTGTATATTTTTAACTTTTTTCAGCATGGAACATGTTCATATAAGCTAGATTAGATCAAATTACTAAGATCAATATCATTTTATTTTCGTAGTTGATAGTTATGTTTTCCCAAAAAAGAAAAAGAAAAGGAGTAGTTAGTATGATAGTCTATGGTCACATGATCCAAGCACATTTCAATCTGCTAATGTAAAAAATAAACTGACAATGCAATAAAAGTAAAAAGATACTTCACAAAGAGAATCACATAGATTGCACAAAGAGTTATGTTGTGGTAAATCCAGAATCTGGACAAATATAAGTTTCATCTCTCATGTATAAATTTGTGAGGATCAAATCAACCTATAAAAAAGTTTTTTATCACCACACAGAAGAATCTCAAACCTATAGAAAAGTTTTTTATCACCACACAGAAGAATCTCATAAACTTTTCCACAGGGACACCTGAAATGCATAGTAAATCCACCCCCTATATAGCAAAGCTTCTTGTCAGCAACAGTCCCATAGAGTTTACCGCACGGACCCTCGATGTGAACAGTTAAGCCAACTTCGTTCTCGTTACCCACACATCTTCTACAATTCCATACTTGCACTCATTTTCAATATCCTGTAGAAAAATAGATACAATTAGTCCAACGGTGATGTCACACATTTGTGTCACACCAATACGTAATTAACTCTTGTTATGAACATTGCAACCAATATTAAATTGTGGTATCAAATGTCCATTTACGTATCATGTGGTACTAAGCTTGCAAAATGCCCTATTATATGGTACCAAATAAACAAACTTATACAAATTTCATAGGACTTTGAATGAAATGAAATACCCTCCATTCACTTAAAGAATTCACAATTCTTAATTTTTTTTTTTAAAAAAAATCGAGAATAATCCTCACATTCTCTTAAAAAAAATAACAATAGCTTTGTTCACTTAATAAATAAATAAAACAGTAATTAATAACACTTTATTGATTTTTGCATATATTTCAGATGAGTGCAATGAAAAGTAAAATGTGTAAAAAACTATCTTGGCCTTCATTATTTTTAAAATAATCTCACAAACATCAATAATACCTAAAATATTAATTCACAAAAGACTTTTTGCATAAATGAGTCAAACTCTGTTCAAATTAGCTAAAAGTTTCAACCTCAACCTAATGGATATAATATTTATGTATAAAATTTGTAAAGTGATTCTAATGAGCTCATTACAAAGAAAAACGACTTATCAAAATCAATTATACCTTCCAGAAATTGGAATTGAAGCCTTCATTACATATTCAATCTCAACTCCGTTGCGACCGAATACCATATTTCATCGAACGCCCACACTCTTAAAAAAAAGAACTAGCAATAAATTGATTTTTTCAAGGTATAGGCGATGGATGAAACAAAAGTTTGGGTGGCAACAAAGCGATCTTCCTTTTCTATTCTCAATTATTGAAACTCGTAGAAAACATATATATATATATATATATATATATATATATATATATATATATATATATATATATATATATATATATATATATATATATATATATATGTTGCTCTCTCAATTATTTTCTCTTAAACTTCACCTTTTGGTGTTGGTGTTTATATAAATTAGTTTATATCTTCAACAACGTTTTGAAAATTAGATTGGGATAACTAATCCAGAATCATTGTTAGTACATCTGCAACAAATATTATCCATCAAGTTAGATTTATATAAAGAGTTTTATCTATGTACGCGTTCCAGCAGCAACAAAAACTATTACAATCAGACATCCAAATCCTAAAATAACGTCTATTTTCATTTATGAACTCATTTTCATACATATTTTCACTTATAAACATGAATTATTTTTGATATATTATGTTTGGTTGTTGGATAAGAGTTAGAAGATTTATAATAAATACTTGGTTGGTGGGTTCTTGGATTACAACTTGGATGATTTACAAATGAAATGCCTAGACCTATTTATACTACTCAACATCCGAGATGAATGGTTGAGATTATTTCTATATAATGGCTAGGATTCTAATTTTTATTCCTATACCAACTAGAAAATTCTACACACATTCCACAAAGTTCCCTACTTATGTACAACGGTTTACATTCTTCCAAGGACATCTAGAAATGATCTAGAATGCTTCACTATGTTCCGCACTTGTGAATAAACTTTTTTGGTTCCTTGCGGAACCCTCCATGCTTGTGTAGATCCTTTTGAAACTCCTCATACTTGTTTAGATCCTTCATAGAAATTTGATTCATGATTTCAAAATGTGTTGAAATTAATTCGCTAAATGAATTGTTAAAAATGGATCTTCAAATTTATCACAATCCCTTGCATGACCTCAGGGTTTGGCAATGGGTTGGTCTTGAGGTCTGACTCCATTTATGTCGGATTGAATTCAAATATACATATTACCATTGAATTATTAATTAATATCTTCTTAAACTGACTGCTTATCTTAATAAAATATCATGTATATACAAAAATAAAAAATGATGGATACAAATCTCTCATCGGTTCGGATACAAATCTCTCATCGGTTCATATCCACTTCACGTATTTTAAATTATACTTTTTATAATTGAAACATATCTGTTTAATCTCTCATCGGTTCGGATACCCAATACGAATTTATATCTACTCCATTCACAACCCTACATGGCCTTATGGGTGGTAGGCGAAACAATTGTGGTGTGATCCATGAGTTGGCCCAACCCGTTTCTTGTTGTTATACTTGGGGCTATTAATGGGGTGGATTCGTTTACCTACATGCCTCATTTTTTATAGTTTTTGCAGATTACCGCCAAAGTTAACGGATGTGTATATTGTAAGTATGTAACTTATCAAAGATCAGGGGGTGAAATATTTATAAAGATTGGATGTAAAATGCAAAAGATATAAATGTGTTAATAAAACATAAATGACATATATTCATGAAAAAACTACACAAATTCATTTATATATACATTGAAATAGTTCGTGTTAATTTCTATTAAGTCTCTTGATTCTTAAAGCACGACTTTTGAAGTTTGGAATTCGAAGGTGAATGTAAATAATTTAGTTTTATTTAACAAAATAAAAAAATTAATTACTATCACATAATTATTTTATAGATCACTCAAGTTATTTTACTTGATAAGAAAAAGACGTTTTAACCAATCAAATCACACTTTGTGATAAAAAAAAAATGTGTTGTACATCCCAATGATCGAGTTGTTTGCTTCAAAGCAATGTTATTAAAATTGGACCGGACCGGACCTGCCGGTTCAACTGCGAACCGGAGGTTGGTCCTGTTTACCCCCTAAAATCGCTTGACTAAAAAACCGGATTGAACCGGGTTAATCGGTCCAAAACCGGTGAACCGGTTTCTACCGGTTCAACCCGATTCTGAATTTCCCTATTTTTTTCAATTTTTTAATGTTAAAAATAAACTAAAAATTCTTATAGAAGGTGGGATTTGAACACATAACATCTTGCATGAAACATAACTTTCTTACCATTTGAGCAACATCATTTTTGTATAACTTTTAGTACAAAAAATTATAAATTATAGAAAACTTGTAGCCAAATTATTTATAAATTAGATTATGATGATTAACTCAAATTAACATTTTACACATTATCAATGAAAATTAATACTAAAATAATATTTTTTTTTTTAAAAAATTTCTATAAGATATTTCTTTCCAATATTATTTTTAGGATAAAGAGTGTCAAATTTTGAAAGTCAAATCGATATATTATTATGTAAGTTTGATTTTGAATATTAGACTTTTATACATAATCATATTTTAAAATTTATTAATCTCTTAGTTTGTTGTATTTTTAACTTACACTTTTAAATTTTTATAAAGAAATATAATCATATTATATTTATATGAGCTTATAAATTAGTATAATATTACCGTTATGATATAAGTTAGATAAATATTATATGATTTAACTTAAATAAATTCTAAGATTTTGTATATTTTTAATCAATTATAGAATAATGTTTAAATTTTATGCATATTACATATATTTTTAAATTAAATATATTTATTATATCATTATGACGTCATCCGGTCCGATCAGTGGTCCGACCGGTTCGACCAGTAAAACCAATGACCAATCGACTATCGGTTCACTGTTCGGTCCGGTTCTGAAAACATTGACTCCAAAGAGTGAAAAAATTACATGTCGCTCTTATTAAATTTTATTAAATGAAGATTACTGTAAATAGACAATCTTTGGAGTCGAAGGTCAAATTGTACATCGTGAATAGTCGGATTACATAATACAAGCAGGGGCTCTTTGAATTAATATTTATTAAGATTAACAAATTTTGATATTTTGCATTTTATCCTAATTTTTATGGAAAATCTTGCATAGACCAGGTCTATGAGGTTTTCATAAACCTTATAGTTGTAAATTCACCACATCATTTATTTTGATCATGTCATGCTCTCATAATGAGTATTATTATGCATTTACAACCACAAGGTCTATAAAATATAGAATTTAATGGAAGCTGGGAGGACTTGGAACAACAATGATCGATAACGGTTTTAAGCCCGACATTGTTGCCCACAACATAATGCTTGAAGGGTTGTTGAAAAGTCAAAAAAGATCAGGCGCGATTAAATTGTTCGAAGTGATGAAATCTAAAGGTCCATTTCTTAATACAAGAAGCTACACGGTCTTGATAAAGAATCTTTGCAAACACGGTAAAATGAGTGAAGCTTTTGATTATTTTAACTATGTGCCCCTGGTGCCGCTATGTACACTTGTTTAATGATCGGTTTTGCTAATCAAAAAGAAAATGGAAATAGTATATAATTTAATGAATGAGATGAAAGAGAAGGGGTGTCCACCCGATGGGCAAACTTACAATGCTCTGATAAAGATGATGACTAACAGACACATGCCAGATAATGCAGTTAAGGTGTATAAGAAGATGGTTCAGAGCAATATTCAACCAACTATTCATACTTTTAATATGATTATGAAATCTTACTTTGTTGTGAGAAATTATGAAATGGGATGTGAAGTTTTGGAGGAGATGAAGAGGAAGGGGTATTGTCCTGATGAGAACACATATATTGTTTTAATCGGAGGGCTTATAAGGCAGGGGAGATCGATCGAGGCTTGTGAGTATTTAGAAGAATTGATGGATAAAGGAATGAAGGCACCTCAACTTGATTACAAGAAGAATTGAAAATGAAGTGAAGTTGATCTCCTTCAACATCGATCAAGAACTACTCTCTGGAATTCAAAAAACATCTACTTTGCTTTCTCCTTTTAATGCATCAACCACCAATTTAGTAAGAGTATTAAAGATTCACCCAACGGTTGGTACATATTGGGAAAATTGCATTCTTAGTTCTACTCGTCTGAAAACTCAACACTTTTGGTCCCACGCTTTTCAAAATTGCACTTATGGTTGTTTCCATGGCATGTTGCAATTTTATAAAGCACAAGACTGTAAGTGTTGAGGGTCCAATCATGTGGGACTAAAAATGCAATCTTGCCAATTTCATTATATGACTTTGAACTAGAAGTTATCTTACTTTTGTGGTATATTTTCGAAAAATGCAGGTGGCTCCTACATTATTTCAAGCTTTATCATCAATCTCATATCTATCACAGATTTCTTACATTGGGTTGAATGGTTTATTCTTTGCATACTATACTAAAGGGATCAAGTCTATGCATTACTCAAATTCTATATTTTCTTGGACACAAAATGATACAACGAAATATACTTGATATATGCAGCCTGCAAATATTAACACTGCAGGAAAGCTATATGGTGAAGCTATTAAGTCTCCTCCATCTGATCATCTACTCAACTCAAGTTGGTTTCTAGAAGCTTTAAACAGTACACATGGCTATGCCTTATTAGGGACTGTTTGGGACAATTCTTCATATATTATATTGCTTAGGTCTGCTGGTATGGATGCAGAGGGGTCGTTTCTTTAGGTTTTTCGATGAAATCAACTCATTCAAGGAATTCCATATACGGTGGGAAATAAATTGCAAAAGGAAAGATGAAAAACAAACTTCATTTATAAGAAAGAAAGAAAGTGTAAATATTACTAAAAGAATCGTAAATCATGCATGTTTCATCTTAAAAAACACTAAAACAAATACACTTTTAAATTGCAAAATGAATTCATTAAAAGGAACGAAATTGCAGTTCTAAAAGAAACCAAGAAAGAAATACTCCAATATCATGCATGTTTCATCATTTATTCATTCGTATTTTAATTTTTTGGCTTCTTTGTTGGGGATCATATATTCCTAATCCCGAGGAACTTGAATTAACTTGAACTGCCAAGAATTTACGATTTGATTGCATGTAGTTATGACTTATGAGCATATATCTACACCAAAATATTATTGCAATGACCAAGAATGTGTTATTAATACATGCATACGTCCGTAATTATTTTAGATAACTCCTTCAAAAAGGTGCGGAAATAGCTTTTTGCGGTTACAAATTCGGATTGGGCTTTTAATAGCCGAGTCATTTTGTATTTTTATTTTTGTGTAATGACTATAGCTGGGAAAAAGATGAGGAAGAAGAGATGTGTGATTGATTTGGATTTCAGAACTTGGGTTGCGAAGTAGACCAAGAAGCTAGATTCGAGAGAACTGTTTGGAATTTCTTTTTTCTTTTTTGGATGAATATGGGTTGTTAGGTGGGATTAGATATTCCTTAGAACCACTATATAAGTTTTCTAATTTTCAATTGGACTTCCTGATTTTTCTGAATTATTTTCATACATATTTTCACTTATAAAAATGAATTATTTTTTATATATTATGTTTGGTTGTTGGATAAGAGTTGGAATAATTATAAAAAATACTTGGTTGGTGGGTTCTTGGATTACAACTTGGATGATTTACTATGGAATGCCTAGACCTATTTATACTACTCAACATATTTGATGGATGGTTGAGATTATTTCAATCTAATGGCTAGTTGGATTCTAACTCATATTCCTATACCAACAAGAATATTCTACACACATTGTAGAAAGTTCCCTACTTATGTACAATGTCTTACATTCTTCCAAGGACATCTAGAAATGATCTAGAATGCTTCACTATGTTCCGCATTTGTGTAGAAAAAATTTCGATTCCTTGCGGGACCCTCCATGCTTGTGTAGATCTTTTTGAAACTCCACATAGTTGTTTAGATCCTGCATATAAATTTGATTCATGATTTCAGTATGTGTTGAAATTAATTTGCTAAGTGAGTTGTTAAAAATGGATCTTCAACCAACATGTGATTAGTCTAGTTGAAAGGACTAGTCGGACTCAGGTTCGAATCCCGTCCAACCCGCCTCGAAAGGAATTAAACCCTTGGAAAATCAAAAAAAAAAAAAAAATGGATCTTCAAATTTATCACAATCCCTTGCATGACCTTAGGGGTTGTCAATGGGTCAGTCAGTCTTGAGTCGGATCAGGTCTAACCTAGATCATACTTCATTTATGTAGGATTGAATTTGGATATTCATATTACCATTGAATTATTAACTGATATCTTCTTAAATTGATTGCTTATCTTAATAAAATTCTATGTATATACAATAAAAATAAAATTGATGGATACGAATCTTAGTTGACAGAGTCGACTTAAATCCATATCCACTTCACGTATTACGAGTTACAATTTTTTATAATTGAAACATATCTATTAAATCTCTAACCGGATCGAACAAAAATCCTAATAATTCGAACCAATAAGAACTTACATCTACCCCATTCACAGCCCTACATGGCCTTATGGGTGGTAGGCGAAACAATTGTGGGGTGATCCATGAGTTGGCCCAACCCGTTTCTTGTTATACTTGAGGCTATTAATGGGGTGGATTTGTTCACCACTTTACCTACATGCCTCATTTTTTATAGTTATTGCGGATTACCCCCATAGTTAACGGATCCGTCATGATTATGTATAGTCATTTATGTTTTATTAACACATTTATATCTTTTGCATTTAATTCGTGTTAATTTCTATTAAGTGTATCGATTCTTAAAGCAAAACTTTTGAAGTTTGGAATCCAAAGGTTAATGTAAATTAATTTGTTTTATTTAACAAAATAAAAAAATTAAATACTATTTTATAATTATTCTATTGATCACTCAAGTTATTTTTTTTTATCTATTAGACTGTGTATTTACAGTTCGGACCGAAGAGTGCAAAGGGTATAGGTCCTCCACAGTGTGGTGTCTCCAGTAGGATTCGAACTTGAGTCTCGCCTCTGGGGGTCGCAAATCACTACCACTTGGCTCAACCACTTGACAAGAAAAGATGTTTTAACCAATCAAATCACATTCTGTAGTAAAAAAAGAGTGAAAACCAAAAAAAAAAAAGAATGTGTTTTACATCCCAATGATCGAGTTGTTTGCTCCGAAGAGTGAAAAAAATTTACATTGTTATACATGTCGCTCTTATTAAATTTTATTAAATGAAGATTACTATAAGTAGACAATCTTTGGAATCGAATGTCATTTAGGGGCTCTTTGAATTAACATTTATTAAGATTAATAGATTTTTATATCTTTGCATTTTACCCTAATCTTTATGGAAATCTCTTAGATAATGAGTAGTATTATGGTACATTTACAACCACAAAGTATACAGAAGTCTGAAATTTTCCATATACATTTTCACACTTTACCCCCTAATTTTTCAGAAAAGTTGCAGCATACAAATCTTGACAAAATATTCCGCCTTCGAGGCATGTAACTAAAACTTTTGAAATAATGGGGTTAAGTGGAAGACGCTGGAAAAGATGGGGGTAAAGTAGGATTTTCCCTTAAATAAAATTTTTTTTGGTACAATTTAAAAAAAATGTTCGGTTAATCCTATGTAATGTAATGTAGCAGGGTTTCCTCCATTTTCATTTTTCCTCTGGCGGGAAGATCGGATAAAGTTCCCAGAAAATATGTCCGTCAGCGAGGAGTTTGAAGCTAGTAAGTACAATTTCGTTCCTATACTATTCTTTTTTATCTATTTTGTATAATTTAATTTCGAACCCTAGGTCGTCTCAATGTTAGAATTTTACTCAAATTCTCCTGCTTTTGTTCAATTAATTAAAACTTTTTTATGCTTTGAGAACGGAAATTTTGAATCTTGAATAAATCACTATTTAATTCAATGTTGTTCAAATTGGGAAATGTTACGGATTCAACTCATTAATTCGAAAGTCATCAACATCATGATGCAGCTTTAAGGGGTGTTTGCAAGAGCTTTTAGAAGTACTTTTTTGTTTTTTTTTGTGCTTAAAGCACTTTGAAAGTGTTTGCAAATAGTGCTTCTTCTATTGCTTCTTCAACTGAAAAGCAGATAAAAGCACTTTAAGAAGAAGCACCTAAGGAGGTGCTTTTTTAGTGTGGTGGCATTTTTGTAATATTTTATAATTAGTTTGTGACAATTTTATCCTCAGTAAATTATTCTATTTCCAGGTATATCCATACATACATATATATATATATATATATATATATATATATATATATCATTTTTCGATTCTCATTTATATCTACTTGTACGCTCCTCTCACTTTGGGAGTATCCATTCCAATTAACCCAAGTATTTTTGTAAGGTAATTTAAATTCTTTTTTCGTTATCTTATTTTAACACCTCTTTTGTATTGTTTGCAATATTTTGAAAAAATTTATTCCACAATACGGGTTTTTGGTGAAATATGGATTTTCCTTGAACTATATAGGTATAGAAGTCATATTTTGTGGGAATAAGTTTCTTCCAAAACAATCAACTTACTATTTGATATTGGACAAAAATGAGGGTAAATATGTAATTGAATAGTTACAAATACTAGAAACACAAGAGTCCTTTTTTTAAATGCAAACATTAAAAAAACTGCTTAAAGTTGCTTTTTTCATTTATTTGCAAACACTCATTGCTTTTAAATAAAAGTACTTATTTTTTGTTTTTGCTTTAAGCAACTGCTTTTGGCTTTCCAAAAGCAATTGCAAACACCCCCTTAGATAGCTTAATTTATACATTATATGGATTTTATAAAAGTAATGCTGCAAACTGCAGTTTGAACGTAGACTAAACCCAAATGAAGAACGAAAATCAGGAATTCAATTGCAGAAAATAAAGGAATTGAAAGTTGCCAATGACAAACAATTGAGACATGAAAAGAATTTTGTGCAAACAAAATGAATCCTAAATTCAGGACCTGGCACTCTGAGAAACTATTTTTATATTTATACAATGAGAATTAAGTTTGTGGCATGTATAGTCTTGTGATTAATTTCTAATGTTTTCTTACTCTTTTTTAATAGATATTGAAGCCTTACCCAATATATTGCAAAGGAAATACACGCTTTTACGAGATCTGGACAAAAGTTTACAAGGTATATGCTAGAACCATGAAGTCGAATGTACAGTTATTGGTACCCTTTACTATGATATTATTCTACTTAGATTTTTGTTAAGACTTTCGTATAAAACATTAGGTAGTAATATATATTTACTTTACATTCATATTGAAAAATATACATATTATATCACTCTGACATTGCGAATGATAATATTTGTGGAATGCAGCTCAGTAGATTTGAACACTAGGTGGGGTAAATTTTTGATGAAATGTTGAGAGTTGAAAAATCAATATAATAGCCATGACTTTCAATTTATATTGTGCAATGAGTTGGAGGTTCTTAATGAGTTAGAAAATTATTTGGCAAATAACGAGAGATTAAGCCAGCAAGAAAGTGACCTAACGTATGCAGACCATAAATTCTTTGGTTTCTGTTTTGAACTGGAGTGGGTTTAGTTGCTGTTGCATTATTCTCTCAATCGAAGTTTCAAACATGTAATGTGCTTACTTTATGACCATCGTGCCTGTTAACTATTTGAGACTTGAATAGCACTACATGAATGATTACTAAGCTTGCCTGGCTAATAATAAACAATAATGATGATATTTATTCGTGGAGATATAAAGTAGAAACTCATCTATACTTATTACTTGTGAAGATTCTGCTTTCTAGTTTTAGCATTATGGCGCCTTTTTACTTTGTTGAACAGAAATTCAGCGACAAAATGAACAGCGTTGTGAGCAAGAACTAGATGATATGAAGAGAGGTATTAAATCTGGTAACATCACTCCAAATTCATCTCTTCTCAAATTTTCTGATGATGCTCTGGATGAGCAAAAACATGCCATCAGGATTGCTGACGAGAAAGTCGCATTGGCTGTTCAGGCTTATGATTTGGTAAAAATGGAAGTGCCTTTATTTCTATTGTTGCATATAATTGTGTTAGTTCTTCTTGGTCTTTGATCATTCTGAGTGAATTTATTTTCTGCAAGCTTTTATGATTCTCGACGGAGCAATAGTTACTCTTATTTTTAGGGGAAAGTGATGTAAAATGGAATCATGTATTTGTTTTTTAAAGTAGATCCAAGTTCAGCGATGTGGTGAAGTTTTAACTTGGCAATTTTTTTTAGTTACATGAACAATAAAAAGTTATGGATCATCCATATCCACCAAGTAGTATTGATTATTGAACCTTCGTTGTTATTTAGTCGTAGAATACCAAAAGAAGAATGGATGACATCTAGAACCATCAGTACACCATTTGTAGTTGTGTTCATCAACACCTGTTTGTGATAATCTAGCTGACATAAAGAGTATAGTGTCATTTTCTTTTGCTTGTTCATTAATTCATTTTACTAGGGTGAGTTCGTTAATTTTTCCTTTGTGTTCCATAGGTAGATACTCATATACAACAGCTTGATCAATACCTAAAGAAGTTTGATGAAGATCTTAGGCGCGGTATTTATCTACTTGAACTCAATATTTTTTTCTTCTTCCAAATGGCTTCTGTGCCTGTTTGCAAGTGCATACAAAGGTATATGTGTTGTATGTCACGAGTTTTATGTAACTTTGATGTCAAAGTAGCAGAAAGAGACAACGTTGCTGCTACTGGATCTCCTCCAACTCAGGATAACAATACGAAAGCTGGAAGGTCTGGTGAGACTAGTAACCGAGGGCGTAAGAAGTAATTCCTTATTCTGAACCCTTTCTACTTTTAAATTGTTTATAACTAAAATGTTAAACTGCAAGTTTACGTTACTTTCTACAATATTGAACAATTCTGATGAACTATCTCTTGGCTTAAGAACGACATATTAACAAGAAGAGCCCACTTATACTCATGGATCAAAATTTCGTTTCTAGTGTATGTTTTGGCCAGCTAAATATTCGAAAAACTTTCATAAACACTATGAAAAATTTATCAATTTTTTTTTTAAAAAAAAAGAGAGAATCTGAAGGAATACCCTCGACCCTTAGTCATAGAGTATAAAATGTCTTTTCACAGGACACGCCTTGCAGCAGCTGCCTCTGCATCTGCGTCTCCTGCGGCAATGCCAGCAGGAAATTCAACCACCATGGAATTAGATCTACCTGTTGATCCTAATGAACCAACATACTGTTTCTGCAGCCAAGTGAGCTATGGAGAAATGGTCGCATGTGATAATCCTGATGTATGTGAACTAACCTCTAAACTTTTTGTCTTCTTTTCTTTGCTTTTTAGCTTTTAGTTTAACCGACTAAATTGATTGGCTAATATACAGTGCAAGATAGAATGGTTCCATTATGGCTGTGTTGGCCTTAAAGAACAGCCGAAAGGGAAATGGTATTGTTCGGATTGTGTTGGAACACGAAGGCGTAGGAAAGCCAAGTAGAGTATTCTTAACACTACCATTTTGTTTTGCGTAATAAACTATATTCATGAGCTAATATAGGTGTAAATATAAATAAAAGTGGAGTATATTTTCGACTTATGGTAAATATATGCCCATAACTTCCATCAAGGACTTAGACTGTATATGAATGTGAATTGTGTTGCTCTTTTGTAATGTTGAGAAGATGCCTTCTACTCAACTACAGAACTGAATTTATGTGTCAAGCATTTTACGGAAATGGACATCGTGTTTTATGGAACTTGAATGGAATGCCACTCTTTGAGCATATACATGCTTCGTGGTTACATATACCTTCTGGACGATTTGCTTCTCAAGAGCAGATTAGCAGAAAAGCTACTTCAGATTGAACTATATAGCCCGCAAAGCAACCCATCTTACAGTGGGCTTATATAAGATACTGAAACAACCTTCCGGATTGCACTTGTGAATTTCAAAATTCCATATTTAGATCTATAGCCAGCTGATTCAATCGCCCATATTTGGATGTTCAATATGTACTCTTAAATCATAATTTTCATAATACTTTTCGACATACATTGACATCTTTAGTTATACTTAGCATAAATGAGCTCATCTGATTTCTCCAAAAGTTTTGAACTCTTATGAATCATGAAAAGACCCCAATAATACAGTCAATGGGCAGATGTATAGAGTCCTACCCCTCACCAAGCCCAAACTAGGAGGTCAATCTCCTCAACAAACATTGATTTTGATTTGATATTTACCATTAACATCATCTTTGTAACTTTAACTTTGATCTATTAAATACCTAACGTACAACTCAACCCAAACCCTCATTTCAAATTTTCTAAATCCAAAAGCTACCATCTAAACTCAATTCAAATTGTGTTTAACTCAAATTAAATTCAAATTTTGTTTGAAAAATTTCACTGAAACACCAAAAACAAATTTTCCAAACCCATTTACTATCACACTAAAATTTCAAAATGATCACACACGAGCCAAAATATACCATCATACTTAAAATCGGAAGGTTAATCCTGTTTTTCGAACAATTACATAGTCCTAGGCCTACTTAAACTCAAATGTTTCTCCTGTTCTCTCAATATGAATACAAAGGATATGCCTTAGCCCCGCAACTAGATTTAGTAGAAATGGCCAAAAATCCAAATTTTATTTTGCTTTTTTAAACAATGTACGTAAGTCATGCTTAATCAGTTCACTATCCTCAGTAGTCCATTCCACCCATGCCACCCATGCCGCCACCCATGCCGCCAGGGCCAGCTGGTTTGTCTTCTTGAGGTTGTTCGACCACAATTGCTTCCGTAGTCGTCATTAGAGAAGAAACACTGCAAAAACAACCCAATAAATAAATCTCGTTATAATGATAAAAAAAACACATTGTTCCATATAGTGAAACTGGTGGTATCTCTCACCTGGCAGCATCTGTAAGAGCCGTTCTGATGACTTTTAAGGGGTCGATAATTCCAGCTTTGACCATGTCAACATATTCACCTGTTCACAAGAAACAAACATTTTTAGTGCTATTACAAAAATTTGCAGTACTTTGTAAATACACAGCATGAATGTAAGGCGGACCTTTAGCTGCATCGTATCCAAGATCGTAATCATCTGATTCCAATAACTTGCCAACCACAACAGCACCCTCGACTCCAGCATTCGATGCAATTGTATAAACTGGTGTCTGCAAATATAGGTAGTTTCTCAATGTCCATGTTCATGAAATCCAAAGGGTCAACAAATAAGTTGACGAAAAATGTTTGTATTGATTACAGTGAGTTTTTTATTTTTGGCAGTAGAAACTTTTAAAATCACGTTGAGACCCAAAAATAAAAATTGCTTAGATTTTCCAAAATATTACAAATATTTTTTAGCAACAGCAATATATGAAGTCATATTTTATTAATATCAGTTCTTTTCTATAATTACTTTCTCAATAGTTGTGACGAACGAGTTCATCAGTGTGCAATCTAGCAGAATAACAGTGACTGAAATACTTCTAGAATGAAAATTCATGTACCTTCAAAGCATTCTGTATAATTTGGACTCCAATCTTCTGATCAAAGTTAGCTGTTGGCAATTTATCCAATTCTTTTGATGCATACAGTAGAGCAACACCTCCCCCTGCATTAGCCAGACATTATATTTTGTTATATATAGATAGAGAAGATTTACCAAGATTTCGTATAAATTGATCTAAATTGTAATTTTTTTTTGTATATTGTTATGACAAAACACCAAAAGCGACATGAATGTAAGAATATACCGGGCACAATTCCTTCTTCTACAGCTGCTTTTGTTGCATTCAAAGCATCAGTCACCCTGTCTTTTTTCTCACCAACTTCCGATTCACTAGCTCCTCCAATCTGAAAGAAAAATCACTTGCTATTAATTATAAGTTGTTGTGAAACTTTACTGCATAGTTCGAAAAAGTATGCTAATTTAGACATCAAAGAGAGCTAAGTGAGACATGAAACCGACCTTTAGCACGGCTACACCACCGGAAAGTTTAGCGAGTCTTTCTTGCAATTTTTCCTTGTCATAATCGGAAGTGCTCAACTCAATTGCAGACCTAATCTGCAGTATGAATAATAGGCCGTTGTAAGAGAGCCATAACTTGATTTGCGATAATTATCATAACTCACTCAATATGCAAGAAAACATAATATATCGGTTCGAAAGTAACATGCCTGTTCACATCTTTCTTCTATCGCTTTCTTTGCACCAGCTCCGTCAAGTACAACAGTATCATCCTTGGATATTGTCACCTAGAACAAGAACAAAATGTGATTAATCCAATTTCGGGAAGAAAAAAAAAACCAAACATTTATATACAAGGGTATAGGTGATTTTTCTTTAACTATAATTTTTTTTTTTTTTTTTTTTTGGTACAAACTATAATTTTTTTTAAAATAATGTGATGTTGGTCTTTCCGACGGAGGAGTACCCCTTGTTCAAAGAGTACGTAGACCTCACCTTTTTGCATGAGCCAAGCATATCCAACTCCACATCATCAAGATTCATTCCAAGTTCTTCAGTTATAACCTGTCAAAGATTATATGATTAACAGTAGATTGCAAATATACTAACAGTAGCAAGAATTGAAGGATTCATTTACCTGGCCTCCTGTTAAAACAGCAAGATCCTGCAAATTAGATTTCCTGTTTTCGCCAAATCCAGGAGCCTTTATAGCACAGACCTGAAAAATAATTTAAAGATGAAGAGCAAAAGTCAATTTACAGTGCAAAATATTTGGTTTGATGCACCCGAAGAAAAAAAAAACCATCATAAAAGGAGGTGGTTGAAGTACCTTTATTCCAGCTCGAAGCTTGTTAAGGATAAGAGTTGCAAGGGCGTCACTTTCCACATCTTCAGCAACTATCAGAAGAGGCCTTTGCCTCTGCACATATATGAAAAAAAATGAATCACTCATGCAAACTATAGCAATGAATTAAAAAAGAAAGAATTATTTTAAGGTACTTACTTTCAAAGCCAACTCCAGAACCTTTACAATAGCATTTATGCTTGAAATTTTCTTCTCATGAATGAGAACTAGAGGATCTTCCAATTCCTGTTATAGTCCCGTTGTAATGGCAATGATTAGAAACGGAAAAGGTACTTCGTACAATATGTGTGCAAGTATAAACACCCCTTGGAAAAAAGAAAGATTTCAACTAATAGAAACTTACACATTTTTGGTTCTTTTGGTTTGTAATGAAGTATGGGGAAATATAACCTCTGTCTAGCTTCATTCCTTCAACAACTTCCAATTCATTGTACAGTGTTTTACCATCCTGCAAAGTAAATGAACATCAAATTTAACCGTTCCATAAACAAGATCAGGCGAGCATAAAGAATGCATGGAAACCAAAAAAAAGCAAGAAACATGAGGACCGAGATAGAAAGGAGCATGTCTAAAATAGAAACCTACTAACAATAACATAATATTAATTAACAAAATCTATCGCAACTAACCGAAATTAAAATATGCAAGCATCAATTATACGTAATGGATATAAATTTGATAAAAGTGCCCTAAATTTGCCAAGTATTGCCTGGAATATGCGTGAGAATGTTGAGTACTAGGTATTTTTAGCTTATTTTGTCTGTAATGTTCCTTTCTTTAATAAAAGGGGCTTTGCTCTGAACTATGCACTATAGCATCAGGACACCTTTGTGTAGTGGCGCGCTTTCAACAACTATGGACCCAAGGAAGAATGCAGATAAGGAAAAGACCCAGAGAACTGTCTCATACTCCCTCCTCAACCAATAGTTTATTACACTTATTCATGGCTGGTATCTGCAACTTTTTGCATGATTTTTTTTCAGTTATCTTTCCTGCCCGTCAATTTAATAGTATATGCTATCAGGACGAGATAAAGACCGAAAAAGGAACAATTTAGAAAAATGGGAGTTACAAACTATTTTTCTGTTTTTAAATAGTATAGCTTCTAACACAGCTACTTTTTCCTAACTCTTGTTTCTGATTCTTTTTTAGTGATGAAGTCTCTGTTCCTTTTTATTCCAATATAACTAAACAAATGAAGGTAACAAAAATGAACAAGTTCACAATTAACATACATACACAATAAACGAGTTAGAATACTTACTTGAATTGTGATTACACCCTCTTTGCCAACTCTTTCCATGGCCTTTGCAATCAGTTCACCAATTTCTCTGTCTCCATTAGCGGAAATTGTACCAACCTAAAAATGCATTTAAGTCATAGAGTGAAAAAGACCAACTATAGTCCATTACACAATTTAATCACTACTATACTGAGACAAACGCCTTTTTCTGTTTTTCTCAACTTTCACAGCCTCAAATTACAGATACCCATCAGAGAATTAAAGAGAATTATATGTAAACTTGCCCTTGAGGAGCTAGCCCATAGAGAATTAGCAAAATTACTGACATTGATAGACTAAAACAAACCTGAGCTATCTCCTCTGATGTGCTAATCATTCTAGCTCTACTTTTCAAGTTTGTAACCACAGCATCAACTGCCATGGTAATTCCACGTCTAAGATCCATGGCGTTCATGCCGGCGGCGACGGACTTGCAGCCTTCGGTGAATATAGCACGAGTAAGGACAGTAGCACAGGTAGTACCTGAAGTATATAGATGAATATATTTAATTGCAAGAAAAACTATCATAATAAGTATGCAATTGACATCCAAATGCAACAAATAATGTAACAAGAATATAATCAGTTAATTTATCATAGAACTTACCATCACCAGCAACATCATTTGTGGCATTTGCAACCTGTTTTACAAGGCTAGCACCAACGTTCTTAACTTTATCCTTAAATTCAATGCTCTTTGCAACTGTAACACCATCCTTTGTGACTTTAGGGGCACCCCAACTTTGTTCAATGATTACATTACGCCCCTTCAGCAAGTAAAACCATTGTAACATTAGTCAACAGTACACCCATAAAAGCACAAATTAATACTTGAATTAGAATTATACGCAAGCCAACTAACAAAGAAAAAGTAATAAATGTTTTATTTATACATACACACAAAACAAGTAAATCATCAGCAAATCTTAGAAGATAAAACTATATATACTACCTGGAATTTCACAATTCTAAAGAAACTGCATCTATGAACAATCATAGGTCAACTAAATACGGAAAAAGAGACAACCTAAGAAAAAGGCAGCAACTTTAGCCTTTAAGGTCAACAACTGTCACTTAAAAACATGTTATTTTTTGCCAACTCGAAGAATTCCGCAAGAACTAGATAAATGCTACTAACTGAAGTCTCCTTTAATAAATTGTTGGATCAACAATAATAAACTACAATTATTGTTGAGAGTACCTTTGGCCCCATGGTAAGTTTAACTGCATCGGCAAGCTCTTCAACACCCTTAAGCATCAAAGCCCTCGCCTCCACGCCAAATCTAATGTCTTTTGCTGCATAATTTCTGCTCCAACCCAATCTATTGCTAATCTGAAGTAAACCCACCAAAACTATTATCCATACTAATAGATAAAGACATTTCCACCTCAGAATTTTTAAAAGAAAAAAAATAAATATCCAATCATTTTGTAAGTAAAGTACCTGTTGGCTGCTGTTCTTTGCAACTCTGAAAATCACGAAAATGGGTTTTTCATCAAATCAGAACTACACAAATAGAAAAGCATAAATAATAAGTTGATGGGTTTATAGATACCTGGCTTTAGATGCAAGATTGGCTGCAAATCGGTACATAGTTTTTAATCTTGGAGAAGAAACTGTGTCAACTGCAGGAAATGAATGAGTTCGAGTGGGGGAGAGTTTCAGCAGAGTGAGCAGAAAGAAATACTATTAGGTGAGAAGAGTCTAGAAGGAGGGTCTTTAGGGTTTTAGGGTTTAAGCTTCGGTTCGGTTTAACCCGAAAGGGTAAGTGGGTAGGTAAATTTTCTTTGTAATCATAATTATATTTCTAATTATTTGGTACATTAAAATCAATTCTTTATAGTATGGAACTATGAAAATGTTTTTTTTTTAATTTCTATGTATTAAGAATATTATAAAATGGTAAAAAGTTACTTTTGTATTGATTTCTTGTTTATACGCTTAAAAAAATATTTTTGAGTCAACTTCTTGTAGGTGAAAATGTTTTGACACTCTTTTGTATAATTTTCATTATATGAGAATAATGTTTAATAAATATAAATTTTAAAACCAAGAACCCATGATGCTTTTAGGGAAACTCTGAAAAATATTATGAAAAGTATAACTACCATGTGATGTGTTGAAACACTTATAAAGATATGCTTGTGCTAACTTATTTTATAAGCTTGATAAATTGATTTATTCATAAAGTTTGAGAATTTAAGTATGACTCGAAAATAGACACTTATAACTGTAGAACTAAATTTGAGTGCGAATTAAAATATTATGATTCACTTTTAATTATATATTATTCAATTTTGTTTGGAAATATTCTCTGACCTAGTGGAAAGTTGATGATTAGAGTATAAAGCTTGAACATGTTTTGCAATTGATTTATTTTAAGATATTGGGCCTGTTTGTTTGGCGTTTGGGAAAGTAGTTTAGGAGAGTAATGGAGGTTTGTGAAATAATCTCGATTTGCGTAATGTTATTTGTTTGGGTTTTGAGATAGTAGTTTGAGAAATAAAGTAGGTGTAGGTTTTTTTGAATAGTTGGGTTGTAGGTGTAAGATGTGTAAGACTTTATGTCAAATCATATTTGTTATGTGAGATAAATTGTGTAAGAGATATGTTACTTTATGTCAAATCATAGTAGAGTTTGTATAGGTTTTGTTTAGAGATAAAAAAATTGTTGTTTGTTTGGCTTTTGAGAAAGTAGTTTGAGAAAATTAATGGATGAAAAATTTATTTCGAAAAATAAAAAACATGTTTGTTTGATATTTCCCAAATACGAAAAAATTTTGGGAAACGCCAAACAAACATGAGTTCTCATGAAAGTTTTCCACACTTATTAATTTATAGTTATGATCCCTTTTTTTTTGGGTAAAAAATTTATAGTTATGAACCTTAATTGGTGCAAAAGACACTTATATCTCATTGTTATCAAATATTTAATTATACATAGTCATATTTATAAATAATATTTTATCATATTAATACATGAACTATAATAATATGTATTATAAAAATTGATTTCTAAAATAACATTTTGGTTTTTTTAGGTTAATTATGTCAAATAAATATAATTTGTTTCACTATTTATTTATTTTTTGGAGAAACTTTGATAGCCAATTTTTCAAACCTTAACACCTTATTAATTTAGCACCTAACTAAAAAAATTTCTTCTTTTTCTGAGAATCAATTAGCATCTAACTACACGCTTTAAGAAAACTAACTTTCATACTCTCCTCCTAAAGAATAAAAAAAAAAAAAAAAAAATTCTTCAAGATGACGGAGGCTGTGATTAGGAAGAAGGCTGGAATGGCGAGCGTGAAGGATATGCCTTTTCTTCAGGACGGTCCACCTCCGGGCGGTTTCGCTCCGGTCCGATTCGCTCGTAGGATCCCGAACAAGGGACCCAGCGCCATTGCAATTTTTCTAGCCACTTTTGGGGCTTTCTCTTGGGGCATGTACCAGGTCGGGAAAGGCAACAAGATCCGAAGGTATTTAGATACACATTTTTCTCTGTATCAAGTTGTGTGTGTTTATCTGAAGTTTTGAATGGAATTTATGTTTTGAGTTGATCGATTAGAGGAATTCATTTAGGCATTGGATTTCTGCTGAGTATATATGATTAGTATGCTGTGTTGCTTTCTAATGTCTATGCATAATAGGATAATTGGTACAGACACAACTTGTGCTTGTTTATGTGTAATTTTCAATTGAGGTCCTATATTCGAGAGTGGTATGTTGAGTTGTTTTATTAGAAAAGAATTGATTTTGTCATACTTTAGGATTTCTAGTGAGATGTTAGATTGATGAATAGATGATTAGTTGTGCCGAGTCAAATATGGACATTCTACAAAAATGTTCGAAATTTCAAAATTGATTGTTTCAAGAAGAAGTTTAGATATTACCCAATTTGTGGATGGATTTCAATCTCTAATTATCATGAGTGCAAGCATATTCATTTTGTATTAGGTACAAGGCCCTCCTTAAGTACATATATGAATATAGGCAAAACAATTGGTTAATTTGATTCAAACTTTTATGTTTCCGTTTGAAATTAACTTAGCAGAACAATACAATGTGGTTACATACTTGGTTGGATTTTGAATAGTGTTGGTCAAGCTAAGGGCCGTGAAGGTTTAAATTTTGATAGTGGATTTCTTTTTCAAGTTGTGACTTGTTACATTTTATAACTATCAACTCCCCAAAAATTTATGTTGCAAATCTCATGATAGATACAAAGTATGCTTAAATGCGGAAATTTTATATCATAGGGGTTGCTAGACTCGAAGTGTCTCTCCTCTGTAACATCTTAAGCTTTTAGATGAGTTGAACATTCAATAGTATCATTACAAATTCTAGAATTACGAGGATATATATTCAGCATATGGATCAAAATATCACCAGTTCTCAAAATAATGATGCATAAATGGTTTGAACATGGAAGTGGGTAGTTGATAAATGATGTGATCCTTTACAAACTCTAGGCTAAAAGTAGCTTGAGCAACTGAAATAAGAGGTCTCCGATTTATTTTCTGTATTTTGTTGTTTGAAGCCGAGAAAGATATATAATTTGTTTAGAGATGTATGTGAGATTTGTAAGCTCATTGTCATTTGGGATATTAAGAAAATGAAGAGGCCTTTTGTGGTACTAATTTAGTACCTAAGAGCAGTACCCCTCAGTCCTCATCTACGAATACTTGTTCGCTGGGGGGAAATAGACACATGTACAGCCTAAAACTCAAGTTTCTGTGAGAACTGATATGAGACTAATGTACAGCCTAACACTAGCACACATACAACAGTTACTCATGTAATGGATTGCCGACATATAGTCTTGGTTGACGTCAACAGATAAGAACTGATATGAGACTAATGTCTCTGCACTAGTGGTGATATTAAAACTCAAGTTTCCTTGGCTGAATGTCTAATATTGGTTTCAAATTGGCATGAATATATATTATATAACTATAATTTATCTAATGTAGGTCCTGATGTCATCCGTTTCCAAAAATTCTTTCATTTTTATTATTTGTGGAAGAAAATGTTGAGCGAGGCCTGGTGTGAAAATCAGTATGGATTCTTGAAATTGCAAGTATGATTGATTATATTTTAAATATTAGATGTAATGAGGATTGCTTATGTTTTGATTATATGTTAGACTAATGCAACATTTACTGATGAAAAAAAAAAAATATCTGATTTTTCATTTCTTCTTATAGGGCATTGAAGGAAGAAAAATATGCTGCTCGCAGGGCTATATTACCAACACTACAATCTGAAGAAGATGAAAGGTGACTTTTGCAGTTTGCTTATCCCAGACATAAAATGTTATTGCATATAATATTCGGCTTTTCATTTTCCAAATTTCCATTAGATTTGTGAAAGAGTGGAAGAAGTATCTTGAGGAAGAGGCCAGAATAATGAAAGATGTACCAGGCTGGAAAGTTGGTGAAAATGTGTACAACTCCGGGAGATGGATGCCTCCTGCGACTGGAGAGCTCCGACCTGACATCTGGTAATTTAATCGGTCTTTCAGTAACAGTTCGGACATTATTGTTTACTGCAAGCTATAAAAACTTTTCTTTGGCTTGCTACTTTGTTCTAAATAAAGATGATGTCGAAAAATATGTTCATTGGTGTCCATAATGATTGAACGGAGTCATCTTGCTATGGCTATATTGATATTTCTCCTGGTGTCTTTTACTATAAAATTAAAGAGATTTAAAAGTTTTGATTTCTATCTTTCATTACATCAAATGTCATTGTATATTAATATATGAATTCTTTTTTTCCCCCCGAGATCGTTAATAAATATAAATAAAGTTTTAAGTAAATTAGAAAAAATCAAATTTTAAATGATATTTTTTTATGACAAATTAATAACCAATTAATCCATCACAAGGTAATAATTGTCAAATCCAATAAAATTTTATGACAAATCCAATTAATATTATAGCCCAAAGCCAATCATCACAAATATGAAAAAAAAAAATTAAGAAATCCAAATCCAATTAATAACCTAAGAATAAGATGTATCTGTAGCCCAACATAATAAATAATTCAACAAATTAAATAGATTACCTTCGAGAATTGGGTGATTTAACAACCGCCACAACCTTCCTCACATTTGTGTACTTCACGCACAAATCATAATATATACCCAAAGGACGATTTCTAAAATATAAACCCTTTTGCAAACTTTAATTGGAGGGTGAAAATCTGCAAATTGTGGATGAAAATTTCAAAACTAGCATTGGACTTTCCCTTACAATATAACTAGAAATTAAGATATATATAATTGTATTTTATCCTATTTATTTGCATGAGACATAAACTAGCTTAAATATTATATAATTTAAATATGCACATGTTACACTATCCTATAATACAAAACTCAAAAGTTGAAACTTGAAACTCAACCAAACCAAAAAGGTTGCAAATTGGTGACTGACAAAATATTAAAAGAAAAAGAGGAAAATGGATATTTTGGGCTTATTTAGATTGATTTTCATTAGTGCGGTTTAAAATTTTTTTGTGTCAAACACATTTGAAATTATAAATTAACTTAATAAACTTTTCTTTTATTTTTTATTTATTTTGATAATCTAAATAAACTTTAAATCTATAAAAAAATATATTAATTTGGCATTCACTATCTCCTTTACTTTATTAGATTATTGATTTAACATTTAAGAATTTTATTAAATCATCAAAATCATGTTTTCGAAACAACCAAACCAAAATTAATCACCATTATACAAACAAATATGATTATTACAAACATAACTCCTCCTTTTTTCCGATCGGATCGGACCTCCCTGAGTATTTTATTTCTGCCTACTTAAAGAAAAAACATATTTTCTCTTCAAATTTCAAATTTTTTTTTTCTTTCAAATTTGCGTTTCCAATTCATATCGTGAAACACTGTTATTACGTTCCTCATTGTCTTCTATTTGGGGATTACGTAAGTATGCATATGCGGAATTTTTAATCGCATTGATCTGATTATTAACGGAGAATTATTGGGGTTTTGAGATGAGAATTAAAATAAATAAAGGTTAGAATTTTGCTGTAGTAATTTGGGATGGCGTCGGCGCAGGTGCTGAAGAAACAAGAGCATTTGGAAGCGGGAAAAAGAAAGGTATTAGCTTTTCAAAATTGAGGTTTTTGCTATTTATTCTACTAATTTATGTAATTCATCGACCAACATACGTTGCCATGTTTATGTATATTTATATGCGTGTATAAGAGCAGCTGAGCTGAATATATTCTGATAAGCATGTAATGAGGACCTTTTTTTTCCCCGTTTGTTGTGGGGTGCTGTTGAGCTGAATTTTCACAGGCTATGCTGATTCCATTTATTACTCTGCAATTGAAAGTGATGACGTTTGCAGCATGAATTGTGGGACCTTAGGATCGGAAAAAGATCCCACTTTATCCGCACCTATATTGGTCTTTCACAAAATATATATTACAATTTATATTTTCTACATGGAAACTTGTAAAATCCAATCACGCAGTGATGAGCTTCATGATAAAAAAATTCATTCGACAACGAGAGCTACATTGGAGCATTGTTGGATAGTTGGTCTCTCTTAATTCTCATGGGTTTTTTTAGTAACCTTGATTTTTTCGTCACCAAGTTTGGATGGAGTAAAACATGTTTTCTGCATATAGTTTTGCTCGTGCGCTGTGATTTGAACTTCTGTCACTCAATTGATTAATCCAGTACACAAGGCTTATATGAAAGACTAAAATGGTAGTTGATCTGTGTCCATATCCAATGAGGAAAACTAAGATGTTAAAAGTAAAAGGTTAATGAAATTTTGTTTTTAGTTTGCAATTCGAGAGTGTGGAAAATGGTTGTCCATACTTGTCAAAATGAGGGAGAAACAGCATGTGCAGGTATTGCTAGAAATATCAGTAAATTCCTTTATATCACTTAGAACCCCTAAAGGTTTTCTTACATTCTCAAAATCATATAAAGGATGGACTATAATTGGAAGTTCCACCTCGAACATGTGACAGTACTAGGTTTATACCCAAACAAAGTGCCCCTACTGATGGATCCTTTCAAATTATCTGTTAGAAGCTCATTTTAGTTGTTTGACCACTGCGTACCGGTTTATTCCACAGTTATTAGTAATGACTTAACCCATTGCAAATTGATATGGTCTTGAGATTTGTTTCACCATGTTTTACATGACATATTGTAATCAGTATTTCCTAAAGCTTTCATTCGTTTGACCACTTAGAGGCAAGAATGTTTATTGATATCTGAAGCATCGAAAAGTAAGCTTTCATTGAAAATTGATAAGCCACTATTACTGTACTGGTGTGTTAATTAGAAGTAGTTCTCTCTGCTTTATAAATGTCCAAGAACACCTCTTATATTTCTAATGTATTCTTGATGTAGCATTCTTAGAGCAACATACTCCTAATATACTGCATCTTGTGAATAAAGAATGTATCAAGTAACAGCAACCAACGATAATTCTATGAAATTTGAGCATTAATTTTAACAGTTATAGTAGTTTCTGGAATACATTATAGTATGTTGAAACATATGTGGAGATGGACATAGAAGAACCACTTAGAAACTACATTGATTGGACATAAAATAAAAGGTTCTCCAAAGTCCAATCTTAATTCACTATTTGGTCCCGACTAAAGATATGTCTTTGGTTCTTGAAATGCCTTATAGCAGTTCATTTAATGTCAACATGCAGCTTACTTGGTAGTTCAGAGTTCTTTTTTGTGTGCTCTTTTTAGTGTTATGGCCACCTTATATGTGATTCAAGTTTCCAACTGTCTGTTGATTTTGTGGGTTCCATCATTGCTATTACTTGTTTAATGATTAACAAGAAGTCGTAATCTTACTGTTGTTTTTCGTATGCTGCAGTTAGAGGAGTTTCGCCGAAAGAAAGCAGCAGAGAAGGCTAAAAAAGCTACATCTTTGACTCAGTTTCATGCTTCCAATGATGCTCTACATGAAAAGCTATCATCAGAAATGGACCATGTACGCCTTACAGATTCTAACGGAGTAGGCACTTCTGGTGCACTTGCTGAAGGTCCTTTAGAACCCGCAGGTGATGTTGCAAAGAACGTGAGCAAGGAACCTGATACTGTAGATAAAAGTGATTTTAGTTCTAACGACATAGATGCTAAACCTTCTCTTTTGGAAAATAAAAGTTACGTCAATTCATCTGTTCTTGAAAATTCATACTTAAATAATGAAGAGTTTAAGGGTGACGCTGGTTCTGTGAGTCAGGATGGGTCCCACAGTGCTAAAGATAAATCCCATTATAGAATGGATGATGATGGGTCATCAGCTCAATTTGCTTCTGGAAATGGAAATGATCACTTTTTGGCCCCTCAAATACTGTCTATTCAGGAAACTGACCGCACTTCCAGTCACTCTAGTTTTCACGGGTTATATGATCATTCATCAATAAACAGTGATGCTCCTGAAAATGATCTTTCACGCCGTAGCTCTAGTACCACTGCTGGTTTTAGTACAGATATGTTGTCACAAAATTCTTTCAGCGATCTGCTGCAGGACAAGTCGAGTACTAGTGGCCGTGAAGATAACATCCTAGCACCTTCACCTTACCCAGGTACCTTCTTATGTAGTTTCCTGCCCTGCCCACTCTCTCCCATCATTCAGATATTTCTAATATATTTTGTTGTTTGGTTCTTCTGTTCTGTATATTTTCTTGGGCTCTTGCTGTTCGGCCATAGAGTCTATACGTTCTACCCTGAATATAACCGACTCTATATTTGGAGATCAACGAAAAAATTATGTTTTTTCTGATATTGGGGATACAAAAGTCAGTGATTCTGTGGCTCATACGGGGAATGTGAACCATTTATCTCCATCTTCCGACAATAGATATGCTGATTACAATTCTGATCCTCGAGGCTTATCAAATCATGCACCACCTTCTCCACCTGCAGCTGGGAGAAGATTCCGTCCATCTTTTCTTGATTCCATTCAGGTCTCAAAAGGTCTTTCATCATCCCCTCCCATCTTTGGAGACATAAAAGCTGATTCATCTAGTGCCAAGGTTTACCCGTTGGACGGTTTGGGGACATCAATTTCTCAAAGATCTGGTAACTCATCTGTTGCTTCTGGTGATGGGGTTGACCTATTCAATCATGTCATGGAAAACAAACATGATTTTTTCTCACGTAAGCAGAATGAAGACTTTGCTGCTTTGGAACAGGTCTGCATTTTCTGTTAGCATTGTTTCCTGATATTGTTGATATTTGTGATGATCTTGTTCAATTGTGATCTGCCTATATGTGCTGCTTCTGTTGGGATAATATATCTTCATTACAAGTTTAAGAATATCAACGTTTCTCTCTAGAGTTTTGTTCCAGATGCATCATCTGTTATTTTCCTCAATTGCTGTTTCAAAATCAACATGTGTAATGACGCTCCTTTGGCTGCTTTATTTTCATTTACCCTAACTTTTTATGTCATGTTTTTTGTACTTCTTCTGTCTCTTAAATTTTGCTTCCTTTACTTTTGGCATGGAGTTTTAGGTAAGAGATGTAAATGTGGAACTTTTAAGGAAGGGAAATTTGTTTCCGTAGAATATTCAGGCCTTATGAGAAAAATATAATGAGTGGTTCATAAAAATTAGTGGTGTTTTATGCCGTCATACTGGATACGACTCATTTCTATTTGACAGGTTCTAAGTGTGGATACACCCGTTCTTTAACCTCTATTGATGTAGGAAATTGATTGATAGGTGCATTTGAGAATGGATTGTTTCTGGCAGAGTGTTAATAAGAGTGAAAATGCTTCTAGAGTTTTGTGTTAACGAAAAATATTACAGTGTAATAATTTTACTTTCTTTTCTTTGCAGCATATTGAAGATTTGACGCAAGAGAAATTTTCATTCCAACATGCTCTTGAAGCTTCTCGTGCTTTGACAGAGAATTTGGCAGCTGAAAATTCTTCATTGACAGATAGCTTTAATCAGCAGGTTGGACCTGCCATGTTTGTCTATAAAGAGAATGAATTTTAACTGCTAACCTGTTTTGCTTGATCTGTCTTTTGTTTTACTTGATTGATATGCTGCTATGCATATTCATAATCTGTTGGTTTATTTGGCCACATAAAGCTATTCCCTTCCCGTCTCTTCTTCTTTGTCACTATTATGTTAGCCGCTAAAATCATTTTTGTTGCCTGATATTCCAAATTCTGATTATGGAACTCCCTGATTTGTATTGTACCATATTTACTTGAGTGGTTGGATTTTTTTATTTTTTTACTGCCGTTTCCCATAACTACTATCATAACTATGGTGAACATCAATTGCCAAGAAGTAAGACCATAATATGAAGGGAGTACATATTTTTGCTCGATTAGAATTTGCATTTTGAAACCTGGACATTGTTGTTTGAGATTATTTGCCTCTCGAGAGTAATCACAAATTATTTTCTTACATGTATTCCTCGAAGTGTAATTTGATTATAATTCTTCACTATTCCCTTTCCCCAAAATCCACACTCGATAATTTGTCTTTCCTGCTGGTTTGGGGGAGGATGAATTCAAAAAAGTTTTTTAACTCTAATTTTCTTATGATTATAAAGAAAAACTTGTTTGATCATGAGGAGATAGTATATGTTTTAAAAATAAAAATAAGACAAGATCTATGAGCTCTATTTTTTAAATGATTAAAATTTGAAAAGAAATACACATTTGCCTCTATTTTAAAAAATGTTTATTTCTGAAAGCTACTAAGATGGGATTTGTTTATACTTTTAGTTGATAAGTAAGAGTCCTGCTTCAGATTTAAATTCTATTGGAATTTTTTTCTGAAGTGTATAACGAGAAGAAAATGGTTAAAAATACCAGAATTTGTTCAGCCCTTCTCCGACTATCATGTGTGTTAAATCAAATATTAAATCTATGCCCACTATTTATGAAAGGTTATTTTCGTTGAATAGACTTGATCATATTGAGGGTCACCGTTGACCAAGGGTAAACCATCACCTAACGTTTATGGTATTTGTAACGAGGCTTGTAAAGTAGGTGGAATTTGTTATTTCAGACATCTTTGTGAAGTTTCTGTAATTTGAAGACTTGATGAAATTCTCCCCAAGTATTACTATGTCATTGAGTTCTATAAAACACATTGCTGAGACAATCGACTCTTTCCATTTTCTTCTTTCCCCTTCATTTCATTATTTCTGATATTGGGGAATGCTATCTTTCTTTCTTCTAAAGGCACACTGCATTGATATTTGGCATTTTTCCTTTTTCTTCAGGGAAGTGTTGTCAACCAGCTGAAGTTAGACTTGGAGAAGTTACAGGAAGAAATCAGAGCTCAACTGGTTAGTATTGATCAACTTGGCGCTGCTGCTATAATTTTTTTCATTTGTTTAGTTTTCTTTATCAATTTTATTTTCTCTATATTATCTTATTATATCTTAGACTAAGCACATGCGTATTCAATCGGTTTGTGGATGGGTCCTCTGTTGGCCTTTCAGTAAGCTGAGTTTGTGTCTTGACGTAGCTTCATATTGTAGCAGTCTTCGTTAAGAACAATACATGTCTCCCTCATCATTAAGAACCCAAGTTTTTTGATAAGGTGGTTATTTAGTAGTTCCTATTTCACTGATATCTTGCAACTTTATCATCTCATACTCCTTTTTCTATGTAATCAACTTAAAGATTTTTCTCAGGGTCTGCATTTTAGATTTATTTTTTTCCTACATGCAAAAAATATCTCCACCCTCTTCACTGTAATTAAATGAATCTTTAACACTCTTTGGAGACCTTATAGCTATACCTTGACTCATACATGTCCTCATTTCTGTAGGTGGAACTCGAAGCTGTAAGAATCCAATATTCTAATGCCCAAATGGAATGTAATGCAGCGGATGAACGTGCAAAACTACTGGCTTCTGAACTTATTGGGTGGGAAGAGAAGGTAATATCTCACCAAATTTTCTCTCTTTTTTTTAGTTAAGAATGAGAGTGAATTGGAAAGAGGGAAGTGTTCAAGTTTTCAGTTATCTAGACTTAATCTCATTCTGGTGGAAATATCGAAGATAAGACTTTATGTCAAACTTTATTTCCCCTTCCCTTTGTCCTTTCAATGGTTCATTTCATTCCAAACATTTTGTTGTTTCTTATCATGGTTCTCTTTATTTATTTATTTATTTTGTGGTCATATGTGTGTGTACTTGTAGTCGTTACGATTGAGGTCTAATGAGCTGAGATTGGAGAAGCAGTTGGAGAACTCCCAAGCTGAAATTTTATCATGCAGGTATCTCGTGTCTCTCATTGTAATAATTAATTACATTTTATTGGAATTTACTGCAACTTTTCTTCTCATTTGTTTTCTTCATTTAACATGACATTTTTGTTTCCCCATAATATAGTGGTCAAATAAGGTCTGACATTATGTACATGCCCCAGATGCTAGTGGTTGTTCTTTTGGGTTTCATTATCTGTGATAGAGTTCTTTATAAACTGTTCCTCATTGAATTGCACAGGAAGAAGATGTCAAGCCTTGAGAAAGATCGCCAGGATTTGCAGTCAACTGTTGATGCCTTACGAGAAGGTAACTGCTTATTCTGCTTTATGGATTTGATTTAACAGAAGTAAGTTATTTATGAACTGGAATGAAAAGAAAGTCATGTAGGAAATGCTAGTAAGTGTCACATTCTTTTTTAAAATACTTTCTTTTTATTAATCTACCGACACCAACTGATTTCCATTATACGAGTTTCTAATTTCCATTCAAGGTTCAGATTCCCAAATTATTCTTAAAGTTTCCTGGCCTCCATATATAGTTGTTTGTACTTCATGGTGAAAAATAATGACGTTTACTTCTCAAACTCTCTATGATAGCATACCTATGTCATTGCGATGATCTTGTGAAGTTGATAGGTGACACTGTCCATTGGTAGTCTTCTCACTATGTCCAATGTGTCACGGAATTTATCTTTGTGATGGGTTAATTTTATGCTAAAAATTGTAAGAAGCATTCAGAAAAGTTATATTTTCAATCTGGCTCAAGTTGATATAACTTTGAAAATTATTCTTGTATCTTTTCTTCTACTGGTAGTTTATAGGAGAATCTCCCCACAATTTTAAAACATGGTTTAATTTGGTTTGGTATGTTTGAATTGATTATATTTGTGAAACTACCTTCGTAAGTCACTGTAGGACTGTAGGTTACTAAGTTATTCAAGGCAAATCACCTTGGGGTAAAACTTTTAGGAACATGCAAATTTCCATTTTTGCTTCCACACTCGATCTCAATGCTCCTTAATATCTTTATAATTGTGTCATATAAGTTTTAGTATTTCCTATTATACTGTATTATATATCTTATATTGTGGATATGGTACTAGTCACAGCTTTCTTAGTTTTCTTCCTCTTGCACAGAGAAGAAACTGTTACAGTCAAAACTACTGAAAACTTCTGCAAGTGGGAAATCCATTGAAGCCAACAAGATTTCGTATACTAAAAAAGATGTTTCGACTTCTACAGAGGATCTTGGTATGGAACTCTTAACATTTTCCTGTCTTTTAGTTTTTCACTTGTTAAATGGATTTTAGCCATTTTACATTTGCTAGTAAGAGCAAAACACCATAAAAACACAACTTATAATGAACACTTGTCAATATACATGTGTTTCATGTTGGCTCTTTGCCTGTAGGAATATGATGAAAGCTTTTCTCCTTACTGCTTCTTAAGCTGCTGTTTCAGCTCTGCTGGCTTCTTTTTCAAAACAACTTTTGATGTTGTAGAACTTTATGCCTACTTTTCAATGAGGACTCTTATTGTCCAGATTAATCTGTTTTTCCTTTAATAAAATCTACTTCATATCTGCCAAATCATGCCTGTGGTTCTGATCTTTGATACCATGATGAACTAACCAACTATGCAGATATAAATACCACAGCAGAATCCTCCAACTCAGGAAATTTCGGTACTTCCTCGCCTGGAGATGATGCCCCTACTTCTCAGTTTTCACATGAAAATATACTACTAAGCCTTGAGGATCTACCTTTGTCTGTTCCTTCTGACCAGTTGAGAATAGTTCAAAACATTGACACATTGATCGCTGAAGTAAGTTCTGTTCTCTGGAATTTCTGGCTGATTGTTTTTGTTTCATTTAGTCCGTTTCTCGTTGCCTTTTTTCGTTGAAGCATTTACTGCATTTACCTTTCTGAGAAGTTAAAATAACTTAGTTCCTTCACTGCAGTTGCTATTGGAGAAAGATCAGTTCATGCAAGCCTTGTCAGCAGAATCATCACAGAGCTCTAAGCTTTTGGTAATTTGCATTCAGTATATTTTTCCCTCTTGAAAGTATCTTTTGTAGTTACATACTATGAAAACTAAAAGAAGATAATATCGGTAACTTCACTAGAGTATAATCCCTTTGTCCCAATTTTTTGAGAAGTCCCAATACAAGATCTCCTTTTCTTAAATGTGTATTTCTCAAATTATCCTCACATAAACTAATGATTGACACCACTATTTTATAGGCCACAAATATAAAGTATTTTCTTAACTATTACTTCTATCTAAAACTCTGCTCCAAACTAAAAAGGAGCAAAAATGGTGGTACGGTGGGAGTATATATTACTTCTATCCTATCTCGTGTTGGTGGAATATTTTTTTTCCTCAAGCCTGACCTATTTTTCATAAATGAATGGCAGTGAGACTCAAATGCGGGACTTTTTCTTGGTCTTACTCATATATAAATTAATGATCATCTCATCTAAAAGCTTAAACTTTATGAGGGCATAGACATTTTATATTTATTACATCTAATGCATATGCAACAACCATAGATTTTTCTGATGAAATTATCCTATTATTTGGAAATCATTCTCCCGGAATAGTGCAAAAATTACAAATTCCCTATCATTATATCAGATTAAAAATATGGGTGAGATAACTTTGCATTTATTTTTCGTTTTCTCCCAAGCAGAATTGTATGTGAATTCAAATTAAATTAATTACAGGGAAAAGAGGCAACCAGTTTATTCGATGCCTAATTAAAGTTTGTACTTATTGCACAAAAGCAACCAAGTAATTTTTTTTTTTGTTTTTCGTTTTTTAGGCCATTTCAATTACTACAATTAGATAGATTTAAGTTGCCAGAAGATTTTAACACTTTATTTTAAACTGTAAATTCAGGAAAAAAAAGTTCACTATATCGAGATTCATTTTTTTCATTTATCCAAAATTGATTTTATGAAGAATATACCCATTACTATTTAATTAATGAAATTTGTATTTTCAAGTTCATTTTTAAATTAATGAAAATCGAATTTATGAACATTTTTTATTTTGTGGGAATTTGTTGGTACAAGTGGTTGGAATACGTGTTACTTTAAACTGCCATTGCCGTAGTTATAAATTGTGAAGCTGAACATTCCCTTCACAATAAAAAGTCAAAACTTAGTACCACATTTTATGATACCCAAAGTTTCTAGTCCCCCATGCCTAAATTTCCCATTTTCATTTCGTCGGTGGTTAAAAGATTTTGAGAGGGTGTGGAAAAACAAGGGACGGCATCGGATCAGGACATTACTTACATATTAGGAGATATGTTTTGTGTCTGATCTCTCTGGAGCATTTTAATGGAGAAACACTGTGAGAAAAACAAAAAAACAAAGGGATACTTACATATTAGGAGTTTTTTTATTTATTTTAATGTATATGGTCTAAGAAGTGTGGTGGAAATGCTCTATGTTATGCCTTTGATTGACATCACTTAGCCAGTTAACAATGCATGCATCGAACTCATTAAGTGTACTTAAAGTGTATGGTGCTTGTGTATAACTTCTTTGTATTATCTCTGCTGAAGTTCTTTATTCATCATCATTTTCTTGTGTTCTCACATATTCTACTTACAGGAGCTGAACAAGGAGCTAACCCAAAAGCTTGAAGCTCAAACACAGAGATTAGAGCTCTTGACAGCTCAAAGTATGGTGAATGATATTGTCCAACCTAGACAACCCGACCCTCGCACAATGCATGACAACAGGGCATATGCTGATGAAGGAGATGAGGTAAATTATTAATTTGAGTTGTTTCACTAAAAAATTGGCCCTAAATATAAATGTGTGGTAAATGCTTGTCTAAGATTCAACACGGAAACAAAAGTTTCTTTGATACATGTTTGCACGTGTCTATTCACGGACATACCTATATATGTAGCTTGCAAAATTGTTCATACTTTTGCCAATGGCAAAAGAATATTGGTAACCTTAGATACTCATATGAAAGAAACTGGACCTAAGAGAATAAATCATTTAACATATTTATAAATCGATTGAAACTGAAAGACAGGAACTGATTCCCTGACTTTTTCTTCCCTCAAATATGGTTCGTCCATCACTTTTTTAACTTTTACTCAATCTATAAAAATTAAATGTCTAAAAGTTCCCCCTCGTTCAGCATCAATTCAGACTATTTCTTCAATATATATTTGATCTCTGCTTAATAACTGATCCACTGATATCTAAGTTCATTTAATGTTCTGTTATAACGTGTTCAATCACCTAGACGTACACCATTTTATCCATGTCCACAGAACTTGCTTTTAGATCTAGAACATGAAAATTTATTTCATTGGTATTTCCAGTTAGTTAGTTGATTCTAAATAGAAGAATCGACTTTCTTTCTGGTCATTAGAGTTGTTGATTTTAACTGATTCTTCCCCATAGTTTTTTGTGTTTATATATCTAGATTTGTTTCGTGTTCTCTTCAAATCTATTCTCCTTTTTGTGATTAGGTGGTTGAGAGAGTATTAGGATGGATCATGAAGCTCTTTCCTGGAGGGCCATCAAGACGGAGAAGCAGCAAGCATCTTTGAATTTATTATTGAATACAGAGAATTTTTTTTTTGGTGGCAAATTGGAAGCTTCAGTTTTTATACTGAGTGGTCAAATACATCAAATTCTTTCTCCCTATGACGGAAATTTTGTTTTCTCAAAGAAAGCCTAAATAGAAGATGCAGGAATGTCATTTTCATTCAAGATGTTGCAATTTGTATAGTCCATTACCTTTTAGGTCGATTGAAGGTTTCCGGGAGCGTATAGGAATTCGTAATTACATGGACAACCTTGGCCTTGAGAGATCATGTGCTTATCGATTTACACAATATGCATAATTCACCATAAATATTGGACCAGTAGATAGAAATATGGCTTGGAGAAACTCCATTGTGAACTTTTCAAGCTTATTCTTGAGCAAATACAACAGCAATTCTGCTCAAATCAATATTAGCCATGATCACAAGGTGATTGATGAGCAAGAAAATCATCGTAAGGCAATTTCAAGGACCTCAAGTAGAGATGCGTTGCATCAGGGAAGATTGGCAGAGTCATGCGATGAACACCATTAGTATGAAGAAACATTGAACAAGTAGATTAAGGAAGAACAGTAGGAAATGCATGTGAGAAACAAAATCGATTCACAAATACATAAGCAATTCAAAAAACCCAATTTTCCATTAACAATGAGCATTTTTGTTTATACACAGCAGAAACTTGGGTGGCAAAAAACCCTAAAGGTATGAAAAGGGACCAACTATGAATTAAAAGAATACCATCCCCTGCCCCGTGTATCTACCTAACTAATAATAAGCTATCATACATTTGGGGCAGTGATGAATGAAAACATGAAGGAGAAACCAAACTAGAGACCTCCCCTTCCACACACACACATCGCAACCAAAAAAATAAAAATATATGAGGTGGATCTACATTATAGCATTAACGGAATTTTTTATTTAATCGAGCACGTACTGGGCATATGTAAAAACCAGAGAGTTATCCCTGTAAGAAATCAAAGGCTGATTTTTCAAGAAGTTCTGCTGCAAGTTTTACACCTCTGAAATCTGACTCCTGGAGAGAAGTGCTAATATCATCAACTGAGAAGGGAATACTGCAGTAAAAGAAAAGTAAACGATTAATAACTAAATCTGAGTTTTTATGGTATTAAATTACATTTCTATAGTACCATGGATCGTCATCCAACAAAAATGAATTGCTATCGGCAACATTAGAGTCCTCTGTCATAAGTATCTTCATGCTTGAAATTACCTATTGAATAACAATATAAATTAGGCCGTATGACAGAAAAGAGCAATGGTAAAAGTTGTAAAAGTAACATGGAAGGAAAGAATTCGGGAAATATTTACATCTGGAGATACACTTGGTGTATTATAGTTGTCGTCCCAATAGAGAGTGCAAATTCTATAAAGCTGTTGAATGCTAAGTATCTGCAAACGGATAATATCACGTAAACAGATTATCAAATCAACTGGTATAACTTTTCAATAAACTTGTCCAAATACATTTCAGAATTGCCAACCAAACTGTTATGCATTTTCGGCAATCACCTCTACCTCCAGCATAAAAGAGTAATATAAAAGTAGAAACTCCAGAACCAAAACAAAGACAAGAAAGGATAAGGACACAGACTTACTGGGCACAGGTCAGATGTAAGATCGTCATAGGTTATTCGAGATTTTTGGTGTATGACCTGCACATAAGGTAAGATAATAATCTTACTAATATAAAGAAAATATATTTAATCTGAATGGAGCAAAATTAATCATATTAATATAATAGGAAATAATCACTATTTCCAGGACATTACCACATAAACAAATAATCTTGATTTTCTAAACCACTGCAGCAATTTAAGTAATCATTGACTCAAGCAGATGTATCAAAATTGCAAGGATTGCAAAAGTATGTTACAATTTATGAAGAGTTTGCCAGGAGAAGAACGAGTAACCATACCAGAAATCCTACAGCTTGCCGCACATGTTTTAACTCATCCCATGATGAGCCTGCATACTGTAACATGACAACAAATTATTCAATCCACGACTGGAAAAATGACTATACAAAAACAATAGCACCAAAAGAATAACTTCACCGACTAAAAAAAAAGAAGAAGAATATACCTCTTCTTGTGCATGTCCGCACCAAATTTCAAATTCAGCTAATCCAGCCTTAACATATTCTCCATTGCTAAACGTGCAACACTCTCTACGGAGGAGAAGGCTGCAAAAAAGAAAAAAGGATAAAAGTTACTAAGTCATGAGTAAATTGGGTAGCATATTCCAACATAACAATACTAATTCAAGGTATGAAGTCTACCTATTGAAGAGCTGAACGTTTATATAGGAGAATATTTGGGTGAAGATATTCTGAACAAGAACTGGAGGAACCTGAAACAATTTTTTCTATAAGATGACGCACTTGTATCACAAAGTAATAATATAGTTAGTTGTGCATACAAAATTAGCTTTGAGCGCACTAAGAAGCCCATCTAAGCTCTCAATGATACTATGCCAATGACTAGTTGAACTGTTTTTAAATGATCGGCCAGATGATCGCAAAGAGGTTCCTCTCGACATTCTGGGTGCCTGAGCGTTAGAGAATGTTAAAAACTCAAAAGTTGTACCAGATAGATAATAATAGGTAATTTGACAAAGAAGCACAAAGAAAAAGAAAAAAAACCTGGTACCTGGATACACAAAGCAACTAGTGATGATAATTCCTTCTTTGAGTTATCTCGAATGATTCCATATATCTTTTCAACATAAGCAGTAAGCTGCTCCTTGAAAAGTAAAGCTGGGTACTTGCCCTCCACTTGCTGTACTCCTTCAAGTCCGCCTATAGATACGTTCATAGAAGAAGACGAAGATCGAAACCCCTGGAAAGAGATAAGCATCATATAGCTATTTTTTGTGACAACTCAAATTCATATCAAATACCTACACTCGTGTCTTTCAGTAATATTTCATAAAGAGGACAAATTACTACACTGAAATGTATAAGATCTCCATACTTGGGCCATTCTTCCAAAAAATGAAGTAGGTTGTGGAGGTTTCCTAGGAGTTGAATCCGTTGATTTTAAAGTTTGCTGAAGTAAGAACAGTAGCGTAGATGTGTTGGAAAGCCAATAAGCCATGTGATCATCGTTTGCCTGATCCTGAATCATCATACAAAACAACCAGCCATATCAGAAATTTATTGCCCCTTTTAATTATGGTCAAAGTTTCAAGCATCTCCATCCATTCAAATGAAGTTTTAAGTTTAAGATAGAGAAAACTATTGAACAATATGATTAAAGTGAATCACCAATTAACTAGACTAATCAATATTGAGGAAAAATGCATTTAAGTCCCATTTCGCATAATTGCACTTTTGGTCCCAATTTTTCAAAAAAATTTGCCCTTCTGGTAACATCGACTCCTTTACATCCAGTTTGGGACCAACCATGCCAAACAGACTATTCTATGAGACCAAAAGTCCAAAGTATTTTAAGTGTGATTTTGTAAAGCTTGGGACCAAAATTACAAAATATTTTAAAATTTTGGACCAAAAGTGCAATTTTGTATAGAGTACGCAACCAAAAGTGTTACAGGTCTTGTCTTGTGGGACTAAAATTGGAATTTTGTTCAATATCAGTTATTGGTTTAGTCAAAACTCAAATCTTAATCTTAGAACTGCATAAAGATCAGAGGAAAGTTGAAAACTTTCAAATGTTGGTCGTTACCTCTATAGCAGAACCTATTATCTGAATAATACGATCAAATATACTAGTTTTTTCAGCTTCAAAGGACCTCCAATGAACAAGGCACTTGTAAATGGTAAATGCAGCAACTGGTTTTCCTTCACTGAACCCGAGATCTTCTGTGATGCACTTAAGGAGAGTATCTACATTCTCCTGGAACAGAAAGATACTTATATTAGTTCCCTTCTCTTTGCAAAAGCAAGCATGCTTCATAGTATATATCACAGATATTCCGCAGGTGGAGTCAATGCATCAAAGGAAGCTTGTATGTAAAACCCATTGATTGCTTGTGGTTGACTATTATCCTGACCTAATCTCCGAAGAAAAAGAAGACAGGCATAAAATGAGAACAAACATAAAATCAGAAAGGAAATAACATACCCGATGGCTTTCATTATTGGATCTCCTCAACGATTCTGTACCAAATCTTTTAGTGGGTGTTGCACTTTGAGATTCCTGTAAAACAAATTATATACATTATCAAGCTTATAACAGAGTATACAAATAACAGCATGAGGCCTTTTCTGCAGTTAACTTACACGATCACCATTCTCCAGAGACTGTAAATAAAAAACACAAGGATAAGTCCCAACCAAAAAAAGAAGATATAATCAAAAGTACAATTGATATATAATTCTAACCTGACTAGCTTGAACTAAGTGTCCAGATGATTTCCTAGCAGGGGAATTCATGGAAGCTTGTTGCCGGAGAATCTGATCCTCGATCTCCACATCTGAAAGTTTCTCTTCTAGCCTAAAATTAGTAAGAACAAGAACTAAGATTAGTGTTCACTGAGAACTGAAGACCAACAAAATAGTACAGCAACACATGAGCTCACTTATGCCAGTAAAAGGTTCAAAGACGAGAATATACTAAAATAACCTCTGCATTGCAGTCTTCAACTGAATTATCTTTGACTCTGCCTCCAAAGCTTGCTTTAATCTGTCCTCACTAAGCTTGCTGGTTTCCTCATACTTCTTTTCGGTTTCATCTATTTTCTTTTCCAGAGAACTTACCAAGGACTGAACCAACAATGCACAATTTTCCATTACCGTTTAGAAAGTTCATACAGATCTAACCAAGAAGAGAATTTATCAGACTTAAATTTCTTGAACTCACTTTTAGCTTTTCGTTTTCAGCTGTTAGTTTATCGACCAGTTCGTGATCAATAACGGGGAGCTCTTGTACAAGAGGAACTTGCTCAGTTACCTTCTTGGCAGCTTCACGTTCCTTAACCAACAGTTCTTTGGTTTCTTGAAACTCTATCCGTGTTTTCTCCAAAGCAGATTGCGCTTGAATTTTGGCTTCCTCAATATCAGCCTTACAAGAGAGATCAAACAATTAGGGGAATGTGATGAAAGTGACTGGTTGTTCATATATTACAGAACAAACTTAGACGTTAAACTTAATGTCAAAGGAAAATGAACAAACAAATTACTCTCATGCGTTTCTCCAGCTGCAGTCGCCAAGTTAATTCTTCCACTTGTTTCTCCAGCTTGCTTTTGGCTTCTTGGAGTGCACCAGTTTCTTTAGCAGCCTAAGAAAGATTTAACACGATCATTTTTTTTATTATTTTAATATTATGATCATGATAGCACTAGCAATGATTATTCATGAAGAAACTTAAATTGCTTCTCATCAGCTTGATTACTTTTTATTCTTAGTGGAGAAAGCCACAAAAAGTAGATTATAATTACCTAGAGAAAATAAGAATGTGTCGTGCAAAAACTCACTCTTATGAAAAGCCTTACATAAATGAAATACCTCATCTAAAAACTATTAGAGAGGACATATATTTATTAAACAATTATTTTCAATAAAGAAAATTAAATATAAAATCTTAAACATGAAGCCTGTAAGTTAATGTTCAAACCTTGAAAAACAAGCTAATCTTATATTAAATTACCAAATTAACATATGAGTTGCATGGAAGTCAAAGTATCTAAAGTAAGATGTCATACTGTCTTTGCATCAAATAACTAAAGTTCAAGTCCCACATAAATATATCAGTTGCATCTTTGAGAGAACATCATCACTCCACGGAGATATTGACAAGCATGCAGAGCTAAAGAGTAGACCTTCCTCATTCGTAAACTGTACCACCAGAGTAAAGTTAAAAAAACTCTCACCATTTTAAGTTTTCGTAGTTCTCTGCGAGCCTTCAAACCTCTCCAAGCACACTGAGTAGCAATTGCTGCTGCCTTCAACCTTAAATATTGACAGTGGACCAGGTATCCTCGGAAGTGGCTCTGGAATAGATGCATGAGAGGAGAAAAATATGTTAAAATTCACTCCATATATCTAAGAATGACGAGTGAGTCCATTGAATATATTTATATTATTTGGTTAACCAATCAATAAATGCACATGATTAAGTCCTAGTGGTCTAAAGCCTGTATTAGTAAATGAAAGATAGCTCCGAAAAACAAGCACAAAACTTCAGCAATACATCAAGTGTTTGGGAAACCAAGCCTATTTCAGCATCATAGCAGTTAATGAAAAACTACTAATAGCTAACTGCATGAATCAGATGCTTCTGTGAATCATATTGGCTTCGTTTGGATGTATTTCCGCCCAAAGTTCGGCTTGTTTAGCTAAATGTATTTTCGTCCAGTGGGAGACTGATTCAAACCTTAAACTTAGATTATTTCATTTTTTTTAATTCATAATATAATTTCTATCATTAAATATCATTAACTAATTTAATACTATTTCACAACAACTACCCACCTACTACTTTTCTTCCCAAAACCATGAGATGCAAAATACATCCGAACCGCATCTCAAAATTTCAAAACCAACAAATTATTACTTCAAAAATAATTTACAGTCTCATATTCCAACCACAACTCATCCAAATTGTGTTTCAAAAAATTTGCACTAATATCTAGGAGATCTTTAAAAATATCCAACCAAACTTCGAAACAACCAATCCAAATGGGGCCAACCCTTGATAGAGTAGAAGAATCTGTCCCTTCTACATATCACAAAAACACAGTAGTGATCTATTTTACTCAGAAAGGTCGGCTATATTCAACCATACTACCAACTCTTCTTATGTGATCATAGCATCCAACATATCCCTTAATGAAAACAGTTATAATTGTGTAACACAGTTATGTTCGTTTAGTATATAGTTTATGTAAATATACTTGCAACAAATCTTTAATATGTAAGCCAGAACAGAATTAGATATAACACAACTCAAATTTTAACTATATTACAGATTGAACTCTACCATAACATCTTATAAGAGAACTCTACCTGGATGACGATGGCTGCTTTTGTTTGCTTTCTAAACTGAAGATCATTGCGAGAAGCCATCCCCCGGATTCCTGCTTGAATGAGAACAGCAGAAGAGCATAATAACACATAAGCTTTTCTAACAAGAAACATTTTCACATCTTTCTGAATGGTTAAAGAGGCAGCCGTTCTCCTCCTTTTCTCAAAATTATGACGTGCAACTTCGCCTGATATAAAAGAATTATAAGTAACAGCCTAAAGGAATGAGTGTGACTAGTTAAAAATGTCATATGCATTAAAATGGATAAACGGTAAGAGAAAAATGCTTAAGCGACTAGGCAATACCTCTACACAGAGTTTGGATTAGTACAACCGACTTGCGTAATGAGATGAATTTTTTGCGTGCCAAATATGAACGAACTTTTCTTTGAATAATGCAAGTAGATCTGCCAAGAACCTGACTACGGTGAGAATCTAGTTCTGCCATCTGACCAGCTCTCAGAAACACTTTTGTTTTGCCAATCTGCAAAACCAGATTTGACATGAGAAATGTATTTCTCTTTCGTTCAATACATAATACAGATTATAACTATGTGATCCTATGTAAAGAGTGTATTTCAAGTACTGCCTCAATGAGAATTTTCCCATGAATGAAGAATGCAAAAGGAAAGTCCTATACCCTAATATGGCAATGCCAAAAAAGAGGAATAAAGAAGTGTGTTTGGGGTCTAGGGCCATGAGAAAAGTTCCAAGTTCTTATGGAAGCTGAAAAGAGAAGTTAGAATCATTTCAATATTTCATAGTAAGAATGAGACAAAGAGATGTAACCAGCATCGATATTGCGTGTGTTTGAAAGACCATACAGTTGCACCACCATTAAAAAGAAAAAAACTATCTTGGCATTTAAAATGCACTAATAATCAGGTATTAATATGAAATCAACATGACATTAACTTATATCCAAACCTTGCTTTTCCACTGAGCATACATAATGATCAATTCTATAAACCACATAAACTCAAAACGCAGAAAGACATCAAGATTCACACATAAGCTTTTCTAAATAATGCAATCATGCCCAGACCATCACGAGAATATATGCACAGTGCACATTCATAAGTACCTGATAACTTGTATCAAAAAAATAAAAAAATATAAGCACCTGATAACCTTCAAGTTGAACCTTAGCCAAGAGTCTTTCACAAGCAGTGACCTCATCACAACTATCAAAAGTGTTGGGAATAAAACATCATTAGAACTATCAAAGCGTGCAATCTTAAAAGTTTAAAGCAAATAGTGTAAAAGGAAATCTTCAGAAATTTAAGAGCTTCAGGCAAGGTTTACGCATATATTGCATCTTTTCATTATTAAAAAAAAAAAATGGTACGATAAGCACTCAAAAACCTGAGGTCAATATGAATCAAAGTAGCATAATTAGTGAAGGGAAGTGGTTAAAAGAGAAAGAAGTGCAGTGTTAAGAGCTAATTCAAGCATATTGGCATGATATAGTATTGCAGATTCTAAAGTAATCGTATGCCCTCCATCCCATTTTATTGCTCCCTTCAGGTTTGGTGCGGAGTTTTAGAAAAGAATCAAAGAAATCTTTACATTTTTTCCCTAGAAAGTAGTGGTTGAGAATTAGTGTGCCACAACCTTACTTTATGTGGGGTAGTTTTGGAGAAAAAATTGCATATTAGAAAAGGGGGCCTTCTTTTGGTACATTCCCCAAAAAAAATAAGAGTAAAGAACTGGGACGGCTGGAGTATAAAGAACAACTCATAACGTCTTCAACGAGATCATATATCAGTGTGAATAAAGAAAAATCAGACTTACCTTTTTATGACTATGAATCTACTGGTATATCAGACTCAAACTGATTTTAAAATTCGAAAATCTATATTGCGGGAGGACATATTGACACTATAAATAATGAAACTTCAAATGAAAGTTCTCGAATGATCAGAGGAAAGATCCTCTTTTTTAATCCTCACTTTGATTCTGTTAGACTACTGCTGTATCCGGGACATGATATTACTCTTGAAACCCAAACTTGCATGCAAAAGGTGTAGATGATAAAGTTGGAAAAAACAAAATCCAAAAGCTATTGAACATTCACCCTCGATCCTCACCGCACAAATTCAAATCTTATTTCCATGCATTTAATGTAATCATATTTCATCAACAGTGTAAAAAACTTAGGTATTACTACCAAAGTAAGAAACAGTTTGCAAATTCACCTTTCATCTAAAACATTAGGCTCGAGGATTTTGAAACGGCTTATAAATTCGTCAAATGTTTTCCGGGTCGGATATCCAGCACAACTAATCCTGATTGCCTCCAAAACTCCCTGAAAACAGATAAAATAGTAAATTCACCCTCTCATATGCAAGAAGGGAGGACTAAGAAGAAACTACTGGATAAAACTTACACCACATCGAAGTTGTTGCAATACATTAGAATTCTCAAAAATAGAAGGCTTTAGAAGATTATTAGGCTTCACACAACGAACATAGTGCGGCTCCGTTGCACTAAGAGTCTCAAGCAGAGCTTGCAGTTGTTGCTGTATTAGTAGTAAGACAAAGATGATAGTGAACAGAGAAGAACAAGAGAGTTAACAATGTCGAAGAATACAAAGAATAAAATGAACCTTAAATCGAAAACCAATGGAAGAAAATTTTGATGATTTAGAAGATTCCTCAGGTAAAGGTGGGAAAAGGCTAGATACAAAGGAGCAACTTGAAGCACTAAGGAGACCTTGATGCTCAGCAACAACATAGTCTTTGTTCTTATCCAAAAAAAAATCTGTTTGGTAGGTGACCTGCAATCAAAGCATGCTCTATGAAACTCGACAAATAGCATGTGGTTCTGTTTCTAGATATGACTCAGATTTCAGTAAATTGTTTAATGCATAAGACAACATGTGCATACATCACCCGCATAGTGACAAATGGTGAAGTCAGTCCGCGACAACTTTGGCTTGGTAAATCGCTTGTGATCTCTGAATGTCTGGTACAGCTTCTCCGCAAATGTCTCGTGTGTAGACCTTGGAAACATACTGCAAGAAATGAGCAATTCAAGAAAATGAAATGAATACCACAACTGTATAACTTTTAATGCTAGTTAAGATAACATGATTCAAATACATGCATACCAAGCTTCATCCAGAAGAGCAATAATGCCACCAGGTTTCTGTGATTAATAAATCCCATCAGAAATTTATCCGTCAGATAGAAGATAATTATAAATTAAGACTAAAACAAATTCATAACAGAGATCTGAATCTAAAAAAATGCCTTCCATATACCCTTGTATGTGTAATAGATAGTACGAGGAAAATATGGCACACTTAAGAACAATTTAATACAAATATTATGCTTAACCAATGCCCACAATGATACTGCAGATTAAGCACATGGAAATGGTGCAAAAGTAACTTCAGTTAGTTAACTGGGAGACAAGGATAACAGTAATATACAAATTTATACTAAAGTGCGTGTCTGATATGAGAGAGAATTTGAAATTCTGCTTATAACAACTCATTCTTCATTTATTAATTAAGTAGACAAGAAGGGAATAATTAAAAGAATGGATTGATAGACCGCATGCAAAATTTAGGACCTTGTAATGTAATCACACAAATTAAAAAAAATTCATGATTAAAAAAATAAAAAATAAAAAAAGAGTAAACAGAAAAGTGATTAAAAATTAACATATGTCAAAGTATTTATACATCCTAGACAAAAGATATTTAGAAAGAAAGGACAAACATCTAGAAACTCTGGTGAATATAGAACGGTCCAGTAAAGTGGAAATCCTTTTAATCGGGTCATTACATGAGAGGATAATTTAAGAAGAAAGACAAAATCTGAAAAAAAAAAAGGAGCTTTGTTTTACGACGTCCAAAAAAGGGCAAAATTTCGGGATGGAGGGAATATTATAATTAGATTTGCCAAATCAAAGTACCATTAGTAATTTTCTGTCTAAGAGAGTAAAACAAAAACATACAGAGACCAACTGTCATTGAGAAATGAAGCAAATGAATTGAATTTACAAAGCTAATTATAACCCTAAATAAAGCTTTTCTTTTAAATTTACGCAATACAATTACAACATGTTAGTAACAACCCTTGTGACAATACAAACAGTACATAAAAATTGTACGTATCCAGTTATTAAAAGGACCAAGAACATGGAAAGTATCAAAGGACATGAAATAATTCACAAATATCACGACCAAATTAGCATCAAAATAAAACGGAGTTGTACCAAAAAAAAAATATAACGGAGTGATATTTAGACAAATAAAGAGCAAGAAATAAATGTAGATTGAACTAGAAACAGATTCTATTCAAACCTTTTCAATAAGATCAAGAATATCTTGATTATCAATGAACTCTATATAACTCCAATCAATTTCTTCTTTCGTATACTCTTCTTGCTCCATCATGAAAACATGCTGAGAATAATAATAAGTGTCATCTGCTTTAATCCCATTCTGTGTCATAACAACATTCTATAGTACTAAGAAACATTAGGAATGATAAAGTTATAGGCACCTGATTGAAATGTTGCTGCAGTTTCTCATTAGTTAAATTTATACAGAATTGCTCAAAGCTGCAAAAAAAGGTTCAAAGGATAAACAAATAAGCATAAAAATGATCTAACATTAGAATTTAGCAAGAAAATGATCAGATGCACAATCACAAAGCTTTATAAGGAGCTGAAATAGAGATTTCTTTGCATCATCAACTACAACTAAGATAAAAGTGTCGCTAAAAGCAAAAATATTACATAATTTTTGTTCAGGAAAGTGAAATTCATTGCATAATGAAGCCTCAACTGAGACATAAGTGATACACGATGAGTGATATCACTAGTTACTAAACATCATGATGGACGAGACTGGAATGAAAGCATCCAACTCCAAAGGCTACCAGCAGAAAGTAAGGGATTTTATGAACTATTTTGTTTGATATTAGTCTCAATAAAGATGAAATTAAGCATACCGCTTAAGCACCTGTTTGTCTTGAAACTCTCAAAGCCATAGATATCCAGCACCCCAATTAGAGATTTTGAATCTGGATCTTGACCAATAGAATTGTTAATCTTGTTCACCAACCTGACTCAAAAAAGTAATTACAGCTTAGTAAAACATATACATCAAAGAGGATCCAAAAATTTCCACCAAACATCACTTTTATTATACTAACCAATCAAACAATCTTGAATAGATAATTTTAGCGAAAGCATCTCTACTAATGGCTGCAGCAACTGGATCAAGGCTTTTAGTTATTTTCTCATCACGAGTAAGCATGACTCGTTTGCACAATGAGTCTTCAAGAGATTGTTCGTTGCACCTAAACAAGATAATAATAAGCGTGTCAGTCCATAATATTTTTACTAAAATTTAAGTGCCTAGAAAAATCCGAATAGAAAAGAACACTTGCATCAAAAGCTCAGCTGCTGTTTTCAAATGGGATCGAGACTGGTCGTCTTTGGGTTGTGAAGCATCGCTATCACTTACTTTTGCAAATTCGATATTACCCAGATGAAGAATTGCAGCCACAACTCGGAAAATTGCGTCCTGCAAATGGAGTTCTTACATAAAAAAATTGAAGCAACTCAAATCATCATGACCATTATCAATGTATTTATACCTGCTCATCAGAATTGATTCCAACAACATCCATGGCCCTCCTAGTAGAAAGATATTCTTTGGAATCGTCAACACCATCCAACTCATAACAATTTGATTGGTTCAAATAATGAAACAACCTTGCATTCCCTAATTTGTATTTTTCAATATCCTGTTAGAAAGCATGAGAAAACAAGAGAAATTAGCAATCGCAGGTTGGAATTCAGGCTAAAACCAAAATAAAATGACAAAAAATTACGTAAACCGTATCAGTTTCATAATAAGTTTATTATTCTCTCGAGGCAAGCATGAATTAATAAAAATTATCAAGTCAAAAAGGGTTTCCATTATCCCACAAGGATATTGAGTTGACTTTTTTTAAGAAATAACAGAACTGTAAAGAATTTTATTCTTCAAAAGTGGCACACCTTAATTCCATGGGAAGGTTACCTAAGGAAAAGTTAAGAGCTAGCGTGGATAACAAAACTTTCTCATATGATGTACAGACTCAAGGTGGTCATAAGAAAAAATCCATTAACCAATTGCTTAAAAAACTAGTCTAAAAGAACAATCAGCAATTCTGATCTTAAAAATGAAAAACTATTATATAATTCCTTAGGAAGACAAAAGAAAGGTGCAGGACTTTGAAGCAATTATCCAACAAATATAAAATGGTGCCAACACTCCGAATCCGAAGAAGAGAAAATTATGAAAAAATAACATCAAATGCAGCAAATGTAAATCACCTCCGCTGGTGCAGCACAAAGCATATAAAAGCAATGATAGTTTCTTTCAGGATCCGACACTTGGCACACACGCGATCTTTCCAGCAAATAAGTTCTAATTGCAGCACCAGAAATCTTACCCTTATCGTTGAACTGAAGCTCCACAAATTTTCCAAAGCGACTGCCATCAAAGGACAAGTTATTCTTAAGCAAATTTATTATTTCAATGTCAGCCATAACCACATTACAAAAGGTGTTTTGAGTCAAAATCCTACTAACCTTGAATTGTTGTTTCTCAATGTCTTTGCATTACCAAATGCTTCCAGAACAGGATTCGACTGCGAAAAAAGAGAAGAGCTAAGGTAGGATAGGAATGGATAAAACGTTAAAAGAAGCAAATTTAATGAAAGTTTCTCTCTTCTTTATTCTTTGTTCCTTTTCTGCTTTTGGTTGGTGGTCAGGGAAGAGTAAGAGTTTGCTAACCTCAAGTACTTTCTGCTCCACAGATCGACCCTCGGCTGCCGCTCTGCCTCCCATATATGCAAGATAATGCATTAGCATCTTAGTGCTTTCTGTTTTACCAGCTCCACTCTCACCGCTAACCAAAATTGACTGACTTATACCCTCATTAATCATTTGCCTATATGCAGCATCGGCAATAGCAAAAGGGTGTGGGCTCAGCTCCCCAAGTGCCATTCCTTTGTACTGTTCCATCATGTGATTACTGTATAAATGAGGTAATCGCTGAAAGGGGTTCACTGCAATCAATATGTTACCTGTATAGGTCTGCAAAAACAATCTTTATTTGAGTATAATGAAATTATACTGCCAAAATAAAATCTCTGATTGATCATGAAGAATGAAGCTTCTGATGCACCCCATAGAACCAAGAAAATTACAAAAAAACATAGTAAATATTGCAAAGTGAATCACAACTCTCATTCTCAAGGAAAAACAAGAAGCAGAGTTAGGAAAAGTAGCAGTATAAGATTGTAATGTCTGGAGAAGGAAACTAAGGAGAGGAAAATATTTTTAATTATTAATCCTTGACTTTGAAACATTTTACAAAGTAAGCCACTAAACCGTACTTACATATATTTCATTCATGTCATATCTACATCTCAAATTCTGCAGAACACCTGGTTCATGCAGATAAGCAAGCTTTGTCATATCATCCACACCACAGGGAGGAGCTTCAGGATCTTTTGGGTATACATTGGCTGCAGATGTTACCACCTACAAGGTAAAGATAAGGAAGAAAAAGAGAGCTGGTCTTAATATCATACAATAAGCACTACTGTAGGATCCACATAATTGCCACAATTAAGGGACTGTTTTTATTGCATAAATATCTAGCGCAAGTAAGGTACTTAACAGAACATGAGATCAGATAAATAAGCTGAAACTAAGAATCGCAATAATATTCATGTGTATAGATATAGTAATGTATTCAGCATCCATCCAAACTACAAAATTATCATGAGCAAGTGATATTATACACTTAAAAGGCACTATGTATCAACAAAGAGAACAACCAGCCATGTGCATAATACTTTAGGATGTGGAAGTACCACGTTTAAAAAGGAGCCTTTTCTTGGCAGCTCGGTTTTTATCAGTACAATCATTGTAGACTGTTATGAATTTTATATAAATAAAAGCAAATACTTTTTTTGGTAAAAAAATGTATTGACCTTCAGCATATGGGCTTGCTCGTTAGAAACAAATCATCAAGCAACCTCATTTACGGTGAATAAATGAAAATGTTAAACAACTTAAGGCAATACCAATATCTATTATCACCCCAACCCAATTATTCACTTCCTTGTATGTGAGGTAAATATTTAAACCAAGATAAGGCATATATTTGTAGCTCACTTCCGTGATGCTCTGGTTCATATACCCCATCGTGAATCAAATAGACTTGATTGAGATCTTCAGATTTTTACAAAACTTGTTCTAGTTTTATCTGATGTTGTGAAATGATTGCCTTGATTTCCTCCATGTAATTTACTCAGATGTTAGAAGTAGGTTCCCTACATAAAGACCCTTGTTCTAATTGTAACTTAAGAGAGTATTTAAGGAGTTATAGTCGTTAGGGCACTTTTTCCATTGTAAGTAGGCTGAATGGCCGAACCACGTATATCTTGTGTTACTCATTACGTACTCAACTTTTTCTTTATATGAAAAATTCTACCCGTCATATATCTGACTGCAGTACCAAAGATGACTTATTGAAAAATATACACATACATATGAACAATGGCACACATAATTGCTTACTCTTTTAGCAAGCTTAAATAAAGCTCTAGGCATAAACTGGATAGAAAATCAGCAACCGAAAAAGTATATGAAAATTCAAGAAAAAGAACAAGAACAAAGTTGCAATCAAAGTTGATCATAACACGTATGAAACTGGAGTCAACGTAGGAGGCACTTACTCTCTTCCCTGACGTACAAACTACTTCAATTTCTTTACCATTTAATTCTACAACTTCCCCATCTATCCAAGCTACCTCAGGATCCTCCACCCATACATGAGATCCAACAGCTATGCTTGCCGAAACAGTCTGAATGAAAAGTGAAGTTGATCATTATTCAATTTTCAGTAATTAACTAACACCAATGACCCCACAATTAGCAATTATTTTTTTATGTAGAATGCACTGCAATTATGTTCATTCGAACAAACAAAATATATACAATGAAGCTATTGGAAGTTAGCAAGTAATAGCAGGACCAATAAATAAAACCAATTTTTTAGCAATAACAAAAAAAAATGTCATCTCTTCTCGAAATCCTATCAAGGCAGCTCTGGAACCCCTAATCTCATAACAATCCTGCAACCTCTTTCCTTGCAAGATGAAACACTTTATGTAGCTGAAATCCAATCTAGTATGTCCTGTTGGCAATTATCAAAAAAGGAAAAAATAAAGTCTTGTAGGCTTTATTATGATCTGATTTTTCTACAGTTCAGTTACATTTGAAAATCAACACTTTCAATGCTTTATGTTTGACAAAATTCAATGGTGCATTTAAAATGTATCGACTCACTAGAGTTATCCCAAATATCACAATGACCTATGCACTTGATTCAAATTTTAACATTTCCGGGTCCTAGTCCACCAAAAATCAAAAGATTAAGGCATAACTTTAAAATAGCTAATCTTTTGCCCCATCAGCTTAGTTGCCAAAGCATGCATTTCTATGTATTTCACTTATTGAATTCACCAACATATACATGACAAATATTTGATACTATACACTGGTGTTTCCACCATTCCATGTCCACAAAACCTAAAATATTTGACTACCAGAAGAATCTCTGCCTTTTCATACGAAGCTCACTACTGTGTCCATATAAAACAAATTAAAGAATGAATAAAAGGGAAAATTAAAGGCCAGTAACCACTATCCAACATACTGGCTTTATGCAAATGCCTCCAAATTCATTTCATATATTAATCCAATATATATTACCAGAGTTCTAGTTATATATTCTTTTATGTGATATATATATATATATATATATATATATATATATATATATATATATATATATATATATATGGCACTTATTTTTATCAATAGGACTTTTCAAGGATAGCAGATCAATTTATTATCAAGTCCATTGTTCCCCTATAATAATCAGTCAAAAATAAATGGAAATAAAACTCAGTTAAAAATCACAAGAACACTGAAATTTGACCCCAAAATTATAACTTTTTTTCTTTTAAACTAGAGTTCAATTAGCTCCGAAATACTTCTCTAAGTTTTAACACATTAATCAATATTAGTTCTGAAAACAGAAAATACACAGTTACAAAATACTAAACAAACAACAAAAGAAAATAATTCAATAGTCAATACCAATAACCCATAGAAGAAGGACAAAAGCATACCATTTTCAATATTTGAAGCAGTCAGACTCCCAGAAATCTTCTCTTTCACAAACCCAATGCTACAAAACCCATAAAAGAAATTCTTATACTACTTCAAAACGTACAACCAAAATGCGTTTTTGCGTTTAAGCAACGTACAATCACTACATACTAACAAGAAATGAAGGTAAAAAATGATATATAAGGATATAGAATCACATAGGAAAACGTCGCAGAGGATGCAATTGGTGGACCATAACCTTAATATAGCTCTCTCCTCCCTCTCCCTGTACGTATATGTGTGTATATATATATATATTATATAATACTCCGTATATATATATTAAGATTAATTAGAAGACCAAAATCCTTCCTCTGCAACTATTTTTCCTATCTATCGGTTTCTAATTGTGTTTCTATGAAACGTCAATAAATGCAGTGCAACAACAAGGAACACGTAAACGCTGCAATGGATTCTGTTATGCCAATTATGCCCCTGGGTTTCTGGTCTATTTGCGATTCTAGGAATTTACTGAAATTAAATTAGACCTTAATATAATTAGTGTGCTCCATAATTATATGTATCGTCTATTTTTAGCTTATCAAATCAATCTCGAGTTGAGCATTAAAAGTTATCAAACGAATAATAATGTTCAAGTTTGTTTGATTCAAGTGATGAACCAAGCTTAAATAAGTATTTTATCGCACGAACTTGAGTTGAGTATCGAATAATTTGGTTTAATTTTCAGCCCTAAATAAATATTTAGCTCACTCAAATAAGAAACATATAAAATGAAGTTACTCGAGGTAGGTTAGTAAACTTTTGTTTTATTGAATACATTAATAAATCATGTATTCATGTTTAAATACAATTTTTCGTTTTATCATTTTTGAAACTCAATTCAATGTCACGTTGGTAAGCTTCAAATTGAATTCATATATATTATAAAGTTATCAATCTATCAGAGTTATATTCGGTTTGATTAAAGTTTGTTTCAATTTGATTCATTTAGAAAACTAAATATGATTCAATTATAATTTTAATCTCAATCAAGAAACTAAATCAATCATGAAAAGAGTGTTACTCGATAATATTCGAATTTACACCTCTAGTAGCAACATAATCAATTAATTTGTGAAAATAGAAATGAAGCTAAAACAACTAGTTAAAAAAAAAAAAACAAAGAATTGGGTAACAAATTAAATACATTTTCTTATTTATTTAGTTCTAAACAATTAGTAAATTAATTAAGACTGGTCCGATTCTTTTCTTGAAATTTTCAAAACAAAGTTGGATAAGTTTTCTCTTGTAGAAGTAAAGTCAACTGAATGATTCAATAACTTAAGGAGTGAGCGTTAATAATTTATTTATTTAGAGTAAAAGATGAAATGAATCTACTCGTAATGGTCTTATAAAATTATTGTAATTGGATTTGAAAATTTAATTGTCCAAAATACCCGAGTGATTTGTATTTTGAACCCATAAATATACTATTTTGACACAATTCACTTTGTAATTGAAAAATCGGCAACACTGCATTTTGGAATTGCATATTTTTTAGCGAAGTTCACCTACTTTTTTTTCTTTTTGATTTTGTCAAATAATTGCAACTATACAACGTGTTAATATTTTAATTTTAGGGTGCAAAGTATTAAAATAGTGTTTTTTTTTTTTTTTTGAGAGGCAAAATAGTGTATTTCTAAGATGCAAAATATTACTTCCTTTGTCCCCATTTTTTGATCCTTTCACTTTTGATACGGAGTTTTAGTTAAAAGTTAAAAAATATTAGGATATTTTAACATGTATGCCCTTAAAAGTAGTGGTTGAGGGTTAGTAGTGTCAAATCACTACTTTATGTGAGAGGGTGTTGTTGGGAAAAATAATTATATTTATAAAAGTTGAGTGTTATTTAGGGACATCCAAATAAAGAAATAGTAGTGAAAATTTCGGGACAAAGAAAGTACTAATTACTCAAAACATTGTATGCAAGTATGCCATTCATGCTCAATTAGTGTATTATTTTGTTAGTTTTCAAATGGTTTAATCCCTTTTAAGTCGCGTCGGACATATATTACATGTTTAAATATGTTTATTTAATAAGTAAATCCATGCAATATAAAATATGGCGTTACAATGACACCAGGCTGATAAAACGAAACTCTGACTTGATGAAACAAAAATTACGAGAATGCAAGGAAAATTAAATAGTGTTATGATTATTATAGAGTATTATTTTTTTCTTTTTATATGTTTTGAAGATTCTGCCTTTAATAATTTTCCTACTTTCGATCAAAGTAAATTTTTGATGTTATGAATGTGTAATTTTAGCACAATTAGTTACCCAAAAAAAAAAAAAAAGCCGTGGGCCTTTCTGTAATCAAAATTCTAACAACTAAATAAAGTAGCTTTATTATTGTGGGACCCGCAATTACGATTATCAGTTTAGCATTGTGTATTGCTCCGGTTGATATAGTACGTTGGATCACATACTCTCGCACTTTACTTTGACTAGACAAATCCTAATAAATTTCAGCCGTTGATAATTTTAGCTCCTTGAATGGTTGACTTAGCTAACTTGCGCAGTCAAATAGAGCAGCCTATTTAAGCTTTGTTTAAGTAATGCAAATTGAGTTATTTAATCTTAATTTTGTCTTTTTCTAATATATGGTGATTTTATTAATGCCACTAGAGGCTAGTTGTTAAATACCCATTTTTTTTTTTTTTTTTTTTTTTTTGTTAACCCAGGTTTAGTCCTGGACCACCCATCACTTGCCTCTCAGCAATGTGCGGAAGTAAATCGCGGGATGTGCCTGAGTTGGTCAGGGTTTGTTCACTCTTTATACTCCTGGCCCCCAAGGGAGCCTACTACCATGGAACTTACAACACCAAGCTGCTCCATCCTTCTCGGTTAGTTGTCGAAAGTTGAAACTTAAGGGTCTATTTGAAAGGGTTTTGGTTCGGTTTCGCGGGTCTCGATTTTACAAAATTAATTTGGGTGGTTTCGGTGAAACCTTTGAAATCTCATTTGGTTAGGTTTTTTATGTTGAATTTTGTGGTTTTGAAAAAGCTGAAACCTCACTTGGATTAGGTTTGGATGTTGGGGTTCGGGAAAAAAAATAGGTAATAAGTGTCAAATCAATGTTTTTTTTATAGATTTTGAGGGGAAAAATGGGTGATATGTATCAAATAAATATTTTTATATGTTTCAAGAGTTTAAATATGAATTTCTGAATAAGTTTGTAATGAGTCTCATGGATTTTGCCAAGTTCCATTTGGAAGAGTTCTGATTTAGTTTCAGGAGACCGACGAGATCGGGCCAGAATCCAACCAAATATGCCCTAAAATGGTACAAATTAATTAAGAGTACAAATTAAGAGTTGAGACTTCGTTGGATGGAGGAATTTTTATTTATAAATGATTTCGTATAAAGGGTTCATATGGTTCTAATATTCTATGGATTTTGTTCTTTTTAATTATTTTACTTTTTTTTTTATATAATTGATTTTAATTATTTTACTACTTCGTTACTTATATTATATAACAATGAATATAAGGTTTTTTTTTCCGAAGTTGTTTTAAGTTTAACTAATCTAAAATTAATAGTGATGGGTACACGCCAACGCTGACACCCTTGTCAATTTATTATTCCCTTGATTTTAGTCATACACACTAATCAAATATCCATACGGTGCATATTCGATGTATGCACCAAGTGGATTTAATTCATTGGGGTTAGATGTCCTAAACGTGGGAATGAGAAGACAAAAAATTGTCATTTCATTCTTATGTGGCATTCATCCAGCACCTCAAAGGATTAAATCCACCTGGATAGACACAAATTTTCCGTATTTAATAAGAATGTTATTCAAATTACTAAGGATGCGGCTTTCAAATTTGACGAGACAACATGTGTTGTGATTGTCCGTATCTTTATTGAATCAGTTGTGTTTGCATCTACTTCGTTCACCTCTTGCTTGAATGCTTCGGTTGAGGATGCTCTTGCAATTCGGGAAGCCTGTTGATTTTTTAACGCGAAAGGAGTTCATAATGTGATTTTTTAAAGTGATTACATTGTCATTGTTCAAGCTATTTTACTTTGGGAAGAGAATATGAATTGAGAAAATTCTTCGATTGTTTTGAATGTTCGCAAGTTGTGGGCTTTTTGATATAAATGGCGTTTCAAGTTTGTTTCAAGATCGGCTAATTGTGCGGCCTATAGTCTTGTCGCCTAGGCTTTTTTCCGTGGTCCGAATTTTTGTCTTAATCCGGATTATTTACCTACTACTATTTTTTTGTGACGTGAACATCCTCTTGTTAACTGGTTTTCTTCTGTCTAATTTTAATTAATGTGTAATTATCAAATAATAATAATAATATAATAAAAATGAGTGAAATAGCTAGCCTTTTGTAGAAGTGCTTGTAATTGTATACAAACATTCATATACGTTTTTTTAGTAGATTACGGATATCCTTAAGGTAAGGTCTAATTACAAAAATTTCTCCCGCGCACAAAGTATTACGGAAAATCCCCTATAATATTCAGTGATTTACAATTGGCCTCTTATGCCGTTAATTATGACAATATCTGGAGTATTCCAGAAAATATTCTCTAGAAAATTCCAATTTTGCCTCTGAGGTTATTTGTAATGTTTGTAATCTTATAAAAATTTAAACTTGGATGTCATTTGTAATGTATTGCAAATATTTTAATAACATTGTATAATCGTCCATAATATTCAATAATTGATAAAAAAAATTATTAGAATAATTACTTATACATCTAAATAACTGAAATAAAATATTAAATAAAAAATATATAGCATATTGATCAACTCAAATTTAATTAATAAAATATAAGTTAAAAATAATTTGTTAAAATATATTTTTCTTTATACTATTCATAAAAATATAAAACATCAATATAACATTATAAGAAAATATAAAAAATAACCTAATTTACATATATATTAATAATTTAATTTTATTATAAAAACTTAAACAAAATTTTAGTATAATATTTTATATATAAAAAAATATTATTTACATATTTAATAAAATATTCTTATATACTATTAATAAATAAAAATCTTAATATTGTGAAAAACTAAAAGTACAGCAAAAACCCACCCCCACCGAACCAAACCAGTATCTTACCCTACCCCTCCCTTCCGGCCGGCCACATATAGAGTTCTCGTGGGCCTGGAATCGAAGATCCATGCATGCGGTGACCTAGAACTAATAAGAATTCCTGATTGTCGTAGGATTGAGATCTTCGATATCAGACCAACAACAACCTAGTTGTCTGGGGGTGGCGTGGTTGGGAAAATGGGAGGCTAGCGTGGGGCCGGGTTGGAGAGGTTTCTTTTAGTGATTCTAACACATTAGAATTCATTGAATTTAGGTGGTTAATTGTACAAATGTAGGGGGTTAAATGTGCAATATTTTATTTTATTTTTGAAAAAAAATATATTATAAGGATATAACGGGAAATTCAAATTTTCAGTGAGGGTTTTTGATATTCTGTTAAATTAAGGAGGACTTTTATAATTTCCAATACGTGAAGGAGATTTTTGTTGTTAGGCCTTACCTTTGGGGATATTCGCAATTTACCATTTTTTTTAGAATAACACAAGATGCATTTTATAGCATAGGAGTTCCCAAAATTAAGTACAATACTCAATGTTGGGGTAAGGAGTACAAGAGGATCGACTACCCCACAAATAATGTGAGTGACTTGAAAAGAGCCAAATGATGAAACTAGCCTTTAAATATCTTTAGTTGCTTCTGTTGGGCACCCAAACTATGTGTGCGGGTGACAGCAATTGTCCAGTGGCACCCAAACTGAGTGTGCGGGTGGCACCCAAACTGAGTGTGCGGGTGGCACCCAAACTAAGTGTGCGGGTGGAGTCACAATCGAATATTGTGGGCGCTTGAATGAATGCACAATAAGGGAAGGGTATGCGCATTTCCTAACACCAATTGGTTTTGGGGCAACTGGTAGCGTCTGAGGTCCTACAAGTGGTATCAGAGCCAAGGTCAGGTGTTCGATTCCCAGCTGGAGCAATTGCTGAGGGGGAGATTGTTGGGCACCCAAACTATGTGTGCGGGTGACAGCAATTGTCCAGTGGCACCCAAACTGAGTGTGCGGGTGGCACCCAAACTGAGTGTGCGGGTGGCACCCAAACTAAGTGTGCGGGTGGAGTCACAATCGAATATCGTGGGCGCTTGAATGAATGCACTATAAGGGAAGGGTATGCGCATTTCCTAACACCAATTGGTTTTGGGGCAACTGGTAGCGCCTGAGGTCCTACAGCTTCCTTCAAATAAATATAACGGACTTCAAAGAAATGCTTGAGGGTCGACTATGTGAGTTAACGGACTTGCAGTCACCCTCTAATATTGTGCTTTTGGAAAAACCCCGTAGAGTCCTTCGATTGATTGTTGCTTGAACCTAGATCAATTGGGAGGTACTAAGCCGACCTTGCATAGAACTGTTCGGTCGAGAATAATGTCAAATGATGTTGTCCTCATTTTCATAATTGCCTAAATGTATGAAGAAAATCAGAGTCCTCTCATCATCTAAAAACTCTGCTCAATTATGTCCGTACTCCAAAAGCCAGTGGGCGGGTCAATGAGACATGCAACCATGCAGGTTGTCCCGAGCCAAGTCACTCGGAGGTGAGGCTAGTTGGAGTGACCGAGGTCGAGGGAGACATTTGCTCTCTCAAGTTTCATTTTATTTTATTAACATTTTTAATAACGTAAAAATAATAAAAAATTATTAAGTGAAAGAAGAAAGAATAAGATCATCCATGATTTATTGAGAGTAAAAGGCATAATAATCTTATTAATAACTTGAGGGGCCTTTCCATTTTAGACAAAGAATCTCATTTAATTGCAGTTCAGTACTACTCATCTTCTTTTGAAAATTCAAATAATTTACTTACGTTGTCAGTTTTACAGAACACAATATTCTTAAAAAAAATATAATTTCAACAATAAATATTTGTAAATTGCAACATTTGGATGTCATTCAACTTTTTCGTTTTATTACGTTCGATTGGAGCTCTATACAAAGCTCTCAAATCAGAGAACAATATTATTACTACTACCTAATAAAATGAAGACAAACATTTAGCTATCTCATGCTAGCATAGCATTGCTAAAGCTCTTATTACATTTGGGGAATAATATTTATTAAGACATCCCAAATACACTAAAACATAGAATTTTTTTTACTAAGTTCCTAAACACAACATTGAAGTTGTCAGCCTAGCAATGCAATGCCATGAGAATTGATATCGTCATTGATTCACTTCTTGTTGTCGCCCATTCCAAGCGTGTTTTTCACACCATCGATGGCACCCTGAGCCATGTGAGCCACTTGCTCTCCAGTCTATAAATTAATTAATAAAAAAATGGATTTTAAGAAACATTTATAATATTCATAAAGAAAAATTATATTTTATTAATACACATTAATTATTATAAAAATATATATTCATATATAATAAATAATAACTATTTGAGATTCTTTGTTCAAGAATGAAAAAATGAGATCAACCTGTTGAAGGAAGTTTGCATTTTCCTCCTTGCTACGTTGGGTCTGTGCATGGGTCTTGCCGGCCGCATCGCAGGCCTTGTCATGGGCTGCTTCCGCTGTGTTCTTAGCGGATTCCACCCATTGCTCAGTCGTGGCCTGCGCCCATACACATATAAATATAATTATTAATATTAAATATATGTTCCTAGTCGAATTTTTTAATTTTTTTTCACAATCATACACATTAGAACTATAGCTCAAACCAAACTTCACACTCAAATTAATGCTCATTTATAAATAATTGAGGTTCACTCATATTGAATTTAAACTAGAATTCTTATTATACATATATATATATACATTTTTTTAATTCTCGTGTGTATTGAAAAGTCGAATAAGTACTTAAGATGAATTGAAAATGGTTATATACCTTAGCCTGGCCATGGTTTTGTCCTGCATTGAATTGAGCACTCGACATTTTCTTCAAATATTTTCAAGAACTAGTAAAGGTTTTGGTTTGAAAATGAGATGATATTGCAAAGGAAATAACTCGGATGTGATTGATGATTAAACTGTTTGAGCTTGTGGGTATTTATAGTGTACTTGATGAATGGGAAAACAACACGTGGCATCGCATTCTCATGAGAATAGTTGGTGATGAGTAAATTGCTCCTTGTGACTTGTGCATAGGGAAGTATTAGTTGTTCGAGTTTTGGCGCAAAATATGCTTCTCCATGCATTATGTAAATTCACTTGAATACAAGACAAGTGTATTGATGTATATTTTATCGTTCTCCAAATAATATGTAATTTTCTCTATTAATAACATGTCTTTGATCCGTTTCAAATTAAAGACATTTATTTAAACATGTATTCTACTTACCCAAAAAAAAAAGTAGATCTTCTAGATAGTTACTTATGGGTTCTCACAAAAAAAAAAAAAAAAAAAAAAAAAAAAAGAGATAGTTATTTATGGAGAATTTATATAAAATACTTGACAATTTGAGAAATCAATTTTTTTAGCCTTTTGACAATATACTTTTAAGGCTGGATCATTAAAGTTATGTTGACGTAGTAGGATATTGAAGTGATGTATAATCTATCCCATTGCCATTAGAATGAGAAACAACATCATTTGAATGATGTAAGAATTGACAAGTTAAATAAAACTAAGAGTGTGATCTTGTAATTTTTTATGCCTGCGTCTTTGGTTATTTGATCAAACCTTCGAATTTATTGTAATTTTTGAGAATTGTGAATAAATTAGATATTTCAATTAGTTTTGACTTACGTGTGTTAACTAATAAAAATATTTTTATGATTTTTTATTCTTGATAAGTGATAATTGGTAATTTGATCAAATTCCGAGAGATATTGCTATAATTTACTTTTTCAATTTCGGAACAAATTTGGAAAACTTATTAAGGTTCAGTGCCTTGCATGATAAGTGGGTGTACATTATTTATGCGTCAGATACAACGTTTTTTTACCAATATTTTAAGTCAAAATATTTGATTTGATACTGATTTTACACGGGCTTTACTATACCTTAGACTTTTTAAATAACTAAAAAAAGTATGTAAAAATCTAACTTGAGTTTTACTAAGTCTATCAATCTTAAGATTTTGACACGACTGTAAGGATTTTTGTATAAGTTACATTAATCATATCCTTATAATTATTAGCGAGTTTGTTGTTGCAACTGGTCAAACACGTTTCTTGTTTGCAATTGAGCTTTATTCGGATCCAAAAAGTTCCTTGAGCTCAAACAATATATAGCTATAATTATACACAAAAGAGAAAGAAAACAAACGACCAAAATTTTGCAAGTGTTCTCTTGTGAGAGTTTTGTTCTCTCTTTTTAAACAACTTTTTTGCTTTAGTTGTAGTTAAAAGTGGTTACGACTAAGAAAGCTATTGACCTCGTTCGATACAATAAAAAGAAAAATGATGGTGCTAGGAGACGATTGTTGTACTATCATCGGGGGAGTTAAGTTTGAACTTGGAGTCTTTTGCGGAGTAAGGATCACTTTCGGAATACGTCTAATTAATTGCTAGTTTGCTCAACTCCTTTAGTGAATCCATGTTTGTTGTGAAGAAAATGAAGCAACGAAACTCTATAATTAAGAAAATTGATGTACATGAAAATTGTAATTAATCTTTGACGTGTAAAAACCTTGTAATTAATGAAATAGATTCATAATGAAATGTGTATTTTCCTCATAAACCTTTCCTTTTTATTTACTCCATATGTATTAAATTCGAACCTAAAGTAAATAAAGAGAAACCAGAAAATTCCACATTACTAAAATGCAGATTTTTTAGTTATTACAACGAGTTAGATAAGATATCTTGATTTTATCCAAAAAAAAAGAAAAAGAAAATCTTGATTTCATGTGATTTTCAAACCCCTAAACAAGGACATTTTCGTCAACTCATAGTCCCTCGTGACATCAAATATATCGCTGTCCGATAGCCGGAAAAATCCATAACCCCCCGCCCACAGCCCCCACCGCTTTCCTCTACCCAAAATTCTCCTTTCCCATTCTACACCTGCCTCAGAGATCTCCTTCGCCTCAGCTACCACTTAAAACTGCTCAAAATCCAGGGGCATTTTCTGAGCAATTCTGTCGCATCCACCCTGTACATATAAACCCCTATTCTTCTTCAATTTCTCATAAGTTGCAGCGATACCTGGAAATACTTTGAAATAGTTTATCTTAGAATTTTTAAATAAATTTGTAAATTAGTATTCCTTATGAGGTCATCGTCGATTTCGCCGGAGAATTCCGACGACGCTGCTGCTCCATCTTCTTCTCCGCCGAAGCGCTCCAGTTCGAGGAGGAGGTTGAATTACTTATCCTAACTACACCCCAATTTTATTTGGATCCAGAATTTGATTGTGTTCAAGTGAATTTAAAAAAGCCTTCCTTTTTCTGAGCTGAATTTCGTTTAGGTTTGATGCGCGCATGATGGAATTAAGTTGAGCTGAATATTTGATCCCCGGAGCTAAAATCACGTGCTTTTTAATGAGAATTCAGTACTCCTGTTCTGGATTTCATTTTTTCTTTCTTTTTAAATTAATGGTAAATGTGGTGGATTGCTAGAATTTTTTGGTTCTACCTTTGATGAATAAACTATGATTTCTGGTTGGAAAAAAATAATTTTTTATGAATTTCTGATAGCTGTGAAGTATTTGTAGGTTTTGTGGTTCTTAGTTTTACCAAACGTAGCTTGTGTAGGGTGTTTGATATTTTTTTTAGATTTATGTTAATGCTGGTTATGCATGAATATTAACATTTTCCGCGAAAGTTCAATTGAAAGGAGTAAATTTGCGCTTTTAGTTACTTGGTTTTAATTGCTGTTGTTTTGGACTGTTTGTACGGTTCGTATATGACAAAATTTTGGGTTTCCTTTCTTGTTGATGGGGTATTGATTTGTTTACACGTGTGGCTTAATGTTAAGTTTGTATCTGTGATTTTTTAAACTTCCAAGTTAGACTATGTGCGTGTTGTGGTTTTTATTTGTTCATTATTAACTTTGTGGATAAGCCTGTTTAAGTATTGGTATTTTTTGTGTACAACGATGCCAAAGCTTGAATTAAATGTGTGTGTGATCATTTATTACGCTTCATCCTTACTTTTTACCGTCAAAGATACGTTTTTTTCCCCAGCCATGTAAATGCCACCGTTTTATACACTGTTCTTGGACGACATACATGCATTCTCATTACTCTTACACGTGGCATATGTTCCATATTCAAGCTGAATAACCACTTCCATATCTGACCTCGGATGGAAACAATTTGACCTTGTCTGTGATGTGGTGGAATTGCGTTAATTGATTTGATTTCTCATGATTAAGAAAAATTTACAATCAGATGGGAGATACTTATGACTTGATTTTGCGTATATTCAACTGCATTTCACTGATTAGATTTTGATTCCATGTCTGAGCTAAATGCGGATGGTTATGTGTGATCACTTCTTTTTGTTCAATTATTTATCTACGTTAATTACTGTTTATATTAGCTTATTAATAGCTAATCTTTTGTTTATATAACAGAGAGCCAAAAGCTTACGACTTACACATAAGGTTATGTAAAAATTATGCTGATTTGTTGGCTAAACCCTACTTGCAGTAATGTATCTCGATTATTAGCACGGAGAGAGGTATCTCCTCGAACAAAGCGATCTCCAAAAAGATTCTGGGTCAAGGGCTGTATTGATGCCTCTGGAATTAGAAGTGAATCAACAAAAAATGCGAGACAAGAACTTCTTTCATGGTATCTGCCACTCATTTCTTGTATACCTATGATATTTTTATGCCACTTGAACGGACAACTAATGGTCTAAACCTTTATCTGATTTACAGGTTGGAGGCCGAGTCATTGTTACATTTATCAGCCAAGTATTGTCCCCTACTACCTCCACCGAGGTCAACCATTGCAGCAGCCTTCAGTCCAGATGGAAAGACACTTGCTTCTACCCAGTTACTCTCTCTCTCTCTCTCTCTCTCTCTTTCTCTTTCCCCTTTTATACATGCCTACACATATTTAAATTCGATACTTTTTTTTTTTTTTTATGTTGGCAGTGGGGACCATACGGTAAAGATAATCGATTGTCAAACTGGAAAAAGCTTAAATGTATTAAGTGGTCATCGGAGGACACCTTGGGTGGTAAGCATTTCTTTATCATTTAACTCGGTCCAACTGTTATGAAGATTATCTGAATGCACTTATGGAAGAATATTTCACCTCTTAAGCAAATAGAGAAATAAAAAGTTGGGCAAGTGGGAGTAAGAAAAGCCCGCTAATATAGCTTTTGCGCAGTTTGTAGAAATTAATTTTACTTATCAGAGTATATAGTTCATTGTTTGGGATGTTCTTTCTTGGCTCGCATTTGACCGAATGTCTTAACATGCAACTCCTGCTTCATCATCTGACCTGCTAATGGGACTTCTGCAGGTTAGGTTCCATCCGCTTTGCCCTGAAGTTCTCGCAAGTGGAAGTTTAGATCATGAAGTTCGCCTGTGGGATGCGAAAACTGCTGAGTGTATAGGGTCACGCGATTTCTGTAATTACTTAAAAACATTCAGAATTTGGATAACAAGTGATATATTATTTTGAAATCTTGCCAATATTGATTATTGAAATACCCCTCCATGCAGACCGTCCTATAGCTTCAATTGCCTTCCATGCCCAAGGGGAAATTTTGGCTGTAGCATCTGGCCACAAGGTCAGAATTTTATAACATGGCCTGGCTCTTGGTTAAGATTAAATGGCTACAATTGTTAATCTCGCGCTTATGGCAGCTCTATATATGGCACTACAACAGGAGAGGGGAGGCTTCTTCACCGACAATTATACTTAAGACACGCCGATCACTCCGTGCTGTACATTTCCACCCACTTGCTGCACCATTTCTTTTAACTGCTGAGGTACTACTTTCAGTCTGTTAATTTTGTTCATCCTCATTATATCCGTTTCATAAAGTGGCTCTTTCCAGGTCAATGATCTTGACTCATCTGACCCATCAATGACACTTGCAACTTCCCCTGGGTACTTGCGCTACCCTGCTCCTACTATATCTCTGGCAGATGCTCTCTCCGGTTATCTATCAAATTCAGGAAATGAACAGCTCACCATGTCTATACCATTTGTATTCTGGCCTTCGAGACATTCCCAAGAGACTGATATAATCACGAGTTTGAACGCTTTACAACAGAGAGTGAATTCTTCTTCTTCCTCTGTGCGACTTCTCACATATTCAACTCCCTCAGGACAGTATGAACTTGTGCTATCTCCAATTGAATCTCCTGTTCTAGGAGAGCCACAAAGTAATTCCATGACAAGGGTAATGGAAAATGCTGTGTCTCAGCCTTCTGCGGATGCAATGGAGACAGATTTGCAGGCTGAAGAAAGAAGCATTTTTCCATTTGGTGACCCAGATCTGTGGGAGGTTCCATTTTTGCAGGGTTGGTTGATGGGTCAAAGCCAAGCTGGCCAACGTGCAATGAATTCCCAAAATGGAGGTGCTAATGAAGGTTTGTCAACAGGGAACCCTCGATCTCTGGTTCCTGCTGTCATTCCAAGTAACGTCGGTAACTCAAGAATTGCTGGAAGATCTGGTTTGCGGAATCGGTCTTCACGTTCCAGCACGATACCAGCAACTGGATCTGGTGATGGTGCTGCTTCTAACAGTATTCCAACCGAGCAGAGGAATCCACAACCTTTCATGATCCAAGAGGAATCGGACGTAGACGCATCATTGGCTGCAGCTGCAGCAGCAGCTGCTGAATTACCTTGCACTGTGAAGCTTAGAATATGGTCTCATGATGTGAAAAATCCATGTGAACTTCTTGATGCAGGACGATGTCGCTTGGCAATTCCTCATGCTGTACTTTGTAGGTATGTAAACCTGTATGGTATTTGTACCTAAATTTTTTGTTACTCAGTTGTTTAGAAGAGCGGTCATTAGATGAGTTTAAGCAAAATAAGTTTTCTTTCATGGCTTTCTCAAATCATTCATTTAAGATTTTTCTTTTGGGCTTACTTCTAGCTGAATTGCTCAAAATGCTAACTTGTAGTATATTTTTAACATGTCTTTTCTAGTGAAATGGGTGCCCATTTTTCACCATGCGGAAGATTCTTAGCAGTCTGTGTAGCGTGTATCCTGCCAAACAGGGACGCTGATGCAGGGTTCCAAAGCCAGGTCCAGCTTGATGTTACAGCAGCCTCAACATCTCCAACAAGACATCCAATTTCTGCTCACCAAGTTATATACGAGCTAAGGATATATTCTCTGGAGGAGGCTACGTGAGTCCCAAGATTCTTATATTGTTGCCTATTTTTGTTACATGATTATCTGGTTCTGAGAACTTTCACTTGAAGTTAATGACGGTTTTTGGTTATGTAGATTTGGCTCAGTTCTAGCCTCTCAGGCAATTAGAGCTGCTCATTGTTTAACTTCAATACAGGTTAGTTGTATTTTTGGCTTTTATGCATTGGAGCAATATAGCACTTCAGTATTTTGAAACATGAACACCAAAATTTTAATGATATTCTTTCTGACCTTTTTAGAAAGTCCACCTGGGAAGGAAATTCTGAATGTTACCTGGCATCAATATTTGATCCTTTGAGTAGATTTAATGAAATATTCATCATTATCATAAGCACATACACTTCTAGCATTATATATCCATAAGAAGTAATCAAAGCCAATGTCGAGCATTATGGTCATAATACATCTTGGCTAAGTTGTGCGATAGTTTTCGTGCTATACGCCAACATAAAATTTCCTTTGTGCTTTTTACTCAATAAGGAGTGTAAGTTCTCTTCTGTGTGTTCCTCATTGTTCCCAGTTTGATAGTTCTTTCCTATTTAAAACAAGGGAGATAACAAAGGGGACATTAGGCAGAAATTGGGATGCAATCTTGTCCATAAATGAACTTCTTGTTAGCTTAAAAGATGCACCTTTAATTTATTTGTTTTTTGAAAGTCTGAAAAGTCTCCTTCTTCGGGGAGCTGTTAAAGCCTTTTGTATTGTTAGTCATTTTTTCCTTGAAATTCGAGTGAGTATTGACCTATTTCAGTCTTCAACTTTTTGGCTTTGTTAATGTGGTAATAAATTGTTCCAAGGATCAACAAGTATTGCCGAATATTTTGAAGTTGTAATTTTTAATATTTTGAACAAGTTGTCCTTCCTAAAATTGTGATACTAACGAGGAACGATAAGTGAACCAACTGAAATTGTATGATGGTAAAAAATTATAGTGTTCTTAATTTAATAAATTTAGTAGTTCATTGCCCGGTTAAGCATCTATCCCATGTTCTTTGTTGATCTTAAGCTGGTTGGATTGTTGCTTTATTTGTGAAATGTAAAAAGGAATGCTCGCTAGCTAGTAAGCTATTATAGAACCTATCAAGAGGATAAAGCGTTTGGTAATTTCGAGATCAAGAGGGAGCACTTTTTAATGTACTAAAAAGAAAATATCTGGGGAACTGTTTACATATGATAGAAGAAGGGATATTATTTAGACAAGACTGAGACGGTTCATCTAGGAGATTGTCAATAATTTGAGTGTCTTTCTTAAAACATCATTCTACAATGCCTGTTAGGGTGAGGTTTGATTTTATGTTTCTTTATTTGCATTTTTTTGTGAATTTGGTGCTTTGCATGATGATAGAAGTCCTATGTAATCAACAACAATAGACGGATTAACGGTTGTCTTATGTGCTGATTGGCTGTTCAAGACTTATTAGTCATCTGTGTGGTTTCACAAGTTAAAGGAAATTCTAGAAACATGGGATGATGATCTTAAGTCCTCTTGCAATTGCAGTTCTCTCCCACCTCAGAGCATCTGTTACTTGCCTATGGTAGGCGTCACAGTTCACTTCTTAAAAGTGTCATGATTGATGGAGACAGAACCGTACCCATTTACACAATTCTGGAGGTGAGATATTATGTAGATATATTTTACTGTTTTCATGTGCGCATTAATTATAAGTTTTGTAGACCAGAAACTTAGTACCTGTTCATTTTCTTTGTTTTGTTATATATTCACTTTAGGAATTATTATTGAGACCACACACTATGAAGTATCAACTTGTTAGCAGTGATGGATTGCATTCAATGCTTAAATGCAAACATGTATGTTAACAAAGGATATTAAAAACGAAAATATTACCTTTTGTGTAAACCTAAGAAGGCCAGTTCCTTTCTTCCCTTAGAAACATGGACACACATTGCCCGGAAAGAACATTATAGCTGGGTTATCTATAGGGCGTTTTTTTGAACTTCTCATTTTTTGTTGTACCCATGACAAAGTTGGTGAAATGATTGGTTATTGTGCTAAGGAAATACTTCATCCGCTATTTAGCGCAGAGTTTTAGGTAATAATAGTAATTCCATTTTAGGAATGTGAGCCATGTTTTAAAACGTACTAAAAAGGAGAGCAATAAATTTGCGACAAATAAAATATACTTTTAGAGGTATCAAGGTATGTCTTTCATGGGCCAGGTTATGAGTGTCGTACACGGCCAAACTCTTGTGCAGAATTCATCGAAGTTAATTATATTTACCAATATAATTAAAGGATCTGCATGCCTGATCCTCATCTGGCATCAGCTCACATAACGTGTGGAATGGCAGATATGTGACTTTTAGGAACGGTCCAGATCATTAATATTTGGAGAAATAATTCCTACAATGTTGAAAAGCTGCTTATTTGGATACTAATTTATTGCATAGTTAGCAATGAAATTCATTGATCTTGAAAGGTAAAGATGCACTAGTTTCTATGTGAAATTCTTGAATGATACTGGGATCATGTTGATTAAGGATCCATAGCCATCAGATTATATTGGCTCAATATAGGCCACATCTAGTTCGATAATTTTGAATTCTTAATCCACGACGCTCCCCAAATCATGATAGATAATCACATTTATCGATCAAAGTATCACAAACTGCAAATACAATATGTTCTGTCACACAAAAAAAAATGTTGAATGTTGCTTGACGTACATTGGGGCTGTGAAAATATGATATTATTGTTAAGGTTAGAATCAACTTTGAAATTTTGATACACTAATTTGTAAGGGAATTTCATGTACAATATCGTTCATTTAAATATTTATGAAGTATTAATTGAACACTGAATTGAGCTATTCTTCTATTTGGCTCCTTCCTTCATACCTCATCCTGAACATTTTCCTGTCCTATAGATCTATAGAGTGTCAGATATGGAACTTGTGAGAGTTCTTCCCAGTGCAGAAGATGAGGTTAATGTAGCCTGTTTCCATCCTTCAGTTGGCGGTGGCCTTGTGTACGGAACCAAGGTAACACAAGGAAGTAACTCGAGATTTTTTATTTGTAACCTTTACTTCATTCTTTTATCGAATGATGAGGCTTTTCTTTAAACATGGCAGGAAGGAAAGCTGAGGATTCTTCAGTGTCATATATCTCAGAGCTTTGATAATGAGGAATCATGTGTTCCTGATGAAAGCACATTTGAGGTATAGGAAGGCCCGCAATTGTTAATTTGTCAATATTGATGAATTCAATCTTTCGATGACGAATTATGTGAAGGATTTCCTTATTGCATGAAGTTCACCATGATCTTGCACATATATTTATAAACTTACGGTTATAATGTGTGTATATATATATATATATATATATATATATATATATAGAGAGAGAGAGAGAGAGAGAGAGAGAGAGAGTAGGCTCAATATGCATGGTTATGATTTAGAATTGCTTTTGGTTGCTTACATCAATTTTTGGGTTTACTTTTTGAAGGTTCCAAGATATGCATTAGGAGGCTGACTATTGTTGATGGAAGGCAATGCAATAGCAGTACAAAGCTTGATTATGGTAAGTTTAGATTTATTTTACACTATTTGGTTGTCGTCTTGTTATTGCTATTAAGCTACTTTAGCGCTGCGTCAAGGTCACACAATCTTTGTAAGTTATGTAGGTGTCTCTGGGAATTGGACTTAAACTAAGTAGCAAAATTAGAGTTTGTCTAAATTGTGTTCCATCTAAGTCTTAATAAAGATATCTTCAGTTAATTTGGAATGGTATCTTTTAAAAAATTAAAACTTGTGTGAGAGTGAAGTTAAAAAAGCTTGAACTAACTTAGATTTTGTGGATGGATTATTTTCAATACTACTGGAGGGATACTTGTTTATTATACAACTTTTTTTTCTTCATGTGAATGAACAATTGTTGGTTAACAAACCTCGCAGTCGTGTTGGTAATGGAGATTCAATTCCACATTTACACTCCCATGTTTGTTTCTCTAGGATTCATTTGGATTGAGAGATTCCTAGCTAAGCACTTGTTTGGACCATTTTGATTTTGTATGAATTTTAAATCCTCGAGTAGCCATTTTGTACCATTCTTTTAACCAAAATGCCTGGAGTCATTCAAAACACTTTCTCACCTAACTCCAAATCCATGAATCTGTCCAAACAAAAAATCTTAATGTATCAGTATCAATGATCTCGGGTGAGTTTGACTGACATTTTCTATTTTTTCAGGTTGTTTGTTTGTTAGCAAATTTGAAGTTGAATTGCGTCCAGGTGTCAATGGATTGAAAAGCAGTATCTGATGGGAAGCATTGCTCGTTCGTGTACAAAGTTTCGATTTGAAATAGTAGTTCCTAACTTTCTTGGGTAAGCCATGCACAGATCTTCACTGCTACCCTTGCACAAACTTGAATACATGTCCATGCTGCGCAGAAAATAACATAAGATCGGCTCAAAGTTGTTTAGAGCATGAATCTGATGGGGACCATAATGCATTAAGGATATGTTTCTTAGTTTCCATTTGATTGACTATGACAATAAATAGGGGAACTAATTTCTTTGGCCTTGTTATCATGTATGGATGACCAGCCTCGTATGTATATTACTATTAACAGAATTGTTGTTGTATATTGTGTTGTGTTAATGTTGAGTCTATTAAGAAAAGAATGATATTGGAGCTCAATTTGCAGCTTGCATCGAGTTGGTAGTGATCGTATCAGTCAGAACTAGGATTGCATTTGCCTCGGCTGCTAGTGCTACTACACTTGGAACATCAGTTCTTGATGGTCTCCAATAGAGTGAAAGACCAAAACACCCCCTTTGTTTTGTTTAACTCCAAAAAATCTCCTGTATTATTTTAACTCCCAAAAAAATTCCATGCTTTTAAGTCAGCGTCAAATACACCTCAAGAAAAGAGAGTGTGCTTCGAAGTATTTGTTCACATTTTACTTTTGATTTGATAATTTTATCCCTGATCACGAAAGACAAACATTCCTTATGCTTTTTTTAATTCCCAAAAATTTCTCTGTGTTATTTTAACTCTCAAATACTTCCCCGTGTTTGGTTTTAATTATCAAATTCGACCAAAGTAGTATATAGTTGGATTTTCGAAAGGAATAAATAAATAAAAACAAAGACATCGGGGTAGGGCTGTCAATGGGTTGGATCAGGCTCGTTCAGATCTGGCTCAATTTATATCGGATCCTGTCGGATTTGGATGTAATAAAATTTTCATTTAAAAAATTAAATTAATATTTTTTCCTAAAACAAGTTTATTAACTTTTCAATTTTATTTAATTTTAGTTCATATGTTCAAACTTTCTTTACTACTAATATTCATATTTGTATATGAAAAAATTGGTTTAAATAAATTTATAAAAGAGTTATAAATTACTATCTTCTTAAATTGAAGGTGAAATATTATTAATGATACTTATTTTTATAAAACGTTATGTAAATATATCATTCTTTTTATTTATTATCGGATACGGATTAGATCGACCTAAATCTATATTCGCTCCATGTGTTACGGATTACGGAGCTTTATAATCAGATCAAGTCCATCGAATCTCTAATTGGACAATTATTCTAATTCGAACGGATCCTGATTGAAATCCGCCCCATTGACAGCCCTACATGGGGGCAATCTTATTATTCTGTCAAAAGTCAAAAGTTAAATTCTACTTAGGTCGAGTGTGATAATTAAAATTAAACACCCATATTTTGGGAGATAAAATAACACAAGAAATTTTTAGGGAATTAAACAAAACATATGGAGTGTTTTTGTCTTTCACTCGTCACCATATTATAGTAGTTGTTGTCGTTGGGTTTTTTTTCTTTTTCCTGAGTGATATGATTTAGGTTTTTACAATTGACATCGTTATTATTTTTAAAAGCTAGGAGATATTTTTTTTTCGGTGGACCACTTCGGATCAACTAAAATGATTTAATATTGCTCTAATATAAATAAATGACCAGGTCCGAATGTAACATAGTCCGAGTCCTATTTTTGTCGTAAAATAAATTTTAGATTATAGTTCTTTCTTGGATCTAGAAATAGGTCTACTTTGGTATCCACTTCAATTGATGAAGTCAAGATTGTTTTTTTTAATAGTTACCTTGGGCGTAGTTGATAGAAAGGAAAAGAGAAAATTTTGATAAATGAAAACGATTCATCCTTTCATAAATAAATCACAATATTTCAGTCCCCATATTTCATACACTTAAGTCTCTAATTGCAAAATATGTTCAATTTTAGCTATTTATACAAAGTGGTAAAGTCCCAAAATAGTTTCATATTCACCTCTTAATGATAGAATAAAAATATCTCAGTCCCTAAAATCATAATCCAATCTATGATATTCCCTCATTGCAAAATGCATGCAGTTTCTTTCTTCTTTTGGAATTTCACATATTCATGGAACAAACACCAAGCTTAGATGTGACGTTCTTGCTATATAGTTCATACATATTTTCGAACTTAAGTGAAACTTATATGTCGTCCTTTATTTAATGCAAAGCCAAAATATAAAAAAAAAAATGCCAAAATAAAGGACTTAAAGGGAAGGTGCAAAATGCCCGCCCCTCCCGGCTGAGCACAAATTTGGGCTCAGGGGTTGAGAGTCCAAATCTTTGTTTATTTTATAAATAAATATTGCATACTACATTAATGCTTGTTATTTGTCTATTTATTTTTAAATTATCAAAATTTCTTTTCAATTAAAATAAAATTTGCAAAAATCATATTGAAACAATGGATAAAAAGGCATATCCAAAATCTTTAAAATCATTCTTTAATCAACAGTAGACAAGATATAAATACTGATAATATAAAATATAAATCATTTTCAAGTTTCAACAATATCTTAAATTTTTAATACTAACAAGTAACTAAGCACTTATTCTTTAAAACACATAATAGTAATTTTAAATTCGTAATAGCATTAGATAATACTACTAAACTAAATATTACTATTATTTTAACAAAACTAAGGTTTGGAAGATTTAAAAACTAAAAAACAAATATGAATTACATTGACACATAATACTAAAATTTAGTTAGGTTTCATTAATACAATAAGCATTCTATATTTTATATCACTCAATAAGCATTCTTTAGTTAACCGACTGCTCTCATGGATGGCTAATGTTTTTGGATAAAGAGGTCTACCCTCTTCTCCTAAAATCCTTTTTCAAGAATCCGAATCCAACGATCAGCACAAATTCGTAACCCTTGCACTTCAAAAATTCTTCAGAAAACATTGAGTGATTAAGTTGTATTCCATCTTTAAATCCATCTTGCAACACGAAATATAAGGGCATAGCCATATTATGACGGTTCCAAGTGCATCATTTGTGGGTACAATGACATATGCTGATAGATATTCTTACTGATTATACTTCTAAACCTTGGCCTGTCCATAGTCTAATTTGATGTCTATAAAGCTTGATCTTGATTACAAGGGTTTGGAATCACTTGACTGAGGGGGAATTCGATTTTACTTTACGTTTATTGGGACAGAATAGATGAAGAATATTCTTATGGAGGCCATGATATTTCAGAAGATAGCAGAGCATTCAGAAAATCTTGAATAAGTTTTTCTTAATAAATTTTTTAACCTTCATGTCTGATCTTTTCAAGGATTTGGATTATAATGAGGTACAAAATTGTATAGTGGATTCAAAGGAAGAAAATCTCTACCGACTCTACAGGATTTCTATCAAATATTTTTAGCTTGGAGTGAGAAGTATTCTTTTCTCCAAAGTTTTTATTGATTTACAAGTTCGTAACAAGTTTGTCTATTCTATAGAAAAAAATGGAATTTTCACAAATGTTACAATGTATGGAAAAGAACTCCATGAGATCATACATTTATGAGTAAGAGATTGAGGTAGCTACGTGCACTCGGAAAATGTGGCCCAAACAAAAGGTTAGGCCACACGGGCAAAGAAAAAGTTGAAACCTAAGAATTACTTGTATTAAATGCTAGGGAACATGTATAAAATTATAAATAGTGACATGACAAAGCGAAGGAGCATAGCATTATCCTCACGGTTGAATTGCATTGATCTTTCCCAAAGTCTGAATCTTGAACTATTTGCATCAAACTCCTCAGGGCCTTACTAGTATATTTACAAAGCTAGGGAAGGTGGACCAATGTAATTACCCAATATAACCCACATCTATTAGTCCTACGGAATTTCTTTAGTCCTCGAGGTCTTTCCTAATAAATTCGACCCTATGAGGTCTCTCGTTTGATTCAACCCTACGAGGTCTTTCAATATGAACTTTAAGCTATAGGATAAACGAGTATCGTTGTAGCGGGTAGAGCTTTTGACCTTAAGTTTGGACTTTCATCCTATTTCAATAAAATCATCAAAATCCCTAATCTTGAAACACCAAAGAGTCTGACACAATCCAGGATATTAAGCCTATCATACAGTAGTAGCTAAACAGGACAAACCAGCTTTTAACATGATGAATTCAACCAAAAAATTAGAGCTTAACATAGAAAAGAGCTAAAAGGGGAAATCCATATCCATTCATTAAACTAGACATCAAATTCATTACCAATAAAAGCACTACCACGAAATCAGAATTACCAAACCTAATTAACTAACATTCAAAATTATCAACCAATTTTCCAAATAATTGTCACAAATTTGGTCTATATGTGAACAAAATAAGGAATACATACAGTATGATAGAATCATAATCAGTTGATGTCTTGATCGTCGAAATCGTCTTGGAAGGAGTTGAAGAAGTCGGCGTCGGCAAGGCGGTGGAGGTCCATAGATAGTGGATTCTCCCCGAACAGATCTAACGAAGAATCGACGTCGTCCACGTCCATCGCCACCGTCACGCCGCCGCTCTGGTCCTCCGTTTCACCGAATAAGTCCATAGCTACCGTCTTCATAATCTATTTTCGCTTTTTCTCGTTTTTTTTTTATCAGAATAAATTAGGAATAGTGAATAAATATCTACTTATTTAATATTAGGCCCTTGGGCCTTTCTTGTAATGGGCCTGAATCTCAGTCGTTAGCTGGCCCAAAATAATGTAGCACTTGTAGGCATGGAGCTATACAGATTCATGGATAATGCAAAAATTTGATACTTCATTCCTTAACAGCTTGTTTGGTAATACATGAACTATTTTTCAATAATTGATATAAATTCGGAGACTAAAAAATATATAATGAAAAATGTGATTATCCATACGAAATTTTATCAAAAAAGAAACAATTTTTATCTTATTAGAAACTAGGAAAGTACAAATAACAAAACAATATCACTAAATTTTACATAAATCCTCAACCAAAGAAAAAGTTAAGGGTTTAAATCATACATATAGATATAAGTTAACGTATATTATCAAACAAAGATATTTTTCAAAAATATTATTATCGTAAAATTGACAACTAAACATATATAGGCAGAAAAATAATTTTTCTGACAATCAAACATGTATAGTAAAATTACTTTATTTTCCTTTCTTATAATTTTCGCTCATTTTTCTGACAACCAAACATGCTATAAAAGATAGTTGTTCTAGGCTCATAGGGCTATGTTTGAACGAACTTCAGCATTGGACCAAGAAAATTTAAAAACAGATTGGTGAAGAAAATAATGTTACTTAAAGCTCATAACAACTTAATTATGTCACTAAAAATCATTTTGTTGTACTATATAACTATTGAACCGTACAAAGCTCTTTAATTATTATGGATGAAACTTTGAAGTTAAAACTGATGATAGAATTAATTGATAATGACGGAATCCATATCCCACATGATGCTCCATATTAAAGAAATAAATTGTCCTTTAACCTTAAGTTTGGTAAAATAACCGGATATGCCTAACCGCATTTATTAATTAGTTTCATTAGGCCATTGTTCCATCCATGTGACTATACCTTAAAGTAAGGTCTTCTGGCCAGACACTAGTGTCTGTGAAATAAATCGATGGTGAAATAACAAATTATTAATACTTCAATCAATGTCATAGGGATCAATGGCCTCGATTTGATCTATTATGACTCATGTTTATTAGATAAAAATAAGTATTTTAACTTAATCATTTCAATCACCCCAATTACTATACATATAAGTCGATTAATTTAATTGAAAAAATATGATTTTATATATATCAAATATTTTAGCCCTTAAAACTCCAACAACCAAAATATGTTCAGACTATACCTCAAATTTTAAAACCAACTCACAATTTAACTAAGATTATAATACACTAAAAAATATTCTAACCAATGTAGACCATCTAAGTAATAATTTAATACACCAAAAAATATTTTGCACAAATTTCAAAAATTCCTTTTCAACCTAAATATCTTTTCATCTAAACTAAATAAAATGAGGTCAAAGTACATCCAAATTATAACCGCTATTTTCCCTTTCTTTTTGGATCATAAGATTCCTTCCCTTTCACAAAGATTTCCGGCCTCTACATGAGGAGATACTTCAAAATTCCTTGATCATTTTTAGGACTTTGTTGCTATTGAGTTGCATTAGATTGATGATGGCTACGATCTTTCAAAATTTAGGCCATCTCCAATGACCACTTGAAAGGATGAAGATGACCATCTTCATTAATTTAAGGATAGGTCCCCTTAATCCACCCATCCATTGCTACAATAGCTTGTCCCATCCCTTGAGTTTTTAAGGCGATGTTTTCTTTTGTTTGTTTGTTTTTATTTATTTATTTTTAGTTAATAAAATTTTTTTATTTTTAAATAAAAAATTTCTTTAATTTATGATTAATTTTAAAAATGTAACATTTATTTAAGAAACTTAAATAAAATTTAAATATGAAACATTAAAAGAACGTAACTTTAATTTAAGAAATTTAATATTAATAGTTCATAAATTTAATAACATTGTAAGAAACTTAAATACATTTTATTATTATTATTATTAAGTGATAGTGGGGAAGAATGATGATTGAAATTAGTTGAAATTGATAGATTGAGTGATTGGAGATGACTATGAAAAAGAAAAGAAAAGAAAAGTTTGCCTTGAAATTTGAGGGGAAGCTGAGGGAAACTGGACTTAGACTGAAGAGTCATTGAAGATGACCTAAGCTCAAATTCCATTTATAAAAGTTAAAAAGTAAATTAAAATCATACATGTCAACTAAAAGTTAAATGGGAATATCTCCTCACAATGTTTGAACCTGAATTCGCCACATGTCAATCTAAATCTGAATAATATTATTGATTTCATAAAGTGTAAAATCTTACTCGAACTCAATTCAATTAGTTAAAATAAATAAATTAAAATATGTGTGAATTATATTATACTCTACTATGATTTCATGATATTCCAAACAAATAAATGAAGGAATTTAAATATTGTGTGATGTCACGTAGACACTACATTAAATAAGATAGAATCATTGAACACAAACCTTTAAAGTCATGAAACCAAAAAAAGTCTTTGGATTTGTCATCACATTTTCGTCAGAAAAGTCCCTATTATTATTTTTGAGGCAAATCATTAGTGATTTCCGAGTAAGGCCATGAATCAACTTGCCGAGGACTAAAAATTAACAAACTTAGAAAAACAAAAGTCTTCTTCTCCGTTTGATAAAGATAAAAGAATAGTACTAATAAGAAAAGAAGTCTTTTACTTCCACAATTATAGTCAAACAAAAGAAAAACACAATACTACGTTTTCATTAACAACCACCAATAATCATCAAAGCAAGAAACGTACCATAGTTAATTCACACCTATTTTCTCATTTTTTGTAGCCTAATCATGAACAAACTAGTCAAATAAGCAGAAATTTCAAAACAAAATACACACAAATAATAAATAATATAATACCAAAAAAAAAAAAAAAACAAAACTCACAAAATTAAAAATCTAATTTTGTGCAGTAGGACTTGGCTGAGGCTCCACTTTCTTCATTTGAATGCCATGCTTATGTACATCATCGTCATACACATAGGCAAATCCACCATGTCGGGTTTGATCCATACCCGCCATCTCATCATCCTCGGATATCCGAAGAAGTTTAAGTTTATGCAAGCCATAAAACAAAGGACCCATTGTAGCAGTAACCCATCCAATAATCACCAAAATCTGTACAATATGAGCACCTAAAAGCCTACCACCACCACCCATAAACAACCCGTATGGCCGACCCGCCACGCCCGGGTACACTTCATTCACATACTTCTCCGTAGCAAACAACGCCGTAAATATAATCCCCCACGCTCCACACCCACCGTGTAGTTGTGCCGCCTCCAACGGGTCATCATACTTCACCTTCTCCGCCAATTTATTGCATCCGATCAACACCCACGCCGCCACGAATCCACAAATCACCGCGGCCCACGGCTCCACCACCGAACAACCCGCGGTTATAGCCGCAAACCCGCCCAACAACCCGTTACACACATCCATCACATTCCAATGACCCGACATGATCCGTTTTCCGAACAAAGTCGTTAAAGCCGCGGTACAACCCGCGAGAGTCGTCGTGACTGCAGTCCGCCCCACCGCGGACCATTGACCATAATAAGACCCACTTGCATACGGAGCAAGAATCCTCGTAAACGAACCCGGGTTGAACCCGTACCATCCGAACCACAACAAGAACGTACCCAACACGACGAGTGACGCGCTATGCCCGCGTAAAGCAACCGCCCGACCATTATGATCGAACCGCCCGATCCTCGGGCCTTCGATCAACGCACCGTAGAAACCCGCAATACCGCCAACCATATGGACCACGCCCGACCCGGCAAAGTCGATGACTCCGGATCCGAATAATAAATTCCCGGTATTACTAGCGCTGGCCCACCCGTCACTAGACCAGAACCAATGCGATACCACCGGGTAAACGAACCCAGTAAGAAAAGCGGAGTAAATTAGATACGCTACGAACTGGGTCCGCTCGGCTATCGAGCCGCTCGTGATCCCCGCGGCGGCTATAGCGAACGCCCATTGGTACAAAAAGAAGCTATAGTCGAAAGACGAGGTCGGGATATCCTTCAACCCGAAGAACTGGCGGCCGATGAATCCGTTCGAGGGGGCGCCGAAGGCGAAGGCGAAGCCGAAGAGGTAGTAGAAGAGGCCGCCGGCGGCCGCGTCGAGGACGTTTGTGAGCATTATGTTCATGGTGTTTTTGGCGCGAACGGAGCCGGCGCAGAGCATGGCGAAGCCGAGCTGCATAGCGAAAACTAGGTAGGCGGAGAAGAGGAGGTAGGTTGAGTCGACGGCATAGGTGGTGTCGATGAATCGGTTTGATACGTCGGTGAATTGGGTGCAGATGTAATCGGCGGCGGCGGCGGCGTTGGTTGTGTTGGGGCCGAAGAAGGGGGCGAGAAGCTCGGCGGAACAAGAGGAAGCCATTGGGGAAATTGTGTAGGCGTGAGATGTGGGGTTGGGTCTCTGAATTTATATAGAGAAGGAAATTAAGGGAAGTTTGACTTTTCTCCGTTTTCAATGTTAATCCACCCGTTTCAAATTAATTCACATATTTGTCCAATTTTTATTCTTCAAATTAATTGTAACATTTTTTTTTTTAATGAAATTGATTTTTTTCCAATTTTGACATTTCTTGAAAAGTTTAAAGATCACCAATAAAAAATGAAAAATATAGAAGAAAATGTATGAAATAGTTCATGACAAAAGTAATAATAATCATTAAAAATGATATTTTTGACATTTTACCATATAAAAAGATTAATTATGAGATTTTTAGTTTGCATGAATATAATGAATGTGCAATTTAATTTGAAACAAATGATGTATTATACTACTCCATCCGTTTCATAATATCTGTCGCTTTGAAAAAAATTTCTTGTGCCATATTATCTGTCACTTTATATTTTCAATAAAGCATTAATTACTCTTTTTCCATTTTTGCCGTTTATGCTCATAAATTTTCTCAAACATTAGTGGTGGATAATTTTTTAAAAGGGTATCTTAGTATTTTTCATTTTTTTCCTTTTAAAATTCAACTATATTCAATAATTTTCTTAATTTGTTTCCATTCATGTGAAAAGACAGATATTTTGAAGGATGAAGTATTATTTACTTGGGAAAGGAAACATAAATAATTGTGCGGCCAATAAAACACTTTTTTTTCCTATTTAAATTTGCGGTAAATATTGGAATCTTAATTACGAAAGAAACGGTCATTTCAAGTTTCCTGTTGTGATTTAATTAGCGTGAGGTTGTCTTGACTTAAGAAGTTGCTAGTTCTAGAAATATTTTATTTTTTGTTTAATAGATTTGTTTAGAAAAAAAAATGATTTTATAAAAAGATTGTGGTACACTTTCGCATTTTGAACACTAGTACTATTATGTGCATACAATTGAAACGTGATTTTACTTTAATATATAAGTAAGGTTTTCTTAACGATTCTGTCATAGTAATTAATTTTGAAAATTATATTATTATATGAGAGATGGGGATTTTTGGAAAGAATATTTTAGAAATTAAAAACTTGATCCATTTGATATATTTATACTATATAAAAATAAAATAAAAATTAGAGAACTTAAGTTTTTTCTTTCCGTACGTTGTACCTTTTGCTGTTTTGCAGAATTAAAATTCCTATTAGGAGTATTTTGTTATGTTAAAGATGTACGGAGCACTAATAATTTTTTGATAATTAATATGGAGCACTAATAATTAAGTCAATGAATGTGTGCTTTGAAATGATGTGGGAGTGGGTCCCAAACTGAAAATAGTAGTAAAAGTTTTGACCGAGGGTACACTGGTCATTCGAGGAAGGTGCTAATTAAAGTAATGAAGGGGATCTGGAAATTTAAGTGGTTGATCCGTTGAGAAAAATTTGGGGCACGTGCTACTGTTAATAATAATTCTATATAGATATTTTAGATTCTTTCTTGATTCGATTCATGTGGTTTTTGGATCTTCACACCATTTTTATATTTTTTTTTTTTTTTTTTTTTTTGGTTAATCCAGGTTGAGTCCTGGACCACTCATCACTGGCCTCTCAGCAATGTGCGGAAGTAAATCGCGGGATGTGCCTGAGTTGGTCAGGGTTTGTTCACTCTTTATACTCCTGGCCCCCAAGGGAGCCTACTACCATGGAACTTACAACACCAAGCTGCTCCATCCTCCCTTAAAGATTTTACAACACTTGGCTGCTCCTCCCAGGATTCGAACTCCCCACCCTGGGGGAGTGAGCCCCGGAGTTCACCTCCTTTACCAACTGAGCTGTGCCTCGGGAGGCACCATTTTTATATTTGGTGTTGAGTACAAATTGTTAACGCATAAAACCATCTTCTTGATTAGTATTTTAAAGCACCTTTATGCAGTGGCGGAGCTAGACAACTTTTCTAGGGGGGGCAAAATTTTTTTTGATAGCAAACTCGATAGTTTTTTAATGTTTTGATAGAGTGACAAAAATTAACTTAAAACAATGTAACACTATAATTTTATTCAATATAAGATAAACAAATATACTAGCAATTGTTTAATCCAACAAATGATGAAAAAATCTATTAGCAACTTTTTTTAAGAGTTCATTAAATATATGTTCAAAATATTGAGGAATTAATAAAGCATCAAAACAGTTTAAAACTTAAATATTAAGATGATACATAATAATTGAGATTTAAGAAAGAAAAATAATAAAAAAAACAGAATGTTCACCATAGGTTTCGATCACTGGACCATCAAACAAATCTTGCAATAACTTAACCAGTTCACCATGAGATTTACTCATCATCAAAATCAAATGAATTTTATATATCGTATTGTCAAAATTTTCTTGGGGGGCGACCGCCCCCCCCAGCCCCTGAATAGCTCCGCCACTGCCTTTATGATATAAACATTCAAATTGAACAAAATATAATGATTAAAATGGTCCCATACTTGTCTTTGAGGTAGTAGCCAGTCGATAAGGCATTAAAGCTAAGATCCCAAATTTAAGAGGTTATGAGTTCAATTACCACTAATGAGAGTTTTTTTTTTTAGTTTTTTTTCATGAGTTTAATCCCTTTTGATGCGCGTTTTCTTCTAGTTTTAATACTAGTTGTTTTTTTTTTTTTTTTTGTAATTTAATTGTATTTTGAATAAATTTTTCAAAAAAAAAAAAAAGTTTCCCAAACTTTATTTCTAAAACCCAATAGTTAAGGATTGAAATTTGTTGGCTAAGTTGCACTTGGGCGGATTAGACAAATATAAACTATTCTTTAATAAAGTAGTTGTTTATTATTGAAATAATTTCTGATGAATTTATTCTAAAAAAAAATCATCTAATCAGTTGAGTGATGATTATCTTGCAATGGTATTATTAAGGCGTGGATAATAGCAAATTTATGTTACTTCTTTGTTCTCTGTGTCTTAGTCCATTTTTCTAATTATTCAAACAATTCCAACTTCTTATTAATTTGACTTTTACAAAATGATCTCATTCTTCGTCACTTGTTTGCAAAAGAATGCAAAGGCCTAGAGTACTCCCTCCATTCATATTAATTACTCCCTCCGGTTCATATTAGTTGGCACATTTGTCAAATTTTTATGTTTCATATTAATTGGCATATTTAGGTTTTCAATGCAATTTTTTCCAATTTTGTCCTTCTCTTACATCTAGGTTGGAAAGCTCAAGAGTCACTATGAAGGATATTTTTGACATTTTACCATGCAAAAGTGATTAATCATGAGATTTCTTAATTTGTGTAAAAAGTAACAATGTGTCAATTAATATGAACCAGAGGGAGTAACACATTGTCAAATTTTTTTTTTTTGTTTCAAATGAATTGGCATGTTTGAATTTTCAAAGTATTTTTTTCCTTTCTAATTTTGGCATTTTCTCTAATTGGAATTGAGAATCTCAATGGTCACCACTCACTAATAAAAAATTAAAAAGTAGTCATCATTATAAAGGGTATTTAAGATATTTTACCATAAAAAAATATGTAATGATGATGTTTCTTAATCAGTGTGAGAACAAGAAATGTTCCAATTAATACTCCATCCATTTCAAAATAATTGTCGCTTTAGAGATTTGTACATGTATTAAGTAAGCTAATAATTATCTTTAAATTTAGAAAAACGTTAGAGTTATACCTAAAATACCCCTATTTATTTGGTTAGAAGAGAAAGAGATAAATTGATTAAAGTAGAAGAGAGAGAAAAAAAACACAGGGGCCGTTTGGTAGGATCTAATAGGGGGTATTATATCATATTATACGTGTCAATATGGGATAATACAATGTTTGGTGGCATTGCTCTAATACCGGGTCAAATGGATAAATCCTTATGACCCGGTATTAAGACTAGATTATAATCCACCCAGGCATGGGTGGATTAGTTAATCCGGGTGAATATGGATTCGATGAAATGTCACTTATAACCTCAAATTTATATATTATATATTATAACATATCATTAAATATCATAAATTCTTCTTAAATCTCTGAAAATAAATTAATATATGCTTAAATTCATAATTCCCCCAAACATATTACAGTTTATTGCTTTAATGTAATATAACTCAATCAAATCTACCAAACGTATTTTTAATATGACTTTCAATCTGGCTCTGATTTAATCCACCTTAATCCCATACACCCTACCAAATGGCCCCTAACAAGGATAATATTGAAAGATATGTTATTAATGATGTATTGAAATCCTAAAGCGACAATTATTTTAGAATGAATGAGGTATGAAATGGATGAAGTATTATGTGCTAAGTGCCACAATCGGTGATGAATGCTAGAATTCAAGAGTCAAGATCTGTTTACTACTCCCAATCAGGAGTAGCTGTTAACTTTCTGAATCGTGGAAAAAGAAAAAGTCATATCTTGAGACGTTTGACGAATAATCACTTGGCCCTAAAGAACTAAGAAAATTAAAATTGGACGAAAAAATGGAATTTTTTTTTTCATATGCCAAAGGAAATGAAATGGATGGCTGGATTCTCTTCCATTTGGCATAAATGTCAAAATTTTGATTTTTATTTGAATTGAATGTCTCCTTAATAAATGTTGATGAGGCCGGTCCGAATTAATTACAGATTATTTTTTTTATTATATTTAAAGAAAATAGTAAATAATGATACAATAATTTAAATATTACCATAATAATATTTCCATAAACATAAAGCGACAAAAAAATATTGACAGGTTGTTACTATGGGGAAATGGTAATAAATGTATGGTACCATATACTCTTTTTATCCTATTTTTCACTCTATTAAGTAAAATCCGGAGTCAAATTCATTAATCTTCTAAGGGCCAGTCGGTTTGTCCAACGTGATTAGATCAGATTGTCTATTGCACCTAATATCACAATTGGGCCGATTATTAAAATGATGTTCGATTTCAAATTTGACCAAAGATTACAATAAGAGTATAAGACCATTAATGAAAAAAAGTGTTTGGTTGACATTATTATATCTAAATAACCATATTTAGATATTTGTTGCAAGCCAAATATATTATAAGTATAAAAGTGTAAAGTGAAAATCCTATCTTGGAGAGATTATTGAATCACAATTTCAACTGCTCCAAATAAGGGAGATTGATCACTTTTTCGGGTCGGACCGAATTGCAATCTTGCAAACCAAACAACTGATATATGCATAATTATTTTTTGAATCCGACCTTATTAGTCAAACCACACGGCCCCTAAGTAATTTATCATGGTTGACTTTTTTGTTTTTTTTAATTGTGATGGTTCAAAACTATTTATTTAAACATTTTTTTGAATTATGAAATAATATTAAAACGAATCAACTAAAATGTAACGAAAAATAATGAACTAGAGTATAAAATAATGGAAGGGGCGGTCCCAGTTAATATTTGCATTTGGCTCCCATTTTTTCAGATCTTTTCAATTTGAAGGAAAAATGTAAGAGTATTTACCCTCTAAAAATATATTTTCTTCGTTATTTTATTTTTGTCTTTTGAAGATCATAGTCACGAGTCAAGAGATGTTATATATGATACTTTATACGCTATTTAAACTAAAGTAGAATATTGAATAGTTTTATTTAATTTCCTATGAGAAGTTCTATATATCCAATACATTTTGGTACATGGAACTATATTAAAAACGTGTAAAATCAATCTAATTTTTTTTGTTCATAAAAATAACATAGAAGATTTTTTGCTAATCACGCAAAGCAATTTCACGAATTTGCTTCCGGTCCCTTATTTTTTTTGTTATTTCACCATGGATACAACTCTTTATTTTAAGTGGATGCAGTGAGCCAATAAAATGATAACACGTACGTATTTTTTTGCTAATAAAATATTAACACAAAGAACTTTTTTGTTAATTACACATGGGTTCTTTTAATATTTTACAATAAAATATATCCCTAGAAATTAAATTACCCACAATATTATTCGTATAATTTGAATCTTTAACTTTCATAACTAATTGCTTAGCTCATATCAATATAAAATCAGTAAATAAAATTCTTATTTCACGGTAAAAACAAGACGTACGTTTTGTTGGAGATTGATAAGCATGCATGATTTTGGGAATTAGTTATTCAAAAATCATTATCTAGAAAGAAAGTTGTTGAAGATAATGTCAAGAATAACTAGAAGATTCTAAAGATGATAATTATCCTTTTATCTTGTTAATAATTAGACTAGAATTTTACTTTATAAATAGAAGTCATGCGAATTAGAAAAGTTAAAGTTAAAATTGCGAAAGTCTTTTTACGCAACAACTTTTTCTTATATGCTTGTACATTCATATTCCACCATTACTTCTTCAACCTTCATTTTCCGAACCCATAAACTATACTAATTAATAAACTGCATCAGAAGCTGATCTTTTTTTTTTTTTTTTCAGTATATAGTTTGTGGGTTCGGATAATGCATGTTGTAGACGTGGTTCTAGCAATGGATGAAGCTAGCAACTACTTGAGGTTCATTTTCTTGGTGAGTCACTTTTATTTCTTTAATAATCACATTTTATAACTTTGGTATTCATATCATAAATTAAATTTAGTTATTTGATTTCAGAATTTAAAGCTCCTCGTCTCTTAATTAACTTGTATTACATAATTTTGATCAGTACATCCGTTATATTTGATTATGTATGTATATACTCACTGGAATTGATGCTTCCTTGGGGAATAAAAATCAAGAATACCAATGAAAAGGCAAAAGTAATGAGAGACAACATATCCAACCGAATGCATAGCCATTGCATCGCACCGCATCGATCGCATCGCGAGTGTGGATCTTTCGTCGAAAATATCCATCCATCTATTAATGTCATGCTTATATCACGGAATCTTGACTCCTGATCGAAACTTCTAATATGTGCCCGACGCGCCTCGAAAGAGATTAAACACTTGGGAAACCAAAAAAAAAATAAGCAAAAAAAAACAAAAGTGTTGTATTGAAAGGGCACGAAGCCCCGGGTCGAGTCCTATGTGGACCCACCCCCGAGTCGAATTCGGTGCAAACAACCATATTTTTGTTGAAAACAAACACCAAAATAATTCAAATTAGAGTTCAAACATGACAACATAAAACAAGGGCAAACCGCGCAACAACATAATCCAAAAGAAGCATAGTTAAAACACGACTCGACAGACAACTTCCGAGGATCCTTGACGTGTGGATACTCTGTTTCACTCAATAACAAGAAACAGAGAAGAAAAAACCCCACCATAACCTCAAAACTAGTGGATACTTTGTTTCACTCAATTTCACAAAATGGGTATGCAAGAAAAGAGGCAGAGCTAATTAACCAAGCTAATATTTTCACACCCAAATCCAATAAAGTTAGAAGCTTTTCATCAGAACATCCCATTTTTATACCAAAATAAGAGGTTCAATAGGCATAAAACTAGATTAAAGAATGAAAGGCCCAAACAAGAAAGCAGAGTTGGTTTGTAATACATTAACTTAACATTGTGTTTCTGGCCTTCATCAACATTGCTCCTAAATTTATTGTAAACCCATAAAATAAATTTGGCAATAAAGAAACCTAGGTGGAAAGAGGCAGTGAAGAAACGCATGAAAATTGGGTTGAGGAGGAAATCAGCCCCCATGTATTGGAAAGAAAGATGAAGTAGTTTGAAGAAATTCCATTATTTTGAAGAATACATTTTGTGTATGGATGTTTTCTTTTCCAGGTTCATTTAAATCTTATGGAATTTGTTAACATGATAAATGTGATTGTTCTTAAATACAGTATTTTCATTTCATCATATATTAAGTTACATGTGAAATAATTGATCAAGACCAAATTCCTGACTTTTACGTGTTAGCCGAATAATTAATGATTAACAAACAACTTGATATTTGAGCTTGGTTCTTGAGTTTAATCTTAACAGGAATTATTGAGAAGCTCATCATTTGAAGGAAGACTCGTTTACGAGAAATTGATCAATCAAAGATAAAAGGCTCAAGCAAGATTAACTCATTCTTTGATGAATAGTCCAAAGCCCAATAAAGATATCTAAAGTCCAAACAATGAAGAAGTACCAATTTTGAAGAAAAGGCTTTTACGGAATTGGAAGTTAGCTCATGAAAAGCCCAATCGGAAAAGTAGGCTCGTTATGATTGAAGATCAAGATCGAAGCCCGTAGCACCCTTGAAGGGCCCAATTTTCGATTCAAGAAAATTGTGGTCAACTTAATAACTAATTTCAATTGATTAAAAGAGCAAGAAAATTCTTAGCCCAAACTTTTTTTAATATTTTGGCCCAACCTTTTTGGCCCTTTTCTAAAAAGTGTTTTGAAATATAATTGCCTCCCTTCACTTTCCAAATGAGCCGTAGACATTTTTGATTAAATATGGCCGAGAAATTATTTTTTAATTAAGCCTATAACTTCTGAAAATTTAATTAAACTTTGGCTATTAAAATTTGAATTCTCTTTCAAATCAATCTTTAAAGGAAAGATTTTTTTCAAAATCATTTGACTTAGCTAGCAAGTAAATTTGTCTCTAGCTAAAATCTTACCTTTTTCACTTGATCTTTTGAAAATATTCTCCAAATCATTTTTATAGGAAAGATTTTGTCTTCATCTACTATTAAACCATGTCTACATTCATTTTTAGATTTGAAGACTTTGTCACATGTTTTAATCTTGCAAAATCATTTTAAAAGTGACAAAATATTTTTGAGTATAAAAAATCTTTTCCTATTGAACAAACACTACTCACCTATAAATAGTGAGCCTTCTTCATCGATTTTGACACACAAGCTACATTATGAAAATTTACATTGTCAAATCATTTCTCTAAAGCAAAAGTTTTTTGAGTGCTCTTTAATCTTGCAAAAATTATTTTTGTCAAAAACTTTCAAAAAACCTTGTTTTCTTTTTGCTCTTTAAATCTTGAAAATACTCTAAGTGATAGAAGAAAAAGAAGAGTGTTCAATCTATTGCAAAATCAGCTCACTTCGGAGCATTAGTTTGTAATCAAATTTTCATAATTTTTTTTGAGCGAAAGTTGTATACTTGCAAGCTCGTTAGTGCGATAGGACTGAGTGTTCTAGCAAGCACGGTTTTGTGCGATAGGACTGAGTGTTCGATAGGACTGAGTGTTCTAGCAAGCACGGTTTTGTGCGATAGGTAGTGACCTAGCAAGCACGTTGTTGGAGCCTAGGTAACTAAATTCGCGTCCCAAGGGCTAACGCGCGCTCTCAATTCGGGCATTGAGCGCGAAATTGAAATTCACAGTATAATTCGCGCACTGATTAAACAAAATTCGCGCACTGGTGCAATAAATTCGGATGCTTATATTTAAGTCATCAGAATCGAGACACATTTTCAGAAAAGAAACCTATAATGGTCAGATTTGTCCTCGACAAACGTGAAATCACTAAGCCATGACTGATGCCATCACGTCACTTATTCCAAAGCTCAAAAGTAGAAGTATTAATTTAATATTATCTCAATTCTAAAGCTTACTATTAAGAATTCAAATAAATATATGTACATATGTTCTATAAAATTAAAAATTGTTCTAAGACAGAATAAAGAAACAATATTTATTTTACACAACTTACTACTTGATAAAATACTAATATATTTTTGTGGAATGTGTAATACAACATCTTCATTCCCTTATAATAAATTCTGTATATCAATTTTTCTCTAAATACCTAATAAATAACGTTATTATGAATGAATTAACAATATCTTATGTATATTTTAAGATACGACATAAAAAATTACTCATTTATATTCATCAATATAGTTATTTTTACTCTTATTTTAGTAAAAAAGTATAGTAATTTTTTTTTCATACTTCTTATTTACTTTATTTTTTATTTTTTATAATATTATTTTTAAGACGCTTTATAGACGCTCTCATATGTCGAAGTTTTAATATCTCACGCTCTCGCGCACCCGCACTCGCACCCGCTCCACGACTTAGTTACCTAGGTTGGAGCGATAGGTTAGTCCTAGCAAGCTCCGATTAAATCGAGATAAAGTTGTAACTTGTAATCTCATGTGGCGAAGGTTCGTCCTGCAAGCCACGTCTTTAGTGAATTTCCAGGGGTGCTGGAAGAGTGGAAATAGGCCATTTGGGCGCGAACCACTATAAATCGGTGACTGTGTTTATTTACTTTTTCGCTCTTAATTTTTGTCATCTCAATTTACTTTTTACTGGTACATTGTTCTTAAGCTTCTGGAACGTAAAACTGTTTTCACTGGAACATATAACTAATTTCTTCTGGAACGAAACTGAACAAATAAAATTTGAAAAAGTTTTATAAACCTAATTCACCCCCCTCTCTTAGGTAGATCTTGAGTATCATTATGTTATAACTATGCAATTAATGGGGACACTTACCACCTATTTTTTTTCTATACAAACATTGATTTCACACTTATCATCAATATTTTTCTTTCAAACCCCAATATACAAACTCCATACAAATCATATCTCAACATTATATGCGATTGGATGATTCTTAAAAGAGATAAATATGAGATATAATTCGTTACATACTTGTCATATTACAAAAATACTCACAAAATTCTAATATTTTGTTTAGAAACGTTAATTAAATCATTACATAAGTATCACTAAATTAGAAAATCTATTACATCATGAAGCCTTCAATCCCCACCACATGCCAGTTTCAACTCCGTTCGACCAAACATCCCATGTTTCATCCAAAATTTTATAAAATTTTCAATTTCCTAATTAAATTCTATTAACAACTTTAAAGATAGTAATATTCCCATAACTAATCCAAAAGATCATGTTAGTAAATTTCCTAATTAAATTCTATTTGATTTGCCAAAATATTTTGGGGGTCAATTTGAAGTATGTTGATTGGTTCTTATTTTTCACATAACAAACTCCTAAAACTCACTTCCATTTCTATTTCTCACATGCACTCGTCTTTGACATATTTGTCTACTCATTTTTAATCATCACGTAATTATCAGTATTTATTTAGACTTAGCTGGTTGAGCGAAATCTAAGTTCCCAGCCCATCTATATTTTGAATTAGACCATATGTAATATACTTATAAAACAAATCAATTTAATTTGAAATTGGTTAGTCAGATATATATGATTATTTAAAAAGTTTTTAGAGATAAAACTATAGAAATAATAAAGAGATCCTGAACATGATAGCTATCCCTATAATAAGGGGTTGGTCCATTTTTCGGGCCGGCCCAAGTTTCTAACAACATATTAGAGCTGATTAATTTCTTAATTTGGCCTTATTAGATTAAAATTGTACTAGCTACTTTAAAATACGCGTCTTGGGATTAAGAAAAAGAGGACTAGGAAGTGTTTATTATATTAAGAAAAAAAGAAAAAATTTGAGAGACAAACAAAGCTTTTTTTTTTTTTTTTGTGTGTGCTAGCTTCTATATTTTCGATATATATCCTACCATTACTTGTTCAACCTTCTTAATTTCTCCGAACTAGCTCATAAACTACACTAATTAATATTGCATCAGAATGAACAAGTCTTCAGTTCTTTGGCAGAAAAAAATGATCTTCTTTTCGGTATGTATTATGTATAATTTGTGGATTTAGATAATGAACGTTGTAGAGGTGGTTCTAGCAAATAGTTGTACACTTGTACATCATGTGATTGGGTTTTCTGGTAAGTCATTTTCATTTCTTACACGTATATATTTAATAATAGTGTTACGTGTAGTTTAAATTGTGAGATCGATGCTTATTTAAGAAATAACTTTGTCAAGTTCACGGGATCTCTTGTTGTGTGTCTCCGTTCCAATCAATGGAGGGAGCCAAGGATCGATTACAATTTTGGTTCCTTTATATGTTTCGATAAGTAAGTTGATGAAAACTTGACTCGATTATATTTGACTCGAATCTAAATAATTATCATGAGCCGAGTTGAATTTGAGTTATTATATTAAATTTATTCAATTTATGAGTCGAGATTGAGCTTAATAAGACTCAACCTGAATAAAGATCGAATATATAATTATTTTAAATACAACTATTAATAATTGGTATTTTAAAGTTAAAATGTACTAATTACTATTTTGTAACAAGGTTTTTTTTTACAGATTATCTTCTGCCCACATAACTCAATTATTGGAACTTTATATCTCACTGCCCACACGTATATCAATTAACTAACATATTCCCAGTGCAAAGTGAAAAAGAACCAACAAAAAGAAAAAAAAGGGAAAAGTTAAAACTAATAGCCAAATAGATTGGAAGTCTCGGGGCTTTACAAACTTTATTTAATGTTTTAAATTATGGATTACAAGTATGAAATTTATACATTTTTGTGCATTAAGATTAGTCTATTTATATGTATTTTAACAATGTGTAGTTTTTTATTTGTCAAGTAATTTGCTAGTGTGAGCAAGCTCAATATGCGATCGATATAAACCTAAAGCCCGAAAAGTTAAACGAGCCGAATTTGAGCCCATAGTCGTGAAGTCTGATGGTATCTGAGTTTGAGCATATACTCGTGAAACCCGATACTATTTGAGTTTGAGCCATCTAAGACTTGACTCACAAGACCCGATTAACAACCCTACTAATAAAGAAATGGTTTATGGGCCAACACAGAGGATCGATGGCCCATTACAACAAAATAAATTTGACACCGCTCAGTGTGCGGTGTTTGTGCCCAGTATATGCGTTCCTACTGTTGTTGTAACCCTTGTTCGTATATGTAAGTAGATAAGTAAATGCATTCTTAGTACAAGAGAAGTATGTTTTATTTGCTTATCAGATAGGTAAATGAGTTTATAATACAAGAAAAGTTTATGTGTGTTAATAGGAACATTGTTCACGGAACAGATCGAGACTTATTTCAAAGAAAAATTCCAAACTAAAATAGGAACACTGTTCACAGAACATATCGAGACTTATTAGCTTTTTGTGTATCTTAGAGGCCTAGAGAAAATTCTCTAGATATTTTATTCGATATTTCTTAGGTTCTATAGAGCTCAATAAATTAATATATATATATATAGTTCTTTACAATAAAATTCTCCTACAAAACTCCCTCTTCTCATTATATGCATTTTTTAGGTTTAGTTCTTTACTATAAAGTCATCCTATAGAATTATATAGTATAATCACTGCAACACGTCATCAGGTACGTGTGATGCAGTCGACCAATGAAATTATTACATGTGGAGTAATAATCCAAAAATAACTTAAGGGCCCATTTGGATGGATGGATTTGGGTTGGGTGGATTTGAAATCCCTTGTCAAATCCATCATGCTATTTGGATACAAAATTAAATCAATTCATTTGAAATCCTGGATTTTAGTCTAATGGATTTCAGCCCAATTTTAAGTGGATTTGAAATTCCTCCTAAAACTAGTCATTTGAAATCCACTTAAAAAAAGTCAACATTATATACTTTCAAAAATTGCAATTTGATCCCAAATTTTCGAAAAACCTAGAATTGCAATTCAGTCCAGAATTTTCAAAAAATTAAAATTTGCAATTCGGCTACTATTTTCATAAATTCGAATTGCACTTTTGCTCCCTCAATTTTCGGAAATTGCAATTTTGACCCCAGAATTTCGAAGAACCCATAATTACAATTCAGTCCAGAATTTTCATAAATTAAAATTTTCAATTCGGACCGTGATTTTCAGAAATTCAAATTTGCACTTTTGGTCCCTCAATTTTCGAAAATTACAATTTGACCCCAGATTTTTGAAAAACCAAGAATTGCGATTCAGTTCAGAATTCTCACAAAATTAAAAAATTTCAATTCGGCCCAAGATTTTCAGAAATTCGAATTTACACTTTTGGTCCCTCAATTTTCAGAAATTACAATTTGACCCTAGATTTTTGAAAAACCCAGAATTACGATTCAGTCCATAATTTCGGAAGATTAAAATTTTCATTTCGGCCCCTGATTTTCAAAAATTCAAATTTTCACTTTTGGTCCCTTAATTTTCAGAAATTGCAATTTGACCCCATATTTTCAAAAAACCCAGAACTGCAATTCAGTCCATAATTTTCAGAAGATTAAAATTTTCAATTCGGCACCTGATTTTCAAAAATCCAAATTTGCACTTTTGGTCCCTTAATTTTCAGAAATTGCCATTTGACCACAGATTTTCGAAAAACCCAGAGTTCCAATTCAGTCCAAAATTTTCAGAAAATTAAGATTTTCAATTCGGCCCCAGATTTTCTGAAATCCGAATTTGCACTTTTGGTCCCTCAATTTTCAAAAATTATAATTTTGTCCCAAATCGATTTATGCGATTTTATCCCGATATCAACAGCAAGAATTAACTCATAGAGCAAATTATAAGGTATGGTTGAGAATTTCAATTACCTCAAATGGTATTATACCAAACAATGGATTTCAAATGAGTGGATTTGAAATTCTTTGTAAAAAAAATTATCCAAACAAGGGATTTCAAATGAATGGATTTCAAATCATTGGATTTTCAAATCCATCCATTTGAAATCCCTAGTCATTTCAAATCCATCAATCCAAATGGACCCTAAAGGATTGGTTATACAAGGCTGACTAGTATTTTGAGTTTGATGATACACTTGACCAATCTAAAATTTAGATAGTTGGGGTTCACATAGAAGGGAGAGCTTTTGCTGGCCCCAATCTTATTTGAAAATTAGAAGGGGACACATACATTGGGAAGAGTATGTGTTGGCTTTACATTAGAGATTTGGTTCTACATTGTTTAAAAATACAATGACTAATCCGAACAAGCTAATGCAAACTGGTTTTGTGCAACTATATCTAGATGATTTAACATGGTGGATATACCTGAGGAGTATGTAGTGACTTTGTTTCTCACTGGATTGAATGAGGAAATATAATATCCTATAATAATGTTTGGCCCAAGGACTTTATAGAGGGCTTATGGCCTTGCAAGAACAATCTAATTCAACAATAGATAAGAAGCCCCATGCTAATTATAATAGGAGTGCACATATTTTACCCACTCCAGTTGATAGAGGAGCATAATCACAATATAAACCACCTAATAGGCCTTCTAAATGTTTTCATCCACTGAAATGGATGAGAAAAGAGCTGAAGGACTGTGTTTCTTGCGTGATGAGAAATACATCTTTGATCACCAATGTGGGAAAATGAAACAAGTGTTTGTGATGGAATTGGAAGAGGGGAATGAAAGTGAAGGTGTCACTGAAGAAGATATCATTGTGGAAGAAGAAGAAAAGACAGTTCCACTAATTGTTGGAATTCTTACGGGAAAACGAGCGGAAATATAAAAACTTTTAGGCTCCCCTTGGAAATCTTGTCAGGATACAATCCGGTATAGTATATTTAAACTAATATAAAAGAAGAACATATAAACAAATCTAGTTTATACCTCGTTCCTTGCACTTCCAGAGCAACTCTGTATATCTGGATCTGTGTAGAATTTTGACAGCAAAATCGCCCCCATTTGTTTCTCCATAAAGTGGATCTGCAACTTTTGTAAAACGCCCCACGTGTTGCGTCTCTATGGTTTAGTACACCACATACACACGAAAACCTTGAGATCTCCGATCGGCTAGAACACAGAAGAAATCAAGATGTGAAAGAGAGAGAGAGTTTTTCTTTTCTTGCTTTCGAAGTGTTATACAAAGTGTGTACTATGGAACTTATTTATAGATCTTGTAATCCTAGCCCTACTAGGATTCCTAACAAGATCTAACTTCTAAATGAGCCAAGTCTTTTAATTAATGCAAGACTCATTAATTAAAGGATCTTCTCTTTAATTAATCTCGTGCCCTAATTAATCTCCAAGGTTTATTTTTAAGTGAAAGTAAAATAAAAAGAGTTAATTCTCCTTAAATATTTGTTAATGTCATTGGTTTGTGATAATTATAAATATTGTTGGATGGTATTGTTTTGCATTTACGATTATAATTATATAAAATATCTGCATATCTAAAATCAATTGTGTAAAATCAAAATCAAATGCTAAATCAATTCTAATAAAATTGATTCTTTAAAAGTAATTATAGGGGGGAGGGGGGGGACTTGCAATTGTTTCTCCAAACAGAGAAGTAGTAGGACTGTCAGTCAGACCTTATGATCCGAGCCTTAAATGACTCAAACTCAAATACTGTGGGGATTCACGACTATAGGCTCAAACTTGTCTCATGTAAATTTTCGGGTTTCGGATTAGGCTTGCTAACACTAACAAATTTTAGGTGATTGTAGGACTGTCAATCATACCTTGTGATCTGAGTCTTAAAGGGCCCAAACTCAAATATCATCGGTCTTTACGACTATATGCTCAAACTCGGCGCATGTAAATTTTTGGATTTCGAGGTTATATCATGCTCATTTTGGACTTGCTAACACTAACAAAATTTACTTGACAAATTAAAAACTACGGATTGTTAAAAGTTATATAAATAGGTTGTTCTTACTTGATGCAAAAGAATATATAAATTTCATATTTATAACCCATGATATAAAATATTAAATAAAGTTTGTAAAGCCCCATTCGATCTATTTGACCATTTATTTTAACTTTTCATATTCTTTTTCCCTTTTGTTATTTATTTTCTCGTGTGGCTGTAAATACATTAGTTATAAATTACTAATACATGTGACTATGTGAGGGGAATGGATTTAAGAAATTATAATAGATATACTTCATGTGGTTTTGTAATCGAGCTTTACTCGAGTTGAGTCTTATCACTTATCAGGCTCAAGCTCGGCTCATAAATTGATCGAGTGTAATGTAATGGCTCAAACTCGCCCTGACTCACAATTAAAAAGGTTCGGGTCAAATTTAAGCGGGCCGAGTCATCGGGATTCGAGTAGGCCCCAGTCAATCGACAATCCTAGATGATTGTGCAGAAATTAGCTAAATAATGCTTTCCGAAAAAAGTCGTGGGTGTTCGCAAAATACAGTAAAAATCAATTTAAAATAATTTTTTTAGTGTTGCAATTTCTAAAAAGCAGAAAATAATGACTCTCTTGTTCTATATGAATTTTATTATAATGTTCGTTTTGCCCTTAATTTCAAATGTTGCATACGTCAACTTTGTTTAATTTTTAGATGCATATTCTTAGACACATCTTTTAGCATATGATATTATTGACTAACCTTAAATTCAATCAATTGAATTATAGAAGGTTATTGAATCTACAAAGCAATTCAATCATTGACCAATTAAACACACCCTTGTTATGTTAGAGAACTCCATTCCGATGAAAGAAATTGTCCTAATAATCTCTTCATTAACAACACAATTACCATTTTCCTGCTAAACCAGATTAGAAGCAATATAAGTTGTGACATGTGTGTACAACTTCAAAAGTTATTAGTTTGTAGAGTTGGACAACAGAACAAAAAAAAAAGGATGGAATTTCATAAGAAAACAACCATATATAATCTCCCAATTGAGAACCTTCTTTGGTTCCCATTCTTTTAGTACAATTTTAGAAGGAAGCAAACTTAAAGAAATTATAAAAGTTGTTCTATTGAACACTTAATAGAAATTTGTAGCCAAAGTATGCTGATAATTTGCTCTGTTTGTGATGTTTCCATGAAAATCATCCATGGTCCACAAGCCTTCCCATATGATATTCTCATCTGAAGTCTCCGGCGCATTTGCATAGCCATTGATCATTGAGTATAGAAATCCTTGCTCTTCGGGTACACTTGGATACATCACTTCTTGCCTCAACTGAGTGAAAGTCGGAAACTTGTTGTCGTTTTCATCGAACAATGACATGATCTTTTTCATGTCGATTTGATCTTCTTTCTGTAGGTGTTGTTGTTGGTGTTGGTGATGTTGTTGTTGCTGCAATTGAAATTGTTGTCTCCTAAGAAGGCGTGCTCGTGATTTCTCGGGATTTTCTGAGGTTGTTTTTACCTTTTTCTTGAAATGAGTTCGCCAGTAGTTTTTGATTTCATTGTCTGTTCTTCCCGGCAGACTTCTAGCAATTGTTGACCATCTGTGTAAAACAATTCAAAAAGATCATGAGTTTGTAAGCAAAAAGTTAGGTTAAATTGAAAAATAATTACAAGAAAAATTGTAGTTCATATCCAGTTCGATTAAATCTATTCAATCACGTGACAAATATATCTACACATGTCTTGTAATTGATTACGATCGGACCCCATGATGTTTAGTCGTTTAACATAGAACCCCCCGACGTTTCAAATATTACAAGAAAACTCCCTCTGGTTTAGACTATGTATCAAAACACCCCTCAACAATCTTTACAAGGACTCCCTAAAAAATGTTTACAAAAACCCCTCCTTAAGGAGTGTCCTTATAATTTTTGAAACCACATGGGGGCTTTTGTAATTACGGTAAACCTCAGGGGGTCCGACTATAAATCACCATAATAATTAATGTACCGCTTTTGGTATGTTCGAAATTTTGATTTGGTCAAATTTTTTTTTTTAAAATATACTCATTAATAAACATTTGAATTTACATATGTAGTACCTGTTGCCCCATCTAGCATGAAGCTCAAGAATTATACTTTCTTCATGGGGAGTTATTTGTCCCCTCTTGAGGTCTGGCCTTAAGTAATTCACCCATCTCAACCTACAACTTTTCCCATTCCTTTTCAATCCTGTCATAATGAATAGCCAATTAATTTATGATAAAATAGATTCAATTTGCATAGTATATATAGTTTCATTAAAATAAAATAGTTAAACTAAGCATGAATTCTTTTATATATTTTACCTGCAATCTTGGCCACATTGTTCCATCTCCCTTCACCATTCAATTTCACATACTCAATTAGCAATCTATCTTCTTCTGCAGTCCAAGGGCCTTTTCTCCACCCTTCTTCTACTACTCCCCATCTCATATTTTGTTCCATCACTCCCCAAGACATTTGTATATATACTATACTATGTGTTTTGTTTTGAAATAGGTTGTGAGGTTTATTTAAGTTGCTTGTGCTTGTTGCATATTTATATTGCTAATCTTGGCTTTGCTATAATGCATTAGTTAATTCATGTCATTATCAAATAATCAGTATCCCCACTTTACATAAGCTAAAGATCATCTCTTTTATATAATAATGTTGACATGCAAATTTACTCAAATACCCTTATAGACATTATTTTAAGGATCCGTGAAGTGATTATGCATCTTATCTCATGTATAATCATATATAGGATTGAGATCAAGTGCTTTCATTTAATGTAAAACACAAATATAAATTTTCAAAGAGTTTTTTATGTAAGAGTTTTCATTTGTGACTTGTTTATAAGAGCTTTTGGCAAAATATATAAGAGCAAGGACATCACAAAATATACTCATTCGATTCAAGAGTTTTAATTTGGCAAAATATATAAGAGCTGTTTGTTTCTTGGATTTGAGTGAGTAAAACGTTAAGAAAAATATTTTCTCTTACATCCAATGACGCAACATTGAGCTTCATTTCTTGTTCATTTGGATTTTACTTATCACTTTACTCACCGAAATCCTTAAATCAAACATAAACCCTTCACCATCACCATTTGTGACTTGTTTATACGTACAAAGGGCAATTGGGGCATCAAAAGATTTGCCAAGGCATTAGGTGACATGGTACATGAATCCGGTCATGTCTAAAATCGAATGAGTATATTTTGTGATGTCAAAAGTAGTGTGCCCAAAACAAAGTTTAAGTTTCATTTCCAGAATGCCACGTATAGCATTTCATTGTGCATATAAACACTATGCAACAAAAAGCCTTAGAGCACTGTCTTAATATTCCAATAAAAAACTAAGTAAGGTGGCAATTTTTTTAAGTTCGAAAGCCACTGCAAGGCCAATGGGTACTCAACAAGTGTGGATTTGCTTGCTTCTTAAGGTGATAGATGTATGATAATCACCCTTTTTTTTAATTAATTAATATATTTTATATGCTATTTATGGGTATTTAGGCATTTAACTATTGGATTAAAGAGACGCTTAATACGTCATTAGGGGACAGGTGGTACTAACATTATCTTGGATTAAGAGAGTGCTTAGTTGTAATTAAAAAAAAGGCCCAAATTAAAAGTTGTAGCTTATTCACTATATATGAACTAGATGCATCTCTATCAAACCAAGCTCTGACTCCAGATCAATCGATAAAAAGTTGTTTGAGCTCGTTTCTTATTTTCTTTCAGGAAGACGAACCATCCCTCTATTAAAATTTGATTAATTGTGGTCTCCTTAAAATAAAATGCATAACAATTAACCTTATATGCCATCACTAGTTGATACTTTACCCTCTTTGATGCTTTGTTTGATGCTTTGGGGAAGGGGTGGTTTTTTTTTTCTTTTCTTTCTAATTTTAGTTAATATTAAAATTTGGAAAAAAATAACACTTTTAATATCAATTAAAGTCATACATATTTCAAAGATATGGTACCAAATTTTTAAAAATGTTCACATATAATACCACAAATCCACAATGTGAGAACTCTTATCAAATGTTGTATTGTTGTTGACTTTTGGATGAAATTGACCATGTGTTATGCATGTGGCCGTTAACTCCCCTCCTAAAATCATATTTTTACCGAAAAAATTGTTGTTGCAAAAAAAAATAAGTGCCTAAGATGCATATTTTCGAAATTTATGTCAAAAAGTTAATGACAATTGCACATTTGATATGGCCACCAAATTTAAATATGATCATTTTAAATTTCCAAATCACATAAAGGTTAAACATTATGAATATCACAGGGAGTAAATTGCCATTAACTCCGTTTTAAAAGCTTAGGACCATATCAGATCCTTAATCTATGTTATTTCTATTGGTGAATTGAAATATTATGTAATGAAGGCGAGGTTAGCGTGATCCTTTTCTGCATTAAGATCAAATTTAAGTTGTCTTTAATTTAGTGTGGATGTCATTACTTTATGACATTCTTCAGATTTACATTTTATTAATAATAATAGCAACGAAATATTGTGTCCTGTAATTTTCTTTAGTATAATTTGTTCCAAAGGTCGTTATCTTATCTCCATCGCTAAAGTATTAAATTGGCTTATATAAATCAAAATAGTACCTTACCTTTGAATAGTAATATTGAATTATACCATTTAACATGTATTAATTATTATCACATTATTATCACACGTTCGACCTTGTATACATAGTATATCACGTTATATTTTTCCTCATGATTTTTTATTTTTTTTTGGCTATAAAAATAAAGAATTAGTTTTGTGTACGGATGAGAGAAGAATGCAATCCAAAAAGTGTGGGCACTTTCACAACTTTTCCTCCAAAACTTAATTAGTGGTCGAACAGTTGCGTAAAGGACTTCTAAAGTGGAGGACCATATATGGGATTTTTCTTTCCAATCTACATATATCATTTTTTAATAAGCTTCTACGGTCGTACTTCAGAATTATCTTAATATATTTTATACTATAATATAAAAATGTATGAAATTGAATAATTAAAGTGTTACGATTATAAGAAATAAAAGCTTCTACGGTCGTACTTCATTTTTTTAAGTGATAAATAATATTTTGATGGGCTTTAAACCTGATTTTTAAGATCAAAAGAAATAAGGGTCTTATAGGTTGGTCTTCACCTAGGTTTCGCTCCATGGAGTTTGAGCCAAAACCAATAATTATGAATTATCTAATCTCAACTAAAATGCGACTAAATTAGGTTCAGTCAATATATAATGTGCAAATATGCACACTATATATAATATCATATTTTAAATTGTGTAAAAATTAGTGATTTGAACCTAGCTATCATCTTATGTTTTTCCCCAACTACACACCCAAGAGATCGTGAGTTCAATTTCCACGAATATAGGTATTTCTCTAATTTTAATACTAATACTTAGTAGTTGTTTATTATTTATAAATTTTAATATTGGGGCATTTAGTTAAATTATTTCTGATGTAAGGCCATCTCCAGCCGAGCCGGGAAAGCAAGCAACAGGTCCCCGTCGGCTGGAGACGAAACTCCCCACCGGATAGACAGTCAAGCATGCTGAGGGAGTTGCCTCCATGCGGGCAAGCAGTCAGGCAATGGTTATTTTTATGAATGTCTTATTATTAAGTGAGACTGAGGGAAATTTTGAAATTGAATTAAATGTATTGGATTGTTGGTTCGGCTGGAGATGACAGACTAAGCAAGACAAGCAAGAGAGGGGAGTTGTCTGCTTCAATTGAAAATGTCCTAATGATTGATGATGACTGAATTATAAAAAACATCCGAATTAAATTCAAATAATACTTTAAAGGGTTGTTTGCACTTTGCACCCCCGAAACATGGAAAATAGGCACTTTGCACCTCCGAAACACAGATTTAACACTTTGCACCCCTGAAATAGAAACAATTTATCACTTTGCATCCTCTCTTATTTTCTGGCAAAGTTGACCACCGAAGTCAAAAAATCTAGGGGCGAAATAGGCACATCATTTTTGGATCTTTGTCACCTTGCACCCTCTCTTAGTTTCTGGTAAAGTTCACCACCATAGTCAAAAAATCTAAGGGCAAAATATGTAATTCATTATTGGATATTTGGCACTTCACACCCCTAAAACACGAGAAATGGACATTTTGCACACTCGAAACAAAATTAGTGCTTAGCACCCTCAAATTAAGAACAACTAAGCAACTTGCACCCCCAAAACACGATAAAATGGGTACTTTGCAACCCCGAAACACAAAATTAACATTTAGCACCCTCAAATAAAAAAAAATAAAAACTTAGTAACTAGCACCCTTTATTTTTTCCGACAGAGTTGACCACCAGGGTCAAAAAAATCTAGGGGCAAAATAGGTAAGTCCATTTTATTTTTTCCTTAAAATTTATAAAATATGGTTGTGATTACTAGAATACACATTTTTCTCTCCTCCTTTCTTTTCATCAATATACATATCCATATTGTAAACTTGGATAGAAATTTTATTTTTGTGATATGATGATTCGTTAAATTTTATGTATTAAAACTTTCTAGAAAATTTTTGAATTCTTTTGTTAATTTTTTAGGACATTTGAAAAATTGCCAAAGATCCAAAAATGAATTATCTATTTTGCTCCTAGATTTTTTTGGCACCGATGGTCAACTCTGCTGGAAAAAATAAGGGATGTTAGTTACCAAGTTTTTCTTAATTTGAGGGTGCTAATTGTTATTTTATGTTTCGAAGATACAAGTTACTGAGTTATTCTTAATTCGAGGGTGCTAAGTGCTAATTCTGTTTTGGGGGTGCAAAATACCAATTTCTCGTGTTTCGGGGGTACAAAGTGTCAAAGATTCAAATATGAATTACCTATTTTGCCCCTAGATTTTTTTACTCTGGTGGTCAACTTTGCCTGAAAATAAGAGAGGGTGCAAAGTGCTTAATTGTTCCTATTTGGGGGTGCTAAGTGTTAAATCTATGTTCCGAAAGTGCAAGTGCCTATTTTCTATATTTTGGGGGTGCAAAGTGCGAAAGACCCTACTTTAAATGTTTCAAAACCAGAATTAAAAGAAACCGGGCCAACAGTATGAACCCATTGTTTTTTAAACTTTTTCACCTTTTTCAAAGTACTTCAACATATATATTCTTAATTTAGGTACTTCCTATTAATTTTAGAATAAGCCTGAATGCCAAGTACTTTAGGTCCTGCCAAAGGCCCAATTTTACAGGAATCTTGTTTTTTATAAAGTCCTTTTTTATTTATATAAAATATTTTAGGTTATCTTAATAAATTACATTTACATATATTAATTTTTTGCATGTAAATTTATATTTGCTTATGCATTCTGACGAATTTGATGATCTCTCCTTTTTACCATAGTTATAAGATTGATAATAAAATTTAATTAATACAATATAGATAATATTAATCGATCAAACCAAATGTAACATACTACTTAATTATGTGTGTTTTTCGCAATTATTCATAATATATGTAAAATTTGTTTATTTGGATATCTTGGTTTCGATCAATTCGAACTTGAGTGAGATAATCAATTAGTATCTGCATACGATTTTTTTAAATTAATAATCTCTTGACGTCATTAGATTAGGATAAGAACTACTAAGATGTTTAGTGGGAACAATATTTTAATATTAAATACGAGAATAATCTCTTTTGTTTTACTTGAGATCAAGGAAATGTAAGACATATATACTGACGGGTTTCTAGAAGAAATAGCTTTTTTCATTTTTATAATTTGATTTTATCTATGTTGTCGGATTCGCTGAATCTCCGTAGATATATAATTGCGAGTTCTAATAGAACTTTGATAGATTTAAGTACAATTTGTATGTCTTAATATATCATAATTTTTAAATCAAAGTATCTCATCTTTGCAAAGCTGTCTCCCGCTATTAGAGTTGTACGCGTTGCTGTGATTTTCTGGAGATTTGAATCATCGAATACCTCTGCCTATGCTTATCAAACAAAATTCAATTCTTCTAATACGATATTGATAAAGGAAAATGCAAGATACTCTTTTTTTTTTCCCAGTGGTTTAATCTTTTCGAGGCGTATCAGACACATTAAGTGGAAATTTCTCCCAACAAGGATTCGAACATGGGTTCGTTACTTTGTATCGATTAGTCCAGCCATAAAAATAATATGCTTACTATTTAATATTACCATGTCGTTCTATGCAATAAACATTTCACGCGATGGCTTCTGCAAATTGGGCCAAAGAACTAGTTTATTAATTTCTCTTAAAAATAAAAATGTTTTTTGATGCCCAAATTGAACAAAAAATCGAAAATTATGCTGAGACGAGTTAGATTCGACTGCATTTGAACCCGTTCGTGGACCTCGTTCGATTTTGTGTTTTGGTTCGAACAAGGTGTTGAACCTTGAAATTGGGCCAAAGAACTAGTTAATTAAATTTTCTTCAAAGAAAATTATTTTTTGAAGCCCAAATTGAACAAAAGATCGAAATCATGTTGAGACGAGTTAGACCTACACGTGTGTGTGGTTAAACTAAGGTTCACCTAAGTCCCAATATTGGTAACTAAGTCGTGGAACGTGTGCGCGAAAGCGTGAGTGACTATAAATTTCAAGTATGAGAACGTCAATAGAGCGTCTATAAAAAAAAAATTTAAAATATATAAAATTATTTAATAACATATCACAATTAAAAAAAAATAACATAACAAAAGTACAAAATTATCAGTATTACCATTTCAAATAATTAAGATATATGATTTCATTCAGTTAAATTACTACATATCATTACAATTAAATAAGTTTCATTACAATTAGTAGCATAAGTTCCATAATCAATATAATTACACATTCTATTTGTTTTAGTTTTTGTACCAAACTATATCAACACGCCGACTTTCGTCCCGTAATTGAATTGACATGGGAAAAAAAATTCGTTCCAAACTAATTATAAATATTTATTATTTATTAATACAAAAAAATGCAAAAAAAATTCCTAATGAACAGAGATAGGATTTTTTTTCTCAAAAGCGCACGGGGATTTCAAAAATCAATAATATTTTTCTTAAAAAAAAAAATTAATGGCAATTTACTTTCATGTGATATTCCTAATGTTCAATTTATCTCTCTGTGTTTATGAAAATGTGGCAGCTTACTCCCTTGTGTTGTGATAAATGTGGCAATTTACCTCATGTACTATAAAATCAATATTAACTTGTGGCTCTAATGTGTACACATATACTCATTTTTACAAAAATAATTTGTTTTATTTTTTTTAACACTATTTGACGGATTTTTATATAATTATAGACTTTAAAATTTATAATACGCACCTTTTGTAAGTATAATACGAGATCCTTTGTTTAAAAAAGTCGCGCTTTAAAATCAGGTAAGACGCACTTCTTGTAAAAAGTGTGCGCTTTACCAACAACAAAATCGCGCATTTATTTTTACAAATTTGCAAATTTAGTAATGAATTTTGGTTTTACGCTCTAGAGCGCGAATTGAGAGCTCGCAGAAAGGTGGACCCCGTGAATTTAGTTACCAAGGTCCCAACCCCTTCAAAAACTGGCGGTCCCAAATAACCTAGTCAAGTAGTCATTAAACCTGAGCAAAATAAGGAGCTCACAATTTTATTTTCAATCAATGTTGGATAGTGACTCTTCGCTCAATTGGAATTAAACCCTCTTCGTATTACCAATTTCAAGTCAATTTCTATTCACAATGTTAATGGTTTTAAACAATTGAAGATATTAATTAACCTCCTCGTGAAATTCTACATATTTCAATTAAAATTACGTAGTGAAATTCACTTGATTAATTTATTAAAGCTGGTGTTTAATCATGAATCATAAATCCACTATATAGGATCAAAGCATGGACTAAAATCATTAATACGGGTGTAATTGAACGACACACTGTTCAAACTTGGTTTGATTGTTAAATGAGCCGAGCTCAAACGAGTTTTTATTGAACTAGCTCAAGCCGAGTATCGAGTAGTTTGATATTTTACATTTATTTTATCAAATTTTAATTTATAGAGTTGAGCTCGAGCCGAGCTTCAATAGTTAACGAACAAAAAATAATATTCAAGCTTGTTTGATTAGTGTGATGAACCGAACTCAAATTAGTTTTTTATCTAACAAACTCGAGTCGAATATCGAGTAGCTTGGTTTGATTTTATGTCCTATCCATGAACCCATCAAAAAATATTGGAAAATGATACAAGGGACGTGCTTATCATTTTTCCAAACATTTAGGTGATAGTTGGCAATACCTTATACTTTATGGGGATTGATGCAATTTTCCTCCAAAGACCACAAAAAATTGAGTTAACCCCACGAATTGCAGGCTCTAGAACTGTAGTGAATTAATCATGAATTCAAAGTCCCTTTGAAAAGTTACTTTTGGTAGGTTAAAAACTAAAAAGGAATTTGAATCATCCATTCATATCTGGGGTCAGTGCAGTTCAGTGCAGAACATCTCAATATGTTGTTGAATTGCAAATTCCTTTGACTCCAATTTTAGTATTTTGCTTGTAATTATCAAAGTAGGTAAAAAGAAAAATTGATTATTTATCAAGATATAAAGTAATCAAACGCATCAAAATATACACTATTAATTTATTCCATAATTTGGCTTATATATATCTGGACTCAAATGTGATCATCTAGATTTTTTGGTCAAAGTAATGTATTTCGGCTTGTCATTTTCATTGTTTTTTCTATATAAAGGCTACAGTTGCACATTGCCAACAAAACGCGGCGAAGAGTTTTTCAGCTAATTCAAGATTTCTTTCTTAACACAATCTATGATTTAAATTTAAGTTAACCCATGTTGGTTGTTAAATTAAAGAGAACATTAGTTGTGTAACTATAGCTCTTTAACAATATTTTAGTTTCTTAAATAAGCGGACTTTCAATAATATTTTGTATTTAACTTTTTCTGATAAGTTTGGTTTTATTTTGGTTGAAAATTCATAATTTAAGAACATGATGTCTCGTGTGGATCACATGACTCCTCAATTTGGGATTTTTTTGATAGAAATACAATTGCAGGATGTAATTGAAAATTCAACTCGTTACAGAACTAAAATGTTAGTGACCTATAGTCACAAAACTAATATCAACATAAATAACTAGACATATTTAACTGGTAAGCAACACATTTTGATACTAATTCATATTAAGAAGAATGGAAGAGCTCAAGAGTGAAATGCAAAAACACCTCTCGTACTTTGCTTAACAGAAAAAAAAAAAACCTCTTGTGTTATTTTTATTAACAAAACTTCCCTACACTTATTTTTTATTAGCAAAAAACTCCTCTCAAGTCAAAATGGCAATTGTACCCCTACCATAGGATGCAAAAACACCCCTCTTAACCTAGAAAAATATAAATAACCATCCTATTAATTTTAAAAATTGGCAATAACCCCTCTGTTCTCTTAAAATATTGACAAAAACCTCCCTAAGACTTATGAAGGAATTTTAAATAGATTCTTTTGCTAATAAAAAACGAACACATGGAGATTTTTGTTATTAAATATAACACAGGAGAATTTTTATAGTTAGACAAGCACCAGGAGAGTTTTTGCATTTGACTCCTCAAATTAAGAAGCATATAAGAAATATTGGAAAGCTCAAAGAAAAACAAAAATATGATAGAGTGGTAAATAAATAAATAGATATGACTTGGTGCATTATATCAAAATTTCATTTTCGATGTATGTTTCGGTTAGCTGAATATTAGAAACTTTTCGAAAAAATTTCCGAAACGTTTCGAAACGAAAAGTTTCTGGAAATATTTTGGAAACACTTGAAAATATTATGAAAAATGTTAATAAATTAAGAAAAATAGAAAGTTCCAGATATATATATAGAGTTTCAGAAATAAACCTCATTTTCGTTTCCATTGATTCAAAAACAGAAACTTGTCGATGTTTTCGACGGCAAAGATGAAAATTTTAATCCATGATTTGGAGCCTGGAAGTGAAGGGCTTGTTTGTTTCACTTTTTCCAAAATAATTTCGTGTTTGGGAAAAGTGAGACAAACACGTTCTTTATTTTCTGAAATAAATTAATCATATCTCAATTTTCTCAAAGTACTCTTTCATTAGCCAAACAAACAACTATTATCTTATAAATAAAATTAAAAAACCTACACAAACTTTACTTGATTTGATATAAAGTAACACATTTTATACAACTAATCTCACATAACTAACATGGACATAAATCTTACACATCTTATACATGCAACATAAACCCTTCCAAAAAACCTATATCTCTCTTATTTTTCAAACCACTCTATCAAAATTCAAACAAATAACATTACGCAAATCGAAATTATTTCACAAACTTCACCACTCTCTCAAGGCCCGAAGTGCTCATGTTTGAATGATCTAAAACTAATTTAAGTTATTTGGTAGAGATTGATGCAAGAATATAAGATGACGAATTAAAATGTGAACTAATATTTAGTTAGACTAACTATAAAATACTCCATTAGCAATATTGCATATATAAATACAATATTGATTTTTTATATTTAAATTGAACTAATTGTTTTCTTTTAGATTCAACACATTCTGATTCTATATTTCTATTTATTATAAATAGGATTAACAAACCTAGCTATTTGAATACAAACAATAAATGTATATAAGATAAAACAAATATGGACAATATGTATATTAGGAAAGAATTTGTATTTTTTTTCAAAATAAAAATAAACAAGAAAAAATATTTAAAAATTCACAAGGAATTTGTTATTTAGGACTGAAAACCCATCAGACTCAATCTGGAAAAAAAATCAATAACGTCATGAACTCATGTCTTAATCTCAAGAAAGAAGTTAGGTAAAAAATGAAATATTTATGTCATCCTAATTAATCTTATTGGCAACTCGTGTATTTAACACTTTCAGAAGGAAAGGCACTAATAAAAGATGTTCTGTTATACCCCGGCAAAAGTCCAATCGTGTACTTTGACGAATGCACTAAAGTTTTTTATATAAAGGAAAATATCATTTTATAAAAGTTCAAAACAAAATAATACAACCTATATATATATTCTTTTTAAGAGTAAACAATTATTAATGAAAAAAAAAGATATTAAATAATTAATTGCCATCTACATTGCTGATTATAAATGCATGTTACTATGATAGTCTAATTTCAACCCAAGGTGGTTGGGCCAAGTGGTAGTGACTTGCGACCCCTAGAAACGAGACTCAAGTTCGAATCCTACTGGAAACACCACTCTGGGGAGGACCTATGCCCTTTGCACTCTTCAGTCCGAACTGTATATATACAGTCTAGTAGATCAAAAAAAAAAAAAAAAAAGAAAGTCTAATTTCAATTGAAATTTGCCACATAATATTCAACTATGTGAGATTTTCTCCTAGTTTGATACTAGTATTTGGTGATTGATATTCTCCTTAATTTCATTGTATAAATCTTTGATTCAATAGTATTGATTTAATTATCGCTTCTCTAAAAAAAAAAATAAGCGTTCTCCTAAATTATTAATTTATTTATCTTAATGAAATTAAGAAGAAAGATAAAATTCATTAATTATTTAGTAGGCATACATTACAATCAATAATAGGGATATTTTATAATGTTCTGAATCTGTCTCAAAAAAAAAGGTTACGGTACAATGTTACTTTTCCATTGATAGTATCTACAAAAGAAAATTTAATGGATGATTCGTCAATCTTGAAAATCAAATGGATGGTGAAAAATCATCATTATAAATTAGATTAACTATACCACAAATAACAATTAAAAAATTAAATATCTTCACCCGCTTATTAGATTTTTGGTGGTTATGGATAATAAAGGTGGGTTTTATTCGAAATAATTGCAAAAAAAGTGATTGACTTTGGGTTGAAAGGAAAAAGTGAGTCAACCATCAAGAAGTATGGTAGATGGTGCAACATTCAGCGTATCTAAATCTAATACTTCGTGATCTTCTATTTTAATTTTTAACCCAAAGGACAATCAAAACAGTGTCAATAATCTGGAGATAGATTTGATTTTTTTGGGGCCCACTTTCATTTAATTTGGGTGAAAAAAAAACAATTGGTAAGATATTTTAAAATTTTCTTGAACTTGTGTATAACAATTGAAACACGAATTGAATTTTTTTTAAGAATATTTTGCATGTAAATAATGCTAATTTTATTGTGATATGACTTTGAAAATGTGGGCTGTGATTTGAATATATTTTGGTTGATGGATTTTTAGAGAGAAAAAATAAGTGATAAAATCAAGTTTATCTCCTTGAATTAAATTAATTAATATTATATTATATTCTGATTGATTTGATTTGATTGAAAGTATTATTTTTTGTTGCTATACAAAAAAATTATACAAAGGAAGTTTAGTATAAACGAAAAAAAGAAGGAAAAAAAAAAGTATGGAGCCTGTAGATGCGGGTCCCATGTGGCCCAATTGACCTATTCAACGCTGGTCGGCTCAGCAAAGCCGGGAAGGCTTCAAAGAATGTTTTGCAAAATTAAAATCGAGTATATATATGTTGATTGGTTACATATTGAATAAAAATAATTGATGGGATACGTTTAAATGTTATAAATGGATTCTAAATTACCAGTGATATAATAAATACAAAGAGTTGTTTGGGCCATGGGCAAGCCGAATGTAATCCAAACCATGTACATGTGTCCCAGTCTCAAAATGTTGGGCGGCCCACATAGTATCCAACCGGGACATTTCAATCTCCATTTTCTTTCGACTTACAAAAAATTGAAAAAACCCATCTTCTTAATTTCTTCCTCCACAACGAATTCAGTTCACAAGCATCATAAAGTCAAAACTGATCTATTTGGATGGATTTTTGCTCGATTTCATTGGTCTCGATAAAAAAAAAAAATTTGGATGTGTTCGATGAAACCTTTAAGACCTCATTTGGATGATTTTTGATTATTGAGTTTTATGATTTGAATAAGTTGAATCCCCATTTGAATTGAATTTGAATTTGAATGTTGGAATTTTAGAAAAAAAAATAGATAAGTGTCATATCAATGACATTTTAGTGAGATTTTTTTAAAAAAAAGTCGTAGGTTTTGCATATATCAATTACGCATTGATGTATAAACACTGACGCATCGCTGGATAAATTAACAATGATATGCGATGTATCGATGTATTTACTATTAACCAAAACAAAAATTGTAAATATAGCCGAAAAAGGAATTGGTAAAGTACAGATTTGTAAGACTAGAAATAGAACAAATCCATTACAAACATACATAGCAAAAGATAAAACATTAAACACAACAATTCAGAAAACATACAAAGATGTACGTACTACTACTACACAAGTATGCCAAAATATCCAAATAAAAACATTCCTTATAATACTAGATTCAGACCCTCGTACCCGTACCCGCACTCGTAACGCCACCTTTAGGTACAGCCTCGGTTCCAAGTCCGGCATGACCGTACTCGGGTTCTCTATATCCGGGCCCATAACTGCTACTGAAAATCCCGGCATGGAGCAAAAGAACATAAAGCAACTGCGTAATCCCGAGAATTATAACAAACGCTTCGATTACCCTCAACCTCCACCCTCTCCATCCTCCTATGTTAATCTCCTTGCAAGCCAAACTGCATAAACAATAAATCGAGATAAAAAAAAATTCGAATAGATAAAATAAGAGTAATTGACATTTTACACCTCAGAAATACACCACTTTGGCACTTTGCACCCTGAAATTGCATATTTCAGCTGGAATTTTGCACCATAGTTGTACCCTATGTAGGGTGCATTTAACCAAAAAGTGCCAACGTTCCAATTTTAGGGTGCAAAGTGCCAAAATAATATATTTCGCGCATAGAAGCTATGTACCCAAAAGCAAGTGCGGTCACAGCCCATGCCAATATGGAAGATGAACCCGCGGCCGCGAGACTGTCACTTCTCCATGCTCGGAGGTGGCTGCCCCCCGCGATTTTTGATACTATTCCAAGTACGGCTGCGAGTATGGCGAATGTTAGGAAGTAGGGAGTGGCCCCGTTTCCACCCATGCCTGTAAATCAAGTTAAAATTGATAATAATTAGTTCATATGGATCAAAAATAAATTTCACCCATGATTCATGAAATTAGACGTTACAGAAATAAAGGGTTAGTTATATTAATTTGTAGACTAGAACTAAGTAATAAATATTAAATGTATCTTCTATCTAAAAATAAAAGATTTGCTTTAGAGAGATTAATTACTTACTTGGATGTCCGGTTTGACCATTAATATACCTATTGAGGCACCAACTCGCAAAACCCAACACAATAAAATACATTAGCAAATTCAAAAACAACAATGGTGCTGCCAAACTTCTTGCCACTGCTCTCGCCATTATTAATTAATTATATATTCTCCTAGATAATTTGATTTCTTCTCAATTTCCTTTCTTCAAATCTCAGCTCAAAATTAACCAATACGTACTTCACAAGAAGATATTATATTTCTAGTGCTATAATAAAATGCCCAAAGTTTCTACATATATATAACCTGTGGGTTTTAATTGGAGAAAGCAAATTGGAAGTGAAATAATTAATTATTTATATTAAAAAAAAGGTGAAACATGGTTTGCTGCAATAAACGTGTCGTGCTTGTAGCTTTAGGGACTTACATGTGGAGAGACACCTTTCGACTTATGCCACGTACTATGAATTTCTCATGCAGAATTGCTAAACAATGTTTTCCAATTGCGGTTTATCTATATCCAGAAGAGAAAGAGATATCCTATAAGTTATCGCTTTATAAATGTAGAAACAAAATTGAATTATGAATCCGATCTTTTAATTAATGAATGACTAGTATATGCCCCGTGCTATGCACGGGGTTATATTTTGCTTTTTTATATAATACTTATTTCATATGATAGTTAGTAATAAAAACATCTCAATTTGTTATTTTAATAACCAAACATTATAAGCAAGTATGAAAAGATAAATTTAAAAATTATCATAAAACTTAGATAATGAATTTTTTTAATTGAAATCTCAGTAATTCATTTTAATTGAAATCTCAGCAAAGAGTATAGGAGATAAGAACAATTAAGAAGATAAAGAATAATGTATGATCGAAACTCTATTAAACAAATTTGTAACAAAATACACTATTTAAAAATATGAAGCATCTACATTTCGGAGATTATTATTTTTCTAGCCAACATACTTTTCTATTTTTCTAACCAACCTATGAAAGTAAATGTGCTTCAATAAAGCTTGCTTGCCTTCACAGAAATCTCATTCACAAGGATGTAATTTGTGAGATAATGTAACTTATCCACACATCAAGAAAATCACAAACTGTAAGGGGTCGAAGGGTAATCGAATGGCTGATGCCCAATAAAGATGGGAATAAGTTCATTTTAATTTTTCAAGTGGCTATTAATACAGAATACAATTTCATTCACAACACATTGAATGTATTTTATCATTAGCACCCATGTATCATTATAAATTAGTTATCCAACGAAAACGGTGGAGCAATCACATTAAATAGACACAAATGAATTAGAAATGAAACTTATTTCATTTCCTAAAATCTTCTTTACTTCTCGACTATCATTGGAAGCTTGATTTGTCCTCTCACAATCCCACCCATCGCCAGCTTCTTTATTCTCCTTATAGACTCGTTGCGTGGTGTGTTTCTTTTAGCCTTTAGTTTTATTCTCCTTATAGACTCGTTGCGTGGTGTGTTTCTTTTAGCCTTTAGTTTACTTGCCGCTTTACATATGCCACACTATTCCACTATGTCCTCTGGTTACATTATCGCACCAACCACCATTATTATGCCCAATGTCGCCCCACTGCACAATCGTCACATCACTACTAACATTGTCATGTTGCTACTAATTTTGTCAACAAACGCCTCATTTTGTAACCCGTCTAAATCTGTGAAAAAGGTATTGGGACACAGTCAATACTCAAATTTTAATGTATGTAATCTTGCTTCTATGTCCACAAAATTTGTATTCGTAATAAGCACCGAAAATTTACCAAAACATACAACACAATTATTTGCAGTCAGTCAACAATTTAATTAAAGCAGTACCAAAAAATGGCAATTGAAGCAAAGTTGTAACCAAATTTAGAGAAAATAACATAAGGTCATTTACCTTGTTATCCACAAACAAAATTTGGCTTTTTGACTGCACAATCTTGGGGAAATCGGTCAAGACTTCTCTTCGACCTTCGTGTATGGAGCTATCCACTTGGTTCTCTTTTTCTGTAGGACACCATATTTTTTCGTATCCATTTTGTTGGGTTTCCTAAAATCCTATCAAATTCCCAACAATGTTATCATAGAAACCCCCAATTCTTCACCTAATTTCTTCGAAGAAGTAACCCATGGGCTTTTTCTTGGGTTATTTGATCAAATCTCATTTTCTCAATTCTCTTTAAAGCTGGACCTGGCACCATGGTTTAGCATGAATAAAAATACATGTGATTAGTTAATTGGGTACGACCCAATACAATTTCTTGAGCAGAATGCAACTACAATAAATAATGCACATTAGGCCACAAGAGAACATGAGAAAAATATAAAAGAAACCATTACAATAAAAGAATAGGTAGAAAGTAAAAGTACAGATGGAACGGAAAGGGAAGAGGGGGTGAGACAATTCATCCATAAAACTTACAACACACATATACCTTCTTTCTCATAATTTTTTTCACCATACAAAATAATGAAAATGCATTTTGTTTTTGTTCGATTACTAACACAAACAACACGGAGCTTTACATATATTTGTTCCCACCAATCAAGGAAACTCTTAGAAACCTTTGTCTTACCCCTACTCCACCTCCATATTTAGATACCAAACATAACTAAAAGTGTGGTAGAGGATAAAAAGATCATTTGTCTTAGCGCATACTTTAGCATATCACCAATAATACAAACAATATGCCAGGAATCAGTGTAGACAGTATCCATTTGACTTTATTTTTCAAACTTGTGTATCCAGTAAAATGAGTTAGCATCCCTTGATCATTTTGCCATGAAAATTTAGGTTGCAAATTGGTAGTGAAGATAATAGCACTATAAAAAAGTTAAAACAAACAAACAACATTCCCCCCAATTGATTGCACTAAATTGAAATAAAGGGATAGACGTGATATATTCAGTGAGGTTCTAACCTGTGCGAATTATTTGGAAGGCACCAAAGAAGACACAATTTTCTACAACTCATACAAACTCCAAAGCCTTCATTTCTCCAAAATTTCCTTTAAGTTTCTAAATGCATATATAAGCCAAAAGTAAATGCTAAACTTAGTTAAATCAAAAGTTAGATACATCTAAAGCCAGTCATACCTGAAATAAAATCACAAGGTAATTTAGGACCATGAAGACACATTTCACCTGAAGAGCAAAATATTATGTCTTTAATCAGTCTTTTTCTTTTGGGATCCCTAACATAAAACAAATTATATTAAAAGAAACAACTACAAACAAACAATCAACTTTGTCATCCATACCAAGAGAAGTTGGGGTTTCCCGAACTATGGAAATAGAGCAATTTTTTCTCTGAAAATAAAATTGCAAAAGAGTTAAATACAATTCCATAATAAAATAAAAATTAACAGTAGCCTACCTTATACTACTTCATCATACCTTGCAAAATCATCCTTCAAATCAATTCCTTTGGTTTGATAAAAAAACAGCCCTGTATGTGTAACATAAAAAAATCATGACAAAAGTGCATCCCATTGAAATTTAAGGATCTATTGTATATATTACCAATTTAAAGTGTGTACAAATTAATGGGGTGGTGTGAAAATGGCAAATAAGATGTTTACCTTCATAGGAGCATTTGATCGAACATGTAATAGATGTAGTGGTACTTTAATATAGAGGACCTTTAAGACAGAAGATAAAGTTAGAAAACCTATGAATTCAACGGAAGTTGCAGCAGAATCCACAGCTTTTTCCCTTTTGAGATGCGAGCCACCACGGCCAAAAGAAATCAACCTGTTTCCCATGGACGCATAAATGCTAAGAATAGAGGAAAATAACAATTGCTTAAAATGAAACAGGAGGGCTTGAGTTGGGAGTTTGAGTTTTTAGTTTGAATTGGGGAGTTGTGTGGAGAGATTTGAATTTAGAGTTGGGAGTTAGTTTTTCCACCACTGCCATGAAAATTGTCGATTATTGTGGGAAGTTGGAGTCGGTTTCTAACTCCACATCAAACATTATGAGAAATTAGTTAACAAAATTAATTCAAAATTACAGAAAATTAGCATTTTAGTCAAAAGAAATCAAATTGGTCAACACACTGATGTGAAATATATTTATAAGTAGATATAAAATAATTTCATTTGAAATTATCTCTTATTCTTAAATTCCAGAAGTATTTTTTTCTAAGATTTATCATGTAATGTGAAAATTAAATTGGGAGAATCTCTTACGTATATTGTATTCATGCATTAATCGATTGCACAATGTAATATTTCAAATTCGGATGACTGATTAATCTTGGAGAGCTTATCGATCGGTAAAAATCAGTGACGGATTCCAACATAAACCTACTTTATTTTCCGACAAAATAAATAAAGCGGGATCATGTTATATTCGTCTTGATCATTGTTTACGTATTTGGATAGAATATAGAACTCATAGTTAGTTCGAGTAGATAGTTGTAAGTTCGATTGATCCGATTAGTCCAACATCTAATTTAACTATATTATATTTTATTATAATTTCGTAAATTATATGAAAATTGCAAAATATAGTATAAACGCTCTTCAATGTAGCACAAATAGCATAACATTTCCGTAGATCTTTCATATTTCCAAATATAAATATATTTTAAATAATTTTCCAAATTTTAATTTGTTACAAACTAGTGATGATTCAACGGCAAAAAATCATCTATTTTTGATGTTTCAATTTGGTATCACAAGCATGATGTATCTACATTGTAATTGTGTATGAGCCCACAATATTAAGATAATAAATTTGAATTCCAACATATTGCGGCCCACATTAAGCGTTATACCAATTGGGCTTCACTTCTTACTATACTAGATTGGCATAGCATTGTTAAGAAATAAGTAGTACGAAATAAATGTCTTTTATATAGAAAAAATTAGATGATATGTGTTCAATCATTTTTTTTTTTTTTTTTTGTAAGTTTGAGCTTCAAAAGTTTTATACTCTGATTTCATTTGAGCATCATCCAAATTACATTTTAAAATATTCTGGCGCAATTTCGCGAGCCCCATAAAATTGGGCTAGAACTAGTGTTAGAATTAATTTGAAGTGAAACTGAAATATCACCAAGAGGGAAATCACTAAGGGCATCTCCAACTGCTCGGGGGTGAGAGGGGAGGAAGCATGGGGGGGGGGGGGGGGGAGGGGGTGCCCTGGGGGATCCATCCCCCAGGTCATCCCTCGAGTGATGGATGCGCTTGATCTTTGATGAAACTCAAATCGTTTCTAAATTCACAACTAGCGACCTCCATCTTGAGCTTGCTGACCGTGGTTAGTTCATCATCACTGCGTTCCAGATCATTCTCGAGCTCATTCTTAATTATTCCCACATCATTAGCCCAATACTATTGAAAGACAAGCGACAATAAATTGCAATACCATTAAAAGACAAACGACAATAAATGCAGCAATTGGTACTTTACGATTTTATGTAATAAAACTGCAATATCGTATAATGTGCATGTCTAGTGATACCTTGACTTAGTTATATAACCATTTGGCGCAATTCTCGGGATCTTTCCATGATAAGGACATTTTGCAACTAATCCCATAATTATCTCCATGACAGTTTCATTTTACGCCCTTAATGCTGTTATTTGGAAGGAAAAATATTTACTCCATAACAACCCGATTAAGAGATCTTTACTGAACCTCAAATTATTTCTAAATTCGCAAGTAGTGACCTCCATCTTGAGTTCGCTGACCGTGGTTAGTTCATCATTACTATGTTCCAGATCATTACTGAGCTCATACTGGATTGTTACGACATTAGTCCAATACCATTGAAAGACAAACAACAAAAATGATTTGTATCAAGAAATGATGTGCCTCGGGGCAAAGAATTATCTCATACCTACATCGAGACATTAACGATTAACGGTTACCCCCAACTGTATATTTAAATTTGAAAAAATTCTACACCTCTCCATACTTCATGCATTTGACGATAGAATCTTTCATTTTCATAAAATTTATTAGATGATTTTCCTCAATAAAAATCCCTCATTTATCTTCGAATAAGATCAAAATTAACGGACTCATTACATGCAACTCCTGAAATCTGAACTATATTTTAAATAATAAAAAATTTAAAATAAATATGTATAACTCTAATCATAATAAAAAAAATTCAAATAAATTTAAATTAATTTCAATATGTCATATACAACTACATAAATTAAATTTCAAAAATTAATTTCAATATATCATATACGATTACTAAAACCAAATTTCAACAACTATATTAAATTTGATCATATTGAATTGATTGCATCACGTCATCTTCTACAACCGACATCAATAATTCATCTCACCTGCACCGATTTGATCAATTCTTAGCTTTTTGTACGTCTACATTAATTTGTGCCTTTCCTCCATTTTTAAAACCCAAAAAACTTTCAAAACCCACCTAAAAAGAAGCACCAAGAAAAAATGGATTCAAGTAAGAAACCAAAACCCGAACCTCTCGACCACCCCTCCACCCTCCTCACCCTTCGCCCTTCTTCCTCCAACCCGGATGTTAACTCCGAATACTACCGCATTTCGGAGCTTTTCCGCTCCTCCTTCGAACAACGCCTTCAGAGGAACGGCGACGTTCCGATTTCAATTGAACCAGAATCGGACCCATACGCAACCGCTATAGTCCCCTACACAAGCCCCGAAGATGAGGCGGTCTCCCACGGCGAATTAATCCCACGTGTTGTTGCCACACGCAAGTTACCGAGCCGTTCTTCCGAGCTCGTTCGGGTCACGGATCTCCAAACCGAAGAGTTCAACGTCTTCCGTGAGATAATCCGAAGAACACGGATGCTATTCGAATCATTGCGCTTTCACTCGATCTCCGGGGACGATAAGAATAAGGATCCAATGTTGATGACCCCGAACCGGAGAATGAGGGCGGATTTAAAAGCCGCGAATATGATGGGTGAACGTGGTTTGTGGTTGAATAGGGATAAAAGGATTGTTGGTGAAATACCTGGAGTATCTATTGGCGACGTTTTCTATTTTAGGATGGAATTGTGTGTGGTTGGTTTGCATGGACAGGTACAAGCTGGAATTGATTACGTTCCAGCTAGCCAGAGCGCGACTAACGAGCCTATTGCGACCAGCATTATCGTTTCCGGTGGTTATGAGGATGATGAGGATGCAGGGGATGTGATTGTTTATACAGGGCAGGGTGGACAGGACAAGAATCATAAGCAGGTTGGGAATCAGAAATTGGAAACTGGGAATTTAGCACTGGAAATGAGTTTGAATTATGGTGTAGAGATTAGGGTTATACGTGGGTTGAAGTACGAAGGTTGTTCGAGTCGAAACGTTTATGTTTACGATGGGTTGTATAGGATAACCAACTCTTGGTTCGAAGTGGGGAAGGCAGGTTTTGGGGTTTATAAGTTTAAGCTTGTTCGGATTGAAAATCAAGTGGAAATGGGAAGTGCGGTGATGAAGTTTGCAGCTAGTTTAAGAGCTCGGCCATTGGAGGCTCGACCTCAAGGTTATGTAACTCTCGATTTGTCGGGTAAGAAGGAGAATGTTCCAGTGTTGTTTTACAATGATATTGATAATGATCATGATCCCATTAATTATAAATACCTTAAAACCACCGCTTTTCCTCCTTACGTGTACAATTATGGGAATAACAATGGTTGTGAATGCATTGGGGGATGTCAAGATAATTGCTTGTGTGTCATGAAAAACGGGGGTCTTGCATATGATCATCACGGGATTTTGATGAAGGGGAAACCGTTGATTTTCGAGTGTGGGCCCCATTGCAGTTGCCCTCTCACTTGTCGTAATCGTGTTACGCAAAAGGGAGTTAAGAATCGATTTGAAGTGTTTAGGTCTATGGAGACCCATTGGGGAGTTAGGTCATTAGATATGATCCCTGCTGGCTCGTTTATTTGTGAGTTTGCTGGAATTGTTCTTACACGTGAGCAAGCTCAGTTACTCACAATGAATGGTGATAGTCTTATATACCCTAGTAGGTTCACTGAGAGATGGAAAGAATGGGGTGATTTATCTCAAGTATTCCGTGACTATGCTTGCCCTTCATACCCATCAGTTCCTCCTTTGGATTTCGCTTTGGATGTATCAAAAATGAGGAATTTGGCTTGTTATATGAGCCATAGTTCAAGTCCAAATGTTTTTGTGCAGCTTGTGTTGTATGATCACAGTAATGTATCTTTCCCACACCTCATGCTGTTTGCTATGGAGAATATCCCTCCCTTGAGAGATCTAAGTATTGATTATGGGGTGGTTGACGAGTGGACGGCAAAGCTTGCTATTTGTAATTGAGCTTCAGATGTGACGTGATGAGGTATACTTACTGAACTTTCTGTATTTTGAAAATTTATTGCTTTGATTTCAATATGAGTTGGGATTCTTCTTTGTTGTGTTATAAATCTGAATTTGTGGAGAGCTATTTGGTAACTCATTTATTGACTCTGTAACAATACGGGTGGCGATATTGCCAAAGCAGAGAATATTGATTTGAGTTCCGCCGTCAAAATAATTTTCTTCAAAATCTATCCAAATTAAATAATAGTTGCTTCATGCATTGTTAACAGATCAAAAAGAATTCTGGTTGGCGAGTCTTTATTTTCTTACCTGTTTCAATTTGGGAAACAAATTCTTTTGATACATCTCAAGTTTGTAATCCAAGTAGCTCGGAGTTGAGTTGAAGCATTATAAAAAGATTTGGGCTAATGAAATTAAGGATATTGGATGATAAATATATTTTGTTTTTGAAGAATTCAAAGCTTCCATAGTAAATGTCTAAACCGTGATGATTATCATTCCTCAGCTAACAATTTCCTTGGCAAGAATGAACCTTATTCATCTTCCTTAATTTTCATAACCACAAGTAGATTTTTTCCCCTAATACAGTGGTTTCCAAACCAGTTTCCATGCACCTCGACAAATCCAGGGAGTCACTTTAAGACCCCACAAACCTAAATACCAATAATTAATTGCGGTTGTAGGTGGCCCAGAGGATATGTTGTATCTGTACTAGTCCAACGTTGTCTCTGTAGTTCTAAATCATATGATTCATATCCATAATCACATCTAAAATAAAAAAGAGCTTCCTGTCTATGATAGAATCTCCACAGTATCAACACCGCACCCATAACCATATCTAGATCTAAAACTACTTGAATATATATCAGCCGGTTAAGGATGATGAGTGTTATATGTGATTTCTGTTTCTTCCTTGAGAAACGTGGAGTTAGGATTTGGAATCTAAATTTAGGTTGAAGGGATTCTGAGATTCTGTAGGGGTTCTTAATATTGAAGTTCCGACAAAAAGTTGATATTAAATTGTAGCATCAGCTCCCAATATTGTTTGAGAAGTGTATTAAATAAACTCAACTCTCTCTCTAGATTTTATTGACCTCATCTATGTAGTTTATGTAGGTATTCTGTTAATGCTAATTTAGCCCCTTTCTTTTCGTGAATTTTGACATCTCTGAACTTGCGCCAAACCTTTTTTATATAAAATGGTGCTACGTTATTCAATTATAGCATGTTGGGACCATCTGGTTTCCGAAATGGACTTGGACAATAATTTGCTCAAGAAATGATATACATTTTTGTTTATGAATCTGTGAAGTTCAATTCCATTATATGAATGCTTATGAAAGTCTACAATGATGTACTAATCTTACTTGAGTTAGATTTACGTAATCTCTACTGATTCTGATTAGATTTTGTTGGCATGTTAAATTGCAGAATCCTTCGAGTCTCGTCATATGCTGGATCTCGATTTTTAGACTTGAATGTGGATCTATGCTGTTGTTTCACCTAGATGGTTTTGGTAATTTTTGTGGCACATAATTATGAAGATAGTGAAGGAAATTATTGCTCAGCAGTAATTTATCATATTCCAGAAGTAAACCTGGCTTGATGATTTACACTGTACTTTTGTCCTATTATTAGCCTTTATGTTGTATTTGTAGAAGAACCCAAAATTTCTTGTACGGTAAAGGTAGGTGTTTTTCTCAATGGATAAATCCCACAAGAGGCAGAAACAAAAAACGTTTTATTTTTGAAAAAACGTTTCAGCCTTCCTCAAAGAGACACTAGGGGCTTGTTTCATTTTCCTCAAAGTGGTTCTAAAGTAAATAAAAAAAAATAATTATCGTTTTTATGACCATTGATTGTTTGGTTTTTCTAGAAAATGTTATGGTTTAATAGTTATAAGTTTTAGGAACGAGTATGTTTCTTAAAGATTATGAAAAGAAATAAATAGGTTGTCAAATTATGGTAAATTTTTTACCTAGATCAAGTCTAGGACTCATCGATCTTGTAGTTTAAGTTTTGCCAACTCATTTTAGAATTATAAAAAGATTCAATTGTTATTTGACTATACTAACCTAACCCAACTAGATCAAACCAAAGTGATTGTTGATTATTTGTTTAATATTTTACTATTTGAATTTTATTGAAATTGTATAATATCAAGACATATATTGTGTGATCGATCTTTATATTCCGTTGTATATTAGTTGGGTGTTATATTAATTAATTTGGTGCATTTCCATCTTGATTCAATCAAGTATTTGTTAGTTGTGAAGTATTGCTTCTTTCTCAACAAAAATCTGAAGTTGTTCGACTTATGGAGAATACTTTATCAACAAATCAAAAATGAAGTTACTGCCCTGTGAAGATCACAAATAAAATCATCTCCATTACATTATATTCACATATCAAATATTCAATACCATATATCCATATATATATTTAGACAACTCAGTTACATAAAATGCGGAAAAGTTCAGGGATTAGGAGTTGGCTGTACCATTTTTCCCTCCGGAACGTTGTCTGGCACGTTCAATCTTCCGTTTCCGCCATTCCTCTAGGGCTGCAAAATCCCCAAAGGTAACAAATAAAAAAAAAAGACATAGTATAATAGTTCAAGTTATGTAAAAATCTATTTACTAATTTGATATTTCTCTAACCAAAACTATATTATGATTATACAGTATGTAACGTCACAATAAAAAAATAAAATCGAAATACGCCAGGGATAAGAAAAAAAATCACCTTTCAAGCTACTAGAGTCAGAATTCGAGCGAAAATTATTCAACCGAGATATTAGGTCTACCGCAGCTGTTTGCTTTAAATCTTTCTGTTGGACTTGGTCCGATTCAACATTTACTTCTCTTCTTATCTCTCTAACCTAAGAAACAGAAAAAATATTTGTAAAACATTTTTATGCCATAGGACTTTAAATTTTGCCAAGGGCTCCCAGTAGGACCGACCCTAGATATAATCAAGATCATAAACATAAACTTGGAGGAGGAGCAACTATACAACTCCGAGAAGTTACCGAGTAAGTTATGAGCTATAAAGTGAACTTCGAAAATTCATACTCACTCTTTTGATAAGATCCACTGGAACCATGGTACGGCGAATTTCTTCGGATTCTTTTATATGCCTATTTAGAGCTGTACACGAACGGGTAAGTAATGAAATAAAGTTCATCAACAAATAAACATCTTATCATAAAAGATAAGATAGGTGGACTTTAGTATGGTTGGGTAATTATATATTCATTCCAATGAGCAAATAAATTTAAAAAATGTACAAGATACCATGAAAGAGCAAGAAGAGAAGGGTGTTAACCCGTATCGAACAATTATGCTCACAAAAAGCTTTTTATGGATTAGAAAGGTTGTGACAAAGTTCGACAACACTTTATTTTAGGAAAATAAAGTCATTATCCACAAAAAAAAAAGTCATTACCCAAATTACGACAACACTAAGAAGACTTTTGGAAAAATAGTTAGTTAAAGTTCACAATATTAAGTATCACCGAAGCTTTAAGATATTCCAAGTATAATAGGAAGAATTATCACCCTACATCGACTTTCAATGAAAATGGCAAACACAATCTCAAATGGTCGGAATACTATCTTGAACACGCCTTTCTCCGTCATGCTACCTTATTTTTTTCAGAGTAATGAATTAGCTACGCTTTAAACAAAATCAACATCTTCAAGAATTCAAGAAGAAAACTTTACCATAACATTTCAGTTTTTTTTCCTTTTTCTCCATGTAAACAAGCATTAAGAAAGGGTTCCTCAAGAAACAATAAATAAATTTCTATTATTGAAAGTTGAAGCCAAAAACCATCGCCAAACATTTAATGGGCCACAAAATAGCTCCTAAATCGTTAATTACTTCATTATTTCGCACAATAACGCAATGAAAATCTTAGTTATAACAGCAATTAAGCAACCATCAGAAAGCTAGAAAAGTAACACAATATAAGTTGATTGAAAAGTAAAAGAATTGGTAAAATTTCATACCTTTTTGGGAGGATGCGAATTTGGAAGAGGAAGAAAAGAAGAAGCTTTGAAGCAATAAAAGAACAGTGATCATGTTCAATAAGCATACGAATATAGTGGCGTTCTTGTAAGTTAGATATGATCTCATTGCCCTCCACCATCGCTGTTGCAGCAGTTTTTCCATTTTTCCCCTTTAAGAAATTAGGGATTTGGGAATTTGGAATTCTGAAAATATACAAACAAATAAATATGGAGCTAATGTCAATTTAACCCCTGTAAAATGTATAATGTTCAATTTAACCCCTGTAAAACTTCCACAACCTTGTCTTGTAGATGTTTAACTTCAGTTGGTCGGATAGGTCAATTAGTATTCATTTTCATCTGATTTCGATAATTATTTGTTGTGATGGGGGGCTATCCCCCTTTTGACTTTGTTGAATCATCTTATTATTAGTGTGCAATGAAATTTATCTATATAAAAAAAAAAAAAAATTGGCATTGAAATGTTTTAAGGAATAGGACCGTTGTACTGATTGAACTCAGTCATTCTTGTAATATTCTAAATCATATATTCAAGGTGGTTGGACCAAGTGATAGTGGCTTGCGACTCCCGTGGCAAAATTTACGTTTGAATCTTACTCGAGACACCATACTCGGAAGGACATATACCGTATGCACACTAATTGGAACTGTAAATACAAAGTTCATTAAAAAAAAGTTTGAATCATGGGGCATTCTATCATGACTCTCAACTCAAAGCTGAGTCATCAAAAAAATTCAATCTCAACCCTTGAAAAAAAATTAAAATTATCTTGTCCATTGAATGTGTACAAATATGTATCAACACCACATTTTGTGTATTATACCAAAAAAATTAATAAACAATAAATTATAAATAGGAATTTTACATTATTACCCTTTATAAAAAATACTCAATTGACCAAAATATCCCTATCATTTCATCTTCCCCAAATTCTCTCCAAATCCTTTTCCAAGCCCTAGCCCATGCCATCACCACCACCACCCTCACCCTCCTCCTCCCTCTGTACTCCTAGTTCGACGAGGACGGCGGCAATGAAGTGCCGCTTCCGTAGTCTTCGCCACCAGCATGGCGACACTTCACTAGCCGCCGTTCTGGTCACGATCAGAACATAAGCGGACTACGCCAGACGAAGCTCCTTCACCGGTGAAGCTTTCCAGGAAGAAGACTGTTTTTTCTTAATTTTGAGATTTTTTTTATTTAATTAGATAAACAATATTTTGATTAATTTTAGAAAATAAGGAATTATGCATTAAATAATTAATGTTGTTAAAGAATGTTTAAATTATGGGAAGAATGTCACTTTATAAATTAAACTTATTCAATTTTATTTTATATTTATCAGAAGAAATATAAATTTTATTTTATTTGATAGAAAATCCAATATAATTTCAAAAATTTCGTACATCTATTTTGCTTTCTAAATATAATAATTCAAATCAAGTTGGACTAAAATGTCTAACAAGAGAGATATATTTTGATTACTATATGAAATTAAAATTGATTTTTTAAATGAGCAATTCAAATTTGATAATTGTAATATTTATTTCAAAGTTTTGATAAATTTGTATAATTAAGTAGTTATTGAATAAATTGAACTAATATTAAAAAAAATTCATTGTAATGCAAAATGTTATAAATATAAAAATGTTTTTTACATAATTTAGTTTTGTATATTAATTTGGTAAGGAAAAAACCATGACGATGTACAAATTTATGAAGCACGCATTGCTTTCACATATTTTGGTAGATTTTTTTTCATATATACTATAAACAAATGTATCAATATGTAGGATTTGGTTGTATATATATTCTTTCTCAAACAAAAAAAGAAAAAAAGACCAAAAAAACTACCAAGCTCCGCTGGGGGCAGAAAAAATTTCGTTAGAGCGAAACAACTGATGAAGTATATTATATATGAAATAGATAAATGGTAAGTTGAAAATTTTGTAAAATAAAGAGTAAGAGTATAATGGATATTTCAAAGATTAGTTGGATTGTAAATGAATTTATTGGAGTTGTAATATATACACATGTCCAAATTTAATTGGCTAATAATAAGGTTGTTGGTGACTCTATTTAAAGTAAGAGTCACAATAGACCATCCCTTGAATCATATATTTTGACAACCTTTTTTATGACATGAACAAAACATTTTTTCTGCGAGTTCATACGTACGTTGCCCATAGACCTTTCCAGACTAGCATCCCAATTGTTTGTTTAGAAAATCCTTTTAATATTATGTATGTATAATACAATTGCCAGCATATGCTAAATATAATTATTAAGATTATGGGTGTGTTTGTATCGTATTGTTCAAAATAATTTCGTGTTTGGACAAAGTCAAATAAATACATTTTGTAATTTTTTTAAAATAAATTTATCTTCAGTCATTTTTCTCAAACTATTTTCCTAAAAGCTAAACAAACTTTAAATTCTTATTTATTAAAAAATCTTACACAAATTCTACTTGATTTGACATAAAGTAACATATGTCATATACAACTTATCTCAGATAACAAACCTGATTTGACATAAAGTCTTAAATACTTGAGAATGGGCTTTATTGCAATATAATCTAATGATCCAAATATGCATTGATATTTCTCCATACAGATGTACGAGGAAAACGCATCATCAGAAAAGTGAGCTTTGACAACCCAACATGAAAGGATCTTGATGTATATTAATATTTTTACATTGATCTCTGAAAATCTTGATTGAATATTCTCATAAAGTTATAGCGGATGTCATGGTGAAAACATCCTGCACAACTTCAAGCCATAGTGGAGATATTTACAATAGCCAAAAGCCATGGTGGATATTTTCGCAATCTCTGGAGGAACCACCAATAAAAATCGTTGTCTGTTCGTTATGACTAGGTTTTAACATGCCGATACTTTTAAAAATTGTATTTTGCCGTGACGATGAATACTTATATTTCTTATAGGGCTCAGAGTCCCACAACTAGGTCCCAACAAAGAAAATAGAGAGAGAAAGAAAAGTGTTTAATTAAGTTCAGTCAAATCATATTTGATTTCCATGACTCACTAAAGTTGAAGTACCCATGAACTTTGAAATTTTCAACTTAATTAAGTCAGTATTATTCGACTATAATATAACACATGCGACTCATGTGAAATATTTAGAATCCAGTGAGAAACTTCGCGCGGGTGTAATTTCAATGGTCAAACTAATGTAGCTATTTGTTCTTAGTAAATAAACAGATTACGTATATTCAAGAAAAACAACATATTTGGTAACAAAGTTAATATGTCTGGACACATCTGGTGCTTTTGTCAAATATTTTACGGAAATTCCAATTTTGAAAAGAAAATCAATGGAAAATTTAATGAATTGTTCCTATAATTAAAGATTGCTGCTAAAATTTGTCTCATATATTCTATGGCTGACAAATTTACTTTACAATTCACAAGTTTGAAGCATTTCAGTCACAATTGCAAACATAGTTAAATTATTAGTCCTATTTAATAAATTATATATATATTATTATTAAATATCTTAAACTAATTAGATTTACATATAATATATATAAATTAAATAATATTTTATATAAAATCTGAAAAAACAAATATCAATTAAACTTATTAGATTTTTTAAATTTTGAAAAAAGATCTTTTAAACTAATTAGATTTAACATATAATATATATATATAAATTAAATAGTATTTTATATAAAATATTAAAAATAAATATCAATTAAACTTATTAGGTTTTTTAAATTTTGAAAAACAATCTTTTAAACTTATTAGATTTTACATATAATATATATATAAATCAAACTATATCTGTTACATTTCTAAAAAAAATCTAAAATGTAAAACCCCCCCTTTATTGTTGAGTGAAATGCAAAAACACCCCCTTTATTATTCTGATTGGCAAAAAAATTCAAGTGTTATTTTTATTAGTGAAAAAATATTACATGTGTTAACAAGACAAAGACATTTGACCCCTTCTAGGCCGAAATGTGTTTTACTCATTCTAACTTCTAAGTGCGAGTATTTTCATGATTTGAAGGGAATGTATGTTATTTTTCTTTGAAATGAAATTTAAAAACCCAATTATTCACTTAAAGAGGTTAGCAAAAACCTCCATGCAAACTTAAACAAAAATGATAATATAAACCCTCTATAATCTTAAATAATTGGCAACAACCCCCATGTGGCCAACTCTTAATTTTTAAATTAAATGAGTGTAGTAAACTAATAAAATGATGCTAATAATTAAAATATCAACACATGAAGTTTTTTGCTAAATAAAAATAATATAGAGGGTCTTCTGCTAATAAAAAATAATACAGGGGTAAATGTTACTCTTATATGAACAATAATTCAGGTACGGGTCCAGATCTCCCGCTGTAGACTAAAAATAATAATTTAAAAATGGCACATGAAACGTTGACCCGTAGCTGCCTTCTAGCTGTCTATATATTAGTTAGTAATTGCAATTACATTTGAAAGTAATCAGAATCAGATTTCTTTGCTCCTATTGAATCAAATTAACAATATGAGGAGATTTTCATTTCTCCTCTCGACTGTCCGATCGTCTCGTTTTTACTCGAACAGAGTTGGAGCAGTTTCAGTGGGGAAACCTTTTCCTTTTCGGGTTTTTCATTTCCAAGAAAATGCTTCTTTTATTTCCAGGCAACAAAATTCTTATTTCTCCAGTACTTCTATCAGTTCAGATCCAGTTCCCTTTTCAAGGTGCCTATTTTCTCGATTCCATTTGATTTATTTATTTATTGTTTCTCCATTTAATTTTTTACATAAAAATGAGTGATTATGCGAAACACGTATAAAACTATTCTGTGAAATGTTCATTGCATAGAGTTTTTTTTATCATTAATTCCCATATAATTACTAGTACTAGTACAAAATAGGCCTTCAAATTTTGAATAGTAAAAGTTTACTTTCAACAAAAAGCTAGATATATAAGAGCATATATATAATTTAATTACTATTAATGCTCTATAAGTAATGTAACTAGATTTGGGGGTAATTTTTTGGGAGAGACATATTTGTCAAAACCTCAAAGGAGGTTGGGCACTGAAGCCATTGGATTAAGAGAAAAATCATCTTGGCCATTAATTTTATTTTTAAATGTCAAATTTGATGGTAAATGTCAAAAGTACCCTTCATCTTAAAAATGTTTCTAATTTTATTTATTTTTGTAGAAAAGGTCAGACCCTTCATCTCCCCCCACCATCAATTTTATTTACCAACCTCCCCACCGACCCCAATTGCCGCCGGCCGTGGATTTTTGCACATCACCCCCAAAAAAAAAAATCATTTTTGCACTTTCCCGACCCATTTAATTGACAAAAACCTGCATGCATCCTTTAGAAGCTGATAAATGAGTGCACTTCGCCCCTAATGACTTTTCATTAACTTTCAAAGAGTAAAAGCGTCACATAGGTTTTTAGTTTAATAACTAAAAATCTATGAGGGGTTTTAGTGCACAAAATTTTAAAAAATTCAAATTTAACTTGCAATTTGAAAATAAAAATAATAATAAACATATTCTAGTTATATTATTGTACAATAATTCAAATTCAGAAGTTCGTTTAACGAAATTTTCATTAATTCTAATTATTTTTATTTATTAACAAATATTTTATCTTTAATCTGAAAATATTTTAATCAAATCAAAGAAATTTTAAACTGAGCGAATAGCATTTTTGGTCCTCCTTATGGGCCAAATTTTGCACTTTCATCTCTCTTAAATATTTTGTAACAGATTCATCCCTCTTATCAATGTAGTGTAACACATTCGTTGTTATGGTTCATTTAATTAATTTTTGAAAGATTATCCTTAGAGTGAACATTAGTGGATGAAGAAACAATATGATGCACAACTGCATTCCCTTGTGAGAATTTTGAGAAGATCTAATTGTATTGTTCTACTCCAAAAAGATTGACGTACGGCCGATGAGATCATATTCTTAATCTTATAAAATGAGTAATTAATAGTCATAATATATTTATATCATATTCTCAATCTTCTCCTTTTAATCTTTCAGCACGATCTACAAAGAAAATAAGGAAAGGGAAAGACTAGAAGTCGAGATCATCTCAAAACAAAATATCAAACCAACAGCTCCAACTCCGCACCACTTGAAAACCTATGAGGTTTCGATCTTCGACCAAATCTATCCGAAAAATTTGTATACGTCCTTCGTTTATTTTTACCAAAACAACCATATCAACAATCACGACTTGATCTCGAAAAGAAGACACATCCTGAAGCAATCTCTATCTGAAATCTTGACAAAATTTTATCCACTCGCGGGTAAGGTTCATGATCGACATATAGATTGTAACGATGAAGGGGTTTATTACGTTGAAGCCAGAGTCAATGATTGTTTGACCGACGTTATTGATCAGCCTGACAACAAGTTCATACATCAGTTACTTCCATTTGATCCTTTATCCTCGGAATTATTGTCCCAAACCTACGCGGTAATGGTTCAAGTAACCGTATTCAGTTGTGGTGGCATTGCTGTCGGTATATACACTTCACAAAAGATAATAGACGGCTACTCGCACATCACATTTCTGGCTGCTTGGGCAGCTGCAGCCAGTGGAGAAATTTCGGAACAAATAAATCCTAATTTTACTTCACCTTCAATTTTCCTCCCCATTTCCACACTACCAGATTCAAAACGAATGACAATTCCCATGATTCAAGAACGAAGAAGGAATTGTACGACAAGGAGATTATTGTTTTCCGCATCATCTTTGATAAACTTGAAAAAGAAAGCGGGACCCTCATCGACTCGTGTGATGGCGGTTACAGGGCTTATATGGAAATGTGCAATAGATGCTTCTAGAAAACTTAGACCATCAACATCAAAACATGATCATGTCATGCTTTTTCCCATTGACCTTAGATCTAAAAGCTCTCCACCTTTGCCACCATATTGCATTGGAAATATAGTTATCACTACTAATTCTACATGTGCAAGAAACGACGATGCAGGGCTACATTCCCTTGTCGAAAAATTAAAGAACGAAGATGATCAAGTTGATAGTGAATTCATCGAAAAACTTAAAGGAGAAGAGGGGTCCCGAAACATAGAGGGTTCGTTATTGGATGAAGAAGATTATGATCGTAACGAAGATGTTGAAATCACGTCAGTGACAAACATGTGTAACGGGATGATGTACGAAATAAACTTCGGGTGGGGGCGACCAATATATGTAAGTGTTGGCAATGGAGAGCCATATGCTCCTTCTGTTAAAAACTCTGTGATCTTAATGGACACAATATACAGAGATGAGATTGAAGCTTGGGTGACACTAAGTAAAGATGATATGACTGTTTTTGAGCAGGATCCAAATTTACTTTCTTCTGCTTCTTTAAATCCAAGTCCTCTTGAGTCATTTTTGTATTGGTTGAGGTAAGTGGTATTGTTCTTTTTAATATAATTTTTTTTTTTTTTTATCTATTAGACTGTGTCTTTACCGTTTGGACTGAATAATGCAAAAAATATAGGTCTTTCCAATGTGTATTGTTATAGGATTTTGTCCTGATTTCACTGCATTATTCGGTATATATACGTGTATCTTCTCATTAAATTTGTTTTTACAAGAGTAAGGTATAGACATAATCTATCCTCGTAATTTGATTTCTGTTTTGGAAGGGGATATGTAGATTTTTGTAGTGCCATAGTAAACAAAAAAAATTAAAAATGCATAAATCACGTCAAGTTTTATTATTAAAATAAATATATTGAATTCGAGAAGTTTTTAACTAAATCAAGCATTTAAGTTTGATATTGTTACCTTTATTATAACAAAATAAAATTCAAATACACGAGTTTTATATATAATATAAAATCTTAAACAATGCCCTCCGTTCTATGTTGCAAAGCCAATCAAAATTCGCAAGAACATTAATTCCCACATATGTAGTTACCACAAAATAGACGGAGTTATGTTCTATTCTTATGCAATATGGAAAATTGAAATAAAATCTAAATGTAAAGGCTAAACGTAGTCGGCAGGATTCGAACCTGCGCGGGCAGAGCCCACATGATTTCTAGTCATGCCCTATTGAATATATAACAACCACACATGATAATTCCTCCAAGAATAGTACACCTGCACACACTATAGGATAATGACACATAACAAATTGTACCAGCACTACACAATCACTATGGAATTTGTAAAAATACTCTTTATATGAGTGAGGCATTTACTGTACAGCAATCAATGAAAGAAATGAATTGAAATCAGAAAATTCTCTCTTCCTCGTGTCTTCTCTATAGTCTGTAAATGTCATTCTATATTGCATCTCTTATTTCTGTTATGGTATCAAGAGCCTGTAAAAGGACTCACGTCCACTGTTAAGTCTTTAAACCATGGTTGAAACCTCTACAACACCCAACTCCTCCACCGCCGATCTCAACCTCTTGTCTCCTGTAGCTCCTCTTCAATCTCCCTCCTCCCTTATCTCTATTAAGCTCACCAATGAAAACTATATGTTATGGAGGGCACAGGTTCTCCCTTACCTCCGCAGTCACGATCTCTTTGGATACATTGATGGCTCTGTTCCTGCACCTCCGGTGTTTGCTGAAATGTCTCAACCAAATCCCACCCTCTTACACTGGCAGAAACAAGATCAAACGATCCTAAGTATTCTTATCTCCTCCATATCCGAATCTGTCCTCCCTCATGTTCTTAACGCTTCCACCTCTCGCGAGGTTTGGGAGACACTCGAGGCCCTCTTCGCTGCTCAATCTCAGGCTCGGGTTATGCATAATCTATATCAGTTGGCCACTCTCAAACAGGGATCTGATTCTGTGGTTGCGTATTATAAGAGCACCAAACTTATTGTTGATACTCTTGCTTTGGCTGGTAAGGTAATTTCTTCCACAGAGTTTGTGGCATATCTTTTAGGTGGTTTGCGAGACGATTTTAAGGAATTGGTTACCTCCCTCACCACTCGGCTTGATCCCCTATCTCCGGCACAAGTTTATGGATTCCTTCTTCAACATGAAGCTCGTACCAATCACAATCTCTCCACTCTAGCTCAATCGCCGGAGATGTCTGCAAACTATACGCAGCGTACTCCTTCGCCTTCTATTGGTCGTGGCCGTGGATTTCCTCGGGGTAGAGGAGGTTTTCGTGGTCGTGTGGGTCGTGGTCGCTTTGGTGGTCAACATACTAACCCCCATCCACACTTCACCCAAAACAAACCTACTTGTCAAGTGTGTCGTAAGTCTGGACACACGGCTGATGTTTGCTATCACCGATTCAACTATAATTACCAACCACCTCCTCCCCCTTCTCTTGCTGCTCATTACACTTCCACTCCCCCGACCATCCCTCAATCTCAGTCCAGCCACGACTCTAGCTAGTACCCGGACACCGCAGCTACTCATCACTTCACAAACGATTTTTCCAATCTTACTATAAATTCGGCTGAATTTGGAGGCAACGTTCGTGTTGGTGACGGCTCTTCCATTCCAATCCAGCATGTTGGTGGGGCTCAATTTCCTACAAATATTGGGAATTTTCACCTCTCAAATTTATATCATGTCCCTTCAATTACGAAAAATTTAATTTCTGTTCTTCGATTTTGTATTGATAATGATGTTTACTTTGAGTTTCACTCTACTCATTTTTGTGTGAAGGATTCCCACACACGGACCCTACTCCTTCGGGGCAATACTAGAGACGGGATGTACGTTTTCCCATCAGCTTCATCGAATTTCCGTGCTTATGTTGCTGATCGTGCATCTCCGAGTCAATGGCACAATCGTTTGGGTCATCCGTCTATGCCTATTGTTCACCAGGTCATCAATAAAGCCTCTCTTCCAATCAAAGGTCCCTCTTCAACTCATCTTTGCCCTGCCTGCTGCTCTTCCAAAACTCACCGGCTGCCCTACCCACCTTCACCACATCGCTCAACGGGTCCTCTCCATCTTCTTTTTGCGGATGTATGGGGTCCTGCTCCGTCTCTTTCCCGTACTGGTTGTCGTTATTACGTCTCTTTTGTTGACGATTATAGTAGATACACTTGGATTTTTCCAATACAATGTAAATCTGATGTTGTTGATGCTTTTCTTGTTTTCAAAAAGAGAGTTGAATGTTTATTTAATACCAAAATCCGTTCTGTTCAATCTGATTGGGGTGGGGAATTTAGATCCCTTAACAAAAAATTTGCATCTTTTGGCATCACACATCGTGTCTCTTGTCCATATGCACACTCACAAAATGGAACGGTTGAACGAAAACATCGACACATTGTTGAGACTGGTCTTGCTCTTCTCTCGTTTGCTTCCCTCCCTCAAGAATATTGGTCTGATGCATTCATAACAGCCGTATACTTAATTAATAGGCTGCCATCTCCTAATTTGGGTCATAAGTCTCCTTTTGAGATCCTCTTTAATCAAAAGCCCGATTACTTATTTCTTAAGACGTTTGGTTGTCGGTGTTGGCCCAACCTTCGACCATATAATGCCCATAAAATGGATCCTCGTTCCCTTCCATGCATCTTTCTCGGTTATAGCACAACCCATCATGGCTATGTGTGTCTTCACATTCCCACATCCCGTATCTACGTATCTCGTGATGTTATCTTTGATGAGGGTAATTTTCCATTTGCTGAAAAACAGTCCAATAATAATTCTTCTCCTTCCACAGTCAGGCCCACTATTAATCTTCCTCTACCAGCTCATAATTCTACTCCTCTCAGCCCAAATAACCTTCATTCTCGGCCACATCCTACTCACATAACACCTACTATCCCTGATATTCATATTGGCCCATATCCAGGCCCTAATATTCTCACACAACCTACCAGCCCAAATCCTCAAGATCCAATGACTAATGCCCCTCACCCATCCACTTCTAGCCCAAATGTTCGGCCCTCTCAAGATACTCATTTAGATTTAATTCCCCAAAATTCTCCAAGCCCAATATCCTCTCCCAATACAACTGACTCCATCCTTGGCCCACATCCATCTCAGTTGCCTAATTCAACCCCTTCCATATTAGGCCCTCCTCCATCAGATTTAGTAACACCAATTCAACGTCGACAAAACACTGTTGTCCCCTCAATCTCTTCTCTTCCTGCTCCTTCTTCCACTCACAAAATGCTCACTCGATCCCGAACAAATCACTCATGCCCTAAAATTCGTGAAGATGGTACTATACCGTGGCCACCCCCCGAAATCCGCTCTCACTACTACGGTTGTTCCCGATGAACCCACATCCTATACTCAAGCCTCTCAATTTCCTGAATGGCGTCGTGCAATGCAATTAGAATTCGATGCCCTTCTATCAAACAACACTTGGACTCTTGTTCCACCATCTCCGCTTCAAAATCTTGTTGGATGTAAGTGGATCTTCAAAACTAAATTTCGCTCGGATGGTACTATTGAGAGGCGTAAAGCCCGTTTGGTGGCCAAAGGATTCAATCAACTTGAAGGGTATGATTTCAACGAAACTTTCAGTCCGGTGGTCAAACCGACGACGATACGGTTAGTCTTGTCTATTGCTGTTTCTTTTAATTGGAAGATTACTCAGTTAGATGTTTCCAATGCTTTTCTACATGGAAATTTGGATGAATATGTTTTTATGGCTCAACCCACTGGCTTCACACATCCAGATTTTCCTAGGTTTGTCTGCAAACTTAATAAAGCCATTTACGGCCTCAAACAGGCGCCACGAGCGTGGTATGCTCGACTCAGCTCCAAATTAATTGAATTGGGTTTTGTCACTGCCAAATCAGATTCCTCTTTATTTATCTATCGTCGTGGTGCTACTGTGTTGTATTTATTGGTGTATGTTGATGATATATTACTTACTGGCTCTAACTCCACAGTCATGGCAGAATTCATATCTCTTTTGGGAAAGGATTTTCCGATTAAAAACCTTGGTGGCCTTCATTACTTTCTTGGCTTAGAGTGTTCTCGTACAGCCAACGGTCTTCATTTATCCCAAAAGAAATATATTTTGGACCTTCTCCGCCGTGCAAATATGTCAATGTGTAAACCTGTTGGCAGTCCTATGTCCCCATCTATGAAACTAGAAGTGTTTGACTCTGTTTCGTTTGAAGATCCGGCTCTTTATAGGAGCATTGTAGGTAGCCTCCAATATTTATCGTTCACTCGACCGGATATTGCATACTCGGTAAACAAAGTATGTCAATATATGCATGCTCCTTGCATATCTCATTGGCAAGGAGTCAAGAGGATTCTTCGGTATTTGAAGAATACGGCAGATCATGGATTATATCTACGTCCCTCTTTGAAGCCTCAACTAGCAGCATATTCTGATGCCGATTGGGCCGGCTCTCTTGAAGATCGTAAATCTACCGGCGGGTTTTGTATATTCTTTGGCCGAAATATTGTATCTTGGAGTGCTAAGAAGCAATCGACCATCGCTCGATCTAGCACTGAGGCGGAGTATAAAGCCCTTGCTCTTACTACATGTGAGCTTCTTTGGTTACAATCATTGTTGACGGATTTAGGAATCTTCTCTTCTCGTCCTCCAATTCTATTTTGTGACAACTTAGGAGCCACGTATCTTTCAAAGAATCCCATTATGCACTCCCGTACCAAGCATGTGGATATAGATTATCATTTTGTACGTGATCGGGTTCAATCCAAAACACTACAAGTGCTCTTTCTTTCCAGCAAGGATCAACTTGCCGACATCTTCACGAAACCGCTTTCCATTCCCAGATTTTCTCGTTTAAAGTCGAGCCTTACTGTCCTTCCAGGCCAGCTAGACTCGCGGGGGCGTATTGAATATATAACAACCACACATGATAATTCCTCCAAGAATAGTACACCTGCACACACTATAGGATAATGGCACATAACAAATTGTACCAGCACTACACAATCACTATGGAATTTGTAAAAATACTCTTTATATGAGTGAGGCATTTACTGTACAGCAATCAATGAAAGAAATGAATTGAAATCAGAAAATTCTCTCTTCCTCGTGTCTTCTCTATAGTCTGTAAATGTCATTCTATATTGCATCTCTTATTTCTGTTATGCCCGATAACCACTCCGGCACGACCACATCTGAAGATGAGGCTCCCGTTCTAATAATTAATTAATCTTCCAGTTACACAATTTTGCAGCACGTTAGGCATTCACAAATTACTTTCAGGGTAATCAACCCATTAAAAAAAAAGATTGAGTAATATTGCACGATAGTTGTTTGAAGAAATGCCATAGTCAATCTACTTGTTCATTTTAGTTTGAGTAATAGTAAAATTTTATGGCTTTGGATGAATGTGGGTACGTGTTGTTTCAATTGGTCGTTAATATAATCTGTACATTGTTTCGATTAGTCCTATTTTGCCTAAAGTCTGAACCTTTATGTGATGTTCTTCGTTTGATTGCTTTCTTGCTTGTATTTAGTTTCAATCTTAATGATGTATTTATAGTATTTAACAGGTACAACCTAATATAACTCGAGGTTTGAAGTCGACTGTAGTTTACTATATATGAGATGGCATTAACACTACTCCGGGGCTTAAAAACGCATTCTTTTTCGGTTATACCCATCTTTGCATTTTACTAAAATATATTGTGTATTGGACCATCTTCAACCCATAGGTTTTTTACAGTCCAAGACTGTCCACCTCCACCCCCGGGTAAACCTTCACCTCCCTGGACACTATCTGCCAATTAATTAAAAAAAAAAACTTCCCCACGCTCACTTATTATTATCTATAATAATAATAATGTCAATAATAATTTTGAAAATTAGTAATAATAATAAGTATGAAAATGACGAGTAATAATAATAATAACTCACACAATGAATAATAATTATAATATCATTAAACTTAATTTTGAAAATAAATAAAAATAATTATTACGTTATGTATTTTTTGAAAAATACCATCAAGAATATCACATTAAATTTCCTTTTCTTTTTAACGTTTCAGTACCACTGAGAAAGAAAACGAGAAAATAGAAAGACTAGAAGTCGAAATCATCTCAAAAGAAAATATCAGACCAGCAGCTCCAACTCCACATAACTTGAGGACTTATGAAGTTTCAATATTTGATCAAGTTTTTCCTAAAAACTTGTACATATCCTTTGTTTATTTCTACCAAACAAACCATATGAACAATCATGGCGACTTAATCTCGAAAAGAAGACACATTTTGAAGCAATCTCTATCTGAGATCTTGACAAGATTCTATCCTCTCGTAGGTAAGGTTCATGAATCATGATGCATATATTAATTGTAACGACGAAGGAATTTATTATGTCGAAGCCAAGTCAATGACCGCTTGTCCGAGTTTATTAACCAACCAGACAATAAGTCCATACATCAATTACTTCCATTTCATCCTCTATCATCAACTATATAATTGTCCCAAACCTTCGCGGTAAGGATGAAGAAAGTTTTCACAACAAAGATATTGAAATAACGGTAGTAACAAGCGTGTGTAATGGAGAGATGTATGAGGCAGCTGATTTTGGGTGGGGCAAACCAATATGGAAAAGTGTCGGCGTTGGAGATCAATATCTTCCTTATGTGAAAAAATTTATGGCCTTATATGGATACCAAATCGGGAGACGGAATTGAAGCGTGTGTGACTTTAAGTGTTGAGGATATGACTATTATTGAACAAGATCCAGAGCTACTTTCTTTCGCCACATTGAATCCGAGTCCTCTTGAAAATGATTTTTAAGCTATATATGCAAGTGGGGTTTCATTTTATTCTCAACCTACAATTCTTAACTAATTTCCTATTGTAATGAAGTTTTTATCAACTTGATCCACAGTATATGTGACACATTATGTTTTAATATAAATTATTGATTCAGAAGAAAACACAGTATATGTGACACATTATGTTTTTACTTATTTAAACTTTTCTAGTTACCATAATTCATTCACAATCTAAAAGCTCAAAAAAGTGAAAGAAAATGAAAAAGAAATATTCGTGGTCGGCAGGATTCGAACCTGCGCGGGCAGAGCCCACATGATTTCTAGTCATGCCCGATAACCACTCCGGCACGACCACTTTGATATTAAAAAATAAGTTTTTACTTTTATATATATTTTATTTAGAGAATACAGATTACTTTTTATCTTCACCTCAGTATCGCACACACTATTGCAGAACATTGGACATTCACAAATAACTTTCAAGGTAACTGAACTCACCTTAATTTGTTCCTTTCTGCATTCATGAATTTTCCATAATTACTTGTTGCTTCTGTAGAATAAAAGTTTTCATTCATGTAATATTGCACGACAGCTGTTTGAAGAAATGTCATAGTCAATTTACTTGTTCCTTTTAGGTTGAGCAATAGTAAACCTTTCTGGCTTTAGATTAATGTTTGTATGTTATATCTTAAAAAAATTGTACATTATAAGGTTTTGAATTATGTTCGGGATTGTGTGCGCTAAGTTGAAGGTGCTCTGAGTGGTGGCTTGAGCCGAGCAAATGGAAGAGTTTGGGAATTGTGTTTTGTTTTACACAATTTCTTAGAACCCTTTTCTAGTTTTAGTTGTTTGAAGTCTGAAGCTTTATGGGCTGTCGTTCACTTGACTGGTTTCTTACTTGATTTACTTAACATATTTATCAGGTACAGCCTAATGTTACTCGAGGTTTGAAGTCTACATATTTGAGATGGCATTAACTCTACTTAGGGGATTAAAAACACATTCTTTTCGGTTGTACCCATCTTTGCATTTCACTAGAAACCACGGTGTATTATACTTTAGTACGAAAAGTGCACAAGGTCAAACTGCAACAAGAGAAAAGCAACACACACGTTTGAAAGTTTCATCCAAACCGGACTCAGTCAAATTTGATGAAATATCGAAAAACTATGAGGCAGTAATAGGAATAGAGACCCATGTTCAGCTTTCCACTCTCACAAAAGCCTTTTGTAGCTGTCCTTATAACTACGGGGCTCAACCGAACACTAGTGTTTGCCCCATTTGCATGGGGTTGCCTGGAGCCTTACCAGTTCTCAACACAAAGGTCATAGAGTGTGCAATTAAGCTTGGTCTTGCACTTAACTGTAGCCTCTCTCTTAATTCGAAGTTTGATAGGAAGCAGTATTTTTATCCAGACCTTCCAAAAGGTTATCAGATATCACAATTTGATATTCCAATTGCACTTGGTGGTTATCTTGATGTTGATCTTCCTGTTGAATTTGGTGGTGGGCATAGAAAGTTTGGTGTTACGAGAGTTCACATGGAAGAAGATGCTGGGAAGTTGCTTCATACTGGAAATGGGAATTATTCTCAGGAAAATTACTATTCTCTTCAAATTGGGATTGTGTTTTTCTTTTTAAATTTTCTTAGGCTTCATTTGGATTGAAAAAAGATGTATTTATTGATATATTTTTTAAACAGGTTGATTTGAATAGAGCAGGAGTCCCATTGCTTGAGATTGTTTCTGAACCTGATATGAGAACAGGTATTGAAGCTGCAGAATATGCTCCGAGCTTCAGAGGTTAGTTAGATATCTTGGAGTGAGTAACGGAAATATGCAAGAAGGCTCTCTTCGTTGTGATGTTAATATCTCAATTCGCCCAATTGGTCAGCCAGAGTTTGGTACAAAGGTATAAACTTTGTGTTGGTTTTCTTAATAAAGGTTACTAAACACTTTCTAATTTTGCTGCTAATGGATTCATTATTTACCCGTGGACATATCATTGAGTTAATTTTCTTGTTTTTTCTCGAATTATTTGGTATATATTGATAACGATTTATATAAACAGGTTGAAATAAAGAATTTGAACTCGTTCTCATCCATGAGTAGGGCTATTGATTTTGAGATTTCGAGGCAGGCACTATTACACAGTTTAGGTCAAGCTGATGAAATTGTACAGGAAACTCGCCTATGGGAAGAGGGAGCTCAGGTCATATTCCATTCTGTTGTTCTATAAACGTGACATTTTTCTTTTACTAATCTATCTGGTTTATTTTACAAATTAGAAAACAGTTACAATGAGAAAGAAGGAAGGACTTGCTGACTATCGTTACTTCCCAGAGCCTGATCTTCCAAGTGTTAATCTCAGTGAGGAGTATGTTACTGAAATTCGTGATTCCTTACCTGAACTACCGGAAATGAAGCGCAGGAGATATGAGAATATGGGATTGAGCATGCAAGATGTTCTGTTTCTTACAAACGATGTTAATGTAAGTCTCATTTGTAGTTGGATTTTATATTTGTTCTTTATTCATGTAGATGGAATTATTGTGATATGAACATTTAATTAATACTTTTGCATCTTGAAGAACAAAAAATACTTTTGTGTAAGATATATATTGTTCTATGACATAGTGCCCGAATTTAAATTTCGCCTATGGGAAACTAATATAACTGGTGTTTCAAAAGGAAGTGACAAATATAAAGCATGATTTTTATTTATGCTTTAGCTTCAATACCGTAAAATATTGTAGGTTGTGCCCCTCGATGCGATGTGGTGCAAAAGTCTTAGACATACATTTTCTGATTGCTTTTTTCGCTTTTGTTGTTATTACTATTTCTTAACCATCATTAACATTCTGGGTTAACCGAGATTATGTTGGTCGTCATAAATTTCTGTCTCAGGTAGCAGCATTTTTCGATGCCACAATCGCAACAGGTGCTGATGTGAAACTGGCTGCTAATTGGATAATGGGTGATGTTGCTGCTTATTTGAAAAATGAGAAGTTGTCTATCAATGACATTAGGCTTACTGCTCATGAATTGGGTGAGCTTATAGCCTCAATCAAAAGTGGAACTATTAGTGGAAAGATCGGAAAAGAGGTATCACATTTTGGCTTTCAATGTACATCAAATCTTAACAATGCCCATCTTTTATTTTCCTTTTCAAAATATGCAGATTTTGTTTGAGCTAATGGCAAAGGGTGGAACTGTTGAAGGACTTATAAAAGAGAAGGATTTGGTTCAGGTAAGTTGTTCCAATTTTTTTCTGGGACTTCTAATTATTCACTGTAAAATTGCACTTTGTCCCATTTAACTCTTAACTCTTTTTTGCACTTCACCCCCTTAAAATTTGCATTTCCACTTGCCTCCTCAAAAGATCTCATAAAACTTGACCTTTTTACTGTTTTACTGCAACTCAGATCATAGACCCAACTGAGATCGAGAAAATAGTGGATAAAGTACTTGCAAACAATCCAAAGCAGCTGGAGCAATACCGTGGGGGTAAAACTAAGTTACAAGGCTTTTTTGCTGGCCAGGTATATATGATTTTATCCAAAATGAGGATTTGTCCTTCTATTCATGTTACTACTTACTACGGTTAGATCTTTGAATGATTAGTTCAACATTTTATGATGACTTTTAGGTGATGAAAGAAACAAAAGGCAAGGCAAATCCTGGTCTGTTGAACAAGATACTTCTCGATCGATTGAATTCCAAAAACTAATAATGCTTCCGGAGGGTGAGCTATCCTAGAGTTTAATTTATGGATGTGGCAAAGTGAAGCGGTTTCCAGTGGATTCTCCGTAAATTTTACTATTTTTTTTTTACAAATTAACCGGAAATGGTACTATGCATAACAGAGTTGTTTCTGATGTCGGTGATGTCAGCGGAGCAACAAGCTTGCATGTAACATACTCAGGTGTACAGAGAAGTATTTTGGTATCTTTCTATTAATTAGTATGCTTGGTTATGATAAGTGAAGTACTTTGCAAATTGAGCCATTTATTCTTTGTCAAGATATACAATTGCAGTTGTGGGCAGTTATTCTTTTCCTTTTTGTAGCCACTTTTGTACACTTATTAAGAGTGGAACTGGATTAATTCATTGTATAAGAATTCCAGTGAAAATGAATTTTAAATCATGAATGAGAATAAATTCTTGAGAATTTTGCCGTTGATGCAAATTTTTACTTTTATTTTTGGGTAGAAAATTAAGTTGTGCATCAAACGAAATCGAATAAAAAGTATCAGTTATAACAAATTGGGGGTCGCACCTATCGCAAAAAACCCTTTCGGGGGAGGTAAAAAAGTGAAATAAAACCATAACAATTACAAGATTTTCCCCATTTGCCAAGGTAGTGGGACAATTTACTTCCAAGTCGGGGGATTTTCTTCAATTTCCATTTCGACCAATGTTGAGCAATGGACCTTGCGAAGAGAGCATCGGCATACTAGGCCATTCAAAAGAAGGGGCAGCACTTGAAATCATCATCACCGCAATAAGAGAATCGCTTTAAAAAATGACTTGAGGACACTTAGTCGCATTTCATTACGAAGAATAACGGAGATTGAGACAACACAATCAAAGAAAGCAATGTTTACATGAACTTAACCAACATTTCATTTAGGGGGAGACAAAAAAGAATAACATAATTGTAAAAGACTAACTCAATGATACTAATTGTAATATGGGGTTGCTCCTTGGGCGAAAAGCCAATATATAGGAATTGAACGCTCTTATTTGGTCAAACAACGCGCAATCAAATCGCATGCTTGTAAATGAGAATTCACTCGTTTAAATGCAAGATACATCAAATACAATTCGCAAATTAGTCTAGTTTTAGCTAAAAAACACACTCTACTCGACTTTTTAACTTCAATGAGTTTATTTAGAAATTTTGGGGAAACTCGTGTCAAATATTTAATAGCACTGTGAGATTATATGCAATAAACATTTAAATGGGGATAAATGTATGATACTACCATGTGTTATGCAAAATCTGCACAAAAATACTCCGTGAAATCTTTTTTGCACTAAACTCTCTTGTACTTTCAAAATTCCTGAATAAAACACTTAATCCTCGTTAGTTACTAATACCGTTAATTTTTGCATAATTTTGTATGTGTAAAACTCCCTTGTACATTTGAATGTTTGCGCAAAACTTCCTTGTAATTTTGAACGTTTGCACAAAACTCCCTTGTATTTTTGAATGTTTGCGTAAAACTCCCTTGTACTTTTGAATGTTTGAATGAAACTCCTTTGTACTTTTAAATATATATATAGGGGTAATTTAAAAAATTCAACTAAAAATGAACGGAGTTACATTTTGTGAGATTAATGAATAGGCAAATTCTTTTATACGTGTCAACGTATGTTTGGTGTTACATTTGTTTCAAATTAGAGATTACTATGATGATGAGCAAAATTAATTGCAATTCTCTCCACAAATGTGACCAAATTGGAAAGTACTTTCATAATGGAAGTAATTAAACCGTTGCCTAGATATTTTATATATTAAGGTTGAAAATATATATAGACTATATATCTAGATGAGTGACATCTAAAATCCACCATGGTAGGCGGCCAAAGGATATTTCGAAAATGTAAATAGGAAATTTAATTACCAACTTCGAGATGGTCATCAAACTATATGTCGGCAATTTTTTCTCCAAACTTTATAAGATATATATTATATTCAATTCCCAATCGTAGACTTTTATCCGTGGAAAATTCTCCAAAAAAATGTATTGATAATATAAAGCAAAATAGTATGTAGTCTCAAATTTCTAAATTTTATCCTTTGAATTTTTTGGCATTGGTCTCCAAATTCAACTGTCTTTATCCTATAAATAAATAGCCCTTATAAGCAGCTTCAGTTTCATTCACAACTCAAAACTAAATTAATATTCCTTTTTTCAATTAATAATAAAAAAAAATGGGTGTGAAGAGTTTTTTCCATGAGATAAAGAGTAAGGTATCTCCATCTAGGCTCTTCAAGGCTCTGGTCACTGAATCACCCGAAGTCGGCCCAAAGTTCATGTCACAGTTTGTCAAGAGCGTTGAGATTGTTGAAGGACATGGTGTTACTCCCGGATGCGTCATAAAAACAAACTTCCACGACGGTATGTCGAAATCTCCTTCAGTTCGTTATACATAACAAATTAAGTCTGAACAACATTTATCGTTTAACAATACGCTATGCAAATTGATTTGAATTCTACTATAAACATATAAGTTTAAAAGGAGTGTGATGCAAAAATACCTCATGCTCTATGCCTAATTAACTAAAAAACCCTATGGTATTTTATATTAGCAAAACCCTCCCTGTGTTATATTTTGTTGGCAAAAAAAATTCTCCCATGCCGGGATACGTATTTTTTTCAAACATACAAGTAAAAAATATCAAACATAGTGTGAACAACCATGTATTGTCTGACTCAACTTGACTCGTTTGATTTTGCTAGGTGCCCCCTCCAAGTACATGAAACACAGGATTGATGCGATCGACACTGAGAACTACGTGTGCAAGTACACTTTGATCGAAGGAGACGCACTTGGTGACAAGCTCGAAAAGGTGTGTTCCGTTCTCAAATTTGAAGGTACCGATGATGGAGGCTGCACGATCAAGGTCACCAATGATTACCACACAAAGGGTGATTTAGAGCTTAACGATGATGAAATTAAAAAAGGTAAAGATGAGACCATTGGGCTCTACAAGGCTTGTGAAGACTACCTCACAGCAAATCCAAGTGTGTGCGCCTAATTGTACTCTTTCAAATTGATCATTGTCAATGTAATCTTAATAAAAAGAACAGGCGTTCTGCTGCTTTTTCATCATGTATTCCGGGTTTGATAATTAATTAAATTTTGCTTGATCTAATGTGTTCTTTAATGGTCAGTTGAAGTTTACCGAATAATCATTTTATTGTTACTATTTATAAGGATACTTAAGTCCACATTCCATGAGGATGAGGGTTGAAATTACAAATAAATACTTTAAGGTTTCAATAATTACATTAACAACCCCTAATCAAACTCCATTGAAAAATCCAACATATAAACATGCATTTTTACCATTGCTCCTATGGATTAACTCATCTTTTTTTTTTTTAAATAAAAAAAAAAAAAAAAAATCATCCCACCACACCACACCACACCACACCATAAGGTCCATAACCCCTTATATTTTTCTTAAAACATTAGTGTGTACCGATAATTTCACCTAACCTCGGGTGCTTATATTTAATTATCCTCTATTTATAAGTACGCCCATTCAAGATCACAAGGCCTCTGTCCTATTTTTCTTGTTTTTGCTACAATTGATTTTTTGGGGGCAAACCAAGACTCTTTTTTCTTGGACGATTTCTTTTCTTTCAAAAGTACACTCACACATAATATAACGATTAGATCTTTAAATGATTAGTTTAACATTTTATGATGACTTTTAGGTGATGAAAGAAACAAAAGGCAAGGCAAATCCTGGTCTGTTGAACAAGATACTTCTCGATCGATTGAATTCCAAAAGCTAATAATGCTTATGGAGGGTGAGCTATCCTAGAGTTTAATTTATGGATGCGTCAAAGTGAAGCAGTTTCCTGTGGATTCTCCGTAAATTCTACTATTTTTTTTTTTACAAATGAATATGCATAACAGAGTTGTTTCTGATGTCGGGGATGTTAGCGGAGCAACAAGGTTGCATGTACATACTCAAGGTGTACAGAGAAATATTTTGGTATCTTTCTATTAAGTAGAAAAGTGCACGCGCGTGTATTTAGTCTAATTTTAATATCATGGGTATTTTAGTAAATTAGAGTAAAATTAACCCTTTTTATGACATAAAATACTATATATTTATGACTAATATTCAATTTATTTTTATAAATTATTATTGTTTTAAAAACTAATGATGGCTTTAAATAGTCGTAATAAAATATAAAATGATGATTGATTTAGTCATGACATTTTATAAAATTTATTCTGAAATAAGATCATAAGAACATTATTTAGCTCATTCCATCATACGTAGTTTTCATGTTAAGTTTATCCGTTATTCACCGATGACACATGTTTCATTCGTTTCTTTATAAGTTTTACCCGAACTTTCATCTATTTCACAAGCATTTTTTCTTACTGGTTTCACCAGTTTTTTCACCAACTTCACCAGTGTTCACTCGAAGATTCATCGATTCATATGTTTTCATAGTTAATTTTTTTTACCAGTTAATAAATTTATTTTAGCGATTTTTCCATTTTTTAGTCGACTATAACCTTTTTCATTGTTTTTCCGTTTTTCGTCGATTTTTTTTTCCAATTTAAACCATTTTCCCACCGATTTCACCTTGTTTTTGTCGGTTAAAGTTTTACCCGTTTTCACTGATTTCACATGTTATTCACCTGAATTTTTCATTGATTAAACATGTTTTCACTGACTTTAAGTTTTTTTGACAGATTTTACCAATTTTCACTGATTCTATCCGTTTTCATCCGTTTCCATCCGTTTCTTTACAAATTTCACCCAATTTTTCACCGATTCAAATGTTCTCACTATTTAATTTTTTTAACGATTTACCCTTTTTTTTATCGGTTATAACATTTTTATTGATTTCAAATGTATTTACGATTTCACATGCATTTTTTTTACCGGTTTCACCCGTTGTTTAACCAACTTCACCAGTGTTTACCAATTCACCTAGATCTTCATCGATTTCACATTTTTTCATTGATTTCCTATATTTATTTTTTATTAATTTCAGCAATTTTCATCGATTAAAAAACCAATTTCAATAATTTTTCACGAAAAGAATTCCATGAAGTATGAAGTTATGCATGTGTTGATATTCTTTATATTTTGCTTCTCTAGCCAAATAAACATTAAGTACTTAGCTAAGTCATAAGCAATTTTTGTTCATTTATAGGTAAGATGCGATTCTATTTTAACTTTTGATTTTTTAGTTTTTCTTCTTCTTTTGTATAGCAGAATGATATTTAAGATAAAATTTTAATATTTTGTGTTTAGGGGATTGTATATGCCTCATATTGTACTAAATCTTTCAATGATACAAATAACATATTTTTACTTAAAACATATTGTTGCTAAATTATAATAATTTTACATATATATTTTAGGAGCTATCTAAAATAACAGTGTTTTTTTTTCTTATGATTTTATTTTATGTGTTATATGAAAAGAATATTGAAATTATAAAAGTTGTTGTAAAAAATAATTTCTAAATTTTAGGAATTAATGTAGGAGATAAAGATAATAAGATTCAATGTCTAATTATACCTTTACCATAATTAATATAAAAAGATTTCGTGTCTAATTAGTATTCTTCAATTATTTGTACATATTTACCATTAAATTAAATATCGTTTTACAACTCAAATAAGGATATTTTAGTCTTCAAAAAAAAGAAAAAAACTTAAATTATCTACATTTTTATAATAAAAAAAATATAGATTAGTTAGTTATTAGAGGTATTACGATTTTGTAGTTGAGAAAGCGCTTGGTATCTTTTCCTTTAAAATTAAATAGCCTTGGTTCGATCGCTGTAAACACAATTCAGATTTCATTTTTATAGAAGTTTATTTTTCTGCTTTTCTCTCCATTCTTACTGCTCTTATTCTTCAAAGATTCATCAATGGAGTTCATAGCTTTAATCACATCTTCATACATTCATAATTTGATTTTATAGATTAACACTAATTAAAGAAAAACCAGAAATAAGCTAAAACTATTAGGCCGTGTAGCTTATTTATTCTTCAAACAAAGCCGCCACAACTGCTCAGCTGTTTCCTCTATCGCTTCCTCCTCTTCGATTTTCATCTCCTCACTCAACTCTCGTGCTTTACGTCTAAATTCTTCACCATTAAAATTATCCGAAATCACCTTAATTATTGCCTTTGCTATCTCTTCCCCTTTGAAAACTTCATTTTCATTTCTTACAACCTCAACACAAACACGGGCGTCTCCCAACATCTTAGCATTTATGAATTGATCGATTCTCATTGGCATTCCTATAACCGGGACCCCAAAGTACACGCTTTCATTTATCGAACTCCATCCACAATGACTCATGAAACCACCAGTACTTTCATGGGCTAAAATATTAGCTTGTGGTGCCCATTTTTCAACGATTTTACCTCTCTCTTTAACCCTTTCAAGAAATCCTTCTGGCAAGGCTTCTTCTATGTTAACCGTTTCTCCGACTGGAAATCTTATTACCCATATAAAATTAACACCACAAAGCTCGAGACCTTTTGAAATTTCTTCCATCTCTTCTTTAGACAAAAAGTACTCACTACCAAATGAAATGTACAGAGTTGAACACTTATTTTTCGAACTTAACCATTTCAAGATCTCTGAACTCTCCTCATCGATTTCATTTGCATCCGAAACAAGTGGACCCACCGGTATTATATATTTCTTACACTCATTCGAAATTTAATCTATGTACTTTCCTTCGAACCCTTTACTCGTCTTAAACATAACGACATCACAAGATAGTTTATAGTTCACAAAAAATATATCTTTATCCTTTTCGAAAACATTAGTATAAATAAATTCAATCAGATTATCAATACTTTTCTTCGCATCCTCCTTAATGGTTAATTCTTGGAATGGGAAATTAGCATCGCAATTGGTATAATGATGATATATAAATGATGCTGTTGCTGCACTTAAAGCAACAAAATGAACAGCAGGAATACCTTGTAATGAAGCAATTTTTGCAGCCCAAGGTTGGAAAATATCATATATTACCAAATCAGGCTTCACAGTACTTATGATGTCTGAGAAACTTGGATTTGATGTCTGAAAAGCTTTGATAAGGGTTAAATTTAGATTTAATGGCAAATTTTTGGTGGTGTGGTAATGAGGAGGAAGTTCAGGGGATGGTTTTAAATGGATTTCTACTAACTCTATGGAATTATTTAAAAAGTTTTCTTCAACGAAGTTCTTGATTGAACTAAAATTGATGGAAGTTGAACAAAAGTATATATAAAAGTTTTTTCTTTTTATGATTCTTTTGGCTAGTTCAAGATAAGGAAATATATGGCCATGAGCTAACCAAGGGAACATTAAAATTTTGGAGATAGTTCTTTCTTTCTCCATTACTCAATTAAATTATGATATAAAAAAAATGGAGGCTGAAAGGGTAAGAGTTTGAAAATTTTATAAAAAATATTCAGCGAGGTAGGAAATGAGATATGGCTTTTGTTAATCAACTATTCAATTCAACTATATATATGGGAATTTCATTTTAGATTTGTCATGGTTTGGTGAAGGAATGGTAGGTGAAGAAGGCTCGTGGTTTCATTTCCCTTCAAAATCGTCGACTAGATATCTAGAATGAAAAAAGAAAAGAAAAAAACACCCCTACAAAATATGTTTTATCAATAGCCATACAAAATTTCTACAAGTGATTTATATTATGAAATTTAACTTAAGTTATGGATGCCATTGCAATTTACAAGTTGTGTGATGTCAAGACAATACTCTTGCACTTGGTTGCATAAGGAATTAACACATAACACAAATATGTGTCAAAGCAAGAATAAGTGTGGCAAGGCAAGAACAAATGAATGCTTCTAAGTATAGCCATGTATTACCATGCATGAGAAGCCACCCATCACTTTCATTTGTAAGACATGTATGAAGCCACCCATCACTCTTCTTTGTATAACATGTGTAATCTTGAACTCCTATAAATAGGTGAGTTCATTCATCATTTTGTAAGAATAAGAAAGAGAACAACCACATAATCATATATCTCCCCTTACATATTACTTTGTTCATCCCTTTTTATCCTAAGTTTTATAACACGTTATCAGCACGAATTTGCTCCATAACTCGATTTCCCGAAGTTTAGCTTGACCACTAAAATATATCACACAAACAAGAAAGAAATGAGGCAAACACTTTGAAAGGCAGATTTTCGGATTTGCACAAAACAGCTTCTGTTTTTCACTCATTCCGACCATTTCCACCGTTGGATCATCCTCAAATTTTAATCAAAGGTTCCTCACACCAGCCTCTTCATTCTGACCGTTCGGATCGTCCTTACAACGTTTGTAGGTGACACGGCATCCATCAGAAGTTGACGAAAAAAAAGGGGTTGAGGAAAGTAACAATTGCCTCTATCCGAAAGGATTAAAATCGACAAACAAGTAATATGCATACTTTATTATACGTAGTATAAATAACTTGAAATTCGAATTAATATGCATATTTTATTATACGTATTATAAATAACTTGAAATTCGAATATGAACAAATTGTTTTCGGCTTGAAAGAAAGCCTAATAAGTTTTGAGCTTGAAATAAAGCTTTAAAGTTTAAGCTTGAAAGAAAGCTTCGAAAATTTTAAGACTTGAAAGAAAGTCTAGGCGAAAAACTCAAACCCGAAGTTTTGAGTATATTTTCGGCTTGAACCTACTATATTTATGCCATAGAAAAATGGCAAATATTACCAAGCTCGAGTTCGCTGCCCTTGACATTTCCGGAAAGAATTATTTGACATGGGTTCTTGATGTTGGCATTCATTTGAGTGCAATGAACCTCGGAAATGCTATCAAAAAAGGAAATGAGGCAACCGAACAAGAAAAGGCAAAGGCTATGATTTTCATTCGCCATCACATCCATGAAGGGCTTAAATCTGAATATCTTGGGATGAAAGATCCCGCTGCCCCATGGGAGAGCTTGGAGGAAAGATATGATCACCAAAAGAGTGTGATACTCCCAAAAGCTCGATATGAGTGGATGCACCTGAGGCTGCAAGATTTTAAAACAGTGAATGAGTATAACTCCGCAATGTTCAAAATTGTATCTCAATTGAGATTGTGCGGAGATAATATCACTGATGAAGATATGTTAGAGAAAACATATACTACTTTTCATGCCTCTAATATGCTCCTGCAGCAGCAATATCGTGAGAGGAATTTTAAGAAATACTCTCAATTGATTTCATGCCTTCTTGTGGCCGAACAAAATAATGAATTGTTGATGAAAAATCACAACTCCCACCCCACCTGTTCCCGAGCATTTCCAGAAGTAAATGCAAATGCTTCATTCCCAGAAGTGAATGCAAGTAATTATGGAAACTATCGTGGTCGTGGTCGTGGTCGTGGACGCGGCCGTGGTTATAGTGGCGGCTCTGGAAGGAACCGAGGTGGTCCTAATAAAAGGACTGCACCGTACCACTCAAAGGGAAACAATAGTGGTGTTAAATATGAAAAAAGGAAGGGTACTAAAAGGTACAAAAATGATACTTGCTATATGTGTGGAGTTAAAGGACATTGGTCTCGTACCTGTCGTACGCCAAAACATCTTGTTGATCTTTATCAAGCTTCAATAAAAGAAAAAGAAAAAGAAGCTAATTTTATCAATACAGTTGAAACCACTCATTTGGATGTTGCCGATTTTCTCATTGAGCCCAGCAGTGCTCATGACGATGAATTACTTGATGGCAATAGAAAATGAACTTGTCATTTTGTATTATGTATTTTAATGTTTTTTTTATTATGTGTATATATATATCTAAATATATACAAATTTTGACCTATGTATAAAAGGCATGTTTTCTAACTTATATCTCATTATCTTTATGTTATAGAAAAAATGAAAAATAACGTTGATGTGAGCGTGAACAATGGAGATATTTGTTTGGTTGACAGTGGAACCACACACACGATTCTTCGAGATGACAAATATTTCTCAAAATTGAAATTAGCAAAGGCTAATGTAAGTACAAATTGTGGTACTACAAAATTAATTGAAGGCTCCGGAAAAGCAAATATAATATTGCCCGGGGGTACAAATATTTTGGTAAAAGAGGCGTTGTACTCTCCGAAATCCAAAAGAAACTTGTTAAGTTTCAAAGATATACGTTTGAATGGATTTCATATTGAGACCATGAATGAGGGGAATATGGAATATCTTTGTATCACATCCATGATTTCATGCCAGAAGCATGTTTCATGCCAGAAGCATGTAAATGAAAAACTCCCAGTTTTCTCATCGGGTTTATATTATGCGACCATAAGAGTTTTTGAATCAAATGCTGTATTGAACCAGAAGTTCAATGATTCAAAACTTTTCTCGCTTTGGCATGACCGACTTGGCCACCCGGGAGCAATTATGATGCGTCGAATAATAAAGAATTCAAGCGGGCATCCTTTAAAGAACCAGAAGATTCTTTTGCCGCAAGAAAATTTGTGTGTGGCATGCTCACAGGGGAAATTAATCATCAGACCGTCTCCTATGAAGATTGGTGTTGAATCCCCAATGTTTTTACAACGAATTCATGGAGATATATGTGGGCCTGTAGATCCACCTTGCGGACCTTTTCGTTATTTTATGGTCCTAATAGACGCATCTTCAAGATGGTCTCATGTATGCCTACTATCAACGCGTACAATGGCTTTTGCCAAGCTTCTTGCTCAAATTATAAAATTGAGGGCACAATTTCCTGATTATCCGATAAAGACAATCCGTCTTGATAATGCCGGTGAGTTTACATCTCAGGCATTTGATGATTATTGCATGTCAATTGGAATTAATGTTGAACATTCTGTTGCACATGTTCATACCCAAAATGGCCTGGCTGAGTCATTTATAAAGAGGTTGCAATTAATTGCTAGACCTTTACTTTTGAGGTCAAATTTACCCACCTCTGTTTGGGGACATGCAATATTACATGCTGCTTCACTGGTCCGGATTAGACCAAGTTCATTCGAGGCGTATTCGCCATTGCAGCTTGTGACAGGCCAGCAGCCTGATATTTCTCATTTGAGAATTTTCGGATGTGCGGTATATGTTCCAATATCACCGCCACAACGAACAAAAATGGGTCCACAGAGACGACTTGGGATCTACATTGGTTTTGATTCCCTGTCTATTATCAGATATCTTGAGCCCCTGACGGGTGATATGTTTAAAGCAAGATATGCTGATAGTATTTTTAATGAGACAATTTTCCCGCCGTTAGGGGGAGATAAGAAGCCAGTTCCTGAAGAACGGCGTGAAATAGAATGGAATGTGCCATCTTTGTCTCATTATGACCCACGTACAAATACTTGTGAGCAAGAAGTAAGAAAGATTATACATTTACAAAATGTTGCAAATCAATTGCCGGATGTATTTGTTGATACAAAGAAAATAACAAAATCTTATATACCGGCTGTTAATGCACCAGCACGGATTGACGTCCCTGAAGGACATATCCCTGCAGGACAATTTGAAAAACCACGAATGAAACGTGGACGCCCGGTTGGTGCAAAAGACAAGAATCCCCGAAGGAAAAAGATACCAGAAGTATGTATTCCTCCTGGAGAGGAAACTGTTTCAACACAAAGCGCTATAGAAAAATTAACTGATCAGTCTGAATTAAGAAAAGCCCCGGAAGAGGCAAATGAAACTAATGCTCCTGAAGAAGCGATATTTGAAGAGATCTCTTTGAATTATTTAAATACCCGAGAAAGCTGGGATAGAAAGAAAGTAATTATAGACAATGTCTTTGCATATGGGGTCGCACTAGATATTATAAATAAGGATCCCGAAGATCCCGAACCGATATCGGTTGATGAATGTCGACATAGAAATGATTGGCCAAAATGGAAAGATGCAATTCAAGCTGAGCTGAACTCGCTAGAAAATCGCAAAGTTTTTGGACCGATAGTTCGCACGCCCGAAAACGTGCAACCGGTCGGGTACAAATGGGTATTTGTACGAAAACGGAATGAGAAAAATGAGATTGTGAGATACAAGGCACGACTTGTTGCACAAGGATTCTCACAAAGACCTGGAATTGATTATGATGAAACATATTCCCCTGTGATTGATGTAATCACGTTGCGGTATTTGATTAGCTTTGCAGTCTCTGAAGGACTGGACATGCGTCTCATGGATGTGGTTACCGCATATTTATATGGATCACTTGATAGTGATATATATATGAAAATCCCTGAAGGATTCAAAATCCCTGAAGGATCTCATAATCAAAGGTCTCATGGACTGTATTCAATTAAATTGCAACGATCCTTGTACGGATTAAAACAGTCTGGCCGGATGTGGTATAATCGGCTCAGTGATTATCTCGTAAAGGAAGGATTTGTTAATAATCCAATTTGTCCATGTGTTTTCATTAAAAGATTTGAGAATGGATTTTCCATTGTTGCGGTATACGTGGACGACTTAAATCTTGTGGGGACTCCTGAAGAGCTCACAAAGACCGCAAACTATTTGATGAAAGAATTTGAGATGAAAAATCTCGGGAAAACAAAGTTTTGTCTCGGCCTGCAGATCGAACATTTATCAACTGTAATATTTATTCATCAATCGGCATATACAGAAAAGATTATGAAGAGATTTTATATGGACAAATCTCATCCATTGAGCAGTCCCATGGTTGTCCGATCTTTGGATATAAAGAAAGATCCTTTCCGTCCTTGGGAAGAAAATGAAGAATTGCTTGGTCCTGAAGTACCTTATCTAAGTGCAATTGGAGCCTTGATGTATCTTGCAAATTGTACAAGGCCAGATATCGCTTTCTCAGTTAATTTGCTGGCAAGATATAGCTCTGCACCAACACGAAGACACTGGAATGGAGTTAAACATATTTTGCGTTATCTTCGTGGAACGATTGATTTGGGTTTATTTTACTCTAGAGATTCCGACCCACATGTAGTGGGTTATGCAGATGCCGGTTATCTTTCTGATCCACACAAAGGTAGATCACAAAGTGGATATGTATTTACTTGTGGTGGCGCAGCAATATCATGGCGATCTGTTAAACAATCTCTAGCAGCCACTTCTTCCAATCATGCTGAAATTTTGGCATTGCATGAAGCAAGTCGAGAATGTTTATGGCTGAGATCAATGGTTCAATATATTCAAGAATCTTGTGGGTTGTCTTCAACAAAGAATATACCAACATCATTATATGAAGACAATGCCGAATGTATTGCTCAAATAAGAAATGGATATATCAAAGGAGACAGAACGAAGCACATATCACCAAAGTTTTTCTTTACCCATGAACTTCAGAAAAAGGGTGATATAGACGTTCTTCAGATTCAGTCATGTAACAACTTTGCTGATTTATTCACTAAAGCATTGCCAACTACATCATTCAGAAAGATGGTTTACAACATTGGAATGCGGCGACTTGTGGATCTTATGTCAGCATCAGGGGGAGCGTGTAATTAACGACACTTACACTGTACTCTTTTTCCTTCGTCCAAGTTTTTGTCCCAATGGGTTTTTCTTGGCAAGGTTTTAACGAGGCAGTGTTACACGCTTATAAGCCCCATATGGATATGTACTCTTTTTCCTTCGTCCAAGTTTTTGTCCCAATGGGTTTTTCTTGACAAGGTTTTAACGAGGCATACTCCAGAAGCAATGGGCATCCAAGTGGGAGTATTATGAAATTTAACTTAAGTTATGGATGCCATTGCAATTTACAAGTTGTGTGATGTCAAGACAATACTCTTGCACTTGGTTGCATAAGGAATTAACACATAACACAAATATGTGTTAAAGCAAGAATAAGTGTGGCAAGGCAAGAACAAATGGATGCTTCTAAGTATAGCCATGTATCACCATGCATGAGAAGCCACCCATCACTTTCATTTGTAAGACATGTATGAAGCCACCCATCACTCTTCTTTGTATAACATGTGTAATCTTGAACTCCTATAAATAGGTGAGTTCATTCATCATTTTGTAAGAATAAGAAAGAGAACAACCACATAATCTTATATCTCCCTTTACATATTACTTTGTTCATCCCTTTTTATCCTAAGTTTTATAACAATTTATACATTTATCTATAACTTAGATTTAAATGAGCCCTTTTATGTCATAAAATATCTTATATTTATGACTGCTATTCAATTTATTTTTAATAATTATTATTGTTTTACACAAAAAAAAAATGATGACTTTAAATAGTTGTAATAAAATATAAAACGATGACTCATTATGACATCTTATAACATTGGTTCTAAAATAAGATCATAAGAACATACATTTAGTGCATTCCATCATAGTAGTTGTCATGTCTAGTTTATCCATTATTCACCGATGACACATGTTTTATTAGTTTCTTCAGAAATTTCACCCCAACTTTCATTGATTTCACATGTACTCATCGATTTCACGAGCTTTTTTCTTACTGGTTTCACCAGTTTTCACCAACTTCAAGTGTTCACCAATTTTACCTAAAGTTTCATCGATTCATATGTTTACACTGTTTAATTATTTTACCAGCTAACATATTTATTCTTAGCGATTTTTCCACTTTTTTTTTAATCGATTATAATCTTTTTCATTGTTTTTCCGTTTTTCGTCGATTTTTTTTTCAATTTAAACCATTTTCACCAATTTTACCTTATTTTTGTCGGTTAAAGTTTAACCTATTTTCACATATTTCACTGATTTCACATGTTATTCACCTAAATTTTCATTGATTAAACATGTTTTTATCGACTTTAAGCTTTTTTGACTGATTCTATCTTTTTTCACTGATTTTATCCGTTTCTTTATAAATTTCACCCAAAATTTCATCGATTCATATGATCTCACTGTTTAATTTTTTATACCAATTTATATTTTTTGTAGTGATTTACCCCTTTTTTTATATTTTTCATTGTTTTCCCATTTTTGGTCTATTTCTTTTGTTTTTTTCGGGGTATAAACCATTTTTCTTAAACTCTTTTTTAATTGATTTCACTCTTTTTTACCATTTTAACTCGTTTTTACCTATTATTCATGTTTTTCACCTGAATTTTTCATTGATTAAATATGTTTTTATTTTTTTGACCGATTTTAACCTTTTTTCACTGGTTTTACTGAATTTCACTGGTTTCATCATTTTTCTTACAAATTCAACTCGAATTAATTTTCATCAATTTCACATATTTTCACCAAAATTACCTTTATTTTAATCGATTTTACCCGTTTTCATCCATTTTTCACCCGATTTTTTTTTATCGATTTCAAATGTATTTACAATTTCACATGCATTTTTTCACCGGTTTCACCATTTTTTAACCAACTTTACCAGTGTTCACCAATTCACCCGAACTTTCATATTTTTCACATGTTTTCATTGATTCCATATATTTATTTATTTATTTCAACAATTTTCATCGATTTCACCAGTTTTTTTTACAAATTTCACTCATTTTTCACGAAAAGAATTCCATGAAAATACGTGGTTATGCATGTCTCGATATTTTTTATATTTTAATACCATCCCACCACCACACCATAACCCCTTTGCGGTCCACATCCCTTAGTCGGCCTTTCGAAGGAGGATTATTAAAACCTTAGGGTGTCCAGATAATTTCACCTAACCTCGGGTGCTTATATTTAATTATCCTCTATTTATAAGTACGCCTATTAAAGATCACAAGGCCTCTGACCCAATTTTTTGCTCCAATTGACTTTTTGGGGCAAAAAAGGACTCTTTTTTCTTAGGATTTCTCTTCTTTCAGAAATACACTAGTGCACTCACGCATAATATAATGATTTAACACTTGCTAATTCTCAACCACTATTTTTGAAGGTAAAAGTGTATATATATCAATTAAGCAGCACAAGCAGAAAAATGGCAAACGAATATAGGCATTGAAGCCAATAGTACCAAAAACTTGCCTGAATGAAGCAGCTTTAATAGAACAAAAATTGCTGCAGCAACTGAATTCTTCAATGCAAAAAAACTACCAAAAAAACATCTTTTACTAATGATTTACAACTAGTTTACATCCTCAATTTTTATCTAGCCAACATTTCTTTTTCTAAGAGATCAGACGTACCAAAATTCCTATGCTTTCCATCAGCTAAATTAGTTAAGTGAAAACCTCGACTAGGGAGCTGGTTTATAAGAAGAGTTTCCAATTGGCAAGCCATGCTCTTTCCGTGTACCAACAAGTAGAGGAACGAAGCATTCTGCATTCCTTCCTTCGATCGATGGGTGCGGATCCTACCCTCTAGGTCATCAGTCTGAAAATTCACATTAAAACATATAATAAAACGGTTAAAAATCACATCTCGTCCCTTCAGTAAAAATATCTCTTTTTTCGTAACATAGTTTAGCTGAATTGTTTCTTACAATCGGTTTTCACTATTGCAATGTAAGACCTAGCTTGGATTGGGTGGAAATACAATTTCAAAGTGGTAAATTTTGTGCTCTTTTAAGTTTTTAAAAAAAAAATGGAAATAGCCCCTTTACTCCCTCATCGTTAACCAATTTCGCATATTATTTTGTAGCCGCTGTGCTTTCACACTTGCCCCCTTTAATGAGAATTAGAAATTTAGGTGCAAACCGCCGAAAGATTAGGGAGTAAAGTTCAATGCAGCGAAAGATTAGGGGGTCAAGTGAAACTTTTTCATACACAATTGTTAGTATTTATTTATCATGCAGAAGGCTATTACTGAAACAATTAAAAAACTCAGGGGCAAGTGTAGATAAAGAACTGTACAGGGTGAAGTGTGTAAAAATAAAAAACGTAAGGTGGCAAAATGCAATTTTCCGTCAAAAAAGAGCTCAATGCAAAAATATCCCTTGTGCTTTGCCTAATTAGCAAAAAAAACCCTTGTATAATTTTTATTAGCAAAAAACCCGAGTTCTTTTTATATTAGGAAAAAAGACCATTTGAAATTCCTTCATAAATCAATAAAGAGGCTATTGCCAATTTTTTAAGTGAAAAGGGGGATTACTACCAATTTTCAAAGTTAACAGGGGGATTATTGTCATTTTTAAGGTGAATAGGGGTGTTTTCGCATTTTTGGAGGGGTATAATTGTCATTTTTCCTGAAAACTATGTAGGAGGGGTTTTTTGCTAATAAAAAAATAGCACATGGGAGGTTTTTGGTAATAAAAATAACATGTTTTTTTTGCTAATTAAGCAAAGCATGGGGGTATTTTTGCATTTCACTAAACTTTTTTTACCAGTTTAGGTAGAAACAGTTGCTTGCAAGAATGATTGAACACTCAAACCACATGATAAGTTAAAGAAACCACATGATAAGTTAAAGATGATTACCTCTCCAATATAAAGTTTTCTGTCGGGTCTAATCATGACATAAACACTCGAAGCACCGATGGTTGATGGTGGAGGCTGTTCCTTTGCACCAACAAGAACACATCGCATTGCTTTCGGCTCCAAGTCATCGTTCTTCTTGTAATAATCATACATTCTTTTCTCGCATATACTAATCACGGCATTCTCCACTTCATTGTACAAAGTTTCCCCTCGACTTTGTCTATCAGCAACTTTACTAGATTTACGAACTACATTTTGAGAACTGAAGTTACCTAATTTGGACTCATCGGTTTTTAACGAATCTTGTGCATAAACTGAAAGATACAACTCCTCGGCTCTTTGAATTAATGCTTCTGGAACTCCTTCCCTTTGAGCTGTTTCAAATGCAAGGCTCTCTTTGCATATCCCGTCTATCAATTTCCACGTTGGCATGGTTTGATTATTAATGCGTTCTGCTCCCATTGCTTTAAAGACGGCATTTTTTGTTCTCAAGGGTAAATCGAAGACTCCGTGTAGGTGGGTGGAGACAATACCTAGGCAACCGATAGAATCAAGAGTTTCGATGACACCTCCGGCAATACATGTACCCTTTGCTGTTTCTGTCCCACGGCATATCTCATCTATAAGCACGAGGCTTTTTGAAGTAGCACCGGTAATAATAGAGCGAATTTCTGACATTTCGATCTGATCAAATTATGAAAAGGAAAATATTAGAGATCAATAGAATAATAAACAATTTGGTAAAAATCGCAAAAACACAGGTATTATGTTTATTGTAAGGTCCATAGTGGGTATATAGCACGGGCACAATCAAGCCCGGTCCTACTCTTTTAGAGACCGTAGGCAAAATTTAAAATCGATAAAAAATTCACTTTCTTGCTTTTGCTTTTGTGGATGCAAGAGTATTGACCATATTAAAGTTTTTCTCACAATATCTTTACAGGATAATTGACCAATTCACTTTGTGATGTAATCAATCGTAAATATGATTTCATTGATTTTACATTGAAAAACTTCTTTCGGCTGAAGCAATCAAACTGTTGTTGTTTGCAAGTATAAAAAAAATTCATGTCATATATTAACACATAAGACTAAAATACCCTCACATTTATATATTTTTGGGACCTAGCATAGGGGTCCTAGGCAATTCATGAGCAGCTTCTAAACCTAAATGGCAGTCATGTTGAATAATGTAATATTTCGATACATATTTAGGCAGAAGTAAGCAAGGAATTGATCATAATGAAGGGAAGAAAATCACCTGAAAAGAGCTCTTTCCATCTGCCGGACTATCATAAGATTTTATATGCAACATAATTGAGTCGAAATGAGGAATAATAGCTGATTCAGCAGGCAACATGAATCCACATATACCAAGTAAAGCAGCAGCACAAATTGATCTCAGTAGACTTGATTTCCCGCCACCATTTGGACCTGTCAAGAGAAACAGTGACTTCATATCCACATTGTTTCTTACGGCACCACCTTGAGCTGCATCGAACCAATACGGAGATAGTCCGGTTATCTTCATCCCCTCAGCTCCATGTAGTATATCTTTATCCTGCACTCATCGAAATATTAACTTATATCTTTTATTAGTTAAAAAGTTGGTGCTAGAGTGGATTACCTCGGATATTTGACGTTGAGTGAGAGTGGGGAATACCCATTTTCTTCTTCTTCCTTCACTGGATAAAACACCAAATAAAAGTTCAGGGTAAAAATTATGGTGAGGGTGAACATTCGACTGTAACATTACTATTATATTGGAATTAGAGGGCAAAATTGCAAATTAGTCCCACAGTTTTGGATAATTCTCACTTTTTTGTCCCTTGCATTATAAAATTGCACTTCTGGTGCCGCACTTTACAGAATTGCACTTTTGGTACAAAATCTTAGAATTCATAGCACTTTTGGTCCAGATTGGACTGATAGGGGGCGATAGGACCAAAAGTGCAGAACCAAAAGTACTGATGGCCCAGTCCCACAAGACTAAAATTGCAATTTTACCATAGTAGAGATATGGAAACACAGGGCCATCGGTATATCACGTATCACCACAATGAAGAAACAAGAAATAATATAGTAATTATTAATTTTTTGAAGGAAAAATATGTGTATGACCAACCTTACATGGCCATTTAATGCCTTTGCAATGACAAGCAACATGGATGCAAAAACTAAAATATTGATCTTTGTTTGTAGTTCAGCAGATAATCCTCTTAAAAGTTCCAACACTTTTGATTTCGCCTTGTTACCAGCTTCAAAATACCTAAACAAAGACAAATTTATTTTTGAAAAAAAATTAATCAAATACATAAATCGATTTCTTCACCAAAACAAAGATTATGTTACCTGGTTAAGGCATTCTCCACCTTTATTGTAGTAAACCATTCTTCACCAACTCTTTTGCCTTTTGAATCCATTGCAGGTCTGAGTTGTTTGATTTGTTCTTCTCCCGGGGTATTAGCCCAAACAGATGGTACGAAACGTTTTCCTTTGAACCATACAGATTCATGCTCACGCGCATATAGTATCTCGCCCTTTGGTCCTCCAAGTGGAGCGGTTGTAGCTTTAATTCTTGATATTATAGGGAGGAAATCTTCTGTAATCTAAAAAATTTCGGAAATTTATCTCAAATTATTCTATAAAATCTAAATACTATGTACTAACATTAAATCGAAAACTTGATCTGCATTTCTTCTGTATAATATGAACAATTACACAAGCAACTGACAGAATATTGCACCCAAAAGAAGACTTAGAAAGACTTACAGCTACACATAAAGCCTTTGCAGCTTCATCCACTTCTGCGAATTCTTCCTCTAAATGAATCCTCTTGACACGACCTTTCCAGAAAGACTCCATGTCTTCAAAAAAATCATTTGGGATAGCGGCATATGAGCTTATCCTCTGATCATTTTCACCATCTAAGGAGATTATTTCACCAATTCTACAAGAAACTGTTTTACATTCATTCACCTGAGGTCAAAGAGAAAAAAAAATATTATTCCCTATAAATATACGTGAAATATCTATATTTGACAAATGAAAGATGGGCAAAATGAGTTACAATTCCACACGCATTAATAAGTCAGGCATATATTAATGCTTTCAAAATCATATAAAAAGGAATCTATAGTCGGAAACTGCTTACTAATGTATCCAAGTCAACTTTCAACCCAGTTGCCACCCAAGTAGGATCCATTAGTAACTTCAAAATCTCAATGAGCTCTGAATTTGTGTACAATTGTAATACATCATCAAGAACACTTTTAATTTTGCAAAACTCAATATGATTAGTCTCTCTTGACTCGAGCAACTTCACTAGCTGCAGATTGACAAGAAATGGAGGTTCAAAATATTAGCCATGAATCAGAAAATTTATGGGAAACAAATAATATAGTCCACAAAGCAAATTTATGCACGCATATTTGGATCTCTCATAATTAAAATTACAATAGATAATCAAACTAAGACATTAGCATTAGACAATATAGTAGATCTCGTTTATTAATGTAAACAATTTTGGTTTCAAAAGACAAGATCAAGATTAACCTTAGCTGAAGGAACGCAGGTGAATTCAGGAATGGAGCATGTTACGTTACTCATAAGTTTGCAAGCTTCTGCAAAAAGAACAAAATATCTCAGTTAGGATCGCAAAATAAGAATGCAAAGTAGTAGTAAGCACTATACATTTATGCTACTATTATAGCAAATCACCTTGAATTGCTGATGCAATCTCATAAGCAGGAGGGTTCAAAAGAAGATCTCTGACATACCTATGAACAATAGAACAATAGCAAGGAAATCAAAACATATGAATAAAGGGCGTTAGTCGACTCATATGAAACGGCACTAGATTCATTGTAAAATTCTCACTTACATAACAGGAAGGCCTGTACAATTTGATGGAAGTAACACCTTGAGTAAACAAGGAATTCCTTCAGTTGGAAGAGCACCTGATAAATGGAAAATGCACTTTATTATGCATCAAGATATACTAGTTAGATTACATTTCACAAATAATTTAACAGACTTTTCTCCTTGTTTAATCAGACGTTAAAAATTGCATTATTATTTAGTCACATAGGACTAGACACTTAACACATTGTCCCAATTTTTTCAAATTGTTTAGCAATGGTCCTATTGCCCCCTTTCCATCAATTGTGGGACCAAAAGTGCAAAGTTGAGGCAGTCCTATGGGACTTAAAAGCCAAAACCCTTGGAACAAAACGAGCAAAAAATGGATGGAAAAAGGGGCGGTAGGACCAAAAATGCAATACAATTTTAAAAATTGGGGCCAAAAGTACAATTTTGCAAAGCGTGGGACTACAATGCAATTTCACCATTGACTACTTCTCAAAATCAACATCATATTTAGGAAAGCATTTTTTTTGCTTCATATAATATTATTATTAGCAAGAATGCATTTCACTTCATTAAACGTCAAATCAAACAAAAATGTCAAAAGCGCCAATTTACTTCTGGTAAAGCACCACTCAAATTACACTCATTTTGGCCTACCGATTTGTGTCGCTGTCCCTAGGTGTAACGGACTGGGCCTGTTTTCCGAGGCAACAGTAACATTTCTGAATGAGATACCATCTTCAAGCCCATAAAGCTCTTCAACCTGAATTTGCACAAAATAATGAAAAAATTGATAATAAAAAAAAAAACCATTCTTTATGTTCGAGCAACCAGAGATTTCACGACCTTATACAAAAGATCATTCACCGGATTTCCATCAAACCATTCAAATTGCCTAGAATTACATTCTCCCCATAATAGCCCACCTTCACCAAACTCTCCCCATCGACAAGTTCCTGCAAAAGAAGGCTCCGTGTTTGGAAATAACAAAGAGCTATTGAATATTAAAAGCTCATCTTCCTAAGTCAAGAAATATCTGCGGCACTTTTAATATGGAAAAGTTACATATTTCTTTGCCCATTTAAACCTCAATGATTAGCACAAATAAATTTAAATTAGACAAAGAAGGAATATGCGGAAATTATTATAAACCTGAGGAATTGTGCCTTAATGATGTATGCAAGAACAAATGATGGCACCGACAAGTACGAAGCTTAGTAACCAGGGCTTCTTCTGTAAGACCATCTTCCGCTGAATAAGTCTTCATCGTTTCAAGAACCGAAACCATACAGTATCCTTTTGCCGAGCGAGATATTCCTTGAATAAAAAATCAGTTTTAGAATTACAACATAATCTATTTACTTCACAGTTGTGTTTTTTGTTCATTTTAATTTGATCCATAAACAATATCCACTACATGTTTAGTTTTTATCTGTATAAATAGGTGCTCATTGTAACCGAAAAGGGCAAGTGTTTTAGCTATTTAGGCATTTTGTCGTGGAGATAAGTTGACTAGCCTAACCACAATATCGCTTTTGGTGCTCTTTTCTTTATCTTTTATTGTGAATCTCTCTCTACAAATCATTCTTCCATTTCCAAATTTTAATAATTCGCATATCATCAACGAGAGTTTATGCAAATGAACAAAATAAGGCAAATACAAGTAAAATTCCTTGCTAGATTCTTAGAAACCAATATGCTCTACATGAGATTTCCTTGGTTCATACCAACTACAGGCATAGGGTCTGGGAAATCTAGATCACAATCATCTCCAACGAGCCCAAACACATATGGACTTCCAGGGCGTGCATGCCTGAAAATTCACGACAAATCAGATGAGAATCTACAAATTTAATGAAAATATGTAAAACATTAACACACAGCAAGTGTAAACTGAAGTATGCACCCTGATTTTTGATGTCTAGTGTAAGGAATGAAATACGATCTTTGTATGCAATGGAAAGGACAAACATTCAAACCCATTCGCAGGGCAACCTTCATTTAAAGTCCTCGTATAATATACAAACTCCAGGGAAACACATACTAAAAGAGACTTCTCCATATCATGAGTTGAGACAAAATGAATCAATGTATGAGACTATTGTCTCTAACACTATCTGACAGGAAAAATATACAATTACTATGATACTTTTGATAATAAATAATTCAGAAATCACAAGGACTGAACACTACATTCCATATTCATTTGGATATTAAACATGAAGTTTCTTGCTTCAACCAATGCCTATAGATTTAGCTTTGATGTCGAGGCAAGATTCGGTTTTCATATGGAAGTCAAACAACCAATTGAATTAGTAAATTTCAAAAATCAAGTTCAACGGGCACAATTACCCAGATATGAAACGGCTTTTACGCGTGCGAGCTTGAGTTGGACCCTGAACTTCCTCCACTATGCACTATAAATTTTGAGGGGAGGAAAAAAAAGTAATTTCCAAATTAGCCAACTTATATAAATTACTCTGCACAAAATATTTCCATTTACAAAGAATCTGAATTAAATTGAAGCAACAAAGAAAAAAGCACCAAATCTTAAGGTATGACACTCACAACAGAGAAACCATTACGTGTCAGGTCATCCAATGTCTGTCGTAAATTCTGCACGCAAGGAAAAACTATTAAAAGAACTTTAAAAAGCATCTTCAAGAAAATCAAATAGAATAGATGACACTTCTTTAATCAACTATTTATCAAAATTTGAAGGAAATGAAGTCCGATTTTAATAAAATTTTCGTCATGAAATATTCCCGTATAAGCTCTAAAGAGAAAGCAAGTACATACTAGACAGGGAATTAGTACCATAACTGGGCAACCAGCCCTTGGAATGCTGTCTGAACGTAGACCACCAAAAGGATTCAATCCAGCATATTCTACAAGAATGCAGGCATCAACACCAATTGCCTCGTAAAACTCTCCAACCTAAGCACGTTTAGAAATGATTGGGCGTAGCTATATTATAAATCAAATAAAAATCGAAGGTAAGGAAGTAAAGTAAACAACATACAACAAGCGGAAAAAAAGTCATGTACACATACTCTGCATAGCAAAATTTCACGCGGATATTTTGACTTGAATTGCAATATTTCCCAATTAAGAGTTCCTTCTTTAAGGCTGCAATGAATGTCCAAAAAATAACTAAAATGGAAACCATATAAAACCAAAATGAACCGAACAAGTGGAATGGATTTGTTTTCGATTTGAAATACTTAGCTCCAAATCCTTCAACCCACATGAAGACTAAAAAGCTTACCTCCCGTTCTTTAAGTTAGTATCGACACCCAGCAAATTGGAGAATGAAAGTCGCTTAACGAGCATAACAGAGGAAGGCTTTTTGCACATCTGCATTCTCTGAAATATGATAACACTGTCCAATTAGACTTACGAAATAATTATGGAAAAGGTCTGCATGGTAACAACAAAATGTATTCTAACTAAGTTAAGTGGAATAAAACATAGATGTATCTCACCTCTTTCCACCAGATAACATGAGCATAATCTTTTTCTTCTACGGAAATTTTCAACTGTTTTTTAGTAGATTTTGTATGTAACTTTCGCTCTTTGAAGCAAAAGACGCGCTCAGGCCTTCTAACTCTGTTAGGAAAGATTAATAGGCACAAATAATTAGATATCCGATACATTATAAAAAATATATATATATTTACACATACACACAATGGAAAATGGTGCATGTTTCATCATGAAATTGCAGCCGAAAATAAATATCATAATCGAAATACCCCATTACAAGTGAAGCTGGAATTCACTGTTAACCCAATTCAGTGTGGTTGAGTAAGCTTTTGAATTAATTTGAATTACTTAATTACACAACATTCAAGAGTACTCGAGATTTTTTTAAGACATTGCATTTGATGAGAAAACACACAAAACATGAACCAAGAAATATAAGACTAACACAATCTCCTCACTTCCCATTACAATCAAGATATACTCAACATACCAACCAAACTCAAAAATTAAAGAAATTAATTAGATGCAAAATTTAGAAAATTTTATATAGAGTAGAATATAGGACAATGCTTTCCTTTGCATATCCTCACAGAAATCTGCAATCCAAAGGGAGCCTAAATGTTCCAACCCTTTACATACCTGAAGTTTTAACTATTTTCATGTTGAAAGCAATAATTCAAAGTTGCTTATGTCAATATTCTCTTATTTTCCACTATTCTAATTGTACAAATACAATAATGGGATTCCCCAAACTCAATACAAAATTCATAGTAAAATCACAACAATAAAGGGACTAAGTTGAATAATTCTACATTAATAAATGAAAAATTAAGCAAATCGAGTTTCGAACCCAAGCTGCAAGACGCATAGAGAATATAAATAAACCAACATTTTCAAATATGACAATACTCAAACAGTATCAAATACAAACAACAGTATACACAATTATTGAGAGAAAGGAAAAGGGGGGTTTAGTTACATTAGCGGTGGTGCGGAGGAGGATAAAGAGAAGAGACGGCGGTTTTGGTGGTGGAAAGGGGGGTTGAGGAGGAAGGAAAGGGAGCGCCACCGGGGGATTAAAACGACGGCGTTTTTCGGGGTGAGCCAGTACATGATTTCTTCTCGGTGACTGTGCGCAATTCAGAGAGTGTGTGTGTGTGTTGGGAAAGTGCTTCCCGCCAGAGCTAAAGCACAGAGAAGCTGAAAGGGTCTATTTATGTAATAAAAAAATATCATTTCCTTGTTTTGGATATTAGCGTACACATACATATATTTGTCTAATTTGGTCTGGTTATAATTTTAAATTACCAATTTAGTCCCGTGGTTTTTACAACTTCACTGATTTAGTTCACCAACTTTGATATTTTTGCTATTTATCGCTCCTCGTCCATTAAAAAATTCAAATATACACTTTTTTTAAGATTTAAGATTTATGTCACTTCCAATAAAAAATTCAAATAAACACTTTTTTTTTTAATTCAAATGCAGGAAAATATAAAATTTCACTAAAAACCCATAAACCTCTCAAATATAGTGTAGGAAATCCGAACAATTCGAGTCATGACGAACATAATAAACAGAACCTGGATCTCAAACTCGAAAAGAGTCGATCTTGGAATCTAAATGATTCCATCACCCCCTTCAATTTCCACTATAAAGTTTTCACGTTTACTCAGTAGTTAACCAATTTTATTATCATATACTGCAAATGGACTGGGGCAGAAGCAGTAGAATTTATGGAACGTTAAAGGGTTCTTGGGGTTTGAGAAGATTAATCGAAGCAATAACAGTTGGGTTAATTCTAATGGTTACTTATTTGATTTTCGCATTTACAGGAAAACCAAGTGGGATTGCTTATGTTCATTCCAAAAATGGCTGCAGATTCAGTTCAATTTATAACTTCGGAGATTCAAATTCTGATACTGGCAGTGTTTCAGCGACATTTGGCCGCGTTCCGCCGCCTAATGGCCGGACATTCTTCGGAAAGCCTTCTGGCCGGTACTCAGATGGCCGTCTGATAATTGATTTTATTGGTGAGTGAATATATTTCATAGATAGTATGTGTGTTTTGATTGTGTTTGATAATATTGCTGACAGAAATCATAGAGTATAATTAAATCTTTTCCTATAAGCTAATAGCAAAGTATCCCTCTTTGTTATTATGAAAAAGCAATTTACTCCTTGTGATAAATTAAATAACAATATATTCACCTGTATTTTTGCGAAAATGGCTCTCTGCCTCCCTCATATTCATGGACGAAATCACAGTGAGTCAAAGTACCCATTAGACAATATCACAAGGGGTAAATTGAATTAAATATGTTACGAAGGGAGGGTTAAGTTGGTCATTTTTGGCATCAAAATGAAGCCCCACTCGCAATTTTTAGTATTTTTCACGAGTAATATGTCTATTTTCATATCTCATGAAGTTAAGTTGCTCATTATACATATGACGGGGTAACTTGCAAAAAACCCCTTTTCCTCTAGTAGACGAATCTTTGAATATACTTCACTAGCTAAATATGTATATATTTTAGTTTATCTTTTGTATTACAAAACGGAAAAAGGAGTATAGATAAATTTGTCCGTGCCCCTTAAAGTCGTAGCTATTTGTTATCCCTTACTTCAAATATGGACTGGAACTTGTATAATTGCCGTTTAAATATGGAGTTTAATGTACAATCTTAACCAATTATGAAATGAACTACTTTATATTGTTCTTAGATTGTAGTGAGTAAAATGCCAAAGAAAATGATTTCCTTATATCAAATGAGATAGAGAATTGAGCTTAGTTTTTTGGTTCAGCTTCCATTTTCCTCGTTAATTTACTCATTGAAGTTCAAGAACCAAACACAACCTAAGAGTTTATTTCAATATACTATGAGAAACTATGCTACATATGGGTTATATCACTAATATATACATCTACATATATTGATTTGTGCAGCTGAGAAGCTCAGATTTCCACACTTGAGATCATATCTCGATTCAATAGGGGCAAAATTTCAGCACGGAGCAAATTTTGCTGCCGCTGGATCTACCATTCAGCATCTTGATTCACAGTTATGCAATGCAGGCTTCAATCCTCTCACTCTTGATGTACAGATTTTGCAGTTTGAACAGTTAAAAGCTCGTACTTTTGAGTTTTATGCCCAAGGTTTCTAACCATTACTGATTTATTTTAATCAAACAAGTATGCATTATGTGAAAGCCATTAAACCATTATTCTTTCAGCCGAAAGCTCTGATATTAAAATGTCCTTACCAAATCCTGAAAGTTTTGAAAGAGCTTTATTCACATTGGATAGTGGGCAGAATGATCTTCATGCTGGATTGACATCAATGACGGTTGAACAAGTCAAGGCAACGATTCCTCGTATAATCGAACAGTTTTCTGTAGCTTTAGAGGTAACTGTATATCTTCAGTTTTAGTCCCACAGGACTGGACCCTCAACACTTTCGGTCCCACGCTTTAAAAAATTATACTTTGGTCCTATTTTTTTGAAAAGTGTTGCTTTGGTCCATGGAATAGTTTTGTTTTGTAGGACTGTTTCAGTTTTGCATTTTTGGTCCCAAACTGATGGAAAGGGGGAGATAGGACTAAAAATGAAAAACATTTTTAAAAACAGAAGACAAAAAGTGGGATACCAGAAGTGCTAAAAGTCCAGTCTTGTTGGGGATAAATCAGATTTGTCCTTCATCTAGCAACTTTATAATACAGAGCTTTACATGTTACTATTGCTGTTGTTTTAATTGGCTCGTTTGGCTTCAGAAATTGTACAAGCTAGGAGCAAGGGCCTTTTGGATTCACAACACCGGTCCAATTGGATGTTTGCCTTTCTTTGCTGCCGAGCATTCATCAAAACGAAGCTATGTTGACTCAGTTGGTTGTATCAAGTCATATAATGAGGTGGCTCAAGAATTCAATAATCAGCTTAAGGATAGAATATCCAAATTGCGGGGCCAGCTCCGAGATGCAATGCTTGTTTATGTTGACATCTACGCTGTTAAATATTCTTTAATCAGCCAAGGAAAAAACAATGGTAACACCTTTTTTTCTGCAAATTTTGAATTACCATTGTATGCATTCATTTTCGTGTGCCATTTTGTTTTAGTATTTATGTACACGGAAGATTCATGGGCGAGATGAAAAGATCTAAATGGTTCTTTCTGTGTATAATAATCTCAGGATTTTTTTATCCTCTTGGGTATTGCTGTGGGAGATTGGGAATGATCGAGTGTGGAGAGAAGAAGAAGAACAGAAATGGAACTGAACTTATTGGGGATTCTTGTAGTAATCCATTGGAGTACATTAGCTGGGATAACGTACACTATACTGAAGCCGCAAATAAATGGGTAGCCAGCCACATTTTGAATGGCTCGTTTTCCGAACCTCGAGTTTCCATTGCTGAAGCATGTTACAATCCGTCATAACTCATGAGATAAGTAATCTTGAATTTATGCTCTGTTTGAGTGTCTAAGTATTCATGCTTGTATCCTTGTATATTAGTATGTCCACAAATTATCTGTCTTGTAATATCGAGTTTTCTTTCTACCTTACCTGTTAGGGTAATTATATTTTGTTGATGCACGCTTTACTGCTCCAGTCATATATTAAAGCTATAACTTTGAAGAGTTTGTCCATTTGCCAAAGAAATACGTGAATCAAGAAAAATGAATTGTGGTGTTTGGGAGATGATACAAAAATTTCAATAGAAACATTGACCACCCTAATTTGTAGCTAATTTTGCATATCAGAATTCCTTAATTAAAGTCATAAACTTCATAGGCGAATTTCGTTCATGTGAACATTTCTCCATTTACGTCTACCATGCATCTATCGACTAATTTCTCGATCAATCGACTAATTCCTTGTGACATCATTTTTTATAAGTCATTTCCTAATTGTCACATGTCTTGTGCAAAGACTAATTGGAATCCGTCATCCTAGAACATATAGGAGATTCGTTAATCTCATCAAGATGGGTTAACGGATTCTTTCTTGGTGTCATCGACATCCATAATAGCTATACCCAATGAAAATCCAAAATGACCCGCTTTGTGGTCGGGGAATACTGCAAAGCCTAGATACCACACACGATATTACACTAACACCTAATTAGATGACTAATTTTTTATTTTTTGGTTTTTGGGAGTCTTAGACCTAACTTAATCCCTTTTTGGGCGCGTTAGACACATTATGTGATCTAGTAGAGATTCGAACAGGAGTTTGCCACTTCGTGTGGATATTCTCTACCGTAAGTGAGAGAATGGGCCATCAACAATGTGCGACATAAGCCCTCATGATGGAATTCTCTCGGTGAGGTTCGCTGCACTTGGTCTCCACCACCCACTCGTATGCATTAGTGTTACATATCGATGCCCACAAAAACATGATGTCCATCTCACTGTTTCTATGATTTGGGATCTATGATTGAACGTCGGCATGCTTCTTAGTCTTCAGTGATCTAAGGACTTCATCCAATGGCTTCATAGATCGCAAAAGATGAAGGCCAATAAAGTACATTAATCTTCATGACGAAATTGAGATAAGGGACTTGCAGAATTTTTTTTCTTCTTTTTTTTCTTTTTTATGTGAAATTTATAGATAGATCGGTTTAGTATATACCAAAATCTGTTATTATCAATAAATTTAAGTACTTTATTTAACAAAATTCTAAAAAAATTGTGAACAAGTAATTTTAGGATTGAAATCATATACAATTACTTAGTGTTCTAACACTCAATCTCAAGAGAAGAAAATCATGGGGAAAATGCAAGATACTCCCCTGTTTTATGCTAAACCTGCAAGAAACTACCCTGTGAAATTTTTATTGCGCCAAACTTCCTTGTGTTTTCAAAAATCCTGCAAGAAACACCCAATTTATAAAAAATAGGTCGTTTTGGATCGACATATTTCAAAAAACCATTTTTAAAATACTTCAAGTTGGTCCCTACAACCTCACGTGATATATTTTTAAAATTATTTCTTGAAATATGTCGATCCAAAACGACCTATTTTTTACAAATTGGGTGTTTTTTGCAGGGTTTTTGAAAACACAAGGAAGTTTGGCGCAATAAAAATTTCACAGGGTAGTTTCTTGCAGGTTTAACATAACACAGGGGAGTATTTTGCATTTACCCCGAAAATCATATATGCAACTTTGTGCAGGTCTGGTTAGGTATAAGCAAAATACTCCTTTAATTTGGTGCCACAAATTTTCTGGTTGGCAATTGTAATTCTATACAGAACAGAACAGAATACTGATCACTCAAAAACGTAAAAGTGAAGTCTTTGGATTATTTCTTACAAAAAATAAATAACACACAACATGATTGAAGTCCAATGCAAGTTTCAGACAAATAACAAACAAATATAAGGACCAAATTAATGAAGTAAATTTGATTAGAAAAAAAAACAGCAGCAATTCTTGAACCAAGTGAAATTAAGCAGCCTAATTTCTCTGCACTCTGAATCACAAACCAGCTAATTAACAATAAAAGTAAGCTTTTACATAGAAAGGAAGAAAAGAGAAGAATGAAAATTTCCAAGCTTTTACATAGAAAGGAAGAAAAGAGTAGATGAATAATTGTAGTCGTCTAAGTTTTTTGCAATTAAAAAATAGATAAAATAATTGTGAGGTAATATATATAGGTTGGGTACTAATCTGCACTAATCTTCTTCAGGTAATAGCTTTTTCCAGCCCATGGTAGGCTGGCCGGGGGGTTGTGAGCTTATCTTATCACATCATAAGGCCATTTATAGTGACTCGGAGGGTAATACCCTCTCCCTCTCCCTCTCCCTCTCCCCCTAGTTTTTTAGTCATCTTTAATGACTCATTCTATCAAATCCATTTAATTACAAATTTTATTCTTCCCCACTATAATTACTTATTATTATTATTATTATTATTATTATTATTATTATTATTATTATTATTATATGATCCATCGTCACCAGAACCGATCTGTAGATGTCAATCGCCAACTTCTAAAGGACATAGTCGAACATGTGTGGAACACACAAGGTCAAAATTAAGGTCTATGTTTCGCCATATGTAATCGTATTTATGAAAACATATTTGATTTCAATATGTAATTCGTAGGGTTGTAATCGTATTTGCAAGTACATGTTTGATTTCAATATGTAATTGTCATGATTGTATCGTATTATTTTAAATAGCTTATTTTTAAACAACTAGTATAACGAAATTAATTCATATATTTTTCACAAATAAAAATTAAAAACAAAAGAATAGATTGACCAAAATAAATTATATACATGACAAAGATAATTATTTTGAAATAATACACAAATTATAGGAATTTTAAAAAAAAAAATTATTTTTGGGTGATAAATACAACCCCAAAATTATTAAAATAAATCAATATTAAAATAATAATATTAATTAAATTAAATGAAAGTTATATTTTTATAATTAAAAATAATTATCTCCAACTAATACACAAATTTTAGGATTTTTTTTTTTAAAAAAAAAAAAAAAAAGGAGCATCTGATGGAGAGGGCTTAGGCTGGGGAAGCTCCCCCTCCCCCTCCCCTGGCCCCCTTGAAGGCCCCTCTATCTTATTTGTCCTCTCCTCCCCCCTAGTCATTAGAGTTGGTTTTTTTTCCCCCTTTCACCCACGTACATACCCTCCAGGGCATCTCCCCCCTAGTCATTAGAGATGCCCTAATGGCGTGCCTCATACCTGCAAAAATAGAGTAGATGGGGTAGATGTGAGATATGTAGTCATTCAAATAAATCTAGGTCATCGCAGACCTGGGTTCTTCGACCCAGGCCGACGACGACCATGCTTCTCATTCCAGGCTTTTGTCAACCTGGAATCTTCGATCCCAGGTCGATGACATTGCCTGGGAGGAGCGGCGGGGACAACGGGTGGGGTCTTGGGGTGCGAAGAGGGGGAGAGGGAGGAGGGGAGGGTTTTTTTTTTAATAATAAATATAAAATTTATTTATTGATTAATTAATAGTATATATAAATAAATTAATATGTAAGTAACATCTTATTTTCATATTTTATAGTAAAATATTATGTAATAGTATTGCATTTAAGTAAGGAAATAAATATATAATTTTATAATAATTATTTTTTATAATCGGTATCTGAGTGAGTATTTTTAAATTTAGTAAATAAAATTATTGATTTCTTAGTTAAAAGTTTATGAAAATATTAGTTTATCCTTATAACTTAATTTAAAAAAAAATTATGAAAAGAAATTGAAGTTATTAAAATTACGGACAAATATGAATTTTGAATATTTTTGCTTTTTTTATTAATGGTTTATTTATTATTGTTCGAGTATGTTTTTATTTATGATTAACAAAAATTTATTCAATTTTCCTCGTACTTTCATTTTAAAAATAAAAATTGAATGTTTACTATGTACACATTAATAAAATAATAATAAAAATTTAAATTTTTACTAATATTTAATATAACATTAGCACCCACAAACAAATCACGTGATTGCATTTAAACCCTCTCCATGCAACAAACATAACCATGCCTATAAATGTTATAATTATCCATGAAAAGTAGCTACAGTAACCCAAGGGTGAAATTGGATTTCCACTTAAAGTTGGGTGCTTACTTGGGCAAAAACTAACAGCTGATTAACGGATGTAAAGTTTTGCAAACGTTGAGGGAGGTCGGAGTAATTATGATTCTCCCGGGAAATTGGACGTTCATTATGACAAACCTCAAGGGAGGTCCTTGTAATTAAACCTTATTAATAGACTAATTTGTCATGTGAATTTGAGGAGTTTTGTCTGAGTTGTATTTTTATACTGACCAATCATATTACATTTTAAAATTTTAAAGTCTATTCATATACTGGTCTTGTATATATGATCGAAATTAATTCAGACTAGACTCAATCACACTCATAAAATTGGTGTATATTTCACAAATTTTGTAATTGGTGACTCTTATACCGTTGAACTGTATACTTCATAACATGTGTATTACAATACTAACCCTTGAATGGTTTAACACAATCAAATCCAATATGAGCAAAAAAATTCCAAATAAACGTGACAACAAAACTAAAAATGAGATATAATATAGGTTTTTTTTTTTTTTGCCTATTTATTATCACAAAATTGTACATAGAGTGGCGGAGGTACTCCCAATGCTGATTGCCATCTCAAGTGCTTTAAGTGCAATCTTCCATTTATCCTGATAAATGCAATTAAACATACCCGTCAAGGAATAAACAAAATGAAGAACAAAATGAATTATAGAGGGAAAATGCACGATGTTCCCATATGGAAAATCTGCATACTGCATCAAATTCTCTTTTACCTTCTAAAATTCTGCACATACTTCTCTTATTCTTTTAGTTTTAGTTAATATGCCTAAATTACACCTGGATTTTGAAAAAAATCTGATATGTTACATAGGGATTTTGTACTTGAGTAAAAAGGTACAAGGGGATTGAGTTCAAAACTAATTAAAAATTGTGCAAAAGTTAAATACTACAAAAGGGTTTGGTACAAATCTCTATCGAAAAGGCTGACGTAAGTAGACGAACGGGAGATCCTACACAAAGTTTTTGAAAGTACAAGGAGAGTCGATTAAATAAAAATTTCACGGGGGAGTTATGTACAGATTTCTCATAATATATGGGAGTGTCGTGCATTTCCAATTATAGAAGTAAAGATGCGGAGCGGATCTCTATACTATTTTATTGTTACATTACATATATCTATAACAAGTGCCATAATTAAAACTTGTGTGGATCCTCGTATTCGTATACCTTTATTTTATCCTTGCTTATATGAAAGATGCCAAATGTGACGCTTAAAGTTAAGAAAAAAAAAGATGTTTGGCTCGCAAAAAGTTATGGGAGAAACCTCAGTTTTTGTAAGAGGAAAATAAATGTTGAATATATACTTACCATATTATTAGATGCAGGAACAACTGCATTTGTATAGTTGGGGGCACTTGGATATGGAGGATGAACGTTGTAAATATAATTATAAGGTTGTGGCCAAGTTGTCATTTGGCCATTACTCTGTGGTATTGGAGCAATAACTGCATATGATGATGATGTAGTCCATGTCTGCCAAATAAAACAAATATGTACGTACATAAGTAATGGCTCGAGATTGATCGATAAAAGTAACTTCCTCATAAGTACTAAACCTCATCATTTTAATTGGAATTGATAATTTACAAATTGTACTTTGAGTTCTAGTTTTAAAGATTATTATGTACTTTTGGTCGAATTGTCTCCTTTTCATTTAATTTTGTGGCCAAGCTGCAAAACAAATACGTACAACTAGATCGGACTGAAATTGCTAAACATAGACAAACTTGAGGATGTACCTGCCAAATTTAATAAAACAAAGGGAGAATGCGAAACATGTACGAACCTATCATGTGAAATGTTTACTGCATAAATCATCATATACTATTAAATATTCGACATGAAATTCCTCGTAGATACAATGGGCTGCCAGAATTTGTATAGATATTGGGTTCGTTAGGGCATCTCCAATGCTTAAGGGGAAAGGGGACTCGGTGAGAGAGGGAAAAAATGGAGTGATCCATTGATGAGGGGGAAAGGTGAGAGAGGTGGGTGGGGAGGTCTTCTCCCACCTCCTGGAGGGATGGGGAGGTGGGTGGCTGGACCTCGCCACCCACCTTGGGGGCGGACAGGTGGACTACACATGCCTTCTTTATTTTTTTATATTTTAACTTTCTTTTGTTATTTAATTAATTTATTTTATAATAAAAATTACTATTAATTTCATTTTTTTTTAAAATCTTAACATTAATTTAATTCTATTACTTTTATAGTTGTAACTTTTAATTAATAAACTTAATATTAATGTTTGAAATTTAATAACATTATAAGTTAATTTAATTATCTATTATTTTAAATTTTACAAATTTAACTTTATTTTTTGTTAATTTAGAATAACGTAATTAAAAACGATTTACGAAAATTAAATACATTGAAATTAAATACGATTATTATAATTATTAAGAAATATGATAATTCGAATTAATTGAAATGAGAAGACTGAAGCACTGAGATAGATCACTGGAGATGGTCTTAGGGGCGGGCCGCCTACAAGAGTTTTATTGGGGGAGCAAAAAAAATTCTAGTCACTAAATAAAGAAAATAATGAGGGGAAGCTGCATTATAAAGAAAATAATTATTAAGAAGTTGTCAAAAACCCAACAAGTTACAGAGAGCTTTCGGACCTTGGTCTCCAGGTTTTTAGTGCAACACCCTAACCAGCTATGCTAAAGAACTTATTCGTCTAACATTAACTAGCTACTAGTAATATTTAATTCTAGTTTTAGTGCTTATCAAAAAAAAAAAAAAATTCTAGTTTTAGTGGGGGGTGGGGTGGGGTGGGGTGGAGTTGGGGGGGGGGGGTTGTGGGGAATGTGATGGGCCCCCAATCCCTTAAAAGGCCCATCTATGGGGTTCGTTCTGAATATTTAGTAGTATAAGGGAATTTTATCCAATAAACATTTTAATAAGAGGTTTTATATTTAAAAGTACCGGAAAATTTTATGCAATGAACATTTCATATGATAGTTTCACATAACATGAGAGTTTTACTGAAGTCGTTTACAATGTATAGTTATAAATACCTCGTTTTGGTTCACACCCGTTGCTTCTGCAAGAGCCGAATCTTTTGTTGCTTCGAGCAATGTATAGTTGTCCAAAAATTGAACTCGATTATTGTGATTATGATTACACTTTGCAGATTTGTAACAATCGCGACAAATATTAAAGGGACTTTTCGGATTCTTAAAGCACTCGACGCATGAGAAATATATTCCTGGTATGAAGTTCCCGCAGCAATCACAAAATGGGCGACCACTTTTTACTATGTAGTAAACTGTCATTACCTCGGAGAAATCGAGAGTTCCGTTACCATCTTGATCGAGTTCAGTTAAGAAGTACGGATTACGCATTTGTGAATAGCCTTGTTGTCTCATAAATGTTAAGAACTCCTGAAGATCTACACGACCATCTCCGTCAGTGTCCATTGATTTGAAAAATTCATAGGCAAGTGTCTGTATTTCTGGAGATCCTGCTTTGTAATGGGATTTTGCAATCTCTCGTAGCTCATCCATTTCTTTCTGTTATCCAATATCAAAAATATTATGATAAAAAAATCTAATACTCCTATGTAACAATTGATCATTTCATAGACTTTTGACGAATGATTTCAAAAAAGAACTTCAAATTATGTCAATACTTTTCAAATCATTCGTCAAAAGTCCAACTATTAGAATTTGATGGACTTTTGACGAATGATTTCAAAAGTCCATCAAATTCCAATAGATATGAAATCAATCATTTTAGTTATAAGCATTTCACTACAAGAAAATTAAGCTTAAGTGACAAAAAATTAAGTGATAATATGAAAGTTGTTACTCTTTGTATGCATTTAGTGATAAAAATATTAATTTTGTCATAATAATAATGGTGACAAGTGCAATAGTGACTCATTACAAGTGAAAATACGCCGGGGGGGGGGGGGGGGGGGGGGGTGAAGAAGGGCAAGCCTTTGCCCTTTATTCCCTGGCTTGCCCTTTATTCCCCCTCCCCCTTCCCCCCACTATTGAAGAATGTTTTTTTAGAATAAATGTTACCATAATTTTTTCAAAAGTGTACTCACTAACTATTTAAAGCATTTTTAAGATTTGAACATAATTCAGTTTTTAAAATGTTGATTGACTTTATCTTTCACATTAAAACTAATCAATCATGATTCAATAATTTAAGAGATTCAACTAACCGTACCCTAAATATAATATATATAACAATTACCTTCCCTTTATTTTTTTCTGCATCAGTTGTTCGTTCTCTCAAAACTTTGAGCAAAGAATGATGATTCAAAAAGTAGTTGGTCGAATGCTCGTGCTCAAATTGACCTCCGCCATAACAAGCACAACAAAGATCATATGTTTCGGGTCCTTTTCCTAAACACAACAAGCACGAAAAGTACGGGCCAACAAGTAAACCATAACAACCACTGCACACTAGCAAACTCATGTGATTTACCATATAATATACCGATAATGCTTCGTGAAAATCGAGCGTTCCATCACCATTTACATCGAGTTGGTGGAAGATATTCTCGTTCGATATCGAGCATCCAATGTGTGATCTCCTTAACTCAACAAGGCTAATTTTACCATCACCATTGGGATCGAGTTTATTGAAGAACTCTTTTACCAATTGTTTTTCATTGTCATCCGCTCTTTCATGACAGGCTTTGGCAATTTCTCTGATTCCTTGCATTCTCTCTGTATATCTCTATGTTTTTTGCCAGTTTTTTTTTTTTTTTTAGTTATTAGAATTAAAAAAATGGAGACCTCTTGTTATATTTTTTTGTTTTGAGAAGAACCTCTTGTTATATAAAAAGATAAGATTTATTGATGCTAGTCAAGTACATGTATGTATTTAAATGGACAACTGTTATTTTGACGACATTGACTTCACAAATTTATTTAGGTCTTTGGAGAAATTTCAACCATCGTGTACATGGGTTAAACAATTTTAAGGGTATCTTTTGACCGTGTCAGACCAAATTATATTATTGCTTATACTATAAATGCTGCAATTTATTCGATATTTGATTCGAGTTCGTTCGATACAAGCTCGTTAATTTGAGTTCGATTTGTCGTATAAATGGAATAAGCTTGAACAAGCTAGATTTCTTGTTTCATAATTTTTCCCATATTACATTATTAGTCAAAGGGAAGGCCAATTTCCTCTCAAAAGCGAACTCTAAATGATATGGATGCCCAAGCGATTCATTCTGAGCTTATAGAAGAATCTCACTAATAAACAGCCTTTTTTCCCCTGCATTCGATATACTTGAAGAAATGCTCGTGATCAAAGAGTGGAGCTCGGTCTGAGATCAACTCGATAAGCTAAAAATTGAAGAAAAAAACATGTAAAAATATCAACTACTCGATACTCGGTTCGAACTCGTTACGAAATCAAATCAAATTCAAACATTATTTCAATCTCGAAACAAAATTCAAATTAAGCTTAAACAATGTGCCGTTCAATATTACTCAGCTCATTTACAACCTTAACCATAATTTCTTATGGAAGAAAATGAAATTATAAAAGATGAATTTAGTGTTTAGACTATTGAAGTCAAACATCAACATGTGATTGGTTTAATGGAAATTACTAATTACTATAAAGTAGCGAACACAGGTTCAGACCAAATTATATTATGCTCATACTAAATCAAACCAAGCTACCATAGTCCCCAACAAAAATTGTTAGTATGTATATTTTTTTATATGTATAATTTTTATTTTTATTTTGGTCGGAAATATGTGTGAATAATTATATTGATTTTGTTGGCCGAGTGGCTGGAGTTTTTTTTTTTTTTTGGTACAAAGTGGCTGGAGTTTTGCTTTTTCCTTGGGAGGTACCGTGTTCAATTCTCCCAATGTCGAAATGATTTTTTTTTTTTTTGGATATTCAAATTTCTTTTGTAGACTATATATTTGTATGGAATTCAATTTATTCCGGATACTACATAACCATATTATTCTATATAAAAAAAAAAATATTCTTATGAAAATTATAGTCATATGTTTATAGAAATTCAATTTCCTTTTAATATTGTGATTTAAAAATTAATTTTAATATTATATAATCAAAGACATGATTCAAGTGAGTGTGTCGTCAGAGGTCGAAGAAGATTTCCTGAATTTAAACAAAAATGTCACCATTCATTTGATTAATGTTAACAAATTGAAATCAATATGAGTGTATGTTAGTTATGTGATTATTAATTTGATGTGATTATATATATACTAGCATAATTCTTGTGATACGCACAACTTTAAGATAGTGTTTTTAATACATGATAAAGTACAATTTTTTCATTTATACTTATATATATTTTGAGATAAATATACTTTATAAATCATTCTAAAACACCTGAGACATTAAATTTAAGTACTTTAGTTTTTGTCGTTTGGGTCAAACCTTAAAAAAATGATAGAAATTTGGTAGGAAAGAAGTAACGGATTGCAGTAATGGATTCAAGGCGTGTTGCAGTGCCACTTTCTTTAAAACTTATTTCGCCCCCACTACACGGTACAAAATAGAGATTTGCGATTAGCCTTTAGGATACAATGAAACCAATGTTTAATTCTATTTTGTACTCACATAATTAAACTACAGGGCAAGCATGGTATTGACACAATTATCTAACTTATAGAATTATTTTGCAGTAAAACACAGTATAAGCAATCCAGAGAAGATAAGAAGAAGTATATTTTTCTGTAACTTAGCAATCTTTAATATTTCCGTCCGAAAACTGTCATTTTATGTTATAAAATTCGAACTTTGAATTTTAATTAACACAGAAAAATTAAAAACGATTTTAGTAGTATAACTATTTAATTTTTAGGGTAATTATCACTTTTGATCTTCCTTGTGTACTTTTTTTTTTACAGTTTGGTCTCTCTTATATTTTTCTTAACATTTTAGTCATCACTATTAATTATTTATTTCATTGTAGTCCTTCCCAGAGAAGATAAGAAGAAGTTGTCTATTTTTCTGTAACTTAGCAGTTTTTAAGATTTCCGTCCGAAAACTATCATTTTATGTTATAAAATTCAAACTTTGAATTTTAATTAATACAGAAAAATTAAAAACGAATTTAGTAGTGTAACTATTTAATTTTTAGGGTAATTATCACTTTTGATCCTCCTTTTGTAATTTTTTTTACAGTTTGGTCTCTCTTATATTTTTCTTAACATTTTAGTCATCAGTATTAATTATTTATTTCATTGCAATCCTTCTCAGGCGGTTCTAGGATGGCTTCGACGTCACGTTATTTGCACGTGACTAATATGAGAGGTGTTTTGGGAAATTCATTCAAAATAACAAGATTTTGGGGCTTTTTTAACCACATCAAGAACATATTCTTCAATTTTTTGTTCAACAAAGTGTATCAAAAACCTGTTATTTTGACTTTCCCAAAAAAAAACCTCATGTTAGTCACGTGCAAATCATGTGACGTCAGAGCCACCTTAAAATCGTCTGAGAGAGACTACAATGAAACAAATAATTGATAGTACGGAATAAAATTTTAAAAAAAACATAAGGAGGACTAGACCGTTAAAAAAATACATAAGGAGGACCAAAAGTGGTATTCACACTAATTTTTACAAGTGACAAGTCAAAGATATTAAATCAAATATCTAATATCCACTTGACATAGTTCACAGTTGTCTTCTAGTCAACACTTTATGTAGACAAGCATTAATAAAATGTTCAAAGTTTCTTTGCATTTTCAACGTGGAACAAATTTTCACAACTCACCCACTTTATTTTGAAAATAACTCCAACAAAAAATTATCAATATTGCTATCAAAAAATATATGCCCCCCCCCCCCCCCCCCCCCACCCCTCTCTCCGATAAATATCGTCTTAGGTTCGCACTTGTTTGATATCGGTGTAAGAAAATCAAATCAAACTTAAACATAATTTCAATCTCAAATTAAAATTCAAACCAAAATCAATGTATCGTTCAATATTACTGAGCTCATTCCACCCCTAGCTATAATTTGATGATCTAGTAAAAATTGATCTAAGCCCAACATGAAGTGGTGTTATTAATTCTCATCTACTTCTTTCAATGTAGTCACTATTTCTCATCTATTTTGCGAGGATATAATTGTAATGTTCAATTTCTATTGCTCTCAATAATTAATGGACATGAACATGACATTTGGTTTGAGACCAATAGTTGTTTACTTGACAAAATGACTGAATACAAATATCTACTCCAATAACTCATCACAAGAAACTAATTTGGTTTTTTGTATATTAACTACTCACTCCATTCCACAATACATGTCTTTTTAGAGAGATTTTTTTTTTCCACAATACATGTCATTTTTAGGAATTCAAGATAAACTTAAATGCTATTTTGACATTTTTACCCTTCTTCATTAAAAAGATAGAGAAGAAAGATGTATGGGAAAGAAAGAGATGGATTATGGGGAGTTACAAAAAAATTAATTGCTTCTTAAGGATAATTTTGTCCAACTACACTTTTATTTTACTAAAATATAGGGTATTAATTATTTCCTTAATCCTTGTGAAAAAACCTTAAACGTCATGTAATGTGGAATGGAGGGAGTAATATGAAACATAATCCGGAATTATTCTTTAGCATACTCCCTCCGTTTTCTTTTATTTGTCGCCTTGATAAAAAAAAAATTATTTACTTTTATTTGTCGTTTTAAGATTTCAATGTAAAATTAATTGTTTTTTTACCAATATTACCCTTTATGTTAATGCTTGTAATAAATGCTAATTAATGCTATTATTATTAGATTAAAAGGGTGTTTTGGGATTTTTGTTTAAAAAAGTGGCTATTTATTGTAATTCTTAATCCGTGTGCAATCTTCCAAAACGACAGATAAAAAAAAAACGGAGGAAGTAAGAAAAAGCAGAAGAACGCCTGTTCCTTTTATTCATACTTACATAAACAGGTCACTTTGAAAAACACACGTAAACAAAAAACGACTGGTCATTTATTAATTTCTTCATAGACAATAGATTAAATTTAGGCGCACACATTTGGATTTGCTGTGAGATAGTCTTCACAAGCTTTGTAGAGTCCAATAGTCTCATCTTTTCCTTTTTTAATTTCATCATCATCAAGCTCCAAATCACCCTTTGTGTGGTAATCAATGGCGACCTTGATCGCGCAGCCTCCATCAGCGGTACCTTCAAATTTGAGATCGTAACATATCTTTTCAAGCTTGTCTCCAAGTACGTCTCCTTCGATCAAAGTGTACTTGCACACATAGTTCTTTGGGTCAACCACATCAATCCTGTGTTTCATGTACTTGAAGGGGGCACCTGTGAAAATCAAACGAATCAAATTGAGTCAGATAATACATGGTTGGTCCCTCTGTTAACTTTGAAAATTGGCAATAATCCCTCTGTTCACTTAAGAAATTGACAATAACCTTACTATTGACTTATGAAGAAATTTCAAATTTTGTTTTTTGCTAATTAAAATAACACAGGGGGGTTTCGGCCAATTAGGCAAAATACATGGGGTATTTTTGCATTAGTTTAACATGAATAAATTGAATTGATAACCATTTCTAATTAAGTGCAAGCATTGAAAATTCACTCACCACTTGAAGCACAAATTGATATTGCTTTTAGAATTTTCACCAACAACTTGAAGCACAAATTAATTTTTTTTTAAATTTATGCAAAGAACACCGAGCAAATTTTATAAGTTATATTTAATATAGTTCATCTATTTTATAACTTGTATGGATTAGACTTCATTTCATTTAAGAAGTTTAAATCTTTTTATATTTTTACATAAGAATAATCCTTTTTATTTTCATTTTTCTTTTTCTTTTTTTCAATTCATGAAAACTAATTTGTTCTTTTTACTTGAAGAAAGCCTGAAAGGGTGGTGGCAAACTAAAATAACTCCATTAAATTGTTGAATGTCCAAATTATCTACTTTTTAAACTTCACCTAAGACCAATAATATGAGCTATGACATTGTAGGGCCGTAACAAACTAAAATAACATAACATTTTAGTTAAAACTGTATTATATTAAGTATTTTAATTTTTTATGTCTCATAATATTACAATACTTATGATTTCTTATCTTATAACTATACTTCTTTTTTAACTTATTAAAACCACATAGGTGTATTATAGTCAACACAAAAGTATTAAAAAATGTTCATACTTTTATAATAGTAGAGATAGATAATAGATAGAGATGAAGTCTGGTTGAATCAAGGGTGGACCTAGGCTAGGACTGGTGGGGGATACAGCCCCCACACAACTTTTTTTTCTTTTTCCATACTATTAATGTATTGGGATATTGCAGTTTAATTAGTCCCCAAAATATTTCAATACTTTAATCATTATTCTTTGTATGTCTTCAATCTATTTGGTGAAGTTAATTGATATTGGGCGTTATTAATGACTTGTCTCAAAGTTTGCAAAGAATCCTATGAGAGTTATCTGAAGATCAACTTCAAGAGACAAGAGATGACGAATATGGACATCTCTTGGAGAAAGTTACTTCTTATTGTTCTAAGCAAGAAATTGAAATTATTTTTATGAGTAATGTATAGATATGTTCCATATGGAAGGCCGAGGCGTAGGTTTGAACAAGTGACCATCAAACACTATTACAAAGTTGAGAGATTCAATTCGGTTATAGATAGACAAATACAAGAGTTGAACAACCGTTTCAATGAAGTAAACACGGAGTTGCTTCTTTGTGTTGCATGTTTAAACTTTAAACCCATATGTTCTATTTGAGGCCTTTGACCAAGGAAAACTTATTAATCTCTTGTCGAATTTTATCCTAATAACTTCTCTTTTCTTGAGCTCTCAATCTTTCCCAATCAACTTGAAAATGATATTAGGGTTGTTCGTGATTTTTCCATTTTGAAAGGAATTGGTGATCTTGTAAATGAAATGGTTGCAACTAAAAGACATGTCACATTCTCTTTGGTTTTCAAACTTATGAGATTGACACTTATTTACCCATTGCAACTGTACCGGTAGAGAGAACTTTTTAGTGAAGAATCGACTTTGTAAACCGGGTGTGGATCAATGGATAAATGATAGTCTAATTGTCTTTATAGAGGGAGACAAATTTAGAGGTAATTCAAATGATGCTATCATATCTCGATTTCAGAAAATGAAAAATTGACGCGGTCAGATACTAATGTAATTGGTGTCTTTTGAAATTGTAATTAAGATACGTAGACGTTTGAATTGTTTTGGGGTTATAACAGGGTTTCACATTATTTTTTTGTATCTCCTCGTATATTTTCTCGTGAAGAAAATATAATTTTAAGTTGTTGTTTGATTGGATTTTTTTTTCGCATTTCAATTATTAAATTTACCGTATAAATTTAGCCCCACTGGACCGAATTTCTAGATCCGCCCCTGGGTTGAATTCAAATTAATTTGCATAAACGATAAATGTTGTTCAAACTTAATTTGTTATGTATAACGAATTGAACGAGTTTCCGACATACCATCATGGAAGTTTGTTTTTATGACGCATCCGGGAGTAACACCATGTCCTTCAACTGTCTCAATGCTCTTGACATACTGTGACATGAACTTTGGACCGACTTCGTGTGATTCAGTGATCATAGCCTTAAAGAGCCTAGATGGAGATACCTTAGTCTTTATCTCATGGAAAAAACTCTTCACACCCATTTTTAATTGAGAAATTAAATTGCAGAAAACAGAAGCTAATTAATCAAATGATAAGATTTGAGTTGTGATGAAGGATATTATTAATGAAGCTGCTTATGAGGGGCATTTATAGGATAAAGACAGTTGAATTTGGAGATCAATGCCAAAAATTTCAAAGGATAAAATTAAGAAATTTGGGACTACTATTTTGCTTTATATTATCTATACATATTTTTGGAGCCTTTTCCACGGCTAAAATTCTACGATTGGGAATTGAATATAATATATATCTTATAAAGTTTGGAGAAAAATTTGCCGACATATTTTGATGACCATCTGGAAGTTGGTAATTAAATTTCCTATTTACATTTTTTAATTATCCTTTTGGCCGACTACCATGGTGGAATTTAGATGTCACTGGATCTAGATATATTTAGTCTATATATATATTTTCAACCTTAATATATAAAATATCTAGGCAACGGTTTAATTACTTCCATTATGAAAATACTTTCCAATTAATTATTACATGTTAAAAGTGAAGAATACATTATATATCATATTTCAATATAATGTATTCTTCAGTTTTAACATGTAATTAATAATCAATTGGAAACTATTTTTTACCAGCAAAACCTGATTCCCCTGACTTCATCGTTTCTCCCTTAAATCCACCCATCAACACAACACCACGAATAACACAACCCCAATGCACTCAAATTCAGCCGATCAAACCCCCTCCCCATGCTCCCCTCAATCAAAATTCCTTGAACACCTCTAATCTTCCTCCACCTAATTTATAATCTGTATCTCGATATCATATTCGGGATCATAACCCCCAAATTATCTTCCTATCAGAAACCAAAGCTAAGGGTAGGAAGATTGAATTTCTGAAAGCTCAGTTTGATATGCACGGTTTTTATGTTGAATCCAGAGGCCGTTCCGGAGGTTTAGCGGTTTTATGGAAGAAGAGTATCCAGGTAGACTTACAGAGGTTTTCGCCTAATCACATTGATATCCATGTTACTGAACTTGACAACCCTACGGGTTAGCGTTTTACCGGTTTTTATGGGGAACCAGACTCAACTCACAGGCAAAAATCGTGGGATTTACTTGCGACTAGAAGCTCGAAAACCGTGGGTTTGTATCGGGGATTTTAATGCTCACCTTTATCATTCTGAAAAAGATAGTTTAAATCGTACACCAGGTAATCGCACTTCAAGACTCGGGCCTCAGAGACCTCAGTTCTCGGGCTTTCCAATCACTTGGTCCAATAAATGGGAATTCCCCCTTACGGTTATTGTCAGGATTGATAGAGCTTGTGTATCTGATTTGTGGAAGAGAAAATTTCCTTTTAGCAAGGTACGTAGAACATCTTAACTTTGGAGGCTCGGACCATTATCCTATACTTCTGAGGATCCTTGATCTTGAAATGGACCAGCCGAGTCATAAAAAGAGGGGCTTTAAGTTCGAATCGATGTGGCTTGACGATGTAGAATGTCCGAATGTCATTAGGAACTCTTGGGGTGGAGATGCACCAAGTTCTGTTAATAATGTTTGGGATAAACTTTACTCGTGTAGGGAAGGGTTAGAGTTGTGGAGTGGCTCTTCATTTGGGGGGGTCCAAAGAAAAGTAGCTAAAATCCGTAAAAAAATTCACACTTTGAGTACGGGGTGGATTTCAGCTACTAGTAGAGAAGATGATAAAGAGCTTTATTTGAAGTTAGAGGATCTCTTGGAAAAAGAAGAAAAGATTTGGCAGCAACGGGCTAAAGCTCATTGGATGAAAGAGGGGGATTGGAATACCCGGTACTTTCACAACCGAGCCTCAGGTAGGAGAGACAAGAATCAGATTTTGGGGGTTAGAAATGAAGATGGAACTTGGTACAAAAATGGGGCTGATATTGAATGTGTAGTTGTACTATTTCAGTATCATTTTTACTTGTAGTCGACCGTCTCCGGAAGAGATCAACTTGGTTTCAGGTGCTATGAGATCGATGGTGAGTTCTGAAGATAATCATTATCTACTTTATCTACTTCAACCGTACACTGCAGAAGAAATATACCGTGCACTCTTATCTATGTACCCCCCTTAAATACCCTGGGCCTGATGGCTTTCCCCCTTTATTCTTTCAAAAAAATTGGCCCCTTGTCGGTACTCTGACAACTTTTCATCTTTAATTTTCAATATTTTGTCATATCTTATTCCTAATTTCTTGATATTTGAGATTCTCTTAAGAAAATCTTCGGTACACTGAAAGTTTATAACTCTCGAAAGTGTCTGCAGATTTTCCAACGCATGGTCTTCGCCTAGGCCGGAAGGAGGAGGATCGGGGAGATAAACTCCGTCGATAAATTAGATGCTAATTAAGGTTTTGCATTTTCCAAATGTCAAAGGTTTCACAACTTCCTTTAACAATTAATGTCTATAGTTTCTGATATTACTCGAATAATCGAACACACGGATCACAAAACATAATTACGTACCGTAAGTTACCAAACATGAATTGAATTTTTGTGCATATGTAGCAGAAGAGGTACATGTGTTCTAGATACACACCTAGCATGTTGAATACCCTGAGAAATTTGAAGTTAGATGGAAGCAACATATTCCATGGAAAATTGTATGTCAGGAAACGCACATATATATGATGCGGATTCCAAGACTTTGGGGACTTGAAGATGGTCGGGGGACGATTCTTGAGTCAATACTTTGGGCTCTTTAAACGGTCTTTGATATAATACTCCGGAGTGCGACGTTGCCTACTAATGCCACACGATCGAAATATAGCTGTTATTTATTTCGGTGATAAAGAGAAACTTATTTTGATTATTTTCCCTCACACATAAATTCCTCAAGATATCATGGATTCTACAAGTTTTGATTTTCTCAATAGATCCAAATTCATCAACCATAATAAGATTTCTCTCAATGAGATCCTCCAGGTAGACCTTTGCCTTCTCGATAAACTCCCATATACGGAAAACATGGTTTCAAGTGAGTGGGCAAATGGCTACAACTCAAAGATAATAATTTCATGCTATGCCCTTTTGTCTTCTGATGTCACCATTTTGTTTATATATATGGCGACATTCTCCCAGAGTTCTTGCGTCATTTTAGAATTTGCAAGGAGCCCTCCAATCACAACAATTGATAGAGGGAGTCATTTGCAATTTTCTGCAATTCTCTTCCCAACTTCCTCCAATTAAGGATGGGGGCAACCTTCTTAGCCAAATACTTTTCTACAAAGTAGACTTCAACTTTCATTCTCATCCAAGAGATTCATCTCATAAATATCAGATGTCAAATAGTTAGCAACATATAATAGCCTAGTAGTTTCCATTATATGACTTATGTTATTGTTATCAGTAATGAATACCTTTTTTTGCCCCCACCACATGGTATAAAATAGAGATTTGTGATTAGTCTTTAGGATGCAATGAAACCCAATGTTTAGTTTTCGTTTTGTACTCGAAGAATTAAATCACATGGCACACATGGAATTGACAAAATTATATGCAATAAAATATAATTGAACAGACACAACATTTGAATTTTAACATTAATTATTTTTTCGAAAGCTGCCATTTTAAGTATTTAAAATTCAAACTTCGAATTTTAATTAACACAGAAAAAATAAAAACGGAGCTTAAGTGTCAAGTCAAAGATATTAATTATATGTATAATATATATCAAATATCTAATATCCACTTGACATAGTACCCCACTTGTCTTCTAGTCGACCCTTTAGGTAGACAAGCATTAATAAAGTATTCAAAATTTCTTTGCATTTGCAATGTGGGACAAATTCTCACAACCCACTTTATTTTGAAAATAACTCCAACAAAAAATTATCAATTTTGCTATAAAAAAATTTGTTCCCCCCCCCCCCCCCCCCCCCGATAAATATAGTCTAGGTCCGCTCTTGGATATTAGGTTCGAGCTCATTCGGTAAAAGCTCGTTTGAGGTCGTTCAATATTACTCAGCTCTTTCCACCCATAACTATAATTTGATGATGAGTAGTGCTAGCCTCACATCCCACAACCGGTTGTACACATATACATCCGGTCGTGGCTTATTTTTTTTTTTTTTTATTCTGGCATTCATATATTTTAATATATATGAAAAAAAAAATTATATGGCTCATAAATAATCATCAAGAAAATATAGACCCTGTCTGTAAATGATAAACCTTAAACCTGAAATTCTAAACCCTAAACCCTAAATCAAACCGTAAATTAAACATTATGCATATCACAGAGGGATAAATTGGCATCATCCATGTATAACTAAGTATATGCTATGTTGTTCAATTTTGATTCCAGAAATTTCATTTTCAAAATTCAATTTTTGGAGATGATAAATTTGTGGTATAGGTGTACATTGTTTGAAGAATTCCATTAGACGTACAGGTTCACCAACCTAAGTACATTTTTTTATAAAGATAGGTGCCTAATTTATAATTTTTGGTATATTTTTTTATAAAGATATGTACCTAATTTACAATTTTTGAAGATTGAGTGTCTTGTTAATAAAATAAAAGTCTAATTCAAATATACATCCGTTAAACACGTAGTAGGTAACCTAATTAACTTAAATAAAATAAAATATGAGTTATACAAAGGGATGCTAAGTTTGGGCTGTGATATAATCCTTTTAGTTTAAGATCTAGTAAAAATTGATCAAAGCCCAACAACATGAAGTGGTGTTATTAATTCTCATCTACTTAATTGTTTCTATGTAGTAGTTATTTCTCATCTACTTTGCGAGGATATAATTGTAATGTTCAATTTCTCTTGCTCTCAATAATTAATGGTAGGACTGTTAATTGAGTCGGGCCTATCCGAAGTTCGATGGCTCGACCAATTAAAACTGGCTCGAACCCGAATATTTGTGTCATTATATTAAACCCGATCAATTTATGAGCTGAGCTTGAGCTTAATACGGCTAAACCCGAACAAAGCCCGAATATAGAATTATTTTAAATATTTCAATTAATTATTTATATTGTAGCTATATTATTTTGAAACAAGAAAACTTTGTAAAATGTTACAATGTAAACCCACAATTATGTATTGAAGGCTAAAGCTCAAAGGAAAAAAGTTCAACAAAAAAAAAAAAGCCAAAAGTTAACACAAGATATCAATATATCGAAGTCTTGGGACTTTAAAACTCTATTGTTTGTTCATATAGATCAAACGTAACTTAAAAAATGTGCGCAAATGACTCGATCTTTCAATCTAAGCATTATTTAATGTTTTATATTATGAAGTACATGTATGGAATTATATATACTCGTGTATCAAGTAATAGTAGTCTATTCATATGTGTTTCGGTAATCTTAACTTTTTATATGTCGAGCTAAATTTGTTTATATTAACAAACCCGATATGAGCCCGATATAGGCCCGAAACCCGAAAAGTTACATGGGCCGAGTTTGAGCCAGAGAAATCAGAAAATTTATGAGCCGAGTTTGAACCTATAGCTATGAAGTCCGACAATATTTGAGTTCGAGCCATTTAAAGCTCGGCTCACAAAGCTCGATTGACAGTCCTAATAAATGGACGTATGAACATGTCAACATGACATTTGGTTTGGAAAGATAAAGAAGGCACGTGTAATTTTGTCTTATTGAACATGACGTACATTTGGTTTGAGACCGATAGTTGTTACTTCACAAAATGACTGAATACAAATATCTACTCCAAGAACTCATGATCATAAGAAACTTATTTGGTTTTTTTTATATTAACTAATTTGAAAACTAATCCGGAATTATTCCTTAGCATACAAAATAATTAAGAAAAAGCAGAAGAACGACTGTTCTTTTTATTAATACGGAGTATTACATAAACAGATCACTTTGAGAAACACACGAAAACAAGAAACAACTGGTATTTATTTAAGCGCACACATTTGGATTGGCTATGAGGTAGTCTTCACAAGCCTTGTAGAGTCCAATAGTCTCATCTTTTCCTTTTTTAATGTCATCATCATCAAGCTCCAAATCACCCTTTGTGTGATAATCAATGGCGACCTTGATCGTGCAGCCTCCATCATTGGTACCTTCAAATTTGATATCGTAACATATCTTTTCAAACTTGTCTCCAAGTACGTCTCCTTCGATCAAAGTGTACTTGCACACATAGTTCTTTGGGTCAATCGCATCAATCCTATGTTTCATGTACTTGAAGGGGGCACCTGTGAAAATCAAACGAGTAAATTTGAGTCAGACTATATATGGTTGGTCACATTATGTTTGATATTTTCTATTTGTATGTTTTCAACTTTTTAAACGAGCTATAATGCAAAAATACCCCATGTGCTTTCTCTATTTGGGAAAAACAACAATTTGAAATTCCTTCATAAGTCCATAGAGAGGTTATTGTCAATTTTTTAAGTAAACAGATGGGTTATTGCAAATTATCAAAGTTAACAGGGGTATTATTGGTAAATTTTAATGTTAAGAGGAGTGTTTTTAATTAGCATCTTTTCTAGATGTATAATTGTCAAGATTTTTCCTGCAAAATACGTATCCCGGCATTGGAAGGTTTTTTTTTGCCAACAAAATATAACACAGAGAGGGTTTTGCTAATATAAAAATAACATAGGGGTTTTTTGTTAATTAAGCATAGAACATGAGGTATTTTTGCATCTCACTCCTTTTTATACTTGTAAGTTTCTAATAGAATTCAAAACAATTTGCATAAACGATATATTAAACGATAAATGTTGTTCAGACTTAATTTGTTATGTATAACGAACTGAACGAGATTTTGACATACCGTCGTGGAAGTTTGTTTGCATGACGCATCCGGGAGTAACACCATGTCCTTCAACTGTCTCAATGCTCTTGACATACTGTGACATGAACTTTGGGCCGACTTCGTGTGATTCAGTGATCATGGCCTTGAAGAGCCTAGATGGAGATACCTTTGTCTTTATCTCATGGAAAAAACTCTTCACACCCATTTTTAATTGAGAAATTAAATTGCAGAAAACAGAAGCTTAATTAATTAAATGATAAGATTTGAGTTGTGATGAAGGATATTCTTATAAGGGGTATTTATAGGATAAAAGACAGTCAAATTTGGAGACCAATGCCAAAAATTTCAAAGGATAAAAGTTAGAAAATTGAGACTACGTACTATTTTGCTTTTTATTATCTAATACATTTTTTGGGAGCCTTTTCCACGGATGCTGAGACAAGAAAGATGGGTAACAAACTAAAATTCTACCATTGGGAATTGAATATAATATATATCTTATAAAGTTTGGAGAAAAATTTGCAGATATACTTTGAAGACCATCTCGAAGTTGGTAATTAAATTTCCTATTTACATTTTTGAATTATCCTTTGGCCGCCTACCCTTGTGGAATTTAGATGTCATTGGATCTAGATAGTCTATATATAGAATATTTTTTCAAACTTAATAAAAAGATGGGATAATTACAGGGACCTCTCCTAAGGTTTGGGGTAATTATTACCCAATTTCCTCGTAATTTCATAATTACATCCACTTCCCCCGACGTTTCGAAAACCTTACATTTTGATGACGTCATCGACGAATTTTTATTAAACTTCCTATTTTACCCTTGAGGTTACTGTAGCTATTTTGTTGGACAATTATACCCTTGTTATGTTTGGTACATAGGAGGGGTTTCTTTGCAATGTATATTTAAGTATGAGTTCAAATGTTATAAATTTATATGAAACTTATTATTAGTTTATTAATGTATATGTATTCTTAAAATAAAAATATAATAACACATCAACATTTTTTTCATAATCCTTTTACAATTAAAATACAAGGAAAAATAAATAAATTATGGTTAATTATAAGAAAGAAAACATTGTAGAACATAAATAAAAATGTAAATACATTCAACTTCACATTTAAACTGTAATTTTAATAATTTCAATTTTTTCTCCTAATTAAAGTAAAAGAATAAATGATTGAATTAGTTTTAAAATAATAAATGAATTTTAATAGTAGTGTATAGTATTCTTAAAATAAAAATATAATAACACATCAATTATTTTTTTCAAATTTTTTTCATAATGCTTTGACAATTAAAAGTAAATAAATTATGGTTAATTATAAGAAAAAAACATTGTAGAACATAAATAAAAAATTTATATATATTCAACTTTAACGTTTGACCCGTAATTTTAATAATTTCAATATTTTTCATAGTTAAAGTATAAGGATAAATTATTGAATTACGTTTAATCGTGAGAAGAAAAAAAACTTATACAGAAATTATTAGACATTATAAAAATGCTCACATTTTTACTAAAAAAATTCTTAAACTTTTAACTAAAATAGTTATTATAAAATCAATAAAAATTTTACAAAAAATAAAAATACTCGATTTAATAAAATAGTTATTATAAAATCATAAATGTTTTTTTTATATTTATTACTTAAATACAATAATATTAAAATCAAATCTTATTTATATAAAAATACTAATATTAATAAATAAATAAACTATTTTAATATAAAAAAAAAATTTGAAAAAAACCCTCACCATCCCTAACCCCCCAACCCAACCCCCAACCCCGCACCTGCCGGTCCCCAACCCATCACCCGACGTCCCCAACCCCGCAAATCTCCTCTCAGGCCGTGCCGCAGACCTGGAAGGCCTAGGGTTCGAACCAGGCCGACGACACGGCCTGGGAGGATATTTGCGGGGTTGGGACGGTGGAGGTGGGGTGGGGGTTAGGGTCTTTTTTTTATGTATAAAATTAATTTTTGCAAGGGTAGTATTATAATTTTGTGTATTATTGCAGGGGTAATATTGTAATTTTGTGTATCATTTCACATCATTTTGTAAGATTTTTCAAATATTGGGGGAAGTGGATGTAATTATGAAATTGCGAGGGGATTGGGTAGTAATTAGCCCAAACCTCAGGGAGGTCGATGTAATTATCCCTTGCAAGGGTAAATAGGACATTTTGATAATATGTTTTTATTTTATTTTTTTAATTAAAACTGACGAGGACAATATGGTTATTTCACATTATTTTGTAAGGTTTTTTAAATATGAAGGGAGGTGGATGTAATTATGAAATTGTAAAGGGATTGGACAATAATTAGCTCAAACATTAGAGGAAGTCGATGTAATTATTCCTAAAAAGATCGACTAGGACAATTGGTTTAACGGATCACATTTTTTGTATCAATCCACAACCTTAATCGTGTCAGTTTAAGATTTTAAAGTCCATGTCACTTTTGGCCCAAAGGTTTAGGTGAGAATTAAAATAATAGAACTTTTTGGAAAATTTTACAATTGTGCTACTTTCAAAATTATTGATGTTAAATCTTTACTTTTATGTTAGGATCATTCTGAAAGAAATAATTTAATTTTAGGGGGGGAAATTATCCCGGAACATCGAAGTAAATAGGAACAAAAATTTAGAAAAAAAAAAAAAAAAAAAAAATATATATATATATATATATATATATATATATATTAGAACTTATAAGAGGCGATACCAATCGTGAACAGTGTTTCGATTTTAATTTCGATTTTTTTTTTAAATTTAAATACTAAAACGACGTGGTTTTAGCATTTTTGACAGAGATTTGTGTGTATCCTGATTTTCTTTTCTCTTTATGTTTGGCGGCTAATTTTCTGGGTTGTCCATCTCGGGGGGGGGCCCATCACAATTATTTCCATTTTTGATATATTTTTTGCGGCTATTTCATTTTGTTGTCCGTCTTCCACGCGCTTTTCTTCTCCCTCTTTCCTACTCTCTCATCTCTATCACTGTTAAATTTTTTTTTTTTTGTTCTTCTCCTGCATCAGGTCAAACATACTAAAATCAAATCAAAATTGTGAGAGTCCAAACCAAGAAAACAAAGGACAAGGCAAATATTTTAGTATGAATTCTAATAAAAATTCAAACAAAAATTTACAGAAATGCAAATAAAATCAGAGAGTTAAAAGTTTCTATGATATGGGTTCCATTCAAGAAAAGATGTGTTTGGTTGGGAACTTTTACAAACGTTGACGGCATCACATATGTAAATTTTGAAGAGGCACTAATTTGAAGAAAAACTCAAGGCCAAACAAAGCATCAAATGGACATAAAGTTAACAAGCCAACAAAAAATAGTGGAAGAAGAATTTATGGAAAATAATCAGGAAGATTCTCTGAGAAATAAGTTTACAAAGTTCAGTGTATCAGGTATAAGAAGTAATTTCTAAAACAAAAATTCAATTGATGAAAAAGTGGTTGATTTGGAATTACTGGGTGAGAGAAATATTGAAGAAGTATAAGGTTGAACTCCACGTCCAATTATCCTTTGGCCGCCTACCCTTGTGGAATTTAGATGTCACTTGATCAAGATAGTCTATATATAGTATATTTTTTCAAACTTAATAAAAAGATCGACTAGGACAATTGGTTTAACAGATCACATTTTTTGTATCAATCCAAAACCACAATCGTGTCAGTTTAAGATTTTAAAATCCATCACTTTTGGCCCAAAGGTTTAGGTGAGAATTAAAATAATAGAACTTTTTGGAAAATTTTACAATTGTGCTACTTTCAAAATTATTGATGTTAAATCTTTACTTTATGTTAGGATCATTCTCAAAGAAATAATTTAATTTTGGGGGTAAAAAATTATCCCGGGACATCGAAGGATATAGGAACAAAAATTTAGAAGAAAAAATATATATATATTTTATCGGAATTGGTAACGATGCCCCTGCATATAAGTCAATGGAAAAGCACTTCATTCTATATATGCAATCCTTAAATCCCTTATATTGGTGTCTAATAATATTTTTCATGGATCAAAATTTTCATATTTTTTGTCGAAAAGTTTTTATTTTTAAAACAAGCGAAACGAAAATAAGATGTAATTTCGAAACTATTTACTTGTCAGAGGCTTTTTTTTTAGTTTAGTATTTTTTTTTTACAATGTTTTCTTAATGTTTCAGAAAAAATTTCAATATTTGACTAACACATTCGAAACTAAATTTTGATCCATGAACAAACCCACATGTAAAAGAGAAAAAAATAAAGGGACCCATAAAAGATAATGAACAAACAAATTAAATTCATAAAAATTAGTACTAATTAAAGACTTGCCCCATACTAAATAGGAGAACAAAAGTCTGATGATTGAGCGGTTGAGCAGTTGAGCAGAGCACATGTAAATGAGTGAAATCTTAACCAGTCAAAAGAGCAGATTCGGAGGCGGATTCCATATAATACATGGAACGCTGATTCTCCATTGACGCCACCAACAGTTTAGATATGATATGATGGGGAAATTTTTTATATGGCAAAGAAAATTGAAAGAGAAGAGAAACAGGGAAAAAAGGGGATCTCATTCTCCACCCTGAACTTACAGTAATGTTGTACTTTTCCCCCTGAACTCTTTTCCGGCCAAAAAGTTTAGAGGTGAAAGTTCAACACAAAATTGCAAGGTGGAAAGTGGAGTAAGGGTGTAAGTTTATGGGGCAAAACTCAATTTTCTCAACCAATTTTAATTCAAAGTGCAAAAAGCATGAAGTTTTAAAAATTATGAGTAATTGTAATAAGATATATAAAACATAAAAAAAACAATAACTTTAGTACAAATTAAGCAAATATAAATATATACAAATATATTATTTAGACATTACAGAGTGAGATTAAAATTGAGCATACACTATAGTTTCATGTTTATATTCATCTTGCAAGTTTTGCATTACATTCTTCAAATAAGGTTTCAAGTTATTAATAATTGTAAAAAAAAAAATGGTTTAACGATCTGAAATCATAGATTTTATAGTTTATAATAAACATTTGAAGAAAAAAGAGGTAAACTTATTAATTAAAGAAACAAAATAATACTTTGAAACAGAAAATTGTGTTTTCCAGCCTAACTTATAGTTGATTTGCAATTTCCCTCTGAAATTGTGTGTTGCATTCCCTCCCCCCACCCCACTTAATATTTGGCCGGAAACGTGGTCGGAAAATAGTTCCAGGGGGAAAGTGCAACATTAATGTAAGTTCAGGATGGACACTGAAAAAAAAAAAAAAAAAAAAAAAAAGAGTTAAGGGGGAAGTGATATTACGAAAGAAACCGGTCCAAAATCTTTTCAAATAAGATTTGAGTGAAACTTAAATGAAACTCAACTCAAATCAGACATGTTGAAATTAGAGTCCAAAACTTCTTGAAAGTCAATCATATAAAAGACAATTATTCGATACTTATAATTTACCTTAACATTCAAACTCAATCACAATGGTTTCATGTCACCCAAAACTTTTTCTAGAAATCAAAACCAAGAGATGTCGAGTCAAAACTCTTCCATATATGACCTTTTTGTTTATGGGGAAAAGGGTTGGAAATTTGTTCCGAATACTTATTTTGTAGTGAAACGGTAATTTCATAATCATTACATGATAAATTTATGTCATCACTGATACAATACAAATAATATGCACCTAACAAAAATACAAATAATATTAACAAGAAATTAAAATGACTCATACTTCAGGTAGGATTCGAATCAATGAGCTCTACAATGACTCTAAATATGTTTAAGCATTCAAGTATAGCGCCCAAATAAAACGACATCATTAGAACCAATTTTACTCTCAAAGCCTTCCCTGATTGCGTATCAAAGTCTAGCACCCTCATAAAATGGGTAGCAATATTATGCCTCTTTTGTTGTGGTGAGATAATTGTACATTTCATATATTTTGCGATTGGTCACTTTGCTACAATAAAATTGTAATCTGCACAACAACTTGTGTGAATAGTTTAGATACAATCAAACCCATGTGGGCTATAAAGTTCCAAATAAATGTGACCACAAAATTAGAATAGGCGATTTTTTATTACTATCATAAAATTGTACATAGAGTGGTGGCACTCCCAATGCTGAGTGCCATCTCAAATGCCTTAAGTGCAATCTTCCATTTATCCTGATACATAATCAAACATACCGGTCAAGAATAAACAAAATGATAATGAGTAAATAAAAGTAACTATGCTTTTTGTTGCATTTTATTGTTACATATTTGTACAACAAATGCTCAAAATTAATTTGTGTCGATCATACCTTTAATTTAACCATGCATGTATATAAGAGATACCAAAATGTGACGCTTAATTAAGTGAGAAATATAAAAAAGTTTGCTAGCAAAAAGTTATACACCTTCAAATAATGTAAATAAATACTGAATATATACTTACCATATTATTAGATGCCGGAACAATTGCATTTGCATAGTTGGGGGCACTTGGAACGTTGTAAGTATTATTATAAGGTTGTTGCCAAGTGGTCATGTAGCCATTACTCTGTGGTATTGGAACAATTGCATTTGATGATGATGTAGCCCATATCTGCCAGAATAATTAAAAAAAAAATTAAGAATTCCATCCAAAATTGTAAATTAGTTAAGGCTCGAGATTTATCAATAAAAGTTAGCTTGATCTCATATTAATATATATATTTAATATAGCGGAAATTGCAAATCATTTTTCTTGAAACTATTAATTTACGAAATTGCACTTTTGGTACTAATTTTTAAAATTATTTGGCCAAAGTGCTAAACATAGAGTAAACTCGAGAATGTACTTCCCAAATTTTAATAAAGCTAAACATGAAGTTATGTTTTGCACGTTTTTGAATATTTAAAATATGTCCCACCAATTTTAAAATGTTCTATTTTGAAAACAAATTGTTTTTTTAATGAATATTTTCAAAAGAAATTGATTTCCATATGTTTTTATCTGAAATTGTTCGACTTTACTCGACTAGTTTATTATGCATAGTTATGATTACCTCGTTTTGGTTCACACCCGTTGCTTTTGCAAGAGCCGAATCTCTTGTGGCTTCGAGCAATGTATAGTTGTCCAAAAACTGAACCCGATTATTATGATTATGACTACACTTTGCAGATTTGTAACAATCGCGACAAATATTAAAGGGACTTTTCGGATTCTTAAAGCACTCGACGCATGAGAAATATATTCCTGGTATGAAGTTCCCGCAGCAATCGCAAAATGGACGACCACTTTTTACTATGTAGTAAACTGTCATTACCTCGGAGAAATCGAGAGTTCCGTTACCATCTTGATCGAGTTGATTAAAGAAGTACGAATTACGCATGTGTGCATACCCTTGTTGTCTCATAAATGCTAAAAACTCTTGAAGATCTACTCGACCATCTCCGTCGATGTCCATCGATTGGAAAAATCGATAGGCAAGTGTCTGGATTTCTGGAGATCCTGCTGTGTAATGGGCTTTTGCAATCTCGCGCAGTTCTTCCATTTCTTTCTGTTATCAATATCAAGAATATCATTACAAACTAATAGTATGGAACAATTGAATTTCATGGGCTAGTTACGAATGATTTCAAGGAATTATTTCAAATGACTTCAATAATTTTCAAATTATTCGTCAAAAGTCCACCAAATTTTAATAACGTATGATTTCAAAAGTTCATTATATTTTAATAGATATGAAATCAATACTCAAAAAAAAAAAAAAATCAATACTTGAGGATTTGAAATTCGTTTAAAATCAAAGTGAACCAAAACAAGTGACTTGAATTTGTTATACATATTTGAAACTTATAGCTTCAAATCCCTTATTCCAAATTTAAAATTACTAAAATTACTTTCGTTGGAGAAAACTAATAAAACAAGAGATGAAAAAGAAAAGAAATTGCTTCAATTTTTGTCCAAAATGAGTGGTTATTTTTAAGAATAAATGTTACAAATTTTTTTTAAAAAATTTGTACTCACAAACTAAAGCATTTAAAATTTAAGATTTGAAAATGATGTCCTATTTCTATATAATTTGATTGAATTCAGATCAATTGCAGCAATTAAAATTACAAAAATAATTGGATCAATACATGGTTCAATTAGTAAGCTTCATAACGCAGTTTTAAAAATGTTGATTGACTTTATCTTTCACATTAAAATTAATCAACCATATTCAGTTTAAGATCTAGATTCTACACCCTAGCTAGCTATATTTAACAACAATTACCTTCCCTTTGTTTGTTTCTGCATCAGTTGTTCGTTGTCTCAAAACCGTGAGCAAAGAATGATGATTCAATAAGTAGTTGGTCGAATGCTCGTGCTCAAATTGACCTCCGCCATAACAAGCACAACAAAGATCATATGTTTCGGGTCCTTTTCCTAAACACAACAAGCAAGAAAAGTACGGGCCAACAAGTAAACCATAACAACCACTGCACACTAGCAAACTCATGTGATTTACCATATAATATACCGATAATACTTCGTGAAAATCGAGCGTTCCATCACCATTAACGTCGAGTTGGTTGAAGATATTCTCGTTCGATATCGAGCATCCAATGTGTGATCTCCTTAACTCAACAAGGCTAATTTTACCATCACCATTAAGATCGAGTTTATTGAAGAAGTCTTTTACCAATTGTTTTTCTTTGTCATTTGCTCTTTCATAATGGGCTGTGGAAATTTCTCTGATCCCCTGCATATCTCTGTGTAAGCGAAATAAGATTTAAGATAAATTTTAATGGTGCAAGTCAAGTATGTATTTATATATACTTAAGTTGGCCAACTTTTAATTGTGACATTGACTTCATAAAATTATTTAAGTTAGAGAAATTATTTGTTGCAATAATTATATGTTACAGTTGTAAGGGTATCATTTGAATGAGTCATACCAAATATAGTATGGCTCATAAGTCATAAGTGTACTTGGGTTATACAGTTGTAAGGAAAGATTCTTAATTAAGAATTGAAATTAGGGATTTTTGCACGTCACCCAACATAAATTTTTATTTTCAAACTTTCCCCCAATGATTGAAAAAACATGACAGTGCATCCTAGAAATTGATAAGTGAGTGCACTTTGCCCTCTGGTCAATATTTTGTTGGATTTCAAAGGGTAGAAATGTAATTTTGAGGTTTAGTGCAATAATTTGAAACTTTTGGGAGGCTAAGTCCACAAAATTTTATTAATTTAAGTTATTTGATTATTAACATTTCAAAGCACAATTTCATAGAATTTTTTAGCTTGGTAATTACATTTTAATTTAATGTAAGTCTTGGAACATATATTTTATTCTTATTGTTTTACTTTCAAATTTCTTTGATTTGTTTAAAATATTTTTAGTGTAAAGATGATTTATTTGTAAATAAATAAATAAAAAAGTAATTAGAACTAATGAAAATTTCGTTAAAAGAACATGTAAATATTTCTTTAAAAAAAATTGTAAATTTGAATTTCGTGCAAAAGTACAACCAGAAAATTTTTTTAATAACTTTTTTTTCTCAAATTGCAAGTCACATATGTATATTTTTAAATTTTGTGCAATTAACCCCCCAAAAGTTTTTTGTTATTGCACTAAACGAGTGACGCTTTTACTCTTTAAAAATTACTGAAAAATTATCATGTGGCAAAGTGCACTCATTTGTCTAGGGGACATTGTCATGTCTTTTTAATTAGAGTGCGAAAATGAAAATTTTATGGGGGGTGACGTGCAAAGATCCCTTGAAATTATAAAAGATGACTTAGATTATTGAAGTCAACATCAACCATTTATGCATAAGGAAGCTTGGGATGTACATGGTCAGATTTTGGCTTGGTCTTGCTGTTTCGCGAAACTCAGTCAAAAGTAATTCAAATGAAGTTTGAACACATGTTTCGCGAATTTCAAGTTTCAACTTACATATCTAAAGTCTAAACATAATAAACCTCAAACCTATGTAATACATTGGTATTACGTTGACCGTCTATTTTTTCTCTATAAAAGGCATTGATTTGACAAATAATTAAACCAAGTATATTGTATGTAAATTTGAAAAATGATATATTTGGTTGGTAACTAATTGAAAGCATTTATTATCTTGTCATTGTTAACTGAAAGCAACATCCAACATGTAAGATGAAAAGTTCAACCCTAACAATACAAAGTCTTGATATTTAAAAAGAATAAGCAGTATTGATAATGACGTTAGAGTAAATTACATTAATAAATTTACCCCTATCACTTGATAATTTTAGACCTCAAACAAGTATATGAAAATATTGATTTTGCTTTCAAGAAATTTTCCATTATTTCATGTATGAAAATGTCATTGAGAAGACTCCAAGAGTTATTTTTTCTCACTCCAAGACATTTGGTTCAGCTAATATTTTTGCATGAAAAATATTTTAGTTGAGAGTTTTGGAAATTCTTTTCGAAATTTTTGCGAAATAATTAAAAATAAATTTGGATGTACTTTGATTGGAATCTTTTGTATGTAAAATAATATTAGTATTAATTAAATAAATTGTGAGTTAAGTTTTACATGTATTTTGGATGTTCAAGTTTGGAATTAAAAGTTAGTTTTAGATGTCAAGTAATGCATTTTCAAATTGAATTAATTAATATTGTATTGAATAATGATTGAAAAGTTAATATTTTAATTTAAATAATTAGAAAGATTATTGAATATGATTTTTGTGAGGTAGTTGTACCAGTGGTCTGCAGGCTGCAGCTTTTGTGCTAGTGGGTTGCGGGTTGCAGGGTTGTCCATATTTAGAACTCTACATTAATCTGAGCCGAAGAAATGAAAAGTGTGGGCTGTTTGAGTGTTTTCATGAGTTTGGGTTGATGAAATAAGGGCGCTGTCAGTCAATGGGGCGGATTTCAATCCGGATCCGATTAGAATTCGGTCCGATTTATTAGGATAATTATTTGATTAGTGATCCAATGGACCTAATCCGATTAAGAAAATTCGTAATCCGAATTATATGGAGCGAATATGGATCTAGGCTGATCCGATCCGTTACAGATCCGTATCCGATATATATTACTATATGTTGTTTATATACTATGTATTTAAACCAAAATAAAAATAAAACTATCTATATTACCCTAAAATCTTTTACTATATTAAAAATAATCTTACAAAGAAATGCATGAAATGTGTTGTTGGACTGATATGGTAACTAATTGTGCCTACAACATATTAATTTATGTTATTTATTAAGAAAAATCAAATCTCTAACCATTCATCTATATAGTAGCCGCCATCTTCCCTCTACTTTTTCCTCCAATTTTTTTGTTATCTTCCATTACTCAATATTGGGTTTTCTTCTTTTTTTCCCAGTTTCTATCTTTTTATATTCATATTTTTGTTTATTCTTTTATTCTAATTTTTATCGTTTATATTTGTTCACGATATTCCATCTTTTACAATTTTTAGACAATAGTCTTGATGAAACAAGTAAAATATTACATTTTTAATTCATGGTGGCTGAATCTACAAGTGATGTGAAAGAAAATGAAAGAAAAAATATTATTGCTAAATATGCTAAATGGATCCGAATAATTTATCCGGATCCGGGATATTCATCGGATTCGGATCCGGTTGCTATTTTTCAAGATCCGCGTAGATCCGAATCCAGATATAAGGAATGAAAATCGAATTAGGATCCGAATTCTTATTTGCCCTGATCTGGTCCGAGTCCAGGCTATTAACACCCTAGATGAAAGTTGTTCCAAACAATGTTTGGCCCATCGAAAAATAGAAAATGATGGGCCAAACATATTCCAAACAGAACAGGTAGACATGTAGCGCATGTTAGATTTTCATCAAGCCAATAACGGCCTAATTGTGTTTTTACACACCACAAACAATTCATTTTGACAACTTGCCCCCTCAAAATCTAAAAATGACAAAATACACCATTAAATTATATTTTTATTCCCAAAGTACACCCTACACCTATTTCTCATGAAATTTTACTCATTTCTCGTGACAATTCACATATTAAGAGAGATTTTTCTTAAAATAATATACATTTTATATTCAAACCTTATTGTTTACTCCCTCCGGTTCATATTAGTTGGCACATTTGCCAAATTTTTATGTTTCATATTAATTGGTACATTTGAGTTTTCAATGCAATTTTTTTCAATTTTGCCCTTCTCTTACATTTAGGTTGGGAAGCTCAAGAGTCACTAGGAAGGGTATTTTTGATATTTTACCATGTAAAAGTGATTAATCATGATGTTTCTTAATATGTGTAAAAAGTAACAATGTGACAATTAATATGAACCGGAGGGAGTAACATATTTCAGTATATAGAGTCTGAAGATTCAAAAAATTAATATTCCGCAGCATCAATTTTTTTTTTATTTTTTCAGTTTTTCTTATACATTTTTTAACATCTATACATAATGAAGTTTTCAATTATTAATATTATAATTTAACTAAATATCTTGTAATAATATTTTTCATGAGAATCAAATTAATCAAATAAAAAACCTTCTTAATCGCGAGTTAATTGCAAATGCCCTCTCTATTTAATGAAGCCTTTTATTTTGAGACATTTAAAAAATCTAACTTTTTTGGATTAGTCGGCGTGTCGATATATTTTGGGACGAAAAATCAAAATTTGTAATTAGTTTGGGACGAATTCTACAATCTTATATAATTGTTTATGCTAAAATTTGTCAAGTCATAACACGTAAGCATCCATGTGGCAAGTAGGACGATATTCCAAAAGAATATAAAATTATGGAACAAATTAGGCTAAGTGATATAGTTTGGGATAAAAATCCAAAATTACTAATTTGTTTGGACTTTTTTTTGTAATTTTGCCGACTTTTTATTTAAGAGAACATCATTTATTTATCTTTGAGGTTTGGGCCTTCAAATTAGAGAAGTTCGGTTCAACCAAGTGTGTTAAGAGTAGATGGTCGATTTTAGTTAGTTCCATAATTGAATAATATATTGCCACCTAAATATTTGGGGACTCTTTATATCGATTTTAATTTTTTAGACACCATTTCTACCATTAACTTTTGTATAGCTACTTGGTCTTTCTAATATAAGATTTTGTGGAACAATAAAAAAATGTCAACGTTAAATTTGAGCCACAATTTTCATTTAAAATGTCCCGTGATGATGTGGCATTGGACATAGTATGGGAAATTACCAAAAATTAGAAAATCCGAAATTTCTAAATTGCTGCATCATAAATTACTAAATTGCCCAGTCATAAATTGTATTTCATTATACCGACACAATTTCTCCCTCTCTCTCTTTTATTCATTTTCTATTTTTAATGTGGCTCGACCAAAATGACGAATCCTCCTCCGTCGGCTCCACCGCCGCCGACAAATCCCGCCACCCAATCTCCTCCCTAATCCGCATCTTCTTATCTGGACTTTCTAAACCCCTGTAGTACGTCTTTATCCCAGCTAATCACTTCTTCCCGACGCTGCCTCCCTTTGCTAGCGGAAGATTTCGATAGCAAAATCGAGCAAAACATAATGGGTAGACAACAATATTAATGCTTACTCAGTTGATGCTAAAATTGACATATTCAACAATCGTTTTAGCCTCTACTCCAACTATCTATTGCATCACTTTTTTCCTCTGCATTCTTTTCACTTTGGAAGATGAAGAACAAAGAAAAATATCATTATAAAAAATTGTTATTTACAATCTCTCTCTCATACAACTAACTCTATGTTTCTTATTACATGGAAAAGATTATAGCAGAAGAACCCCTTGAAGCTTTCTTTGATATAATGGCCTTAGAAAGTGTGTTAGACTTGAATCTATTTAAGCCATTTCCACAGGCCTTCACTTTCTTTCTGTATGAAGCTGCTTATTTCGGCATATCTTCTAAGCTTTTCACTTTGGAGAGTGATGAAAAAGATTCTGATTTCCCTTATTCATATTCATGTGACAAGTCGAATTTACTGATTACAATGGAAGTAAAGTCAATCTAAAATCATTAATCAACGATTGCAGATGACACAGCCAACTCTTAAGCCCTATAGAAATAGAAACAAAATTGAACAAATTTAGCCAACAATGGAGGTAAAACACTGTGTTTAGAGAGAGATTCAAAGGAGGGAAAAATCACACATTTTTTCTTTATTTTGAGAAGAAGCGGTGCAGTCAAATTAAAAAAGCCCTCATTTTTCTCTATTTTTATTGAAAAGAAGCCATTAAGTTAAGTGATGTGAAAAAAGGATAATTTTGCCTTTAGAAAGCTTTAAAAGTGTAATTTTGTATTTAAGAAAATATATTATTTAAATTTAAATTTTAAGAAGACACATGTCATCAAGTTAAATACTATCTAATATGCTCCCCGTTCCTCAAAATCTCATTTTAGACGAACCCCTACCTACTTTACTTTAAGATAAAGTAATCTATCTTTTACACTTATTTTACCGACAATTATGTTTTCATTGGATCAATTAAGCAATTGATACCATTGGCGAAGTACTTATCAAGTAGCACCCATTAGCCGCCATACGAGAAAACAAAGAATGTGTAAAAAGTAAAGTTACATTGTAAAAAAAATTCATAAAATGATATTTTTTTGGGAATAATAATAATTAAATTCAATTTATGAATGAATAGTCAATCACAAGAAACAAAAATTATGAAGAAATAATATATCAATTAATAAGTAGTTGAATTCAAGAATGACTGTCGAAAATGATTAATGAAACTAATTAAATAACGATTTATCAAATAATGATTAATGGAAACTATAATTTATTAACAAATAACATGAATTAAGAAAACAAAAGTTGAAACAGAAAACCTCAAATGTTTTGAGAAAAAAACCCAATTTTTTTATTAAAAAAATGGTGCTGTCATTTTTTCACAAAATTGGTGCTGTAAAATATGGGGGTGCTTTTTTAATACAACGCGAATCCTTAATTTTACAAGATCTTCTATTTTACAGGCTCTCCCATTGGAGAGCTGTAATTAGGAGTCATATAAAGCTTAGCCTTGGAGTTGCTTTTACATGACAAAATTACCCTTTCTCCTCTTTGCAGTATACTTGCAAAAGCCGCCGAACATATAGGTGGTGTTTTCAATTTCTTTTAAAAAATAATTTTTTGATTTTGCAAAAAATAAATTAAAAGTAAGTGTTTTTAACCATTTTTAAAATTACTTATACTCAAAATTTTCTTAAAAAAAGTACAAAAAGTAAACACCCATTGGATACAGCTTCTGGCTTCTATCTTCTACAAAAATCTAAATCAATAATTTATTGACAAAACCACATTACTCATCTGCATAACTCCACTTAAATAAGTAGGTCTCTTGACTATCCGACATTGAAATAAAGATTCGATTTAAGAAGTATATATAGTTTAAATTAATAGACCTAAAATGAATTAATAAGAATTTTATTTTCCTTATGTAAACAATGACATTTAAGATTATTTTGCTATATTTATGTAAAAATGCAACTGGGCCTCACTGTAGTGTAGTGAGCAAAATTAAGAATCAATTGTTAGATAAGATTTTCACTAAAAAGGTAAAAATGTCAGTTTACGACAACATAAATTATTATCACATAAATTATTATTTTTATTTTTATATGGCAAGTAGAAAATTATTAATCTTTTCTTTTTGGCAAGGAAAAAACTTAATGTGTACTACATAAGAAGAAAACCACAAGTCATATTCATTTTGGCCTCTTCACCACCATCAACTCCCCAATTCAAGACCATGGCTTCCTCTGCTATCAGTCCAACCTCCTCAATTTTCGTCGACAAGGTTCTAATAAATTTCTTCAAAAATTTCTCCAGAATCAATCTTATCATTTTATATTTTCTTAACGTTTTACTGATTAGCTATTCATTTTGGTTTTATTTTTACGCAGAAAAATATGGGTTTCTCGGCTTTGTGCGCGCAGCCTTCATTTCCATTTTCTACACATACTTCTAAGAAAAGGATTTCCTCGAAAATAGTTTCAGTGATGACTCCCCAACAATCTGAGCGCAAACCTTCAACAACTGGGGCGGTAAATGCATTTTTTTTTTTTGGTTAAAGTCGAGATTTTGCAAAATGGGTTTGCTTATTTGTTGGATTTAAATGGTTAATTTTTTATAAAAATAAATAAATTTTCCAGGTAAAGACTGGGATGACAATGACTGAGAAGATATTGGCAAGGGCTTCAGAGAAAACCCATTTAAGCCCTGGTGAAAATTCATGGGTGAATGTGGATGTTTTGATGACTCATGATGTATGTGGCCCTGGTTCTATTGGGATTTTCAAGAGAGAGTTTGGAGAAAATGCTAAGGTAAATCTTAAAATATTTTTTATTGGGCTAAATTGTCTTGATGGAGGTACTATTGATTCTATTGTTATGTAGTTCTTATATTTGTGCTGTTTAAGCGATTCGTAAATGCTCTTTCGAGAGATCCTTAAATGCTGTTTTGGCTTTGGACTTGAAAGAATAATTGAATTCTAGTTTAGGATGCTGAACTTTATATGATTGAGTCAGAACATGTATCTATGAATATATGTGCTCTAAATGGTCTTGTATTGCCTGGAGTTCCTGAATTGTTGGAACAACGGTAATTAATTTATCGTGGTTCTCATTGGTGTATTTTTTGAACGAAATGTGGTCTTAAAAACACATTTTTTTGGCATATGTGCTTGGCACATAGAGGAACTTTATATTTACTGATTACTTTCAATGTGTAAGTCTCAAGCAGCACCCTCATTTTATAGTACAGCCCATTTCATTCACCACTAATTCTTCTTCTTCTTGAAATGAAATAAAGTAGCTCACATCGCCTAACATAGAACCAACACAACATGATAATTCTCTTTACATTATGTAGGTAATCAAAGATATTTAAAATCTGATATTACTTCTTTAGTTATATAAGTGATGGTGATTTTTATTCTTTATAACTAATGTTGAAAATCAGATTTGTTGAGATAGACAACTGTTGTATTGATATTGTCATTGTGTATACTTTATTTAATTTGACAGTGGGACAACTTTTTTGTATTCATGTAATTTTAATACTTTTTTTTCCTTTAACTTGATAATTTCCACATTTCTAAGGATTCTATGTATCTACTAATAATTCCAAGGTTACCTGATTAGAAACAGCAACATATAACTGGAAACCTGAAAGCTCATCTCATTGCATGAAAGATATATCTTTATTAACATTTATTTCGTCATAATATGAATTAATGCTCATGATGTGAAGAAACTATTTGACTCGCGCAATCATAATACATGAATACCGTTTTTTATTTTTATGTTTTTTCTTGCTTAGAAATGAAGATTCTGCATCTTGGAGAAAAAAATTTGAAAATCCATTGTTTTCTAATATTTGTGATAAAATGTTTATATGAGTATTCTATCTTATGAAGTTGTGTATTTTTTTTGTTATTCTAGGTCTGGGACCGTGAAAAACTTGTAATAATTCCAGATCACTATATATTCACAAGTGATGAAAGAGCAAATCGTAATGTGGACATCTTGAGAGATTTCTGTATTGAGCAAAACATTAAGTACTTTTATGACATTAAAGATCTTGGGAACTTCAAGGTTGGCTACTTTCTCTTACTCGATGCTAACGAAATTTCTTTCGTTATATGCAAGTTGGTCTAATACATTTTGAATCTGATCACTGAAATTTCGCAGGCCAATCCTGATTATAAAGGTGTGTGCCATGTGGCCCTTGCCCAAGAAGGTCATTGCAGACCTGGAGAGGTATTTATTCTTGATTATTTATATATAATAAATATATATACACACACTTATAACTGTTATTATTATCATTATTATTATTTGCATTACTCCGTAAACTAATTTAAGTTGTCTATTTGTGTTTTAAGGTCTTGCTTGGTACAGACTCTCACACATGTACTGCTGGAGCATTTGGTCAATTTGCTTCTGGAATTGGAAATACTGATGCAGGTTTTGTGCTGGGAACTGGAAAGCTTTTGCTTAAGGTATATCCGATGTTTTATGTTCTTAATTATGTTCCATGTTTTCTTAGTGAGTTTTGCTCTGCTGCTTCATAATTCTCGAGAACTCGTATAAAGGTTTTGCTTCCTTTCTCTTCTCATCGAGTTTTAAGTACTTTTTGCTACTATACTTTTAATCTCAACTGCTTTGTTCAATTCTTCAAAATCCAAGAATTTTGTGGATAGGCTTGGAGTTATACAAAAGATGGTTTACAACTCGTATCTTATTGCCCTGTAGTTATAGAAGGCTTGCCTCGTATCTTATTGCCCTGCAAATTATTTTTTGTGTAGATAGTTTACAACTTATTTGGAATTTAAGTGTCATGTTTTTAGAACTGTGGAAACAAAATTTAACCTTGAAAAATTCTTTTGATTTCTTGCTTTGTAAATATTGCCTATTTCTTGGATATGGTTTGATAAATAGATTTATTTGCCATTACGTGAATGAGTGCAAGTTTGGAAGGTTATAGAACTTCTTTTTATAATTTATTATCATCTTCCGAGTTCAGTATTGCTTTACCAAATGGGCTATATATTCATCCTAATATGTTTATCGGTCGTCTAAGTTTATGAGCATCAAATCTTATTAAGTCTTACAAGTATATAACAATCATGTGTTGCAGGTTCCTCCAACTCTGAGATTTGTGATGGATGGTGAAATGCCCGATTATTTGCTTGCAAAAGATTTGATTTTGCAAGTAAGTTCATCTCATCTTATAAGTATGGAATATTATTTAGTATAAATATGCTTGAAAATATATATAAGTTTGGCTTATGTACATGGAGTTGGTAAGCCTACAGTTATATTTGTTCAGTGAACTAAAACATGGTTTACAGATTATTGGTGAAATTTCGGTTTCTGGTGCAACTTATAAAGCAATGGAATTTGTTGGTTCTACTGTTGAAAGTTTGTCAGTAAGTTTATCTCACTATTCAATTATCATATTTAGACTATTAACTTAATTCCCTTGAGCCAGTAATGAGTTTGTTGTTTTCCCCCAAAGATGGAAGAGAGAATGACATTGTGCAACATGGTTGTTGAAGCTGGGGGAAAGAATGGAATTGTTCCTGCTGATGCTACTACATATAAGTATCTTGAGGTTCGTTTGGACAATGTCATTGTAAAATCTATATTTGTGTGCTAAAAGATGTCAAAAGAATTTATGATCTAGTTTTTTCTTTTAATGAAAAATCTGTCTTTTTATGATTTTCAGGACAAGACATCTGTGCCGTATGAACCGGTTTATAGTGATGGACAAGCTAGGTAGTCTTCTATCACATACTTATCCGAGTTTAGGATCAATATTTCGTGTGCTAGTAATTGCATAATTGTATTCGTTATTAGCTTTTCTCAAATCTGCTGATAATATGTGAGATACTTTTCTTTTGATAATCTTTGTTGAACACTATCCGCTGAGTGGTTCTCTAATTAATCGCTAACATTTAGATGAAATTAATTGCGTCATCCATCTTTTTGCCTCTACTTTTTCCCCTAAGCAATCAAAGAGTAGGTACAATTCGCTTTAGCTGCATATTAAGCAAAATGATTCACCAGTTGAATAAATATATAATTTTGGGCTTTTAATGGGAAAATTTTGTAATGATTCACCAGTTGAATAAATATCTAATTTTGGGCTTTTAATGGGAAAATTTTGTTTAAGAATGTGAATTTGATCTCTCTATATCATCATACTACTTGTTTAGATAATAATCATGAGATGCTTCAAATTCGTCCTTTTTATTTGACAGATTTCTGTCGGGGTACCGATTTGATATCTCTAAGCTGGAGCCCTTGGTGGCTAAGGTGAGTTTTATAGGCCATTTTCACCTCTTTTTTTTTTTTTTTTTTCAGATTATATGAATAGACATGAGAATATGTTTTTATCGAGATTACTTTATAGAATTTGCAATTACTTCTGAAACATATTCTTCAAATCAAAGAGGGCTTAGGTAGTGAAAATGTGAAAGAAGTATGAAGCTTTTTACTTCCCACAGATATTTAGGTTTGTATTATATATCTCATGTATCTTAGTCTTTTGCACTTTTGCAGTATTAAATGGATATAAAACCTTTCTTTTTTGTTATTTATTAATGATGAGCATCATTAATGCATATTGTGTGTGATTTCTCAGCCTCATTCTCCGGATAATCGTGCTTTAGCCAGAGAATGCAAAGATGTGAAAATTGACAGAGTATATATTGGCTCTTGTACTGGTGGAAAAACAGAGGATTTCATGGCTGCTGCCAAAGTTTTTCTTGCTTCGGTATAAATTGCTTCTTTCATCTTCTAATTGAGTATGTTTCGGTCTATTAACAAAAAACATTTTTATCTGAAATTTACTTTGTCTCTCCATAGGGTAAAAAGGTCAAAGTCCCAACTTTTCTTGTTCCTGCTACGCAAAAGGTATGCTCCCTTTAGAAGCTGCGAAACGTTATTAAAATAAAAAATTTGATTTTCTTATGTGATTTAAATGTGTTGATTGTTTATCAGGTGTGGATGGATGTGTATAGCCTTCCGGTACCAGGATCTGGTGGGAAAACTTGTTCACAGATATTTGAGGAAGCTGGTTGTGATACGCCTGCAAGTCCTAGCTGCGGTGCTTGTTTGGGAGGACCTAAAGACACTTATGCTCGAATGAACGAGCCTCAGGCAAGTTTTGTTTGCTACATACATGCATTACTTCATTGTGTTATTTTTTTTTTTAATCATTTTTATTTTTATTTTTTATCTACTAATCTCCATGTTTCGTAAAATCTTAAGGTTCTTCTGGATTGATAGTTATCGAGCTAAGTATTTTAAATGTCTAAATTGCGTTTCTAGTCCCACTGGAGTGGACACTCAGCACGCGCTTTAGAAATAGCATTTTTTGTGCCATTGTCTTGTGGAACCAAAAATGCAAAATTGGATGAAAATAACTAACTGTGCAAATTAATTTAAAAGTTTGGGACCAAAAAGTGATGTTTTTGGTCCAGTCCCATTGGACCAAAAATGCATTGTTGCCTATTTTAAATCGACAATAACAAATTCACAGTACTTGTTTGGATTATTTTGATTTCGTATATTTTTCAAATCCTTAGGTGTTAATTTCGTAATATTGTTTTAACCAAAATAATGAATTTAGATAACCCTTCTCCAAATCCTTCTATAAATAATACACGAATGTAGTCTCGCTAAGATTCTACTTGTATCTGTAATGTGAAGGTGAATCTAATGATTTTTTTTGTGGTTTTGATAATTTGCAGGTATGTGTTTCTACGACAAATAGGAATTTCCCGGGTCGGATGGGGCACAAAGAAGGGGAGATTTATCTGGCTTCTCCATATACGGCAGCAGCATCGGCTTTGACTGGTTTTGTCACCGATCCCAGAGAGTTTTTGCAGTAATAATATTTTTATGAATGATCATATTTATGTGCAATTTCTGGAGCAGAAGAACCTACTTTCTATGCATTTTGTGTGTTAATCAGTAACTGATAGTGTTTTTGTAACTTTGGAATAAAACAGTTTTTGGAATAAACAGTTTTTGTAGACAAGGCCAAAAAGCGAAATGGTCGAGGTTTCTTCATGGTTTGATTTATGAGTAGTTCTAAAAGAATTGGGGCCTGTTGTTTGGCGTTTTTCAAATTTTCTTCGTGTTTGGGAGATGTCAAACAAATATGTTTTTTATTTTCTGAAATAAATTTTTCATTTCTCAATTTTCTTAAACTATTCTTTCAAAAGTCAAACAAACAACAATTTTTTTTTATTTCTAAACAAAACTTATACAAACTTTATTATGATTTGATATAAAGTAATATATCTTACACAATTTCTCTCACATGACAAACATGATTTGACATAAAGTCATATACATCTTATACCTTCAACATAACTCTTTTAAAAAAATCTACATCTATTTTATTTCTCAAAGCACTTTTTTAAAATACAAACAAATAACATTACGCAAATCGATATTATTTTACAAACCAACACTATTCTCCCAAACTACTTTGTCAAAACACCAAACACACAGGCCCTTGGATTTTCGATACAATCAGTTTCAAAATTATTATGATACTATTAAAAATTACGTTTTAAGGAAAATAAAAGTTACTGTAACCTTAATCCTATAGTTTTTAGGAAAAAGTTGAATCTTTTGTGTTTACATTACAAAATATGATTATTGATGTATTAGGCTAAATGTTAACAAAATCAAATACAATTTTCATTTCGATAAGTACCTTCAAATAACAATAGATGTATCAACGTAATTTGAAGAAGTCAAACTTATTCGAAGTCATAATAAAGTACAACATATCGCAGCTCAATGTAATTTTAAGCTGTCACATAAATTTATTGATTAACTAAACAAACTTTCACCTCATATATATCAACAAAAAGAGAAGTGTTGAGAAGAAATAAGTATAAAAGGTTAATTCAAGAATTAATCTTGAAACTTTACACTAAAAGAAGAAAGAAATATATATCATGTGGTATACAAAACATTTAAACACAATACTAGTTAAAGGAAGAGTGAGCAAAAATGAACTTGCCCAGCCCAGCAACAACTTGAACCAATCCACTCCTTAATTGCTCATCTATCCTCAAACTTCAATCCCATTATGTCCTCTCCTTCATTGCCAAATCAAAAATAATCAAATCAGCATTGCAAAAAAGAAAAACCTCATTCTCATGAGTAATAGTTATTCCCTTACCTAAGCACTTTCGCTTATAACGAGACATAACCGACTTAAACCAAACTTGTTCAACATTCATATCGACGGGCTATGGAACCTCGTGCCTCGACTCTTTCTCCCAGGAGGCTTACCGCAAATGCATTGGCACTCGTATCCATATATGTTCCCAAAGCACGAGAATAAACCACTTCCACCATCAGTGTGCCTACGAACATGGTGACCAGAAGAACGATAGCTACTCGTAGAATAGCCTGCACGGTCGTACAAAGGTGGTACCTCGGTTCTCCACCTCTCGAGCTTCGACCTAAGCCCCTCAACACTTTCATCCAAGCTCCAACCATCCAAAACCGAGCTTTGATTGTCATCTATAGGATATCTTTTTTCAGCCATCACGGCAGCCACCTCAGAAGGCGAAGGGCCCACCTCAGAGTCGGACCAAAGTGAATTACCTTTAAGTGGAGCCCCAATCACATACTTTCCCTGAGGATATGGTCCCTTTGGTACACCATAGTCAAAACCATTGTATTTCGAAATGTTCTTGACAACGTGCGTTACTGGCACCGGTGGCTTCTCTTTAGTTGGATCGATTTTTTTCGTCTTTTCATCAACCACTTTGTTTTCACTCAATTCATTAGAGTTGGGTTTCTCATTCTTCTGGTTTTTGGTTTTCGAATCAGGATTTCGAGTTTTGTGAAAGCTAGAGGACTCTTTGCTGAAAATAGAATCACTCAACACTGAACTTGCCTTGCCTTTCTTACCTTTATGCTTTGGTTTCTCTCTAAGCTCTGCACCACTAATAACTGAACTTGCCTTGCCTTTCTTTCCCATTCCTTTAAACGGATCCATGGATTCCGTAATACTAAGAATCGAACTTCCTTTATCTCCCAATTTCACAGCAACTATTGAGCTGTTAGGGGAATGATTTTCAAATGTCACTCGTTCACTACGTTCACTTTTTGATCTACGTAATATAGGCTTCACGTTGTTTGGTTGGTTCTTGTTTTTCTGATCTTCGTTTTTTTGGAGAATCTGGAGACTTGGTGGATCATCCATTAGATCACGATATCCGACGGCTGAAGTGCTGAGTTGCGTGTACAATGGCATACTTCTCATAGAGCTATCAAGTAAGGCTACACCAATGTTTAGTATCCCTTGTGGACGCCCAGATGGACGACGAATCTGAGTCGTAAATCAAAAAGAGATAATAAATATTTAAATTGTATTAAATTTTAATGTGAATAAACTATATTCTTACATAATATTGAGTATTTCCTCCTTTTTTTTTTAGTGAAACAGTAAATTACATCCATCATATCAGAATATCAACATTCGCACTAACATATTACAATGGATTTGTAGTATTAAACTAGACAAATACCCACACACCAGGAGGGATCGAACCCAAGACCTCAGTTTTACCCACTGAGACAAAGCATGTGTTATATTTGCCTTAAGTAGTAAGGATTTATTTAATTCTGCTCTGGCTGAATGTTAATAAGCATTCAAATCAAGTATCACAGTGGCTAAAACTTTCAAAATATCCAAGAAGATTTTAAAAAATTGTAACTTTGTGTGTTTCCTGGTTTTATCACTTGGTCATAGAAAGGAATCACTTTTATTCTCAAATGCACAAATTTCAGAAATTTAGAATTTTGATATATTATCAAAGAGCAACTCATGCTTCTGAAATGTTACAAAGTGTTCTTTTTTTTTTTTTTTTTTTTTTTTTTTATGACTGTTACAAATTTAAGATTAATTTACTTACTAGTCAGTATTCTTATTCTGAACTAAGAACCAATCGTTCATAAAGGCAAAATTGCTGTTTAAGTCCCTCCGGATTGGACCCTCAGCACTTCTAGTTCCTTACTTTACAGAATTGCACTTTTGGTCTCAAGTTTTTTTTATCCCGCACTTCATAAAACTGCATTATTTAAAGGTTTTGCATTTATTTATGGTCCCACATAATATTCTATACTTAGCATATTTGGTCCCATTTGATAGTACTTTCTCTTTGCATTTTTTTCCCAAAGGATGCGAAAGTGCATAACATTTTCATACATCGCGACTAAAAGTGCAATTTCATAAAATGCAGGGCCAATAGTGTTGAGGCTCCAGCCTTGTAGGACTAAAAGTGCAATTTTCCCCTTTATAAACTAAAACTAAAGTATAGTTAAAATAACAATTTGACACAACATGCATGTGATACTGAAACAGAGAGAAATAATCTACACGTATCTTATAATTCGTTATTCTCCTAAAATTGTTACAATATTACAAGGTGAGTTTGTACTACGACTTCTCAAAATCATGAATTCTACAGTGCAATTTACTATTAGTAATTGAATTCAACATCGCAATTATATATTCAATAAATTAAAAATCAAACGACAATGAACCCACATTTACACATTCAATCTCCAAATTTGATGATATTAATTAAAGAGGAAATTCAATTTACCTGTAGGGCAACAAATCGCATTCCAATATGGTGGTGATTGTGGTTGTTCGACCTAGCAGGGGGCGGAATAAGATTCCCGACGAGCACGCGAACAGTACCAACAAGCGTATCGCGCAACCAATGCACGGCGTATATTTCAATCATAACGGCGGAGGTATCTTGCCGGAGAAATTCCTCATCAACCCTAAAAACAAATTTATCGTTCCACGTAGGGTTATTTTTCCCCTCAGCATCAACACACGACGAAAGCTTCCGATTGTGATGCACCCACGCCGTGGCGTAAGTGCGCATTTTTTTCGACACAGGCTCCAAATCCTGGGCGGAAATTATGTTTATTTCCAGGAGCTGGAAAGGTTTCAAAACCGCCGCCATTTCTTTACATTAAAGGTGACGGATTATTTCTAAAAGTGTCGCGTTTGATGAATTCTGTTTTATGACGGTTCCGCCCGCCGTCCGGAAAAGGGACGACGAGGGAATAAGAGATATTGTAGAGTAATCGGGGCGGAGGAAGAGAGGATATTATTAGCCTCTCGGAAATAGAAAGAGAAACATTATTTATTTATTATGTTTTTAACTAATTTTGTGAATATCATTATTGGAGTGGTTAGAAGGGATGCTTTTTATTCGGGAAAATAAATATTCTATGTAGTCTCCAAATGTACTTTTTAGTACATCAAACTAACAAATAAAATAATACTTATTATTATTTTCTCTATTCCATAATTTAACTACAGTTCGTAGTTAGATTTCGTAATTTATTCGATTGATTTTTTTACATTTATAATGTTTTAAGTCTTTTAATTATTAATTAATACATGTAGTATTATATAATATTCTCAATTATTATTGAAATACATAAATTATTATAATATTTTAAATATATTTAAGTTGATGGATCAAATGTTTTGAACTGCACATAATTATGTGTCAGAGATAATAATATTTTCTAAACGATGGGATGAGTTATTCCTCTTTATATAATTTTGATATTGTATGAAAGAAATAGTATTCGCTTCACAAAATAATTTATATTCTTAAATGTTTGCTTTCATTCGTCGCTATTTACTAACTCAATGCATGTGAAATTTACTCGACCAAATCAATTCATGTCACGGAGGATAAAAATGTAAAATAACTCAATAAGCATTAAATTTTGAATATATATTAATTTGGTTTGTTTTAACACAAAAATCCAGAAATAGGGATGGATCTTATCATTTGAACATGAGGTCTCCATTTTTTGGCTTATTCAAAGGTTATTCAAAATTTTCAGCTAAAAATCTCATCACAAATTCATCAAATACAGCTTAGGAGACTTCAATTAATTGAATTCATCCCAACAAAAAATTGAATTCAATTAATTTCAAATCTCACCTGATTAATAATCCTTTCCAGTTCACTCCAAAAGGGATTAATTGCATTTGTTCGATACCAACTTGAATTTTCAATTTTCCCTTGATCTTGAGGAGTTGTATAATAGCTCAAGAACATTGATGAATAACTCTTTGCAGAAGGACGAGACATCAGGCATGATTACGGAACCTTCGTTTTCAATATATAGTATAAACGATAAGTTCGGCGACACTGGAGATTTAATCAAAGATGATCGGAAGAAGTTCGAGAAATCCGTTCCGATTGAACATCCAAACACAGAACCCCAATTTAGTTTCGGAATGATTAAGGAAGATGAGGTGGTGGAAGGAGATGAAGAAACGGAGAGGGTATCGAATCGATTTGAAGATATTAGGATTGAAGTTGGAGGTGAGTCTATGAGTTTTCCAACGTCTGATGAGAGTGGTGATCTTAAAAAGTACTACGACGCTATGATTCGTGAAAATCCTGAAAACCCTTTGGTTTTGAGAGATTATGCCCATTATCTGGAGGTTGGTTTTTTTTTTTTTTTTTTTTTCACAATTGATTATTTTATTGAGTTTGTTATCTTGTTTTTGTTATTTACTATTAAATTTATTTCATAGGAATTTATTTTTTGATTGTACTGACTGAGCCACCGGATAATTAGTTGGATTTTGATTAAATCTTGATGCCTGTGGAGACTTAAACTTAGTGGAACAATTGATGAAAAAGAAACTATCTGTATACTTCTGTAATTGCTTGAGCTTATATATCATGGCTTCAGGTGTCAATTATGTTTCATATCATTAGTTGGATATTGAAATTTGATCCAGCTTTGTTTCAATAATTCCAATGTTTGGAACATCTTTAAACAGTTGAAAAGGGATTTATCCGGAGCCGAGGAATACTATTATCGTGCTACGGTGGCAGATCCTAAAAATGGAGAAATACTGTATAGATACGCTAAATTGGTCTGGGAACTCCATCGTGACTTTAATAGAGCCTCATCTTATTTCGAAAGTGCAGCAGAAGCTGCTCCAGGAAATAGGTAACTTCACTTCAAGTTCAAACCATTATTATAGAAATAAAAATCATCATTTGGTCTAATGCCGGAGTTTTGTTCTTGATTTTTAGTTATGTTCTTGCTGCATATGCAAGTTTTTTGTGGGAAACAGATGAAAATAATGAAGAAGACTACTCATCAAACACGCAGGTTTATGTCGTTCTGTTATGAACAATTACGTTTTAAAAGCTATTTTGAGGACTTCAAATTTACATTCTGTGAAAATAACAGGCTGAGAATGCTGACAATGAAGTTATGGATTTCGAGGAAGAAAAAAGACCATTTAATCCTCCTCTACACCTTGCGATGGGGCTGGGAATCAACCCAAATGGTTTCGACAGTTGGAACAATGCAGCTTACATTGATACATCCTCAAATGAAAGTTCTAATGTTGAACAATATTACAAGAGGATGGTTGAGGAAAATCCAAGCAACGTTGTACTTTTGAAAAATTACGCTCGTTTTCTACATCAGGTAAATGTGTGTTTCCTCAAGACGTTCTTAATTATTTCTTCATTTATAACATTGTTTCTTTTTTTTCTAATTAATAGTCGAAAGGAGACCTTGGTTTAGCTGAAGGTTACTACACACGTGCGATAGAAGTGGATCCCTTAGATGGGGAGATACTTTCACTATATGCTAACTTAGTGTGGCAGCTTCATCGCGACAAAGATCGAGCTATGTCTTACTTTGAATTAGCAGTTCAAGCAACTCCAGAAGATAGGTAAGGATATTATTATTTTTCCATTTTTTAAGATGTATTCAAAATTATTCTATATATGCTGCAATATACATAGGAGTTTGAGGCTACATAAACATAGACAACCTTATCTGAGTTATAAATAGTACTTTCTGCATTATTGGGATTTTGACAGGTTAGTTTTTGTTGCATTTTTCGTTTTGTTTCAGCGATGTTCTTGCATCGTATGCTAAATTTTTGTGGGAAATTGAGGATTAGAAAGATGATGTCACTGAAGAGAAGATGTTACTGAAGAAAATAAGCGGTGTAATTGCATTGACCTCTCCTGAATTATGAACTATTTGCATCCACCTCCCCTGGTCTTTGTAAATTTTACCAACTAAGTTTAAATTCAGGGGACGATATTGAAATTCACTCTAAAGAAGCTCATAATCAGATGTTGTTTTACCCAAGGAGCCGAAATTGTTACAAAAGCTTAACAAGTATCCTGATATTAAATTCCTCAAGTGTTAATAAATTGTTATATGAAAAAAGAAGGAACTCTTTTGGTACTTTGATAAACATCTTGGATTTTTCTGGGTATTATACAAAGGATCATTTATTTATGGATGGAAAATTAAGCTTTGTTAGTTATTTTCGTTTTTCTTATCATTGTCCAAAAATAAAATACCGAAACTAGGAAAAAAAAATTAAACCGATGAAAACCTAATTTGTAGAGCACGTAGTATGATTTTGCATTTTTGTTTTAACAAAATTATTATCTCAACAATTAGTGTAGTTTTTAAATGCATACCAAAACTGATATTTGAATATCATATCATTACACTCAAATTACATTTAATTTTCAATTATTGTAATTTTTTGAATTATTTTTAAGCGTGTGAAATCTTTCTTGTATATTATGGTAAAATGGATCTAATTGGGTTCAATATGAAACAGTCCAATTTCAATTGTGCTCTCCCTCTCAGATCCAAAAATTCATACTATATTGATCCATAGAGTAGATCCTTAGGATCCATAGTGGATCCATGGTGAATCTATAATAGTTTTGTAAATTTGTCAATCGGAACAGATCCACATCTGATTTATATAAGATCCACAATATTGAATCCACTTATTAGATTAAATCAGCAAAGATCCAATCCGGATCCAACCAAGGTTATCCATTTGCCAGTCCTATTTTAACCAGAAAAACAGAATGTAAAATAAGATCTGTAATAATGAAGAACCAGAAGAAATCAAATGCCAAAAACTTCTTCTCCAAGTAATGGACCAAAATTTGCATAAACCATTTCATTGGGTATATTAAGTTAAACAAAAAAAGAAGTATGACAAATAGATTGCCCTGACCAAATAATATATTGCCATGATTCTTCCAATAAGCAATATGCTCAACCCTTCATAAATCTAAATTCCAAAATTACTTGTCCGTGGACCAACGCCTCCCAGAGCTTCAAAGTAGAGTTATGAGTTGTTCCATTCTGATAAGTATTGCTGTCGAGGAGCCGCCTGCCCCCTATAGAAACCATTCCCTCCTCTTGTTGTTCTATGATTATTATTATTATTGTAATAATCGCGGTGGTCAACTCCATCCTGATTGCTCACCCGCCCTCCCATACCCCGCCCTCCAAATCGCCCTCCTCTTGTTCCTTCCATTTGGTAGTTAACCCTGCCTCCTCTGCCCCTTGCCCCTCCTGTTCAAACCAAGCATCAATGAAATATAACTCGAACACAGCAAATAATGGCTTGAAATATGAATAAAATAACAATCAATGTACAAGAGTGTAAATCATATAAAACAGAGATAATACATACTTCCTCCTCGAATAGAAAAGTATCTGTTTGGTCTTCTCCCTTCGACATAGAGTTGGTGTGGACCAATCTGGACCGTCGATGCCTACAAGGAAGTTTAATATAGTATAAGGAATAGCCACAAAGTCGAAGAAATGAATAGCTTGTAGCTTAAAGGGAACTTTCGCTTCATTTGGAGAAAGTATTTCAAATTAATCCCAATATTGGTTGCATTTTGAGGAAAAATATAGTACAAAATAGCTACCTAAGAATTTGAAATTCAAACAAAATCAAAATAATCCAAATCCATAGCTCCAAATCCTTCAATACCGGATGAGGCCTATGAGTTTTATTTCTAACAGACATTAAAGCCGAAAAAGAGAATGATTAGATTAAAAGGTAGGCTCAAACCTTAATTGCATTTTGCACCCCTGAGATATCTTCAAATTCAACAAATGCATAGCATACATCTATGTCCTGCATAAATTCAAGTGTCATAGTTTAGATATTAAACTTGAGTAAAGCATGAGCTCGAGGAAATAGAAAGAATGCAGGAAAACAAACCTTGCGGGTCCTAATGGCCACGCCATCAGGCTTGAGTGTACCAAACTTCTTGAATTCCTCCGCAATTTCAGAAGCAGCCATTGTGGTTGGAACATTTCTAACGTACACTGACTTCACTTCAACTATAAAAGACATTAAAAGAAATTCAAAGTTAGTAATAACTAAAATATTATTACAAAATCAAAATCCTTAAGGTCGATAAAAAATTACGAAAAGAAAAGAGAAGAAGAATCACATTCATCTTCCAAAGCCGATTCTTCTTCCAGAGATTCCATGCTGGACCTTTCAACTGGGTTAGAGGGCTCGGGTACATGCTGCCACTCTGAAGGAGCCTGCTTGTTAAAGGAAGACTGGGAGGGCACTGCTGGAGCCGATTGTGCTTTCGCAACCTGTAACTTTCAAACACAATATGTGATGAGTTTATAGTTACAGTCAAGAAAGTATAATGTACTATGCTGAAGGTACAAGCATAGTTGAGATCACGTACTATAGAAGCGTAAGTATGTTTTTGGGGCTCCAAAGCAGGTTCATCGATTGGGGAAGACAAATGGTCAGATACTGAATTCATAGTTCTCGGAAGTGAACCATTAGAATGCGGAGTAAAATTATTCTCCAGTATCTTTTCTGTTTGGGGGATTTGTTGTAGGTGTTCATCTACATAGTTATAGTTAATGACATCTTCAACTTTTGCCTCAAACTCCCTAGAATGGATATCCCCACCGAAAAGGTAACTGGATGCTGCAAAATGGTCAAATATATAATTTTTTTTTAAATCCTTTCATTTTCTTCTATCAGCAATTACACCATTTGATAGATATTGGTTATATACATATTTATTAATATTTTCAAATCTATTGTACAAAAACATATAAATCCTATAACATTAAAAGTACACATTTAAATTTGAAAGAGTATTGTATACACACACACAGTATGTATACTGATATACATGTTTTTCAATAGTTATAAATTCTAAGATATCTTTATTGAATATATAACTTTGCATCAGTGCACACTAACTGTCTTCATCAATTTATGATCCTGAATTACAAGGAGGGGTGAAATATTATAGTGAGATCAGTATTGAATTCTTGATTTTCGTCACAACATTACTACTTGTGGAATTGATCCTTTCCCTTACGTCCAAAGTTTCAATCAAACACAAAAATATGCAATTAGATTATCAATTTAAATGTCATCCCTGTGTGCTCTAAGGTATGTTCCAGGTTATTTCGTGAGTTAAGGGTGTCAGAGAGTATAATTTTCTTTGTAAAATATTTCGATAGAACTTTCATAGTTGGCTGAGAATTGGCCACCAAACCAAACTAGGTTACCAAGGTCTTTTTCAACTAAATTGTGTATAAATATGTGTGTAGACACGTGTGGGCCAGTGGATGGAAGGGGGTGTGCAAAGCAGGTGTTTTAGACATTTATCATATCTAAGGGCTCAAAGACAACTAAAACAGTAACACATAATCCTACTATATTGCATTACCCGTGTAATATAGGCCTAAGAAGAGCTTTCAAAGGATATGTTAACATAATTCATAATAAAAGGGATATATTAACATAAGTCCTTAATGAATTTTACTATTCTTCTAATTTACTGCATTAAAATTTTCACTTTTTCATTCATTTTATTGAACAATTCAACAAGTTATTGTTGTGAATTAAGCTCTTGCTAGTGAAATTAATCTAAAGGGAAAAAGTAAAGTGCACCGTCGAACCTTGTTCTCGAACTGCGGCTGAAGAATTGAGCTTGGAATCAAGATTGCTCTGAGGTAAATAGGCAATAGGAAGTTGCAGAATCTGCTCTTCATCAACATAGTGGAAAATATCATTGAGAACATAGAATCCTTTTTCTTGAGGTGCAAGAAAGAAGGTTTCCACGAATTTCTTTCTCCCACTAGAATCCTTTACATGCACAGAACCCGAAACCATCACTAAAACTCCACCATTCCATGATTCTAAAGAATGTGCTGTCTTAATTTCTAACCCGGTATAATTGAGCGACATAACAAGTTGGTGGATTTGCTGCAAAGATAAAAGGAAAGATGGATATGTTAAAATGCTTGCAACCACTCTATAGAGCAACAAAATAAAGATTCATGAATATCAGTCATATGATACAGACCCAATTTAATAAAGCACTTGATAAGGTGTTGAAGACAAAGTTGAATTAATGCTTCTCAAGTACAAGTTTCTAGAAGTGAATTTACAAGCACATCCATATCATACACAGGTTCAAGAATTGAATTACAAGATATCCAATATTACTAAATAAAAAGCTATTCAATACTGATTCAATTGCATAACTAAGAGGCTTTAAATAGAATACCAGCATAGCAGTTGCAGTTTCTCTCGTGTTTCCATCAATCCGAAGCATGGTACTTGCATCACTGTAAAACTGGTGCACAAAATCAGGCTGGCTCTGTAGCATCTGATAGTATTGCCCTACAAAGTATGTCCCCACCTAAACATGACAAAGAAATGAAAACATAAAGTTAACCAATGCATTCATCATAAACAAATGGAGGCGTTGGTGCTAATAACTTTTAGTTTCTTTTGTTTTTTAAAATGGATAAATGTGGATACACGTATAGATGGAAAAATATGGATGTACAAAATCCTAGAAAAAATGGAACTAATTAAATGGAAGACAGCATCTACTACTTCTATCTGTAGGAGCAAGCCCAGGTTTAGCATATTATTATGTTTACAGAACAGAGGATTAAAATAGCAAATAATCAAAAACTTGATTCTTTTTCTATAAAACTTTTTAAGAACAGAACAAAGCTACCCCGGATGAGTAGAATCTTCGGGTGAGACCTATATAAATGCACATTGACTGTGTTATATCAAAAGAACCAAATCTGTACATAGAACCCTAGTGGAGATAAATAGTAAATTACTAAAAACTGAGCATCATGTTCTGCTTTTTACCATGTCAAATCCTAAAACCCTCAAAACAAAGGCACCCAAAATCCAAAATCAGTTTTTAAATTCACACTCTCAAGAGAGCCAAATCCACAAATAAACATCACCAAAACCATTGCTTTCAAAGTAATAAGAACAATGGATATTAGCCACACTATCCACTCATAAACACCATTGTAAACTCCCTTAGTAAACCATATCTTCTGCAATTGTACTCACCAAGACTTATCATCATATTGATATACAGAACTCATGAATATATGTTCTCACAAAGACAATCATAACGAGAAGTATATACATTCATCAACTTATGAGAACACCCACAACTATAAAAATAGTAAGACTTAATGACCAAGAGAGATAGAGAAATAGAGATAGAGATAGAGATAGAAATAGAAAATGACCTGGGCAGCAGTGACGGGCAGAGGAAAACCAGTGGCCATTGAGAAGAAAGAAAGGAAAAGAACCCTTAAGATTTAAGAGAGAAACCCTAGATCTGAAAACCCAGAATATTAAAATCTCCGAAATGAATTAAACCCAACCCAGATTCAGTTTCACCATTTCACATTATCCCTCCATCCAGTTCAAGCGTTTTCATTCGGAGCAACCTACTTTCACTACTAGAAGTACTGTCACGACTTGGTAGTACTCTGTGCTGCTATTCCTGTACCTCCGTAACGGGATTGGGTGCTACAGTGAGTGTGTGGGTGTAGAGAGAAGAGAGTTATAGTGACGACTAATTTTGAGCTGGCTTTTGGTATTTGTAGACTGTGTGTGTGTGTGAGTGTGTGTTTTGTATTTCGGCGTGCGAAAGTTCAGCATAAATGCAACCCACAGAGAGTAGTAGAGACGCGTACAACTTTCTTTTTATTGTTTTGGGAGGCCGAGGGTTAGTGGGAAATTAAATTTTTAGTCAAATTAAGTTTTTAACAAAATTGATTTATAATTTGCAAAAAATAACATAATATTCTGGTGTAATGCAGCTCCATGTTTAATCAGTATACCTGAACACGTGTCACTCATCGGTGAGTGTACACTAGCAGAGGATTGCAACCCATTTCTATACCATTTTAACCAAAATGTCTCTTACAGTTAGGGCCTGTTTGTTTGGCGTTTCCCAAAAAAATTTCGTGTTTGGGAAATGCCAAACAAACATGTTTTTTACTTTCTAAAATAAATTTTTCATCTCTCAATTTTCTCAAGCTATTCTCTCAAAACCCAAACAAACAACAATTTCCTTATACAAACTCTACTCTGATTTGACATAAAGTCATCTATCTCTTACACAATTTATATCACATAACAAACATGATTTGACATAAAGTCTTACACATCTTACACTTACAACTTAACTCTTCAAAAAAAACATACACCTACTTTATTTCTCAAATCACTCTCTCAAAATCCAAACAAACAACATTAAGCAAATCGAGATTATTTCACAAAACTCCACTACTCTCCCAAACTACTTTCCCAAACACCAAATAAACAGGCCCTTAGCCATTTAGGAATTTCTATAATTTATTTGGTCTCAACATAATTTGATGTCATGCCTCACTCCCGAAAGTAAGAGAAGAAATCTAAGAGAAAATTTATTGCACTCTAGTCTAGCCTTAATGGCAACACTTCTTTCTAACTCTTGATTTCCCAAGTAAAAGTTGAGTTACATTAGTAAGATTTCGACAATAATCATGTGATGCTTATGTCAGTTAAATGAAGAAGACAAGCTTAAAAGCTTGTAGAAAGTATTGAGAATTTGAAGAATGGTGTGTGTTGTAAGACTTATCGAGTATGTATGTGTATAATATGGTTTCGATCTATCTTAGAAGTGGTGCGCAATATTCATGATATGCACTCAATTTGTGTACTAAGTATGTACTGCTTAGGCAATTGCATTGTTCATGTTCAACTATCTATAATGGATAAGTTTTATCGTGAAATTAGTACTTTAGAAGTCGTTCGTGCCATCTATTAATATAATAATATAAGATGACTTCTTGGGTCGTTAATCTTCTATGTAGGTCGCATCGAGTCGTAATGCAGATCGTCCGAGTTACTATGTAAATTAATGGTTGTTTGGACCCTGATGTTTGACTCCATATTAATATAAATTATTTATTACACTTAGACTTAAATGTTTGACTCAACAAGGTCTACACTCTAAACAATGAAATAAGAAAAATGGCATAACCAAATGAAGTTAAAAGTAAGAATCTGCAATGGAGACCAACTAGGAAGAGATCCAGGTTGATCGAATGTTGTAGGTATACAGTATACTTAAGGGTGAGCTAAGAGGAGGGAAAGCCCAAAGACAATAGCTAGCCGCCCTAACAGCCAAGACTACATCAAATAAACCACATTTCAAAATGTACCCAAACCAACTCAAGATCGAATATCACTCAAAGCTCGAAGATCATTGTAACCAAAGTATCATAAGTATTAAAACATAGAAAGAAACAATGAGATAGTGTCCAATGATCAAGAACCAAAAAATATGCGTGACTCTCAACGTAATTTCTAAATAAAACGCGGAGACCAATCAGACCAAAGAAGGCACACACATACATAAAGCAATCACGGAAGAAAAGGTAGATAGTCTAGATCATAGTAATTCCAAAAAATGCAATGAGAGAAACTCGAAATCAAAAAAATATGGCCAAGAAACCAAAGAAGGCACACACATACATACACGATAAAATAAGACCGAAAAGAGGGGAAAAACTAACAAAATAGCAAGAAAGGTAAAAAAAAAAAAAGAGGTAAGTTAAAAAGTCGCACACAACAAAGCATGCATAAGGGGAGAGGAGGAAAGCGGCCAACCTCATCATCTCGAAAGGAATGCATGCAGACCAATACGACGATTTACCCGCAAAAGACCTATCAACCTTCTATTACAGCTCAAAATATCCAAGGCATATATCCAAGACTTTGACAAATTTACATATCCTTAACATTACTTCTTAGAACAAACTCTAAGCCTTCATCAATGTCAAGTTTCTATTCTTGTTATTTCTTTCCTTGTGCTAGTCTAGAAATGGAAAGATTTTAATTTCTAATGTCAAACATCCTTAAAGTTACAATTGAGCATAGGCAAATTTGGAAACTAAATAGAGATGGAAATTAGTTCATGTAGCACTGCTTGACAAACCATAAGAGAAGAGAAAAATACACAAATTAATACAAACGTTAAGAGGACTTGCATATGTTTTCAAACGCTGTAACTGACTTCTAATTAAAGACATCAAATTGTTTTGTTTGCCTTAAAAAAACTCAAATTTATCATCATATGATATCAAGTTTCTTTAGTTTTTATTCTTTAGTTATTTTATTTTCTTTACAAGATATTGATTGATACTACGTAATTGTACAACAATTATTTTGAGCTCATGAAAAAACCAAAATTTGTATTTTGAACTTTTTGCTTCTGTAGTTCTGTTATCTTTTTCCTATCAAAAGAAAAGGTTCTCTTTTTTTACACATTTAATTCTCACTCACCGACTTACCTCTTACTATTTTAAATCAATCTCAACGGTCAAGATATCTTCCAAGAATTCTTTCCCGCCTCTGCAAACCCAGTAATGGAGCATGCCGCTCCATTCTTACCTCAGAAAAGCTTTAAACTTCAACAAAACTCTCTCTTTACGATCCCATTTTAACAAACGAACTCTTATGACAACACCCGATTTGAAACCATTTAACTCAAAGATATCAAATTTGATGAAAAATGGCCTTGTTGAAGAAGCTCACAACCTGTTCGACGAAATGTCTCACAGAAACACAGTCACTTATAATGCTATGATTAGAGGATATTTTCAAAATGGGTTCTTTGAAAAGGCTGTTTATTTGTATAATCAGATGCAGGTTCGTGATATATTCTCGTATAATACGATGATAAGTGGGTTAATGCAGCACGGGGATGTTGAAGGGGCTGAAAAGATATTTGAGTCCATGGGGTACAGAGATATTGTTACTTGGAATTCAATTATTTCAGGGTATGTTGATAATGACTTGGTGGATAAGGCGGTGAGTGTGTTTAATGAAATGCCGTTCAAAGACGTAATTTCGTGGAATTTGGTTATTGCGGGTTTAGTGAAAGTTAAGGAGTTTGGTAAGGCTGAGGAGTTGTTCAGAGGAATGAGTGCGAGAGATGTTGCTTCTTGGACTATTATGATGAAGGCATATTTGGGTGCTGGACGGATTATTGAAGCGAGGGAAATCTTTGATGATATGCCAATAAAGGATATTCAAGCTTGGAATACGATGATTAGTGGTTACGTGCAAAATGAGTTCCTAGAAATTGCAGAAAGCCTGTTTCATAAGATGCCTGAAAAGGATTGGAACTCATGGAGTGTAATGATAGAAGGATTTTTGAGTATTGGAAGGAATGATGATGCCTTGAGGCTTTTTCACGAGATGCCTCAGAAATGCGAAAAATTATGGAATTCCATCATATTAGGATTTGTCAAGAAGAATTTAGTGAAGAAGGCTCATGTAATATTAGAGAAAAACCCTTTTAGTGGTACTGTTTCGTGGACAAATATCATGATCGGGTACTTTAATATGCGGGAAATTGGAAGCGCCATGAAAGTTTTTAAATTGATGTCTTCTCGTGATACAACTGTATGGAATGTTGCAATACATGGACTAGGGGAAAATGATCACTATGAGGACGGTATAAAAGAGTTTATCAAAATGAAAGAAGTTGGTTTTCCCAAGGATGAAGCTACTTTTACAAGTTTTCTCACTATATGTTCAAATTTGCCGTCTTTGAACCTTGGGAAACAAATGCATGCAGAAGTAATTAAGGTTGGAATTGATTCTTATACTTCTGTTGGTAATGCATTTGTTACCATGTACTCTAGATGTGGTAATATGGACTCTGCATTACTTGAATTCAATTCCATGAACACCCATGATATCATTTCTTGCAATTCTATAATATGCGGATTAGCTCACCATGGTCACGGTGAAAAGGCTATAGAGATGTTTGAAAAGATGAGATTATTATCGAGTATAAAGCCTAATCAAATTACTTTTGTGGGTGTCCTTTCTGCCTGTAGTCATGCAGGACTTGTTGAACTAGGTAAATATTACTTTAATCTTATGCAAAATGAATATTCTGTTCAACTGACAAACGAGCATTATACGTGTATGGTTGATCTATTGGGAAGATTTGGACTTATTGATGAGGCGATGAATATTCTAAATCGAATGAGTGTAGATGGACTAGAAATACAAGCGAGTGTATGGGGAGCTCTTCTTGGAGCATGTAGAATGCATGGAAACATGTCTATAGCTAAGATTGCAGGGGAGAAGATTCTAGAACTAGAACCTTCTAATTCGGGTGTGTATATGATTCTTGCTGAGATATATCTAGCTAGCGGTAGGAAAGAAGAAGCTGAAAGCATGTGGATTCGCATGAAGGAGAAGGGTGTGAAAAAGCAGCCTGGTTGTAGTTGGATTGAGTCAAGTATTGGTGGGAAAGTGTTTCTATCTGGAGATAAAACACATACTGAGTTTGAGAGTGTCTCATGTGCATTAAATTTGATTTATTTGGAGATGGATCTAGAAAATATCAAAGAAAATGTTACTTCATCGTGTGAAGTTATTGAAGCTGCATAACTCAAGGTATATGAACATATTGTCATGTTCGAGGATAATAAAGAACAGCAGAGCTTAAAACTATCAGCTTTTTCATACATATTGCCTTGGAAAGAATCTAGATCGGGAGGTAGCTTCAAATGAGTTCATTCAAGAACAAGGTGAGATATGCATGACCTAGTATTTTTACAATAATCCAAGGTATAAGGTTTTTATAATTTAAATTTCTTAAAATGATGCATGTATCACCATGATCCATGTTACTTTCTATATTAGATCAAAGAGAGGTAGCTTGTGCCTTAAAGTTGTGATTTCAACTAGTCTATTGCCTTTGTTACATAATCTCCTAGAAAGAGTTTGTTCTAAACGTTTTGAATCATACTTTTCTATTGTAGCATCCATATGATATACACTTCCATGACTTAAGTATTTTCCTGATTTACCATATTATTTAATACATATGTGTTCATTTTGTTGATGTCACGTCTGTCTTATAGTAGAATTGAAATTACATGTTATTCTAATTCACAGAATTTTATGCCACTTACAACCTTTGATGAAACGAGATGCATATATATAAAGAGCAAAAAATCTCACAAAGAAAAGTATACTCATGTAGATTAGTAGCTTTATAGTAAACTTTATACCATATTACCATCTGCATCAATAGCTTTAAACATTGCAAGAGCCTTCTATTTCTCTTTGTTGAGTTTCTCCTCAGTAATTTAAACATCACCCTTTGTATGATAAATGCTCCTATTTTTGCAGATACATCCTCCATTTACATCTTCATTTGGAACAAATTTGATATGGTAATTGATGGACCAAGACCAACCATTGGAGCATCACCTTCAGTAATGCTGTATCTAAGGGTCAACTTTTTGGTATCAATAGCATCAACACGTTATTTTACACTCTTGATTTGGCTTCGCTTCACAGTAACACCTTGATAGGTCCTACTCCACCATCTCCCTCGAGTCTTTCGAGCATGATCTCTAGAATGAGGTTGTCTGAATCGAAGGCAATGGCTTTGAACACTTCAGATGCGGTGATAGAGGAACGGGTGTCAATATCATAAGTAATGGCACCCATGATTAGATGGATTTTTTCGTGAGATTCATAGTGATATGTGGGAGCTACTATTTATAGTGTAAGATTGAATGTTCTTTTGTATATAGTAGCCCAAATTGTTGAACAAAAGTCTATATTTTTTGGTTTCTAATGCTAGCTGATTGAGCATTCATTCTGCTTTTTTCTAGATTGTCATGTACTTCTAAAACTCTCCCTTACTGACTTTTAATTAACAATTTCTTCTCTAATCCAGTCCAATCTAATGTTCATTGATCAAGCAAACAGTGTCATAGTTTTGCATTTCAGTCCCTAAAATCTTCAATATATGCAAAAATGTTTTTTTTCTCTGTTGAATACTAGATGAGTTTACATCAACACAACCCTCTATCTTTTTGTTCGGCTGGATTGGATCTGTGTTTTATTTAAATAGTTAAGTGTCAAAATTAGTTTGTCGGATAGCAATTAACTCCTTCGGACAGAAATTGCAATTAGTGTTATTTAATAGTTAAGTGTCCCATTAACTCCTTTAGAACAAAAATGTAAAAACTAAGACAATCCTCTGGGATGCTAAATAGAGACTATTCTAAGGAGCAAAAGTGCAAAAGATTTAAAAAATTGGGACCAAGTGCAATTTCATAATATTTGGGATCAAATGCAAAATATTATACTAGAAAATTGGAACCAAAAGTTTATTTTTTTTCACATGACACAGGATTAAAAGTGCCAAAAGTCCAGTTTTGTGAGCTAAAACTGCAGTTTTACCATTATATTGGACTTCAAATTGCATATTCTAATTCATCTGCATTACTTGCGCAACCATATTCTGATTTCATTCAAGTAATATAGAAGCTTTAGAGTTTCGAAACACAAAACACAAAACGCAATTAACATTCACACAAAAATACAATATTTTGTTACTGTCACCAGAAACCAAGCAGAAAACCCCATTCCAAAAAGATACAGCAACAAAGTACTTTATACTCACTTGAATTAGTTCTTTGATGCCTTTTTTTTCCTCAAAAACTGTAATATGACTAAATAAAAATATTTGTACTTAAGTTAGTTTTACGTCACCTCATCAAAAAATGAACTCTTTTTCCCGTGAAGATGTTGCCGTTACTCTTTTGCAATGTCCTGTTTTAGAACTTGAATCGGGCTGCAAGGTTGTTCTTCCTTTAGCTCGAACTTCATTTTGTGGCTCAGTCGATTTCTTGTTATGTCCAAACAAAGATTTTTGTGAAACCTTACATTGTGTGTGTCTATTCTGACATAAATCGTGATTCTTTAGACCTGTAAGTAGTTCTCTTTTTGCCTGTGTTTTGCTCCCAATCATTGCGTCATTAACTGAACACAATGAAAAGGATAAAAGGGTCATTTCAATAGAGTGCCAAAGATTAGTAATAAAGGCCAAAAGAACACACCAAAGAGTTATATGAGTTTACCTGGACTTGATAATACAGCACGGGGTCGTGGGGCTGAAGTAGCTCTTGGAGTTTTCGGCTTCTCCTCCACGATTGTCTCTTTCTTTTTATTGGTTTCTTCTGTTTATCAAAGAGTATGAGTGTGAATCCTTCATAACTTAATCAATACTATACTTCGAAATAATAGAAATGGAATTGTCGAACCTTTTGATGCACGAGAGACACCTGCGTGTGTAGGAGATTTTGGGACATAAGAGCGAGGAATTCGCACAACTGATCCACGGGATTCATCTACACACATCAATTTGCAATCGAGTTATTTAAAGACAAAATTATTGATATTTGATATATAGCTTCATATTTCACATGTAATATAAAAGATTCAGTATTCCACAATTACAGAGCTTAAATGTGCATTTCTAGAACAAAAGGTACAGGGTAAATCACAATTTCAAAATATGATTTTTAATTCCTTTTAAAAATCTCCATTGTTAAACCAACAAGCAACTTTAAGCAGGAAATGACTTTTTTTTTTTTTTGGTAAATAGCTTTTCTTGTGTGATTAATGGTGAATGATAAAATCAATTTTTTCACCAACACTGGCAGTGGATTTCTCATTTTAAATCTATGGTCAGAATTATTTTTTAATAAATATTCAAGATGATCATAAATTTCTTTCTATTAGAGATCATAAGGTATAAGAAAGATATATTAGAAAGAACATGGTCAAAAACCCCTCTCAAATATCCATACCTGAAGAAGAAAAAAGAGAATAAAACACAATCAATCAAAATGCTGAACTTTAATCAGGAAAAAACTTCAATTTAAACAATAAAATAAAAACACTCGTAATTCGATTAAGACAAAAATATTAAAAAAAGGATATACATACCTGAAGAAGAAAAGTGATGCAAAGAGAGCCATTCAAAAGCCTTCAAAGACTGCAAAGAAGTTTTCTCATATACATATTGATCAGCTTCTTCTCTTTCTTCCTTCACCTTCACTTTTGGATACACTTAACAACAAACAAAGAAAAGAGAATCATAAATAACAATAAACCCATTTTGGCAAAAACAAGAAAACAAAACAAAAACACAAGATTCCAACAAACAAACAGAAAACAGAACAAACCCATGAGAGAAAAAACAAAACTTTGCTTACTCTTTCCCTGTATAGAGGTTTTTGATTTCAGTACAGAAATCTTGAGAACAGGAAATAGAAAGAAAAGAACATGTGTTAAAGATGTGAGAATATTTCAACTGTTCAATTGAAATGAATGATTCTTGAAAAATGAGATCAATTTGTTTTGTGTTTAGCTTTCGGATTTTGAATATAATATTGTGGGGGAGTTATATTAATGTGAATGAGAAGTCAAATGTGAGTAACAGAAAGCATTTCAATTTATTTATGATAGTGCATTAGTGGGGTCATGGCATTACGCATACTTAGGGAAAGTTCCAAGGACACGTTTGGTAACTATTGGAGTAATGCATTCAATACGATTTCTCGTTTGATAATTTTTTAAGCTCGGCTCGAGCTCGATTCGATAAGCTAAAAATTGAAAAAACACGTATAAAATATCAAGTTATTCGATATTCGGTTTTAGTTCGTTCGATAAAAGCTCGTTTAAGCTCGGTTCGTTAAGAAATCAAATCAAGTTCAAAGTTCAAACACAAAATTTCAAGCTTTTTAAAATTAAAACAAAACTTGTACAATATGTTGTTCGATACTACTCGACTCGTTTACACCCCTACTTAAGGGAGATATTTGAGAGAATTTGGTCAAATCGAAGAGTTGAAGGTTGAAATACAAATAAATAAAAAGGCCTACCTAAAAAGAAAATATTCAAATTAAAATTAAATTAAGCTACTTGATGTTTGACTCGACTCAAACTCGATCGGTAAAAGTTCGTATAAGCTCATTTCTTATACTTCTTGAAGAAGATTGAACACTATTTTTATTTGATAACTTTTGAAATTCAGCTCGAGCTCGATTCAATAAGCTTTTTGACAATATATATGAAAAATATCAAACTATTCAATACTCAACTTAATTTCGTTCGAGAAAAGGTTGTTTGAATTCGACTCGTTCAATAGTCAAACAAAACCCAAATACAGTTTCAAACCCAATATAAAATCGAACTAAATTTAAGCAACGAGTTTACTTTACTCGATTACACATCTAATATACAAAAAGAAGTAGGCAAGGCCCTTCCAAGTTCTTTCCCTAGCTACTCACTTCTTTTCCTAGGAAAGCCTTCGTTTTATGTGAGCTACTATGCCAATTGAAAGGGTGCCAAATGTGCCTAAAGAAACAAATGTCTTTCGACATCATCTTCACTTTATTCATTTTATATTTTTTTAAGAAAAAGGTAATCAAGAGAATACCCGAAATCGTGGGGTATGATCTTCACTTAAAAAAAAGAGAAATACACATGAAGTACCAAACTTTTTAAAAAAATACATTTGAAACCATAATTTGATGGTTTTTGATAGATTTAATTTTATCGTCAAACCATTCCATTAAATTATCATCAGACTCTAACAATTCTTCAAACTTAATGTCCAAATGAAGAATAAATGTAGCTCTAGCTGTCGTCAATAGTTCATTTTCGAACTCTGTAAGTATCAAATCACATAATTTACTGGTTCGAATATTTTACGGAAAACTTAATTTTTCAAGAGTCGACAAATTTTGGCATCAAATATAGGGCCTGTTTGTTTGGTGTTTCCCAAAATTTTTTCGTGTTTGGGAAATGCCAAACAAACATGTTTTCTATTTTCCAAAATAAATTTTTCATCCATTAATTTTCCCAAACTACTCTCTCAAAAGCCAAACAAACAACAATTTTCTTATCTCTAAACAAAACCTATATAAACTCTACTTTGATTTGACATAAAGTAACCTATCTCTTACACAATTTATCTCACATAACAAACATGATTTGACATAAAGTCTTACACATCTTACACCTACAACACAACTCTTCCAAAAAAACCTACACCTACTTTATTTCTCAAACCACTCTCTCAAAACCCAAACAAACAACATTACGCAAATCGAGATTATTTCACAAACCTCCACTACTCTCCCAAACTACTTTCCCAAACGCCAAACAAACAGGCCCATATTTCTCAAAAAAAATGGGTATCAAATATATAAAGTATAATAAAGTGTGATATATAAAAGTGTAATTCTCTCCTTAAAAAAATGAGAATTAATTATTAGTCATTTAATCTTGGTGTATTTGATTCCATGAAATGGTTAAGAAAATTAAGATGAACATAATTCTATTTCCAAAAAACATAGGTAGAAAACCTATCATGCTACCCAATATGTTATTAAGCCAATGGAGTAGACTAAGTCTACATAAATAAACTGAAAACATATGGATTATGCTAAGTCCACATAAATAAATTGGATCCGATTCAAAATATGTGGATAAAGAGCAGTCATGATATCCAATTATTATTCTCAATATTCTCACGTGAGAGCGAGATGAACGTGTTGGTAAAAGACAAATCCAATACGTGATACTATGAAAATCCAACCTTATGAACTTTGACATATGGGCAAGGACCCAACATGCAAACACCGACAACCCTAACTTGCGCAAAGCACTAGGGTGAAGAGCAAAGCTCACCATTTGAACAACGACAAAATGAAGTTCACCAATCACTAAAGAAGGTGACCCGTGACCCACACCAACTTGAAGTTGTGATACGTACTAAACACATGACTTGGGACTAACCCACTTATACAAGTTGGACCTAGTTGTGCGGGTGACCCAAGACCGTTTACGAAATAAATTAATTTTGATATCAAATCCATATGGACTTTTTATTCTAACATTTTTATATTTGTCATATATTTGTAACATCAAATATAAACTTCTTCCATGGCAAGTGTGACTTCTCCCTTGCCATGCGATCTCTTTCCTAGCTAGCACAAGCAATAATCTTGATTCTTAACAGAACTACTTGTTACAACTGTATTAGGTATAATTAACTGCTTATTTAAAGAAAATAACATATTAATATAAGTTGAAGATTAAAAAGAAAAAAAATGAATTGCACTCGATTGTCGACAAATTTGATTGTTATCGTTATCATAAAATAAAATTGATTGTTATTTTCCTGATTATTTTGTTAGGTAATTAGCAAAAAATAAATTTTACAATATAAATTAATGATAATAAACAGGTAGCATATATTAAAGTGGTTTTTGAGAATTATGCTTGTTCTGCCTTAGGATGTACAACTGCAGAATGCTTTGCTTCAAAGTGTGCCTCACCGCCATATTATTGCCTCTGCAAATTTGCAGAATGCTGCCTTCCGACATGAATACGGGACGGGTTTGAGACAAGAGGAATGGGCAGAATAATTTTAAGAAACGATTTCATTCATCTAAACCAACAATACGCAGATGTATGAAATCATTTCTTAAAATTATTCTGACTATAACAAAACATCTTATGATTTCACTAAAATTAATTTTTATATACTCACTTTTTTCACCCTCGAGCTAACCTCGCATTATATAACATTAATACCAACTATATCAGAAAGCAGTTTGCTATGACAATATTATATCTTGAATGTTAATATACAGATATGAAACGGATGGGGAAATTGAAAAGATAGTAACGTTGTATATTGAGATGCACTACGTACATTTTCAAAAAACATTTATATCAGAAAATTTTGGATCACATGTTTCTTTATGATTATTTTCCGAAATTAGCACTTCGATATATCATACTATTAACTTATTTAAAAGGGTTAAAAATTTAAAATGCAACACATCAAAACTAAGCAAAATTATGGAATTGCTCTTAAACTATTTCATGTTATTCTCACTCGTGAGCAGCATCTTAACAATCCAAAAACCAAGTTATGTTGAAGCTGCAACACCAAATAATCGAGATTTGATTTCAAATTTATGCAATAAAACATAAATTCCTTGTATGTGTAGAGAGCTTATAAGATCCGATACCAGATTCCAAAAAGCTCCAGGTTCACTTCGTGCTCTTCTGAGAATCTCCCTTGACCGATCATCGTCTATTCTTGAAGATGCTTTAGAGAGTATTGGAAAACTTATTGATACTTATGGCGAGAAAGATGAGTATGCGAATTGCACGGACATGTACATAAAGTCCAAAAGGTTTATTGAAGAAGCTCGAAATCATTTGAAATCTGGCAACATAAAACGATGTTCTGATGCTATATTCACTGCCTATACAAGTTGGGGTATTGTCCGTTCAAGTATCAACTGGTGGAAAAATGCATATGTGGAATTTAAACCAGCAATTCAGAAAACAGACATCTTGCTTACTTTTAATTTTATTGTTGCAAATACTCTAACTAGACAACATGGAGCAATATTGGAAAATTAATAGCTATAGTAATTGACCTTCTTGAAATGGTAAATGTGAATTTATGTAAAGGCCAATATCTTAAAACATGCAAACAAAATAGGCAATAAAGTTGTTTTTTGGAGCACTAATTAATGACTAAAAATCTTATTTTAACAATCAAATATCCTTCCCAACATGGAAAGTTCTAAACACAAATAAAATTTTCTTGCATTCAAATTAGCCTCCAATCAATTCTTTTTGAGTTTTTTCTTCCTTTAACCTTTCACAAATTTAGATAATTTATCTTCTTTTAGATTTTCTAAATTCCAGTATTATCTTTATGTCAGATTGATTCAACTCTCTAAATTCTTGTCTCCACCACAACTTCAAAATGTGCATTTTCTATTATGATAGAATAAAAATTCGACTTTTGTATTGACATTGAGTCAATTATAAATGAACTTGATGTCCCAGGAAAATGAAGAGCTTAACTTTGGGATATCAAGTGAAAAATAAAAAATCTTATGAGATTTTAAAACATGATCCATAATATGGTACCAAAGGTATGCAGTCCGCATTTAACTCGTTGATTTCTCCAGCATTCGACCACAAGCTTGTAAATATGTATTATTATTATACATGTAAAATGAAAATCTCAGAAAAATGGTGGCGATCAAAATGAATGAAAAAGAAGATTGACACATTCATCTAAACCAGCAATACACACAAAAAAGACAAAAACAAAAAGCTAAAAGAGGCGAAGGTATTTCAAATTAGGATATTTTGCCAACAAACAGTTTTTTCTTTTTTTTTTTTTTTTACCAAGAAAGAACGTAAGCAACAATGTAAACTGCTAAACAGTTTCATTGCAAAAATTGCGATGCCAATAGTCTTCTCTCCGACTTTTTCCTCGGATAAACATCCGAAGATGGCTTCATTACCATGAGAAAGAAGATAGATGCTCGACCATTAATCTCAGCGCATAATCAACTAGAGAACTCATATATCGAAACTATTCTTGATCAACAATCGAAATGGAGAAACTTTTAAGTGTCCAAATACCATTCAGAAGAATAGTAAATCACTATCAAGTTTATATTATAACAGCAGAACTGGTAATGTTAGCTATTGAAATCCTTATTCAAGCGGACACATTGTAAAATCAACACACTCACAAATCTAATATACCTATAACTTCTCATCAAAATGGCCACAACAAAGTGCATAAGAATTCCATACTTGGATACAAATCGAAAAAACTTCTGAAACAGAAAGGTAACTGTACATGAATGATTAAATTGTCTATTTATTCTATAAATCATCATCCTCTTGGCCTATTGGGGAATATCGAGCGCGTCATATCAATTTATAGGTACTTTGAATGAAACAAAAAACACGCAATATTCAATTTATCATAAGAGATAGAACAATCTGAGTTCCCCTTTTAAGCACATGACTGATGTTTTATGCGGACGAGCAGAATAGCCCCATACAAAACCTTGACATTGCAAAACTTTTGGTCAGCAAATAACAGGGAATATGAAAAAGGGAGATAAAGTTACTAAATTAAAACATGTTTAAAATCATTAAGTACTGGAATGTTTTCTTTAGAACACCACAGATTAGCCATTCCAGTACTTGATTGCCATCACAAAACCAAAATAAAACCATAAGAGAGAAAGGCCTAGTAAACAGAAAGAACAATAAAATGTCACCTGATACAACTCAAGAAAATCACAGCATGAATATCCAACTCAAACTACATAATAAATCATCTATCTTTTGATTATGTAAGAAACGCCCGTCATAAAGACACTTTGCCCTCTGTTTATTATATTTATGCAATAAGCAATATTAAAACAAGGATTCTTCACTAATTATTAGGAAGCTATATCAAAATTGAACTGACATAATTTGCTGTAAAACTAAGGTTTTATATAATAATATAAAGCCTGATGTAAATTATTATTGTTCTAATTGTAGACCAAATCATTGTAAGATAGCACAAAGACAGCGATTACTTGTGTATTTAAAAAAACTAACAAAACATGAACGCAACAGCTAACATAATTATCTCAATAACAATAACAGTCATCCCCCAGCACCACAAACAAAAATAAATGAATAATTAGACAAATTTCTGCAGCTATTTCAGATACCCAAAACCCTAGATTCAAAAAATAAATCATAAAAAAGAAAGGCATCATAACACCATACTAGAATTAGGTAATACCAAAAACATAAATTCCACACAATAAAATATTCCACTATTTTCAAAACCCTAAAAAAATGAGAAAAGGATTATAATATCATTACATCACATAGGTGGACCAACGAAGTTGGGTTGAGCAGGGGCGCCGCCGAGGAGGGAAGCTTGTTGGAACTCGACTTCGTTGAGCAGAGCTTCGCGATCCATCTCTATAATGAGAGGAATTCCAAGCACGATAAAGGTGGTGGCGGCGATCCAGGCCGCCTTTCCGGTGCTCTTGAAGAGGCGCTTCGCCACGTAGGTAGCGTTGCAGGCGGTGGTTCTGCCCTTCCGAACGATGGAGTGGTCGGAGATTCGAGATAGTATGCCGTCTTTGTTACTGCTAGATCCGGTCAAAGATTGGCGTTTTCCGGCGAGAGAAGCCATTGTTGGTCCGCGTGGAGGATGGATCTAAAACCCTTCTGTGATTGAAACCTAAAACCCTCGAAATATATTTTTCTAATATATATACACCTCCATCCTTTATTTTATTTTCCCTATAAACCGTCCTTCTATTTTTCTTTTCCTTAGAATTATAGTACCAATAGTTAGGTATTTGTTATATTTTTTTTCTTAAATTCTTAAAAACACTTGTCCATAATTATTTTGTTAAATCAATAATTTGTGTGAAAGAGTAATATTTTTTAAGAAAATTGGGTGAGTTTGGCCTAGCGATTCGAAAATCAATTATAGGAGAATTAATTTTACTAAAATGGATTTTGGCAATAATTGATTATGATAAAATTCAATTATAAAATAATTGTTTTTGGATAATAGCTTTTGCAAAAGTAACACTTTAGTAGCTTCTGAAATAAGTTGATTTTTAACTTCTGGAGATCTCAAAAGCGATTATGATATTAGGGGCCAAACACCATTAAAATCACGATTGACTAAAAGCAATTTCTATAATTGGGGCCAAACACTTCAAAAATCACAATGGAGGTCTAGAAGTGCTTTTAAGAGCTACCACCGATGGGCCAAACTCACCCTAATTTCATTTTTAAAAAACAGGAGCAAATGATAACATTAGAAGGGAGTATAAATATGTATTTTTTTGGGGGGTAAATCTCTTATATGTTTTTTACTTCGTGTGAGTTTGACCTAGTGATTGGAGTTGCCAAAAACAGTTTCGTATCTCTATTATGATTTTAAGAGCTTTTAACTCCTTAGTAGTAATTAATTTTGATCAATTATGATTTTTTTATGTGTTCAACCATCATTATCATACTTATTTTTGAGATTTTCAATAGCAAAAAACCATACTTTTTAAAAAATAACAAAAATATATAGTTGTTTCTTCAATATCACACTTCAATTGTTTTTGTAAATTATAATTTATAGATAAAATAACATATTCACCTTTTACTTTTCTTGCGAGCCTGTAACTATGTTTTATTAATTTTAATTTAAAAAAGTTCTCCATCTCAAAAAAAAAAAAAAAAATTAAAAAAGTTCTTTCTATAGCAAACGCACGTTACTGGATAGAGTGTGATTTTTTACTACTCAAGATTATTCAGTAGCTATATATAATGTAGGAATATACTTTTAATTTAATAGCAAAATTTCAAAAATGGTCCTGTAACTTTGAATTTTTAAATAAATAGTCCTGATTACTCTCATAGGAGTTTTATTCATTCGCATAGCAAATGAAGTATATACACTCTCATGTAATTAGTTTAGGCTCGATCAAACCCAATTCGAAATAGGAATTTTCGAGTTTGAATTTTTTCGTTGTTTGACTTAACTGAAAGCTAAATACTAAAGACATAAAGCCACATGCCATACACGAAGGGAGGAGTGCTTTTTTTCTTAAAAGCATAAAAGCTTTGAAGAAAATAGAGAGGAAAAAAGAAAAAAGACAAAAAATCACATGGCAACTAGGATAATAAAACAGCCAAAAATCGGTTGTTGATACTTCGTATTCTACCTTTTTTTTTTCTTCACACATGACACAACCATTACATTCTTGATTTTCTTTCAAAAACCGACCATAACTTCATTACACAAAATCTCTCTACCAAAATTTCTTATCAATATTTTTTACCAATAACAAGAATTCTCATCCTTAGCTTCACTTCCACCAAAAATAAAAAAGCATTTTAATATGCCTTGTTTGTCTACCATATTGAAAGAGGAGATCTCTCCGACTCAAGAATAATCTTTGGTTTATAAGATCAACTTGCTTCAATACTCTGCAGAAATTGAAATATAATCACCACAATAGCATGAGAATTGAAACACATGAAAACAAGAAAATGACCATCTTTACTTGCCATCTTTTTTCTTCAATAAACCTCTTGCAAACAGCATGAAAATGACCAAAAAACCAACTCCAGCTGCCCCTCCTAATATTATAGCCACTGTCTTTCCTGTATTTGCCCCTGATTCTACAATAAATAAACACAACTTGACTCAACTTCTCTTAGGACCATTAATAACATATTCAAAGATAAGGCCCGAAAATCCAAGATAGACAAACATCTTGTTTAAAACTGCCAAAATCTTCAATTTTACATAAATTAAACATAGAGTTTTTTTTGCTAACTGCCCCAAAAAAGACTTGTTGGACAACTTAATTCTCTGTCACGTGGCTTGAACGACTAATTAAAAGAGATGGCACAATATACCTTTTGAAGCATATAAAGTCCTTTTTTTCCGATCGAAGGTAAAGTGCACATTAGACATATCATGTAGAGATATTTTGCTATTAACTAGTTAAACATATCCTACATTGATAGAAACACATCCCTATTGTATATATTTGTTTGCTTTCCTAGAAATATAAAACAGTATCACAGAAGACAGCTCACAAATCAATGTTAGACAAAATCCTCAATTAGCTAGTTGGATTCCAAATCTCAATAATTATTATTCTAATCCAACTCATTATACTATTCAAAACTATGTACCACAATTTAAAAAAACCAAAATTGTCTAAGCAAAAAGTTTGAATCAATACCTGATGATGATGATGATGAAGAAGAAGAAGGATTAGTACTACCATATGATGCAGAAGATGATTTTTTAGGTACCCCATTTTGACCATAACTATAAGTAATGAAACATTTATGTAAATATATTTCACCACCAATAGAACTCCCACATTCAACCTGTGCTCTCTGAACACCATTTTTCACACACTCCACACAATCAGAAGATCCCACATCGCCTTCACATTGTCCCAACACATAAACATTCTCATAGCTTGTAGTATAAAAACCACCATTACCAGTACCAATACCATTTTCAAGTTCATTCAATGCAGTATCCCTTTTCTCTTCAAATCCAGACCCACCAATATTAGTACCACTACAACTTTTATACAACATTTCCATCCCAGAAATTTGTGCAAACCCTGTAACTTCATACAACATATAACAGCCCAAAAGTTGAATTCTTGCAGCATTTGGTTTTCCACCACAAAGTTTGTCCATAAGTATAGGTAACCCACTTATACAATTGTAGCAATCAACATTTGATAAGTCACCTCTACATTGAAAAAGGCCTGTGATTGTGGTTTGACTACTACCAGTTGTGGTTTTATAAAATTTTGATTTTGAGGACTGTGCAATGAGAGTTCCGAATAGGGATGAAAGTGCTTGTGAATATGCCCCAGTGGGATCTGATAAAGATTGCTTTGCACAGCCTTTGTAGACTAAGGTTGTGTATTCAGGTGTGGATTTGGATAATGGGGTGAGCTCAAGAATGGTTAAAATTGTGAGGAAAAGAGGGAGGAAGTGAAAGTGTATACCCATTGGTGGGATCTTGATGAACTAAATCATGGGTTTTTTTTTCTCCCTCTTATAAAGATAAGATTTTTGGGGGTTCTTGGAAAATGGATTTAGTTTAGAATGAGGGAAGGTTTCTTGGTTTGCACCTCTTTTTGGCTCAAGAAAAGGGAGCCCTTTTTAGGGATTCAACTTTTTCTTTTGAGAAGGCTTTGTAATGTGTGGGTTTGCACAGATGAAGAAGAGGGAATCTTTTTGTTGTGCACAAGTATATGTCCATCTGATAAGAGAGGTGTTATAATGGCTTTGTTTTTATTTTTTGCCTTTTATTTATTAAATTTGGCTCATTTTGGAAAAGGTTTAGGTTTGGTCCAGTTTGATTTCATCCTGAAAATCTTATTTGATATGGAGTTCGGGTCGAGATTGATCCAAACCCCGGTTTTGATATATTATATCCCTATTAATTTAATTTAAATAATTATGAAAAACAATAATAATATAGTTATAATCACCATCTCAGATAAAATTTTGAACAAGAGCAGTAATTTGTATCTATATAGATATTTGCTTGTTACTTTATTTTACATGTATAAAAATAGCTAAACTGACTGGCATCAATTGACATTTCATGGTGGTGGGAGGTTGTAGTAGTTTAACATTTTGAATATTTTAGTATTTGAAGAGAATAAGAACAAAAAAGTTGGATTAATATAATTCAGGAGGTGTGGATCGAGGAAAATGTTATCTAGCTTGGGAAGGTAGATATGTTTGGCTTGTGTGGAAGAGAGCAATCTATTTTGGGAACCTTCTTTGGAAGTTTAACCTAAGTACATTAGTTAAACTTGAATTTTGGTTGTTTAGAGAAGGTTTATTGTAAACGTAAACTCATGTGTTACTGCTAATTTTTATTGATATTGTTTTTATGTTAAGTAATTAAAATCATGTATACTTGTTAAATTAGATTGGTAAAGAAGGATTGAGAGAATTGAAAAGGAACTTGATTCACATCCTTATTAACGGTGGATGCAAGATGGGTATGCAAACATTTAACTGCCATTTTGCATTTTCAGATTTGGGACTGCATATTTGGATTCTCTGAAGGAGAAAGAAATCGAGAAGGGATAACTGAGAGGGAAATGACCAGTTACCGTTTTAGAGTCGTTGGAGGAGATATGGCCATTGCTTCAAATTTTTGCCATTAAATATCATTTCTTCTTCAAGCCAAAATACCACAAATATTCTGGTTTTTAGGTAACTAAATCAAAAATTGATGAGGAAATTAGAAGAAGACATGAAGAATCATAGAGGAATTAGAATTGGGACGACTTGCTTTGCTGAATAAATTAATTGGAAATGAATTACGACTCAAGGGACCGATCAAAGTCTCTTATAGATATTGGCAATGAATTACGATATTCTTCAACAGTCACACAACTAATCATCATACTCAACCTTCCAATTAATCGAAAATGTCAATTATTTAGGTATGAATAATGTATTATCCATACTACCATTGGGCATGCCCTTAAGTCTAGTTAAAATGAAGGGGACGGATCTTCCTCTTAGTAACATGCATTCTTAAACACACCTTAGACGACAACAAATATTTTGATGTTATAGATAAATGGGGTATCGTTATGAACGGCCTATTGGAATGATGAAATGAGATCTCCCACCGAAAGATAGGATTATGTATGGATAGTTTGGTTTATTAGATTCTTGTGTACAAAAGAATGAATGCACATTAAAGTTAAGTCTGATAACCGTTGAACAATATTTTTATCATTATAAAAATAAGAAGGAGATTCACACTCCTGCGTTTCCCCATTGGTCATGGCGCCTAGACGCTAGATGCCCATAATCTGCTCTTCTGACATTTTTTTTTGTTTTCCTAAGAATTTAATCTTTTTCGAGACGGGTTGCATATATTAAGTGGGTACCTCTCCCAACAGGGATTGCTCTTCTGACATTGATCTAATTTTTTGTGTATCTTATTGACTACTTTGTTAAGTTTCACATATTAAACGTCGTTGAAATGCTCTTGAGGATTAGTTTCTAATTTCGTTCTAGGTTAACTTTATGAACGTCTTTTGCTGACTCAACTCCAACTTCTTATCACTTGACTTGGAATTCAACCTTAGAATTACGTTAGATTAAACATAACATTTTTTGGGTAATTCTTACCTAGATCGGGTTTGGATGAATTCAAAGTAACTACATGACAAGTGCAATATATTTGATTTGGGATTGAATGTAACTCACATGAGAGTGATCAATCACAAATCAAGACTCAAAATTGCTTAAGACTAACATAATTTCTTACCAAAATGGATATTTAATTTACGCGTTATTTACTTGAAAATTAAGAGCTAAAATGTCATGACCCCATACTAAATGGGCTAAAATGTATTTAATCCTATTTATTTAATTATAGGACTGCTTATTCTATTACACGAAGCACTAAATGTTATTTTAGAATTATACCTAATGAATATGTTTTTAGTGAAACGATGATAATTTCACTATATCAATAAATATATTTGATTACAAGTCAAGTATAAATAATTTATAACTAACAAATACAATAAAAACTACTAATATTCAACTATAAAGGATACACTCCAAATAAGATTGGATGCTGAGATCTCAACTTCGTCGTCAGACCAAACCTCCTCTAACTTGAATACTTATTTTGTAAATAATTAAATTTACGGAATCTTGAATGTCACATCCAATATTATTGCAAAATTAAGGTAATTTCCCTTAAATTCCGACTTTATTGACATATAATGGAAAAGTCTATCGGTGCCCCTTCCATCTGTCCATTCAATTCCTTTCCCCACAAAACTTCTAATATTCTACAAATTCTAACTTGTAGAATTATATTACTACTGTGAAGATCTAATTTTTTTAAGTTAATCCATAAATTAAACTTTTAAATCTAATCTTCTTCCTCAATAGCTCAAACCCAGAAAAAATAATAGAGAAAAAGTGAAGGACAAGAAAAAAAATCTAAGAATGCATGCTATAAAAGATATAGTTTCAGATAAACTATCGAGATTATTTTCTGATTCCCCATCTTCTCAAACGCAAGATCAAGAATCTGAGGTACCCTTTTTCTTAGTTTTCTGAATAGATCATTGCATTTACTATAGAATTGATTTTGAGCTTATCTATGAATTGAGATATTCAGTAAAACTGTTATGTGTTTGATCTGTCAGTAAAGATTTGATCTTTTGGTTTTTGAATTCAATGTGATCGTAATTCTTGAATGTTTTTGCTTAGATTGTCTGGATGGGTAATTTTACCTTGTATTGTATGATGCTAATTGAGTTGCTCATTTTGATCTGATTTGATTTGGGATACTAATAGATTTGATAAATGAATCCTGCTTTCGTTCTGACATTCTTTAGATATTAGATCTTTTATGGAAGGATACAAAAAGAGAAATTGTTTGAGCTGCAAAAAATTGTCTTGTTTTACCCTTTTCTACTGTGATTTCATTGAAAATTCTATTTCTCAAAACTTTTAGGTGCTACTGTTTATGATAAGTTAGGCTTTTGAGTTTTGATGTTATTCTCATTTACTGTAATTTGAAACCTGATGACGATTTACATTTGAGAATTTCAATTTTCAAACATTAATATGGACAAAATTTTAACTTAGGCTGATTTGTGTTATCTTTTTCTCACCAGGTGAAAGAGAATGAACTATCCCTTAAAAGAATACATCTTTTTTGGTTTAATTGTTTTTTATTAACCGAGACTATTTTGTCGCACTACTTTGATATCTTTCGCTGGTACTCGAGGCTTCATTAATGTTTTTATAATTGCTTAATGCTTTCCTAATACTAGGCTTCTCTACGTGTAGGCCAGGCCACATGCAAAGGATGGCAAGTCTCTATCATCTATACTATCTTTCATTATCCCCTCGGGTGGTTTTGATTGGTTCAGGCCAAATACACACAATAACGAGGCCAAACCTATTAAATCGCGTTCATTCAAATGGAGAAGTAAAAGTTTTTCTTCAAAAGATAAATCTTTGGATATATACACAAAATGTGATCATAAGTATGATAAAAAAGAAAATATAAAGTCCCATGAAGAAAACGGGGAACCTGTCTCTGGGAGAAGCATAAATAGCAACTCTACCATATTTGAAGATGCCACTACTCAAAATACTTCAGAGAAAACGATGCCAATGTCCAATCTCACAGATGAATCTCGATTTATTTCTCCAGAATTATATCAGTTTTTCGAGTCATCCCTTCCTAGTATAGTTAAAGGTTGCCAATGGGCCTTATTGTACAGGTAAACTTTGTCCTCGGTTTGTGAGTTCCTTTTCTTCTTGATTATTTAAATAATTTTTATTTGATGGTAAAATGATGTAGTTTCACAATTAGATGTTGATGTATGTTTTACATCTTATTGAATGAAGGGCAGTACTGTAAAACATGGTATATCTCTTCGAACGCTCATCCGAAAGAGCGCTGATATTTCTGGTCCTTGTCTATTGGTAAGTCAATCTAACCAGCTCTACAAAATGATTGTTAAACTCTGGGGAAAAAATAATTAATCCTCCGATTTACTTTTTATTCGTGACAGTCATTTTTAGTCATTTATCTTATAAAGCGGCACATTTGGTCCTTTTTTTTTCAACTTAGCACATTTAGTCCTCTAATCATCACTTTAGTCTTGTGTTTTTTCCCTTTTTATAAAAAAGTTTACATGTATATAAAATTAACATAAAAAATCAGTTTAAGCCACAAATCTCACCAGTATGCGTCCAAGTTTCGGAAAAAAGATGCAATTTTGCCTAAGTTTCTTCTAATAGAACTAAGCCCTTATCTGCTTGCAGATTACAGGTGATAAACAAGGTGCAATATTTGGTGGATTGCTTGATTGCCCACTGAAGCCAACAGCAAAAAGGAAATATCAAGTAAATTATATGTTTTTTCGACTCAAAATGTTCTATATATTATGTATATATATAAAATATGATGAATTTTGCCTACTTACGCTCTATTTTGAACAAGCCATAATTTGTTAACAAACTCCTTTTCCACGTTCCTTACAGGGAACAAATCAAACATTCGTTTTCACGACCATATATGGTGAACCAAGATTATTTAGGCCAACTGGTAAGAATGATACTTATAATTATTATACTACATATGATTTTCCTATTTTTCTCAAGGGGAGTAAATTTTTGTAATTATTGTCTGTTGATAATTAATAAGCAAAAAATTTCCTTTATTACTTAAATAGGTGCCAATAGATACTTCTGCTTGTGCTTGAATGATTTGCTTGCTCTTGGAGGAGGTGCAAATTTTGCTTTACGCTTAAATGAAGATTTGTAAGTTCTTTCTCAAGCACGCTACAAAATTACGTATATTTAATGTTATGTACAGCCAATGTATGTATATTGATGTCTTACTCGATCCTCTTTTGAAGATTATCTGGAACCAGTGGACCTAGTGAAACATTTGGTAACTTGTGTTTAGCTCATGATCAAGAGTTTGAAGTAAAGAATGTAGAGGTAATTATTCATTTCTTCATTAAAGGAAAGCAATCAATTTTGAAATTCCAAAGAATCTTATAGTATTATGACTTTTGATGTCGGTTCACATTGTTTTGACTTATATATTTCTTAAAATAAGGAATCACTTTTGCTGCTAGATTTTTATACCCCATGGGAGGACAAAATACTTAGTTTGTATTTATAGAAGTTGTTTGTGACCTGTAGATCGTGTATTGTGACTTGTTAATTTTCTTGGGTTTCATTCAGTATGCGATTAGTTCTGATTTTTAACTTTAATTTTGTTCATTTGCTTCTCTTTGCAGCTATGGGGATTTACATATGCATCTCGATACCTTAACTGAAGCAAGAGTTCATCTTTTTGTATTGTTCGTAAGAGTTATTGATGACCCAATTCTTTCATTTTTTTTTAATTATTTTCTGTATTAATGTAAAAGCATGGATGTCTCCCAAATCCACAAGAAACTTTTGTAATTTATAGTGATATTAATCCAAATAGTATGAAAATGTACCAAAACCTTTCAAGTATTATTTATTAACTGTAATATATAAATTGTTGCGAAATCTATCATCTAAATTTGCTCGAATTTGACAAAGTAGGTCCATCAAAGATGTTTTAGAATTTCCTTATGTTACATTTTGATGAGACAACATAATAGTTCATCACAAAGGAATATTCTTACAGAAAGAACCACTCCTATCATTCTCTTAAAATACCCAAGTTAACATCCTCAAGTTACAAAATTAAATTCACCGTAAAAATAAAAACTATTTTCTCGATTGTGTTCCTAGCCCAGTAACTGTGGTTAAACTCACTTCAGTCACAACTGGCTCGGTCGATTGGCCAATAAATTCACCGCGGAATAAACAACGCATATGCCTTAAGACTCTGATGGATGGTCCTCATTTGGCAGCCCGAATATTCTGAGTTGTCTATCCATCGACCCAACGGCTATGTATTTTGCATCAGGCCCAAATTTTACGCTCGTTACCTTACCTGCATTTAGGGAAGTGACATTACATACGATATATATAGTTAAAAAAAGAGAAAAATGTATAACACCATATTCAAATTGACAAGCAGAATTCATCTTGCAGATGTGGAAGGTTTTTCATTCAAATTTGCAGGGCATGGAGAGTCTAACCTGTCCCGGACAAGTCTGGGAATGTTTTGATGCAGTTCCATTCAGATTTCACATTGGCAACTTGATAAACTCTGCAACATACATAATCACAATAACAAATTCACAACGACATATATAAAATTCAAGTCATTGTAATCATGAGAGAGGGAGCAGGGGTTAAATTTATGGGTTTAAATGAAAGGGAGAGGTGGCCTGAAAAGATTACCTTATGTCAGAGCCTCCTAGTGCAAGGTAACTTCCACTGTGGTCGAATTCCACTGCAAAAATCAGGCAAGTGTTATGTGAATATAAAGATAAAATTGGTAGAGAAACATTGTCGACCAATCTACTTAGCCAATTATTGAACATGACCAAATATAATATTGTATTCCACCAGAAAACGAATTTTCTGTCTTCAAAAAAGTTGCATAACATGAGTACGTGCTTTCAGTCCGTCCTGCACTAAATTGCTATAGAGAAGCCCTATAAAGACTACTGGGAATAAGAATAATACAAGAACAAATTTCTGAAAGCTTCCATCTTACAATACTATAGATGCAGAACTGAACATAATATGCCAGTCTGATAAAAAAATACCTGATTGGGTGGGTATATTTTCGTCATAAGGAGTAAAAGTCCTAAAGTTCCTCAACTTGCGCAGATCCCAAAGCTTAACACCATCTTGAGCTGCAGTCTGAAAGTCAAAGCAATTAACATGAAAAACTTATAATTCAGGTTGTTCATTATAGCTAAGGAAAGAAATCCTACCGCCAGGAAGTAACCGTTCTCTGAAAACGAAATGGCAGTCACTGCACCAACATGCCCGTCAAATCTTGCAACATTTGCCTGGGTTACAACATGCAAACTTTGACTACCGAAACCAAAAGTGCAAATAAATTAACTAGGTAAAAGAAAAGGATTTGCACCTGACTTTTTACATCCCAAATCTTAACAAGAGCTTCAGAGGTACCAGTTCCAAGGATGAGGCCATCAGGATGAAAAGCTGCAGATGTGTAACCATCAGAAGATCCTGAAGTGTCTTCAACCTGCAAAAACATACAAGTTAAAAATAACCAGGAAGTGAATAGCCATAACAGAAGAAATACTTTTGTTTAGTTGGCATTTGCATACAATAAAAAGCTGGAGTTGGGACCTGAGTGAGGCATAAACCAGAAGCAAGATCGTAGAAGCACCATGTGTGGTCAAGAGAAGCAGTGACAAAATATCTATTTGTAGCATGGATTGTAACAGCTTGAACCTGTCAGATCAAAAAGTGTGCAACGAAAATAAGTTGAAATGAACACAAGATTGTGACTGTCCTAAAATTCAGCAATAGAAAAAGAAAATTCACCATTCAAATTTTCTTAAAGAGGTTAAAAATTCTTAAAAGCTTTGATCGACACGAGTTAGAACTAAAGAATCTTTATGATGGGACCAGCTTGATAAGATGAAACAGACAAGAATCAAGTTAATGTACATCTGTGTTTGTGGTCTTCTTTAGATTCCAGACTCACTTCAACTCAAACCAAGATTCGCGATTCTAATACTATGCTTTGGACTTAAAGTTGCAGTAAGTCAAGCACTCAACTATTACATACAAAAGGATAAAAAGATAATATCAATGAATCAGCAAGTTTCACTGTCCAGATCTTAAAGCAACTATAAAATATGTTCTGATGCCTCCATATTTGTTATCTCAATGTTATCGTTCACCCTGGACTAGAACATATAATTGGTACTTTGATGATGGATTAAGAACATAATATGGAAGTGCTAGTTTAGCCCAATATTCTTTGAATTTAAATATATAACTCAAGCCCTTTTAAATTGATCAAACATAGTAAGTTTGAATATATGGTTAAAAAACTTCAGAAGAAAAATAAAACTGTATTCATAACACACTAACATAGTAAAACTTTTTAGTGCAGAAGTCCACTACGTGCACTAACAAATACTAAAAAGAAATGCAAATACAGGAACCCCAGGTTGGAATATGCCAACACGAAAGCAAACTAATTAGAATAATAGTAGATATTATGCCACGTACACTCCACAACATGCATATAGCAAATATGTATGTCCAATTCTCTAGTACCAGATGTCCCAAATTGATTGAGCCAAGATGCATTCAGTTTTTTTTTTCCCCCTAATTATCTTCCTTTGATGAGCTGCAAATGAAGTTTGATGCCCTAAAAAGTTTTGGCTCTTTTTTCAATTAAAAAAATTATTCAGGAAGAATATGCATTTGGGTTCCCTTTACACGTGTGTTCAATGAAAAAATCCCAATTCATTCTGCTTTTGGACATTGAAATGTTGACTCAGGAAGAGGAAATTAAGAGAAGTCTGCATGAAAAGAAAAGATATATCTGCACAAATTGAAAAAGATATAGACTGGGAACCTGTGCAAATATTGATTACCTCAGCAGTATGATCCTTCAGAATCTGTCTACACTCATAATTCCCATCTTCAGATCCTTGCCACACACGAACTGTCTGCAAAAAACAACTCACTGAAGTTACAAAAGCAATATACAATACCTGTTAGTTACTCACTTAAGCATGACAATAAGATCGAACTTTTGACATACACTGCAACTAAATTCTAACAATCCTATTATAATAAGTGCAAAGAGAAATCAACCTTTAATATATAAAGATCTTCTCAATCGGTTTGCTGAGTTTCCTTTTTATCAACTTCAGTTTTATTTATTCTTACATGTTTTGTCTGAATGCAATTTTATTTAGATAACAAAAAGTACAACTTAAGCACCTTAATAATAGCATTTATCATAGAGGCCACTCTATTTTATTAGATTAAAGTAATCCTTGAGCAACCGAGATCCAGTAATAGATGTAACTATTGCTATCATATGAAGCTCCATTTTATATTTGCACAATTTTCAACTGTCAACTTATACAGTTTGCCTCTGGAATGAGATCTAACGATTTGCTATCAGTTTGATTTGTAAGTAGCATTACCACAAATATGTAATACAATTAACGAGAGCGCAGATGAAAATGAAACACAAAACTAAATGTATTAAGATAACCAATAATTGTTAAGTACAGAAACATAGGGATTTGAATTATATAAAGCTCCTCAACACTTTTTATGAAAAATTTAAGTCAAGCTAACTCCAGCAAATTATCAAGGACATAAATTTTGAACAGAACAATATATTAGGCTGCAGTGCCACAACAAGGAAATAGATTGCACTGGGATGGGTACTGTAGTCTGCCGTAGAACTATAATAGATTAAACTAAGAATTGGAGTAGAATTACATAACTCAAAGCCGCTGAAAAGAAGAAAAAAGCTCCGAGCTAAGTTAACTTGACAAGGATTTAAGCTGTTTGTGAATTTAATGAATCATAAGATGCATTGAAATTAATATAAGTTAATAGAGAGATTCATTAGCAATTCTCAAGTGAAGGTAATTCACCTTCTAGATTAAAGCTAATAAACACGGCTGAGGATCAAATTTATGCTTAGAGTCATAAATCACATGGCTTGTCCGGGAAAAAAGTTAGATGCTTAAAAATAGTATCTCAATTACCCAACAATAATAAAAAATTCCAACTCTGTTCACGTAGTTTGATGAGCAGAAAGATGTCTCTTGCCATGTGAAAATTATCAGTCAATAGGAATAAAAAACTTCAAGCAAAGCAGTTCATTGCCAACTAGCCCCCGTTGACAAAATTAAAGTTACCCAAAGAACAGGAAGATCAAAAGTGAAAACACATTCAAAAACTTTACTACTACAATGATTGTATATGCAAAAATTTGCAAGGAGATTCTCACTGGGAACATTGGTTTACCTTATCAGCAGAACCACTAACTACTATTTCACCCTCTGCTACAAATTTCACACTTGTAACCTACATAGGGACACAAAACCATCAACCATGATGGATTGGAAATCATAGGTAAGAAATAATTAAACGAAATAAACATAAATAGAAAATTTACATAAAATTTCAATAACAGTAAAATATGTGCTGACCTTCTTCGAATGGCCACTGAGAGTAGATAAAACTTGACCTGAAGGTCTATCAAATACTACAACATTTGAATCAGCTCCAGCAGTGGCAATGATGTCCTAAAACCAATACAAGAAAAAGAAATTATCATTCTGATGTCTCATAATTAGAATACAAAAATCAAAATATATTAGTTGAATTCCTCACACCACAATAGTTTATCCATACAGAAGACTAAAGGTTAGATTTGACCACATTCATGACAAAAGCTACACTCAAACATCAATTGGGTAATGCTATTTACAACCCATCTCTCAGATAAATCAGAGAACTTCCTTTTTCATCAATGCTCTTGACTCTAGTTATCAAAGCACCGGGCAAAGTTGCAGTAAAAACGAAAAATATTATCAGTTATATCCATTTTGAACAAGAAACGTGAAAATTTGTCGATCAGAGTAAAGGCGTGTATCATCTTAGTCCCACTTGGCTAATAAATCGCAATAAGAAAACCAAGTGATCAGGAAAAATTCGCGATTGCAACTAAGCTAAAAGATAGACCAAAACACTAAGTTCCTCACATATTAGGTGAAGAAGATAAAAACCACCCTTGAATCCTGTTCGGTCAAATAACCACATCGTTGCAAATACTTCCAAGACCAAAAAGAATCATAAGTAGACTTCTCTGGAGTCAAATAGGATTTCTTATTTAAGATCACCGTACTTTTGAAAACAGTACAAGTCCCAGTTGAAGAAAAAATTAAAAAAAGCTACATCTTTGAAACTGCTGTATCAAAAACATCCAACTATTAAGTTCCCAAAGCAAGGGAATCAGTTAAGCAAGCATGCCAGAAAATGGAACCTATTTCTTTGCTTCTTATTATCTTCTTTCAGAACCCAGAAACGCATGTAAACTCACACTGTTTTCTCGTACTCATTTGAAAATGTATTTCACCAAAACATAACGTCACTACTTTACAGAGTGTGTATACCCTAAGCCTATGATTATATTCTACATAACAGTTCAAAGCCCATATCGGAACTTGATTTCCAAACTTTTCCTAACAAATAAGTAATGGAAATAAATGACAAACTCATAGGGGATATTCTATATGAGGATCACCAAGTTCACCCAGTGAAGATTCGATTAAATAACTATAATCGGAGAATCAAGAGAAAGCTTCCCATACCTTAGTGTACTGGATGTCCAAAGACAATATCCCGGGTTTGTTGGTTCGATGAAGAGGATTTACAGTGATTTGACTGTATCTCTCCACAGCATCAACAGAAGCCAATGTTGAAGGTATCTGGCAGAAGACATACAAGAAAGAACATAAGAATTACCAAAGTGAAGCTTTAAGATCGAAACAGATTTAGTGGCTACCAAGACTACATATATGCACATTGCATTACTACAGAGCGTTACCTGTCGCTTCTTCCTTTGTTGTGAAAGAGCAGTATTACAATCTGTAAGCTCAGATATGATACTACCTGAGATTCCTGGACGAATTCTTTTCCCATCTGAACCCATCTCATCATCCTCAGCAGCTGCAAAGTACAACGGAAACAAGAAATATTGGCATCCTATACAAGAACTTTACATAGAGTGAACTTAACTTGCAAAAGTCAAGAACCTCTTTTTCCATTGCTTATAGCAGCAGGATTGACAGCATTTTGCAGTGATACTGACATGGGTATCTGTCTTTCAGCCTGTGCCAGTAATGCCCTAGCCTCATCCCTTTCCTTCTTTAGCCTTGCAATAACACGACAAGCAGCATCATGCTGCAAGAGAGGACAAAAAGTTAGAAACCACAAACCAGCATACCAGATAACAAAAAGAACAAAACTTACTGAGCATCTAAATAACTCGTTATTACCTGATATAAGGCATGACTTAGCTCTTGCCTGGCAGTATGTAATTGTTGCTCCAGTGCAAAATTTGATAGCATTAGACCATCCCATTCCTATTTGAGAGTTAGTTAGGAAAACAGAAGTGTAATTTGTGATGTCATTATTGTCATGAATTCACCTTTTCAAAATCTTACATTCGAGAAACTGAACCAACAAGGAAAATGTCATAACCTATTTAAATGCAAAAGAGAATTTAAAACCAGCAGATCATTATTCCAAGACAGTCAACTACGATTAAGGAGTTAGAGTTCCAAGTAATAATAACTTCTAAATTGGCAGTATTGTGTTACTCTATTGTCTTCCCTTGATAGCAAGCTAGTAACTTCGATGATCAATCAATGTACAAATTTTGAAACTGCTGAGGTTGGACTAGTGTATAAATCCTTCTCACTGATTTACGTTAAATTGTCATGTTTAAATTAGTGAAGCAAACTCCTTCAGAAGTTCAGACCACACATATATCTTCTTCCAGATGGTCAAGATTAGGGTTAAAGTAATACAGTTTGTTATTCCACTGCAAACCTAACAAAATATAGCGACAATGCAATAATGAGACCTGAGTATTACGATACAGTTTGTTATTCCACTGCAAACCTAACAAAATATAGCGACAATGCAATAATGAGACCTGAGTATTACGAGGAATGAGACAAACTATCTGCACATCAAAGAAAAAGAACAACTAAATAATCAATTTTTCCGATACTCCCGCCTTCCATAATTCAATTCGATTTTTTTTCACAAGTTTCAACTATGGAGATATTACTCCTGCCTTCAACTATTAAAATCCAGAAAAAAAGTCAATGATGACATTATGACGACAGTAAGGATAACTAGGCATGAATAAAGAGGCTAAGGAGCAGAAAAGCTTACAATCTGAAACATTCCCAGCATCCCCGGAATACTTGCTGCTTGCACCGGTCGGGGCTTCACTATCTGCAGATAAATCCAACATATTCAAGCTGTAAATTGCTTCATCATTGATTGACCAACCAAAATTCAATAAGAAGAATATTCCCTTTTAGTGAACAACAAAAAAGACCGAATCTTAATCCTAAATATCTGATATTTTAGCAAAGAACACACCTTCCCCGTCTTGATTGGCACAATATCTTCCAATGTCAGTGGCTCTCCAGTAATTGGACATTTTCCATAATCCTAATCACAGTAAACAGAATCACAGAACATAGATCTTCTATCAAAGTGAGGTTTAACATAACATTCGACAAACAATATAACCAATGAAGCAAAAGGCACTAACATCTAGGTCAAACTTCAATTATTGAAACTCTAGGCAAGTGTCTTTTGAAGATATGATAATTAACATTATAACCAATATATGGTCTATAATAGGATGAAATAGAAGATTATGGTAACATTATCTTTGATGAACTAAAACTATACCCACTAACAGTTTTAACAATTTTGAATTTTAACTAAGACTATTTATTCCATTAAAAGATTCCAAAAATCAACTTTGTAAGGTTACAAGTGTCCAATATAAAAACATGTAGAGCTCTTCTTTAAGTTATAGTAAAAGAAGTTCAACCTTATCTAATAGCATAAACTATATATCCACCACATATTAACATCAATCTGATACTCTTTCCTATTGAGAGAATTTTTTTTAAGGAAAAAAACACATACAATTTAATCTTTCAGCAAAAGCCTAGCACAAAATCAATAATTATAAGACCATAGAGGGCTTCTTGAGTTGATTTAAAAATTATTCGAGTCTTTATCTTTCAGAAAAATACATCCGCTGCATACTTTCACCAACATTAATATTTACCCTAAGACTTGATAACACAATGAGAGATTCAAAAACCATAGCCCCGATTCAAAAAGTCTTCACCTACTCTTTCCACATTAGTAACCACACATTCCACAACTACACCACTCAGAACTAAGATATTCGAAAAATCAAACACTAAGATATCCTAGTAATAAACATTGCACAATTAAAAAACAGACACTAAGTACAGATTTGCCCAGAAAATACGTACCAAAATGTGGCGCTCAATTAAGCGTTTCTCGAATAGGATACCAGAGTTCTTGGAGACGACAGGCTCCTCCGGTACCTCGCCGGAAACTGTACGGTCAACATTCGAGCTAACAAATCAGGTACTCCAAAAAAAAAAAAAAAAAAACAAGCGGAAACACTATATGCGTACACAATACAAGTTATGTATAGATATATTTTGTATCTAAAGACAGGAAATCGAAGAGAGATATACTTGAGCAGTTCATTGTGTGAGTTCTGCGGGAGCTAGGGTTCAGGTGGAGGGAAGAGAGAGGGGTAAATCAAATTAAAAGAGGAGAATAACCCGAAAATGAAATTTTAATTATTTATTTATAAAATCGATTAGAAATATTTAGAGGGATATTTTCAGTTCTAGTCCCTCATCTTTGTCACTGAAACGATTTCGGTGACCCTTGTTCCGCTTCTGACATAATCTATCCTCATCTTTTTTTTTTTGTTTTTTTGGTGCGATCTATCCTCATCTTTCAAGAGTGTGCACTAAGGCTGAGCACGGTTCGGGAAACCGCCCGAATCAAACCGAACCGGATCGAATGGTTCGGTTTGGTTCGGACCATTTCAGACTGATTGCTCACCCGAATTAGGATCGAACCGAGGAAAATTTAATTGTTTGTTTATTTTTTCGGACCGAACCGAAAAATTTGATTGTTTGTTTGGACCGAACTGGATTGAACCGGACCAAACCGTTAAATTTTGTGGTAAAAAATCGAAAAAATTTAGAATTCGGGAAATCTTGGTCCGAACCGGACCATTCGATTTTTGTACCGATCCGGTAAACGGTCCATGAATTTCTAGGACCGAACCGGCTAGAAACCGAACTTCGGTCCAGTTTGGTCCAAATGCTCACCCCTAGTGCGCACAATCATCAAACGTCTTGGATTTGACTTAATTTCACTTTGCATCCCCATATTAGGCCATTCTTGCATTGCACTCTCGAATTACTTTAATAACTTCTCTTTGCATTACCACAACTTCAACTACCTTAATGATGCTGGAAAAAAAACTATTCCAATTGATAAAAAGGGTAAGTTTGATATTTATGAAAAAAAGTCTCTATTTTTATACTAAACAAGTCATTTTTCCCCTTAATTAAAGAATCTATAAGTATTTCTCTCAATGAAAGTTGAAAAAAAAAAAAGCTGAAATTCAAACGAGTAGGGCAAACATAAACTCCACACTGTCTTAAATTTAAAAATAGGGCCAAAATATATCCACACTGGCTTAGATTGATTACATCATTTACTTTAATTTAATAATAATGGTTATTTGTAGCTTGTTAATAATTTATTAATGTCGTCAATTCATGACGATGTAATGATTTATTTAGTGTAGAGTCTGTAGACACTTTCGTGACCACACTTAAAATAATTATTATGTGTTTGCATTGAAAAAGCTTTTTCTTCCAATCAGTCAACATGTGAATTCTCTAGTTCTAATACTACATAATTAATTTGAGAATCAAGCAAGAATTTATGCTACCACTACACTGTTGCGATTCACTTATTAAGGCATAAAAAAAGTGAATTCCAACAAGGAACTTAAACTTTTCAAGTGATCTAGGTTCTTTAAAAAGCGTTTTCACTGTTCCTAGAAAGAAAAGTTTTAGGGTCCGTTTGTTTGGCATTTGTTGAATAAGAAATTCAATGATGTTCAATGATATGGCCATTAAAACAAATAAATAGAGCTCTTAAAAATGAAAAATATTATTATGGAATAAACTAAATAATATTTTTATGATCTTATTTTAAAACAAAATTTTCAAGATATCATGACTTAATCGATCATCATTTTATATTTGATTAATATAATTTAGAGTCATCAATTTTTTCTGACACATGCAATAATTTTAATAATGAATAAATTGTAGACTAGTCTGTGCAATTTTTTGACATAATATAGTTAATATTATCATAATTTACAAAATTTTGCAATATAATTAACTAGAATTGTACAACGTACGTGCATTTTTTTTAATTATTTTTAAAAATTATAATGATTTTTGGGATGAGTTGAAAGAAAATATCTAGAAAACTGAAATAATTGTAGAATTTTTTTTTTCTTATCAGAGAATGTTACAACAAATATTTTCTAAAATGGTAACCAACAAGATCAAATATTTTTGAAGCTTGATGTAATCGATAATATATGTATAACCATGAATCAAAATTTCTTTTCGAGTGTATGTTTCGGTCAACCAAATATTGAAAACTTTTCGAGACTTTTCGGAAATGTTTCGGAAACACTAAGGAAAAATTGTAAAAAAGGTTACTAAATTTAGAAAAATAAAAAAGTTTAAGGCAAACAAATAGTTTCGGAATTACATCTTGTTTTCGTTTCGCTTGATTCAAAAACGGAAACTTTTCGATGTTTTCGACGGAAAAGATGGAAATTTTGATCCATGTGTATAACTATATATATATATATATATATATATATATTCCACACCCAAGTCCTTTTCCAATTAAAAATGTTCACCGCATTGATGGCAATAATCTTGTCCAAAGTTGAGGACATTGGCATAAATGCAGCGATGTGTACGTTAAAAGAAATTCATCTTTTACATCACCTTAAAACCATCATGTCACTGTTTGGAATATGTTTCTTCTAAGAATAATAGAAGATATTAACCTTAGATTCTTGCTTAGTTGATCTTTCACTAGCTCATGAATTTAAACATTATGGAAAAAAAAACTTTGGACTGTCGAATTTTTCCCAAAATAGATTGGAGGAAGTTGTCATGAAGAAATTGGGAGTTGTTAAAATTAGTTATGTTTTTTGCATTTATGAGTTAGTCAAGCATAAACATTGAAATCAAATCATGCTGGAATATTTCTACTCTTTGTAACACACAAGCACGAGGAGTCGATCCTCGAAAATTTAATCTTTTATGTACTAAGAGATAATCAAATGGTATTTTTCAAAGAAATTAATTACTCGAGTTCAATATTTCATGATCAATTGTTTCATCAAATTTTATAAGATTTTAATTGAGCTATCAATTCAAACGGTCTAACCCGATCACGAATCGAAGGCAATATTGACTCAAATGTACTAAAAGCGGGTTGGGATCGATTGATTATCGGAGGAGATTGCTTGTCTGTAATCAAAGACATTTCGACCCGGAAATCCGTCTAAGGGTGCTCTTGGGCACATTTTTTAAGACATCACAAGAACCTCCGTCATGGAACAATTGCTACAAAAATTCTAGCGAGGATTTATAAATACATATGTAAAGCTTGAGTTGAAAATGAAGTAAAATATTTACACTTAAATTATTTATCAAAGCAAACAAAGATAATTAAACCACACTTAATTAACTAAGGTAATTGCAGGTGCAATAATAATGCGCCGTGGAATCCTGAAGGACGAAAACTAATGGCCTTTTAGATTTCAAAGATTGGTTAAGGTTCCGTGTCTAGATATGTTCTTTTATTCAACGTAAACCTAGTAAAGTTTCCTAGGAATCCTTTAGAAGTTGGTGCGTCTTATGTACCAAGTTTGGAATTCGACAGTGGATGGCTCTTTTCAACTTTGCCTTTGTATAAAATCTGACACTTTATGTTCTTGTTATTTTGAATGTGCATATGTATGTACTTATAAGTTATAACACTCTAATAACCCTCTCTACTCGATAGGCCGACGTGCTAATCTAGACGCGCGCTCACTTGATCTCTCTTAATAAGGTCCTAAAATCTATTATGAAAGGGTCTTGGTTCAATTTTATTCCATCGAGATTAAGTCAAACCTCTTATAAAATGGGGTTTGAGCTTGAATGACTCAAATCGTAAGTCTCGGTATGGACCCAAACCAAAATTAATGAAACTATGATCCACCCCTCTGACAATAGTTTATTATACCGTAATATAAATATAGATAATGGCTTGTTGAAATCAAATTGTTTTGATTTATTATACCATTATTTACTATCAATGCTACCATTACATAGACCAACTATAAACAACAATAAGATTATTTATAAATATCAAATTAATCATCACAAAATGAAAAATATTAGATTGTAATCGTTACATAAAAAATTACTTATAAAATTATCGATTGAATAATTTAAATATATATTTCGTTATTTAGAATAATTTAAATCACATTCACAATCATAACAATATAATTATAATCAATTCTCAATCATTATCACACAATTACAAATCATCATGTCAATTAAGCCAGTGGCAAAGTTGATGTATCAGGACCCCTAGTGTGAGTTTTCTTCTAATTTAATACTGGTGTTTGATAATAATTATTTTATTATATAATTTGATTATAATCGAATAGTTCTCTAATTTAGTAATATTGATATAATAATGTAATCTTCTCACTCAAAGGAATAAAATTTCTTACAAAATATACTATTATATCTCAAACTCTACAAAAAAATTAATTTGAGATGTCATTTACTTTTCTTTTTTTTTAATCCAAGCACCAACAACCAAAACTTATTCAAGGCATCTCAAATTTCCATCACCCTCACTAATAATTCTTTTACTTATATTCTATCATCTAAATATTCATTTTTTCACCAAAAAATAACATGATCCATGCCTCGTTTTAGGAGGTCATTTGTGCCAGAAGTTTGCTAAGTTACATGAAAATGTTGTAAAAGTGGAATGATTCGTACCTTTGTTTTGAGAGGTAAACAAAATGACCAAATTGCCACACTAAATCCTTCATGATCAATATAATATTACAATTAATTAAAGTGGTGATGAAAGTGAAATATGTTCGGAATCCTGTGATTGGAGAGTAAGTGCCTTGGGATAATTAGCAAATTGAGGGGTATCGTTTGAAAAGGTCAAGATAGAAACCTTCTCGAGTCTACACTAAAGTGGAACTGTATTGATTCTTTACAACATCTGTAAAATGTGTACAACTTTATTTAGGCTATTGTGATTTTGATGTGAACAAATAAAACATTTGCGTTTTGATAAATAATATATTATGTGATTGACATTTAGTGTGCTGATGACATGGTGAAATACAAAATTGAGATTATGTTACTAGATTCATAAACTTTAGTAGACTAATAATTGTACTCCAAAATTATGTTCCCACCATACAAGAAAATCGAATTAATTGCACCACGTCGACATATTCAATTTTAAAATCACAAAAGAATAAATGTACATTATGAAAATAATAGAGGAACTAGCCATTTACTAGTGATAGAAATAATAAAATCATTAAAAATTTACTATGTAATGAAAATAACAAAAAAGAAAATTATAAAATTTATTTTCAACATTCAGATCTTTTTTTAAATGGTAATTAATTACATCAATACATCGTCATTATATTCGAATATATCCAACAATATTTCATCAGTACACATCAAGAATCAATCCAATAAAGTCAAACTACAAAGAAAATTAACTTTACTAATAATAAAATTAAAGAAAAAACTCACATTAGTTGGAATTGAACGTAAGTTAGCCTTATCACTAAGCTACAACGTTATGAGCGAATAGTTAGATCCTTATGGTATACGCATTGTTACGGAAGACATGGAACGAGCAGGCAAAATATTCGAAAAGAATATTGCAAAAAGTTTTAGCTAGTTCAAGAAATTCACCCCATATGCGTCTTTTCCCTGATGTTTGTTCTAAACATGTCCTACTCGATTCCGATGTTTATAATGAAAAACATTTATATACACAGCTATATTAATTCCAGATAACAAATAAAAAATTAGAAATTCAAATGTCATTCTTAACAATTCTTTTCCTCTCTCTCAAATATATTTATCTTTTCCCAGATCTCTAAATGATTAAAAATTGAGTAAATATTACTTTTGGTCCTCCTTATGTATTTTTTTTTACAGTTTGATCCCCTTATATTTTTCTTAACATTTTAATTCTCACTATCAATTTTTTTTATTGTAGTCCTTCTCAGGCGATTCCAAAGTGGTTCCGACGACGTCACATAATTTACACGTGATTAACATGAGTGTTTTTTTTGGGGAAACTCACGTGACTAACATGAGAATTTTGCAACTAGCAAAGCAATAAAAATAAAAATACTCCCTCCGTTAGTACAGTTGACCAGTCAAATTGACTAAATTTATAAAAATTATAATAAATAATTTAATTAATATAGTTCACTAATAAGTTGATAATATCATATGACACCATATATATTAATATTTTAAAGGTTTAATACACAAAAAATGTGAATAATTTAACATGATAAGTCACTTACAAAGAAAGCAAAATAAATGGGACGGAGGAAGTAATATATTTGGACATATATTTGCCGAGGACTCCCGACATAGAACGTAGAGCTTGTCCTAGTTCTACAAGTCTATTTCACATGTACATAATTGTAATAATATATCCTGCAAGATATTTATGGCCATAGTCTAGTAGTTAATCGACAAATAACAACAAAGCTAAAATTATTTCTTTCTATTTTCTTCAACATCTTAGCAAAGAAGAAGAGAATCCCATAAAATTGGTTTGGTTATATATGATGTTGTTTACAAAACCAAAAGGCAAACAAAAAGTGAAAATTAAAGCATGTCTTCGAAAATTTTAATTATTCGGTTGCCCTCAAATTATTAACAGGACAAGTGAAAAGTTAAGTGGCCTATCACTACAGAGTCGAACGAATAATGTGTTCTATAATTACGTGCCATGAAAAAAATGAGGGTTTAAAGTAAATTATTCTTGTGCTTTGCCAAATTAAATATGAAATCGATGTCAATTAATTAATCTTGTGCTTAATTAATTAAGATAAGTTCAAGCCATTTCGTTTAAAGTAAATTATTTCTCAAGGGTTTCCATATTTTTAGATTTAGCTTCATTATTTTTGAAGCATCATCATATAACGAGGGATAAAATTTGATCAGTTAATTACAAAATTTTACTAGACCAATTACTCACCGATCGTTACAAAATTGTACAAACTAGACTGATCATTTACAAATATTGATCACTACCAAATTAAATGATTCCATTCTCACTTAAAAATAAATAAAAATTTAGAGATTTTAGAATATTGCTTTTAGATTACAAGATCTCTAATGTTTCACAATTACAAGCATTGTGACAAAGAAGGGAAGCCTAGTGCATAACTGAAGTTGATGTCCAGAATTAACAGCACTCATCTCACGTGATGTTTTCAACTGGATTGATTCTGTTCATTCCAAAATTTAATTTCATGGGTGCAACACACGTGCCTTATACATAGTAAATCATGCGATATACACGTTACTTTCAATTAAAGATCTTAGTTCATTCCCATTCTTCGTGCTAATTTTTTGTCAAACAAATATATATTTATATATATACTCATACATATTTCAATTTATGTGTCACAATACATAAGTATTATTTGACTATGAATGTTAAAGCAATCGGTAATACCAAACCGGGTCGAATTGGAGTTTTGGTATTTATGAGAAATTGGTGTAATAAGATGCTCTTATCATTTGCTCAACCAAACTAACCGATTTGGACCAGATGCTTGATTAAATTTGCTATTTGCTTTACAAATCCTCAATAATTAAATCATAAACGTTTCGATTGTAATGTTGGACTTTCTTAATCAGAATCCATCCACGTTGGGCACTACCACAACCACGGACATTGAAACTGATGAACATCCGCTCTAGGAAAAAAAATTAGGCTATTGCATCAACTGAAATCGGACAAAATAACGATTACTCTGCAAACAAGTTTGATAAGATAAATTGCAAGGAATAACACAAAAAGTAGACAAATAGGAAACCCTATAGGGAGCACATGTAATGTCCTTTCAAAAAATGATTATACTGATTTTCTGATAATAATGACGATTACAATTATTTATATATAAGACTCTAGTGATGGAAAGGAAATAAGACTTTTTTTTTTCTTTTGAGAAGAAGGAAATAAGACTATTGAAGAAAGTAAAATAACTCCTAGAAACATATACAAAATAAATAAGTAAAAATAAGGACTAAAAGTAACCTTTTCATATAAAAAGAGAACATATTAATATATCTATGAATAATTAAAATTAAAAAGCCTCAATGTCAATCTGATCTTGGCTTGGCTTAAAAAATACGATCCTAGTCAAAAGAAGAGGGGTCAAGTGTATGGCCCACCGATAACCTCGGTTTGACTCCAATGTACGGACATCCCTCCATCTTTATATAATAATAACCAACTCTTGTTTTTCTTGTAATCTTTCAACAACAAAAAAAAAAGGGAAAAAGAATAAAAAGAATTTGAACATCCACCCCATCCCCATGCTCAATATAGTGAGTTTTCCTTGTCTTTCTTTCTCTTTTTGCCATCTGAAAATGACAATTTTGTTTAGATTCTTGTTTGATCTAGATGGAGTTTTGATATCTTCCATTGATTCAATGATGTCTTCCAATCTCAGAAAAAAATCATATTTTTGTTTATATCATCATTTCATGTGTTCAGATTTGGGCATGTTAGGGAAGCTGATCTTTTGGAGGTTTATTTTCCAAAGAAACATTGTTTGATTCGAACGAATGATGTTCCAAAACATGGCTCATCCTCAATAACAACTTTCCATTGTAATTAACTATATATGTACTGAATAATTTTTTGATTTTTTTTTTTAATTTTTTTGAGATTGATTCACAAGTTGAAAATCATGCAAATTTATTTTCGAAAAAAAATGATTTCTCATTCCCATACTATATTGGCATTGAATTTTGGCAAACATTGCATTCTTATTTGATCCATTGTCCTTATATATCTTTTTGTGTTTTTTTCTTTATGCCCTTCAAAATTCTTTGGCATGTTTCTAGAACTTGATTTCTTAATTCTTCCGGCATAAATTGTACTTCTCATCGAATTTCTGCTCTTTAACATCGGTATTACTTGATTTATATTTGATTTTTGAATTTAGTAAGTAAAGTACTATATTTTCCTTGGAACAAATAACATGGTTCTTGGATCCAGTGAGTGAAATGATAAGAAATATGAAAATGAACCTGAAAAGTTCTACTATTAATTAATACAAAGGAAAATATTTTTCTTAGCGTTTACTCGCTAAAATCCAAGAACAAAACAATATCTCCTTGTGGTTTAATTCTATTTCTTTTTCAAACTACAATGGAATATTAGCTTTTTTGGCTTATTTCACAAGTTTCCAAACCTCGATTCCTTTATTCTTTTTGACTGATAAAGGAACTTAATTGAATGCAAGAGCACTTCACATGCATGATAAATAGTTTGTATTAATGCTTCAAAGTTGCCAATGTTTGTCCAAAAATGGACATCAATCTATCTCTCCACAAATTTAAATACAGTGGATTTCCTTCTTTGTTTTCATACATTTCCAACAAGTCACATGGAGCACAAATTCACATACTTTTTCTCTATTCTGCAAAATATCTATCAGCTCCTCATAAATTTTTTTTGTTGCATCAAAAGCCAAATAATGGATTATCTAATTAGAATGTTTGCTATTAGGCGCGTGCACGTAATTTCAAAGAAAATATTCTAAGAAAACGTGTATAAATAATTATTTGATCTTAGAAAATTCGATTAAAACCACTCATTATTATTCATGTTTATATGATTTATCAATTCAAGAATTTATTTCATCATGTCTAAAGAAGAGGTTTTTTTTTTCCCCCCTTCTATTTGATCACTCTTCACATAAAATAAAAATTTAACATATTTCTTGATTTAAATTTCCTTACAGGAAGAAATCACGAGTTCCTTCGGAGCTCAAATATTAGAATTTTGCGAATCTGAATTACTCCCAGGAACGATACAAAATTCCGAAGTTGCTTCAAGTTCCAATTGTTGTTATGAAGATATGAACAAATACAACACCACCATAGACAACGAAACCAATCCGGCCGTCTTCCCCACCAACGGAGGCGCCACTTCCACCTCAACCACCACCACCGCCGCCAGAAACAACCACAACCACAACAACAACCTTTCCATAATCTTCGACGAAGATGAAATCGAAGATGACATTTCAGCATCATGCATAGACTTCACATCTTCACCAATATCATTTTCAATCCCTCATCATCATCATCATCATCAATACATCGACCAAAGCAACAATCAAGAACCATTCAACATCAATCAACTCTCGTTAACCGATATGGTGGGCCCGCCACCGCCTCCACCCGCGGTGGTTCCGATGTCGGGGCATCAAATTCCGACAGGTTATGATCAAGATGAATTTGGTCTGAATTCTGTGCCATCATACAATATCCGCTTGAGGACTAGTACTAGTACTTCTGCACCACCTTCTTGTTCACTTATGGATCCCATGATTGGACAATATTTACCTTCTACATATTCACTGGAAAATTGTGGGATTAATTTCACAATGTTTGGAAATGATATTTCAAATCAAGATTTGGATTTTCAAGGATCAGATAATGGTGGGATGTTTTTCCCTGATACTATGCAGAGGGTTTTCAATTGCTCCAGTGAACTGCAGGTATTTCATTAAGAGCCAAAATGCAAAAACACCCCCTGTATTATTTATAATTACCAGAAAATCCCTTGTGCAATTTTTATTAGCAAAAAAACTCCTTGTATTAATATTTGATTAGCTCACTACATGCCCACTTGAAAATTAAGAGCGGACCAAAAATGGGTTATTGTCAATTTCTAAGTTTACAAGGGATGTTATTGTCAAATTTTTAAGTGAATAATTGGGTTTTCATATTTTTTCCAATGAAAAAATAACATGTAAAAGTGTATATCACTTTCCTTGCAAATCATGAAGAATACTCGCACTTAAAGCAAGTAAAAACATAGCAGCCTAGAAGGAACACATAAATTTCTCTGTCAATTAGGAATAATACAGGGATATTTTTGCATCTCACTCATTTCATTAAAAATATTATTGCATTATTGTTACAAGAAATAAAATATTCTTTTAACTATTAATTTATTTTTGAATTGAAGGCACTAAGTAGTGAGAGTCAACATATGGTACATGGAGGAGCAAGTAGTGCACCTCTGGCATCAGAGATTTCAAGTTTGGATGATCCAACATTTAAAGTGGGCAAACTATCTGTTGAAGAAAGAAAAAGGAAAATACATAGATACATGAAGAAAAGGAATGAAAGAAATTTTAGCAAGAAAATTAAGGTCATTTCTTTCTCTCTCACCTCTCTCCTTAAACATGTAAATTTCATGTCATGATGCACTTTGTTTTGTTTCGGAATTATCACACTTTCTGATATTAGACTTGTGTCAATTGGACAAGTATCCTAATTTTAAATTTAAGTGGGTCCACAAAATGCAACACGAGTGTTACAAAAAAAAAAATTGTTACTTAGTTTGATTTGTGAATACATGTACTCATGGCGGAATTAGATCAATAGCAAAGAAAATTCTTACCCGCATTTCACACGGGACTTTATTTTTTAGTCTAATTTTCTTACACAATTCTTCTTATTAATGTTTTATTTCTTCGAAATGCAGTATGCATGCCGCAAAACACTAGCGGATAGCAGACCCCGAGTACGGGGGAGATTCGCGAAGAATGATGAACTGGGGATTGGGGAGATTGGCTGCAGAAGTACTAATGAATATGATATAGATAATGAAGATCTCTTTAATTCCAATCATCAATCCAAAGTGGTTGTGAAAGAAGAAGATGATCATATTGACTCATCAGATATATTTGCACATATAAGTGGAGTTAATTCATTCAAATGCAACTACCCAATTCAATCTTGGATTTGAACACAGTTTTTATCAAATGGATATATATCTTGAAGAGTAGCTAGCTAGCGATCAAATAAATTATGCTATATATATTATACCTAAAGTTATATAAGATAACTAGTTAATTAGTTGGTGAATAGGCGCAATTAATGTAATTTTGTATATACTATACAAATTATCAAGTGAGTGAAACGGTAGAAATCTTTAGCGAGTTATATAGTTAAAAAAATATATCAAGTACTAAAAATTAAGTTGGCGTTGTTGTTGCGGCACTTTTTCTTTGACTTTAGCTCAAGGGTGAGCATTTGGACCGAACAGGATCGAAGTTCGGTTCCTGGTCTGTTCGGTCCTGAAAATCCATGGACCGTTTACCGGATCGATATTTTCGGTCCGGTTCGATACAAAAATCGAACGGTCCGGTTTGGTCCACGGTTTCCTGGTTTCTAAAATTTTTCGATTTTTTACCACAAAATTTAATGGTTTGGTCCGGTTCAATCCAATTCGGTCCAAAAAAATTGAATTTTTCACGTTTCAATCCTAATTCGGGTGAGCATTCGGTCCGAAACAGTCCGACCGAACCAAAGCGGACCGAATTTTTGGTTCCTAGTTGGTTCGATTCTGAAACTTCGTGGACCGATTACTTTACCGAATTTTCGGTTCGGTAATCGGTCCGGACAGAACCATTCGGTCCGGTTCAGTTCGGGCAATTTCCCAAACCGTGTTCAACCCTACTTTAGCGTGGAGCAGTTAATTTGATATTTGCAAGTATATGTTAGTAAATTTCTTAGCAAGATTAAGTATTACAATTATTTACTAGAGAAAAATTACCATTTGAAAGTTTAGCATCTGTATGGAAATATCTGTTCCTTATATTAATTCCCTTATGTTATGACGTTTAATGTATGGAACATAACCACTGGTCAATTTTTTATAAAGAAATAAAAAGGTTTTAATGTTTAACTTATTCAGTACTTGTAATGTAATCATATAAATCTAGGGTATAGCTTGATTACTAGTATTTACTTTCTTAATAGTGTTCATTGTTCAATCAAAATATGCGTAAATACAACACAAATGCGATGAATGTGTAATTGGAGACATTTACTGAGCCGCTCACTGCCTCTTCTCTTTGTTTATTCTATAGTTGGGGTGCGGGAGGTCGGGCCACGATACTCCTTGTGCTTTGAAATTTTTGTGTGAACTTTTTATTGCATCAAATTTCTTTTACTTTATAAAATTATGCTTAGAATCCTTCATTCGTCATTTTTGATAGGGGTCTTTTTTAATTATGCTCTTGTAATATATCAAATTTTTAAAATTTAGGGATAATTTAAGTATATCAACTAAAATTTAACAGCGTTAGCCTTAGACAACTAACATAGTAAGGAGAGTGCCTGCACAATTTCTGAAAGTACAAAAAAATGTAGTGTAATAAAAACTTCACATAGAACTGTAGACAATAAAATATCATGCATTTTCCCCCAAATATAAATGCGATGCATGCATAATTTAGAAATTTACTAAGGCCCACTGCCTCTTCTCTTTGTTTGTGCATTATGGGCCATATGGGTATAGTGCATGGAAACATATTAATTATGTTAACCAAGTGGGCTTATATCTCATGGAAGGCTTGAAGCATGGGTGAAAAACGTTTGGATCGGTTTTGACTCTGTTTTGGTGTTTCAAGATCGGATTGACATGGTTTGGCTCTGTTTCGGTTAATTCAACAACCTACTTCATTGTTCAATCAGTTGGACTTCTTCATCGATGCTTAGTTTGATCTACTTCTTGGGGAGCAAAGCTTGTTGTTCCCGTCCATCATACTCAAGGAACAATTCCTCATATTTTTTTTATCTAAAGCACAACGTCACAAATTTGCTCTATCTTCAGAACATCTTTTGGATCATAATTCTTGAACATAAGTTCCATTCAGTCACATCTTCAAAAACTCTTTTGATCTCTTTTCGAAAAAATCCATCTAATCAAGTTTCATTTCCAAAGTTAAAATTACTCAACAATATTTCTAATAACATTATTTTTATTTTGTTTTGTTTATTCCCAATTTCCCACCGCTTCCATTGTAATAATAAAATATCATTTTGTAATTCTTCTCAAAATTCCGTTTAAGCTTATGGGAATTTTGACTTTCTCTAGCGATAGGAGTTGTGCTCCCACTTTAGTTTGTTAGAGTGAACTAAAATTTAACTAAGGCTAGTGATATTGTCAAAGCAACAAATGTTGTCATCAGAGCAAATTTTGAAAAATTCCTAAGTTACCCTTGATGGTCAAAACACATTAATTGCATAGTCATTTATAAAAGAAATATGTTATTCTCTTTCTTCATAAATGTCCCTCTTTCATGTTTTTGAAATTCTACCATACAGCTTCAAAAAGACATTGATTTTAATTTTTAATTGAACTACAATATTTCTTTCTTATTTTTGCTATTTCATTTTTTTAAAATCTATTTTTACTGATTTAAACTATGTGGAAATAGACTTCATTTGTAACGAAGAAAAACTATCAGTATTATTTATTAATGGGATTTAAATAATTTGTAGTCGAAAATGAGCAATTGTGATAGAAATATTCTTCATTATAAATATTCTTCATCATAGTTGTAGTGATCGAATCGAATCATTATTTAGATATGACTATATTAAATTAAAATTTGATTATAAAATAAAAATAAATCTGGTAGAGTCAAAATATTCTTTTTAACCTTTCTATTTTGCTATTCTCTTCAAATATTGTTTTATCTATATGCAATTGAAATATAATCGAGATAAATCTCACTTGTGATTTTAGGTTTTGATCTTATACTGAAAATACAATTTAATTTGTGTCATATGAAGAAAATAGAGACAAATAGTCTACATAATTATTTAGAAATGACACGAGTTTACAATTTTGCAGAATTTTTTTCTTCTAATTCAGCTTATTAACCGAAGACAAAAAATGAAGAGGTAAAATATAATTAATTTAATGATTGTATGATTAACGCAAAATGAAATAAAGAAAGGTGATATTTATGTAGAAAGAGAAGTTTTTCAGCAATATGTAATTAATGTGTTTTGACCATCAAGGAAAAAATATAATTGCTCTGGCAGCAACTGGCAATATCGCTAGCCTTAAACTAATTGGAACTGAAAATTTTGATGCTAAATTCTTTGGAACTGGAAAGTGGTGACATAGAAGTACTTTCAGAATTAAACCAATGAATTGAATAGAGGACTTGCCTATAAGGTAATGCATTGTCTTTTGGTTGAAACTTTGTTGTATAGAGGAAATACAAATCACAGTACATACATGTTCTACATGTCCACTAATTTTCTTTATATGTGCGTGACTAACATGGGATATTTGATATGTGAAAATATAATTCGTGCCTATAGCATTGGTCATAGAAAATTGCCTCAAGAGATGTTATTGACTTAAGAAAGTTGGTACTGAAATGCCTGATTCTGAGTTGGATAGTGTGAGTAAGTTTACCAGGACGGTTCTTCACATACGTTATCTAAATCGAATGAGACTTAATCGTGACAATTATAGTGCATGTTCCCTTAAGAAGAAGGTTGCGGCAACTTCTGATTAGAGAAGAGGAAGTGATCTTTGCCTTAAATCTATAAATAGGTAAAACTCTGTCATTCTGTCATTCTCATTTCTCTTGAACATGAAAGTCAAGTCTGTTTTGTTTATACAAAATCATTTTCTTGCTCTGAAAAAACTCTTTTCCTCTTGCTCGTAACTTGAAAATTCTTGAGTAAAAAGAAGGTAGAATCATTTGCTTCACAACAGCCGTATATTAGCTCTTAGAGAGAGTATTTGAAATTCGGTAAAACCATATTTTTTAAAAATGAGTTGTGGGCGAAAGGAGAAGTTATCCTGTAATCTCAAGTGCGAAAAATGATCAAGTTCTTGTAAGACTGTTCGTGTTCAAGTGCCAAAGGAATGCTTTCTCATTGTAAGAATCAAAATTGTTTTGAGATAAATAGTGAGTTCTCTTGTAAGCTAGAGTGCCAAAGGAGCGATTTTTTCTTGTAAGCACCGGTTTGTGAAAAAAAACAGGAGTTCTTTATGTAAGCACGAGTTGATGCGGATGATTAAGATCTTGTAAACAATTTTGAAATATGGTGTAGTCTGACCAAACCACTATAAATATGGATATGGTGTCATTTAAAACTTTTGTTATTTACATTATTACATTTCATCTATGTTCAATTAAATTGAACAAGAGAAAATATTTTATCTCTGTTTGGAACTTCCTTCGAAATCCAGAAAGACGTTTTTCAAAGTAGATTTCATAAACTGTTTTAAGTGGAAATAGTTTTAAAAGCCCAATCCACTTCCTCTTAGACATATCTTGTATTTCAAAATCAAATCAAGCAAACATGTGTTTCGTTGTTGTTTCGCACAATCTTTCCAAAACATTACTGCTTGGGATCGATGTCTGCAATAGTGACATGGGACATTCTATTGTGACTCCCATCTCTTCATAAAAGAGTCACCCTATTCTTGCTTCATTGCTTGTACATTGTGCTTTAAAACTTGAACATGCTATACAAATGTATACAATCCAATATTTTGTGTATTACACCCAAAAAATTAATAAACAATACATTATAAATAGTAATTTTACATTGTTACCCTTTATTGAAATACTCAGTTGACCAAAATATCCCTCTCATTTCATCTCCCCAAATTCTCTCTAAACCCTAACCCACACCACCACCACCACCACCTCCACCTCCCTCTATACTTCTATTCCGACGAGGGCTGCGACGCGAAGTGCCGTCTCCGTTCTGGTCGCCACCAGAACGGAGGCGGCATATAGCTCGCTGCAATCCTGGCCGCGACCGGAATTCTGATCGAGGCCAGAACGACGCAGCCATGTCGGCCCCCATGTGGATGTGAGACTAATCCCTGTGATGAAATCCCTAATCGAACAAATCCCTAATTTCATTAGCTTTTGAATCCGAAAATGTTGTTGTTGAATCCGGAAATGTTAATCGAAAAGCCCTAATTTCGCCGGCCTGGGCTTGGGTTGTGTGTGGGTGGCGGGGCTATGGGGTTAGGGTAACTGCGGGAGGGGCGGGGCAGGGGCGGGTGGGTAACTGGGCGGCGGGGCTATGGGGAAAGCCCTAATTTCTCCAGATTTCCCCCCCTTTTTTTTTCTTTTTTTTTTTAATAAAATGTTATGTTGAAAATTTTACAAAATAAAAATGAAGGGTGCAATGGTAATTTTACTAGGTAAAGTGGGGTTGTACATGAATTTGTAGGGTTGTAATGTGAACACATGTCTAAATCTAATTGGATTTCAATTGGGTTGTTGGTGACTCACTTTGAGGTGTGAGTCACCATAGACCATCCCTAGTGACATAGTGTCTCTATACCATCATCTAGTATGGGTCAACCACAATTATAGCCGAAATTAGCTCATAGCCTAAATAAGTTATGTAGATACCATATAATAATGTATCCTGTACTTCAAATCAAAATATTTCAAAATCTTCCTCATTATTATTAGGGGTGTAATTGAGCCAAGAAGTGTCGAATGACACACTGTTTAAGCTTGGTTTGAATTTGATCGAGCTTCAAATTTTGTGTTTGAGCTTGGTTTGATTGTTAAACGCGCCGAGTATTGAGTAGCTTGATATTTTACATGTATTTTTATCAAATTTTAGCTTATCGAGTTGAGCTTCAAAAGTTCTTCTTTTGTATATTTATAAGGTTCGAATACTGAGAGGGATAATTGCTCTCCTATTTTTCATATACTAGGAAAGTGCACATACATTGTATGTGTCTAGTTCATGGGTATTTTTTGTAATAGAGTAAAATTAATTTTATTATGTCATAAAATAGAGCAAATTAACCTGTTTTTCATCAATTTAATTAATTTTTTGCTGGTTTAACCTATTTTTAGCTGATTTTATTCATTTTTACCAGATTTTTTTTACTCTTTTGCCCTTTTTTTTTTTATCGGTCATAACTTACTTTCATTGTTTTTACGATTTTGTCATTTTTTTTGTTTTAAGCCATTTTTCTACCAGTTTAACCTTATTTTGTCGGTTAAACTCGATTGTTTTTTATTGATTCCACATGTTTTTATCATATTAACCCGTTTTCCATCTATTTCACACATTTTTTTCACTGATTTTACATATTCTTTTCACCAATTTTCACTTGATTTTTTATTGATTTGACATGTGTTCGTCGACTTTATTCAATTTTTCACTGATGTTGTTGCTTCACTGGTTTCATCATTTTTTCACGATTTCACCCGAATTTTCATCGATTTCACATGTTTTCAATGATTTGATAGATTTTTTTATCGATTTCACAAAATTTCATCGATTTCACCATATTCCACCAATTTCACCCCTTTTTCACAAAAATAATTCCACGAAAATTCGAGGTTACGAGCCTTGATATTATTGAATATTCTTTATATTTTTCTATTCTAGCCAAAGTAAAATTATGTAATTAACTAAGTCATAAATATTTTTTGTTCTTTCATAGTAAGATGCGATTCAATTTTTTTTTTTGTAACAGAATAATATTTAAGAAAATTTCATTTTAAATTTTATATTTACAGTGTTTATGACTTATGTCGTAACTTAAATAAATATTGATGCTAAAATATAATAATTTATATATATGTATTAGGAGCTATTTAAAATAATAGTATTTTTTGTGGTTCGTTTATATTTATTATAAAAGAAGACTATCGATGTAAGAGAAAATTTATAAATTTTAGGAGTTTATGTAGGAGATAAATATAATAAGACTTCATGTCTAATTATACCTCTCCAATTACTTTTATATATTTACCATTGAATAAAATATCACTTTACAATTTAAATAAGGGTATTTTAATCCGTACAAAAAAATTAAGAAATATTTATGATTTTATAATAGTAGAGATAGAGATAGTTATATTATGTGTTTTCTTGCATTAGTCTCTTGTCTCTTTAATCTATGTTTCCTTTCGTCTCATTCGAAAAATTATTTCATAGACCAGGCCTAAGAGTTTAGTGGTAGACCGTGTGATTGTAAATGCACAACATAATATATTTTGATGATGTCATACTCCCACAATATATGATGTGGTGCATTTACAATCACAAGGTCTATGAAACCAGATCTATGTAAGAATTTTCCGTCTCATTCATGGTTTATCAAGATTCATATGGAGTTTACGGTGTAAAACTCGACAAGTGGCTCATTTTAAATCATATCTTTTGTCAATCCCATTGACTGACCTACCTACCTACCTAATAATGGCTGGCATGTGCATGTGATGCACACTCCAGATAAACATTAAAAGAAGAGCTTGCATATGCATTAGATTTTAAATCTAATTTCAACCACTCTAGCTCTCCGCAAGTTTTTTGCTCATTTTAAATATATCCAATTATATATCCAATAATTCCTTGAACATAGAAAATTGGTGGAATTATAATTAATTCTGAGTTTTCGTCGTCAGGATTATTAAAATCAAACGAAACCAACATTCAGGTCACTATAGTATACTCCCTAGCTAGTCTTTTCCTTGTTTCAATTATTTGCTCATTATTTTATTTTTTTGAATTACGATTCTCATTTTGGTTTGATTATCTTGTCCTTGTCTAGTACAACAGAGTCAAATGAGACCTGCGAAGAACAAAGCAACAGAATACGAACTCGTCTCCCAGAACAAAGCAACGGAGAAGAAGACCGTGCGAAGGATATTAAGATGTCCAGCCATTCTAAAAGATCGTAAGCGTGGGCCGATCATTACGGACAGCGATCCGGGCCAAACAAGTCAACCAAACAAGGATGAAAAGCTGGAGGATTTACTAATCAAATTTGGCCCATTTTATAAAACTGGCAAGGAGGAAATGGAGACCATCAAGGAGAAGGCTTGGAAGCATGTTACAGAAAGTTTATCCAAGGAAGATCCCGGAGCAGCACAAGAGATCTACACAGGTGCTATAAGACGAGTAGAAAAAAAAGCAAAAGAAACATATAGTGAAAAGATAGCAGGTACGAATTCTAAATTTCGTTTGATGATGGTAAAAGATGGATGTTCCTTCCTCCAATTGGCCTTGTTGATTCTCGGGAGATCTAAGGAACATAAGAAGATTGATTTTTTTGGAAAAACATTTGGCAAGAAGGGCATCAGGAAGTTGATCAAATCCATGTTTTTCATGGGCAACCAAATACCTCTAGTAGTCCTAAAGGAATTAATGAATGAAGAGTTCTTCCAGGACAAAATTTATTATGGAAACTGGGATCCTCCTCCCACGTCGTCTTTGTATGAAAAGGTCTTGTATGAGCTGCTGGTTTTGCCCCACCTCAATAAAGGTGGTCCTGTACTAGAGCAGCAGCAGCAGCAGCCTTGTGATGTGCTCCATGGCCTTCATATCATGGTAGTCGGGTCAGCCCCACCAAAATCTAAAGCAAAGGACGAAGACTTTGACTTGGAAGACCAAAGGGTTTTTCCTAGTGAGGACGACGACTCTGACTCAGAAAGTGGTATTGAAGAGGACAATGACCAAATGAGTTTTCCTAGTGATGCTGAAAATAATAGCTCTGCTGCTGCAAATAGTGGCCGCCGCTTAAGAGCTTTTCTCCGATCCATTGGCCTAAAGAATGTCATCGACGATCACAAAGTAATCTTTCCATGTGCGACAGAGTTGGATGAAGCAGGGATCCGTATCAAGAAATCAAAGAGTGGTGGAATTAGAAGCATAAAGTTTGAAAACCGGTATATATGGGCAAATCTATATTTGCCTGCTTTAATAGTGGATGACTGTACTGATATACTATTCGGCAACCTTAAAACTTATGATCAAGTCAGTCAGCAAAGTTGTGAAGTGAGCTCATACCTCAAGCTTATGAGTGATATGATTCAGACAGCGCAAGATGTAAGACTCCTGAGGAAAAAAGGAATCATTCAAGGAAATTCTGATGATACGGAGAAGTTGCCGAAAATCTTAAGCAGGCTAATTACTTCTGAACGAGTAACATTGACAAAAGAGTTTCACAATCTGAGGCGCAAGATAAGGGACTACTCAAGTCCATGGGCTCCTTACAAAGGCATTCTCAACTTGGTTGTATTTCTTACTATGCTGCAAACTTTCTTTGCGTTACTGGCCTATTTTAGACCTCCATAGCTGTTGCATTGTGTCCAGGAAAAACAACAATATAATAATAATGCACTCTTCTATTTCAACAAAATAAATATCTGCTTCTAAATAAATTAATATTTCCAAGCAAAGCTCGATATTAGTCAAGGTGATCGATAAAAATTGTGAAGAATGTTTCTTCTTTTAATCTATGGTACATGATACATCAATATATGGTTTGATTCTGTTAGCGCAAAATAGAATTGAACAACCGAATTTTCCTAACAGAGGACATCCATTGTAAGAGAATGAATAACTTGGACAAATAACATTGATTCTGTTAACGTACTGCTATTTTGAGAAAAGAAGCTATGTTAAGTGCAAATAATTCTCCGGAAAACCAACAAATAGACAATACTAGTAAAAGTAAATTAACACGAATACAATAAGGGTAAATACCACTTTTGGTCCCTCTTATCATTAACTTTTTACATAGTGGTCCCTCTTATGTTTTTTTTCCCGCTTTAGTCCCTACTATGAATTATGTGTTTCACTTTAGTCCCTACTATGAATTATGTGTTTCATTTTAGTCCTTATCAGTTGGTTCCGATAACACGTGACATGTATATGAATATTTTTTAGGGCATTTTCGTCCGTTTACTATTGAGACTATTTGAGATATTGTTTAATTGGTGAGCAATTTTGGTGTTTGAAGAAGATTTTGGGAGAAAACTTTAGTTTGGAACGAAATGGACGATTAAGTTGGATTGGAATGAAAGCCTAGTTTGGAAGAGATTAAATATTTTTTTTAAATTAGAAAGACGAAAATATCCCTGTTAGTTTACTTGAAATGATGAAATTGCCCTCATGTGCATATCACATGTTACCGGAATCGCCTTGGATCACTTGAAAGGGACTAAACTTAGACAAATAATTCATAGTAGGGATTAAAGTGGGAAAAAAAACATAAGAGGGACCAACTCTTTAAAAAGTTAATGATAAGAGGGACCAAAAGTGGTGTTTACCCATACAATAATAAGTAATATATTGATACACTCACTCACTCACTCACCAAAAAAGAGATTATTTTGTACCAAAACAGTCAATATTTTACAGCATTAAATTAAGAAAAAAGTGTCTTGCTGCCTTATTTACTTGAGCAATTAAATATATATTTATTCGGAAAAACATGTTGTGGAAGATATTGAAGCAAAAGCAATTACAGCATCACCAAATCTGACAAACTTGGTCTTCAAAGTGAAACTGAAGGCAATTTAGTTCTAGATCTGATCCTCCTGCCAAATGCCAACCATCTCCAAGTCGAAGAAATTGTTGTAGCAAACACATGGTGGTAGGCTTGCTTCGAGAAAACTAGATCACGAGAAACTTCGATTTTAGAACTTTGAGATTTTGCAGAGCTAAATGTGTAAGGTCATCTCCAACAGCTAATTTAAAAGATGAAGTGATTTTTTTTCAAAAAATGACTTTTCAGTGTTTTAAATTTGAAAAGACAAACTCATGTATTTAATAGCTCTTGCAGATGGCCTATTGGTTTTGGTCAAAGAATATATACCTGACAGTGGCTCTTTAATTCAGTGATGCATACACATAGGGCAATCAACAATCGTAAGATGTGATTGTCATTATGAATCGTTCCTCAGCTCTCTGGCGAATGATTTCCTCGAATGCCTTGGGCATTGATCCAATATTCAACTCAGTGAGGCTTTCTCTTTTCAGCAATTCATCAGGGAGCCTCTGCAATTTATGGCACTGCTCGATTGTCAAAATGGAAAGATGTGGCATGGCTTCCGAATCCAACGTCCACTTCTCAAAATACTGCAAATTACCCAGTTTAAGACTTTTCAGTTGTTTAAAGCTTGAACCAGAGCAGTACATTTCCGTTCCTACAATTGCATCGTTGCACAGGACAAGGTTCTTTAGCTGTGGAAGTCTTCCTAATATTGGCATTGGGTCTTGTTCAAATTCAGATCCATCAAAGACCATGTTTATGAAGTTTTGAGCAATGGTCAGGTCTTTAGGCATTGTTATTAGGTGCCCCTCAAGATGCAAACCACGGAGAGCATTACACATTAACACGTCTCTCACAAGACTTTGTCTATCCTTAGAGTAACAATCAAAGTTTTTCAAAGTAAGTGATGAATGGAAAAAGTTTGTTTTGCCATTTATAAGGGTAATGATATCCTTGACGCCCATGGCATTTCCATCTGCTATCGCAGTGAAGATGTGTAAATCTTTAGTCGGTGAAAGGTCTTTTGCATCACACATGCCAGCAGGGAAGTTTTCGATCACTTGAAGCTTTCTCATACCGCCCAGCTTCAGTTTTCCTTGATCACAACTTTTAAACGATATAGGGAAGTATAGATTTATCAAATTTGACAACCTACACAGGACATTTGGTATTATCATCGTACAAGAGCTGCTAACCCGTAAATCCAATGTTTCTAAGAATAGAAAGTTGGTACAAGACAATGTTAACTCCTCAAAATAGCATCCTCGAAAACCAAGGTACCTAAGGCAAGGTAATTTGTCTATGTTTTTTGGAATCTTATTATTAGCAGGCCGAAAATCAACTCCATCAAAGTCCAACACTCTTGTCTCCCAAAAATCCTTAAGATCAGCAACCTCTTGTGGCCATTTAAATTTCGATGGAGTATTATCTTTGCCGAAAAGCACAAGGGACCGGATGCTGTAGCTTCTAGGAAAACATAAAGAACTATCAATTCCATCCAAGTAGTCTTTTAAATACACCGCAATTCTATTATGCTGACGCAGAGAATGTTTTCTTTCAGTCTTAATGTTAAAATCAATAACTTGAAAAAAATATTCCTTCTTTCCGATTTGTATGCAGAGGTGATGAATCAAGTTGTGAAGTCGACATGCGCTAAGCCCTCTGGTGGCTGAGAATCGGTCATTTTCAACCATTATAACTAGGCTTCTGTCAGCTAGTTCTGTCAAGTGTGATTCAATAATATTGATTCCTTCGTAATATGATGTGCTCGATATCAGCCCATCAGCCATCATCAATAAGCAGAGTTTGTCCACTGGTATGATATGATCAGGTGGGAATTGTCCCAAATAAAGAAAACATGGCTTCAGATGACGGGGCATTTTGTCATAGATTGACGATAGAACGTCCAATATCCTTAAATCCGGGATTGTTCCTCCCTGCTTAAAGTTTTGCATGTCGCTCCACTCCTCCAGCTTTTTTCCCTTTAAAAATTTAGCAACTTCAACAATTGCTAATTGGAAATCTTGGCACTGACTCATAATATTGTTCACAATATCTTTTATCTGTGGGTTATCTTCCATATCTGCTCCAAATCAAACAAAATAAACATAAAAATATATATGCAAATACCAATAACAGGGTAGTGATCATGTCTGTTTGTCCAGATTTCCCCAAGCAATAATAATAAGGGAAATGAAAAATAACAGATGGTATTCAATATCAACAAGAGATCTATAAAATCTAGGAGTCCAACCCATATTGTTCTCTTATGCATAACAAGAGGAATTAACTTCAAAAGTACAAAAAAAAAAAAAAAAAAAAGAAAAAAGAAAAAAAGAAGGTAAATTAGCTCATGGCCATATCAACACTCTTTGTCTAATTTAATACTTTGAGCAACAAAAATCAAGTAAATCACATATCCAAATTGAATCGAGCATTTCAGTTAGAATTAAGAGACAGAGAAAGGTGAACGGACCTGAATCCGATATCCCTGAATGCATTTTGAAAAGTTCCAAACTTCCCATTGTCTTCGGAGCTTGGTATATTTTTCCTCTAAAGTGGCGGGCCACTTTTTGAAACTGGGTAGTGATGATAATCCTGTTATCATGTCCGTTTGGGAATGCGAATCGGATACACTCCCAAACATCTATCGACCGGATATCATCCAAACCAATGAGACATTTGCTCCCCTTCTGTAAATCATAAAGATGCTCCATCAACTCTATCATCTCCATCTTCATTAACAACTCCTTTTGGGGAAAGCCAAGTTTCATTAACATGGTTTCCACAACATCCCTTTCTTTAAACTCCTCACCTACCGAAGCCCAAGCGATTTTTTCAAATTCTGATCGCACCCGAAGGTCGTTGAACACCTCTTTCGCTATGCTAGTGTTTGCTTCCCCAACTAGGCCAGTTATCGCGATTCCAGGCCAACGTGTTCTATCTCCATCCATCAACATAGAAACCAAAATCGATGTTGCATCCTTCATCCGATGTTCATCAACGTCCGGACGAATTATACTGTCGGATCCCTGATCTACGGGCTCGATACTGTTTGCTTTCCGTTTGAGGCAATCAATATTTTCCTCATACACATGTATGAGGAGATCGATAATATCATTCATTTCCGGACTCTTTTCTGAGCACCTCGTCAAAAGGCTTTTGATTAGGCCTCCGCCTCCCGACTCTATATTATTATAATAACCTTTCCATATTTGCCACTCCACGGCCTCCTCGATGTCGTAAGCCAAATCCGTAAACTCTTTATTTATTTTCGGACCTATATTGGGTTTTTCCCTTAAAATTTGTACCATGCCTTGGATCTCGGAACACAGCTTCTCAATCAAATCTTTTTTGCCGTTGATCATGGGAAATTCATCCTTGAGCAAATTGTTAATCCTTTCCACTACGCCCGACAGTACCGCAGCCGCCACCATCTTCCTTGATCCGATCGAAACAGTATACTATGCCGGCACGGCAGTAGGAGTTAGTGTTGACTTTAGAAACTCGACCGGGGTATTTAATTTAGACTTTTTATTTATGTGTAATGTATATGTAATGTGTACCCTGGTAAGGTGGATTTAAATTAAATCAAAGAAACCACTTCTTCATCTATACTAGCACCTGGAATCTCGAAAAGAATACTTCAACAAATACTCATTCAGGGTGAGTTTGGCCCATCAATTATAGGAGAATTAATTTTACTAAAATGAATTTTGGTAATAATTGATTATGATAAAATTCAATTATAAAATAATTGCTTTTGGATAATAGCTTTTGTAAAAGTAACACTTTAGTAGCTTCTAAATTAAGTTGATTTTTAGCTTCTGGAGATCTTGAAAGTGATAACGATATTGGGGGTCAAACACCATTAAAATCACGATTAACTAAAAGCAATTTCTATACTTGGGGCCAAACACTTTAAAAATCACAATAGAGGCCAATAAATGTTTTTAAGAGGACCCACCTCTGGGCCAAACTCACTCTTAATCCTTTTAATAGAACTAGAAAAAATGTACAGTACAATATGTCTAGTTAATTATATTGTTGATTTTGTAAATTAAAGTAAAATTACATTTGTTATGCGAAAAAATTGCACATTGTTAAAGACTGATCTACAATTTATATATCATTCAAATTATTATGTCTGAAAAATTACAACTCTAAATTATTTTAATCAAATATAAAATTATAACTGATTTAGTCATGAGATCTTGAAAATTTTGTTCTATAATAAGATCTAAAAAATTTATTTTGCATTTCTTATTCAATAAATATAAAATTATTAAATAAAGTATTAAATATTTTTCATTACAACAAATACAACAATGAATATTATTTATCTTCGTATTTGTCAAATACGAAAAGTTTTCATCATCACGAATTTATAATGTGAATGTGACACAAAGTATGATACAATAAAAAATATTATGTTGATTTATATACCAAAAGTCCATTTAGATGGATGGATTTAGATCGGGCGGATGTGGAAAATATAGCTCAAATCTTTTGCATTGTTTGACAACGAAAATAATGATTCATAGTTTTTTATCAAATGAATTTGGGTCCATTTTTAAGTAGATTTCAAATTTTTTTTCACTTAATCATTTGAAATGCATTGATTTACTTATCTAAGCCCTTTTTTTACTTATTTAATTCGTATTTACTCCATTTTCTATTGGTTTAACCCCTTTTTTTTTTGTCGATTTCATTCATTTTGTACCGATACACACACAAACATATATACCCATCTTTTACCGGTTTAACCTATTTTCATTATTTTCGTCGATTTCTTTTGTTTTTTATGGTTTAAACCATTTTCCTACCGATTTCATCATGTTTTTGTTGGTTAAACTCTTTTTTTTTCCCACTTTAACTCATTTTCACATATATCACACATTAAATACATGTTTTTTTACCAATTTCACCAAAATTTTCATTGATTTCTCATGTGTTCAATGACTTCACCTTTTTCACTGGTTGTGCCCATTGTTTCATTGATTTCACCCGTTTTCATTGATTCACCGTTTCTTTACGAATTTCACTGGAATTTTCATCGATGTCACATGTATATACCAATTTCACAGACATTTTTTTAATCATTTCACCCATTTTTCCACCAGTATTTCACCAATTTTACCCGATTTCCATCGAATACACATGTTTTCACCAATTAAATAGATTTTTTTATCGGTATCACCTGCTTTTCATCGACTTCACTCATTTTTCACAAAAGAAATTTCATGAAAACTCGAGGTTATGCATGTTTCAATATTATTTATATTAAAGAAAAATTACGTACTTAGCTAAGTCATAAGCATTTTTGTTATTTCATAGGTAAAATGTGATTCTGTTTAATTTTTTTTTTTTTGTAGCATAATGATATTTAAGAGATTTAGAGGAGTGATTATGACTTATATACTAAATCTTTTAATGATACAAATAATTTTCCTTTTACTTAAAAGATATATTGATGCTAAATTATAATATTTTTTTATGTATTTTAGGAGCAGAACAATATAATATGTGGTTAATTATAGTAATCTTTCTAGCTTCATGAGAATAAAATTGACAAGTGACCAGAAAATATAAAAACACTGACAAAAAAAAAAAAAAGTTGAAAAAATTCTAATCTTTAATGTGCAAGTTGTCGTTTTCACTTATTCGAAGAAAATTAAAGCTAATAAGGATATTCGTTCCTTAGGTTCCATACAGTTTGTTGAATCTATGATTTTTGTAAAATCTGAAATCATACCTCACCCTCGATGTATACTCATGCTTTATCAATTAATTTTCTAAAATTTGCAGTTAAGCACATCACCTTACAAATTATTAAAATATACCATATAAGTTCACCAAATAAATGTTTTCTAATAAGTTAATGTATGTTTAACTTAAGAAAAAATAAAGATATATATAATTTACTTGATTGTGTATTCATTACATGATGCATAACCATCTTTCAATGATTTCACATGTTTTGTTGCCCGTTTAACCCTTTTTCTTTCACCAATTTAACCTTTTTTAAAACTAATTCACCAATTGAACTTATTTTCACCCATTTCTTAACCAATTTTTTCACTAATTTTACTGTTTTCAGCCATTTTTCATATAGATTTAACACATTTTTCACCAATTTAACTCGTTTTATTTAATCCGTTTAATCAATACCTTAACATATGATTCATCGATTTCAGATCGTTTTTATCAATTTTACCGGTTTTTCACTAATTTCACAGATTTAATCACTTCTTAACTTATTTTACCCATTTTTCACCTAGTTAACATGTTTTTCACTAAATTAACCAATTTAAACCATTTTCACGTACATAACTCATTTTTTAGCTAATTTAATCGATTTAAACCATTTTTCACTAATTTCACCGATTTTATCATTTTTCACTAACTTCGACGATATAATCAGTCTTTCACCTATTTAAATATTATTTCGTTAATTTCACTTATTTAACCTATTTTCCTTTATTTCACTAGTTTCTTCATTGACTGAACCCGATTTGCACTAATTTCAACAATTTAACTCATGTTTAACTGATTTAACCCGTTTTCATTTCACCGATTTAACCCGTTTTCATTTCAACGATTTAAACCAATTTTGACCTATTTACTATGTTTTTCACGAATTCACCAATTTAACCCATTTTTATAGAGTCCACATTTTCTACCAATTTAAGCCCTTATTTTTCATTAATTTCACGATTTAACTCATTTCCACTGTAATCTCGTGTTACTTCCCGTATTTAATCCTTTTTCAAAATTTTCATCTGTTTTTTCATCCATTGGTCTTTGGATGGAACGGTTCTATGAGTTCAAAATATGCTTGACGCATGTACTCGCGACTGTAGTATTTGGAAAGAAGTTTGTATGTATTCTTGCTGAAATCTCTTGGTCGCAAGTCCATGGCATCTGCAATTGTGTGCTCGCACGACATTTGGTCGATTTGAAAGATGCCGCATGATCAAGTTATTTCATCTAAATCCACAATTCCAGACCACTCAATAGATTCCACTTTCCATCTTTCATACCCCAATAGATATTTCGATCATATGACTGCGTTTTCATATCGCTTATGTAGCACATCCTCCTTCGATATGGTAAGTTCAGTCGACCAGCTTGCATACTCCCCAAGGCGCTCCTTAAACCACCTTCCCTTCATATCAATAATAAATTTGAGCAAGTAACATATTGGATAATTTTATGGATCTCTGATCCGATTATTAAGGACCTCAACAGTGTAAGACATTATCACCTCATATCTGTTCACACGATGGTGGACCCTCACCCTTTCTGAAACGTCACCTCATTCTGTAGCCAATTTGCAAATCTTGGACTCTTGGTTTTCCAGTAACCAAAAAATTTTTGGAACTCATTCTCAGTGTAAGCGGTAGCAGCTTGGTAAAAATACCAGGTTACCCCATCTTTTAAATTCTTTTTTTCCAAGTTCTGCTTGAGGTGCCAATAACATGCCCCATGTTCTGCTAAAGGGTAAACATCTTTTACCGTTTTTATAATCGCACTGCCCCTGTCCGTAATAATAACCAAATCGTCTCTGTCTGGTATAACCTCTCTCAAGCACTCAAGGAACCAAGTCCTGATAGATATAGTGTCCGGCAAGCCAACTGTATGACTGATATTTATTGTAATAAATAAGGAACCATTCAATTTAGATTAATAAATGCACCTCGTTCATAAATGGTCATCATTATCTAAACATAAGGATATGGGTCCTTAGATCACAGGGCTATGGGACAACCCGTTGACTGATCGCCAAAGCCGTGATCTAGAACAAATTCAAGAGTCGTAGAATCCATATGAGATGGGACATCGTTGGATTCGGTTAGATTCTCAATAATGTGTATACTCCGATGAACTGGAGGACGCTGGGGTCCATGAGCATGACTGGGATAGTCGATACACAGAAGTGGGTGGCTTAATGGAATGGCAAGTGCACTGAATACCCCAACTAGGAAATAACTCACCATGGAAGCGGTAGTGATAAAGCCGTGAAAAAGTTGTTATTACGTGCTTTCTTAAGCCCAAAATACTTGCTTTGATCCGAGTTTTGTGTGCCTTTTGCTTGTTTTTGTCGTTTGGCCTAGCTTTAGGCTTTTGTGTGTTTTCTTTTGTTTTTCGTCGTTTTTGTCGTGTTGTTGTTATGATTGTAGGTTTGAGGATTTTGCAAGGCTAAAGAGAAGTCCGAGAAGATATAATTCAGTGCAATTCCATCAAATCAAGACTCGATGACCGTAGATGCAAGTCGTGCCTTTGCATAAAAAGAGCTTCAAAGGAAATAGATCCCGAAGCAAATTGTATAGGAATGTAGATAGATTCTCACTAAAACATACAAAACTATATCATGGATGACCCAAATGAGCTTAATTTTGAGTATGTTATAGATGAAGGAGTTATCTACGTTATGGACTTTCTAGATCCGCAATCGGAGTTGGGAATCAAAATATATACTGCTCGGAAGGAAGTGTGGGCGAGCAGAAAAACTCACTGCCCGTATCTCACCGTGGCGAGAAGAAACCTCACCGCGGTGAGGCCCCTGTTCCAGCATCTCTGAATCTGAGCAGCACAGGGGTCTTTTTGTATATTTTCCCTTTGATCCAACTTGTAAATATAGGCATCTTGGGAGACTTTTTGGTCTTTGTTACCATAGTTTTTTTTTTTTGGAGGGGGGGGGGGGGGGGCACTTTTAGGTGGTAGTTTCTCTTGCTAATAGGGCAAGAAGGTTGAAACTTTCAACAACTTCTTCTTCACTTTATTTTTCTGTAGCCTCCACAACTTTCATTTTTCTTACACTCCATTGAAGACATAAAGGCTTGAGGGAGAAGTTGTTGAAGATTTCAACCACTAAGCTTACTCTAACTCTTATTACTTTGTTCATTTACACTTATGACTTTCATTAATGTATTGGATGATTTATTTAAGGGAAAATTACATAAACACCCCTTAGCTATTACCTTAATTACAGGATTTTACCCTCCTGTTTCAAATATTACAAAGACACCCCATCGACCAAAACTATATTACAAGGACACCCCTTGCTACCCCCTCAAAAATTACAATTATCTATTTGCCAAAACTAAGTTGTGGCTTTTGTTCCTCTCATCAGGATGAGTTCATCGACACCAACCTTGTCAAATTTCATCGAGTAATTTGGGAGAATTTGCGACCGAGATTGAAATTTCAGATCTAGGGTTCTTCACGAACCAAACTTTGAATAACGATTTCTCTCAAATTACTTCATAAAATTTGGCAAGGTTGGTGTCTTTTTTTTCTCTCATAAAGACGAGTTTACAGACGCCAACCTTGTCAAATTTCATTGAGTAATTTGGGAGAAATCGTTGTTCAAAGTTAAGGAAAATCTTTAAGTTCCTTAAATTGTTGGATGAAGATGAAGAAGTGAAGGGAGGTTTTGATGATTTCTAAAAATCATCAGCTAAGTAATGGAAGCTTAGCAACCTCTGGGAAATTCAATCCGAGAAGACAAGTAAAATCAGAAGGATTGAATTTTGGTCCAGAAAACTGCTGATCTGATGCTGAGTTCTGAATCAGACTGGTGGATTTCAGCAGAGTCAAATCAGATGAGTTCGATTTGAATCAGCAGAGTGTTCATCAGAAGAGTAGATTTCATCAGCAGAGTAGAAGTGATCAGAAAGTCATTGCAACGATAATAAATGCATTTGGTGTAATAAATGCTGTAAGAGAAGGGTATTAAAGACAAATGATTGAAGAAGAACCTCGGATCAGCAAGGTGCATTAAATGCAACTTGACAGAAAGTACATCAGAACTGTACAATGAACAGTTGCAGAAGCCATTTTGAAACAAGGATCACTGCTCGAGAAAGATCTGGAAATCTGTCTTTCTTCAACGGACATAATTCAAATCCTCAAGTATAAATAAATCTGAATTCAAGAGTTAGAGACAAGAATCACAACAATTGAGAGAGCATTCAAGCAGAAAATTGTCTAAGTCTCAAATAGTCAAGTACAGATCACAATCAACTAAGTCATCTGTTGACAAAGCCGAGTTGAGGAAACAAAGCCAAAATATAAATCTGAGTGATTTATGTACAGAGAGAAGTTGTGAAAAGTGTAGATCCATCTAAGTGAGTGATCTAGCTTCAGAGAGTAGGACTTCTTTGTGATTTCTTACCACGAACTTGTGTCTTTTCATTTGTTGAATTGCGCAAGCAGAGTATACTGTAAACTTAGTGATTATAGTATAACCCAAGATCTAAGTGACTTGAAAGAGTGGACTAAAAGACATTCTTTTCTATATAACCACTATAAAAATTCTGTGTGTTTATTTACTGCACTTTTACTTGCATATTTTCAAAGAACTTCAAACATACGAACTTAACAAAAGATTTTAAAAAGGAGTTTAAAAACTGGGGTTAAAATCTTTTAATTAAGAAAACAACTTGTTGAAAAACACTTGATATATCCGCTGCAAACAAGTATTTCAAACTCTGATTATATTTGAATCAGATAAGTTAAATCAGACGAGTGGTCAACTCTACTGATTAAGCTAAGTGCGCAATCAGTGAAGTAGTCTCACGAGTTCTTGATCAGCATACTCTGCTGATAAGAAAAGTTAGAGAAATTTTCGAAAGTTTTCAGAGGTCTATTCACCACCCCCCTCTAGACCTCATCTGACCACTTGGGACCAACAAGTGGTATCAGAGCAGGTGGTTCATTTGAATCATTTGCACGATCAACGAGCTTGATCCTAGTGTGTTTTTCAAAGGTTTTCAAAAGTTTTCAAAAGTGCACATTTTTTGAAAAACTAAACTTTTTGAAAAATGGATTGTATCAGCCATGTACCCCACATTGGCGGAATGAGTTTTGAGGACTGGAAAATCAGCATGGAAATTTTCCTTGATGCTTATAATGACAATATGTACATGTGCATAACCAAAAGGTCCAATCAAAATCACCAAAACAATCAAAGTCAATGACCAAGATGTGGTTGTTGAGAAAGACATTGAAGAGATGACAGCTGAAGAAATTAAGCTGAATAATCTTGACAAAGTCGGAATATTCATCATGACTAAAGCCCTCGATAATGACAGGTTTGACAAAGTCAAACACTGCAAAACATCAAAAGAGATGTGGGACAAGGTTCGTGATAAGAGTGAAGGGAATGATGCCATAAAAGAACACAACTTGAGCATAGCCCTTGAGAAGTTGAAAAACTTCAAGATGAAGTCCGGAGAAACCATTGACCAAATGGATACAAGGTTTACAAGGACGTTGAATGACGTGTTAAAATTGGGAAAGACCTTTTCTGATAAAGAGATCACTGTCAAAGTTTTAAAGACGCTACCTCCCAAGTTCAACATGAAGATCACAACAATGGAAGAATCAAGAGATCTGGGGAAGATCTCTCTTACAGAGCTGTTTTCAGTACTCAAGGCGTACGAGTATAAACTGCCAAGAATGGGAATAGAAGAGACCTCAACTTCAAACCCCACTGCTGCCCTAGTTGCTGTAGAAAGACCGAGAAGATCAGCTGGAAAAACAAGAGAAATGGACTCATCTGATGAGACCATGCTGCTCAATAAAAAGGAGTACACTGCTGGCGACATTGCGTTGTTGCTAAATGGGTTCAAAAAGTTCTACAAAAGAAAAATGAAGAACAAATACAACAATGCTTCTACTTCTAACCCGGCAGCCTGGGATTTGGTTGGGGGAGGGGGAGAGGGGGGGGGGGGGGGGGGGGGGTTGTTGTTAGGGGGGATGGGGTTGGGGGGTAGGATATGGGTTTTTTTTTTTTTTAAATTATAATTATTTTATATAAATATTTTAATAAATATTAAATATATTAATATTATTATATAAATTTTAGATTTAATTAATATTTTATCGAATTTATGTTAAAGTATTATTTGGTCTGTTAATATTATTTATAAAATTAAATTAGTTAAATAAATATGTAAATATAATAAGTAAAATCTCTAAATTGGTCCGCACGTGTCTTATTTGAGCCAATTTTGAAATTGGGCAACAATGTGGAGTAAAATTGTCAGTAAATTTGAAGATGTGGGGATATTTTGACAACTTGAAAAGTTAGGGGTATAATTGTCAATCAACATAAGTAATAGTATCAATTTTGCAATAAAACTTAACTGCCACGCCATCAGTTAACGTCCATTTTTAACGGTGGTACCAAATGTGTCGGCCTCCATTTGGTACAACGCTTTAATAAATTTGTGACACATTTGGTACAACCGTTAAAAATTGCCGTTAAATGGTGATGTGACAGTTAAGTCTACACTACAACAAAAATGATTTTTGGTGGCACCATGCTTGATGACATTTTGAAGAAAATGTCACAAAATATTAATATAGTCATACTTTTGAAAAATGTCACAAACTATAAATGTTAATTTGACTGATTAGTGACATTTTTATACTATAGTGATATTTTATAATGTTATTTTTAACTACAATTGTGACATTGATACATTTAGCCACACCGCTACAAGTGGCATTTTCCTAGTGACATTTTATATATAACGACATTTTTCAAACTGTCACTTATAGCGGTGTGGCTAAAAGTGAAATGTCACTATCATAACAAGAGGTAACATTATAAAATGTCATAATAATATAAAAATGTCACTAAACAGTATGATTAACATTTATAATTCTTGACATATTTAAAAAATGTAACTATATTCATTTTTTGTGACATTTTCTTCAAAATGCCATCAAGCATGATGCCACCAATGATCATTTTTGTTGTAATGCTAATTGCAAAGTTGATGTCATTACTTATATTTATTGATAATTTTACCCCATAACATTTCAGGATACCCAAAAAGCCCCACATCTCCAAATTTAGTGACGATTTTAGTCTACATTGTTGTCAAATTTCTAAATTGACTAGAATAAGATCACGTGCAGACCAATTTGAAAATTTTACTTATTTTATTTAAATAACTAATTTGATTTATAAAGAATATTAATAAATTAAATAATACTTTAACATAAATAGAAAAAAATTAAGAAAACATTCTTTTCAAATATAAGATTTATATAATAGTATTAATATATTAAATAATTATTGAAATAATAAATTATAATTAAAAATATTTAATATTAATTAAAACAATAAATAATAAATAATTATAATTTAAAAAAAAACTAAAACCCAACCCACCCACCCCACGCCTCTTCCCCCCATTTCACAAGTCCACCCCCCTTCCCCCCAATTCATAGGCCACCGGCGGCCTGGGAATTGGGGGGTGGGGGGGTTTGTTGTGGTTAACGGGTTGCGGTGGGGTGAGTGGGTTGGATTTTAGTTTTTTTTAATAATTATAATTATAATTATTTATTATTTATTATTTTAATAAATATTAAATATTTTTAATTATATTTATTATTTTAATAAATATTTAGTAGATAATAAATATTACGTTTGAAAATAACGTTTTCTTACTTTTTTTTATATTTATATTAAAATATTATTTAATTTATTAATATAGTTTATAAATCAAATTAATTATTTAAATAAAATAAGTAAAATTTTCAAATTGGTCTGCACGTGATCTTATTCAAGTCAATTTTGAAATTTGACAATAATGTAGACTAAACTCGTCACTAAATTTGGAGATGTGGGGCTTTTTCCGTAACCTGAAATGTTATAGGGTAAAATTATCAGTCAACATAAGTAAATGAATCAATTTTGCAATTATACTTAACTGCCACGTCACCATAAGGGCAATTTTTAACGGATGTACCAAATGTGTCACAATTTATTAAATCGCTGTATCAAATGTGTTGGACACATAAAACTGTGTACCAAAAGTGGGAATTGACTTAAAGCTCAGTACCAAAAATGCAATTATCTAATTTTTTAAATTATTGGAGTATTGTTTCTTCATCACATAAAAGATTCTATTTTTCAAATCATCTTTGTTAAATTTAATTTAATTTTCTTTATTGATGATAATTTTTAAAATGTAATTTTTTTTTTTGATCTACTAGACTGTGTATTTACAGCTCGGATCGAAGAGTGCAAAGGGTATAGGTCCTCCCCAGTGTGATGTCTCCAGTAGGATTCGAACTTGAGTCTCGCCTCTGGGGGTCGCAAATCACTACAACTTGGCCCAACCACCTTGGGTTTTTAAAATGTAATTGCCATTAAACTCCATTATAAATTATTTCTACAATTCCCTTTTTCTTTCACTCCTTTTCGTAAAAAAGATGCTGAAAGACTTGATTTTTTATTTGCTAAACATTTACTAGTTTGTGTTATATGATAGAAAGAATTACGAAATTAAATAAATTGAAATTTTGAAAAACAAAAGAAAAGTGAGTAGCAGTACTGCACTTGCGCAATGGTTTGCATAAGAAAGGAGAAGATTTACCATTTGATTTTTGCATTGATATACACACTTGGCAGATATAGCCATTAAAGAGCATTTAATGTGGAGGGCATTTCTTGAAATAAATTAATTTACCTTTGACAGCAATTATTTTTTTGACAATATCGCTAGCCTATATAATTCCACCAATAATTCCGCCAATTATTCCACCCACTATGTTCCAATGAGCATGGATATATAATTCCACCAATAATTCCGCCAATTATTCCACCCACTATGTTCCAATGGGCATGGATATATAATTGGATATTTAAAATGAGCAACTTCTCAAGAGAGTCGTTGAAATTAGATTTAAAATCTAATCCAAGCGCTTCTTTTGATGTTTCTCTCCAATAATACCACCAATTATTCCACCCACTATGTTCTGGGAGATTCTTCCCCGGACTGGTCCAACTCCGGGACCATGTGGTTCAGGATTTTTCTTTTTTTCTATTTTTTTTCTTTTCTCTTCTTCTTCTTTTTTTTTTTTTTTCTTTTCTTCAATAATAACTAAAATTCTCTTATACAATTAAAAAAACATTGACATATTTTGTGTTTTATATTTATAATATGACGTTTGTTTCTATCAAAATTATTATTTGCATTTTTCACGCATTATTTCTTCTTTAAAAATGTCTAATGTTTAAATTAATTCTATAAAAAAAATATATCTATCTTAATTGTTTCATAAATTATAGCACAAAATGACACAATGAATTTGCAAATTCACATCTTCAAAAATAAATAAAAATATAGCCACAACAACATTGAACGATTACGAAAAATACATAATATATTAAAAAAAACCCACTACAAGAAAATGAAATTTAATGATAAAATATTAAGTAACATTATTGAAGTTGTCAGTTTTTGCATGTATTTAGTGAAAAAAATGTTAATTTTGTCACAATAACAATAGTGACAAGTACAATAGTGACAAAATATATTTTTAGATTGTCACTAATGGCTATTAGTGACAAGTGTATAAAACTTAAGTTATCATTATTGACAATTAGTGACACCATTTTAGAAACAACTTAGTAACAATAAATATTGTCACTATAATTTAGTGATTATTTTTTAGTTGTCATTTTTGGGACGTCATTAAATGTCAATAGTGGCAATATTTTTGCATTTCTTGTCAATAATATATCTATGTACAACATTTTAGTGACAATATTTAATTTTTTGTCACTTTGTCATTTAATATTTTGTCACTAAAATTTAAATTTTTTGTCAATAAAATTTTAATAAGAACAATATATTACTATAAGTTTGCAACACAAAGTATATAAATGTGTTTAATTTGTGTAAAAGAATATTAGTCATAAGAAAGAAAAAAGAAAGAATGAAAAATAAAATAAAAGAAGAAAAAGGGGAAGAAAAAAATTCAGAAAAAATATAGACCACATGGTCCGGGTCTGTAGAAGAATCTCCCTATCTGAAGTGCATCAATGCCAGCCATTGTTAGGTAGGTCAGTCAATGAATTGACAAAGGATATGATTTGGAATGAACCGGAGTCAATCCAAATCCAATTTGAATTTCTTGAGTTTAGAACCTATTTGAGTCCGCTTGAATTTCTTTAAAAAAGCATGTAATGATCTTAGTTGAAGGATATGAAATAATTTATTATATTTATAGAATAAATGCATACTAATATGAGATTTATATAACTTTTGATTCTCCAACTTCAATAAATACTTTTTGGGGTTTGGTTCTCACAAGATCATAACAAAGCCGGATATCCAAAATTCTTATCCTGCAATTCACTAATTAATTGATACCCTTTTCGTGTAAAGATTGAAATGTAAAATATATGAGATTTGAAGCTATATAATTAATACAAGAGAGCTATTTGCAAGTTTTCTAATTATTTAATAATTTTTACCCGGACAATATTAAATACATATATGTTTTATCATGTATGCACGTGCCATTGATGATTTTCAATTTATATAACTAGCAACTGGCACACGCATTCCCACGTGCGTAACTTATAAGTAATTGTAATGCTTGGTCTAAATCACCGATCCCCTTTTTTGACTTCTTCTAAATTAACACATGTTAAAGATGTGGGTTGTTAAACAAAAATTGATCCAAAACAATTTAGTAATTGGAGCTCAATGCATATTTATTTCACTGCTTCATCTTAAGAATAAGAAAATCAACTAATGTGTGTAATACCATTCATTTTGAACTCTTAAAACTTAGTCACTGTAAGAAATTTGTTACACGTAAAAAATTATAGAGCTTAAAGAATTAACATGAATATGTATTACCTAATGCCTTTGGTAACACTACAAGAAATTTGTTGTTTGGGGACGAAATTTTTCGTAGCCAAATCTTAAAATTTCGTCGCTAAAACGTATTGCGCACAAAAAAATTTCGTAGCCCCAATCGTCCCCAAAAACGCGTCACTAAAAGTCACTGAGGACACCCTTAATATTTTCGTCCCCAAATATCTTCCTTTTAGCACAGAGCATATATTTCGTCCCCAATCATGACTCTTTGTGCACAATATAAATCGTCCTCAATACACACTAATTTTGTAGCCAATACCCAACTTTCGTAGCAAAATCTTTGCAATAGGGGACAAATTTACAATTGTAGTTTATTTCCAGTTCTATTGGGTACAAATTCACTATGGGTTATACATTTTCGTACCCAATTACAACTTTTATTATTTTAAGAAGCACTAATGCAATCAAAATCCCAATCCAAAAATAATATATTTTAATCAGTGGCTCCACTAAATCATCTTAAAAAATCATTCCAAGCACAATAATTAAATGAATTCTTTCATTTCAATACTTCATAAGCTAATATAATTCCTTCAAATTTTGACATGAGAAAAATATATAGAAATTAACTAAATCCATCCAATTTATATCCAGAGCTTCTAAAATTAGCACAATTAAAATATTTAACAAAAGTTGCTCAAGGCAAGTATTATCCAACTCAAACAAAACCTTATAACATTTTTCCTTCCAAGTGGAGTTAGTACCATGTCATTCTAGAAGTCAACGAATCTGCAAGTCAAAAATATTTATCAGCTGCAAATAAATTCCAAAAACAAATTTAGAGTAAAGTATTGTTTTTCAACTAGCAACATAAAGATCACTATAAAATTTAAAGACTTAGCCCAAAAAAGAAATTCTCAGGTCACTGATCAAGGAAACAAAGAAAATCACATTTTATACATTTGAGTTAATTCCAAAAATAACAAGAGTAAGCAATTAATGAGGGTCAGGTCTTCATCAAAACAAAGATGATAAAATAAAAAGTTCTCAATCTGTTTAGAAATTATCATGTGTGGCTCAATATGAAGAAAAAATGAAGAGGAAACAGAAATGAACAACAAGAGAAATTAGGACAAACAGAAATGAACTTCACCAAAATTCTACAAGAAGAGAAATCTGTTAACGTTCAGCCAAGCTTAATAGTACTCAGATGCAACAAGAATTGAAATCCATTCAAACAATAGATCTTTGAGCCTGATTTGCAAATAAACTGTTAAATTTTGAATCTTTTCTTGTTCTATAATTGCTGACAAGAATTACAATATTTGGAAAACTCACCTTGGAAAAAAAAAGCTCCCATAATGATGCATCCAAAAATATTCTTGTTGATACCTGAAAATTTGAATACTAAGATTTGTAATTTGAAGGTTTAATTAATCTTTAAAAATGTGAATTAGTGCTTATTATTATATCACCATTAGAAGAGGTGTCTTCCTGATTTGCCCCATTTTTTTTGCAGCGGGTGTGTTCTTCTATACAAAAGTATCGAATCAATTCATAGTAAAAAGTAGGTCATATATGAGATTCGAAATTAAACCAACTCAAAAGATGCAATCCCTCAAGTAAAGTACTTGAATTTAAACCAAATTTAGCTCCAAATATAATTCCATAGTAAATCGCTCTTGAGAAATTATTTGATCCAATCCTTTAGACGTGACAATGAAGGCTAGGACGTTTTAGAATTGAAAGTGAAGAAGCTGGAGAAGCAATTACTAGTCAAGTTTTGGCATACTGCAAATACCTTCCTTTATGTAAAATTCCAGTTTGTTCCACAGTCATAGACAATGTCTGCTCTAAAATTGTTGTATTTCCTGCTAGGACATTTACCTCTACCTGCAAAAGTGATTAATATATATGTTGCTCAATACTTGTAGAGGAAAGATAAGTAAAATAGAGGGCTTAACAAGAAAATTTACCTCACTATAAGAATGTGTTGCTGAGTTTACATTATCATAATGTGCCTGCATAGGCAAAGTAAATTTTTTAATGAGAAACATATCACAAATTAATTTTCTAACCGAGAAAATAAAAAATACATGTTGAACCTGGAGTGATTTACTACTATTCAGTTTATATAAAGTATCAAAGGGCACTCCAAATGAGAGATACCTCAATTAATACTTAAGGCAAATATAGTTGATAGATATGATTGACTACCTTGCATCAATAAACTCTTCTATAACTGGTATAAGAAGCAGTTCAATTCCAGAAAATATCCAACTAGCAACATTTTAATTGAAGAAAATCATTAGTAACACAAACTTACAATCCCAACCATGCTATGAACATCTCGTTTCACATGATTTCTTTTTGCTCTTCAACTTTGCTTGTTAAATTGTGAGGTTGTCTCCTATTGAACAAGAAAAAGAGATAGTTAAAAATAAATGGAGAGAAAAAAGTAATAAAAGCAGACAGTTTTACACCTTACTCAAGCAATCAGACGAAGCATACAACAAGTGAACAGAGACATTTAGACCAGTAAAAGGAAAATTTAATTCGAACATTTTCATTCATAACTGAAACTGCAATTACAGGGAATGGTTTGCAGAAATATGATGGGAAATTGATCAACCAAACAAGTGAACCGAACAATCAAACTTTAGTTCATTAAAGGTAAATTACCATTGCACGTAGAGAAGAAACCATTCATACATTTTCATATCTTTGCCCACTTACATTTTTTGGACCACCACAATGTATTATATTTTTCCCGTTGAGAGAAGCTAAGGCTTTGCAGACATTTAAGCTTCCTTTGAGCTACCAACCTAAACACATCCATAATATGGGTAACATAATTACGCCCTTGAAATAACTATTTAAAGACAAATTTAATATACAGAGTGCACCAAACCAATAGATAAAGATTGAATTAAGAAGATAAAACAGAGAACTGAAGAAAATACTATTTGGAAATCAAGAAATGGTCTGAGAAAAGAGAACACCTACTAGTTTTCACAATCAGATTCTGCCTGATCCAGTGTGTTTTGCATTGATGGCCCTGAGCAACAAATACAAGGAAAAATAAAATCTCATCAGTAAAGCTCTTTTATCTGTAATATGTAACTCAAAATGTTACTAAATGATTTCAAAAACAGAACTGAAAAGGAACATATGTATCTAGGAGTATGGCATGTACTATTGAATATTTCACCGCATACATTTGATTCATTTCACAAACATTGGGCATGCGTAAACACAACTGCTCTCCAAATTGAAGCTTAATTTAAGAATAAAAATTGGATATCGTATTATAACAATGTCTCTATCGTCTAAAGGTAACAAGAAAGGAAAAAAAAAGATATCTTGGCTAAGAATTTTAGAAATTCTAGTCTCAAACTCCTAGGTAACAATAGCATAATTAATAATTTAATCTAAAATCAGGCAAACAACATAATAATAAAGTGGCAAATACCTCTAGTAATGAAGATAAGATCTTAATAGGTCTCCATTAGTGGCGGCATCAGAAATTAGTGGCGGCAGTGTTGGGAAAACGCATTGGACCAGAATCGGTAAAAATGGATGGTAACTAGGGCTTAGAGTTTGGGGAATCATTTTTTTTTCCATTTTGAGTTTAGGTTTAGAAACAATTCATCGTTAATTTGTACAAGAAATTGAAAAATATGAAATATTCGTGCAAAAATAAAAAGAATCATCGAAATTAGGGCAAATAGAAATTGAGATTTATCAATTTTCAATTGGAGAGAGAAATTGTAATCATTTCAGCTAAAATAGATGTTCATAACAGGATTGTGAGGCGAAACCAAATCATAATCTCCTTCTGAAGGTTGTGAAGCTCACCAATTTTCGGGAAATTTCGGCCATGAATTTCGAGGAATTTAGGATTGAAGCGATGGATTTTTGATTAAAGTTTTGATGCGTATTGATAGTGGAAGGTGGGATATGGAGTCTTGTCCTACAGTCTAACCACATGTCCTTGGCTTTTCCGTATATTACAGGTTTACCACCGCTTATTTTCAATTGGGCACGAAATTTCTGGCTTATTCGTATATTACAAGTTTGCCACCGCTTAGTTTCAATTGGACACGAAATTCAGAAGCTTTTTTTAATTGGCTAAAGTTAGGCAACAACTGGGGACGAAATATTTTTGCTGAAAACAGTCTTAGGGACAATTAAGGACAACTCATGAGTGTAGACAATTATTTCAGGACGAATAAATTATTTTGTACCCTAATGAACATTTTAGTGACGAAAATATGCCCGTTGTCAAAATAATTGTCCCCAAAGAGGAAAATTGTTGTAGTGTAATAACCTTGTCATTTGGTATTCTAATTTTCCTAATCTTCATAAACTTAATCACAACCAAAAATACTGTCTACCTTGAAACTATATTTAATATACATGGTAAAAAAGTATATACATTGTCATGAACTTGTGAAAGCATTTTTCTAAAAACTTGAACTAAAGATTAATGACACGACCTTGAAAGAGTAAATTGCAGAATTTGAGCTCCTTTATACAAAACAAATATTTTTTCAAAGCTTAAGCCAGAAAAGCAAAAGACACTAACATGCAGAATGTAACAAAGCAAGACAAAATCTAAGTCAACCAAATAGGGGATAAACAAGGAGCGCCAAATTCATTCTTCCATAGTTCCATTTCCAAAGTTTCAGAGCAGCCTGGAAAAAATCAAAACTTTTATTAAAAATTAGCAAATAAATCACACTTTGTAAACAATAAATTACATATATATATTAACATCTACACATTATCAGAAATTATACCCTTTTCCAGTTAAGTTTCTCTCTAGTTTCAACCCATTGTAATATCTTGTAACAACAAATTAACATTTAAATAAAACACTAAAATAATTTATGTGGTATGTTTTTCCATGCAACCACCAATGTCAAAATTTCAATAAATACTACACCTCTAAGCTACGAAGTAACAAATTCGCGAATATCATATGAGGCAATTCACCAGTGTCCTGAATCACATTGAACATCATCATATTTCTTCCTAAAAAAACTACTAATTAAGTCCATTAGAGTTTACTCAGTGAAGAAAAGATCAACTAAGATAAAGAATTCTATTTTTCATACCCAATAGCTTCATCTTCAATAAAATTGTATATAAACACCACAAAATTTCTCTGTTAAAAGAAAATTCACTAATCAAAATCCTACACTCTACTGTGCATTTACGAAAACCCATGTGCATAAACAATAAATTTCGTGCAAATACATGAAGTAGAAACAATTAAACAAAAATTTGACACTTTAACAAAAACCCATGTGCTTAAACAATGAGATTTATACAAATACATAAAGTTGAAGGAACCTATTACAAACCTCTTCTGGAACTCTTCTAAATTTCTCCCTGGCCAAAAGCTTGAAAACTGAAGGATGAAATTTGGAAGCCTAATTCATCTTCTCATTCAACTGCCTAAACAATTGCACCAAAATGTTTAAAATAATTAAATATCAGAACTCAAACTCAAGAACTTCTTGTTGTTTTTTTATGAACTCAAAATCAAGAAAATCGTAAACATAGGGATAATACTTGATGATGAGAAAGTGTGGGAAAAAATCGGAAAATTGAGAAGAAATTATTGACACTAATGATAATTTAAAAAATGTACTAAAAAATATCAAAAATACAAACCATAAATACCATAAAAACCACGGGCACTCTTCAAATGGAATTAGAGAAATAATTGCAATGGAATGGAAGTGAAGGCTATATTTGGGAAACACTTTATTGATATAAGAACTGTCAATTTTTACTGTTAATTGCCAACTGTGACCCTTGAATATGAACGGTTGGTTTTTCTGGATCCGAAATCAAAAGGGCAATTTTAGTAAAAAGCAAAAAAAAACTGTCCATTTGTGAGATAAAACACACTTTCTTTTTAATATTAGTATAGATTAGTCATACTGTACTGATAACTCTCATTCATTTACCCTCTCTCTTTCTCCCTTAAATTCACTCTTTTTCCAAGTAAACGAGAAAAATGGCTGATGCTGCACTGGCATTTTTGCTGGAATATTTGAAGCAACTACTATTGAATAAAAAACAGATCACATCCTTCGCGAATGATGACCTAACCGAGCTAGTGCGTGAACTTGAATTCATAAAAGCCTTCCTCTATAATATGTGTAGAAAGCAATTAGACAAGGATAAAGGATTCCTAGAACACGAGATACAGAAAATCAAAAAGATCGTTTATGAAGTGGAGGACGCCATCGACTCTTGCATCACAATCCCGTCAAGCAAACAGGGATTTGGTTTATGGATCAACATAGCTAGACTCAACCTCGCGGTAAAGGTCAAATCTTTAAGAAAAGAAAAGGTCAAACCCGCGATCGACAGGGTCCGCAACGAATTTAGAAATTTTGGGGATAGATCATCAGACTCAACCGACCAACAGGAGAAGCCCATAAGGATAAAGGTGATCTTTTAAGATTTTTTTTTCACTGATTCTATTTTTATCTCTCCTATATTATTTAAATAATTTAAATCTAGATAACTATGTAATTTCTCAATTTTTATACATAGACCCAAGCACATGACCTTTGATTTACTTTGCCAAAGGTTCCTTTTTCAGATCCAATCTAAGGCTTATAATTATAATCTATACTTATTATGATAATTTAAGTTTTTTTTTTTTTAAATGACAAAAATGTGAATTAATATTAATGAAATATAATTAGATATGAATTTTCCTTGAATTTTTCCATCAAATTGGTAAAAAAAAAAATCTAGAAGAAAAATTTATAACTCTTTTTTTTGTTAACCAAACACTATATGTGAAAATAAAAATTACATGTCCAAACAAGTTATTACTTATTAAAAAACCTTTTTTCCTTATTTGACTACCTTTCCTTAATTTTCTTTCACTTTCCCGACAACCAAACAAGCTATTACTTATTAAAAAACATTGAATCTTATTCAAGAAATACAATCTAAAATGGTTATGCATCAAGTATTGAACACATAATCAAGTAAATATATATTTATTTTTGCTTTTGCATAAGTTAAGCATATATTAACTTATTATAAAATATTGATTTGGTGAACTTATAGGGTACATTGTAATGATTCGTAAGGTGACGTGCTTAACTGCAAATTTTAAAAAATTAATTGATAAAGTGCGAGTATAAGTTGAGGGCGATGTATGATTTCAGATTTTACAAAAATCATAAATTCATCAAACTGTATGGAAAAATATACTTGGTGTCACATTCAGATTACAAATTTGTGATAATGAAAACTTTTCGTATTTGATAAATACGAAGATAAATAATATTTGTTGTTGTAAAGAAAAATATTTTGATACTTTATTAATGATTTTATATTGATTGAACAAGAAATTCAAAGACGTTCTATGATGAACTAAATAAAAATTTTAAGATCTTATTATAGAACAAATTTTCAAGATCACTTGTCTAAATCAGACATCATTTTATATTTGATTAAAATAATTTAGACTCATCATTTATAATTTCTAACATAATAATTTTAATAATAAATAAATTATAGATCACTCTTTAATCTGTCCAATTTTTTGATATAATAAAGTTAATTTTACTCTGATTTACAAAGTTCAGCAATATAATTAATTAGTACGTGCATATTTCTAGTAATTTAAATAAAATGTGAAGAATTTAAGTTTTTTTTACCAAAAAAAAAGATTAATTTAAGTTTCTTTCTTTTTTGTATAGACTAATATATCCTTATTTGAGTTGTAAAAGTGATATTTAATTTAACATTTAAAAGTAATTGAGGAGATATAACTAAACATGGAGTCTTATTATATTTAACCCCTAATATTTAGTAATTTATAAACTTCAATGTTTTTTTGAGTAAATAATATAATTGGTATCATTGCAAGATTTAGTATAATATAAGTCATAAATTATCCTCTAAAAACAAACAATTAAATTCAAATTTCCTTAGTAATCATTTTTTAGAGAATTGCACATGTTGTACCAAACTATATGTCGATTCTCACTTGTGATACCAAAAAAATTAATGTGGACACATTTTGTACCACAATTAAGATATCAAATCACTTTTGGTACCGCCGTTAAAAATGGTCGTTAAGTGATGACGTGACAATTAGGTCTTATTGTAAAATTGATGCAATTACTTATGTTGACTGACAGTTCTACCCCATAATATTTCAAGTTGGCAAAATAACTTCACATCTTAGAACTTACTGACTATTTTAGTCCACATTGTTGCCCAATTTCAAAATTGGCTCGAATAAGATACGTGCGGACCAATTTGAAGATTTTACTTATTATATTTACATATCTATTTAACTAACTTGGTTTTATAAACAATATTTATAGATCAAATAATACTTTAATATAAATACGACAAAAAATTTAAAAATTAAATTTAAAAATTTATATAATAGTATTAATATATTTAATATTTATTAAAATAATAGAGTTATATATTATTAATAAATAATTATAATTATAATTTTTTTTAAAAAAGAAACTCATCTCTACCAACCCAACCCCCCCGTAACCACCACCCCCGGCCTAGGACGGACGATCCCAAGCCGCCGCCGGCCTGGTGGGTGGGTGGGTGGTTGTGGGAAGGGGGGGTTTGGGTGGTGGTTACGGGGGTTGGGTTAGATGGGATGAGTTTTTTTTTTTTTTTAAATGATAATTACAATTTGATGCTGCTAGTATATATCGTGAAACGTTGATATACATGACCCCAAAATAGAATCAATCAGTACTCAAAAAAAAAAAAAAAAAAAAAATTAGAATCAATCAATAAAAATGATCAAAGGCATCATTGACCCACCAACGAGTCGTCGTCATTACCTCTAAAAGATTATGTCACCACACGAGCAATTTAGGTTTGCTGTTCACAAATATAAGTTCATAGTAAGATTACTACATTTTCCCAACCTAACTTTTTTTTCCCCTACCTAACTTTCGTGGATATTATCTGTATCCATGGGCGGATCTATGCTTTGAGTTTGGCCCCCCAACACCCCAAGAATTTTTTATTTTTTTTTTAAATTTGTATAATTTATTGTAGGATATCACTATGTATATATATTTACTTAATAATATAGTCAATTCTCTTTTGTCTATTTGTATTTAAACATGATCCAAAAGTATTAATTCACAGTTCTTTTATAAATTACGATGTAACGTATTTTTTTTTGTCTTCTCACGTTTATTTTTTAGTTTTAACAATTTAATATACTGTGTATTAGAGTTGAATTGGAGACGAGTAAAAAAAATAAAAATCACAATAATAAGACATTTAAATTTGTTTAGTTCCACATAATCGAAAAATTAGGCTTAGTGATAAGATAGAAGATTAATACCTTATAAAAATCAAACGTACATTGAGAATAAAATTGTCAAGAAAATTAATATTGATTTTATATTAGATTAATTTTATGACTCGAAACAACGTCGTGTGCAACTTCGAGAATCTTGTGTAAAATTTGATTTGCATCCGAAATCCAACATAGTTCTCATTAACAATACATTTTTTAAAATTTATGTAAATTTTTTAGGCTTATACAAATAAAATAGTTTGAATATCATTTTTAATTATCTTCACTTATGTTGAAACTCGGCCCCCCCGACTTCTTGATCCTAGATCCGCCCCTGTTAATGTATCTGATCATTTGGTTTCAATATGAATCAGAATCCTCACAAAGGGCCTAAATCTTGAATCACGAAAGCACGTTAGGCTATACCGTGTGATTTGGGAGTTAAACTATGAGTTTTTGTGGCAAATATTTCATAGTGCATGAGAACTCTCTGTAATAAACATTTCACGGGGTAGTTTTATTCAAATTTCATTTAACGCTGAGGAATGTTTTAAGACTATTCTGATCTTTTTATATTTTATGTACAAGAAGATTAAAATTATTCAAATTTCATGTATTCAAATTGTGCATTGACGAACTTTTGATCTTATGATTGATTCATTACTTTTGAATTAATAGGCTCTTAGACAAGACAATGTAGTTGGTTTGGAAGAAGAGATCAACACTTTAATTCAAAAGCTCAATGAAGAAACAAACGAACTTGATGTTCTGTCCATCGTGGGTATGCCAGGCATTGGGAAAACAACACTAGCATGGAATGTTTATCGTGATCCTAGAATCCGACGTGATTTCCCTGTCCTCATATGGGTTTATGTTTCTCAAGATTTCAACATGGAGAACGTGTTACTCACTATTTTGAGAAAGTTCAACCCACAAGACATGTATAGCAAGTCGATTAATGAGTTGACTCAATTGGTTTGTGACTTTCTCAAGGAAGGAAAATTTTTGATATTCGTGGATGATGTTTGGACAGTTGATGCATGGAAAAAATTCCAAGCATTCTTGCCAAAAAGAAATACTATGGGTAAAGTCTTGATGACTACTCGTGATGCATCGGTGGCTAGCTATGCAAATCATTCAAGACCACCCCACCAGTTGAAGTTTCTATCTCACAAAGAAAGTGTGGAGCTCCTCCATATAGAATTAAATGGTATGCTGGACGAAATGTTTCCTGAAGATATGGAAAATTGTGGGAAAATCATTGCTGAAAATTGTGAAGGACTTCCCCTTGCAGTGGAAGTGATTGGGGCACTTCTAGTTGATAAATACTCAACAACAGAAGATGCTGAGAGTATCTCAAGGAATGTTATACGTTATTTATTTTATGAAGACCCGAGGAAAAATGTAGAAAACAGTATATCGATGAGTTACAAAAACTTGCCTTATGATTTGAGAGATTGCTTTTTATATCTGGGGATGTTTCCCGAAGACACCGATATTTGCGTGTGGAAACTGATTCGGTTGTGGATTGCAGAAGGATTCATTCAAAATAATTATGATAAAAGCTTGGAGGATATTGCGCAAGATTATTTAAAGGAACTTATCAACAAGAACTTGGTGATTGTTGGAAAAACAAAGTTCAATGGCGAAGTTAAAACATGTATTGTACACAAAACGGTCCGTAAATTCTGCCAATTAATAGCTGGTTATGAAGGCCAAAATTTATTCGAAGAAATAAGAAAGTCCAATGATGGTAATTTTGAACCTTCAGATGATATTATACAAAAATGTCGCCGCCTTTCTGTCCATTCTTATGCCTGTGACTTCTTCTCGAACAAACCAGAAGTCCCAAACACTCGATCCTTTTTATGCAACTCCCCACAGACCTTTGACGTAGAGCGAAAAGATATTCCATCCATTACCCATGCCTTTAAATTGCTCAGGGTCTTGGACGCCAAAGCCATTAGATTCCCCCTTTTTCCAACTAAGCTTACCAGACTAATTCATCTGAGATACATCACTCTCTCAGGTAATGAAATCAATAATCTTCCTAAAGGCATCTCCAATCTTTGGAACCTACAGACTCTTGCAGTGGACACATATTCACATACCCTCGAAATCAAGGCAGACATAACTAATATGATGCATCTGAGACATGTGAAGACAAATGCATCAATTATTTTGAACAAGGATTTCAAAGGTCAAGGTGGTGATAACCTTCAAACACTTACTAGATTATCCCCCCAAAGTTGCACAGATAGCTTGCTTAACAAGACCAGGAATCTGAAAACCTTGGGTATTTGTGGTGAATTAGCCACACTTGTGGATTCCAAGTGCTACTTGGATAATCTGGATCGCCTCGAAAAGTTGAAGCTGATGAATAATAAAGTAGCATCTGAAAACCCATTGAGCTGCCTTCCTTGCACATTCCCGGAAAACCTCAAATTTCTAACACTATCAAATACCTATTTGGATTGGTCACATGTGTCTAATACAGTTGGAAATATTCGTAAGCTCGAGGTGCTTAAATTGAAAGACAATGCATTGGTTGGAGAATCTTGGGACTCTGTTGCTGGTGGCTTTCATAATCTCAGATACTTGTACATTTCAGGGACAGATCTAATGTTTTGGACCGCCTCAGATAATTCATTTCCCAAACTGAGAGGGCTTGCACTTGAAAACTGCGAGAAACTCGCAGCAGTTCCATTTGAGCTTGGAAAGAACCTTGAATATTTGTCCCTGCGACGTGTCACCGAGTCTGCAGTTAACTCTGCGAGGAATATAAAGGAGGCAAAAGTACTGGAAGAATCAGGAAGAGCCAAAGAAGGTGGATTCAAGCTCTTAATCGCTCCTGGAGATAATCAATGATAACCACATTGCGTGATCAAAATCCAAGGTGCCATTTACATTATTGAGCAGGCAATTAATAATTTAGGATTTCTATTTACTACTCGAGATTCCACGTTACTTGCCGGTTTTCTACTTGAGAATATTGCGGGGAAAATGCAAGACATTCCCCTGTACTTTCATGTGGAATATTTATTGCTAGAAGCCTAGAACTATATATACTACTATTAAATATTTTGCATGAAATCCTCCATATATCTGTGTAAAATAAGCCATTTCATAAAAAAAAATTACGGATGGGGGATTTCGTATCGAATATTTAATAGTTTAACTAAGAGTATTCTATATATGCAATAAACAATTCAATAGGGGTTTGTGCCAAATATGAATATGTATTAGTTTAACTAAGAGTATTCTATATATGCAATAAACAATTCAACAGGGGGTTTGTGCCAAATATTTTAAATAGTATATAAAGATTTTATGCAATAAACATTTCAAATGAAGTTTCGTGTGCACTCACATGGTTTAAGATAGTTTTCTTCGTATAGTTAAATATATAGACACATTATCTTTAATTTTTTCATTTGTTATTTTATGTTACTAAGAAATAGGGTAAATTACGAATACCCCCTGAGGTAAGATTTAATTACAAAAATTTTCCTTACATATTGGTTATTACGAAAAAAATCCCTCAGCTTTGTCATCGTCTTACAATTAGCCTCGTGACCCTAAAAAGTTTGAATTTTACACCTAAGGGGTTATTTGTAATATTTGTAATATCTAAAAAAATATAGAACTTTGATAATTGTAATATCTCATTAATTATAAATTTGATAATTATATATTTACCACCAGAAAATTGATAAATAATTGCCCACAAGTTTAAAAAAATCTAATTTTTACATATATATATTAACAATTTAATTTGAATAATAATAAATCAAATAAAAATTTTCGTTAATAATATTTTACAAATATAAGAACCTTATTTACTCATTTAATTACATTAGTTAATTTTCTATGTTTTCTTACTAAATTTAATATTTTAAACCTGGAAAGAAAATTTAAAATTACAGTGTAATCTTTTTTATACGATAACCAATTTTCTTGTATTATTAATAAAATTTTGTTTATTTTTTATCAAAAAAATCAAATTGTTAATAAATATGTACGAAAAAGATTTTTTATAATAATTTTAAAACATATGTGCAACTATAAGATTTTATCAAATTTTATGATAAATATATAATTATCTATTTTATAATTTATGAGATTTACAATTAGCACCCAAGTTTTAAATTATTTCATATATAACAAACATTACAAATAACACCCAGGGGCAATATTGAAACTTTTTAGAGCTATGTGGCTAATTGTAAGATCGTGACAAATTTGATGGGGGTTTTCATAATACCCAATACGTGAAGAGAATTTTTATGATTAAACCTTACCTCAAGGGGTATTCATAATTTACCCTAAGAAATATAATTAATGCATATAATGCAGTAAGTATGTTGGCAGAATTTATTAACTCAAAACAACAATTAAGTAATCATATCTGTTGATCTAATTGAGTTAGATGGTTTTGATGATAACAAAATAGACGAGTTAAAGTCATCAACCAAGTTGTATAAACAACTAAGTAATGGAAGCTTAGTGTTAGTATACTCAAACAGATGGGTATTGAGAAAGTCAAGTATCATACTCAAGGTTTGAAGAGTTAATCAACGTGATTTGACTGATTGACTTATTGAAGATTCTACCAGCTAAGTTCAAGTGAAGACATCCAAATGAAGACTTCACTAGAAGTTTGATCAACAACAATGTCAAGTAGCTGAGTATCAAATAATCAAGAAGTATGATCAGCCAAGTGACTTAATCAGATGGTTGATTCAAGAGCTAAGTCATTTCTGACAACAAATGGCAAAACCTCAGACAACAGAGTGCATTAAATGCATCTGACAGATCCGTATGTGAACAACGTCAGAAATAGTGCAGAGCCTCATGTCTGCAAATATAGCCGTTTGAAGTTGGTATAAGGAGAAAAGAACATTCCTGGAATTGGGGGATCTTTCAATGGCCTCACTCTCAATCACTCTTATAAATAGTCTCAGATTTGAAGTGAAGAAACAACTTTGCACATTCAAATTAGCACAAATCTGATACAAAACTACTAAGCTGTTCTAAGAGAGAACTTATTGTGTTGAGAAAGACATTGAAGAGATGACAGCTGAAGAAATTAAGCTGAATAATCTTGACAAAGTCGGAATATTCATCATGACTAAAGCCCTCGATAATGACAGATTTGACAAAGTCAAACACTGCAATACATCAAAAGAGATGTGGGACAAAGTTCGTGATATGAGTGAAGGGAATGATGTCATACTGTGGAGCATATGGTTAGGATCCTTGAAGTGGAGTCCAACACGATCTGACCGGCTTATGATTCCATACTGTGGAGCGAAAAACATCATTACGTGGTATATTAGATGTGGACCAGTCACTTAGACGAAAATTTCCTTCATCAGTACTACTACTACTACTATTTCATCATCATCAGTAGTACTAGTAGTAGTAGTCCACACCTTTAATAAACGGATTAATGAACTCAAAAGGATCAGTTTATCTTCGTGATGATAACGAAAGCGATACCACGGCCGAGCTAGTTTATACAGCAGCAGAAGAATTTCAAGATTTTCCAGAATTTTCCTTTGACAACGGAAAATTCTGCGATACCACGCCGAACTAACTCATCCAACCACATGACGAGTGTATTGCACTTGTCATTTGCCATGTAGTTACTTTGAGTTCGGTCGAACACGGTTTGAGTAAAAATTTCCCAAATTAATGACATACCCTAGCAATACTCTAGATTTTCAAGCAAACTTCATGCCGTTTGAACCTAAACAATTGTGCTAGTGCAAAAGGAAATGAAATCCTCTAGAAAAAAAAAAAATATTCAATCGATAAACAAATTTTAACAATACTCCTAAAAAGCATGAAATATAAACATTGCCACATCACAAAAACCACGAAGACTTAATCTGGTTTATTCTTATTGGGTTAAGTTAATGGAGTATAATTTATTAATAATTAAGTTTTTTTTCTTATATTCTAAACTAGTAGGCAAAATCTAGACAACAATGTCTAGGAATATGCTCCTAATCCTGGTCTAAGTAAGAATTTTTGTCGAAGAACAAAATTGGTCTCATAACTTATGTCGATGATAAGTTTGTCTCATAAGTATTCTGATTGTCAATTTTACCCCATAAGTCACTAAATTGAAGCAAATTTGTGACTTTTTTGACCCAATTGAGAAAGTGAGCTTCAATTGCGTGCTGATGAATTTTATTTTAAGAATTCCGAACATGATTTAAATATATAAAAAAGGATTAAAAAAAAATTAATATAGGTCATGTGAGTGGCACGTGACCATGCAAAATCCTATTTAGGCTTTTTGGAGGGCACCTAATCGCTATTTGAAGACAAAAACTAAAAAAAAAGGTCATGATTTTCCTAATTAAAATTTTACTATTTTTCCTAATCGCGATTTTGGGACAATCTTTCTTATGTTCTTCCTAATTGCGATTTCGGAAAAAAAATACTTTTTTGTTCCAAAATCCTAATTGCGATTTTGGAATAAACTTTTTTAAAAAAAAATCTTGCTCTACCTATTCGCGATTTTAAGACAATTTTTTTTTCCTCATCCTAATCGTGATTTTGGAACAAAAATTATCCCAAAATTCTAATTGTGATTTAGGTAAAAAAAACTTTAATTATCTTCTAATCGCAATTAGGAAGAGCGGAAAAAAATTGTCCTAAAATCGCGATTAGGAAGATCATCATTTTTCTTTTTAATTTTTTTTCTTCCAAATTTGCAATAAATATTTAGGGAAAAAAAATTATTTTATTTTTGTTCCAAAATTGTGATTAGGAAGAGTAGAAAAAAAATTGTCCTAAAACTGCGTTAGAAAGAGCCTGAAGAATAATGAAGTAATTAATCTTTTTCCTAAAATCGTGGTTAGGAAGAGCAAATAAAAATTATTGTCCCAAATCGCGATTAGAAGCCCTCCAAAATAGCCAAAGTCATATTTTGCATGGTCATGTGCACGGCACAGACCCATATTAATTTTTATTTCCTTTTTTCTTTATATCATGTTCAAAATTCTTTACTTAAAATTCATCAGCCTTGCCCCAATTAGGCCAAAAAAGTCCCATATTTGCTTCAATTTAGTGACTTATGGGGTCAATCTGCCAACTTGAATACTTATGGGGCAAACTTGCCAGCGACCAAAAGTTATGGAACCAATTTTGCGTTTTTTCCATACATTTAGTATACGAGAGTATAATAATTTATAGTTAGGGAGAATTACACAATTTACCTCTGAGGTTTAGTGTAATTACACAAAATACCCCCATGTTGTGTAATTACACAAACTACCCCTAAGACTAACGTTCGTCCAAAAAGACTATTTGTTGAAGGTACCAAAATACCCCTCTTTTATTATGTAAATCATATGTAGAAAATCACAAACTTTAGGGGTGATCTCTGTAATTACGCTAAAACTCAGTGGTAGTTTGAGTAATTCTTCAAATTATTAATATTAAGACATTTAAATTTAAAAAATTAAATAATTTAACTAAAAATATATAAATATTTATATTAAAGAAAGAAAAATTCAAATAATATTCTGAACATAGTTAAATAAAATCCTTCAATAGAATAAAACAATAAATTTAGTTTTACATAAATAAATATTCTTATTTAAAATTACAATAAATAAATTAAAAATACATAATTTAGAATTACAACAAATAAAGTAATAAAATTTATTTTTCTAAAAAAAATTAAATATTTAAACTAAATAAATAATAAAATTAATAGATAAATTTTTTTATAAAAAGTTTTAAAAAATGGAAAAACATCATCGATCATGTGGTCCCCAACGCTTATGATTGAGGGTAGTTTGTGTAATTCTCCCTAATTAATTAATTCATGGATGGCATGCATTGCAGACATAAATAAAAACCAAAAGATACAAGAGACTGTATGCAAAATACTGAATCAGTGCCAAGGCCTCCCTTTAGCAATTATTGCATTTGCCAATATCTTGAAGGGAAAGAAGGCCGAGGATTGGGATGAGGTGCTGCAGAGTACACAGGTTGGCGCAAATCCGGAGGCAAGAATATCCATATTTCTTTGACTAAGCTATGATGAGTTACCGCTTCATCTGAAGCCATGCCTTGTGTACTTGGGACAATTCCCGCCTGGTCAGCCGATACCAGTGGAGAAACTCTACTTAATGTGGATGGCTGAAGGTCTGATTCATGTTTCGTCATCATCATCAGTAGTAGAAAGAATGAAAATTGCTTAAGAATACTTGAGATATCTAGTGGAAAGAAGCCTAGTTACAATGGACAAAGGATCAGCTGGTACATCATGCCGGCTTCACAACTTGATTCGTGATCTCTGCATCTTGAAAGGGAAAGAGGAGGGATTTTTAAGAATTACAGATTTTAAAAATACTAGTGCATCTTTAACAACGCCGTCCCATAGAGTTGCTATATATATGAATCAGGACGACTATGTAGATGGAGAAATTATTTCCTCATACATTCCTGAGCCCAAGCAAGTCCGTTCCCTTCTCTTCTTCGGGAATTTTAAGTCCGTTGCATACAAATTGAGGGGGGGATTGATCCTAGAGCTTTTCGAGTGGACAAGAGTGTTGGACTTTAATGGAGTTGTTTTTCTAACTGCTTTTACCAAGTTTATTCTCAAAAGCATAGACAAATTACTTTACCTGAGGTACCTTGGTTTCCGAGGATGCTGTCTATATCAGGATCAGTTGACATTAATGTCTTTTAGCAACTTTTTATACTTGGAAACATTGGATTTACGCGTAAGTACTACTAGCCCTACTTGTAAGATATTGATAATACCAAATGTCCTGTCGAAAATATTGAGCTTGAGATACCTATACTTTCCTCTATCATTCCAAAGTGATGATACACCAAATAAACTGAAGCTGGCCGGTATGACAAGGCTTCAAGTAATTGAAAACTTCCACGCTGGCGTCTGTGATGCAAACGACCTCCTACAGTTTGAACATCTCCAAATCCTCACTGGAACAGCAGATGGAAACACAAAGGACTTCAAGACCATCATCAGCGTCATAAATGGGGGCAATCAAAACTTGTGCCAGTCATCGCTTATTTTCAAAAGCTTTGATTGTTACTCACAAGAAAGACGATTTCTTTTGAAACAACTCCTCCAGTGTGATAATATTCATGGTTTGCATTTAGAGGGACACATAAGAAGGATACCAGAGAACCTGACCCTGCCAAGATTGGTCAAAATTTTACTAACATGGTCTTTGATGGATCTGAATTCATTGATCAAGATCATCTACTCCAAGTATTAGGGAGAGTTTGACAGCTAAGGACAGTACTCGTGTTGTGCAACGATGCCATTGTAGGAAAGGAAACACTAATTATCTCCGGCGGCTTTATTGAACTCAGGAATCTTAAAATGGCCAATTTGAAGTACTTGGAGAATTGGGTACTGTATTCGAAAGCCATGCCAAATCTTTCTATTTTGACAATCGAGCAGTGCGATAAACTGCAAAGGCTCCCTGATGAAGTGATGGAAAGAGTAAAACTCACTGAGTTGAAAATTGGATCCATGCCAAAAGATTTCGAGAACATAGTTCGCCAGATGGCTAGGGGGCAATTGGAAAAGGGCAAGGATAAGCTGAATGTCAACTTTTATGATTGTTGATTGCATGCCCCTGTTTATCTGGAAGAAATGCTGTTTTCGAACAATATAATCTTCTTCTTTTTTTTTCTGAGTGAATTATGTATCCATGTAATCTTGTGTTTTATATTTGTGTTTGGAATTAGTGTTGAATTTTCTATTTTTATCCAAATTTGTATTTGCACTTGGAACCATGGATTTCATTTCTTTAGCATGTTTTGGCCAATTAAAGAAAAGAACTTTTCGGATGTTTTCCGGGAAATATCTGAAAAAATTGTTAATCAAAGTGAACCCCCCAAACATGGACCGTAAATTAAACTTGGCGCAAATCATACTGACTTGCAGGCTTGCAAACCTTTCAAGCAAAGCCACAATATTCTTGCCATGAGTTGAGTTCACAAGGAAAAGGATTTGGTAAGGATTGATTATCAATTTCGCTATTATCCAAGTTTCAAAAATCTTGATTTACAATTGAACTTCAATAATGATAAACTTCCAAAAAGACATACTTTTACTCCAATGTGAAATATGCTAAACCTAAAATTCTAGTTAAACTGGCAAAGAGACGAGCTCGATGGCACTGCCCAATGGCCATGCAGCTTCAACTAAAGAATTTTGATATTTAACCCTTTTCACCAATGTAATCTTTTGCCATGGATCGAGGCCTGTCAAACAAATGTACAACGGTTATAATATCATCTTTCGAATTTGTATATCAAAGACAAAAATGAAGTTTACTAACCAAACCCATCAACAAGAAGCGTAAATTGATATACAAGGTCCATGCACAAGTATGGTAAGTTATCTGGTTCCACACGAGGGTATATAGAATCGGCATCCTCTAGACTAGTTTCACAAGCACGTTTAGCTGCGTCCTCAAAATCAACCGGACGAACTTTCGCATAAGCCAAGCTTGGATTGATAAATCCTGCCTATTTCTCAAAAAGAAAAATTAGTGAACAATGCTTCATTGCAAGAAGAGTGGTTTCCCAGTATAATATACAAACATGTGTGAATGTGTGTGTGCGTGGACCTAATATTTACCTCAGCAGCTCTGTCAAAAAAGAATGAAGCAACAAATAAATTCTTTTGACCATCTCCTCCCCCACCATTCCAGACACCCCCAAATGTACATTTCATGTGGGTACATGATGATTCATTCACTTTCAGAGCTTTAATAGCTCCTTCTCTGCATTTACTGAGACTGGGACCGGAGAGTGAAGCGGAAGCCTTAAAAACTGATTGGCCGTATTTGTAGGAACCTATAAAACGAACAATGTATCAGTTACTCCATTTTCCATATGTAATGAGTATTGTTAAGCTGATAAATCTTCCACTAATACAGATTTGAATAACTATTAAATATATTTATTATTCATGTGTTACATGATAAGCACGTAAGGAACTGTTGAGGTAAGAGAAACTTATAAGAAGAAAGGAGACCCAAGTTTGCTTTAATGGAATCCTATTCGGTGTCTACATTTGAGTGACACGATAGAGAATTCATGTTATAGGTACCAAAATGATTTAGCCGGATTTTATCTGTGACATTTAATATATATATAATCAACCGTCAGCACGGAATCAGGACTTATTTAAAAAGAAAAGTCAATTGAAAACGGGGGAGGGGTAGTACTACAGCACGCAACAAAGCAAACTTGGACAAACCATTATATCCCGCCAATATACACGGACTGCCAGATTCTTCATCAACCTTCAAAATCTCAGCTCGAGCAGCCAATAAACCATATGGCAGGTAACTGCAAGCATAAAATATTCACCACTTAACAAGATATAGATTACATATTATTCATTCTCTTATCATGATTAGAAGTACAACAATCTGAAATGAGAAAGCCATAGGTGAAATGCACAATCAATTTCATATGTCCAAAGACTACAAAGAAAAGCATAGGCATAAAAGTTTCTGGATGAAAGCATGCGAGGAAATTGAAATGTAATAACTCTGTACTAAGGACAAGAGACCTGTGAACATAGAGGTAATATTTTCTTCCTTTTAGATACATTTGCTGTACGTATGATTCCTCTCCACCTGAGACCTTCGGAGCTTTTGCTGCATCTGACTCTGAGATGGCGTACGACATTTGTACAGAACCACCCCCAAGATCAACCACTCCAACGGTACTGGAGTACTTTTTGCCCAAATTCCCCAGTAGGTAGTTGATGGTCACCTGCAAAAGATTTTCGAACAAGCTAAAATCTGGTGAGTAGACAAGATTACAACTCATGTTTTGGGAAATTATTGTGTTATAAGAATTAAAAAAAAAAATCATGATTTTTATTTACACATTCTAATTTTGCTGTTTAGTGGCCATATTGTACATAATACATGGAGGATGCTAGGTTGTTACTAAGTAGGATGATATACCATTAGGAGAAAATAAATAGTAAAAAGTGCTCCTTTCTATCAATTAAGCTTTTAAAGTGACGATCATTCAATGTGGTATGAAAACCAGTCCAAGAGAAGTTGTTAGGTTCAATTCTACCATTTAAGAAAAAAGGGTTCCACATGCTAGGGCATGTAGATAATAAAAAGAAAATATCTCTCAACTATATTAGCTTAAGTGCATTAGATGCGTGGATCAGTCAATATATACATACATACTGTGATGAGTTTTCAGGTTTTCCCATTGAACATAAGATATTTGGGGATGTGAGACTTTTCCTGTGCTGTGGTAATATTTTAGAACCAGTGAACCAAAGGTTGCTAGTCTACATGATTTAGTTTAAAGTGCATGTTATTAGTCTTTCAAATGATGGCGATACTTGGGGTACTTTTCAGTTAATAGGATCCTCAATAAAAAGATTAACAGGAAGTTAGAAGCACGTACTCCGACTGGTATAATGGAACCTCTAGTAAACAAGCAGCCTAGTTCTTAGTTTCTCGAAAATATTGTCATGCCATGTCCATGTAGGTTAGAAAATTAAGCAGTCCCTGAGTAAGTATGCTTCTTTCAATTCAACAGTAAAGGTCATTTTGATAAATTTAATTTGTGTTTTAACAGATTTGACTAATCCGTAAAGGGTGAAGCAATATTCTCTCTTTTGCCTTCTTCACAAGCTTAAATTCTTCTCTGTAGATAAATCAAGCACCCCACAAACAGCTCTAAAATTCTTCCTCCATACTTCTTCTCTCTTGGTCTTATGCCTAAATTTTAAGTATTCTTCACTGCGAGTGTTTTTCCAATAATAATGATGTTTACTTAGCTTAGCTAGACATTGTAGCATTCCACAGTTTTAGTAATAATTTAAAGCCTATTAATCGTTTGACTTCATCACATGTTCATACTGAATTATGCTAAAATTTAACTTTTATGATTCACTATTGTCTATTGCATCTTACTATGACGTTAAAATATTGTCTCATGCTGAGAGTATGACTGAATGAGCAGTTCTTTATTTTACTAAATGGTCCAGGTTGCCAGACCTCCGTAAACCAAATGGTATAAAGTAGAATCATCTCAACTATATCTTTACAGAAAATGTGCAATGCATACCTAGTTCCGGACACAACAAAAACATAACATTAATAATTTCTTATAACTAAAGTGCACAATTAATCTAGTTCAACACCCACCAATATGTAGAGGAACTTAAGGAAATAAGAGCCAACATACCCACAGATAAGCACCTTCCTGGTTTCCATCCAACACTTTGACCCAATCTGCCTTGGACTTAAGGGAGCTTTTATTCTTCAAAAAGTCCCTCACCTTTGTAGGATTATAGAGGTGTCACTTCAACAGAACTCCAAGAAAAAATGTAATTCGATGAGAAATATTTGGAGTGTGTAGTTACCGCTTGTAAAATCTTATCAGATCTATCACCTCCCAACATCCTTAGACCAGCAGTAGCCTGGGTAAACATCATGAGTGCCATTTAGTATACAAAGATGCAAGTTCTATTTTACAGGCAATCATTTCTCCAGATGCCATTTATTTCTTACCCCAACTCTGACTGGTGTGTTGCTTCGTAGCTGTAGGGGAACTACAGCTTCTGCTTTTGTAAGAAGATCCGAAAGAGAATTTGCTGCAGCCTCGGGATCATTTGCATATCCACTCAAACCTGGTTTTCTCTACAAGATCAAAGTCAATCTAGACATGTATAATATACAGAGCCCAAATTCATAACAAATAAATTCCAAAAAGAATAATAGCAATAACTGAAAGCCACCAAGTAAGTATTAGGCTTCGAACATGAAAATTGAGGTCCTTAGCAGATCTAGCGAAAAAGGTTTGCGGTGACTTTTTTTTCTGAGTCCAATTTGACGGAACCAACCCCAATGTGTTATCAACCATGAGAGCTTCTTTAGAACATGAAGTAAACAAAACATTTACTTATTCAACTAACTTAAAATCTTACGAAAAACACAATCCTACATTTTCAATTCAATGGTGTGATTGACCCTAGATTCAGGAAGGACTATACTATGTCACATGAACATGGAAGAACAGACAGGCAGGTTATTCTTTAAATTAACTTTGAAAATACTTATGAAACCTGTAGAAAAAGCTCAAGTTCGTTGCCCAAGGGAACAAGATCGAGTTGTTCATTGAAACAGAAGACGTGGACCCTACTGCCAGAGCTTCCGGCGTCGAATATGACTGCATAGGTCTTAGACATGAAATCAGGTGAGAACTTGCGAATGGAATTGGAAGAGGGCCTTGCTGGCATGAGAAAGAGCACAATGGAGATGAGAAGGACGGGGACTAAAACTAATAGGATAGGACCACGCCATCTCAGGATCTTGTCTGACATCGATTCTTGCCTGTTTCGCCTCAATGTCTTCTCCATCTGAACTTGCTGCTGTTCATCCAACAATTCAGTTGCCGATGGAGATCGATAACGAATCTGGCCGTTTCCTCCTCCTCCAGGATTCAAGGGCTGGATATCCCGTAAGGACTCCAGCTCTTCTTTCTCAATGACTTGCTTCTCCCTTCAATTCAGATTGATAATCCAGATTGATCGATCACAAATACCTGTTGCAGTGTCAACTTAGACAATTTAAGCTCACTCTGAAGGTGATGTATGTACTCCATATGCATATATATGTTTAAAATGAGAGAATGAAGTTTAGGAAGAATCATAATCACATTTTATGTCTCCTAGGATTATTTATTGTATAGAAAAATTCTCCGGATTTGTATACTTTTTTTAACGGTATTAGGAGGGGTTTCGAAGATGTGGGTGTGATTATCTTATAAATATCATCCTACCATTGTTTACTAGGAAGCATTAACACTATTCATGCTTTGAAATCTATGCTCGGCGTGTAAAATCAGTAAAAAAAGGTGAAAAATCAGTTCAAGCAGAAATATCTCATTCATTCATATTCATCGAAAATTCGAGATTCAAAGCAGCTTCTACTCAGCAATGTAGATCATAAATACAAAATAATCAAACATATTGTACAGCATTATAATTTATGAACACTAAAAAGTAAATATTACCTCTTTCTTCATGAGTTTTGTGACCACAACAGAACCCTAACCTTTTATATCCAATTGATTCAATTGGATATGGAGTTCGTAAATCGAGAGAAGATAGCAGATGAGATTCAGTGATGAGATCCGGTAATTGTAAGTAAACTAGTAACAAAACCCAAAACCAGTAATTAAAATAATTAAATAAAAACAAAATTTTACACTTTTCATTATTAATAGTATAAATTAGTTAAAAGTAATTGTATGCAATAATATTAAATTTATACAAATATAGCGTGTATATAACTAATTAAAACTAAAGATTTGTGATATTTTTATCACGAAATTTGTGACTAATTAGTTGCTAATTAATTTAGAAGAGTAAGGGTGTGTTTGTAAACAGTTTATCAGCTTTTCTTACCTAGAACGCAATAATCTGGTGTTTGTAAAATTAATTTCTTTCAAAATAAGTCATTTTTAACTCATAAGCTGTAAGTTTCTCTTAAGATGCTTCTGCTTATGCTGAACTTAAATATTTAACTTTTATTTTGTTAAAGTCGAAATTCGATCAAAACGAGCTGAGTTTTGATGGTTCAAATTTAATGACTTGAACTCATAACTCAGGTAACATATGTTTTCCGACTCAAACATAGCTCGCATAACATTGAGTTCACATTGTATTAGTAAACACTAGATTTTCACACACACACACACAAAAAAAACTAGCATTTCTAGTATACAATTTTCAAACTAATAGTCTTTAAGATTACATATTAAGCAACATTTCAATTAAAATTAGTATTATCTTTGTTGAGGTTATTCTAAACACTAAAAAAAAAAAAAAAAAAAACTAGGACAATTCTACTGTAAAGCCCTTTCATCAAGATTAAAATTGTAATTCCTTCACAAAATATATATATATATATATATATATATATATATTTATATATATTTATGGGATAATCTCTTAACAAATAAATCATGCACTAATTATTAGTAATCCGAGTTATACAAAGGTGATAGATATCTTCATCCAAGTGTTCTTTTTACATTTACGATGTTTTAATCCTTTGAAAATTAGTATATATAGTGTTATATAATATTAATTTATTAATGATTGCAATAAAAATAATGTTATTTATTATAACTTTTAAAATTTATATAAGTTGATTAGATAATCGTAGCCAAAAATTTATAAGACATTGGATTATACATCTCAAACCAAAAATGTTTTAATGTTTTTATGACTTTTTTTTTTTTTGAGTTGATTTATGACATTTAGTTACAAATTTATACTTTATGAAATATGTGAAGAGCACGGCTAATCAAACTCATTAATACAGTCTGAATTGTTAATTAAACCTTGAAAAATATACGTCAGCAATTTTCAAAGTCTAAACCTAGCCCAACATAAATCAAATCTAACATTCTAACCAGAGTCAATCCAATATCAAACCCTTTAAAGGTTAAAACCCCTTCATTCTCTCGCTCTCTCTCTCTCCCCTTCGTCTTCCTTTCCCACTCTAAAACCGATTTTTTCGGAGATTTGATTTGTTGACAGAAAAAATGGCAACTGAAGTGGCGGCTGCTGTACCGGAAATTCCGGAGGCGCAGGAGGCTGTGGCGGAGAAGCAGCCGCATAAGCTGGAAAGGATGTGGACGTTTTGGTACGACAATCAATCGAAGCCGAAACAGGGGGCGGCGTGGGGATCTTCTCTTCGAAAAGGATACACTTTCGAAACCGTCGAAGAATTCTGGTGGTACGTTTTGACAAAAATTAAATAAACCCTCATATGTCGTTATTATTGTTAAAAAAAAATATGTGACTGTAAGCGTTTGTGATTTGTGTGGTTTACTACGTTATGATGATAATTTTGATGGTCGGTTTGTGGATAAAATAAATCCTGTTGTATTTCAGTATTTTTAGGGTTTTTGTTTCTGTCTTTATGGTGTTGAATTTTTTATGTACTCTAGTTAATTTATACTTATTTTGCAGGTATTATTGGAAATTTTGGATTCTTTTCTTTATTATGACATTTATAGTTAATATTTGGGGGTTTCTGTTTATGGTCTTGTGTTGCACTCGTTGCTATTGTAGTGTGTTGCGATATTAGTACTAGTCATCCTCAGTATTCCTGCTTGTGTAAATCTTTTATAAGTAGAAAAAAATGATTTTTTAGGGTTTTATTACCAATAGAAAGGTAAATCCTATTAACTGGTGTAACTAGAGAATTGGAAGAGTATTGTTGTGATTGATTGCAAAAAAAGAGTATATTTCGTTATTATAAAAAAGACCATATAAGCTATAGAGTATATAAAATGTTCTCCAAATCTGATAAGATAGTGTATCCTATCTCGGATACAAGCTCTCAGTTTGTAAGGACACATTATCCATGAACTTATGAGGTGTTTTTATCAATTTGTGTCTGGTAAGATATTTATGTGATTTACATGTCAAACTGGAAGATTTTGGATTAAAAACCTAGTTTGGCTCCTCCTTACTTAACCAAACACTAACCATGCCACCATGGTATCCCTCTTTCCTCCTCGAGCTAGGCTTCTTTAATCTTGATGGCCTCTTATTAGTTAAAGTATCACCTTTTTTATCTTCCCTGCCTCTCATAACATCTTCCTTTTTTCCACTTCCTTCCACTTCTCCCTTACATTCCTTGCTGCCTTCTGGTTATATTGGCTTCCTTATGCTCTTTATGTTTCTATTTTATCCCATATCTCTTCACCGCCTTTCCATGTATAGCCCCTTACTTCCTCAACTTCTCTTGTGCAATCTGTCTTACCTCCTCAATCTCCATCCTTATTCCGAAATTAACTTTAATTTCCTGTTTAGTCGGAGGAAATAAATTGAGTCAATCTTAATAATGCATTGCTCTAGCTTGATTTGATTTGTGTCGAGTTAGAAATTATGGTGGTGCTTATTGATTACTGAACGACTTATAAGCGGAACTTACACAAATCTAGTTCAAACATTTTTTATCAATATTACACTAATCAAGCTCGATCAGCTGAACAATAATGTAATTTGATATTATATGAAAAGTGAAACTGTGGCTTCTCTTGCAGTTTATATGACCAGATTATCCAGCCCAGCAAGTTGCCAGGAAATGCGGACTTTCACTTATTCAGAGCTGGAGTGGAGCCCAAATGGGAAGACCCCGAGTGTGCCGTTGGAGGCAAGTGGACTGCTAATAGCAAAGGAAAGACCAATCTGGACAAAATGTGGCTTGAATCTGTAAGAAAACCGTACTTCTTCACTTCGTGTTACCTGGTCTCTCAGACCCTGACAAATGAATGCATTTATTTTTTGTTCAATTGTTTTTGTTCTTTTTATTTGTTCTTTTCAGCTAATTAGGTGACATTTTGTTTGTCTGCTGTGTGTTTGATTGTTAGTTAATGGCTCTAATCGGGGAGCAGTTTGACGAGGCTGATGAGATATGTGGAGTGGTCGCAAGCGTGCGCCAGAGGCAGGACAAAATCTCATTATGGACCAAGACTGCATCCAATGAAGCAGTTCAGGTATTTGTCTTTTACATAATGGACTAAGACTGCATCCACTGAAAGATGTCTTTGGTATTTTTTGTTTATATATATTTCACCCAAAAAGTGTCCCCTACTTAAAAAATAATACATTTGTGATATAAGAGCCTACTCTAATCTTCGGAAAAATAATAGGCAACTGAAAGTTAAATTGTTGTTGTTATATTGTGAACATCATGGTGTAGAGAATGCAATTAGATGCCCGTAAGAATTCATATTTCACTCAAGTTAAATTTTTAATCTGAATCAATTTTTTTCCCTGGGGAGTCTAGGGACTAATCCAATATTTTCTTTTGAGTCTTTTACTTCTACTAAAGAGAGGTTAGACAAACTCATAACTTTCCATATTTTGTAGAAAACTCAAAACTGACATCCTTTTAGGTGCATTTAGCTCTGATGTTAATACTATGTGACCATCAATTCATTATGTGTGCAATTTATATTTCCAGTTCTTCGTGTCTTAGAATACCTAGGAACTGCAGTAGAATCATCTGTTCATTAAAATTATTCATTAAAATTTTTGGGTGTATGACAAGAGAGGCATGCTTCATTCTTTGACTGAGCAAAAGACAAAAACACCCCATATGCTTTGTCTAACTCCCAAAAACCCCCTGTGTTGTTTTAACTCCCAAAAACCCCTTGTGATCTCAAATAAATGCCAAATACACCCCCAAAAAAGAGAGTGTGTTTCAAACGCCAAAATTGCAAGTATTTGTTCACATTTTGCTTTTGATATGACAATTTTACCCCTGACATCGAAAGACAAAAACACCCCATATGCTTTGTCTAACTCCCAAAAAAACCCCCATGTGTCATTTTATATCCCCAAAGCCCCCCTGTGTTTGATTTTAAATACCACACTCGACCCAAGTAGTATATACTTAATTTTTCAAAAAAATAAATAAATTTAAAAAAAAAACAAACACATAGGGGTAATCTTGTCATTCCACCAAAAATCAAAAATAAAATTATAAGTATATACTACTTGGGTCGATTGTGGTATTTAAAACCAAACACAGGGGAGTTTTTTTGAGTTAAAGTAACACAGGAGGGTTTTTGGGAGTTAGACAAAGCACAAGGGGTGTTTTTGTCTTTTGCTCTTCTTTGACTTTATGCAAGCTTTGACTTGCTCGTTTCAAGCAAAGCCTTGAATCAGCTTACAAACTTGTATAAGCAGTCATTGTTAGTGTTTTATCTTGGTGCAGCTGTGCAGGGGATATACTGAATTTCGAATCTTCTTGGTCTTCTTAGATTTCCTTGTCTATTTTGCAAACTGGTCATAAATATGAAAATTTAAATATTAAATATTATCTAATTTTATCACCTGCTTACAGTTATATACTGATTTAGTTGTAATTGTAAATACAATTAGGTGTTGGATCTCTTCAGTTTTACATGCCTCAGAATTTTAATTTGGTTTTTTGCAATGCAGATGGGCATAGGGAGGAAGTGGAAGGAGATAATTGATTACAATGATAAAATGTCTTACAACTTCCATGTATGTATTCTTTGTGCCTATTCTATTCTACTCAATATATATGTCCTATGTCCCTTGTTTTCTTACATCATTTTTTTTGGATTACTGCAGGATGATTCGAAAAGGGATAGATCAACCAAAATTCGATACAATGTTTGAAGATCATCATCATCACATCACATCTTTGAGCGCGAAGACATAAATCTGCTATAAGTTTGACCTCTTTTCAATTCAATCACTAGTATTTTGTCTATCAAATGTAACTGCTTGTGCTATCATATTTTTTATTTTGAGATGATATACAGGCTTGATGCCTTGGAAAACAAAATAGCGTTTGTTGCCCTACATAGCTTCATCAATACTCTCTTCAATGAACTCTTTGGTAACTTTTCTTCTGTCTTACTGCATACTTGCAAACCTTCATTACTACCTTGAGAAAAATAATTTTATTTTAGGAAATTGAGGACATCCTAGAAAGTAAATATGAACAAAAATGGAAGGACGGCTCACGGCTGGGAGTATTATATTACTATTGTCGGATTTATTTTGTTTGGCAGTAGTTCTTTTTCATTTACCAGTATAAGTCTAGTTCTTCTGGCTAGATGTCACTCACATTTGCAGTTTTCCAGTAACCTAATTCAACCAACTATTTGTAGATTTATACATATTTCATTTTCATAATAAGGTATGATATCAAAGTAGTACCTTGATTGCAATCAAGTACTAAAACAAATTTTAAACTAATTTTACAAGTTGATTAAAAACAATAGTTTTATACTAACTTGTATCCGGTTTAACTCGTTTGTGTGGAAGTATTGAAACAATCCTTGACACTAACAGTACCAGTCTTTATAACATTGGCTTTCTCATTTGATCTAAATTTCCATTAAATCACTTCAGTTAACTCCACAGGAATGTAGGCTACGAGTTAGGATGAATACATGAACCCTAATGGTATTGAAGTTGGCCCTAAAACAATCACAAATTTGAGATTTTCTATATCTAAGTTGCCATGGATGAATGTCGCATTCATCTCATATTCAAAGAGGACTTAGATGAAAAAGAAGGTAAAATAGGAGTATAATATAATAAGCTTTTGATGATATATTACAGTCTGTAGCATCATCTGCATACTTCTAAGGCAATAGATAGATACAATAAAACAATTGAGGGCTTCATCAATCAAGCAAGAAATCCAAGCTTTTCTCCGTTCTTCTTTGCTAGTCGAATGAGTCCTTGTCGTTGTTTCGAGTCTGCTCCTATTGATTTACAAAACTCTGTTATCACCTGAAAATTTTCATGCACATCCAACATTAGTCACCTAATTAATTCGTTAGTAATCTTTTGGGAATTAATATTGGTATAATTATATATTCTATAGTTATATACTCTTATATTTTGCCAAGAATTGTGCTACAAACCACACTATTTTGGAACTTATGACCCATCAATAAAATACTATAATGCGACTTAAACTTCATTTTGATGTAAAAAATGATCAATTACCCTACATCGACAAAATATTTCTTTCAACATACCCTGTGATATGCGGCATAATGAGCACTTTACCCCCTCGATATTGCCTAATGAACATTCTTACCCCCTATGAAATAAAAACCAAGAGGAAGGCAATGTGCTTCTTTATAAAAACACGAAAGGTATCTTGCCTTTAATTTTTAAAAGGGGATAAATTGTCTTTCAATAAAAACATAGGATAATTTGCTATTAACTGTTTCAAAAAGTATAAAAGAAAGTGTTTGGCAGTGCATAGGAAAATGTTTAAATTTTTAGCATTGTAGATAGACATCTTATTAATTCTTATGAAAAGTAACAGCCTCAATTAAGTTGGTTGGTTAAAAAAACAACATAAATAGACCACATACATAATCTCCTTTATAATTAAATTGGAAAACAGTATACTTTATTAATCTTATAAAGCATAGATAATTATGTTAAAATGTTAGCATTATACCAATAATTACTCAATTAAAACACTATCTAAAAGCTGCAAAACAAATTAATAAATCTTGAAATCATATATAATATTAATTACTACCACAATTGTTACAAGAACTATAAAAATGAGAAGCATGCAAATGGAAATTCAAATCCAGATTAATTTAAATTTAAATAAACCTGTGAGTGTAGAGCAATGGCTTTGCCTCTAAGCTGATTGAACCTTTTCTTTCCAACAATATTACGTGTGATAACAACAAGAGGAGCAAAAATACCCTTCCCTTCATTAACATTCTTCATCATCGGCCGTGGTCTAACCGGCCGAGCCACCCTCACATGAGGCGGCGCCGCCTTAGCCTGTAGTATGATGTGGTCTTCACCGGCAATGGAAGAAGTGGCCCAGCTTCCAAGAAAAGCAGAAGCAGAAATGGAAGTAGCCATTATCAGGAGAAAATTAAATGAACTAGCTACAGCTACAGCTAGATAATTAAGTTGTATTGTTTCTACTCTCTTTCTTTGGAGTGTATTTGGATGAAAGGTTGGAAAGAAATTGGTGTGTAGGCATGTTGACAGCCACAAACATTTGGCTGGCTTAGATTTTTTATTTATTTGATTTTGTTTAACTGGTTATTTATTTAATTATTTGATTTCTCTGACCCAAAGATTCAAATAAAATTTACATACGTTTGGTAATAAAATATAAATTTGCGTTCGTTACAACTAGTTCCTATCGCTAGATCAATCATATTTAATTAATAAAATATACGTATAACGTAACTAAAATGATCATAACCGTAATGTAGTTCTGAAAAGTTGACATATTATTATTTATGAAAGAAACTGTGTTTTTTTTCCCTATCTTTTATCTCTTGTTCTATATATCAAATAATATTATTGTAATAATATTATCATGCATCTTCTGTTCAATAAGTTTTTATCCTATGGAACGGTGGATGATCAATCTATTATTTATTTACATATAAAAATGAGTTCATAAAAAAGAATTTTTTGTGAAGAGTAATGTGTCCATACTTAAAAGATAATTAAATTGATTAAAATAAAAAAATAAAATGAAAAAAAGAAGTCTACTTCAATATAAACACTTTAATATAAATAGAATTAAATTAAGAAAACTAAATGAGAAAGTATAATTATAAATAGAGTCTTATTATAATTATTTCTTTCAATTAATGTTTCTCCTTCTAAATTAAGTTTTTTTGATCTACAAGACATAGTATTTACAGCTCGGACCGAAGAGTGCAAAGAATATAGGTCCTTTCTAATGTGGTGTCTCCAATAGGATTCGAACATGAGTCTCACCCTCTAAGGGTTGCAAATCACTACCACTTGACCCAAACACCTTGAGTCTTCTAAATTAAGTTTCGATGAACGAAGATATCAATCTATATCTATATCTATACTTATTATAAAAGTGTGAATAATTTAAGTTTTTTTCTTTTTTGTGAAGACTAATATTCCCTTATTTGAGTTGTAAAGTGATATTTAATTTAATGGTAAATATGTAAAAATAGTTGAAGAAGAATAATTAGATATGTAATATTTTTATAGTAATTATGGTAAATGTATAATTAGACATGGAATCTAATTATATTTATCTCCTACATCAAGTCCTAAAATTTAGAAATTATATTTTACATAACTTTTATAATTTCAATCTTCTTCTCATATAACACATAAAAAAAAATCATAAGAAAAAAATACTGTTATTTTAAATAACTCTTAAAATATATATGTAAAATCATTTTAATTTAGCAACAATATGTTTCAAGTAAAAATATGTTATTTGTATCATTCAAAGATTTAGTACAATATAAGTCATATACAATCCTCTAAAAGCAAAATATTAAAATCAAATTATCTTAAATATCATTATGTTGTACATAAGAAGGAAAAAAATTGAAAAGTTAAAATAGAATCGCATTGTACCTATAAATGAACCAAAAATGCTTATGACTTAGCCAAATATTTAATGTTTATTTGGATAGAGAAGCAAAATATAATGAAAATCAAGACATGCATAACTTCGTACTTTCATGGAATTTCTTTCATGAAAAAGAGTGAAATTGATTGAAAAACTGGTTAAATCAATAAAAAAAAATATGAAAACATGTGAAATCGATGAAAGTCTGAGTGAATTGGTGAACATGAAGTTGGTTAAAAAACGGGTGAAACCGATAAAAAAAAGTGCATGTGAAATTGTAAATATATTTGAAATCGATTAAAAAAATAGGATGAAATTTGTGAAAGGTTAAAAAATAGGTAAATTTGGTGAAAATATGTGAAATCGAAGAAAATTAATCCAAGTGGAATTTATAAGAAAAATGATGAAATCGGTGAAAACCACTCAAAACGGGTAAAGCTGGTAAAAAAAGGGTAAAATCGATCAAGAAAACGTAAAGTCAGTAAAAATATATTTTATCAATGAAAAATTCAGGTGAATAACATTTGAAATCAGTGAAATAGTAACAGATTAGTTAAAAAATAGTTTAATCAACAAAAATGAGGTGAAATCGGTAGAAAGGAGAATACAATGAAAAATATTATAACAGATTAAAAAAAAAGGGTAAATCGCTAAAAAAAATATAAACCGGTTAAAAAAAAGTGGGAACATATGAATCGATGAAAATTTGGGTGAAATCTATAAAGAAATGGATGAAAATGGATAAAATCAATGAAAATGTTAAAATCAGTCAAAAAAGCTTAAAGTCAATGAACACATGTTTAATCAATGAAAAATTCAGGTAACATGTGAAATCCGTGAAATAGGTGAAAATGGGTTAAACTTTAACCGACAAAAACAAGGTGAACTCGGTGAAAAATTGGTTTAAATTAGAGAAAAAAAATCGACAAAAACGGGAAAACAATGAAAAAGATTATAATCAATAAAAAAGCGGAAAAATCGCTTAAATTAATATATTAACTGGTAAAAAAAAATTAAACAGTGAAAACATATAAATCGATGAAACTTCAGGTGAAATTTGTGAACATTGGTGAAGTTGGTGAAACCAATAAGAAAAAATGCTCATAAAATCGATAAAAGTACTGGTGAAATTTGTGAAGAAAATGATGAAACATGTGTCATCGGTGAATAACGTATGTTTTTTTAAGATGTCATGATTAAATCAGTCATCATTTTATATTTTATTATAACTATATAAAGTCATCCTTTTTTTGGTAAAACAATAATAACTAATAAAAATAAATTGAATATATATATATATGATATTTTATGACATAAAGAGGGCTAACTTTACTCTAATTTATGAAAAATAGCCATGAAATTAAAATTAGACACGTACAACGTACGTGCACTTTTCTAGTTAATTGAAATGTATGCAAATTAGCCTAACAATAGGGGTCAAAGCAAAAACCAGAAACATTATAATTACTAAACAAATTTATTGGCAATTCCAAAAGTCAAACTCCCATCTTCCTCTTTTAACAGAACAAAAAACAGAAATCATCATCATCAAATGAACATGAACTAATTCGAACTCCATATACCCAGATTTCCCCTCTAATTACATTCTACTACAGATCAAGCATTCAATAAAAAAAAAAATGGCATCCCTAACTACCCATTTCACAGCCTCCCTCTTCCTCTGTCCCTTAGGCATCCGCCGCCTCCTCTGCTCCGTCTCTCTCTATCTAAAAAACCCATCTCTCTACAAATCAAGAATTTGGTATTTCTCAGAACCCAAATGGAAAAACTTCGATTTGTACTCTCTACTTATAGCCCTTCCCATTTCCTCACTCTCCCACCTCTTCATCTTTCTTGCATTTTCAGACCACCCTACTTTCAAATTCTCATTCTTGCAACAATCCTTTGTCCTTTTCCTCTTCTGGGTACTCTTGATTCTGATCAATTTCAAAGAAAGTTTGGATCTTTATTCCGTTCCTGAAAATTTTATCTTCATATTTGCCGGCATCACATTTTTGATTGAGTTTTACATGAGTGGGAGGGGAATTGTTGGGCTTGGTGGTGGGGTGTACAAAATTTTGGGGGCTTTGGCTATTTCTTGTTCCATGTGTTGTTTTTATTTATCGATTAGGCCATCTGCTTTTTACGCGGAGTTTCTATTGTCATCTGGCCTTGTTTTGAAGGGGACTTGGATTCTGCAAGTGGGATTATCATTGTACACTGATGTATTTGGTTTGAAAGGGTGTGCTAAAATTACTGGGGTAGCTTTGGATAAAGGAGATGTCGATGTCACGTGTGACCTCGAGGATGATAAATGGAGAGGCCTTGCTTTGATGAATTTTATGTTCATTGGGCATGTTATAGTGGTGATTATTACCGGTGTTGTGTTGTTTGGTTTATTGCATAGTAATAGGAACTTGAGATGTGGGGAGGGAAGTGGACATTTGTTAGCTGAGATTGGATCAGAGGGGATGTTGATGCATCCGCTTCCTGAACTCGATATAGAATGAACACCAAAGTCGAGCCTTGTAAGTTTTGAGTTATAGCAAAAAGATTTTTCATTTATTTGACGGGTAGTTTTGGCTTTTGTTATCATCTTTTGGATCATACATACATTGTTGAAAATTTTGTTTTATGGCAATGAAATACAGTTTCTTCATTCTTTCTTGAAATTATGTAGCTAAATTCAATTTTATTTTGTTTAAATAATCGTGATAAGCACATTGGTATTGTGATCTCTTAGAATGACTTGAAGCTGCTGAAGCTATGGTAATCCATTCAGTAACGCTAGATCATGATATAACTTTAGTACGGTTCTTGAGCTAGGCTATTTGAACCAGGGCAAGAACAGTTAGGTTGGAATCATTATAACTACACGGTGTCATTGATTGGAATTGATGCACAAAACAAAATATGTTGAAGAAACAATTTTTTTTGGTGAGTAATATAGAAGCCTAGTGTGATGCAGATAAAATGGTGTTGCAAACTTATTAAATAATCGATTCAAAGTAAGTAATATGTATATTTCAGATTTAATGTTTCTTGCGGTTATTTTAGAACCTAATGCATTTGAACGTGTTTCTGGCAACACCCCTCCTCAAACTTGTAGTGTGTTTAGTGTTCTAGGCTGCCTCTGATATTTGATGACTCAAATTTGTAGTAGCATCATTCCAGTTTTGTGTACCTTGTAAGTCGAGAAAATTTGGTCATTGTCAGCCATCGTCTCCGAAAACGGCTGAAACCATGTATTTTGATTCTTGAACGAATTCTCTTAATCTTCTTGGTGAAATCATATTTCCTTTTAATGATTTTGGATTTCGAGAATCTTATCCATTTCCTTACACGTGTACATCCTGCATCAAAACTTTAGCTTCAGCACAGAGATAAGGTATAACCCGAAAAGGGATAATAAGAAAAAAAAAAAAAGATACTGGGAAAGAATGGCCAGTTTAGTTAATCGTCTTTTTAAGAGCTTCAACTTGATTGATTCTAGAAAATGTGCAATAAAAGTAGCCTTACCTTGGTCCTTTTTCTTAATCTGTTGATTTTCTTCTTTTTCTACATGGTGCAGGAGCTGTAATAACATAAGGCAAGTGACTCATTAGATAAAAATGCCAAATTACAAGAAGTAAAACTAGAAGAAAACTTGTCTTATGTTTCAGGGAGTACCTGAACTAAGCTTTCCAAACGCATTCTCATCCTTCTCTGTATATAACCTCTTGTGCTCTGTATTAGACTCAGTTTAGCCCAAGATCAGTTAAGCAAGTGAAGTTATTGCTTAATAAGATATCTTACCTTCACATGGTATTTAACAAGTGTATAGAAATTCAGTAGGTTCCACACGGTTTTGTCTAGTTTCTTGCCTTCCACATGACGGGAAGTAATATCTGAAATTATTATGTCAAAAGATGTTCAATCATGTCAAACAACAAGTTTGATGAAGACTAAATATAAGGAGAGCAAAATATAAAAATTTACTATGCAGTTTTTTTGTTTATTTTTCATAAATGAACTACTCTTTGTGAGGCATCTTTACTTGTCGTTATTTTTCCTTCTCCTGTTTCTAGATGGTTAAGCAAGAAATAATAAAATCAATTTATTTTTGATGTATGCTTTAGTTGAGTTCCATTTAATACCAAAAGAGACAAATCCAGCATTAGTACTCAAATCTTCAATTGGCTCTCCTCTTAATTCTGGAGGTGGAATAGGAGACCAGATGCAATGAGGTGCCTTTGCAAATGTTCCTGAACTTCCTACATCCATTAATTCCTGAAAAAAAAATTGCCTCTTTCAAAAAATTTAAAAAATGAACTTATGATATGATGGATGTATGGAACTCTCTTCCTTTCTATAGCTAAAGTTACCTGAAAAAATGCTGTCGCAATAATCACATCCGTATTTTCCTTGAATCGCATAGGAAATACTGCAGTGATTTTTCCTAGCTGCCATGGTGTCAAGATTATTGGTAAAGCAATTGCAATATTTTTGGAAGAATCTATACAATTAATGTATCATTGTTAGTTTTGATATCCATTGGGAATAAATAATTTGATATCAGTTCTTTTGGCTGTTTTAGAAATTGGTTTTATTTTCCTGTTCTTTGAATATAGGCAAAATTTCAAAAATGGTCCTGTAACTTTGGAATTTGTTCAAAAATAGGCATATAACTATACTGAACACACATTTAGTCCTTTAACTTTCGCCCAAATTTCAATTTTAGTCTTATGCATAACACATTTCATCCTCTAACTTTTAATTAGTGTCAATTTTCATCCTGCAATTACATGTTTGATCCTATTACTGGAGAAAAAGTTTGTAATTGCAGGACAAAAATTGAAAATTTTGGAAAGTCAGAGGACAAAAATGGAAGCTTATGGAAAGTTAGAGGACGAACTTTGTTAATTATAGGACTAAGATTGAAATTGGGTGAAAGGTAAAGGACTAAACGTGTGTTCATTATAGTTACAAGACTATTTTGAAATTTTGCCTTCGAATATCATTTATCCGCCAGAGAATGAAAATTACCTGTTTGATGACGAAGAAGGGCTCCCTCGGATGATAAATGAGTTTGATTGGTTTATAAATCTCTCGAGATACTTCTTGCGAGTCAACTTTCCTTAACAAATCTTTCAGCTGGGAACTCAAAATTACAGCTTGGACTGATGAAATATCCGTGATCATCTTCATTGACACTGGAAAGATACACACCAGTAGTAATAAGTAAGCATTTCACCTCATTTTTAATACATGAACTTGAATTGTAATTGCTATTATCTAGGATAATGTTTATGCATTATATAGCTTGATTATTTTGGAAAGTTACCAACCTTTGTTGTGTGGAATTCTAGCAAAATTCAGCTTCAAAGTTAGTTGGTACCCTTGTTTTGGAGGTTCGATTATCTCCATAACATCGGGACAAATTCCCTTAACCATATATAGAGTGTGGGGTTGAAGCTCCGATGAGAGATGGGATCCTTGAGATAGTAGAGGCGTTGATATCGATAAATAGGTATAAAGTGGCTCCGATGCTGAACACTGTTAAATTACCATTACAATAAAACAATCAAAAGAAAGTTTATTTTGATACTGAATTTTCTTATCAAATTAGGCTGAATTAAGTTTCTTTATAGTTTACCTGAACATGGTAGTTCACAGATCCAAATTCATGTATATTATGGTCAACCTCCATTGGCTTCTCTGCTCTGTATCAACACAGATAATATTATACATTTTTGCACCCTAGAAACACATCATTTTGCACCCTGAGGATTAAAAGGCACATTGCACCCTCGAATTGCGTATCATTTGGCGAAATAAACCCTGATATGGTGCAAAATGCCCATTTTATAGCAAAGAATATGCAATTCAAAGGTGCAATGTGCCAAAATTTTAATTTCAAGAATATTGCATAACATTTAGGACACACTTGAATTTGCTTATATTGAAATTTTGGATATTTCAGACAACTCTATAACAAATTTATCCAATACTTCATACCTGTGTATTTTCAGAAGAATTTCTTTCAGTGCTGGTGATGCCCTTTCAAAGCATGCCATTCTACCTCTCTTTGTGTGTGTGTGTGTGTGTGTGTGATTGCAGTGAAAATATGCCATACTAAAAAGTAAAAGGATAATTAATGTGATTGAAAACTATGTTGAGTAAAATGTAAGTTCTGTGCAGCAATCATATTTAATAGTTTTTGAAGCAATATATGTAAGTATATACCTACCACAGAAATACTGTCTTGTCTTCCCATTGTATCTTGACTGAATGCAGAATAGATTGTAACTGAAGCATACTTAATTTGATGAGGACTATGTTGGTAATGATGTAGTAAAAAGATGTTCTAACATTGTTACCTCTTTTGAATGGACAAATGTAATATTTGAAGAAGTTGAATGATTTTCTCAACCAGAAAAATGTGGACAATGATATCCTTGTAGTACTTGGTTATATGTTTAATTGTGTTAATAGTCTTTTGAGAGATCTAACATGTAATAATTTTGTTGGTCGGCTGCACCATGTGTACTTGATGACGCGGTGCAGATGTTATACTAAATAATTTTTCGTACACGAGATGTGGGGCTCTCTCTTGGTTTGTTCATTGTAGAGTATTTTCATAAATAAGAGGAATCGGAGAATTTTAATTTTTTTTTTTTGAAAAAGTGTGTAGTGTACATGTTTGTTTTGTGTTATTGTGGAGAGATGTAGTTTTTTTGGAAATGAGTTGTTTGATGTGAAATCAATAAATAAGATGTAAAGTTTGAAAATATTAAGATGATATTTATAAAATAAAAATAAAAATAAAAATTGATGAGTATTACTTTTGTTTTCCATAAAATCCTGAAAATTCTCAAAAAAATTCAAAAAATAATTGCGAAGACTTTCATCAACTAGTTTGTTATAAATCGTAAGTGCTATATTTTGGGAGCTTGTTCGATGAAATTTATGTTTATGTGCAACATTACTTGTAGGGTTGACAATGTGTCGAATTCGGGATGGATCAGGTTTGACCCAGGTTCGATTCTATTTATGTCGGGTTGGATCTAGATCTTGCCATGATTTGGATTTCTCGCCTAAAATGGATTTTGGTCGGATTCGATCAAATATCAATTTTTTTTCTGGATTCGATAAGATCTTATTTTCAAAAATTCCAACAATGTTTTTTTTTTAAACAAATTTGTTAACTTTATGGTTTAATTTAATTAATTTAGCTCACATGTTCAAACTTTCTATACTAATATTCATGTTTTAGATGAAAATATGCATAAAAAAGAATTTATAAACGAATCATTAACTACTATCTTCTTAAATTGATGGTAAAATATTTGTAGTTTTCATTTATTTATTGTCGGATATGGATATTTAACCGATCGGATTGAGCTCGATCAATATTCGCTTTACGTATTTCGAATTACGAATTTTTGTAATCGGATCATATCCATCGAACATTTGATCGGACCGAATTCGAACTGGATTCAGATTGAAAATCCACCCCCTGACAACCCAACCCTATATGCATATGTAAGCCTTTTATTTCTTGGGTCGTGGTTTAGAACACTAATGAGTGCCTTATTCTCGACATCTAGATCTAGTACTAAAAAAATCAGCTTTAAATTATTCCCTAATTATAAATAATTGCAAGAAATCCTTATTTCTCAATATATGATATTTGATAATCACCATTCACCACATCAATCCACTTCAATTAAACATAGCATAAATAGTAACATCACACACCAATACAAAGTTAACAAATGGAGTCACATTTTTTTTCAATAATATATTTGATGTGGGGCTAGGCTAGTCAATGTATTTTTATATTATTTCATTTTATATCTATCATCATGTTTAATTGGTTAATTATGCTATTGTACTCGGTAATTATTTGATTAAACTTTCTAGTGTTAACTAAACGTACCAAACACATTGTAATAACCCAATTACTACCAAAGCTAGAGGTGGAGAAAGAAAAAAGAAAGACGTCTTTACATGAACTCAACGGCCATCAAATTTCAGCCGTTAGATTTCACCCCATCATTGATGACCCCACAAAATGTGCCATATTCAGGTAACTTTAACTATATACCATGCATTAACATAACATAACATAACATCAACAGTTCAAAACCAAACTTTATATTAAAGTAATCGACATAATAAAAGACTGATTCCACCACCACCAAAAATGAACTTCTAATCCAAGAAAAAGGAAAATGACACATACAGATAGATATATATCTCTCTTCCCCAAAATATAACCCTTCAATTCAATCTCACGGTTTTTTCATATCCATTACATTTTTCAGAAAAAAAAAAACCCACAATATATTCTAGCTATTTCATATTATTTAGTGATAATCAAGGGAGTATTTATTCTTTGGTCAAACCATAATTAAGTTGACTTTTTAATGATTTGTTGAGTCCTTGCAATTTATTTGAAATAAAAAATTAGTATTTAATTATTTGGGCTGGTAAGTTATTGATTTGGGCAACTGTGTTGAAATTGTCATATTAAAAGACCCATAAAGGTCCTCCCTTTCCGAGGTTATTATTGATGGATAAACATTTATCTTTTTTGTGAAATTTTTATAATTTTTTCTTTTCTTTTTAAATGGATATAAATGATAAGGGTGTGAAGGATGATGTGGAATCTCCAAAGGTGGATGTTGTTTCGAATGGGGAGAGTGATGACGGAGAAGATGAATCACAATCATTGTTACTAGTTACAAAGAAAGTTAAGTGGTTAGATTGGAATGGAGATAAGCTTGCAGAAATTTTGGAGTTTCAGCCCAGGTAATTATTAATTGAATACTGCTGTTTATTTTTATTGAAATTTTGCATGATTTAACTAATTTGGTGAATGAATATTTTAAATTTGATTCTCATATGTTCTTCAATATATTTGGAATGATTAAGATTTAAGACTGATAAATATTTAGACTTTCGTGTCATCTCCGACAGCCCACCTTTCAATAGGTAGATTACCCCTATAAACTAAAACAAACAACTTCTTAGTTTTCTTCACATGGATTAGACTAAGTTCATATTATATTGTTTGGGCCTAACTCATTTCGAGAGCTAGCTTGTGAGTTGAAATTGTTCAAGATCTTATAAGGTGGACTTACTTTTGTTATCTAATCCATGTGGGACAATTTATTCTCACTACAACTCCTTAATGATTGAAGAGTTGTTCACGAGAGGAGAAATGTATATAAACCTCAATTTTAAGACATGAAAAGACTATAGGGTCTATTTGGTTAGGTTTTGACTCAATATCACTTGGTTTTGGTTTCGAAAAATAGGTTTTGGTAGTTTCGGTGAAACCTTTGAAACTCTATTTGGATTGAGTTTGAATGTTGATGTTCGAAGGAAAAAAAATAAATGATACGAGTCAAATCAATATATTTATTGAGAAAAATATAAGTGTATGTGTCAAATCATTATCTTTATATATTTGAAATTGAAACATGAGTTTCACAAATCTATACTCAAACTTAATTTGGCTAGGTTTTGGCTCAGTACACGAAACTGAGCCAAAACCTAATCAAATAAGGCCATAATACTTAACACTCCTTTCATCATATTTTTCAAAATATATATTAAAAAAAAAAAAAACGAACCACCCACTCCAACCCCTATGTCGGTAGATGGTGGAGTTTGGTTGGGGAAGATGATGTGTTTACTTTTTTTGTTTGATATATAAATAATGACAATTTAGTTTCAACAAGAAAAGTATTATGATCTCAAGGGCTGAATTAAAGGCCTAAAAGAAATATTTTAAGATACATTAATGGATAGTTTTCATCTTTTATGACACGGGGTAAAATGACTGTTAGACACAATATATTATTGGCTCCATACTACTAAAATTGTAATTGGATTAGGACTTCACCATCTACTTCTCTTGAAGATGTAGAGATATTATTTAGTCGCTATTATTGTATGTTTATTAGTCTTCGTCTGATACAATTTCTTTTTAACTTTTGTGGTGGCAAATAATTAATTTATTTTATAGATAAACCGGATAATTTAAAAAATAGATTTCAACATGGCAACACATAAATATGAGCAATTTTTTTTTTTTTTAAATATGAGCATCTTTGGGTTTTGGCAAGTCATTCCCCGTGATATTTTTAATGGACAATTTACCTATGTGGTATGAAAGTAGGCAATTTATCATTCTATGATAAATAACAATGGCCGTGTTAACTCATTTCTCGTGAAGGAGTTGCACAAACACTCTCTATAATTCGACTTAGAATTCATTTTAATGTTAAAATGATTAATTTAACCCTACGACAACATTATCCATTCACTTTACCCTCTGTAATGTGCACATTAATAGACATTTGACCCCTTGTAAAATTCTTAATGGACACTTTACCCTCTAAAATATCGCCTAATTGACACTTTATCCCCTGTGGGCTATATGAAGATGTAACCCCAAGATGGAGGCATTGGTTAGTGTGCTTCTTTTGCAATCAAGAGGTATCTTGCTTTTTTGTTTATCAAGGGGGGTTAATTGCATTTAAAGAATAACAAAGGTGGTAATTTACTATTAGCTCATTAATATTATTTTCAATTTGCGTTTTAAGTATTGATTGGGCTCCATGCTAAGCTGTTGAACTTGAGGTGTAAAAGAGAAAATATTAACTATTGATTTTGCTCCTTAATTTATCATCTTCTCACCATATATTCCATATTTCTTTTGCTGGCAGCGACTCAGATGATGATGACGATGACGACGATTCTTGCAGCTGCAGAGTAATGTAAATAACTTTCCTAAAAAAAAAAAAAGAGAAAGAGTAATGTAAATAACTACAATATTCAATTCATTAGATTAGACCATTTTTCCTTGGATTAGTGAGTGACTAATTTGTTAATTCCACATTAGGAGTGTGTAATGATGATGAATATTGTGAGGTTAATTAATAAATATTGCCGTATATTACAGACTTGAAAAATTGGGGTAGGTTATTTATGATTCTTGGATATCAGTAAATAAAATGATAAGGAAAATGAAAATGAACATTGAATGAAGTTTAATGATCAATTACTCGATGGAAGACACATTCATTTTAGCAGTTTATTCATTATAATTAAAAAATTAAACATAATCAACTCTCAATTAAATTTTATTTTAAAATATTACTACTTTTCTAAAAAAATTAATCACTAAAAAGGGTGATTTACGATCAAAACCCCGGCCCTGAGGTTTACTCATATTATCCGGACTACCTTTATTGTTACGAAAATTACAAGAATTCTTCTTCTGATTTAGACTATATATCATAACACTTACAGTTTCAACAGTCTTTACATGAACACCCATTACAACATCTGAAAATATTTACCAACACACTCCCTATAAGGGTGTTCTTGTACATTTTGAAACTACAAGTTTATTTATTTATTTTCAAGGTAACAATATTACACATTCTAAAAAGAAAAGGAAAACTAACAATATTACAAACATCCGAATAATTAACATACTTTCATTATTATAGATTGAATTATTAATATTATAAAAAAGAAGTTGAGAATAAGCCTGTTGACAGTTTCGAGGTTGAATTATTTATATCATTACAATCCAATAAAATAACTATAATCTAGTATTAGATTTTTATTTCAACAATGAATAACTATAAGCTTTTATTTTCTACATTCTTTTATTTATTGATTATTGATAATAATGAAGTAAGTTCAAAATATCTAGCCATCAAATCTCATCCTTTGATTCTCAATCCCCATTTCCTCTCACTAAATCTTAGCCGTCACTTCTCTCACTACAAAAGTAAACTTACCTGTACACTCTTTAACCTCATTTTCTCTCCTCTCTCTCTACCCGCAGTCGGCTGTCTTCACTCAAACCCCAAACCCTCGTTACTCGTCAACACACAAATCCTTCTTCATTTATTATTCGAAAAATCCAATCTTAAATTGAACATATAATAGTAGATTGAATAGAAATGGATTCAGATCAGGGAAAACTATTTATTGGAGGGATTTCATGGGAGACGGACGAGGAGAAATTGAAGGAGTATTTCCAAGGATATGGAGAAGTAGCGCAGACTGTGGTTATGAGAGATAAAATTTCTGGGAAACCCAGAGGTTTTGGGTTTGTGGTTTTTGCAGATCCAGATGTTCTTGATAGGGTTCTTCAAGATAGGCATGTTATTGATGGCCGCACTGTAAGAAAAGTTTCTATGTTCTTTTTTTCTTTTTGAAAAATCTAATTGCACAGTTGAGTTTTGGAGCCTTAGTTAAATCTGGGTTTATGTCATTTGGTGAATAGAGTTATGTGCTTGAAGGATTTGATTTTTATTTAATTTTTGTATCTGGGTTTTTGTTGCTATTGGTTTGACAGTAGTTCTTGATTCTTCTGTATGCATTGGGTAAAAGAGGCGATTTTAATATATTTTTTCCTCTATATATTTTTGTTCTTGTTTGACTGCTTTATGTAACGTTCTTTTATGATGTATTGAATTTTATTTTGCGAAAACGTGTGTATCTACTTGGACTTTAGGTGTAAATATTTGTTTGTTAGTTGTAACCTTTCTTCGTTTTGCTATCTGTATATTGTAGGGTTCTTTGCATTATTCTTTTGCTGTCCCATTTTAAGTTTGTTGGCATGGTTAAGTTCTTTTGAAACAGTGGACCTTGGTTTTGAAGTTCTTGCTAGCTGCTGATGAATTAATACTTGCTTGTGGTTAATAGATAGCTTACTTCGCATGTATGCAACTACTAGTTATCAAAAGCTTTTTAAGATGTTTTAGTTAATTGATTTTGATTCAGAATAGGGATACCAGTCTTGTGTTTCTCAGCATTCTGTTGCCTTGGAATGTTATTGAATTTTATTTTGCGAAAACGTGTGTATCTACTTGGACTTTAGGTGTAAATATTTGTTTGTTAGTTGTAACCTTTCTTCGTTTTGCTATCTGTATATTGTAGGGTTCTTTGCATTATTCTTTTGCTGTCCCATTTTAAGTTTGTTGGCATGGTTAAGTTCTTTTGAAACAGTGGACCTTGGTTTTGAAGTTCTTGCTAGCTGCTGATGAATTAATACTTGCTTGTGGTTAATAGATAGCTTACTTCGCATGTATGCAACTACTAGTTATCAAAAGCTTTTTAAGATGTTTTAGTTAATTGATTTTGATTCAGAATAGGGATACCAGTCTTGTGTTTCTCAGCATTCTGTTGCCTTGGAATGTTATGTTTGTTAAAGTTATGATTATTCTTCTATTATACTGATGGATTTTGTAAGTTTTGATTCGTTTTCTGTTTGCCTGTACATGTAATGTTAGATGTTTTGGTGTTAGGCATTTTCTTGTTTTGTGATGTTCAGGTGTAATTACATATGTATTGTGACTTTGTCATGAGTCTCTGGCTTTAATTAAGATCTTGTTGATAAGAATCTTTTGCTTGACATTTGGCAGTTAATGAACTGCTCGTTTCATAGACTCATAGTATATAAGCCTTCTTGTTCATGTTTATAATCTGTCAATTTCATCATATCTTGTTTGGGTTTTATTCTCTCATTTTTTTTCCTTGTAGCTGTTGTGTTAATTGCCAATGTTCACGACATGTGGGAAATTTCATTTAAAGAGCAGTTACGTTTTATGATGTGCTTTTTTTATAATGTTTGTTTTCTGGATCCGGGACTTGACTTTGACTTGCATGTTTTTTTCACATATTTGTTGTCAGTTAAGATTCTTCAGGTGTGCCTATGCTTATCTGAATTTTTATTGTACTTGGTATACTTAGATATACGAGTCTTTAGATACTCATTTACCAATTTTTGTACTATTAGTTTCTTTGGATTTATTATTCTTATGCAATATCGTGATTTCGAAGCATGGATCACTGACATCATATGGTACTTTATCTATGCTAAACTAGACTATAAGAAACTATATCTAACATGCACAGATGATTTAGTCTTTGTGCTTTATGAATTATACAATTTGTTTAAGTTGTGGGTTGCTTTTTAAGTTTGGTAGTTTTTGTTGGGCAACTTCTAATGAGAGGATATCTTTCTTTGAATGACGACTTGTATAGAGTGTCATTCGAGTGGCAGATCAGTAAAAAGATTACATGTTTGTTACTGGAGTTTCATCATTCTTTATATACTCATACTTCTATATTCCAAACTACATTAATCTTGTTTCCTCAAAATAAAAATAAAAAACTACATCAATCTTGTTACTGCTGTTTACTCTCTAATGACTCTTGGACTCTAGATTTTCTTTATTGGCTTATTTTTCTTTCTTTTTGGGTGGAGGGGGAGGCAAGTGGTCAATGTGTTTTTTTGCACATGCTGTACTATGTATATCTCAATTATTTGATAAAATACATGTTTTTGTGGAAAAGCATGTAAAGTAGGATTTAGGAATGTAATGTAAAGTTCTTCAAATTCTACTAATTCTGATACAGCAATTTTCGGATTCCCCTTTATTTTACATTATTTCTCATTTCCATCTGGATGGATGGATGTACTTATTCTTTTAATAATTTTATGTTTGCAAAATGACTGGATAATTTCATATTATATAATATGTTTTCTTTTCTCTGCATAAACAAATGATCTTTTTTGTTTTTCCTGAATAGGTTGAGGCTAAAAGAGCTTTGTCAAGAGAGGAACAAGTTTCAAAACCTGCAAATGCAGGTGGCGGTGGCGCAAGAAACTTTGGAGGCAGTGGAAATACCCGAACCAAGAAAATATTTGTTGGTGGTTTACCCCCAACCGTGAGTGAGGATGGCTTCCGTCAGTATTTCGAAGCTTATGGCGTGGTGACTGATGTAGTAATCATGTATGACCAGCAAACTAACCGCCCTCGTGGATTTGGGTTCATTTCGTTCGATTCTGAGGATGCAGTAGAAAGGGTTTTACACAAAACCTTCCATGATTTAAACGGTAAGCAAGTTGAAGTCAAACGTGCTCTTCCAAAAGATTCCAATCTTGGCGGAGGTGGTCGTTCTGTGGGTGGTAACAGTGGAGGTTATCAAGGTTATGGGTCCTCTGTTGGTAATTCAGGCTCGTATGATAATCGAATGGAATCCAATAGGTACATGCAGTCACAAAATGCTGCTGCTGCTGGTGGCGGTGGTGGTGGTGGATATCCATCTTACGGTTCTTCAGGGTACAACCCATCTGGTTATGGAATGGGTTTTAATTATGGGAATTTTGCTGGTGCCACTCCTGCGGGATACGGAAATCCTAATGCTCCCAATACTGGTTATGGTGGTGTGCCTTCAAATGCTCCAAGAGGTTCATGGGGCTCACAAGCTCCAATTGGGTATGGAGCTGCTACTGGTCAATCTCCTAGTGGTGCTTCTGGATACGGAAATCAGGGTTATGGTTATGGTGGGTATGCAGGAAATGATGGAGCTTACGGAAACCAAGCTGCTGCTTATGGGGCTGTTGGTGGGCGTGCAGGAAGTGGCCCAAACGGTAATGCTCAAGGAGATCTACAAGCTGGTGCTGGAGGTTATATGCCAAGTGGTTATGGCGATGGATGGAGAACTGACCCATCACAAACTTCACATGGTGGCCAAGTTGGGTATGGAGGTGGCTATGGTGGTGGTGCAACTCGACAAGCTCAGCAGTAGTGATCTATTTTGCTCAACTCAAATATCCCATGATATGCAGAGTAGGTGGCTCTTGCAAGATGTCACCTCTATTACGGGACTGGTTGAAATGCATTAGTTTGGCTTACTTATTTTGCTAGTTTTTAATAAGTCGACTTCGGGAATAGTTATCTCGCGTTATCTTTGCTTGAGACTGTAGTTTTATATTTGGTTTGCTTATTTATAGCTATATTAGCTAGCTGGTTTTGGAGTTTATGCTTATCGTAATGTTTGGCATATAGTTGTTTGTGTTAAACTTTATTTGAGTTAATTTAAGGGAGTTATTTGATAATACCTTATGTTAGTGTTTTACCGTTCTTCTTTTGAAAGGGTTTATGTGATGTGGAAGCTACACAATGATAATACTTGGTGAACTTTTAGTTAGAAGGGAGCTAGTTCTATCAATTCTTTGGTAGTGAAGATATGGGAAGTAGTTAAAGTTTAGCATTACTAACTCAGGTGGATAAGTCTCGTAAAGGATAGAGATTAGATTAGTGGTAGATGAAATTTTGGCAATGGCATAATCTTCCCCCTGTATTTGGCCTTTGTGTTGTACAGGAGTGGAGATGCTTGCACACTAAGAGGTTGGTGAAGTTTCCACTCGAAGCTAAACCCATGGTGATAGTGCAGTGTATGAGAGGTGACGGGACACGATGTTTTACCTTGAAACTGCTCGTACGAAAGCAGAGCCCTGCAGCTGTTGAACTGGAATATTTCAATTTTCATTGAGGTTTAAGTCTGATGAAGATTCACACAGCCAATGACTTACTTTGGTATGTTGGTTTCGGAGGGCAGTAAAGTTATCTGGTTTTTGGGATTAGAGATAGACTTAACCGATCTATAACTATACAGGCTGAGAACCGAGTTTAATATTTTCAGGTCATTTGATCTTCAGAATTTTTTGACATTATATCTTTGCTTTTTTTTCTTGGTAGACAACTGCAATACTTTATTTAAAAATGAGGAATAAGTATTGGATTTGCCATTGTGCTCTGTCAAGTCATTAGCACTGATATGTTTTTTCACTTGACTCGAATTAATTCATTGCTATGACCGATTGATTGGAGGAGGGAACTCTGCATATATCTGTTGAAATTCTGGAGGACAGAATTGAGGAAGTAGTTTATGTCTGGTTTATTCAATTGAAAGCAAAAGTTGCTCTTTAGTAGACGTAATCTTTAGATGTTATATCCCGGGTGGATGTACGAGTTTAGGAACAAATTTGGGTTTACGTTTAGGGATAAACCTTTGCTGTCTACTTAACTAGTGATCCGTCTAAAAAATAGAAAATGAATTAAGTGATTGAGATAGCGACAAGTTTAAGCTGAGACGACTCACCCATTCCCGGGAGTAGGATAAGGAGTGAGCCCCAAAAAGGGAAGGTTACAGGCTTTTTAAGATTCGCGTTATCAACCGAAATCCTAACCAGACCCTTAGTGCTTCATGTCCAGATCCCCGACATCCTTTTCAGGTTGGAAGCCACACTAGTTTAAAAACCGACGAGTCATATGTTGATCCAGCAACTTACAACAATGAACAACATGAGCAAATACAGATGCCGCTGCATACGAATCAGGCTAAACCATGGGTAACTTAAATCTTACAGTTTTTGTTTGACTATAGCAATATCACACAAGACATGGTTGTGAAGGACTAGGCAAGTTTGTATTTTGTCAAAATGGGATAAAGAAAGCATTTGGTACATGTATTTCTTGTTATCATATAATGGGGTTTTGACACGTTGCACCATGAAATTATAGGTTTTTGGCACTTTGCACCCTAATTTAAAAGTTTTGGCACTTTGCACCATAGTGTGTGTTTTAAAGAAAAAATCATTGATTGAAGGGTATAATAGTCATTTTAGAATATTTTTGGCACTTTGCACCCTAAAAGTATAGATTTTGACACTTTGCACCCTGAAATATAGAATATTGGCACTTTGTACCCAAAAAATATAATTTCTGGTATTTTCAACCTCGACTTAATATGATAATTTAAATAATGTAAATAACATGCAATATAATAATATGTGTTAGATATGTAAACGTGTATTTTAGATATAAAATAAATAATCTAGAGGATACTTGAAAACAAAATGAACACAATGTCTTTTTTTTTAATCTAAATTTTATTGAGAGAAAATGTTAAAATAAGTTATTATAAAGTAAAATAAATTAAGAATAGCATGTTTATGATTGTTGTGCATAGAAATGACCATTTTATCTCTACATCGCCGACATTCATGAGTTTTTTTTTTAAGGAAAACACATTAGGTTGCAAAATGTCATACAAATTATATTTTTAGGGTGCAGAGTGCCAAAAAATTTAAATCTTGGTGAAAAGCGCCAATATTTTATAATTTTACGGTGCAAAATGCCAACATTCTATATTTTAAGGGTGCAAAATCTATATTGCCAGGGTGCAAAGTGCAAAAAAAAAAAAAAAATGACTATTCTACCCTTCTACCAATGAATTTTCTAACCAAAACACACACTAGGGTGCAAAGTGCCAAATAAATTATATTTCCAGGGTGCAAAGTGCCAAATAAATTATATTTTTAGGGTGCAAAGTGCCAAAACTTTTAAGTCAGGGTGCAAAGTGCCAGACCCCTATAATTCTAGGGTGCAAAATGCCAAAAACCCTCAACAATATTCAGCTTATTGTTTTCAATTTGAAATTTTTGGAATCTTTTTTTAAAATTATGAAAATACTATAAAAGAGAAGGGATACTCTAAGGTGACTTTCAGCCGTTGAGAGTCACCTTAATTCTTTGTTAAATATACGACTTGTACGCACCCCCTTATAATTTAAAATTACCATATTACCCCTTATAAGAAAAAAGAATTTCAGGAAAAAAAGTACTGTTCATCTTCTTCGCCTTCACCGGTGGACAGCCATTGTTGAAGGTACCAAAGATATTAACTCAAGATTCCCTGCTTCTTTACTCAAATCAGCCCCCAAAATCGAAATCTGAAAATGAGATTCTTGAAAAAAAGGAGAAAAATTAACAAGATTAAACCCTCTCAAATCGAAAAAAAAAAAGATAATGTTCATCTTCTTCGCCTTCACCGGTGGACAACCATTGTTGAACGGCGAAATCTTGAGGCGGTGGTTTGTGTTCAGGGAGAAGGGAGAGAGAAAAAGAATTAAAATGACAGATCTTGAAAAAAAGGAGAAAAATTAACAAGATTCAACCCTCTCAAATCGGAAAAAAAAAAAATAATGTTCATCTTCTTCACCTTCACCGGTGGACAACCATTGTTGAACGGCGAAATCTTGAGGCGGTGGTTTGTGTTCAGGGAGAAGGGAGAGAGAAAAAGAATTAAAATGACAGATCTTGAAAAAAAGGAGAAAAATCAACAAGATTCAACCCTCTCAAATCGAAAAAAAAAAAAAATAATGTTCATCTTTTTCGCCTTCACCGGTGGACAGCCATTGTTGAACGGCGGCGAAATCTTGCCGTTCCGGTCGCCACCGGAACGGCCAGATGTGTGAGGCGGTGGTTTGTGTTCAGGGAGAAGGGAGAGAGAAAAAGAATTAAAATGACAGGGGCATTTTAGTCAAATTGATGTGTACATTCATTTTGATTGGGTACATACTCTTGTACACACCATACACCATCGTACACCATTTTTTAGGCAAAAAATATGGTGACTCTTGAATGTGAAAGAGTCACCATATAATGTCCCAAAAGAGAAATATAATTGCACAAAAAAGTACGAAGACTTACCTTTCATTGTTTTCTCATGTATTTTATCTTTATATATTACATTAATACAAACAAAACATATTAAGTTTTATTTCAATAATAAATTACAAGAAGTATACACACAGATTCAACCCGAAGAGGCCATCTTCTTTTGTGAATTAGCAGAGGTTGAAATAAAATAAAAAAATCACAAACTGTGTCCTACAACAAGCAATCACCTCTCACCAAAAAATCGAAATAAGGTAAAGAGTGTGTCAATAAGCAGAAGGTACACCCTGTTATGGTTCACCAAATAATGCAACATCACTAGGACGAGTGAACACAACCTGATAAATGTTATTAGATCATGAAAACATGTTTTCAGAATCTTTAGTATTCCTATTTTTAGCAAGATTAAAATTATCCTTAACATGAAATGCTAATCAGACTAATTTTAACAGATTTAACATTTTCAAAATCGTCACGAAAGTCCTTGTTTATTTCTTTGCTATTTTGGGTTTTCAATTTTAATTTCATCCATTCAACTATGCAAGAAACAATTAGTCTGATTATACAACAGGGAACAAAAAAAGGCGCAAGCCATAAACATACCTGATAATTTCCAAGACTGCAGGATTTGAATCCAGCAGCACAATAGTCAAAATAATACTCCCATGTGCTTATGAAGTTGTCATTGAATCCCAAAGCAAAGATTTCACTACACAAAATAGTGTAGATATTATCATGAAATTGGAAAAACATGAACTTGCGAATAGTATTATGCCAAGATGTGCTTATATTCAAGATTCGTACTTTTCATTTAGAAGAAAGCTTTCCCGCCAAATTCTGAGCGTTGTACAATAATGACTTCCAGGTGTACCACTCTTCATAATGACATTTTTACGGTTATCGAACATTTAATTATTTCTTTCAATAAATAATTAGGTAAGACATACTAATAAAATTCCAAATTCTACCTATGTGACGCCTCACCTGAGAGCACCTTGCTTTTCCGATGAGGTGTCACCCGCCTGCGATTTGTCTTTCTCTAATATTAAGTCGCAGGAACGGCCTAAATAAAATAAACAAACAGAACCATGTACTAAAACGTAAAATACCTCATTCACTTGAAGTTTTCTAGAACCATAAACCAGGGTAGTTATAAGTGCACCTTTAGCAAACAACCCTACTAAAAAGATCTCAGAATCCTTGCCAATAAACTAGCTTATCCTGAGGAAAAAGAACATAGCAGGAGAATATGGAGGATAAGTCTCGTTTGACTTAGTGAGGGTATAAACATAACAATGAACAAAGAGAGTAGTTTAGCATTACGTAATTAAAACAAAGAATAATTTTGACGTAGAGTATCAATCATACAGAAAAAACAGATTTGTAGTGAAAGATGAGCACAAATACCACATTATATATATATAGATATTTTCCATCGAGTAGCGACCTCGTGGCTTGACTTGTAACTTTCTTGTAAGCTTGTAACTTTTAAGCTTATAACTTACCTGTACTTGTAACTTGTAACATGGTTAAGTGTTCAAATTTCAAAATATAAAGTTTAAGAGTTCTATAACATGTCATGTAATAAGTCATAATCATATGAAGTTTCATTATCAAGTTCAATAAGATTGGAATCACGAGTATAACGTTTCAAGTAGATTAGAACCAATGAGATTTGAGAATTTAGACGAATATGATGTCCAACAAGATAAAGGGAAATAATTTGAATTAAGGTCCAATGAGTTAACGCAAGGACGTTCAGATTAAATGTTCATTAAGATAACAAGAAGAAAGTCGAAGATGAGTAGCAAGCCTTCAAAGATGTTTCGATGATTGAAATATCAATTTAAAAGACCGAGTCAAGACTTGATGATCAAGAATGAGTATTATCAAATACAAATTAGAAAGAGTTAATTTCAAGAATAAGATTCAACGGAAGTTCAAGGAAATCTCAGTCAATTTCGCATACGGAGTGAGGTTAATAACTTTAAAATGAACATAGAGTGACTTTGATGCTCAAGGAGAAGTTACGACATTTTGATCATTCTTCCTTCAATTCAAGAGGAGTTATCGACTCATGTAGCCAATTGAAATGAATACTTTATAATGACCGGATAACGAATTCTAGAACAACCATGATAGAAAATAGCCAAACAATGAAAAGTGTAAAGACAATATGATCTTTTTGCAACAAAAGCAACTATAGAAGACAACGAATAATCAAGTTCAATTTCCTCGGGGCTTTGTACCAAAACGGTACGGAAGGAAAAGATAGAACCCTCACCTGATATCCGACGATGCGCTACATGGCAACTTTAAGCTCTATTCGAGTGTAGGTATCAATATATTCAAAACCTACACAAGTCGTTAATACTTAATGAGATACTCGCTATACGTTAATCTAAGTACATTAGTGATCATTCGAATCATGATAGTCGGTGCTGCCCTCTTTATTTCATTCTCTAAACTATCTAAACTTATTCCAACAATGAGGCGAATTCTTTATATTTTTATACAAATCAACTAAACATTCTTCAATCATACACCATTAACACCATTGCATATTTGACTTTTAACTATTTTGTTATCATATGCAACTAATAATTGTGTCAAATGAAATTTAAAGTTAAGTGTTCAAAAGAAGATTACCATGCCACCCGCTGCCGCTGTTTATTCTAATGAATACTGGGTAATCCAAAAAACTCCAATCGATTCAAAATTTGCGCCACCTTAAAGCTATCGAAGATATCTACGACTTTAATGAAGACATCAACTCCAAATTATGACTCCAGGGTTGTGAACAGAGCCTCTAAAAGTTACATCAAATTACTGTCCCCTGTTTTTTTCAGATTCATACCACTTCGGTTTATCTTAATTCTGTTCTATTAAAATTGTAAATACCACTTAAAAATAATACTTAATTATATTTATGGATGTTATCTACAACTTTCATGAAGAAAACCTCTCCAAATTCCTTCTCCAAAGAAGTCAAAATCTCCTTCAAAGTTATGATCGCACAAGGTAATTGTCTGCAGATTATGGACTGTTGCTGCTGCGGCCTCGATTACTCCATCGAAAAATCAGTTTAAACAAAAACTATTTGATGATTTTCATAGTAATCGACCTCCTCTACAACTTTCATGAAGAACTCAAGTCCAAATTCCCAATCTAAGAGCCTCAAAAGAGCCCCCAAACTTTCAGCATACAATCTGCCTTCTTTGCCGGATTACGGCCACCCTCTCCGGCCATCGCCGACGAAAACCACCTCCATTAGAAAGCTGCCGTCTCAAGCTTTCCAACGATACCTCCTGATTGTTAAAAATCAAACCCTAAGACCTCCATGCAAGCCTTTAATTGAAGAAGAAGTTGAAGTTCTAAAGTCTTCTACCAACCTTAACCATTCAATTGAATATAATCATCTTTCACCTTCACTTTAAGACTCAATTTCATCCATGAATCTCTCAAATTTTCAGATTATGTTTAGCCTCTTTAGTTCCTTCTTGGTAGAGAGAATTTAGTTTGTGATTTGGGAATATAGTGTTTGGAGTTGTGAAAGTGAATGTGGAAGGTGGAGGATCATATTTAGATGTAAAGTTTTTAACATATCTCCCCCTCAATTCATCAAGCTTCCAATTGAACCCATGAGTAAAGTCCTAAGTGCAAATGAGTCCTCAATGTTTCAAGTCTTGCTAATGTACCATGAAAAATATTAAAGCTTGCCAATTGAGTATAGTATTATTAAATTACTATTCTTGTGTGTATATACATATATGTATTTATATTTTGAATTTCTTAGTTGAAAATTTTCGGTGTGTCACAACCTAAGTCTTGAGAAATTTTATTTGATCCTGAAAAGGCAAACTTGGTAAGCAGCTTGAATTCAAATAAAATTAAGTTTCATCTTGATCTGAATCCAAGAAACAACTTCCTTGACTTTTAGTTCTGCATATTGCAGTTGTTTTTCAAAAAGAGTAATGCCTGTATATTTGCATCCAGTTTGTTTTACATTCAGTTTCAATAGCTAAAGTTCCCCAACCGCGCGCAACCGATCTCTAAAATATGATTTTCCTTGCTAATTCTTGCCTGGAATCCAATAAAGCTTGAAAATCAAATTGAAATTTAACATATAACTCATAAAATAAAATTTAAAAGATACCTTATGAATCAACATCTTAATTTTCCTGAGCTGGGCTTTCTTTAAATCCTCATCTTAATTCAGTCTTCCAAGTGAACAAAAATAATTAAAATCAAATATACACATGAAAACAGTATATTGCTAAATATATTATTAGATGTAAGTCCAACCTTAAATATTGCACAAGAGTATACAGGCCATTGTTTCATCCAGAAATAGTGAAAAGAGTTCATTGCTCTGGAACAACATAAAACCGAGTTTGTGAGTCCATATATCATATGTATGATTGATTTTACATGCATATAATGTAATCCAAGGAAGAAAATTGACTTAATATGTCATAATGCTGGGAGATGTTACGGCGTGCCTGAGCTAGTGTATTCTTCCTTGAGATATGCTTAAGGCAATATTTAGCTGATGATGCCATTGCAGAAGTGAGAAGAAATGGTCTATACCATCTCCTATATAGTGATATATACAAATAAAAGTAGCTTTTAAAAAAATGTTTTGCACGTACTAGATGAGATTAATATAGATTCACGTATAATTAATTACCTTTTGTTGCTAAACTTTGCAGCAGAAGGGAAAATTCTTACATAGACCAGGTCTATGAACTTAGTGGTAGATCTTGTGATTGTAAATGCACCACATCATACATTTTGATGATGTCATGTTCTCACAATGTATGATGTGGTGCATTTACAATCACAAGGTCTATGAAAAACTCATAAACCAGGTCTATGCAAGAATTTTCCCAGCAGAAGTACTTATCTCTGTATTAGCTATAAATAACTGCAAAATGGATTTCAATACTATGTACAAATTTGTAAGAGGTACACTTGTGACAATGAAAATGAGAGAATTGCATTTTTGGTACAGAGCTATAGGTCAATTCTCACTTTTGGTACATAGCTTTATGTGTCCAACACATTTGGTACAGAGCTTTAACAAATTGTAACACATTTGGTACAACCGTTAAAAATTGTCGTTAAGGGGTGACGTGGCAGTTAAGTCTAATTGCAAAGTTGATGCCATTACTTATGTTAACTGATAATTTTACCCCACAACATTTCAGGTTACCAAAAAAAGCCCCACATCTCCAAATTTAGTGACGATTTTAGTCCACATTGTTGCCAAATTTCAAAATTGACTCGAATAAGACCACGTGCGGGCCAATTCAAATTTTTTACTTATTTTATTTAAATAACTAATTAAATTTATAAACAATATTAATAAATTAAATAATAATTTAACATAATTATCACCAAAATTAAGAAAACATATTATTTTTAAATATAAAATTTATATAATAGCATTAATCTATTTAATATTTATTAAAATAATAAATTATATAATTAAAAACTATTTAATATTTATTAAAATAATAAATAATAAATAATTTTAATTTTAAAAAAAAATTCCCCACCCCACCCACCACCTCCCCACCCCTTCCCCCCTACCCTGATTCCCAGGCCGCCGCCGGCCTGGGTCTTCGGTCTCAGGCCACCGCCGGCCTGGGAATTGGGGTAAGGGGGAGGGGAGGGGAAGGGTGGTGGGTTGGGTTGGGTGGGTGGGGTTGGAATTTTTTTTAAAATTATAATTACTTATTATTTATTATTTTAATAAATATTAAATATATTAATACTATTATATAAATCTTATATTTAAAAAGAATATGTTTTCTTAATTTGGTGATATTTATGTTAAATTATTATTTAATTTATTAATATTATTTATAAATCAAATTAGTTATTTAAATAAACTAAGTAAAATTTTTAAATTGGTCATCACGTGGTCTTATTCGAGTCAATTTTGAAATTTGGCAACAATGTGGACTAAAATCGTCACTAAATTTGGAGATGTGGGGCTTTTTTGGTAACCTGAAATGTTATGGGGTAAAATTATCAGTCAACATAAGTAATGGCATCAACTTTGCAATTAGACTTAACTGCCACGTCACCCCTTAACGGCATTTTTAACGGTTGTACCAAATGTTTTACAATTTGTTAAAGCTCTGTACCAAATGTGTTGGACACATAAAGCTATGTACCAAAAGTGGGAATTGACCTATAGGCTATAGCTCTGTACAAAAAATGCAATTCTCTCCAATGAAAATGTCGAGAAGACCTTGTTTCTTCTTATCAACAAAAGAGAAGTCCTCGTTAATATAGGCATCAGCAAGACCTAAATCGGCTTCTGTAGCGACCTGTGACATCATGTATATGAAGAACAATTTTGGTACCATTGAAAACGGCAGTCAGACCTGGTACAAAAATTGAAAAATGCCTAGTTCTATGTTGCCAAAAATGAATTTTTACCAAGCAACATGTGATATAATATATATATAATGAATTAGTATTCCAAAAGTGGCAAACCAAAGTTTGAATTCTTGTTGGGAGACACTACCATGTATATAATATAACCGTCCGATGAGCTCAGAAGGAATTGAACCCTCGAAAAACACACACAAAAAAAAAAAGGAAAGTAAGAAGAACACCTAAAACCCTAAAGAGTAAAATTTCTTCTATTCTTTTTATTTTATTTTTATTGAGAAAACACGAAAGGAGCAAATTTCATATTTGACTCAAATCAACGAATACAAAATTTTGGATAAATATCGGGAGAACAATAATGGAAGGGGAGATGCTAAATGCAACTTTGGAAAGAGCATGCGCTACAAATTTGATTTCCCTAAACATGTGGGAGCAAACAAAAGAATCTAAACTTTTAGCAAGACATTGGAATCTTAAAAAATGTGGCCTAATGAATGAAATAACAATCCAAAATCAGTCCACAAGCTGAACTTTAAATTAAAAAGGAAAACCACTAATAATATCGACTCCTAAAAAAATAAAATAACTAAAAGAAAAAGAACTAATAGGCTTGAAAAAGGAAATTTCTTGCATTCTCGAATGTATATGAAAAATACCATATAGTGGGTAATTTCATCGGCTAGTTTGAAAATGTATAATCAAGATGATTAAATGAAGATATTCGATAAACGACTCAGATTTCACTGGAAAAACCCATAAGAGCTCGATTCGTTATTCATTTAAAAAAAATTGAACAATATATTTATCATTCATAGCTTTTAAACTACTTAATTGGAGCTTGACTCGAAAAGTAAAAATTAAAGAATGCTTCTAAAAGCACTAGCTAGGTTAGTCGTGTTTGGCCTAAAGCTCCTTTGAGCTTACTTTGAAAAAATAAACGAAATACAGTTCAAATTCAATAAGAAAATAGTCAAAGAAAGCATGAATGATATGGTTGAATCATAAAAGTACACGTGCATGTCCTGCATCCGCGTATTGTTACAGAAGAGGGCTTGTCTATTTTGACTCACACCTGCTCAAGAGTCATGAACGACTCAAGCAAGTGGTGACACGTGTCGCCGTACGACACCCAGTCCTCTTAGTGTATGAACCTGACTTGCTGGGTGAAAATACCTTTATACCCTTCATTTAAAAAAATATTAAAACTAATCAATTGAGATGGAAGCGAGCTTCATATATGCAGGAAAGGAAAGCTTGAGCTGATTTTGCAAGCTCACGAAAATTATTTTCTCGGCCGGTTTTGAAGAAACAGGGGGAAAGCTACCTTCACAGAAGAATCATCCAAGAATCATCGAATGGAAAAAGGCAACCCTAAAAGTAATTGAACCACTGTTTCCTCCACCCCCAATTTCGAATTCGTTCCCACCCAATTGCTAAGCTTGATTCCTTGATTTGTACTCGATTCGTACTCGCTCCCTCACAATTGCTAAGCTTGATTCCTTGAATCCTACAATTTTGCTCGTATTCACTCCCCCCCAAATTTGAACCACTGTTTCCTCCATCCCCATAAAAGATTTTTGGTGATTGATTCCTTGGAAAATTATTTACTACTCGGTCCTCACCAATTGACATTTGGCCCCAATTTTGCAATGTCGTCAGGTATATTTCCCTATTATTTTATATTTTATTTATGATGTAGTTCATGTGAAACCAGTTTATCCGTTATAATTATGCAAGTTATTTTATATTTATGATGTTGTTATGGTTACATAAATTGGGATATACGTGATGAATTGCTATCTCTGCTGGGAAAGTTCATATGTTTAGGCTGTCCATTTTATAAGATAAACATTGAAGTTTTAGTTGATAAGTTGTTATTTTTTTTTATTAATGTAGATCCTAAATGTGAAAATCAGAGCAAACATGTTGAATGTGAAGGTTGTTGTAATCATGTTAATGAAATAGATGATAGTGACGAATTCGAAGACGAATCAAAATATTCATTTGATTTTGATAATCCGTGTATGAAAGAGGAATTGATTGGGCAATTAATTTTTGATAGTATTGATGAGGCAGAAAATTTTTATATTTGTTATGCCAAAGAAGAAGGTTTTGATGTTAGGAGACGAAGTATGCAAAAGAAAGGTGAAGTAGTAAAAAATAGGGTATGGGTTTGTAACCGGGCAGGGTTCCGTGAAGAAAATGAAGAAGGGTGTATTACGCAAAGGGAAGCTAAACCATTTACTAGGTGTGGATGCAAAGCTTCTTTGAGAGTCTCACGAGACTGGATTTCTGGAAAATATATCGTTTCTAGATTTTCCAATAATCACAATCATGAGTTACATGGATGCATGAAAAGGTACATTATTTATATAATTTGAGTGCAGTTTACATGATTTTGAAGTGTTATGTGATTCACTGATTGTTATTAAATGTTTTTAAAGCAGCTATTTGTCTCCTTCAGACAAGTCTATGCTTAGTTTGATGACTAAGATTGGATTTAAGCCATCTCAAGTGATGCATTACTTGGAGCAATTGGCTGGTGGTGCTGGAAAACTCTCCTTTAGAAGGAAGGCTGGCTACAATTGGTTGAATAAGCTACGAGCAGAAAGGATCCGAGAAGGGGATTTGAATACTGCGATAAATAATATGAAAGATTTGCAAGTTAAGGATGAAAGATTTTTTTACAAGTACAATATTGACGAAAAAGGCATACTTAATAGACTTTTTTGGTGTGATGGATCATCGAGGGCAGAGTACGACCATTTTGGTGATGTTTTGGTATTTGACAGCACATACAAGACCAATAGGTATTTGTATCCTCTCGTCATTTTTTCTGGGGTAAATAACCATGGTTCAACTTGTATATTTGCTGCATGTTTTCTGCAAAATGAAACCACTGAAAGTTATCAATGGGTTCTACAAACTTTTTTAGAGTCAATGGGAGGTAAAATTCCGGAAGCTGTATTAACAGATCAAGATGCAGCTATGCGTGCAGCTATTGTGTCTGAATTTGTAGGTACACGACACAGGATATGCAGTTGGCATTTATGCCGTAATGTCCGTAAAAATATTAAAAACTCTGCATTTTGCAATGAATTTTGTTCGTTGATTGATCGAAAGTGCTCAATAGAAGATTTTGAACTGTCATGGTCTAATATTGTGGAGAAATACAATTTATCTAATAACAAATGGGTAGTTGACACCTATGGAATTAGAGATAGGTGGGCGGAAGCCTTCTTTCGTGCCCAGTTTATGAGTATGATGACAACTACGCAGAGGGCTGAGTCTGTAAATTCTTTAATCAAGTTGAGTGTGGATCACAAAATGACCATTACAGATTTTCTCGAACACTATAAACGGACATTACAAAGAATACGGAGTGATTTCATACATATGCAGAATCTATCTGAGAATCAAAATCGTGGTGTTAGAGAAAGTTCATTGAAGAGTTTTGATGAGCAAGCTCTTAGCATATGCACATTGAAGATCTACTATATCATTCGCAAGGAGATACGGGATGTTTTAGGTGTTATAGGAGAAAGTAGGAGTAAAAATATTGATGGAAATGATGTATTTGTATATCGAGAGAACAAGGAAGATGATGTTGCAATGTACACCGTCATAGTTGATCAAAGTAGTTTAAAATTCCAATGTGATTGTATGAAGCTAGAGTCGGAGGGTGTTCCATGCCGGCATATTATATCAAGTTTGCAGTATCTGAGATTCACGAATTTCCCGGACAACATGATTAAACGTAGATGGTTGAAAGAGCCAGGGATGTTACTAAGAAATCAATTTCCTGAAGCCAGTCCTGTTGCCGACAGTCAAGAACTAAGATTTGGAGAATTGAATAAAGAATGTCTAATTTTGTCCTACGTATCGTCACAAACTGAGTATGGAACATCCAATTCTATGAAGCGTGTGCGAGAGGATGTCGAAATTGCAAAAGATGAACTTATGAGGCAATCTCAATGTAGTAGTGTTCCTTCTCCAAACAATAAAATGCCTGACAATGAACCAACTGACGAAGGCCTTGAAGACCCCCCAGTTGAGAAAATGCATACCGTTCGTGATCCTTTTCGTAACAAAACAAGAGGAGCAGCTGGAGGAAAGAAGCAAAAGTGTGGGATATGTGGGTATGTAACATGTCAACATTTTACATGATAAGAAATATATTCTATTATATTTATTTAAACTAATGGTATTTGACTTTGTCTTTTTTATCTTTGATTAGTGTGCTTGGGCATAAAGCAACTACTTGTGAGTTAAAGAAGACGAAGACAACACCCAACACGAATGAGTCGAGCACTCCTGGGGAAAATTCAACTCAAATTCCAGAGTCTTCGGCTATACAAAGTAATCATCTTGCGAGCCATAGTCAGAATGTTCAAAATTTGGGGTCATATGGTACATTAGCACAATTCCCAGTAGTCTTTAATATGCCACCAAACAGCCCAATAGTCTTGAATATGCCCCCAAACACCAATGGGCTACCCTTATACTCCCCTGTTTCATACTCGACGGTGTTTGGAGTAACTGGGATGGGTTCTTTGGGTATTGAAAATGTGTTGGGACCAAACACATAATTGTTATGGCAACAAGAAGTTGTAAGTGTTCTTAGATTTATTGATTAATATGATCATTTCATAAATATAGTTGATTAAATGTATAATTGTTTTTATACAGTGTGCAACAACAGGAAGCGCTTCAAACCTTCATCAAAACTTGGGAAATTCGTCCAAGCCATAGCATTCCAATAGTTTGGTAAATTGATTAGAGGAATGGTTTGAACTTTGAAACATTGGTAGATAATTAAAGTATATTCTTTACTTTAATTCTCTCCAACTAGTGTAATATAATTGATTTTCCTCGTTTGTTGATGTTTGTTTTCCTCTAATATTTTACTTCATTGAATTCCAATGTAGCTATTTCTGTATGCATCATTTTAGAATTTGAAATTGTATGAAAACTAGTTATTCCAAACATTGAACTGCATATGGCACATGAATTTAATTTTTCAAAATTAGTTGTACAAAATATATGAGAAACAAGCAATATTTTTATATAGTTTGAATTCCACTATTTCACTTCAAAGTCGGAACACTAAATTTTATAATAGTCTAAATGTATAATTAGTTTATAACAATTTAAAATCAGCTTAGAAAACAAGGTGCATTTTCCCCAATTAACACTCAATTTAATTAGAGGTTTGATTTGTTAATTAAGATTTTTTTTGGCTTATGGCTTTGTGTAAGGAAATATATTTGGACAAATAAATTTTTAACTTTCCATATGTGATCATTTTTAATAAATCTAAAATCAAATTATGTAAATATAAAAGAAAAAAATTATGACAAAATCTTGAAACTTGAAAAGACTGTTATTTAAAAAATAAAATATACAACACATTCAAGTAGGATTCCACTTAATAGACTAGACAATGGAAAAAGCCACTATGAGAGCATTTGATCGTCTACACTTACAAAGTAATTTCCTGAGGACATATCGAAACTCAAACTAATCATGATTTGATTGTGCTAATAAGTATGAATAGTGAAGAACAATATGGTTGCCGATTGATAGGATTTGAAGTTTTGCTCCATTTTTTGGATCGGATTCGAATATTGTTATATTGAGGGTTTTTTACACTTTACACCTCCGAAACATGGAAAATAGACACTTTGCACCCTCGAAACATAAATGTAGCACTTTGCACCCCCGAAATATGAATAATTCAGCAGTTTGCACCTTCTTTTACTTTTGTCAAAAAACTTAGGAACAATATAGGCAATTCGTATTTGACCTTGAAACTTTAAGATAAGCTAACTTTTCAAAACATATGAATTTTACCGTAAAAATTGTAACTTTCAACCCGAAATTGATTACCAATCAATTATTTCAAATTATGTATGTAAAACTGTAAAGAATATTTATTTTAGTGAGATCAAATATCCTTGTGAAATAGTGGTGGTGAAATGATCAAATATAAATATAGAATAACAATTTAAGTACCATTCATAAATATCAAAAACTTCAAAAATTACCTATAAATCATTCGAACTTAATAAAAAAAACATACATATTATCCGAGAATAGCATACATATTATCCGAGAATATAGTACCCAAAAAATCGAAATATTCAAAACATACATATTATCCGAGAGGACTGCAAATCATACCATCCAAAACATAAAAGTTATCCAAATTAACTACATCATCCCATACTAAGTCAGAACCTAATATTAATTCAAAGGGCGCAACCCTTTGGACAACATAAACCTACGACTCAACGGTTACTAAGATGATCACTTCATTTGGATTGTCATTGGGTTGTCGAACTTCAAAATAAACATAGTCGCCAAGTTCTATACCAATGGCATTTGCAAAGCTGCCCCATCCTCCGACTAATGCAACACGTTGTCTTTTTGTAGATTTGTCTTTGTATAAACGGATCTTGACTTTCCATGTCCGTTTAACATATCCTGGACAATTAAGTATTCCAACTTTTTTTTTATCTAGGCCCAATGTCTTCCATATCTCTGGTGGAAAGTACTGCCAAAAGAAAAATGTCAGTTTATTATGTTATTCCAATCTACTATCAAGAGTTTGAATAAAGATTATGTACCATTCTTGGTGTGGTATCTGAACAATAACGAGGGAGGTTGTGTTTAACCATGGGTTTTGAGAAGTAATCAAGCGCTACTGAAGAATAAACATCGTATCCACAATCCGATGTGTCGTCTTCAGAATCACTTATCATATCAATTGATTGAGAAATAAACCCTTCAGGGGGCACATCATCATCAGACGAAGATGATATAACCTGTTCAGAAATAAAAAGCACAACATCATATCAAAATAGACCAAGAATTATCATATATCATAATCAACAGGCTTGTCTATGGAACTCACTCAAATAAAGAAACAGTTATATATAAACTTGAACTCATTGATATCTACAAATGAAGGTTACATATAAATTAGTGGGGAACTTATGAAGACCATCTAATGTATGAAGGACAGCATACTAAGTTACTCAAAAACCTCTTAAATAACAAAAATCAACTATTGCAAGGCATCATATGAAGGACAGCATACTAAGTTACTCAAAAACCTCTTAAATAACAAAAATCAACTATTGCAAGGCATCATTCGAACTTATAAAAAAACACCCAAAGTTTGTGTATAACTTGGCCACTTATTTTGCAGTTTATAGCCTAATTGCAAACTTATCTGAAAGTTTGTGTAAAACCATAGCACTAAATCATGGTAAATCATGGTAATCATAAAGTTGATCCACAGAGCATAAACATCGAGATGCAGAAGTAATCTACCCTCTGAAAATATCCATTAATCAGTCACATAATGTATTGCTCGCAGCAACATTAAAGCAATCACATAAGTCATCATTACTTCCAGATCTCCAATTACAACTAACACTACGAACCCTAATTTACAGTATAAATTCCTTCGAAAAAAAACCTAATTTACGAAAATACTTACAACGGGTTGCTTCATGGTCTTGAATAGAAAAGGGAATTATAGTGAAATGCAAGAGATGTGACTAAAAGCGACGATTAGGCCGGAATTCTTATCTCTCGAGACCGCCGGAGATGGCTTAGGCGTGGTGGTTCATTTACAAGGAGAGAGAGACGGGAAAGGGATGCTTTTGGAGAAGGACGTTTTGATTTAGGGAATTAGGGTTTAGGGTCATATTACTCACGTTTTATTGAATTTAAAAATTCAAATACTTTTATCCTAACCAATCCAATAAATATTCTTATTTATTTAGCTTTTTTTACGTTATATCTTGTTGATCTACTTTAAATCTCCATGAGAATTTTTATTAATAAATTTTACCAAACAAATATGAATTACTATATTCGTTCAAATAAGCACTTAGAAAAAAATCAAATGTTTCTAATTTTTTACTTGTAATTATAAATTAATTGTTTGATGTTATGTACACTACTTGATTAAACACTAATTATATACTATCATTTAATGATATTTATATACAATAGTTTTTAATTTGATGGAGTATAGAATAACAATAAATGTTCTGACTTGATAAGGGTAAATTAGATAATTCAAAAAAATTGGTTGTGGCAATATCGTCAACCTAAAGATATATAATCGTGATTCAAAATAGAGAAAAAGAAAAGAGGCTAATTTCCCAATATTTTACCACCATAAATCAAACCATTTTGTATCGGTGGTCAATGAAATTTTTCGTTGCAAGTTATTTGTTTTATTTTATTTGTTTTGCTATGAAATATTCCATGGCATTTTTTTTTGTTTTATTTATTTTGTCATAAATTTGCGATTCTATCATAAATTTTTACTATTTTTGAACTAATTCCAATAAATTAGATATACTGGATTTTCTTGAATAAGAGGTTTATCTAGTTAGTAGTAGACTGTTTTTAGACTTTAGGACGGACAAGACTCTTCATCTTTATTGACCTTGGAACTCTAAGGAAAGCTAACTTTTCAGAACATATGGATTTTGTAGCATCAATAAAAATCAATATTACAAAACGTACATCTTGTGATAATAATGAAGCGATCGAGCTTCATATGCCTTGTCCTATATATCTCTGCAATTTTCCCTTAAAAATTGTAGGTTTTAACCCGAAATTGATTACCAATCAATTCCCAATTAACATATTACATAATTGTAGGAATTCGAAATTTTAGTGAGATTAAATAGCCTTGTGAAATAGTGGTTGTTAAATGATAAAATATAAATATAGAATAATAATTTAAATAACATTCATAAATAATTAAATATTTTTAAAAAAGATAATTCACAAAAGTCAATGCCTACTAATATGTTACATTGAACAATCTTTTCTCGTACACATCTAAAAAAATTAAAGTAATGCAATTGACACACTGCCGAATATCATCTGTGTATTTTTTTTTCTCCTATTTAATTTAATGTATTACAGTTATAAAAATTGTTATATAAGAAACAATATTTCATTATCGTGTGGTGTATCATTAACAATTTTAGTAAAAATACTCCACTAATTAAATGAGACAATGAAAGGTGGATGAATATTGTGCCAAATTACGGATAAATGTTGCTTATTGATATAAATTATATTTTTCAATTGCATGGTTGGGGTGAATTGAAGATGTAAGGAACAAATAGACATAGCTGAATTATAGGGTAGGAATGCATGCATGTCAACCCGGCTATCTAATCATTCACGTGGGCGTAGAAACCGGCTGCAGACCTCATCAGCTTTATGTCACATCGGCTTTTCTTCTTGGTTGGATACAATCTACAATATGAGTTGTTTACTTATTTGTTTATTGGCCATGTACTTTGTAAAAACTCCAATTGTTTATAATATACATATCCAATATTAAATAATACTATATCATGCAAATTGATGAGGTCTTGTTTATCCAATTGCATGACTTAAATGCTCCCAATACAAAACTGGTATGGAAAAGTACGTGTGTGCTTAACAATTTGATAATTCAATTTGTTAAGCAAAGTGTATTGAAATTTTTTTTTGGTATTTTCGAGGTGTTACATACCCATCTAACAGACAATTTCTTCGAAATAATGACCGATTCCATTTTTTTTAATTTTCGATATATTTTCAAATTACGGAGGACTTGGTGTTACATACCCATCTAACAGACAATTTCTTCGAAATAATGAACGATTCCATTTTTTTTGGTATTTTCGATATATTTTCAAATTACGGAGGACTTGGTGTTACATAACCATCTTATAGACAATTTCACCGAAATAATGACCAAAACCCATTTTTTTTGAATTTTCGATATATTTTCATATTACGGAGGACTTGGTGTTACATACCCATCTAAGAGACAATTTCTTTGAAATAATGACCGATTCCATTTTTTTTAAATTTTCGATATATTTTCATATTACGGAGGACTTGGTGTTACATACCCATCTAAGAGACAATTTCTTTGAAATAATGACCGATTTAATTTTTTTTGAATTTTCGATATATTTTCATATTACGGAGGACTTGGTGTTACATACCCATCTAAGAGACAATTTCTTCGAAATAATGACCGATTCCATTTTTTTTAAATTTTCGATATATTTTCATATTACGGAGGACTTGGTGTTACATACCCATCTAAGAGACAATTTCTTCGAAATAATGACCGATTCCATTTTTTTTTAATTTTCGATATATTTTCATATTACGGAGGACTTGGTGTTACATACCCATCTAAGAGACAATTTCTTCGAAATAATGACCGATTCCATTTTTTTTAAATTTTCGATATATTTTCAAATTACGGAGGACTTGGTGTTACATAACCATCTTATAGACAATTTCACCGAAATAATGACCAAAACCCATTTTTTTTGAATTTTCGATATATTTTCATATTACGGAGGACTTGGTGTTACATACCCATCTAAGAGACAATTTCTTTGAAATAATGACCGATTCCATTTTTTTTAAATTTTCGATATATTTTCATATTACGGAGGACTTGGTGTTACATACCCATCTAAGAGACAATTTCTTCGAAATAATGACCGATTCCATTTTTTTTAAATTTTCGATATATTTTCAAATTACGGAGGACTTGGTGTTACATAACCATCTTATAGACAATTTCACCGAAATAATGACCAAATCCCATTTTTTTTGAATTTTCGATATATTTTCATATTACGGAGGACTTGGTGTTACATACCCATCTAAGAGACAATTTCTTCGAAATAATGACCGATTCCATTTTTTTTTAATTTTCGATATATTTTCATATTACGGAGGACTTGGTGTTACATACCCATCTAAGAGACAATTTCTTCGAAATAATGACCGATTCCATTTTTTTTAAATTTTCGATATATTTTCAAATTACGGAGGACTTGGTGTTACATAACCATCTTATAGACAATTTCACCGAAATAATGACCAAAACCCATTTTTTTTGAATTTTCGATATATTTTCATATTACGGAGGACTTGGTGTTACATACCCATCTAAGAGACAATTTCTTTGAAATAATGACCGATTCCATTTTTTTTAAATTTTCGATATATTTTCATATTACGGAGGACTTGGTGTTACATACCCATGTAAGAGACAATTTCTTCGAAATAATGACCGATTCCATTTTTTTTAAATTTTCGATATATTTTCAAATTACGGAGGACTTGGTGTTACATAACCATCTTATAGACAATTTCACCGAAATAATGACCAAAACCCATTTTTTTTGAATTTTCGATATATTTTCATATTACGGAGGACTTGGTGTTACATACCCATCTAAGAGACAATTTCTTCGAAATAATGACCGATTCCATTTTTTTTAAATTTTCGATATATTTTCAAATTACGGAGGACTTGGTGTTACATAACCATCTTATAGACAATTTCACCGAAATAATGACCAAAACCCATTTTTTTTGAATTTTCGATACATTTTCATATTACGGAGGACTTGGTGTTACATACCCATCTAAGAGACAATTTCTTCGAAATAATGACCGATTCCATTTTTTTTTAATTTTCGATATATTTTCATATTACGGAGGACTTGGTGTTACATACCCATCTAAGAGACAATTTCTTTGAAATAATGACCGATTCCATTTTTTTTAAATTTTCGATATATTTTCATATTACGGAGGACTTGGTGTTACATACCCATCTAAGAGACAATTTCTTCGAAATAATGACCGATTCCATTTTTTTTAATTTTCGATATATTTTCATATTACGGAGGACTTGGTGTTACATACCCATCTAAGAGACAATTTCTTTGAAATAATGACCGATTTAATTTTTTTTGAATTTTCGATATATTTTCATATTACGGAGGACTTGGTGTTACATACCCATCTAAGAGACAATTTCTTTGAAATAATGACCGATTCCATTTTTTTTAAATTTTCGATATATTTTCATATTACGGAGGACTTGGTGTTACATACCCATCTAAGAGACAATTTCTTCGAAATAATGACCGATTCCATTTTTTTTTAATTTTCGATATATTTTCATATTACGGAGGACTTGGTGTTACATACCCATCTAAGAGACAATTTCTTCGAAATAATGACCGATTCCATTTTTTTTAAATTTTCGATATATTTTCAAATTACGGAGGACTTGGTGTTACATAACCATCTTATAGACAATTTCACCGAAATAATGACCAAAACCCATTTTTTTTGAATTTTCGATATATTTTCAAATTACGGAGGACTTGGTGTTAAATAACCATCTTATAGACAATTTCTTTGAAATAATGACCGATTCCATTTTTTTTGAATTTTCGATATATTTTCATATTACGGAGGACTTGGTGTTACATACCCATCTAAGAGGCAATTTCTTCGAAATAATGACCGATTCCATTTTTTTTTAATTTTCGATATATTTTCATATTACGTAGGACTTGGTGTTACATACCCATCTAAGAGACAATTTCTTCGAAATAATGACCGATTCCATTTTTTTTAAATTTTCGATATATTTTCATATTACGGAGGACTTGGTGTTACATAACCATCTTATAGAAAATTTCACCGAAATAATGACCAAAACCCATTTTTATGAATTTTCGATATATTTTCATATTACGGAGGACTTGGTGTTACATACCCATCTAAGAGACAATTTCTTCGAAATAATGACCGATTCCATTTTTTTTAAATTTTCGATATATTTTCATATTACGGAGGACTTGGTGTTACATAACCATCTTATAGAAAATTTCACCGAAATAATGACCAAAACCCATTTTTTTTGAATTTTCGATATATTTTCATATTACGGAGGACTTGGTGTTACATAACCATCTTATAGACAATTTCACCGAAATAATGACCAAAACCCATTTTTTTGAATTTTCGATATATTTTGAAATTACAGAGGACTTGGTGTTACATAACCATCTAATAAACCCTAAAACCCTAAGACCCTAAGACCCAAAAAACCCTAAAGACCCTAAGACCCTAAAACCCTAAGAACCCTAAGACCCTAAAAACCCTAAAGACCCCTAAAACCCTAAGAACCCTAAAAACCCTAAAACCCTAAAACCCTAAACCCTAAGACCATCTAAAGAATCCAACTACCTAAATAATGACCAAAACCCATTTTTTTTGAATTTTCGATATATTTTCATATTACGGAGGACTTGGTGTTACATAACCATCTTATAGACAATTTCACCGAAATAATGACCAAAACCCATTTTTTTGAATTTTCGATATATTTTCATATTACGGAGGACTTGGTGTTACATAACCATCTAATGGACAGTTTCACCGAAATAATGACCAAAATCCATTTTTTTGGAATTTTCGATATATTTTGAAATTACGGAAGACTTGGTGTTACATAATCTTGTGTAACCATTTTAATTTTCTAATTCACTAATTTTTATTTAGTTTTTTTAATGTATCAAATATTTTATTATAAATTAATTTGTGGGCTTTAGTGTTGTGATTAATCAATATTTACCAGATTGAACTCTATTAAATAAATAGGACATAATCTGCAATTTATTCGCATTTTTTATGTTTAAAACCTATGTTCATAAATTCATGTTTATACGTGATGGTTGTACAGTCAAATATAGGTTATAAAAATATAGAACAAGTTTCATATAGGAGATGGTTGTACTGTTGATTCAAGAAAAAATAATAAAGGAAATTATCAACAAAACAAAGAAAAAATAATAAAGGACAAAGAAAAAGTAGAGGTCAAAATCGGTCATTCAAATTGTACAAATGGGAATGATTTCTCAAAAATACACAACGGTCCATAATCTAAAACTACAATTGTGCACTTAATGTGAAATGACTATTACATCAATGGTAGAACAAATATCAATATTACAGTAGCTATGTTTATAGTCTCTTTTGTTCAACAATAAAATTAAAAGCTCACAACAAATACTCATTTATGTGATCAACTGCATTTACAGAGGTCTCTACATTAAAAGCTCTCAACAACTCTTGCAAAGGTCAATGGAAGAAAAGTTATCAGCCCCAAAAAGGTCAATCTCAACGTTAATGTAAGTTTGGATGGTAAATACTACACAACAAATGTCTTAGCATTGCACTATGTTATATTTACTACTGGTGTTGTGCCTTTAACATAAAGTTTGTGGGTCAAAGAAAAATACAAGAATATTTGTTATGTTCATGCCAAAAGAGGGGGTATTTGTTCAGGATAATTTCAAATCCAGTTTTCACGTACATAGCCATATGCAAGAATATTTGTAATATTTTAAGGGTTAAGATGGCCAAAGTGCAATAGAAAAAGAGGGTAAGTGCGAACTTCATGTTTTTAGGGTTGCTGACTACGAATTTATAAAATTAATGATGGCCAAAGTTCAGAATTTAATTAGCTATAAGGGGTTAAGTGCTCACGTAAGATTAAGATTTATAAGATTCTAAGTTGGAAACTAAGAAAAATATTGAGGTTAGTGCATATACTAATAGGTTTGCTACTGTTAGTGAAATTAAATTCTAGGAGACAATGCTTTATTGATATCCATTTTATCATTTAATATCCATTTTATTTTATTGAATTAGGGATGATCCACCAAGTAGTCAAGACACAAAAAGAAAACTCACTTACAGTGAGGTTAACAAACTCAACCTTGCAAAATCTTGGTCACTCGAGGGTAAAATAACGCATCCGGTGGGAAGTTATAAGGGAAGGCTAATGAAGTCATGTTTGAAATACAGAAGTGCAAGTGTGCCTACAAAATCCAAACCAGCAAAGAATTATGAATTATTGGAAAAGGACATGGGGATATCCACAAAGGGAACATCAAAGTCAGATTCCAAGGTTTATCAACTAAAAATAATAGATAAATTAATATTTAAGTATTGCATTGATATACAATTAATCCTATTTAAATCATAAGATTAATGCCTGCTCATGTAATACACAGCCTCAAGATGAATATTATAGAGAAAGGGTGAACAAGACTCTAAGGAGCAAGGATGTAAAAGATATGAAGGACATTTCAGATTTTTTGGCGCCAACTCAGGTATGAAATTAAATATTAATGTGATTTTTCAATTCTATTTTATATAACTGTCTCTATATGCATTTTACAGCTCACAAAATTTGAGCATAGAACTTCATTGAGAAAACTTATCGAAGTTAATATTCAACTAAGCCAACCACAAATTCAGGCCATTGAGGATATGGGATTCGGATCACTTGGAAGGCTACAAATGGATGCCATAGACAGGGTTCTTATAAAATGGATAATTGACAATTATAATTGTGAACAACATAGCATTCAAGTTCATCAAGGTTATGTGGAGATCAATAGTGAATCCATAAATAATGCACTTGGGATACCAATTTCAGATTTAAGTGTTAGCTTTGACCCAAATTCTTCTGAAGGTTTCAAAAGTTATGGGGATTATTTCACTATAGTCAAGGGGAGAATTGATATTGCAGCATTGACTGTAAGACTGAAAGGGTGCACTACTGCCGGGGATGAATTCAAAGTTATGTACATGGCATTACTTTTTGGCACAGTCTTGCTCCCTGGATGCCAACAAAACATGCCTATCTATTACTTGAATCTTCTAGTAGAGTTGAACAAAGTTAAAGAGTTAAACTGGGCAGGTCTAGTTCTAGTCACACTAGAGGAGGGAATTACAAAATGGAAGAATAGCACACAGACGTATGTTAGTGGATGTTTGTTAGTGTTACAGGTACGAACATATTGAATCTACAATACAATTTATTTGATTATTACATTGTTAATTTGATTATTTTATTAAGTTATATCTGAATCCATTTGCCTAATCAGGTTTTATTCCTAGCAATGGTAATTCCAGTTGGAACTAATTACTACATTCGGCTTCGCACGGAATACCCTTATGTGGATTACCTAACCAAACAAAGGGTCAACCTACTAACAATAGATATGCAAAGGATGGGGGGCTACTGGAGTCCTAAGGTACATTTGTAATGTGTTATAGCTTATTACTTTCAAATAACTTGTGTTCTGAACCTCATTCACATTTATAACTTCATATTAAATTTTATTTGCCTATAATCAAATATCATTTAAATTATGAGATAAATATTTCATTCCTTCATACATCTTTTCAGAATATGCTTTTTAACATACTACAACTATGGGTATACAGGCATGTATGATCAACAATGGCTATACACCAAAAGGTAGCCCAAAATTATACCAAGTTAATAATGAAAGTGCTACTCCAGATAATCTAACAAAATCTGCTTGTGGAAAGGAAGAGGTGGGTCCTGATCCAGTGATTACTCCTAATTCAAGTCCAATTTTGGTCTCACAAAACCAATCATCACCTTATGACAGCCATTACATATATCAACAATTTGGTTTATTGTCAACAAAGATGGACGAAATTCAGAAAGAGGTGGCACAAGTCAAGCGCTCAATCATAGATATATCATGTGGACACATTCCTCCAATTCCAAATTCTAGAGGGATCTCAATTGAAAGCTTGATTCCAAAGATAAATGATTTCATCACGGAGTTTCCTGATACTATAAACAACAACTTATATGCAACAATGGCAAAGGCTTTGAATAAGTACATGACACAAGGGGGCATGCCACCAACTACCTCAATTTTAGAAACACCGGATTCTAAACGGGGTAGTTCAAATAAGACTGCAATTGATGTAACACCAAATCATGTTTCCAAGACTCCAGAGAATGGATTTTCAGATAATCCAATAAATCCAGAGTCGGAAGAATCTGATATTTGTTGTTTTTTGTTGGATGAAGGCTTGAACTTAAGGTATATTATATTAATATTTTCCTAATTAACTAGAACATCCATTATAAGTGAAGTTAGGTTAAGGAGAAATGGACTAACATGTATACTTTACAGCCTGTTGGTTGTGGACTACGGAGCTTGGTACTGCACGAGGGAGTACATCTTGTGCTTAAAACCTGAAAGATTCATCAATGGGAGTGTAAGTTTTACAATATAAATGTCAAATTATGATTTCAACCATGTCACACATCATATATACATCATATTTATGTTTTCCTAGGTACTGGACTGCGTAGCCTATTTATGCACAATGCAAAATAGGGAACAAAACTCAAGGCAGACTTGCTGGTATTTCCCAGCAATTTTCAGTGTATGTTATTTACACTTTCTATTAATCTAGTTCTGAATTCACTGATTATATGACTATAATTTTAATTGATTGTTCTTTATTATATTCAATGTTCAATGTTCAATGTTATTTAATCCAAACCCTACGTGTATTGCAGCAAATGTGCTTGGTACCTACAGTTTCGAATGAAAAAATTCTGAAAGCATTTTTCAACTCCCAACAGAATTTTGTATCAATGGAATTTCTAGAACGCATATACATCCCCATCAACGACTGTCACCAACACTGGTACCTCATAATAATAGATATGGAGACTTTTGACATCAGCATTTGTGACACAAAGCCCTCAGATGCAATGACTGAATTGAAGAGACAAATAGCTTTTAAAGTGGTAAACTTTCAAATCTTGTCATATTCATGCACAAATATATTTAAATATACTCTCTCACAAAATATTTTCTAATCAAATAGGTCAGACGTTTGGAGCATTTGTTGCAACAATGGAATCCTACTGGTTACACTAATCAAAACATGGCTGAAAACTGGTTATGGCTCAATCCAAAATGGGTGCCCATACAGAACAATGGGTAAGCATACAAAATGTCTCTTATTGTTTTTTGTAAACTGTGAATCTTTTATGTGTAACAATTTCACTGTCAAGGTAGATATGATTGCGGTCTATATGTGAGCATGATGATGATGTTCAGTTTGGGGATGCAGAAACAAATAAATGAGGTCAATTATAAACCTATTCAGCAATAAATAATTAATTTTTGTTTATACTAGTTCACTAATAGAACCTTGCATTTTATTTTATGACAGGCTGAGTCAATTATTGCAAGGCAACGTTTGGCAGTTCAGCTTTACAGAGCAAAATTCAACAAATTTGCTTGGAAGAATTAGAAAAACAGTTATTTTGGTCTAAAATACCTAAACTTGTAGGTTATTATTTTTGTCTTGTAGGCATTTCTAAAAAATGCTATATCTATTCAACTTACATCTACTAGTTCTGTTAGCAAATGGTATGTATTTTTGTTTGAATCAAGGAAGAAGAAAATCAACAAAAAGAGTAAGGAAGCCACAAAGGGGGAGACATAACCATTAGCAAATCTGATTGCGAGGGTTGCAAAAAACCATGATCTCAAACAGTGACTAAACACAGTTTTATGGCTTTGAATTTGAGCACATAGACAATGTTTACTTTCTGTTTTTGTGTACCCATGTTTTGGATCTTTAGTATTTGTGTACCCATGTTTTGGATCTTAAGTATTTGTTTCAGACATCAGTTTAGTCCTTTATTTTTCTGTCATTTATAATTCATATATATGCTTTGTATGCTTTAGAATTTTCATGACCTTTGTATGCTTTAGAATTTCCAAGACATAACTATGTTTTATGGGATGATGATAGACTATATTTGACCAGCCCCTATATATTTGACTAGCACATGGAACCACTAATTTGTCTAACATAACTTAGGAATACTTAAATTAGGAAATCAATTTGGACATGATATTTTTAAGAATTTCCAGAAAACAACAACCATTTCTTCTAGGAATTGATTCAGTCAATAGTAAGCATTAACACAAAAGTCATCAAAATGATAAGCTTAATCATAAGACTTGCTTTCAGAAAATGACCATCATCAATGTACGTTTCAGTTACCTAATTATTTAGTCAAATTTTAATTGCTTCACTATTGATCTTCAATATTTGCTTAGTGATGAACCACTTCATTGTAAAACTTCTTTCATTGAGACCATTCTTTAAGATACTTCTTTTTCACCATTCATTTTGAGTGCCTTAAATTTTAATATACATCATATAATAACATGATTAAATATGGACAAGGACTCCACAAAAAAACACAAAGAGGACAAAAAAATTACCAACATTTGCATCCTCAAATAAAAGTTAATCTCCAAGTAAAGACAGGGCAGTTAAGAGCCAAGTAAAGATGTTAGAATCAACAATTATAACCACTGTTCAGGAAGGAAGATACTTCTGCATATAAAGAGAGGACACACTAAATTGTACCAGATTCAGCTCCAAGTAAAGATCAACAGTGATGATCTTCAATTCATTGCTCAAGAGTATTTGGCTAAGAGGAAAACTTCATTCATGAACACTCCTTTTCGAAACACCTTCTGTGCAAACAAAATCTGCAATTCAAATGCCACAAAAACAACAATTAGAACAATTCTATCAACTTCATTATATGAATAGGTATGTAGAACCATCATAAGAGATACAAAAAAAAAAATAAGATAAAAAACGAATATAAATGCTAACAAAACGTCTCCGAACATTAATTAATCCATCAAATCTATATCTTCACATGGAAAATTATGTTACAATAACAAATTTAACAAACATAATTTTGAACATACACACCTCAATGCCATTTTCACTATAATTGCATATGAACAATTGTTCAAGTGTATTGCAATTACTCTTCCCAAAATCGAATTTCGCTTCATCACCCTCCATCTTGCCCTTTTCAATTGAATTCAGATTTTGCAATTAATCTTCCCAAAATCACATTCCGCATAAACCCTAAAATACTTCGTTAGCATCTGAATCAATTCCAATTGGAATTACTTACAAATTGGATTTCTCTTCATCTCCATCATCTTCCCCTTAACTGAATTCCAATTTCTCTTAAAAAAATAACTAAATCTCCATCATCTTCTTCGCGTGAGAAATAGACATGGGATCACTACTCAATCAAAGAAACCAAAATCAAAGTTGGCAAAGATCTACATAGGGTTGACTAACAATATATGAATAATGAAACCGAAACTGAAACCGTTATTAAGAATTGGAATATTTTTTTGGTCAGACATTAAGAATCGAAAGATTAGTGAATAATCAAAAAAAATTCCAGAATTTTAATAAAAATCCAAGAAACAAAGCTTCAGGGAGAAGAGGAGAAATTGAATTTTTTTTTTGGTCAGATATTAAGAATTGAAACATTATGTGAATAATCAAAGAAATTTCCAGAATTTTAATAAAAATCCAAGAAACAAAGCTTCAGGGAGAAGAGGAGAACACGGATTCATTATCAATTTCAGAGAGAGAGAGAGGTTTTCAGAGAGAGAGAGAGGATCGATTATGGAATTAAAATGAGGAGGATATATTTGGTAATTGTTAAATTGGTTATGGGTAGAATTGTAAATTTCCCCTGTACGAAGTTTTTCCCTATCTCATACACCTTCATACACCCCATACAAACAATAGATGGTCAAGATTAGTTTTCTTTTCAATCCAATGGCCAATAAAACTTCTGCCATTTGACTCTCCTACAATGGGAGAGTCAAAATAGAACGCCCCTACAGAAGATCCGAAGCAATTTCGGGAGCTGCATATATAATCTGCAAATTATCAAACAAAATTCTAATAGTATAATTAGAGAGCGCGAAAATTGCAAAATTGGTCCCGTATCTATTGCTCGCTCACAAAAAAGTCTTAAAACTTTTTGGGTTGGCAAAATATTCCTGTAATTAATATATTTTGGCGATATAGTCCTATTTCATCCCAAATTGCCAACGTATCCGCCAAGTCACCCTCTCCTTGCTGATGTGAAAAAATTGCAAAATTGGTCCCACAACTATTGCTTGCTAGCAAAACAATTCTGTAATTGCAAAAATATATTAGTTATACGAATTTTTTGCCAGTCCAAAAAGTTACAAGACCTTTTTGCCATTAAGCAATAGTTACAAGACCAATTTTGCAATTTTTTTGTCCGTCAGCAAGGCGGTTAGTTTTCCACGTCAACAGAGGGTGGGTGACTTGGCGGACACATTGGTAATTCGGGCCGAAATATGACTATATTACCAAAATATATTAATTAAAGGATTTTTTTGCCACTCCGAAAAGTTATGGGACCAATTTTGAGTGATATCTATATTTATGGATTTTCAACTTGTCCATTTCTTGTCTAAAAGCCTCCACTGAATCTTCCTACAAATGCAGCACAACCTTAATATGCCCCTCCTTCCCCGGCAAGAAAAAACATGGCTCAAGGCTCCCGTTTAGTGGCAGAGACACCATCGAAACAGGGCAACCCCACCCGAAATCCATCTTTGATTGGCCCATGTGACGCCAGTCGGTGAATCCACTCAATCTCCGGCTGGGTTTTATCCCTTGAAAGTAATACAACTCTTGAAAGTCGATAAAAGAACGGACATACTCATCGGTGGCATTGTACTTGCTCTTTCTGATTGACTCGATGGTTTTCCATATCGGTTGTTCGACCAGTTGTCTGGCTTGGAGGTGGACGTATAACGGGACACAGCCGTTGCCCCAGTAGCCATCAGGCAATGGAGGATTCACTAGCTTTCTTATGTTAATTGAGTATGCAAATGTGACTTTCTCATCTCCAGGGATACCATAGGATATAGTCCTGTTGGAGATAATTTTGAATAATTATTGATTATAAACTTGAGTACTACTACAACTACCTACACAAACTGGAGAAATGCATTTAATTTAAGGTTAATATGATCATAAGTCAATTAAATGTTTTTTCTAAATTTGATAGTACTAGACAAAAATGGGACGTGTGTTTGTAAACGGATTAGGGAGAACTACACAAAATAGCCATAAGGTATAGTGTAATTATATATACCGTCCTTAATGTTTGACAAATTACACAAGTACCCCTGAGGCTAACGTTGATCCAAAAACTAACAAAACTATTGAAAGTACCACAAAACCCCTCTTTTATTATGTGAATTACATGTAAAACATCTCAAATCCTCAGGGATGGTTTCGTAATTACAATAAATTAACCTCAGGAGTTATTTGAGTAATTCTTCCAATTATTAATATTAGTACTTCCAAATCTAAATACTCTTAAATAATTGAACTAAAAATATTTAAGTTAAAAGAAACGAATATTTAAATACTCCTTTTAACATAGTTTTAAATAATATAAAGTACAAAAACACCCATCAATAACATAAAACAATATATTTATTCATATTTCTATAGTATAATACTTTATAGTTATAATAATATTTCTACCTATAAATTTTTCTTTTAATACGTACCTACATTTATAATATGTTCCTATTCGAAAAATCCATATTTGAAATAAATAGTGTATTAAATAAATAAATAAGTTATAATTCTACAATGTTAGGTAAAGGAGAGAATTGCAACTGTGGTACCAAACTATATACCGATTCTCACTTGTGGTATCATAAAAATCGAGGTCGACACATTTGGTACCACAATTTAAGAAATCAATCACTTTTGGTACCATCGTTAAAATTGGACATTAACTGATGACGTGGCAGTTGAGTTTTATTGCAAAATTGATACCATTACTTATGTTGACTGACAATTATACCCATAACTTTTTAGGTTGTCAAAATAACCCCACATCTTCAAATTTACTGACAATTTTAGTCCACATTGTTGCCCAATTTCAAAATTGGTTCGAATAAGACACGTGCGGACCAATTTATAGATTTTACTTATTATATTTACATATTTATTTAACTAATTTAGTTTTATAAATAATATCAGACCAAATAATACTTTAACATAAATTCGAAAAAATATTAATTAAATCTAAAATTTATATAATAATATTAATATATTTAATATTTATTAAAAAACATAAAACTATATATTATTAATAAAATAATTATAATTTAAAAAAAAAAAAAACCCACCCCTACCCCCAACCCCAATCCCCCCCGTAACCACCCCCCCTCACCCCACCCAAATCCCAGGCCGCCGGCGGCCTGGGATCGAGGAACCCAGGCCACCGCGGCCTGGGATCTGTTTGGTTCTCCGATCCCAGGCCACCATGGCCTGGGACAGGCGATCCCAGGCCACCGCGGCCTGGGCCTGGGACCGACGATCCCAGGCCGGCGGCGGCCTGGGATTTGGGTGTGGGGGGGGGGGGGGGTGGTTACGGGGGGGATTGGGGTTGGGGGTAGGGGTAGGTTTTTTTTTTTTTTTTTTTTTTTTATATATATAAAATTATAATTATTTTATTAATAATATATAATTTTATTTTTTTTAATAAATATTAAATATATTAATATTATTATATAAATTTTAGATTTAATTAATATTTTGTCGAATTTATGTTAAAGTATTATTTATAAAACTAAATTAGTTAAATAAATATGTAAATATAATAAGTAAAATCTCTAAATTGGTCCGCACGTGTCTTATTCGAACCAATTTTGAAATTGGGAAACAATGTGGACTAAAATTGTCAGTAAATTTGAAGATGTGGGGTTATTTTGACAACCTGAAAAGTTATGGGTATAAATTATAATTGTCAGTCAACATAAGTAATGGTATCAATTTTGCAATAAAACTTAACTGCCACGTCATCAGTTAACGTCCAATTTTAACGGTGGTACCAAAAGTGATTGATTTCTTAAATTGTGGTACCAAATGTGTCGGCCTCGATTTTTATGGTACCACAAGTGAGAATCGGTATATAGTTTTATACCACAATTGCAATTTTCTCTTAGGTAAAGACATCTCATGTACTATGTCTATGAAGGCCATCGTCAATCAATTGAGAGAGGGGGAGGGAGAACACTTGATAGTCTTCAATGGTGAGGGGTAGGAGAGGGGAATGGGGAAGGGGGAAGAAAGGGCAAAAGTTTGCCTCCCTTCCCCATGGCCGTGCTCACTTGCTGCAAGGACACCTGCTTGTTCAATTTCTTTTTATTTTTTTATTATTTTATATTATTAAAAGAAAACCTTAATAAAATCTCAATGATAAATCTCATTTTATTTTATTTTTCTTATAAAAATTTCAACTTAGACAAGCATTTTTTTCTTATAAAAGATTTTTCAATTAATATAAAAATAGAAATTTTTATTATTTAAATTTAACTTAAAATGGAAAATTTTAATTTTAAAATTTGTTTATATTGAAAATTAAATCTTTTACATTATTAGTTTTAATTTTGATATTTTAAATTTGTCTAATAATTTAGACAAAGTGTACAAATTAATCCCATTTCAAAAAAACTTTATCTAATAAATGAGCTTTAATACGATTCGAACTCGAGTATAACTTGATATATATAAATGACTACGATTTTCTTTTTAAAATTAGAATATGTTTTAATGCAAATAAGATTTAATTTAACAAAATTATATATTAAAAGAGTTAGAATTCATAATATAACACTTAAAACACTAATTAAAACACTTAAACAAATACGAATACATACTAAAAAATGGCTATTAATTATTAAACCATCGACCGTGCCTTTAAATTAAGTTGTGTTTTTTTTATTATTAATTGTAACTCTGTTTTGTTATTATTATTGTCATTTATGTATTTTTATTATTATTTTTATGGTGAAAGTGATGGTGGAAAAAAAACATAAACATGCCCTTAGCTATTGATGACGACTATTATACACTAGCATTATGAGGAAGGCACGTGGAAGTTAGCTTCAGAATAGGGGGCGATTATTATACACTAGCATTAATGACATATGTCAAAATAATGATAAATCCCCAAAAATAAGAGTTTGGGATCCGAACTCAAAAAGGAAGACAACTGAACATTTTAGGGCTCATATGTATATAGTTTGGCCAAACCCAATTTGAATAAAGGGTCTGGACAGGTTTCGGTCCAAACCCAAGTTTCGGCCCATGACCGAAACCTGCCCAAACCAAGATTTATGGGCAAGTGTACGGTGCTTAGTATATATGTTGCCCTTTTCATTGTTCTTGTTAATCTTGGTTTTTTGTTTTCTATTTGTTTTCTCTATTTCCACGTCACAATTTCCCAATAGAAGTATTATACTAGTATTTAAATTTTATCAATTGTATTAATAATTTTTATTATAGCATTCCTAAAGGAAGTATTATATTTAAATTGTATCCATTACGCTTTTAATTTTTATCATAGTATTAGATTTTTGCATTATCATTTTTTTACATTTATCAGTTGTTATCAAGATATCTAATTGCAATTTTAAATCTTATATTCGTTTATATTAGTTGGAGAAAAATAAGTTCATTTTAATATTGTATAATTTTTTCTCAAAAAAAATAATAATGTATATATTAGAACATAATTATTATCATAATCATAATAAAATAATTACAATTATTTCTCAATCATCACTACAATATATAATAATTCATCATCTCAATCATTACACAATATAATATACTATTTTAAATCTTATAAAATTATTGATTTGACACCTATCATTTATTTTTTTCCCTCTCGAACATCCAAACCTCAATCCAAATCAAATCTCAAATTTTCAAAAATCATTAACTATTACTTAATAATATCTTACAATCCCAATATTTAATTGAAATAATTATCCAAATCGAATTTCAACGGTTTCGCCGAAACCTCCAAAACCATTTGTTGAGACCAAACTCAGTCAAACTACTTCCATATTAACCCTTAGTTCTTTAATATCATCTGATGTAATTGTAATAGTCTATTTTATTTTAGTAATGTAATATAGGGCTAAAATTAGAAAATAGCATTGACGTCGTTTATTTTTAGATAAATTGCCATTTTGCCATCATAATCTAACCTATTTACATATATATCATAACAATGTATTTTCTTATATTACTTTCAATAATAATCTTTCATAGAACATATAAAAAAAAAAAACCTTTTTTTACATATTAATAAAACACTTCAAAAAATTTATATTATTATAGATTATTTTTCAATATAATATAAAAGAAAAAAAAATCTTGCTTGTTATACGTAAAACACTTAAAGTGTTTTATATTATTAATAAGATAAATAAAAATTTAACTAAATATACAATAAATAAATAAAACTTATTAAAATATTTATTGAAAATAGATTTTGTAGATTATAAGCAAATTTAATAAATACTTTATAAACTTTAAAAAGAAAAAAAAAGGAAAATTCCACCTCACACCCACCACTAGAAATACAACCTCGCCCCACCCATGCACCAAACTCTACACTCAACCTTAATCTGGATCATCGCCGACCTGGGATCGATAAACATAGGTCGCGTCGGCCTGGGTTCTTCACAACCTCAGGTCGTCGGAGAACACGCTCGCCATTTTTTGTTGGATTTGGATTGAAAAGAGATTGTGTGCAAAATAAATGATAATAAAAATTTATTTTATGAAACAAACTCATCAGAGTTCAACTCTGTGCAGGTTTTTCTAAGGCATGTGTCATTTGCCCAAAAAATATGTGAAAAATAGAGAAGGCAAGAATTCATTTTTACAAGTCATATATGTTATATTTATTCGAGATGTTCTAGTATAGGGTTCGGTGCAGCCTGATCAATTTAAGTTAATTTGATCAAATCTCATGTTTGGTTAAAAGACATTATACCAATAATTTTTGTTTGTAGAAAAATTGACGGGGGTATTTCCTCATCAGTCTGCCCCTTTAATGAGACTCAATTTTGCATTTTACCTTCAAACGGGTCAGAAGTTTATTGCTGCAGGGAAATCGGGTACTCTGTTGCTAGCTTGGCCCGGACTTTGCTAAGGGATCAAAGAAAATTTCACCTTGTTTCTGTTCTTGCAAATGGGCTCTACAGAGGCGACGTTTTTCTCAGCTTGCCAGCACAGCTTGGCAGGAATGGAGTTTTGGGTGTGACCAATGTACACCTTACTAATGATGAAACACAGCAGCTAAGGGACTCGGCTATGACCATTCTCGAGGTGCAAAGTTAGTTGGGACTTTGATGACATTGGATATGAAAAGGTATGGTTTTTCCGGGTACTATTTGATCAACTAGTCATGTTAATTGGATATTTCAATGGATAAATAACAAGAATGTAAACATTTCAAATATATTATATAGTGATCATTTATTCAGTACTTAATTGGAATGCATGACAGAATTCTTTTGAGTAGCTCTTATTTATTAATACAACTTTGTAATATATTGCAGATAAATACTCCCATGCATCTCTTATTCTGTAAATATTCCAGGATGATCTTCCCTAATACTGCAACCACAAAATAGAGAAAAAAGAATTAGCTTATTTGAAAGAAATATAATGAGAAAATCACACTTAAAATTAATTAATCAATCATAATAATTCTCAGAATTAATGTCTCACATTCTTGTAATTGATTGTTTGATTTCTCTGCGTTTTATTGTTCTCTGTGAATGATTGTAATTAAGTCATCTAATAACTATTAACATGTATATACAATTTAATCCCAAGTTCTGAAAAATTGAAGAATTTAGAAATAAAAAGTGATAGTATGTATACCTTTTTGCAGCACTTGTCATCATTATCGCTGTCGCTGCTGCTTCCAGATTCACTGTTGTCGCCTTTGCTATTACATTTTCGTCCTTCCCCACTCTTCTTCTTGTTCTTCTTTGGCAAGCAATGGACTCCTCCTCCGTTATGCCCTTCTGTCTTGGCAAAACCATGTCCATGAGTAATTGCAGAAGGCTTGTGTGAGTTGTGATGTGCGACATTCATGTGGCCGTTGGAATGAGCAGAAGGCTTGATGTATCCATGGCCATGTGAGTCGTGATGTGCGACATTCATGTGTCCGTTGGAATGAGCTGAAGGCTTGATGTATCCATGGCCATGTGAGTCGTGACTCATGTAGTGTCCGTGGCCATGAGCTGCAGCCGCATTGGAATGAGCATAAGGCTTGCATTCAGCAGTTTTGTGCGAGTCGTAATGTGCAACATTCATATGTTGTCCATTATTATTGTTATTATCATGATGATGGAAAGAGTGTTGTTCTTTGGTGTTCTTGTTGTTGCATGTTTGCTCACAAGGCTTGTAGCATTGTAGTGAAGCCATTGGAAATTTATATTAGTGAAACTTGTTTATGTAGTGAAAGACTTGATCGATGTGCTTTGATTTTCTTGAGATGGCTGTATTTATATAGTATATGGTGGGGGTAGTATTGTCTTTTTTTTTTTTTTTGATAAGATGGGGTAGTATTGTCTGATCATAAATAATGACTTTGTGTTAAATCATATATACTTTGAATTTCCTTTTTATCGAATCCCATACCATACCACCATACCCACTTATTTATTATTCCATTCTATTATTTAATTGAGCTAGTGCTCGGGGAATATATATAATTTGTTCAAACATGGACGTATATTATAGAAAATTAAATGTGATAAGAAAAGACTATACAGAATATCCGACTAAGCACTTGAGATATCTAAAAGTACGGATAACAGTGGAAAGAGAAGAAATTCCAAGTTTCTTTTTAACTTTAGGTCCATATATTTCCATGGAATGAGGATCATCTGTCACATTTTGATGTCAAACACATAGATCTATTGACAAGGGTATTTTTTAAAAATTTATGTGGATCTACACACACTTGAATGATAGATCTCTCGTGTGACACCAAAGTGTGACAGACGATTCTCCCTCTTTTCGTGTCCAAAAGAAAAAAGCACGAACATTAACCATTGTTGAGACATAATATATAACATATATACGACAGATGACTAATCCGATCGATTCCTTTTTCAAGCCATGCAGCGGAAAAACAGCTGCCTGGAAGGTAAGGTTAAGAAACTTGCACTTGCAGGACCGATGATAATTGATCTATTGTTATGATTTAGAAGTCACCTCTAAAACATTTTATTTTTTTGACAGTCACACTCACACCCGCTCCGCCATGAAATTGAACGGTTCACTTGCCTTTAACAAAATCTTATTAATTGATATTATACATAAACCAATCAAAAAATGACACACGTACCCATGCTTAATTTGTTATGCGGACGCAATATCAATTGTCTCAAAGTTCATATTCTTAAAACCAATTCAACTAGCCGCGCGTTAGGGAAGCAGTGGATGGTTGATTGACAGAAGGGGTGTGACTGTAAAAAAATAGAAGGTTTTGGGGGTGACTTCCAAATAATAATAGTCCAGGGGGTTTAAGTGCAAATAACTCATTTTTTCGGACTTTTTGACTCTTTTCTTTTATCGAGCTTGAAGTTACTGTTTTTTTGTCTCATATTTAAACCCTAAACCGCTTATCACTCCTGAATTTAGAATGAAAAAGCTTAATGGCAAAAGTTAGACTACACTAGCCAAATCTATTGGTACTATTAATATTAATAATCGATGCTCTGATTGTAACTTGCTCTGTGAAGGCCCTACAATTTTCGGTCTTTCAACACATTCATCTAAATCTATAGTATTGTACCAGCTTAAAGCTAGAACACAATAATGATTATTTTTGTCCTAATTGATTCAACCTTATAAATCTGGAAAGTAAGAAGAACTGACATACGATTGGTGATCCGTGGAAAAGAATAGTATCCCAAAATGGTGAATCTAAGTTCGGAAATAATGTGCCTATCCCGGTGGATTCAATCCACTGGGGTGCTGTGTGTATGAGAGGATAATTTTTTGTCCTTTATGCACATGTGTCTACCATCCAACCTCTATGGATATAATCCACCGGTGTAGGATGAATGTAACTTCTAAGTTCAAATTCTTGTTGAGAGATGTTCTAACATAATATGATCAACTAACCTCGAAACGGATTAAACCTGGGGAAAAAAAAGTAAGAAGAACGCCCAAAACCCTAAAGAAAAAAAAATTCTTCTATTCGAAATAACAATAAGGCTGGCAATATTGTCAGAGCACAGAATATTGCTTTCAAAGCAACTTTTTATTTTGACTAATTTGCCCTTTTTCATAAAATGGAATTAATAAAATTAAGCAGGTCTCTTTTTACTAAAAATAACTCATCGTTTCCTATTCCCTGAATTCCCTTGACATTCTGAATCATTCTTTCTTTCTTTTTTATTCTTGTTTAAAGCTACATTGTCAAAAATTATCAGAAAAAGATAGCTACAATGTATTTATTTTTTCTTTTTTAATTGATTTTTTAAAAAAAAAAATTCCTCCAAATTGATCTCGCATTAGTAATATCAAAATTTTCCGCAAAAGATTCTATAATAGTTCTCCGCAACGCGAGACAACAAATTAAATAAACCATAGATTCATAATTCATTTCTTAAAATTGATTTTTTTTTGCCTTATGGAATTTCATGTTATTGAATGACCAACTCATCTAAAAGCTTAAACTTTTAGAGAGAGGAATCATTTAATATATATCATTTAACAAATAATATAATTAATGTAAAATAATAGAGAGCACAAAAATTATTTAAGATAAACTTTAACAATTAATGGTGGCTTTGTTGGTTGACTTGGTTCAAACATATCTGATTTACAAGTATTTGGTTCTAATTAATGACGATATTTATGGTTCTAATTATTCTCTGCTCTTCATGTATGATTATCTCTGTTAAATTTTCCTTTAACTCGTTCAATTCAGGATTTATTGACGGGATGTTACTGTTGCTCTTCTATTAGATGCAGTAAGCTGGCAATCTTAGAATTAATTTGCTCCACCATTTTCTGAATTCTTAGAACTTCTTTCAACTGAAAAGTTTTACATGAATGTATAAATTAATTAAGAATCGCACTAATCAGTTGAAAATGTTGGGTGGTTAAGAAAAGAGGAAAGAAATAGAAAAGGTAAGCAAAACTAATTAGTAGTTGGGGAATAAACACACGTAAGGTAATTAAGGGCAGATTAGTCCAAATAAAAAAGTTGATCTAAAAGAAATACTTTATGCTCTGGCATTATCGCTAGCCTAGTCAATCCAAAATCAGCTCAGAAGCCCAACTTTATATTAAAAACCAATAATAGTATCGATTCCGAAGAGAATAAATAAAAATAAATTAATAGACTCCTAAGGAAAGAGAATAACTTAAAAAATCAGCTCACAAGCCAAACTTTATATTAAAAACCAATAATAATATCGACTCCCAAGAAAATAAAATAAATAAAAGAAAAAAAATTAATAAACTCTCAAGGAAAGGGAATAACTTAAAAGAATAGGAAAGTAATCCATGAGATACCCTACTCATTAGTGTCATTTGGCCTAAAATATATACAATATGCATTCAGACAAATTGCATTCTAGTTTTCAACAATGCTACAATTTTCATATAATATAATAAGTAAAACTTCAACGTGGTACTTGAACATCATTTTTTTATTTTATTTTTTAAAACTCTATATAGTATATTTTAGGGATGACCAACCAATTGTATATTTTATGAATTACCAGCCAAGTGTCCACAATATTTGACTAAATATCAAGAAATTCCGCTATGTGATGGGAAATATGAAATCAGGCATGCGCGGGCTAGCTGCAGAGAGAGAATGAAATATGAGTGAGGAAAATATTAACAAATTGCTTCACCATAAATTCAATTTCAAAGGAGAAGGACTGCGGGGTGCAAAGAATTAAGAAATTATTAAAACAGAAAGAAGAAGAAAAATAAGAGGGGACTGGCGATGACCAGTAGAGGTGGTTAAAAAGGGCATATAGGAAACATAATTTCTTTTTAATTATAAAATAAATTTAAAATTGGAAAAAGGAAAACAGAAAAACTAGAGTGCGACGGTAAATTTACTCATGTTTTAAAAATATCTAGCAAATATTCTTACCGAATATCTTTCTTGTGGAAATTTATTTTGTGCAATTGGTGAGTGAAGTGACGCAACAAATAGTTATGATTGTTGAGTAATCTTTTGAGTTGTTTAATATTTGAGAGAATAGTTAAAATCCATGAATAATCTTAATTTGCATAATGTTTTTTCCTCGAGTTCTTGGGAGGCTGAAAATGTAGATGTAGGATCCGGTCCAAATTCGATCCATTGACCAGCCTAAGTCAAATTAGTGGTCATTTAACTTAATGTTGGGCCTAAGACGAAACTATATAAGGCCGCTCATTTCAATTGTTTGTCTCATATGGCCCAAACAAAGCCTTCTCCTTCAAAATGTTGTTTAATGCAAGCATCACATATATTGTTTTTTTTTTTTTTTTAAACGGTGCATAAATCGTTATATTAATGATTGTATCGAATATATTTCATTAATATCAAAGTACATGAAAAATTAATTACAAAGTATATTATGCTAGATTGATGTACATTTATAGCTTCTGCTTGCTTATCAAATTTTTGGTCTCACATTTGTACTAACCTAATGCATTATCGAGAAGTTACGGTCAAAATATATTTGAATAAAAAAGATTTTTCCTTTTTCTAAATTCAATTAATAAAATTGTTCATCTTCTATTTTTTTGTTTGATTATGAATACAATCATATTTAATTATTTTTCAAAATGAAAATTATATGTTGATCGAACTCCATTCGCCCGTAAAAACAAATATTGAGACTTTGAGAGAATAGTTCATTACATATAACAATACATTAAAAAATATGGTATTCAACAATTGAATTACGGGCAATATCGAATTGATACTTTTTGGTCAAGTTTAACGATCTAACTAGGAAGCCCTGTCAGGGCTTATCTTAGCCAGTTAGAGACATAACCCAGCTCAAATGATATCAAGCAGCGCGTTTATAAATAGTCTAAAAAGACATTCAACTCAGTGAAATGATCATAAAGTCTCAAATTGCCATTTGGGCACATCATTAGAGTAGCATGTGGCCAACTTAATGGACTACATAGAAGCCTAATGTACAACATGTGTTTTTATCAAAGTAACTCCTATATTATTTGTACTTGTCATGTAGGACTATCATGCAGAATTAGGGCAAATGTCATGGACCCTATGCCTTGTTGTATTATGGGCCTCAATCAGGGGAAGAACCGGAATTGCAACATATTTGCTATACACACGGTGTTAACAAAATACCTATTTTTGTCAATCCAATTCATCATTTGCTTCTAGTTCAGTTTAATATTTCTTAAGTGTCAGAGATATTTCACATGAATCATTCCCTCCAAGCCCACATGCTTATTTTCCTAGCTTAGCTATCCATTTAATTAGTAACGGATTCGAGAGAGTTCATCAAGACCCGTGAATAGATGAGTTTCACAACCAAGTTCGAGATATAAACTTCATTTTGAACTCATTAGACTACATAAAATTCAAATTTGAACAATTTTTATTGTTTCATAGTTTCTGAAACTCGGTTGACTCGCCACGATGACCTTAAAAATGACAAAATATATATTGAAAACAACTAACCATTCATGCTTGCCTTGTATTAAAAAAATTTATTTCTTTTTCCCAACCAAATACTAACAAGCAAAAAAATCAAATTTGAACAATCTACACCTCTAATAATCCTCATATACAAGAATTACTCTCCACCACCACCATTATGTCGCATTCTTCGCATTACAGCTTAAGAACATTACTAAAAACCAATCATCAATCAATCTTTTTTATTTTCTCTCTCTTTATTGTTTCTCTCTCATCTTTAATTTTCTCAAAAAGAAAAAAGAAAAAAACACTCACAATTTAATAATGTTCACCTTCTTCTCTCTCATCTCTCTCCCGCCAGATATCTGACGACGTCGTTTTCTTCTCCCAAAAAAAAAAACTCCATCCTCCACCAATGGCCGCCACCGCCGATCATTTGCGCCTACCCATCACCAACAATAATAGCCCTAGCTCCCCCATTGCAACACGACCCGACTCCGGCCCGTATCCATCCCGACCCGTTTCCGACCTCTCCTATCCCTTCGGAAAGCTCGAAGGCCTCGACAGGGACGACTTCATCGAGGCCGCGTACGAGGTATTCTTCACCGCCTGCAGGTCTTCCCCCGGTTTCGGTGGCCGGAGCGCCATCACGTATTACAATCCCTCCGATGAAGGAGGCGACGGATCCGGGTCTGGATTCACTTCGAGTTTCGGGTCGGCTCCAGGGTCTCCTGTGAGGCCGCAAGGGGTGGGTATGGCGGTGACGAGCCGGGTGAAGAGGGCGTTGGGACTAAAAATGCTGAAGAGATCGCCTTCTTCAAGGCGGACAAGCTCATGTGGGGCGACCCCGTCTTCTCCGAACGGGTCCGGATCGAGTCCAAGGATGGCGTTTTCAACGGTGCCCCAGTCCCCCGGGAGGATGAGGCGGCCAATGACGTCAGCCGAGATAATGAGGCAACAAATGAGGGTTACGGAACAGAGTGATAATAGGTTGCGTAAAACTTTGATGAGGACACTTGTTGGCCAAGTACGTATGCATGTAATTAATGGTTTTCAGATGAATTTAATCTTTGGGAAATTAAAATGATAATATGAACTTTCAAATCTATTTGGTGTTTTTCATGGTTAAAATGAGGAAATAAAGTTATTGGTATTACAATAAATTAGGGGATTTGGCCTTTTCTTGATATAATATAATGTGTTTTTACATGGATGCCTAAGTTAGTAGATTGCTTATGTTCATTATTACTTTCCCTCTGTATGAAGTCCATGGATGGCATTCATATATTGTGCGATTAAATTATGAAATATTTAAAACAATGCAAGATTTTGTTGCTGCTTAGGCCGAAATATTGTTTTCCTCTGTTTATGATTTTGGTTAACTATTGTATATGGAGGTATAAATTTTCATTTAAACCATCTCTTGACATCTTTATCTCTAAATGTCTAAACTAATGTTATTCCTAAATTGTTTGATTATTTGATCAGATGGGAAGGCGTGCAGAGACGATAATCCTTCCTTTAGAGCTTCTACGCCATTTGAAACCATCAGAATTCAACGATGCTCACGAGTACCATCTCTGGCAAAAACGCCAACTCAAAATTCTCGAGGCAGGGCTATTACTTCACCCTTCAATCCCAGTAGAAAAATCGGACACATTTGCTATGAAATTCCGAGATATAATTCAAGCTTCCGAAACTAAAGCAATAGACACAGGAAAGAATTCTGAGACCATGAAAACACTTATTAATTGTGTGGTTTCATTAGCTTGGCGAAGCCCTGATGGTGGAAATACCGACGTGTGTCATTGGGCTGATGGCTACCCTCTAAATGTCCAAATCTATATGGCACTTCTCCATTCGGTCTTTGACTTAAAAGACGAGACTTTAATCCTCGATGAAGTTGATGAACTATTAGAACTTATGAAGAAAACATGGTCTACTTTGGGAATCAATAGGTCGATACATAACTTGTGTTTCACTTGGGTGCTTTTCGAGCAATATGTAATGACAGGACAAGTGGAGCCCGATCTTCTTGGCGCATCACTTGCTATGTTGAATGAAGTAGCTAATGATGCTAAGAAGGTCGATAGAGAGCCTATTTACGTGAAGATGTTGGCTTGTGTTTTGAGTGCAATGAAAAAGTGGTCGGAAAAGAGATTGCTCGATTATCATGGTAGTTTCGACAGGGGAACCGTTGGACTTATGGAAAGCATTCTTCCTTTGGTTTTCTCAGCTACGAAGATATTAGAAGAGGATGTTCCTTGCTATGTTACAGTCCACCAAGAAAAGGGAGAAGTCAGTGATGATTCAACCGGAAATAGGGTCGATTATTATATTCGATCGTCCTTGAGAAATGCATTCGCCAAGGTTTGTCTATCATCAAATGACAGTTCTGAGAGAATTGTTTGGTTTTTAATATAAATTATAATCTCGTATTATGTTGAGCTAAATGCAAAAATGCCCCAGTACTTTGCCTAATTGGCAAAACCCCCATATGTTATTTTAATTAGCAAAAATCCCCCCATTTTCTATTTTTATTAGCAAAAAACCCAATTTGAAATTCCTTCATAAGTCAATAGGGAGGTTTCAATTTTTAAGTGAATAGGGGGTTATTGTCAATTTTGAAAGTTAATTGGGGGATAATTACTAATGTTTAGGTTAGGAGGGGTGTTTTTCGCAATTTGTGTGGGGGTATAGTTATCATTTTGCTAAATATGTATTCCGGTATGAGAGAAGGTTTTTTGCCTATAAAAAAGTAACACGGGGATTTTTGCTAATTAGGCAAAGCATAGGGGGTATTTTTGCATTTCACTCATTTTATGTTCTTTAAGTATTAGGCATGACTATTAAGTATTATCTGAACATGTCTATTACCTTTTGGATAGATGCTTGAAAGTCATAGCGTTGATTCGACAACAAATTTCGAAGCACAAGAAGTGAGTGAGGTGCTCATTAAGTTGGCTAGAGGTACCGAAGAATTGGCTTCAAAGGAGAAGGATATCTTTAGTCCCGTTCTCAAGAAATGGCACCCGATTGCTGCTGGAGTTGCTGCCGTGACTCTGCATACTTGCTATGGATCTCTGCTAAAGCAATACTTAACGGGCCCACCTTCGATCCTAAACGAGACAATCTTGGTCCTGCAGAGGGCGGGTAAGCTTGAAAAGGTTTTGGTACAACTGGTAGTCGAGGACTCTACTGAATGTGAAGACGGAGGCAAAGCTATTGTGAGAGAAATGGTTCCTTATGAAGTTGATTCACTTATACTCAAACTATTGAAACAGTGGATTCAGGAGAGGTTGAAAAGGGGAAAGGAACATCTTCAGAGAACAACAGAAACAGAAGTATGCTAATTGAATAGACAATTATAGACATACGTCTAATATAAAACTTATTACAAAATGCCAATTATTTGATGGATATATACTTGTTCTGCAGACATGGAATCCCAAGTCGAAAACCGAGCCATACGCTCATTCTGCTGCCGAAGTTATCAAATTTGCCAAGGAAGCAGTTGAGAATTTCTTTGATATTCCAGTAAATGTATCGGAGAATTTAGTTTACGATCTTGCTGATGGTTTAGAGCATCTCCTTCGCGATTACATTACATTTGTTGCATCATGTGGTAAGAATTATAAAACTTCTGAATTTCCATCTACTAATTTACAATGGTTTAATGCCAATTTACCCCATGTGATATGCATAATGTTCAATTTATTCCTTGTGATTTGAAAAAAGCACTTCACTCCCCGGTGAAAATTTTAAAGGAGCAAATTAAATCCTTAGAGTGTAACACACTCGCCGAAATTGAGAGTGGACATGAAAAGTGTTGCGTAAGAAGACAAAGGTATCCTTAGGGGGGTAAAGTGTCACATTTATTTTAAGACAAGGGGGTAAACTACAACATTTATCGTATCACAGGGGGTAAAATGCCATCATAACACAGGGGGTAAAGTGCCACTTTTATAATAACACAGGGGGTTAAAGTGTTACATTTATAAGTTGACTGAGTCATAGAATAGTATGTAAGAGGAGTAGTTTTGTCAGTTTGGATTGTTTTTTAAGTTGAAAAATGCTAGGAAGGCAGTGAAACTTTTATAAGATTTTAGTGGGTAAAGTGTATTTTTTGCAAATCACAGGGGTAAATTAAACATTATACATATCACAGAAGGGTAAATTGCCATTAACTCAGTCTACAATACACAAGTCATTGAATAAGAAGATAAACGGGTTTTTTTCCTTTTTTTTGAATTTTGTCAGGATCGAAACAGAGTTACCTCCCGACACTCCCTCCGTTAACACGATCTAGCCAAGACTCGAAGTTCTTAAAACTATGGAAAAAAGCTGCATGCAGTGTTGGTGTAGAAGATCCAAACTACAATATGTTAAATGACGGAAACAATCCACGCCCTTCAACGAGTCGTGGAACTCAACGCCTTTACATTCGCCTTAACTCTTTACATTACCTTCTCTTACAACTTCATTCCATTGACAAAACATTATCTCTCTCCCCAAAAGTAATCCCGGCACCAAATGGAAGATTCGGTAACCGAAAGCAAATCGGAAGTTCCTACTTCGAACATAGTCGATCGGCCATACAAGTAGCCTCGCAACACGTGTCAGAAGTTGCTGCCTACCGTCTAATATTCTTGGACTCACATGCTGTTTTTTACGGAAACTTATACGTATATGATGTAATAAATGCACGCATTAGGCCGGCTTTGAGAATTCTAAAACAAAATATAACACTTTTATGTGCTATAGTTACCGACCGAGCTCAACCGCTAGCTTTAAAAGAAGTAATGAAGGCTTCTTTTGAGGCGTACCTTATGGTTTTGTTAGCAGGTGGGAGTTCCAGAATATTTAACAGATCAGATCATCCTATGATTGAGGAAGATTTTCAAAACTTGAAAAAAGTGTTTTGTACGTGTGGAGAAGGTTTGATGGTGGAGGATGTAGTTGAAAGGGAGGCTGAAACAGTGGAAGGAGTGGTGGCATTGATGTCTCAGTCGACTGAGAAATTAGTCGAGGATTTTAGCATTGTGGCTTGTGAGGCTAGTGGTATAGGTATGGTGGGTGCAGGGCAAAAACTTCCTATGCCACCAACAACAGGAAAATGGAGTAGGACTGATCCTAATACAATATTGAGGGTACTTTGCTATAGAAATGATCCAGCAGCTAATCACTTTTTGAAAAGGACTTTCCAATTAGCAAAGAGGAGGGCATCACATTGATCTAAAACTTGTTTTTTTTCCGATGCCGCCCTTAGGGTCATTGCTCGCTTCTTAGCTCGTTCATGGTGTTGTATTTTGGATGCATGTTCTTGATATTGCGTGAAATGAAATGAAAAGAAAATGAAAAGCAGTAAGAAATTCTAAAGACAGTGACCGTAAGGGCGGCACTAAAGGAACCTTAAAACTCAGACGTTGTTGATTTGTACTAATTGTTGAGAGAGAGATGTTTCCAGAGTCTTGTGAAAATGTGATTATAAAATGCACTGTAACATTTTTATATACTTTTCCAGTATATATTAAGATAAATATATAGATTTGGGGGGAGTGTTTTACTTAAATTTTTGTCTTAAGTTTTCTTAGGCCTGGTCAATATTGGTTTGTGATAGTAGTGGTGGGACTTTAAATGGGATTTGTATTTCTTTTTTAAGATAATTCTTTGTACAACAGGATATTAACTGTTCATTATTAGGTTAAATTATTGCAGATTATTTCTTTTAATTTGGAACTATTGCAAATTCAAGCAGGAATTATTAGTTCAAGTGTTATTCAGTCTTTGTGACTAGCATATCATTTGTTATACTCAGAAATTAGAAAACATAGCCAGATTGCTGCTCCAGAATTATCTAAGAACCAAACATAGCCTTAATGTTCTATCAAGTCATGAACAGCTTACATTTTACTCACTTTAATCTAAGAATCAAGCATAGCCTAAAAAATCAACCTTGTGGTGTATAGATGCCTAAAGCCAAAAATGTCAGGAGAGTTGGATGCAAATAAAATCTAACATTGGGAATATGATTGCAAGAAATATTTCGGTTTTTGAGACGAAACATAGTCAACACAGTAAGTTTGGGGCCAAATGCCAAAATGACATATTGTTTGGTATCAAAAATGAAATTTTGCCACTGCCGGAGGAAAGACTACTATGATCTGTTTCAATTTATGTATATTTGTAAAACTACAACCCAAAACACAAATACATTACAACAGCAATCCTGACAATATTTTGTAATCAGCAAATACTTGTGTGTAAAATTTAAAGGCTAACAAAATACATGTTATTTTATCACTAATCCCAAAGCTTTTCCCATAACTCATCAATTTCATCCCACAGTTTAGACCAAAGTGTTCTTCATGCATATCTATGACAAAGTCATGTACCTTTAGCACCTAATTCAATTTGATTCTTAGACCTCACTCCCTCCAATTCTTCCTTGAGCACTTCCATAGTATCCGAAACTTCAGCCTTGTAACGATACATCTTCACGACAACTAAATACGCCACGTAATTCAAGAAACTCAGCACCGCAAGAAACGCAAAATATAAATCAAGACGAGACTCATTAAGGTTGTCCAAGATCCACCCTTTATGACCATTCTCCTTGGTAACACGAGAAACGGAAGAGAGAATGAAACTACTTAGAAAATTCCCAATTCCAATACTAGTTGAGTAATACGAAGTTCCAAGACTTTTCATGCTCTCAGGCGCCTGATCGTAAAAGAACTCAATCTTAGCTACTTCTGCACATGCATCAGCAACTCCCATTAGTATAAATTGAGGAAGCAAAATGAATATTGTCAATGGCACTTGGCCTCCACTCTCGCCTATGCCATGATTACGGGCGACGTTTAGCCTATACCTTTCGGTTATAGAGGCTATAATCATAATAAAAATATGAAGAACAAATCCAATTCCCAATCTCTGTAGAAGAGTAATTCCTCTAGGATTTTTAGTCCATTTTTTGATGATTTTGACAAAAACGCGATCGTAGAGTGCAACGCAGGTAAGCATGGTTACGGTTACAAATGCGCCTAAACTGGCTGGAGGGAGTTTGATGTGGCCCATTGTTTTGTCGAGCGTGGAACCTTGTTTGATGAAAAGAGTGTTGCTTTGAGCTACCATAACACTTGGAATAAATGTGGTTATCAAGATTGGTAACATTTTCAACATTTGTTTTGTTTCTTCTACTTCGGTGACTGAACATAGCATCCATGGACTCCTTGAACCTGTTTGCACAGAAGCTTTGTTGAAGAACCTGCATAAAATTTACAGGCACTATCATGTCAGTCACTAGCAAAGGAAACTTAAGTCCTTATTACAAGAATATCAACCAATAATAAAATGTCAATCGGACCTCAAATGGGTTTAGTTTTGATTGGTTCAAACTCAAATATCATCAAGTTTGAGCCTCAAACTTTCATAAGCATAAGCTCAAAACCAGTTTATGAAAAAAATTGTTTGCTTACTCAAATACGGCTGAGGTACTTTCCTATACTCGGGTTTATATTGGACAAGTTAAATAGTACACATTACTAAACCCATTCAAAGAGAATAATCTTCTATATAAAAATCATGTTTCTAATCCATAACATAAATCCTAAGCAACAATTCAAATCTTATCAAAATCTAAAGTGATCGTAAATGATGCCTTACGTGCAGAAAAGCTAAAGAAGTATGTCTAAGATTACTTCCAACTAAAATGCTATACCTATATATGTATTTCATCACCTCAATAAGCTTTCAAAAAAACATTAGTTTTATACACCATATAAAATTATTGTAGGCTAAATGCCACTTTACCCCCTCCAACTATCCTTCATGCTTCAATAGCAATCAGGTCAACATATTTCCGTTAAAATACCGTTAAAAAAACGCTTCAAATTTCCTTTTTTACCCTCACATTTATTAAATGTATTCTCCCCCTTCCAACTATCCTTGAAATAAGATGGCAAAAATGGAGATTTGAGGTGTTCTACTAAAGGTCTTTTTATTGGAAATATGTTGAATCTAATGGTTTTGGTGCAATTGAAGCATTAAGCATATGCAATAGCTTGAGCGGGTAAAGTGGACACCAAAAATAGTTGAAGGGGACAAAGTAAAATTTAACCAAGACTTCAAATTTGCTATTTGAGTTTGTCTTTGAGCCTTATTAATCTAAAGTTTCAACACATGAAATTCTTCGGCTTAACAGAAATTAACAAAATCAATCCTCATTGCTCTTAATTAAGCTCAATAAGCATAAAACAAAATACAAAACACAAGTAAAACACAATTCAAACCTGTAGTTGTTTGTAGACTCAAGCTTGAATTTCCCCTGTTTAATATACTCTTCCACGTGAAATTCATGTAATTCCTTCGAATCTTGAGGTACATTTACCCTCCATTTTCTCAAAGCAGCAACTATAACCCTAGCCATTCTCGTAAACGGACTTCCACTCGGCTTCTTGTGCCTATAAAACGGCGTTCCGATCAAGAAAACCGTAATTGCTATCGCCAATCCAACGGTCGGAATTCCATAGCCCAATGCCCAACCAACATTATCTTGAATGTAAACAAGAACCGTGTTGCCAAACAGAATACCGAAGAAAATGCTAAACATCCACCAATTGAAGAAAGAGAGCTTATGGGTTTTCTCTTTCGGGTCGAAATCATCGAATTGGTCCGCCCCGATTGTTGAGATGTTGGGTTTTGTTCCACCTGTGCCGATTGCTAAAATGTAGAGGGCGCTGTAGAAAACTGATAATTCTGTAATTGTGGCTTTGGGGCAATTGGCTGTGTTTGTGTTGGTGCAGGGGGGTGGCCTTAATCCTGGGACTGAAACTGCTAATGTTAAAAGGCACATTCCCTAGAGAAAGAAAAATAAAATTATGGCACCATTAGAAAACATAAAATAGGATTATTTGTAAAATCTATCATTTTATTCCTTTTTAATTGGCAAATCATATTTGTGTTAGATTTATTAAATGTTATTCCTTCTGTTAATAACAATATAGTTAATTTACCATATATAGGCCCTAAATATATTATTGTATTTTATATATTGATATCATTGATTGAGAAATAACGAGTAGACAAAATCATGACTTTATTTTGAAGAAAATAATAAATAACAATTTTTAATCTATTCTCAATTGTGAAATAATAAAATAAAAATATGTAAGTTTGTGTTGCTCTAAGAAATGCATGTGATGATACCAAAAAAGTTTGCGTTAATAAAACAATATGGACTTCAAGTTTTTTATTTTTAACCATTCATATATACATGACTTATATTACATGAATAATTGCTAGATTTCCATTAGCACTAGGGAGTATCTGCTAATAGTATAATATTTTTTGAGATGTGCTAATAAATATAATATTGGGAATTTGGGATACATTAACAATTACAAAGTTTGATTTTAGTTGAAAGAAAAATTACAGTTATTTGATTATATTAAAAACTCTTTTATACGATATTGTTTTCTGTAAAACTGCGGTTGGAAAATCAATTCATAATATTCTTATAAAAGTTTTTGATTTTTTAATGTTTGGCCAATCCAAATTTATTATACTTTGGTGGTTAGATGCTACTAAAAATTAATTACAATCTAACCTAGGTTATCAATAGTCAATCTCATTCTTAATAATCAAGCTTCGTAGTTATTCAATGCAATATTCAGTCCGAACTATAAATACACACTTTAATAGATAAAAAAAATCAAGCTTCGTATTTACTGACCTCAATCATATATTATATTCTTATTCTTTAAAATTTAATTAGTGGATCAATACCAAAAAAAAAAAAAAAAAACTTATAATTAAGCAGCATAATGCATGCATATACTTAGCGTTAATAATCTTTTTCTTTTTTGGCTCTATATTTTAATTACTTGCCACTATTTGACCCATTTATCTTTTGTCAACTATTACAAATTCAATTGTAAAGTGGAGTTAGGCTAATCAATAATTATGAGCCACACGGCATGAAAGTGTGGTCCTATAGAATATCTATTCCTTGACATATACTATAATATATTCCAACAATGATTGATTTTTAAATTTCTTATCTTGTAGTGTCCACCTTTTCAACACTATGATAAAAGATACCAAATGCTTGAAGAAGATCGCCAAATTGAGAAGAGAATAGAAACCATGTATTTGATCTTCATCTACTAATAGGAAAGAATATTGACACTTGTGTAGAGTATATATCATTCCTTTTCATTGGAATTTAATATCAATATTTTATTTCCCAAGTCCATAAATATCTAACCTAAATTCATGGTAGGTAAATCTTATACCAATATTTAATTGACAAACTATAAATACATCAGAGATATTTAGATTAAACACTACAAGAAAAACAGTTTTTTCCGACGGGATTTCCGACGGATTTTCCCGGAAATTCCGTCGGAAAACGTGATTTCCGACGGATTTTACCCGTCGGAAAGTCCGTCGGAAAAACACCCGTAGGAAAAATTTCCGACGGAAATTCCGACGGGTGTTTTCCGACGGGATACTACCGTCGGGAGATCCGTCGGAAAATTTTCCGACGGGACGTTTTCCGACGGGTTTTCCGACGGATGATCCCGTTGCAAAAGGAATTGTCAATTTTCTTGTTTTCATTTTTTTTTGTTTTTCCGACGGGGTAAACCCGTTGGAAAATAATTATTTTCATTTTTTTTAATAAATCTCCGACGGGCTATTCCCGTCGGAAAATATTTTCTTTTTTAATTACTTTCTGAATTTTCCGACGGGTTAGCCCCGTCGGAAAATAATTAATTTCTTTATTTTTTTTTATTAATTTCCGACGGGACGGTACCCGTTGGAAATTTTCAACTGAATATTTAATTTATTTTTAATTTTTTGTATTCCCTTATTTAAAATTAAATCAATTAAATCACCAAATACCATACAAAAATCAACAAATCACGCAAAATAAATCAATAAACAAGTCAAAAATCATAAAATATCTTACAAAATCAATAAACAAGTGGGAAATCATAAACTATCTTACAAAATAAAATTAGTCTCAATCATCAACAAAAGTTAAATAATAAAATAAGTATTCAAATATCTCGAAAAATAAAACTAAGTATTAGTCATCTTGGGGTGGGTTGTGGGGCGAGTTCTGTGATAATACATTAGGAGGCATGGAGCTAATCATCATAAGCATTTGTCGTCGGCTTTCATCCATCATCTGTCTTCGGCTTTCCTCCAACATTGCTCTGTGTTCTTCTCTCTCTCGTTGACGTTCCTCCCTATCTCGTTGACGTTCCTCCTCCAATATTGCCCTCTGCGCGTCCCTCTCTCGTCGACGTTCCTACTCCAATATTGCTCTGTGTTCTTCTCTCTCTCGTAGACGTTCCTCCTCCGATTGTTGCAATCTTTCTTCCAAAGTTAGAATTCTTAACACGAGCTCCGGGTCAGATGAACTAGAATATTGTGATGCTCTCGATGAACTAGGTTTAAACCGAGCAGCCTTACCAGCCAGACCATAAACCGTACCCTTCTTTCCTATACCTACAGTGTCTACCCATGCCTGAATAACAAACAAAAACATTAATTAGATTATAAATATTCAAGGAATTGGTTAACCCCATATAACCACTTTGGGTTGAAGTCATTTCCGACCTTTCGATTGTACATCCAACTACGGCGAAACTGAATATTCATCTAGCTTCTACATTTTTTGTACAATTTATTAAATTAGTTAATACATTGCATTCTTATAATAACAGCATTTTAACGCATTTATGTAACATTTATAACTTTTAATGGTTTTGTTAGGGAGATTGTTGTTTTCTTGGAGGGTTTTTCCCAATTAGGTGAACAAAAAGCTTAAAAGAAACTGTTTAATATATCACATGATATACATTCTACATCTAAATAAATGTACTTATTTATCTTAATGTTACCAGTAGTATAAATTTATAATTTGTTATAAACTGAAATTTATAAGTGCACTTTTGGCCCAATGTTTTGAAAAATCATGTGCTTCTGGCCCTCACATTACAAAATCTTATTTTTGGTCACAATTATTTAGAATATTTTGCATCTTTGGTCCCACAGATTCATTTTAACACTTTTGGTTTTAGAGGTTTGCCTCAATTTTACACTTTTGATCCTAAATGATCAAAATAAAAAATTGGGATCGAAAGTGTATTTATAAAGTTTAGAACTAAAATTATATCTTGCCATTTAACATGTATTCTATTTCCACATTTTTTCTTTAACATGTAATTTCTATTTCCACATTTTTTATGATGTAGAGAACAAATTGCCTACTACTTGTGGGATATGGCTGCAACATCGGACTAAATAAAAAACAATCCAATTGTGTTTATGAACAACAAATTCAAGCACAACGGACTTTTGAAGTCATTTTTTCTGCTAAAAAACATGATAATTGAGGTCACTTTAAATTTCAGATTAGGGTAGCTAAAAGTTAATTTAATTTAACTACATAAAAATCAGAATCCAAGAACTGAAAATAATAAATCATAGCACATCAATTCTCCAGCAACCATTTCTGATTCATGACTCAAAACCTTAGTTTGTTTAGTGCAATTTGCTTATTGATAACAGACTCTAAATAAATTCTAACAAGCATAAGACAAGAATAAAGAATTCAGCATCTAGAATGGGTACCTTTGGAGGAACGTTGTGCTGCGTACGGGCTGGGAACGGGTCGGGTGTGCGGCGTACGGGTTGGGAACGGGTCGTACGGGTTGTGGGCTACGGCGTACGGGCTGGGGCCGCGGCGTACGGGCTGTGGCTGCAGCGTACGAGCTGTGGGTTGTGGCTGTGGTGCGGTTCGACGCGGTGGTGATTGAAGTTGTGAGTGGGTGGGAGAGAAGGTTCTTGTGGTGGTGGGTTGAGAGGGAGAGGGAGAGAGGGGAAGTGGGAAGGTGGAGGAGAATTTAAGTGGAAAGAGCGGCGGCGGCGGTAGAAGGTGAAAGTGAATGTGGGAGGGAAATGAAGTAGAGGCTGCATTAGGGTTCTTTTGGACATAAATTTCCGACGGATACTAACCCGTCGGAAATTCATTTTTTTTATTTTTTATTTTTCAAATTAATTTATAAATTATTATTAATCATTTTTATAATTAAAACTCTTAAAATTTCTTATTCAAATTAATTTATAAATTAGTATTCATTATCTTTATAATTAAAATTGTTATACTAAAAATACAAAAAATGTTTGCAATAGGTGAAAAACGGATAAAGTTAATGAAGAACGACTGATCATAGGGTTATGTACCTTAAAGTTATTAGAAATCAGATCGATCAATTCTCAATTTATAATGTTAATTGACCAGAGTCAAAATTATTGTCCATAAGATTATGTACATCGAAGTTATTCGAAATCAGATCGATCGATTCTCGATTTTGAGGTCTAATTGACCAAAGTCAATACTGTTGACCTCAGGGTTATGTACATTGAGGTTATTCGAAATCAGATGGATCGATTCTCGATTTGTAACTTAATTGACCAAAATCAAAATTATTGACCATATGGTTATGTACATTGAGGTTATTCGAAATCAGATGGATCGATTCTCGATTTGTAACGTTAATCGATCAAAGTCAAATTTATTGACCATAAGGTTATGTACATTGAGGTTATTCGAAATGACATGGATCGATTCTCGATTTGTAACTTAATTGACCAAATTCAAAATTATTGACCATAGGGTTATGTACATTGAGGTTATTCGAAATCATATGGATCGATTCTCGATTTGTAACGTTAATTGACAAAAATCAAAATTATTGACCATAGAGTTATGTAAATTGAGGTTATTCGAAATCAGATGGATCGATTCTCGATTTATAACGTCAATTGACCAAAGTCAAAATTATTTACCATAAGGTTATGTACATTGAGGTTATTCAAAATCAGATGGATCGATTCTCGATTTGTAACGTTAATTGACCAAAGTCAAAATTATTTACCATAAGGTTATGTACATTGAGGTTATTCAAAATCAGATGGATCGATTCTCGATTTATAACGTTAATTGACAAAAATCAAAATTATTGACCATATGGTTATGTACATTGAGGTTATTCGAAATCAGATGGATCGATTCTCGATTTGTAACTTAATTGACCAAATTCAAAATTATTGATCATAGGGTTATGTACGTTGAGGTTATTCGAAATCAGATGGATCGATTCTCGATTTGTAACGTTAATTGACAAAAATCAAAATTATTGACCATAGGGTTATGTAAATTGAGGTTATTCGAAATCATATGGATCGATTCTCGATTTATAACGTTAATTGACCAAACTCAAAATTATTTACCATAAGGTTATGTACATTGAGGTTATTCAAAATCAGATGGATCGATTCTCGATTTGTAACGTTAATTGACCAAAGTCAAAATTATTTACCATAAGGTTATGTACATTGAGGTTATTCAAAATCAGATGGATCGATTCTCGATTTATAACGTTAATTGACAAAAATCAAAATTATTGACCATAGGATTATGTATATTGAGGTTATTTGTTGTAACGTTAAATTTCTATTTAATTTATTCGATTTGCCGACGGATTAATCACTTCGGAAAAGAATTGATTTATCTATTTAATTAATATTTTTATTTAATTTATCGGTTTTCCGACGGGTTACACCCGTCGGAAAATAATTAATTTATTTTCTATTTATTTTATTCCGTTTCCAACGGGTTAATCCCGTCGGAAATTAATTGATTTATTTTTTATTTAATTTATTTCAATTACCGACGGGTTAATCCCGTCGGTAAATAATTAATTTATTTTCTATTTAATTTATCGATTTTCCAACGGGTTTAAACCCGTCGGAAAATAATTAATTTATTTTCTATTTATTTTATTCGGCTTTCCAACGGGTTAATCCCGTCTTAAAATAATTAATTTATTTTTTATTTAATTTATTTCAATTACCGACGGGTTAATCCCGTCGGAAAATAATTAATTTATTTTTTATTTAATTTATCGATTTTCCAACGGGTTAAACCCGTCGGAAAATAATTAATTTATTTTCTATTTATTTTATTCAGCTTTCCAACGGGTTAATCCCGTCTTAAAATAATTAATTTATTTATTATTTAATTTATTTCAATTACCGACGGGTTATACCCGTCGGAAAATAATTAATTTATTTTTTATTTATTTTTTATTCCTTTTTCCAACGGATATTGCCCGTTGGAAAAAATAATTTGATTTGTTTATTTATTTTAATAAAATATCCGACGGATTTATTAGCCGTCGGAAACGGCGTCGGAAAATCGGGTATATTTCCGACGGATTGATACCCGTTGGAAAAAATCCGTTGGAAAAAACTGTTTTTCTTGTAGTGAAACTTATTTTATGTCACACCTAACTAATAATTGTATTAAATATTCTAAGTGTCTTTGCATGTTTTATAAGTGTAAACTTAGAGATATTAGAAAACATACCATGAAATAGATAGTGCACGAGATGATGAAGGTCCAATATCGACCAAGATATGCATCGGCAACATATGCACCCAATATTGGACTCATCCAAATTGCACCCATCCAATAAGTCACATTATTTGAAGCTGCCACTGTACCTTGATGCAGCTTTGTGGTAAGGTACAACACCAAATTTGCTGATATTCCACAATAGGCCATTCTTTCAAATATTTCATATACTGCAACAACAATCAAAATTAGTTACTCTATTGAGTTTTTTAAGTCAAATTTCAAAATAATGTAAAAGGTACAATTCAATTTTGTCCTTATATACTTAATTAGTATTTTTGTTTGCTAAAACGTATTATTCAATCACTTCTTACTTTTTAAGACATAGATTTTCGATATATTTATATATGCCCTTTAAGAAAAATATAATTTTGTAAGGCCATCTCCAACAGCTCTCTTAAATTTCAGCCTCTTATCCTAAAATATAACTAATGAACAGTGTTATACACTTCCACTCTTTACTCTGCACTCCAGCAGCTAGTTTATATTTTAAGAGACTGTTTTTAAACAACCAAACTATTTCACTCCAACATCTAATTTATATTTTAACAAATTACTTATAATTATTATTTTATATAAATAATAATAATATATTTAAAATACTAATTTATTTAATTTCATACTAAAAAATAGTTTTTTTAAAAATATATTAATTTTTATTATTTGAAAAAATATTCTGACGTTTAAATTTCAACCGGCGCTACAAGAAAATTAATTTTTTTTTATAATATATTGAGTTATAAGGTCAAACTTGTCACATTTTATAATTGTTAAGTGACAATAAATTAGGTATTGTCACTTCATATACATATTAAATTATTGTCCAAAATAATTTATTGTTTTGCAGGAAAGTACAAAAGTACAAAAAATTTTGTACTTTCCTATAAACAATTGCAAATAACAATTTGCATTTGGCCATGGGTATTTGGCCATTCAAACCCATAAATTTTAACAACACATAAATTATACATGTGCTCTTGGAGAGTAATTTTAGTGATAATTTTAACATAACTCTTATAATTTAACTTATACATGGGCTCTTGGAGATGGCCTAATCAAGCAAGGAAAATAAGCGCCAAAATATACTTTTTTTTTTTTCATAAATAAATGCTTTTACTTAATGAACCGAGTGCTTGAAAATTGTAAGTTGAAATTTAAATAAAATTCCCTTCTCTCATTATTTTAGCTTGTTTTATTTTTAATACAGAGTTTCAAGAAAGAGTTAAGAAAGTGACATCACATTTATTCCCTTAAAAGTGGTCATTGCTGTCAAATTACTATATTATGCAAAAATAATTATATTTTACGAATCTAAGACATCCTAATATGTAAATTTGAGTATAAGATTGAGGCCCTGCTTGACTAAGTTCCATCTCAGTCTCGTGGTTTCGCGAAACTAAGCCAAAACCTAGCCAAATAGGCCATGAGTTATTCATGTGATAGAATAGGTATGACTTTAATTTCTTCATGTATTTCTATGTTGGATGTCGAGGAGATTTAGCTTGATGACAAAGTTGAGACCCAATAATTTAAAGGTCTTGAATTTGAATTCTAATAAAAATGTAAGTAACATTTTATTTTAATACTAGTTTTGTTAGTAAATATTCTTTTTATTTGTTGAACTTGTTTGTACTTTACTAATATAATCAAGCACAATTAATAATATATAATAATGATATATTTATCGTCTCAATCAAAAAGTAATAATTATATATTGGATATATAATATATGTCATTTTCTCAAATAATTTTTGGCCTTTGATCATTGTGCCAAGTAAAATTAAATGCTGTCCAATCCACGAAGAATAAGAAGCACCAACTAAAGTTGGGGCCAGTTGCGAACCTGATACACTAATTTCCTCACGTGCCTCTGCCTGAACTCATCATATACATTGAAAACAACAAAAACCAACAGAGAAGCAGAACCAATGGCAAAACATTTGATCAATTTCCCCTTTTATGTGGCTATTGCAGCTTTAATTTAATACATTAAATTTTTAGAAAAAGAAATTCAAAGTGAAATATTTGTACAAGTTGAATGAATTAAGATTATAATTTGCAAAATTTTAAATTTTATATAGAATAAGGTGGTAGAATTTGAAAATTTAAGATACAACTTTAATGCTCCCTCCATTCCACATTACATGACGTTTAAGGTATTTTCACAAGGATTAAGGAAATAATTAATACCCTATATTTTAGTAAAATAAAAGTGTAATTGGACAAAATTATCCTTAAGAAGCAATTAATTCTTTTGTCACTCCCCATAATCCATCTCTTTCTTTCCCATACATCTTTCTTTCTCTCTCTTTTTAGTGAAGAAGGGTAAAAATGTCAAAATAGCATTTAAGTTTATCTTGAATTCCTAAAGTGACATGTATTGTGGGAAAAAAAAATCTCTCTAAAAAGACATGTATTGTGAAATGGAGGGAGTAGTATTGAATTTTTTGAAGTGTAAAGTATGTTTCTAACTTTAACAACTTATGTTTGTTAAAGAGATGAACTAACCACTAGAATTGAAATATTTTCAAACTTTAATACCTTATTTTCAGGAAAACATCCATCTCTCATGGTTGTCACACAAAAAGAGTTTGGGTCAAGCACTTCTACTTGAAATTATGCAAATACCTTGTACAACTTTTTTAAACGCTCGGATAAGTGCAATCAAATTGAATTTGCATTTTGATTGAAAATATATACTAAATTACATGTAAAAAAATTGTACATTTAGTTTGTAATTGATTGTTTTTTCAAGAGTTTTTCTTAATTACAGATGAATATATTGCACTTATCTTGTAAATAATTAATTTTATTACGCGCGTCAAAACAAAGTTTGTACTAGAAGAACCCTTTTAGTTAATAATGAATTTCAACATATTCCTAGTAGTTTGGCAACGTGCCTATATTTTCATGTGTGTTTTATGCTAAATTGTTATCAAGAAATTAATGAAAAACTTGTAGTAAACACAACAAATACAACTTGAGTTGATCTTTTTAATGAGATTGCTAGCTAGATCGTGTACTTTTTTCTATTTCACAAAATTCTTCAAATTCAGTCTTTTTCTTTACATTACGTCATGCATATCTCTACCATATTCTACATTAATTAAAAGTTGATATTGTGAGGAGATAATATAATACCTTTATTATAACTGTGGGTACTTTTTTTTTTTTTAATAGCAATTATATCTATATCTATATACTAAATAATCAAATAAAGAGAAGTAATATATACTATGCCAAAATAACAAGCAACGATTGTAGAAGTTCTAGAAATTGTACCAAATAAAGAACAATTTTCCAAAAACGTTTTCAAACTTACTTTTTATTTTCATTTTAACGTCTTTCCTTTTTATGTGATAATCATACAATGTCATATTGATTGGACATGAGATATGACATGTTAACAACTAGTTACTGAAAGTAACTCAACTTAAACATAACAATCAAAAGGAAAAGACAACTTTAAAACCAGCTAAATTTGAAACTTTTTTCGTAAAACAATAATTTAAAAAAAAAATGAAAAACTCGTAGAAAAGGGTTGAGTAAATACATACCAACGACGAACGAAACAGCAGTCCAACCGCCACGTTTCGATCGAAGAACTGGCTTTCCTTTGAGATCCACAGTTCCATCTTGTGTGTATTCATTCACCCCATTTTCTTCAACAGCCATTTCTTTTAATTTTATAAAGAAAAAAAGAAAAAAAATTATAGTGAGAGAAGAGTATAATTTGGCAGAGGTATATGGAGCAAGTGTTGTGCTAGAGGCCAGTGCTTTTATAAACGTCACTTTTTCAATTGTGGCAAAGATGTAAAAAGGCCGAGTGGACGTGTGGACTTAAAACAAAATGTGGACCGTGGTTAGTTTGTCCTGCCCACGCAATTCACATGGGAAGGCAATAGGAAACGAGACGTGGAAGAGTTTTGGCTCGGTTTCATTCTGATTTTAATTTTTAAAGATTATTTTAAGAGGTTTCATCGGAATTATTTAAGGTCAATGTGGGTACGTGGGTTGAGAATGTAAAATATTACTCTCTGATCATAATTTTTTACCTCAACCTGGTTTGATCTGTATTAAGTGGTCCGTTTTTCATCCGACTTGCTTTTGACCCGCCCGGATAAAATCCAAGATTTAGTTATCTATTATAAAAATAATAAAAACCATATTATGAAATAAAAATAAAGTAAAAATGATATTATGCACAGTACAATTAATCATTAAAAAAACAAACCGAACTGAAAGTAAAAGAAGGAAAGAAAAAAAAGGGTAAAGTTCATTCGGTCAAAGTTGTTTATTCCATTAATTAGCGAGCCAATCATTGATTTATTATTGAGACAATTAAAAATTCTAATTAAATTCAGTGAAGCCATCTGTTAAATCAAAAATTATTAAATTGTGAATTTGCGATAAGAGAATAATATTGTAAAGATAAACAATTTGGCATGAAACAGTAAAAAAGAAACATGTAAAAAGTACTATATTTGTCCCCATATTTTTTACTCCATTAGCTACAGTTCAAAGTCAAATTTTTTAATTCTTTAAGCGACTTATCAAGTAGTTAGATTGTTTACATTTATAGCATTTTAAATCTTTTTAATATTAAAAAATATGGTGTTATATAATATCATCACATTATTATTGAAATAAATCAATCAGATTATTTATTATAATGTTTAAAAATTTGGTCAAATTGACATGTCAACTATACCAAGAGAAGAGAGTGAAAAAATTGAGACGGAAGGAGTAAATTAAAGTAATATTTGTTATATGCTCTATAGATAGATTACACCAAGTTTAAGTCATACTTTTAGAACATTATTTTTACGGATATGCAGATGACAACAACATAATTTTTGGAACTTCTCCGTCTATATATGGCATGGCATAATCTTAGTTTTAAGTGAGTACAAGTATTAAAATTTTGCCTGAATTTTGTCCACTAGTTCAATTTTGACGGGAACTATCGTTAAGTTAATTGTCATGTTGGTGACAATTTCAGCATGGACTAATAGACAAAATTGAGGATTTCGTCCCAAACTGCCAAATTTGATTTTATTACCAAACTACTACATCACCTCGTTAAATTTCACCCCGTAATATAATATTTTGCTCGAATTTAATTTCGTAATTTCTTTATTTTACATTTTTCATTCAAAACTCATATTGCATATATAAGAAGGAAGATATGCTCATTAATTAGACTATTTGAGGATATGCCTCAAACTAAGCGAATCAAGTTTGGTTGTGAGCAATTCGAGATAAAGTTCACATAGTAATTGGTTTAGATATTGTAAGAATTTGGGTTCAAACTTATGATGATCAATTAAATAGTGTTTGATTAATTTAGTCAAAATTATCCACTTAGGCACGTAGATCGGATTGGCATTACTTACATACTCGATCCTGCAGGAATTTTATGATGTTGTAAATATTTTAGCATATTTTTTGAAATGTACGAAATTAAGATAATATAGAAATTAGAAAATTTATTTGATACAGCCCACTAGAAGCCAAGTTTCAGTGTGACAGTCTCATGTTACATTTCCTATATATTTAGCCACTACAAGCCAAGCTCCAGCTTGACACTTCTATTTGTGAATTAATGTCCGAGCAAATACAAACGCTCTCTTAAGATAAGGCAAGTTTAAATCTAGCTCCTTTATAGTGAAGAATATCCCTTTTATTTTCGCGACTAGTTCGTTATGTTTTGATTATCCACTTTTCGTTACTTACTCCATGAACAATCTTTAAATGTCCGTTAGCTAACTATTATACTTCATCTGTCTCAAATTTTTTACTCCATTAGTTATAGCAAAAAGTCAAACTTTTAGTCTTTTAAGTGACTTATCAACTAGATTGTTTAAATTTATAACATTTAAATATTAATATGGTGTTATATTGTAAAGACTCTGATCCATTTCCAGCCTTGTCAACATTGTTGGACTCTAGTCTACTAGCCCAAAATGCTTAAACCCATGTTGACAAGTAGAAATGGATTAAGTCTTTATTAACCATTCAAACAATTCATCCATAATCAATGTGGGATTGGGGTGTTACAATCTCCCCAACTCAAATACTCGACGTCCTCGTCGAGTCCAGAACAATAGCCCAAGACCACCCCCATGGATAACACCACGGAGTCGGCACTGATACCATTTGTAAAGACTCTGATCCATTTCTAGCCTTGTCAACATTGTTGGACTCTAGTCTACTAGCCCAAAATGCTTAAACCCATGTTGACAAGTAGAAATGGATTAAGTCTTTATTAACCATTCAAACAATTAATCCACAATCAATGTGGGATTGGGGTGTTACAATGGAATTCTGTGACGGCCCGGTTCCACGGGTCCGTCGAAAAACAGTCGAAAAATTATTATTATTTTGAAAAAGAGTTAAAATATCGAAACTTTTTTTTTTTTTTTTTTAAACAGAAACGATAAATCAAAAGTTTTAAAGCGGAAGCGGTTTAAAATAAAATAAGAACAATTTAAATTACTAATTTTTTTTTTTTTTTAAACAGAAACAATAAATCAAAAGTTTTAAAGCGGAAGCGTTTAAAAACTAAATAAGAACCATTTAAATTACGAAGTTTTTTGACGAAAAAGTAGTATCAGTTTTCATAGTAGAGGTTTAAAGCGGAAGCATTTAATCTTAACATAGCAAAAGTTTTGAACAAAATCAACCGAGAGAGATAAATAAGTAATTTATGAAAATCTTGTATCTTTTACGAAAGTATAAATCAACTTTAACGATTCAAATATTCTAAGCAAGGTTTTAAACAAAATCGAAAAAGAAAATAAATCGATAGCAAAATATAACTACTCTCCCAAATACTAGGGTGGGACTGCAACCGTGATGACCTAACCGCAACACGACTATTAATTTCCAGAACACCTGAAACTGAAAAGAATGAAACATGGAACGCATAAGTTGATCGTCCAACTTAGTGAGGTTGTGATGCGAATTTTGCATGGTAATGCGTGTATGCAACATATTAAATAACGTGAACAAGTTATCAAGCAAATTAAGCATATATTCAAGACGGAAGAAACACGGAATTCACATAACCAAGAATTGCTGATGCCGTCCTCCACTTACCCTCCATCCTTATTCTGATGTCCATCCAAACACACCGAGTAAGGAGCGACCTTACTATCTGAAGTGCATCGACATGTCTTTGCCAAAGTTCGTCCTTACTCCCCAAGTGTTCCTCCCCACTTGGATTGTAAGGCCAGGCCTACGGGTAACCGTGACAATCCTGCCGGCCCTTGCCGGCTAGGTTGGCATCGGATCCATATACCAATCAAAAGGGGCCCACAAATCGGAAACAAACGGAAACACAAAATCGGAAACAGACGGAAACATAACATATCAAACATATTTAACATATTATCAACATTTAACAACTTATCAAATGCAAATTTTGGGTATCATGGTAATTTAGTAAAATATATTCGCAACTAGTAGATTTGGATGTAGCATGCATTGGATTATCATGTTGATATACTAAGGATTTCATGCGAGTAATGTCGACGTAACAAGTCCAATCTCTTTGTAACAACATGCAATATAAATTATAATATAACACATGCTTTGATTATTAAGAGCATAAGTAAATGTTTGACTCGATCTACTAGCACATCGGACCGACATACAAATTCAACACACAACGCTCACCTTTGTCGCTTAGTATAGCGACTAAAACTCCACAAATGAAGCGTATCCAAAACCTGAGCAAGTACGTATACGACTTAGAATGTATCTAACAACCTTAATGAAAATCCTACACAAGGACTTCCTAAACTAATACATCGCACAAAAGTGCTTAGAACTTACGACATCACTTCAATTAAGAGTAATTATTTTCAAAACTCAAAATACTAATTACATAAAACAGCGCCAAAACAGAAAAAATTTCCCTTCATTTTCCAGATTTACAAAACAGCCCCTAAACTTTTGAAAACATCCATTTTTGCAAAAAATTGGTACAAAATTTAAATCAAATGCTTTTTAACTAAACCCATATCGAAAATCAAATAAAAACAGAGTATTAAGTATCTTGTTACTTCAAAAATCAAAGCTTTAAAAATCCCACAAGTTTAAAAATTTTCAAAAATACCCTTATAGTTTTGAAAACTTAAGAAAATCAACTTTCTTGAAAAATAATTCAAGGTCCAAGCATCTACGCAATATTCAAAAATAATTAAGCATAATTTCACTATAAAACTGAGATTAAAAATAAGTTTTAATAACTTTTCACCAACTAACAATGAGAAACAAAAAGTTCTTTAAATATAAATTTTCTTTGGAAAAATTTACATATTTTCAATCTTAAAATACAAGCGAACAAAGCACTACTTCAAATCAATTAATCAAAAGTTTATAAAAGTAACTACGTAAAAATAGCGACAAAACAGCGCCTTTGCTCCCTTATTTTCAGATTTACAAAAATAACCCCAAAAGTTTCAAAAACTCCCTTTTTGCAAACAAACTCGGAGCAACTTTAAAACAAATAATTTTTTAAGTAAACTCATACCAAATATCAAACAAAAACAGAGATTTTCAGTCCATTTTTACTCCAAAAATCGCATGCCTAAGCCCTTCTACTTTTAAAATCTTTTAAAAACACCCCCAAAGTTTTGAATATTAAAAATATCGACATTCTTACAAAAATAAATCAAGATCCAAACATATAAGCAATATTTCATCAAAACCCAGCAAATCCACATTAAAAATCTAATATTAAATTTACACTTAACAACTTTTCACAAAAATTACAATGGATAAACTAAAGTTCTTGAATATATACTTTAAAGAGAATAAACTAAAATCACAAAGATTAAAGAACACATGCATAGACGGATTTTTACCCAAAGCAACGAAGGAGATGAAGCTCTCTTCATTTTCAGACCTCCGAAGGTGGTGGTGGCGGCTCCGGTGGCAGTGGTGGCGGCTCCGGTGATGGTTCATAACAAAAGCCCTCAAATCCTTACTTTCTACCAATTTCTGACGACTTCCGATTCACTCCGGGAGTTCCAAACGACGATCCGAGCGGTCAATATGTAGCCCCATGTGTGTAGGACCTTCACGCAAAATTTGGGTATGATCCAACGGTGGACTAAGATTTAATGAGCGAAAACCCGAGGCTGTGCTGTGTATATCCGAAAATCCTCTTTCTAAATGTGTTTTCTCTTTCCCTCTCTATATCTAAGTATTTTAAGTTGTAAAGAAGATAAAGTGGGTTTGAGGGAGATATTTATTGGACTAAGAAATCAGATTTTTAATGTATATACACATATACATACAATATGAGAATATAGGAGTATTATTACTCCATATTTTCCACCAATGTATGTCAACCTTGGGTGGATGAGTTTATCTACCCAAGGGCATGCTTGACAGCCCTAGGAGTGTGCAAGGAGAGAAAATGATTACTCTCCTGCAGAAAATCTGCAACTTGGGGCAAATTTGCACTTTGCCCCCTGAAGTTTTGGGAAAGTGCATTTTTTTTGGCCCCAAAAATAAAATTTTCGCGCAACCAAGCCCAAAAATTTCAAAAAGGTCTTTATATTATTCTAAAGTAACTTATATGTTTTTAAATTATTTCAAAGTTCATAAGGTCACAAGATTTAATTAAATTGTATATTTTAGTTCAAATTAATGCTTAACTTTGAAAATTACAAGTAGCACATAAAATTGTGTTAAAAAATCCAATCAAAAGGGCCCGAAATTTTTGGGGCGTTACATATATAATATTATCACGTTATTGTTGAAATAAATTAATTAGATCAAAATTTGATCAAGTTGACTAGTCAAGGGAGTAAAAAAATTGTGACGGAGGGAGTATTTTATTATTCTTCAAATATTGATAAGTAACATTCGGTTATATTGAATAAATAAATTAATTTATAGATAATTGATTTTATATTTTAATATAATTTTTTTTTTTATTTTCATGTATTTAGTCATAGAAGATATTTATATAATGATACTTAATCAAAAGTAATATTCTATAGAGTATAAATATTTAAGTCCTCTATGACTAAATTTGACTTGAGCTAATTATATATTATATAGCTATATACTCTATATAATTAGTTCAAGTCTTTCACTTTTCTCTTATGTGGGATGAAGACTTGAATTAAACCCTTATTTCATCACATTAATTAGTTTCATGGGTTGGGCTCAAAACCAATTGGGTTTAAACCCTTTACTCTAACGAACATGGCATACCGATTAAAAAAAATAAAATGACATAAATCCATTATACATGTATTCTATTCAAATTCGTAACTTTTCCTCTAGTCTTTGTCTTTTGTCTTTTTAATTTATCTTTATTTATAAAGTATACGAGAAAAGTCATGCAAAGAGTCTACTCAAGCCAACAAAATTAATTGTTCCAAAAGTCGATCTTTCACTTTCTGTCTTTCAGATCTTAATTATATATTAATTGACAAAAGGACTTTGGCTCCAAATGATAAGAACTAGCCTTTATTTCTAAAGGTAAGCTACTAAAAATCTACGCCCACTACTCTTTGGAGTGGAGTTACTATTTGACTTCTATCAACCAAAATGAGATGGGCCTTACAATGATTAAAGAGGAGTATTGAAATGAAGTGGGTAGTCAACTGGCATGTGATATTGATGGTTGATTGTATAATTGTATTGCTGTTAATGGGGCCGATAGGGCCCGTTTGTCTCGCATCTCCGAAATTTTTTTCGCATTTCGTAAATGCGAGACAAACAAGTGGGTGAGTTTGTGAAATTATTTCTCAACACATAATGTTTCTGGACTTGGTTTGGAAAAGTGGGCCTAACTAGGCCTTTTTATGAAATAACCCTATTAACTCCTTTCTTCTCACTCTTTAATTATCATCGCTCACCAAAATCAGTCAACAATGTCTGCTGCGATGAGCTATGCTCTGAGCTACGAAGGTCATCTGCTCTAAGCTACGAAGGCCAGCTACATCACATTAATTATAAAAAACATAAATAATTAATTATAAAATATTATTTACCACATATATTACATATATAATATATATACACCAATAAATTTAATTATATATAATTAACTGATGTGACATAAAGTCTTACATTATCTTACACCTAATTAACTAACTCCCTACAACCTAAACCTACCAAAATAACCTACATCTTCATTATTTCCCAAACCACTCTCCCAAAACCCAAACAAACAACATTACGCAAATCGAGATTATTTCTCAAACCTCTACCACTTTCCCAAACCACTATCCCAAAGGCCAAACAAATAGGCCCTAGGACTCAAGAAATTGATATTAGTATAAGATTCGAATTCGATCGAAAATGAAAGGAGTCGAATATGGAACAGGCCTAGTCCAACTTGAATCAGAACCTTGACGACAATCTTAGCTAGTTGATTGAATCCCTAAAAAGTTATATCAAAAGTAAATAACTAACCTTGAAGAAAGAACTAACTCTTGATTTATTTGACTTATACTAAACATTTGTTGAAATGTGAGAACCTATTTAAATATTTTCAGTTTTCGATTTATAAAGAATGAACGAATTTGTACACGTGAAAATATGACATGCTTTTAATATTTAGGTTTTGATAATTATGTGAAACTATTTATATTATTTTTGTTAATTACGAAATTTTGGAAATTTTAGTACCTCAATATTAAAAAATATGAACCAAAATAAATTCAGACGGATATCTCCACCCGCAAATTTTGGTTGGTATACTTAATTAGGATGAGTTTAATCCAACGACGACATCATCGATACCAACGTTTCACATCTAAAATAATGTTGAAAGTATTTGTCCGTAGGTTGTTGTCCAAATTTATAAAAATTTTAATAAATGATTTAATTAGTATATTTCACTAATAAGTTGATAATATCATATGACACCATATATATTTATACTTAAAAGGTTTAATACACAACAAATGTGAACAATTTAATATGATAAGTCACTTAAAAGATTAAAAAATTTGACCGGATATTGTAGCAAATGGAGCAAAATAAATGGAATGGAAGGAGTATAAAATTATAGGGATGCTATTTTTATGTATTTCGATTTTTGCCCGAGTTTACGGGACAATATATCTGTTTCCAGACATACCTAATAAGTAATAAGTATTCCGAAACAAGTAGCAATTGTATTCTCTAATTTGATCTTGAAGCTCACATCAACAAAAGTTTGTGACAGTCAATTTACTTGAATGATTATATTATTTATTGCAGATATAAGTGGAAATTACCCAAGGTGATTGAGTCAAGTGGTAGTGACTTGCGACCCCTAGAGGCAAGACTCAAGTTCGAATCCTACTGGAGACACCACACTGGGAGGATATATTCCATTTGCACTTCTCGGTCCGAGCTGTAAATACAGTCTAGTAGATAAAAAAAAGTGGAAATGTTGAGATTAGAGATTTATATGAATTTAATTTTGTTTCTTTACTGAAAATCAATGGATGCGGATATAATGACTTGAGCGTTGATGTAATCTATCTAATTTTAACGGAAGAACCTGTTTGAAAAATGTGGTAAGAAAATTTCTTTTAAACATGTTAGACAACTTTTTAAAATTACACTACATGTAGACAAAAGAATACAATTTGTTGATTTCTTCTAATTATAAAAATCCAACTTAATTAAGCTAGTTTAAATAACACATTACACATCTAAACCATGAAATAAGTATATATATTGTTCAGTTTCTATCCCTCCATAAATAATTGTAAAATGTCATATTTTCTCAAAGGTTAACACTTCACATAAATATGCTTTTATATGAACATGTATTGCTCTTACTCTTCTTGCTAGCCAATACAACAAACTATAGTCTATATCCCCATTGCTTCTTGATTACTTACCTTATGCTTTGTAGCCTTCAATTCTTCTTTAAGCACTCTCATGGAATCAGAAACCTCTGCTTTATACACATAAAATTTCACCATAACCAAGAAAAAAAGGATATTCAACAAGTTCAAAATCGCTAAAAACATATAATAATAATCTAAATGAGAAGCATTAAGATTGTTCTGAATCCATCCGCCATTGCCATCTCCCTTTGTAATTCGCGTCACGGTTGATAGTAAGAAACTACTAATGAAATTTCCAGCTCCGAGGCTAGTCATAGAATACGAGGTCCCTAAACTCTTCATACTCTCCGGTGCTTGATCATAAAAAAACTCAATCTTGGCTACTTCCAAAAATGCATCCGCGGTTCCCATTAGTATGAATTGTGGTAGCAATATAAAGATTGATAAAGGGACTTGATTTCCGTTTTGAACTAGGCCATTTTCCTTGGCAACATGCAGCCTATACCTTTCGGTTAATGAAGCGATAACCATGATAATTAAGTGAAAGATCATACCAATTCCCATTCTTTGGAGAAGGGTAATGCCTCTTGGATTCTTTGTCCATTTTTTGAGTATCTTTACGAAGAAACGATCGTATAATACAACGGATATTAGCATGGATAATGTGACAAATCCGGCTAGACTGGCCGGAGGGATTTGGAAGCTTCCTATTTTCCGGTTGAGAGTGGTCCCTTGTTTAACAAAAAGAGTGCTGATTTGAGCTATCATTGTGCTTGGGATGAATGTGGCTATTAGGATTGGAATCATTCTTAGCATTTGTTTTGTTTCTTCAACTTGAGTGACTGAGCATAGGAGCCAAGGACTAGTGGAATTAGTTTGAACACAAGCTTTGTTAAGGAACCTACAAAATATTGCCTTGGATAAGTTAAAAGGAGAAAATGTTGTCCTTTAGGTTTTATTAAATGAAGGAATATAAAAATTCGAAGAAAAATAAACCATCATAAACACACAAGTTTATATGATTTCATATCGATGTTGATTATATCGTAGTTTAATCGAAATAGTAATTTCAATGCGATAAAAGTGAAACTTGCAAAAGAGTTTGGATAATGATGAACATTTCCAAAGGCTTATTAAATATTAATTAGACTTCATAAAACAACAATCTCTAATAATTAGAATTTTAAATAATTGAGAATAGGAATTTCCAAAGAAAGACATTGAAGCTATGTGAGTGGACTTTGAAATTTAATTTGGCGCATAAAAATGAAAAGCTTTTGGATGAGCATGGAAAAGTATATCATTGACCAAAGTGATAAGTAAGAATTTTGGGCTGAAACATACCCTTTGGACCACACACTTGGAATGTCCAGTTAATTCATAAGTGGACCTACCCATCACAAAATGCAAATAGGTCCAACTTCTCCATTTATTTTGTCATTTTTAGTTTTAATAATTTCAAACATTCCAATTTCCCTACCAATCACTTTTAGGAAAGTAATTTGCTATTGAAGTTTGAACTCTAATTTTCCAAGCAAGCATTAGACAAGTTCACAAATATCCTGTATTGAAAAAGAAAAAATAAAAAGACAATTTCATAATGAACATAAATACAAACCTCAATGTAGGCGTAGAATCAATCCGATATTTCCCTTTCTTCGTATACTCCATCAAATCGAGCTCGTATAAGTCTTTAGGGTCACTTGGGACGGTCACCCTCCATTTCCTGAAAGCCGCAACAATGACCCTACCCATCTTGGTAAATGGGCTTCCGGTGGGCTTTTTGTGCCTGTAAAAAGGCGTGCCCGTCAAGAAAATGATTATCGAAATCATCAGCCCAATTGTTGGAATCCCATAACCAAGAGTCCAGCCCACATTGTCTTGTATGTACACAAGTACAGTGTTTGCAAATAGTGTACCAAAAAATATGCTAAACATCCACCAATTAAAGAAGGAAAGTTTGTGGGCTTTTTCTTTTGGGTCAAATTCATCAAATTGGTCTGCCCCAATTGTTGAAATGTTGGGCTTTGTTCCACCAGTGCCCACTGCTAGTGTATATAGTGCACCAAAGAATACAGCTAATTGTAAAGTTGTGGCCTTTTTGCAATTTGCCTCAATTGGATCTGTACATGGAGCTGGTTTTAGGGGATGTATTGACACTGATAGAGTTAGCAGGGACATTCCCTGTAAAAATTCACAGAAATAATATTAGTTTTAATTAAACAAGTGGAGACTTATAATTAGAAAAAATTCAAGGAAGTTATATCAGTTACTTAAAATTAGTAAGCAAAAATTATGGTTGCAAAGGCCGATCTATGATATTCAGGCACTTCTAAACAATAACACAAAAATTATTAATTTATTATCACAAAGCTTACTAGTTTATTTATGAAATTTTGTATTATTATATTTAGTGTATGAATAGGTTTTGCGACAAATTAATATACTTCATGATTTGACACATGTCCATATATTTACTTTTGGTACCATGAGGATCCAAACTACATCCAAGCTAGTTATCATATTTTATATTTTAAAATTTCAATCAAAACCCATTCAAATCAATTTTTAAATGTTTCTTGAAAATAATAAGAGGAGTATGAGAAGCACTCTACCAAAATAAAATACTTCCTCTGTTCCATTTATTTTACTGTCTTTGCTATAGTATCCGGTCAAACTTTTTAATCTTTTAAGTGACTTATCATGTTAAATTATTCATAATTTTAGTGTATTAAACCTTTTAAATGTTAATATATATGGTATCATATAATATTATCAACTTATTAGTGAAATATATTAATTAAATTATTTTTTATAATTTTTATAAATTTAATCAAATTGACTGATCAACTGTACCAAGAGACCAAAATACATGGGGAAAATACTTCATTACACTACGTGGGTACATAACAAAATTTCCGTATAATGCCAAATTCCTAGGTCAATGAGACTTATCTGAAACCCCCCTCCCAACAAAAAATAGAAAAGTATGACTTAACCGATGTAGAAATTTTCGTACAATCCAAAACGTCTAAAACAATTCTTGAATGCTATTTTGTACAATATAGAACTGAAAATGGCATCATGACTATTATATATCTAGTATACTATACTGTATTTAATTAATTGTTATAAAAAAATCATTTAATAATTATTAAATCTTGCCGTCTGATCTTAATTAAAACGTACGTACGTACCGAGAGATAGACAGCAGATGCAATGACGAACGTCCAATATCTACCCAAAACAGCATCAGCAATGTATGCACCCAAGACCGGAGTCATCCAAATGGTTCCGACCCAATTGGTCACATTATTAGCTGACGTCACTGTACCCTCGTGCAGTTTTCTTGTTAAGTAAATAAATAGATTTGATGATATTCCGTAGTAGGCCATCCGCTCAAAGACTTCATAAACTGCATGTACATTGGAAAGTGGAAAATCAATTTAAGTCATATATATAGTATTTAATATTGCAAGCTAGGGCAACCTTTGTGATGCAACACATTCATACAAGTTGGATATATATGACATTGTTTCATCATTGTAAGTTAGGTGGGAGATAAATGCATGTGACATTGTATTATAATTTCAAATGAAGTGTGATATAAATATAATGTGATTGAGTAATAATTAGTTGAATTATCGCAACGTACAAGAGACTTTGACTAAATTTAAGTGTAAGTGTGGAATTTCATTTGGTTTGGAATAGGTTTGAATCATACACAACCCTATTAATAGGTCATTAATTTATTTTGTGTGTGCAATTCAATAATCGACAATGAAATTCATGCTTTAGAAATTAACAATGTCTAGTGATTACATCATTAACAATTGCGATCGCCTTCCGAATGTGACGACAAGATCATTAACGAACCAATTAAGAGCAAGAGAGAGTAACTTGTTCACAAAAGATAATGATGTCTAGGTTTACGAACCCTACTAGAATTTATTGATCGACATACACCTACTTGATTAATTATGTGATAACGCGTAAGGGTGATTTTTTTTTTTAAATCGGGTTTGACTGAATCAAAATTATTCAAATTACAGGTAAAATGAACCAACGTCTCCTCCAAGGTATAGGGCAGATGAGGTATCTTTTGCTCTCTCTTGCATGCATCCCTTAAAATTCCCAGGTTCGGATGGACTCCCCGTTCTTTTTTATCAAAAGTTTTGGAGTATCGTTAAGAATGATGTTATTAGATGCACTCTTAATTTTCTAATTAAAGGAAAATTTCATCACCCGAGTAACTTTACGCACATTGTTTTGATCCCTAAGTGTGACAATCCATCTCTAGTCTCTCAGTTTAGACCAATCATTCTTTGTAACGTATGAGATTGGATGACAGTTAACAAATCTAGAAACAAGTGTATTACACTTGAATTGTGATTAAATTAACTAGTTCAACTAAACTTGATTTGGGCTAGAGTTTTCCAATACATTTAAATTACTCTAATGAAGATAAGACTTTTATCCTAAACTTGAACTCAGAAATCTCACGTATTCCGTTATTCTTAAGAAAGTAAGACTTTGATCCTAGACGTAAATTAACTCCAAAATCTCACGTATTCAATTACTCTAAAGAAGGTATAACTTTGAGTATGAACTTGAACTCAAAATCACGTATGAATACTCTAAAGAAGGTAAAACTTTGATCCCAAAACTTGGAAACTCGAAAATCTCACGTGCTCAGCTCATATTTTGCATTTTATCACTTCAAATTTTATAAAAACCCACATTGAAATTCACTTCAAATTGAAATTCATGCTTTAGAAAGACAAATTTTCATCTTAATTAGGCCATCACAGCCCAGGGGTGTCAATCTCCACCCGGGTGAATCTGCACCCCCCTGAGCACCGTCTCCAACCCACGGGGCTATCTCCTCCAATTAATTAAAAAAAAAACTTCCCCACTCTCACCTATATTAGAGATTAAATAAAATTTAAATATTTCAAATCAAATTTTAAATGTGGTTAAATAAATTTTACTTTTGTAGACAAATATTTAATTTAAAATTAATAATGGATAAGGGTTTTATTATACTATAATGTTGTTAAATTTTACTTTTATAGGCAAATTTATATATTCAAAATTAAAACTAATAATGTTACATCTTTAATTTAAAATAAATTGTTATTAAACCTTATACAACTTTTATAATTAAATTTATCTTCCATTTCTAGTTAATTAAATTAAACAAGGTATTGTTAAATTCGTAGTTAATTTTTTCAATCTTTAATTTTTTTTTTAATATTTTTTTATTAATAATTTTTTTAATTTAATAAAAAAATAAAAAAAAAATTTAAATGCACCAGGTGGCACCAAGTGGCACCACCTGGTGCAATGTTTGTAAGGGACGCGCTAACAACGCGTCCCTTCATCAGGGCTGTGCAAATGGACAGTCCTGGATGGTTGGATACCATCTAGGGCTGTGAAAATGGGCCATCTCCACCCACCCCCCATTGGGTTGGAGATGGCCTTATAAAAACTCATGCTATACTCTTATTTAAGTAGATAAAAAAAAATTATGTTATTCCTTGAACAAATTTGTACTTGTATAGCTATTTGTTTTTGGTGCTACAAAGCTTCCAAAAAATACAGCAAAATATTTTTTATCCCACTTTGTTGTCACATGATGAATCAATCCTATAAATTTATGTTTTCAAATTTGAATGTTTATCAATACATCTAGATGCGTAACAAAAAAATATGACACCAACGTGAATAAAATATCTATATCAAAAAATCCTGCAATATTTGGGGCGTCAAGACCATGTATTGCACATGGAAATTCTGCCCCGATGCTAAAAAAAAAAAAATCGTAACCTTTTAAAATAACCTTGAACCTATTATAGATTCAATATATAAATCACATCTCAAGTTCTTTAGAATGAAATCTATTTGGAAAGTATCAAATGATATTAATATAAAGTGTTTGGCTACCACCCTTTGAAATCGGCTCAACTTAAACGTGGTTCCAATTCACTGAAAAAAATGTTTAATTATATTAATCTGACATGGTCTAATTGTACTTTATGTGAAGGATGTATAACTTGTATAGATAAGGCATTTTAAAAATATCCTCCAAAAGAATTGGCAACTGTCACGATCATACTCAAAAATATCCTTTTTGTCATTTCATTGAGGACTAAGTTAAAGCTTTAACATTTTTTTTCCTATTAGGAAAGCTCAAATTGGAATCTTCGTTGTATATAGGTAGATGGTTTGCAGTGACGGTGAAACTTCAAACCTCAATTATATATATATTCTGAAATAAAAATTCTTATCTAGACCTGAATTTTATAATGATTACATAAGTTAATAACAAATTAAGAGTGAGTTTGGCCCAGCGATTCGAAAAGCAATTATAGGATAATTAATTTTACTAAAATTGATTTTGGTAATAATTGATTATGATAATAATTAATTATAGAATAATTGCTTTTGTATAATAGCTTTTGTAAAAGTAACACTTTAGTTGCTTCTAAAATAAGTTGATTTTTTGCTTCTGAGGATCCCGAAAGTGATTATGATTTTGGAGGCCAAACACCATGAAAATCACGATTGATCTGAAGTAATTTTTATAATCGGGGCCAAACACTTCAAAAATCACAATAGAGATGTAAAAGTGATTTTAAGAGCTCCAATCGCTGGGCCAAACTCACCCTAAGTATGTTAATTACGATCAATTGGACAAATTTATGCATAATTCAAAAAAAAAATAGTTTTTTTTCCCCTTTCAAGAAATTCGAGTTTTACACCGGACTTACGTTATTATATTATAACCTAGCCAGGATTCGAACATTGTAAATGAACTTTAAAAGACCATAGAATATTATTTCCTTAATTTTAGCCAAATATGAAAGAGAGGAAGGGGTTATAGAAAGAATTAATACCAACAATGAAGGAACAAGCCGTCCATCCACCTCTCTTTGATCTAAGAATTGGGTTGCCTTTGAGATCCACAGTACCATCTTGTGTGTACCCATTATTATTGTCAATCCCATTTTCTTCTTCTTCCATAATAGCCATTTATATAGTGTATATTAGGGAGAAGTACTTAATTAGTTCTACTTTTAGTTTCTTTGTTTCAACATGTTTATATAAGCAAGTTTGCTTAAGAGTGAAGATCGACCTCAACCTTTTTATAGACTTCAAAATCTTTGACCAATTTCCAATATAAGGCTAATTATTTGGCAGTCTGTGTTTGGAGTTTTGAGATTCTATCTACAACTTGCACTTGTATGAAAACGAATTGGGAATTAAGTCATTTATCTTTTTTGGAACTACTCTCCTTATAAGTTATAACGTAGTTTTTAAGTGTCAATAAACTTTTTAAATCGTATATTTGAATTAATTTATTAAACTAAAATCCTACATGCTATTCAATTATTAGCACACTCGGGTTAATTAGTTGATCTTTTCAAACATGACCAATTAATTGTCATTATTTATACATTTTCGGTAAATTAATTAAAAGGGCAAACATGTAATTTCATTGCTGAAATAAAATTCTACCGGCACTTTAATTCATATTATACCTGCCTAGCAAAAATATGGTTTAACTAGTCAAATTACAGATAGGTAGAAAACTACATATCAACTACCTAGGTCTTTTTGTCCTTTTCCACAATTGCTAATCACTTTGGCCAAAATTTAACTTTTAATTAACTAGCTATTTTTTTTTGGTAGTTGTTGGAGATACTCTTTTGCAACACCCAATTCTTCTTTAAGAACTCTCAATGAATCTGAAACTTCTGCCCTATAAACATAAAATTTAACTACAACCAAGAAAAAGAACAAGTTCAATACCGCGAAAAACGCGTAGTAATTATCTGAATGAGAGCATTAAGATTGTTCAAGACCCATTCTTTGTGACCATTCTCGTGATGTGACTAACAGTTCAAAGTACGAAACTGCTAAATAAATTATATTCCCGAGTCCAATACTAGTCGAATAGTACGAAGTTCCAAGACTTTTCATGCTTTCGGGTGCTTGATCATAAAAGAACTCAATCTTGCCTACTTCCAAAAATGCATCAGCGATTCCCATTAGTATGAATTGAGGCAACAATATAAAGATTGATAAAGGGACTTGATTTCCATTTTGAACTAGGCCATTAGACATGGCAACATGAAGCCTATGCATGCCTTTCAGTTAACGAAGCAAATACCCTTATAATTTAAGTGAATAATCATACCAATTCCCATTCTTTGGAGAAGGGTAATGCCCCTTGGATTTTTTGTCCATTTTTTGAGTATTTTTACGAAGAATTGATCGTATATTAAAATTGAGAGTAGTGCCTTGCTTGACAAAAAGAGTGTTGACTTGAGGTAGCTTATTCTAGATTTCTTTTTTCTTTTTTCTTTTTCCTTTTTTGAGAAAATCTAGATTTTTAATTTAATTGTAAAGATGATGAGCGGCTACTTGTGCATCCCTTTCTTTTTCCTTTTGAAAATTACATGTGAATCGCATATTTGATGGGTAAATTTTCCAAAAGATCATATGTTAATAGTTCAAAACAGAAGCAAAATAGTTAAAAATGCGAACATATTTTATGGGCATATTCAGAAAAATTCAAGAAGATTACCTAAGCTTATATTCAAGATCCTTTATGTTTTAATAATGGCCTTAGAATTCAAATTTATAAGAGAAATTTGTTAGTACGAATAAGCTCAATATATGCCCAATATAAACCTGATGCCCAAAAATATACATGAATTGAGTTTGAGCATATAATCATGAATTTCGATGATATTTGTGTTTAAATGTATAGATAATATTTGAGTTTAAGCTATATAAGGTCCAATTTAAAAGACCCGATTTACGGTCCAACTGGTAACTTGAGTCAACTAACATATATTTAAATTTGCATGTGGTTGGACTTCGAATCAATTTTGGTCCATAAAAGCAATTGGATAAGTACGGAAAAGTAGATATTTGACCAATTCAACAAAGAAAAATTTGTCTTCTAAAAAATGAAGAACAAAGAAAAATTTGGGCTGAAGCAGGAATTTAAGGACCACACTTTTTGAAGGTCCAACCAATGTTATTAAAATCGGACCGGACCGGTCGGTCCAACCTGTTCGACCGCGAACCCGAAGTTGGTCCAGTCCGGTCTGGTTTACCCCCTAAAACCGCTTGATTAAAAAACCAGACTGAACCGGGTTGAACCGGTCCAAACTGGTGAACCGGTTCAACGCGATTCTGAATTTCTCTTTTTTTTTCTTTTTTTTTCTTTCGATTTTTTAAATTTCTTTAATGTTAAAAATAAGCTAAAATTTATTGTAGAAGATGGGATTTGAACACCTAACCTCTTGAATGAAACATAACATCCTTACCATTTGAGCTACATCATTTTTGTTGGGCTTTTGCCATTTAGTACAAATATTTATAAATTTTAGAAAACGTGTAGCCAAATTTATTTATAAATTAGATTATGATAATTAACTCAAATTAACATTTTACACATTATCAATGAAAATTAATACTCAAATAATAATTTTTTTTAAATTTTTTTCTATAATATATTTCTTTCCAATATTATTTTTAGGATAAAGAGTGTCAAATTTTGAAAGTCAAATCGATATATTATGCAAGTTTGATTTTGAATATTAGACTTTTATACATAATCATATTTTAAAATTTATTAATCTCTTAGTTTGTTGTATTTTTAACTTACACTTTTAAAATTTTATAAAGAAATATAATCATATTATATTTATATGAGCTTAGAAATTAGTATCACATTACCGTTATGATATAAGTTAGTTAATTATTATATGATTTAATTTAAATATAATCTAAGATTTTATATATTTGAAATCAATTGTAGGATAATGTTTAAATTTTATGCATATTACATATACTTTAAAATTAAATATATTTATTATATCATTATGACGTCATCCGGTCCGACCAGCAGTCCGATCGATTCGACCAGTAAAATCAGTGACCAGTCGGTTCACCGGTTCACTGTCCGGTCCGATTCTGAAAACATTGGTTCCAACCAAGTTCTATACAGTGGCGTTGGCAGTTTAATATTAGCATTAGTTCTATTTTGACAAAATGTGTTTGCTGGCATAACTGGTTGAGATGCCTCATTAATATTTTGCATCTTTTTCCTTTCATGCAAAAAATGTATTTTTCCTTTACACTTTGCAGAATTTTCCTTTCCTCATGCAATTTTTTTTCCTTTTATGCAAAAAGAAGTCTTTTTCCTTAATTATGTGCTAATAAGAATTATTAAAAAGAGAAATAATGTTATGTTGCAGATGAAAATGGGCTAAAATTTTAGGTGCATTATTAAAAAAATCTCCCCCCCCCCAAATGAAAATCGTCTGGCTCCGCAAATGGTTCTATATGACCCCTACCCACGAAAAAGTTGCAAAAATGTTCAATTTCTCCATTTTTTTTCTTTGTTTCATTGCTTCAATGTCAGAAGTTTCAATTTTTCCATCAATCAATTTCATGGAGGTTTGCTCTTTATTGGGATTTGGGCCAGTGATAAATGCAGCCAATTGAATAGCGGAAGATCTCCTAACACACTTTGATGTCACATTATATATTTATTTCAAGAGTATGTGTGAGCTTACAAAAAATTTAAATTTGAACACTTTCTACATGTGATACATAAATATGACACCAAAGTTAGATAGCAGATCCATCCCAAATTGAATCGAATACAAAACTTAATGTAGGCGTCGAATCAATTCGATATTTTCCTTTTTTTCGAGTACTCTACCAAATCGAGCTCGTATAATTCTCTAGGGTCACTTGGCAAAATCACCTTCCATTTTCAATGGAGCTAAAGACAAAAACACCCCTATGTTTGTTTAATGATAACGCCGTGAAAACGTCGTTATCACGTACCTTCTTCAGCCCAAAACTTCTTGTTTTGATCCGAGTTTTGCTTGTCTTTGCGTGTTTTCGTGTCTTTTCCTTCTTTGGCCCCTTCGTTTGGCCTTTGTTCGTTTTTTGTGTTTTTGTTCGTGTTTTGATCGTTTTCTCCGTGGTTTGTAGGAAAGGACATCTTAGAGTGATTCGGAGTATCCGTATCAGTGATTGCGAGTCATTTTACCCACCACGAGAGTGAACTGGAGCTAAAAAGAAAGATTCCAGCAGTGTGGCTGATCAGCATGTCACACCGCGGTGCATTGTTTTGCACCGCGGTGCATATCTTGTCACACCGCGGCGTGTGAAACTTACACCGCGGTGTACTCCTGCTTCCAGCAGATATTTTCCTGCGGAATGCAGGGGCCTTTTTGTACATAATTCCCCCCTTGTTCCCAATTGTAATTTTAACTTGTTAGGGGACATTTTGGTCTTGGTTGTAATAGTTTTTGGGGCAACTTAGGCATTAGGGGATTATTGTTTCACTAGGTTAGAAGGTTAGTGGAGAAATCAAACACAACTTCTACAACTCATTTTACATCTCTTGCCTCCATTGAAGAAGCCAACTTTGGCTTGCACTTTTGAATAAAGAACAACAAAGGCTTGAGGGAGGAGTTGATATAGATTTCACTACCTAAGCTTACTCTAACTCTCTTACTTTGTTCACTTACATTTATGGCTTTCATTAATGTAATGAATGATATAATTATTGCCATGAGTAGCTAATCACCTTTATTCTAGGTTTTTATTGATCCTATGTTTGATTCTTGATTAAATGATGATATGATGATTGATATGATGCTTACATGTGTTCGTTAATCCGATTTCGTGCTTATTGTTCGTCTTAAGGTTTGGCCAACTTTGAGGTGAAAACTATTGATTCTTGATTGCTAGATATAGTGATTTTGAGGATTTGATTATGAAATTGGATTGTGATTCGATTCTAGGATAGACATATACCTAGGTCGTTTCGTATTCGTTTAAGGTTTGAGTTTAATGCTTCGATTAGATCTTAGTCCATTTAGGCATAAATTGGATTAGTTTAATTCGATAGGTTGGTATGCAACTCGGAAGATACATACGAACGTCATTGAATCCTTGAATAGCAAACACAAGCATTAGTTATCTATTGTCGAGTTATTTATCTTGAATTGAACTAGGTGACGTAAAATCCTAGATGTCTTTATCTTATTAACAAGTTAAGTACTTAGATTTCTCTTACTCACTTCACTTTTAGTTGTTTAAACAAACTACAATCTCACTACTATCATTCACATAAGTTCAAGTAAGTTAATAGAATAGATCTTGGTAATTATTCGTTTGATTCCTCGTGGGTTCGACACCCCTTATCACTTTATTACTTGTAAACGACCGTATACTTGCGCGATTACGTACTCGTATTTGGAACGTAACATTTAACTCCCAAAAAAACCCCTGTGTTTGGTTTTAACTCCCAAAAAACCCCCTGTGTTTGGTTTTAATTACCACACTCAACCCAGGTAGAATTTTACTTTAACTTTTGACGGAATGACAAGATTACCCTTATGTGTTTATTTTTTTTTTTAAATCTATTTATTCTTTTTGAAAACCTAGGTATATACTACTTGGATTGAATGTGGTATTTAAAACCAAACACATGAGGGTTTTGGGGATTTAAAATGACACAAGGGGGACTTTTTTGGGAGTTAAACAAAGTATAGGGGGTATTTTTATCTTTCGATGTCAGGGGTAAAATTATCATATCAAAATCAAAATGTAAACAAATACTTGCAATTTTTGGCGTTTGAATCACACTCTCTTTTATGGGGGTGTATTTGGCATTTAATTGAGATCACAGGGGGGTTTTTGAAAGTTAAAATATCTCAGAGGAATTTTTGGGAGTTAGACAAAGCATAGGGGGTGTTTTGTCATTCGCTCATTTTTAATGCAGCTACTATGACCGTACTCTCATATCTTCTTAAACAGGCTTCCAGTGGGCTCCTTGTGCCTTTAACATGGCATGCCGGCAAAGAAAATAATCATCGATATAACTAGGCCAATTGTTGGAAGCCCATAACCAAGAGTCCAACCCACATTGTCTTTGTATGCAGTTATGTAGGGGTGGGCGCGGGTCGGGTATTTAGGGTATTGGGTATTTCGGGTCGGGTACCCGACCTGGCGGGTAGTGAAGTTTCACACCCAAAACCCGACCCGATCTGGCGGGTACCCGAACTTCGGGTACCCGAAATTTTCGGGTATTTCGGGTATTGAGTTTCGGGTACCCGAAATTTCACTCTTTTTTTTTTTTCAAGAATTTTTTTTTTAACATATATGTATGTAAAATTGTAAATAAATTAAAAAAGAAAGCTCAGGAGCAGGACAATACAGAAAAGCAAAAAAAAAAAAAAAAATAGAGGGAGTTGGGAGCAGGACAATTTGTTGAGATATGAACAAAAATATCACCTGGAATGAAGATTTGAAAGATCCAATCTTGGAGCCACCAAATGATACAGATTGCTTCTCTTCTGGCTGGGTTTTCAAATTTCGCCGTAAAAGATTAATCTTGAGTCTTGACAAAGATTTGTTGAGTCGTTGACTGTCGTGAGAGTTGAGACAATGAGGGAGTTGGGAGGAGTTAGGTTTTTTTCCTTTTTGAGCCCAGTTAAAATTAATGTGTTGAAATAATTATTGGGCTGCCAGTTTCAGTTTGGGTCACTGCAATTGCTAAATAATTATTGGGCCAATTTTTTTTTTTTAAATACCCGAACGGGTCCCGAAATACCCGTTCGGGTGTGAATCTAATACCCAATACCCAACCCGAAAATATATTTCGGGTTCGGGACCCGAACCCGAATGTCAAAATACCCGTTTTTTTGTCCCAAACGGGAAATACCCAATCGGGTCGGGACGGGCCCAAAAAACCCGACCCAAACGCCAACCCCTACAGTTATGTACACAAGCACAATGTTTGAAAATAATGTTCCAAGAAATATGCTAAACATCCACCAATTAAAGAAGGAAAGTTTATGGGCTTTCTCTTTTGGGTCAAAATCATCAAATTGTTGAAATGTTGGGCTTTGTTCTACCAGTACCCACTGCTAATGTGTTCTTTTTGCAATTTGCAGCGTCAGGGGGTTTATGGAGAATGATGGCCTATTTGGCTAGGTTTTGATTCGATTTTAGTTTCGAAATATTAATTTAAATGTGAATATTGTGTTTTAGGTTTTGGAGTGATATTCCCCATCAAAGGTCAAAGATTGGTTTTGACAGTTTCGATTAAAATTTTAAAACCTAGCCATATAGGGTTAAGTGTTGGTAAGGACATTCCAGTCAAAAGTCAAAGAAATTTTATATAAATCAACAAGTCCTAGTAAAGGTCTAGAATGAGCGGCTATTCTTCTTCTTTCCATTTTTGCTAAGAAGAAAAAATTAGGCTTTATATTGATCGATATTGACTTGGTTTCAATGAGTTTGGTTTGGTTTGAACCAATTTTGATTTCGGAGTTGGTGATTTTGACGAAGGCTTTGACCCACGATTTGGATTGAGTTCCATTTCTGAATTTTGTGGATTTTTAGAAATTCATATGAGATTTCAATTGAACTTGTATGCTGGGGGGTTGAGGGGAAATGTACGAGTTTGAGAATACAAAAGTAATTCTATGCAGAGAATATGAAAGTACAAGAGGATTTGATGCATTAAAAATTTCACATAAAAGTTTTGTGCAGATTTTCAATTACACAAGGGAGTATCGTGTATTTTCTCCGTCCTTACACATAGAAGAGTGTAGAAAAATATTGTAAATACTGTGTTTTGGAAATGTAAATATGCAATGATATTCATCTTAACCAAAAATAAATAACTACGTGTTCTACCAATTCCTTGGGACAATTGATGGAGAGAAATTTCGAAAAATAACAGGTTTACCATTTCCAGTCCCTGTAGAAAAAAAAATTAGGATATAAAAGATAATTTATACAACCCCAAAAAAAAACATAGAATGGAATCAACACAGATCATATTAGATATGATCCTTACCTGGTTGAAAATCCATTTTTCCATTACATTTAGTTTCAATAACTGTGACTTTATACAAATTGTGTCCACTTTCTTCCATTGTTCCAACATTTTGTTTGAACTTATCAGGCATGTTAGCAATCACTATTTCCTTCATTTCAGAAAGAAATTTAATCCCTTCAGGAACCATCTTCAATCTACTGCACTCGTCGATTGTTAAACGTAAAAGATTACGCATAGATCATTCCTCGATTATCCACTCCTCCAAGCTAATCAGGCCCTGAAATTCTATACTTCTAAGTCGAGCAAAGCCTTGTGCAGATCAACGAACTCGATTTCCAAAAACCGCATCCTTTCTTAATGTCAAGAAATTTAAATTTGGCAGCCTCTCAAGAATAGCCATAGGATCTTCCTTCAATGCACTGTTTATTACATTCAAATACAAATATCCTTTATAGAAAATTTTCTCGTGCCTTAGGGCTTCTCCAACCGGGCAAGAAGGAGGAGGTTGCCCAACGGTTTTGGTTGGAGATAGGAATTGGGGCGGCGGGGGACAGGCAAGTGGGGGAGGAGGAAGGTGGAAGAGGCAAGCGGGCATGCCACGGGCATTAGCTGCCTAGACTTGCACGTGCAATGCACGTACCCATCCAGCCAATGGTGGCGGCCACCTATTGATTTTTTTTTATTTAGTTTATATATTAATTTGTGTAAAAAATTGTGCTGAATTTTCTGTATTAAAAAACTTAACCAAATAAATGCTCAACTTTATTTTTAAATATTTTTAAAGATTTAATAAAATTGTATTTTAAATTTAAGATTAGTTTATAGGAAAATTTAATAAAGTGATTAGTTTATGGAAAAATTTAAGATAATTACAGGATTAGTTTAAACATTGTTAGTTTTAATTTTTAAATCTTAAATTTAAAAAATACGAAATATCTTAGAAAGAATATAAAAAATACCACTTAATTAGAATTATTATTATTGCCACTTAATTTAAACATCAAACTTCGTTAAGACACAACTTAGACGAAAAATACAACTTTTTGCATACGAAGAAATACCTAAGCCGAAAATGGCCCGTGTGTTGCCCGCACGTATTCGACTAAGTCTTTTCGTAGTTAGCCATTGGCATTTTTATTTCAAATACTGGCACAACGCCTCATATATTCTTCCAAGTTGAAATTGTCTGATCTTGTTGTATCCAAATCTACAGTTGTAGAGAGTTTTTTTTTTTTTTTTTTTGAGTGTGGGTAAATTCTTGCACGAGCCCTACGAGATTTATGAATATAGGTGTCATCATCACTTGAGTCCTCATCGGCATATTCGTCTCGTTAGTCCTCCACAATCATATTATGAAGGACGATACAAGTCAACATTATGTCGCTCAAGTCATCTATATTCAATCCCCTACCAGACTGCTTAATTATTGCTAAACAAACATGCAGGATTCCGAAGGCTCGTTCAACGTCTTTCCGATATGACTCTTGCATTTGAGTAACAATTTTTGTGTAGGGTTAATCGGATTTCTAATTGCTTACATCAATGTCGCCCATTGGGATATATACCCCAACCGCAAGATTTTACCCCATGAAGTAATTCTTGTGATTTACTTGATACTTAACCTTTGAGAAATTTCCAGTTGCGAGGCTATCAAACAAGGGGCCTCGACCAAAGACAGTGATGTCATTTTGGGATTCTGGTACACCAAAGAAGGCATGCAATATTCAAGTGTTGGCATCAACCATTGCTTCAAGAATAATCGTAGGCTTTTTTGTTCTACCTGAAAAAGGCCCTTTACCACCCGGTTGGGCAATTCTTCCATTCCCAATGCATATAGTGCAGTGATCCGATCATTCTTGGGAACCCACATCGTTCCGCTATGTCAAGAAGCCTCTTGAGATCAACAACATTCGATTGACGAAGGTAAGTCATTTTCTATAGCCGCAAAATCATCTTACAAAATTGGCGCAAGTTTTCACATGATGTTAACTCTCCAATATGGTAGGGTTTGTCCATGGAATCAGTAGGGTGTGCGTAAGCTAATATACGCATAGCGATCGCCACCTTCATTAGGGGTGTAAACCCTAGACGTCCCGCCCTGTCACGTTTTTGTTGAAAACTTTCTCGCTCGCAAGCTTCAACCAAACAGAGGAACATTGTTTTTTTCATGCGAAAATGCCTTCTGAAGTCCCCGTCGTTATAAACAGGTCGTTCGACGAAGTAGTTGCGCATGAGTGTTTCGTGCTTCTCTTCGAGTCTCCTCAATTTATATTCTCGTCCAGGTCTAGAGCCACCCCGCACAGGGGCTTCATCTCTGGCACGAAGAGTAAATTGTCGATACTATTTAATGCTTTTTTGTAACTCTTCTTGGGCTTCATCTCCTTTAGTTTCATTAAACATTGCATAGGCATCCAAATCTGTCGAGTAGTGGTTACTCGGACCTTCTACTGAATTTGGGAAGTAGTTACCCGGACCTTGTTCGAAATTCGGGTTGTAGTTACCCAAACCTTATTCAAAATTTCGGTAGTAGTTACTCGAAGCTTGTTCAAAATTTTGGTAGAAGTTACCCGAACCTTGTTTAAAATTTGGTTAGTAGTTACCTTAATCTTGTTGAAAATTTGGATAGTAGTTACCCAAACCTGCTCCTAAATTCGGGAAGTAGTTACCCGAACAATCAGAATTCATTGTATAACGAAGGTGTAGAAATTAGCCATTTAGAGAGAGTGAATTATGTTGAAGGTGTAGAAATGGATGATTTATTTGAAGGGCTCATTTTCTCTTAAATGAGAATTATGGAAGAGTGAAATCTGAAAATAAAACACATGTCATCGTCTCATTGGTTGGTCGAATTTCTTATAGAGATAATTTCTTATAAAGGAGAGTGTGTTTGAGGTCTTTGAAAGATCCCCTAATTCCAGGAATGCCCTTATCACTTTCTACCAACTTCAAACAACTATAAATGCAGATAGGCGGCTCTGCACTGTTTCAGACTCTGTTCATGTACGAATATGTCAGATGCATTTAATGCACGCTGCCATCCGAGGTTATGCCGTCACTTAGCTCTTGAATTAGTCATCTGATTAAGTCACTTGGCTGATGAAACTTCTTGGTTGTTTAATACTCAGCTATTTGATTTAGATATTGTACTAAGTTCTTCCAGTGAAGTTTTCACTTGACTGTCTTCACTTGAACTTAGCTGGTAGATTACTTCATAAATTAATCAGACAAACCACGCTGATTAATTCTTCAAACTTTGAGTATGATAGTTAATTTTCTCAATACCCGTCTGTTTGAACATATAAACACTAAGCTTCCATTACTTACTTGTTTACAAATAATTGGCTGATGACTTTAACTTGTCTCTTTTGTTATTATCAAAACCTTTTAACTCAACTAACTCATCTACTGATAGATTCACGTAACTGTTAATTTGAGTTAATAAATTATTCAACAGGGTATACAATGATTAAAAGAGTGTATTGAAATGAAGTGGTAGTGAACTGGCCCCTGATGTCGATGCTTGATTTTACTGATTCAAAAAGTTTGAATTCGAGCAAGATTCGAATTCGACCAAACATAAAAGGAGTCGAATCTGGATCAGACCTTGTCCAACTTGAATCTGACCCTTGATTACAATCCTAGTTGATTGAATCACTAAAACATTATATCAAAAGTAAAGTTGGGCATCCAAACTGAGTGTGCGGGTGACAACAATTGTCTTGTGGCACCCAAACTGAGTGTGCGGTTGGAGTCACAATCAAATATCGTGGGCGCTTGTGTGAATGCACTATAAGGGAAGGGTATGCGCCTTTCCTAACACCAATTGGTTTTGGGGCAACTGGTAGCGCCTGAGGTCCTACAAGTAAACAACTAACCTTAAATAAAACTAAATCTTGATTTATTTGTCTTAAATACTAAACATTTGTTAAAATGTGAGAGCGTATTTAAATATTTTCAATTTTCGATTTATAAGGAACAAATTTGTACACGTGAAAATATGATATGCTTTAAATATTTAAGTTTTGATAGTTATGTGAAACTATTTATATTATTTTTGTTAAATAACGAAATTTTGAAAATTTTAGTACCCCAATATTCAAAACTATGAACCAAAATAAATTAAAACGGACATCTCCACTTGAAAATTTTGGTACATTTAGGATAAGTTTAATCTAACATTTAACATCTAAAATAATTTTGAAAGTATTTGTCCATATATATGTTGTTGTCCAATTTGCTTTACAATGTGTATGTACATGTTTGAAGTATATAGCCTTCTTTAAATGTTATTAATTATTTTTATTAATATATAATTATAGGGATGCTATTTTTATGTATTTCGGTTTTTGCAAGAGTTTATGGGACAATATCTCTTTTTCCAGACATATCTAATTATTCCGAAACAAGTAGCAATTGTATTCTCCAATTTGAAGCTCACAACAACAAAAGTTTGTGACCGTCAATTAAATTGAATGATTACTTGCATGTAGACAATGATATTAGTGGAAATTTTGAGATTTTATATGAATTTAATTTTGCTTCTTTACTAAATATCAATGGATGCGGATATAATGACTTGAGCGTTGATCTAATCTATCTAACCTGTTTGAAAAATGTGGTAAAAAAATTCTTTTAAACATGTTAGACAACTTTTTAGAATTACACATCATAAATGTGGACAAAAGAATACAATTTCTTGATTTCTTCTAATAAGAATCCAACTTAATTAAGATAGTGTAAAGAACACATCTAAGCCAAACCATGAAATAAGTATATATATATATATATATATATTTTGGTTTACCAATGTTTAATCCCCTTCGAGGCGCGTCCGACACATTAAGTGGGAACCTCTCCCAACAGGGATTCGAACTTGAGTTCGCTACTATAAGTATATATATCACAGTTACACTTTCTTTCCCACCATAAATGATTGTAAAATGTCATATTTTCTAAAGTTTAGCACTTTACATAACTATGCTTTATATGACCTTGTATTGCTCTCTTCTGTTCTTGCTAGCCAATACAACAAACTATATCCCCATTGCTTCTTGATTACTTACCTTATGCTTTGTAGCCTTCAATTCTTCTTTAAGCACTCTCATAGAATCAGAAACCTCTGCTTTATACACATAAAACTTCACCATAACCAAGAAAAAAAGGATATTCAACAAGTTCAACATCGCTAAAAACATGTAATAATAATCTAAATGAGAAGCATTGAGATTGTTCTGAATCCATCCGCCGTGGCCATTTCCCTTTGTAACTCGTGTCACGGTTGATAATAAGAAACTACTAATAAAATTTCCAGCTCCAAGGCTAGTCATAGAATACGAGGTCCCTAAACTCTTCATATTCTCCGGTGCTTGATCATAAAAAAAACTCAATATTGGCTACTAACAAAAATGCATCCGCGGTTCCCATTAGTATGAATTGTGGTAGCAATATAAAGATTGATAAAGGGACTTGATTTCCGTTTTGAACTAGGCCATTTTCATTGGCAACATGTAGTCTATACCTCTCGGTTAACGAAGCTATAACCATTATAATTAAGTGAAAGATCATACCAATTCCCATTCTTTGGAGAAGGGTAATGCCTCTTGGATTCTTTGTCCACTTCTTGAGTAATTTTACGAAGAAACGATCATATGAAACGACGGATATTAGCATGGATATTGTGACGAATCCGCCTAAACTGGCGGGAGGGATTTGGAAGTTGCCTATTTTTCGGTTGAGAGTAGTGCCTTGCTTGACAAAAAGAGTGTCGATTTGAGCTATCATTGTGCTTGGGATGAATGTGGTTATCATGATTGGAATCATTCTTAGCATTTGTTTTGTTTCTTCAACTTGAGTGACTGAGCATAGGAGCCAAGGACTAGTGGAATTAGTTTGAACACAAGCTTTGTTGAGGAACCTACAAAATTGTGCCTTAGATAAGTTAAAAGGAGAAAATGTTGTCCAAGTGCAAAAGTAATGATTGTACATGTTACATATTGTGAATCCAAAGTTTGGTATTTCAATTTTCTTTTTTTCTTTTTTTGTATATCAGACTATAACTTAATGAGTTGAAATCATTGCTAGATATTAGATTTAGTTTTTAGTATATGAAGGAATACAAAAATTAGAAGAAAAATAAACCATCATAAACACAAAAGTTTATATGAATTCATATCGATGATAGTCATATCGTGATTTAGTGGTTTAGCCGAAACATATTGTGATAAAGATGAAACTTGCAAAAGAGTTTTGATCATGATGAACATTTCAAAAGGCTTATTAAATGAAGTATTAATTAGACTGCATAACACAACAATCTCTAATAATAATAATTTTTAAAGTGAAGCTATGTGAGTGGACCTTGAAATCTAATTTGGCGCATAAATGTGAAAGCTTTTGGATGAGCATGGAAAAGTATATCATTGACCAAAGTGCTAAGAAAGAATTTTGGGCTGAAACATACCCTTTGGACCACACACTTCGAATGTCCACTTAATTCAGTGGACCTACCCATCACAAAATGCAAATTGGTCAAATTACTCCTTTTATTGTCTTTTTGGTTTTAATAATTTCAAAACGTTCCCATTTTCCTACCAATCACTTTTAGGAAAGTAATTTGCTATTGAAGTTTGAACTCTAATTTTTCAAGCAAGTATTAGATAAGTTCATAAATATCCTTTATTAAAAAAAAAACCATAATGAACATATATAACCTCAATGTTTCCCTTTCTTCGTATACTCCACAAAATCGAGCTCGTATAGATCTTTAGGGTCACTTGGGACGGTCACCCTCCATTTCCTGAAAGCCGCCACTATGACCCTACCCATCTTCATAAATGGGCTTCCGGTGGGTTTTCTGTGCCTGTAAAAAGGCGTGCCCGACAAGAAAATGATTATCGAAATCACTAGCCCAATTGTTGGAATCCCATAACCAAGAGTCCAGCCCACATTGTCTTGTATGTACACAAGTACAGTGGTTGCAAAGAGTGTACCAAAAAATATGCTAAACGTCCACCAATTAAAGAAGGAAAGTTTGTGGGCCTTTTCTTTTGGGTCAAATTCATCAAATTGGTCTGCCCCAATTGTTGAGATGTTGGGCTTTGTTCCACCAGTGCCCACTGCTAGTGTATATAGTGCACCAAAGAATACAGCTAATTGTAAGGTTGTGGCCTTTTTGCAATTTGCCACAATTGGATCTGTACATGGAGCTGGTTTTAGGGGATGTACTGACACTGATAGTGTTAGCAGGGACATTCCCTGTAAAAATTCACAGAAATTATATTAATTTTAATTATACAAGTGGAGACTTATTAAAATTCAAGGAAGTTATATCAATTACTTAAAATTAGTACACAATTGGTAGCAAAAATTATGGTTGCAAAGGCCGATCTATGATATTCAGCCACTTCTAAACACTAACACAAAAATTATTAATTTATTATCACAAAGCTTACTAGTTTATTTATGAAATTTTGTATTATTATATATAGTGTATGAATAGGTTTTGCGACAAATATACTTCATGATTTGACACATGTCCATTTACTTTTGGTACCATGAGGATCCAAACAACATCCAACCTAGTTCTCATATTTTCAATTTCCATTAGCCCTTTCTTTTTAGGGTGAAATATCACCCATAAAGTATCAATTGTAACACTTACCCCCTTCTGTTATATTTTTGTAGTTTTTATTCCAAAAATACCCTCGCCCCTTACATAAATAATAAATTTCGTTATAAATTTACTAAAATAAAATTGTCTCTTTATTAATTATAAATTCATTCATCCACCAAACAACATTTTATTTTTATTTTTTTCATTTCTTTTGTTTCCTTCGGTTTTATGGTCTCAAATTTTTCTTTATTTTCATCTAATTTTCATCTTTATTTTTGTTCAATTTGTTTTATTTTTTTATGTTTCAATTTTTTTTATTTCTATCTCAATTTTGTTCTTTATATTTTACTGAGTTTTATTTGGTGATAATTATTTAATTTATTTTCGGTACAAATTATTATTCAAAATGCTGAGTAATTCTCCTTCAAATTCGTACTCGCAAAATTCAAGTTTAACACCAAATAATATTATGTTTTTTGTTTTAATTTCTTCATTTCTTTATCAAAAAATAAAATCTTTATTAATTATGAATTCATCCATCCATCCACCAAACAATATTATGTTTCAATTTCTTCATTTCTTTTGTTTTCTTTGGTTATAAAAAAATGAGATGAAAATGAAGAAAAAAAATTTAGATAAAAAAATGAAGGTAACAAAAGAAATGAAGAAAATAAAACATAATGTTGTTTTGTGGATAAATGGATTCATAATTAATAAAGGTACAATTTTATTTTGATAAATTAATAAAGAAATTTATTATTTATGAAAGGGGTTGGGGCATTTTTGGAATAAATACTACAAAACTATAACAGAGGGGGGTAAATATTACAATTAATACTTTAGGGGGTAACTGATACCACCCTCATACTTTAAGGGGGGAACTGTATTTCACCCTTCTTTTTAAATACTTCGTATTATTTTATATTTTAAAATTTCAATCACAACACATTCAAATCAAATTTTAAATGTTTCTTGAAAATACTTAAAGGAGTATGAGAAACACTCTACCAAAATAAAATACTTCATTCGTTCCATTTATTTTGCTGCATTTGCTATAGTGCCCGGTCAAACTTTTTAATCTTTTAAGTGACTTATCATGTTAAGTTATTTATAGTTTTTGTGTATTAAACCTTTTAAATATTAATATATATGGTGTCATACTGTCATGTGATATTATCAACTTATTAGTAAAATATATATATTAATTAAATTATTTTTTATAATTTTTATAAAATTTATTCAAGTTGACTGATCAACTATACTAAGAGAGCAAAATAAATGGGACAGAGAAAATACTTCGTTACACTATCTGAAACCCTCACCCCACCCAATAAAAAAAAGAAAAGTATGATTTAGCCGATGTAGAAATTTTCGTACAATCCAAAACGTCTAAAACAATTCTTGAATGATATTTTGTACAATATAGAACTGAAAATGGCATCACGACTATTATATATCTAGTATAGTATACTGTATTTAATAAATCAGGGACCTCCTCTGAGGTTTGGGGTAATTATTGCTCAATCCTCTCGCAATTTCATAATTACATCCACCTCCCCCGACGTTTCGAAAACCTTACATTTTGATGATGTCATCGATGACTTTTTATTGAACTTCCTATTTTACCCTTGAGGTTACAGTAGCTATTTTGTTGGACAATTATACCCTTATTATGTTTGGTACATAGAAGGGGTTTCTTTGCAATGTATATGTATAAGTATGGGTTCAAATGTTATAAATTTATACGAAACTTATAATTAATTTATTAATGTATATGTATTCTTAAAATAAAAATATAATAACACATCAATATTTTTTTCCAATTTTTTTCATAATGCTTTTACAATTAAAATACAAGGAAAAATAAATAAATTATGGTTAATTATAAGAAAAAAAACATTGTAGAACATAAATAAAAATGTAAATACATTCAACTTCACATTTAACCCGTAATTTTAATAATTTCAATATTTCTCTTAATTAAAGTAAAAGAATAAATGAATTAATTAGGTTTAAAATAATAAATGAATTTTAATAGTAGTGTATATGTATTCTTAAAATAAAAATATAATAACACATCAATTATTTTTTCCAAATTTTTTTCATAATGATTTGACAATTTAATTTTATATTTATTGACATAAAAACTAAATTTATTTAATTATTTTTAATGTTCTTGTATTTGGCTTGAAAAATTAAATGTAATTTCAATGAATTTCAAATATTTAAATATTTTTAAAGAATAACAATTCAATCAACTTGGGCCAAAATTATGCTATAAGGGAAGAAGTGTATTTTGATTACTAAATGAAATTATAATTAATTTTTTAAACGAATAATTCAAATTTAATGACTATATTTGGTAAGATAGCCAAATGGTGGAACTAAATAGCCATATGGTCAATCATCTCTTCGTATTTGGCTTTTCACTTTTATAATTTGAAAAAAATTAAACTAATGGAAAATTGTATGAAGTCTGTTGTCACAACGAAAAGCTGAGTGCAAATCAGATAACAGCTGAGTGCAAATCTTATAACAGCTTAGTGCAAATCAGCTAACAGCTGAGTGCAAATCAGATAACAACTCAGTGCGTACAACAGCCGATTTTCACTCAGCTGTTATATGATTTGCACTCAGCTGTTATCAGATTTGCACTCAGGACATGTTTGTTTGGCGTTTTCCAGATTTTTTTCGTGTTTGGAAAATGCCAAACAAACATGTTTTCTACTTTCAGAAATAAATTTTTCATCCATTAATTTTCTCAAACTACTCTCTTAAAAGCCAAACAAACAACAATTTTCTTATCTCTAAACAAAACCTATACAAACTCTACTTTGATTTGACATAAAGTAACCTATCTCTTACACAATTTATCTCACATAACAAACATGATTTGACATAAAGTCTTACATATCTTATACCTATAACCCAACTCTTCCAAAAAAACCTACACCTACTTTATTTCTCAAACCACTCTCTCAAAACCCAAACAAACAACATTACACAAATCGAGATTATTTCACAAATCTCCACTACTCTCCCAAACTACTTTCCCAAACGCCAAACAAACAGGCCCTCAGCTTTTCGTTGCTTCATAAGATCATAAATTTGAAAATATATCGATAATTTTAAAAAAAATTGATGATTCGGTTATTATTTCGATCAATCAAATTGTCTATTAGATGGTTATGTAACACTAAGTCCTCCTTAATTTGAAAATATATTGATAATTTTAAAAAAAATTGATGAGATGAGCTAAGTGATCATGAGCTAAAAAAAATTGATGAGATGGTTATGTAACACTGAGTGATCATGAGCTGAGTGATCATGAGAAAAGTGATCATGAGCTGAGTGATCATGAGAAGAGTGATCATGAGCTGAGTTATCAAGAGATGAGTGATCATGAGCTGAGTGGTCATGAGCTGAGTGATCAAGAGATGACTGATCATGAACTGAGTGATCCAGAGATGAGTGTTCATGAGATGAGTGATCATGAGCCGAGTGATCAAGAGATGAGTGATCGTGAACTGAGTGATCATGAGATGAGTGATGTGATCATGAGCTGTCCTAATTTGAAAATATGTCGATAATTTAAAAAAATTGATGAATCGGTCATTATTTCGATCAAATTGTCTATTAGATGGTTATGTAACACTAAGTCCTCCATATTTGAAAATATAAATTATCAATATATATTCGAATTACGGAGGACTTAGTGTTACATAATCATCTAATATACAACTTGATCGGAATATTGACCGAATCATTAATTTTTTTTTTTTAAATTATTGATATATTTTCAAATTACGGAGGACATACATAACCATCTAATAGACAATTTAATCGAATTAATGACCGAATCATCAATTTTTTTTTTAAATTATTGATATATTTTCAAATTGCGGAGGGTTAGTGTACATAATCATCTAAAAGACAAGTTGATCGAAATAATGACCGAGTCATTATTTTTTTTAAATTATCGATTTATTTTCAAATTACGGAGGACTTAGTGTTACATAACCATCTAATATACAATTTGATCGGAATAATGACTGAACCATCAATTTTTTTAAATTATCGATTTATTTTCAAATTACGAAAGACATAGTGTACATAACCATCTAATAGACAATTTGATCGAAATAATGACCGAATCATCATTTTTTTCAAATTATCAAAATATTTTCAAATTACGGAGGAGTTAGTTTTACATAACCATCTAGAAGACAATTTGATCGAAATAATGATCGAGTCATTAATTTTTTTAAATTATCGATATTTTTTCAAATTACGGAATTTAAAAAACAGGAATTTTAAAAAAACCAAATTAAATGAATTTGTAATTTAAAAAATGAATTAAAATTTTAAAAAAGGAACTATTTTAAAAAAGAAAAGAAAAGGAAATTCACCATCATCAAAAAAAAATTGTGTTTTTTATTTAAAATGTGTTGTGTATTAATTAAGATTTATTTAAGTTTTTTTTTCAGAAATTCTAATTAAGTCGTATTTTTTTATATTCATAATAGATATTTTGTATTTTTCAATTTTCAGACATAAAAATTAAAACTAACAATATTTAAACTAATCACGTTATTAAATTTTAAACTTTATTAAATCTTACAAAATCTTTAATTTTTCACCAAAACTGAAAGTTTGAGGGCGATTTTGACCAGGAACATAGCCTGGGGGCTGAATGTGCAAATATGTCATCTTCTCCAACACAACTTCATACAGTAGCAGTTGAACGAATGAAATACATATATAAAACCAATTTTTAATTCCGCCAAATTAACTCAAATCTCACCAAATTAAATCAACCACCAACAAATTCGAGCACATAAGAATTAAAATCAACATTGATTAATTTATAAACAAAAAAAAAAAAAATTAAAAGAATGTGTTAATGACTCAGGTAGTCGCCGGTCTGGATCCGGCAATCCCAGGTCGTCATGACAACCTGGGAAGGTGGAGGGAGGTGGAGTTTGGTGGGGTGGGGGGTGGTGGCGGGTCCGGTGGGGTGGGTTGAGGCAGGTTAGGGGTTTTTTTTAAATGTATGGGTATTTCATGCTTGAGTAGGGTATGTACACTGGAACAAATGGCACAATTTGATTGAAGTTGTTCATGACTATCTCATTATAGTCAATCCCAAGTAAAATTGAGTGAATACGTGGATGGAATTATTTCCTCCATTGGGCCCTCCATTTACAAGAAATTATATAGTGTAAATGTTGCACCACGTTATCAAATAAACATGGTGCAACCTACCAATACATTTTTAATATGTGGAGCGAGAATTCACATTAGTCATGTTTTGACCAATGTAAACACATTTTTCAATTCCTATTTTCGGGAGAACATGGTCCAAAACATTGTTAATGTGGATTCTCACTCCACATGTGAGAAATGCATTAATCGGCTATACCACGTGTACTTGATGACGTGGTGCAACGGTTGCACTAAATAATTTCCTGCTGCCGTGTAATATATATATATATATATATATATATATATATTTAATTTTTGTTAAAATTGCATAAGAACCCCTAAACTTTGGAAATTTCATTTTTTGCCCCAAAATTAAATAATTTCAACAATTGAAGGATAAAAATGATTATTTTTGCCCATTAGTAAATTTTTGGGGCATTAAATACTCTCCCCCTAAAAAGAATTTAGTCCCCAAATTTATACATGAATCTTTGAATACTTTGAGATTATATTTTTTCATCGTGCCATAGTTCTCATGTTGCCTCTTCGACTGCTAACTTAATCCTTCATGTGACGTGAGGGATCTTTCTTCTCGTCAATTTTAAAATTTCTTATGGAGTACGCAAACGTGTTTCTTATCTATCACCAAATTCTTCTAAATCCACTACGGATTAGGCTGAAATACGGGGAAATGATTTGTATGACACTTTTTCATCAACCGCACGTGGGGTGTATTCTGCGAGGTTCAAGGTGACACAAGCTTGTATACTAAAATTCTAGTCTCTATAAAGCCATAAAGGTCTTACCCAATTACTATAAAAGAAATCATATTCGAGTTCCGAAAAGATAAAGAAAAATATTCAAATCCAGATTCTCACTAAAGATCATAAATGTATTTAAATCAAGAACCGAGAAAGGAATTATATTAAAAGTTTCAATGGATAAATAAGAACACGACCAAATTAGGACGCTCAAAACTCAAAAGTATTCAATAAGAATAACAATAAATAAGTTTAATGAGGAGTATCAATAAGAATATCAGGAAGCTTAAATCAATAGCCCTAGTAATAATAACCGAAGATTCAAGGATTTTTGGTCAGTTGGAACTCAAATCAAGGTATGCAAAACTTAAAAACTTACATGTAATTGATGGTACAAGATACCAAGTTGAATAAATCTTAAGAATGAGGTTCAATGATAGTGAAACGGCTCTTTTTTTTAAGGCTAGCAACGAAGGAACCTCTCCCAACATGGATTCGAGCCTGGGTTCGCTCCTATAAGTATATATATTACAGTTACACTTTCTTTCCCTCTATAAATGATTGTAAAATGTCATATTTTCTCAAAGTTTAGCACTCTACATAACTAAGCTACATGACCTTGTATTGCTCTCTTAATGTTCTTGCTAGCCAATACAGCAAACTATATCCCCATTGCTTCTTGATTACTTACCTTATGCTTTCCAATTCTTCTTTAAGCACTCTCATAGAATCAGAAACCTCTGCTTTATACACATAAAACTTCACCATGACCAAGAAAAAAAGGATATTCAACAAGTTCAAAATCGCTAAAAATAAGTAATAATAATCTAAATGAGAAGCATTAAGATTGTTCTGAATCCATCCGTCGTGGCCATTTCCCTTTGTAACTCGTGTCACGGTTGATAATAAGAAACTACTAATAAAATTTCCAGCTCCAAGGCTAGTCATAGAATATGAGGTCCCTAAACTCTTCATACTCTCTGGTGCTTGATCGTAAAAAAACTCAATCTCGGCTACTAACAAAAATGCATCCGCGGTTCCCATAAGTATGAATTGTGGTAGCAATATGAAGATCGATAAAGGTACTTGATTTCCGCTTTGAACTAGGCCATTTTCATTGGCAACATGTAGTCTATACCTCTCGGTTAATGAAGCTATAACCATTATAATTAAGTGAAAGATCATACCAATTCCCATTCTTTGGAGAAGGGTAATCCCTCTTGGATTCTTTGTCCACTTCTTGAGTAATTTTACGAAGAAACGATCATATAAAACGACGGATATTAGCATGGATATTGTGACAAATCCGGCTAGACTGGCCGGAGGGATTTGGAAGGTTCCTATTTTCCGGTCGAGAGTTGTGCCTTGTTTGACAAAAAGAGTGCTGATTTGAGCTATCATTGTGCTTGGGATGAATGTGGCTATTAGGATTGGAATCATTCTTAGCATTTGTTTTGTTTCTTCAACTTGAGTGACTGAGCATAGGAGCCAAGGACTAGTGGAATTAGTTTGAACACAAGCTTTGTTAAGGAACCTACAGAAAATTGCCTTATATAAGTTAAAAAGGAGAAAATATTTTCCATGTTCCATATTGTGAGTCCAAAGTGTGATATTTCAGTCTTTTTTTTTTCTTTATAATTTAGTGAGTTGAATTCTTTGATAGATATTAGATTTAGTTTTTAGTAAATGAAGGAATATAAAAATTCGAAGAAAAATAAACCATCACAAACACATAAATTTATAAACTCATATCGATGTTGGTCGGTTTAACCGAAATAGTAATTTCAATGTAATAGAAGACTGGTGAAATTTCAAAAGGCTTATACTATACTGTTAATTAGACTTCATAACACAACAATCTAATTTAAAATAATTGAGAAGATGAATTTCCAAAGAAAGACATTGAAGCTATGTGAGTGGACTTTGAAATCTAATTTGGCGCATAAAAATGAAAAGCTTTTTTTGATGAGCATGGAAAAGTATATCATTGACCAAAGCCTTTGGACCACACACTTCGAATGTCCAGTTAATTCATAAGTGGACCTATCCATCACAAAATGCAAATTGGTCCAACTTCTCCTTTTATTTTGTCTTTTTTAGTTTTAATAATTTCAAACGTTCCCATTTTACTACCAATCACTTTTAGGAAAGTAATTTGGTATTGAAGTTGGAACTCTAATTTTTCATGCAAACATTAGACAAGTTCACAAATATCATTTATTGAAAGAAAAAAAAAAACATTTTCATAATGAACATAAATACAAACCTCAATGTAGGCGTAGAATCAATCCGATATTTCCCTTTCTTCGTATACTCCATCAAATCGAGCTCGTATAAGTTTTTAGGGTCACTTGGGACTGTCACCCTCCATTTCCTGAAAGCCGCCACAATGACCCTACCCATCTTTGTAAATGGGCTTCCGGTGGGCTTTTTGTGCCTGTAAAAAGGCGTGCCCGTCAAGAAAATGATAATCGAAATTATCAGCCCAATTGTTGGAATCCCATAACCAAGAGTCCAGCCCACATTGTCTTGTATGTACACAAGTACAGTGTTTGCAAATAGTGTACCAAAAAATATGCTAAACATCCACCAATTAAAGAAGGAAAGTTTGTGGGCTTTTTCTTTTGGGTCAAATTCATCAAATTGGTCTGCCCCAATGGTTGAGATGTTGGGCTTTGTTCCACCAGTGCCCACTGCTAGTGTATATAGTGCACCAAAGAATACAGCTAATTGTAAAGTTGTGGCCTTTTTGCAATTTGCCACAATTGGATCTGTACATGGAGCTGGTTTTAGGGGATGTATTGACACTGATAGAGTTAGCAGGGACATTCCCTGTAAAAATTCACAGAAATTATATTAATTTTAATTACATTAGTGGAGAGTGGAAACTTATAATTAGAACACAATTGGTAGCAAAAATTCTGGTTGCAAAATCCGATCTATGATATTCAGCCACTTGTAGGCACTAACATAAAAAATATTAATTTTAGTATCACAAAGCTAACTAGTTTATTTATGAAATTTTGTATTATTATATTTAGTGTATGAGATTCATGATCATGAGGATCCAAACTACATCCAAGCTAGTTCTCATATTTTCAATGTTCATTAGCTCTTTATTTTTAAATATTATTTTATATTTCGAAATTTAGTCAAAAAAAATATTCAAATCAAATAAGGGTCTGTTTGTTTAGTATCTGAAAAAGTAGTTTGAGAGAATAGTGAAGATTTGTGAAATAATCTCGATTTGCGCAATATTGTTTGTTTGAGTTTTGAGAAAGTAGCTTGGAAAATAAAATAGGTGTAGGTTTTTTTTTTTTTTGAAAAGTTAGGTTGTAGGTGTAAAATGTGTAAGACTTTATACCAAATCATGTTTATTATGTGAGATAAACTGTGTAAGAGATAGATTACTTTATGTCAAATCAGTTTAGAATTTGTATATGTTTTGTTTAGGGATAAGAAAACTGATGTTTGTTTAGCTTTTGAGAGATTAATTTGAGAGAAAATTTTATTTCCAAAAGTAGAAAACTTTGTTTGACATTTTTCAAATGCGAAATAATTTTGGGAAAGGCCAAACAAACAAACCCTAAATGTTTCTTGAACCCTTAGGGTTTATTTGGATGAGTTTTGGCTCGGTTTCACGGGTCTCGGTCGAAATATTTTCTGTCGAAATTTCTGTCGAAAATTTTTCTGTCGAAATCTTGATTTCGACAAGCCTTTCTGTGACGGAATTTTTCTGTCGAAAATTCCGTCGAAATAATGAAATCTGTCGAATTTTTTTGTAAAATCTGTCGAAATTTCTGTTGAAATTTCATTTTATTCTAGTAGTGGTTTAAAAAAATGGTTTGGGTTGTTTCGATGAAACATTTGAGACCTCGTTTGGATGAGTTTTGGATGTTGGATTTTGTGGTTTGAATAAGTTGAAACTCCACTTGGGTTAAGTTTGCTTATTGAGGTTTAGGGAAAAAAGTAGGTGGTAGGTGTCAAATCAATGTCTTTTTTAATGATATTTGGGGGGATAAGTAGGTGGTAGGTGGTAGGTGGTAGGTGTCAAATCAATATTGTATAGGTTTGGAGAGTTTGAGTGTGAGTTTCTGAATAAATTTTTGATGATTTTATGAATTTGACGAAAACTTATTTAAAAGAATTCTGACTCGATATCGCGCATCCACATACACCTTTAAATGTTTCTTGAAAATATTTAGAGGAGACTGAGAAACACTATACCAAAATAAAATTTCCGTATAATGGCAAATTAGAGGTCAAATCAGACTTATCTGAACCCCCCCTCCCAAGAAAAAAAGAAAAGTATGATATCCGATGTAGAAATTTTCGTCAATCCAAAACGTCTAAAACAATTCTTCAATGATATTTTGTATTTTGGTCCATTTTCATTAGTTACAGTATTTGATCAAATTTTTTAATTTTTTAATTTTTTAAATGACTTATTATGTTAAATAATTTATATTTGTTGTATATTAAATTTTTTAAATATTAATATATATGGTGTCATATGATATTATCAACTTATTAATAAAATATATTAATTAAATAATTTATTATAATTTTTATAAATTTAGTCAAGCTGACTGATTAACTGTACCAAGGGATAAAGTAAAATAGGACGGAGAAAGTACAATATAGAACTGAAATGGCATTATGACTATTATCTAGTATATTATACTATATTTAATTAATTGTTCTAAAAAATTCATCTAATAATTATCAAATCTTGCCGTCTGATTTTAATTAAAAGTTTAAAACGTACATACCGATAGATAGACAGCAGATGCAATGACGAACGTCCAATATCTACCCAAAACAGCATCAGCAATGTATGCACCCAAGACCGGAGCCATCCAAATGGTTCCGACCCAATTGGTCACATTATTAGCTGACGTCACTGTACCCTCGTGCAATTTTCTTGTTAAGTAAATAAATAGATTTGATGATATTCCGTGGTAGGCCATACGCTCAAAGACTTCATAAACTGCACGTACATTCGAAAGTGGAAAATCAATTAAAGTCATATATTTAATAAATATTGGATGTGTATATAAGACCTTTTTCATCATTGTAAGTTAGTTGGGAAATGAAGTTTGATATAAATATGATGTGATTGTGTAATAATTATAGTTGAATTATCGCAACGTATAAGAGACTTCGACTAAATTTAAGTATAAGAATGGAATTTCATTTGGGTTGGAATAGGTTTGAATCTTCCTCAACCCTATTAATAGGTCATTAATTTATTTTGTGTGTGCAATTCGATAGTTAACATTGAAATTCATGCTTTAGAAATTAACAATGTCCATTGATCACATCATTACCAATTGCGACCACCTTCCGAATGTGATGGCAAGATCATTAACGAACCTATAAATTAAAATCATGATTGACTAAAAGTAATTTATATAATTGGGGTTAAATACTTTAAAAATCACAATGAAAGTCTAAAAGTATTTTTAAGAGCTCCCACCGTTAGGTCAAACTCACCCTAAATATCACTTAATAACTCAATTAATTGAGTATAGTAGTCTTTACAAAAAAAGAAAAAAAACTTAAATTATTAACACTTTTATAATAAGTATAGATTTATTTTTGGTGCTACAAAGCTTCCAAAAAATATAGCAAAAGATCTTTTATCCCACTTTGTTGTCACATGATGATCAATCTTATAAATTTATGTTTTCAAATTTGAACATTTATCAATACACATGCATAACAAAAAATTATGACACAAACGTGGATAAAAGATCTATACCAAAACATACTGCAAATTTGGGGCGTCAAGACCATGTATTGCACATGGAAATTCTGCCCCGTTGCTAAAAATAATCGTAACCTTTTAAAATAACCTTGGACCTATTCTAGATTTAATATAAAGTGTTTGGCTACCACCCTTTGGAATCGGCTCAACTTAAAACGTTGTTCCAATTCACCGAATAAAATGTTTAAATGTTTGGATGAGAAAGCTTACTATCATTGCTTTAGAATTTGATATGGTCTAATTGTACTTTATGTGAAGGATAGTATAACTTGAATAGATAAGGCATTTTAAAAATATCCTCTAAAAGAATTGGCAACGGTCACGATCATACTCAAAAATATCTTTTTTTGTCAATTCATTGAGGACGCTTTAACATTTTTTTTCCTATCAGGAAAGATCATTGGAATCTTCAAGTATATAGACCCTGTTTGGAACGCCTCATCATTTTCGAATTTTGGCTAGGCCAGAAATGGTTTGAAACCATTTTCAATAGCCTAAAATAATGAAAATAGTCAAACAACTCATCATTTCTTTTTTCGACCCAGAAGACTAGTATAGGGATAAGCTCTATAGATCCCTATTTCCCACTTGCAATCTCTTCTGTATATGTCACCTCAACATGCATACATATTGTATTTATTTAAGATATCTCATAATTCTAAATCTCATAAAATATTTATTCAATTACTTTTTCAATTATTTCAATTTAAAATATTAACGTTTTGATCATTACATTAATTATTATACAATATAATATCAATTACTTCATTTTGAAAAGACATGACATGACATGACACCTACCAATTAATTTACACCCCCAAACTTTAACATTCAAAATATAATTCACAATTTTCAATCTAATTACTCATTTAATTAATACTATTTTACATTCAGAAGATTCTAACTAAAATACATTCAAATCTAATTTCAGTTGTTTTGCACAGATTTTAAAAGAATTTTCAAAACTCCCAACCAAAATATTTTTCATCCAAAGCGGGTCAAACCAAACCAAAATACATCCAAACAGGGCAATAGTTTCATGAAAGTTGAGCTTCGTTGTATATAGGTAGATGGTTTGCAAATACAGTGAAACTTCAAACCTCAATTATATATTCTAAAATAAAATTCTTATCTAGACCTGAATTTTATAATAGTTACATAAGTTAATAATAAATTAACTATGTTAATTACGATTAATTGGACAAATTTATGCATAATTCAAAAAAAAAATTAGTTTTTTTCCCCTTCCAAGAAATTCGAGTTTTACACCGGACTTACGTTATTATATTATAACCTAGCTAGGATTCAACATTGTAAGCAAACTGTAAATATATATTCTTTGTTCTTCGGATAATTAACAATCTTCTTCAAAATTAAGGACAACATATTTCTTTATAAGACCATATATGTATATATATATAGGATATCATTTTAGCCAAATATGACATAGAGGAAGGGGTTATAGAAAGAGTTAATACGTACCAACAATGAAGGAACAAGCCGTCCATCCACCTCTCTTTGATCTAAGAATTGGGTTGCCTTTGAGATCCACAGTGCCATCTTGTGTGTACCCATTATTATTATCAATCCCATTTTCTTCTTCTTCCATAATAGCCATTTATATAGTATATATATTTGGGAGAAGTACTTAATTAGTTCTACTATTAGTTTCTTTCTTTCAACATGTATATATATTTACAAGTTTGCTTAAGAGTGAAGACCTCAACCTTTTTATAATAGACTTCAGAATCTTTGACCAATTTCCAATATAAGGCCAATAATTTGGCAGCTGTGTTTGGAATTTTGAGATTCTCTCTACAACTTGCACATGTACGACATACTCACACAAACACAAATGAATTGGGAATTTGTGGGGAAAATGCAAGATACTCCCCTGTCTTATATTCCATGTGTTATGTTAAATCTGCAAGAAACTACCTTGTAAAATTTTTATTGCGTCAAACTTCATTGTATTTTTAAAAATCCTGCAAAAAGATACTCAATTTTGTAATAAATAAGTCGTTTTTGGATATATATATATTTCAAGAAATAATTTTAAAAACATATCACGTGAAGTTGTAGGGACCAACTTGAAGTATTAAAAATGGTTTCTTGAAATATGTAGATCCAAAATGATCTATTCTTTATAAATTGGGTTTTTTTTGCAGAGTTTTTGAAAATACAAGGAAGTTTGGCGCAATAAAAATTTCACGGGGTAATATCTTGCAGAGTTAGCATAATATAGGGAAGTATTTTGCATTTACCCCGAAATTTGGTATCTTTTTTGGAGCTACTCTCCTTATTACGTAGTTTTTAATTGTCAATAAACTTTTTAAATCGTATCTTTGAATTAATTAATTAAACTAAAATCCTACATGTTATTCAATTAGTAGCACACTCGGATTAATTAGTTGATATTTTCAAACTTAACCAATTAATAACACCCTAAGATTATTTTAATAATTTATCCAATGAGGCCGTAGCTTAATAATAGTAGTCACCGGTAAAGTTGGGTTCAACTCCTATTAATGTGGGTACTCCTCTAGTTTAATATTAGTGTTTGTTAGTATTTTTTTATTTGTAAATCTTTTTTAGAAGTTGTTGAAATGATTTACATATTTTCTCTTGATTAATTATGTGATAACACCCCTGGTATATGTTTAATTATCAACGTATCTCTATGATATGAAAAAAAAAATATTCTATATATAATAATAAGCAATTTACCTATTTTCTCTTCAAAGTCTTGTACATGTGACCTATAATGCAGCTAGGATTTCTTTTTTTATGTAAACAAGGATTACTATTTTAAATTATATTTTGACAGCATACCCACTTGACTAATAGTTAAACTGCATTTTAAGAATAAAACTATAGGTAATTTACTATTAACTCTTACTTTTTATGTTTGTTTTTTCATTATTAATTTGCACAATTCATGCAAAAAACGAAAAACATGTTTCATAACCATTGCACAAACATGTTTTATTATATATTTGCACAATTCATGCAAACTCTTATTTAAGTAGATAAAAAAAAATATGTGATTCCTTGAACAAATTTGTACTTCTTTAGCTATTTGTTTTTGGTGCTACAAAGCTTCCAAAAAATACAGCAAAAAATATTTTATCCCACTTTGTTGTCACATGATGAATCAATCCTATAAATTTATGTTTTCAAATTTGAACGTTTGTCAATACATCTACATGCGTAACAAAAAAATATGACACCACAAAAAAATACTGCAATATTTGGGGCGTCAATATTGCACATGGAAATTCTGGGGGAAAATGCATATTACTACCCTGTGATATCGAAAACCTGCAAAAAACTACCCTGTGAAATTTTTTTTGCACCAGACTTCCTTGTGTTTTCAAAAACCCTGCAAATTACACCCATTCTCCGTTAATCATTGACACCGTTAATTTTTAATTGAATTGCCTAAATTACCCCTTGTATATTAATAAAAAAAATATATTTTTATTAACGGGGAAAATGCATATTACTACCCTGTGATATCGAAAACCTGCAAAAAACTACCCTGTGAAATTTTTTTGCACCAGACTTCTTTGTGTTTTCAAAAACCCTACAAATTACACCCATTCTCCGTTAATCATTGACACCGTTAATTTTTAATTGAATTGCCTAAATTACCCCTTATATATTAATAAAAAATTATATTTTTACAATTACAAAAACTCTCACTAATTTTTCTCTCTCGCTTCTCATATGGAACAAACAAAGAAAAGAAGAGATATTATGTGCGAAGTTTAAAAGATACAAAATTATGGGTATAGTATAAAAGTATAAGGGAGTTTGAACAATCGTTTAAAAGTACAAGAATTTTTTGCACAAACATTAAAAAATATGAGTTACTTTTCTACAAACATTAAGAAAAACATAGAAGTTTTTTGCAAACATTTCAAAGCATAAGGAAGTTTGACGCAAACTTCCAAAAGTACAAGGAAGTTTTTTGCAAACGGTGGAAAACACAAGGAACTTTTACGCAAACTTTAAAAAACACAAGGAAGTTTTCTGCAAACTTTAAAAAACAGAAGGAGGTTTTATGCAAATTTTAAAAAACACAAGGAAGTTTTCTGCAAAGATTCAAAGTTACAAGGGTATTCTTGTCATTTTGAATGAAAAATTACGTCAGAAACAAAAAAAAATCGCATTTTTGGAGCGTAGAATACACGCGCGTCAAAAAATTGATGGAGGGAGACGGAATGGGTGTAATTTGCAGGATTTTTGAAAACACAAGGAAGTCTGGTGCAAAAAAAAATTCACAGGGTAATTTTTTGCAGGTTTTCGATATCACAAGGTAGTAATATGCATTTTCCCCGAAATTCTGCCCCGATGCTAAAAAAAATATCGTAACCTTCTAAAATAACCTTGGACCTATTCTAGATTCAATATATAAATAACATCTCAAGTTCTTTAGAATGAAATCTGTTTGGAAAGTATCAAATGATAATAATATAAAGGGCCTGTTTGTTTGGCATTTCCCAGAATTTTTTCGTGTTTGGGAAATGCCAGACAAACATGTTTTCTATTTTTCGAAATAAATTTTTCATTCATTAATTTTCTCAAACTACTCTCTCAAAAGCCAAACAAACAACAATTTTCTTATCTCTAAACAAAACCTATACAAATTCTACTTTGATTTGACATAAAGTAACCTATCTCTTACACAATTTATCTCATACAACAAATATGATTTGACATAAAGTCTTACACATCTTACACCTACAACCCAACTCTTCCAAAAAAACCTACACCTACTTTATTTCTCAAACCACTCTCTCAAAACCCAAACAAACAATATTACGCAAATCGAGATTATTTCACAAACCTCCACTACTCTTCCAAACTACTTTCCCAAACGCCAAACAAACAGGAAGTGTTTGGCTACCACCCTTTGAAATCGGCTCAACTTAAAACGTGGTTCCTATTCACCGAATAAAATGTTTAAATGTTTTGACGTGAAAGCTTATACTATCATTGCTTTAGATCTGACATGGTCTAATTGTAGTTTATTTGAAGGATAGTATAACTTGTATTCTAAAAAAATCCTTCAAAAGAATTGGCAACGGTCACGATCATACTTAAAAATTATGTGGTAACACATAACAGTCTTGTTAAAATCAAGTTTGGTCGAATCAAAATTATTCAAATTGCAGGTACAAGATATTTATTTTGGAATTGGATGACTGCTAACAAATCCAGAAATAAGTGTATTGCACTTGTATTGTGATTGAATTATCTAGTTCGACTAAACTTAATTTGGGCTAGAGTTTTCCAATACATTTGAATTACTCTAAAGAAGATATAATTATGTGATAACACATACACATAAGGGTGATTAATTAAACATAATGTGATAACACATAAGGGTGAATAAAACTTAAACATAATGACACAGATATTGAAATATAAGCAATAAAAAATGATACACAAAAATACATGATACACAACATGAATTTTTTAACATTATTCCTGGCTAGCAAAAATATGGTTTAACTAGTCAAATTAGACATAGGTAGCAAAACTGCACATATCTACTACCTAGGTCTTTTTGTTCTTTTCATGCTTTCCAGTGCTTTAATCATAAAATAACTCAATCTTGCCTACTTCCAAAAATGCATCAGCAATTCCCATTAGTATGAATTGAAGCAACACTATAAAGATTGATAAAGGGACTTGATTTCCATTTTGAACTAGGCCATTAGACATGGCAACATGAAGACTATGCATGCCTGTCGGTTAACTAACGAAGCAAATACCATTAGGGCCATTTGGATGGGATGATTTGAAATGAAGAGTGATTTCAAATGAATGGATTTGAAATTTCAATGAATTGAAATCCATTCATTTGAAATTTCTTGTTTGGATAAATCCTTTTACAAAGGATTTCAAATTCATTCATTTGAAATCCATTGTTTGGTATATATCGTTTGCAGTAGTTGAAATTCTCAGTCATACCTTATAATTTATTAACTTAAATTCGAATAATATTCTTCGTTTAATAATTTTAAATCTCGATTACAACTCTAAATAAACTTATTGGCAAATAATTTTTTTATTTAAACTGACTTAACTTATTTTTTTTACGTTATCATCTATTTTTAAAATTATTTCATCGAATTCAATCATTTTTTTCAAATTAAAATAATTTCTCACCAATTTCATGTATTTGAACCAAAAGTGCAATTCGAATTTCTGAAAATCAGGTGCCGAATTGAAATTTTTAATTTTCTGAAAATTTTGGACTGAATTGCAATTCTGGATTCTTCGAAAATCTAGGGTCAAAATAGCAATTTCTGAAAATTGAGGGACCAAAAGTGCAAATTCGAATTTCTGAAAATCAGGGTCCGAATTGAAAATTTTAATTTTCTGAAAATTCTGGACTGAATTGCAATTTTGGGTTCTTCAAAAATCTAGGGTCAAAATTGCAATTTCCAAAAATTGAGGGACCAAATGTGCAAATTTGAATTTCTGAAAATAGGAGCCGAATCGCAAATTATAATTTTTTGAAAATTCTGGACTGAATTGTAATTCTAGGTTTTCCGAAAATTTGGGATCAAATTGCAATTTTCGAAAGTATACAATGTGGACTTTCTTTTTAAATGGATTTCAAATGACTGGGTTTTAGGAATAATTTCAAATCCAATTAAAATTGGGCTGAAATTCATTGGACAAAAATCTAGGATTCCATATGAATGGATTTAAATTTCGTATTCAAATAGCCTGAAGGATTTGACAAGAAATTTCAAATCCACCCAACCCAAATCCATCCATCCAAATGGACCCTTATAATTTAAGTGAATAATCATACCAAATTCCCTTTCTTTGGAGAAGGGTAACTCCCTCGGATTTTTTGTCCATTTTTTAGTATTTTTACGAAGAATTGATTGTATATTAAAATTGAGAGTAGTGCCTTTTTTTGATAATTATTGAGAGTAGTGCCTTGCTCTACAAAAAGAGTGTTGACTTGAGGTAGCCTATTCTAGATTCTTTTTTTTCTTTTTCTCTTTCCTTTTTTTGAGAAAATCTAGATTTTTAATTTAATTGTAAAGATGATGAGCGGCTCCTTGTGCATCCCTCTTTTTTTTCTTTTGATAATTACATGTGAATCGCATATTTTATGGGTAAATTTTTGAAAAGATCATATGCTAATAGTTCAAAACAGAAGCAAAACAGTGAAAAATGCGAACATATTTTATGGGCATATTTAGAAAAATCAAGAAGATTACCTAAGCTTACATTCAAGATTCTTTATGTTTTAATAACGGCCTTCGAATTTTCAAGAGAAATTTGTTAATATGAATAAACTCAATATAAGTCCGATATAAACCTGAAGCTCAAAAATATACATAAATCGAATTTGAATCTATAGCCATGAATCCCGATTGAATTTGAATTTGAACATATAGTAATAAGATCCAATAATATTTATATTTAAGCTATACATCAACTCAAAAGACCCGATTTACAGTCCTACTAATAACTTGAGTCAACTAACTTATATTTAAATTTCAAACTATTTATTTATATTGGCACCTGATTGGACTTCGAATCAATTTTGGTCCATAAAAGCAATTGGATAAGTACGGAAAAGTAGATATTTGACCAATTCAACAAAGAAAAATTTGTCTTCTAGAAAAAATGAAAAACAAAGAAAAAATTGGGATGAAGCAAGGAATTTAAGGACCACACTTTTTGAAGGTCCAATCAATTAGTTCTGTATGACCCCTACCAACGAAAAAGTTGCAAAAATGTCCAATTAAAGGACCACACTTTTTGGAGGTTTGCTCTTTACTGGGCCAGTGATAAATGCAACCAACTGAATAGGGAGAAGATCTCTATAACACTTTGATATCATATTATATATTCATTTTAAGTGTACATGTGAATTTACAAAAAATTTAAATTGGAACACTTGTCAATAATCTACATGTCATGTCCTAACTAAGAAAGATTTTCGTTTAGCGAGTCAGATAAGTTTGTGTTGACCAAAGGGGATATGTATGTAAGCAAAGAGGATATGTGTGATGGCCTATTCAAGGCTAATGTAGCCGTTATTAACAAAAACAATAAGTTTATTAATAATAATAATTATTCTGCTTATTTGCTTGAGTCTACTTTACTTTGGCATGATAAACTCGGTCACATTAATTTTAGAAAAATGAAAAAATTAGCCAACTTAGGATTAATTCTTAAATTTGACATTGATAAATCGTACAAGTGTAAAATTTGCGTTGAGGCAAAGTTTGCGAAACAACCTTTCCCTTCAGTGGAAATGAGCTCACAACCGTTAGAGCTAATTCACACAGACTTGTGCAATTTCAAGTCAACTCAAACTCGAGGAGGGAAAAAGTACTTCGTCACATTTATTGATGATTTTACACGTTATTGCTAAGTTTACTTATTAAGAAAAAGGAAGAGCAATAAATGCTTTTGTAAGATACAAAGCTAAAGTGAAAAATCAGTTAAATATGAAGATAAAAATTCTTAGATCTGATAGAGGTGTGAATACGAATATCCCTTTGCACAGTTGTGTGCTGATTCAGGGATAATTGTTGCGTTCCAAATACTAATACGCAAACTACGCAAGTATACGGTCGTTACAAGTAATATAAAACGATAAGTACATACCAAGTATCGAATCCCAATGAATGGGTAAAATGTGGGAATAAACGAATAAATCGATGGCTTATTTCATCTAAGAACGCTTGATACAAAAATGATCAAACCCAAATATATGATAAGGGTGATTTTATTTAACTACAAGCGGTAAAGTAAATCTAACTACGAAAGCAAGTAAATTGGTGAGTTAATTATGTGGTAAGGAGGATTCATAAGCAATCAATTAAAGCGGATAAATCATGCGGTTGTTAGGCTAGCTATGCAAACAATCATAGGTTTAGTTGTTGTTTGTGAGTTCTAATTTAGTTAAGTCTCCTTGTCGGTTTCACTTAACTCTACCAATCTACCCAAACTCTCCATCTCCGGATCAATCACAAACATCGTTGTCATTTGATGCTCTCAGAGGGCTCAAAGGAGTACCGTTGTCACCCGGGACCTAAGACTAACCCAAATCCCCGAATAAAGAGAATCTATGTTATTTGATGCATTCACGAACGAACCCATTATACAAACACGGACCACACTAGGTATATGTCTATCCTAGGTCGAAATCCACAAATCGTCACTCGCCTAACCTTCAAAGTCCTATGTCTAGGATGCATTCAAGGTAGAATTAAACCCGATTATATGATTACGGCAAATCAAAGTACTTAAACAATAATCTACTACAATCATTGGTCAAAAGTGCGATAAAACAATAAACCCAACAAATCAAATATAACCCAACATCAAAACATAACTAATCAAACGATAACAATGACTCGACAATTAATATATCATGCTCGTGTTGCTACTCAAGGATTCAAGGACGTTCGTATGTATCTTCCGAGTTGCATACAAACCTATCGAGTTAAACTAATCCAATTTATGTCTAAATGGATTAAAATCTAATCGATGCATTAAACTCAAACCTTAAACGAATATGAAACGACATAGGTATATGTCTATCCTAAAATCGAATCACAATCCAAATTCATAATCAAATCCTCAAAATCACTATGTCTAGCAATCAAGAATCAATAACTCTCATCTCAAAGGTTGTCAAGCCATAAGATGAACGATAAGCACGGAATCGGATTAACGAACACATATAAGCACCATACTAATCATCAAGACATCATTTAATCAAACAATAACATAAATATATATAAATCCGGAGAATTCAAATCCTCAATCATTCATCCAAAAAGAAAATAACAATATTCATCTCCTAATCATAAACAACTAGGAAATGGAAATATATCACCTAATCGAAATAGAATCGAGAAATGGATTCTCCTCCCTTTGATCACCACATAACCACTCCTCAAGGGTAGTGATTAACTCACCCCCTTGGTGGAGCCTTCAATTACAAGAGAAAGCAAGAAAAACTAAAGAGAGAGTTGAGGGAGGCTTGAGAGGAAAAGGGAGGCCAAGAGTGTAAAGATTGTGAGCTCCTCCTCAAGTTGTGTCCTCTTGAGCCTCTTAACCTAAGGAAACAAGACCAAAAAGCCCCCTAAAGGGTTATGAAATACAAGTGGGGGAAAAAGGGGGAAGATACAAAAAACCCCCTGTTTTTCCCGCAGAAAATATCTGCTGGAACAGGGGTCTCGCGGCCGCGAGACTGAACCTCGCGGCCGCGAGAAATAGGCAGTGAGTTTTCTGCACTGCCACACTTCCTTCCGAGCAGCATATATTTTGATTCCGAACTCCGATTGCGGATCCGTAAAGTCCGTACCGTAGCTAACTCACTCATCTATGACATATCCAAAATTCAGCTTATTTGGATCATCCATGAAAAAGTTGTTCATGTTCTAGTGTGCAGCTATCTATATTCTTGTACGATTTGCTTGGGGTTCTCTTTTCTTTGAAGCTCTTTCTGCGCAAAGGCTTGCATCTACGGCCACCGAGTCTTGATTTGATGGAATTGCACTGAATCATAACCTCTCGGACTTCTCTTTAGCCTTGCTAAATTCTCAAACCTACAAACAGAACAAAAACACGACAAAAAACGACGAAAACAAAAGAAAACACACAAAAGTCCAACAAAGGACCAAAAACGCAAAAGAACACAAAAACAAACAGAAACTCGGATCAAAACAAGATATTTTGGGCTTAAGGATATAGGTAATAATGACGTCCTCACGGCGTTATCAATAATTCACCAAACAACGGCACCATACTCACCTTAATCTAATGGAGTAGCTGAAAGGAAAAATTGAACTTTAAGGTATATGATCAATGTATTACTTTTAAATTCGGGATTACCTAAGAACTTGTGGGGGGAAGCTCTCTTTATGGCTAACCATATATTAAATAGAGTTCCGCACAAGAAAAATGATACCATTCTATATGAGTTATGGAAATGTAAACAACCAAGCTATAAATACCTCAAAGTGTGGGGGTGCTTGGCTAAGGTAGTGGTCCCAAGACCTAAGAAAGAAAAAGTTGGACAAAAAATTGGACCAAAAACCATGGATTGCTACTATATAGGTCATGCGGAAAATAGTAGCACTTACAGATTTTTAGTATTCAAATCTGAAGTAAGTAACATACACGTGAATACTATAATTAAATCACGCGATGCTACATTCTTTGAGAATGTATTTCCACATAAGAAGAACTCGAACGTCACTTCTCATAAGAGACCATATGAATTAATTTCCAAGGAACATAAGTCTCAAATCAGCAACGAGGTTGTTGATCATGGGTCATATGAATCAATTTCTAAGGAAAAAGATTCCCAAATCGGTAACGAGGTTGCTGAAGAGCCCCGCATGAGCAAACGAGCTAAAATAGCTAAATCCTTCGGACCAGACTTTTTAACTTATATGTTAGAGGATGATCCTAAAACATATACTTAAGCCATGTCTATTCCTGATGCCACTTATTGGAAAGAGGCAGTAGACAGTGAATTACAGTCCATTCTAATTAATAATACTTGGGAGCTAGCTAATCTTCCCAAGGGAAGTAAGCCAATTGGATGTAAGTGGGTATTTAAAAAGAAGTTAAAACTCGATGGCTCAATTGATAAATATAAGGCTAGACTAGTAGCCAAAAGTTATAGTCAAAAGAAGGGAATATACTTCTTTGACACCTATTCACCAGTGACTAGGATAACATCCATTAGGATATTAATAGCTTTAGTAACTATTTATAATCTTGAGATACATCAAATGGATGTTAAAACGGCTTTCCTTAATGGTGAATTAAATGAGAAAATATATATGTAGCAACCAGAGGGTTTCGTTGTTAAAGGCAAAGAGAACAAAGTATGTAATCTTGTTCGATCTCTTTATGGTCTTAAACAAGCTCCTAAACAATGGCACGGAAAATTTAACAGTGTCATGATTAACAATGATTTTCATATCAATGAATGCGACAAATGTGTCTATATAAAATAATTTGGACTAGCGACTATTATAATATGTTTATATGTAGACGATATGTTAATACTTGGGACTAATATGGAGGTTATTAAGTCCGCTAAGAAAATATTAACAAAGCACTTTGATATGGAAGACCTTGGTGAAGCGGATGTTATTTTGGGAATTAAGATAACAAGATCACCGGATGAGATTAAATTATCTCAGTCACATTTCGTTGATAAAGTGCTTGAGAGATTTAAAAACTATGGAATTAAGGGAACAAATAACCCTTTAACTCCATCTCTTGTTCTACACAAGAATAAAGGTGATAGCGTATCACAAAATGAGTATGCTCGTATTATTGGATGTCTCATGTATATCATGAATTGCACGAGGCCAGACATCGCTTACCCAGTCAATAAATTGAGTAGGTATACGAGCAATCCAAGCAAAGATCATTGGGACGTTCCGAAGAGAGTGATTGGATACTTAAAGAATACATCAAAATATGCATTACACTATGAAAAATATCCAGCCATCCTTGAGGGATATAGTGATGCAAATTGAATTTCTGATTCAGATGAATCTAAATCCACAAGCGGATATGTATTCACTTTGGGGGGAGCCGCTATTTCTTGGAAATTTTCCAAACAAACATGTATAGTTCAATCCATTATGGAATCAGAGTTTATAGCTTTGGATAAAGCTGGAGAAGAAATTGAGTGGCTTCATAACTTCTTGGAAGATATTCCACTATGACCGAAACCTATGTCAGCTATATGTATCCATTGCGTCAGGTGACATTACATAGAGCTCATAACTATATGTATAATGGTAAGTCACAACATATTCGTCGTGGACATACTATCGTGAGACATTTACTCTCAAATGGAACAATTTTCATTGACTTTGTAAAGTCAAAAGATAACCTCGCTGATCCGTTTACGAAAGGTTTATCTGGTGAGAGAGTAGAATGTACGTCGAGGGGAATGGGCTTAAAAGCCTAAACTATAACTAAGTTACCTTGTACGGAAACCTAAATAGGACAACCAATTTTGGTTAACTTAAAAAGTGGAGCACTTTAGAGTCCAACTCTAGCTCATTCCTATGATGCAAAAAGTGCAACCTACAGCGTTTGATTTGGTTAAGTTTATGCTTTTAATGACGTCTATACCTTGTCATGAACAAGCAGAGTATAGTAGGATACCTTTGATAGATGCGGTCACCTATGTAAGTGTGAGCTGGGTCGGGTCGTTTAAGACTGGAATTCTCTAAAGCACTCGCAAATCCCAAGAATGTTCAGGGCCAAAACGAACACAACTGAGAACTTTTAACAAATCGGTCTAGTTGATGTGTTAAGTTTATTGTTTTGATTTACACGAACAGTAGAAACTTCAAGATGAAATATTTCACTGATTGACTAAGTGAATCCGATAAACTTTAACCAGGGAAGGTTCAAGATGGAATATTTCACCTATCCGGATGCAATACTATTCTTAAAGGATTTTGACCTAATATTTCTCGTGTGACGAGATATGAAGAATAATTTCATTCATTTGTTGGAGATTGTTGGATTTTATGGGTACTAACCCAATTGGATTGAGCCCAATTGGAGTTAAGCCCATGAAATAGAAATGAATGAAAGTTGGAAGAGAGAAAATGTCTTCATCCCACATGGAGAAGATTGAAGAAATTTTTGCTATTTATAATGCAAAAAATTGTACTAAGGATTGGGCCCCTTGGGGGTACCAAGTTTTGTGAGGGGAAAAGATATGCATGACCACCACGCGCTGCCAACGCCATCCGTCCGACCGACCGGCACGGCACAACACGGTCCGGTTCGAGTTTGGGCTTGGGCTTGGGTTTGGGCAAAATATTATTGGAGAAAATTTAATTAATGTTTTGACCCAAAAACTTAAAAGCCCAATTATTAAATCCATACAAATTAGATATGCGTGGCAGATCTGATTGATCCGAATAAGATCCGCACGACTGACCCATTTTTTTTAAAATATGCCCGCCATTTTTGAATTGATTGTGCCGGTTTGGTTTGAATCGAACTGGTTGCACCTGTTCGGACCGAACCAGTGCTACTGGTTAAATCCGAACAAGCATGTCCCTCCAGCAACACCATTTCTGCTACTATAAATAGAGGGAGAATCTGGCAAATTCCCTCATCCCGTTTTCTAGCAATCTAAAGCAGAATCATATTCTCTCTCTCTCTATTCTTCATCTTAAATATGTTTAAATATTCCTGTTTGTTAAAGTTTGTTGTGGACTTGTTCTTTGTGCAAAGAAACAAGTATCCGACTGTTGTATCTTGGGAGACTACTGGAACGAACTAATGCACCTTTGACAACCCAGAAATATTGTCTTAAGGACATTGCATTAGCAAGCCTCAATCGATAATTTTTGTTCAGAATTATTTCAGTAAGTGCGCTATTATTAAATTCTGATTTTGTTTGTTTTGCGAGAATAAACTATACTAATATTTATAATTAGAGTTAATTATAAATAATTATTCTGTGAGAATAATTTACTATAGTTTTTATTTATATAGTAGTTAGACATATAAAGTATTTATAATATTTTATATACATAGATTGTTTGAAACATCTAATAATAAAAAGTAGGTGGTAGGTGTCAAATCAATATTTATAGGTTTGAAGAGTTTGAGTGTAAATTTCTGAATAGATTTTTTTTTTTTTATGGGTTTAGCGAAAACTCATTTGAAAGGGTTTTGGCTCGATCTCGCGAAACCAGTGAGACAGGGCCAAGACATCAAAATACACCCTTAGGCTCTATATTGATTGATTTTGACTTGGTTTCAATGAGTTTTGGTTTGGTTTGAACCAATTTTGATTTCAGAGTTAGGTGATTTTGACGAAGGCTTTGAAACACGATTTGGATTGAGCTCCATTTATTAATTTTGTGGATTTTTAAAAATTCATATGTGATTTCTATTGAACTTGTATGATGTGTGGGGGGGAGGGGGGTGTTGAGGGGAAATGTATGAGTTTGATAATAAAAAAGTAATTCCATGCAGAGAATCTAAAAGTACGAGGATTTGATGCATTAAAAATTTCACTGAAAAGTTTTATGCAGATTTTCAATTACACAAGGGAGTATCGTGCATTTTCTCCGTCCTCACACATAGAAGAGTGTAGAAAAATATTGTGAATACTGTGTTTTGGAAATGTAAATATGCAAGAATATCCATCTTAACCAAAAACAAATAACTATGTGTTCTGCCAATTCCTTGGGACAATTGATGGAGAAAAATTTCGAAAAATAATAGGTTTACCATTTCTAGTCGGTTTACCATTTCCAGTCCCTGTAGAAAAAAAAATTAAAAAAATTAGTATATAAAAGATAATTTATACAACCCAAAACAAACATAGAATGGACTCAGCACAGATCATATTAGATATGATCCTTACCTGGTTGAAAATCCATTTTTCCATTGCATTTAGTTTCAATAACTGTGACTTTATACAAATTGTGTCCACTTTGAACATTTTGTTTGAACTCATCAGGCATGTTAGCAATCACTATTTCCTTCATTTCAGGAAGAAATTTAATGCCATCAGGAACCATCTTCAATCTACTGCACTCATCGATTGTTAAACGTAAAAGATTACGCATAGATCCTTCCTCGATTATCCACTCCTCCAAGCTCATCAGGCCCTGAAATTCTATACTTCTAAGTTGAGCAAAGCCTTGTGCAGAGCAACGAACTCTATTTCCAATAACCGCGTTCTTTCTTAATGTCAAGAAATGTAAATTTGGCAGCTTCTCAAGAATAGTCATAGGATCTTCCTTCAATGCACTGTTTCTCAATGTTAATTTCGTGAGTCGATGAGAAAAACGAATATGATCTGGTAGCTTCTCTATCTGGCCAACCAAATCAAGTTTACGGAGATGAATACACCCGACAATTAAATCCAAGACAGCTAACTCTTTTGCCGACTTAAAGTTGTAATGGATACGAAAAGAAGAATCGGTGAGAAGATTGGAGTTAGTCCTGAGATACTTGTTAATTGCTTTCAGATTCTCCATTTCAAGACAGAAAATTAATGTAAGTTTCCTCAGTTTATTTATTTCCGAGATGTCTCTAAAATCAGAAACTCTCGGGTCGAAATTCTTCAAGATTTCCAAATTTTTTAGAGTACTCAACTTCAATTTATTTGTACTGCTCTGAGAAGGAGGAAGATATAAATGTTTTAACTGATTCAGCTTCCATAACACATCAGGAATTATCAAATATGAATCGAAAGCTGTCCTTAAATCGAGAGTCTGCAAGAATTTCAAATTACCTATGGACGATGGCAGTTTGTTAAATCGAGAACCTTTTAAGCCCAAGTACCTTAGATGAAGCAAGTTACCAATAGCTTCACATAGCTCTTCTCCAAATTCAAATCTTTCAAGATCCAACACGCGTAAGAGTTTTAAACCATCACAAAGATACTTCAGTGTAGCTTGGAGATTTTCTCTTTGTTTAAGCCTGGAAAAGAACAATGCTGATCTTACGTGCTCGAGGCTCTCCCTTTCAGAAGTCAGATTCACTTCAGCATAACTATCGACAGGGTCCAATGTGTGAGTGGCACTGTAGCTACTTGATGTTGCCTCAGACGATGAAGATGAAGAACGATTGAGTTCTGATTCATTCGAAAGATGAATTCTTTTTAGAAAATTTTCTTGATCCCATTTTAAGATACATATTTCTCGTACAAAGTCATGAAGCTGACAAGATTTTATACGCCCAGTTGACTCCTCTACTCGCACTTGAACCATGCACCTTTGTTCTAGTTCACATAAATGGCGTTCTGCTATTTCCATAATCGATTTTTCTTCTCTGTTTGAATGACTGTTTGGTGATATGAATCCTTCAGCTGCCCATAACTGGTATAATTTCCGAGTTGGTATGTTATAGTACTTTGGAAAGTTTCCCAAATGCCAAAAACATTGCTTCATTTGATAAGGTAAGTCGTGATAGCTTAAAGCTAATAGCTCGTAAACTCTTCCGTTCTCTCCAATACCTCTTTCTCTTAAATGGGAATTAAAACTTTGGTGCACTGCTTCCCACTCTTCTAGTGTTGATTTGGTCATTAAAATTCCACCTAGTACGGTAATTGCTATTGGCAGTCCTCCACACTGTTTAACCATCTCCTTTCCAAGTTCATGCTTATCAGCTCTTTTATCTGTCGAATGTTTATGAACAAAGTTAGGGGTTGGTTCACTAGATCAGGTGGCCTAATTTTATTCAGCACCAGGAGATTTTATTCACATTAGAGCATCTCCATCACTTAGAACCATTAACAAAAGTGATGAAAATATATGACTGTACTTCTGCATGTATGTGTCCTAATTAAGTTGGTTTATGTAAATAAATCCTTTGCTAAACAACAACTCTAGATAAAGGTCATTTTTAACTTGGTATTTGCTATTTATTTTGTAATGCCAGTACCAAAGAAGCTATAAATGGAGTTAAGTATCCTTCAGGTTCATCTCAAACATACATTCTTTAGCATGGGTCATTTCTAGATTCTTGAACATGGTTCTAAATTTTTCCCTGGAGTGTTGCCAAGTGGTTTTTAGTTATCTTTTTACCAGAATATGAGCTTTCTTTTGAACGTGACAAGGACTTTCTTCTCAACAAAGAAAAGCAACCATATTATAGATCTTAGGCTCACTTCATGAAGGAATGAAGACGAGGAGTAGGCTTTGAATTGTATTTGGTGAAATTTGTATTCTCCTAGGAAGCAAACTTTATTTTTCCTCTAAATCCTTCACCATACAATAGTATCAGAAGATATGATGATCTAAAAGTATGAATCCCTCTTACCTTGAATACTATCTTCAGAATGCGGTGTACCAAGGTTACGCAAGAACTCATCCTCATCGTCAATGCTTAAGCATGAAAGAAAGCTACCATTGCTCGATTTCGCATCTTCACTCTCACTTCCAGAGGCATACTCATTTTCAACTGCATATCCAATATTAGACTTCTATCAAGTAAAATGTGATAAATTTGAATTACACAAGAACTGTCACCCTTTAAAAAATAAAAATAAGTTGAATGTATTCATGCATCTCAATGTCCAACAAGGTTGGCATGATATGGAATAGATACAAATGCAGCCAATAAAAAGTTGAATAGGTTTTCCTTAATTTAAAAAAGTCACAGCTGAGATTAAATCTGCGGAGATGGATTCTTTAGCAGAAAAACATTTGGTAATAGTCCTGATTTTATATGAAAGGTAACATACACCAAGCAGGCGATGAATATATCAACGTAAAGAAGGTTTTTACAAAAAATAAAATCATTATTTACAAAACATAATGTGATAGATAAGCACATCAAGAGTTGATTAGCTGCCATAATAAAGCAGCAGAGTCGATGGCAGCTGCAATGAATTCACTTCTGATCCATTAATATGACTATGAACACTGTGGCCTCTGAAAAAATCGAACACTTTACTGTTGAGTCCTGTTACTGTTATCAAGTGTCGATTTTGTTTTGGATATAGCTAGAAGAGAATGGAGATTAGAGACGCCGTTTGGCATTTGCCTATGTAGAGGGAAAGGTTGATTTGAGGATTTAGAGGGGTGAGATTCTAGATGTCAAGATAGTTGGAGAAGCAGAAAAGGTATTTACTGACACCACATATACCATGTACTAAAAGAACGAATTCCGAATGACATTTGACATTTATAAACTACCTATGCAAAGATAAAACGAGAATATAAGAATATACAGGAGTTCTCACTGGTGATCTGATTAAAAGATGATTCAGAAAAGGTAAATGATACCTGCAATATTTATTACAGGAAGAGCTTTCTTTTGTAGTAGCTCCCAACTCTCGTCCTCGTTGAGATGTCTTTGTTCATAAAAATAACACCTGGTATCTGTATCTATATGAAGCGCGATTTCTTTATTACGTGTTGTGAGCAATACTTTGCTACCCATCTTCCGATTAGGAAAGGCAGGCCTTAAACTATCCCAAACATCCGTTTCCCAAACATCGTCAAGAACAACCAAGCATTTTTTCGTTTTCTGAACTTCAAAAAGCTCCTTAATTAGCTCCGAATTATCTTTCATCGCGCAAATCTGCTCCCTTTTGTCCGGCACAAGTTTAGAAAGGATTCTCTTTAGAACCTCTTCCAACTGCCATTGTTTAGATATGCAAGCCCAAGCAAAAGCTTCAAAATGACCACGTATATATCCATGATGGTAAACCTTTCTTGCCAGAGCTGTCTTCCCTATACCCCCAATCCCAATTATGGAAACTACATGACAACAATCACCACCATCTTCATTCACCACTCGAGCCACCAATTCCTCAACATCCTCATCCAATCCAACAAAATCCTCTTCATGATGAGAATAACTTCGTCTAATCTCTTGCCGTCTCTGAGAAACAGAATTCAAAATTTCCTCCTGGCCAATAGATCCTATATTACAAACTTCCCAATCTGATTCTCGAGAAGAGATTTTGGACTCGATATCCTGTAATGTTGTCAAATTCTTTTCGGAGGGCTTCCTGAGAACACTTCTTTCCTTTCTCAAAGAAATATCAGTGGCGAATTTTTCAAGAAGATCCTCTGTATCATAGACAAACTCCCTGGTTTTTGAAACCCAGTCACGGATGGAGTCGTCTTCGTGTTGTCTGGCATCTGCGATTTTCGAGATCGCATGCAATCGTCTAAGCTTTAACTCAATTCTGCCAAGCTGGTCACGTGTAATTTTCGACAATCTTGATTCAGATGAAATTAACTTCTCGAGACCTTGGATAACACAAAAGATAGGAGATTCGGCCATTTTCTGGTACTGCAAACTAATACACAAGACAAACAGGCTTCTGCTACAATGAAAACTAGGCCTCAAAATTTTATTGTTGTTGAAATATGGTAATCTGTAGATCCAGTTTTATCTATTGATCAAATAGATTTAAGGGTATACTATACTACAGAAAATATCAAATACAAGCATGAGAAATTGTCCTGAAATTTCAGATTACAGGCCAACCACATAAAAGCATTACTTCTTGTAAGTTAAAGAATCATTTGTCATTTTTATATTTTATTCAAAGGTGCTATTTGGCTTCATTGACTTTTTGAGTATATACAGCTGTTAAATATTAGATACATTGCTGTCACAGAACCCCATCTCAATTAACAATTAATCGTATTGTTTGTTTGCCGGGAAAGTGAATGAGTGAAAGAAAAGTCAGTTTTTTTTTTGAGTTAATCCCACTTTCCCCCCTCAACTTACAATAGAATTCCACTTTCCAACCTCAACTTAAAATTTTTCCACAGTCCACCCTCAACTTACTTAAATGATGACACTGTCCCCCCTAAACAAAGTTTCCAGCAAATTTCTCACCGGAAGTCAAGCACGTGAATTCCACGTGACTCTCTCAGGGGTAATATAGTCAACTCATCTCCGGGGTAATATTACAAAAAACTAAATTTCATATAGAAAAGAATTATCACACATATAATGCCTACACAACTCATCGATTCAATAAAACTATTCACTTATATTATAATAGTTTATAATAGATAATAATAATAAAATATTAGGTAGAATAATTACCACAGTATTGATAACTTTCTTCTAGTGAGATGCTGTAGTTTTCCTCCCTCAATTTCCAGGCCATAACTTTTGAACGTGTTTAAGAAAAATAGATTTTGGTATGGGGTAGGATTTTAATTTGATAGAGACTCTAATTCTTTTGCCCTAGTTGATATATAATTTTGGAAAATAAAAACAAGCTTAATTTTTTATTTTGGCAGGAAGCTGATTAAAATGATTGAGTAGACTATATTACCCCTAAGAGAATCACGTGGAATTCACGTGCTTTGACTTCCGATGAGAAAATTGCCGGAAACATTGTTTAGGGGGGACAGTGTCATCAATTAAGCAAGTTGAGGGTGGACCGTGGAAAAGTTTCAAGTTGAGGGGGGGAAATGGGATTCTATTGTAAGTTAAGGGGGGAAAGTGGGATTAACTCTTTTTTTTTTTCTTCCACTTTTGTTTGGATAGAAGGAAAGGAAATTATTATTTTCCTTCAATTTTCCTGCAGAAAAATTTTGTGAAGAAAAAATTTTCCCACCAATTTGATGGGGAAATCTTAGGAAAATTCTAGGAAAATTTTACAGTAAATTGTAAAACACTCTTTGTACTTTGTCTAACTATTAAAATCCCCCATTTGTGATTTTTTCTTACCAAAAACACATTTGTGCTTATTTATTATTAGAAAAAAAAATACCCTCTCAAGTCATAATAACAATTATACCCCCACAAAATGATGCAAAAGCACCCCATTTTACCTGAAAAATTATCACTAATCCCCTGTTAACTTTAAAAATTGACAATAATCCCTTGTTAACTTTGAAAATTGATATAAATTCGGTGATTAAAAAGTATACAATAGCGTTTATGACTTATCCTCCTGCAATGAGAATCAAATACTTGAAGAGGGAGTTTAACATCGCGATCAACAAAACCATTGATGACAATAGCAATGATTTTTATGATTTATTTTAAGTTATTTTAGTTTATTTATTTCATTATTGTTAGCTTTTATTTGATTCAATAACTCAATTTGTACTTTATATTTTTTAGAGATTAATTTGATAATTTTTATTTTGCAATCACTTTTAATATATTTTACAATTTTGAAAGTATTCATAATCAAACATTGAATTAATCAAAAATATTATATTCCTAAATTTTCTTGACAACCAAACTTGTAAGAAAATAGTTTTTTCTGACTACCAAACATGTAGAAAAAAATGACTTTTTTTTTCCTTTTCCTTTTCCTACAATTTTCCCCCACTTTCTTGACAACCAAACAAGCTATAATAGTTAACATCAAATGGTCCCATTTTGATTCAAATAAAGAACTCACTTTTATTTTCTTTAATTTGGTACTTTGCTTTGAAATGCATGCATCTCTTGCTTAATAAGTTCTTCTATCAAAGAAAGAAAGAATTATTAAACAAATTTTCTAAGAAGCTTATTCTTCGAAGATCAATATCATATTAGGCAGTTGGATCAGCTATAAAGAATATTTCATTACAATTAATGTGTGAAGGAGAGAAATTATTAGATAGCTTCACAGAACCTTAGTTCAGAAATATATCAAACAAAACATCTCAAATTCTGTGAACATCAGCTAATATGAAGGAAAGCAATCCCAATAGGATACAATCAACAGTTTTATCTCCTTCGACAAACTCGTTCATCCTATCATACTAAATACAACGGATTCGTATCAAGAAGATAGAAGGGGATCTTGATGGCTAGAGAATAAATACTCTAGAGTGTAGTAAATGCGGAAAATGAGGCCCTCTTTTCTCCTCTATCTATACTAGCTTTCTAACATTTAATGCAGACCATTCATGCTCATTCAAGTTGATCTTTGTTCCAAATTTATGTTTTTGACTGTCTTAACTATTTTACGATGGATTGTGATACCGAAAAGGGTACGAGGTAAAGAGAACAAAGAGGGGCCGTACAGTAGGCGGGTGAGCAAGGGCGTAAGAAAGATTGATGGAAGGACCCACACGGGCTTAAGTGAAGGCATACATGCAACAGGAAGTCAAAAACACCCATATAAGCAATGAGAAGAGCAAATAGAAGTTTTATCTTGTTATTCATATGTACATCGATGCTAATCTACCGATAAGTATAAACTTGATATTTTAGGCAACGTATTCTCGAACCCTCTAATTAGATAATATTGTACACCCATTTAAGTGCCTCTTATTTGTGAAATTTTACAATATTGGCAGCGATGCACGGCTGTAACAGATTACTATGGGTTCTGCCAATCCCTTGGTACTAGTGAAGGAGAAACAATTCGAAAGAGTCCAGAAAATGTGTTTCCTGCCATAAAATAAAAGAAAACAAGAACATAAGGCTTAGTTCTATTAAAAGAAATGCAGATTGATTGAAATGAGAACAACTGTTTCACGAATGAAGATTGGTGTTGTCTTTTGACAATGCGTAACAAATATTACCTTGCGGATTTTCGAAATCAGTGATGTGATCTCTGTTGGTTTCTCTAACTGTGATTTTGTAGAAATTGTTCCCACATTCCTCCACTAGTCGAACTCTCTCTTTGAAGGCTTCAGGCATGTTGACAATTAACATTTCCCTCATTGTAGAGATAAACTTAATTCCTTCTGGAACCATCCTCAAACTAATGCACTCATCAATCGTTAAACGTAGTAGATTAGGCATCGATCCTTCCTCTACTATCCAATCCTCCAAGATACTCAGGCCCTGAAATTCCAGAGTTCTAAGTTGGTCGAAACCTCGTGCAGAGCAACGGAATACACTCCCCACAAATGAATTCTTACGTAAAATCAACGAATATAAGTTTGGCAGCTTCTCCAAAGTTGCCATTGGATCTTCTTCTAGGCTACTATTTCTCAAGGTTAATTTGGTAAGCCGTTCATAGAAATGGGAATGTCCTGGTAGCTTTGCTATACGGCCAACCAAGTCTAGTTTTCTAAGATGATGACCACCAACTAGTTGCTGTAAAAGAGTTAACTCTCTCGGTGAATCAAAATCAAAGCGGATACGAAAGGAAGAATCTCTAAGACGATTTGCATTCGAAGTAAGAGAGTTGTAAATTGCCTCCAGATTCTCCATTTCAACACAGAGGATTGCAGTCAGTTTCCGAAGCTTAAACAATTTAGTTATATCTCTAAAATCAGAAACTCTTGTGTCAAAGTTTTTCAATATTTCCAAATTGATCAAGCTACCGAGCTGCAATTTCCTCGTACTTTTGTGAGAAGGAGGAAGATACAAATGCTTCAACTGAGTCAGCTTCCATAAGACGTCAGGAATAGTCACACATGCATGATAAGGTACTCTTAAATCCAGTGTTTGTAAGAATTTCAACTTCCCTATAGATGATGGAAGTTTATAAAACTGAGAACCTCTTAAGCTTAAGTACCTCAAGTGAACCAAGTTACCTATATCTTTACAAAGCTTCTCGCCAAAGTCGAACCTCTCGAGATCTAATACTCGTAGTAACTTGAAACTATTGCAGAGCAACTCCAATGTAGATTGAAGGTGTTTCCTATTCGAAAGCCTAGAAAAGAACACTGCCGATCGAACGTGATCAAGGTTTTCGGAATCAGGTGGAAAATATTTTCCAAGATCACTATCCACAGAGATAGCGAGTCTGTGAATAAGACTGGTTGATATTGAATTAGGCGACGAACAGGATGATCCTATTAGTTTTGGTTCATCACTAAGAGGAATTCTTAAGAGAAAATTTTCCTCCTTTCCTTTTAACAAACACAATTCTCTTGTGAGATCATGAAGTTGGCAAGATTTTAAACACAAAGTCGACTCCTCTACCTTTATCTGGACCATACACCTTTGCACTAACTCACGTAGATAGCGTTCCCCTATTTCCATAATCGATTCTTGTTCCTCACTTGGATGACAATCTGATAATATGAAACCTTCGGCTGCCCATAACTGAAACAATTTCCTTGTGGGTATTTCATAATCTTCGGGGAAGTTGCCCAAATGCAAGAAACATGGTTTAACCTGATAAGGTAAGTCGTGATAACTTAAAGCTAAAACGTCGTAAACTATTCCATTTTCTTGAAGACTTCTTCCTTTCCTTAAATGTGAATTAAAATTTTGGTGCACTTTTTTCCACTCATTAAGTGTAGATTTTGTCATCAGAAGTCCCCCGAGCACAATTATAGCTAAAGGCAGCCCTCCACACAGTCCAACCATCTCCTTTCCTATCTTTTCTATATCTTCTTGAACTCTTATATCTAGACCGTTGAAATTTTATCAGAGCAGTTAGATATGATGGCATAAACAGCAAATACTAGGCAATGGAAAATACTACACCACTTCAGAAACAAATAAAGTTTCTTCTAGAAATATTATGCCAAAGCATATAAAACTCATACCTTGAATGTCACATTCAGAACGTGGTGTGTTGACGTTTCCCAAGATTTCATCGGTTTCTTCATCAGATGAGCATGAGTGATAACTATCATTGCTTGATCTGGCATCTTCATACTCATCTCCAGAGGCAATCTCGTCTTCCACTGTATCAAGTAAAGTAAAGTAAAGTAAAGTAAAGTAGTCGATAAATATGAAAAACATAGTAATTCTTTCATAAAATAGGCATTCATCCAAGTGGTCCAATTTCTGAGATGATTAATTAGAATAATAGATACCTTCCATATGTATTCCAGGGAATGCTTTCTTTTTTAGCAGTTCCCAGCTCTCGTCTTCATTAAGATGTCTTTGTTCGTAGCTATAACATTTCGTATCTGTATCTATATGAAGCGCGATTTCTTTATTACGTGTTGTGAGCAATACTTTGCTACCGAGCTTTCTATTCGGAAAGGCAGGCCTGAGGCTTTTCCAGACATCCGTTTCCCAAACATCATCAAGAACAACCAAGCATTTTTTCATTTTCTGAACTTCAAAAAGCTCCTTAATTAGCTCCGAAATATCGTTCATTCCATTAATCTGCTCCCTGTTTTCCGGCACAAGTTTGTTAAGGATCCTCTTCAAAATCTCTTCTGCCCGCCATTTGCGAGATATGCAAACCCAAGCAAAAGCATGAAAATGACTCCGGACCTTGATATGATGGTAAATCTTTCTAGTCAGCGCCGTCTTTCCTATACCACCCATCCCAATAATGGACACAACATGATAGCATCTATCTACAACTTCATTCACCAAATGAGCAACCAATTTCTCAACATCGTCATCCAATCCAACGAAATCTTCTTCATGATGAGAATAAGTTCTTCTAATCTGTTGGCGTCTCTCGGAAACATAATCAAGAATATCTCCTTGTCCTATTGGTTTTATATTACTAACTCGCCAATCGGATTCCAAATACGAGATCTTGGCTTCAATTTGATGGATATTTGGCCCGAGATGATGGAGCGATGTACATTCCTTCCACATACCAGCATATTTTTGTAAAAGACTTTTTTCCTTTCCAAGTGAAATTTCAATAGCAAAGATGTCAAGAATGTCTTCTGCAATATAAGCAGCTTCCCTAGTTTCAGCAACCCAATCGCGGATCCTTTCATCTTCTTCCTGTCTTGCATCTGCGATTTTAGAGATGGCTTGTAATCGTCTAAGTTTCGTCTGGATTTCCTCGAGTTGTGTTCGTATACAGTCCAAGTATCTGGCTTCATATAACAGCAATTCTCCTACAGCTTGGATCACACAGAACACAACAGATTCAGCCATTTTGGATGCCTTAAAAGTAAAAAACAAGCGTCTATACATTCATATTTACAAAACATAGTTCTACTTCTGGTATGATCATTGTCTGTAATACTTTTAATTTTATATTGAAGAACTAGAATAAGAAATTCTCATGCATTTTTCTTTTATAAAACTAATGTTCTTGGCCGTACTCATTGGATATTTATACATAGTACAACATTTGGGCATCAATTTTAAAGTTCTGTTGAAAGAGATAAAATTAGAACGCACTCAAAATATCAATATGGCAATGACCTAGTGATGCAAAGTCTATGGATAGAAAATTTCCACCGAAAACAAGTAAAAATTTATGTTTTTAAGTTAATCGAAAATAAGCTACATAATAGTTTTTCTATTTGATATTTTTCTTTGATTTACAATTTTTTTCAAATGTTTCGAAAAAGTTCCCGAATAATTATTGAAAAGTTTTTCTAATATTTAACTGACTTATAACTGAACGAAATTTTTAATCCATAGAATTTTGCACCTATAGAGAAACTGCTGAGGGTTCATTAATTTTTAAATATATGTAGCAACTTAAAGTTAAAACTCAATTAATTTAATAACTCACCAAAACAAGTGAAGACAAAAAGGAAGTTGAACTATATGACGTCAGCTCTATCGATCTTCTTCTCAGTTCCTCTGTTTCAGAATTTAAGAAAAGCATCTTAGTGGTTATTTGAGTGGAGCTCTCATCATAGTGGTTATTTGAGTGGAGCTCTCTCGATAAAAAAGAAAAAGAAAAAAAAGAAAAAAAAAGGAAAGGCTCGTTTAAAACTGATTTGTTATCACGGTTTTATTTATTATATATAAAAATATCAATAATTTATTTGTTTTTTCTTTTGGTGTAAATTAATAGTATATTCTTATTAAGTTGTTATAAAGTGATATTTAATGTAATGACATGAAAAACATGTAAAAGTAATTAAATAAATATAATTAATTTCAAGAAAATATTAGGTAGTTAACAAATATTATTCTGACAATAATATTCACTACTACTCCTTCATTAAATAATATATATATATATATATATATATATATATATATATATATATATATATATATATATATTAATTTTATTTTGTGGATATGTTATATTTATACCCTTTAAACTAATGTCACACCATCATACAACATACAAGAATACAAGTTTAGTGAGAGAATTGCAATTGTGGTACCAAACTATATACCGATTCTCACTTGTGGTACCAACAAAATCGAGGCCGACACATTTAGTACCACAATTTAAGAAATCAATCACTTTTGGTACCACCATTAAAATTGAACGTTAACTGATGATGTGGCAGTTAAGTTTTATTGCAAAATTGATACCGTTACTTATGTTGACTGACAATTATACCCATAACTTTTTAGGTTGTCAAAATAACCCCACATCTTCAAATTTACTGATAATTTTAGTACACATTGTTGCCCAATTTCAAAATTGGTTCGAATAAGACACGTGCGGACCAATTTAGAGATTTTACTTATTATATTTACATATTTATTTAACTAATTTAGTTTTATAAATAATATCAGACCAAATAATGTTTTAACATAAATTCGACAAAACATTAATTAAATCTAAAATTTATATAATAATATTAATATATTTAATATTTATTTTAAAAAAATAAAGTTATATTAAAATAATTATAATTTAAAAAAAAAAAAAACCCACCCCTACCCCCAACCCCAATCCCCCCCGTAACCACCCCCCCACCCAAATCCCAGGCCGCCGGCGACCTGGGATGGCTGGTCCCAGGCCGCCGGTGGACTGGGATCGTCGGTCCCAGGCCGCGGTGGCCTGGGATCGCCTGTCCCAGGCCGTGGTGGCCTGGGATCTGTTGCAGATCCCAGGCACCGCGGCCTGGGATTTGGGTGGGGGGGGGGGGGGGGGTGGTGGTGGTTACGGGGGGGATTGGGGTTGGGGGTAGTGGGTGGTTTTTTTTTTCTTTTAAATTATAATTATTTTATTAATACTATATAATTTTATTTTTTAATAAATATTAAATATATTAATATTATTATATAAATTTTAGATTTAATTAATATTTTGTCGAATTTATGTTAAAGCATTATTTGGTATGATATTATTTATAAAACTAAATTAGTTAAATAAATATGTAAATATAATAAGTAAAATCTCTAAATTGGTCCGCACGTGTCTTATTCGAACCAATTTTGAAATTGGGCAACAATGTGGACTAAAATTGTCAGTAAATTTGAAGATGTGGGGTTATTTTGACAACCTAAAAAGTTATGGGTATAATTGTCACTCAACATAAGTAATGATATCAATTTTACAATAAAACTTAACTGCCACGTCATCAGTTAACGTTCAATTTTAACGGTGGTACCAAAAGTGATTGATTTCTTAAATTGTGGTACAAAATGTGTCGGCCTCGATTTTTATGGTACCACAAGTGAGAATCGGTATATAGTTTGGTACCACAATTGCAATTCTCTCCAAGTTTAGTAGTAGCTAGAATTGATTGTTTGGTGTTGTGTTTGCATATAGATCAAAGTTCAAGGGAGTTGGGCGCAATTTTGCCCTGAATAATAATTTTTTATTTTCTGTAAAGTTAATTCAAATAGTTCTTGATATTTGTTAAGGCAATAATTGATAATTTGTTGAAAATTGGGAGTCCACCCCAATATATGAAAACACTATACCATTGGAAAATTGTAAAAGTAAATAGTAACTTTGACAAAGGGCTTGACAAAGTTCACGGAAGTTGCAATTTTTTTTCAAAGTTTACTTGATGAAGTGGAATTGCATGCACCAAGAAACTTGCAATTTGGATTTGCAATTTGGCTTCTACAAAAGGAATTAATCTGAAGGCATTTTGAATCACCACAGCATCCCACAATTTCAAGTCAAGAGAGAATTTGAGGAGAGTTTGAGTGAGAAAAAAATTAGAGTGTTTTTTTTCTTTCTTGTTTGGTTCTCTCAATTTGTATTCACCATCATCAATTTAATTAGTTCCATTTTGCTCCCGAGGACGTAGACATATTTTTGTCGAACCTCGTTAAATTTGTGTCGTTGAGATTGTGAGTTATTTTTGTTCGTTTTAGCATTTGTTTAATCACTTGATAACACGCTTCCGCACAACAAGTGGTATCAGAGCCCAAGGTTAAACTTGGGCTTATGGCTACAGACGAAAATATGGAGAAGATTGTTGAATCTCCGTCAACTTCTTCTAATTGGAATTCATAGTCAAAAATGTCAATTTCAAATGCTAAATTTGAAGTCGAAAAATTTGATGGAACTAATAGTTTTGGCATGTGGCAGTGCGAGATGATGGACGTTCTGGTTCAACAGGGCTTGGACATAACTTTGAAGGAAAAACCAGGGTCTATGTCGGAACCGAAATGGTCGAAAATTAATAGATTGGCATGTGGGTCTATCTGTCTCTACCTTGCAAAGGATGTCAAATACTTTGTAATGCGAGAGACCATGGCGAAGGTGTTGTGGCAAAAACTTGAAGACAAGTACATGACAAAAAGTATTGAGAATCATTTGTATCTAAAGCGAAAGCTTTTTCGATTCCAATACAAAGAAGGTACACCGATGTTGGACCATTTGAATGTCTTCAACAAGTTGATAGCCGATCTATTAAATCTGGATGAGGAGATCGAAGATGAGGATAAAGCCCTTGTGTTATTGAATTCACTACCCGATTCATAAGAACACTTGGCTACCACTTTGATCTATGGAAAAGATTCGGTGAAGTTCGAGGATGTATCAAATGCGTTAATGAACAACGAATTTCGGAAACGTGACATCCAAGCCCAAAATGATACATCCGAGGCTTTGTTGACAAGGGGTAGATCAGAAGGCAAGAAGCACAATAAAGGTGGAAACCGATCGCGTCCCAAGTCAAGATCGGCGAAAGATCGAAAATTTCCAGTGAAAGATGAATGTGCTTATTGCCGTGAGAAGGGCCATTGGAAGAAGGATTGTCCAAAGGCGAAAAAGGACAACTCAAATACAAACGCCAATGTGGTCCTTATGGAAAATGATGGTTCAAATTTTTCTATGGCTACTACAACTGGAGATAGTTCATCTGAGTGGATTCTTATGTTCCTATCATATGTGTCCCAGTAAGGACTATTTTACTAGTTTGGATCTTGCTAGTAGCGGAACAGTCCTTATGGGAAATGATCACACCTGCGAAAGAAAATGAGTCGGTGTGATCAAATTGAAGTTGCATGACGGAACCATACGGGCTCTGTCAAACGTATGGTATGTGCCAGATCTGAAGAAAAATTTGATATCTTTGGGTGCTTCGGAATCTAAGGGATTCAAAGTCACTATGGAAGCCGGAATATTGGAAGCCACACGGAGTTCTATGGTTGTTATGAAAGGCCTTAGAAGAAATAATTTGTATTTCTTGCAAGGGAAGAATGTCATAGGTGGAGCTGCAGCAGTGGAGAATGTTGATTCAACCAAGCTTTGGCACATAAGGCTTGGTCATGTGGGAGAGAAGGCCATGCAAGGCCTAATCAGTCAGGGTCTTCTAAAAGGTGCCAAGACTTGCAAGATGAACTTCTGTGAGCATTGTGTATTGGGTAAGCAAACTAGAGTTAGATTTGGCACCGCCACCCACAAAACGAAAGGGATCCTAGATTATGTGCATACGGATGTATGGGGTCCAACAAAGACTGCATCTTTGAGTGGGAGGCGCTGGTTTGTTACATTTGTAGATGACTTCTCAAGGAGACTCTGGTTATACCCCATGAAACACAAGCATGAAGTCTTAGAGACCTTCTTGATTAGAAGCGGTTAATTATGCATGTCATCTAATCAACCGACTGCCGTCTGCCGCAATTGGAGGTAAAACTCCTATTGAAGTTTGGTCTGGTTCACCTGCGTCAGATTATGATTCTTTACGCATTTTTGGTTGCCCGACTTTCTTCCATACCACGGAAGATAGCAAACTCGACCCACGGGCAAAAGAGGCTATATTTTTGGGATTTAGCAGTGGAGTTAAAGGATTCAGATTATGGTGTCCGGCGTTAAAGAAACTAGAGAGAGTCCAAAGAAGAGAGCAAAGAAAGCAGTCCGAAGCAAAAATTCGAAATTGGAAGTCCAGCAGGTTTTCTCACTAGTGACGCTCCTTTAAACTATGAAGATGAAAGGGGTATTGAAGAAGAAGATGTGGTGGAGCCTTCTCCTCAAAGCCCTCCACAAGTTGAAGAATCGATAGCAACTAGCAAGCCGAAAAGAACAATTCGGAAACCAGCAAGGTTCACAGATTTGGTTGCCTATTCCCTACCAATTATAAGTGAAGATATTCCAAAACTCACAAAGAAGCTATGCATAGTACGGAACGAGCGGAATGGAACAAGGCCATGGAAGAAGAGATGGATTCTCTTCATAAGAACAAAACTTGGCAACTCGTCAAGCTGCCAGAAAGAAAGCGTGCAATTGGATGCAAATGGGTATATGCAAAGAAGGACTCTGATGAGAGAAGCAAAGTGAGATTCAAGGCAAGATTGCTGGCAACGGGGTATGCTTAGAAGGAGGGAACCGACTACAATGAAGTATTCTCTCATGTGGTGAAACATTCCTCTATTCGAATTTTGCTTGCTTTGGTCGCACAATTTGATTTGGAATTAGCACAGCTTGACGTGAAAACTGCTTTTCTACATGGAGATTTGTATGAGGAAATTTATATGTGTCAACCTGAAGGTTTCAAGGCTGCTGGCAAAGAAAAACTAGTGTGCAAGTTGCAAAGGTCCCTATATGGTTTGAAGCAGTCTCCAAGACAGTGGTATTTACGATTCTACCAATTTATGAAGGTACAAAATTTTACGCGAAGTAACTTTGATCACTGCGTATACTTCTGTAAATTGAAAGACGGTACCTTCATATATTTGCTCTTATATGTCGATGATATGTTAATTGCATCTAAGAGTTCTATGGAGATTGCAAAGTTGAAAGCTCGACTTCATAATGAATTTGAAATGAAGGATCTTGGGGAAGCCAAGAAAATTCTGGGCATGGAAATTACTCGTGAAAGATCAACTGGAACTGTGTGGCTAACACAGAAGCAGTATTTGAAGAATGTACTAACACGTTTCGGTATGGATGATAGCTCGAAAGCAGTTAGTACACCATTGGCGCCTCACTTTAAGTTAAGTGCGGAACTTTCACCGAGTAATGATGAAGAAAGGAAGTACATGGCTCAAGTTCCATATGCAACACTGATTGGAAGTTTGATGTACGCGATGGTGTGCACAAGACCAGATATTTCCCAAGCTGTCAGTATGGTTATCCGGTATATGCGTAATCCTGGAAAGAAGCATTGGGAAGCTGCAAAATGGGTTTTGAGGTATATCAAAGGTACTCAAAATTTGGGGTTGAGATATGAAAGGAATCGCGAGGAAGTCAAAAAATTTCTCATTGGGTATGTGGACTCGGATTACGCTGGTGATTTGGATAAGAGACGGTCTACTACTGGATATTTGTTTACTATGGTTGGTGGTCCAGTAAGTTGGAGGTCTACTTTGCAGTCCACGGTAGCACTGTCTACCATGGAGGCCGAATACATGGCTACTGGAGAAGCCATAAAAGAAGCCATTTGGATTCACAGACAGATTAAAGACTTGGGAGTTCACCAGGAGCAGGTGGAGATACATTGTGATAGTCAAAGTGATATACATTTAGCGAAGAACCAAGTCCACCATGCTCGTACCAAGCATATTGATGTTCGTTTCCACTTTGTACGAGAAATTGTAGATGAAGGTACTATTCTTCTTGTGAAGATTGGAACAACCGACAATCCTGCGTATTTGTTGACTAAAGTTGTTGGAAGCGCCAAGTTTCATCACTGTTTGAACTTGGCCAACATTGTTCACATATGAATGTGATATTGAAGGAGCAATTATGGTTTCGCTTGAGATGGTGGAGCCTTGTTCTACTACGTTAGTAGAAATTGTTTTTCCTCATTGGTGTGGAGGTGGAGATTGTTGAAAATTGGGAATCCACCCCAATTAATGAAAACACTATAGCATTGGAAAATTGTAAAAGTAACTAGTAACTTTGACAAAGGGCTTGACAATGTTCACGGAAGTTGCAATTGTTTTTCAAAGTTTACTGCATGAAGTGGAATTGCATGCATGCCTACATTTAATGCATTTGGAGGTTGCATGTGAACACCAAGAATTTGGATTTGCAATTTGGCTTCTATAAAAGGAAGTAATCTGAAGGCATTTTGAATGACCACAGCATCCCACAATTTGAAGTCGATAGAGAATTTGAGGAGAGTTTGAGTGAGAAAAAAATTAGTGTTTTTTCCTTTCTTGTTTGGTTCTCTCAATTTGTATTCACCATCATCAATTTAATTAGTTCCATTTTGAACCTGAGGACGTAGACATATTTTTGTCGAACTTGTGAGTTATTTTTGTTCGTTTTAGCATTTGTTTAATCACTTGATAACACGCTTCCGCACAACATAATTGAGACACATGAAATGCAATTTCCCAATCACAATCATGTGAAGAAGATTTGACTAATCTCTTACAAATAGGGGTGTAAGCTGAACCGAGGAACTCGGAACTCGGCTCGGGAAGAACTCGACCGAACTCGTTCAGTTCCTAACCGAGCCGAGCTTGAACAAAATTTCAGGCTCGGTTGAAATTTCGAGCCGAGTTCAATGGGGGTGTTCGACTCGTCAAGCTTGTAAACATGAGGGGCAATGGAGAAAAGAGGCGTGAATGATTTACATAAACAAACAACATCAAATTTTCCTTCTTTATCACTTTGAGATTTTCTATTTTGGAATTTAAATCACAAAAATCTTCAGCATTATTTGATTTTCTCCATAATTGTCGCTCCAAATCGGGATTATACTAGATTTTGGCTAAAGTGAAACATGAATTCTTCATTTGAAACAAAAAGATTTTGGGGAAAAAAGGAAACTAGGGTTTATTGGAGTTCAAGAATTGATTTTAACCATTATTTACAGAAAATGAGCTCATTTTTACTTGAATTGTAGTCTGAAGATGAGAGGAATAAAGTGGAGTTAGGAAAGTGCAGAGAGTTTTTGGAGAAAAGATATGGAAGGAAGAGAGAGAAGGAAATATAATCTTTTTCAGTTCATTGACTTTTACGTATACATGTGGGCCTGTGGCAGTCCCGTCGGTTGAAATTTACAAGGAAAAAGTTGATTTTAATATTATTTCTTAACGAGCTCGAGTACTCGTGAACAGACAAGTGAATATTCGAGCCGAGCTCAAACATAAAGTGCCTTAATAGGCCCGAGCTCGAGCCGAGCCTGAACATTTGGGCCTATACTCGAGCCCAAATCCGAACACTTGTTTGTTCAGCTCGTTTGGGCTCGTTTTCAGGCCTAATTACAAACAATTCCTCAGATTCATAATTTGAGGGAGTTAGACGTTAAATTGTCATTTCAGTAAACTTTAAGGGCCAAATGAGTGAATTTTAAAAAAGCCATAAAACCCCAAAACAAAGGTCGGGAAATACAAATTTATTAATTTAAGCAACTGCATCCATTATCCACACATACCACCACTTTACTCCACTCCCCCAATCCAATCCCCTTCCTTATCCTGTTTTCTTGAATTGTTTTCTGGGCAAAAGAGATTGAATTTCGCAACAATGGCAACAGTTACAGCTACAATAGGGCCAGTAATGGTGGGCGTGGCAGTAGCAAAATCCCAAAACTTTAGCAAACTTTCAATGAGAAATTCAAAAATCAGTTCTGAAATGGGTTTCATTTCATCCCAGTTGAGTGGAATCAAGATTTCTTACCTGGTTGAAAATCCATTTTCCATTGCATTTAGTTTCAATAACTGTGACTTTATACAAATTGTGTCCACTTTGAACATTTTGTTTGAACTCATCAGGCATGTTAGCAATCACTATTTCCTTCATTTCAGGAAGAAATTTAATCCCATCAGGAACCATCTTCAATCTACTGCACTCATCGATTGTTAAACGTAAAAGATTACGCATAGATCCTTCCTCGATTATCCACTCCTCCAAGCTCATTAGTCCCTGAAATTCTATACTTCTAAGTCGTGCAAAGCCTTGTGCAGAGCAACGAACTCGATTTCCAATAACCGCGTTCTTTTTTAATGACAAGAAATGTAAATTTGCCAGCTTCTCAAGAATAGTCATAGGATCTTCCTTCAATGCACTGTTTCTCAATGTTAATTTTGTGAGTCGATGAGAAAAATGAATATGATTATCTGGCCAACCAAATCAAGTTTACGGAGATGAATACACCCGATAATTAAATCCAAGAGAGCTAACTCTTTTGCCGACTCAAAGTTGTAATGGATACGAAAAGAAGAATCGGTGAGAAGATTGAAGTTAGTCCTGAGATACTTGTTAATTGCTTTCAGATTCTACATTTCAAGACAGAAAATTAGTAAGTTTCCTCAGTTTATTTATCTCCGAGATGTCTCTAAAATCAGAAACTCTCGGGTCGAAATTCTTCAAGATTTCCAAATTTTTTAGAGTACTCAGCTTCAATTTATTTGTACTGCTCTGAGAAGGAGGAAGATATAAATGTTTTAACAGATTCAGCTTCCATAAGACATCAGGAATTATCAAATATAAATCGAAAGCTGTCCTTAAATCGAGTGTCTGCAAGAATTTCAAATTACCTATGGACGATGGCAGTTTGTTAAATCAAGAACCTTATAAGCCCAAGTACCTTAGATGAAACAAGTTACCAATAGCTTCACATAGCTCTTCTCCAAATTCAAATCTTTCAAGATCCAACACGCGTAAGAGGTTTAAACCATCACAAAGATACTTCAGTGTAGCTTGGAGATTTTCTCTTTGTTTAAGCCTGGAAAAGAACAATGCTGATCTTACGTGCTCGAGGCTCTCCCTTTCAGAAGTCAGATTCACTTCAGCATAACTATCGACTGCGATTGGAGGGACTGAGTGGTACTGTAGCTAGTTGATGTTGCCTCAGACGATGAAGATGAAGATGAAGATGAAGATGAAGAACGATTGAGTTCTGATTCATGCGAAAGATGAATTATTTTTAGAAAATTTTCTTGATCCCATTTTAAGATACATATTTCTCGTACAAAGTCATGAAGCTGACAAGATTTTAAACGCCCAGTTTACTCCTCTACTTGCACTCGAACCATGCACCTTTGTTCTAGTTCACATAAATGGCGTTCTGCTACTTCCATAATCGATTTTTCTTCTCCGTTTGAATGACTGTTTGGTGATATGAATCCTTCAGCTGCCCATAACTGGTATAATTTCCGAGTTGGTATGTTATAGTACTTTGGAAAGTTTCCCAAATGCCAAAAACATTGCTTCATTTGAAAAGGTAAGTCGTGATAGCTTAAAGCTAATAGCTCGTAAACTCTTACGTTCTCTCCAATACCTCTTTCTCTTAAATGGGAATTGAAACTTTGGTGCACTGCTTCCCACTCTTCCAGTGTTGATTTGGTCATTAAAATTCCACCTAGTACGGTAATTGCTAATGGCAGTCCTCCACACTGTTTAACCATCTCCTTTCCAAGTCTGTCGAATGTTTATGAACAAGGTTAGGGGTTGGTTCACTTGATCAGGTGACCTAATTTTATTTAGCACCAGGAGATTTTATTCACAAGCTTATAATCAGGTTAGGTTTCAGTCTTGTATCCTGATCCCAATAGAGCATCTCCATCACTTAGAACCATTAATAAAAGTGATGAAAATATATGACTATAATAAATCTGCATGTATGTGTCCTAATTAAGTTGGTTTATGTAAATAAATCCTTTGCTAAACAACAACTCTAAATAAAGGTCAATTTAACTTGGTATTTGCTATTTATTTTGTAATGCCATTACCAAAGAAGCAATAAATGGAGTTAAATATCCTCTAGGTTCATCTCAAACATACATTCTTTAGCATGGGTCATTTCTAGATTCTTGAACATGGTTCTAATTTTTAGTTATCTTTTTACCAGAATATGAGCTTTCTTTTGAACGTGACAAGGACTTTCTTCTCAACAAAGAAAAGCAATCATATTATAGATCTTAGGCTCACTTCATGAAGGAATGAAAACGAGGAGTAGGTTTTGAATTGTACTTGGTGAAATTTGTATTCTCCAAGGAAGCAAACTTTATTTTTCCTCTAAATCCTTCACTATACAATATACATATACAGTAAATCTTCGCATACGGGACATAGTATCATGATGATCTAAATATTTGAATGCCTCTTACCTTGAATATTATCTTCCGAATGCGGTTTATCAAGGTTACGCAAAAACTCATCCTCATCTTCAACGCTTAAGCAAGAAAGAAAGCTACCATTGCTCGATTTTGCATCTTCACTCTCACTTCCAGAGGCATACTCATTTTCAACTGCATATCCAATATTAGACTTCTATCAAGTAAAATGTGACAAATTTGAAATACACTAGAACTGTCACCCTCGAAAGAATAAGAAAAAAGTTGAATGTATTCATGCATCTCAATGTCCAACAAGGTTGGCATGATATTGAATAGATACAAATGCAGCCAATAAAAAGTTGAAAAATCTGCGGAGGATGGATTCCTTAGCAGACAAATATTTGGTAATAGTCCTGTTTTTAAATGAAAGGTAACATAAACCAAGCAGGCGATGAATATATCAACGAAAAATAAAAACATAATGTGATGGATAAGCACATCAAGAGTTGATTAGCTGCCATAATAAAGCAAGCAGCAGAGTCGATGGAAGCTGCATCGAATTTACTTCTGATCCATTAATATGACTATGAACACAGTGGCCTCTGAAAAAATCGAACACTTAATGGTTGAGTCCTGTTACTTTTATCAAGTGTTGATTTTGTTTTGGATATAGCTAGAAGAGAATGCAAATTAGTGACGCCGTTTGGCATTTGCGGAAAGATTGATTTTGAGGATTTCGAGGGGTGAGATTCTAGATGTCAAGATAGTAGCAGCAGAAATGCTAATTTGGAGAAGCAGAAAAGGTATTTATTGACACCACATTTACTCACTTTTATTTTCTTTAATTTGGTACTTTGCTTTGAAATGCATGCATCTCTTGCTTAATAAGTTGGATCAGCCATAAAGAATATTTCATTACTATTAGTGTGTGAAGGAGAGAAATTATTAGATAGCTTGACAGAACCTTAGTTCAGAAATAGATCAAACAAAACATCTAAAATTCTGTGAACATCAGCTATTTTGTGATTTGTGAAGGAAAACAATCCCAATACAATCAACAGTTTTATCTCCTTCAACAAACTCGTTCATCTTATCATACTAAATACAACGGATTCGTATCAAGAAGATAGAAGGGGATCTTGATGGCTAGAGAATAAATACTCTAGAGTGTAGTAAATGCGGAAAATGAGGCCCTCTTTTCTCCTCTATCTATACTAGCTTTCTAACATTTAATGCAGACCATTCATGCTCATTCAAGTTGATCTTTGTTCCAAATTTATGTTTTTGACTGTCTTATCTATTTTACGATGGATTGTGATACCGAAAAGGGTACGAGGTAAAGAGAACAAAGAGGGGCCGTACAGTAGGCGGGTGAGCAAGGGCGTACGAATAATTACCCAATAAGAAAGATTGATGGAAGGACCCACACGGGCTTAAGTGAAGGCATACATGCAACAGGAAGTCAAAAACACCCATACAAGCAATGAGAAGAGCAAATACAAGTTTTATCTTGTTATTCATATGTACATCGATACTAATCTACCGATAAGTATAAACTTGATATTTTAGGCAACGTATTCTCGAACCCTCTAATTAGATAATATTGTACACCCATTTAAGTGCCTCTTATTTGTGAAATTTTACAATATTGGCAGCGATGCACGGCTGTAACAGATTACTATGGGTTCTGCCAATCCCTTGGTACTAGTGAAGGAGAAACAATTCGAAAGAGTCCAGAAAATGTGTTTCCTGCCATAAAATAAAAGAAAACAAGAACATAAGGCTTAGTTCTATTAAAAGAAATGCAGATTGATTGAAATGAGAACAACTGTAGTGGTGTTGTCTTTTGACAATGCGTAACAAATATTACCTTGCGGATTTTCGAAATCAGTGATGTGATCTCTGTTGGTTTCTCTAACTGTGATTTTGTAGAGATTGTTCCCACATTCCTCCACTAGTCGAACTCTCTCTTTGAAGGCTTCAGGCATGTTGACAATTAACATTTCCCTCATTGTAGAGATAAACTTGATTCCTTCTGGAACCATCCTCAAACTAATGCACTCATCAATCGTTAAATGTAGTAGATTAGGCATAGATCCTTCCTCTACTATCCAATCCTCCCAGATACTCAGGCCCTGAAATTCCAGAGTTCTAAGTTGGTCGAAACCTCGTGCAGAACAACGCAATACACTCCCCACAAATGAATTCTTACGTAAAATCAACGAATATAAGTTTGGCAGCTTCTCCAAAGTTACCATTGGATCTTCTTCTAGGCTACTATTTCTCAAGGTTAATTTGGTAAGCCGTTCATAGAAATGGGAATGTCCAGGTAGCTTTGCTACACGGCCAACCAAGTCTAGTTTTCTAAGATGATGACCACCAACTAGTTGCTGTAAAAGAGTTAACTCTCTCGGTGAATCAAAATCAAAGCGGATACGAAAGGAAGAATCTCTAAGACGATTTGCATTCGAAGTAAGAGAGTTGTAAATTTCCTCCAGATTCTCCATTTCAACACAGAGGATTGCAGTCAGTTTCCGAAGCTTAAACAATTTAGTTATATCTCTAAAATCAGAAACTCTTGTGTCAAAGTTTTTCAATATTTCCACATTGATTAAGCTACCGAGCTGCAATTTCCTCGTACTTTTGTGCGAAGGAGGAAGATACAAATGCTTCAACTGAGTCAGCTTCCATAAGACGTCAGGAATAGTCACACATGCATGATAAGGTACTCTTAAATCCAGTGTTTGTAAGAATTTCAACTTCCCTATAGATGATGGAAGTTTATAAAACTGAGAACCTCTTAAGCTTAAGTACCTCAAGTGAACCAAGTTACCTATATCTTTACAAAGCTTCTCGCCAAAGTCGAACCTCTCGAGATCTAATACTCGTAGTAACTTGAAACTATTGCAGAGCAACTCCAATGTAGATTGAAGGTGTTTCCTATTTGAAAGCCTGGAAAAGAACACTGCCGATCGAACGTGATCAAGGTTTTCGGATTCAGGTGGAAAATATTTTCCAAGATCACTATCCACAGAGATAGCGAGTCTGTGAATAAGACTGGTTGATGTTGAATTAGATGACGAAGAGGATGATCCTATTAGTTTCGGTTCATCGCTAAAAGGAATTCTTAAGAGAAAATTTTCCTCCTTTCCTTTTAACAAACACAATTCTCTTGTGAGATCATGAAGTTGGCAAAATTTTAAACACAAAGTCGACTCCTCTACCTTTATCTGGACCATACACCTTTGCACTAACTCACGTAGATAGCGTTCCCCTATGTCCATAATCGATTCTTGTTCCTCACTTGGATGACAATCTGATAATATGAAGCCTTCAGCTGCCCATAACTGAAACAATTTCCTTGTGGGTATTTCATAATCTTCGGGGAAGTTGCCCAAATGCAAGAAACATGGTTTAACCTGATAAGGTAAGTCGTGATAACTTAAAGCTAAAACGTCGTAAACTATTCCATTCTCTTGAAGACTTCTTCCTTTCCTTAAATGTGAATTAAAATTTTGGTGAACTTTTTTCCACTCATTAAGTGTAGATTTTGTCATCAGAAGTCCCCCGAGCACAATTATAGCTAAAGGCAGCCCTCCACACAGTCCAACCATCTCCTTTCCTATCTTTTCTATATCTTCTTGAACTCTTATATCTAGACCGTTGAAATTTATCAGAGCAGTTAGAAATGATGGCATAAACAGCAAATACTAGGCAATGGAAAATACTACACCACTTCAGAAACAAATAAAATTTCTTCTAGAAATATTATGCCAAAGCATATAAAACTCATACCTTGAATGTCACATTCAGATCGTGGTGTGTTTACGTTTCCCAAGATTTCATCGGTTTCTTCATCAGATAAGCATGAGTGAAAACTATCCATGCTTGATCTGGCATCTTCATACTCATCTCCAGAGGCAATCTCGTCTTCCACTGTATCAAGTAAAGTAAAGTAGTCGATAAATATGGAACACATAGTACTTCATTCATAAGAGTATAATAGACAAAGAACGAAAAAATAGGCATTCATCCAAGTGGTCCAATTTCTGAGATGATTAATTAGAATAATAGATACCTTCCATATGTATTCCAGGGAAGGCTTTCTTCTTTAGCAGTTCCCAGCTCTCGTCTTCATTAAGATGTCTTTGTTCGTAGCTATAACATTTCGTATCTGTATCTATATGAAGCGCGATTTCTTTATTACGTGTTGTGAGCAATACTTTGCTACCGAGCTTTCTATTCGGAAAGGCAGGCCTGAGGCTTTTCCAGACATCCGTTTCCCAAACATCATCAAGAACAACCAAGCATTTTTTCATTTTCTGAACTTCAAAAAGCTCCTTAATTAGCTCCGAAATATCGTTCATTCCATTAATCTGCTCCCTGTTTTCCGGCACAAGTTTGTTAAGGATCCTCTTCAAAATCTCTTCTGCCCGCCATTTGCGAGATATGCAAACCCAAGCAAAAGCATGAAAATGACTCCGGACCTTGATATGATGGTAAATCTTTCTAGTCAGCGCCGTCTTTCCTATACCACCCATCCCAATAATGGACACAACATGATAGCATCTATCTACAACTTCATTCACCAAATGAGCAACCAATTTCTCAACATCGTCATCCAATCCAACGAAATCTTCTTCATGATGAGAATAAGTTCTTCTAATCTGTTGGCGTCTCTCGGAAACATAATCAAGAATATCTCCTTGTCCTATTGGTTTTATAGTACTAACTCGCCAATCGGATTCCAAATACGAGATCTTGGCTTCAATTTGATGGATATTTGGCCCGAGATGATGGAGCGATGTACATTCCTTCCACATACCAGCATATTTTTGTAAAAGACTTTTTTCCTTTCCAAGTGAAATTTCAATAGCAAAGATGTCAAGAACGTCTTCTGCAATATAAGCAGCTTCCCTAGTTTCAGCAACCCAATCGCGGATCCTTTCATCTTCTTCCTGTCTTGCATCTGCGATTCTAGAGATTGCTTGTAATCGTCTAAGCTTCGTCTGAATTTGCTCGAGCTGTGTTCGTATACAGTCTAAGTATCTGGCTTCATATAACAGCAATTCTCCTACAGCTTGGATCACACAGAACACAACAGATTCAGCCATTTTGGATGCCTTAAATTAAAAAACAAGCGTCTATACATTCATATTTACAAAACATAGTTCTACTTCTGGTATGATCATTGTCTGTAATACTTGAGGAAAAGCTTTACTTTAATTTTATATTGAAGAACTAGAATAAGAAATTCTCATGCATTTTTCTTTGATAAAACCAATGTTCTTGGCCGTACTCATTGGATATTCACAATCAAACTACATAGTACAACATTTCGGCATATATTTTAGAGTTCTGTTGAAAGAGATGGCTTTGGACCTTTACTAGAAAAATTAGAATGCACTCAAAATATCATTATGGCAGTGAAGTTGGTTCATTGACCTAGTTATGCAAAGTATGGATCGAAATTTCCTTCGAAAACAATTAAAAATTGATAAATTTTTAAGGTAATCGAAAAGAAGCTACATAATAGTTTTTCTATTCAATATTTTTCTTTGATTTACAATTTTTTCCAAATGTTTCGAAAAAGTTCCCGAAAAATTATTGAAAAGTTTTTCTAATATTTTTAATCCATAGAATTTTACACCTGTAGAGAAACTGCTGAGGGTTCATTAATTTTTAAAATTTCTTGGAATATATGTAACAACTTAAAGTTAAAACTCAATTAATTTAATAACTCACCAAAACAAGTGAAGACAAAAAGGAAGTTGAACTATATGACGTCAGCAATGTCCCGTGCTCTATCGATCTTCTTCTCAGTTCCTCTGTTTCAGAATTTAAGAAAAGCCTCATAGTGGTTTTTTGAGTGGAGCTCTCTCTCGAAAAAAAAGAAAAAAAAGAAAAAAAAAAAGGAAAGGCTCATTTAAAACTGATTTGCTATTAAGGTTTTTTTTATTATATTTATATATAAAAATGTCAATAATTTATTTGTTTTTTCTTTTCTGTGTAAAAAGTTGTTATAAAGTGATATTTAATGTAACGACATGACAAACATGGAAAATTAATTGAATAAATATAATTAATTTCAAGAAAATATTAGGTAGTTAACAAACATTATTCTGACAATAATATTCGCTACTACTCCTTCATTAAATAATATATATATATATATATATATATATATATATATATACATAATTACATATATATATATTAATTTTATTTTGTAGATTATGTATTTTTATATTTATACCCTTTAAACTAATGTCACACCATCATACAAGAATACAAGTTTAGTAGTAGCTAGAATTGATTGTTTGGTGTTGTGTTGCATATAGATCAAAGTTCAAGGGAGTTTCGTGCAATTTTGCCTTGATTATTAATTTTTTCTTTTATTAATTCAAATAGTTCTTGATATTTTTTAAGGCAATAATTGATAATTGAGACACATGAAATGTAATTTCCCAATCACAATCATGCGAAGAAGATTTAACCAATCTCTTACAAACAATTCCTCAGATTCATAATTTGAGGGAGTGAGACGCTATCAGGGTACACAAAATAGAAAAGGCTAGTGATATTGTCATAGCACAAATTATTGCTGTCAGAACAAAATTAAAATATTTACAGAAATACCCTCATCATTGAATTCCTATAATGTTCATATTTGCTAATCTTGTCTGTACCAGCTCATAAATTATTAAGTTTCTATAATTAACTTTTTAAACATCACGACCACCGACGTAGTGTTGTCGTATTACGTTTCAGTTGCCAGCCATCACTCAGGTCAGCCTCCACTCGTACATTGAAGAAAGATAACACAACAAAATATATTTCCCCTTTTCAGAAAAATCTTATTCTCTTCAGTTCTTGTTTAATTTCAGCCTCCAAAGAAGGAAAAGAGAAACATGATATTAGTTTAAAGTTAAGAAAAATATTACTACTATATTTTAATTAAAATGAATTCGAAACAATCCCAAGCAAAAACAAAAAATAAGACTAGACATTCAGAAGATGCAATTGAAGGATGTTGAATTATACAGTAATTCCCCAATATTCAATATTTGTTGGCTAAGAAAATATATACTTTTTTTTTTAGATCTGAACAATTAAGTTAAAATTAAGGTTCAGATTAATATTATTTGGTTCAGATCGAAGAACTGAGAGAAAGGAAGAAATTTTAATGGTGGATATGGGTAATTAATTTGAGTCATTTAAGAGAGAGAGAGGAAAAAGGGATAATTAAAGAGGAAGAGAAAATATGTTAGGGGTAAATTAGGTAGTTGATAAAATTTGCTCTGGCAGCAACAAATTGTGCTCTGGCAATATCGCTAGCCAATAAAAAAGGTTCAATTGTCATTTCCGTAAACTTTAAGGGCCAGATTGATAAAACCCCAAAACAAAGGTGGGGAAAATACAAATTTATTAATTTAAGCAACTGCATCCATTATCCACACATACCACCACTTTACTTCACTCCCCCAATCCAATCCCCTTCCTTATCCTGTTTTCTTGAATTATTTTCTGGGCAAAAGAGATTGAATTTCGCAACAATGGCAACAGTTACAGCTACAATAGGGCCAGTAATGGTGGGCGTGGCAGTAGCAAAATCCCAAAACTTTAGCAAACTTTCAATGAGAAATTCAAAAATCAGTTCTGAAATGGGTTTCATTTCATCCCAGTTGAGTGGAATCAAGATTTCTACCCCTCAATTTCAGAAAATTTCTCCAGATGCAATTTCTGCTCCTCTCAGGCCTGCCCTTCAGCCCGTTGCCCGTAAATTTCTTGCCCTTTCTCAGTCGCACTTTATCTCTGTGTTTGATATGGATATGAAGCTTATCTATGTTTTGGTTGTTTTTAATTTTAGTATTATCTTTTTGCTGTTTGTACGTGTGTGTGTTTGATTTTAGGATCCAAAAACAATGGAAAAGAGAACTTCTATTGAATTATAGTTGTTTTTGTTAGGTGAAGCAATGTACAAATTTTGAAGCTGATTGTACTATGTCATGTTCCTTTTTTTGGTTTATAAAGGGTAATCAGGTCCTCAAATAGAAAGAAAGCATAGAAAGCTGTCGTTCACATCAGGAATAGAGGCCGTTAAGGATGTGGTTACTTGTACGTTGATCGAGATTGGGTTCGGTTTTGATTTAGGTTTTGCTGAAAGCTATCATAGATAAAAGAAGATTACATTAAAGTATCAACTAGAAATTATATAAAAAATTAAGGATGTTATCTTTTTAAAGAATTGACGAGGATTTAAACCACTTTCACAAAAGTATCTCCATATTTCCAAATTGTTTCGATTGCAAGGACAGAAGTGATAAGAAATTTGTTTAATTGGTTCAACATTAGGCATTAGCTTTAGTTATCTTCACCAAGGAGCATTGACAATGATGTTTTTGAATTTTATTTCAATGTCTGGAAATTTTTATTGCAGTATGGCATTCTTTGAATAAACGCTCCAAAGTTTCTTCCATATCACCCCAAACGGGACAAATGTTATTAAAGGTCTTCAGTTCGAGTCCCACTTGAAGTGTAGATATATGTCTAGTTTCATACTAGTTGCTTATCTATTCGTTGTAGTTTGCTTTATCCATTGTAAATTGCCAATGCAAACAATAGATGTTCTGATATAATGATGTAATCATCTTTCCAATAGAAAAAAAAAATCATTAGTATTATGCTTTCTGTATTTTAGTTATTTATGATTCTCCAAATATAATCTAACCAAGAATATCCTATCTCATTTTCAAGAATATCTTTTCCCCTCTTAAGCTCTATTAAGATCATTCTCGCTTAAAAAACCCAACAGTTTGGATTTAGATTGAGTTAGGCAAAAATCGAACTCTTTTGTATGTTTATTGTTTACATTGTTTGTTATGACCTGTTCTATGTAGCTATTTTTATGAACTGTTTCTTACTACATTCAGGTAGAGTATGTCCTTTCACCGGGAAGAAATCGAACAAGGCGAACTTAGTTTCTCACTCAAACCACAGGACAATAAAGCGACAGTTTGTGAATTTGCAATACAAGAGGATTTGGTGGGAAGCCGGAAAACGTTATGTGAAATTGAGATTGTCAACAAAAGCTATAAAGACCATAGAGAAAAACGGACTCGATGCAGTTGCTAAGAAGGCTGGAGTTGATCTTAGGAAGAAGTAATTTCGATAGACTAGGGAAGAAAGATTGACAATTGCTAAACCTCTTAAGTTTGTAGCTTCTTTCTCCTCTATATATGAATTTTCCATCATTATGTGCTTTGATTTTCTAAATGGTTGAAAGTGCAGAGTATTTATTAAACCTGTGGTGTGGATTATTTGACTTGCCTAATTGACTATTATTAGAAGTGTGCACAATTTGGTCTTTAACAATAAATGTTGTAAAGATGATATCTTGGATATATAGGTCCAGTTTGGATTGTTTTCTTTACTTGGTTTGAAGGATTTTGGTTAGGTTTGAGATGTTTGAAAGATTTTATTGGATTATAGGTAAACGGGTATTTTGCATTTTTTGATTATTTTGAATTAGTATAAAGAGATGTGTTTTAGTAAAAAAAATTAGTTAAATGTTAATTACATCAATATATGTGAATGAGTACAATCAAATTACATACAAAAACAACTATCACACATTAGTATTAAACTAGAATAAAATTTATACCAATGAGAATTGGATCCATGATTTCCTGGTTTTGGAGCCTCGGGATGATAAGTGATGTGTTTAAGAGATAGGATGTACATAATAGGTTTTGTGGCGTCAAATTTTATAAAAGGCATTTTTTGGTGTTAGTTGTGTAAAAAAAAAAAAATACCATTTTATTTTAATATTTTAATTAATACTTAATGAAAATTTGAAAACTTTTGGTGCTATATGCAAGAGTTTTGCCTAGTTTTGTAGGTCTCGCAAAATTGGATCAAAATCTTTTCAAATGAAATTTAGGCGAAACTTAAATGAGATTTCAGTCAGACCTTTTGAAACTTCGGTTCAAATCTCTTGAAACTCAAATTTATAAAAGACATCTTGACACCTAGTACTATTTACTTTTATGAGTGCATCGCATTTTTCGTAATCCTTATGGATCGACTTTTGCACATTCGTCCCTTCTAAATTTTTTTTAGTAAATGCATTATTCTTATCAATATAGTGTATCACCGATTTATTTTTGGCTATTACAAGGAGAAAATGAAAAAGTGGCACATTCAATTGCTAGCTAGATTAGCTAATTTTGTCGAACTTATTGATATTCTTGCAACAAATTTGAATATTGTATCCGTTGAACTCGTTTGATTATTTATAAAATCATAATTTCTTTTTTAAAAAATAAAAAGAGAGAGAATAATATCAGAATGTGGGGGATATATTCCACGATGTACATGTTCACATTTAATAGGCTTTGTAGACCATGTTGAAACTATTGGTTTAATGGCATCCAATAAAAATTACATTTTTTTTTATATAGCAACGGTGAGTTCATCGTTAATGGTGTACTTTGCAATATTAGTATTACTGAATATGTAAATGCATATTTAGTATCACAATTTTAAATTTTGGTTGTAATATTCATACCATCATCAAATGATTGAATAAAAATCGACGGAATTGTCCACATACACCACACATGATCATTATCTCGTATTTTGGAGGAAAAATCATTACGTAATCAAGTGATAAAGTGAGGAAATCATTATTATTTTTCCTCCAAAAGACTTGATAACATGATAATTTTACCTCCAAAAGTGGGGGATGTGATTGTTTTTCCTCTAAAGAGTGAGATAACGGTCACGGGCAATGCACGTGACAAATTTCACTCATTTTCATCCAATTATTTGACGGTGATATAAGCATTGCAAACAATATTTAAATTGTGGTACTAAATATATATTTACGTATCCAATGACATAAATTTTGCAAAGTGTCCTATTATATGATACTAAACACACAATTTCCCCCATAAGAATATCATAAATATATTCGATTATTACTAAAGGATAAAAATAAATCAACTCAAAGACTAATAAGAAAGTAAATAAAGGTTCACATCAATGGGATTTAAACAATATCTCTTGAACGTGAAACCTCAGCTTTTGACAGCTATACGGCCCCAAGAATCCAATCACATTTTATTTATTTTTATAAGAGAAATGCGCATTTCTATAGAAAATCCTAAATGAGGTGGATTTGGTCATACGGTCTAAATACTATTTCTATTGTGTGACAAATAGTTAAGTTACAACTGTATTTTGAATACTTTAGATGGATTTGATTAATCAATTTTTTAAACTATATTGTTCTTTTGAAAGGGACTAATCACCTCGAAGACTTGAAGCGACGAACCAAGTTGAAACTCTTATTGAGAGAGATTTTCATATAATAATGTCAGACATGCCTTGAAAATAATTAAACTCTTGAAAATAAAATAAAATAATGATTACTTGAAATGTAACCTAATACAATTTCAGTATATCATTACTTGTCGTGATTTCGTTGGTTCTAACTTCTAATCTTGATTTTCCTATTGCGTTACATGCCATAATTTGACATTATATCTTGAATCCCTTAGTTGGGGCTGCCAACAAGTCAGATCGAATCGACCCAACTTCGTAGCCGTAATCATTCTTTTATTGCATATTTGGATTTGGTCAAATTTCTAAAATCTTTGATCATTGATGATCAGATTATAGTATATAATCTTTACAGAATAAAATTTAGATATTTTGTATATGGATATTTCTTCGAGAATTGACAAAATAATCTTATTCCTCGAAAACACATAAATGGTAATTAAGGTAGGTAGGGATTCCGTCAATTAGTGCTTTAGTCAGCCAAATATGAATTGTTTGCAAATTATTGAGAGAGAATATTGAGAAGTGTTAGGTTTGAATGTGCGTAACTTAATTTAACCAAGAGGGTTATTGCGCCGATGATGAGATAGGGATGGGGTTGAATATAATTGCAAATACCCCTTGCACAATGTTTAGATAATTGCGTGCCCCTATGACTTAACGGACACGTGCCACGCACGTGATGTTATTTGTCCTCAATTTAACGGAGAAATGAAATGTACGAAAAGGTCTACAATTTTGATATTCAATGTGTGTCTTTTGAAGATTTGATACCAAATATATAAAGTAGGTAAAACTTTGATATGAAAAGCGCAATTTCCTCATTTTTTTCCCTCTTTAATTAGTTCTATTTTAGATAAAGTCATGTCATCCACCCTTCTATTTTCTGTTTTAGTATTATCATATCGAACGTCGTGTTTAACTTAATATGTCCCCAACTCTTTTTTTTCTTTTTTAATTTCGTTTACACCGCGAAGAGCGCAGGTCATTTTACACAATCTCCCACCCCCTCTTTATTTTCTTTTTGTTTCTACCGTGACCAATGCCATGCAACCCATATTCCACCACCAGGCCAAGAGCCTCTTGATGTCAGCTTAATCATTATAACTGACGTCCATCAAAACGTTAGTCGATACCACCGCGCAAAGCGCCACTAGAATTACCACTAGGCAATGAGCCTCCAACTTCACCAGCATAACATGAGAATACCTCAACTCCCGTCAATGATTCATGTCCCTATTTCGGATACCATTTTTTTTCTCAAGATCAATATTGGATCTCTAATCGAGCTCCATCTTAAGGGGGCATAATTGATAATGATTATATTTTAGTTTAGACATGTAATAGAGTTATAATATAGTTGGGAAATGTTTGGTAGAGTTATAGTTTGAATATGTAATTATCTTTCTATATTAGTTCTACCTGAATTTGATTGTTTGTAATCTATTACAATCAATGAGTAGCCGAATGTGATCTTTAATTCTTCTCCTTCTCACCATCACTATGATATCGTATTGAGACTAAATGTCCCACATGAGTTGAAAATCATAGTTAAGTCCACCTTATAAGGTATTAGGCAATCATCACTTCATATGCTAGCTTTTGAGTTGAGTTAGTCCCAAACTATGTTAAGTGGACTTAGTCCAATCCATGTGGTGAATTCTAATATATCTCCACCTTCAAAATCTTTATTACTATTTTCATCTAGGGCTGGTAATGGGTCGGACTAGGATCGGATCAGGGTCGATTCGAATTTGAGTCCGATTTCCATTTCTTCTATTCGGATTCGGATCCGTATCTGCTCGGATCTTGAATGTTAGCGGCCGGATCCGAATCCAGTAAATATCCAGGACCCAAATAAATTATTCGGACCCGTTAGCACATTTAAAAATAATTCTTTTGCTTCCAATTTCCTCCAAATCACTTTCAAATTCTACCATCATGAATTGTAACTTTTACTTACTTCATTGAAACTACTGTTTGAAAATTATAGAAGATGGAATATGGTGGTCAAATATAAACGATAAAAATTAGAACAAGGGAATAAAACCAAAATATAAATAGAAAAAGATAAAAAAATTGGACAAAGAAGAAGAAAACTCAATATTGAGAAAACGGAGGAGAAGGCAAAAATTGGAGGGAGAAGTAGAGAGAAGATGACGACTACTAAATATGTGAATGATTAGTCTTTGGTTCTTCTTATCAAATATCATAAATTAATATGATGTAGATATAACCCAATTAGTTACCAGACCAGTTCAACAACATATCTTATGCATTTCTTTTAAGATTATTTTAATGTAATTAAAGGTTTTAGTGGAACATAGATATTTTTATTTAAATACATAATATATAAACAATATATAGTAATATATATCGGGTACAAATATGTAACGGATAATATCAGGCTAGATCCATATTCACTCCACATATTTTAAATTTCAGATATTATTAATCAGATAAAATCCATCGAATCATTAATCGGATAAAAATTCTAATAAATCGAATTGAATATGAATCATATTCGAATTAAAATCCACTCCATTGATAGCCCTATCTTCATCTAGTACAAACTTCTTAATACCATATAATCATCTAATTCAACTTAGAATAAGTTAGTTCCCGACGTATTCAATCTACATCTAAAATTCAAATATTTTATATTATTTATCAAATATATTTCAAATTACATATCTCAAATTTTAACTTTAATTTGATAAAATCCCTAGTAAATTGAAGTGTCACGGTATTGGTATAACAACCCGCCCCATTGTAGACCTATCTTCAATCGGGTTACATTCATCCTACATCAGTGAATTATATCTATAGGGGTTGGATGATAAATACATGTGCATAAGAGGATAAAAAATTATCCTCTCATACACACTTGTCGGTCATCCAAAATTCTAGTGGATTCTTCTATCGAAGAGATCATGCTTTGGACAAAATAAAGACGCATGATCTATGCATATAAAAACATCCAACAAATATTTCTAAAAATTTCCAATTTCTATCTTCACATTTTTGGTCAGAAGTCTCTAACGAACACTTGTATATCATTTTCCCCGGTTCAATTTTCGGATAAGAAAATCCCCACAAACCCGGTTCAACCGAGTAAACTGCCCGGTTTACTCCGGTTTCAAAACATCTCACTTATTAAATCCCCTCTCCTCCCCCTCTCTCTATGAATAAAAACCTCGTTTTCTTTCTCTCAAATTATCTCCGCCGCACCTTTCTCTATCTCTCCACCCCTCACGGCTGAGCCACCCATCTTGCAGCTGCCTCTCCATCTCTTATCTCTTATTATTTGTTTTTCCCTTCTCTCTATCTAGATCATTCAATTAATCAATTATTTATTTCTAAATATTATTTTTCCTATTTTTTACTTTATTTTCTTTCCCTTTTCCTTTATATTTAATTTAGTGCGTTTAATCTTTTCCGTTTTATTTATTTTGAATAAAATAAATCGACGGTCGAGATGAGTTATCATTCGCGCAGAACATTTACGCCTGAGACGTCACGGAAGCGAAAAGAAAGGGAAACGTTTTATTCCTCCACGTCATCAAAACCGTTAGTTCCACAAACGGCCGTTAGATTTACAAATCCATCTGCTACGACATCGTTTAAAGGAGCCGAGCAGCAGACGGCGTCTTCCAACCGGCTTTTAGCCGGGTACATGGCTTATGAGTTCTTAACGAATGGAACGCTTTTGGGTAAGAAATTCGACCCGGCTCGAGCCGAAGCCGTACCATTGAACTCAGCCGAGTCGAAGATAAACAGAGCGCAGAGTATTACTAGTAGTGAAGCCGAGCCGAGTGGGAAGTCGAAGCCGCAGAGCTATGCTGAGGTGGCAAATTTACTGAAGAGCGACGGAGCATATGTACCTGGAGTAGTCAACCCCACCCAATTAGCCAAGTGGATTCAGATGTAAAATCGTTGCACATGTGGAGAATTGCGATTGGCTGTTCAGTGATGGTACACGTGATCCAAATTTCGTGTTCGATTTTGGTGTGAAATATATAGATCCATGATAAGTATATAAATTTGCGTAGGCGCGCCGTCTACATTATATTTATGATGTATGCATACACGTGATACCAAACGCGACACAAAAGTGTGATAAGATTAATGATATTTTACCGAATTCGTGTGGTCGTGCTTACCTTACAAAATTTTCGTTCTTTTGATCAATGGTGTACTTTGAATCCTATCTTCATGAATTGAGTATGAATTCTATTGTTTTTCTGTCATGTTTCATTAAAAACGATAACGTTTTGCATTTCAAATTTTCTATCATATGTTTGTGTTATCGATCAACAATTGTTTGTATGTATATGTATACCAAACAAATTATACATTGCAATAGTAATCAATTAATAGAAAATGCATCCTACATTATTGTGGGCACGTGGAACAATTATTTTATCCGTAACTGCATGTGTCGTTACATATTAATTAATCAATCGTCCAGTGTTGGATTCTTTAAATTATGTAACACAAAATATTCCGCAGTCCACAAATTTACTGTATTTTGTCAATAAATCTTCATTTACTTACCATTATATTCCGGCGCTGCATTGACTTCATTCACATGTTTTTAGTTAATAGATGATGATTTATTTGAATTATAGCATTACAAGTATATATATATACCAACTTGCCAAGTAGGTTATACATAATCCGAACTTTATACTTTATAGTACGTACGGTGAAATTAAATTTATTGTTGGAAAAGCAGTTTTAAGTTTATCAAATTCTGAACACAAATCGAAACTAATGTAAACAAACCAATTTGAACAGTAAAAGAAAGTACAATCAGTTTAAATAACCGAACAGATAGTTTAAACAACTTATCTCACAATTCTATATAGTAATAGAATTAATCCAACCAAATCGCAGAAATAAGTCTGCTTGCCTTGAAGAAATTATCGACCCACCTTCGGTGCAATTGGGAATCACGAACACTTCTTCCAGGATAATTTAGCTACAGGAATTCCTCCACTGCACAGTAGCAGAAATTCCACCTCGAAGAACACTCAGAAGCAAAAATAACCCAAAGAGAATTTTTTCAGAGAGGAAATCGAGAATGTTTGTTGTGTTGGTGTGTTTCTGAAATCATAAAATACTGCAACATAAATTTTTCGTAACTGAAAGAAAACGGTAGAAACGTTTTTCGTCAATTGATTTCCGTAACTGAAATGAGTTACACAATTTAAATCTGCAGAATTAATATTTGTAAATTTCAAATTAATTTTGTAAAACATTTTAATTCAAAATTCCTCCAAAAAGAGAAGTCCGAGACAAGACAATTCGCCCAAACGCCCAACCCAGACCCGAGCCTGGTCGGGCGGGCGGCGGCGCGAGTGTGGTGTATTCATATGACCCTCTTTGTAAAGACTTATACCAAGTCTATACACTTAAGTTCATATATACTAGTACACACAAATATAAAAAGTCAATGTGGGACAAATGAAGAGTTTGAAACTCTTCAACTTCCTCACAAGGCTTTTATAATTTGCCAATTAGTCTTAGATCAATATGGGCCAAACCCACATACACATTATCTATTTGGACTATCCCCACTATAATAATTTATCTATGGATTCCAACCTTTTAATTAGGTATCCATCCATATAATTACAACATTTATTTCATTAGTTCATACAGAAATATAACAGAATGCTAAGTACAAATGTGATGTATACAACTAATGGACATTATGTTGATAAAATTTGGATTATAACTTGGTAAATCATGTGATTAAGAGGATATTAACAAGAAAACTGTTTAAAGGGTATTACTTATTAGGCGGTATTACATTAGCTATTCTGTTTTTCGAAAAAAAGTTTATGTGAAGTAAGTCTACTCTTGACAAAATTTAGTTTCGAGTGTATGTTCCGATAAACGAAATATCGGAAACTTTTCGAGAATTATTCGAAAACGGAAATACTAGGAAATAATGTGACAAAAAATACTAAAATAAAAAATCCCAAGGCAAATAAATAGTTTTGGAATTACACTTTATTTTCCGTTGTTTCCAAAACAAATTTTTTTCGATATTTTCGATAGAAACGATGAAACCTCCTGAATGTTATGGTTCTTTATTAAAGTATTACATTAAACTTACACAGCGTAAAAGATGAAAGATTGTTGATAACGTACAATATTCCAACTTAGTAAGTAAAAAGAGTTGGAACATTGCCAGTCGAATTGGCCATCTTTAACTAATTAAGTTTATGTCCAATCAATATTAAATATACTCAACAAAAATCTGCAGCTGTATATTATAAGTAAGAACTCTTGCCTCTAATTAGAATTGTTCAAGTCCATATTCGACTCTAGTTCATTTGACTGAGCTTGGTTAGTTATCGAACATTATTTTATGTTTGATAAGTTTAAAATTCAGCTTGAGCTCGACTAAATTAATTAAAAATTCACAAGATACATGTAATACAACAAATTAAGTACTCGATATCTATGTCGAGCTCGTTTAGTATAAGTCATCTTATAATCAAATTAAGCTTAAACACAATTTCAAACTCGATATGAAACTCAAATCAAGTTTAATCAATAAATCATATTGTTTGACACTACTCGCCTCATTTGTTCCTCCAGCTCTAACTCTTTCTTAGTCCATTTGCTACTCTCCCTAGTCCCTATACAGGATAAAGCAAATCCCTGGATTCATCCTGACTATTGAAGTAAAAAGTAGCACAAACTTGAGACTGTAATCAAATTTTGAGTTCATTCTATAAAAACTCGTCTGAACTCGATCTTCTTTGAATAGAATGAACATCATGTATTACAATTGACCCATATCCTTTTTTCTTTAGTCAAACAGTGAGCCGATTTGATCTTTTTTTTTTTTTAAAATCAAACTCAAACATAAATGTTAATAATCTCACTAACTAGCCTGTAACTGGATCCTGTCAAAAAACATTTTTAAACTCTAGCCATAGCAACAAAATATTGCAACATGTAATGATGTAAAGTAATAACAACTAGAACAATTAATAGAAGTTGCAAACTTCTTTTTACAACTGCAAATCATTTACATGGTAAAGTTAATGAATTCATCATATAATACTCTACTATTTTGTGGTCCTTCTGTTCCTTTTCTTTGGATTCTTGGCAAGGGCAACACTAATCTCTCTCTTTCTCTTGTTATTGTTGTCGTTGTTGTTGTTGTTGTGGTTATTATTCTCGTGGATGTTAATTCCTCCATTCTTCATCCGAGCTTGCAATGTATCTTTCACAAAGAACTTCAATTTCCACAATGTGGATTCACTCTGCATTTTATTACTTGTTAAGTGTACTGATAAGATGAAATAGAATATTAACAGGGTTAAAAAAGTCTTTTTTTCTTTAACTACCTGAGCATCGATATCGATTTCAACAGTCTCTCCCGTTGCTTGAAAGTTAGGGTTACTCTGGGCTATGATTTCTATAGCTTTGTGAATATCCTCTGGAGATAAACGGGTGATCGCACTCCCAAGTCTTTTCTTCTCTTCGGTTGTCATCTTTCTGAAACAAAGACAAAATAGTAAAGATTGTTCAGTAACAAATTGGACCTTTCTCGAATTTTACTGAAAAAGAAAATATAAACCTCCATATCAATTGAGTTGGGAACCATCTCAATGATAGTTCAAGTTTAACTTTACGCAATAAAGAAGCCTAGAAATGTAAATGAAATATAATCCACGAGTCGTTTATCTATACTATACTAAATGCTTTAATTCAATTTAATTTGCGAAATTTTTGTTGCACAAAAAGGAAGAAACGTAATTACTAAGAGCTAATCGTACTTTTATATTTGGTATAGATAGATGTGTACTATTACCACCCCCTTGAGGTAACTCTTAACTTTCCTTTTATATTACCATTCTGTAACCACTTTTTCCTATACTTCTATTCAATTTTCTTCAAACCAGAACTTTCACAGCTTGATGACATCAAAGTAATTTATATTCCATAAATCCGATAGAACAATTTCATGTTACTATCTCAATACAGTGCCACATTATTTCAACCCTTAAGGAGCATCAAAAGATAGAAATTCAATAGTATTGTTATCGAGGTTTTCCAACACTCGAGGGGGCAACATATGTTCAAGTGTGCTAAATAATTAAAGTGAAAGTGACTATTTCATCCGCAGATCATCATGTTATAAATTAGCCCTAGTTTGCATTTATACAAGCACTCAATAGTCCGAGATAACTATAGAGTATATGCATCCAATCAATATTAAAAAAAAAAACTGAAATTTCCACGGCAGCTAAATAAAGTCCAAATCATAAAAAATAGACACAAAAATTTAATCTAAGAAAAATAATGTGATTTTCAAGAAGAAATAAAAGTAAGGAAGTTATATAACAGACCTGCAGTTCTGAAGTACTAATCCTCGAAGTTCTTCTAGTTGCATGTCAACCTCATCCAGCTGAAAAGAAATGGTAAGAGCTTGTTCAGAGCATATACATAAAAAATAGATAATATATGAAAAAAATTATTCACCTACCTCAAAACTTAATTCTCTAGCCATTTTGGCGTGAGAGGCCTCGTGAGCGAGCTTGATATCAAACTGCATCTCTGCTTCTTCTTCTTTCTGCCTTTTTTCCTTTATATACACAAATTTAAAATCAGACATTGGTTCCGAAAAAATATGATTTATCATCATAATATACTTCTTACGAAGTTATCCTACAAATAAAGAAACAGACTAATACCTCGTCATCAACTTTTGGTAAAAGCTGCAGCCATTTTGTCTCGAACTTATCCAACAAAGATTTGGCCATTACATGGACATCTTCCTTTGCCTCGTTAAATTTAATTGCATTCTTAAATATCAATCTCACATCTGCACACATTTCTCGAACATTTTTGTATCCAGTACCATCCTTGGCCTCCATTTTGCTTTTGATAGTACTAAAGTCCATAGGCTTCTCAATAACCTATTTTATAAGAATGATGAGATAAAAGAGGAAGCGAAGTGCTTTAAAAGTAAAGAGGATAAAAAAGTAAATAAACAGAAGATATGATGTATTGGTGATAGATTTACCGTATAGTAGTCATGCAATTCAAGACCTACCACATCCACAGGCTGCATAAACGGTTCTGCCCACTTGTGTTGAGTTATCTAACATGTGAAAAATCATGCAATGGTCAATAAATAGAAACTCATTTATCGTAGATTTACTACTATGAGGCCCTTTCACTCAAGAGATAAACGCTACCCGAGGACTCTCGCCATGTTCTTTAGGCTATGTTTGGTTCCTAGATTTCAGTGAGTAAAATGATAAGGATATGAAAATGAAAACAAATGAAGCTCAATGTTTTATCATTCGATTCAATTTCCTTATCGTTTTACTAACTGAGATCCAAGAACCAAAGATAGCCTAAACAACCTCAAAAATTACATTTACAGAATTTTAGTGTTACCTGACGTACTATTGTTCCAAACTGACGCATCAGCTCTTGCATTCTTTTGACACCAGATGCTTCCCTACGCGCTACATCTTGCTGCCTCTTCTTAAAGCTCGAAAGCAACTTCTCCTTTTCTTTCTCCTTTGACCCACCTTTTTGAGTAACTGATTGTTTTGTATTTGAACCCGAGTAAAATTGCTCAACCTCGTTCAATTTATGCTCGAGCTGTATATAGAGATACACGTTATTTTTTTCATTATAAATGTACAGTTGTTAAAATCACCAACGATCAGAGAATCACATTTGATAATTGGGTAAAAAGAAATTTTCTATAAAAGCATACTTAACAAGAACATTTCCTAATCGTAAAATATATCCAAGTAGTTGATAGAAAAATGCAAATTCTAACCAACCAATTGACCATATATATGTCTTAAAGTAACATTATCGCTTTACATAACCCTCTTTACGACTTTCATTGAAATTTTTTATCCGATAACAACACAAATCGCCATAATAAAATCATGGATTAGCACAAAATCAACCTTTTATATTAGACTACAATAGAAAAACAATGAGTAATCTAAACCCACATAGCAAAAAGAATACCATTAGAAACAAAAACAAAACCAAGATCAGAATACCAAAGACATTTTTTTTTTGAGAATAGAATACACAAGACATTACGATAAACAAAAATTAACAAAAGGAAAATGTTCTTGTATGTTAATTAAAATTACACCTGATCAACTTTCACGAAAATTTCATCCAAACGTTGATTACTTTTCTCCACTTGGGACAAGTCCCCGTCAACAGGAACATCAAGGACCGGTCCACTCTTTGAATCCATCATCTGCTCTACAAATTTCAGTTCATGGGGGAAAAAAATCAAAAAATCGAAATTGAACAATATTTCAGTCAAAATCAGTCAATAATTTACATTTACTGAATAAAAGGTTCATCTTTGTTTTTTAAGAAACCCACTACCAAATTACGGAGTATTTTTTCAACAAAAAACACTTACAGATACACACAAACAAGAACGAAATCGTATAATAACCTAGAAAACAATCAAATCAAAAGATGTCCACAAAAAAGTACTGATTATATGTGAATGAAGTAAGATTTTCTGAAATTTGTTACTTAACTGGGTTTAGCAGATTTTTTTTTCCTTTTCTTTTTGAGAGAATCAAAACAATGAGAAGTTTAATAAAACCCCCTTCCGCAACTTTCCTATCTGTAGTTTTGGCTTTTTCTGCGACTTTCTGGCTTTATAATTTTATAATTGTAAATTAAATACACGACTTTAAAATATTAACCAAATTTGTCTGATGGTTTTTCCTATAAGTTGCTTGAATGACAAGGTTGTGTTTTAGTTTAGAAAAAAAAAAACATTTAGACAAAATAAAAAAAAAAAAACATTTAGACGTGCAACATTGATTCAAGCCGTTACGTCAACAATGCCGAATCATGTCATGCAATCAGTGTGGTTGTCGAGTACAACCTGTTATCAGTTGTATCGGTTTAATAGAAATTTTTATGGAATTTGGAATAAAGAATCCGGAAAATTCATCTGGTAGGGTAGGATAAGGTAACGAGAAGTAAAGGAGATGGGGATTTGGGACTACGACCCACAAGGAAAGCGAATATAGCTTTGCTCTCCAAACTGGGATAAAGTACTATTAATGGTGATAATGATCTATGGGGGAGTCCTTTAGACGTAAATATCTAAAGAATATTTCTTTATTAGATTACAGATTAGAGGGACTGGATTGCATATTTTAAAAGACGAGATAGGTGAGTTTGGCCTAGCGATTCGAAAATCAATTATAGGAGAATTAATTTTACTAAAATGGATTTTGGCAATAATTGATTATGATAAAATTTAATTATAAAATAATTGCTTTTGCAAAAGTAACACTTTAGTAGCTTCTGAAATAAGTTGATTTTTTGCTTCTGGAGATCCCAAAAGTGATAATGATATTAGGGGCCAAACACTATTAAAATCACGATTGACTAAAAGCAATTTCTATAATTGGGGCCAAACACTTCAAAAATCACAATGAAGGTCTAGAAGTGCTTTTAAGAGCTCCCACCGCTGGGCCAAACTCACCCTAAATTTCTCCACTTTTTATGGCTTTGTAGTATTGTTACAAATGCTTCGAGGAAACATAGGAAGCTGCGAATTCGGATGGGCGTCCTAGATGTATAAATCAGTCTGAAATGATAAGACATGCGCTTCCTGACTGTAGTCGGGCTAGAGATATTTGGGAGTTTATCATCACCCCCACCCAATTTCTCCAATTTTTCAGTTGTGATATGGAGATTTGGCTTGAAGATAATCCCACGAACCTCAATCTCGATAATATTGTTGTTCCAAATGTTTCGTGGAAGTTGGTGCCTGCGGCATATGCGTGGGCTATATGGAAAGATCATAATAAAATGATGTTTGAAGGCAAAACTGATCATGGCATGGAAAAGGCTTTTCCAGAGAGGGATAGGGGGGATCCTAGACCTGTTAGCAATGTCAAGTGGAGAAAACCGAGGGCAGGGTGGTTCAAAATTAACACGGATGGAAGCGTATTCGCAAACACAAAGAGTGCAGCTGCTGGGAGACTGATTAGAGATGATGAAGGTAAACTGGGTGTTGGATTTACACGCATCCTTGGGAATGTGACCATCACTACAGTTGAATTGATGGCGGCCAAAAGGGAAGGGCTCACTATGGCGTGGGATAGAAGATTGCCAAGAATTGAATTGGAACTTGATTATGAAGTTGTGCCGAACTTGATAAAACATGCGGATATCGGAAATCACCCTCTAGGTGGAATCATTGAGTACCATAGAAGACTCCTTGGTATATCATGGGAGAGTCGAATTATGCACATGAAACGGTGTGGAAACAACTGTGTCGATGCACTTGCAAAGTTGAGTCATGATGAATGGCGAGAAACTCATATTTGGGAGGATTCTTCGACCCGACCCCACCCCAAATACTTGTGCACTTGATTGTAGGGGATATGTAACTTTATTCATTTTTTTTCTCACCCAAAAAAAAAAAATATTATTCGAGTTTTTTATTGATATTTATTGAGTTTGATAATATTTCATACATTTTGCATAAAAATAAAATTTGAGATATAATACTAAATTATTGGTCAATGCATATTTACAGTATGATTATTTTTACTGCCAATGTTGTCTATTAGTCAACTTGACCATTTTCTTTATATATACTAGAGAAGATTTGTTTTATTTATTTTGAATAAAGCAAAATATTGTAACAAATACAATGATCTAAAGGTTTGAAAATGTTCAATAATCGAACAAAATAGATCTGTAATATTTGACTTGTGTCATGGCAAATTACAAATTCGAATGTTACTTTAATAAAATAAATAACATATATACCACATTACATACTACGATCTAAAAGTTCCGAAAATGTCTAACAAAATTGAATAAAGTAAATTTGTAAGAATATTGAATGGTTGGACTTTACTATAACAAATTGCAAATTGGAAATTTTACTTTAACACATCTACTTAATTACATTGCATTATGTAAATATACATTTTTCTTTCGTTGTATTAATGAATTAGTTATGATTTTTTATGACAAGCACTCAATGCAACATATATTGACTGGACTATAAGGGCTTGTTTGTTTGACATTTCCCAAAAAAAAAAATTGTATTTGATAAAAACGAGACAAACATAATTTTAACTTTCTAAAATAAATTTATCCTCTCAATTTTTTCAAACTACTCTCCCAAAAGTCAGACAAACAATAAATTTTTTATCTCTAAAAACAAACACAAACTCTACATTGATTTGACATAAAATAAGTATATCTCTTACACAAGTTATCTCCCATTACAAATATGATTTGACATAAAGTTTTATTCATCTTACACCTACAACCTAAACTCTTATAAAAAAACTACATTCACCTTATTTATCAAACCATTCTCCCAAAATTCAAGCACATAACATTATACAAATCAAAATTATTTCACAAATCCCCACCACTCACACTCCCAATGCCAAACAAATAGGTCCTAAGTTTTTATTTGTATTTTAATACTGTAAACTTTTTGAGAAGATAATAAATAACTAAACAAAACATTATTAATAGAAACCCAAAATATCAAACTTGTTGAGCAGTGGATGAATAGGAAGGAAATACACTAGTTATTATTGTATTTTTGGTGTCACAACACTACTAGAAAAAAGGCAAATTCGACGGATTTTTTATAAAATCCGTCGAAATTTACATATTTCGACCGAATTTTCTACCGAAATCAACCGTCGAAAAAAGTGTCGTCGAAATCAAAATTTCGACAGAATTTTCGACGGAAAAAATTTCGACGGAATTTTCGACGAAAAAAATTTCGACAGAAATTTCAACGGAAAATATTTCCGTCGAAATTCTTGGGATTTCGACGGAATTATTTCCGTCCCGGTCGAAATTTTCACATAATTTCAGAATTTTCGACTGAAAAATTTTCCGTTGAAATTTTTGGTTTTTTTTTTTTTTTTTTTTTTTTTTTTTTTTGGCATCTGCTAGTTATTCCTAAATTATAATTTCAACAAACAATAAAACATCCAAAAATATTTAATAAAGATGATTCAATATTCAAAACATCTTAACATTGATCAAACAATCCATCCAAATACGGATTCCAAATTCAAATATCATAATATTACAAAACAATCACAAATCCGAATAATAACTCCAAGTACTACAAAACAATATCAATTTCCAAATCAAACAACTAATCATCCGGTGTTTCAAGGAACCAAATTGTTAACTTGACACAACAGTTGAAGGCTTGAAACAGAACATTAACTTGTTGCTATTGCATTAACAAAAGCTGCCACTGATGTAGCATTCTTCTTTGTTTTCTTATTGCTGGCCTCTAAATCTTCACAATAATTCCAACAGGTTGATATCCTACTTCAATTCACACTGGAAACACCCTGCATACATCTTGCTAGTGATTTCAAACAACTGTAATTTAAAGTAAACACATTCAAACTAAATTATGTGAAATTAAACAAGGAAGATTCATGAACAACATTCCCTTGAAGGCTGAATGTTAATCCACTCCTATCTCAATATTGCAATCAACTAAAATGCAGCACTACCATGATAAGAAACAACTAAGATTCAATACCTTCTTTTGTATTCTAAAAGTTTGGATAGTTAGACAAATAAAAATACCAATAGGCCCAAGAGTGCTTCTAGAATCAACCATCTAACAATATAAATTCATCATGAAGTATTCAATCATCGTAAAGGTAGAAGTATTCTTCTACCTTTGGAAAGAATGACTAATTTTTGGACTATTAACTTTTTTCTGAATTCCTAAGAAAATATCTTTTAGATAAATAGATAAATTATCATGTATTCAAAACCCATGCCGGCGGTGTGCCACTTATTATGATCAATAGCCAATGCCTTCACCAATTTCCTTTCTTCATGGGACTTATATTGTGCAATCACTTCTTGTGCTGCTGAAAATGCAACTTTTGGTACTTTAATATGTATCTCACTAACTTTATTCTTTTTTACACCTATTGATTAATTATGGCCCTAATTTTATATGTAAAATTCTTTTAAGTACTTGAACATATATATTGTGTCAAATATTGAGCTCATTGGGAATTAAATTTTACAATGAATATGTATATACACATGCACAAATCTGCAAACAATCAGAGATTAAAAGAAAAAAAGGAATGTTACCTTATGTATTGTTGGAGAAACAACAATCTGAAGCAGGCAAGAGAGAGCTAATTTTAAAAGTGTGGAAGTGTTGGCTTTCTGCTACAGCTTTCCATACTTCAAAAGCAAAGCATTTCTCAACAAAACAAGAAACCAAAATTAATAATACAGAGGAAAATAACATAAATTTCAACAAGGGGGAAGAAAAATATTTGAGAGTGGCCATGAATTAATGAAAAATCCAATCCCTACATTCAACCCTCCAAGTTAATCTAACAATTAATTAATTGCAGCCCCAACACATATATATTCTTTTAGATAAATAAATAAATTATCATGTATATATTCAAAACCAAACATATTCAAAATACCTTCAATGTAAGCTAATCTCGAATTTCAAACAGATCTAGGGCTTCCTGGACAGGACCGGGGCGGAAACGGCGTCGGAGGGGAGGCGGAGGTGCGGCTACAGAAGTGATGGTGGGGCTGGCGGGCTGGGCTGGGTCGAGAGAACGAGAGGCTGCGGTGATGAGAGAGGAAGAGGCTGCGATTTGAAGTGGAAGGAGGAGGAGGAGCTAGGCGGCTGCTTGGAAAAGAAAAGAGGAAGATGAGGGAAATGAACTGCTAGCGTAGAACTAGGTCAATTAAAGAAATTTTCGTTGTTGTTTTGCATATATGCCTGATGTCCGATGGAAGATGAGGGAAATGAACTGCTAGCGCGGCGCGGCTGCTGTATGAAGAAGAAAGAAAGAAATGATTTTGAAATGAGATCCAAAGCAGGGCAAATTAAACAACAATTTCGACGGAAATGAATTTCCGTCGAAATTTAAAATTTCGACGGAAACAATTCCGTCGAAATTAATAACAATTTCGACGGAATTAATTTTCCGTCGAAATTTTTCGACGGAAAAAATTCCGTCGAAATTTATTTACTTTTTTTTTTTTTTTTGTTATTAACATTTCGACGGAATTGAATTTCCGTCGAAATTTATTTACGTTCTTTATTTTTTTTTGTTATTAACATTTCGACGGACAAATTTCCGTCGAAATTTTTTTTGTTTTTCCTTTTTTTTTTCCATTTCTTCTCGAAAATATAATATTTCGACGGATTATTTTCGACCGATATTATTCCGTCGAAATATTTCGACGGAAATATTTTCCGTCGAAAATTTCCTTCAAATTTGAACGGATTTTTTTCCGTCGAAAAATTTCCGTCGAAATTTCTCGATTTTGTTGTAGTGCAACTATAGCTCATTGGCGTTCTATTCCATATTTTTTTCGTACCATAACTTCAACATCGGTGGCAATTTTGGTGCTAATTGAGGTCAAATTCCAAATTGGCCAAAATCCCCCACGTGCGGGCCAATTTTAATAACACTTGGCCCGCACGTTGGGGATTTCGGGCCAATTTTGAAATTGAGTCTCAACTGACACCAAATTGCTACCAATATTGAAGTTGTGTCATCAAATGCGCTAGCCCGAAAAGATATGTGGTAGAAATGCCAGCGAGCTATAGTTGTGATACCAAAAAATGCAATAATTCCCATATTAATCTATATGACTATATTAATGTGTACCAGCCTACGTTGCACGTACACGGACTCGGCGACTCGGACTCGACACGATTCGGATTCGGCGACTCGTTTTCTAAAAAATCTTAAAGATACGACACGTCTTGGATACGTATATTTTTTTAAAAAAAAATCTATATAGTTTATATAAAAATAAAATATCTTAGCATCAAAGTCAATAAATAAACATTCATTCTAATATTCATAACACAAAATCAAAATAAAAGATCAAGAAAGATGTCTACATTCACTCCAAGTACATAGTAAATGATTCAAAACAAGTCTTATATGCAAATAACATCAAAAAACAAGTCTCATAAACAAAATAATCACTCCAAGTACATAACTATTAGTCCAATTACACAACAAGATCATCATTGAGATCTTCATTAACTTCATCAACAAATAACATTGCTTCCAACTCCGGTTCATGAAGCGAGAGATTTGCAACCCCTAGAGTGCCAACATCATCTAAAGGCTCGTGGGTATCCCCACCCACATCCCACATCCTAGTTTCCCCTTTCGCATATTGTGGAGTTTTTCTTGACAATAGACGAAGATTACTATGTACGAATACCAAATCTTCAGCACGTTGTGGAGTGATTTTATTCCTCTTTGTTGAGTGTATGAATGCATAAGTGCTCCAATTTTTCTCACAACAAGAAGAAGAACAAACTTGACCAAATAGTTTAATGCAAATTGATTGGAGGTTAGGGGGCCGCTGGACCGTGAATTAACCACCATTGCAATGGAGTTATCACAATTCCAAAACCATATTCTTACTATAACAATCTTTTTAGTAACAAAAGTAAAAAAATAAAAAATGAGAGACAACTGGCCAGTGGCCATCCTTAATAGTTAATACTTAATAACAATGATACAACAAACAAGTATGAAACAATCTACTATAACTGAAAAAAAATAAAAAAAATCCAGTGATCAGAGCATAGACTATTTAATTGAACAAATTAAAGTCTAAACCCAATGCTACATGTACTGTTTCTAATTCTAACAATATTAATATTATAATATATCATCTTCACTCAAGCTATCAACCACCATACTGCACGGCACCTCACTAAAAATTTCCATTTCATCAGTTTCAAACCCCCAACCCTCAATCTCACCGGAACTCTAGCAGTAGCACAAAAAGGTAGAGACTAGAGAGAAAGAGTCGAGAGTATAAGAACTTACCTTTGAATTGGAATTTGGAAGAGAGAAAATTCTTGATTCTTGATTGAACTATCTATGGCCGTCTAGGGTTCATACTTCAATTCATACTAAAATTTGGGGTTTTTTGATTTATTGTGTGGACGGTCGTGGGGCTGTGTAATGCGTAGAAGAGAAGACAGAAGACAGGACAGAAGACAGAAGAGAAGACTAGTTGGGTTTCATTATTTAAGTTGGGAATTTCCATTTTTAACCCAAAATTTTGTCAAAAATTGCAGAAAGCCCCCAGGAATTTTCACTTTGTTTTCAAACTAAAGTTTGGAGAGAAACTAAGTTACGCAAGAGGAGTCCTAGATCCTATTATCACTAAAGTTCTTTATCCACCCCAAATACAACCTAGCCTTAGCCAATGTGCTCAAATCTTGTAGAAGCATACTCAAATAATAATAAGAATTTGGAAAAATTTGGCGGGTCGACCTAGCATGTATGCAAGTACTTGCGACCTCTCTCCCCCAAACTTAAAACGCACAATGTCCCCATTGTGTGAATTGAGAAAAATGGAGGGAGGTCGACACGACAACCACACAAGCACACAGAGGAAAGACAAACAAAAACAAAAACAAAACAAAGAAAACAACAAGGTGAATGATCAAGCACGGCTCTATCCAATTCAAGCAAGCATGGATAATTAAAACCAAGCAAGTACGGACATATAGATATAGCATTGTAGGCGCAAAATAAACCAAACGGAATGCAAAAATGTAAAGGTTACGCCATTTTGTCGATCATGGAGTCCGTGCATCCCGTGGTTAACTTCCGTCTCGAATCCTCAATCATGCTTGCCATTACTTCTTTATCATGCACAATCATCACCTACAACACAACACAAACAAAAACAAAACAAAACAAAACAAGATGAAAAAGGGAAAGAATGCTTGTTTTAAGTCACGAGCTTGACTTGATATGAGGGATGGTTTGATCGTCACCAAAACTACTCCCATCGTCCATGGTTCCCCAAAACATAGGCTCATTAAAATCCTTAAGCTCTTCGCAATAGACCGATCGAACCTCGCAAAGAAACAAAAAGATCAAAATTAGCACGAAGTATCAAACTATCAAACACAAAGTTAGCCATCAATGTCATCATTTACTCCGCACGTTACCACATTCCCCGGCAACGGCGCCAAAAACTTGTTGCGTTCCAAATACTAATACGCAAACTACGCAAGTATACGGTCGTTACAAGTAATATAAAACGGTAAGTACATACCGAGTATCGAATCCCCACGAATGGGTAAAAGGTAGGAATAAACGAATCAATCGACGGCTTATTTCAGTTATGAACGCTTGACACAAAATTATCGAACCCAAATATATGATAAGGGTGATTTTATTTAACTACGAGCGGTAAAGTAAATCTAACTACGAAAGCAAGTAAATTGGGGAGTTAATTATGTGGTAAAGAGGATTCATAAGCAATCAATTAAAGCAGATAAATCATGCGGTTGTTAGGTTAGCTATGCAAACAATCATAGGTTTAGTTGTTGTTTGTGAGTTCTAAATTAGTTAAGTCTCCCTGTCAGTCTCACTTAACTCTACCAATCTACCCAAACTCTCCATCTCCGGATCAATTACGAACATCGTTGTCATCCGATGCTCTTAGGAAAGTCCGAATCCATTAGAGGACTCAAGGGCGTACCGCTGTCACCCGGGACCTAAGACTACCCCAAATCCGAATAAAGAGAATCTAAGTTATTTGATGCATTCACGAACGAACTCATTATACAAACACGAACCACACTAGGTATATGCCTATCCTAGGTCGAAATCCACAAATCGTCACTCGCCTAACCTTCAAAGTCCTATGTCTAGGATGCATTCAAGGTAGAATTAAGTCCGATTACATGATTACAGCAAATCAAAGTACTTAAACCATAATCTACTACAATCATTGGCCAAAAGTGCGATAAAACAATAAACCCAACAATTCAAACATAGCCCAACATCCAAACATAACTAATCAAACGATAACAATGACTCGACAATTAATATATTATGCTCGTGTTGCTACTCAAGGATTCAAGGACGTTCGTATGTATCTTCCGAGTTGCATACAAACCTATCGAGTTAAACTAATCCAATTTATGTCTAAGTGGATTAAAATCTAATCGATGCATTAAACTCAAACCTTAAACGAATATGAAACGACATAGGTATATGTCTATCCTAAAATCGAATCACAATCCAAATTCATAATCAAATCCTCAAAATCACTATGTCTAGCAATCAAGAATCAATAAATCTCATCTCAAAGGTTGTCAAACCATAAGATGAACGATAAGGACGGAATCGGATTAACGAACACATATAAGCACCATACTAATCATCAAGACATCATTTAATCAAACAATAACATAAATATATATAAATCCAAAGAATTCAAATCCACAACCTTTGTTCCAAATAGAAAATAACAACATTCATATCCTAATCATAGACAACTAGGAAATAGAAAGATATCACCTAATCGGAATAAAGTCGAGAGATGGATTCTCCTCCCTTTAATCACCACCTAATCACTCCCCAAGGGTGGTGACTAACTCACCCCCTTGGTGGAGTCTTCAAATACAAGAAAAAGAAAAAAAAAGTAAAGAGAGAGTTTAGGGAAGTTTGAGAGGAAAAGGGAGGCAAGGTATGTGTGTGTGAGAATTGTCAGCTGCTCTTGACCCTCTTAACCTAGAAAACAAGACCAAAAAGTCCCCTAAAGGGTTATGAAATACAAGTGGGGGAAAAGGGGGAAGATACAAAAAGCCCCCTGTTTTTCCCGCAGAAAATAGCTGCTGGAACAGGGGTCTCGCGGCCGCGAGACTGAACCTCGCGGCCGCGAGGAACAGGCCGTAAGTTTTCTGCACTGCTACACTTCCTTCCGAGCAGCATATCTTTTGATTCCGAACTCCGATTGTAGATCCGTAAAGTTCGTAGCGTAGCTAACTCACTCATATATGACATATCCAAAATTCAGCTCATTTGGATCAGCCATGAAAAAGTTGTGCATGTTCTAGTGAGCAACTATCTATATTCTTGTACGATTTGCTTCGGGTTCTCTTTTCTTTGAAGCTCTTTCTGCGCAAAGGCTTGCATCTACGGCCACCGAGTCTTGATTTGATGGAATTGCACTGAATCATAACCTCTTGGACTTCTCTTTAGCATTACAAAATTCTCAAACCTACAAACAGAACAAAAACACGACAAAAAACGACAAAAACAAAAGAAAACACACAAAATCCCAACAAGGGACCAAAAACGCAAAAGAACGCAAAACAAGCAAAAGCACACAAAACTCGAATCAAAGCAAGATATTTTGGTCTTAAAGAGATAGGTAATAACGACGTTTTCACGGCGTTATCATGAAACAACAGGTTCAAATCTTCAATATGAGTGAGCACGGTCCAGTAGAAACATATATAAAAAAAACAAACCATACAAGCTTCTAGTGCCTAGACTAACGTTGAAAATGTTGGTTGTTTATAGTGCAAGCGCAATGGAGACAAAAATAGAGAAACGTGATGAGTGAGAGCTAAGGCCAAAATATGATATTTCTACCCACTATATATTGTATTTGACTTACTTCGAGAAACGAAAGCAAGGTCAGCCTTGCTTATCACACCAAAGTTGTCCTTTCAACTTTTAGTCCCCTTCACCTGGATAAAAAAAAATGTATTATATATTTAATATTCATAATTTCGGTCGCTGTAAAATAGAATAATAAATTAAATAACCTTTAAAATTGCCACTGATGTTAAAGTTGTGGCACCAAATGTGCCAGCCCGAAAAGTTACGGGATAGAAACGCCAGTAGGCTATAATTGTGGCACCAAAAATGCAAGAATCCCATTTGTAGTTACACAGGCCCAGTCCAACAGTGTTGACAGCAGATTCCAATTGGCCCAGCCCAAATCATACATACATTTGTTTGGAAATTAGACAGAAAATTATGCAACTTTTGGGACAAATATATTCAATTGATATGCATGTGCTTCAAGGGTTGGACTTAGAGAAATATATTGGGTTTATAAGCTATTTTGTTACGAATTATTACTTATCTGCAGATCAGTGAAAAATGAATTGAATCAACCAAACATGTCATGAACATAGATGAAGACTGTAAATAGGATACATATTTAAAACCAAACGTGCTCTAAATTGGCTGATTTAACCAGATACATGCTTATATTAATCTAGTTGTGGGAAAATCATTGATCATAAATTATGGGAGCAATGAATCGAAATTACTGTCAAATATCTTAAAATTTTAAAGAATCAGAAAAGGAAAAACACTGTCCCAAAATCATCACAATCATAAAAGTTAAAAAGACTGAAAATTGTGTGAGCGATATCTAATTCAAGTGGCAAAGCTAATATTTCAATTTCAATTATAATCATGTCTAAATGAAATGACGTAAAAAAAATTTAAAAAAAAAGTAGTAAAATGATGTATTGCATGCTACTTTGTTAAGAAATCTCAAGTCCCACTTGTTCTTCCTTTATCCCCACATATCAAAATGGGAGAAACATAAAAAGAATTGAAAAATGTTGCATTATTGTGACTCTTATTCTTGATACAGTGTCCAAGAATAGAAAATACAAATGCATCCTTTGAATAATATGGCATTTCATAACTCTGTTGGGACAAAAATAATTCAATTGGATGACTTTAATATGATGATATCACTTGATTTAGTGTTTTGTACTGTGACAATACTTTATATATATGGCTGAGTCTATGTGTTACACACTAATAATAATAATGCAAATTATAATCCCATGTACACTTCAAATAATTGGTGAACCATAGGAAATCAAGGCCCCATTGCTCAATTATGATCTTAGTTTATTGTTTAACTCTTACTTAACTTTAATAGTGCATTAATAGAAGTTTTGTGGGATGTTAGGTTTTGAGAAGGAAGTGCATCAATAACTAAACCCACTAAAACTAATCAATTCCCACACATTTTTGGGTTTGAAGCCCTATAGGCTATAGACAATCTTATCTAATTTTGATTTTGTTATGTGATCCATTTTTGTTTTAGTATATTAAAAAAATATTTTGCATAGATATTATTAGAGTATGTGTTATCTATGACAATGACGAGGGGCCAAGATCGCGCCACCAATATTCTAAATTCAATATATAACTAAATATAGAGAGTCAATGATGTTTAATTTGTCCCTTCAAGTTATTAAGTAAATGTGGGTTTTTCTTCAAGATTAATACTAGTGTTGGATGATTGATTTTCTCTGTAACTTTATTGTAAATCAATAGATTTCTTATTCAGTGATATTGATGTAATTATATTAATGTAGTGATCGTTTCTCTAAAAAAATAAAATAAGCAAATGGCTCCTAAAAAGATCCTTATTGATTGCAAATAAAATAGTTTAATCTAAAGATTTAAGCACATTCTTTTTAATGAATATTTTGACTCAAGGATACTTCTATGTCAATTAACTAGATTAATTCTAGTTAATTAAAACTCTCATTTCTTACGTACTTTCATTCTCAATTAGTAAGTTGCAACAATACTTTGTCTCTATTGTACTACTAATCAATGTTCCCCCCTTTAATTATTTGTTCAATTTACTGTCTATAAGTAAAGTCCCTATCAATGTCTCAGAAGACCTCTATTAAAATTAGTATGTAAAGTGGGAGTTAATGGCAATTTACCCTTTTGTGGTATTCATAATGTTCAATTTACCGCCATGTGATTTGAAAAAGAGCAATTTACCACCCTGTGAGAAGCAATTAACCCCCTTTAGCCGGAGAGTGTAGCTCACTTGTCGAAATTGAAAATGGACATGAAAAATATTTTGTAACATAGGGGGTAAATTGCTAGATTTATCATTACACAGGGGATAAACTGCCATAATTATCATAAGACAAGGGTAAGGTGACTCATATAAAAATGTTAGGGAGGCTGTGTGAAACTTATATAAAATTATAGGGGGGAGGTAAAGTACTTTTTTTCAAATTACAGGGATGTAAATTGAAAAATTTGAATATCATAAGAGTAAATTGTCATTAACTCTGTAAAGTGGGTGTAGTTTATCGCTTGTTTTAAACTTAACACTAGTGCAAATATTTAATGTTCACCACTTAAAATTGAAGCCCTGTTGTGTATATATTCATTCTTATTGTATTGCCTATGATAGCATTAGTAATAGGAAATAGTCAATTTATTTAATATTGCCACAAATTGGACCATGACACACTTCTTCTGGCCCCTCCATCTAGGTCCAAATTTAATTAGCAGTATATGATCTTCATAATTCCCACTGAATAATCTCTTATGCATGTCAATTTGAGGAAGGGTATTTTATTTAAACTCTCATTTATTAATGATTAAAGTCTTTATTTATTTATTTATTCGGACGTTTTTAGACTAGACACACTTTGCTTTACTAATTTTCTGAAATTATCCTCACTTAAACTTTATAATTTTCAACTTTATGGGATAGAAGTAAGAAAAAAATTAAACTTCGATATGCTTAGTCATGACGTAATTACATATATAAGACCTTGTCACATTAGTGAAATTTATGAGATTATAATATATAGGATATCTTCAACGACCTTCATATACCCCAAATATGTACGAGACTATTATAATCAATTAGAATCATAACTTCCACATGTTGAAGAAGATTTAGTAAAATTAATCAGATAAGATAATATTTAATGAGTTTTAAGGCGAACTATAGCTATATATATATAGAGGGAAAAACACTTTTGATATCAAACTTTAATCCAAAAATTACATTTGATACCAAACTTTTTGAGAAAACACATTTTATACCATGATTCACACTTTCTTGACACATTTAGTTTTCCTAATCAATTTTCGAACGGAATTCAGCGCATGCGCGTTAAATTAACAATGGTGGGTCTTTAAAATATGTGTATGTTTTCCCTCCCATTGTCAACTTAACGGGCACGTGCTGAATTCTGTCCGAAAATTGACGTCAAAACTAAATGTGTCAAGAAGATGTAAATCATGATATGAAATGTGTTTTTTCGAAAAGTGTGGTACCAAATATATTTTTTGAACTAAAATTTAGTACAAAAAGTGTTTTTCCCTCGTATATAGGATCAAAGTTCATGAACTATATTATATTTTACGTGATTCAAAAAAAGGAAAACTTGGTCCCATATATAACTACTTGAAGCTGATAAGTTTGTCCCACAAGTATTTCAGTCGATAATTTTACCCCAGCTTATAAAAGTGAAGCAATTTTGAGACTTTTCGTTCAAATTGCAAAAGTAAAGCTCACTCATAGGCCTGCTGAATTTAAATTAGGAAATTGCCAGCCACGAGTGAGGTTCACTTTACAATCGGGTAAAAAAAGTCCAAACATTGCTTCAATTTTTATAAGTTATAGGGTAAAATCGTCAGCCCAAATACTTTTGGAGCAAACTTGTCAATTACCTTGTTTGTTTTTTTTTTTTTTTAGACAATTATTTACGTCCACCGGAAATGAGTGCACACTAATAAAGGGTTCAGGACAATTGAATAAATAATTAATAGTGGAAGATCAATTAAGTAGATTTGATATATAGGTAATTTAAAAAATACATAGATTTTGTTATATTTATTCACGGATATCAGTGTGTTATTAATATAGCTAAGTACTCTTAAGTGACAAAAAATTTAGTGATAATGTGTAAGTTGTCACTCTTTGTATGTATTTAGTGATAAAAATATTAATTTTGTCATAATAATAATGATGACAAGTGCAATAATGATAAAATATGTTTTTAAGTTGTCACTAATAGCAATTAATGACAAATATATGGTGACTTAAGTTGTCACTATTGACAATTAGCGACACTCTTTTAGTGACAATCATAGTGACAATATTTATTGTCACTATGATTTAGTGACAACTTTTTGGTTGTCACTTTTGGGATATCGATAAATGTCTATAGTGACAACTTTTTTTACAATTCTTGTCACTAGTATGTTTATGAAAACCATTTTAGGTACAATATTTGAGTTCTTGTCACTTAATATATATAAGAAGTGAAATTTAATTTTTTTGTAGTGACATTTGATAATTTATTTATTTTTATTGTTCAAATAATCAAATATATAATGTCATTGCTCTTAAAAATGAATGCCATGAATCATGACCACATCCATTATAATGCACTACCACTATACTATATATGGACGTCTAAGAGGTCAAGTAATAAGAATAATTAAATACCAACACGTAATTGGTCTAGAGAAAAAGAAATTAGTCACTACAAAATAGTGAATTCAAGTTTGAATTCTCGTTGGGAGAAGTTACCACTTAATGTGTCGGGCGTACCTCAATGAATTAAACCATTGAGAAACAAAAAAAAAAAAGAATAATTGAACATCTGTCGCGATTAATCGTTCATATACATATGATTTTTTTTCTTCGTATAAGTCTCATTGATTGCTATATTTCTATTAAATGAGGGAGTATATATTAATTAACTAGCTAGTCATGACGTTGAGTACACACTACAAAAAATTTAAATTTTAGTGACAAAAGAGTAAATGACAAAGTGACAAGAATTTAAATGTTGCACTACAAAAAAGTTAAAGTTTAAGTGATAAAATTTTATGTGACAATGTTAAAGTTGTCACTTCTTATATATATTAAGTGACAACAACTCAAATATTGTCACTAAAATGGTTTTCATAAACATACTAGTGACAAGAATTGTAAAAAAGTTGTCACTATTGACATTTAGCGATACCCCAAAAGTGACAACTAAAAAGTTGTCACTAAACCATAGTGACAATATTTATTGTCACTAGGTTATCACTAAAAGGGTGTCGCTAATTGTCAATAGTGACAACTTAAGTCACCATATATTTGTCATTAATAGCTATTAGTGACAACTTAAAAACATATATTGTCACTATTGCACTTGTCACCATTATTTTTATGACAAAATTAATATTTTTATCACTAAATGCATACAAGGAGTGACAACTTCCACATTATCACTTAATTTTTTGTCACTTAAGCTCAATTTTCTTGTAGTGTTGTCACTAAAATGATGTATATAGACACACTAGTGACAAGAAATGTGAAAAAGTTGTCACTATTGACATTTAGTGATACCCCAACAATGATAATTAAAAAATTGTCACTAAATTATAGTGACAATATTTATTGTCACTAGGTTGTCGCTGAAAGGGTGTCACTAATTGTCAATAGTGACAACTTAAGTTCCATACACTTGTCACTCATAGCCATTAGTGACAACTTTAAAATATATTTTGTCACTATTGCACTTGTCACTATTTTTATTGTGACAAAACTTTTATTTTTGTCACTAAATATATGAAAAAAGTGACAATTTCAACAATGTCACTTAATATTTTGTGACTAAAATTCATTTTTTTTGTAGTGACAGCAACTAAAATAAATACAAGAAAGTATTTTACAAATTACAATTAAATAACACTAGATCTATTTGATTAGACAAAGCAAAATGGTAAAGTGAGAAAGACAAATGAGTTAGTAACAGGTCTGAACTGGATATTACCACTTGTTCACTTTCAAACCATGCATATATATATATGCTTTAGAAAATACATAGATTACGACCGTCATATAATAAACGCAATTAATTTTTCAAATTTAATTTCTCCTAAGAGCATCTTTAATCAGGGCATCAAAGTGTTTTTCCAAGTTTATTCTTGATTTTTCATTTTCGGGGACCTATTTTTGCTACCTTAAGAACATGGGTTCAATGCTTAGGTGGATATATTTCTCTTTTTCAATAAATGGAGCAATATTATTGTAGTTACGTTGGAAGATTTGATGTCCCATTTGTATCCTTAACTTAGTTTTATGATGCATATTTGAATAAAAAATTCATCATTTTCATCGAAAACATCGAAGTTTTTGTTTGGAATCAATAAAAAAAGAAAATAACGCATAATTTAGAAACTTTTTGTTTGTTTTGTATTGAGATTTTCTTATTTTACTAAATTTAAATTTCTTAGATTTGTTTTCTAATGTTTCCAAAATGTTTACGAATTTTTTTCAATATTTAGCTGACCGAAACATATGTTGGCATACTTGTTATGTGTTAGATAAATATCAGATCCGTGTGATAGTCGTACCCATCATATTCCTTTTGTGTATTACATAAATTATGTGGTAATTAATTTTTTGTTTCTTTTTTATCAATTTGAATTTTATTTTATTATTATTTATTTATATATTCATTTTCTACTAACTATAACACATGGTATCATTAGGTTATATTAGCTACAACAACTTAGTATTGATATATACTTTTAAATGATAAATTAAATGATACATGATATATTAGCTACTACAACTAACATATTATAGTATCGTTATATACTACAACAATTTAACTAACTGAAAAGACAATCAAGGTTAAAGTATTTGTACTTATTCAAATTTCAATTAATTTTATATGATGCATCTTACATATGTATCTTTTCTTATGTCTTTTTGGTTATCATAAACTTGTACTGTTTTCATATTCTTCTTCTTTTTTAACATGTAAAAGTGTAATTAATATAATTGATACATTGCTATAGTAAACTAATTTTGAATCACATAAATAATCAATACTAAGTAAATAATATTACTATTTGACCCCAAAAAAATTAATATTACTATCTACTTTTGTTTCATTTAAGCATTCTCGTCTTCTTTAATATGATGAAGATGATGCTTTAGTCTATCGTTATTGACACTTTTTGTATAATGTTTTACCTTATAACGTTTTAATACTGTTATTTAATCACAATATATATTAGATCTTTCAATAGAAAATTAGTTGTAGTAGCTAATATAACCTATGGATATCATATGTTATTGTTAGTAGATAAAAATGAATATATATAAATAATAAATAAATAAAATTCAAATTAATAAAGGTAAAACAAAAAACAAAATGACCGCGTGATTAATTATGTCATACACAAGAGAAATATGATGAGTCCGACTATCACACGAACTTGATATTTATCTAACACATCACGAGTGTGCCAAAATTAAAATAAAAAAAAAAAAAATTAAACTTGGTAGCTAGAGACATGTATTGTACCCTTGTTCAACTTTTAAAAAATGTTCAATTCAATACTCTTTATATTGGTTCTCTCCAATTTTTAATTTTTAATACTTTATATTAACTGGTTCTTAATTTTAGTTCATCATTTAATTTCTTCTTATATTGAACACTGTTTGATCAGATTTTTTCAATTGTTCATTGTTAAATCAGAAGTTAAATAATATACCAACAGGTGATTGGTCTAGTGGAATGGACTAGTCACTACAAAGTAACGGACTCAGATTCGAATTCCTGTTGAGAAAGGTTCCCACTTTATGTGTTCGACGCGCCTCGAAAGGGATTAAACCCTTGGGAAACCAAAAAAAAAAAAAAGTTAAATAATATAATCAAACATGTACGTACACTCTAGAACAAATTCCCATATGTTTAGCATTAACGGCTAGGGTTGAGTGTTTACAAATTCTTGGACTCAATTAATAGATAGTGAAGACTTGGAGGTTAAAAGTAAATTATGCAAGGTTTGGCATTAAACTTTGGCATGTGGACAAATTAATTCATTTTTCAACATTCCTATACAAATTACACACGCAGCAGCCATGGTGGAGATATTGATGACTCCTCTTCCCTAATCTTTTTTCATGTGAGCATGTTCATCGTCTTTATACGAATAAAATAATCGTTTAAACTATCCGTATTAATTTAATTTTTTATATGAAATTTTATATTATAAAACTTTTCCAGCTTCATGACACACGACTTCTTAATTTTGTATTTTATTGGTCTTACTAATTAAATTTTTAATAACTATATCCATCTTTACTTGTAATGTGAAATTTAACAATGATTGATCATACATACATATTTTCTTTTTAGAACATATGTCTTTTTTTTTCTTAAACGTTTTGGCCAAATAATATCTTTTTTGTTTGCCCATAAAAACGGGTAATGTGGTATATTTCTATTTTTGAAAGTTTTTTTAATGTGTGATAATTTCATAAGACATTTAGAATGGCGAATTTGCAAGTTTTTTATTAGTTATTTTAAATGTGAACATATGTATTTTTTTCCCTTAAGCGTGTATATTGTAAGTTAAATAATATCTTTTTTGTTTGCCCATAAGGGGTAATGTGATTTATTTCTCTTTTGGAAGTTTTTTTTTTATTTTTTTATTTTTATGTGTGATAATTTCATAAGACATTTAATGACGATTTTATTTATTTATTTATTTGAACGAGTTGTTAAACTTAAAAAAATTTATAATATTAACAATTTTTAATGAGATTTCTTTAAAACATATTTGTATCAATATGAATAAGAAAATAATTAAACGAATAGAACATTAAAATTAAGAAAAATTCAAAAAATAAAAAATAATTCATCTATTTGTATTAAAAAATATCGAAGCTTAAAAATATTTTAAAAATAAACAATAAATAATAAAGAAATTAAAATAATAAAAATTAAAAATAAATAAATTAGCATACCTACCCACCCCTTCAACAACGGCACTTATTTTTTCTAAAATATTAATATGATTTTTTTCAATTATTTTCTAATTTATATTAATACAAATAGATAAACTATCATTATTTTAATTTTTTATTATTTTTAAATGATTTCGATTCATAAAGGTTATATTTAAAGGATTTTTTTTTTGTTATTTGAAATAATTATTTCTCAAAAAGTAAGGGTCTAAATTGATACAAATAAGTTTTATGGGGACTTAAGTGTAACACTATCATAGTGAATGGATGAAAATACCCTCACGTGCAGGTCACGTGACAGCGGATCCGCCTTGCCCAGCCTAAAAAATGCCAAAGTGAAACAAATAACTCTTATATAGTAGGGATTTACGTGAAAAAAAAATACTTATGAGGGACGAATCTGTAAAAAGTTATACATAAGGAGGACCATTTTGGTAATCATTCAAGTAATAAATAGAAAAAGTATGTCTTGTACAGGGATTAATCTTCTATCCCACTTTGAATTTAGATTTATTTACAAGTGTTGAAATTTAAAATTTGTGTGACTCCATACATATATGTAATATGTGTAGAGTGAGTCATACGTGCATCACACGTGGAGTTGTTCTAAGTGGTAATGAAATTAAACTACCATTTTTTGCAACAGGATAAGTCTCACGAAAAAAAAAAAATCAACGCTCTTCTCAGGGCCGGCCCTAATCGTAAGCCGCACATGCGGCCGCTTAGGGCCACCAATGTACGAGGGCCTCCGAAAAAAAATATTACGTATATATATATATATATATATATATATATATATATATATATATATATATATATATTTATATATATGTGTGTGTAAATTGTATCAACAGAGCATGTGGCACAGATGGTAAAACTCTCATGCATTTAGTGTGAGGTAAGTGGTTCGATTCTTTGCATCTCCATATACTACTTAGTTTTTTTTATTTTTGTTATTTGTGTTTGTGGAGCTAAGATTTTAGTATAATCCAAAGGCATTATTAAAGAAATTAGGCCCAATATATTCACAATTAATTCAACGGAACCCCATATTTTTTAAACTATGTGAGGTAAGATAGTATTTGAAGAATGACACTTGTAATATAGATGAGATGGACTTATCTTCCGAGTTGAGAGTCTTGAGATGTAATAAAAGAACTAAAAGACTTAAATTGCATTTCTCAAATAGATGGATTACTTATAGAATATTGTTAACTATTTCCATTACAGTTGCAGCTGCAGAGAGAACATTTTCGAAGTTAAAGTTGATTGAGTCTTACCTCTGACCAACCATTGTCACAAGAGATATTGAATCAGTTAGCCATATAGTCGATTGAAAAATATATGGTAAAGAAGGTTGATTATGCAAGTGTAATTAGTGATTTTGCTTTAAAAATGCTAGGAGAGTCATATTTAAGTAATATTTTACTAAGAGTTTATGTGTTTATGTTACATTCACGAATGCAATCATTTTCTTATTAAATAAAATTGTGTCTCGTATTACCAGTGTTTCTTACAAAGCGAGATTATATTTGATTCATTATTCATTATTCATTATTCATTATTGTTTCTTATTTTTCAAATTAATAGTTTTGTTTTTAGTTTAATATGTTAATTTAGAAAAAATGTATTGGTTATTAACATAATTAATTGTACATGAAAATTTAAGGGCCACAATTTTAAAGTTTGCTTAGGGCCACTAAAAACTCAGGGCCGGCCCTGGCTCTTCTAGGGAAAAATCTCAACACTCTTCTGGGGAAAATACAGAGTACGTTATAATTTGTCATACGTGAAATTATGCTTTCTAGTTTCTAGCCGTCCTTTTCCAATGTATTTTGCAAGTATTTCCAAATTAGCCTGAAAATCCTAGAATCACGTTTCAAAATCTAGTTATTTTTTAAATCTTTAATAACCTAAACCAAATCTAGATCATCATTTTTAAGTTTTCAAAAATAAAAAAAGAAAAAAAAAACTATCTATATATATAACAATTTTAAAATTTATAAAAATATAGCTTTAATCACAATGCAATTTTGTGAGACCGATTATTAGAAAATTGATTTTTTTAATCAAAATCAATTATTATAAAAAATAATTTGATAAATTTTAAGATTACATGTCAGAGAGACCTAAGTGTATTCTCGTTGAAATCGAAACAAATTAGTGATTAATCTAATCTATGAACAATTTGTATCATCAAATTTATAGGTACGGATAGCAGAAGGAGAACCTTAGTAACCCCACAAATAATCATAACAAGAATCAATCAATGGTTCAAAAACATCCCACAAGTCGTGGAGTATAGCCACTGAGGGTAAAAATTGATTTTTTTTTTCATAAATAGACCAAAGTCACTAATTTCATAAATAGCCACAATTCGAAAATGAAAGTCGACTGATATCAACCAACTTGTGATATTTGAGCGCAACAACGTCAATGTGTAATTAAACAGTTGAACCTCGTCTGTATCAGCTCTGCATCACTAATCTAGTAATAATGTAAGCAGCTATCATGACCGAATTGTGATACGCAAGGGAGAGTTCGATCGTGCTTGATAGCTCATGAAGAGTACGGAATAGTATATTAGTGGGAGGAATGATGGAAATTTAAATAATTGAAACAACAAACAATATTTGTGTCTTAAATAATGTAACTAATTAGCTTAATTAGTATTTAATTTCCATTTATGTATGACAAAGCGCAATTTGCCCCTGGCTTATCTATAATTATTTGTTGGATTATTTATGCTTCATTTGTTTTTGATATAAAAGAGTCTGGATTGTATAATTTAATTTTATGATACAATTTCCAACACCAAAATTTTATAGTTAAGTCCAATTGTTTGTACCCAAAAAATCACCCTCGATTGATCGAGGAATAATAGCGCGATAATGGGCCGAACCCAGTAAGTAGAGCCAAGAGAATTGGATCAGGATCGGACCCACTCTGATCCGGAAATCAATCTGACCGAAATTAAACGGGTCACGAGCCCAATTAGAGAGACGGCCCAATTTTATAATTAATTAGTTTGGCTAAGTGTAAATTAATTAATGGATTAGTTAATTAATTTATGGGCCAATGTTGATTAATTAAACCAAACAATGGTTAAGAACAAAGAGGCCCAATGAGCCTAAGGGATTATTTTGGCCATAATGGTTTAATTAAATTAATTAAGCCAATTAGTTAATTAAATGGGCCAAAGATTAGTGATTGGCCCAAAACCAAGTAATTAATGAAATAATTAATTACAGTTATCACATAAGGGTTAATGGGCCGATTACTTCCAACCGATCTGAATGGCCCATAAACCAGCTGACGAGAACGGCCCATAAACCAGCTGACGAGAACGGCCCATAAACCAGCTGACGAAAACGGCCCAGTAGTGAAAGGGCTGTTCAATAGATAATTAATTAAAATTAGAGATAAAGATAAGGCCAAATAAGTTGGCTTAGTAACAACTTCCTTAATTATCTCCTAATCAGTTACCAACATTAATTGAACTGAAATTCAAATTGGCAGAACACGTTCTCTCCTAAAACTGCCATAGAAACCGAAATTCAGCAAAGAGAAGGAAGAAAACCACCTCCAAAGTAGTGGGAAGAGTGGAGGAAGTGGAGAAAAACAAAAGTAGTGGAGATAGTGGGGAGATAGGCCATCAGCCAGTCAGTTTCGGCCATCAGCCAGTCAGTTTTTCAGCCATCAGCTATAAATATCAGGAGGCTGCCATACGCAAACACACAACACAATCAATCAATCAACTCTTCAGTCTTCACTGAATCCGGCATCATGCCCATCGGAAGTCCAGCATACGCTGCTTCTGTCAGTCAGTCAGCATTACCAATTCCTTGATATCAATCGTCAATCCTCCGCAGACAGCAGGACATGGCCGCCTGAAGCCCAGCACCGCCGCTCAAGAGTAAGCCGCAAAGCTGCTTCCGCCGTCAGCGAAGCTGTTTCGAGCGAAACCATTAGATCTCAAGCAAAATAGTACGCTGCAAAGCAAGTTAGTCAGCAATACCAATTCCTTGATATCAATCGTCAATCCTCCGCAGACAGCAGGACATGGCAGCCTGAAGTCCAGCACCGCCGCTCAAGAGTAAGCCGCAAAGCTGCTTCCGCCGTCAGCGAAGCTGTCTCGAGCGAAACCATTAGATCTCGAGCAAAATAGTACGCTGCTAACCATCATGTAAGTGCCCACGTATTTACATGGTAAACTCATCAAGTAGCCATCTGCTTGATGGGCTCGTTATCAGGTAGCCATCTGCCTGATAGCTATCTGTTGAGTAGCCATCTGCTCAATAGATGCCCTTTCCAGTGGCCACCCGCTGATTAGGAGCCCGATTGGTAGCCATCTGCCAAGGTTGGGCGATCCATTGATGGCAGTCACCTGTTGTCAATGTTACCTTTATGTCAACAAAGGTGCATAATAAACATATCAGCTCATATGGCAGTCCTCCTGCCAACCAAGGAGCAATTCATCAGGAGCTAAAGGATTCATCAGCTCGTTTGGCACTCCGATGCCAACAGAGGGGTTTAATTATAACTTTACATACTCTTTTATTCTTGTAAATCGAGGAAACATGCTTAGGCTAGACTTCAATGTATTTTCAGTCATCAACTATGTTTATTTAATATAGTGGAATACTTGGCCTTAAAAAAAAAAAAAAAAAAACACAACTCAATCAATCAACAAATTTCAGTCTTCACTGAATCGGCTCAACGCCTCTCCGGAAGTCCAGCATCCGCTGCTTCTGTCAGTCAGTCAGCACTGCCAATTCCTTGACATCAATCGTCAATCCTCAGCAACCAGCAGGACATGGCCGCCTGAAGTCTAGCACCGCCGCTCAAAGTAAGCCGCAAAGCTGCTTCCGCCGTCAGCGAAGCTGTCTCGAGCGAAACCATTCGATATCAAGCAAAATAGCAAGCTGCAACGTCATGTAAGTGCCCACGTAATTACATGGCAACCTCGTCAAGTAGCCATCTGCTCGATGAGTCCGCTGTCAAGTAGCCATCTGCTTGATAGCAATCGGTTGAGTAGCCATCTGCTCAATTGATGCCCTTTCCAGCGGCCACCCGTTGGTCAGGAGCCCGATTGGTAGCCATCTGCCAAGGTTGGGCGATCCATTGATGATGGTTCTCTGTCATCAGTGTTACTTTCTGTCAACAAGCTGCACTATCACATATCATCAGCTCATTTGGTGGGTCTACCTGCCAATCAAGGAGTATTTTTTCAGAACTTATTGCAGTCATCAACTCATTTGGCAAACATATGCCGACACAGGAGACTAATTTATCGTTTTGCATGCTTTGTAATGTTTGTAAATCAGGGAACTCATTGTAGGCTAAGACTCATATGTTTCTTTTACAATTCAATTAATAGAAGTATTTGGCCCATATCTCTTGATTTTATTAAAGCATGTTTTACGTCGAGTGATTTTCATTGAGGCATGATCAATATGTTAGTCAAGCTGATATAAATTAAACTGATTGATTATCAACTCAATTGCTGATTTGTAAATGCATTGATGTATTGAGTAGGCCATCGATTGGCTGTGAAACTTTGGCACATCAGAAAGGTTATCATAAATTATTTAAGTCCTGCGGCCAGGCAGGCATGGAAAAGAACTAGGGGTAGTGTTTGCCTACTCTGCCGCAATCAATTGATTAGAAGTCAGCCTTATCAGGGCATTTTACATTGATATCAATATGTCCTTATCAGGACATTACATTATAGTTTACATTGATATCGACATGTCCAAATTTTATATCGTTATGTTTGCACGCACAAACATTGGCACGCCCGCACTCATTACACATCATATCGAGCCATTTGCACATCGAGGCATTCGGTGTCAAATTTATCGCAAACAATATTTTGGCACGCCCGGTGGGACTTGATAATCTTTTGCCAATAATCAATCAGTTGATGCTTAACGATTAATCTTTTGCTGTTGTCAGATGATACCACAGATAACGCGAAAGACTCGATCTAGCTTGACGAGGACACGCTCTGATCTAACGCACTCTCTGGAAAATCTATCCACTGTCCCGCTAACTATGGAAGGGACTGACAAGATAGAGGAACTGACAACGGAGGTCCGCAACTTCACTAAGGACCTTGAGGCCAAACAAGTAGAATGGTCAAATGTTGTCAGTAAGTTCGAGAACATGCTAGGCTCGGCCACTGCAGCCAGTCAGGCCAATACTGAAGCCAGCAACATTGTGAATTCTTCCCTGATGCATCTGGAATCAAAGATGTCTATGCTTGCTGAAAGCATCAACACCCTTGCCAACGGGATACAATCGCAGGCCTGGACAGGGCCGCCCAAAAGCTCTGTTGACAAAGGCAAGGGACCCGCGATACATATCGGGGGAAGTGGATCAAGGGATGAAACGCCTTACAAACAGGGCAACGGACAAACTAATGTCCTTGACAAGAAAGGAAGTACCTCTAAGGCCAGGTATCAACGCCCAGACTCGGGGGGCAGGTCGGAAGAGGAACGATCAGAGGCCATGGGATATGGCCCAGAGGGTCATCAGGCCATCTCATCGGCCTATGATAGAACAAATCGAGCCATGGAAGGTCAAGACGACCTGTTGACGATGAATCAGGCTCAAGAAATGTTCGTGAGGAGACAAGGGAATAGGGCATCAAGGTATAATAAACCTCATCCGGAATACATCGACCAGGTGCCGTTCCCGATGAACTACAGGGCACCCAACTTCACTCTATTCTCAGGAGAAGGGTCTCAGTCGGCAACCGAGCATCTGGCTCGATTTTCTCTGGAATGTGGCAACTTAAGCAACGAGCTGAAGTTAAAATTGTTTCCTAACTCACTCACCGGAATGGCGTTCCACTGGTACGCCAACTTGAAACCAGGATCGGTCCCCGACTGGCCATCCATGGAAAAGACATTTGTGATGAACCACTATCAAGCCCCGCTTGAAGTCTCTGTCATCGAGCTATCCAACATGAAGCAGCTGACAGGGCAGACAGTAGAGGAATACATGAAAGCATTCATCAGGGCCAGAGGCTTCTGTGCCATACCTCTGCCAGAAAAAGAGTGTATCAAAATTGCCATCCATGGCATGCATTTTGAATTGAGGAAAATTATGATGGCCCAATATCATGAAGACTTGTTTGAACTGACCGATCATGCGGTCAGATATGAAAGGGTCCTAAGGGATGAAAACAGGCGGCAACCCAGAGGAAACTACCACCAAATAGGAATGGCTGATTCTAGCGATGAGCCATTGAATAGGTCGATGGAGCAGGCAGGTATTGAAATCGGGTTAGCTGAAGTGGTCTGTCCAAAGAACACTGTCTGTCAAGCACTTGCGAAACCAAAAGAGCCTCAACCAGCCATCAAGGTGCCAAATAACTTGGTAAGAAGAGATGCTGAATACAAAACAGACCGCGAGAGACGCTACTCGTTTGATGTCTCCAAGACCGAGGCCATTTTTGATCAACTGTTGGCCGACAAGATCCTCAGGCTGAAAGGGGATCATGTGATACCATCTCCAATGAAAATTGCAGGTAAGACTTATTGCAAGTATCACGACGTATGGACTCACTCTACGAATGAATGTCTCGTTTTCAGGTGGATGGTACAAGATCACCTTGATAAGGGCATTTTAAGATTCGCCCCAGATTGGAAAATTACTAAACCGATGACGGTTGACACTAATCCTTTCCAACAGAACGAGGTAGGGATAAACATGGTAGGGGTGACAAATGGGACAGGAGAGCAGTATGCAGAGGGGGACCCACATCACTTACCCTCTTCGACGAATATGCAAATGGGATTATGTGCTAGATGCCATGCTGACTTGGCAACGGTACCATTGTTTGTGAATCCGAACATATATGGCCAGTACATGCCTTGGCCGAACACTACACAAGGAGCATATCCTTATCAGGTGATGCCACAGCCACAACATCAGGCGATGCCACAGTATCAAGTAATGGTACCATCTCCAGCATCAACACCTTTGCCAGTACAGACAGTTCTACCAACAGGGGAGCCCCGTAGAGATCAGGCCATACCTAAAATGCCTCGACAGCCGCAGGAGGGTACTAGTCGTAACAACAGGATCAGGGAGAGATCACCCGGCAGATCACCAGTTAGGCAGGTCAGATCGACCGCTTATCACAGAGACAGGACCTATGGGCCGTCGATCAAAACAACATCGCCTGGTCAATATAGGCCGCGAACTGTCCATACCCCTGCAAATACTCGAGTAGGGAGATGGGTACCCGTAAGGCATCCGAAATTCCCTGGGAATCAAAGGGTTGATCAGATGACCAGAACACAATATCGGCGTTACTTGCGCCAAAGGAAAGAAATCGAGACAGCCAAAGGGAAAGCCCCGATGAAACAACGAACGACAAAGCCACGTGTCGAGGAAATGAAACCTGGACAAGAGATCAAAGGGGCTGAGGAAGCTGAACAGGGAACTGTTTCCCCGTGGCGGTCGCCAGGGAAAGCCAAATATGGCACAATTGATTTAGAGAAAGAATTAGAAGAAGACGAAAATGAGCTCAGGGTGAAATTTGACAAAATCTTTGCCCGAAACGAGGGTAAACAAGGTGAGGTCGAATCTGGCCAAGCAATCGAGGAAAAAGCAATCGACGAAAAAGCAAAAGAGGACGAAGAAAGTGGAACCAGCCAGCCGTCAGCCGGTTCGGCAGTAATGCAATGTAATGCAGTAAGTTCTGAACTCGTCGATGTCATCGACGAAGAGTTGGAATACTCCACTGATGGAGTCTGGGACGAAGGAATGCCAGTGGTTCAAATGGCAGAGGACTTGGAAATGATATCGGTCGATGACAGGAAGGAGACCGATTGGGACAAGAAGGTAGAAAATATTTTCCAGAAACCACCTTCATTTATGGCCAGACACATCAGGCCATTGTATATATCAGGACATATCGACGGCAAGCCCATCGACAGAATGCTGGTCGATAACGGGGCCGCAGTCAATGTAATGCCAGCATCTACTATGTACAAGTTAGGCAAGGTCAGTGAAGACTTGATGGAAACGAGGGTGATCGTCAGCAACTTTACTGGAGGAAAGGCTGATACATTAGGAATCTTACCTGTCGAGGTAAAGATTGGAAAGACTAGCCTAAAGATTGCTTTCTTCGTGGTAGATGCTGCCACATCTTATAATGCGTTGTTGGGGAGAGACTGGATTCACTCCGCTTTATGTGTGCCGTCTTCTCTTCATCAATGTTTACTGATCTGGGGGGACGCCGTTGAACCAGAGATCATAATGGCCGACAACAGGCCATTTACTGCAAAAATCAATGCCGTCGAGGCGGCATATTATCGAGAGGATATAGGACCTTATCGGTTCGTCGGACAGGACAAATATGGACGACCTATGGAGGTCACATCGAGCAAAAAACTAACTCGGCTCGAAATGACCTGTCTCGCTAAGGAGTTAAGTCGGCCCTGCAATGTCAAGGAAGAAGGGCCGCAAGAACAGAACGATCAGTCCTTATGAATTATACTGTTGATGATAAGGAACCATCGACCGATAAGGCAGAACAGTTAGAAATTGATGAGATCGTTGTCATCGGTCCAGAACAGGAAGCATGTGCCGATCTGATTCGAAAGCTTCGGGCCTACGTGGCCGAATGTTACACAGGCGATCTTATCTTCGAGGAAGAAACGCCAATATCAGATGGCGACGAAATTCAGTTAGAGGAATTAGGAACGGCGCCAGCCAAGCTTGATGACATAAAGATCCAGGTTCAAGATCCTGTCATCGAGATTGAGTTGGGTACCGAAGAGGATCACAGGCCAACATACATCAGCGCATTGCTGGATGATGGCCAGAAGGAACGATTGATTCAAGTATTGAAAGAATACAAGGATTGCTTCGCCTGGAATTACGACGAGATGCCAGGACTAAGCAGGGAATTGGTTGAACATCGAATTCCAATACTTGAGGGGTATTTACCTCGAAAACAGCCTCTGAGACGGATGTCAGTAGAAGTCTGTCAGCTGATCAGGGAGGAAATCGAGAAGTTGTTGAAGGCCAGTTTCATCGAAGTGGCCCGATATCCAGAGTGGGTTGCCAACGTGGTGCCCGTAATGAAGAAGAACGGCAAGATCAGGATATGCATTGATTTCAGAGACCTAAATCTTGCATCTCCTAAGGATGAATACCCAATGCCAATGGCAGACATGTTGATCGATGCTGCCGCTGGCAATATGTTTTTGACTGCCGTCGACGGAAGTGCAGGCTATAATCAGATATTTGTGGCCGTAGACGACGTACCGAAGTTGGCTTTTCAATGCCCAGGAGGAATAGGCACATTCCAATGGAAAGTGATGCCATTTGGACTTAAAAACGCTGGAGCCACTTATCAACGGGCCATGAACTGCATTTTCAGTGAGTACATCGATGACTTTGTCAAAATTTACATCGATGATATTGTGATCAAATCGGCCAGTTACGAAGAACATTTGACACATTTGGCGAAGTCATTTGCCAAAATGAGAAAACACAAACTGAAACTTAATCCTTTAAAATGTGTTTTTGCAGTTGCATCAGCCAATTTTCTTGGCTTCTTAGTGCATCGCAAGGGGATTGAGATCGATAAGAACAAGTCCAAGGCTATCCTGACAGCCAAACCTCCATTAACGAAGAAGGAATTACAACAATTCCTTGGCAAGGTCAACTTTCTAAGGAGGTTCATATCAAACTTGGCTGGAAAAACAAAGGTCTTCTCACCTTTGTTGAAGCTGAAGGACAAAGAGGAATTTTGCTGGCAAACGGAGCATGAGCAGGCGTTTCAAGAGATAAAAGACAAACTGACCACGCCGCCTGTAATGATGCCGCCAGTCAAGGGGAAACCCTTGAAATTGTATATATCTGCCACAGAGGACACTGTCGGTGGATTTCTAGCACAAGACGATGAGAATGGATTTGAGCGAGCTATATACTACTTGAGCAGGCATTTGTCAGAAACAGAACAGAGGTATACCCCGATAGAAAAGGTATGTCTTGCACTGTTTTTCTCTTGTAAAAAGTTACGTCATTATATGCTGCCTGTTAAAGTATTAGTAATTTCTAGTATTGATGTTATTAAGTATATGATAGCTAAACCTGTAATGAGAGGAAGGATCGGCCGATGGGCTATCCAACTGATGGAGTATCAATTGCAGTATGTACCGCAAAAAGCAGTCAAAGGCCAAGTATTGGCTGATTTCTTGGTTGACCATCCATGCATTGACATAGATCAGACCGTTCTAAAGGAACTGGACTTGATGACAGTAGAGATCAAGCCGTGGACACTGGCTTTCGATGGGTCAAGAACCGATAGACTGTGTGGGGCAGGTATTGTCTTGATTTCACCATCTGATGTTAAAACTAAGTTATCTATACAGTTTGATTTTGAATGCACCAATAACCAGGCCGAATACGAAGCCTTAATTATTGGACTAGAAATGCTAAGGGAGTTACATGTCAAATCCGTTACCATCATCGGAGACTCACAGTTAGTTATCAGGCAAATTCAAGGTACATATAAATGCCGAAATCCTACTCTTGACAAATATTACTTGACGGCAATGTCTTTACTTTCAGAATTTGCTGATGTCACTTGTTATCATATTACAAGGGGACATAATAGTGAGGCCAACAGTTTGGCCCAATTGGCAACTGGTGTTGATCTTCCTGATGACATCGATGAATCTCATTACGTCGTCAGGAGACGACATTGCCCGTCGTTTATATATCGGGATAATATTCTAACCGTCCTAAGTGTGTTTCAGGATCCCGATGACTGGAGAGAGCCGATCAGGAAATATCTGGCTAATCCGTCTGATAAATCATCTCGACAGACAAGGCTCAGGGCCGTCAATTATGTCCTGATGGGAGATCAATTGTTCAGAAAAGGCCATGACGGGGTGTTACTGTTATGCGTCGATCAGCAGGAAGCCATGAGAATTATGATGGAAGCACATGAAGGAATTTGTGGCGCCCATCAAAACGGACATAAGCTCGCATGGCTATTACGTCGATATGGTTATTACTGGCCAAAGATGGTGGGAGATTGCGTTCAATTGGCAAAGGGATGTGAAAAATGCCAACGATTTGGAGTAGTCCAGAGAATCCCTATCGAGGAGATGAACATGGTAATCAAGCCATGGCCTTTCAGATGTTGGGCCATTGATATAATCGGGGAGATACATCCCTCGTCATCCAAACACCATCGATACATCATTGTGGCCACAGATTATTTCACCAAGTGGGTAGAGGCCAAACCACTCAAACAGGCCAATCAGGCCGAAGTTATGAAGTTCATCAAGGACTTAATCATACATAGGTTTGGCCTGCCACAAACCATTGTCACTGACAGGGGGCTAATGTTTGTTGGTCAGGAGATCAAGGAATTTGCCAGATCAATGGGTTTTGAATTGGTCCATTCAACACCTTATTATGCGCAAGGGAACGGCCAAGCTGAAGCCTCAAATCGAGTCCTTAAGGACATCATTTCAAAGATGATCGAGGAAAACCCAAGAGCATGGCACCTGATGCTGTCAGAGGCACTATGGGCTTATCGGACCAGCAAAAGAACAAGTACAGGCACTACTCCATATAAATTGACTTATGGACAGGATGCCGTACTACCGATGGAGATAAACGTCCGATCACTTCGGGTGATGCAACAAAATGAGCTGACACCCGAAGAATACACTGAAAGTATGCTCCAGGAGCTTGACGAACTGGACGAAGTCAGAGTTGCCGCGTTGGATAAAATCGAGGCACAAAAGAGGCTGGTTGCCCGTTGCTACGATAAAAAGATACGCAGGAAACACTTTGACGTCGGGGACTTGGTCTGGAGAACAGTTTTGCCACTTCATCAGCGTGAGAAAAAGTATGGCAAATGGAGTGCAACATGGCAAGGGCCATATGAAGTCTTCTCAGTAACTCGAGGAGGAGGTTATATATTGAAAAAACCAAACGGGGATCTTTGCAGAGACCCCATCAATGGAAGATACTTAAAAAAGTTCAGACCAACTCTTTGGGAAACAATGTGTCTGGAGCATCAGCGAGCCTTGGAGTTAGAAATTGAACGGCGCCAAGAGTATTTTAATGCGCCGATACCTTTGTAAATATAAGCCAATGTCTTGAAGAGAAGACTAATCATGGCTAATATTAAACACATAGGCATGCTTAATTAAATGTAGGTTTGATTATGCATAGAGGGGAAATTCAAAGGTATTAAAACTAAGTCTAATCCGATCGAATTAATTTATCAGATTAATTCCATCAGATACGACTTACGGGGGGCATTGTTTGTACACAAAAAATCACCCTCGATTGATCGAGGAATAATAGCGCGATAATGGGCCGAACCCAGTAAGTAGAGCCAAGAGAATTGGATCAGGATCGGACCCACTCTGATCCGGAAATCAATCTGACCGAAATTAAACGGGTCACGAGCCCAATTAGAGAGACGGCCCAATTTTATAATTAATTAGTTTGGCTAAGTGTAAATTAATTAATTGATAAGTTAATTAATTTATGGGCCAATGTTGATTAATTAAACCAAACAATGGTTAAGAACAAAGAGGCCCAATGAGCCTAAGGGATTATTTTGGCCATAATGGTTTAATTAAATTAATTAAGCCAATTAGTTAATTAAATGGGCCAAAGATTAGTGATTGGCCCAAAACCAAGTAATTAATGAAATAATTAATTACAGTTATCACATAAGGGTTAATGGGCCGATTACTTCCAACCGATCTGAATGGCCCATAAACCAGCTGACGAGAACGGCCCATAAACCAGCTGACGAGAACGGCCCATAAACCAGCTGACGAAAACGGCCCAGTAGTGAAAGGGCTGTTCAATAGATAATTAATTAAAATTAGAGATAAAGATAAGGCCAAATAAGTTGGCTTAGTAACAACTTCCTTAATTATCTCCTAATCAGTTACCAACATTAATTGAACTGAAATTCAAATTGGCAGAACACGTTCTCTCCTAAAACTGCCATAGAAACCGAAATTCAGCAAAGAGAAGGAAGAAAACCACCTCCAAAGTAGTGGGAAGAGTGGAGGAAGTGGAGAAAAACAAAAGTAGTGGAGATAGTGGGGAGATAGGCCATCAGCCAGTCAGTTTCGGCCATCAGCCAGTCAGTTTTTCAGCCATCAGCTATAAATATCAGGAGGCTGCCATACGCAAACACACAACACAATCAATCAATCAACTCTTCAGTCTTCACTGAATCCGGCATCATGCCCATCGGAAGTCCAGCATACGCTGCTTCTGTCAGTCAGTCAGCATTACCAATTCCTTGATATCAATCGTCAATCCTCCGCAGACAGCAGGACATGGCCGCCTGAAGCCCAGCACCGCCGCTCAAGAGTAAGCCGCAAAGCTGCTTCCGCCGTCAGCGAAGCTGTTTCGAGCGAAACCATTAGATCTCAAGCAAAATAGTACGCTGCAAAGCAAGTTAGTCAGCAATACCAATTCCTTGATATCAATCGTCAATCCTCCGCAGACAGCAGGACATGGCAGCCTGAAGTCCAGCACCGCCGCTCAAGAGTAAGCCGCAAAGCTGCTTCCGCCGTCAGCGAAGCTGTCTCGAGCGAAACCATTAGATCTCGAGCAAAATAGTACGCTGCTAACCATCATGTAAGTGCCCACGTATTTACATGGTAAACTCATCAAGTAGCCATCTGCTTGATGGGCTCGTTATCAGGTAGCCATCTGCCTGATAGCTATCTGTTGAGTAGCCATCTGCTCAATAGATGCCCTTTCCAGTGGCCACCCGCTGATTAGGAGCCCGATTGGTAGCCATCTGCCAAGGTTGGGCGATCCATTGATGGCAGTCACCTGTTGTCAATGTTACCTTTATGTCAACAAAGGTGCATAATAAACATATCAGCTCATATGGCAGTCCTCCTGCCAACCAAGGAGCAATTCATCAGGAGCTAAAGGATTCATCAGCTCGTTTGGCACTCCGATGCCAACAGAGGGGTTTAATTATAACTTTACATACTCTTTTATTCTTGTAAATCGAGGAAACATGCTTAGGCTAGACTTCAATGTATTTTCAGTCATCAACTATGTTTATTTAATATAGTGGAATACTTGGCCTTAAAAAAAAAAAAAAAAAAACACAACTCAATCAATCAACAAATTTCAGTCTTCACTGAATCGGCTCAACGCCTCTCCGGAAGTCCAGCATCCGCTGCTTCTGTCAGTCAGTCAGCACTGCCAATTCCTTGACATCAATCGTCAATCCTCAGCAACCAGCAGGACATGGCCGCCTGAAGTCTAGCACCGCCGCTCAAAGTAAGCCGCAAAGCTGCTTCCGCCGTCAGCGAAGCTGTCTCGAGCGAAACCATTCGATATCAAGCAAAATAGCAAGCTGCAACGTCATGTAAGTGCCCACGTAATTACATGGCAACCTCGTCAAGTAGCCATCTGCTCGATGAGTCCGCTGTCAAGTAGCCATCTGCTTGATAGCAATCGGTTGAGTAGCCATCTGCTCAATTGATGCCCTTTCCAGCGGCCACCCGTTGGTCAGGAGCCCGATTGGTAGCCATCTGCCAAGGTTGGGCGATCCATTGATGATGGTTCTCTGTCATCAGTGTTACTTTCTGTCAACAAGCTGCACTATCACATATCATCAGCTCATTTGGTGGGTCTACCTGCCAATCAAGGAGTATTTTTTCAGAACTTATTGCAGTCATCAACTCATTTGGCAAACATATGCCGACACAGGAGACTAATTTATCGTTTTGCATGCTTTGTAATGTTTGTAAATCAGGGAACTCATTGTAGGCTAAGACTCATATGTTTCTTTTACAATTCAATTAATAGAAGTATTTGGCCCATATCTCTTGATTTTATTAAAGCATGTTTTACGTCGAGTGATTTTCATTGAGGCATGATCCATATGTTAGTCAAGCTGATATAAATTAAACTGATTGATTATCAACTCAATTGCTGATTTGTAAATGCATTGATGTATTGAGTAGGCCATCGATTGGCTGTGAAACTTTGGCACATCAGAAAGGTTATCATAAATTATTTAAGTCCTGCGGCCAGGCAGGCATGGAAAAGAACTAGGGGTAGTGTTTGCCTACTCTGCCGCAATCAATTGATTAGAAGTCAGCCTTATCAGGGCATTTTACATTGATATCAATATGTCCTTATCAGGACATTACATTATAGTTTACATTGATATCGACATGTCCAAATTTTATATCGTTATGTTTGCACGCACAAACATTGGCACGCCCGCACTCATTACACATCATATCGAGCCATTTGCACATCGAGGCATTCGGTGTCAAATTTATAGCAAACACCAATATTTAATTACGTTGTATTAATCGTAATAACAAGTTAATTATGAAGTGTAATTATTAACACTTTATGTCGCATCGTCTAGGGTTGGAAGGAGGGAGGAACCCTATCCCCCTTTTTTCCCGGAGATCAAAATGAAATGCTATATATTATTCTTAGGTAAAAATGCATTTTCAGTCTCTTATCTTTTACTATGTCGCAATTTGGGACACTTGTTAAATCGATTCTCAACTTGGTCCTTTAAGTCCTAGGTGTTGCGATTTTAGGACACTTGGCCTAGATTTTGGTCTTTTGAGTCTTCAGAACTGCAATTTAAGGACATTTGGTCGCATTTTTCACCATGTAAGTCTTCATTTTTGCAATTTGAGGACACTTTGCTTCGATATTCGTTTGAAATTATAGTCCATCCAAATACATCATTAATTTTTTATTTTAATTTGTCTTGATAATAGCTAAAGTAGATGTCAGAATTTTCAATTTATGAATATTTCATATTGTTGACCACTTTTGGGAAAAAATGTGAGATATTTTTCTCCAGAAATGAGTGACATGCATGACGTCTATGTGTGTGAAGTTGCTCACGTGTGTGGATGCCTGTAGAGCAAATTTGGTCATGCCTGGCTAATTCCGACGGAAGATTTTTGAATTCCACAGGAGGTGGATGATAATTGCGATCAAGTGACCTACAATTGCGTTGCTCAACATTTAAATTAAGGACCAAAATCGCGGATTAAAGACTAAAAGGCAAAATTGCAACATTGACAAAATTACAAGTTGATTTAACAAGAGTCCCAAAATTACGGTTTAATAAAATATAAAGGATTAGAATTGCAATTACCTTGTTTATTATTTAATTTTGTCTTTTCATAGAGCATCGGAATTCTGTGAAAAGCCAGAAAAAATAAGCCTTTGCTATTTTGAGAGATAATTATCTGTATATTTCTAAAGTAATAATTGAATGAACTCATGAAAATGCCCACTGAGAATTTATTCCTAAAGCTTTTCCTATTATTTTAATTTATATTTTACCTCCGTTATATATACGCTACGTGGCTACCTTCCTTGATCGACCCGATAGTGCAGCAAGCTCACTATAATCAGAAAGCCACGAGGAAGAAACAAGGAAGAGTAAAAAAAATACTATGTTTTTTTAATTATGTAACTGAGACATACACACACATAATAAATATGTGTATGTTTTGAAAAGGTAATTTCAAATTAAAATAAGTCTTTTTGACATTATTACATATACAAGTCTCCTTAAACAAGGGTATTTATTTTAGGGTTTTTTGCAAGTTAACTTCCTGTGATATGTCTAATGGGCAATTTACCTCCCTGTAAAATAAAAATAGGCAATTTAACTCCCTGTGAAATTAAATAATGAGCAATTTACCTCCATGTGATATAAATATAGGCAATTTACCTCCCTATGAAATGAAATAATGAGCAATTTAACTCCCTATGATATGAATTAATGAGCAATTTAGAGGGAGGCAATGTGCTTCTTTTATAAAAACACAGGGATGTATCTTGTCATTTTTCTTATCACGGGGAGTTAAATTGCCTATTTAGAATATCACAGGGAGCTAATTTGCTATTCACTCATTTATTTTATCTACAAATTTGGTCAAACGAAAGTTAACGCTGACCAAATGTAAAGTTGATATTTGGAAAAATAAAAATATTATGATGATATCGCGGATTAAAGACTAAAAGGCAAAATTGCAACATTGACAAAATTACTAGTTGATTAAGGATTAGAATTGCAATTTTAATTACCTAGTTTATTATTTAATTTTGTCTTTTCATAGAGCATCGGAATTCTGTGAAAAATAAGCCTTTGCGATTTTGAGAAATAATTATGTGTATATTTCTAAAGTAATTGAATGAACTCATGAAAATGCCCACTGAGAATTTATAGCTTTTCCTATTGTTTTAATTTATATTTTACCGCCATTATATATACGCTACGTGGCTACCTTCCTTAATCGACTCAATTAAAATCAGAGTGCAGCAAGCTCACAATAATCAGAAAGCCACATGAAGAATATGTTTTTTTAATTATGTAACTGAGACATATACACATAATAAATATGTGTATGTTTTGAAAAGGTTATTTCAAATTAAAATAAGTCTTTTTGACATTATTACATATACAAGTCTCCTTAAACAAGGGTATTTATTTTATCTACAAATTTGGTCAAACGAAAGTTAACGCTGACCAAATGTAAAGTTGATATTTGGAAAAATAAATATATTATGATATCACCTCTATTAGTATTACTAAGAAAACTAATAACAAGGGGTATTTGTACAGTACGCTCAAATTTTACGTATATATATGAAGTTTTAGCAATTGTAAGTTAAGATAAGTATCCCAATTTGTGGAAAATGTGCTCGATATTAATTAGAATAAAATAAGATTTGAAAAAAAAATTAGATTTCTTAAATGCAATTAGTACCGAAAATTTCATTTTTTTATGAAATGACTTTATTTATTTGACTCGTGACTCTCCGCCAAATTAAGTTTATTATTTGTTGATTATGGATTATATTTAGAGGGAATTTTAAATGTTGGTATTTAGTATAGATCTACTAGTTGATTGTTGTCATATTGAGTCATACATTATGTGGTTAAACACCACTAATGGTTCTCTTTATCATTAACCTTTTACAGAGTGGTCCTTCTTGTATTTTTTTTCCCATGTTAGTCCCCACTATAAATTATTTATTTCATTGTGGTCATTTTCAGGTAGTCCAAAGTGAACTAAATTGCCAAAACAATTTTATGAGGGACTAAATTAATAAAGAAATAATTTTATGAGGGATTAAATTAATAAAGAAACAGTTTATGAGGGACTAAATTGATACAAAATAATTTTATGAGGGACTAAAGTGTAACACTAAAAGTAAAAGACCCCTTGTAAATGACCAAAGTGAAACAAATAATTCATACAGGGGACTAACATGGGGAAAAAAAAACACAAGAGGGACCACTCTGTAAAAAATTAATGATAAAAAGGACCATTAGTGGTATTTACCCTCATATATATAACCTTAATCTTTTTAAACGGCCGATGAAGACCAAGTCAATTGGTTAATGATGAAGCTCCATGACTAAGAGGTCATGAGTTCAACTGACACTAGTGTAAGTATTTTCTCTAGTTTAATACTAGTATTTGTAATTAGTTTACTTTGATACCAATGTAATAGATTCGATTCACCAACATGTGATTGGTCTAGTGTAAGAAACTAGTCACTACACAAATTAAATAGCGAAATCATGTTTGAATCCCTGTCTGGAGAGGTTTCCACTTAATGTGTTCGATGCTCCTCGAAAGAGATTAAACTATTAAAAAATGATATAGTGTTTAATGTAACGATGTATTCACTTTAAGCAAACTTTATTTTGATTCTCGAAAAAAAAATACTAAATTGAATTAAGTTAGATTAAAGTTATTAAAAGGGGTCAATTTTTGTCTCACTTCTCAAATAACAAATCTAGTAAACATCTAGATTGATCCAATTCAGATAATGGTTTACACACGGGTCGACATGTCGGTGCGATTTAATTCTTATTGAAAAGATTTACGCACTTACAAAATAATTAACACCTAGGTTTAGAATTTTGTTAGAGAAACATACATGGTACTAATGAAGCATAAAAAATAAAGAGAAATTCTTTATGAGTTATGATTAGGAAATGCATTATTATAACTCCCGGTAAAAGAAATGGTTTAAATGGAAAGATGACTAAGAAAAACGTTGGATTTCTTGCAGTAAACATTAATTAACATATTATGCGCCTAATTTCTTTTTTTTTTTTTTGGGCAAACTGCTATTCTATTTTGGTATATATATATTGTTGTATATATAATATTAGTTAAAATTGTTTATAAATTTTATTCCATAATTATAAATATTGAAGAAAGTCCTTCCAATCATTGTTTGTTTAATCAACGTAAGTAATTTGGATTCAATCTAAAACAAACATTTATATTATAATTTTAACAATGTAGGGTTAAATTTAACTTATAAATTTATATCCACAATCTCAATAAAAGAAGAAAACAGCCACCACACATTATTAAATAACATAATCTTGTGTTCAAAGCTGGTTCTCAATTATGTGTCTCATGTGAATAAATAAATTAGTTGATTTCTTTTAGTTAGTGGGGAACGAAGAAGAAGAAAAGGGGAACATTGTTCTAACGTAAGCCACACACGAAAAGAGAAAAAAGCATGTTCACATAATAAATATATTTTCTACAAAACCCACTAAACTTGAGCCTTTTAATTGGTCACCTTTACACTGTGCAAAACAACCTCCAAATAGTGTCCGAAAATTCTTTAGAGCCCATAAAATTGATTAAATTAGGATTTTAAATATTTGGCACAATGGAAACCAGGTTTGCATTGCAGCAATATAATTAATCCGGCCAGAGATCCATACATGTAAATGTAATGTTCCCAGCTATGTTGCATGGATACAGATACGAGGATACGAATATAGTACGATATGGATACGGTTATACGGATTTTTGAAATTTATTGAATACGATACGGCATGGATACGGATGAAAAAATATAATTTTAATTTATTTAAAAGCATCTAGATCATTCAATTGAAGTCCTAAAAGCAAAAAATAATCCACTATGATAGAAACAAAAGTTGTATAACTCCAAAAGCAAACAAATCCATCTTTAACATAGAGCATCAATGGAAGTAATTCATTTTTGAGATTTCATGACCTAGGAGATAGACTTGAATAAATAGATATAATAGTGATACTAGTCGTTTATGTTTAACCCTGAAAACTTTATCATTTTTAATAATTTAAATATGACCCGATATATTACATAAAAAACCTATCGGTGTATCCTGATGCCCAACTAGTGTATCCGATACATATCGATTTTAATTTTTATTATCGATATGCCACGTGACGTATCGAATACGTATCCCACGTATATCCTATGCGTATCGGTATCCCCATGTATCCGATACGATACTTTGTCTTTTTTCAGAGTATCCGTGTATCATAACTTCCTACGCACCGAAAGGTTAATTTCTGTCACTCATCTTGTGGAACCAGATATATAAGGTCCTCTAAAGATAATCAGCATAGGAAATTATTATTTATCACCACTATTAAATTTATAACCAGTGATAAAACATATTACAGGCTCCAATCTAACAATTTTATTTTTTTAGAGGGTGAATACAATATCAAATCAATCACTACATCAGAAGATATATTCGAATCTATTTCAAATGGTATTAAAGTACAAAGATAAATTAATTACAAAGAGTAGTATTAAATTAGAGAAATACCCATGATCTCTTGATCATGGAGCTTCAGTCTTAGCCAACAGGCTACTGCCTCATCGGCAACTCCAATCTAATAATCAAATTTATACATTGAAATCAAATGTGTTTCCAATCTCTTGACCACCTTGCCTTGGACCGAGTTATTTTCGAATGTGATAATCTCAATCTTATCTCCATGCTCCTTCATCCTGATCTCTCTCTGAATTAGTCTTCTAAGAACCTCATCCGAGAAATCAAGAAATTTTGGTTCAAGTGGCCTAAATGGTGTTTCAAATTTGTATCTAGGAATCTTAATTGGGCAGCCCATAACTTATCTAAATGGGCTCGCCTACACAACTCTTTTGCTTTTTTTGATCTTTCTTGCCTTCCCATTTCCCTTTTTTGCGACGGGGCTATCCCCTTATTGACCGATTGTAACCTTTTGTTTTTCTTTGTTCGGTAATTTATCAAAAAAAAAAAAAATCAAATGTGTTTTGTATATATACCCACACTTGTAGATTTATAAAAAAATAAAAATTACAAAATTATCCCTATAACTTTGGCTCGTCAATAATTAATGTTTAAAAAATCGAGCTTTCAATTACCGACAAATTTACAGGACTAAAGTGAACAGAACTAGAGCAAAAATGTTGTAGATTTATAAAATAAAAAAATAAAAAAATTGCAAAATTATCCCTAGAAAGGAATTTTTTTCCAACATATAGCCTTCTAGACAAAGATATTTCACAATATGACTCAAACTGAAAAGTATTTCCCTAAATGCACCTTTTGTGATAATCAAAATAAATCGCAGTTGCCAGCTGCGATTTATCAGTTTTTACGAAAAAAAAATAAAATTATTGATAAATCGCAGTTAGTAACTGCTATTTATCTGTAATTTTTTTTTTTTTTTTTTTGTATTTTGACTGCTAATTTACAATACTATGTGCAATTGTTTGAAATTAAATATTTTTGACATTGGAATCGAGAAAATGTTTAACTTAATTGATCATCGGATATCATTACAACATCTCTTAATTAAAGATCGTAGTGCTTTTATTTTAGATAGGAATAATTACACTTTCATTCTATCTTTTTGCAGATGTCTCCAAACCAAATTAAGGAATCTTTATATATATGATAAACTACAAATACATGAGTGGAGTAGGTAAATTAGCATAATTTTTTTTTTATTCATCACCAACAACGTTTTGCCTCTCAGACAACCATTTGTAATCAATCAAGTGCCTTTGTAAATTTATGTACTTATCTAACTATTTCATCCGTTCTGATTTCCAACACAATCTTAATATATGTTTAAGGAATCAAATAAGTTATTGTGAAGGCGAGAACATGTAAACTAGTATACTGCAATGAGCTTATGAGAATAGTTTATATGTAACCTGACTCAGTTGACATTAATTATGAAAAAGTATAGTTACAAATGACTTAACCTACAACATTTCTCTCCTATTTTAACATGGTATTTTGCAATATACTTGTGATGTCTCATAGTATAAATATATATATATATATATATATATATATATATATATATATATAAACATTTTCTCGATTCCAATGTAAAAAATATTTAGTTTCAAACAATTGCACATAGTATTGTAAATTAGAAGTCAAAAAAAAAAAAAAAAAAAAATACTGATAAATCGCAGTTACTAACTGCGATTTATCAGTAAATTTTTTTTTTTTTTTTGATAAATCGCAGTTGGCAACTGCGATTTTTTGAAGAATCGCTGTTGCCAACTGCGATTTATCACAAAAGGTACATTTAGGAAAATACTTTTCAGTTTGAATCATATTGAAAAATACTTTTGTCTACAAGGCTATCTTGGAAAAAAATTCGAACTTTAGCTCGTCGACAAGTCTTTGAAAATTTGGTCTTTCAATTACGTCATGTAATTAGATTTCTTCTGACCATTTTACAGTGCATTGAACTAAAGCAAAAAATGAGGTGGGCTTCGAGAATATCAGGAGTTTTTGTATTATGTGCAGAATAATGATTATGATATAGAAATATCAAGGGCATGTTTGTTTGGCGTTTCTCAGAATTTTTTCGTGTTTGAGAAATGCCAAACAAACATGTTTTCTATTTTTCGAAATAAATTTTTCATCCATTAATTTTCTCAAACTACTCTATCAAAAGCCAAACAAACAACAATTTTCTTATCTCTAAACAAAACCTATACAAACTCAACTTTGATTTAACATAAAGTAACATATCTCTTACACAATTTATCTCACATAACAAACATGATTTGACATAAAGTCTTACACATCTTACACCTACAACCCAACTCTTCCAAAAAAACCTACATCTACTTTATTTCTCAAATCACTCTCTCAAAACCCAAACAAACAATATTACGCAAATCGAGATTATTTCACAAACCTCCACTACTCTCCCAAACTACTTTCCCAAATGCCAAACAAACAGGCCCCAAATACTCCATCCGTCCCATTATTTTTACTCCATTAGATATAATACTCGATCAAATTTTTCAATATTTTAAGTGACTTATCATGTTAGATTATTCATATTTGTGGTATATTAAACCTTTTAAATATTAATATATATGGTGTCATATGATATTATCAATTTATTAGTAAAATTTATTAATTAAATTATTTATTATAATTTTTATAAATTTAGTCGAGTTGACTGGTCAACTGTATCAATGGATAAAGAAAAATGGGACGGATGAAGTATATGTTTTATATGATAGACCCTAGAGTTTTGGCCCTAAATGATGCCCATAATCTTAGGCCATCTCCAACCCACTAGGAGGTGGGTGGAGATGGCCCTCCCCCAGGGTTGTGCCGATTCACAGCTCAGGATTGTGCCCCAGGCTATCAGCAGCCTAGAGCACAACCCGACATACGCGCGTCCCTTAATTACAAGCAGGCACCAGGTGGTGCCAAGTTATATCAAACTTATGTGCTTTGGACTAGGTCATTACTCAAGCTACCTAGAGAAGGTTGTGGTGCAATCATGGATCAAAATTTCGTTTCGAGTATATGTTTCGGTCAACCAAATATTGGAAATTTTTCGAGACTTCTCAGAAATGTTTCGGAAACACCAAGGAAAAATTGTAAAAAAAGTTGCTAAATTTAGAAAAATAATAGAGTTTAAGGCAAACAAATAATTTGGGAATTACATATTGTTTTCGTTTCGCTTGATTAAAAAACGGAAACTTTTCGATGTTTTCGACGGAAAATATGGAAATTTTGATCCATGGGTGCAATTACCTTGGCTAGGTTGTCCAACATCTACAGGCTCTGTTTTAGACAAGTGATCATGATCCTATAACTCGGGTCGACCATATATCTAGTTGTTGGTTTACAATCTAACTATTCAGGTCTTATTTAGATTTACTTTTCGTTTTTTTAGTCCCCTTCTATAATAATTTTTTTCTATTAACGGTTCTATCTCTACCAAAAAAAAGGTTCTATCTTGACCGAATTATTTTTCTGGTCTCAATCCATATCAACTTTATAATTAAAATACAAAAATAATACAAACTGAAATACTTGAAGCCAATTAGTGTGATGTAAAGAAAGTGCTCAATCCAATAACAGAACCGTGCAAGGAAAATCTAATTAAATTAAACTGCAACCATTTAGCTCACGTTTAAGTGCTTTTTAATCCTCTCCCATTTTTATTCATCTTCAAAACAATAAAATTTCTTAATATGGAATATGCTCTTTGTGAGTACTTTTTAGGTAAAGAATGATTCCATGTTGTGGTGTATATTTATTATTTATATATTTTTAGTGGGACTGGGATCTATAGCCTCATGATGGCCGGAATATTCTTCTCTAACAAAAGGTCCGCTGATTTGGCTGCGTTGGACTCTTATTGGTTTTTTTTATTTTACACGTAAGAAAGCATTATTAAATTTTCACCACTTTTTTTTTTTTCTTTAATTAAAAACTCAATATAATTGATGTATTTAGGTTGAGACAAAATTAAAAAGTCTACCAAAGCAATGGAGGCCGCTAGGGGAGTTGAGTTCGGTTTATTGCATGGTTGGAGCAATATTATCCGATAATTGCAGGCATCGGAAATCCATCCTCATCCTATTATTACCTTGGGCTTGTTTTTCAAAATATTTCACGTTTATCTTGTAACTTTAATTCGCTTAAGTGTTCTCATACGCTTAGAGATAGTAACTCTGTAGCTCATGCGTTATATATGGTAGTTATGATTAATTATTGGGGAAAATGCAAGTTACTCCCCTGTGTTATTCTAAACATGCAAGAAACTACCCTGTGAAATTTTTATTGCCCCAAACTTCCTTGTGTTTTCAAAAATCCTGCAAAAAACACCCAATTTGTAAAAAATAGTAATAAAACGACCTACTTTTCTTGAAATATATCACGTGAAGTTGTAGGGACCAACTTGAAGTATTTTAGAAATGATTTCTTGAAATATGTCGATACAAAAACAAAACGACCTACTTTTCACAAATTGGGTGTTTTTTGCAGGGTTTTTGAAAACACAAGGAAGTTTAACGCAATAAAAATTTCACAGGGTAGTTTCTTGCAGGTTTAGCATAACACAGGGGAGTATTTTGTATTTACCCCTTAATTATTGGATATAATATGAGTTCTTGACTTCTAATTTCATCGATAAGTAATCAGTTGTGATTTTCTTCTTCCTCATGAGGAAAGAGTAATTATTTGTTGTAATTACTCTGTTCTATATGAAGTTTTAATAATTACAAACACCCTCTAGATATATGATCAGTTGAAACAAAATGTTCTATATAAATATTTCGGTTTCTAGTTAGTTATTGAAATGAAATTGAGTTGATATAAGTGGCATTCATTCTTTGAATGCGCGTGTATATGGCATTGAAATTTTTAAGAAAATAAATATTTTACCTGATTTCATTGGTAGCATTGAAACCTCTGAATATATTGAATGAAATAAGCCATGCATTTTGATTCTAAAAAAAATAAAAAATACTTGAGTTAAAATTCACTTTCCAAAACCGTCTATGAATTATGAAATGAACCTAACATATTTGACCACAATATCAATATTACAGCGTGCAAAGCGCGGTTATTTTGGAGATTTACACATACTATAGTGTATTAATATATTAATCGTATAGGAGTATATATGCACCTTATAAGGTCATTTCATGAATTAAAATTATACCAAATTAATATTTAAGATTTCGCTCTAGTTAGGTAAATACAAATTGAACTGAATAATTCGTCGCAAATATGAAACTAAACTTGAAACATATATATATTTTTTACATTTTTCGAAAGTTGATTTCAAAAGTTAAAGAATAGCAAATATATACATAAAGATATCAAGTTAATCGAGTGTAAGTCAATGATGATGTGTTATTTGGGTTTACTCAACTCATTTACATCTTAAAAAATCAAATTGAGATCATGTATTGAACTTTTATATTTCACATGCCTTATTGCAATCATGCAGAAATTAATTATTCATCCATGTTTATATGGCATAAAAATATTAATTTCAGACCATTTTTCACATTCCAAAAATTTAGAAAACCTGGGCTGCACATATACAATTGGTTAGAAAGAGCCAACGATGATCCCGTCTCAAACCCTTTAGCGCTCAAAGTCAATATGAAAGAGTTTAGATCAAGTCGATACTAGAATTATAATATGAGATATTTACATTGCTTTAGAAATTAACATATAGTATATATTTATAGTACCTGGCCGGGATCCAAAATGTTTAGTTTATGTAATAAAAACGGGTTAGAACTGTTTTTTTTTTTTTTTTTTGAAAAAAATTGCCAATTAGTGACTATTCTTGTGTAGACTTATATTAAAATTTCATTTTTATGATAATGAAATTTTAATATAAGTCTACACAAGGATATGTATATTGATGAAAATAAAGATAGAGAGGGAAATTGAGTATTCTAATATTCATAATCGTATTTTGCAAATTCTAAGGAAGAAAGAAAAGGAATTACTTATTTTACCCCTAGGTTTTGTTTATGCCAATGGACAACTCTGCCGGAAAAATGAAGGGGTGCTAGTTGCTGAGTTTTCTTAAATTGAGGGTGCTAAGTGCTAATTTTGTGTTTCGGGGGTGCAAAGTGCCCATTTCTCATGTGTCGGGGTGCAAGTTGCTGAGTTGTTCTTAATTCAAAGGTGCTAAGTGCTAATTTTGTTACGAGGGTGCAAATTGTCGATTTCTCGTGTTTCCAGGGTTCAAAGTGCCAAAGATCTAAAACTGAATTACCTATGTTGCCCCTAGATTTTTTTACTCTGATGGTCAACTATGCCGAAAAATAGGTAGGGGTACTAAGTGCTGAATTGTTCATGTTTCGGGGGTGCAAAGTGCTAATTCTATTTTTCGGGGGGTGTAGAGTGCCTAATTTCCATGTTTTGATGGTGCAAAATGCAAAAAACCCTCAAATTTGTATGCAGACTATATTCTCTAAACTTTTGTTATAAGAGAGGATTTTTTGCACTTTGCACCCCCGAAACATCGGAAATAGGTACTTTGCACCCTATAAACATAGATTTAGCACTTTGCACATTCGAAATATGAAAAATTCAATACTTTGCACCCTCTTTTATTTTCCTCAAAAAACCTGAACAAAATAGGCAATTCATTTTTGGATCTTTGGCACTTTGCACCCCCGAAACACGAGAATGGGCTTTTTGCACCCCAAAATAGAATTAGCACTTAGCACCCTCGAATTAAGAACAACTCAGCAACTTGCACCCCCAAAAAATGAGAAATGGACACTTTGAACCCCCTAAACACAAATTAGCATTCAACACCTCAAATTAAGAAAAACTCAACAACTAACACCCTTCGTTTTTTTTTGGCAAAGTTGACCACCGGGGTTAAAAAAAATCTAGGGGTAAAAAAAATCTAGGGGCAAAATAGGTAATTCATTTTCTTTTTTCTTAAAATTTGCAAAATACGATTTTGAATACTAGAATATTCATCTACAAAATATATTTTAAATATTTCTTTAATTACCAATTTTTCAAATCTCCTCAAAATATCAATAAGAATTCGAAAAGTTTTTAGAAAATTAAAACATAAAATTGACTGATCAAACCACAAAGACAAATTTTAAGATGGAGAGAGAAATAAGTATTCTAGTATTCATAATCGTATTTTCTAATTTAAGGAAAAAGAAAATGAATTACCTATTTTGCCCCTATGTTTTTTGCCCCCGGTGATCAACTTTGCCAAAAAAAAATGAGGGGGTGCTAGTTGTTGAGTTTTTCTTAATTTGAGGTGCTAAGTACTAATTTTGTGTTTAGGGGGTTCAAAGTGTCCAGTTCTCGTGTTTCGGGGGTGCAAATTGATGAGTTGTTCTTAATTCGAGGGTGCTAAATGCTAATTCTATTTCGGGGGTGCAAAATGTCAATTTCTCGTGTTTCGGGAGTGCAAAGTAGCAAAGATCCAAAAATTAATCACCTATTTTGTCCCTAGGTTTTTGAGGAAAATAAAAGAGGGTGCAAAGTGTTAAATCTATGTTTCGAGGGTACAAAGTGCCTATTTTCCATGTTTCCGAGGTGTAAAGTGCAAAAAACCCTATAAGAGATCCTACCGTCGATACAATTTTACACCACATTAGTATACCTACGTTCATTTAAAAAACACATAAAACGATAAAAAATCTTAAGCATATCCTTCTTGAATTAGTATCAAGATTTTAAAATCTAAGCAATAAGTTTGATGTGGGGTGAAAGTTAGTTATGCAGTTATTGATTTCAATTTGGTGCGTAGATTTTTCTGTTTACACATATGCACCCCTATAGCCTTTTTAAGCTTTATTTATGTTTAATTTCAAGCTTTTTAATGCACCCCTATAGCCTTCCTTAGCTTCGTTTATGTTTAATTTCAACCTTTTTAGCTTAGTATCATTTATTTTATTTTCATATTAGAATAAATATACACCTCCAAAACAAAGTCTGTAGTCATATTAGTGTTATTGTTAGTTATTCTTGTAATATTTGAAAATATTCTAAATTAATGATGATGTATTGTTGGATATATTCTGATGTAATGATGTATTTATCATCTCAAAAAATATAATTGCAGTATCTACTAATAATTGTTTAAAATAGCAAATTTCGTTTTCTCTTTTCTCACCTTACGTACATGCAATTGGTTATGTCTTAGGCCCATTTCACACTTTAAGAGGAAATTTTACTCTTAGTCCTACAAAATTGGATTTTCAACATGTTTCGTTAATTCCACATTTTATGAAATTGTATTGATGGTTGTAAATTGTAATTAGTTAACATATTTTGCACTTTTAGTTTCATCGCTTCCTTCGAGACTAAAAAAGTACAAAACTGATTAAATCAAACCAACATTGCAAAATATTTAAAGATTTAGGATCATAAGTGTAATTTTATAAAATATAGGATAAAAAATGCAATAGAATTTGAAAATTAAGACCAAAAGTACAATCTTGTAATGTACATGACCGAAAGTGATGAGATCAAGTCCCGTGGGACTAAAAGTATAATTTGCCCTCAAAAAGAAAAGGAAGAAAAAGAAAAATATAACACGTTATCATTTCCATATGAATAATTCATTCCTATTTTACTTGCAATAAATATTTCTTATTACCTTGTAAAAATGTTATTACTTTTGGTAATTTGTATTTTCTTGTGAGTCACTTAAACTTCCTTACTTATATAATCCTCTAATAACTCTCTCATGCCTCTTAACTCTTTTTCTTCTCTCCTCTTCACCGCCACCGCCACCGCCGCCGCCCCTCCGCCACTTCCGCCGCCACTCCATGGTGAAGTTCTCGAAACAACTAGAAGCACAGCTCATTCCAGAATGGAAAGATGCTTTTGTTAATTATTGGGCTCTAAAGAAACATGTCAAAAAGGTTAAGTTGGCAAGAAAACCAAAACATGTTCCTGATACAAACTATGATTTCGGTCGATCCATATTCGATTCGGTTCGTGTTTTGGCCGGGAAAATCTCCGGTAGGAGTAATAATGGTGGAAGTAACTCGGAGATCATTCAGGTACTAATTAATTATTCAAAATTAAATTAAATTTAATTAAATTGAAATTATAATCAAGAATATGAGTAGTGTACGTAATTGTAGATGACTGTAATCCCATATTTGTTTTTGTTTATAAAAGTTTGATCGTTTTTACGATTTTTCTTGTAGTAATTAGTGCTGTTATGTCGGCTTGTTTTCTAACGCACTCTCCAAAAGGTGGCAAATCTTTTTATGGTTTTCTGGATTTTGTAGGAAAATATAGTGATATTTTACAAAGTTGTACAAAATTTTACCCCAAAATAGACGAGAAATCGATACCTTTTACGTCATCTTCAATCAAAAGTTTTAAGTTTTTAGGTCTAGTAAAATAGACCAGTACCCACAATATAACAAACTCAAATTCGAATATCTTTAACGGAGAGAGACTCACATAACATGGACGTTAATTCAGTATATCTAAAAGATTAAGGTGTTGAAAATAATATATTTAATATTTATTACTAACACCTTCACATGAATTTTCAAAATATTTAAATATATGATCTCGTTTTTCAGACCTGATTCTGATACCGTATAGGATGTTCATTTTATAAATTATTCTCAAATCAACATTTTATATTTGTCAAGATTCTTTTTTATGAAATAAAAAAGTCCTTGAGTGGAATACATGTGTTTTTATTATTTAATGGTTCAGCTAAATGTGTGTGATATCATAAAGTCGCACTTTTGGGATTCTTGTTTTATTTTTTCTTGATTTACCAACACGCTAAAGCAGGAAAACGGCAGTTTGTTGTCAACTATCATGAAAAAATCGTGAAAAGTAGAAACAAATTGAACAACCTGAAAAGGATACAAAACAATAAGATAAAATCGAACTTTACTTGGGGAAACGTGTTTTGGTTATTATGATGATCAGTACTATTAATTTTGTCTTAATTGCAGGTGAAGAGTAAAATTAGTGTTGGAGAAGATGGAGAAGAAGAAGAAGTTGAAGTTTATGAAACTGAGCTTGTTCAGTTGTTTTCCGAAGAAGACGAGGTAATTTATAAAAAAATCGTATTCTACCGTAATAAAATATTGTATTTTTAGTCCCATAAAACTGGATTTTCGAAACGTTTAGTCCTACAATTTTACTTTTTGTTCCAAATTTTTAAATTCATATGCTCTTTTGGCCCATGACCTTCTTTGGGACCGAAAGTGCAAAACCGAGATAGTACGACGATAAATATTTGAAAAGTTTGGGACGATAAGTGCAATTTCGTATATCACGGAACAGAAGCGCTGAGAAGTGAATCATGTGGGACTAAAAATGAAATTTGGCCCCTTTTGTGATGTTTTGTTAAAAGAATTATCAGTAATAATTAAAAAAAAGTTTGATAGTATTCTTAAGCTGAAATTTGTAATCTTATGTACATGAACAGGTGAAAATTTTCTTTGAAATGCTAGATGATGAGCTTAATAAAGTGAACCAATTTTACAAGACTAAAGAAACTGAATTTCTCGAAAGAGGGGATATATTAAATAAGCAGCTTCAAATTTTGTTGGACCTTAAACGAGTTCTTGGTGATCGTCGCCGGAGAAATCTTGCCGCCAAGACCGATGGCGGCAGCTCGGGGTTCATCTCTCGGTCGAATTCGTCGTTTGGCCGGAGCTCAGAATATTCCGGTGAGTTCTTTAATTTAGCTTATGTTAACTTGTTAATGTTATGTGCAGATATTTTCTTCAAAGCTAATCTAGAATTTATTGCACATAACATATTAATGAATTGTTTTACTTAATTAAGAAATAGCTTGTAATGAGTATAATGAAATATGCACACTTGTTTCTATATTCCAAAAAAGGAAGCTCTTTTAAATAAATTTGTGAGATGTAATTAATGAGACATTACTTAAAAGGGTAAAAAATCAAGTACAATAAATTTATCGAATCGAGAATCATTAATAGAAGTTTTTTTTTAGCTAGCAATATTCAACGTGTATGATCTACTTGGGCCATTGCTAGTAATCTTTGCATGCATTTAATTTTGAATCTTTAAAGTATTTGCATTTTTTTTTTAACAATTACATATTTTGAATTGAGAGAACCACAATTTACCTTACTTTTAAGGGTTTTTGTTGTTACTGTTTTACTTTTCGCCTTATTGTATTTTTGAAAAGTAAGATAAATTGTGGTATTAAAAAGTGAAATTCTCTTATTTTGGATTTGCAAATAAAATTGATGTGGGATGAAATCGATCATGAAGCATGAAAAGTTTTATTACCAAATACTATATGATTATTCAAGAAAATAAAGATTGTTTCCATTGAAAATTTTGTGACGAGTGGTAGTCCTACACAACATATGCACCAAAAAATAGTACACATACATGACACCACTCTAAATCATTCGATTCTAAATAAAAGGTAGTACTATCAATTTTCGCAATTAAATCGAATGAACCCTAAGTCACTACAAGAAAATTGAGCTTAAGTGACAAAAAATTAAGTGATAATATGGAAGTTGTCACTCTTTGTATGCATTTAGTGATAAAAATATTAATTTTGTCATAATAATAATGTTGACAAGTGCAATAGTGACAAAATATGTTTTTAAGTTGTCACTAATAGCTATTAATGACAAATATATGGTGACTTAAGTTGTCACTATTGACAATTAGCGACACCCTTTTAGTGACAACCTAGTGACAATAAATATTGTCACTATGGTTTAGTGACAACTTTTTGGTTGTCAGTTTTGGGGTATCGCTAAATGTCAATAGTGACAACTATTTTACAATTCTTGTCACTAGCATGTTTATGAAAACCATTTTAGTGACAATATTTGAGTTCTTATCACTTAATATATATAAGAAGTGACAACTTTAACATTGTCACATAAAATTTTATCACTAAAATTTACTTTTTTTGTAGTGAGTATTGTTTTGATTTTTTGTCGAATCTTCTTTTTATTAAAGTTTACAAGACATTAATTCGAGTATTATGAAAGAAGTAAATTTTCACGATCCCATTAATCTTTATTTTGTGCTGTTAATAAAAACTGAATTGACTGCATCATATTATATTTGTCATTATTGCTTCACTTATTATGCCTATTTTCAAAATACAGAAAGCCAGAGTGAGTATTGTGGTAGTCCAACCGATTCACAAACAGATGATGTCATAGCGGCACTAGAAAAAAATGGCGTAAATTTCGTAAACTCCGCGACACGAGCAAAGACGAAGAAGGGGAAGCCTCAAATGGCAATGCGAATAGATATTCCGGCAACCACGCCAACACGTACAATAGCCGCCGTGACGTCTATGCTTTGGGAGGATCTAGTGAACAATCCGAAAAAAGGAGGAGGAGAATATATTAACAGGAAAAAGATTCAATGTGCTGAAAAAATGATAAGAGGAGCATTTGTAGAACTCTATAGAGGCCTTGGCTTGCTCAAAACATACAGGTATATATTAAAACTTTAAATTAATTAAACTTTATTTGTAATATTAACAATTTACTTATATCACCACTAAGAAAATTCTACCTCTTGAAAAGTGTTATTCAATTACATAGCAAGTGTGTTACACTTGTCCTGGTTCAGTTGAGCAATTACTAATGATTTATCGTAAATATTTGTGAGTTAGATGTGACCATCATTAAGTAAAATTTTGTTGAATTATTTTGAAAGACAATTAAAGCTATGCATCAATCTAGTTAATTTGGTTATGTCACATGATATATCACACAACTTATAACAAACTCTGGTATGAAAATGTGCTTTGGCACATGAACTTTTCATGCAAATTGTGAAAAAGTGTCAACAAAGAAAACATGAACATTGTTTTGAAGAAACAAACTTGAAAAACAGAGGATACAAAATTCATTTTCATTCTATAAGTCACCAAACATTATAAAAAGTAAAGGATACAAAATTAGAGCCTAATTTTCAGTTTTTATTGATGTGTTTAGTAATAAGTGTATTATTTTTGGCAGCTCATTGAATATGGTGGCCTTCACAAAGATATTAAAGAAATTTGACAAGGTAAGAACTCAAATCCATTGTTATGAAATATACCAAATTGTTCACATTTTACTAATATTTAGTTCATGAAGGATTTTATAGGCCTATGTCACATCAATTTTAAAAAAGATTGAGATGCTCAAATGCCCATGAAAAGAATTAAGAAACCGCACTTTGTCCCTTCACTCTTTGACCGCTTTGCACTTCACTCCCTAACCATCTTGAATTTGCACTTGTCGACCTTTTGAATTGCTGCCGTTCAAAACTTTGTCCATTAAGCGGTTCTCGTTAGGGAGTTATGAATGAAATTGTCGAAAGGTTAGGGAGTGATGTGCAAGACAGTTGAAATAATAGGAGGTAAATTACAATTTTGGTCACCATCAAACGGTCACATATGTCGAAATTGACAAAACTGTAATTTCAGATTTTCATGAATTCAAAAATGTTCACATTAACAAAAATGAACAAGTTTGTATTGCATAGGTAACTTTATTATCTTAATTGGTGACATAGAAATTTTTCTTATGTTTGCTGTGAATTTCCATTTACAGGTATCAAACCATCAGGCTTCAGCAAGTTACCTTAAAGTAGTGAAAAGATCACATTTCATTAGTTCTGATAAGGTAAGCAAACAGAAAAAAATTGAATAATATGTTCTTGTTTGGTAAGTAGTTTAATATGAAAAATCATAATTTGTGCTCATTTGATAACTTTAGATCCTTCAAGAAATTGAATTCCTTGCTAACTTTAGTGGCATTGTTGTAAAATGCACGCAAACTTTGAAATCTAACTATAAGTGAAGCATCCAATTAAAATTATTAGTTAATTAAATCTTGATTGTTTTTGAGATAATTAATTAATTATAATGCTTTATGTAATGGTATTTAATTAATTTGAATTGTTTTTATGAAAAGGTTGTAAGACTAATGGACGAAGTGGAGTCCTTATTCACACAGCACTTTGCCAACAATGAAAGGAAAAAGGCAATGAAGTTCTTGAGACCCCAACAACTTAAAGACTCTCACATGGTTACTTTTTTTGTTGGTACGAAAAAAGCTCCACCCTTTTGTTTTTTAATAATTAAATAAGTACACATCTATAAAAAAAAAAAAAAAAAAAAAATTTCAACATGTTTTTTGTCCTCAACATGACAATTTTTAGTTAGTAATTTTTAGGCATAATAACAAGTGGCATTTTATTTTTAGTTGGTTTTCAACATGTGATTCTTGATTAATTATGTATGTTGTTGTTGCAGGTCTATTCACGGGTAGTTTTGTTACGTTGTTTAGTGTGTACGCAATATTGGCACATTTGAGTGGTATGTTCTCACCAGGAACAGAAATTGCTTACATGGAAACTGTTTATCCTGTTTTTAGGTAATTATACTTTTATTCCTATGCTTAATGGCCTGTTTGTTTGGCATTTTCCAAAATTATTCCATGTTTGGAAATGTCAAACAAGCATGTTTTCTATTTTCTGAAATAAATTTTTCATCTCTCAAACTCAAATAGTTTATGTGTCCGAATCTCTAACCGACCCATGTCTGATTTCCAATGTATTAGGCTATGTGTTGAGTAATATATTAAATATCTCTCATGTATAACAATTAGCTTAAGCTTTTAGATGATCTGAATAATACTTAAATCTATATTTTTTTTTCCTACAAAGCATATATGCCATCAAAGAATGAAACTAATTTAATATTTTCTTCAAGTTTAGAATTAATAGAGGAATCCCAATTTAAGTTAGGTCCAAGTCCAACTACTAAGAAAAGATATCTAATTGGATATTTGTTGACATTATACAAAAAATTAATCAAGATTAGCTAGGTAATATAAATAACTAATCAAACTTGAATTTGCAAAAAAATAAAATAATTAATATTACATTTATCTAAACATGTTAGTGCATGTATTTGCAGTATGTTTGCATTGCTAAGCTTGCATTTGTTCATGTACGGATGTAACTTGTTCATGTGGAAGAGCACAAGAATCAACTATAACTTCATATTCGAATTCCAACCAAACACCGCCTTAAAGTACAGAGATGCTTTTCTCATTTGCACTGGTTTGATGACTACTGTTGTTGGTGCTATGGTCATTCATCTTATCTTACTCTCCACCGGCTTCTCATCCCGCCAAGTCGATCTAATCCCCGGAATTTTACTTCTGGTTAGTAGTATCTTCCGTAAAATTTATAATTTAATCGCGTTTTTTTGGCCTGGATAAAGCTATAATCTTACAAGATTTTTCTGCATTTCAGTCTTTTTTGCTGCTCCTGATGTGTCCTTTGAACATCTTCTACCGACCAACTCGATTCTGCTTCCTTAGAATCATTCGCAACATAGTATGCTCTCCGTTTTACAAGGTATATTTTTATAAACGTTACTTAAATGTAATCGTTTTAAGGTTTCTACAAATAATGTGATGTCGCGTACTAAATTAACAATTTTCAACGTGTAATGATTACCCGTGCAGGTTTTGATGGTTGATTTTTTCATGGCTGATCAACTTACGAGTCAGGTAGCCTTAAAAGCATTATATAACGTAGGGGGGTTTTTGTAATAAAAATAACACAATGAGATTTTTGCTAATTAGGCAAAGCATAGAGTGTATTTTTGCATTTCACTCCAAAAAAATGTAGCTTTTTTCTTTCATATACAAATATAAACCTCAAAAGACAATAATATAATGTCCCTTTCTTTCTTGATCTACAGATTCCATTATTAAGGCACATAGAATCAGCAGCATGTTATTTTCTTGCTGGAAGTTTCAAAACACATCAATACGAGACTTGTAAATCCGGGAAACTATATAGGGAGCTTGCTTATGTTATCTCCTTTGCTCCCTACTACTGGCGTGCAATGCAGGTACATCTATCTATCTATCTATCTATATATAAATCTCGGTTTAGTCTCTAATTTCTTTCGAGTTATTACAATTTTAGTGTGCGAGAAGATGGTTTGACGAATGCAACGTAGACCACTTAGCTAACCTAGGAAAGTATGTCTCTGCCATGGTGGCAGCCGGAGCAAGGCTAACATACGCCCGACAGCCAACACAGCTTTGGATGGTTATCGTTTTGGTTACTTCACTCATTGCCACGGTTTATCAATTGTACTGGGATTTTGTTAAAGATTGGGGATTATTCAATCCTAAGTCGAAAAATCCTTGGCTTAGAGATGATCTTATATTGAAGAACAGAGGAATTTACTATGGATCTATTGTAAGTTATTGATCCCCTTAGATATTTGAAATTTATGTTGTCATGTTTTCATTAATATGACTTGTTTGGATGAAATGAATTTTATTTTTTAGGCACTGAATTTTGTATTGAGAGTGGCATGGGTGGAGACAGTGATGAGATTCAATATTGGGATGTTTGAGACGCGTTTGCTCGACTTTTTCTTGGCTTCATTGGAGGTCATTCGACGTGGACATTGGAACTACTACAGGTGAAAATGAAAAAATGTCACTCTACTATTAAAAATCAAATAAAAATAGGCAAGATTTTACTAACTTGGTAGTATTTGATTTCACAGATTGGAAAATGAGCATTTGAACAATGTTGGGAAGTTTAGGGCTGTGAAAACAGTCCCATTGCCATTTCGCGAGACAGATTCTGATGGCTAAAGTTACTCAAAAGGACATGTATTGATGTATTAGAAGGATTACAGGGAAGGGTGTTTCAGACTTTTCACCAACCGATCGAAAATGGTTGTTGTATGAAGAAATTAATTCCTTACCATTGATGAAGATATTAACAAGAAGTGAGTTATAAAGCTCAATAAATTAAGCTGCTGATCGGCTAGGCTAGCACACGGCTGCTGTGACGTTTATTGTACAAATTTTTAACATAAATTTGAGTGTGTAAATGTGTCTTTAGCTTGAACGATATCTATTTTTGTCGATGATTAATCAAATTTGATTCGTCTTAAAGATAAATTTAACGTTGTTACTCGTATTTTACATATTAGTGTCAATGCAAGTACTTGCATTTTATTTGTTAGTCCCTGTCATAGTATATATAAACAAAATGTAACATAACATTATTCAAGTAAACTGGAGGAGAAGAGAATAATAGTAAGAGGTTAATGTATATCCCTTTTTTTAGTAATTTATATCGTTTCAAAGTACAAAAATAAACAAATTATCGAGACTAGTATCTAATACGTGATACCCACATTAACAAAAATAATTTGGAGATTCAGTTATTGTAACTAGACTATGAACTCATCAGCTTTATATATGTAAATCGTAAATAAAAAAATTAAATGGTAATAATTTCCTATAAAAGCCTTTCGGTTTATTCTTCATAATGATTTGTATTACAAGCTGTATGTAGACTAAAACAATATAAAAACTTACACCCTTCTCATAATATCCCATCCCAAGAATGACAACAAACAAAAAGGGCACTAAATGCTTCCCTTCTATGTAGGAAACAATCAAATAATTTGCAACAACTTTTGCTCACTTCAATTTTTCTGCAATCTTTTTAGAAAGACAATAAGAAGTAGCTTGAATAGTAATCATGGGATTAACCCCAACCGCACTCGGAAGAACACTAGCATCACAAACAAACAGTCCCTCTGCTTCCCAACTTTCTCCATTTTCATCCACAGCCCCTTCCTTTTCATTTACCCCCATTCTACAACTTCCCATCTGATGAGCCGAACAATAAGTAGTCCAATTCTTTACAAGCGATTTAGGCCCCTCGGGTACCATAACCGAGCCCAAAAACTCCTCGACTTCTTCCTCACTAATCCCTTCACATTTCAACTTTTGTCCATCACTTTGATGAGTCCCCACCTCGACAGCCCCTGCAGCTATCAAAATCCTCAAAGCTCGTCTCAACCCGATTTTCATGTTCTCTTTATCGATTTTATCGAATTTATAGCTAATTCTCCCTTCACTCAAAACTTCACCATTTCCTTCATCTCTAATCATCGAGAACAAATGTGCGGTTCTTGAATACTTCAAAACTCGGTTCTTTAACTCGATACCGGACACCCAAGGAATTAATGCAGCAAAAGAACCAGGTCCGAGAATCGGAGATTCGATAAGTGCTCTCACATTTGATTCATCTTCTCCTACTTTATGAACCGATGTAATAATCCCTCCTTCGTAAATTTTACCCTCGATATCCGAACTCGTTTCCGGAAAGTATCCCCACGCCATTAGCACCGGATGAAGGTGAAGATTACGACCCACATTTCTATTCGTTAAACCACTAGCAAGCAGTAGAGGCGGCGTTAAAAGGGAACCACAAGCCGAGATTGTGACTCTAGCCTCTATATGTATCCTTTTCGTGATTTCTTGATTCATACTCTTTGCTATCACACCTAAACACCTCTTTTTCCTTATGGTTCCAAATTGGTTTTCTTCGATTATAAATCGTTCGGCTTTGCAACCTGAAATGATAACCGCACCCGAGTTTACGGCATCGACTAACCATGTAGTGTCAGTTCCTTTCTTATCTCCTCTAATACAACCATAGCAACAAGAACCACAGTAATGACCTTCTGATGAGTTTCTAGGGACAGAATCGACTTTTAAACCGAGTTTTTCGCACCCTTTTCGTAGGATTTGATTCTGAAACCCCTCTTTAACACAATTATCAGTTACACCTATCCTTTTACATACATTTTCCATTGCTTCTAGGTAACTAGGGCTTGTAAATAAATCAAGTTTTTTATCATTACCCCATTCTTTAATTACATAATCAGGGGTTTTAATACAAGCTGACCAGTTAACGGCGGAGCCACCGCCTACGGTTGAGCCGGCGAAAATCGTCATTTTCCCGTCAAGGGTAGCTAAAATTCCACCCGATTCGTACATTTCCTTCATGGAGGGGCCTTCTAAGGAAGAGTAATCAGGGGTAGTGAAGTAATTTCCTTTTTCGAGGACTATAACTTTGAGGCCGGCATTTGCGAGGACGGCTGCTGAGACACCGCCGCCGCAGCCGGAGCCGACGATGACGACGTCACATTTGATTTTGAAGAGACTTTGGTGGGTGTTTTGTGTTGCTTGGAGGCCTTTTTTGGTTAGGGTTTGGAGAAATGTTGAATCTGTTTCTTGCCCTGTTTCGATTATGCCGTTGTCGAGTGGTCTTTCTTTGGAGATTTCTTTTTCATTATTATTATTATTATGAGTGTCGTCGACCTCATAGTTTAATGCTTTCCATGAGGGGTTTTTTGACTCTTCTCCTAACTGTGAAAAAAATATGAGCATATATAAATAATAATTTGACAAGGTAGACAATTTCACAAAAATATAAATGTTTTTAACATTTAATTGATCGAAACACACTCTTAAAAAAAAAACTTGGTTTTTAATTTAAGTATCATTTTACTTTAAATTTGCATTTTTAGTTGCACGAAGAGTGACACTCGTCACTTTCGATTTTGTGAGTTCAAAAAATTTTTTTTTTTTGGGCTTCGATTTTTGAAAATATTTGCACTTTTTATTATCATATTTTATAGAATCGATCACACATTGGTCCTAATTTTTAAAAATGTTCATACTTCATAGGATGATCTAATTTTTGTACAACCAACATTGAATTGTCTTAAAGAAAGCGACAAGACCGCCGATGAGGCCTTAGCCAAGTGGTTAAGGATGAGGCTTCATGACCAAGAGGTCATGGGTTCAACTCCCACGAATGTGGGTATTTCTCTAGTTTAATACTAGCTTTTCTCTAGTTTAATACTAGCAGTTGTAATTAGTTTACTTTTGATTCGATATAGTGATTGATGTAACGATGTATTCACCATCTCAAAAAAAAAAAAAAAAAAGCGACAAGACCAAAAGTATAAAAATATTATAAAATTTGGGATTAAAAGTACAAAATCGTAAAGTACGAAAACAAAAAATACTAGAATTACAATCTTGTGGGACTAGAATTGCAATTTGCTCTGATTCAGACTTAGTGACATTTTTATTATACTGATTTCTTTTGTTAAGTTTTCAAATATTAGAGGATATACAAAAAACCTCAAAAGACACCAAAGTGATTCTTGCTAAAGATTAGATTCATTATATAGATATAATAAATGGCTGAGAAATTATCATTTTTATTTAAATATAATCAATTTATTTGTTAATCGTGTATTATTGAATCGATGACCCAACAACTTATGAATAAAATAAAACTATTTCTGAAACCAAGAAATAATCAACTTATGAGAACAAGAAAGCAAGAATTTCTTGTCCCAAATTTTTTAGGTTGCCTGTCTAATAAAGTACTATTTATTATAGCTTGCTATTTTAAGCAAAAAAAAAGTCTCGCAAAACTGTGTAATTAGCCATCAGATATTTCTGAATTTATTTGTGTCTCACTGTACATAATTAATTACACAATAATGTCATCTATGTTATGATTAGTTATTTTTATTTAAAGTGTTCAAATCATGTTTATTTTACAAGTAATCAATGTTTTCATGAGTTTTGTATGTGTGTTTTTAGTTCATTGATCAATTTTAAATATGAGATTATAAATTATTTAAAAAGAAGGAGTATTGTTTTGGAATTATCTCTTACTTCAAAAAGGAAGAGTCAAGAAACTTAGAAACAACACATTTAAAGAGTTTTAATTAATCAGTACACGATTTGTTAATTACTGGCCATAAGAACCTTACAAATACACTCTTTCACTAAAAAATTGGCAGCTGTACTTATATTTGGTTTTAGCCCACAAGAAATCCTAATAATATTTTTAATGTTTAATCATAACTTTCAGGAAAGCTATTTATGAGTAGCAAGAGATAAAAAATAATTAGTAAAAAAAAAAGTAAATAATTAGTAAAATTACCTGAGTGAAGAAAACAAACATGACCAAGAACTTGAGGAACACAAATGCAAGCCTTACAGGTGTCAGCAACCAATTCTTGAATGATTTTTGTACAACTTTTTCTCTTTTTTCCAATGAAATTTCACTAAATTTATTCAAATAAGGCCATTTTTCACCAAAACAAAGACTCCCACAAATCAAAAATGTCCCAACCCTTGTTGAAAGAACTTTCAACAACACTACAGTCAATAATTTTGCTTCCAAATATGCCCTTTTCATTACAACCTCTGCAACCTGAAAATAACAATCCCAAAATCACAATAAATAAATACCCAATATAAAAAGGATTTAAAAAACCCAATAAAACCCATAAGTTAAATATCCCAGAAAATTACTAAAATTTAATCATTTACCTCATCAGGGATTGGATATTGAGAACCAGAGGATTTGTAAAAAGATTGGATTTCTTTGTTTGATTGATCATAATTTGGAATATTTTCATTGCAAGGTGGTAATAAAACCTCACAAATACTTGTTAGTGTTTGGAGTTGCGATGAAGATAATCCATGGCTATATTTGGTTTCTCTCCTTCCGCCTCTAAGCAATGGATGACTCTCTCTCTTCATTTTTTCTCCTTGTGGCTTTGGGAAATTTAAAAAATAAATTCTTTGGAATTAGATACATATAATGCAAAAGCCCTGGCTCTATTTATAGCTAGGAAAAAAATAATTTATTAATTAAGAGCGTAGACTTTTTTTATTTTTATTTTATGTTTAAAAACAAGGTTCTCGTCATATAGGTCGTAGCCTAGTAATAATCACTACCAAAGCTGAAGCGTCATGATCAAGAGGTCTTGGGTTCAACTTCTCCAACTAATGTGAATTTATTATTTATAATTCTTTGTATTTGAGCAGTTATTGAAATGTTTCTGATGTAATGATTGTTAATTAATGTATTCTAAAAAAAAAAACAAAGGTTTTCCTTTATTTTAATCTCGAAACTAAGGGCTTGTCTCATCCCTTTAAAAGTGGTTTCAGAAATAAATTGAAGTTTTTGAATTTTTTTTATCTCGAAACTCTGCATCAAATTAAATCAAATTAGATAGTTTTATTCGCTGCTACATTTTCAAATGAACATGTAATCAAATTTGGAGTTTTCTACGTTATAGGAATAGCTATAAATTCAAATACAGTATCTTATCTCAACCATATACTGTGGAAAAAGGGCAAAAAGAAAATGAATTTGTAGCACCGTCAACCATATATTATAAAATTAAATTAAATTGTTACAATAGTCTTAATAATTTTATGTAATAGTATTATAGATCCCCACCTCACCTAATCAAAAAAGATAAATATCCCAAACCTCACCGCTTAATCTCTAGAAAGAAGTGGGGGTTTACTATTTATTCCTGAGAGGTGACCACTGACATTAATGTATACCAAAGTTTTAAACAGTTGCGGCTAAAAATATTTATAAGTTGATAGTAACATTTGCCAATCTGATTTTATAATATCGAACTATCTATGAAATGTAATTATTTAAAAGTTATAAGATTTGATGTATGATATTGGGTTCGTGCGTGTCGTTCATGTAATTAATATGTGATAGTACCTTAGGTTGTTAAACACAAGACTCGTTGAGAGGCTCATTTAGGAGACCACGACCCCTTAAAGACCATATAGGTTGTTAAAAGGGAATCACGATCTCCACCTACAAGAAAAGTGATACTTCACTAAATATGTTATAAAAAGATACATTAAGGCTAGTGCCACATGAATACACTCATATTGATGTCATATAGTACATAACGAAATCATAATAATATCAAAATTATTGCATGTCAATGTACTAACAATGTATTGTCGCGATGTAAAGGAGCACGTCCGCTAATTTGTCCCTAAATACCTGACATATTACTAGGGTCGAAACTCTAACATCTCCAACCTCTATAAAAGACATGTCGTCTTACTATGAAAATAAATGCTACTACACACAATTCGAATATTCTGAAATACTTTAGCCTTATTGTTTTCAATTTCAAGTACACGATTATTTTATTTAAGCATCAGATAAACTTTATTGGAATAACTTTCAACTTGGTACCTAAAGAGGCTTCAATTTCAAAGGATAGCAGGTCAATTTAAGCCGGAGCAAACCGGAACAAAATTGTTTTAAATTGTTCATCTAATATGTAAAATTTTAAGTCAAAGTAACAAAAAAGAAAAAGTGAGGAGGAAGAGCACGCACATTGGATGAGGTATTTTGGGTATTAAAAGCTCAATTAATATGCAGTCAAAAGTTAGCCGTCACATTCTAATTAGTAAATTAAAATGTATAAGGGTCGAAGTTTATTTGCCGTCATGGTCAAGACACTACTCACAAGTGTGTTGTTTCTTCGAAGTTCGAAATATTTAAAGGTCGTACTCAAAAAAATAAAAAAATAAAAATTAAAGGTCAATTTTTTTCCTTTATAAATAAAAAGCTTTAATATTGTTTGACATGTTTTCTTACTCCTCAGTCCCATATTCTTTAGTGGTATAACTGATGGATCAACTTATATAAATTTAAAAAAAAAAATCGATAATATATCTAATATATTTCAATATAATTGATAAAATATTATATAAATATTTAAACATTAAAACTTCATGTGAAAAATCAATTGATAAGTTAGTTATAAATTTAAAAAGTTTAACTTCGCACCGTAACTAATAGACGTGCACTACAATAAAAAAATATTTATTGCCCCCAAACGTAGTTGCATTATGAAAAGGAAGTCACATAAAATTAGAGGGAAAAACACGTTTGATACCAAACTTTAGTCCAAAAAACACATTTGATATCAATTTTTTTGAAAAAACACATTTCATACCATGATTCACACTATCTTGACACATTTACTTTTTCCGTCAATTTTCGAACGAGATTCAACACTTGCCGTCAATTATGGGTCTTTTAAACCCGTGCATGTTTTCCCTCCCATTATCAATTTAACAGGCAAATGAGCAGCACGTGCTGAATTTCGTCCGAAAATTGACGGCAAAACTAAATGTGTCAAGATTGTATGAATCATGGTATGAAATGTGTTTTTTCAAAAAAATTGATACCAAATGTGTTTTTTGGACTAAAGTTTGGTATCAAAATTGTTTTTCCCTCCATAAAATTAATATAATTATAATTTTATCACAAATTAGAAATATTAACTATATTGTTTAGTGATATTTTTACATTTTTATGATGTTCTATAATTTTATTTTTAACTATGATGTTGACATTATACATTTAGTCACGCCGCTACAAATATCATTTTAGTAGTTACATTTTTATGTATAATAATATTTTTCAATATAATATTTACTTATAGCGGTATGACTAAATGATATTATCATAACTACACAAGTAACACTATAAAGTGTCTCGATAATAGTAAAATATCAATAAACAATTATTTAACATTTATAATTTGCGACACTACTTAAAATTATGACGATATTAATATTTTCTGATAATAACATTTCATCATGCCATTAACATTTTTATTGGTATATAACAACACGGTCTTTCACATAAATATTCTAATATTTATTTATGATATTAAGAATATTATTTGTGATTGCGACATGAACTAATTTAGCCGTACTTGTGTAGTTATTTTGCTATTCTTTCACAAAGATGCCTATTTGTAAATGGAAGCAGTTAATTAGTAGAAACGGTCAAAGTAAAAAAAAACACATTTGATGTTCTAAAACGTGTGGAACTCTTTGATTGTTGAGATATCCTACTAATGTTTTTTTTGGTAAATTATGAATATCTCCTTGAAATAAGACTCAATTATAAAAATTCTCACGTATTTGGTATTACAAAAATCCTTGTCAAATTTATCACTATTTTACAGTTAACCCCATGTATTGTTATCTTTGATTTCATGGAATATTCCCTGAAGTTATAATTTTATCCCGAGGGTTATTTGTAAGATTTATTAAAATAACATGAAATGTTGATGGACGAAACTATCTTACAATTAACCCCGTGATGGAAATTTCGTCTATCAATATTTCATGTCACTTTTATAAATCTTACAAATAACCCCTTGGTGGCAAAATTGAAAATTCAGGGAATTTTGCATAGAATATTTTCTCAAAAGTCAAAGATAATGAAGCAGGGGTTAATTGTAAGATAGTGATAAACTTGAGGGGGATTTTTTCTAATATCGAATATGTGAGTGTGAATTTTGTAATTGAATCTTACATCATGGGAATATATGTAATTTAACCTTATTTTTCAGGGAAAAATATGTAATTATATTGCACAAAGTTTGGAGATTACAATATAACTTCAAAAGCGTGAGAGCTCAATATCTTACTTAGTCAAATGTACTTTTAATTTGATATATTACTTATTAAAAGTTTGAAGTTTATCACTAATTAATGTTAGTATGATTCATCTTAACCCAACTCCAACATCATAAAAACTAGGATCAAACCAGGACAAATTCGTATCGAGTCAAGTATAATTTATGAGCCGTTTTATCAGTTCTGGTGTTTATATATATTGTTTTTAATAAGAGTATTGAGACATTTAGGCATGATATAACCCTTTTTTATATACTATCTGACAAATATGGGAATATTTCCGAGCAAAAAATTGAATATAAATTTATTACATTACGAGCACTAGTCTCTTTCTCTAAATTTTACCATTTTCCCCAAAAAAAAAAAAAAAAAAAAAAAAGTCCTATGTTTCCTTTCATATAGATATAGAGACGTTTTATTGCTGCAAATGTCAATGGCTAAAACATATTTTTTATGTATAAACCAATGGATGAATGTACATAACATATATCTCAAAGTCAATACTGCAATAAGCTTCAACTAATTATATTTGCAAGCTGTGCAATTGAAGATATGACAACTTAAGTATAAAATATCTAAGGTTATTATGACTAAATTATGAATTGTTATAGAAAGGGAAGACAACTAATATAGTACTTGCTAGCCTAGTGGGATTAGCGTATTCTTTGTCAGAAGGAGATTATCCATTAAAACCTGCTTAATTAAACTACTAATAGTATGTGTATCAAATATTTTTTAGGACCCGTTTGTTTGTTTGGGAATGACATGCAATTTGGTAATCTGATTACCAGATATCATATAATTGTATTTGGGTTGATTTACTGTATTTTGGTAAAGGAATTAAATTCCCCATAATCAGGAATCTTGCCTTCATAAACTAGGAATTTGAAACCCAAGTTTTCTATAGTATTCTAATTCCATTTCATTGGAATTCATGGTAAAAATTAAAAAGACAATATTTTTCATATATACTCTCTCTCTCTCTCACTCACACTCATACACACACATGTATATATAATTTGTATTTACTATAAAATGTATATAAATTAAATCAATTATAAATTTTGATGTATGGTAAGTATATTATATATTTAATCAACATTAAGAATAATTACTTACATCCCTTGAAATTATGTGAAATTACATGATCATCCTTTGAAGTTTCAATAATTACAAAACAACATTTAAGTTTTTTGAAAAAATTTTACCACTTCATTATACCTATAAAATTAAGATAAATATAAAAAATATTAAATGATTATTGGTTGAGGTAAAAAAACTTAAATTTAAATTTTAATTAAAAAATCTCATAAATCATTTATAATAATATATAAATGGAACATTTTTGTTAACATGTGTAAAAATGGATTTCATTCCTTAAGTTGATCAAACATTTGAAAAGGAATTTGGTACATTCCTTCCTGAAATCCCTAGTGGTACCCAAACAGTATAATGGAGTGATATTCCTGGTAATCACATTCCTAGAAATCAAATTCCTAAAATCAGATTACATTCCCATCAAACAAACGGGTTAATTATATATTGATGAGGTTGTAGTGATGAACTCCTCCTCGTAATTAAGGGGTGACAAATGGATCAATTGGACTGGATCTGGATCAAATTCTTACAGATTGGATCTCAAATTGATCGGATATTAATTATTAAGTGGATCTAATTATATAGTACGGATCTTATATGAATCCGATCCGGTTAAAGAATTTTCACATCTAATATAGAACCATGATGAATCCATGTGTTCACTATGAGTCCATGACGGATCGATGTTGAATCCCAATAATTCCTCTTTTTCCCTCTCATGGTCTCAACCAACCTCCCACCTCCCACCCGCAACCCTCAATCACACACTCCCCCTACTGCCCACCCCACCTCACCTCACCTCACCCCACCCCCTACCACCCAACCCCTAAAAACCTTGCTCCTACCCTTGAACCACCCATTTGCAAGTGGATCTCGATCCAAATAGAATTGAATCCATTGATTTGACCCGATTCTTCATAATTTTCATCGATTTAGAAATAACAAATTGGCCTAGATCGATGGATAGTTTGGGAAGATATTAGATTATATTACCACGGTTATACATCAATGTAACACCATAAATTCCCCACTGTGAAAGAATTGTTTATATTGTGTTTCCTTGATCCTATCTGCCTAATGTTTAATTTCAAATTTAAATTATTATATGTTTAAGTTGGAGCACATAAAATTACTTCAAAGAAATCTGAAAACAATGGGGGCTAACTAAATATCCATTAAACAAGAAGATAAACTGATCCACATGAGATGACACATGGGTAAATTGATCCACGTAAAATAATTCAGGAAAATCGATCTACAAGATGACACAAGGGAACTGATCCAAGTTAAATGACTCAAAAGGTAAATTGATTCATATTAGACTACAATCATCAGCGCAAGATTAAATCTCTCCAATTGCACAATCAACGTGATCTGTCCAATATCACTCTCAAGAATATTTACCTTATTGGTTAGGCTTGATTTTATTCCTAACAGACTTATTCCTATTGTCCTATATAAATGTACTGTACATAGTTATGAAAAGTATGAATAAAATACTTTACTTTGATTCACTCTCAATGTCTTCCTTTACTGTTTCTGGTTTTACATATGGTATCAGAGCTCAGGCCCAAAGAGGTCATGTGTTCGAATCCATCCGTCACCCATTTCTAAATTTCACATGTTAGGCTTGAGTAAATGAATACCGCCTACACGTGAGGGGGCGTGTTAAGTGATATATATTAAATGATTCCTCTCTTTAACAGCTTAAGCTTTTAGATGAGTTGGTCATTCAATATGGTATCCAGAGCAGGTATAGGACTCACGTCCATCCCACCCTTTGATCCTCATCTTACTCTCACCTCATCTCTGTCTTCCGAGAAACACCATGACTACTGAAACTTTAGATCAGCCCCCTCCCGTGTCCTCTCCTCTTTCCCCTATTCTTCCTCCCCCTTCATCATTAAGTTCCATCAAGCTCACTGATGAGAATTATCTTCTCTGGAAGGCCCAAGTTCTTCCATATCTTAGAGGCCACAACCTCTATGGTTACATTGATGGATCATCTCCTGCCCCCCAAATGCTTGATAAAAGTTCCAAGCCAAACCCATCTTTTCTCTCTTGGCAGCAACAAGATCAGGCTATACTTAGTCTTCTCATCTCCTCACTTTCCGAGTCCGTAATCGCACACGTCATTGAAGCCTCCACCTCTCGCGAGGTTTGGGAGATTTTAGAAGCACTTTTTGCAGCGAACTCACAATCGCGGGTTATGCACAATTTCTTTCAGTTAACATCATTAAAGAAAGGATCCGACTCGATCGCCAGCTATTACCGTCGAGCGAAATTATTAGTTGATTCTCTTGCCTTAGCCGGCAAAGTCATCCCTCCTCCGGAGTTTATTGCATTTCTTCTCTCTGGTCTAGACTCCGATTATAACTCTGTGGTTACATCTATCACCACTCAAGTTGAGACCTTAACTCCAGCTCAAGTATACAGCCACCTACTCCAGCACGAATCTCGTCTCAATCATCAAAACACCAACCTAACTGCATCCCATGATATATCCGCAAACATCTCCCAACGTCAGTCTTCCTTTTCCCCACGGGGACGTGGTGGTTTTCGCGGCAGAGGAGTTTATCGTGGAAGAGGAGGTCGTGGTGGACGTTTTGGTGGACGTGGAGCCAATTCTCAGCCCTCATTTTCACCAAACAACAGAACTATATGTCAAGTTTGTGGAAAAACTGGTCACACGGCTACTCAATGTTACCACAGGTTCGATTATAATTACCAGTCACCACCTCCTCCATCATTGTCGGCTAACATTACATCCAGGTTTCCATCAACATCCGAGCATGTAGTTGACTCAAGTTGGTACCCTGACACGGCTGCGACCCACCACTTCACCAATGACTTCTCAAATCTGTCCATCAGCCCTTCCGAGTACACTGGCAACGAGAATGTTAAAATTGGTGATGGCTCTTTCCTTCCGATTCATCACGTGGGCTCTTCCAATATTCCCACCTCTACCGGCAATTTTCTACTCTCTAAACTTTATCATGTTCCTTCAATTTCGAAGAATTTAATTTCTGTTCTTAAATTTTGTCAAGATAATAATGTATTTTTTGAGTTTCATTCCTCTTTTTTCTGTGTTAAGGACTCTCGAACCCGGAAGCTACTTCTTCAAGGCCCTACTAAAGATGGGATGTATGTCTTCCCACCTCCCTCTTCTCCTCCTTCGGTGTTTGTTGCTGAACGAGCATCCCCAAATAAATGGCATAGTCGTTTAGGGCACCCCTCTATGCCCACTGTTCACTGTTACGTTCCAAATACAAGTACGTAATCGCGCAAGTATACGTTCGTTTACAAGTAATAAAGTGATAAGGGGTGTCGAACCCACGAGGAATCAAACGAATAATTACCAAAATCTATTCTATTAACTTACTTGAACTTATGTAAATGATAGTAGTGAGATTGTTGTTTGATACTCTAACTAAAGTGAAGTGATTAAGAGATATCTAAGTACTTAACTTGTTAATAAGATAAAGACATCTAGGATTTTACGTCACCAAGTTCAATTCAAGATAAATAACTCGACAATAGATAACTAATGCTTGTGTTTGCTATTCAAGGATTCAATGACGTTCGTATGTATCTTCCGAGTTGCATGCCAACCTATCGAATTAAACTAATCCAATTTATGCCTAAATGGACTAAGATCTAATCGAAGCATTAAACTCAAACCTTAAACGAATACAAAACGACCTAGGTATATGTCTATCCTAGAATCGAATCACAATCCGATTTCATAATCAAATCCTCAAAATCACTATGTCTAGCAATCAAGAATCAATAATTTTCACCTCAAAGTTGGCCAAACCTTAAGACGAACAATAAGCACGAAATCGGATTAACGAACACATGTAAGCATCATATCAATCATCATATCATCATTTAATCAAGAATCAAACATAGGATCAATAAAAACCTAGAATAAAGGTGATTAGCTACTCATAGCAATAATTATATCATTCATTACATTAATGAAAGCCATAAATGTAAATGAACAAAGTAAGAGAGTTAGAGTAAGCTTAGGTAGTGAAATCTATATCAACTCCTCCCTCAAGCCTTTGTTGTTCCTCATTCAAAAGTGCAAGCCAAAAGCCTTGTTCTTCAATGGAGGCAAGATGATAAAAAGATGATAGGAGTTGTCTTTTATTTCTCCACTAACCTTCTAACCTAGTGAAACAAACAATTCCCTAATGTCTAAGTTGCCCCAAAAACTATCACAACCAAGACCAAAATGTCCCCAACAAGTTTACAATTACAATTGGGAGATAGGGAAATTATGTACAAAAAGGCCCCTGCATTCCGCAGGAAAATATCTGCTGGTAGCAGGGGTACACCGCGGTGTATGTTTTACACACCGCGGTGTGACTGGACATGCACCGCGGTGCATGGATCTTACACCGCGGTGTAAGTTGTTGATCAGCTGGCTGCTGGAATCTTTCCTTTAAGTTCCAGTTTACTCACGGGGAAGGTAAAACGACTTGCATTCATTGTTACGGATTCACCCGAATCACTCTAAGATGTCGTTTCCTACAAACCACGGAGAAAACGATCAAAACACGAACAAAAACACAAAAAACGAACAAAGGCCAAACGAAGGGGGCCAAAGAAGGAAAAGCCACGCAAATACGCAAAAGCAAGCAAAACTTGGATTAAAACAAGACGTTTTGGGTTTAAGAATGCATGTGATAATGACGTTTTCACGGCATTATCAACACCCCCAAACTTAAATGCTTGCTCGTCCCCGAGCAAAGAAACAAAAGACAAGTATCAAACATGCATACTTATGATCAAAACGCCAAAACTTAACAATTTCAAATTATTCTTCGAACAAGCTCTACGTGTGTGTGTGATGGCTTTGGCTAGATTCTATCTTAGGTGAATACGTCCCAATAGATCAAAATCATCTGTTCTAATTGCGCGGACTCCTAAGGTTTTGACAAAGAGTCTCTCCTAGCCGTAGATTTCCAACTTAATGTTCAAATCACATTACGAAGCTAAGTTGTAGGCATTTTAAGAGTGTTGTCCCTATTCTTGAACTAGTTAACAATTTTAGTCCCTAGCTCTTTCTCACTATATTTTGCTTTTTCTTTTGATTTACAATGATAACATAGCACTTTGTGCTTTACAATGATATTACAATAACAAACTAGCACTAATGATGAAGATTGCTTGTGCTTCTAGACATTTAACTTTTTGGGCTACTAGCACCATTCCTTTTCTTTGTACATTTCATTTGAACTTTTCATTACAAAACTTGCACCATTACAACGAAATAGAGTAATTACAAAAATAATTCAATAATTTCATCATTTGAAGGCTTAGCCTTTCTTTTCTCTCATAGAAGTGCATACATTTTAGCAACTTCTCTACTCGTTTCTTTTAAGAGCTAGGTGTTCAAAGGTTTTTTCATTCTTGAAAAGGGTTCACTCCCCCAAACTTAAGTCATTTTGTTCCTTTTACACTTCGTTTTCAAACTAAAGTTTGGAGAGAATCTAAGTTACACAAAAGGAATCCTAGAACCTATTATCACTAAAGTTCATTATCCATCTTAAATATAACCTAGCCTTAGCCAATGTGCTCAAATTTTTGTAGAACATGTTCAAATAATAATAAGAATTTGAAAAATTTTGGCGGGTCGACCTAGCATGTATGAAAGTACTTGGGACCTCTCTCCCCCAAACTTAAAACGCACAATGTCCCCATTGTGTGAATTTAGAGAAACGGAGTGAGGTCGACACGACAAAACAACGCACGAAAGAAAAACAAGCACACAAACGCACAAACAACAAAACAAAACAAAAGAAAGCGGTAAATGAAAGAGCACGACACATATATAATAATAAAGCAATGAAATACAATCATCGTCTCAAACAAACTTCAACCTAACAATTCAAGGCATAGACAATATCCCAGTCTCCGAATCAACATAAAACAATTCCAATACAAGACGGAATCAAAGATATAACATTTTAGAACAATATAAACCGACGGAAATGTGAAAAATGTAAAGCAAACGCCCCTTTTTGCTAATCATGACGTTCAAACATCCCGCGGTAGTTTTCCGTCTTTTACTGGTCCCGTGCATCTCGGGCAAGCTCTTCTTGCTCATCAATATGCATATCAGCTACCTCATCGGGTTCCTGTCCTGCATACTCGTGAAAGTTGGGACGCGGTGGAAAGGCAGGTAGCGGTAGGGCATCAAATCTGGCATCCCCAAGAATCGCCCGAAAGGCCATGTCATGCCGATCACTCAAAGTAGTGAGGAAGTTTGACGTGTACTCCTGGTAGACATTGAAATCCCTTCGAAGAGCTGTCAACCCTTGTTGTTCACGAGGCACCCGCTGGAAGTTTCCGGCTGGAGGGTTCTGTCTAGGTGCAAAGTTCTGATAGGTAAGGCCCAAAGAGGCACAAATGGATGCATTCCCGATCGGTTTACCCAGCCGACACACTTCCTGCATAACACCAAAATCGACACCTGCATTCTTACACAGACCAAAAATTAGATATGGGAAGATAAAGCTCTTCTGCTTGGCGGATGTACGATCAATGGTGCTCCGGAGCCGAGCGTGGATAACTTTTCCAAGGTTGAACTTGAGGCCTTTGGTGAGGGCATAAAGAAGTGGCACTCGATCATCACCGTATGTAGTGTTATATGAGGTGGGAGCGAGGTGAGAGCACATTACGGTTGCCCATGCCTTTGCTTCTTGCTTCATTAGACCATGACGAAGTGGCTCGTATGTGATCGTGTTGTTGATCGAGAGAAAAGCTTTCATTCTTGCTAATTGATGTTTCTCAATCTCCCCCGAACGCAGCAGATCATCTGTATCATCTCTCTGACCCTCGGGCCATACGATGTGATAGAACTCGTTGATGGCATCCGGAGTGAAGCTAACTTCCACGCCCCGAACCCAAGCAACTTCCGTGGCCTTGGCAAAATGGGCGTTCGCATAAAACTCACGTGCAATCTCTCCGGGGAATGTATCTCGCACGGGTCTTTGAAGTAGGGCATTCCAACCCCGAGCCTCGGTTTGATCATAAAGAAAGGGATAAGCCGCTCTATCATAGGTTATGTACCTCTCGGCCAAGAACTTATTTTCCAAGTCTTCGTAAAACGAATCTTGAGCCGGCTTTGATAAGAACCGGGTGGTATCATAGTCTTCCTCCTCTACTACCGGTTCTTTCCCTTTCGAGTTTCTAGTGCGTTTAGGAGGCGCACGTGAACTCCCACCTCTAATCCTCGGCATGCTTTCAATATATTCAAAATCAACCAAACAACAATCAATTCACAATTGCTACCAAACAACCCTCAAACAAAAATCACGAAAGAATTCACACTAACAACCAAAATCTCTTCATTGAGGCATTTTGTCGAACACCTTGTCTACACCCCCAAACTTACTCCTTTTCTACAATGTATTCCAAAATCTCCACCCAATAATGCAATACCAACAAAAGTTTAGCCACACTTACCTTTTTGGATGCACACCACCGGTTGAAATCGAAGAATTTCGACTTAGAAGTTTTAGGGATGAATTTGGTTTTTGGTTGAGTGTAGGGGAAATTGAAGGTTTAAGGTGATTTAGTGAATTGTTGTGAGTGATTTGGAGTTGGTATGAGTGAGGAGAGATTGAGAGTATCGGGGGGGATGGATTCGTGAGAGACGAGTGAGGGGAGGGATTTTCGTGAGAGACGGAGTGATTAAAAGTGAGGGAGAGTTTATGAGAAATGGAGGGATTCTACGGGTTTAAAAGCCCTGGAGATTACACGCCGCGGTGTATGTTAAACACACCGCGGTGTGTTATGAATTGCACCGCGGTGTATGATAGGCAGAAACTGAGCAAAGTTTCTGGAAAAAATACGCCGCGGGGTGAAAGGAACTTGCACCGCGGTGCATAAATTTTACACCGCGGTGTGTTCCACGCCAGAAACAGAGGAAACTCTCTGGAAATTTTGCACCGCGGTGTATTATTTCCAGAGACTTTTTCAGTGTTTTGAATACAAAACTCACCGAGGTAAGTTGTGTTCAAAATCTGAATACTTCAAAACAACTAAATTCAAAAACTCACCTCGATTTTCGATTGGCTCACTTTCACAATTCCCCACTTGTATTTCCATGCTCGACTTCGCTACGTTGTCGTGCACAATCATTACCTACAACAAAACACACAAGAACGAGAAATCAACAGACACGACACGACAGCTACAAAAACAACAAGACAACGAAAAAAAGAAAAACAAAAAGCTTGGGTTGCCTCCCAAGGAGCGCTTGTTTATAGTCGTGAGCTCGACTTTGATACGTTGAAACTAGCTTGGGTGACTTTGAATCCCTTTCGGACTCCATTTGACTCTCATTGGCCCATTCTTCATGCCACCGCAAGCTAGGAGCTTGGAAGAACATTGTTCATCCTTCTTTGTTTCTTCCGAATTGATCTTCTTTCTCATCTCCGGATTCTTCTTTCGATGCCTTTTTCTCTTCCTTGAGCCTACCTTAAACGGATTATCTTTCTTGATTTCTTTGTGGACTTCATCATTCCATGACTCATTCTTTCTCACCTTGTCAATCATGTAGCAAACAATAGGGGTTATAGAATTAGGTATATCACCGAAAGCATTAAATTTAACCTCTTCGTTTTCCACACGCATAGTGAGTTCTCCTTTTGACACGTCAATGAGAGTTTGTCCCGTGGCTAAGAATGGTCTTCCTAGGATGATTGGGACATCTTCGTCAGCCTCACAATCTAGAATGATGAAGTCGGCCGGAAATATGAATTTGTCGACTTTAACTAGCACGTCTTCAATTTTTCCCTTCGGGTACGTGATAGAACGGTTGGCAAGTAGAAGCGTCACGGTAGTCGGTCGAGCTTCTCCAATACCCAATTTCTTAAACACCGACATAGGCATGAGGTTTATGCTTGCGCCTAAATCACACAAGGCCTTCCCTTGGTATTTATCTCCGATGGCAATCGGGATGGTGAATTTTCCGGGGTCCTTTAGCTTTGGAGGAAGCTTCTTTTGGACCATGGCACTACATTCCTCGGTTAAAGCAACCGTTTCAAATTCTCCAAACCTTCTTTTCTTTAATAGCACATCTTTCATGAACTTCGCATACTTCGGCATTTGCTCGAGAGCTTCTACCAAAGGAATATTTATGTGCAACTGTTTCAAAATTCCCATGAATTTTTCAAATTGTTTTTCCTCTTTCTTCTTTTGAAACTTTTGAGGAAAGGGAGGAGTTGGCTTGCTTGTGGGTATGGGTGTCAAAGAAATGGGTTCTTTCGGCACCTCCTTTTCCGACTCCACTTCTTCAACCAAAGACTCTTTACTCCCGTTTTGAGTCTCCTCGGCTTCCATTGGATTTTCATTAGGCATAGCCGGACCTTCATACCGTTTTCCATTCCTCAAGGAAATAGCATTAATATGTTCAACTGTACCTTGATTCGGCGATTCGGTTGTACTCGGCAAAGCTCCCGGGGGTCTTGCACTTAAAGCTTGGGCAACCTGCCCCATTTGCAATTGAAGATTCCTTAATGCCCCCGAGTGTTCTTGCAACTGTTTGGAAACATCTTCCAACTTAGAATCGTTGGTAACCACGTATTTGGTGGTGTGCTTCATGAACTCACCAAATGCATCCTCCCATGCTGGTTTTGATTCAACGGGCTGTTTTTGTCTTTCTTGAAACCCGGGAGGTGCGGAGGATTGATGGCCTCCTTGATAAGGTTGTTGGCCATTATTTGGATTACTCCAAGAGAAGTTTGGATGCTTTTGCCAATGAGGGATATAGTTGTTTTGGTATGATTGGTGTCCTTGATTGTTTCGATAGTTATTCCCAAGGTAATTCACCGCCTCGGGATTTCCGGGACACATCTCATAAGCATGAGCTCCTCCACACGTCACACAACTAGGTGGCATGGCTTGTACTTGTTGGACTATTTCCGGCTTTTGGCCAAGTTTGTCCACTTTATTGCTCAAAATCGCCATTTGGGCACTCAATGCCGTGATTGCATCCAATTCGAGTCTTCCGGGAGTAGATTTAGCGGAGGTTGCTCTCTCGGACGTCCAAGAGTGATTGTTATAAGCCATGGTATCAAGAATTTCCCACGATTCATCGTAAGACTTAGAAAGCATAGCACCACCCGCAGTGGCATCGACTAGAGCTCTAGTAGGTCCATGCAACCCATTGTAAAATGTTTGCATTAGAATATACTCGGCTATGCCGTGGTGTTGACATTTCTTCAACAACTTTTTGAATCTGGCCCAAGCTTCGTACAAAGACTCTTGATCTAGTTGCCAGAATCCTAGAATATCATTCCTCAATTTAGTAGTCTTCGGGGGAGGGAAAAACTTCCTCAAGAACTTCCCGGTTAGATCTTCCCAAGAAGTTATAGATTGGGATTGTAGAGAATCCAACCAATCTTTTGCGAGGTCCCTCAATGAGTATGGAAATAGCATCAACCGCAAGGAATCCTTTGTTACACCCGCAATGATGAATGAATCACTAGTCATCATAAACTTCTTCAAGTGAGCATGAGGATCTTCACTAGAATGACCTCCAAATTGACCTTCGGCATTTAGCATATTGAACATTACCGGCTTGAGCTCAAAGTTAGGTGCCGTAATGGTAGGTCTGACAATGCAAGAACCGAGCTCATCCAACTTAGGTGTACCATACTCATTAATAGGTCGATTCCTATTATATGGCTCTTCGGGAGCAATTTGTATCGGGTTCACCATAGCCGGATTAACTCCTTGATTTTCCATAGGTGAAGATTCACCCTTTTTCTTTTTTCTTCCTTGCTTTTCTTCGCTTTCTAAAGGTCCTCTCAATCTCCGGATCAACAAGAGTAAGAGGTAGTGTCGAAGCTCTTGGCATACACTAAGAGAAAGGTACCTATGAAGACAAAGATCACAAAGTAAATAACAAATCCAAGCTAAGTACACAAGAATATAAATTGGCAATAATCGTTACAACTCCCCGGCAACGGCGCCAAAAACTTGTTACGTTCCAAATACAAGTACGTAATCGCGCAAGTATACGTTCGTTTACAAGTAATAAAGTGATAAGGGGTGTCGAACCCACGAGGAATCAAACGAATAATTACCAAAATCTATTCTATTAACTTACTTGAACTTATGTAAATGATAGTAGTGAGATTGTTGTTTGATACTCTAACTAAAGTGAAGTGATTAAGAGATATCTAAGTACTTAACTTGTTAATAAGATAAAGACATCTAGGATTTTACGTCACCTAGTTCAATTCAAGATAAATAACTCGACAATAGATAACTAATGCTTGTGTTTGCTATTCAAGGATTCAATGACGTTCGTATGTATCTTCCGAGTTGCATACCAACCTATCGAATTAAACTAATCCAATTTATGCCTAAATGGACTAAGATCTAATCGAAGCATTAAACTCAAACCTTAAACGAATACAAAACGACCTAGGTATATGTCTATCCTAGAATCGAATCACAATCCGATTTCATAATCAAATCCTCAAAATCACTATGTCTAGCAATCAAGAATCAATAATTTTCACCTCAAAGTTGACCAAACCTTAAGACGAACAATAAGCACGAAATCGGATTAACGAACACATGTAAGCATCATATCAATCATCATATCATCATTTAATCAAGAATCAAACATAGGATCAATAAAAACCTAGAATAAAGGTGATTAGCTACTCATAGCAATAATTATATCATTCATTACATTAATGAAAGCCATAAATGTAAATGAACAAAGTAAGAGAGTTAGAGTAAGCTTAGGTAGTGAAATCTATATCAACTCCTCCCTCAAGCCTTTGTTGTTCCTCATTCAAAAGTGCAAGCCAAAAGCCTTGTTCTTCAATGGAGGCAAGATGATAAAAAGATGATAGGAGTTGTCTTTTATTTCTCCACTAACCTTCTAACCTAGTGAAACAAACAATTCCCTAATGTCTAAGTTGCCCCAAAAACTATCACAACCAAGACCAAAATGTCCCCAACAAGTTTACAATTACAATTGGGAGATAGGGAAATTATGTACAAAAAGGCCCCTGCATTCCGCAGGAAAATATCTGCTGGTAGCAGGGGTACACCGCGGTGTATGTTTTACACACCGCGGTGTGACTGGACATGCACCGCGGTGCATGGATCTTACACCGCGGTGTAAGTTGTTGATCAGCTGGCTGCTGGAATCTTTCCTTTAAGTTCCAGTTTACTCACGGGGAAGGTAAAACGACTTGCATTCATTGTTACGGATTCACCCGAATCACTCTAAGATGTCGTTTCCTACAAACCACGGAGAAAACGATCAAAACACGAACAAAAACACAAAAAACGAACAAAGGCCAAACGAAGGGGGCCAAAGAAGGAAAAGCCACGCAAATACGCAAAAGCAAGCAAAACTTGGATTAAAACAAGACGTTTTGGGTTTAAGAATGCATGTGATAATGACGTTTTCACGGCATTATCAACACCCCCAAACTTAAATGCTTGCTCGTCCCCGAGCAAAGAAACAAAAGACAAGTATCAAACATGCATACTTATGATCAAAACGCCAAAACTTAACAATTTCAAATTATTCTTCGAACAAGCTCTACGTGTGTGTGTGATGGCTTTGGCTAGATTCTATCTTAGGTGAATACGTCCCAATAGATCAAAATCATCTGTTCTAATTGCGCGGACTCCTAAGGTTTTGACAAAGAGTCTCTCCTAGCCGTAGATTTCCAACTTAATGTTCAAATCACATTACGAAGCTAAGTTGTAGGCATTTTAAGAGTGTTGTCCCTATTCTTGAACTAGTTAACAATTTTAGTCCCTAGCTCTTTCTCACTATATTTTGCTTTTTCTTTTGATTTACAATGATAACATAGCACTTTGTGCTTTACAATGATATTACAATAACAAACTAGCACTAATGATGAAGATTGCTTGTGCTTCTAGACATTTAACTTTTTGGGCTACTAGCACCATTCCTTTTCTTTGTACATTTCATTTGAACTTTTCATTACAAAACTTGCACCATTACAACGAAATAGAGTAATTACAAAAATAATTCAATAATTTCATCATTTGAAGGCTTAGCCTTTCTTTTCTCTCATAGAAGTGCATACATTTTAGCAACTTCTCTACTCGTTTCTTTTAAGAGCTAGGTGTTCAAAGGTTTTTTCATTCTTGAAAAGGGTTCACTCCCCCAAACTTAAGTCATTTTGTTCCTTTTACACTTCGTTTTCAAACTAAAGTTTGGAGAGAATCTAAGTTACACAAAAGGAATCCTAGAACCTATTATCACTAAAGTTCATTATCCATCTTAAATATAACCTAGCCTTAGCCAATGTGCTCAAATTTTTGTAGAACATGTTCAAATAATAATAAGAATTTGAAAAATTTTGGCGGGTCGACCTAGCATGTATGAAAGTACTTGGGACCTCTCTCCCCCAAACTTAAAACGCACAATGTCCCCATTGTGTGAATTTAGAGAAACGGAGTGAGGTCGACACGACAAAACAACGCACGAAAGAAAAACAAGCACACAAACGCACAAACAACAAAACAAAACAAAAGAAAGCGGTAAATGAAAGAGCACGACACATATATAATAATAAAGCAATGAAATACAATCATCGTCTCAAACAAACTTCAACCTAACAATTCAAGGCATAGACAATATCCCAGTCTCCGAATCAACATAAAACAATTCCAATACAAGACGGAATCAAAGATATAACATTTTAGAACAATATAAACCGACGGAAATGTGAAAAATGTAAAGCAAACGCCCCTTTTTGCTAATCATGACGTTCAAACATCCCGCGGTAGTTTTCCGTCTTTTACTGGTCCCGTGCATCTCGGGCAAGCTCTTCTTGCTCATCAATATGCATATCAGCTACCTCATCGGGTTCCTGTCCTGCATACTCGTGAAAGTTGGGACGCGGTGGAAAGGCAGGTAGCGGTAGGGCATCAAATCTGGCATCCCCAAGAATCGCCCGAAAGGCCATGTCATGCCGATCACTCAAAGTAGTGAGGAAGTTTGACGTGTACTCCTGGTAGACATTGAAATCCCTTCGAAGAGCTGTCAACCCTTGTTGTTCACGAGGCACCCGCTGGAAGTTTCCGGCTGGAGGGTTCTGTCTAGGTGCAAAGTTCTGATAGGTAAGGCCCAAAGAGGCACAAATGGATGCATTCCCGATCGGTTTACCCAGCCGACACACTTCCTGCATAACACCAAAATCGACACCTGCATTCTTACACAGACCAAAAATTAGATATGGGAAGATAAAGCTCTTCTGCTTGGCGGATGTACGATCAATGGTGCTCCGGAGCCGAGCGTGGATAACTTTTCCAAGGTTGAACTTGAGGCCTTTGGTGAGGGCATAAAGAAGTGGCACTCGATCATCACCGTATGTAGTGTTATATGAGGTGGGAGCGAGGTGAGAGCACATTACGGTTGCCCATGCCTTTGCTTCTTGCTTCATTAGACCATGACGAAGTGGCTCGTATGTGATCGTGTTGTTGATCGAGAGAAAAGCTTTCATTCTTGCTAATTGATGTTTCTCAATCTCCCCCGAACGCAGCAGATCATCTGTATCATCTCTCTGACCCTCGGGCCATACGATGTGATAGAACTCGTTGATGGCATCCGGAGTGAAGCTAACTTCCACGCCCCGAACCCAAGCAACTTCCGTGGCCTTGGCAAAATGGGCGTTCGCATAAAACTCACGTGCAATCTCTCCGGGGAATGTATCTCGCACGGGTCTTTGAAGTAGGGCATTCCAACCCCGAGCCTCGATTTGATCATAAAGAAAGGGATAAGCCGCTCTATCATAGGTTATGTACCTCTCGGCCAAGAACTTCTTTTCCAAGTCTTCGTAAAACGAATCTTGAATTCTCGACGAGAGAGGTGTTCGTTAATGCTGATAAAAAAGTAAATGTGTTCGTTTAATATGTCCACATATCGAAAAGACATCACAAAAAATATTCTACCTTACTCTTCTTTATATATATGTAGTAATGACTTAGATTTGGTTGCTATATATGTTTTTTTACATGAATTATGTAAAACCAGAAACAGTAAAGGAAGACATTGAGAGTGAATCAAAGTAAAGTATTTTATTCATACTTTTCATAACTATGTACAGTACATTTATATAGGACAATAGGAATAAGTCTGTTAGGAATAAAATCAATCCTAGCCAAAATAAAGCCTAACCAATAAGGTAAATATTCTTGAGAGTGATATTGGACAGATCACGTTGATTGTGCAATTGAAGAGATTTAATCTTGCGCTGATGATTGTAGTCTAATAGGCCCCCGCGAGCCAAGCGGTTCGGGTAGAATAGTGAGGCCCGAACCGCTTGGCTCGTCTTTAAAGTTGAAAATCTTGGTGTAGACAAAGGTTTAGTGAAGATATCGGCAATCTGATCCTTGCTTGAAAGAAATGATACAATGAGAGTCTTGGATTGAACCCGATCTCGCACAAAATGATAATCGATATCAACATGCTTAGTTCGAGAATGCAACACTGGATTCTTAGTCAAATAAGTGGCACCCAGATTGTCGCAGTATAAGACCGGAGGTTTTGAGGCTGATATACCCAAATCAGTGAGAAGAGATTGAAGCCAAAGAACTTCACAAACAGCTAAAGCAAGGGCCTTATATTCGGCTTCGGTACTAGATCGAGCAAGAGTGGACTGCTTTTTGGAGCTCCAAGAAACTAGATTTTTTCCAAAAAAGATGCAAAATCCGCCAGTGGATTTTCGATCATCCAACGATCCTGCCCAATCAGCATCGGAGTAGGCGGCAAGAGATGGGTTTGAAGAGGGACGCAAAAAAAGTCCGTGAGCAATAGTGAACTTTAAGTACCGAAGAATGCGTTTAACGGCCTGCCAATGCGAGATACGTGGAGCATGCATAAATTGACAAACTTTGTTAACCGAGAAAGCGATATCCGATCGTGTGAAAGATAAATATTGTAAGCTTCCCACAATGCTACGATACAAAGTTGGATTTTCAAAAGATGTGGAATCAAAAGCTGAAAGCTTTGTGGAGGGTGACATAGGACTGGAAACCGGATTACAATTTTCCATATTAGCTCGCTTGAGTAAATCAGAGATGTATTTCTTTTGGCAAAGCAAGAGGCCAGAATCTGTCTGAATGCATTCTAATCCCAAGAAATAGTGCAAACCACCCAAATTTTTGATATGAAATTCACTGCTCAAGACTTTTATCAAATCTGAAATTGCCTTTGAACAAGAGCCTGTGAGGACGATGTCATCCACATAAACCAAGAAGTACATAATAACAGAACCATGTCGGTAAACAAACAACGAAGCATCAGATCGAGAAACCACAAAGCCAAGTTCAAGTAATTTTGAGCTTAAACGAGCATACCAAGCCCGTGGGGCTTGTTTCAATCCATAAATAGCACGATTAAGTTTGCATACATAATTCGGAAATTCAGGGTGCTCAAACCCCGGAGGTTGTGACATATAAACAGACTCATCAAGCATACCATGGAGAAAAGCATTTTGAACATCAAGCTGATTAATTGACCATTTTAATGAAACAACAATTGATAGTACTAACCGAATTGTCGTTGGTTTAATCACCGGACTGAATGTTTCGGTATAATCCAAACCCTCCAGTTGATTATACCCTTTCGCCACCAATCGAGCCTTGCGCCTTTCAATAGACCCGTCAGCCAAAAACTTGGTTTTAAAAACCCAACGACATCCAACAAGATTCTGATGTGAACTAGGGGGAACGAGGGACCAAGTTCGAGTGGATAAGAGAGCATCAAATTCCGATTGCATCGCATGAAGCCATTCTGAATATTTGGAAGCTTGGGTGTATGAGGTGGGTTCAATGGGTATTTAAGAGGTGGTGAGAAGAGCACGAGGTGGAGGCCATGGAATCGTGCCATCGGTACGGGTTTTTGGGCGATTATTATTGGTCTGGGAACGAGTGATTATACGATTGGAATTTGGAGGTGGAGAAGGTTCATGATCAGTAGCGTGAGATGGGGAATGAGCGATGTAATCGTTATGGGATGATGGAGATGGAATGTTGTTGCGTTCCAAATACTAATACGCAAACTACGCAACTATACGGTCGTTACAAGTAATATAAAACGATAAGTACATACCGAGTATCGAATCCCCACGAATGGGTAAAAGGTGGGAATAAACGAATCAATCGACGGCTTATTTCAGTTATGAACGCTTGACACAAAATTATCGAACCCAAATATATGATAAGGGTGATTTTATTTAACTACGAGCGGTAAAGTAAATCTAACTACGAAAGCAAGTAAATTGGGGAGTTAATTATGCGGTAAGGAGGATTTATAAGCAATCAATTTAAAGCAGATAAATCATGCGGTTGTTAGGTTAGCTATGCAAACAATCATAAGTTTAGTTGTTGTTTGTGAGTTCTAAATTAGTTAAGTCTCCCTGTCGGTCTCACTTAACTCTACCAATCTACCCAAACTCTCCATCTCCGGATCAATCACAAACACCGTTGTCACTCGATGCTCTCAGAGGGATCAAAGGCGTACCGCTGTCACCCGGGACCTAAGACTAACCCAAATCCCCGAATAAAGAGAATCTAAGTTATTTGATGCATTCACGAACGAAGTCATTATACAAACACGGACCACACTAGGTATATGCCTATCCTAGGTAGAAATCCACAAATCGTCACTCGCCTAACCTTCAAAGTCCTATGTCTAGGATGCATTCGAGGTAGAATTAAGTCCGATTACATGATTACGGCAAATCAAAGTACTTAAACAATAATCTACCACAATCATTGGCCAAAAGTGCGATAAAACAATAAATCCAACAATTCAAACATAGCCCAACATCCAAACATAATTAATCAAACGATAACAATGACTCGACAATTAATATATTATGCTCGTGTTGCTACTCAAGGATTCAAGGACGTTCGTATGTATCTTCCGAGTTGCATACAAACCTATCGAGTTAAACTAATCCAATTTATGTCTAAATGGATTAAAATCTAATCGATGCATTAAACTCAAACCTTAAACGAATATGAAACGACATAGGTATATGTCTATCCTAAAATCGAATCACAATCCAAATTCATAATCAAATCCTCAAAATCACTATGTCTAGCAATCAAGAATCAATAATTTTCATCTTAAAGGTTGTCAAACCATAAGATGAACGATAAGCACGGAATCGAATTAACGAACACATATAAGCACCATACTAATCATCAAGACATCATTTAATCAAACAATAACATAAATATATATAAATCCAAAGAATTCAAATCCACAACCTTTGTTCCAAATAGAAAGTAACAACATTCATATCCTAATCATAGACAACTAGGAAATAGAAAGATATCACCTAATCGGAATAAAGTCGAGAGATGGATTCTCCTCCCATTAATCACCACCTAATCACTCCCCAAGGGTGGTGATTAACTCACCCCCTTGGTGGAGCCTTTAATACAAGAACAAAAAGAAAAAGTAAAGAAAAGAGGTTGAGGGAGGCAAAGAGAGAAAGGGAGGCTAGGAGTAAAGTGTAGTGGAAGTTTTTTTTCATTTCTCCACTCAACTCATAACCTAGTGAAAACAATAAATCCCCACATGCCTAAGTTGCCCCAAAAACTACCACAACCAAGACCAAAATGTCCCCTAACAAGTTAAAATTACAATTGGGAACAAGGGGGGAATTATACAAAAACACCCCTGCTTCCCGCAGACAAATATCTGCTGGTAGCAGGGGTACACCGCGGTGTAAGTTTCACACACCGCGGTGTGACACTGGCAGTGAGTTTTCTGCTCTGCCTCACTTCCTTCTGAGCAGCATATCTTTTGATTCCGAACTCCGATTGCGGATCCGTAAAGTCCGTAGCGTAGCTCACTCACTCATCTATGACATATCCAAAATTCAGCTCATTTGGATCATCCATGAAAAAGTTGTACATGTTCTAGTGAGCAGCTATCTATATTCTTGTACGATTTACTTCGGGTTCTCTTTTCTTTGAAGCTCTAGCTTGACTCGCGGGGTGGGTAGAACGACTCGCATCATTGATACGCAACTCTGAATCACTCTAAGATGTCAATACCTACAAACCACGGAGAAAACGATCAAAACACGAATAAAAACACAAAAACCGAACAGAGGCCAAACGAAGGGGCCAAAAGCACAAAAGACACGAAAACACGCGGAACAAACAGAAACTCGGATCAAAACAAGATGTTTTGGGCTTAAAGACTGAAACTTGTTTATTTTCTGTAAGACAATAAATTAATGAAAAAGAACCTTCCAAATTCCAACCCATCATGCCATGGACACAAATCTGCAACGTGTCTTAATAGAGACAAATAACTTTCTTTTCTAGTAAGGGGTCCCCACTTAATTTTTAAAAAAAATTATAATAATGATATTATACTCAAAATTATTAAACTAATCCAAAAATATTACTATAAGTTCAAAACACTCAAATAATTGAACTTAAACAACAATTAATTGGGTACAAAACACAAGTTCAAACGGGTTAAATGCAAGATACTTCCCTGTGTTATGCTAAACATGTAAGAAACTATCCTATGAAATTTTTATTGCGCCAAACTTCTTTGTGTTTTCAAAAACCCTGCAAAAAACACCCTTTGTAAAAAATAGGTCGTTTTGGATCGACATATTTCAAGAAATTATTTTTAAAATACTTCAAGTTGGTCCCTACAACTTCACATGATATATTTTTAAAATGATTTCTTGAAATATGTCGATAAAAAACGACCTATTTTTTACAAATTGGGTGTTTTTTGCAGGGTTTTTGAAAACACAAGACGCAATAAAAATTTCACAGGATAGTTTCTTGCAGATTTAGCATAACATAGGGGAGTATCTTGCATTTTCCCCAGTCCAAACTGAAATTGCTGGCAACTAGGATAATTTTCATTATCCAGTGGCCCAACTTTCAGTTTACACAAAGACTTGATGGTTGCAATTGAAAAGCATGTCATATTCTCCTTGTTTTTAAAATTGTGAAATTGGTATTCTACCCCGTTGCTTCATAGTAGCAAGAGTTTTTTCTGCTATGAAAATAGTGAAGAATCGACTGCATAGTCGAAAGGACATTCAATGCCTAAATGATACTCCATATGTTTTTATAGAGAGAGAGACATATTTAATGGTATTTCAAGTAAAGCTATCTTGGATCAATTTCAGAAAATGAAAATTCGTCGCGGTCAATTATTAATGTAAATACATAGATGTTTTGGGTTCTTTTGAGGGCATAACGAGGTATCATATATTATTAAAATAATTTATAGAGATTATTTTTGTCAAACTTCATATTCGTTTTTTTGATCTCCTCAATTATTTTCTCGTGAATGAAATACAAATTTTATATAGGATTAATTGAATATTTTTATTGTATTTCAATTATTAAATTTATCATACTTTAGCCCCCACTCCATTAAATTCCTAAATTCGCCCTCGAATAAATACATCACATTAAATCACAGACTACAAAATTAAGTAGACAAAATATAGACATTTAATTTAAGTTGAAAAATCAGCAATAATCCAACTTCACAGAACTTTATTGGAAAACGATTTTAGCGTGTTGTCATTTTCACTTCGACTCACTTCCACTGCGAAATAACATACCATAAAGTTCTCCCGTGTTTAGGGAGGAAATTAACCTGCGTCTTAATTTTATTTCATAAAATTCTCTTTTATGAATAAAACTTTTGCACTAAACCTCAAAAAATTAAATACACGTGTCTTCAAATCGCATTTTATGAAATTATAATTTAATTTTATCAAGTATATTGCAAAATTATCGAAATACTCTAAATTGAAGAATAAAAATAAATAATTAATTAAACAAATAAACAAACAAATTTCTATATAGTTTTCCTCAGATCTCAGGAACACCCACTACCCCCAATCCCGCACCTAACCTGAAGTGTATATATATATATACACACAAGTAATAACTATTGTGTAATAAATTTTGAAATTTTGATCGAGTTCGACTTAAATGAATTAAAAATAACAAAATATATATACAAAAATCAAGTTACTCAAGCATTTGAATAATTGACTTGAGTAAAGCTTGTTCAAAAATCAAAATAAACTTATACATAACTTCAAGCTTGATAAGAGAAATTAATCGAGCTTGAAAATTTTATTATTTTATTCATTTGCATCCAACATATATTATATAAATCATTCATTAAAAAGAATTGATAATATAAGAATTACTGTGAGATTTAATTTACCAATACTCTAAATATCCAAGTTGAAAGAATGAGCAATTGTAAGTCAAAATATGGAAAGAATTTGTCGACTTGGCCAATTCAAATTATATTTTTCAATCTTAAATTATAGACTATTTTTTCTCTTTCTTCCCCCCTCCACTCCACTTCGTACAAGAGATGCTGAAAATGGGTTTTTTATTTGCTGAAATATTCTGCCCATTTGTTGTACTCATATATTAGCAAAGATGAGTATATATGAAACCAAATAAAGCGAAATTTAATAAATAATTTTTTTTGTTTTACGTACAATAATTATGGGTGGTGACCTTTACGTACTGTTTAGCATAAGGAAAGAGAAGAAGCAGTTGCTATGCAAAAAAAACAATTAATTTAAAAAACTCCTAAATTAGTGCATTGACAATTAAAAAAATATATTAAAGAACAATTAATATCAAGGGATATTCTGGAAATATATTAATTTTGCTCTGACAGTTACAACTGCTGCTCTGGCATTAATACCACTTAATCTTTACTAAATTTATATTCTAATATTATCACTTGTAATTTACCAAAAGTGATGCAAACATAGAACTATATATTTCCACACACTTACAACCTAAAATCTCGTACCAACAACAAACAATTGAAACAGAAAAATGGACTCATTCTCATTTCAACTTCCTATCATAGTTTTGCTTTTGATCACATTCAATCCTTTATCAGTTTATTCAATACAAATTATTGTTGCAAATGATTTAGATCTTCCGGTGACACTTTTATGCGACGCACAAGGAATTCCACTTCGCGACACTTACATATCAGCAAAGGTAGGTGTTGCTCAATGGAGTGTTGATCCTGCAAAGCCAAATCCCACATCTTCATGTTACATGGCTTGTCAACATTTGCGAGGAAATTTCTCTCTTTTTGATGCTAAGAGAGATCTTGCAATTTGTGCTAAGTCCGGATGTAGATGGCGTGTTAGGAAAGATGGTTTGTATGAATTGATTAACAATAAATATGTGTTTAAGTACTCCTGGAATTAGATTTAGATAAGGATTTGGAAATGGAAGATTAATAAATTTGATGTGGTAGTTTTGTTATTTTTGAGCTGCGACTCTTTTTTTTGGCACTTTGACTATACCGATTGGTTTATGAGATTTATCTCTTTTCTTGCTTTTATTTTTCGAGGGTTAAATAAACTGTGGTTTTCCTGGCCACCTTTTATATAAAAATAATAATTAAAAAAAAAAAAAAAAAAAACTTTATGTTGATCAGGGTGTTTTTTGTTTTTGAAGATTTTGTGGTTAATCAATTCTTATTTGGTTAGAGGGCTCAAACCCATCATTTTCTTGTGTTTTTCATTGATGAATTAAGTTCATTAAATCAGAATTAGTTTTTAGCTTAATATATAACTGTTACAAGAATTAACATTTTTTTTTTTTGTTGAGAACAAACGATAATTACGGTTCTACATATGCCAATTTCTAAGTATTCATCAAAATATGCACTTATGCCGATTTCAATTTTTTTCTTTTTTAGAAAAACGATAATTACGGTATTACATATGCCAATATCTAAGTATTTCAAAGGACTATGCTAGCATCACAGCCAATTATCAGATCCCAACATCACAGCCCATAATATATAAATTGCAAAAAAAACCCATAATTAATGATCAAACAAAAATAAACCCTATTTATAAAATAATTCATCAATTTCAAACCATATCTACGATTTTTGCCAAGAAAAACTTGAAAATATTATTTTAAAATAAAACCCTAAAACCCTAAACCTAAACCCCAAAACCCTAAACCCTAAACTCTAAATCAAACCCTAAATTAAACATTATGTAATAAACCCTAAATTATAGGCATTGCAAGTGCTTTTAAATTATGAGTTTATATTTTTATTGTAATTTTTAAGATATTTTATATACAAATATTGATAAATGATAAGTTATCATTTGGAAAGTAATGAATTATTTTTTATATGAGTAATATTGTATAATTTATGTGCTCTTTTGTAATTTTTGAAAGTTGAGTGGGTTGTTAATAGATTAAAAGATTATTTGAAGAAAAAAAACCTGTTAAACAAGTAGTAGGTAACACATTTACCTTCAAAAAAATAAAAAAGGACTATGCTAGCATCACAGCCAATTATCACAGCCCAACATCACAGCCCATAATATATAAATTGCAAAAAAAAACCCATAATTAATGATCAAACAAAAATAAACCCTATTTATAAAATAATTCATCAATTTCAAACAATATCTACGACTTTTGCCAAGAAAAACTTGAAAATATTATTTTAAAATAAAACCCTAAAACCCTAAACCCTAAACCCTAACCCTAAACCCTAAAACCCTAAACCTAAACCCCAAAACCCTAAACTCTAAATCAAACCCTAAATTAAACATTATGTAATAAACCCTAAATTATAGGCATTGCAAGTGCTTTTAAATTATGAGTTTATATTTTTATTGTAATTTTTAAGATATTTTATATACAAATATTGATAAATGATAAGTTATCATTTGGAAAGTAATGAATTATTTTTTATATGAGTAATATTGTATAATTTATGTGCTCTTTTGTAATTTTTGAAAGTTGAGTGGGTTGTTAATAGATTAAAAGATTATTTGAAGAAAAAAAACCTGTTAAACAAGTAGTAGGTAACACATTTACCTTCAAAAAAATAAAAAAGGACTATGCTAGCATCACAGCCAATTATCACAGCCCAACATCACAGCCCATAATATATAAATTGCAAAAAAAAACCCATAATTAATGATCAAACAAAAATAAACCCTATTTATAAAATAATTCATCAATTTCAAACCATATCTACGACTTTTGCCAAGAAAAACTTGAAAATATTATTTTAAAATAAAACCCTAAAACCCTAAACCCTAAACCCTAACCCTAACCCTAAACCCTAAAACCCTAAACCTAAACCCCAAAACCCTAAACTCTAAATCAAACCCTAAATTAAACATTATGTAATAAACCCTAAATTATAGGCATTGCAAGTGCTTTTAAATTATGAGTTTATATTTTTATTGTAATTTTTAAGATATTTTATATACAAATATTGATAAATGATAAGTTATCATTTGGAAAGTAATGAATTATTTTTTATATGAGTAATATTGTATAATTTATGTGCTCTTTTGTAATTTTTGAAAGTTGAGTGGGTTGTTAATAGATTAAAAGATTATTTGAAGAAAAAAACCTGTTAAACAAGTAGTAGGTAACACATTTACCTTCAAAAAAATAAAAAATGGGCTGTACAAAGGGCTGTGAAGTTTGAGGCTGTGATATAATCATTTTCCTATTTCAAAATATGCACGTACTTTTGCCAATTTCAATCACCCTCCGCTAATAATTGAGAGAGATTTCTATCGCAAAGAAGTATGAAATTTTATCAACAATAACTAATTAAAGTACAATTGTTCAAAGAAGTCTGAAAACAAGGACATAAACTGATCCACATAAGATGACATTAAACAAGGACATAAACTGATCCACATAAGATGACATTGGGGGTAAACTGATCCAGGTAAAATAATACAAGAGAGTCGACCCACATGAGATGACACAAGGGAACCGATCCACATGAAATGACACATGGCCGGGTAAACTGCTTTATGTAGAACAACTGGATTATATAAAAAACGATTTTAAATGTGTAAGTCCAAATCTTCCAATATTTCCCTCTAGTTTTAACATTATATATTTCAAAATGCTAACTTGTCTAACTAGCTTGTTGATATATAATACCAAAGAAAAATCAATAATTCATTTTGTTCATTTGATCTAATTGTAATGTCAATTGATCTTACAAGTTGTTATGATCTAATTGTAATATTAATTCATCTTACAAGTTGTTATTCAATCTCTGATTAATGCAAATCCAACTTGAACCAATCTTCGTAAATTCGAAAAATTGTAGATGCAGCAGTTTATGTTGCCTTAGAAACACTAACAGAGAGAAAATATTGGAAAACACAAGGACATGATACACTTACATCAAAAATGGCTTTGTCGAAAACAAGATATCATTCTATATACAATCGAAAAGAAATCCAATATCCGTTAAGGCCAAACCGCAGAATAATGAGCAACGAGTTATATATTGCACTCTAACTATTATAACAAGTACCTCCAATGAGCTGGACTATCTCTTGATATAAAGAGAAGTCTTGAACCCAAGTAATCAAAAGATGGAACATACATTTCCTCGTCTGCAAAAAGCGCTAGTTCATTGTCATTCAAGGTATCGAACACAAATAATCCAAGTCCACAAACTCCCATTACAAATCTTGAATTATTTCCCCAAACTTGTGTTATTTCTGCTGCTGCTGCAGTGAAGCCCCGTTCTGAATATTCCGGTAATGAGTAGGTGCTTAAAATTCTTGTTGGCATCCGCATCGAAAACTGTTGGATTTGCGTAGAAGATTGATCTTTCAATAAAGGCCTCATTAAAGTAGTTCCAATGTATATAGAATCCCCAGCCGAGAAAGCTGAATGTATATCCACTCCAATTTTAGGTATCGTAAGACCTATACCTAATGTGCTTCGAAAGTCCAGTACATTGATGGATTCAGGAGTGCAAAACACACCATCGTTTCCTTGTGATTCTGTCAAACTAATTCTGCATACGTATATATAAAAACTTATTAGAACTCGATTAATTGGCAGTTATAATACGAATTATAAAGATAGATTCAATTAATTTATGTTACCTTTGCCTAACTCCTCCACCTAACTCTGCATCAGAATTATTGACGTGTAGAGCAGTAACTTTTTGACCAGATGTAGAAACAAACTGCGATGCTCGAGGACTGTGAGAGTTCACGTCCCATGTAGTAATAAAGTCCGGCTCTGCTAATACTACTAATCCTTCACTTCGCAATTGTAAAGGGCTCGAATAATCCATGTCCAGCACAGGTTTATACAACTCCCATTTCATTAATTGATCTCCATTACGAATATCGAATACTCTAACCGTTTTTTGACAAGTAGTTGTCGATATTATATGCTTTCCAGACGGTTTATACCACCATTTTGGGTTTTTATCATCCATCGGTATTGATAAACGAGAAGGGTTATTCCTTTCATCATTTTCAAAATGAATAGCTTGTACTTTTTTAGTGTAGAAATCCCATGAGCAGAATCCGTAGTCGATCGTATTTCCAGCAGATGCAGCTACGACATACTTCCGGGAGCACCCGTCTGCATCGGGTGCATGGATGATCCAACAATCTCGCCACATGTTTGGTGTAAATCCTGTACGAGGTTTGTATACAGCTTTCTCCTGTATCCAAAACCAATGGGTCATGATAAAACATTGTAAACTACAACTGGTGATTTCGAATGCAAATAAAAATCCATAATCCTAATTCCTAAACCATACATTAATAAAAATCCTTCATATGAATGAATCTAATTATTCCACAGATTGCAAACATTGTAAACTACAACAATTTAAAAAGTCGAAGGGGTTAATTGCAAACGCAAAACGATTTCCCCTGCTGTGATCGATGTAGTTTATTGGTCTTCTTAACTAACAATCCACTATGAATAAAATTATTTCATGTGAATGAATCTAATTCTTTAGGAGATTCATATGAAGCAAAAAGGAAACAGAAAACCATAAAAAATGGCTCAAGAAATCGACATACCTCAGAGTTAACAATATCATAGTAAGAACAAGAACAATCATCATGTACAAGAAGAACATGAGATTCTGCTTCTGAAACAAACCATCCTCCACTACAAATCTTTGTTCCAATACAATTCCACTCATCAGTTTTACATTTCTCTTTAACCTCCTCTTTATTGAATCTCAAACATGGGGCTATTTCTTCATCATCAAATTTAGAATCCAAGAATTCATCATTCAACATAAAATCCTCATCATAAAAGTTGTTTGTGAAAACACTCTGTGAATAATTTTCTCCGACAGAAGAAGAAGAAGAAGAAGAATTCGCATCATCAGCTTCTTGAACTTCATCAACCATTTTTTCAATTTTTTTGCCGTTTTTATCGAAATTCTTGGAAACCCTTTTGTAATTATCACTATATTTCACAAACCCAGTTTCAATTTTTACATTTTTATACAAATCTCTTACAACCCTTTTGTCAAGATTACATTTCTCATCCGTTTACTCATTCAATAAAACAGCTTGGGTTATCTTTCCCTGCGCAAAAAGACTTTCCGGGAAGTGGGTCGATTTTTCCGGCGGCGGTGGTGCTTTTTCCGAAGTATGGAATATTTTGTAAGGATTAAGAGACGAGATATTCTATGTGTACGTTCTTGTGAAAATTATTCAGTGCCTGTTTGTATCTATCTCTGTGCGTGAAAGGATTGAACAGAGTTTGAATATATTGGGAAGTCGTTAGAATGAAGGCGATATCTTTTAACGGTCTACCAAAAGCGTAACTAACACAAAACTATATTATAAAGCACGATTTTGAAATTCACATCTGTCAACGAGAGTTTTGACCTTTAATTTTGGATTTATTGGTAAGATAAACTAAACTAATTAATTTTTAATTTCACACACTTGTATTGCACTTAAATTTTGATTAGTCACCCTCGTAGGAGTTACATTTCATCTCAAAACAAGTGCATTTCTTTTTTAGATCAGACAAATCCGATTTGAACTAACTCAAACTATTAAGTGGCACGATTTGAACATACATGTTACGAGGAAACATATATTTTACATGGAAAGAGGACACCCTCCAATTAATCAACAACAAACTACACTCTCTCTAAGACTTTTAATTAACAACAATCATTGCTATATCTCCTCATCTAATGGACATTGCACACATCTGAACATTTGGCTCATGAAGACATTCATCCCTTTCATCTATGTTTCATGTCGAATGTGTGTTGTTTTTAGCATGACGATAGGATTAGGCTTTTACGTTTAATGTGAATTCTGATTGCAAATCAATGAATTGTCTTGCTTTTATACTTGATTTATTGAAAAAAAAAATTACTTAATACTTGCTTTATTTGTCTACTTTCCATAGGATCGAACCACACTTGCAATGTTTACACGAAGAAAAATTACATTTAGGATATATTTGTCACTTTCTCTGCAAATTATTAAGAATAACTCGCACTTAGAGCGAGTAAAACACATTGCGGCACCTGAAGATAAATGTCACTGACTTGTTAACACATGGATTTCTTAGCTAATAAAAATAACATAATGAGTTTTTTGCCAATTAAAAATAATACAGGGGGAATAGTTTTGCATTTTACTCATTTCTGAGTATGGGAATCATGATTCATGGTCACGTACATCATCGCATAATTGTACTCTAAATTAACAGTATGCAAGAAAACTATTATATATAAAATAAATTGGAACTACCTAAATTATACATAAAATAAAGATATAGCCACAAAATTACACTTCAATTAATATTTGCACCCTCTGGGTACTGAAAATAAAACAATATTAATGTCTCACACACCATTGCATGCACCAGGAGTACATAACATCTATATACTCATCTGTGCATTTAATTTCAACAAACATATCCAAGTAGCTTCACCAATGTGAATTATAGCTACTACCCAATTTTCTACAAACATTTATAGTCACCGCAACTATATATATACCTACTAATATCTCCTAACATTTCCAAAAGGTGTTAAACTCAGCTGTTGATCTATCATAGGTGAAAAGCAACTATCACCTTTCTTTGTAAAATTCGAATCCGGAGTAGTCGCCACCATCTTATTCTCCAAGGAACTAAATGGCATATGACTTAACCTTTGTATTATTGGCTTCACTGGACGCAAGCAAGCTAAACGACCACATAATTGGTTGTTGCATATAGGAAGCTTCATAGTCGATGTAGCAGATTCCTTCTCCTTAGGCACTGGTGCACCCAATGGATCCTAATAATTTATGAAATCACGTGTTTAAGTTTAGAAAAATAACAAATAAAGACGTGGATGTGTTTGGTCATATCTTTATAATCATCAAGAGTAAAATGGTCTCTTCAAATACGGTGCTTTTTTATGGTGAATGATGAGAATGCAAAACCAAATACTCAACTCGGTCAAAAAGAAGTGGATCCCGGACAATTTATAGTCATTCATCAAGGGTAGCATAGTCAGTTAACATTGCTTTTGAATGGTGAATGAGAATGCAAAACAATGAAATTTGTATATAAGTTAAGTAAGAGAGACATACCCCAAGAACAAGAAAAGTGAAAGCATTTTGGTCTCCTCCAAGATGGATTTCTATCAACTTTCTCAAATCAGCGAGAGTCGAATCTTTCGAAACCTTAAGCGTGGTTATAAACTGTCCTGGATTTTCCTTTAATGCTTCCCATTTCACGTATACTTCAACATCATCTAAGGTATTGTGATTCTCGTTCAAATCAATTGAAATTTCAGTAGTACCCTTCGACTTTTGGAGCTCGTTTTCTCCCAATTTTGGCTCATTCTCATTTATATCCAATTGAGGAAGTTCTCTGTAATTACCACATAGAGTGAAGATATTTTGAATCCTCATTTCACGCGAAGAAGATTGATCCTTGGATTCAATTTCTGGTGTAACTATCATCTTCTTCTCCTCGATTACTTCTTTATCTTCGTCATCATTTTCATACTCGTCTTCCTCATATACAGTAGTCAAGAATGCCTTATTTGGGGTAACACTTTGTCTGCCTTCACAGAAATTGTTCGTGTTAGTCCCATAAGTAACTACACTCGTCTCCAAATCGATCGAACGGTCCAAATCCATCGACTTTACCATATCCGAATCATCAGAAGATACTTCTAGAAACCTCTTCATAAAGCTACCACCTTCCGTTTCTGAAGATTCACTCCCACAACCCCTAGACAACCTAAGTTCGGATTCAACTTCTTCCAAACGCGCCCTAAGCATTTCGACCTCCTGTTGCTGTTGAAACATTCTTTCTTCCATTTTCCTCCTTTCCATTTCAACAACTTCATTAGCCATTTTCTCGCATTCTTGAATCTTGCTCTCTAATTCGCGTTTAAGCATCTGAGTCCGCTCGTTGACTTTCGAGTTAATCTCTTCCTCACTCGGTTCTTTTCCTTTCTCTTCCACTAATGCAAGTTTAGCTCTTAGTATAGAGACTTCTTCTTCTTTCTTCTTTAGCTCTTTCTTGGCCTCGTTTCGCTCTTTCTCCTTGAGCTTATTCTCGGATTGTAACTTGAATATAAACTGGTCCAAGGCTGCGATTCTTGACCCTAGAATAACAGCTGATGAAGAATCTTCAGCACCTTTGTCTTTAATCGGTGTATGAGGACCTCGAACAATGCACTTTGCTTTTGCCCCATATTCTAAAGTAGCAATTGTTTTATGCAACTCCTTCATATCCGGACTTGCACATAAAATCATCAGGATTTTGGACTTGTCATCTTCAAAAGAATCCTGTCAAGAGTTAATTTAGAAAATCAGTTATTGGATTAAGGATGAGATATGTTATAGTTTTCGGAATATCGTATGAGAAAATAAGAGCTAAATGCAAAAATACCCCTTATACTTTACCTAATTGGCAAAAATCCCCCTGCATTCTTTTTTCATTAGGAAAAAACAATGGGGGGAGGGGGTTGCTAATTAGACAAAGCATAGAGGGTATTTTTGCATTTCACTCGAGGAAATATACCTGAAGAAGCATAGTTAGCTTGCTGTCTCTAAAGGGTACATGAGAATCGCCATTTGCGATTGATTCAACCACTCTTTTCAGAGCTGTATTCCCTTGATTGATTTTTGCCGTCTGCATATAATTGTACATGAAGAATTACACAGATATATAACAATAGATTTTCAATAATTCCACAAAATATTTAAATCAATTTACCTGCATCTTTGCTTCCAAACCAATTTGTCCAGCTTGTTCTATATTTTCAGAACCAGCCATGTCTACAAGCATTAGCTGTCCTCCCACGGTAGGAACATCAACAATTATCTGCAGAAATCGAAAAAGGCAACAATTTATTTATATACCAACTATGATATCTTTTTATATGATTTCAAGTTTTCCGAAAATTGTACCAAGCAGTGGCTTCTAGAGCTTCTTTCATTGCAAAGTGTACTTTTCACAATTCTTCTCTTCTCAACCTTTTGAACCTCTTTCAGTATCTTTCCAGCTTCATTTCCTGAAATAAATGTAGCGTTTTTTGCCTTTTTCCCCATGACTTCTAGTCTCACCTGAAAAGTAGAGCATTGAGAATGACTAATTGACTTGATAAAGTTGATATCGGTAAGCAACAAAAAAACAGTAGGGTATTTTTATTCCAATTTAGGTGCTTAGTAAAAGCCGATCATCACTTTGGTTCTTATTTCAATATAATACATTGATGAAAGTAATTCTAAAACATAAGATCATGTTCTTCACTAAATTAAGAATCATTTCAAATCTGAAACACCTAAAATAAGGAAAATGTATTTTGTTGCCTAATAAAACGATATCAACATATAATAAAAAAAACTTCAGAAATCAAGAATCATTTCAAATCTGAAACACTTAAAATAAGGCATATGTGTTCTGTTTCCTAATAAAATGAGTTCAACATATATTCAAAACAAGCTACACAAATCAAGAATCATTACTAATCTGAAACACCTAAAACAATGCATAGAATCATCCATCATGGTTCCTAATAATATGAGTTCAACATATATTCAAAACAAGCTACACAAATCAAGAATCATTACTAATCTGAAACACCTAAAACAATGCATAGAATCATCCATCATGGTTCCTAATAAAATGAGTTCAACATATAATTAAAACAAACTACACAAATCAAGAATCATTTCAAATCTGAAACAATTAAATAAGACATCTAATCGTCGATCATGTTCCCTAATTAAATGAGTTCAACATATAAGAAACCCATAAAAACAAGAAAATAAACAAGTCAAAATTTATCACAAACTCTACTGTATTGTTTACATATATAATTATATATCCGTTCCTAGTATAATGACCTCAACATATAATCATAACAAACTCCACAAACTCTTACACATTACTTTGCACAACTAAAGACAATAAATTTCACAAAAAACAATAAGATAAACAAGTAAAAAAAAATAACCTTAGAAGCAGAGGTGCTTTTAGGCCACCCAAGAGTAAACCCTCCACCACTAATCCCTGATGAAAGTAAATCATAAATCTCCTCATTATAAATCTCCAATACACTTACTTGCACAAATGTCCCTACCCTCAATCTCTCTCCATTTTCTTCTTCTTCCTCACCTAAAATATCTCTTAAAGATTTGTACACAATTCCTTGCTGTTTAGCACACCCAAACATGGTGTGACTCTTACCCGAACCTGTTGGACCATACATCATAATAGTACATTTATTACCCGATTTCACACCGTTAATCCTCGCCTCAACAAATTTCTTGTAGAACCCATCAAGATCATCTTCTTCTGATGATGAAACTCCATCAAGACTGAAATTTCTGTACCCAATTTCAGTCTTGACTCTTAAAGATTTCCCATCTGTGTTTATTTGTAGGGATGAAGGGATTACTGCATTTGGTTTGGTTTTGGTTTCTGAGTGGTTTCTTATGCGTCCTATGACTTCTACTGGGTGCTCCGGCGGCGGCGCTGAGGCGGCGCCGGGGGTTTCTTTGGTGAAATTTAGGCGTTTTGATGATGGGGTTCTTGAGTGGTGGGACTTTGATGAAGGGGTTGAAAGGTTGGATTTTGAAGATGGTGTCGGAGCCATATTACAAAGAGATAAACAAAATACCCAAGAATTTATCTGATGTTTCTTTCTTCTTCTTCAATTCACAGAAATCAGGAACAGGTTATGTTCTGGGGTTTTGATTTTCTTCTTCAATAGAACAGGAAATGTGATGATTAAAGAAAGATCTTTGAATTTCAAATCTGAAATAGAATGAATTGCGAAAATGGAAAGCAAGGAAATGAAAGTGAGATTTGAATTTTGGTTGAAAGTTGAGAAACAGAAGGGTTTTGTGGTTATTATTATTTTTTTTTAATAGAAAGGAGATAAAATTGGAAGTAGCCGTTATGAAATTTGTAACGTCTCTTTTTTTTCTTTTTCGTGATTTCATTTAAGAGCGGTGAACTTTAGTTAGGCTTGGGGCATTAGGCCAAAGGACCCCAAGCAAATGATAATGATTAATGACGGCAATTGCTTAAATTAATTTTAATAAGAAGGATTTAAAATTGTCACTTAAAGAGAAAGCCATTGATAATACTTCAAACTATATAGCTATGAATATGATTATGATCATGAATTAGAATTTTCATCGTTTCTATCAAACTTTGAAATTTTTAGTTTTTGAATCAACGAAAACAAGATTATGATGTAGTTTTGAAACTATTTATTTGTCATAAAAATGTATTTTAGCTTAGATTAAGTTAGTTTAGTAATTTCTTCATAATTTTTATAATTTTTATGAATATCCCAAAAAGTTTTTAATATTTAGTTGACCAAAATATATAATGAAAACAAAATTATATTTTATGGTTTACAATGTGGTTTAATGATGGTAATGTCTTAAAAAGGATTGAAGTTTGATTTATGTTTCATATGAACAGGAAAATTATAAATAATTGCACAAAAATCGTTTGTCTAGTCTCGATGTAGAATAGACTCGATTTAAATGAATAAAAATGAGTGCAGGGCATGTCAGGAAAAGAATATTTTGGGTACAAACAATTTTACTTACTTTGTTATTTTCTTTACCTAGTTTGTCATTCTTCAATGAAATACTTTTTTTTTTCCCTGTAATTTATCATAATTTGGGAAGAATATTTTCAAATAATTTGTTTTATTGGAATCTTATGTACATATGAGGTGTTTTAACCTAGAACGTGTTAGACTAATTTGTAATATTCTATCTCAGATTTCAATTTTCAACTACACCCCAAAATTCAAAGGATATTTTTATTAGTATAGTCGGATATATAATTATACATGAAAATGGATATACCATATGTAGTGGTATAAGTTAATATATGCGTTTCATAATTGAAGTGGTGAAAACTAAAACCAAACGATTAATTACTAATTTTTTTTGAGAAAAACATGGATAGTTTTCATTCAATAAATTCGTTAACCAATGTGAATATCAAACTAGGGCTACTAATTGCTTTTGGTAGACTAATTAAAAGAAATCCCTTTTATTTCAAGACTTCCCATTATGGAAATTCATTATGTAAATTCAAAGCGCAGTTAAATATAATTTACTACCTGTGAAATGATAAGATCATAAGCCCCTTTTCGGGATTGTCAAGGACTATTGCATTAGCTTCAAAATCTAGCAGTCGATTAGACGATTAGTGTTGCGCATGACATTTTCAATATGATGGCTTTAATCTTCAATTTGATTGCATTTGAGTAATGTCAACTCTTCATGAATAATGGCATTTATTATTTTGGTTTTGGAAAATTTGAGGTAGTGTTGTTATAAAGTTGAGCGCAAACTGAAAATCAACAAAATTATCGAGCACATGAATAAAAATAATCTTCAATTTGATTGCATTTGAGTAATGTCAACTCTTCATGAATAATGGCAATTTAATTATTTTGGTTTTGGAAAATTTGATGTAGTGTTGTTAATTCGATTTGTCACAAATTGAAAATCAACAAAATTATCGAGCACATGAATAAAAATAATCTTCAAATCTGAAATTGTTAATATTTCGATGGAGGGGATTCAAATAATGAAATCATTCACCTGCAATGTTGAAATTATTAATCACATTTTTAGTCGTTGAGATCCCCAAAGAAACATAATATGAAAAGTTCTCCCTGTAATTAGCTTATTGACTTAATCATAATAAATTGGAATTCCAAGTACAGATAATGACATTGGTGGTTTGATATTTTAATTGTACATATTTGAGTTTGGTTTAATTTAAATAGGGAGAATTGCATTTTTGGTACAGAGCTATAGGTCAATTCCCACTTTTGCTACATAGTTTTATGTGTCAAACACATTTGGTACAAAGCTTTAACAAATTGTGACACATTTGGTACAACCGTTAAAAATTGCCGTTAAGGGGTGATGTGGCAGTTAAGTCTAATTGCAAAGTTGATACCATTACTTATGTTGACTAATAATTTTAACCCAAAACATTTCAGGTTACCAAAAAAGCCCCACATCTCCAAATTTAGTGACGATTTTAGTCCACATTGCTGTCAAATTTCAAAATTGACTCGAAAAAGACCACGTGCGGACCAATTTGAAAATTTTACTTATTTTATTTAAATAACTAATTTAATTTATAAACAATATTAATAAATTAAATAATACTTTAACATAAATATCACCAAAATTAAGAAAATATCTTTTATAATATAAAATTTATATAATAGCATTAATCTATTTAATATTTATTAAAATAATAAATTATAATATTAAAAACTATTTAATATTTATTAAAATAATAAATAATAAATAATTATAATTTTAAAAAAAAATTCCCCACCCCACCCACCACCTCCCCACCCCTCCCCTCCTACCCCGATTCCCAGGCCGCGGTGGCCCGGAGAACCCAGGCCGACGATGGCTTGGGTTCTGTAGCAGAACAGAACCCAGGCCGGCGGCCTGGGAATTGGGGTAGGGGGGAGGGGAGGGGAGGGGTGGTGAGTTGGGTGGATGGGGTTGGAATTTTTTTTTTAAATTATAATTAATTATTATTTATTATTTTAATAAATATTAAATAGTTTTTAATTATATAATTTATTATTTTAATAAATATTAAATATATTAATACTATTATATAAATCTTATATTTAAAAAGAATATGTTTTCTTAATTTTGGTGATATTTATGTTAAATTATTATTTAATTTATTAATATTATTTATAAATCAAATTAGTTATTTAAATAAAATAAGTAAATTTTTAAATTGGTCCGCACGTGGTCTTATTCGAGTCAATTTTAAAATTTGGCACCAATGTGGACTAAAATCGTCATTAAATTTGAAGATGTGGGGCTTTTTTGGTAACCTGAAATGTTATGGGGTAAAATTATCAGTCAACATAAGTAATGGCATCAACTTTGCAATTAGATTTAACTGCCACGTCACCCCTTTACGGCAATTTTTAACGGTTGTACCAAATGTGTCACAATTTGTTAAAGCTCTGTACCAAATGTGTTGAACACATAAAACTATGTACCAAAAGTGGGAATTGACCTATAACTCTGTACCAAAAATGCAATTATCTCAATTTAATTACTTATAAGAGTTTTATTTTTACGTACCATTTTGTAAACCTTGTGACTTGAATTTTTCACTTATGTTTTATTATGTTTTTGTTTATCCGAGTAAGTTCAAATCGAATTTATGAAATAATTAACGGAAAACTTACTCAAATGAAATAAAAACAAGCTTTATTAATTAAAGATAAAAAAAATAAAAAAATCAAGCTTTACTGATTAAAGAAAAAAGAACGAGCTTTTACAACCAATTTAAACTTAGAAATTATGCAATTATGTTGAATCCCATGTAAACGTGTGACATGGAAAAAACAAAACAAGATTGAATTACGTCATATGTCATGGTTGACGGGAAAAAAATGATGAAATTGTATTCTCAATCATATTTAATTAGATGACATTATTTATTATGTACTTTACAAAATTGTATTTCTTGTATCAAAATTTCAATTTTTTTGCACTTAAAAGTTTCAATTTATTTTCACATTGAAAAAATGGTAACGATTTTGTTTTATTATTTTTCGTGAGAGATAGAATAAATTATGAAATAGTGTCCCGGAAACTTACATCATATTATGCATATTGTCCTTGTTGATGTGCACGAAAAGTTATTATAGCGTGACCTATAATTAAGGGTCTATATGGAAGAGTTTTGGCTGGTATTGCAAGTTTTGATTTCAAAAAATTAGTTTGGGTGAAGCATTTGAAATCACATTTGAATTAGTTTGGAAGTTGAATTTTCTGGTTTTGTAAAAATTGAAATTTCATTTGGATTGGATTTGAATGTTGGGGTTTGGGAGAAAAAAATAGGCAATAGATATCAAATCAATGTCTTTTTTATACATAGTTCAGAGGAATAAGTAGTTGATATGTGTCAATTTAATATTTTATAAGGTTGCAACTTACAAATAGGTTTTAAGAGTTTGAATATGAAGTAATGAGTAGGTTTGAGGGGCTGGAGTTTCATGAAATTTTGTCAAACTTCATTTGAAAGAGTTATGGACCAGTTTTGCGAGATTCCGGAGACCGGGCCATAACTCACCCTATAGTTTAATAAGTTGAACAAATTCAAAATTGAAGTGCATCGATTCGCTTATCATCCAAAGCTAATATATGTGAAAATTATTTGCACACGTCCAAGAAAGCTTGGTTAGAATATCCCCATGTTCAAATTTGACATTTTTTCGCCATTTTTCAATTGGCAAATGCAATACCAATTGATAACCAAATATGTTAAAAGCTTTACTCGAATCAAAGAATCAAGTCTTGCCCAAATTGGTTGCACTTGCACAATAAATTTGAATCTTAATTTGTTAATGCTTAAAAAAAAAAAAAAAAGGTGACCGATACAATGTTTAATTTGTATGTCATATATTTGTTCTAAGATTTGCCACTTGTGAGCTAGTGCAATCGACCGAACTAGGTCTAAAATGAAATATTTTTCCGATGAACGTGTTACGTGCCACATTATATATTATGACTATTAATATGATAGTGGCATATAAAAGAAAATGAGATCTTCATAATATAATCATAAAATTTAGGACAATTCACACCATTCTCTACAAAAGTTTACTTTACGTACTTACACGAAAGTACCACGCTTACTTAAAGAAGAGTTAAATTTTGCCTCTGATCAATTTCTAAATAAGTTCTAAAGAGTAAATGTCATTCCAAGTCCTGGTAACTTTTGGGAGTCTTGTGCAAATATCTTAACTTGTAGGATGTGAAGGACATTTTTCCTAAGAAGTTAACGTCAAAAAACCGACCGAGTTGGGCTCGACGTCCATGCCACATAACCTTTCTTTAACCAAGAATCCCATTATTGATCGAATCATGGCAGATCCGGTTCATTATCAATCGTATTAACACTTTGAAGGGGAAAAAAAAGTAGAAAAGAACTTTGTGCTTTCTCCCTTCTTGACCAAACAAAGGAGATATGAATTTCATTTAGGCGGGCAAGGGCTTGGCTTGCCCAAGCCCCAAAAAAATACTCTCTCCGTCCCATAAATCTTATTCTTATTTTCTTTTTGGGCCGTCCCAAATTAACATTTATTTTCCTTAAATATAATTATTTTTCTCAAAACTACTCTCTCAAATCACTACTTTTAAGGGCATAAATGTAAATATACCTAAAACTTTTCCTTCTCCCGCATTTACATAAAACTTTGTGCCAAAAATAAAGGGAGTAAAAATAATAAGATGAAGGAAGTATCATAAAACGCAAAAGACAGAAGCAAAATAATTATATAATTTCAAGATCCAAGTGACATAGATTTCCGCATTGTACAAAAATACATGTCCTAAATTTATGAGAAGATTTTAGATGGGTATTTGATGGCATTTTTGGAAATCTTTTTTGTGGCAGCATGTGGAAGATCAATACCACAAATATCAGCCAACCTGATTAGGTAAAGCAAAACATCAGAAAGTTCTTCTCCAAGGTGCTCTTTATCTGATTCCTCCCAATTTGGCAACCCTTTTTCCACCTCTCCTCTCCATTGAAATATCTCTGATAGCTCTCCCACTTCACCAACCTGCATGTAACATACAAATTATAAGATTATGTAATCTCCCAAAATTCTTATTGATGATCATGATGAATGTTTTCTCAAAATACTAAATCATTGCTAGTGGTGAAATTTTGAAAATGGTCAAGAATGAAGACAATTTATAACAATACCATTGCAAGGAGTAAATTTCTTGGACTATGATACTTTTCCCAATCTCTGGCCTTAGCAAAGTCATCTAGTTTCTTGGCTAACTCTTTCAAACTGATGTCCATTTCTCTTTTTACCATAACTTCTTCTTTTACTTCCATAGATGTATAGCTTGATAAGTATGCTACTTCTTTAGGTCTTTGATGCAAATACAAGAGTGATTTATCAAGCAATTTAAAGTAAGAAAAAGTTCTTTAAAGGGATATTGTGGCTAGTATTAAATTGCAACTTTAGGGAACCTTTGGAAGTGGACAAAATTCTCCCAACAATATCGTTTAATCTTCAAGTTTTGTTTATACATGAGATTCTTTTTTTATCTTACTCGAACAAAATGGCCAACTATTCTTACTTATAATGTATACAAGGGCCACCTTTTTCTTTTGTTTTCTCTTTATCATGAACCATCCATTAAACTATTGATGAAGAGTAGACAAATTTACTGATTTATGTTTTAGCCATATTTCAAATTGGCAGCTTTTGTGAAATATGCTGGTGGTGATATGAATCCAAAGTCTGTAGGATAATTCTTATCTAGACAAGGTATATTATAGACCATGCATAAATTACTTTATTATATTTTTCAAATAAAGTTAGTATAAGTATTTTATACATGGCGTCATGAAAAAGCTTCAACTGTAAATGACTTTGTGAAGTTAGAAGTGTTGTATTATTCCTCATTTTTAGGAAAATTATTTGGTGTATCCCTTTGCACGGATGACGTGGTGCAACAAATGGATGAGATTGCATCTAGATCCCTTGGATTGAAGTCTAAATCTAGGTGGGGCCGTGGGAATCCTATATGGCTCTAAGTATAGTGAATGCATTACTTATATGGAGTAACAAAGTGACCAACCAGTAATGCAGCAAAACTAAAATTCATGACTTTAACACAAATATGCAATGTATCAGACAAAATAAACCATGCAATCAAAAGGGTGTAGAAGATTTGACTAAAAGTGGTTTTAGGATGCAAAGTTCCGATTTTCATTATCTGTAACATTATATAACAAATAGTTTTACATAAATTATTAAGACAAAAGTATGGCGATGGAAACTTTACAATTTTGAGCGATCACCTTTGTCTCAAGAAGACAGGACTTTCCTCAACATATTGAAAATCTAGGACGCTTGTTTCTTTTCACTCGTTTTTCTCCGAAAGGGTGAAAATAAAGAGAAGTGGCGAGAAGCTGTTGCAAAATAGATATTTTAAATAAGATTCAATGAAAAAAGGTAATAGGCACAGTAGTAGCAACACTAAACTCTTCTGGGAAGCATTACCTGCATGAGAGGTTTGGTCTTGCAAGATTAGATTCTTGACGGTGTTAACTGAAATAAATTCAAAATATTATCAGCAAATTCACTATTTAAGATTGCAGGAGTAAAATAGCTACTAACAAGTTACACAGCCCACATTTTTGTATAAAATGCACATTACCTTCACTTGTGGAAGCAGTACTCCTTGCATTATCATTGTGCTCAGTACCATCAAGACTTGTACACTCTGAATCAACACTTTGATCCACTGACGATGAAGGATTCTTCTTTCCGAACTTCAAAAACCGCCTTAAACCCTTTGATGGTTCCTTAACAAGCTTCTTCTCCGAAGTTGCTGACTGTTTGTCCATTTTGATGGTTTTTACATCAGGGATATGGGCTTTAACAGTTTCTTCAACTCTTGAGAGCAGATCCGATCTAGCTTGGGGTGCTTTGCAATATTCCAACTGACCAGTGCACGTGTCTTCCAAAGAAGAGACATGAGCATAAGGGGCGCGATAAGGTTTTTCAGCAGTTGTACTGAGGGGAGGGTCCTTCTCAGAATAGGCCGTCCGCACCTGGTAGATAACACACGATACTATTTCAGGATCTTGTTAAGAATTACTCTTGGAAATAAAAGAAAATATTTGACTTTTAACTCCAGAAAGGTCAAGAATTTTGTCTTATTCACACCATCTTATGTGCATGATGAATTTACCTTTTAATATCACCATAAAAGAACTTTGTGGGACCACTGCATCTTGTAGATTATATACACTACCACATTTATTATGTATAAAACATCCATAAACGTTAGTACAGCAAGGTATATGCTTGTGTCTCACATTTAACCCTGGGTTTCTATCCTTCAAAACCTAGTGCAAAACTGAACTACAAATGACAATAATCTAGAGTGAAATTTATGTCATGACCATTATTTTTATTTTCATTTTCACGATAAAAAAGAAATATACTCTGGCCTACAATATCGTACCTCATTAGCTTCCGATTGCTTTTGGAGTTGACTAATTATCGGATTTCGATTAACTCCATCCATGGGTAAAGAGGGAGCGAGCATCACAACAGTTTTCTCAACAATTGGGTTGTCATCTGCATCCATTTGATCTTTTGTACTGCAATTACTCACACTCATTTCAGCATTTTCGCGAAATGTGGAAGATTTCATTCCATTTACCTTTTGCCTATCCTTCATTGTTACTTTGTTCTCGGCCGCATTTACATGTGATTTCGATGTTTTGATCTTCAATTCACTTCTATCATGGTTTATGATAGCAGATGTTTTGTTTCTCACAGGCTCCTCAGACAACTTCCGTTTCTGTACTGCCTCAGCACTTCGGGCCTTCATTGAGATTACAGGAGGATTACTGATTTTTTTGGGCTCTGATAATCTTCTAATCCGAGCCATGGTAGCCTTAGAGTCAGGTGTCACACCAGCGCTTTCTCTTTTCATCTCAGACAATGATGACGATGATCTCGTCAACCTATTCCCTGCCATGTGACTTCCCTCATGTGTTTTATTAACTTTAGAGACCTTCAGCAGCTCACTTGATCCAAGTGAAGTTCTGACTTTGGATCTCTGCAAGGGTGATGATGGCCCAGGTTCAGAATCACTGAACTTGGATCCTCTATTAGTAACGGGAGAATGTTTTGCTGGCAATTGTTTCGTCTGAGGTGAGAGTGTCCCTGGCTTTGCAGCAGTGGAACTGCCTCTAGCTGCTATTCTTTTTTGCCTCTCCAGCTTTAAAGCTTCAAGGCGGTTTGCATCTGCCTGTTCCTGTGAAGAATCAAATTGTGGAATATAAAGGCTATTGAAAAAGTAAAATAGCCGTAGAGAAAATAAAAATAATGTCTTCAAAGATGAGATCCATAACGATCCTCATTTTGCTAGTGAGAACGGGAGTAACTCATTAATATGGGTACAACACACCTAATGACGACTATAAATACCACTAATATCATTATTTTAACTTGAAATTCTCTTTGTTTATGTACTCCAGCAATGACTTGGTATGCAGAAAATAAGAGAATATTGTGTAAATTCCAACCCACAGCTGTTGTTGCCACACGCAAGCAATTCCAGGGGCCAGGGCAAGCACCCTGTGATTGGCTTGGATGGAGCAAGACCTGGTGTGGAACAAGACTTTCCTGTCTAATACCTTTTCTTTCTTTATTTTCTGCAGATCAGCTTTATAGGATCTTAGCTTCTCAGCACGGGCTCGTGCATCTTCTAAAGGACTCATTTTCGATGATTTTCCCTTCCTAATAGGGCCTCCAGTTTTTTGCTTATTAGAAGAGTCTGAGATAACATTAGACCTTCTATCCTTCTCCGATTTCCTTAAACCTCCCTTCACACCAGTAGTATCTTTTTCCCGTTTCTCATGTGACCCTCCTGCGCATACCTGCATTTCATAGTCTAAAGCAAGGTCATATCCAGTAGACCTCTTTTCTGTTCCCCGTTCAGGCATCAAGCTTAAAGCATCAGGCTCAAAATTTAGTTTATTTTCAAACTTGTGATGTGCTGATGGAATCTCAGAATCTAAATAAATAGAATTTCTATCTGCTCGTCCAACTTGATCTATAGACATTGACCTAAAAGGTACAAGAAAAGTTTCATCAGCAGTTCCTTGTGAGAATTCTCTATCCATCTTAGATGTAACACCATTAAAAGAATTCACATCTAGTGTATCTGATGTATTCCTGAAATCTGTCTGGTGATGTTGACTGCCAATCATAAAATCTTCATGAATTGTCCTAGATAAGATACTTCTTCCATTAGTTTCTGCAAATTGAATATCTGTTTGGTTGTTGGTTCCCCTGAAGTCATTATCTGCTCTTGATAATAAAGCATCGTCACCTGATCCCCTTGGCCGATGGGACGTGATTCCACTGATTCTGCGGATGTCACTCATTCTAGTATCTTGCATTACTCCTGTATCCATTTCACCAAGGGCCAATGGATCATCACCCATAGCATTCATATCTTTCTTTCTTTTAGCATCTTTGTCCATTGCAAACATGCTCTCATAATTGGCAGCATGAGCATCTTCGTCATTTCCTCTCAATAAACAAGTTTGAAATGCCTGCCAGTGTCCACCATCAGTGTCTTTTTCAAAATCAGGGACTTCGTCAATGTTGTAACCCTCGGATTTTTGGTGGCTTCCTTTAGTATTGGAAGATCTCTTACTATTGTGTTGAATCACATCATGACCATCAGCCTCATAGTTTTCATTTTCCGTATTAATGTCAGAATCTGAGTCTGAGATTGATTCACTGCAAGACTTCTTCTCTTTAGAAGTAATGTAATTAATATTTCGTATTACAACCATGCCTGATTGCTTTTTGTTAGATCCTCCAGCTCTTTTCCGTGGTTTTCGAGTATTTGAAACTTCTGCTTCCGTGTTATCCAGCGATCTTGTCCTGTCGTCTATCTCCCATGTTTCTAAACCGGCATTACCATTTGTACTATCAAGGGACTGCCTCTTCTGTCCTGATTGATGCCCAAAATTTGATGGGGAAGGTCCCATGGGGTTAAGAGGTGGGTGAGAAAAAGGGCCATCACCTGTGTAAGCCTGATAGTATGGCACTCCTTGAACAGGATATGTTGGAAATACTGGTTGGGCACCAGGAGGAGCATGCATAGCCCATGGAGGAAACACAAGATGTGGAAACTGTCCTTCAAAATGTTCTTGCCGAGCATTTGGGACTGGACTATCTGCCGAATGCCAAACAAATAGACATGAAATCTCGGCCATCTCAAAAGTCGAAACAGAAAGGATTTTTTACACATTCAAAAGCTGGTGGAATTTAATAGGGAAAACAATATTGAGCAACTCATGTGCATAATCGTGCAATTAAGCACACTTCTAAAGGCTCCATAACTAGTGTCACTTAGCTACTTCGATTAATACAACCTATATGAACAGATATTCCCGTGCACATTCATTGGTGAAGATATTGAGAAATATACAGTAAAAACTTAATTGAATCTTTTGCATGACATGCTCGTATGCAAGACATAATCAAGAGATTACAAAACAACGAAACAGAAGTGACGATGGGTGTAGTAATGAGAACGATTTGTTGAACATTTTACAATTTATAGAATTAGAATGAATATTTTTGTTGAGCACTGGCAATATCCATTAAATACCTCAGAAAGACGATTTTACCTGCATTACTTGTCAGGCCTGATTTCAGATTATTTTCTGAAGATAGCTCATGGGCTGACTCATCATGTTTATATGGTGTGGCAGAGAGATTAATACCAGATGAATTCATTGCAGTGGATAATTCTTCTGATGTTTCTAGATCAAGCAATTGCCCAGTTTCGTGCTTACTCTTCCACAGGTCAATGAACCTTGAGCATGCTTCCCTGTTGAATAAATATAGTAAATTGTAAGGAGATTTCTAAAAGTAACTGCCTCTAGGCATCAATTATTCCAAGTCTGCATACTTGGGGCAGAAAAGGGAGCTTACATTAAACGCGTGGCTCCAAAGCACTCAGCAAAAGACATAAGCGGAGCCATCTGATCAATATCAAAATCTGCTGCTACAGCACGTGCAAAGGCCATTCCTTGTTCTCTCTGTAGCACTATTATCCGAGTTTCAAGGACTTTCAAAAGCTGAACTCTGGTTCCACATTTGGATAAACTACAATCAGATAATTTCTATAATTTATCTCCATCTCATTTCTTGGCTTAAAATAAATGGTGGCAATCATCACAGCAATCGACACCATAAGACCTTGAAGTCAGCTTCCTTTTTTCTTTTTTGTTTTAAGCCATGTTAATTGTTCTCCATGAAAAGACCCAATTCGTTTGCACATAATGGTATCCACAAAGAGGGCAATACCAAAAGTAGCAAAAAACCAAAGTACTTGTATTGCTTAGAAGATTTCTCTAAATTGTCATACTGTAAACTCTCCTCTTCCTCTATTTTATTTCGCTCGTAGATTTGCACAAATGTGCAGGGCCAACTTAATTCACCTAGAGATATAACAGGAGTATAACACTAAACCAATCTAAACAATAAAGGTTGCTAATTTGAACTATTAGATGATTGTGGATGACGTCCCACAAAACAAAACCAACACGCTGATAAATATAGACCAAACTAGGAGGAGGATGCTTATCCTTTACCGTTCTTTATCTTCTTTTTTCTCTTTTAAGTGCGCGGACAGAGATTTGCAAAGGGAAGAAGAGGATCGAGGATGTATATTTAGGGTAGCTCCTTCATAACTAATCTTAAGAGTATGTTTCAGCATTAATTCAGAGTACTCTATAACCCCAGGCATTGATTGTGAAACAAATAGCTGTCAAAATCCTTCAATTTACACATAAATTTAAGCCTTATACTTGTGAATAACTTCTAGATAATTAAGCTTAATTCACAGGATGGGCCACCAAGTGATGAACAATTGAGCATAGAAATTGCAGGGTATATTCTAATATGGTGCTGCAGTACATACTTCGAGTTTCCCTCTTGCGAGCATGATCCATTGGGTTCAGGCGGCTGTGTCACAGGCTGTCAAAACAATTAGAGAGTATGAAAACATGCAATTGAGTGAATTGGACAAAAAGCTTGCTGAGTTCGCAATTACCTTACCTCATAAAGGACAATTGCTTTCTCCTCATTAGAAGAGGGCACAGATCTGTTACCTGTGCATTATATTAGGAGATTAGTGCAGTATTACTAAGTGGAAAAGTTCACAGGCATTAATTAACATTGTCACAAATGCATATACACTCTATTAAATGGAAAGATATACTTTCAGCATTAGAGCAGAAATAAGAAAAGAATGAAGGTAGTAATGCATTATCACAATTCCTCTCACTTTCCGCAGAACCTCTCACTTCAACGCTAACTTGAAATTAATAAGAAAACAGAAAGGATGCAACACAACAGAAAACTAACAGAGCATATATTCCATGTATAAAATCGGGAATTTTAAAAACCATGGAGATACAAATACAAAGATCCTCACTTTGAAGATGCAAGACCGAATTACACAATATGGTTTATAGTTACCTTCACAGTCTGATGTAAGTTTTCTTTGATGGTCTTCCACCTGCTGAGAAAAGAAATATTTTAAAGAGAGATCGTTAATTTCATAAGCAGATAGAGAAAATGTCCAATTGGAACTTAGCAGCTTACAATGCTTTTCCCTATATCATTGCTGTTCTGCACAGCAATTGCCTTCTCTATCTGTAAGATTTCAGTTTCGAAAGTGTACACACGTTCCAAGACCTCTGGATTGCTCACAAAACGAACAAACCTTTACCCATAGAAAATATTAGTTCTTTTTTGTCCTAAATATTTATTAAGGATATATGCAAGAATGCAATTTAGATACACAAGATCCAGCATATAATGTTATATTACATACAAACCTTTCCATAGTGGCTTTTGTAAACCAGGCTGCATCACTCTCGGTTTTTGGTTCAAGTAAAATTGAATAACCACCTTTGGCAATTTGGTCTCGAGCAGTCATTAGGTGGGCAAGAAAAGGTTCTAGCAATCCTGAAGCAATTTTCTCTTTCTTTTCATACGCTATGATAATCAAATCAAACCTAGTAACTAAACACAGTCAGACTCAAATAATCAAATACCAAGATGGCAATTTAAACTACACCATCATTATATGTGAACATTGGCCACTGGATTCACACCAGTTACAGTTAATGCTTTTGATAAAAACAAGGAAAGATTAAATTTCTGCACACCATCCATAACAATATAATGAAAAAGGACATTGAAGATGACTTTCCATTTGAACTTCATAAAAATCTAATGATCCTCTTATGTGAAATAAAAGAAACTCATACATTAATATCATCTTTGCAAAAGATCAAAACCAAAAATCTACACAATCTTCAAACTATTAGAATTTTCTCTCTTTTCTCTATCTAAACTTCTCTTGTCATCCCCATGCAATCATGATTGCAATTAATTAACACTTACAGTCAAATTTCAACTAAAAAAGGAACAAAGTTTGGAAAACTGAAATCTTCCTTAAATTTGAACCATAAACAGAAGTAATGAATGTTGCACATGCCAAAAATTCCAAACAATAAACAGACAAATGAACTATTTGCCTATAACTCCACACCATCGATCCATTTATTCAACAACAAATTACTCGTTCAATGCGCAAATCAACTCACATACATTATACATAATTAAATTAATTCATCTTCAACAAAAATAAAATAAAATAAAATAAAATTTAAGTAACCTAGAAAAAGCAATCACGAAATATATATATATATTATATATATGTATACCTTGTTCTAGTTGGAGTGAGCTGAAAAACAGCCGAGCTGAGCCGAGTACTCCGCTTCATTTCGAACCGACTCAATCAGCTTCAAACACTATCTCTTCAGATCTCACTACAACAATAATGCTGTAAAGTAATTAATTTACTTAATTACCCAGACAAATCAGGTTTTTTCTGTTAATTAATTTATTTTCTCCCAAGCTAAAAATAAACAGCTTTTCTCTTGCTGTGTAATATTGATAAAAGGAATAAATGGACAAAAAACAACTTTTAGTAGAGTAGAGAATGAGGCTTTTCAATTAACGGTCACCTATACATACAATTGTGTATGTAAATGTAGAGAGAGGAAAAAAGAAAGGTTTTAAAGGAAAAGTACTATAGAAATAGCAGTGTGTATTTAATTATTTACTTTATATATTTATAAAGTGTTTGGATACTGGACGGGGAATTGGAGAAATGTTACTCATTCCGTTTCAAATTTATTGGTACATTTGTAAAAAAATTATGTTTTAAATTATATTTAATATTTAATTTTTTATTTTTATTTCTAAGTTTACATAGTAAAATATAGTGCACAAAGATAAATGACATTAATTAAAGTATTTATTAAAAAATATTTTTGATATTTTATTTTAAAAAATTGATTAATTATTGTAATATGTATAAAAATATCCAAATGTGTAAATTAATTTGAAAACGAGAGAACATTAAAACAGAATCTGTAAGTTAGATTTGGGTGTTGAAATTAAAGTGATGTAATTAATGGGTAGAGGAAGGGTAATAAAGGAATAGTTGGAGGGAGTATGGGATAAATGATAATAGATAATTGGGGGAGTAGGTGTTAATGTACAAAAGCATCCCTAAGTGGTGGGTCCCGGGTCATGGGTAGTGGTGAGAAACGGGTCAAAATCGATCAAGAATTGGTTAGGACCAAATTTCTAGGATGATATGGGCCTCGCTTGCATCACAAACCAAGTGAAACACCAGGGGACACTTCGGGCCATTTTGTAGATAGAATGGGCTCATTTAAATTGGGTCAAATCACATTTGGGACATTTGGGGATGTAAGTCTCGGCCCAAAGTTCTAGTTTCGTGTCAGGTTGATTTGTTTAAATTTACTTGAAACTCGTTGAGTTTAGAGGGTGAATATCATAATTGGTCCTCCTAGCTTTTATATATATATATATATATATATATATATATATTACGGTTTGATTTTCTTTATATTTTTCATAATATTTTAATCCTCATTATCAAATATATGTATCATTTTAGTCTTTTTTAGACAGTTTTAAGGTGGCATCGATGTCACATGATTTGCACGTGACTAACATGAAGGTATTTTCGAGAAATTAACACAAAATATGTGAAAAAATGTAGACAGATATGGACCGTACCCCTGTAATTTTGCAAATACTACGTAGATTATTTATTAAATGGGTATTTGAATGAGTTTTTAAATTTTTTAAAAAATATTTATTGATTTTTTTAGTTAAAATTTTAGTACGGGTTAGTTATTAATTATGAGTATTTTAGCATTTTTACAATGTCTATTAATTGATGTACAATTTTTTTTTCCTCTCATGATTAACAATAATTTATTAATTTATCCTTGTACTTTAATTTTTAAAAAATAATAAAAGCAATTGAAATTATTAAAATTACTGATTAAATATGAATTTTTAATATATTTGTATTTTTATTTATCTTCAAATTTTTTTTTCTTATGATTAACAATAATTTATTCATTTTTACCAGTTAAAAATAACATAAGAGGTATTTTTGCTTTTTACTCTTTTACTTATGCTGAAATATATATAAACTTGTGTACATTATTTTTTCTGTGTTGTAATGTTTTCTCTGTTAAAAGAAAAGGAAAAAAGAATACTTGGAACATTGAATTTGTACCGCTCTTCTGATCAATGATTAAAAATAATGAGAAATTTACAAAAATAATCCCGTAACTACAGCTCGTTGGCAAAACAATTTTTTAACTTTTTGGGTTAATAAAGTGTTGTACTAAAATAATTTGGCATTTTAGTCATTTTATACCCGAATTATTATGATTTTTTCACTGTGTCCGCCAAGTCACCTACCCATGTGGAAAGCTGAAGTGTACTATAACTTATGAGGAAATTGTAAAAATGGTTCCCTAACTAAAGCTCACTAACAAAAAAAATATTTTAACTTTTCAGGCTGACAATTAAGTCTTGTGACTAAGTTAATTTAGCAATTTAGTTCTATTTCGGCCCAAATTGTGGTTTTCTCCACTATGTCAGGCCAAATCACCTGCCCCTTCCACACGAAAAATTAACCTCTTGATGATGTGCACTCTAACTTAGATTCAAATTTGACTCATGTAATGTTCAAAGGTATTCAAGTGATGCTAAAATAGTTACTAACATAACATTTAAGTACTTCAAATCAAACTAGTCTAATAAAATAATTCATGTGAGGCATTTAGTCGAAATATCGAATAACAATAATGAAATCAGATGCAATTAAGCTCAACGTAGACTTCAAAAGTAGCTCAACAACAACTCTCATAATTGCACAAGTACACATTCTTATAACCAAGACTTCAAAGGTACAAGCATCAAAATACGATCAGTAGTTACATGTAAGCTCAAAATTACATCAAACCAGCGAGCACAAAATACTTGCAAGATCAAAATTAATCTTATCCGAATTTTAAAAGGACATTTATGTTAGCGAGCTTTACTGAACTTAATTATCAGTCCAAAAAGTTAAAGAATTTTTTTGATAATGAACTTTAGTTATGTACCATTTTTGCAATTTTCCCTTAGGTTAGAGCACGCATCAGCTTTCCACGTGGAATGGGTGGGTGACTTGGCAGATGCGGTAAAAGAAAATTCTAATTCGACCGAAACAGGACTACATTGCCAAATTAGTTTAGTTAATTACATGACTTCTTAATTTTCAACCCAAAAAGTTAATTTTAACGAGCGAGCTATAATTATACAAGACTATTTTTTGCAATTTTTCCAAAAAAGAATTAAATAAAGAAGATAGGGAAGTGTGGGTAAATTTTGTTCTAGTTGATCAACTTTCGGTGGTCAACTTTATTTGTGTTTGCTAGGGATGCCATGTGCATCCAGGCGAAAAAGTTATTGAAAAATTGTAATATTTGATATATTGACCTAATTAAGTATACACTATACCACAAAAATAATTTTTTTATTCATGACACATTAAAAACATTCACCAAATAAAAATTACAATAACCAATATAAATAGCTAGTACATACTCTTTAGTGGAAACATTCCAATAACATCAGATAATATTACATGCATCATGCATGATACAATTTATTTGAAACATATATATCCTTGTAACAAACTTTATTTATTATATTATATTAACTTGCAAAAATTCAGACAGGCATTGCAATAAGAGGTTCAGCTTTCTTGAGAGTAATACCAAATTTCTCACCCATGGCAATTCCATTTGGCAGCTTCCAATCAAATTTCTGAACAAGAGTGGCAAATATCAAACTCTCCATTCTCACAGCAAGATTCATCCCAGCACATATACGCCTTCCTGCACCAAATGGCATAAAAGATAAATCTTTGCTCCTGAAATCAGTAATGTCCAAGTTCATGAACCTTTCGGGCTTAAAAATTGTTGGAGCGTCCCAATACAATGGGTCCTTCGAAATTGACCATGCGTTGACCAAAACTCGAGTGTTCTTTGGAATAGTGTATCCACAAATTTCTACGTCTTGCTCCGCACGATGGGGTAGAAGGAATGGTGCCGTCGTGTGTAGCCTCATCGTTTCTTTTATCACGGCCATTAGATAAGGAAGACGGGGTAGGTCTTGTTCTTCGACGGTTCTTCCTGATGGGATTTTATGTTCGAGTTCTTGTTTTGTTTTAGAATATATGGTTGGGTTCTGAAGAAGCTCCGCCATTGCCCATTCAACCGTTGTGCTGATGGGTTCCGTGCCCGCAATGAAAAATTCCTAGCAAAAAATTCAAATTAGGGTGAGTTTGGCCTAGCGATTCAAAAATCAATTATAGGAGAATTAATTTTACTAAAATGGATTTTGGCAATAATTGATTATGATAAAATTCAATTATAAAATAATTGCTTTTGGATAATAGCTTTTGCAAAAGTAACACTTTAGTAGCTTCTGAAATAAGTTGATTTTTAGCTTCTGGAGATCTCAAAAGCGATTATGATATTAGGGGCCAAACACCATTAAAATCACGATTGACTAAAAGCAATTTCTATAATTGGGGCCAAACACTTCAAAAATCACAATGGAGGTCTAGAAGTGCTTTTAAGAGCTCCCACCGCTGGGCCAAACTCACCATTAGTAGTTAGTACGACCTTTTGAAATACATACATATGTACATAAAATTATTGTACAAAATGTGACTTTAAAAAATAGGATATAAGAATGTGTCTTGAAAATCAGACAAGCCCGCTCGGTACAACCGGTCCAACGTCTAAAAGTGTTTATTTGATACAAATTACCAATAAATTCAAGGGAGATTTAATTAAGTCATCGATATTTAAGATTTATTTAAAATTTGATTGATAAAGAACTTGTTTTATTCTGATTCATTATACCTATAATATGAAACTGAGTTGGGTAAAATGGGCGAATTTACCTTTTCTTAATGAAAATTCATTTCCTCCTCCTAAATTTTATTTTATACTTGTTTCAATCTTATCTAGAGGTTAAACCTTTCTAAGTCCATTTATGTCCATTAATATTTCAAAATATTTGTACCATATTTGTGTGAAGTGAATGAAACTGACCTTTCATATTAATTTTGGTAGAATTTTGGTTGAGATCTTTGATAAGAAAAGTGGAGGGGAAGGAACCATGGTCTCTACCATTAAAATGCAGAGATTTTGTTTCCTTTTTCGGGCCATTTCCTTCCTTGTTTAATTTACAATCTAATTTAATTATTTTCCTTTTTAAAATCTATTAAGTATTGGTGTATGTTATTTGATACACAATAACTTTAATGAGGGAGACACGCGCGTGTCAATCACATATTGGTGTGACACAAATGTGTGATAGGAAATCCCTTCCGCCAGTAAAGTCACCGGTTCTTCTATGTCTGATCCGATTATAGAACAATTAATATATAGTAACAATAATAATTAAGAATAAGAAAACTCACCACAATTAGAAGTTTGACATCCATACGAGTAAGTCCTTCGGCTCCTTCCATTTCTGTAAAATCAAGAAGAACATCTAATAGATCTCCATGCCTATGATCTAATCCAAAATTCCGATTTTTCATATGACGATCAATCATATCATCAACTAGTTCATGTAATCGATCATATGACACCTTAATTTCCCGCCTAATTCTTTGCAAGTCAAATGGCTTTAAAAAAGGAAAATAATCGCCCAAATTTGGTTTCCCCACAAGCAACATTATATTTGTAGTAAGCAAGTGTAGCTCTTTCATTTCATTCGAATTTGGATGAAGAATGTCAATTGAAAATATAGTGTTGGATAACAATTGCACGGATGTACCAAACACTAACCTCCCTATGTCAATTGCTTCTTTAGCTTCACGAGCTTCGACCACACGTTCGATCATATTTTCCATCATCTTATTGCGTAAATCTTGTAGACCATCTAACTTTTGATGAGAGAAAATTTGGGTGTTACATATTTTTCGAAGTTTTTTCCATTGTGGTCCGATCGGTAACCATGGTAAGGCGAGATTGTAGCCCTTTTCAGCCGTGACAGCATCTGCAATAGGCCTTCCCATGAATGCCATACCATTTGTTTGCAATATTTCTTTAGCCATTTCTGCAGATGAAGCAACCACAACGTTGTCGAATCCGAGTCTTACGGTCATGAGAGGACCATATATTTTGGCTAGATCGGTAAGAGATTCATGGCTTTGATCTCCTAGGCTTAGGAGGCTTCCTATGAGTGGGAAGCCAATAGGGCCCGGAGGGAGCTTTTTTTTCTTGTTTTGGATGATCATAATAAATCTTTTTGCAATTTCAATTAAAATGTAACTAGTTAATAATAGGAAAGAAGAGAATAGAAAGCCATATAGATCCATTGCCACTTTCTAGCTGCTACCTGATCAATATATAGCCAATTACACCGTTTGGTTGAGACCAAAGCTTCATATATATATATAGGGTGAAAGAACTCGTTTTGGCCGCATCAAATACTTTTCCCCTTAAAATATGGTGTAGTATCAGTTACCCCATAATGTATCAGTTGTAACACTTACTTGACTTTGTTATAGTTTTGGACTTTTTATATTTGAAAACTACCCTATCCTTTTTATAACCAATAAATTATTTATTTCTTTATTATAGTTTTGGACTTTTTATTTGAAAACTACCCTACCCTTTTTATAACCAATAAATTATTTCTTTATAAATTATTTATTCATCCATCCATCAAACGACATTAAGTCTCAATTTTTCATTCCTTTTGTTGAGAATTGAGATAACCAATAAATTATTTATTTATAAATTATTTATTCATTCATCCATCAAACGACATTAAGTCTCAATTTCTTCATAAGGAATGAAGAAATTGAGACTTTATGAAGAAATTGAGACGTAATGTCGTTTGGTAGATGAATGAATAAATAATTTAAAAAACAGTTTATTGTATTATCAAAGGGTAGGGTATTTCAAATAAAAAATTCAAAACTATAATATAATAGGGTAAGTGTTACAGCTGATACATTAGGCAGGGTAACTAGTATCATCCCATATTTTAAGGGGCTACTATATTTCACCCTAAATAAAATAAATATTTGTAATCTAAAGTTGCTATACATGTCGTTCACAGTTCACTTAGAATGAGCAATTACAAGGAAAACGTTGGTATACGTAATTAACTGCTATTTAGTATTGTAATTAGGATAAAATGAAAAATTTAGATGTTGTACTACACATCTTACTTGCAATATATGAGTGCATTCTGAAAAGAGTTAATGGAAATTTACTCCTTGTGGTTTGCATAATGTTCAATTTACTCTTCTGTAATTTGAAAAAGAGCACTTTAACCCCCGTGATCTTATAAAAGTTTCACACTGTCTCCTGATATTTTTAAACTTAAAAAAAATACAAATTGCCAAAGCTACCCTCTTATATGTGACACTTTACCCCCCGAATTATGATAAATGTGGCACATTACCCCATTGTGTTATGATAAATGTTGCACTTTACCTCCCTATGTTACAATAACACTTTCATGCCCACTCTGAATTTCGGCAAGTGAATAACATTCTCCGGTTGAAGGAGGTAAATTGCTCATTTAAAATTTTCATATGAGGGTAAATTGCTCTTTTTCAAATCACATAGGGATAACTTGAAAATTATGCAAATTACATAGATATATATTGACATTAGCTCATTCTGAACATGACATTCGCTTGGAATGAACAATTACAAGGAAGACGTAAGTGTACTTAATCGCTATGTGATTAGGATTGAATGGGAAATTTAGTTGTTGTAATACACATCTTACTTGTAATATATGAGTACATTCTACATTCACTTGGAATCAGCAATTATAAGTAAAACGCAAGTGTACTTAATTGCTATGTAATTAGGATAATATGGGAAATTGGACAGCTTACATGCAAATATATGAGTGCATTCTGAAGATGACATTCACTTAAGGAAAACGTAAGTGTATATAAGGAAAACGTTAAGTGTACTTAATTGCTATGTAATTAATATGACTATATGAGAAATTGGACAGCTTACAAGTAAATATATGAGTGCATTTTGAAGATGACATTCACTTGTACTTAGCAATTACAAGGAAAACGTAAGGGCATATAAGGAAAACGTAAGTGTACTTAATTGCTATGTAATTAGGATAATATGACTATATGAGAAATTGGACAGCTTACATGCAAACATATGAGTGCATTCTGAAGATGACATTCACTTGGACTTAGCAATTATAAGGAAAACATAAGTGTACTTAATTGCTATGTAATCAGGATAAATAATTTTAAAAATTATAGAAGATGCAAACGATTTTCTCTTAAAGCATAATTTTTTTTTGTATATGATAAGTATCAAATCATCAACAATTATCTTCATAGTGTAACTATGTGAATAATCAAACAATCTCCAAGATAATATTCAATATTCTTCAACCAATATAAATGTGTTACCTACATTAATTCGCACTACATCTATACTTATTATAAAAGGGTAAATAATTTAAGTTTTTTTCTTTTTTTTGAAGACTAATATACCCTTGTTTGAATTGTAAAGTGATAATTCTATGATAAATATGTAAAAATAGTTGAAGAATAATTAGACATGAAAACTTTTTATATTAATTATGGTAAAGGTATAGTATAATTAGATATGGAATATATTATATTTATCTTCTACATTAACTCCTAAAATTTAGAAATTATCTTTTACATCAACTTTTATAATTTTAATATTCTTCTCATATAACACATTAAAAAACCATTTAAAAAAATACTGTTATTTTAAATAGCTCCTAAAATATATATATAAAATTATTTTAGTTTAGCAACAATATGTTTTAAGTGAAAATATGTTATTTGTATCATTGAAAGATTTAGTACAATATAAGTCATATACAATCCTCTAATAACAAAATATTACAATTAAATTCTCTTAAGTATCATTCTGCTATACAGAAGAAGAAGAAAAACTAAAAAATTAAAAATTAAAACATAATTGCGTCTTATCTATAATTGAACCAAAAATACTTTGTAATCGATGACATTGTACACTAAAGAAGTTCACCATTTGGGTTCTAAAAAAAATCGTTTCTTTGTATATGTGACACTTGTTGTTTGAATATTTTGAGTTTGAACGGGCCCGCTTGTTGTTTAACATTATAAAATTGCACAAGCGGATCGAAAGGAGTTGTGAGCATGGGCGCGCACAAACATTATGGAAAGCAAATATTTTGTTTTACGGTATATAATGTCTATAATTAGAAAGTAATAATGATTTTATAAACAAGAACACGACAATGAAAAAGAGCATGGTTCGGCGGACCGATCGGACCGAACCGGAACCGATGATTCGGTCCGAATCGTTTACCGAACCGAAATTTCGGTTTGGTAAACGGTTCCTGCCAGATAATCGACCATTGGGAACGATCGGTTTACCGAACCGAACTGGTTGGATCGAATATAATTTTTTATTTTTAAAAATTAATGTTTTCCAATTACGACTTTGGAAATTTATAACTTTTATATTTGAATGGTTTTTATAAACTTAAAATTATTTCTCAAAAATAATTTACCTCTTTGTACTTAATTAAGATTTTTTTTTATGTTTGAATGATTTGTATGAAATTTGGTGATATATTGAATGTTGTGCAATAAATAAAATATGGATTATTTTTGTATGGTTTGTATGTTGTAAGATTTTTTTTTTATTTCTTTTTTGTTCAATAAATTGATTTTTTGGTTTTTATATAAAAAAAAAAATTAACTTTCGATTTTTTTATGAACCGAATCGAACCGTTCGATTTTTGTATCGAACCGGACCAACATTTTTGATTGGTAAACAATCCGTATTTTGAAAAAACCGAACCGACAAAGATTCAAACTTCGATCCGGTTCTTTTCGAATGCTCACCCCTACGACAATGCACCCAAAGGAAAAAACTCAATTATTCATAAAATACTTATGTTATAAACTTGTAATTGATAACTAGGGGTAAATGCAAAATACATGACGAAACATGATTTGATAAGATTTGATAAATACGGTATGGGTAATGGAATATCTGATCACATAATTCAATCATCAGGACCGAAGGACAAAAATAAATGACGAAACATGATTTGATAAGATTTTTAATTTATCATCAGGACTGAAGGACAAAAACTAAATGACGAAACCACGATTTCATAAGATTTTTAATTTGCAAGTATAATATTAACATTTGTATTTAATTACTGCCGTTTGGTAGGACCTAATAGGGGTATTAGGTCATATTATATGTGTTAATATGGGCTAATACAATGTTTGGTAGCATTGCTCCAATGCCAGGTCAAATGGATTAAATCCTTACGACCCGGTATTAAGACTAGATTATAATTCACCCATGCATGGGTGGATTAGTTAATCCGAGTGAATATGAATTCAGTGAAATGTCACTTATAACCTCAAATTTACATATTTCCTATTTTAACATATCATTAAATATCATAATTTTTTTTCAAATCTCTAAAAATGGAAACACATTCACATAAATAAATCACAAACTAAAATTTATATCAATTTACAATTAACATGGATGTATTCGAACTAAAACATTGAACAAACTTTGATCAACTCATGCTCTCATACATATTATACAATTGACTTCGATGAATTGATATATCTTAACTAATATAATATGTTCAATTAAGTAGATCAATATATGCATAAACTCATAACTCCACAAAACATATTACGGTAGATTGTTTTAATGTAATATGACTCAATCAAATCTACCAAACGTACTATTAACATGGCATTCAATTCGGCTCTGATATAATCCACCTTAATCTTAGTTTACTTTGATATCAATATATTAGATTCGATTTGATATAATGTTTTATACTTTTATGTAACGATATATTCACCTCTTAAAAAAAATGGTTCGCTTATATAGAAAGTATTGATTTAATACTGGAAAAGCCGTAAAGGCGGTGCTATGCTTTGAAGATGCAATATATATTGGTGCATTCTTTTTTTTTCTTTTTTTTTTTTATCAAACAAATTACAATATATTAATAAAAGTAAAGATTTGGATTATATTGGTGCATTCTTCGTTCATTTATTATTGTTGGGAGAGAAATGTCCCATTTCCCCCTCTCCTCCGGAGTCGTCTTCAATAGCTAGGGGCATGTTTATGTTTTTATTTTCCACCATAATAATAATAATAATAATAATAATAAAACAGAGTTACAATTAACAATAAAAAAATACAACTTAATTTAAAGGAAATTACACAACCACACCAATACTAATACAAAAGAATACTTAACAACGTTTTTTTAGAAGTTCTTTAGATCAAAATCATCTTAGCCTGGATTTGACGAATCTCCAAATGAATTCTTAGGAACTTGATTCTGCATTATTTCTTGTATTTTCCCCTTCCAATATTTTTTTGTTTCTAGAGTATAGGCAGAGCAATAGATTGCCATAGTTCGAAGTTCTTCAGCACTTGTGGATTCTCTTGCTTGAGGCTTGAGATCTATCGATTGACGCTCGAGCATTTCAGAATGCCTTCTTTCACGTCCAACTTCTAAAATAAGTTGTGTTTCCGACATTTGTCATAACCTTTTAGCAAATTGAAATTCAAATTCCGAACTAGTGGATGCATTTGCCTTCTTGGTTCCCATAGTTCTCTCACTATGTTGGCCTTCAGTGGGAGTCTTCATAGATGAAGGTGTATCCGACTCAAGATCAACAGGTGAATGCATTGGAGTAAAACTCGGTGGGGAGTTCATCGGTTCAGAGGACCCAAACATTGATTGCGTATCATTTGCAGTCAATTGAATGTCTGCCGGCGTTGAAAACATGACTCAATCTTTACAAATCTCCTAGTAGTGTTGCAACCCAAAAAGTTTTCCAAACTTGGTTCTTAAATATGGTTAATGACATGGTATACTACAAATACAAATTAATAAAGTTAAATTATGTCGTATAATGGGATACTAAGATGTGGTTATTGAGTATTCTAAAATCTACCTCGTCAATATTGCCTTGGCATTCCATATCTATTGCAATATTTTTTCATCAGCCCTTTGTCAATATTTCTCTATTGCAATATTTTTTTATCAACCCTTTGTCAACATTTCTCTATTGCCATTGCCATATCCTAAAAATATTGCAATAGATATGGAATGCCAAAATAATAATTTAAGGGCAAACGTGAATTATGCCATCACACAAGTTCACGTGAAAGATTTTTAATATTGCAATAGATATGGAATGCCAAATATAATAATTGATAAATGACAAAAGTGAATATGTTGGCCATCACACAAATTCACGTGAAATTTTTTTGCATACTATAGGAGAAAATCATTCATCGCCATATTGCATATAAATTGACTAAATGACAAATTTGACTGAATCAGCACTAGATCATTTCAGGTGAATTATCCATGGCCACAAAAAAGAAAAATTTGCACTAGATTTCTTGATCAATATTTTATCTTCAAAACTTGTCTCAAACAAGAGAAAGAAACGAGTATAAAATTATTTCTAGATAGATATTCCGATATCTTCTTATGCTAACCGAGTTCTTGAATTCGGGTCAACAAACAATACGAGTTGCTAGGTACATTGGTTAAGGTTTCATGTTTACCTTGTCTCACGCTAATTGTTTACATGTAACTATTCAATACTCTTCCAAAAAATTGATCACATCAGAACGTTTCCGAGGCCGGATACACTTTGAATTTCCATGAATACGATGATGTCGAGTCTGAAGATGATGATACAAACCATTCGACATCTCGTAGGGAACGAGCAAAAGTTTATCTAGGACCTGCACTAGATGTTAATCCAAGATGTGGTGAATTATCCATGGAGAATTATATGATGGGCCATCAAGCAATACGATCGGTAGTAGCCAATTGTAAATTCCGGGACAACTTAATCGCCCATGTATGGGAAAGACATGGTCAATGATTTAATGACGATGTTTTTAGTATGAATTCGTATTTGTTTAAGTGATTTTAGTATTGATTAAGTTATGCTCGAGTTTGAATCGTATTAAAGCTCAATTATTAGAATAAATATAATTTA